>JAGMVL010001524.1:0-4995185 GCA_019202695.1 Populus x sibirica | reverse complement strand
CCAGCATTTTGTCCACAACTTACTATGATATCAACTGATTTAACCCAAGGGGCCTTCCAACTAAAGTCAAGCATTAGGTAACTCTTGCGCTTTTTTCATCCAACCCCGATCACCCAGGATTCCCCATTCTTCTTCCTCCAATTATCTTCAAGGGTTTTTGGTTAAAACCACCAAAAAATTATTAAAAGATCGGCTTCCTGGTTTCAAGATGGCTTACCATCCGTGGACAGCAATGAATGAAATACAAAGATCTTACGCGCCTTCCCCGTTTTTCTAAAATGGTTGAGGGTCGCAAGGTCTCAGTTTAATATGGCAGCTTGTAGGGTTGACATGAGTATTTTCATATTCCACGAATGTGCAAAGCAGCTAGCCTTCTAGACTTATAACCCCTTTCAAGCTTTCTGGAAATAACATCGACCATAGGATCCTGTAGCGATTAACTCGCCTCTTTCTAGCATTAGGACTTATTGCTCTTTTTCCTTTCTAATTCAACTTCCAGAAATTTCAACTTTAAACCGCTGCCATTCTTCTCTAAAAATCCGCTCGATGTGGAATCTTCAATAATTTTGACAACTCCCAGAATCAATTGTCATTTCTTAAAGGAAAATAAACCCTGTAGGTGTTTGGGAAAAAACTCCGTCAACATTCCATACTCCTCTAGTGGGACACAAACTACATTTCCGAAGGAAAAGCATCTATAATCGGGACCAAAAGTTAATCAAAGCTTTGATTGCCTAGTTCAATACTTCTATCTTTGCAATTTCCAACACCGCCCATACTTCCCGCAAAATGTCACCCATCAATGTTCTCGACTATGGCCCAATATTTTCTTCATCTCATGTGCTACGTAATCTGTGTCTTCGATCATCGGGAAGCTTCCTGCATCATACCTGTGAGTGCTTCCCTTGATGCTTGTATTACCTGTAATTCGCCCATATTCCACAGTGAGAAAATTTGCAATGATGGCCATCTTATCGCTTCAAAATACCGAAAACCAAATGTTTTTAACGGTTTAGGTTGTTTTATGCAAAATGTACTTTGTGGAGCATACACCCTATAGTCATTTTAAATCTTTTGTGGTTGACGAGGATGTTGACTATTCGCCACTAAAAAGGGTCTTCTGTTGTCCCAAGATTGCCTTCGGGGGCAATATGGGGGCTTGTAGGCAATGAGATGGCACATGTACCAACTATTACCGGCCTAAGACTCACCAAAGATGTTGGGGTTTACACAAACTTAAACCTTGACTAAATTGTAAGGTAAGCCGTATACTCCCCCCACTTAACTTAAAAGTTTGTGTGTGCTTCTCAATAATCAAAGTATGTGGGATGCATGAGACAGCTCTATATAATGTGTCGCACCCTCCCGAGAGGCCTGATTGTCGCGGCGACACTTCCTTCGTAGCGGGGATTCGATGTTGGGGTCTTTCTCTCGTTGTGAAAGGGAGTCGCTACCTAGTATTATGGTCACTAGAAACCTAACCGTCTTTCGGAGATTCTAAGGCAAGGGACCGGTTGCGTAAAGGGAAGGTTTTAGGCACTTCTAAGATGCCCTACCTAAGGTGTCGCTTGGTGTTTGATTTGCCTTATAACCTTAATGGTGTTGATGTTCTCAAATCCCAACTGGCTTCCTAGATAAGTCCGGCCTATGATGAATCTAAATCTAGGTGCTTAAGAAAACTATTTTATCTCGTAAACCGTGAGCGAAAAAAAATAATTGAAATGTCCTCGATTATAATCAAGGCTTCTTTCAAGGATTTGCATGGATTTATTATTTTACAGAAAATATTTTGGATATTTACCACTCCAGTTTCTTTATCCAAATATTAACAAGGGAATAATAACAAATTATTCTATACAATATTTTTGATATTCGTCCTTTAAGGATTTCTTTATCCAAACATTAGCGTGAATAATAGATGAATTCCCTAAAAATAAGATTTTTATATTTTTGGAATATTGGCTGACTTTTCTGAGTTTTACAAACATGTTGTAAAAAACTTAAATGCAAGAAAAAATGATTTTTGTTGTGTTTAAGAAATCCATGCTAAAACACATTTTCAAAACTTCAAATAGACATTTGTTTTTTATATAAAAAACGTAAAAACAATGTTAGGGTATTGGTCGTATGACAGAAAACAAAACATTTTTAATTTTATATTTTTTTGATGTCTCGAATAAAAAAGGACTTTTCATAATGGATTGTATCTTTACCATATAAAAAATCAATGAGATATTGATAAACATGCATCAACAAACTTTCGTAAAAAATCACATATTTAAATAATTCTTTAGAAAATTTTTAGGACCAGCTGACCGCCCACAAAGAGAGCGGGAGTCGAAATCACCCAACATAAAATGGGCCCACTTTCTCATAGGCGAACAATAACACGTTGATTAATTAGCCGAAGCATCGTGGTATATGCACAAAGATCGGTAATTATTTTCTTGTCGGTCACTTGGCCAAACCAAGGACCCTACTGACTCATTCTCGTCGCCGTGCGTGAATAAAGCCCACTCACGCTACATGCCCACCATGTAATTAAATTCCCAAGTGCACAAGAGCCAGCAATTCAGAGGAATGGAACAAGGAGGAATGAGAGCTTACACGGTTCAACGGCCTTCGGGAGAAATCCCTCCCGAGCTTGTCATTGGGATTCTCGGGAAGAAACTATGATGCCACTTCTGTCTTCGCTCGTGCCTGGTTCTCCGGTTATGGAGAAGCGGAAGTTGGTGGTGATGCTTCCCGCTTCATCGATCACTTTCTTGTTTCCTCCTCTTTCTATCCGCTCGGGTTCCCCAGTGCTGATGCCGGTGCCGGGCCGAAGATGGAGGGTCGGGAAGGATATCCCGCTGTCATGCTACCGTGTCGTTTCTTGCTTATTCCCGTTCAGAGTGGCTGAGGAATTGCAACTAGTGATGACCGCTCCCCCGTCAGGTTTATGCTCCCGGTGCGGGAAGCGAGAACACGCCATACTACGGCGACGGGGAAAAAGATATAGACGATCGGGATCCCCCCTACGTGCGCAGAACGAGACCGGTTGCCATCCCGGATTGCCTTTGACGGCTAGTAACCACTCCCGGTGATTGAGGGGCTGCGAGTCGCGGTGGCCGGCGGAGTTGAAATGACGCCGCCGGGTCTTAGCTTTGGAGACATCCGCGCACCGGTGCAGGACTCAAAGAAAAGCTGTCTGCTTGGAATGTGAAGCAAAGCTCCTGACACGCTTTATGGCTCACGCTTTTGGCCACTGGTCAGTAAAGAAGTTGTGGCTTGACCGAAGGGAGACTGGGCCGCTGGACGGGGGTGAGGTTACCGTGTTTTATCTCTTCCCCTCTTCCCCTTTCTCTCGTCCGCCTGCTTTCCTTTCTCACGGTAACGAAAACGATGAAGGAAAGAAACCCCCTCAATACGTTCTCGTGTTCCGAACGAAGGAAATGATGAGCCGACGATGGCGTTGCACCGGGGGGTGTTCTTCCCTAGCTCTGTGTTTTCTTGCTCCTTCTCCTCCGTTTTCCCTCGTGGGCCGTGCTTTCGTTGCACCGCTGGAGGAGAAGAAAACTACTGGAGACAGAAACAAAAGGCAAAGGCGATGGCGAGGGCGTGCTGGTTGGTCCTTCTGTGTTTTCTTCTGCTTATCTTTTTTTCTTCTCGCTCGCCTCTATTGTGTCCTTCCTCGACCGTTTGTTCTCCTCGGTTTTCTTCCCCGTGCTTCCCGTCTTGGCTTTGCCGAGAAGAAAATGGTTGCCGCCGCTGTGGAGTTCGGGGAAGGCCGGTCTTAAGAGAAGCCGCCGGATCGGGGGGAGACTTGGTGGTGTTGGGAGGAAGCCGACGATGCCTCACCCGGGTGGTGGTCGTGAAGGTGGCGGTGGGCTTCCAAACAATGGAGGGAGAGAGCAGAGAGAGAGGCTACCGCTCCTCTCTTCCCCTCTCGCTTTTTCTCCTTTTAAACCCGCCTCTCCTCTCGCTCAAAACTTTCCCCCTCTTCCAGCCTTTCCACCCCCTCTCCCCCGTTCTTTCAAAAACTCTTCCCCCTCTCTCCTTTTGTTAATTAATTGTGAGCTGTACACAAGTGGAGCGGGCCTCCGCCGCATGCGCATGGGGAGCAGGGACACCAAGCCGGGGAGCAGGGACACTAAGCCAGGCAGCCAAGGCTGCCTCCCACGCTCTCGCGCTGCCCCCCACTCCTCGAGGGTCCCGGGCAGTGCATGCACATGGGGGGAACGGTGTCTATACCTATTTGGGTTTTTTTTTCTTTTTAATCTTTTTATTTTTTATATTTTGGGGGGATCCAAAATGGGTTACAACATAATGCATGAACAAAAATGTGTAAAGAATTTAAAGCGTATAAGCAGATGATAAAAGGAAAGGCATATTAAAATAAACACACGAAAACACCAATAGATCGACAAAAACAAAGCTAAGTCCACAAGGTCCCTTAGTGGAGTCGCCATTCTGTCACGGGTGCGCGACGTCACGGCGATCGTCCACCCTCAATGGGTATGGAGGGATATATATCTGGTAAATATGGGGAGACAAGGAATTCTTTTGTCTCTTAGCAATGAAAAATGGTGTGGGAGTCGCCACCTAGTATTTTGGTCACTAGGAACCCTAACCGGTCTCGTAGATCTAGCACGGACCGGTTGCGTAAAGGGAAGGTATTAGCACCCCAAATACGCCCTACCTAAGGTAAGCCGCATTGTTTATTTGTCTCGATAAAATTCAAGGTCTCGTTGTGTTTCCTAGTTGTTGGTCCGTCTATGGTTCAAGAAAAGTCCTCCTCAATAAGGAGGTCCTTATCTTATCGGGTAAAACCTAACCGCTCTAATGTCTATGTATGTTGGTCCGTCTATGGTTCAAGAAAAGTCCTCCTCAATAAGGAGGTCCTTATCTTATGGGGTAAAACCTAACCGCTCTAACGCCTATGTATGTTGGTCCGTCTATGGTTCAAGAAAAGTCCTCCTCAATAAGGAGGTCCTTATCTTATCTGGTAAAAACCTAACCGTTCTAATGTCTATGTATGTTGGTCCGTCTATGGTTCAAGAAAAGTCCTCCTCAATAAGGAGGTCCTTATCTTATCCGGTAAAACCTAACCGTTCTAATGTCTATGTATGTTGGTCCGTCTATGGTTCAAGAAAGTCCTCCTCAATAAGGAGGTCCTTATCTTATCTGGTAAAACTTAACCGCTCTAATGTCTATGTAACAAAAAACCATATTTTTAATATCGTAAATACGTTTTATGTTTTAAATTCATAATCCCAAATACTAAAAGAAGACAAAAAGATTTTTTTAGAATTTTTGAAATATTGGCCTAGTTCTCATGGCTTGAATAAACTCGGTTATTAAAGCCAAAATGCATGCTAATACATATATTGTTTTTGAAATTTTCTTTTGTTGTGTGAAAATATGATGTTATAATATTTATATATATATATATATTTGAGAGACTAGGTCGTGTTTTAAAACAAAACATTTTTTAATTATGTAATTTTTTTTGACTTTTTGACGCAAATCTGCGTATTTTAATACTAGGCTTGTATCCTTATAGTATAAAAATACAACCAAATATTAACCCACTTTGATAAAAATATGCAGGAAAAATCAACAATATTTTTAAAGATATTTTAGAAACTTTATATATATATATATATATATAATACAAACAAAAATATATATAATATATAATATTAAATGGGTTACTGGTCCGGCCCAACCAACCGGCCGGACTCGCCAAAGTGTCAGCCGATCTCTACCAAATGGATTGGGCCGATCTCGCCCAAAACTATTATCCTCTTCCGGGCCGCACCCGCCCGGAAGATCGGCCGGGCTGTCGATCACCCTGCCCAAACAAACGCCGGCGGGGAATTATTTTTCCCCTCCCCCCGCATGCGTAACGCTATTCGTTCCGCATGCGAGAAGGGGAAAAAATAAACAACGAAGGGGGGAAAGAAAAGTTACCTGGCGCGGAGGAAGCGGTGGCCATCGCGTTTCGGCGGGTCAGTGGCGGTGTCAAGCGGCGCTGTGGTTCCAACGGCGGCCCAAGCGGTGCTGCTGCCTTTCCAATGGTTCAGCCACGTTCTTCCTGCCTTGCGGTGCTTTTGTTTTCTACGTTCCTCGTTGCTTTAGCTTTCCTTCCTCTCGTTGTTGGGTTTTCGGTGTCTCTCTCCTCTCGTTTCGATTGTTTTTCTCTACTCTTCTCTCTCTTCATTTTTTTTTTTGCTTCGGGTTCTCCCTCTTTCGGGTCTTTTTCCCCCCCCATTTTCAGTGTTCTTGGGTTCTATTTATAGAGCCAAGGGGCGGGGCTTTTTATGGTTGCACATGGGGAGCAGGGGGCGGCGGTTGGTCGGGCCATTTGGGTGCACATTGCCGAGGTACGGCTTCCCCGCTTTTCCGGGTAGGGGCGCGGCGGGTGGTCGGCCGCTGGGCGTGGTCGGCGAGGAGCCGCTCCCTCGGCTTTCCGGTAAGGCATGCGGTCCAGAGAGGTAGCACACTTGAAGAAAAAACCAACCATTTTTCTTTTCTTCCCCCCGCCTGCACGTCCGGGGAGGAAGAAAGAGAGAACAATGTCGTTCAAAACGGCACCGTTTCGTTTTTTTTTTTTTACATGAAACGGGCGTCGTTTTAGGCAAAACGCGCAGTTTCATTTAAGTCCCGCAAGACGCCAAAACGCGTCAATTTGCAAGGCAGCCCTCAATCATCTTTTTTCCTTCAATTGCATCCCCGCCACTTCGGCCTCCGCCCCTCTTGTTGGCCGTGTTTTTCACTTTAGTCCTTGGCCTCCGATTTATGCAATTGAGCCCTTAATTGATCAATAAACTTCCAATTTCTTCAATTAGGCCCCCTCAATCAATTAATTGCAGCCCCTCCCATTTACGCGCCTCTTCCAATTTGGTCCCCGGTTTCGGATTTTCTCAATTAAGTCCCCAATTGGCCCCTTAAACTTCAATATTTATGCAATTAAACCCTTGGTTTAACCTAATAAATTCCTAAAAAATATATTTTGGCCCCGTAACTTAAATTTCTTCTAATTAAGGCCCAAATTGACTTAAAATCAATTTTTTCTTGCAATCAAATCCCCTATAAATTCATTTAAAATCCAATAAACATCCAATTAAGTCCATAAACATCCAAATCTTGGCTTTTCTCCTCAAATTTCAAATTTTCCTTCTCAACAGGGCTCTCCTCCTTCAAGAATATACTGTCAAAAATCCAATCTTTGTATTTTTAACCTCATTGACCAATTTTCCAACCATTTTCTGAGCACTTCGCCTCCTGTTATTTTTCTAACCTCCGCCGGCTATATATATATATTTATATATATATTTTGTGGGGACCCAAAAAATGGGTTACAACACATGTTATTAAAAATGATTGTTCAAAAAGAGACAAGTTTTTCTCATACAAAACCTCGAGCTTTTTCTCGAGTCCTTCACTTTGAAAACCTATAAAAACAAAAGGTCATCTCATGACGTATTTTCACCGAAGATCTCATTACGAAACACAAAAGCAAATAATCTCTTTCCAAGAAAGAAAATAACCAAGGAGTTGCAAGATTTCAAAAGAAAATTGTTTTAGACTCACATCAAAATAATTTTTGTTTTCAAAATGCAAGATCAAAATTTCAATATTCATTCTAGACCCATATTCCTTCACCAAACTGAAAAGGAGAGAAATGAGAGAATGGCCTCTTAAAACCATTATTTGTCTAAGTAGATGGCGGACGAGCACACTTAGGGGCAATGACCAATACAAGGGGGCAACATTGTGTTTAGAAGGAAAAATTCTAGAAAATGAGATGGTAATTTCCTACAACAGACAAGGGGGCATTTTGGTTTACGAAAGACAGGTTTGATCCTTTCAAAGAAGTGACACCTGAATGTTTTTAGCAATGAGACGAGGAGTGATGAGTGTTCCTCTCTCAAATTATTTGACGAGTCTTTAGCAAGCAAGTGGGTCACGATAGGCACCACAAAGAGTGAGTTATGTAAACAAATCGAATAAAGTTACATGGGCCAACTCGAGTGGGCTAGAAGCCAAACGACAAAGATGACCCAAATCGAGGTAACAAATCCTCAACTATCAAGCAACAAGAAGACAAAGAAGAAATGGGGGCCTATATTTCAAATCGGGTAAAGATGCATGCATATCATCTAAACTTTGAGACATTGGACAATGGGTTTTTGAAATTTTGATAAGAGAAAATTCGCGGAATCCATCAGTGGAAGGCCAACTTGAAATGGCCAAGATTAAAATTGCTTTTGAAAATTTTTCATTTTTGAGAATTTTTCAACTCGGGTGCCGCCCATGAGAATTAGGGCCACCCGAAAAATCTCCCGTATTTTTCCACCTCATCTCATTTCCTTTCGAGCGCCCTTCGAGCCCTCAACCATCAAAGGTAGTGCATTTCCTATCCTACCTCCTTTTGAGTGCGCCTTCGAGCCCACACCTCATTTCCTTTCGAGCGCGCCTTTGAGCCCTCGACCATCAAAGGTAGTGCATTTCCTATCCTACCTCCTTTCGAGTGTGCCTTCGAGCCCCTCATCTCATTTCTTTTCGAGCGCGCCTTCGAGCCCTCGACCATCAAAGGTAGTGCATTTCCTATCCTACCTCCTTTGAGTGCGCCTTCGAGCCCTCATCTCATTTCTTTTCAAGCGCGCCTTCGAGCCCCCGACCATTAAAGGTAGTGCATTTCCTATCCTACCTCCTTTTTGAGTGCACCTTCGAGCCCTCATCTCATTTTTTTTCGAGCGCGCCTTCGAGCCCTCGACCATTAAAGGTAGTGCATTTCCTAACTTGCCTCCATTCGAGCGCACCTTCGAGCCCTCGTCTTATCTCTATTCGAGCGCCCTTCTCGAGCCCTTGTCTTGTCTTATTAAAAAAAAATCCTCGTATTTTTTCCTCCGGCAGTGTAAACCATTACAATGTGACCATCTCGGGCCTGTAACCCATTACAATATACCTAACCGGGTGTAACCCATTACAATGTGACCATCTCAAGTGTAACCCATTACAATGTGACCATCTTTGAAAAATCCTCGTATTTTCCACTCGGGCAGTAACCCATTACAATGTGACCAATCCGAGAAATCCTTGTATTTTTCAAACATCAGAGGTGTCGCTTGGAACAATTAGACCACTCGCAAAATTCTTCGCGTTCTTTTATCATCGGCGGGTTGCCCAAAACAATTTCATCCATTTTTTTTAAAAAAAAAAAAAAAACCAAAAGAAGGGGTGGGTCGCCTTCCAAATGATTTGTTTCTTGATTTCTACATCTCTCTCAAAGGTCGTGTGTCAATCTATTGCTTTCAAAGTTTTCAAGACTTGAAAAAAAAAGCAAACAAAAAAAGTTCTTTATGTATCTACTTTTCTTTATAAATTTACTACACAAAGCTAAAGGAAAATGAAATTTTCCAATATCTTTGCATAGTAAATATTATAAAGAGGGGGCAACTGTCATAACCCAATTTTTGACCATTTTATTTTAATTATTATTTTATTTACTGAAAATGATTTTTTTAAGAATGAATTAAAATTTGAGTTAAAGGCAACATGATTGGAAGTTTTGGGATTTAATTAAACGTTGAAATTAATCTTTTAAGCTTGGAATTAATTTAATTAATTCAATTAAGGGTTTAATTGGAGAATTGATAAGTTTTGAGACTTAATTGAGCTTGGAATTAATTTAATTAATCCAATTAAGGGTTTAATTGGAGAATTGATAAGTTTTGAGACTTAATTGAGCTTGGAATTAATTTAATTAATCCAATTAAGGGCTTAATTGGAGAATTGATAAGTTTTAAGCTTAATTGAGCTTGGAATTAATTTATTCAGGGACTTAATTGAAAAACTATCAAAGTATAGGGCTAATTCGGGTCAAATTTGCAAGAAATTAAAACCCAAGGACTGGACTGCAAAACTTCAAAATGTCAAGGACCAAAATGCAAATTGCCATTAAACACTCCACTGTTCATCTCCTCCATCCCGATTCAACAGAAACGGCTGAGAATGTGGGTAACGTTTTTTGCCCACGATGTGCCATTAATACATGCTAGGAGGTGTAAGGGTGTTGGGTGGCTTATAAAGATTGAGCACAGCAAAGAAAAAAGAGGAGGAAAAACTGGGGCAAAGCTGGGGAATTGGACTGAAAGGGGAGAAAAAGAGGGCAGAACCGAGGGGCTGAGAGGGAGAGAAAAACAAAAGCCACGAACGGCAGAGAACAAAAAATGATAGAGCCGAACTAAAAAAGGGAGCAAGACAGAGGAGGAAAAAAAAGACAGAACCGGGGAGTGAGACGGAGAGAAACCGAACCAGGGAAAATTTTGGTCCATCAACCAGCAGCACCTCGTGCTTTTACCACCATTGTCTCCGTCTTAGACGGAGAAGATCGGACAAACGAACAGAAAAAAAATAATACACAGAGAGAAAGAGAGAACAAGAGAGCAGCACACACAGAGACGAGAATTATCCTTGAAATTGTTCTCGTCCCTGCAGACAAAGGAAAGACCCAGAAATCAGTCAAAATAAATCCAGCCAACGTCTTCATCATCTTCTTAGTTCCTTCATCATTTCAAAAGCTGCTGGGAAACGAAAGCAATCGGTGGACACAGAAGCAAAGGAAAGCAGAAGAAGGAGCAGAGGAGAGGAGGCAGTCTCGGCCAGCCAGAGCTTCGCCATCGTCTCCATCGCATCCAGCAGACCAGTTCCTTCATCATTTCAAAAGCTGCTGGGAAACGAAAGCAATCGGTGGACACAGAAGCAAAGGAAAGCAGAAGAAGGAGCAGAGGAGAGGAGGCAGTCTCGGCCAGCCAGAGCTTCGCCATCGTCTCCATCGCATCCAGCAGACCAGGTAAGCGGCTTCTTCCTCTTCATTCTGTTGCAGCTAAATTAGCATTTACACTGTGCAAGTGAATTTTAATTCACTTGCACAGAGTAGCAACACGCGTGCGTTAATGCACGCGTGTTGCTCAGCCCAGCCAGGTCACTGGCTTGGGCCAGTGACCCGGCCGAGCTGGCTGGATCCAGCCCAGCCCATGTGGGCTGAGCTAGGCCCAGCCCAAAAAATAGAAAAATTAAAAACAAAAAAATTAAAAAAACAGAAAAAATAAAAATGTGTATGCATGAATAAAAATAATGTAAATTTATTGGTTTATTCACCAACGCCAGAGTTGGGAATAAAAATACTGGTTTAAATTTATATTATTTTTATTCGTTATATTTTATTTCATTTAGTTAGAAAATAAAAATCTGTGCATGCGTAAAAAAATAATTTTTATGTGAATATTCACTGGTGCCAGAGTCAGGAATATTATAAGTAAATTATCACAAAGATAAACTAATAAACATTTAGCAATTTAAGACAAAACCAAGCAATGCGATCTGCCGCTCGGGCGGAACGTTTAAGGGGTGATAATATCTTCCCTTTTACGTAACCAATCCCGAGCCATAGAATCTCTGATGACCAGTTAGGGTTCCTAGTGACCATAATACTAGGTGGCGACTCCTCAAACAAGACATTTTTCCTAAAAGAACAAGATGCCGAAAAATCGTTGTTTTTTCCCTAATTAAGAATTAATTTCAAAGGTCGCCGCGTTGTCGGGTGCGACAAGCACTATGCTTTCATGGTTTCCTTTTTCTTGAGGACAAGCAAACATTCAAGTTTGGGGGTATTCGATAAGGGAATTTTTAGCATGTATATTTTCAGCTATTCATGCTTGATTTTTAAATATTTTGGATATGTTGCACAAGACAGTTAGAATTTTGAATCTCTTTTTGAACTGTTGACCTCGTGGGAAATTAATGTGTTTTCGGATCTTAGGTTACCGAACAGCAGAGCCGGGCGGTGAAACTGAACAAGTGATTCATTATGTGCTGCAAAGAAGCTATACAATTTAGTTCGGATGTTCGTAACCATTTTCAAATAGCTGAGATGAAGGTCTACAAAACATATGAAGGGCATATAACTCAGTTTTGTTGTTTCGAAGCCCAAAAGCGAGTTGTAAAACAAGGATTGAACCAGCCCGAAATTCCTGCACTGCACAGACTGTTTCGGTTTATGCCCCTTATCTCAACTCTTAGAGGTCCAAAAATTTCAAGATCAGTTTCATTGGAAAGAAAAATTTGATTCTCTACAATTTCTCCAGAAATAGAGATCTTTGAATTCGCACGTTTTCTACCTCAAATCTGGCCCGCAATGTCTGGGTAGGAAGGAATTCAATGCAAAAAAGGAAACTTTCCTCATTACTGCAGGGGTAGAACAGCCACAATATAAAAGAAGAAAAACAGAGTGGAGACGGGGAGAAACCCTATAACATAGAAAAGAAAAACAGAGGAGGCGGCACCAAACAGGGACAAAAAGAACAGAGGCAAAAATATTGAAGACCGGGAGGACACCTATCTCTTCCACTCGAAATTCTCTCGCTTTTGAGTGATGTTCATCGTATCAAGTTTGTTTCTCTTTAATTTAACTATGGAGTAGACTTTCATTCTGGGATTTTTGATGTAACCTTACTATGAATATGTAAACAATTTCTTCGATTAAATTATTACATTAAGATGTTGAGTATTTCATTCTATGTGTAATGCTTGCGTATGTTTGGCCAACATCTGCATGATTTAGAATTCAATTTGAAACTGAGAAGTGATAATTGTTTTAGCTATTGTTTGAAATACCTTAAGAAATCTATAGGATAGAGATATCCTAGGAACTTTTGTAATCGTTACAGGTTTACAAAATTTAATTAATTTCACAAGTTCAGAACTTTCGTAAAGTATGTGAAATTTAGTTGTTGAAATAATTTATTGATGCTCGAGAGAGATTAATATTTACATTAGGAAAACCTGATTATCAACATTAGGAGTAATTAATTTAATCGAGAAAGTTCACATAGGCATAGTTACGGTAAGTCGAAATCCTAGAACCAAGACAATTGAATTCATTAATATTTAATCATTTGGTTGTTTGTTTTTTTTTAATCATTAATTTTTATTTCATAAACTATCTCATTCGATTCCTCAAATAGATCATAATTTAAAAGACTTTGGTAATTAGTAGTAATTTTTACAAATCCTCGTGGACGATACTTGTACTCATCACTTTATTACTTGTTACGATTCATGCACTTGCGAAATTAAACAACAACCATCTGCAGCCACATTTGGCCACCACCGTCACCATCAGCACCGTGAGCAACAACAGTTGCTACCACAGAAATAGAAGAACGACCAGAGAGAGGGAGAAGGAATAAAACAGGGAACGAGAGGAAGAACTGAGCGGAAAAACAAAGCAGAGAAGAAGAAGAAGGGGCCGACCGCCGTCCAAGCCATTCTCCGATCAAGAACCGCTAGCAGCATCGCAGGTCCGCCCCTCTTCCTTCTTCTTCTTCCTCCTCCACTTCATCTTCTTCGGTTCCCTCCTTCACTGTTCACTTGTCCGGCCCAGCCTAAAATTTCTGGGCCGGTTTCGGCCCGTCCAAAAAAAATTTCAAAAAATATTTTCGTCAAAATCTGTGATTTTTTTCGCGTATTTTTCTACAAAATTTTATTTAATATTGGTTTGTATTTTTATATCGTAAAAAATACAAATTCGGTATTAAAATACCCAATTTTCATCAAAACTTTGAAAAAAAAAGTTTCTTTGTTTTCATGCATACGGCCAAGTCTCTAAAAGCAAAAAAAAAATCATATTGTATTTTCATACAACAAATAAAACTTCAAAAAAAATTATGTTTTAGCATGCATTTTGGCTTTAATAACCAGTTTATTAAAATCATGAGAACTTGGCCAATATTTTAAAAAAATCCAAAAAAACTATTTTATTTTCTTTTAATATCCGGGATTATGAATTTATACGTAAAACGTACTCCCGATATTAAAAAGGTAGTTTTTTTATTTGACGCTTAGAACAGTTAGGTTTTACCCCATTAAGATAAGAACCTCCTTATTGAGGAGGGCTTTTCTTGAATCTTAGACAGACAAGACCAACAATTAGAAAATGCGACCAAACCTTAGATTTTGATCGACAAATAAAACAATACAGCCTTACCTTAGGTATGGTGTATTTGGGGTGCTAATACCTTCCCTTTACGCAACCAGTCTCCGTACCCGATCTCTGAGACCAGTTAGGGTTCCTAGTGACCAGAATACTAGGTGGTGACTCCCATTATATTTTTTTCACTGATAAAAAAATAAGAATTCCTTGTCTCCCTATATTTTCCGGATACACACACATGAGTGTGGAGGATGATCATCGCGACGCCGCACACGCGTGCGACACATGTGGTTTGCATTCTATCTTTTTTGAAAATCAGATTCAAGATTATTGCCAAAAACTGTGTAAGGTTCAATCTTATTTATAATTCCATTATAAGCTAACTTTTCTTAACAGGGTTCCACATTATACATGCATTTAGATTGTGACTGCTTATGCACTTATAAGCAAGTATATACACGTAAACGGCCTACGTTCTAGATTGGTACCCGGCTACCCGCCTACGTTCCACATCTATAAGCCGTTTACGTGTGCCTATATATATACATACTAGATTGGTACCCGGCTACCCGCGTTGCCACGCGATGCATGTCTGTATTATTTTTTCAACATATATATATATATATATATATATATATATATATATATATATATATATATATATATAGTTCTGTGTGGGTCTAGTGTAAAAAACAAACTTAGATTATAGTTCCAACCAGCTAAATAAGTTGGATTTATTTGAATCATATGAAAAAAAAAAAAAAACAATGATAGCAAATGAGAAAACATACATGTAAAAAATACAAATAAATTACAAAATATATAATATGATATCAGATAACATATCAAAATCTAGCCAAGAGAAACCCTTTAAAAAATTACAAAATCTAGCCAATAGAAACCCTTTAGGTCGCCTTCATAAGAATTGATCAGAACTTCATTTTCACGACATAAAAAATTATTTCTTATAGTTCCGGTGGTTTCCTCCTCTCTTTACTAAGGGTGTTTTTTTATTTCTTCAACTGGTTGGATAATTTGTGGACAGCTTTTAATTTAACACATCTTAGTTAGATTGGTTCAAATTGAGAAATCTTTGTAAATAAATGGTTAAATCTGATCAAAATGTTTCATGAAGGCTCTTATCTGTGAATTAATTCAAATATAATTCATGCATATCACTTACATTCAAATACATATATATACATACACTAATGAAGCCTCTGATTCAAATCAATCAATCCCAATGACAAAAACAAAAATTGATCGATTTCTAAGTCTATGATTCATACCCCCACCTATATATAAACATGTGGTTTACATTCTATCTTTTCGAAAATCATATTCAAGATTATTGCCAAACACTGTTTAACGTTCAATCTTATTTATAATTCCACTCAATCAATCAACAGTGTTGATCATGGCCATCTATAAGCTAACTTTTCTTAACAGGGTTCCACATTATACATGCATTTGGCTTGTGACTGCTTTTTTGCCCTTATAGATTACATTTCAAACAGGTAAGCTATCTATCTATCTACCTATCTATCTATCTCAAATGCTCACCGTGTTTGAAAGTGATTTCCTCACTTTTATACAGTACATTAGAAAATTAAAAATTTAGAAATAATTCAAAACATAAAAAAAAAATTCAATCATTGAAATTTTGAAAGTTTTTAAGATATTAAGAAATTAAAAAAAAACTTAAACTGGGAAATTTCGAAATTGCCCTTTGTTTTATGGCTCAAGCCAAGGCAATTAAGGAAGCCTAAAAACAAAATTCAAAATTTCTGTCCGAGCTTTAATTTTTTGGAAAATATGATCGTGGGGATAGAAATTTCATTATTTTAGACTAAATTATTTTTATTTAATTGTTAAGATTTTCTCAAAAAAATTAATTTTATTTAAATAGAAGGACTTATTAGGATATTCGGTATGTTAGGATTTTATTTTTAGTGGATTATGTTTTTCTATTTAAGGATATAAAAGATTTTCAATTTGAGATATATACTTCTATATTCGGAAATCTAGTGAATACTTGCATTAAATTGTTAAAGCATTGATGAAATTATATAGACAGCATATATATCAAAAATAGAGAAAATGATTTTGCTCTTGAAAAGAGGGAAAAATTATATTAAATTATCAATAGTTTGATAATCTTGCCTCCAATAGTTTGACAATAAGGATTAGTTCTGAAACAATGGCAGAGAAGTCTAAGAGAGAAAACATGACAGGCTTGCAGTCTTGGAGCTAGAAAAAAAAAATCACTAGAAGATCTCATCTATAACAGTGCCTTAAAATTTAGAAAGAGAAAGGTTTATCTCTTTACTATATATTCCATTATATAAAACAACTAAAAAAGGAAGGTTTTAGTTATTAGAAATTAAGAGAGAAGCAAGGAAGTCACTGAAAAAATTAAGAGAGAAAGCTATTGAGTTGCCGGATTCTAGCTACCAACAACTTTAATTTTGGTGTCTCTAGATTCTTATTTGATAAAGTAGCTTAATGGATATGGTTTCGAAATTTGATGGTGTTGGAAAAAGTAGATTGGGGTTGGGGATTTTTTAAAATTTGTTTTAATTTTTAGTTTTTAAGTTAATTAAAAAAATGTTTTGCGATAGAAAATAGAGTTTTAGAGGTAACCTTGCTTAAAGTGATCACCTTGCTTATCAAGCCTTTATAATTGGGCCACTTGTGTTGTTAGGTAGCAAATTGATCGAAAACTATGAGTGGGCCACTTGTGTTATTAGGTAGCTAATTGATCGAAGACTATGAGTGGGCCACTTGCCAACTTTAACTTAAGCTTAACGTTTCTTAAATTATTTGGCTCACATTTATATCATCTTTTGTAATTTGATGTAAGGTTTTTTTTAGAAGTATTTTTTAATTAAAAACATATTATAGAATTTTTTAGATTCTTTTTAATTTCACATTAATATATTAAAATCATAAAAAAAAACATCCAAAAGTATTAATTTGATGATTTTTTAAGTGAAAAACAATTTAACATAACAAAACCACTTACCACAAAACCTATTTTATATATAAAAAGATCAATATTTAGTAATGAGATCGAAAAGAAAATAAGTTTAAGAAATGATATCAACCTGTGTTAGCTTATAGAACCCGTGACCCAGGCTATTTAATCAGAAGCATCAAACCTGAAAAAACCATAAAGCCTAATTTTTAATAAATCAAATGCTAAATGATGAAATTAAAAAAATATATATAAAATAATTAAAAAGAAAACATAGCAATTATAAGAACAAGGATAAAAAATGCTTTAAAAAATAACAAATGAGAGTATGGATAATTTTGGATTAAAGGGCTAGATTGAAAAGAAAAATAAATTCATAAAACAATTAAAAGAAGAAATCACCAAAAGAATTAGGACTAAATTAAATAAAAATAAAAAATAATTTTTTTTATCAAATGATGAAATTTAAAAAAAATTGAAAGTTCATAAAAGGGGCATGAAAAAAATTAAAAAAAAAAGAATATGGACCAAAATTAAATAAGTAAAAAATAATAAATCTAGAACAAATGATGAAATTGAAAAAGAATTGAAAACCTATAAAAGGCCAAAGACAAAAACTACAAATTAAAAGAATGAAGACCGACACTCAAATATGCAAAGCTAAGGGGGCTACCCTAAAATATTAAATGGTCAATGCGAGTCTTCATGGATGAGAGAGAAAAGGAAAAATAAATAAAAATGTTGTCTGCAATAACCCGCTTAAAAACAATATACATGCATTGTCGCTTGAAAAAAAGGATGTTGCAAGGAATCCAATAACATATTGGACAATAATTTTTAACCATTAGAGTCAGTCGCACACGCTGTTTCAAGGCTAAGGAGAGGCAATAGCTTTCTCTATTTTTAAAAACTTTATTTATCAAATTATCACATTACTTCTAGCACGAAATAATCACTATGAAAAAACCTTTATGAAATGATGAAAAGCCTATGAAGCCATGCCTTAAAAAATTTTGATTACAAGGGAAATTGAATCTTTACACTATGCTTAAAAAAATAAAAAACTAAAAATGTCCATGGGCAAGTGTTTTTCTTGCTTTTAAGGATATTAAAGTAATTTTATTATAAAAAAAATAGTACAAAAAGATAGAGCTGCCACTCAACAAATATAGAATCACAAATAAACCTCATGAAAAATCTATTTTACCTCTCAATATATACCAATTCTGTTGATTTTTTTGTCAATGGAAGAAACATTAATCTATTGTGATTTTAGGCATGTGTACATTGATTTTCCCATGTATTATAGGTTCTTGTAATAACAAATATATAGAGTGATAGGTTTGATTCATGATGGCTAGACTTTTAGAGTTCCAACAAATTAAGGACAAGTTTGTAGGAATTCATTGTTTGGTTTTGGACAATAAAAGCGTAACAAGATAAGATTATCATTTTAAACATGTGTAAATGTGTGTGTGTGTGTGTGTGTGTGTGTGTATATATATGTGTGTGTGTGTGTGTGTTTTAATTTGTATTTTTTGAGCTATTTATAATTATAAAATATGAGAATTTATTGAGTTTGATTATTGTAGTTCTTTACTGGTTTTTTTAAGTGAGATAAAATTTTAGGTATAGGTACTACATATAAGAAACTCTATTAAAATTTCATTAAAAAAGTTTTAAAAATTTTTATTCTATAAAATCATTACCTAAATTAAATGCTATATTAATAAACTAAATAATAAATATAAATCTTATAAGAAATTTTTTTTTTTTGTTATATTTAGATGTATAGAAATTTGTTGTTGGAATGGGTGGAATTTAATTGATATTTCGATCCAAAACAATGATGTTGAATTATTATCGAACTTAGAATCGTTATATTAAATTAATTAATGTTAGTTCAACAAATTAAGGACAACTTTGCTGTAATTCATTGGTTGATTTGATTTGATTGAAGTTTATCTTAGTATGAGTTAATCTTCAAGTATTGTCTTAAAGGTAGATTTGCAAAAGTCGATGTAAGAATTTTAACATGGAACCTTTGACGTCGACGTTTGGTAAGGCTAGATGATCCATCTATAAATATCGGCATGTAATTGTCATTTCCATCCTCAACTCAAAAATTCCAAGTACTCCAAAACACTTAGGAATGGCTCTTACCCACTTTGCTTCATCATTTTGTACTCTCCCAACATTAGCATCTCCAAGTCGCGCCTTAGTAGGACCTGTATCAAGCAAGAATTATCGCTCTCTACCTAGCAAAGTTCGATGCATGGTTGCCACCGAAGCTGCTGGTCAAATTGTCCGGCGGTCGGCAAATTATCAAACTTCCATGTGGGAGTATGATTTTGTTCAGTCACTGACTAGTAAATATAAGGTATAGTTGCTAGCTATTATAATGTCATGTTATGTTATTGTTCAAACAACTTGAGTTGAGTACTTGAATCTGATGTTGTTTAGGGAGAGCCATATACAGCGCGAAGCGAAAAGTTGAAGGCAAACATAAGGATGATGCTGGCGAACGCATCGAAAACCTTGGATCAACTTGAGCTAATCGATGCCTTGCAAAGACTTGGGTTATCTTACCATTTTGTTGATGAAATAAAGAGCACGTTGAAGAGTTTATTCTATCAAAATCATATAGAGAATACAAAGACAGTACATGACTTGTATGCTACTGCTCTAGAATTTCGACTCCTAAGGCAGCATGGATACAAGGTACCTCAAGGTAAGTCTCTTAAGCAATGTAGACACTGATGGTTATATGCGTTCTCATGACTAATTGTGTTCTCCATTTGTAGAGGTTTTCAATCATTTCAAGGACGAACAAGGAAACTTTAGGGCATGGATTCATGACGATTTGAAGGGAATGCTATTCCTGTATGAAGCTTCATACTTCTTGGTAGAAGGCGAGAGCATCTTGGAGGATGCAAGAGACTTCACCACCAAAAATCTTGAAAAATATGTCGAGAAGTGCAACCCTTCCGAATATCTTTCAAAGATGGTGAGCCATGCCTTAGAGCTTCCATTGGCTTGGAGGATGCTAAGATTGGAGTCCAATTGGTTCATCAATGTGTATGAAACTAAAACTGATATGGAACCTGTGTTGTTAGAACTAGCTAAATTGGATTTTAACATGGTACAAGCAATACACCAAGAAGATCTGAAACATTCATCTAGGTACGTATAATTAATAAGATTCTTTATTTATTTATTTATTTTGCACAATTTGGAAGCAAATTAAACAGCATGTAAAAATTAATATTATTTCATTAAATTGTATGTAATAATTTAATCTTCTTTAGATTTGATGATCCTCCTATATCACTAATTTATCTATGTTTTGAACCAATATTATAAATTTTAATCAAGTTTACTTTATATAGCTTAATTTTGTCTGATGGTGACAGTTTAATTTCTTAACATGAACAGGTGGTGGAAGAGGACAGGACTTGGAGAAAAGTTGGATTTTGCCAGGGACAGGCCGGTGGAGAATTTCTTATGGACTGTAGGGGTCATATTTGAACCTCAGTTTGGTAATTGCAGGAGATTGCTAGCAAAACTTATTTCACTTATAACAACAATTGATGATGTTTATGATGTCTATGGTACCTTAGATGAGCTTGAGCTATTCACAGATGTCATTGTAAGGTTTGTGCAGCGCCTATGTCTTGGGCTCTCGGGCACATTTATAATGCTATATTAGAATTGCTCACTTGTTTTTTTCATTTTTTAAAATATTTTTATGTTCTCATTTCAGATGGGATCTTAATTTCATGGATCGGCTTCCGGACTATATGAAATTATGTTTTTTCGCATTGTACAATTCAGTTAACGAAATGGCTTATGATATTCTTAAATATCAAGGAATTGACATCCTTCCTTACTCGAAGAAAGCGGTATTCACTTATTTTTAAATTTTAATGTTATTTTCGTAGTTGTCAAACCTGGTTTAAAATTTGAGTTATTTGGTTATTTGGATAAATCTTGGTTTATCATTTTTTTTTCTAATTTCTTTAAAAATAATTCAATAGTTTTGACCCGACTAAATTTGAATTTGATGTAATCAAGTCAATCAGGTCATCAGTTAACTGTTGTGTTGCTTGAGTTTGTTAGATCAATGTATAAAACATTTTAAAATAAAATCTAACTCTAGTTAAATTTGGGGTTGCTATGTTGACGAGCTGGGTAGGGCTAGGTTTGATAAAACTAGTTAAAAAAAACCCAACTCAAATTAGATTCTGAATCATTATATCAACTTGTTGGATCGGGCTAGATTTGATAACTATAGTTATTTTTCAAATATGCTTTCTCCATTTTTGCCTCTTTTTCTTTTGGTAATATAAGACTATGGTTAATTTTCAGTGGGCAGACTTATGTAAATCATATTTATTGGAGGCTAAGTGGTACTTCAGTGGATATACACCAACTCTTCAAGAATACATGGACAATGCATGGATTTCAATTTCAGCACCAGTGATTCTAGTTCATGCATATTTTTATGTTTCCAATCCAACAACAGAGGAGGCCTCACAATTCATGGAGGAATACCCAGATATAATTAGATGGTCATCCATGATTTTTCGCCTTGCTGATGATCTTGGAACCTCCTCGGTATGCTAGACTTCTGCCTCTCCTTGACATAGTTTCGTCCTTCCCCTTTTTTTCTCATTTCTATGGTAAATTATATTAGTCCTTGCTATATATTCAGTGTCCTTGACATAGTGTATTTTTTAAGTGAATTTCTAGATCAATTAATTTATCTCAGTTTGTAAATATATCAATCTTTCATTTTCAATTTGGTAAATATTGTTATTTGTGATGGTTTTTTTTAAGTGTATATATATGCTAATTTTCTATTTCTTTTTATTTATAGGATGAATTAAAACGAGGGGATATTTCCAAATCAATTCAATGTTATATGCATGAAGCCGAGTATCCCAAGAAAAAGCTCGTGATCATATAAGAAATTTAATTGGAAATACATGGAAAAAAATAAATGATTATCAATTTGCTAATCCCCATATCTCCCAAACTTTCATTGAAATTGCAATGAACCTTACACGAATGGCGCAATGCATGTATCAATATGGAGATGGACATGGTGTTGGACATCTTGAGACTAAGGATAGGGTGAAATCCTTACTTATTAAGCCTTTATAATTTCATCAAAATAAAGGACTAGTTTGATAAAATAAAAATTCATAAGATTGATCTATATGTCTTATTAGACTAAGTTGGAGAAACATGTATTTTTATTCTAGCTTAAATATCGATATGTAATAAAGAAGTACTATATATTTCTTCTTTATTTAGAAGTTTAGTCAACTATAGCTTGATTATATCCTAGATATCAATATATAATTAAGATCTAGATATTACCTTGTTCTTTATATAAATTTGTCTTATGTGTCACAGAAAAAATATAATTCGTTACAAGTATTTTTAATATGATATTAGATTAGAGAACATATACTTGGCAAAAACCCACAAGAAACCATATAAGACTTGACTATTTTGATTACCTAAATTTTACACCAAACTCGTGAATATTTTGTTGTCTGGATTGGTATCAATTATGTCATATAGACCTAGATTGTTGAGATGTATATCTTTGGCACAGACAAACTAGGATATATCAATTGGAACTCTTTTTCAAATAGAATGAATAGACCCTAATAATAGAAAGTGGAGGAGTTAAAACTATGATATCAAAGGCTAGCTAATCAATTTAATGGAACCAATTTTGATTGGAAATTTCAATTGGTTTCCTATGGCAAAATCAGTATAGGATACAATGACAACAAAATATTTTAATGGAACAAATACCTTTCAACTATATAAAGAGAAAAAATAAATGACCTAATTAAAACAATATGGTAGGATCTGAGAGGCATACTATAATAGTTCAATAAGATTGTGGAGGGAGAATGATTTTAGAAGATCTAGTCCTATAGTTGGTAATCATGATATCAAAAATTCAACTCAATTTAGTAAAAGAACATAAATTATACCTTCTTAAATAGGCTAGATGATCAACCAGACAAAATTAGAGCGGATGTTATTCAAATGAAGTCACTTTTCATGGTTGAACAACTATTTTCCATGGCATGGAAGACTCTCGGTAATCTGTGATGCTCAGGAGTGTCTGTATGGGGATAATGATATGGGAAAAATTCATCAACCAGCCACCTTGACACCAGGACAACGAAAGGCAACTGAAACTATTTTATTTAGCCCTCAAATAATAGCAATATGTAATTAAGGCTCAAATGTTCTTTTTATTTATAAGATTATTCAACTATAGCTTAATTCTAGCTTAGATATCAATATGTAATTAAGGTTTAGATACTACCTTATACTCTATATAAATAAAATAAAATAAAATAAAAAACTAAAACAAAAGGATGATTTACTATAGCCTTCCTCATATTTTTTTTTATTCGCCACCACAGTGCGGTGGCCTTTTTGTCATTCACAAGAAAAAAAGAAATTTGCCTTTAAACAAGGGGCATTTTTATCTTTGCATACGGTTCATTAGGTATTATAAATTTTTTGGGGGGTATTTTGTCTATTCAATATATTTATGAACAATTAAAGAACCTAAGTACCCCTAGGATAAAAAAAAAACTAAAATTATAGGGTAGGGGTATTGGTGTCGTTTTCTTTTTAAGCATACAGTAAGATTATATATATAACCTTAGGGACAAAAAACTTTAAGTCATTAAAACAGGAGTATTGACATCTTTTTCTCTCGGTTTTTTTTAATTGTTGGTTTGGTAGAGGGTAGTAACATAATTTACTATTTAATTTATATTTTTTAAATGTAAAGAGATATTAGGGTGTGGGAGACGTAACGTATTTTGAACGGCACGTGTGGCATCTTCTAGTGGTGGAAAATGAGATTTCACAGTCTCATTTGGCTCTCCTCCATGCTCTTTTTTCTTTATTGGTGGCACATGTCTGCTAAAGGTGGTCAGTTTGTAATCAATGACCCTTTCTTTCTTTCTTTTTTCCCTTCATTTCTCTCTTCTACCTAAAAAAATTAACTCTTGTTCTTTTTTTGTATTTCAAATTCAGTCCTTTAAGTTTTAATTTTTTTTTTTATTATTGTGTTAAAGTTTTATTTATTTTCAATTTAATCCTTCAATTCTAATTTGTATATATAATATTTTCAATCTAGCCCTTCAACTCTTGATTATTTTTCCTTTGCTCTTTTATCAAAGTTATCATGGCTTTCAATTTTATTTTTAATATCAAGATTTTTATTTTTATTTTCCAATAGGAATAATACTAATTTTGACTTGGTCCTTTTTCTTTTAGTTTTTTAGTTTTTTTCTTTTCTCAAAGTTTTTATGGTCTTTAATTATATCCTTCAAATCAAGTTTATGTTTTTTTTTCAATAATAATAATAATGGTAGATCATTCTAAATATTAAAATAAAAAATCAATCATTATTGTTTTCCTTTATTAAAATAAAATTCAATAATCAAATAATTAGTTTTCAACCATTCTATTTTATCCTTTTTTATTGATTAATTGCCATAACCCAAATCAATTAGCATGATCAATTTTGAGTATGTCTCTCTCTCCCGTGATAAATTATAAACTAAAACTATTAATTACTTTTTTTTTAGTTTAACGTGAGTGTCCGGGTTAGCTTGCGCGCACCTCGACTAATCCCACGGGCCCTGAAGTTAACGACCATATAAGCCTTCAGTGGCCATCATATGAGCAATCACAGGGCTCGAACCTGAGATCATAGAGGGAGCAAACCTCTTGGTCCCAAGCGATTAATTACTTATAGACTGAAGTGATAGTTTACGTGTATATTTCAGCATAAATATTTATGAACGGTTTGATAGATACCTAGTAATTTATCCTCTCAAAAATGTATATGAACTCTCCTATGTACAAATACTAATATAAAAACCCAAAACTCATTATGTCTAATTAATAGTTTCAAAACATTAAAAAAAAATGCTAACTCTTGGAGTGTTTCTTATTTATTTTGACTCTTTTAAGATGGTGGTTTTCATATAATATTATATTTACCCAAGTGATTTTTAAAAGTATATCCTAATTTTTTTGAGAAATTAAATGTTAATTCTTTTACAATTTCATGATCAAATTTTAAATTCAAAAACTTATAATGTTAGATAAAACTAATGATATTATCAAATAGAACTTAAAATGTTAGATAAAATTAAGGATATTATCAAATAGAATTGAATAATAAAATTTAAATTCATTATTATTTGGTTAATAAAACACTAATATTTTACTAAAAATTTATTTTAATCTAATCATGAAAGCATATAAACATTGTACTAAAGATATTATCAATAGACATGCACAATTGCAAGACGATCGATGCGGGGAATATGGATATTACCTAATTTTCCTGGCTTCGTTGGATTTAAAAATTAACAGAAATATAAACATAATTAAAAATGATAAAGTGATGTGCCTGTTATGTTCAACTGGATGCATCTAATCACGTGAACTGCCCATAGATAACGGCAGCATAATCAATTAATTATCAATAAATTAGATATGCCGGTGAGATAAATTGATTTTTAATTTATTTATTTAAGATTTAATTTTTGATAAAATAATCTCAGGCTATCTTTAAACAAATTAGAAAATAAACTAATAGACAAAATATTAATGGTCTATCTTCTAAAAAAAATAGTACTCCAAAAATTCAAATGTGTGTAAGACTTCAACATCAAAACCTTTAAAAATTTCAAACTTTCACACACTCATCTTGATTTTTTTTTATTAAATTAATTAAAAAATACAAATAAATGATGTTTAATTCGTTATCAAAATATTATTATCATACTAGAAAATTATATAAACCCAAATTTTGAATTGTTGAAAGATATTTCAAAAGGATTTTATATTATTTTTTAATAATGATTTTCAAAGATCAAGTATGAAAATATTACCATGAGGGGTATAGCTCAACTAATCAGGTTCTAGATTTGCTTCTTAGAGATCACCGGTTCGAGTTCCACAAAACTCAGAGCCACTAGAGGTTTGAATGGTCGTTAATTTCAGAATCCTTGAGATTAGTTAAGATACGTGTAAACTAATCCGAATAACTATATTAATAAAAAAAATATGAAAATATTACCAAATGGGTCGTTGGGCATTTAAATACACAATTTAATATTAAAAAAACGAAAAGAAAGGAAAAATCCTTTAAGGTAGAAGGCCATGCACGTACGATGAGTGTGTATGGAATATTAACTACAATAATATAAAAAAAATGATAATTGCACATATAATTGAAGATTCCTGGGATATATAATACTCATATGGATCTCGAGAAAAGATTCACGAGATCCTCGCCCTCCATCACTGCCCAGCTTGACATTATTTAGTACTACAGTGATGGTCCTATAATAATAAAGTTGTCCAGCTTTAGCTTGACAGAAAATTTATTATAATAGTAGCAGACACCTCAAGCTAACCAGTATGACAAGGTACCGTTTTTTGAATCTTTCCATGTAATATACAAAATAAAATAAAAAGTCTTAATATCTTATTTTTTATTTTTATTTTTTTGCTTAGATTAGAAGCAAAAGATCCTTTTCCATCGGGATGGATCTTTGTATGCATTAGTGGACTTAGTTAATTATTACATGTTTGTTTTTATATTTTAAAAATATTTTAAATATTTTATTTTTTATTTCAAATTTTTTTTAACTCCAAGGACAAATATATAATTTTATTATTAAAAAACTTATGCTAAATAAAAAAAAAAACCCTTAGTAAATAGTTATGTATTTGGTTGATTTTAAAGTAAAATAATATTTTACTATGCAAAAAAAAAAAGAGATTAACCTCTGCTCAAGAAGTTTAATTTTTTGTTTTTGAGTTTTAAAAATATTTTTGAAAAAAATTTTATTTCAAATTAATTTTTTTGTATTTTTATATTATTTTTATGTACCAATATCAAAATTAATTTTTTTAAAAATATTATTTTAATTTATTTTAAATAAAATACATTTTAAAAAAATAACTATTATTACACTCTCATACAACAACTCCATGTATACCGATTTGTTACTAGTGTTTTGTCAGGAGAGAGGCAAGAAATGCATCAATGATAGCGCTCTTCATGTAAGCTGCGGCAATTCCAAAATTAAGGAGGTAGCATTTTTCTCTCTTTCACACATGGAGATTGACAGGTTTGGGTATATAGGTATTTGTTTTATTATTATTATTAATTGAGTGTTGTTTTTATCTCGTGTAATCACCATAATTAATATAGAAATTCTTTTTTTTATTATTTAAATCACATGTGTTCATAGAGACCTTAGCCCCACTATACCCGCATTATAGTCAATGCATAGGATACTTTTTAATTAAGTGGTCTCATTAAAAGTATTTATACCACATTCCTAGAAGACGATAAATAAAATCAATGAGACTAGAATCTCTCTTATAGTGTGCATTTGGGAAGGGGGTGACTGGACAGGAAGGAAAGGGAGATAATAAGAATGGAAGATAATTAATATATTTTAAATAATTAAATATAAAATCATGTTTCAAGCCTTACTCCGATAAATTAACGAAGAAGGAGCAGTAGCTAGTCACAATCCTCTAAAATACCATGGCTGCTCCTCCACCTAACCTAGTCCCAGTGGCATACCAAGGAGGCTCACCTTCAGTTCCTGACTGGTTAAACAAGGGCGATAACGCATGGCAAATGATCTCAGCCACCCTTGTTGGACTCCAGAGTGTGCCAGGACTTGTAATTCTCTATGGAAGCATTGTCAAGAAAAAATGGGCAGTCAATTCAGCTTTCATGGCCTTTTACGCTTTCGCAGCTGTTGTAATCTGCTGGGTGGTTTGGGCCTACAAAATGTCTTTTGGGGATAAGCTCTTGCCCTTTTGGGGCAAAGCAGGACCTGCCTTAGGCCAGAAGTTTCTAATCAAGCAAGCTGCACTCCCTGAGACCACACAGTTCTACGATAACGGTGGTGTGGAGACTCCAATGGCTACACCATTTTATCCCATGGCTTCCATGGTTTGGTTTCAGTGCGTGTTTGCTGCAATCACTCTTATTCTTTTGGCTGGATCAGTGCTTGGAAGAATGAATTTTAAGGCTTGGATGGCTTTTGTGCCACTTTGGCTCACTTTCTCTTACACTGTTGGTGCCTTCAGCTTGTGGGGCGGTGGATTCTTGTTTCACTGGGGTGTCATGGACTATTCTGGTGGTTATGTTATTCATCTTTCTTCAGGGATCGCCGGCTTGACTACTGCCTTTTGGGTCAGTCCTTCTTCTTCTTCTTCTTCTTCTTCTTCTTTGCCTCTGAACAAGTCTTTGTGAGCTTGACGCTTTGAAATGCAACTTGCTGCATAACTTTGACTGCTAATCATCATGAAATTAATTTCTGCTACCCAGGAAGATATTGCAGAAACCTTGTCTTGGTACAGAAACATTATAATTTGTAGTGAATATGGATCTTCAGTCCTTTGAATTAATTAATTGTTTTAGTGTTTAATTTAAGCAAATTTTACTTACTGACCTGTTTTAATTCTTAATGTTTATTTAGGGGTTACATTTTCAAAATTTTGAGACCATATATAGATGCTGGTTTTTCCCTTGAATATAAAAAAAAAGCCTTTTCTCTTCGATCATTTTCAGCATTGAAACATGAGAAAGTATCTCTAATAGTAGTGTAGTACTGCCCTTCCATGATTTTCTTTTCTTTTCTTTTTTTTCTTAAATCATATTGCATATAAGGAAAAAACTAGATTTTAGTGGAATTTTCAACCTTGCTAAAAAAATATAAATAACAAATTAATTTTTATTTAGCTAATTCATATAGCTCAAGAAAGAGGTAAGCTCTCTCATAAATTATTACAAAGAGGTAATTAGCTCTCTCATTTTTCTTTGGGATTGATGGCTTGACTACTATAATATTTATTTATTTATTTATTTTAAAATATATTAAAATAATATTTTTTTATTTTTAAAAATTTATTTTCGATAACAACATATTAAAATAATATATAAATACTAAAAAGAAATTTAAAAATAAATTAATTTTTTAAATCACTTCTAAAACACAATAACAAACCACCTCTTAATTAGATTCGGCCGGTTACAAGAAATGAATTCAATAATAGTATAACAAATAATTTTAGAATTGATATTTTTGTCAGATTATTGGAGCTGACTAAGAACAAGAACGTAATATTTTTGTTTTGTTCTTAAGATTTCTTCCATGACGTGAGGAGAGAATCTTTCAAAAGGTTGGTGGTGAGAAATTTCTCAAATTAACTGATGCAGGTAGGTCCAAGATCATCAAAGGATAGAGAGAGATTTCCACCAAACAATGTACTGCTAATGTTAGCAGGGGCAGGGTTGCTGTGGATGGGATGGGCTGGCTTCAACGGCGGAGATCCATACACTGCCAATATTGACTCTTCTATGGCCGTTCTTAACACTAACATTTGCGCAGCTACTAGTCTTCTTGTATGGACCTGGCTAGATGTCATTTTCTTCAAGAAACCTTCTGTCATCGGTGCTGTTCAGGGCATGATAACTGGCCTTGTTTGCATTACTCCTGGTGCAGGTAATTTCGACTTCCCTCGCCGTGTTATGTTTGCTCTCGATCCAATCACCATGCATGTATTTTCACTATTGAGATTTTTATTGGTCTTGGAGCTAGAACTAAGCATTTAATAATCTTTTTCTTGAAAAATCAAACTACCTTAAACATTAAATAGTGTGGTTGTTTTGCTGTAGTTCAATATACAATAAAATATATCTTCGCCTGCGATAAAATTATCCTTGCATCCTTTGGTCCAAAACAATTAAGCTTCTTGGTGGGGGCAATGATACTTTTTTTTTCATAATAAAAGTATTATTTGGTCTCTAAAATCAACAAAATATAAAATTATTTACTAATAATTTTTTTAACTTAGCACAAGCTTCTTAACAATAAAATATATATTTACCTACGGGGTCAAAAAATAAATATTATATTATTAAATAAGAGTGTTTTGAGGTTTTCAAATTTAAATGTACAGTGCAATTATATCTTTAACTTTGAAAGAGACAAAACATAAGCTTAGTATTTAGGGGTATTTTGTACTTTCACATAGGTATTTTGTGTAATTATCGGGGTCGTGAGGGGCATTTCAGTATTTTCATATATTTTTTCAAATTTTGTAATGCTTAAAGCTACTGGATCGTGCTCGACACGTTCTGGCCCGTGAGTGGCGTCCGCGTCATTTAGACGGTGCGTGTAACGCTACCCAGTGGACATAATTGGCTTTTTATCATCTCTCTAGATGCGTCATCGTATCATTTTCCATTTGGAGTGGTGTGTGGCAGCTTACGATGGTTGGATTGTCACTAATGATTATTTGATTTTTTTTCTCTCTCTTGGCATGTAAAGTACTTCATTGTCATTTTTTTCTTACTTTTCAATTTCAGTCCTCATTCTATTTATTTCTTATTTCATATTCCATTCCTTTTCCCTTTATATAGAAGTTTATATTCTTTTCAATTTAGTCATTTAATTGCAATTTCTCATATGTTCTGTTTTTTATTTCGGTCCTCATTTTTTTAAAATTTCTAATTGTGTCATTAACACTTTTGTTGAAGTTTTTTTCTTTCAATTTCATCATTCAATCAAATTTTTTGTTATTTTAATTTTTTCAGTTTGACCCTTATTCTTTTAATTTTTTTTATTTTATTAAAGCTATTTTTCAATTCAATTAAACCCTCCAATTGAAAATTTTTATCCCTCTAATTAATGTTTTTTCTTACCCTTATTTTTTTTATCCTTTTGTGTAATTATTTTTTTCATGATTTTATTTTTCAACATTTAATTTGTTGGAGATTTGGCTTTGTATGATCTTATTGTTCAACATTAGTTTTTTTTTTTAATATTGCTTATGTAATTATCTTCAAGTTTTTTTTATGGATTTATCTTGGTCTCATGATTTAAGTTATGATTTTTGCTTGTCTTTTTTTAATATAAGTTTTTTTTAGTTGTTTTTTTCTATTTCTTTTTTTAAAATATTATTCTAATTCATCTAAATTTTTTTTTACAAATGAAGTTTATTTTTTAAAATAAAAAATATTTGTTTTTAAATTATATTGTTAATGTGTTTGGCCTTGCGTAATATTTTTATGTCGTAAGTTTATTCAATCAATTTCATTTGTGTTTATCTTTTAAGTCATTAATTTTTTTAGGGTGTGGATTTATCTTTATTTATTAAAAAAAACTAAGTTCAATAAACACAATTGAATGCATGTCTCATTTTATGTTATCGAATATCTTAATCTTAATTACATAAGCTTTTTAATTTACACTTCAAATTTTTTTATGTAAAAAAAAATATATTAAAATAACTTGCATACCTAATATTTTTTAAAAAAACATTATAACCCATAACAAATCGCATGTTAAATGACTAGTTTTCCCTACCTAGCATCATATGACTTTTCCATATTTGTTCCTGGCCATAGCAAACTTGTTCACAAATTATTTAACTTATAGAATTATTTCATAAGTTCTAATTTGTTCGTTTATACTTTCATTCATTGGTAATGGAAGGAAACATGAAAAAGGAATAGCTAGCTGAAGGATTAATTTAGTTTAATAGACTTTAAAATAAAAGATTAGGGAGGAAATACTGTTCACGTGGGATCCAATCATGTAGAACGATATTTTGGTAAAGAAAGTAGAAGAAAAAACCATTTTCCTAAAGCTTAGATTTCAATATAAATTTGATGAGGTCCAACATAGAATAATCCAACTTATCAAAAGTTGAAGACAAAGCTACTAAAATTGCATCTCTTTAGAGCTTATTATTTGTTATTGTAATAGCAGTTATTTTTTAAAGTATATTTCACTTGAATATACTTTGAAATAATTTTTGTTATATTTTTTAAAATTTATTTTTAACATTAGCATATTAAAATAATCTGAAAATATCAAAAAATATTAATTTAAAATAAAAAAAATATTTTTAAAAAAATTACTTTTAAAACATAAAAACAAATAAGTTTTTATATTCTTGTGTGCTAGATTTGAAGATGAAAATAGTCTTTTAGAAAGAGATGATATTTGAAGTTTAAAAGTTTCTTAAATATTTTTTATAATGTGATGTAAAGTCTTTTTAAAAAAATATTCTTTAATTGAAAATGTGTTAAAATAATAAATTTTTTATTTTTAATAACAACACATCAAAATAAAAAAAATCAATTTAATACCTTTTTAGATGAAAAATAAATTAAAAAACATTTTGAAAAGTAAAAATTACCTTAGAATCCCAATGTAAGTGGAAGATATATTAAGTATTATATAACTTAGTCAAGAGGTTTAGGAGCTTATAAAGATCACATAATTCATATGTTCAACAAAGGAGGCAATTTGATGATTTTAGTTCATGTTTGTCATATGATTATTGATGATATTGCTATAAATTTGCACCTGATTAACCATTTCAAAGTATTGTTTCACCTTAAACTCTTGACTTTCTAGTATATTTTTTTCAAAATAAAAAAGTTTTTAAATGAAATTATATATGGTGCATGAAGCTTATAAACTTTCTAAATCTTTTCCTTCGAATCCATATAAGATACTAAACATGATCTAGGTTATGTTCAGTAATTTGCGTATATCAATGATTTTTGCCCAGAAACTAAGCACAACAAATTTAATATGTTCAGTAATTTGCGTATATCAATGAAATAGACAGTATTACTGAACAGGAGAAACACCACAATTTACAATAATAATGGAGGACAAAGACCAAACCTCATACCCACACTCTCTTGCAAGTGTCTCGTCTTTCTCTATCACCCACATTTTACCAGCCTCCACGAGCTGCTGCTCATGACAGCTCGTGTCGCTGCCACAATGGCAAAACCTCTCTCTCTCTCTCTCTCTCTCTGGCTCTCGTTGATACGCATGCTTCTGCTCTCAACACAACCTTTTATAGGCTTTTCAAATGGCAGCTAGAATTCAACAAAGGTAGGCTGCATTATTTCTTCATGAAGCACCGAATTCGTAGTGAGCACCAACTCACTCTTCAACTTTTAGTGGCCGTAATTGTTGCCACGTTTCTTCCCATTTCATTTATCAAAGTTAGGTAACATTCAGTGCATAATTCTTCTTTTAGTCAAAATATGCAGCTCCCTCTTAAGACATGGGATCGTTTGCAAACAGGGTCTAAATGCTAATTGGCAAAATTTTGAATTTTTTTATTTAAAACCCACCAAATTTAAGATGGATGAAAAGTTTATAAACTGGGCCAAGTTAGGCTAAATTTTCAATGACTATGCTATCTCTTGATCTGAAATCCATCGGTCTCAAAACTGAGGCCTACATCATAGGGGCTTGATACTGAAGTTCAAATTAGAAATGGTATTCTTTTCTTAGACGTTTTGCTACGGATTTTTGTAGCACTAAAATCCTATGTTGTAAAACTACAATCCGCCTGCCAGTTAGATTTGAGACATGGTAGATTTGGAGTTTTAATTGATTTGAATTGGAAAAAAAAAAGAGTATGGAAAAAATTATTGGTGATTCGTAAAATAAGGTTGATTTGGAGTTTCTATAATTATATATTTTTCAGGTCTTGTTCAAGGATGGGCTGCCATAATCATGGGAATTTTATCTGGTAGTGTTCCATGGTTTACCATGATGATTGTTCACAAAAGATGGACACTACTGCAAAAAATTGATGACACACTAGGAGTGTTTCACACTCATGCTGTTGCTGGCCTTCTAGGGGGTGTTCTAACAGGCCTCTTTGCAGAACCTGAGCTCTGTGCACTATTTTTGCCGGTGACAAGATCAAGGGGCGGTGTCTATGGTGGTTCCGGTGGAATCCAAATACTCAAACAACTAGTCGGCGGTGCTTTCATTATTGGATGGAACGTTGTCGTTACATCAATTATTTGTGTAGTGATAAACTTTGTGATACCATTGAGAATGTCTGAGGAACAATTGCTTATTGGGGATGATGCTGTGCATGGTGAGGAGGCTTATGCATTGTGGGGTGATGGAGAAAAATATGATGTAACCAAGCATGGGGATATCACAGAACATAACATGGAAACGAGGACATCAACTGGTGCTACTCAAGTGATGTAGAGAAGGGGATCCACAAAATTAAATTAATTGTTGTTTGATGATTAATTTGCTTCAAAAATGTTTGAGGTAAATTAAGACTAAGTACTTAATGTATTTCTTATTCTTTAGACTTGTATAAAGAATTTATATTGAGACTTGTTTACATTAAATTTGTGTTCATTTTTTTTTATCACAAGGCCTATTTTTAATATTATTAATAAGGTTATTAAACTCGGCTCAACTTATGACCTAATATGAGGTTTAAGTCATAAGTCAAGGGGGTTAATTTAGCTTAGAACAACATAATTTTTTAATTTTTTAAAAGTTAAACGAGATTTAACTGGATCAATCGGTTAAATGGATCACAGGTGGATTAAATCATCCTTGTTAAAATTAAATCCAATTATGGTTTCAATATAAACATTTTAAAAATATAATTCGACATTCATACAATGCGTTTGATTGTAATTAAGAAAATAAAAAACCTTAATGAAGACCAGATCACATGAATTAACTTCCACCAATTATAATTTAAAATTTGACCCAGACTAGGGATTTAAATGGCGAGTAAATGAGTTGACCTGCTAGTTAGATCAGGTTTAATAACAATAATATTTACTATTTAAACATCAAATTAATTGAAATCAAGCTATAGTTTTAACATAAAAAATTTAAAAATATAATTAGATATTCGTACGCTGTGTTTCATTGTTATTATTATAATAAAATAAAAAAACTTAATAAGAATCAAATCTCAAGTTACAAGAGGACTAGATCACATAATTCAACTTCCACCCTTAAAAATTTAAAACTCGGCCTAAGCTCGGAATGTGGTTGATGGGTCAATAAATTTATTTATTAGTTGCATCAAGTTTAATAATAATAATATTTACTATTTAAGTACTAAATTAATTGAAATTAAACTATGGTTTCAAACATAAACATTTCAAAAGTATAGTTTGACATTTATACAATGCATTTTATAATGATGAAAAAACTTTATGGAAGATTATATCACACATGTTAACTTCTACTTGTTGTAATGTAAAACTCAGTCTGGTCTGGTCTAGAGATCTGATAGGTGGGTTAACAAGTTGACTTATTGAATAGATTGGTTTTAATAACCATGGTATTTACCATTTAAATACCAAATTAAAGAGGGAACGGCCAAGAGGAATACGTACGAGGTAAATTTTGCAAAGTCTGATACTAATCTCTTAGCCTTAAAAACATCGAATGCAAACTTTTGCACTTAACCAGGGGATAGTAACAATGTTATGAAACTTTTGTTGAATATTTTAGAATTATTATATTATACTATCATATGTCAATAATGCTTAAGAATGGAGGTTGAGTGGTAATTTAAATAGAGTTTTTTTCCAGACTAACACAGTGGAAAAAAAATCTCAAATCAGCATAGTAATTAATACGTGCAGTAATATATATCTAACCTAATTTTGTTGTGATTGAAGTCATGGAATTTAATTGGGTTCAATAATTTTATCTTTTTATAAATTTATATCTAACCTAAATTTATTTTTTTAAAAAAAAAAAATTGAAAATGAGAGCCTAGCAGTGCGACCTAATGGCCCAACATCCTGGGACTTTAAAATGAAAAGCCTAGACATGTAGGCATTCAAGCCCAGACTCATTATTATTTTTTTATTTAAAAAATAAACGACTTGTTATCTACTTTAATTTTTTTAAAATAATAAAAGAATAGATAAATGACACGTCGCTCTATGTGGCAGATGACATGTCATCTGCCAACCTAGATTTCACCAACCATTGTAGTGATTGGAAAATCAAAGCTATAGGTTAAAAAACTTGTTTTTCAACCCATTTCATCGAAAAAAAATCTTACAAACATATTTAGAATACCAAAAAACCAATCTATCAACCTAATAAACCCAAAAAATGGTCCAAACCACAAAATCAAACTTAAAAAAATATCACATCCTTGATTTAGATATGATTTTCAGGCTATATGAAGACTTAAAACAATCACACTCTCATCACCTAGTGGAACTCGTTGACACCAGGTGTCAACAATAAACTCTCTCTACACCTGAATCCAGCTCTCTCTCTCTCTCTTCTAACAAAAAAAAATTAAAGTTAAAAAGATCACTTATTAAGTTAAAAAATGAGAATTGATGAAAATAAAATTTGATAACAAATTTGAATTTGAAAAACCTAAGAGACTGATCAGCTATTAAGTTAAAAAGATCAGGAATTAAACTAAATTTTTTGAATGAAAGTAGAATATATCATCTATTTTGCTTGTTTTTTTCATATTGATTTTCTATTTATTAATTTCACCATCTCATAAAAAAAATTGATTGGTTGTTAATTTAAGCTTAAAAAGATTCAATCGTGCAAAATAAAAAATTAAAGATTAAAATAAAAATTTTAAAAAATTATTATTTTAATTTATAGTGATTTATCATAAAATAAACAGTAAATAAATATACAATAAAATCACTATCTCTCTTAATATTTTTCCAATATGTGATAAAGTTAATATTCTACATGAAGACATATTATGCTTGGTAGAGGTCAAGAGGGTGCTAAATTTTACAAGAGTAAACTTTTATTTATTTATTAGTAGATGAATTATTAAAAGGGGTAATCATTACCCCCATAAATTGGTGTTTTTTTACCAGATAATCGTGACCCTCCAAGCAATGTTACTGTTTTTTTTTTTTTTTTTATCTCAAACTACACACCAAGTAATTTTTAATTTTCTCTCACAAATTATTACTAGCATTATTATTATTATTATTAATTTTTTCTATTTCCACTAACTTTTAATCCTTCAATATATAAATACATCAAGACAAGATACATTGCCTATGGCTACTTAACAGAAAAGGACTAAATTGATACTTTTGGAAACTATGGATCTAACATTAAGAAATATCATAGGGACTTAAGTGAACTCTTTTGGAAACTGTAGGGGCTAAAATATATTTTACCATTTACTTTAGATTAAAAAATTAAAAAAACTATAAAAAGAGTTGTAGCGTTTTGTTAGATGAACATGCAATATCCGAAAATAATTTAACTTCCCTCACTCTCGGAATTGTAACAGAACTCGACTTCCCTTACCTGTCTTCCCCACGACAAAACTCCTCCTCCGCCGCGCCGCCAAGACGCCACAATTCTCCTCCTCCGACTCTACTTTCATCCTTACTCACTACACTAGAAAGATTAAAAAACGCAAACCAAAGTTTCTTTCTTTTTAAGCTTATTGTCAGCAACATAAGAATTAGGGAAAATTCAGCAACAGACCCATGAATGCACCAATTATTGGTCAGCTCTCTCTCTCTTTGCTTTTCTTTAGCTTATTTTATTTCTGGGTTTTCGTTTATGGGCTGAAATATTGTATTTTACTGTACTAATTTTGGCTAATGTTCTGGGTTTTTTTTTCTCGAAAAGATCCACTGCAAGGGGATTTTCCAGAGGTAATAGAGGAGTATTTGCATCATGGGGTTACGAAGTGCATTGCTTTCAATCGCCGCGGCACGCTTCTTGCTGGTATGTGATTAGAGCTTTATGTGCTTGAGTAATGTAGGTAGTAGTGGTTAGCTAGACTGCTAAGCTATTGTGGGTCTTGATTGTTTTTTATTAGTTTGATTGTTCTTGGTGTTTTCGTGATGGGTTTTTGCTACTGTGCTTGTGTAAATTTTTTGTTTTATTTATTTAGTTGTTGGAGATAATGTAGAGTTTTGTGTATAAGAGGAATTAAATTTCCAGGGAAGAATGCCGCAAGGTGTTAATGTTGGGGTTTTATGAGTTTTGTTGTTGATGTTAATGGTATTTTTAATGAACTATTTGATTTTGTCGAGGGTAGATGGTTAGTGATGTCTTGTTTTTATTAATCTTCTTTGTGTGGGCTTAGATGAGCATGGTTTTAGTGGTTTGAATGGCAATAGAGGTGATATAAGTTGTAGTTAATTGATTGTTATTATTAGTGGTTTGTAGTTAGGATACCATACATGGATTGGAGAAACTAGAAAGAATTATTGTCTAATAATTTGGAGCGAAACTCAATTGTCTTTATCTGTGAAGCCTCTCCCTGTTAATCACTTAAGATTAGTTCAATCTTTTAGGCTCTTCACTTGTGTCTAGCCTATTGCAAATGGTTTCCTGAAAGCCTTGAAAAAACCATTCAAATGAGCAACTTTTCAGCTATGTCCTATGGATGTTATATGTGCCATGGTACAAGGAGCCACCAAAAGGTGTAGCGAGAATGGCTTTATCAGTAATGGCCTCCACCAGGAGGTGTAGTGGGCATGGATTTATCAGTAATGGCCTATAAAGTTCTGTAGTACACTCGGATTTTATGTTAGTTATAGTTGTGCGTGTCAATGGTGCTGAGCATAAGAAGAAGGTGAATTCCTGCAATAGATAAAGCCATCCATGTGGAATTCTGATAGAATGTCAGGAGTTCTATGCATTATGCAATCCTTGAAAATAAGTGTTTCATCTTGATTTTATTCAAGCCTGGATTTATGCTTTGATAAGGAAACCATTCCTTTCTGCCCGTGCTTTAAGGCCTTGGTTATTTTTATCGCTCTTCATTTTTCACCACTTAAAGAAATATGTCAGTATTGTTTGAAGATATTCTGATTTCCTAATTGCTTTTGTTTTCTTTGCCAGCTGGATGTGCTGATGGAAGTTGTGTTATTTGGGACTTTGAGACCAGGGGAGTTGCAAAAGAGCTCCGGGATAAAGATTGTATTGCTGCCATAACAAGTATCTGCTGGTCGAAGTATGGTCATCGTATTCTTGTGTCATCTGCTGACAAATCACTAATACTTTGGGATGTTGTCAGTGGAGAGAAGATTACACGTATTACTCTTCATCACACCCCACTACTAGCCCGGCTACATCCTGGTTCCTCTACTCCATCTCTCTGCCTGACATGCCCACTTTCATCTGCTCCCATGATTGTAGATTTTAACACAGGAAACACCACTGTGCTACCAGTTACAGTACCTGAAGCGGACAGTGGACCTGCCCCTCCATCACGTAATAAACCCTCTGATGGTCCCCCTTACACCCCAACTGCTGCATGCTTTAACAAGTTTGGGGATCTGGTTTATGTGGGAAACTCTAAAGGAGAAATACTTATAATAGATCACAAAAGCATTCAAGTGCGTGCCATGGTTCCCACTCCTGGTGGTGCTGTTATCAAGAACATAGTGTTCAGCAGAGATGGTCAGTATCTTCTCACAAATTCAAATGACCGGACAATCAGGATATATGAAAATCTTCTTCCCCTGAAAGATGGTCTCACTGCGCTGGGGCACCTGAACAAGACTGTTGATGAGGTAGCTGGTGTTGAGAAAATGAAGGCTGTTGGATCAAAGTGCTTAGCACTTTTCCGGGAGTTCCAGGATACTATCACCAAAGTGCACTGGAAAGCACCTTGTTTCAGTGGTGATGGGGAATGGGTGATTGGTGGTTCTGCGAGCAAGGGAGAGCACAAGATCTACATATGGGATAGGGTTGGGCATCTTGTAAAAATCCTTGAAGGTCCAAAAGAGGCATTGATTGATTTAGCATGGCATCCTGTTCACCCCATTATCGTCTCTGTTTCCTTGACTGGCATGGTTTATGTTTGGGCTAAGGACCATACCGAGAACTGGAGTGCATTTGCCCCGGACTTCAAAGAGCTAGAGGAGAATGAGGAGTATGTGGAACGCGAAGATGAATTTGATTTGATACCTGAAACTGAAAAGGTAAACACAAAAAGGCTGGTTGAGCAAGTCTTTTGTCCGTTTCTATGTTTCTCAAAGTATATGTATGCTTGCAGGTAAAAGAATCAGATATTAATGAAGATGATGAAGTTGATATTGTAACAGTGGAGAAAGATGCTTTCAGTGATTCAGATATGTCTCAAGAAGAAATATGTTTCTTGCCAGCTACCCCATGTCCTGACGTTCCTGAGCAACAAGACAAGTGTGTGGGAAGTTCTTCAAAGTTGATGGATTCTAATAACTCTGGATCACCGCTTTCTGAAGAAGCTGGACAGAATGGACAAGCAATGAATCATGCATCAAGTCCTCTTGAAGGTAACACCATATGTATTTTTAAAGATTCTTAAGTGGTGATTTTCTTATAACTAATGATCATGCTGTGAGGTTTGTTAATATTCTCACTTCATACCATGAACTGGGATTCAAGATTTATCTTAAAAACATTAACATTTTCCACATGCCTGATTTGTCAATAATTGTAGACCACACTATACTTGTCTTTCTAGGAAAATGCTGTTTGTGTATGATAGTTGATCTCCAATGTGAAAAATGAAATTGTATAGTTTTAGCAGATGGAATTCTGATGATATCATGCCTAAATTCCTAGGCTTTTGGTATTCAAGTCTTTTAAGCAACCTGACTCTAAAGTGTTCCGTGTTAATTTCTTTGTCAAGTGGTGTCTAACTCGTATGCTGCAATGGATTCCCTTACAGAGGACACAGGAGGGACACGCATGAAGAGAAAACGAAAACCTTCAGAAAAGGGGTTGGAATTGCAGGCCGAGAAGGGCAGGAAACCCTTGAAATCTTATGGTAGAGTGTCAAAAGTAAGGAGTAAACCTGTTGCTGATCTGGATATCACTAACGGAATATATGGGGATGATATTTCTGACTGAGTATAGCTAGGTTATAGTTGACATACATTTAGTATTTGTACCTGCAAAGCTTCCTTATTCAGCAGGAAAACTTCGTCGGCATCATTTATTAGTTAAACAAGTTTTGCAAAATCAAATACAGTATTTTTAGCGGTACTCGAATTGTATCCCCGGTCCCCACCAAGTTCACTAGAAGCGCAACAACGGTCTTGACATTCTTTGACATTAAAAGCTTAGAACTGAGAACCCATGTACAACAGGATTATTTTATTGCCAATGTACAGTCTTTTGCAGCATCATCGATTGGTAGTTTTCATGCAATGTTCCTGTAAGAGCTAAACAACTCTGCCGCTGCCAATTATGAAACATGTCATCTGGGAAAGGGAAATATGATATGTGGAAAGAGATGTTTTTTTTTTTACATTATTAATAGTCAACTTTCTTGGAAATCATGGAACTTGCACAACCAACTTGATTAAATGCACTAACCCTCTTCATTGCAGAGTTGACCTAAAACTGTCCGGATGTCAAATAGCAAGTAGAATGTCTAATCATATTCTGATGGAAGAATGATGGCTGAATGCAGGCCATAGTTCTTTAAGCAAATTCACCAGTCTTTCGTTTGCTTCGATTCAGCCTGAATGTGTAATATATCCCTTCAGTCACTTGTTTGATCAACTGTTTGTTATAATGCAACTCTTACCTGCCAATCCATCTTTGTTCTCCTAACAGAGCAGGTGGTAATAATCATATCATAAAAACAGGGCACAAGTAGTCACATGCCTTTGGGGCTTCTTATAGCTGTGATACTCACTACCAATCTTCATTGCCCATTAGTAACCCATTAATGCCGAAATTATAAAACTCCACTCATTTCAATATCTAGTGTTAAGTACATAGTTATTATTTTTTATTCTGTTTGATTTTTATTTATAAAAACAACTAAACTAAAATTTTATAAAATATAAAAAATAAAGCTGAAATCAGGTTCAACCATTCAATTTTGGTTTGGTTCAGTAATGTTATTTTATATTAAAAATCAAAACACAATCGACCGGTTTCGATTCGGTTCCGTTCGGTTATTTTATATTAAAAATAAAAAACTATATTGTTTTTTTGGCTTTTTTTGAACTTTCTGATGGGATTAGTTTCGGTTTGGTTTTTCTATTCGGTTTGGTTTATTTTTAACTAAACTACTTCGGTTCGGTTGAGGTTTTTTGATTTCAGACTTATGAAACCAAAATCAAACCAAACCAAATATTTTTTAAAATATTTTAATTGGTTTAATTGATTTTTTTATGATTTGATTTTTTTAATTAATTTTTATTTTCTTAATTTAATTAGTTTATCAATTTTTTTCTTTCCACTAATTACAGGTTGAATAAGTTAATTCCATTTTAATTTTTAAAATTTCTTTTTGGAATAATTAGGATTGCTTCTTTTTTAATCTCCCAAGTTGACAATGCATGTACATCAGCTTTAATGACAAATGGCACCGTTGGGCTCATTGCTGGCCAAGACCACTTACAACTTACAAGTCTACTTGGTGCCTCACTTTGGATGATTGGACAAGCTAAAGGGATTGCTTAGAAACATTATCTCCATGAAATTAATTCATTATTTATCAATTAAAATAAATTTAGATATATCTTATCTTTCGGATTTGAATATACACATAAATATATATTATTCGATTGTTATTTAATATTCAACATAAAATAAAATAATAATATATTTTTTAAACTATATATATATATATATATTAAATGATAAATATTATACACATCATGTCAATATTGAGATATACATACATAGTTTTGAAATCCGACCCGGTCATCAATCTGGTCAAATGATTGGATCATGGGTCAGATGGGTTGACCCGGGTCAATAAAAAAAAAAACACATAACTGCACATGGATTATAGCTTTTGATAAATGTTGTACTATGCACTAACTAAAAGGGTAATATGGATAATACCCGCTAGAGAAAGAAAACCCAGAACAAGCTATGCACAACCAGATTTTCTAGAGGGGTCTTCTTGGGAAATATCCTGCAGTTCTTTCATTATTTTGTATCGAAAGACAGAGAGAGAGAGAGATAAAAGGTAAGATAGAACAGTAGAATTAATATTGGGGCTAAATTCTTGACTTCTCCCTCTCCTCCCTCCTCCCTCCCTCTCTAACCTCTTCTTAAGTCTTTGTATGTCTCAGCTCCTCAGCTCCTCAGCGATCAACAGGCCGGGGCGTTCTCTGCTCCTCAGCTGGGCAGCTGAGTTTTAAAAAGTGAGTAAATTAGGTTTGCCAATTGTAACTGATTTTGCTTCGTTCTTCTTTACACTGTTTCAGTGTTTTGGCATTTTAGAAGGAAAAAAAACGACGTCGTTTAATGATTGGCAATAAAAAAAAATTGACCGGGTCTCACCCGGTTTTGACCGGGTGGACCGGGTCCCGGGTTGACCCGCCGGGTCGACCGGGTTTCGCCGGGCCAATTTCCGAACGGGTTTTTGCCTCCACCCGGACCGGTCCCAGGGCCGGGTCCCGGGTCGACCCGCCGGGCCGGTCCGGGTTTTAAAAACACTGTATACATATAATATATTGAATTAAAAAATATAAATATTCTACATATATATTTATATAATACAAATATATATCTTAGATTGGGTTTCAGATTGATTCAATAATATCTATATCATATCCATTATTCATCGAGTAAAATAATCATTCAAAAAAACTCATTTATTTAAATCAAATTGAATAAGTATCTATCAAGTTTAGATTAAATTATCATTTCTAATTATTCACATGGTAAATCTAAATGCAAGTCTTAAATAAATAAATAAATAAATATAATTTCACATGTTTAAATTTAATATGAGACATAGACCATTATAAATAGCCCGTTTTATAACTTGAAATAGAAGGTGGCCAGCAAATGGAGATCAACACTACTAATTCATATTCATGGAATTCGATCTATAGGAATTAAAATTAAGTATATGAAATGATTTGAATCTTGAGAAACTCATCAAACACTAACACCCCCACCACATCACCTTCAAAAATTGAGAAACTAAAAGGATAAAAAAAAAAGAATTCTCAAATTAGTCCCAAAGTATTTCTAATTTTCAATAAGATTCCAACCTAAAAAATTATATCAATTGAACCTCCCACTTGCTACTATTCCTCAATCATATCCATTAATCTTTTCCCTAAAGTGCATATTGCATGCAATGAAATGATAATGGATTTTTTTTAATAGCTAGTGATGATCTTAAATGAGAGACCTAAGTGAGGAACTCAAGAGGCAAGGGACTTAATTGAAATTGTATATTATACGTGGACCTATTTATCAATTAGTAAAATGGTTAGGGGCTAATCTATGGTTTTCTTTTAGGAAAAAAGCTTGCACGTGTGCATATGTATCTCTTGGAAGGTTCGAAACAATTGTCCAAGGCCGACAAGTGGAACACGTTCCTCATATGGGCACTCAGCAAATTCTTCCTCGTGTTAATCAATCTTGAACAATTATGAAGTTGTGAAAACTTCATATAGTAATTAGCTTTTTATATGTAAGTTTGGATATAGGTTTTGTATATCAAAATAGGAGATCTTCTAAAAAATAATGGAATAATCTTTTGAAAAACAAAAAAATAAATAATTTTTTTGCTCAACTTAAATAAAATTAAGTTTATTTTTTAAAAAAAAAATATGTAAGATAATAATAATAGTAATTAAACTAAAGTTAGCTAAATATAAAAATTGAGGGACCAAATGTATTTCAAATAAAAAATAAATAAATAATTTCATATTGTAACAAAAAAAATTTAATGCTTGTGATATTTGCGGTCTCTGGTCTATGGTTTGAGAATTATTATTTTTTTAATTAAGTTAGTTTAGGAAAAAAAAATTAAAACACTAATGAATATGTCTAGAATTTTATTGAGAATCAGCCAAAAATATGTGAGGATATCCCAACTGTTAAAAACATATTATTTATATACTAAAACACACACGTGAGATTTTCACGGTATATTTATTATTGTGCAAATTTTTTTTTTCATTTTGATCTTCCAACTTAAAAAATCATGCAAATTATATAATTATGATCCCTCAAAATTATTCAAATTCTATTTTAATACAAAGATTTATTTTGGTTATTTTTAGGTCTCTGGTTAAGAGAAGAGAGAGGGTCGTCGGATTTCGGCAGTAGAGAGAGAAACTTAATGTTGACACCTATTTAGGCCACCAAAATATGAGATTTATGTGTCAAATTGTTCCATTTGATGCGGGGAGTTCATATTAGGTGTTTTTGTACCTTAAAAATTCGTGAAAAAATATATCTGAATTTAGATTGATTTTTTGTTTCGGGTTGAGTTCATTTTTTGGAACAATGTTTTGGGTTTTTTAGGCCAATAATGAATTTCTCATGGTTTCTAGTGTTTTTTTATATGTGTTTTGGGTGAAAAATAGATTGCAAAACAGGTTTTTAGGTTTAAAAAGCATAGACTCTGATTTTCCGATCACCATAGTGACCGTAATCTAGATAAAATAGACGGGCATGACTTTCAAACCCATGGGCATGAATTGGGTTTGGCAGCCATGCCAAATCCAAGGTACTGGGGTCATGCAATCATGTCAGACCCAAGCGTCTTGGGTCAAGCAAGAATTGAGTCTAGCAATCGTGCTCTTGGGTCTGGGATGACCGCTTGACCCAAGCATCTTGGGTCATGCATGGATTGAGCCCGACATGATTGCTTGATCCAAGCACTTTGGGTGTGGCAGACATGCCAGACCCAAGGCGCTTGGGTCCGGCAGGTATGTCCGACCCTATATCTTGGATTCGGCATGATTGTCAGACCTAATACCTTGGGTTGGACAAGCTTGCTATACCCAATATTTTTTTCTTTTTATTTTATTTTATTAATTTAATGTTCTATTTTTGCAAGATTAAATATCTTGATTTACATCTGTCAATCGATTTTCAAGATTTGTTTTTAAATATCATTAATGATTATTTATTTATTTATTAGCTCATATAATTCTTAGTTTATTTAATTATATATATGCATAAATTTTTTAATGGATTATAATTTTTTGAACTATAACCTGTTTGTTTTTGTGTTCAAAAGCGTTTCTGAAAAAATTTGAATTTTTTATTTTATTTTTTTCTTTACTTCAAATTAATATTTTTTTTGGTGTTTTCAGATCATTTTGATGTGTTGGTGTCAAAAATAATTTTAAAAAAAATAAAAAAAATATTATTTTAATATATTTTTAAGTAAAAAACACTTTAAAAAAATAATCGCAACCATACTCCTAATCATACCCAAAATATATTAAAAAATTTATATATATAATATTTTATAAAAAATAAAAATATTTATCCCGCGTTGCTAGTCACGTAGCTGGTATGTATGATAAAATGTTCCAATATTTAAGACCAAATTAAAAAAATGGCAGGCAAGGCAAGAAAGAAGGTGCAAAAGGAACAAGACAAGTCTACATCAAAAAATAATAGAGCAGCAGCCTATGATGACATGGGTTCTGCTTTTCCTATTAAAATGAAGAAACCAAAACAGCAGGCTGCAGGAGCACAAAACCTTTGACTTGATCTTCAGCCACTTTCACCTAACCTCAAACTCAAAAATAAAAAAATGAGAAACAAAAATATCAAACACATAAAAAATCAAACTTTGACCGTCTTCTTCTCCCTGGTATTCATTGAAATGCAAGAACTTTCGTTAAATAACAAGAAGAAGTGCAATATTAGCAAAAAGAAAGACTAAAAAAGACTTCATCTTTTATGGGGTTTGAGCCAAAAAAGAAAGAAAGCTAAAAATTTTGAGAGAAAGATTGTAACTTGTGAGGATGAGGAGTGCGAAAAAAGCTGCAGAAGAAGCAATAGAGGCAATTGGGTTAGGATATGATCTGGGTTTTGATTTAAGGCTTAAGTATTGCAAGAAAAACTCACCAAGATTGATAGGGATTAATGATGATGGTAAACAAGTGCATAATATGGTGATTCCTGGTGGGTTTTCTATTCCTAATGTTCCTAAATCTATCAAATGTGATAAAGGCGAGCGTTTGAGGTTTAGTTCTGATGTTCTTTCTTTTCAACAGGTAAGAGGAATTCACCTTTACTTTGTTCTTTTTGTTTATGTTGCTGTCCGCTTTTATTTGTGTTCTTTGTTGAATTTGCATGTCTAAGTTTCTGTTTTTGTGTCTGTATTTATGGAATTTGTATGATCAGGTACCTGTCTTTGTGTTTGTTTAAGAAAAGAAAAGGTTAAAGAATTTGCTGCACTTTTAGCTGTCTCTTATGAGTGATGAGCCCAAGAGAGTTTATGGTTGATTTTGCAATATCAACTATTTTTCTTAAAGGAAGATGAAAAAAAAAATGTTAGAATAGATTGTTCTATGCTTCATTAAGCCCTATGATTACAATAAAGTTATCCCATTAACTTTTTCTCTCTTTGCTTCTTCTTCTTCTTCTAGTCAAATGATAGTTTCAAATTCATTTGGACAGTCCAATTTGAGGAAGTTTGTTGATTTGAACTGCCGTGTTGAAATGAAAGGGGCGTTTTTTTTTTGTGCGAATAAACTGCCCTGAGGGTAGAGTTTGCTGTGATTGAATATAGATGGGATCAATTGGGAAGTAAATATGAAATTCGCATTGCAATCAAGAGCAAATTAAATTGTTTCATGCTTTAGTATACAACCGAGGGTATAGATTGCTTTTTAATGGATTATAATGGTGTTTGGTTAGAGATATAAGTAGCTTGATTCATCAGTTCATAGTGTTTTCCCTTTGCTTTCAGATGTCAGAGCAGTTCAACCAGGAATTATCTCTTTCTGGAAAAATTCCTTCGGGCCATTTCAATTCTGCATTTGAATTTTCAGGAGTTTGGCAGAAAGATGCTGCCAATACTAAAGCCCTTGCTTTTGATGGTGTTAACATCACTCTTTACAGCATTGCACTAGATAAGTCGCAGGTGGTGCTATGTGATCATGTTAAAGAAGCTGTACCATCATCATGGGAACCTGCTGCATTGGCAAGGTGAGATTCTGTGGCTTCTAAAACATATCTTCAAAGAGCTCAATGAGGTTTCCATATATAACCTCAAAGCTCTTTTGATTTGATTGCCACTCCGCATCTAGATCAGAAGAGGATGCTTGTTTTTTCTTCACCTTGTGATCATATTTCAAGTTTTTCTCACACCATATCTAAGCTTGTAATAATTCTGACCATATAAATCTTACCAATACTGATTCACCGAATGGTAAGTCTAGGGAATTTTACAATTATTGGTTGAAGCTGTTATATTTGTGCAACAAGAACATAGTGTGTTCGTGGTCCGATTAAATTTTTCAGCCACAACACTGGGCAAAGTTTTTGTATGTTTGGATGCAAAATTCATGTCAAAACAATCATCCTGTGGTGCGGGTATCCTGTGTTCAGTATATTAGGGTGGTAATACCTGAAATGCAATTTTATTGAAAGCATTGGAAAGAACTTAGATGCAAGTATTTTAAAATATGAGATGGAAACTAATGATGGGTCATAGAAATCCTATTGTTAATGTATTTCATTAGTGCCACAGGATTTTATCACCAGTTTCACTTTGCATTGGATTTTATTTAACTTGTTTGGTAGACTATGAAGTTAGCAGAAGTGAATGTGAGTTGATCATTGAAGGTCTGTTATGATCATATCTTAATAGATTTCCTTTTTGTTGGCGGGATTATTTACTTGGCTTTGTTGATCTAAGGAAGGGATAGCTGTATTAGAATTACCAAAAAGTTTGATTCTGCCATTCAACTATGACATGTTCTTACTTGTTGGAGTGTCTGTACTTTGGTTGTATTGATTGTTGTGTGCATCTGTGTTATAGACTGAGTATTGCATTTGTAGAAATTTAACCCTGTTAGTGATACGTATTACATTGATAATTGATTATATGCTTTGTACAACTGAAACAGACATGAAATTTCTTTGACCTTTTATGCTTCTTATTACACTGATAATTGGTATATCCTTGATAACCTTGTTCTGACTTCACTGTTTCTTTCCAGTTTTATTGAGAAGTATGGTACGCATGTTATTGTTGGCATCAAAATGGGCGGAAAGGACATGATATGTATGAAGCAACAACATTCATCGCCTCTCCCACCTGTTGATGTACAGAAAAAATTAAAGGATATGGCTGACAAAATGTTTGTAGATGGTGTAAGGAGCACCATGAATTCTGATAAATTTTATGACAGAGAAAAGGTTAGAAAATCAATCTATCTATGCCCCCTCTCATAATTTGACATGAATGAAATTCAAGAATCTCGTGTGGATATGTTTCATAGCTTAATTTGGTCATTTTTCTTCCCAGGTTCTCCAGCTGCAGGGGCTGCCATTCATGGACCAATTGCCATCTAGTTCTTATTCCCAGACAGAGGTACACTTGTTAAAAATGTGAATAAATTCCAAGTTTCCTAACATTGCGCAACTGGCATACTGAAATTTGATTTTAATCCCTACAGATTGTGCAGTGGTTGTTATTTTAGTTTAGTTGACTCTCCTTTTTCTTCCATATGACCTGAATTCCTTATGTTGGATTTTGTCAAATTTGTGTTTAATTTGCAGCACATTAAATTCATTAGCAAGCGCAAAGGTGGAAATAAAAACCTACCACACAAGGAGTGGTGTCAGACTGTTCAGACTGAACCTGATGTTATCTCAATGTCATTTGTGCCAATCACATCATTATTGAGTGGAATCAATGGGAGTGGATTTTTGACCCATGCCATTAATCTCTATATCCGTTGTAAGCATGAAATTTCTTCTCGATTTTGCATGTTGATGTTGTGCAATTTGTGAAGATGAGAATCTGATAGTGCACATTCATTGTGTTCCTATGGAATACTTGCCGAAGAAAATACATTTCAAAGCTGAAAGGAAACTACTGTTTATTTAAATTATCAACAAATAAGGATGGGTTAGATGGCATGCATTTGGCTGTATATTGTAAAATGATAGCAAAATTAAAAATCTTGTGTTGGATTTTCACGCTCACTGAATTTTTTTGGCTATTAAATCTTACCTATTGTTTGGTTTGACCTGTTTCTGAGTGCAGATAAGCCACCACTTGATGAATTACACCAGTTTTTGGAGTTTCAGCTTCCAAGGCAATGGGCACCAGTATTTGGTGAGCTTGCCCTTGGTCCTGACAGGAAGCAACAAAGTAACGCATCTTTGCAGTTCAGCCTCATGGGTCCTAAGCTTTATGTTAACACAACACCAGTAATGCTCTTACCATCATGTTTTGCTTTGTGGGATTGTTGTTTCCTTTCTTTTGTTAGGGCCTTGCATTTTGCTTTCAAGTTTTTCATTCTCTTCATTGAAGAAACCAAAGCCCATTCTATTGTCATTCATCATATATGAGATCATAGTACCACTTGGAAAGTAATTGCATCTCAAAGCGATCGTAAATCTTGTCTCAGTCCTACTTTGAAGATCAAGAGTGGAAAAAACACACTTTACAAAGTAAAAGTAGCTATCCTATGTTGTCATTAGTAACCATTACATTGTGATTGACTTTGTCTGAGAGCAGTAAATATCTATAATAAGGGAAAGTGGATGATGCTCACCACCTTGCTGTTGTATTTATTTTTTTAACAATACATGGCAGGTTGATGTGGGGAAGAAGCCGGTTACTGGCCTTAGACTGTACTTAGAAGGTAAAAGAAGCAACTGCTTAGCGATTCACTTGCAGCACCTATCTTCACTTCCGAAGACCTTCCAGCTTGCAGATGAACGAGGTGGCAACATTTCAGATTTCTCCTCTGACCGCAGATATTATGAGAAAGTGAAATGGAAGAGCTTCTCCCATATCTGCACAGCCCCTGTTGAGTCGGAAGATGATCTCTCGATTGTCACCGGGGCACAGTTTGAAGTTGGAGAGTCTGGTTTGAAAAAAGTTTTATTTTTGCGGCTCCAATTTTCTAGAGTCATTGGTACCACAACTCTGAGGAGGTCTGAATGGGATGGTTCCCCTGCCTTGAACCAGAAATCTGGAATAATGTCCACATTGATCAGTACTCGTTTCTCAAGTGCTCAGAAACAACCTCCTCCACAACCAGTGGTAAACATAAACTCAGCCGTGTACCCAGGAGGCCCACCAGTCGCTGCCCAGACCCCTAAACTTTTGAAGTTTGTTGACACAACAGAGATGACAAGAGGACCGCAAGACGCACCTGGATACTGGGCCGTGTCTGGGGCAAAGCTGAACGTAGATAAGGGAAAAATCTCTCTTCGAGTCAAGTATTCTCTATTGCCTTTGGTTTTACCTGATGATGATGTATCAATAGAGATGTAACTTGTTAGTTTGAAATGGGAGTGTGAAAGAGAGATTTTATGCAGGTAAACAAGATCTTAACAGGGTTTGTATTCGTTGGGGTAAGGATTTCTATGAGAAATTCAGTGGGGGGTGGTTGCGTACAAATCTTCTATTCTATTATGTAATCTCTGCCGAGCTTTCAGTCTTTCATGCTGTCTGTGAATATATTGATGCCTGATATTAAAGATTTGCTACGGTTTCTTTTTCTTTTTGTTTTTGTTTTATACTTTTCCGAACCAAATAGAAGCTGAGGTGTCTGAACCTGAGATTTCTATTTTAGTAGTGTTCCCTGCCAATTCATCTCCGAGTGGTTTTTTCATTTGGTAGGCAAATTTGTTCGACAATATTTTTGAAAATCTTTCTTTTTGTTACAAATGAGAGGCTGTCTCATACCTGACAACTATTAGGGAAGAGAGGGATAGGCGGTGTTTTTTTTTAAAAAATAATTAAATTAATATTAAAAATAATTTTAAAAAATAAAAAAATATTATTTTAATATATTTTTAAATAACATTACTAATCCATTATAAATACATCCTAAATCCTAAGTCATAAACTTATTGGCAATATCTCTATTTATTGGCGATATCTCTATTGCTATAGGCCATCACACAACAATCCATGATCTAATTTTCTTAAAAAAAATACAATTCCCATGAGATTGCACATGTAATAATAGGACTAATATCTCTATTTTTTAGCCTATTTGGGAGTGCGGTTGTTTTTTAAAGTGTTTTTTAAGCTGAAATGCATCAAAATAATATATATTTTTTATTTTTAAAAAATTATTTTTGAAATCAGCACATTAAAACGATTCAAAACATGTAAAAAATTTAATTTTTGGCAAAAAAATTATAATTTTTAAAAAACACGAGTATAATCATATTTTCAAACACTTGCTAAGAAGAAAAACAAGTTTTAGATTTTAGATTTCATTCACAACTATTAAAAATCAGGATAATCTCATGCATCATTATCAACCATTCAACAATTCCTATAACTTCCATTAACCATCCATCAATTCCCATAACCACCATAAATCATTTAATAATTCTTATAATCACCATCAACCACCCACTACTTCTATAATCACCATCAACCATTTAACGAATCCTTGAATCATTCAACAATTCCCAGAATATCCAACAACCACCCAACCATTCGTAAAACCATCATCAACCACCATAGAACTACAGAGAACTATTCAACAAAATCAAAGATAGAAACACACAACATGTAGATAAACACTCATTACAATTTCATTTATGTTTTAGTATATTATTTCTCATCCTATTTTTACTAACTTCTATGTCTGCAAGCAAACTCATGAATCAACTCAATATAATAACCATGAAAAGCTGAAATCCAACCCAAATTCGGTTTTAAGTTTTTTACGACTTAAGGAAAAAAAAACTAAAATTTTAGCCTGTTTACTAGTTCTCAGTGAATATCAAGAAGCAATAACCTTTCTTGTGTTATGATGTTGTAAAGATTCATGTGAAGTCTCTAATTATTATTCCCATTCCATGCCCATCTTATCATTTCCAGCTTCTCTCCCGTTCTTGTAGACTCATGTCGTGGAGAGCCAACCCTTGATTGGACTTGTTGGTTGACTTGAATCAGAGAACTTGAGCAAGAATTAGCGGCCCTTTACAGCAAGAGTTTATTTATTTATTTTAAAATGAAAGTATTTCAGAAGGCAAACAAACCCTTGGTAGAGGTTACTTGAATCTCCTTAATATAAACCATTAATCAAATATCAAGATTTATCTATATGCTCTTGTACTTTGAAAAAGAAGAAGAAAGAAACATCAAATACCAAAGAGAGTGTTTACAAGGGGACTCTAAAGCAAGTAAGAGGTCATTATTGAGATGAAATTTGAATCAAAGTTTGACATAATCCCTTATCCCTCCAGCTGCTGAAGATTTTCATGTATAATAGATTACGAGATTCTAACATAGTTGATACTATTTCCTTGTATAATAGATTATGTGATAATTCTTAGCTGTAAATGTTAATTTTACATTCTATATAATTCAATACAGGCCATGCATCACGCAAGAAAGTTTTTCCGGAAACTTCATGAGCTCACAGTTTCTAACAATGACATATTCTTCTACCTTGAATGAGCTTGATTTTTCCCCAGCCAGAACTACGCTGCCTGGTATTTCTATTAAACTAGACTCAGCCAGCTACCTGTTATGGAAGGCACAAGAAGTCCTTATTCTACATGGCGATGGTCTTTCCTGGGTATGTGAAAAACGAAGCTCCATGCCCGCAAGCTACTACCATCAACGATAAACTGAATGAGTTATAATTACTGTCAAAGATAAATGAGTCACCCTCCATTTTTGGAAAACAAATGTGATCCACTCGGATCACCATTGATAATCTTTTTTGGTGTTATTAGATTCCTCTCGTAAATATTTTTTTTATGGTACTGATGATGTTATAATTAGAGTTTCGATGTATCTCCGGGATCTTTTTTTCTTTTTTTCTTTACTCTCTCTTCTCTCCAATCCATTTTATATTTTTTTTATTGAATATTATTATTCTGAATAGTGACAAGTTATAAAAATCATATTTTTCAAGTGTGTTATATACAAATTGTGCTTTTTCACAAATTATTTTTTCAATCGTGCTATTCCATCAATATTTTTAATTAATTGTGCTAATTTAAAAATAAAATCCATAAAAACACACAATACTAGCATAATACTAATTTGCAAGAACAATTAAAATATGTTTTTTTTACAAGAATAAAGATATAAGTCATAATTATTAAATTCAATCTGAATTAATATGTTAATTTAAGAAATTCGAGACTGAAACTTATTTCGAGATGAGTTTTAATTTAAATTCAAAAATAAACAAACTAAGTTCAAACCTAAATGATTCAATATTAAAAAAATAAAATAAAGTGACAACGTGAAATAAGATTTCCATCTAGTACTTGTAACCTTGTAAAGAGATTAAAATGAATAATGTGAACTAAAATTCAATATTATAATTTAGATTTAAACAAGTCACCCTATTTCTGTTTTTGGGCATGCTACCCATGCTTAACTCCTTCTGGCAAGACTAAACTTGATTATAAATAAAAAAAAAGGTTTATCTTCCTTGGTTGTTCAACCCACTACAAGGGCTATTGGTGATGGAATTTTTCAAGGATTTAAACAAGCCCTCGGGCTTGATATACCAAATTTAGCATCTACATTCAACAACTAGTTTTCAACATTGTTCTTCTGATAAATCTATCTTTTAATCGTTGCCATGGCTATAATAACATTCTTATGCTCCTGATTTACGTTGATGGCATCATCATCATAGCAGTAAATTCTTCACAAATCAGCAAATTTATTTCTAATTTGGTGTTAGTCTTCAATATGAAAGACCGTGGAGAATAGCACTATTTCTTGGGAATTCAAGGTGGTCGTGATCAATCTACACTAGCTATTACTCTAACTCAAACGAGATATGTGCTCTCTCTTCCTTAAGAAATTGGTTTGGATGGTGCCAAACCTGTTACAACACCATTGGCCACAGGTGCTCCATTGCCAGCCAATGAAGGTGCTCTTTTGCTTGATCCATCTCGTTATCGGCAAATGGCTGGATTAATTCAATATATGACCTGAATTCGCTCTTGTATGTCAATCCATGCAATGTCCCCGAGACATTCTTGTCAAGCAAATTTATCGTTATCTTAAGGGAATGCTCAATCTTGGGCTTCAGTTTGTCAAGCGTCCTCTTACTACGCTTCATGGTTATTGTCATACTAAATGGGCAGGTTCTTGGGATGATCGTCGATCCATAACCAGTTTTGTTAATATTTATGAGTGATAACTTACTATCTGACAGAAGCAGAATATCATGATTTAGTGGCTGCCATAGCTAAGCTCTTGTGGTTTATGCATCTACTCAAATAGCTTGGATATGATTTATCCTCACCCACATTCTTAGTGCTATCAACATGGCTAGAACTATGGCCCTCCATCATCGCACTGAACATATATAGAGATTGATGTCCATTTTGTTCGTTAACAAGTAGCCCTCCCTCGATGTTATTTCTTTGGCACACATCTCAGATTATGATCAAATAGCTGATGTATTTACAAAACCCTTGAGTGCTCCCAAATTTGTTCCAAATGATGACAAGCTCTTCTTGGGTTCCGTCCTGCCCTGAGCTTGAAGGGGAATATTGAGATACGATTTGAATCAAAGTTCAGAATTATCCTTTGTCCCTCCAACTGGTGCAAATGATCCTCCACAACTGGTGTTCCTCGCAATTGATACTCTCCCTCCAACTGGTGCAAATGATCCTCCACAACTGGTGTTCCTCGCAATTGATACTCTCCGGTTATTATTTCCATGCATAATAGATTACGAGATTCTAGCATAATTGTTATTATTCCCTTGTATAACAAATCATGAGGTAATTCTTAGCTTGTTAAACATACATTCTATATAATTCAATACAGGCCATGCATCATGCGAGTGAGTTTTTCCAAATGTTTCATTTTCCTTGCACAGTTTTTCCAAATATTTCATTCTCCTTGCAGCCATGACACTAATAATGTAAGCAAGGAACAAATCAATTTCAGCACAACCAAAGACTCGAATTTACTAAATTTGTCACATAAAATCAAATCAATTAGATTACAAAGACCAGACCCAACTACATGGGTTAGCTCAGTTTGAAACCTACACACATGAGACTGAACATGGTTGGAGGAATGAAAACAAATATTGCTACAAGCTGAGAAAGGGAATGCAAAAATGTGAGAATCAAAATAAGGTGAGATGAGAGACCACTACAAAGGGCTATGGCATAAGACTAGACTGCAAGATAAATTTGTTTTAGACACTCAGAAGTATTCGCTAACAAAAAGATCACCACATGGTGTTCCCCTGCACAAGCAATAGACACTCGAGCAGTCCTGCATGGGGCCTTGGGTGCCACCAAAAATTGAAAACTTTAGCACCTCAAGTATAGTATCTTTCACTTGAAATGGTCTTGCTGGAGAATTGTGATAAAATTGGGAGATGGCCCATCTTCATCCTTCTGTTTCCAATGTTCTCCACTGCTTTGGATGTACCATGATACCTTTGGAGACAATGGTGTATAAAGATCTGCATGTTTGGAATTATCAGACAAATGCATTGCTTTTCTTTAATAATATTACGTGTGTGTTTGTCTAAGTGACGCTTTTCAAACTGTGGTTAGCCACAAAAAGCATCATTTTTTTATGCTTTTTGCACAGCCAACCGCAATTTGAAACGCGGTTGGCTGTGTAAAGGGCTTTAAGGCTTTTGCCACCCTAGAAACTGAAATCCATGTAATGTTTGTTTTTTAACATATTAGCATGAACACAAGTCATCCATGCAGTAACTGACATTTCAAGGAGGTGAAGAAAACCTACCATCATAAAAAGAACTTGAATCTGATCCTTTACAATTAAAATTACATTACACATTTGGCTGCAGCCAACATAACCATTTGTTCCAGAAAAATAAAACTAGAGCACATCAGTACTGGTGTAGGAGTGGAAACATTATTTTGTTTGCTTATAGAATATAACATCTTTATAGTTAATAGCTACCACTCATTTTCTACAATCTTCACATAACATTTTCACAAGTATCATGCGTATTATCTTGAAATTACATTCCAAAAAACCAATTATTTAACTTAGTTTTTATTTATGAAGGCATTTTGTCTTCAAGGTAGTTCAACTTGCACATTTTTTATTCCAATCAGTGATCTTTGCGGTCAAATCTTGTAAATGATTCATAATTTTCGAAGCCTGACAGTTGATAAAAAGGGGTGCTCTCAAAAAAAAAAAAAACCTGTTGGTCTCATCTGCAATGAAGACTTCAACATCTCTAGCCAGATGCTGGAATCTGAAGAGTTTCTCTGAAATCATTTCAAAATTGTTCAAGAACCTCAAACAAATGTTCAAACCTTTCCGTAAACCTATAGATATTTTTGCCTGTTCCCATTACAAACTCTTACATCTTACAAATTGAGTGACTTGCTTTCTCCCCTCACTCAGCCAACTTCTTTTCTTCTATAACCTGACTCATGCTCTTTTCCTAATTCATCATACTGAGAAACCCCACATAGTGCTCCTGATAACTTCTTAGAAAACACAACTCATTTCTTGTATGTTTCTGTCTCTATAAAATGAGCGTTAATGCTTTATATTTTCACAATTTTGATTCGACTAATAATGATTTTTTAATTAGAAGTAATGAAATTGCAGGTGCAACATTGCTCGAACATTAAGCAAATATGAGATACCTGGCAAGCATGCATTTAAGTCACAATTTTAATATCTAGCAAGATTCACCAACCTAAGTGCACAAGAGATTTACCTGTCAGGATTGGTGGATCTGGTTCTCTGGTGCTATGTAATACAAAGGTACCAGATAACACAGTAACAAACCCACAAAGCTCCGAAGCAATGCTGCTTGCACTCTGACCAGAATAATCCTTCAGAAAAAGTACAAAAACAGTTAGAAGTGCTCATTACTCTCTGTCTCCCTCCCCCCTCTCTCTCTGCATGGGCATTTGTGCATAAGGATACCTTGAACATTATTGCACTGGCAAGAATTGTAAAAGACGTAAACCCGGCATAATAGATGGGAGAAACAATTGCTGTGTTGAACGTATCCAGGGCCTGCAACCACACCAGATCATTAGATGAGAACTCATATTGAACCTGAAGCACTATTAAGGCAATGCAACATATTGACTATAATTTTGGAGACTAGGAATCTTTCAAATGTGCAAGAAGAAGAGGAAAAGAGAATCATCTTTTAACCAACCATTGTCGCAGATTTTCAAAGTGTATTCAGCACTTGTTGTCAGATAACCATGAACATTTATGATGTGAGACTTAAAAGTCAACAAAAGAATCATACACAATTAACAAAATAATAATAAACAACCAAAATCTGTTCAGAGTACTATGTGCATCTCCTGTTCAATTAAACCCTATCACCAATATATTCTTAATGAGACCACACATTTGTTTAGATTGAATTCTTATAGGTGTATCATGGGAGATATATGATGGAGTTCAATTGAGGTTTCTGAAGTTTCATGGCAAGGAGGCATCTGCCTAAAAGTGTGTTAGTTAGAGTGCATCACTAATATTGGTTGACTTATTACATAAAAGTGTTCGAATTTAAAATCAAATGTTACGCTCACATATTCCAAACCATTGTCCATGGCTAAGGGTCCAGACAACTTCATTCCATGCAAAGCACTACACGAGTGCAAATTAAGAAATATAAACACTTCTTTTATGTCCATAATTTCATGGCTCAAGAATTCAGATTTTCTGCTAGGAAAACTCATCCAGTTTCAGAGCCCCAAAATAGTGAACTTATTCTCTAAATTCTCTTCTTTCCTAACTTGAAACCAAAATATTTTTTTGGTACAACTTTAATATTGTAAGAAGATAGAAAATAATAAGCATTCCTAATTTGTAACAGAATTTTATCTTATTCCTCCTCGAGTCAAAGACACTTTTCGATCCGTACCTAAAATAATATACTAATGGTTCTTTAACCATTATAGTTATCTTGGTCCTAGGTTAGACTATAAACTTGCAGGTACTAAACCATTTCAAATCTTAATGATATCAGATCCCTCAAGACGAGAATGCGCGTGCACACACCCAACTAGGTCCAATGAATATTCACTAGTAATGGATTGGAGGCAATGATGATAGTAACCTAGTCTCAGGACAGTCATAGATAGATTTGAGCATCAATAAGAAGATAGGAAAGCAACTCTTTCCAGAGCTGTAAAGTAATTTGGTCCTCATTTGCATAAGCATGCTTGTCACACGGAAATTGGTTAAACATCACCAACTCACTAGCTTGTAAATCTTAAAGAGAAAAATGCATAACCATTCAGATAATACCAGTGACAGAACTGCATATTAAGATACTAACCATGTTTAGATAATTTAATTGGGTGATGATGCAAGTAATTGCAACCATTGCAAAAATCCACGTTTGGAAGTATTTGGCTTGGTTTGTGCCCTCTAGCGTTAATTTTATTGCAATGCCAATGGCTTTTATACTCATAACCTGCAAAACAAGAAAGCCTGTAGTTATTATTGTTATAAGAACACATGCAAATGTTCCATTGAGGTTTAAGTTTCAAAGTTCCTAGACCACATGCATAAACCAAAGGTTTTAAATTCATTTAATCCTAGTATACACCTAGCAAGGGCTTAAGAGATACTTACTGTCAATGATCCAATTACTGAGCAAATTCCTATATAGACCAAAATGTTGGTTTGGCCATAGCGTGGAGAAAAATACCAAATCAACACCAATGCTATAGCTGCCGCAGCGGCTGTATATGAAAGAAATGCTGGAAAAGAAAAGATTGCACATCAAATTGATTAGGAGGAAAGGTAGAAACAAGAGATGAGCACAACTAAGCAGGACAGAGTCCTACCAGGCTGGATAGCTAATTCCCAGATTTCTTTAACTGAATTGATGGACCGTTCTTCAGGTGCATGTAGCACAATCACAGTAGAACCGACTATGCATAGAAGACAACCCAACACCCCCATTTTTTGCAGCTTTTCCCCCAACAAGAAATGGGCTAATACCGCACTGCCCATGTTTACACATAATTAGACTAATCAATTACAGATACTAATTGAAGATGAAATAAACATTACCTAACAATGATACTCAATGCACCAAGTGGCGTCACTAGAACAGCAGGAGCATAAACGTATGCTACAAAATTGGCAACTTCTCCAACAATCACTGTCAATTCGTCCAACAAAACACCAATCAGATCAAGACACATCAAATCTAAGAACACACAAACAATCATCCCTCAAACACTTCCACTTAAATTCAAATTAGCCTAAAAATCAATTCTTTTTCAACAAAGACCACATTTAACTTGAATAACCAAAACAGCAACAGAAGCAGCACTAACAAAAGTAACTTACTACTAATCATGCCTATCCACCATAGTGGCTCCAGCAAATAACCATAGCCTCCGACACCTTAAACAAACAAAATCAACCTCAATCACCATTACAAACTAAACAAACACTAAATTCAACAAAACCCCAAAATTCCTTTCAAAACAAGAACTTGACTTACTTGCTCGAGGACCACTAACACCAGCTTTCCTAAGACCCTTCTTCTTGATTATAAAACTGGTCCCTATGAAGGTACTGGAAACCAGTGCCAGTATAAACCCTGTTAAATTGCTTGAGTACATCTACACAGATACATACACATACATGCACGCACGCACATATATATAGATGTAAAAGCAAAAGGATAAAAGGATGCCAATTCTATCAAAACAGTGACAAATCCGATCTGGGCTTTGCTCTAAAACTCTGTAAAGCAATGTTCTTGATGATGATGCTGCTGCTGCTGCTGCTGCTGATGATGATGATGATGATGATTGTAGTTGACCAATCCAGCATCTGCAGAGACAGATACATATACAAGTTACTTTGTTTTTGTTTTGTCAGAAGGGAAAGATGTGAGAAAGAGTGAAAAGTGTCAGAGAAAGGGAACATAATTTTCCACCTGCCAGTCATCTTGTTGTTCAACGATACTATGGTAGCTGCCTACATGTGTTGATCTCTTAGTTTTATTCAGCGGGAGAACATGTTTGTCCCCCAACTATTACATGAGTTTCAACTAAGTCTCCAAACAAAATAAATTTTCAATTGGATACCCCAAGTATAAGAAAATTAGCCAATTACTTAAAATTGTAGAGAAACTGCGACGAGTTTGTTCATAGTATAGCGCTATTATTAAACCTTGCCTGGCTTTACTTGAGACTTAGTTGATTCAGGACTATCATGGGTCATATTTTATAGAAAATAGAAGGGAGTTGGCTTGGTTTCACCAATTAAAAATCTAAATTAACTTAATTAAAACTTGATTACTTCAAAAAAATAATGTTATTTTAACCAAACAAACTTACCTAACCCAAGTTTTGTGCTGAGTTAACACTCCAACTAGGTGTTTTATATATATATATAAAGTGACCGTGTTTATCAATAAGTTGATTAACCGGTTAAAAACAGATTTAATTTTAAAAAATTTAAAACAACAGTTTTTTTTTTTTTGAAAAACAATAAAATAAAAATATTTTGGATTAATATGAGACTATCTAGATTACTAACTTGTAACTCAGGTTATGGCCTTAATTAAGTTTAATACATTTTCAAATTTATTTTTATCTAATTATATAATAATAAAAATAAACATTCATATGTATTTTTCATCAAGATTATTTATTTAAATTTGTGTATTTTTTTTATTTTGATAAAAAAACAATTTTTTTTTATTAACAACATAATTAGTTTAATAAACAACAACAACAACTAAAAAAAAAAAAGACAAAAACTATAATGATCTCAACTAAAAAGGGAAAAAATATATCTCTAATGAAAAGATCTATTTTTTTATTCAAGCATTTATTTTTTATTATGACAAGAATTTCTTTTAACTATAAATGATTGTGTAAGCAAGTTTCAATTAAAATATTAAAAAATCATGAATCAATAATTAGTATGGACTTATATAAAAAAAAATTATGAGAACAATAAATATGAGAAAAAACTTTATACGAAAAATATTAAAAAATAAATATTTTATTCTCATAAGCAAATTATTTTAAAAACTCAGTATATCAAGCTAATACATAATTATTCATGTAATGTAAAGTAATCGACAATATCATTGTAAAAAACCTATATATTTTTTTAATTAATAGCATAATTCAATAATTGTTTAAATGTTATTTTAATAAATTTATTTAAAGAGATTTTTTTATTAAAAATTAAAAGAAAATAATTAAGGGTTAATTTTTTGAATAACCTCAAAAAAATTCATAACTAGGCATGCATGAGCCTCAAAGCTAGACCCAAGTGCCTTATTTTTTTTGAATAGGTAGATATCATATCTACTCTTAAATTTTTTTTATACATCAAACGACGCATTACTTATCTCGGCAAATAATATATTATCTTTTGGTTAGCTTTTTGATCATTTTATGGGATTGAAAAGTTAGGTTTCAAGTTCTTATACTAATAAAACTTAATTTTCAATTTATTTTCAAGTAAAAACACCATAAAATACTATAGGAATCTCAATAAATCTATCCCAAACCTAAAAAAAAAGAAGCTTATAATCATTTCAGAAAATCAAAATCTAACATGATTAAAAAAAAAAAAAACCTTATGGGTCTCAATCTACTATTATTATATTTTCAAGAGGAAAATGAATCCTCCGTAACATTATAATCAACCTTTTTGGTTGTTAAAATGTGTTAAACTAAACACTTTATCTCTCTTCTCGCTTCTCATTTTTTTTCTATGACTTTTTTTCTCTTTTTAAATTCTAGAACTAAAATATAAAATCAATAGTGTTTAAGATTGAAACATGAAACTCTAAAAGTACAAGTACCAGAAATAAAAAAGTAAAAGCTTTAGAGACTAAATTGTAATTTTTATATTTTTGTATTAAATTGGTCTAATATTTTGAATTAATAAAATTAAATTAAATTTTATAAAATTAGACATTAATTTAATACCAAAATATTTTTTGACATTGAAAATACAACACAACATACAAATTGAAATCAATCACAAGTGATATAAAACCATGTAAACATAACATGAGAGGATAAAAAAAAACACACGTTAAATAACGTAAATAAATAATCGTTCAAGGATTAAAAAAAAAAAAAAAAAAAAGCTCAAACTCATCAGTATTATAGTAGACCAAATTAGGCTTTGTATTTTCAGTTAGTCCAAAAGATTTAGCCCAAAATAGAAAATCAAAAGCACCTCTGAACCTCAATTAGGTCTTGGAGTATTGGTTGATTTCTCAAAATTCCAAGCATCTCTCGTTAATTGATGGATTCGAGCCATTTTGGGCTTAATAAAATTCTTAATACATATTTATGAAACAAATCTAAGAGAAATGGTTTTCGTATAAACAAAATGTCAATCACTAAGTCCTAAAAAATTCTAGTAGTCTAAAAATTAGCTCATGGGTTGGATAATTGATTAATTAACTGGTCCTATAAATCTCATTCATTCTCTCTGACTTATATTTAGTGTTTGGTAGGTTAAGATAGCTTATATCTAGTACCTGCAAAAAGTTCTTTTAAGTGAAGGTGGAGACTCTCTTATTCTTAAATAAATATCTTTTTAGAGAGAAAAATACAATAATATTCTAAAGAGAAATGCTCTGAAAATATATATGAAAATTATAAATCTCTGTTCTAAAGATCTCATGGTGTATTTATAGCTTATGAGTCATGTCCTTTTATGAAGAGAAGGGTCTTTATTGTAATTTTATCCTTATAGCATTTAATGATGGATAAATATATTTTGCTTTTATATTAATATTTGATGGAAATATGATGAGTTCTTGAAGAAATTTTATACACCTAAAAGGTGTAGAAGATTAGAATCCAAGATGTTAAATATAGCTAAAACCTTTGGAGGCTGAGCTCTTCTCTTATGATAGATTCAAGGAAAGAGGGTCATTTTCTTAGACGTGCACAAGAAAGAATAGTCATTCCATACTATCCTACCCAACATGTCTGGGGCTTAGCAGTGTGCTAAGCCTAACATGCTAAGATCTGGCTAACGCCACATCCAACACGCGTCTATTGAAGCATGTCTGTATTCCTAAAAATTTAGACCTGGAAGTCTTTCTTAAACTAATTTTTTATATATAATAATATACTAATAAAATATTTTTCATCACATATGATGCATCTCCAAAATTTAATTACAACTTGTGTCTTGAAACGATTGATTGCGAGACATAAACATGGACATATGAATGCAACTACAAGGGCTTTCTATTTTGATTTTGTTTTTCAAAACAAATCGGAGGTGAAATTTAGTCTTTTTGTTAATAGGGGATATATTAATTTCCAGTACAATCATGAGCATAGAATGTGACATCTAATCCTATTTAATAAAAAATCTCAATTTTATTTTCGATTATGTTAAGAAAGTATTTGTACTTTCACTTGAAGGCTTGACTTATTTTATTCTAAAAATAATTGAATGTAATCGAACCCCAATAAATAAAATGACCCATATTTTATGATAAATAGTCCAAGAACATAATACATTCTACCCTTTTATTTTTCTGTTCTTATATTTATTTTATTTTCTAGTTGTGATGTCACACTTGGTGTAACAAAACCATCAAAAGTGAGAGTGGCATTTGAGTATAGGTAACAGGAAAGGCATTTGGTATTGTTAAAGGTTTAATGGATTTGGATCACACAAATGATCCATCCAAAATTTCACCCTACACTTTTCTATTTTAGGTCTAGAAATTAGAGATTTGTTTATGCAGTCGGGCTAGGCTAGAGAAAATAAAATATTCTGAGCATTCGAGTAAAAATATAATATAATATAATTAGATAGAGATTTGATTCATAAAGATTATATGGATAACTCAATCAATGTTTTCATGAATTAGTAAGATAAATTTAAACTTAAAAAGAGATCTAATCAAGTCAAACTAAGTTAACTGCTTAAAACAACAATAATAAAATATTAAGTTGTTGGATTAGATTTATATTTTTTCAGGTGATTTTACAAGCATTTTTCTTATAAAAAAACTAGTTTGCTACTTATTCAACCATTGATCTTCTCGAATTAGGTCTAAATATTGCTATTTGGGTTTGTTTTGTTATTTTTCTAAGTTATTTTTGGAATTATTGTTTTATTTTGAATTATGTTTTAATCAAACCTATGCTTTCAGATTCTTTGGTGTTTTCTAGTAGAGATATGACTTCTTTAATCTATTTACAAGTGTTGTAAATCTCTAAGAAAACAAACTTCTTTAATATTATTTTTAGAAATTAAAATTATAGGTGAAAAAAATAAGAAATTCTTGTTTTTTATCAGTAAAAAAAGAATGGAGTTACCACATAATATTTTGGTTACTAAAACCCTAATTGGTCTTAAAATCTAGATAAGAGAACTGACTATGTATATGCAAGACGTATCATTCCTAGCACATCTTATCTAAGGTAAGCTACATAGTTTGTTTGTCTGGTATAAACTAAGTCAACACTAGATAAAAACCAACCTTTTTTATTCTTTTAGTGTTCATAGGAGTGAAAAACTACACTTTGGTCCTTGAAGTTTTAATTTTCCCAAATGCGATCCTGTTATATAATTTTTTTACATTTTAATCTTTGGGTGTTATGAGATGAGAGAGAATCATCTACAAAAGGAAAAGGAGAGAGAATGTTTGTTAATCATATTTAGGCCATTAAAAATATCGATATTGGTTTTAATGGCTTAGTCTTTGAGAGGGTGGTTCAGTGGAAGTGGTGTTTTTCATTAAACATACTGTAAAAAAACAGATTGGGACTCGTATAATGGTTTCTAATTCAGTTAGATTTTAGAGTGATTAGAGTTTTTTAAGATTGAAAAAGAATTTATTGAGATTCATAGGATATTTTAAAGATGTTTTAAGGTCAACAAATAGGAAATCAAGTTTTTTTGTTCAAAAACTTGGACCCAACTTTTTAGTGGCTAGGATTTCAACCAAAAGAGGACATATTATATGCACAAGCAAGCAACGAATCATTAGCTATATTTTTTTTTTATAAAAAAACTAACAACATATTATTCACTTAATAAAAAAAAGGTTAGGTTTGTAGACTTAACATTCCTAGTACATATTATCTAGTGCTTTTTTCTTAAAAATAGTCAAAAATTGTAAATTGACTTAAAAAAATTTCGAATCTAATTTTGTTAGCACAAAAGGAAGAAAGGGAAGGAGAAGTCAGTACTGCTTAGATTATAGCTTTGTATCCTGACTATTATTCTTTATATAATTTCCACGAAAGCTTAGAAGAGGTTGATTCTAATTATGTTTTCTTTTCTTTTATAGAGTTATTGAGGTTTAAGGTTTGTGTTGGTTTAAAATATAATATGACTGGTATTTTGATATTTTATTTCTACTTGCTAAAAAACCTCTAAATCACAATCAATGAGCAATCTTTTATATAGCATAAAAAATAAGATAAAGAAAATCAGGCATACAATATGATTAGAACAAATAATTTTTGAGTGAAAAAACTACTAGAAAATTTCAACTCAAGCATCACTTTTCTCCTGATCATATTCACTCCAAGAAATTAAAGAAAAAAAGGTCAAACTTACACACACACACACATTTAGAGGAAAAATTGATATGGGTTATGCATTTTATTTGGTTTTATTAAAAAATTAAAAATAAGAAAACAACAAAAAAAATTATTTTTATATTTTTAATTGCACATGGACAAGTTTCTCAAAAATAAGTTAAATTTTCATATTTTATCATATTAAAAAAATCACAAAAAATAGTCTTTTATTTTACATGTATTTTTGGATTTAAAGTCATGAGAACTTGGTTTATATTTCAAAAACATCATTTTTATTTATTTTAATATGCAAGATTATGAACTTATACATAAAATGTATTCCTGATATTGAATAAAAAGATAATTTCTTTTAATTTTATGTTTTGGCTTTAGAATTATTAGGTTTTAACCAAATGAGATAAATATTTTTTATTGAGGAGAAATTTTCTTAAACCTTAGACAAACCAACGATTAGAAAAATAACATCACCTTAGTTTATATAAGAAAAATAAACAACACAACTTACCTTAGATAAGGTACACTAGGAATGCTATATTATCTTTATACATAATCAGTCCTCTTATCTAAACTCTGAGACTAGTTAAGGTTTTTGGTTACCACAATACTATGTGATGACTTCATCCCTTTTGTACTGATAAGAAAAAAAAATTCCTTGTTCATGCCCCCATCTTCAGAGAGATCTCGACCTGGGAGGACAATTTTTGCGACTCCGCACTCGTGCGACAATAACTACACTACTTTATTTGTCAAGACAATTTTTCTATTTTGTCTTTTACCATAGTAGCTTGCCAGAATACCTGACGATCTTCAAATTATTGTCATTCTAAAAATAACATCTAATTGCTAACAGTTAACACATTAACCCCTCTAGGAGTTTGTAGCATCTCCAACTCTTCAACAAATAATTCTTCTTGAGAATTTTCTTTACACGCCACTCATGTGTCAAGAATATATGATGCGAACCTCTGTGTAACTTCTTAACTGGTTGGACACTCTTGCTTCTCTACAAGTGCCCAATGCTGCTTTTGCCCCGTTAAAACTTTAGAGTGTCATTCCTTATATACACATCCATATGATAAAGATAAAAGCATTTAATAAACATTATCCTCGCGCTTCCTAGTCTATTACATTATTAATAGATTACTAGTTGTGTTTCGCAAAAAAAAACTTTTTTTTACAGTTATCTTTGGTTAACTTGTGTTTATTTTCTTTTGATAAAATTTATATAAACTTCATATATAATTTATTCAAACAAATTAGATAATTATATAAATAATTATATTATATTTTATAAGATAAACTTGACTGATTTTTTATCTAATTTAAATAAATTAACAATCTTAAAATATTCACTTTTAACGATGCAAATAATTCTTTAATAATAGAACAAAACATTTCTACATTTACATGACATATGTCAGAAAATGATTGCTAGCTAAGGTTGCGAAAGTCATGTTACAAGGCATATCTTTTTACAGCAATATTCTGTACTAGACAGGCATCAAGCAAGAGTCAGGGCAAAATCAAGAATTTGGCTATGTTATTCCAAGAGAACTAATTTTGAAGAAAACCCAGCAGGGCCTTAGGTGGCCTACTTATCATCTCAAGGTTAGCAAAAAATAGATGTAACATGCCAATTGAACTTGGTTGATCCCAAATTCATCCAAGCATGGAAGTACTTGATTTTTGGCTCCCAATACTCTAATAGGGACAATGTATTAGGTTTTTTTTATTTAGAGCGTGGGTATATATATATTCATCAATTTATTTGAGCTTCAATCCTTCTAATTAAGAATATGTTCTTCAATTAAGAAAATATATAACTATGAGACTCAGGAAAGAGACCCTATATTTTAAACGTTTAAAATATTTGAAGTTAACTTGTTTATTTTTGCGTTTTAAAAATGCTTTTAAAAAATTTAAATTTTTCTTTATTTTTTTATTTGCTTCAAATTAATATTTTTTTTAGATGTTTCAAGTTATTTTGATGCATTAATATCAAAAATAATTTTTAAAAAATAAAAACATATTATTTTAATGAATTTTTAAATGAAAAACTCTTTGAAAAGTAACCATAACTACACTTCCAAACACTGTTTAGTCTGCAAGGATGTATCTTTCCTTAAATTTCTTAGATTTAAATTTTAAGTTTAGCTTCTAAGAAAAATGTATTAATTTTTCTTAATATAACATACCGATGTGAGAGTGTATCTTTTATTTGAATTTTTTTTTCTTAAAGAAAAAAGATTTTCTTTTAAGTTTATAACATTTGAGAGTCACCACATAAATTTTGTCGCACGTGTTCAGCTTCATAATGATTTATTTTTGGGTCAGGATCTTTTTAGTAATGGAAAAAAAAAAGAATTCTTGTTTTTTACAAGTAACAAAAAGATAAAGTCCCCACTTAATATTTTGATCATTAGATTCTCTAATTAGTCTTAGAGTTTTTTTAATAATTATTTTTAATATTAACACATCAAAATAATCTGATAACACAAAAAAAAAAATTTGAGGTAAAGAAAATATATTTTTATTTTTTTTCAAAAATAATTTTAAAACACGAAAACAAACGGGCTTTAGAATCTCTACAAAAACTTAAAAAGCCCAAGAGCATGACCTACTTGCTAGAAAAGATAGTAGTCGCTCACTTGCGTTTTTGTTGGTGATCTTCTTTATATTATTACAATCATCTCATTTAGAATTTTTTTAGATTAATATGGGTGTCCAGACCAGATTACACATATCTCGACTAATCTCACGGGCCCTAAAATTAACGACCATGTAAGCTTCCAGTGATCCTGAGGTTTGTGGAACTCGAATTAATAACCTCTATACAATAAATTTAGGATCTGATCAGTTAAGATTTTTTTATAAAAGTGGTGATATTGTAATTATAATTTAATTTGATATGTCTTTAATATCTTTTTTATATGTTCTCTTTCCTTTTTTTAACGTGCCGTCCATTTTACTTTTTTATTTTTTTGAAATTACTATTCTAAATAGCAACAATAAATATCACGTTTTAAATGTGACATGTGAATTGTGATATTTCACAATTTTTCTAAAACTATATTATTTTGGCATGATTTAAAAAAAAAAACCGTGCTAGTTAAAAAAGAAATCCAATTCCACCTCTTGCCGTGTATTAATAATTACTGTCAGAATTATAATTTTGAAATCCGATCCAGTGACCAATCCGGTTTAAAGATTGAATTACAAGTCAAATAAATTGATCCAGATTGACCCAAAGAAAATATATAACACCTAATCACCTATAGAAAACATCTAAAACATAAAAGATAATTAAGCTCTATTAGTTGCACACTGCTGCTCAAAGAAAATAACAGTGATATAGCACTGAAAAAAGCCAAACTGATTTAAAAACTTGCAAAATTCAGATAAAATTCAAAGCTTATTCTTTTTGTCTCCCATTTACTGAACCAGAGGTCTGCATCCTCACCCTCCACGAAACCTCCCATAGTATGCCAGTATGGAAGTTCAAAATCTCACAGCCTGAGACTTGAATTCAACCCACAAACAGATTTCCATCAAATTGCATGCCATTGAAAAAGAAGAAGAAAAAGAGTATACGCAATCAGAGACCCCTTCCAGATATCTAAATCCCCTGTGCAGACCCTCGAAAGAACTGCCTGTATTTTTGCAAACAGAGAGCCTCTTCCAATTATCTAAATTCCCTTGTCAGACCCTTTAAAGAACTGTTTGTATTTTTCATTATCATTTATCTTCCTCTCTCAACCAATCTTTTAACAGCTAGTTATATTAATATTTGAATGCCAAGGAGCACACCTTAAAACGAAGAATCCATTTCAAGATGCTCTTCTTGAAAAAAGTGCTAGTTAACTGTCCTAGTATAAGTTGCAACCAAGAGTGTTGGCATAATAACAACCTATAAAACCTCCAGAACAAAATTTGTGAGGTCACTGAACCGACAAACAGAAGATATAACATTTTCTACCATAAGAAACATAATTTCTAGAGGTTTCATAAAAGTCGGTGCACTTCTATCCAGAAATGATACCTCATATGCTATCCAAGCAACAGAAGCAAACACTACAGCAGCCAATGCATTTGAGAGCTTCCTATAGATATCCAACTTAACAGCACTTCTTTTCACCTGGATGAAATTAATTTATTTAAGTTCTTGAAAGTTGAAACGACACGAAACAGAAATGGAAAAACTTGCATGATAAAAAATAATAAGCAGGATAGCAACAAGACTAGAAAACATTAAAAGCAGAAATGGCCTCATTCCGGTGCTGTTAAAATTAGCATACTCAAAATACCAAAGAATCATCGAAACAATCCTAAACCAACAACATCCGAGATACAATGTTGAAGTTGCAGTATATCTTTCAAATCTGTGAATAAGTAATCAATCACTAAATAAAACCTTGTTCTGGCTCTAATTGACTCCGACACTGCAAGTTCAAATCAAGAGAATAAAGAAAAGAGAGAGTAAAAGAAGGAGAGCCACGAAGAGAAACAAGAGTCTAACCTTATCTCCTAGATTTAAAACAGTGATCAAGAGCCTTTTAATCCTCTGCTCTTCGCGATTTAAATTGTTATTTCTTTAATTAGGTTTTTTTTTGTTAGCAATTCTACATCATTCGTTGATTTGGCCTTTTAAAAGGCTAAAACGACATCGTTTTACATCTATATGTTAAAAAAAAAAGGAGATTGAGTCTCAGCCAGGTTTTTCCGGGTCGTCCGGATTCCGAGTTGACCCATCAAGTTAGCCGGGTTTCACTAAACCAACTTCCTAGTAGGTTTTTATTTAGACCTGGACCGATTCTAAATCTAGATCAGCTAAATTCCACACAAACTTGCTCGAATGGTTCAGATTTCAAAACTATAATAAGAACGAAGACTACCAGCCTATATGCAATTATTAGAGACAGCAACAAGGCTATAGGGTCCCACTCCCCTTTCTAAGGTTGGGGTCAGCGAGAATGGTTGTCTTGTAATTTTGATATCATGTAAAAAATACAGAACTTAATTCCTTAAAAGTCAATTAGAACAACGTTGAGTACTCCATGTATTTCATCTGCACCTTTTAGTTGGATAATTTTAAAAAGTTAATATGATGAGATTTTATACATGTTTTTAATTAAAAAAATTTCAATAATAAATTTAAAAATATATGCATATATTTAATTAATACATCAAGAATTATTTATGTAATTTATAATGTTTAATTTCTAACTAACCGAAATTAATCAATCACATGATCTAATTTCAATTATTTTTATTTAATTATATAATAAAAAAATATACTTATAAAATTAAAAACCAATTAAATATCGATATGTTTATATAGACGAGATTTAGATAGATTTAAACTTATAAATAAAAAAATGAAGTAAATTCTATTTTGTCTAGTAAAAATTAATAAAATATTAAAAGATAAAAATAAAAAAAAATTAAGTAAAATAAATAAATAAAAATATATATTTTTAAGAATAAAATTTAAAAAAAAAACCTAGAAATATGGCCTGGTTGACCTCGCATGCCTGGGCCTCCAATAAAAAGTTCTGGTGCACAGGACTAAGGCATCCATGTCCATAAGCTTTTTTATATGGGAGATTTATTGTTCATCTTTATGTTTTTGAAAAAAATTAAAAGCATGTAACAAGTTGTCTGCTATAACCAAATTACAGTGACCTTTAACCATTGAAAATTCAGACATAAGTGTTTTAATTTTCATCTTCTATTTTTTTTTTTGGTATACTTTTTTGTTCATATCTTTTTATTTATAAAATCAAAATTCACAGAAAAGCTTTCGGAAGGATTTCATATGATCAGTCTCCAAGCATAAGATTTTTGAAGCCGAAAGTGTTAGGTCTGATGACAGATGTATGTTTGGTTCAATTAATTTCAACTATGTATAGTTTTACTATGAGTAAAAATCATGTCAAAGTCTTCAAGGAGCGTAGCATGGTGGCAAAGGGTTTGAGATCTGTACAACATGTCTCGAGTTCGAGTCAGGGCGTGCATCTCTTGTAAGAGCCCGAGACAACCGGGGTTTTACTCACTTACCTGAGCTCATAAAGTGTGCTTTCTGGAAAATAGAGTTTCCTCGAATCCAAAAAAAAAAAAAAATCATGTCAAAACCTTCTTGCCTTCATAAATAATTTTTTAACCATTAGATAAGGCTAAATAATTTTGGATTAAAATGTAAAATTAATCCATTTCCTCTCATGCCACGGTGCCAACATTGAAACTTGTAGTTTTTTTATTTTTATTTTCAATATATACATTAAATATGCATGAATACTAAGATTTTTAACATGAACGCATTAAAATCGTAAAAATAATTTAACAATATTTTTTTATAAAAAAAAATTTTAAAAATACAAACCCCACCATAATTTCAAATCGAAGAAAGTTCATCTTTTAATTATTTCTAGTTTCTTGTGAAGCAAAAAACATAAGATTTTTGACATATAGAGTTCTCTATCATTAGGTTCTTTCTAAAATTTCTATTCACGGGCACGCTATGTGTTTTTGTGAATCATTTGAACCATCTGAATTATAAAAGTCAAGCGGCTAGATGAGGTAAAAACTTATACGTATTCACATTATATTATAAAAACTTATGAATAATTTAATAGTTTTGAATATATTTTTAATTTAAAAATATTTTTTAAAAATGTCATTCACCGCATTAATAACAAGGAGTCAGAACTCTTATCCTTATTGCATGGAAAAAAAAAACATTCCTTTATTACAAGTTCATAAATTACATTATTTAATCTTCTCATAATTATATATCAGATGCGGGCCCTGAGGTTCGCATTTACTCCCCTGAATTCAAAGTTGATGTCTTTCGTGCTGTCAACTTGCATATCATTAAAACTTTTAGTTGCAAATGGGCATGGCAATAATGGAGGACGGATAGTAAATCAATGCAAAGGCCAGACATTGTAGTTGAGATATTGTAATGATTGTTTTTTATTTAAAAATATATTAAAATATATTTTTTTAATTTTTTTATTAATATATCAAAACAATTTGAAAATATAAAAAAATTAATTTTAAATAAAAAACTAAATTTTAATAAAAAAAACTACTTGAAACGCAATTAACCATGATTATCTATTGCCTCTGCAAAACATGGTCAAGTTATCATAAACAATCACAATTAACCTAATTTTAATCATCGTAGTTCTTCTTTCTTTCTATCCATCCACCCATCCATTTACCATTCTCTGCCTGCCTTTCTAATCTGTATTATACCCAGTTGATGATACATTTTTCCTTGTCAATTAGACATCTACAATCACATCAGTTTTATTACTTGGTTTTCATTAATTAAACTCACTTGGATCTAATCATCTACTGATTATAGTCATAGATGATTAGATTCTCTCAATCGGTTGTTAACAAGAACATAAACAAAGCAAGAAATAGAGCCCGATTCAAGCAAAACACACGCTAGGAACGAGAAAAGGATTGACATATAAACCGGACGTAAAACAGGGTAAAGAACAAAAATCTATCTTACATAAATGAAAAGCCAGTGAATTAAACAACTTATCTCACATCTATGAAGAGAAACGAAACCAGTGAAGAACAGAAATCTAAGAGAGAAGAAAACCGAAGCAAAACAAAAAAAACTATCTTATATCAAACCAGTGCTTTCATAAACAAAAAACTAAAGAGAAACAAGTAACAATAACTTCATCTGACATTGATTAATTTGCAGATCTTAACTGAAGAGAGCCAAATCAAGAAAAGAACATAAACACCCCGCAAAAAACAAATTTAGAGTTTGCTGAGGGCCTCTTCTTGTTATTCTAACCAAAAGAGAGATGGGAACTTACCTAGTATGGCTTGCTCGTAGCTTAAATTCCTCTCGCAACTGATATGGCTATGAACTTTGAAGATGGAGATTAAGTTTTCTAATTCTATGAATTGTAATTTTGTGTGTCTTCACGTTGCAATGCAAATGGTTTAGTTAATTGATAATAAAAAGCTAAAGCCAAAAATGACGTCGTTTTACTTATATATATAAACAATCGGGTCTCAGCAGGGTTTACCCGGGTGGCCCGTGTCCCGAGTCAACCCACCAGGCCGGTCTAGGTTTTAAAACTGTGCTTCGATGAGATGAATTCGTGGAAGGAAATATTAAGTAATTAATGTGGACCTAGACAAATCAGAAAAATAAATATCTAAATAGACGACATAGATACTAGATATGATTGAAGAGATTACGTAGCGGAGGAGAAAGAGCACAAAGAGAAAAAACCAAATAATTGAAAGGATTTTTTTTTTGAAAAAATGACAACATTTGAAAATATATTTAAAAAATACACAATTTTACTGATTTTACCTGATTTCAATTAAATTTTATCAGTTATCAAGTTTTTTTAAGTGGTTTTGCATAATAAAATTGTATGATTTTACATGTTAGCTTGTGATTTTAACAACATTGATCAAGACCTTGCTTCTTTACCTTGAGTTTAATATATATATATATATATAGTGTGTGTAGTAATGTAGTGCAAAATACTTTTTAAAAATGTTTTTTTGATTTTTGATGTAGACACATTAAAATCATAAAAAATATCTAACAATTTTTTTATAAAAAAACTTTAAAAAATATAAGCCACCACAAACGAAACTAAATAATTCTATAAAAGAAAGTTCATCTTTTAGTTATTTCCAGTTTCTTGTGAAGCAAAAACCAATTTGAACATAAGATTTTTGACATATAGAGCTATCTTTGATTAGGTTCTTTCAAAAACCAGTTTCTTTTTTTTTATGAATCATTTGAACCATTTAAATTATAAAAGTTAAGCGGTAAGATCAGAATAATTTTACATTATATTTTAGTAGAATTAGTCAAGGAATTATAAAGTTTTTTCAAGTTAAAAACTTATACATACTCACATTATTTGTCTCATTTCAAAAATTTTAATTTTAGTTGAAAGTTTTTCACATATCAGCAAAATCTTATATTTAATTTTTTTATTTTAATTAAAATAGAATTGAACTCCCAGCCGTGTTGTTATTGAGATTGTAATATTATATCAAAAACCAATTTCGATCTCAAAGTATAAATTGTTGGGTAAATTTAAAAAATAATTTTATATTACTTTATAATAAATACAAAATCAATAAAATCAAATCAAAAAATTCTGTGACTTGCACGGTCACCACGTAGCTGGCTTATCTTCCTCTTGTCTCTTACGTGGAAAATTTGTGACTTGCGTATCACCACGTAGTTATTGAGTTTTGGTGTGAATAATTTGCCTAAATTGAATGCTCCATCTATATTTAACAGGCGCAACGCTGAGGTCATGCGTTGCTCTTTCTTCTCGAGGAATACTCTGAGAAAAAACCCCAACTCTTATTTCATATTTCAAAGCATTTGAACATGAAAATTGAAATCACATGTAGAAGATGGATCACTCCATCATCTCCAACTCCACCCCACCTTCAAAGCTTGAAAATATCAAGTTTTGACCAGCATGGTCAGAATCATTACGTGCCTAGCTTCTACTTCTACCCAGCTAATGAAGAAGAATGTGGCGTAATCAGCAATGCAGAGAAAAGTTTGCGGTTACAGAAATCATTGTCTGAGATTTTAACGCTATATTATCCACTCGCAGGAAGATATTCGAGTGATGAACCCTTAATTGAATGCAATGATAAGGGAGCCGAGTATTTGGAAGCCCAAGTAGCTGGCTCTCTCTCTCAACTCCTCAGCGATGAAGAGCTTGAGACCCAGTTGCAGAATCACTTTGTTCCACCAATGTTCGATCCTATTAATAGCCCTCCGCTAGTTGTTCAATTCAACAGGTTTGAGTGTGGTGGAATTGCTATAGGTGTATCTATGACACACAAGATGGTCGATGCATTCTCGGCATTTGGATTCATTACGGCATGGGCAACTGCGTGCCGAATAGGGATCGACAAGGCACGCCCTCCAAGTTTCGAATTGGGTTCCATTTTCCCACCAAGAGATGCATTTAGAATCGAGAATTGGGAACGTAAAGCTACAGCTACAAATAAGATTGTCACAAAAAGGTTTGTGTTTGATGCTGTAGCAATATCAAATTTGAAAGCTGCTGTTAGTGCCGGCGCTAGAAATAACAGTTCAGAGTTGCCGAAACAACAAATCACGAGAGTAAAGGTTGTGGCGGCACTCATATGGAGGAGTTGTATTAGGGTGTCTCAAGCTGTACATGGCCGAATGAGACCTTCCATCATCAAATTTCCTATCAATCTGCGAGGAAAGACAAATCTTCCTATACCAGAGAACTCATGTGGAAACTTTGCAGGTTGGTCAGCTCCCCATTTTATGCCCAATGATGAGGGCGAGGTGAAGATTCACGAGTTAGTTAGTCGGATCCATGATGGCATTGAACAAACTCTCTCAAATTACGCGAAAGCTTCAAGTTCTGATGAATTTTTTATCATGGTGATGAACGACTTTCGAAAGCTAGATGAAGCATTGAAGCAAACTGAACAACAAGATGTCTATTTGTTTTCTTGCTGGTGTCGGTTCCCTATGTATGAAGCAGATTTTGGTTGGGGAAAGCCCAGTTTGGTGAGTAGAGGTGTGCAGGCTCACAAAGAGATGATTTTGCTTTTTGACACGAAAGATGGTAATGGAATTGACGCGTGGGTGAGCTTGGAAGAAAACAACATGCTTCTTTTTAAACAAGATCCTGATCTTTTAGCTTTCACTACCTAAGAACATCATCGGTTTCTTCTTCACATGGTATATGTAATGTTGATTTGTATGTCCAGTTTGCGTAACTCGTGTTTGTAGTTTCTTGTGCTCCATGCCTTTGAATTTGCTTTGTATGTCTCATCAGTTTTTTTTTCTTTTGTTTTTGCAGTTTGTATGCCTTCTTCAATTTTCTTTACTATAGCTAGCTAATGTTTCTTCTTCAGTTACATGTGATGAGTATTAAAATTCAATATATTTAGAAATAAGATTGATGCATTATATATTTAATTAATTTCTTTATTCATGTAATCTGATTTATTCTCTCAATTTAAGGGATCTGATGGCTGCATTCATTTTAAAAAATGGAAAAGACAAACACGGATCATTAAAAAAAAAAAGAAGAATAGTGTATTTGTTATTTACATAGCTATTGTTTTCAAAATATATTTTAATTGAAAATATATTCAAAAGATATTTTAAAAAAATATTTTTAATATTAATATATCAAAACCATCTAAAAATATACATAAAAAAATATTTTAAGAAAAATATTTACACCATAAAAACAAAGCATGGACAATGGTTATATATTTTATTAACTGATGAACATATTCTTCATTAGAAGGTTTGAAGCTCCAGTAACTTCAGGTGATGCTAGAGAGTTCAAATTTTTCTAGCAGCATTTTCATTGAAAAATTGCTTGTCCTGATCATAATGTATGCCTGATTTTTTGTATTTTATTTTCTAATGTAGTAATTAAACACTATAAAAGATTGCTTATAAATTATGATTTCAGAGTTTTTTTTCTGCATGTTGAAATAAAATATCAAAATTCCAATCACTAGAATGAAATGTCACCTTGTGATCTTCAAACCCAGGACCCTAATTTTGATATGACTTGACTACATGCAATCATCTCAATAGATGGAAACAAGTACGTCCTCATTGCGGGCCACTCCCTCTACTTAGATTATCTAAGATATTACTTTAGAATATTTTTTATTTAAAATAATATTTTTTAAATTTTTTTAATATTAACATGGTAAAACAAACCAAAACCTAAGATATTCGATAACATTTGGGAACACGGTACAAATCGTATTTTTTAAAAATTTAAATTTTTTTTATTAAAATTAATTTTTTTTGATCGTTTTGATATATTGATCTCAAAAATATTTTTTAAAAAATAAAAAAAAATCATTTTAATACATTTCAATATAAAAAAACACTTATTTTCAAAAATATTTGTAACACAGAAACAAATCAACTCTACAATTTCTACAAAAGCTTAAAAGAGTCCCAGGGATTTGATATATCAAAGCTTTGATATATCTCTGATTTTTTTTTATTCTTTCTTCTTTTTTTTCTCCTGCAATCCATTTTATATATATTTTAAAAAAATTATTATTCTAAAGAACAACACACTATTAAATATCATGTTTTAAATGGTGTATTGTCTAACCATGGGACTCAGGAAAGAGACCCTGTAGTATTGCCGTTGTCTCTAATAATTGCAGACAGCGATGAGCTTGTGGTCTTCATTTACAGCTAGGTTGATTTGCATTATACGTAAAATAGTGTCGACCTCATTTAATGTCCAGTCCATGCTTTGTTGGCACTCTCTTTTCTGCATTAAAAAAAAAACACATTTATCATTAAAATAGCGATTGTTTTCAAAAACAAATAGTTAAAAAAATATCAAAATAATTTTTTAAAATTTATTTTTAATATTAAAATGATCTAAAAATATAAAAAAATCAATTTTAAAAAATATCATTTTAAAAAAATATTTTTACACCCCAGCAATCTCTTATAGTGTTTAATTAATAAAATTCAGAAAATCAGGCATACATTATTATGATGAAGACAAAAATACTGCTAGAATATTTCAAAATGATTTTTTCTTGTATTTTTAAATCGTTTTGATATATTGATGTTAAAAATAAATTTTTAAAAAATAAAATAAATTTTATTTTAATATATTTTTAATAAAAATATTTTTTAAATAATTGAGAGTTTAATAATAAATTTGCTTTTTTGATTTTTTAATGCAGAAAAGAGAGTGCCAAAAAAGCATGGACCAAACATTAAATGAGTAAAACCTATATTGCCTACAATTCAAATCTACATAGCTGGAAGAATGCGGGGGTCCCTTTCCTGAGTCCCATGGTTATAATTGATGAATATATTCTTAATTAGAAGGTACGTACGAAGCTATAATATTGGTTTTACGGTATATTTTATGATAGTTTATTTTTTTATTATATAATTAAATAAATAATAATTTAAAAAAACTAGTTATTAATCTAAAAAAACATATTATTTAATTTATAAGTTTTACATGTTAATTCAGATTAATCAATTCATGTATTTAATTGGTGACTTATATTTGTGACTTATTTTAAATTATAAAATAAACTGTAAAAAAATAAACTAAGGAAAAATAAGAGGAAAAAAAATCTTAGAGACATGAAAATTTCAATGACATTATTATCACTATTTCTTTATTACTTTTTAATTGTGCTAATTTACAAGAAAAACTCTTCTTTTACTCCTGTAAAAATTCTGTAGAATTTCCACGAAAGCTTACAAGAGGTTGATCCCAATTATGTTTTTTTTTATAGAGTTATTGAGGTTTAGAATTTATCTTGATTTAATAAATAATGTGATTGGTAATTTGATATTTTATTTCTACATGCTAAAAAAAGATCTGAAATCACAATCAATGAGCAATCTTTTATATAAAATAAAAAATAAGATAAATAAAATCAGGCATACAATATGATTACGACAAACAATTTTTTAGTGGAAAATGTACAAGACAAACAATTTTTTAGTGGAAAATGTACAAGAAAATTTCAACTCAAGCATCATAGTTCTCCTGATCACATCCACTCAATACACACACACACACCATGTTATGCTGCGGGTTAAAATATATAGTTTTTTTCTAAACTTAAAAAAAATAACTATAAAAAATTTTTAGATAGTATCATTAAATTTAATCAAGTAATTTAATCTTGAAACATCCCAACCTGGTTCTTTACCTAACTCAAATTTTGAATTAAACTATGTAAGAACTGATCCAAAATAAATTATTCAATTTAATGAATCCAAAAAAAAATTGAATGGCCGATAAAACATGACATAACTTTTTAAAAAAATTTAAGATGACAAATTATTTTTTATATTGAGATGATTCTAGATTGGATCGACCTCAGTCACCCTACAACCTTGGTCATAGAATTCAATGGGTTTAATAACTTTTTTATTTTTATAAATTATTTTTATTTAATTTTATGATAACATTAGATGCTTTCAAAATCGAGCATCAACCCTAAAAAAGATATTTACTTGAGATCATGATAACCCTATAAAAAGTAGAAAAAAATAAACATTGAAATCCATTTATTAACCAATCTGATATTGAATAAGAGTGAAATAAAAAAAATAGAAAAATTAGAGTAGAAACTTAAAAAAAAAACATATTAGTTTGATGGGTAAACTCACTAAACCCATGAATTTGGTAATCTGAGTCAACATGACAGACCCACAAACCAGGTAATGGACTCCATTGGAATTAATAACATTTTATTTTAAAACTATTATTTATTCAACTATATAATAACAAAAATAGACGATCGCAAAATCGAGGGTCAAACCAATATTGAAACTTTTTTTAAGACTATAATAACCTCATAGAAAACAAAACGAAACAAATTATGAAACTGAATTCTCAATTAGTTTAATATCAAAGGATGAAATTGAAAAAAAAATATAAAAAATAAAAGTTAAATTGTCATATATGTCAATAAGCCTATGGACTTTCTAAAATTTAATAACATGTGTTTTTCTGAAATTTTTTGTTAACTATATCATAAAAAAATAAACGATCATATAATCGAGTTCAATTAAGAAAAAAAATACCCTGCTAAACCCACAAACAGTGGCAACCAAGGTTATCTAGTCAAACTCGCAAACCGGGTTATTGACTCCATAAACTTTAATAACCTAGTTTTTTAAAATTATTTTTTTATTTAACTAATTTTTTTTAAAAAATAAATCATAATGCAATACAGAATTTTTTTAATACCAACTCAATACTGAGATATTTTTTTGATACTGTAATAACCATATAAAAACAAATTAAAATAAATTATCTATTTTAAATTCTTATAAACATATTATAGAAATTATATATAAAAATATCAATAATCAAAGAAAAAAAAAGAGTCAAAATACAAAAAAAAAACCCATCACTATAAAATTACTATTATAATTCACAGAGCTAATGGATATAGAAAAGTATTGTTTTTCTCATCTTTTAGCTTTATTTATAATTTATAATATCTAAAGTAAAAAAAACTCGTTAATTTACTAGAGCTTCAAACCTTCTAATTAAGAACATATTCATCAATTATAGCTTGTTGTCTCTAATATTAAAATGATCTAAAAATACAAAAAATAATTAATTTAAAAAAATTATTTTTTTAAAAAAATATTTTTACACCCCGTCAATTTTTTATAGTGTTTAATTACTGTGAGAGCGTTTGGAAATGCTGCTGGAATGAATATTAACTGGGGGCTGCTGGGGGAAGAAGAGAGGAAAAAGCTAGGAGGAGGGAGTAGCGGCGACTAGTCTAGGATTTGGCCACGCCCCCCCCCGCCTTTTTTTTAAATGTTCTTTTTTATTTTTTATTTTTTATTTTTGTAGGGTATCGGGTAATGGCCTTCTCCTGGGGTTTTTTCTGCCTCCCTCTTGCATACACTAAGATTTGTATTTATAGTGCAAGAGTCCCTTCGCGCGTGAGAAATCAAGTTTCAATCAAACTCATTCTCTTCTTTGAATTTTGAATTTGATTAAGAATCAAATTTAAAAGCAGATAACTATCATTTTCTTGAAGACAAGGATTATCTTGAAGATAAGGATTATCTTGAAGATAAAAATAGAATGACAAAAGCACATTGTAATCTCTAGTTTCACCTAAGTTGACAAATCACACTTTTCATCGAAATAAATCTCTGATATTTTAATTTTACTTTTTAAACCCTGAAAAATTTAATTAAAAGTCAACGGGCCAAAATTGGGTTACATCAATTCTCTTCAATTAAATCCAACCCTCAACATTACCGGGCTTATTATAATGTCTTGAATTATTTCGCCCATAAATTTTATTCAAAAATTTCTGAATTCCTGTCTTTTATTTAACCATATGCATGAATTTCTTCACTTTTATTTTTCATGTAGTTAGTTTTCAATTTAAGCAACTTTTATTTTTTATTTTTTTTCCATGGTTTACAATCACAAGGTGACATTTCATTCTAGTGATTGGTATTTTGATATTGTATTTCAATGTGCTGAAAAAAAAAACTCTGCAATCATAATTTATAAGCAATCTTTTATAGTGTTTAATTACTATATTAGAAAATAAAATGCAGAAAATCAGGCATACATTGAAAGCAATTTTTCAATGAAAATAATACTAGAAAATCATGTATGATATGGTATGTAAAACTACAACCGAGTGATTACTCCGCTTGCAGCCCATTTAAGGAAACCTTTAGTTTTGTCACCAAAAACCGAGAAGAATGAGCACAAGTTAAGTGTTTCATATGCTAGTGTAGTTGAAAGCATTATGCATAATGGTCTACACTCATTAATATATTTCACATGTTGTTAATGTAGTTAGCAAATTTATAAGAAATCTTAGTAATGTTTACTGGCAGACTATGAAATGGATCATTATCTACTTATGTTGGTTTGATATATGATATGGATAGTAACATTAGATATAGATTCAGATTATGCTAGTGATTTAGATAAGAGAACGTCAATAATAAGTTATGTTTTCACCTTCTTGAAGTGTATATTAATTGGAAATAAATTTTGTAATCCATTATTGCCTTGGTAATAACAAAAGTTAAGTATATGGCATTGATATATAAAGGAAGTGAAAGAAACTTTATAGATGAAAGGTTTGGTTAGTAATATTTCTTTGTCATATGTGTCGACTATTATGCATTATGATAACTAAAGTATTATTTATCTGACCAATAATCAAATGTATATTAAAAAGATTAAATATATTGATGTTAGGTATCACTTCATTCCCGATATTAAAAATACTCTAAGGAATTTCAAAAAAATAAAAAAATTCTTTTTTTCAAAAATACATAAATATGTTTTTGCTTGTTTGCATATGGTCAAATTTTAAAATTTTCATTCATATTTAATAAAAAATAAAAATTGCATTTTATCATTCTTTGAAAAATACAAAAAATAAATTAATATGTATCACAATAAGTTTGTGATTATTCATTAGGATTTGACTAAAATTTCAAAAAAAAATATAAAAATCAATTATTTTTTTAAAAAATTTGGATATGTATTTTACATTTTTTGGCCTTGAAATGGTTAGGTTTTAGTTTGATAATATAAAGATTTCCTTACAGAGGATGAGTTTTCTTGAACTTTAGGCATACCAATAAATAAAAACACGACCTAACAAAAAATAATCAATCCATAATGCAGTTTACTATAGGTAAAATGCATTGGAGGTAATGTGTTTTCTCCGTGTATAACTAGTCTTCTTAACTAGACTCTTGTAAACCATTAGGTTTTCTAGTAATTATAATACTATTTGTACCCAATTAATCATATTTTTATGATCAATCCTAACATATTCAAAACATTCTTGATCCAGGAGTCATACCTGTCGTTCGATGTCATGCACGCCATGACAAAGATTCTACTCCAAGTTTTCCAAATCAAATGCATTGAAGATAGGCCAATCTTTTCTCAAAATCCTTAACATTAGTAGATTCAAGACATGTAACAACATTATAAGAGTATTCTTCGATGCGATCTGACCTTTTGAAGTTGGAGGTAACTAAGATGCAATGTCCACACCAGTCTCATCAACCACCTAGTTAATGAGCTCCCTTGTTTTTTCTTCAGCCTCGACTTTGTCTAAAGTCTCATTTATAACCTCTAACATCATCTCAATCATCATATCTAGTTTTGTTGATTGCTTCTAGAACTTTTTTTTTTTTTTATCAATTTTGCTTGTTCATAGCCACCATTGTTTTAGTTGCGCCTTTCATTTAAGTGGAAATTGAAGTGCTAGCCTATAACACTCATGGCTGAGTAGAAACACTTCTGATTTTGGTTTTTTTAGTTTTTTTTATAAATTAACTAAATTGAAATTAATTAGTTTGGACCGGTTTTAGTTTTAATATTTTTTAAAATTAATTAATTTATTTTTAAAATAAAATCCAAATTGAATCGAAAAGGCTCCTGCACCCATTGGCTTTAGAATGTAACTCACCTAGCCTACATCTAGCGGTGGCTTTTCCTGTAGTTTGGGCAAGACCCACATGACAAAGTTCATTTTCAGCCCTTGACGTTTGGGCCAATCCCAAATAATAAATGTTCTTTCTTAAGCGGACCTAGTAACTGACCATATCATAAGCAATGTGGATGCTACAAATTAATTCGAAAAAGTCTAACCATCAACCATTTGTTGCATGCACTGTCTTGTTATTGCTTAGGTGTGCTGTCACTTCTACTCTTCTAAATAAGTCATGTGATTTTGGATAGCGAAGTATATAAATTACCCGCATAATTCCTCCCTATTTCTCTTATACCTTTTTTGACTAAAATTCTTCTTTGACTAAGATGAAGAAGTACGTATTTTAGGTTTGGTTGAGACATCAAATAAAGACGGAATAATAAGACCTCCTATTATAATCCAATTTTTTACACTTATTTGTTATATATATTTGGAAAACAAATTAGAAAAATCCAAAAAATATTCATTTTTAGTAAATTTAGTTATCTTTCTATTTACATAATTTCTATGTTTTAAAAATAATCATAAGAAATACAAAAATACAGAATTTTATATATATATATATATATATATATATAGAGAGAGAGAGAGAGAGAGAGAGATCAAAATTGGATCAATAATTGAGTATCACATGTAGTTTGAGAATTTTTGGGTCATAATCAAGATACAATTAAAGATAAAATTTAGAGAAGGACTTAATTTGGCTAAGATTAAAAGAAATTTTAAATTCAAAGATGATTTTAAAATAAACAGCTAAGTTAGAAATCAATAAAGGGCTTAATTAAAAATATAATTTGAAATTAGGAGTTAATTTGTTTTTAAAATGAAGAAGGGAAGAACCAAGGATGAATTTGCAATAAATGGTTAAATCTAGAGGAATAAAATGATTCAATTAGGGACATGATTGAAAAGAAAATGCGATTTAGGAATTTTTATGATACTAAGGACTAAATTGAAAAGATTATTTAATTGAATTTAAGGTTTAAACTGAAAGAAATTTCAAGATTAAAAATCTTAATTGAATGAAATTGAAAAATTCAAAAGCCAAGGACTATAATGAAAAGGATTAGATATTAAGGGGACCAATTGACTATTTTTATAATTTCATTTTAGTCCCATTTTGTTGTAATCGAACCAATTCAGTCCAATTAATCCCAATTAAGTCCAATTTAGTTAAATTAATTTAATTCAACCCATTTAATTCATATTGGAGGTCCAATTTTGTTCAATTGATTCATTTTAGTCTAGAATCCAATTAATCAATCTTAGCAATTAATCCCAAGTTTCAATCTCAATATTATAGTTCCCAATCCCCATTTTCTAGCCTCTCTCGTCAATATATAACACAAATTTGCAGCCTTGATTTGCAAAACAAAAACATGAGATTTTATTTGTATTATACAACTATAATGGGGGAGATTTGATTGGGAGTGTACTTGAACTAACTCCCTCTAAATTTAAAGGAAAAGGAAAGAATCAACAAGGGGGGTCATATATAAACTTTTAATTTTATGTAATTTTATCCTCATCGAGGTTTAATATTAACCCTGAATTTTAGTGTTTTTTTCATTATGATCTTTGGTTTTGGATTTATACAAATTTACCCTTAATTAACCATTAAAGTTTTAATTTCTTCAATTTCATCCTTAATTTCAACTAAATTGAGTTTCTAGAATTCGATACTTTTTTCAAAAAGATTCTTAATTGTGAATTTCTTCAATTTAACTCTTAATTGATTCTAAACTTTTTTTTTTATGATTTTACCCTTGATCTCAATCAATTGACTCTGTAGAAATTAAGTTTGGTCCTCTAAAATTTCAATCTTCTCAATTAAGCCTAAATTGATCTTCAAAACTTAATTTTTCACCAATTAAGTTCCTGATAAAATTAATTTGACCAATTCAAAGTATAATTAAGTCCTTGCACTTAATTAAATAGTTTAATTGGACCCAAATTAATTCTTAATCACAATTAAAATTTAATTTTTCCCATGATTAAATTAAATTGGCCTATTAAAAATTTAATTATGTCCATGGACTTAATTTTTATGCAAATTCATCCAATAATTATTTAATTTGACATTGAATCTGTGTTGTTTCTCCGATCTTGAGTACAATGGGGTACAATTATCCTTTAAATTTTGTCAAAAATTGCAACTTGATTCTTCAATATATTTCAAATTCATCTTAGTCTGTTTTTAAATTGCCAGTCTCTTTGTTATTATTATTTATATTTAATGTTTTATGGGGAAGGAAAAATGTAACTTTTAGGGGAATAACTTAGAAATAAGTTATTATAGATGCATTCGTGGATCAGTGATCTCCATTTTCTCCTAAGCTCATATAATTCATCACCTCTGTTGTAATGGAAAGGCTATAAATGCTTACTGCTTTGTCTAAGGTAGAGTTTACTAGGGTAAAGAATTGCAAGACGGCATAAGAGATATGGAAGTTGCTTAAGGTTACTCATGAAACATTGAGCCAAGTTAGGTCTCTAGATTAATATGCCTCCCTTGAGACTTGAGAGTATGGACTTTTTAAGATAGAACCGGGCAAAGACATAAGAAAAATGCACACTGGGTTCATTAGTATTCTTAGTGAGCTTGCGGCTTTAGGTAAAACGTTATCAATAAAGAAATGATTGGCAAAATCTCGAGGTCATTACCTCAGGTTTGGGAGATAAAGTTCACGGCAATAGAGAATTCCTAGAACCTCAGAACTCTAAACTCTGATGAGTTTACTGTTTCGTTAACAGCAAATGAAGGAAAGATGAAGGATCTTAAAATGGATGAAAATGTGCCGAAGAAAATGACAGTTGCTTTGAAGTCCTTCGTACACAAAATGGATGATGAAAGCAATAATGAAAGCAAAATGGATGATGAAAGCAATAATGCTTTGAAGTCCTTGGTACACAAAATGTGATGAAAGCAATAATGACGATAATAATTTGCTTGAAAGATCCGGCAGATCTTTTTACTACCAAAAAATTGTCACTGATGAGACACTTGTACAACTCGACTTAATTAAAGATGAAAGCCTGCGAAATAAAACATTCACATGCAACGCTCACAGGATTGCACACATTATTTGGCGAACTCACACTCAGAGCTCGACTTAATAATCAAGAAATAAAGCCCCAATTAAATAGGTGACATTTTTAACGACACTAATAATGTCACTAAACATACGAGAAGGAGAATTATAGTCTGCTTTTTTTGTAGTGACTGAATGCTAGAATATATGGATCTTGTCGGAAAAGAAGCATTTTGTTTTCTTCCAAGCTCACCCTTGCCTCAATTCCTTTGCCATCTTTAGTGTCCAGAAGCAAAATCATCTCTTTCTCAACCTGCACACTTCTACTCACCAAAGCGGGCTTTCCCCAACCAAAATCTGCGTCATACAGTGGGAACCGGCTCCAGCAAGAAAACATATAGACATCTGCCTCACTTTCCTTCAATGCTTGACTTACCTTCTGAATGTCTTCGTTAACCATAAAAAATAAGTCTTCGGCATTTGAAGCTTTCTCATAATTTGAGACAGTTTTCTCAATTGCATCATGGATCCTGCTTACCAATTCATGAAGTTGCATCTTTATCTCATCATTTGGCAGATATTGTGTTACTGCCCAACTTATAAAGTTCCCACAAGAGTTTTCTGGGATTTTTATATTTGTCTTTCCTCGCAGATTCACTGGAACTTTCAACATGGAAGGTCTCCTTCTTCCATCCCTAGCTTGATCTACCCTAATAAATGCACTCCAAATAAGTGCTGTCACAACCTTCACTCTCGTCAGTTGGTGTCTGTTGAACTGTGAACTGCTTGCACTAGCAGCTGCTTTCAGATTTGATATTGCCTCACCATCAAACACAAACTTCTTTGTGACAATCTTATTAGTCGGAGCTCTTCCTAGAACCAAATTCTGAACTCTAGATGCTTCTCGTGGTGGGAAAATGATACCCAATTCGAAACTTGGGCGATGAACTTTATTGACTCCTATTCGGCATGCAGTAGCCCAGTTGTTAATCAATGTGAACATGGTGAATCCATCTCCTATCTTGTGTGTCATTGAAATACCTATAGCGACTCCACCACATTCAAACTCGTTGAATTGCACTGCTAGTGGAGAGCTGTAGTGTGGATGAAAGTTCTGTTGAACCAAGTGATTCGGCGATGTCCGCTGAAGAAACTGAGAGAGGCTGCCGTATACTTTGGCTTCCAAATATTCTACTCCCTTGTCATTACATTCGATTGAAAGATTATCTCTTGCATATCTTCCTGCGAATGGATAATAGAGTGTTAAGATTTCAGACAAAGATTTTTGTAACAGCAAACTTTTTTCTGCGTTCTTGACAGCATATTCTTCCCCGTCAACAGGGTAATAGAAGATTGTAGGCACGTAAAAAAATGGAGCAAGCTGGTCAAAACATGTCACTCTCGTGTTTTGAAGGTGGGGAGGAGTCGGAGATGATGGAGTTATCAATTTTCTAGATGTGATTTGAACTTCCATTTTCCAATTTGCGTTGCTTCACAAGCTAGAGATGGGAATAAGAGAGGTAGCTTTGCAGAATTTTCACAGGAGTAAAAGAAGAGGTAAATTAGCACAATTAAAAAAAATAACACATTACAGAAAATATTTTTGTCACCTTAAAGCAGTTCTTGTGGCCACTCTCTGAAATCTTTTGAAAAATAACACAATTAAAAAAAATAAGCACAATTATACTTTAAAATGATTCGCAAATGTTATGTTATTTTAACTGCACTATTTTTTGTAAAATATTTTCTTAATTGTGTTATTTCTTATCAATTTCAATTTGTTTTTCAACTGTGGCAAGACCCCACCAAACTCACGAGTAAATGAGACAATGATCACGTGTTTGTCCTTTCCATTTCTGCAGCCAAGGTCTCATATGTCCCAGCTTCCACCTGCTACGCACCCACCTCCTCCGCCACTCTCTGAAATCTCTAGCTGTAAAAATGAAGACAACACGGCCGTATGCCTTTTTCAGAGACAACGACAACACTATGGTAGATGACAGCACTATATGGCCCCCTATAATTTATGTTATTTTCATACACATTATTAGTACGAAATTGCTTCCTTCTGTTGAGATGAGTGTAGTCAAAAGTTCTATCATAATTAGAGTCCTTGATTAGAAGATTCTGACATTTGATTGGTATTTTGATATTTTATTTCAAAATGCTCTAATAAATTAACCTGAGACAAACACTTTATGCAAAAGTCTGGACATTTACACCTAAAAAATTATTTTCAAGCATTTTCTTTGTGTTTTCTATCTATTTGAATATGTCACCTCTAGTCTATTTATATTTCTCATCTTCTATTTTTTATTTGGTATACTTTTTTGTTCATTCTTTTAGCTTCTTTTTTTTTATGGTATAGAAATGAGAATATATGAAAGGCAACAAAAGATGGCTAAAAAGGATCAATTTGATTTTTTTTTTTTAACATTAAAAACACTTTAAATTAACACTTCCAAATATATATAAAAGAAATTCGAATAAAAAAAAAGAAACAAAGTAGCTTGGTGCTTTTTTAAGCAAACTTTCACACAAATTTGTTGACAAGCACATCTGTTTATTTATAAAATCAAGATTCGTAGAAAAGCTTTCGAAAGAATTCCATATGATCAGTCTCCAAGCATAAAGCCAACAAGAAACTCCCGTCGTTGGCTGGATTTGGATGTATGTATCCCTTACCTTCGAACATCGTTGCCGGCCGCATAAGCAATGGAGCACCCCATCCAAAATCAGCTTTATAAAAAGGCAATCGCATCCAATTAACAACTGTAAGATTTGGGCAAGCACAAGTTGCAGAGCCTCGAACAGTAGTGTTTACATCACCAACCTCTTCTAAGCAGTCAAGAGCATATCTTAAATACGATATAAATATTAAAAAAATATTTTTTTAGCTGCAAATCAAGCACAAGTTGCAGATCAAGCACAAGTTGTAGACCCGGCCGACCTAGACGAGATTCAATATTTTTTTTTCAAATATAATTTTTCTTTAACATTTTTTTTTTATTTATTTTTTCTAGTTAGTTATTAATACCTTTTAAGTTCAATATATAAATACTAGAAAAATATTTTATTTTTTCAATATGAAATTTGCAACCTTTTAGTATATATACTTTATGTTTTGTAAAAAAAAAAAGTTATATTTTCAATGTAAGATTTGAAGTTTTTTCATATATATACTCTATATTCATAATAAAAAAAATTAAGTTTTTTCAATGTAAAATAAAAAAATTAATTTTTTTTAAATTTTTGTGATGCTAGATTGAGAAAATATTATTGATGGCTGTGTTCATTCCCCATGTGGCTGCTGGAGTTAGGATTTTGTGGAATTTTTATTGGAAAAATTAGAAGATTTTAAGGCTTATGGGTTAATAAAATCTCAATATTTAAGGTTAGGACATTTAAGTGGTGATGTTGTTAAAAAATCTCACGCAACCGTAATTAATTTAACCTTCAATTAATCCTAGCTAAAAAGTAAAACAACAAAATGCTAAGCGATTACATAAAAAACAAATTAAGAGAGTGACATGAAAAGACAACACATTAATTATGAGATATTGTAAAAAAAAACTTTATTACGTAAAAGTCAATGAGAACAAAATTGAGTGCTCCATCTATTTGATAATCAAGAGTTGGATAATTTAAAAAATTACTATGATGGCATTATACACGTGTTTTTAATTAAAAACACTTAATAATAAATTTAAAAATTTATGCATGTATATTTTAATTAATAAATCAAGAATAATTTATGCAATCAAAATAAATTATAATGTTTGATTTTTATTTAATCAAAGTTAATCAATCAAATATGTAATCTGAGTTCAACTATTGTTTTATAATTTTTTATTTAATTATATAATAAGAAAAATAAACAATTATAAAATTAAAAATTAATTAACTATGAAGGAATTTATATAAAATTATGATAAATCTATAAATATTAAAATAAAACAAATTATATTTTGTCCAATCCAGAAGCGTGGCCGTGTTTGGCCTAGCATGCCTAAACCAAAAAAAAAAACAAATTCAAGCACGTAGGCCTAAGGCATTCCAGTGCCTTAGCCTATTTTTATTTATTTTTTTTAAAAAAAATATCTTATTATCTGTTTTTATTTTAAAAAAAAAATTAAAAGTAAGTGAGCCAAATTATAGTGACCTTAGTCATAAAAAGGTCAGGGTATAAATATTTTACATCTAAAAAATCTATTTTCAAGCATTTTCTTTGTTTTTTCTATCTATTTGAATATGTCACCTCTAGCTTCGTCTATTTATATTTCTCATCTTCTTTTTTTTTTTTGGTATACTTTTTTGTTCGTTCTATTAGCTTTTTTTTATGGTATAGAAATGAGAATATATGAAAGGCAACAAAAGATACCAATTTGATGTTTTTTTTTTTTTTTACATTAAAAACACTTTAAATTAACACTTCCAAATATATATAAAAGAAAAAGAAACAAAGTAGCTTGGTGCTTTTTTAAGCAAACTTTCACACAAATTTGTTGACAAGCACATCTGTTTATTTATAAAAATCAACATTCGTAGAAAAGCTTTCGAAAGGATTCCATATGATCAGTCTCCAAGCATAGAGCCAACGAGAAACTCCCATCGTCGGCTGGATTTGGATGTATGTATCCCTTACCTTCGAACATCGTTGCTGGGCGCATAAGCAATGGAGCACCCCATCCAAAATCAGCTTTAAAAAATGGCAATCGCATCCAACTAACAACTGTAAGATTTGGGCAAGCACAAGTTGCAGAGCCTCGAACGATAGTGTTTACATCACCAACATCACCAACCTCTTCTAAGTAGTCAAGAGCAGATCTTAAATACTCCTCATCCATTTTCTTTATCTCTCTATGAATTCTTTCTACGGTGCACATAAATGATTCCGATGAAAGGTCACCGGATAAAGCAATCGGAGAAGCTGTAAATATCACATTGCCAAAGTAGCTAGACTGAAGTGGAGGATTCAATCTGGAACGACCATCGACCGATATAAGTAATTTGGTTTTTTGATCATTTTTAGGAAAATTACGTGCCTTCGATATAGAACGCCATATATGTGCGGCTAGGATCTCATAGGTGGTGTACTTGGTTTCGCTCTCGACGTTGTTTGTCTTTGCTTTCAAGGAATTAATATGATCCAGTGTAATTTTAAAATTTGCCAAAGATTGGGATTTTGTGTTTTTGGTTAGAGTATTCATGGGAGGTGGTGGATCATATTCAACATGATGGAAAATAGATTTTGGTGGCACCCGACCACGTAGGATGGTTCGATCAAGCAACGGTGGGATAGTGATAGAGAGGCCGCGTGCTAAAGTAGCCCAAGAGTTTATGAAATGGAGAGCTCCAGTGCCATCTGCTAGAGTGTGATGCCACCCAACTCCGAGACAAACTCCACCACATTTGAACGAGGTTACCTGCCAGCAATAATAATGACAGATTTGTTACTACCTTAACTTCGATAGATAAAAAAAAGTAATAATTAGTTGTTGAAATTCTGCTTATGAGACAAATATATTGAAACAAAAAAAATTCTCATGCCTTCTCAATCATAGATCATAAACTTGCTAGGCTTGCTATGGTTATTAGTTATAAGTGTAATAGATATACCTGTAGAAGAAGAAGTGGGTTAGGAGATATGTCTTCTAAATTACTGTCAACTGTTGGAATGAGTTGTCGGAGTTCCATGCTAGGCATGAATTCACCGAGCTCTTCAGTAGTAGAATCTGTGTCGGCCACTACGAACAACACTCCCTCCCCATTACAGTTTATTTCGATTCTACCATTTTCATCCCTTGCCAACCTTCCAGCCACGGGATAAAATGGCACAAGAACCCTTCCCAGGGCTTCCTTAAGCACTGTAGCTTCGAAAAAATTGGCGGAGCCATTTGGCTTGTAGAGGTACACTGTAGGGAGGTAGTATCTTGGATGCAGCAAGTCCATATTAGAGAGCCAAAGCGATTGTTTAGGCATTTCTTGAACGGGGCGGACAATGATCGACTCTTTTGTGTTCACCTTCATCGTATTACCACCTGCAATATCTAAAAAAAAATTGGTAATATGAACTTCTCAATTGTTGACGTGCAAGTAGTAAATTCAAGCATAAATTAACCTGGAAAATTAGAAGCAAAATGTGGGTGCTGATGCATAAAAGGACTACGTGTGTCTATATTTATAGAATGAAATGAGAAATCCTCTGATCAGGGAACTAGAATAGATTTGAGGGGGTGGCGAAGGAGGCACGGACTAATTAGAGAGAGGGACTGCATTCATTGAAGAAAGGGAAGTAGAAGTATGTACTAATCGCGGGCCCCTCTCTATTTCTGGATAATGTTTGTTGTTATAGTAATAATTATTTTCGTATTGAAGAAAGGTTTGTGAAGGTTAGAAAAAGTTTCGCTCGATTCCGACATAGAAAGCAAAAGTCATTGTTTTCGTATGTTTCAGCAACTTTGATAATGGTCGTTTAAAATCCCAATATTATCTAAAATAGTAGATTGAAGTTGAGGAAAAAAAATATAACCCGATTTGATTTCACGTTTTAATAGTTTCTGAGATTGATAAATTGATTTATAGGTGTTTTGAGGATATTTATAAAGTTTTGTTTTTTTGTTTTTATTAAAATGGGTTATAAGATGGGTTTTTAGAAGAAAAATGAGTTTGCTCCAATCTTTCATCTATAAAGGTGGTGGCTAGAATATAGGCAAACATATAACATTCCATTTACTTTAGCAAATGATGTGTTAGTTAATTATTTTTTTTTAAATAAAGATGGATGATTGTTCGCCCCTTAAAAAAACAAAATAATAATATAAGACCCAAGCACACTGGTAGGGCTCTTTTTTTAGTGGCCCAGACATGCTAGGCCACAGATGTACACTCTAGGGCTCTTTCTTAGAGATCTTTTTTCAATTTTTTATATTCTTTGTTTTGGTGTGTAAAAAATTTAAGTAAACAAAATATTAGACCTAGTTTGGTCCTTTACGGTGATCAAAGTTTTGACGAGTTAAGCCGAAACAATGAAATCTTTTTTTTTTTCTATTGTTTGATGCCTTTTCCCCTTATATATATAAAAAAAAATACAATTTAACCCTTTGTTTTCATTAAATTTTTTTATAAAATAAATACAATTTCATCATTTTTTATCATTTAACTTAAAACAATTATGCCTAAGTAGGATAATGTCCATAACTCGGATTATAAATTTTATCGGTTATTTCAAATTGACTAGAGTTGATACAATATAACATATTTTTTTAATTTTATATTCAATTCTTTTATAATTATTCGATTTACTTTCAGATTTAATCTAATCCTTGATTAATCAAGACCCAATCAAAACCCAAATCAAAAGAAGAATAAGGGAAGTAAAAGAAAATAGATAGATTATCCACCCATATTAACTCATTGTTTTCGTTACTTAAGTTGTAAATTTCACATCTTAACCTCACTAATCAATATAACGTGTCATCTTTTCACTTCTCTACACTTGACATTTTGATATTTCACTTTTTGCTGGGTAAATTATGGTTGCTTGAAATGTTTTTAACAAAACCACCATTTAAATGGCCTAACCAATTCACTATGTCGAAGAAGCCACACCAATTATTTATTTATTTATTTATTAATATTTATGGTGGTCGATTAATTTTATCTGATATACTAGTGAAATTTTTAATTTTTATTTTAAATATTTCATTGCATATTAGACAAAAATAACAACATTCATATTTGCACTTCAATCTCAGCTAAATTCAAGCTCTTATTAAATTAAGATTCTTTTCTAAAAACACTACTCATCACTGCTTTACCTGTAAAAATAACTTTATGTTCTTCCTTGACAGTTACAAAACAAGATAAACTTTTATCATTAGATTTAATGAACGACTGAGATTTATTTCTCAACATTAAACATCAAGATCCCATTTCAATTCAAAGAAATTAAAGAAAAAGGGTCAAACTTTCTTTATGCTTTTTTTCAATAATCTTCCAGCTGAGGAGTTCATATTTAGAGGAAATATCTATAATAATAAAAATAAAATAAAAAACTTATTAAGGTGCTAGAGCTTCAAACCTTCTAATTAAGAATATGTTCATCAGTAACCATTTAGGTGGTGGCCAGTGGTAAGAGTTTTGGACTAAGAGGTTTGTTTCCTCTGTAGTCTCAGGTTCGAGCCCTGTGGTTGCTCATATGATGGCCACTGGAGGCTTACATGATCGTTAACTTCAGGGCCCGTGGGATTAGTCGAGGTACGCGCAAGCTGGTCTAGACACCCAAGTTAAACTAAAAAAAAAGAATATGTTCATCATTTAAGAAAATATATAACCATGGGACTCAGGGAAAGGCACCCTATACTATTGTCGTTGTCTCTAATAATTACATATAGCGTTATTTCTCTACTTTTTTTATTGTTTAATGTAGCAAGAGAGTGGTGCCCACATATGCATTACAGTTTGTTTTTACTGTGTAAATATATTTTTGAAAAAAATTGATTTTTTATATTTTTAGATGTATTATTGTTAAAAATAAATTTTAAAAAATAAAAAATATATATTATTTTATTATATTAAAGATAATGGATATCGTAATACCAGACTTGTTATTGCAAAAAGGAGAGTGCCACCAAAGCATGGAACAAACATTAAATGAGTTTGACCTATGTTGCCTATAATTCAAATCTACCTAGCTATAAAATTGAATATTTACGACCATCAAAATAATTTATTTTAGTTCCTATCAAAATAATTTATTTAGTGTTTATGAGTTTTATTTTTTATAAAAATAATTATGGATTTCAAGTTGATTTATAATTTTTAAACCTTTTATGAGTTATTTGAAGGTATATATTGATTTATTTTTATTGATATAGTGTTTTTGAGTCAAAAATGCTTGAAAATAAATTATTTAGGTGTAAAACACTCATGCCTCGGCTTTTCGGTGACCAATGGTCACTATAATCAGGTTAGAGTAGACGACATGTTTTATTCTTTTAATTTTTTTAAAATAAATAAAGATAAATAATAAGCGTCTGTCCCATAAAAAATAAATAAAAATAAAAAATTCAAGCACGTGGATGTCATATGAGTGTGTGCTTGAAGTCGTGCTTATAGGCTTTTTTCTTTCTTTTTTTTCATTGTTTTTTTTATTATTATTTTCAATTTTATTCTTTGTAATTATATTTTTATTAATTTTTCTTACTTAATTTATTTTTTAATTTTATCTTTTAATATTTTATTAATTTTGTTTTTGAGCAAAATATAATTTATTTCATTTTAAAATTTATAGATTTATTGCGATCTCATATAAAAGCCTTGATATTTAGTTGATTTTTAATTTTGAGAGTTTATTTTTTTATCATATATTTAAATAAAATATTATAAAAAAATAGTTGAACCCAAATCACATGTTTAACTGATTAACTTTTGTCAACTAAGAATCAATCATTATAATTTTTTTATTACAGAAATAATTTTCATTTTATTAATTAAATTCATGTGAAACACTTTTAAACTTATTATTGAATTTTCTTTAATTAAGAACACGTCTAAAATGTCATCATATTATTTTTTTTTGAATTATCCAACTCTTGACAAGGTGCAGATCAAATATAACTTCGTTCTCATTGACTTTTCAGTAATAACGTTTTCTGTTTTTTATACGTGATATCAAAACTACAAGATTGATGGGCCTTAATTAAATTATGATATTTCATAATTTTTTTAACGTTTTTTGTTTTTTTGTTTCTTAATTAAATTATTATATTTTTTTTAACTTATATATAGCCTTGTTGTTGTCCCTAATAATTGCATATAGGCTTGTGGTCTTCATTCTCACAGTAAGTGGGTAGATAAATTTTAATTATTAATGCATGGCAAGAGGTGGGATTGGGTTTTTTTTTATTAGCATTTTTTTAAATCATGCCAAAATAATATAGTTTAAAAACAATTATAAAATATCATAATTTATACCAGTCACGGTTAAAAATGTAATATTTATAGTTTTTAGTTATTTAAAATAGCGGTTTCTCCAAAAAATATCAAATGGAATGCACAATATTAGAAGAGAGGAAAGAAAAAAAAAACAAAAAAACATTAGAACACACTAAAAACATACTAAAATTCTGATAATAATATCATCAGTATCATAAAAAAAAATTAATTAAATAAATACAATAACATCAAAAAAATGTTACAAATAGAAACTCAAGTAAATCATACTTTTTGGTAAAAGCAAGTGAACCACCGTTGTTATTTTTTTCGGCAAGCGGGATACGCTTTTGGGTTTTTGTAAGTTTCTGTAGAAATTTTAAAGCTGGTTTATTTTTATATTTAAAAAAACATTTTAAAAATATTTTTTGTTTGTCTTAAATTATTTTTTATATTTAAAATTAGTGTTTAATTACTATATTAGAAAATAAAATACAGAAAATCAGGCATACATGATGATCAAGACAAACAGTTTTTCAAAGCAAGAAAATTTCAACTCTCGAGCATCACAGTATCATATCCACTCAAAGAAATCAAAGAACAAAGGTCAAACTTTCTTTATGCATTTTTTTTATAAGTAACTAAACTTCCAGCCAAGGAACCCAGGGGAGGCAAGCAGGGCCGGACCATGCAAAACATTTTAAAATTTTATATTATTTAGTATTTAAATATAGAATAGCATAATATTTTTATTTTAAATAAATAAACTTTTTAATAATATATCTTGTAATATTAATTTTGATTTTTCCTATCAAATACTACCAACTCCGCCCTTGTTTACCGCTGAATTCACATGCAGAGGAAATATATATAACTATGGTTATGTTTTTATGGTGTAAGAATATTTTTGAAAACAATTAATTATTTTTTAATTTTTTTATATTTTTTAATTGTTTTGATATGTTAATATTAAAAATAATTTTTTAATATATTTTTAATTAAAAATAGTTTTTTAATGGAGAAAAGAGAGTGCATGGACTGGACATTAAATGATTTTGACACTATTTTACGAATAATTCAAATCAACCTAGCTGTAAATGAAGACCACAAGCTCAACGCTGTCAGCAATTATTAGAGACAACGGCAATAGTATAGGGTCCCTTTCCTGAGTCCCATGGTTATATATTTTCTTAATTGATAAATATATTCTTAATTAGAAGGTTTGAAACTCTAGTAAATTAACGAGTTTTTTTTCCTATAGATATTATAAATTATTATAAATAAAGTTAAAAGCTGCGGGGAAAGTATTTTTTTAATATTTTGACTTTTTTATTATTATTTTTTTTTCAATTTAGTTTTCATGTAATGTGTTTATGAAAATTTAGATTAAATAATTTATTTTTATTTATTTTTATATAATTATTACAGTGTTAAAAAAATATTTCAGCATCATATTGGTAATAAAATAATATTTCAGTATTGCTGTATCTTTTATTTTTTTTAAATAATTAATTATATAAAAAAATCATTAAAAAAATTAAGTTATTAAATTTTATGGTTTTAATAACCTGATTTGAAAGTTTAAAGAGATAATCCGGCGGTTGCTTCTATTATATATTTTCTTAATTGATGAATATATGCTTAGAATGAAACAAAATTTCTTAATCATTAAACTATTACTTCGAAATGTAATTTCCGCTAACCACTGCCAGAGGGGAAAAGAGTCTTGAGGAACATCTCATTTATTTTAGCCACGTCGCTGTGAATTAAATTTTTTTTAATAAATTTTTTTATATTTTTAAATTTTTTTTGATGTGTTAATATTAAAAATAATTTTTTAAAAAAAATAAAAATATTATTTTGATGTATTTTCAATCAAGAATTATCTTGAAAACAATTGCTATCGCAATAACAAAATCATCTACCCATCTAGAAATATAATTTTTATGGAGGATTTCAGGTCAAATAAAATTGTTTTAAAGGTGAAAATCCAGACATAATTTGAAGGACGAGATTGGTCTCTTAATCTGATAAGAAAACTAACAGTGTCGAGCATCCTATTATGACTAAGAATCTGACATAGAAACAGTGGATCTTAGGACCCAAGAAAGGTGCAAATCAAGCTTCTAGCATGTTATAAATGAAAGAATACTGCTGGGATGGTCAGATATTGCAAGAAACAAAGTCAGAAACAAAGTTTAAGTTGCAATAAAGTTGGAATTACAATAGAGTTGTGACAGCAGCAGAGTACATTTTCAACACAAAGTCTAAGAGATTTAACCAATCTTAAGGACCAAATAAAGAAAAAATGAGTTAACTAGCATAAGGACTTCTAGTTAACCTAAGAGTTCTGAAGAAATTCGACAATCAAATGAGAGAATAAATAGAACAGAACACAACTGAAATATAAGATTTGCAATATTCTTTTCTTCTATGTTTTTGTCAATTTTCCAGCAACTATGAACTAATTTCTAATTTCGGTTTAATAGGAATACACACAATCTCCATTAGCAAGTTATGAGAAGTAATGTTATCATTGTAATTCATTCAGATTCAAGTATTTATTTTTTCTTGTTTAAAATTATGCTATTAATTGTTATTCATACTTATTAAATTGTTTTGAGATGACATATATGCTTTTTAGTTGTTCTTCAATCTATAATTGTTATTAGGGATTAGAGTAAGAAGCAAAATAATTAATTTGATTGTTGCAACTCCTATCTTGATTTATCAAGGAAGAATAAATTAAGTTAAATTATCAGGTTTTTGAACGTTTACTTAAAACAAATGCAAACTTTACTCTTAAGATTACTACCAAGTGAATAAAAATTGCTTTCAATGTTATATTCGCTTGATGATAAGAAATTGATTAGAAAGTTTTGTCTAATTAATTTACTTATAATCTCATCGATTTTTCTTGATTTTAAAGGATATTAAATTTATTTGTTTGATATAAAAAAATATTTATTTTACTTTGATGATAAATAAATTTATAAAAATTGATTTGTGGACCTATAACCTTATCTTTGTTGTTGTCTCTTGTAATTGCATATAGGCTTGTGGTATTCATTCTCACCGTAAGGGTAGATAAATTTTAATTATTAATGCATGGGCAAGTGGTGGAATTGGATTTGTTTTTATTACATGTCTTTTTTTTTAAAATCATGCCAAAATAATATAGTTTTAATTATGAAATATCATAGTTTAGTTTATACAAATCATGATTCAAAACATGATTTTTATAGTTTGTGTTATTTAAAATAATAACTTCTAATAAAAATGTAAAATGACTACACATTAGAAAAAAATTGAAAAATAAAAATAAATATTGAAGTCCCATCGAAATTAAAATAACAATACCACCAGTACCATAAAAAAAAAATTTCAATTAAATAAATATAATAACATTATTAAAAAAGATCACCAACAAAAACCAAAGTAGATCACGCTTTTAGTCATCATTATTTTTTTCGATAAGGGACCTCTTTTAGGCATTTATAAAAAATATAAAGTCGGTTTGTTTTTATATTTTAAAAGTATTTTTTTAAAAAAATTTATCTCAAATTATTATTAATTTTTTATATATATTAATATAAAAAATATTTTTTAAAGAATAAATAAAATATTTTTTTAATAAATTTTCAAATAAAAATTATTCTGAAAATCAATAACAACCGAAGGATGCAATGCTATAATCTAAGCAGAGGGAGTGGCCCACAATTAGTACTTATGAAATAAGAGTTAGGGTTTTTTGTCAGAGTTTTCCTCAAGAAGAAAGAGCATCGCATCGACTTCAGTCAGCATTACATGCCTGTTAAATAACCACGTGGTGATATGCAAGTCACAAATTTTCCACGTAAGAGACAAGAGGAAGATAAGCCAGCTACGTGCTGACCATGCAAGTCACAAAAATTTTTGATTTTATTTTATTGATTTTGTATTTATTATAAAGTAATATAAAATTATTTTTTAAATTTACCCAACAATTTATACTTTGAGATCGAAATTGGTTTTTGATATAATATTACAATCTCAACAACGCTGCTGCCGGGAGTTCAATTCTATTTTAATTAAACTTAAAATACTTTTAAAAATATTTTATATTATATTACCAATTACATATTAAACTCGAAGTAAAGAAGCAAAGTCTTGATCAATGTTGTTAAAATCATAAATTAATTTGTAAAATTATTCTATTTTATAATGTAAAATCATTTTAATAACCTGAAAAATGATAAAATTTAACTGATATAAGGTAAAATCAGTAAAATCATGTTATTTTCTAAATATATTTTCAAACATTTTTATTTTAAAAAAAATCGTTTCAATTATTTGTTTTTTTCTCTCTATACTCTTCCTCCCCCGCTACGTAATCTCTTCAATCATATCCAGTATCTGTGCCGCCGTCTATTCAAGTATTTATTTTTCTGATTTGTCTGGGTCCACATTAATTACTTAATATTTCCTTCCACGAATTCATCTCATCGCAGTACTTATCGATCTGATGACTCGAGCAAGTAGTACAAATTGAATTAATGGGATGTTGAATAGTTTGGGAGAAGAAATAGAGAAAATGACAGTGATTTGGTACATCGGCAGCTGTGATTTTTTAAAAAATTAACATGATAGTTTGTTAACTTGATATATCTCGATTAATTTTATAAAAAATATATAAATTTTTAATAATTTTAAGATTTATGAGGCTTAAATAAATTAAAAATTATAATTTAAATTTATATTGTATTTTCTATGTTCTCTGTGACAACTTGGCCATGTTTTGGAGAGTCAATAGATAATTATGATTAATTGTGTTTCAAATAGTTTTTTTTTATTAAAACTTCTTTTTTTTATTTAAAATAATTTTTTTATAATTTCAAAATGTTTTGATATATTAATATAAAAAATAAAAAATATTATTTTAATATATTTTTAAATAAAAAACAATCATTACAATATCTCAACTACAATGTCTTGCCTTTGCATTGATTTGCTATCCGTCCTCCATGATTGCCATATCCATTTGCAACCAAGAGTTTTAATGATATGCAAGTTGACAGCACGAAAGACATCAACTTTGAATTCTGGGGAGTAAATGCCAACCTCAGGGCCCGCATCTGATATATAATTATGGGAAGATTAAATAATGTAATTTATGAACTTGTAATAAAGGAGTGTTTTGTTTTTCCATGCAATAAGGATAAGAGTTCTGACTCCTTGTTATTAATGCGGTGAATTACATTTAAAATATATATTTTTAAATTAAAAATATATTCAAATAAATTATAAGCATCTTTATGTAAATCTAATTTATTTAGAAGAAAAAAAATTGTAGGGTTTAAACTTATAATTGTTGAATTATTAAATTTGTGATATCATATTAAACAATTACTTCAATTTAAAAATCTAATTGAGTAATTCAAACTCAATAAAAACTTTTTATATTATAAGTGTGTTACCTCTAAATAAGTAAAATATTTTGTAAGTTGGTTTGGTTGCTAAACGGAAACTACAGTAAATAATAATAAATAAATAAATAAGTTCATTAAAGGGTAAGGTGTCATTACATCTAGGAAAATTTAAGGGTATAATAAATTAAAAAAAAAATGAAAGATATCTTAATCGAATTAAAAATTTAGACACGGTTCATTTATGTTTTTTTTTATGTAGTTATGGACAATATATTAAATTAAAATTCTTGAGAAAAACATATAGAATTACCCTTATATAATACTCCTTATGCCCCCTTATTATTGCTATTTTGTAGAAAGCATAATTTTTTTTAAAAAAAAACACCAAACATTCTTTTAATTTGTTGATTTTTGCATATCCTCTAAAATAATATGTTTATCCAGTAAAATCAAACGCATATCATGATACAAGTTGATTATAATATTTATGAGAATTTAATTACTCCTAATGCATATCATGAGCAGGTGATGTGTGTTGATTTTTCAATGATCAAATGACAACACAAATAAATAAATAAATAAATAAATATTGTGCCAGTCTATTTCTTACTCGCCATTTGTACTGATTGATGATGGCCGGCCATGAAATGTCCTTTTCATGTTAACAAGTCATTTGGTGGTGAATATTTGTTTCAAGTCTCACAATTCTTTTTTAATTTACTTAATTACATTGGATGAGAGAAACATGTGTATCCAAGTTGTTATTATTATCATTGTATGGCAAGTTTACCTACAAACCAGAGACCGGGTTTCTTTTTGAATTGTACATGTAATCCAGATGTTAATTTATGAACCAGATCTGATTAACTTTGCTTTTTTAAAAAAAAAACAAAATTGTTTCAAGTTTTTTTATATTTTTTTCAAATTAAGACATCTTAGACAAAGATTTTTTTTTAAAAAACAATAAACCCAGGTTAATCAACTAACTCATGAGTTGATCCGGTCAAACTATAACCTGGGTTAGGAGTTGGGTTCCCAAACTATAGTTTTTTTCCAAAACTTTAATAGACTCGGGTTAATCAACTAACTTGTGAGTTGATTCGGTTAAACTATAACCTTGAGTAATGAGTTGGGTTGTGATGGTTTCAAAACTATAGTTTTTTTTTTCCAAAACTTATATATATATATATATATATATATATATATATATATATATATATATATATATATATATATATATATATATATGGCCTTATTATGTAAGGCCAGTTAATATGTTATCAGGGGACCTAAGCATGGACTTTCTTTTTCAAAAAAATAAAAACTAAGGCCGCCTGCATATTTAGACTCAATCTGTGTGGATCAGTGCCTATATTCCTAATATAACATGAAAGATTATAAGGGTGAATTTGCATGTGTTAGTGGATGTTACTGTTGTTATTTATTTTACGGCCCATATAAACAAAAACAAATAATATAAAAAGAGAAAATATAAAAAAGTCAAAAAATATTGGAAGAAATAAAATAAATATATCAGTGAGAAGAGTATACAAAACACTCAGGAAATTTTCGAAGATTGGTCGAGGAAGATCAAATATACAAGATTAAAAAAATTAATAGTGTATTTTCAATTGATAAAGGCTCTATTAGCAAAGAAAATTCATTTTGAGAAGGAAAATTCAAAATTGGATATTAAGGACTCAATTAGAATTTTTCAAGGTTTTTTTGAATTTATTGAGGGTTTAATTTTTAAAAAAGTTGATTTTTAAAGTCAATTTAGACTTTAATTGGAAGAAATTAAAAACCAAAGATCAAAATAAAAAAGGCAGCCAACTTAGAGGACTGATAATTGAGTTTGGATTGAGTGAAATTGTATGAAATTAAAAGATTGAAGACAATTATAAGTGTAATTAAATGAAATTATAAAAATAGGGGCTCAATTGAAATTTTCAAATCTCAAATAAAAAATCCTAAACGATGCGTCGTTTAGACTTAAAGAAGAGAAAGTAAGTGACACGTTGTTCAGTCGATTGCCCTTTTTTTTAAAAAAAGTTTTAGCTTATTGAGTTGGCAATTTCAAACGAATGAATGTGAAGCTACATACCTTCAAATTGAACAAGTTTAGATTTAAATGAAAAGTGTGCATCTCCTCTACCAACTTCAGGTGATCTCAGGCGACGATGATGTCATAATTTCTCTGACGACACCTCGAAAGTAGGTAACTCGGTCAACTCTAACAGTGCAAGTTTCTTGCAAAAACCAACTTTATTTTCATGTGCTCACACACAAAGCCTTCTCAATAAATTCTTATCAAGAGTTTACAATCTTTCTTTCAAGATAAAAAAAGGTCACAAATGAATTTAAAACCTTCAAAAACTCTAGCAAAACCCTATAAAATTGAAATATCAATAAGAAAAGGAGAAGGCGAAGAGAGGAGAGAAGAAAAAAAAAAGAAAAAATAAGAAAAAGAAGAAAAATATCAATAAGAAACACAAATGTAGAGGTCCATGAGCCTAAACAAAAATTTTTTAGCTTTGCAAGTTTATGAGAGGTAAAAATTTCCAAAAGCAAACAAAGAAAGAGTAGTTATTTTAGATATACTTTTCTGATCTAAAAGTAGGTCCTTTATGGCCTGCTTTTGATTTTTTGATTTTATTTTATTTTATATTTATGTTTATAAACATAATAAAAAGGTTTGAATGCTCAACAAGGTTGTACTCACCTCTTTGTTGTTGTGTTTTTATTTAATGATATTTAATTTGAATTTTTTATATATATTTTTGATGCATTAAAGTTGTTTTTTTTAAGTTTGTTTTTGATATATAATCTGTTTTAGTTTTTGTTTAACTTAAGTTATGCATGTTAAAGTAAGGGTGTTTTACCTTGAGTTTGCTAGGTCTGTTCATATACAAAATGGGTTCAGAAAACCAATTTTGAATCCATGTTGTGTGAATATCTATTCTGTTTTAAGTTTATGTTTTTTTAGATTTAGTATCTTTTGCTTGATTTTGATGTTTTTTATTAGTTTTTTTTATTCAAACATGTTTGTGTATGATGTTGTGATTTGCTTGGATAAAAGAGATATATTTTAGAAGCAAAAAATGTCCATTTCTAGGTTTAGTGGTGGCTGCCATTTCTAGGCATGGCTGGATTGTTTTTCTGGGTTTAGGTAATGTTCTTCGTGTTCTTGAAAAGAACATTGCCTTAGCCCCTAAATTTAGACCAATTTTGGTTCAATTATTTGCACAGACACCTTCCTTATGCATGATAAACCAATAATCTAGTGTTTATTCGTATTTATAATGTGTTTAAATGGTTTTTAATCCTAGAATTTTAGTTTTGAACTGAAACCCATTTTAGTCAAATTGTGATGATTCATTGATAATCGAAGTGTATGGATACTAGATTATTGATCCTTATATGATTTTCAACATATACGTGCCTTTGGTTCACCCATATCTAGTTTGGTTTGAGAGCCACATTGTTGGGTTCACGTTGAATGTTCTTCATTTCTTCTTTGTGTTCTTCCCAAGAATATTGTCTTCACTACATGATTTTGACTTGTTTGGTTTTATTTATTTGCCTAGAACCCTTCCTTATACATGATTAATCAATAATTTAGTGTTTATTTACATCAAAAACATGATTTCAATGGCTTTTAATCCTAGAGTTTCGGTTTATAACCGAAACCCATTTTAACAAAATCATGATATTTTAGTGATAATCGAAGTGATTGGATGCTAAATTATTGATCCTTACATGATTTCAAACATGTATGTGCTTTCGTTGTGACCAAATCTGGTCTGATTTGTAACCCACTTCTTGGGTTCAGTTTCAAGTGTTCTTTGTTTTTTTGGTGTTTGATTCGTTTTGTTCAAGAATTTTTTTATGTTTAATCTTTTTCTTACTTTTGTTTTATTTTTTGGTTGTTTTCGGGTCAAATTAAGATTTTTGTTTTCAGGTCAACTGAGTTAGGTTGGGTTAAAAAAACAATTAGGTCCAAAGGTCTTGTACCCATTTTGTTTTGCCATTTTTGTTAAGGAAGTTTTTTCGATTTAAGTGTGTTTTTGACAAACACCCTTTGACCTTATTTTGAGTTGTTTTATTACTAGAAAAAAATAGTTTTTTTTTTGCCAAACAAAGCCTAAAAATAATAATAATAATTGTTTTTTCTTGTATATGGCCAAAAAATTCTAAAATTATTTTAGCATCTTTTTCAAAGAAAATTTAAAATATTTTTCCATGTTTAAAAAAAATATTACATGGATTTTACAATAAGCTTGTAAAATTCCAAAAGATTTTGGCTTACATTTCGAAAATACCAAACCAAATTTTTTTTGTTTCTTTTAATATACATGATTATGAACTTAAACATAAAACATATTCTCGATATTAAATAAAAAAATAGTTTATTTTATTTTTTATATTGGTTTTAGATGAGTTAGGTTTTGAACATGATAAGATAAAAACTTCCTTACTAAGGAAGGATTTTCTTAAACCCTAGATACACCAACGGTTAAAAAACACAAAATTTTCTTAGTTTATATTAGACAAATAAATAATGCAGCTTACCTCATGCAGTTTATATTAGACACATTCCCTTTATGCAATTAGTCCGCTTACCCAAACTCTAAGATCAGTTAGGATTCTTAGCGACCAATAACCACTCTTATTCTCTCTTTTCTATTAATAAAGGACAAGAATTCCTTGTTCTCTCCACCCATATCATTCCAGACGATCCCAATCTAGGAGGATGATCGCCGTAACGCCACATATGTGCGCTAATTCTTACTATTTGAATTACAAAAACTAAAGATTAAATGTTGTAATTAATGGATATAAATTTAACAGGTTCAAAAAAATCCTCTAAAAATTGAAACTATGAATTAAAATTTAATAGGCTAAAAAAAACCCTCTAAAAAGCCTAAAAGACCTCAAAATCACAAAAGGCATCTCTTTTGGGCTCGGGCTACCATGCCCGAGCCTAACTACTACCAAGATGCATAGACTTGAGCCTGGTGTCTTGAGCCCAAGCTGGGTGTTTTGCCACGCCCAACCTTGCTTGTTGGGTGCAACACCTTGCTAGGCGAGTCACACCCAACAAACATTAGAGGTGTTGGGCACACAAACACCCGTTGCTGGGTTCGAGCATTATTCCTGGACTCCAATTGAATTTTGGGAATGGGCACACGATCCCAATGTCAACTTGCTCGAGCCCAACTCTCTGTTGAGATTTTTTTCAAGACCTCACCTGAGTCCCTCAATATTTTATACTAATTCGATACATATTATTTTGAGCAGAATACAATTTAAAATATCATAAGGGTGAAATTACATTTTAGCCCCTCCTCTTATAAAAGGACAAGACTCATGGGTTACACCATGAATCCTTCAAGCTAAAGGTTCATAATTTCTTCATTCTTAACACTTTCAACATACATATTTTAAGAGTTTATATCTCTAAAATATCATTGCACTTTCTCTCTCTATAATATTATTGACTTAATTATTAAAGAGTCCTCACATCCATCAAATGAGACATATTGGTAATAACTAGATTCAGTGACCCCGTGTTTCCACAAGGTAGGGCTATTTTTTTTGTCTAAAAAATGATGTTTAGGTTTAGAAACGGGATAAAAAAAGACATAAAAAACCAGTCATGATAAATTTGTAACCACACTAATTAGGGCTGAGCCAGTTCAAGATATCTCGTTAAACCCGCAGCGTAGATCATGTTATTGGAATAACCCGATAAAAAAAACAATTACAAAGCCCTTTTAAAAAAAAAAACTCATGTTAACTATTCAAAGTCATGACCCGAGTTGTTAGATCTAAAGTACTCAATCTGGAAAAATCATGAAGTCTGATTCTCAATCAATCATATATTGAAGGATAAAATTGAAAATAATTTCAATCATACAAAAAGGATTTTAAAAAATAGAAATTAAAATAATAAGGATCAAAATTAAAATATAAAATAATTTTTATATTTAATTGAATGGTGAAATTGAAAAAAGAAAATCAATTTAGTACAAGGGAATTTTTTTTTAAAGAATGTGGCTCAAAATTGATATAAAAAATAAAAATAATATTGTAATTAAATGGTGAAATTGAAAAGAATTTATAACTCTTACAAAAGGACCAAGAAAAAAAATTAGAAATAAAAAACAATGAGAACCAAATTAAAAAAAAATATAATACCATCAATTTGAATTGAATGATGAAATTGAAAACCAATAAAACCTTTACAAAAGGGTCAAGGCAAAAAATTAGATGTCCAAAAAATAAGGATCAAATTGGAAAATATAATATTTGGTAAATTGAGATTCAAGGATGAAATTGAAAATAAATAAAACTTCAATAAAAGGACTAAGACCACAAATGAGAAATCAATAGAATAGGGACTAAAATTGAAATACCAACAACCAAAAGGGTTAAATTGTAATTTTTTTAGGGGGAAGAGAGAGAAGAAGAAAAAAAAAGATTCATTGACGATAAACTAGACTGTTATAAGAGACACGTGCCGCACCAACAAGAAAATGACACAATGACGCTTCCAACGACAAAGGTGGAAGGCCATTTTTGTATGCTAGGAGGTGTTGTGCGTGCTATCCAAAAAGCACGGACACCTTCCACTAACTCTCTAGTATGCAACACACGCTTTATTTTTTACTTAGCTAAAAACAAAAATGTCTTTGAGCTGACTTTCTAATTACAAAAAAAATCATTGTGAAAACCAAAAACACCCCTTGATCTCAGGCTTAAACTTTTTTATTTGAAGGATATTTTTGTTATTTTACTATGCATTATAATTATTTATTATTTTTTATATTTGTTCAAATATCAAATTATCTTTTGCTTAAAATAACAAAAAAATAATTGTAAAAATACAAAATACCCCTTTACGTCATATTTAGTTTTTTTTTGCTTTCTAGGGTATTGTAGTAGTTTTATTATGTAATTAATATGAAAAAAATATTTATTTATCCCTAGTTAATTTAAAAATAACAAATAAATCATATAAAAAAAAACTTCAATACCCTTGAAATGAAAAGATAAAAATATTTTTAATTTAGGATCCATGCCAATAACATAAATAGCAGAATCCTACCGCTCTTACAAAAACAACATTGTTATCAAAATGGTAAATAAAATGAAAGAAATTGAAATTGATCCAACCCGGTCCAAGTAACCCAGATAAAAACAACCTAAAATCCGATCAATATTCAATTAGATCCAAATTTCCAATCATAATTATTAAATTATGTTCTGCTTAGTAAGTTAGACATGGAAAATCTTGAATCTAAAACTTGATCCACACCAAGCTTTTAGTGGAATTAAATAAAAATTAAATAAGTTTCCATGTGATCTAACAATATTTTTAGTAATTTACAATCAAATTCAATTTAAATTTAGTTGGATTAATATCTTATAAAAAATAAAATACTACTATTTTATTAATTAAAAATAAACAACTCATGGAAAATACTTTTTAAACCCGGCCCGGTCACGAGTTTTGCCCGGGTCACCCAGGTCAACTCTAATTTTTTTTTTATAAATCATAATGACATCGTTTTAGTAAAAAATAAAAAATTATGAACGTGTTACAACTGGGTTTTTGACCTGGTCAACTGGGTTTTTGACCTGGTCAATCGGATCACTCGGTCACCCCGAGTTGTGACTTCCCATATTTATTTTTAAATCCAACCCGGTTTCAACCCGGATCAGCCTTGTCCTGGATCGACCCACCAGATTAGATTTCAAAACTATGGCTAGACTCACTACTCAATGTTCCAACAAGGACATAAATAGAGTGTGTGTTTAGGGATGTGGTATATATATTTTTTTAAAGTTTTTTAAAATTAAAAATATATTAAGATATTTTTTTAAAATTTATGATAACAACACATTAAAATTATTAAAAAAAATCTAGAAAATAATTAATTAGATGTAGAAAATAATTAAATATTTTTTTCATACAAAAAATACATTAAAAAACAGTTTTAACTATAAAAACAAACACTCCATTATAAGTACACGACGAATCAGATCTAGAACAATGCTTCCAGCTACTGCCAAGAAACGGCATCAGCATTTGAAGTTTGAAAAATTGACCAGGTCATATAGTCAAAGTCCATGGTTTGACTATATTAAAATAATAACCAGCGGCTGCTGCTTTGTACAATTCTTTTTCTTTGATTTATCTGTCGTATTGCTGGAAACCAATAAAAAAACAGCACAAATAATAAGCTATCATAAATTTCTTTGGTATGTCTAAAATCACTATGGTCCCTCTAATTTTAACATTTAATCAAAACAACCACTATGTTTTGTATCTAGTCAAATCAACTCTTCTAATTTCAATGAAAGACAATTTTAGACGCTCCATTGATTATTGCATGATATGTGTCGTTTATTTTTATTGGGCTAAACTGTTGATAAAAAGTTTGACCATTTTGTTTAAACACAATCTAGGTCAAAATTCTTAAGTGTTTAAATAAAATAAAAATATCTTGTATCAAATTATTATTTAAGTTGATAAATAAAAAACTAGTTTCTTTTATCTACTATCACACAAACTTTAAGTAGAATATAAGAAGTTAAATTTTCATGAATGTAAAAGTGTGTTTGAGAGTGTAGTTGCGGTTACTTTTCAAAATGATTTTTACTCGGAAATGTATTAAAATAATATTTTTTTATTTTTTTAAATGTTTTTTGACATTAGTGCATCAAAATGATATAAAAACACTAAAAAAATATTAATTTAAAGCAAATAAAAAAATAAAATAAAATTTAATTTTTTTCAAAAACATTTTTGGTCATTATTAATATGATATAGGTAATCTTTTGGTAACTAGAGTAGATGATATAATTATCTATAAAACTAATAAATGCAAAAGAAATCAAAGTTAGATGGTTTAATGGGAAACTTTTCCCATGAATTATTAAAATTATGGCACATTGATACTTGTATTATCAATTTAGTCAATTTTATCATTAAATTAATATATTTTATACAAATAATTTTCCTCTATTTTAATAGATTATTAAGTTAATTGATCAAACTTTGAATTTTTATTCTTAAAATTCAGCCCTTTATTTTATTGGACTATTAGTATTTTCAACCAAATTTTTTTATAGGTACACAAAATAGTTCAATCCACTTTTTAAAATATACTCAATTTTTTATTTATAAAACTGTTGGTGTATATATTTTTTATTTTCTAAACATTAAGATAAAAGGACCAAATTGATTTAATCAAAAGTATAGAATATGATTTGGTAAAGTTCAAAGTATGAGGACTACATGAAATATATCTCATTATTTTTTTAGGCGGGATGTCTATGTGGGTGGGACTTTAACACCCTCCTTTCTCTCTTTACCTGGAAACTTCACTTCTTATTCTTCTGGTAGATTACCTGTAAAGTTTCAATCTTTGAATTTTTTTTCTTTCTTCTCTAGCTTCATTTGTTGTGTTCTAAATTGGGTTTTTGTTGTTTTTGGATTCCCTGCTTGTGTCAGTGTTAATTGATCACTAGACAGTGATCATGGGAGGGATTTGTTCAAAGAAATCCAATGGTAACAACAAGAAAGCCAATCCATATGGAAAGACTAATGGGAATGGTGTTGTTTCTTATGAAAACAAGCAACATATTTCAAGTACTCAACAAGTGAAGGAAAGTAAAGAGAAGAAGGAATTGCAAGCGGCAAATTTAAAGCAGGAATCATTTTTGAATTCTAAAAATGATATTGGGGATGAGTTTTATGATGGGATTCCTAGATATCCATCATCATCAATCAAATCAAGATCAATTCGCAGACAAGCAGCTGTTGCCAAGGTGAAGTTTTCAAAGTTTTTTTTTTCCTGTTTGGTCAACTGAATTTGAATTTCTTTTTCTTGCAATAGTACTTTAAGTTTGGCTTTTTTAAATACACGTTCTTTTATGTTTTGTTTGTAATTAAGAAAGTTTTTGGTTAATTTTTGGATTGACCCAGAAAAGAAATTACTTTAGATGGGAAACTTTACTTGGATTGCCGTGAAACATAGATAAGAGTAGTTTAAATTGAAGTTAATTGGGTAAAAAATTAGCATTAGCCCTTAATCCCAGTTATTGATTTCTTATTCGCTAAACTAGTTAATCCTTGAATCAAGTCATTTACATGTAATTGTGAGAATTTTAATGAGGTGAAAGGATACATGATAGATGGCTTGTTAGACTAAATAGTAACAGTTTCCTGTATAATATGTTGAGAAAGGAATAATGATGATGGAATGTTATTTCAATCTCATTCCATGGTGTTATGATTGAAAGTTCTTGTGTAATAAACCAGCTCCATAAGCATGATCACATTGCATCGGTAATCCAATCGGAGCTTTTACAAAAGCTTATTAATGTAACAATCGGTGATGTTAGCCGGTTGAAGTCACTGCTGAACGTGTAAGAATAATCTACTAAAATTCTATAGTGTTATAGCAATTTGATTATATTATTGAAAACATTTAACAAAGTGCAATAATCTGCAGGTTTCGGAGGTTAGTTCACGTTTAAGTAGAGCTGGCAGTGTTGGACTGGGGAAAGCAGTGGAGGTCCTGGACACGCTAGGGAGTAGCATGACAAATTTAAACCCCCAGACTTTCACCTCTAGTGTAGCGACTAAGGGCAATGAACTTGGAATTCTAGCTTTTGAGGTAGCTAACACGGTTGTCAAGGGTTCCAACCTTATGCAATCTCTTTCTGTACGAAGTGTAAGACATTTGAAGGAAGAGGTGCTTCCTTCAGAAGGTGTGCAAAATCTGATATCAAAAGATATGGACGAGCTTTTGAGGATTGTTGCAGCTGACAAGAGGTGAATACCTGATGAATTAGCATCATAATGTATCTATTGGCAGGCCTCTTCCAACTCATCCTTTTTCTATAATAATATCTTGAAGTTTTCATTTACTTATTTTGCAGAGAAGAGCTGAAAATATTTTCAGGAGAAGTGGTTCGTTTCGGAAATCGATGTAAAGATCCTCAATGGCACAACTTGGACCGTTATTTTGAGAAGTAATACATATAACACGGTACCTTGTTTGGCCATTGTATTTACAATATACTTTTATAGTATTGAATACTGATTTAAATTGCTTGTTTGATTTCCAGAATTAGCCGAGATCGTAATCCTCGTAGGCAATTGCAGGAGGAGGCAGAATCCATCATGGAACTTTTAATGATTCTGGTTCAGTTTACAGCTGTGAGTACAATATTCTTTTTTACTATAATTCGGTGAATTTAATTGGTGGATGGATTGCCTAATTAGTACTTTAATATGGTTGTGTCTGGGGAAAAAAAGAAGAAAGATTAATGAAGGAACTTTAGGCTGATATTTCTTTTACATATCTAAAACAAGGTCAATACCCTTGCATAAACAAAGGGTTCTTAGTAAGGTCATATCAGTAACATAATTCTTGCATTTCCTGATGCCAATGACTGTATGCTTGCATTTTCTTATGTTTGCAAATACAGTAATATTCTTGACATTTATGATAAACATACATGGAGTCTATGGCTTTGCATTAATTTTTTTATTTTTACCTTCCTGATGCGATGATTTATGCTTCGCATAGCTGGAGCACTGTGATGTATTATGTAAACCTTTTCTGTTGCATCATCATGTGCTTTATTTTGACCATAAAAAAATGCACCATCTTGGGTTTGCAGGAGCTATACCATGAATTGCAAATTTTGGACAGAATGGAACATGAATGTCAACGTAGGGAGGGTAGTGCAGCAGCTAATCAGAGAGGTTATTTCTCCATTCTCTTCTCTGTGATTTCCTATGTAGTTAACTAAGTGCTGCTCTTGATTAATAAATGCAGCTAGTCATGCTTCATAAAAGAGTGTTGTGTGACTGAGGATTAGACTGTAGTGCTGAACCTATGTAACTGTGATATATGGCATCCTTTTTAGTTACTAACCAGTATGCCACTGTTTTTTTCATAAAGGAAATTTCTTTTTGAATTAAAGATTTGTAGACCAGGTCAAATGTTGTTATTGATTGAATATATCGCCTTTGTTACCGAAGCTGGCTGAAACAAACTAAAAGACATCAATGTAAATACATCTTGATGAGACGAAGAAAGCTAATTCTTTGGATAGCTTTTGATAAATGATTGGATATGGTGCTTTCACAATGTTTTTGTCATCATATTATTATCAAAGAAATAAAAAAAAGCTACCGCCTTTCTTTATTTGTTAATTTGGGTATTAATTTTGGTATTATTGGAAAATTCAGCTCATGTAGTGTGTTGTGCTTTTATCATTGTATTATTTTAATTGTTTTGTTATAATTTACATGTGACTTATTCTAATGAGTACCCTGAGGGAATTTGTGGTGTTGCATTAACTAGAAATTGAAAATATTTGTGTTAAACACTTTTAGAATTTTGAAAGTTGAGGTGTGGTGGACTGACATGATTTAAGTTGAGAATTCCAATAATGTATCAATGTCTAACTAATGCAGGAACTACCCCAAACCAGTGCCCTGGGGAACTTAGTGAGGTACTAATTTAAGTTTGTGTCTTTCTCTGAAATTCAGGAGAAAGCCTTGCGATGTTGAAGGCAGAAATAAAAAGCCAAAAAAAGCGAATACGAAACGTAAAGAAGAAATCACTTTGGTCTAGAAGTTTGGAAGAGGTAGCAATACTGATGTTTTTGCTTCCTTTTGCAACTGAAAATTATTGAGATTGTGATTTTTTTTTATTTAGCACAAACAGTATCGATTATCTATCAAGTTTGTTAATTGAGTAAATAGAATCTCAATCACTAGAATATTTCTTGTAGTGACCAAATTATCTTATACAGGTGATGGAGAAGCTTGTAGATATCATCCATTTCTTAATCCTCGAGATCGGCAATGCCTTTGGTAGTGGTGGTATGTGTTTGATCAAGGTCTTTACCACATTGTAATTATGCTCCCCAAGTGCATGTTTTCCTTCCATCTTCAAAGCATGCAAGCTTGATGTGTGAAAATCGCTCCTTCTAGTGTTGTCCCTTTTTAGTCTTAGTTTCAACTTTCAATTGCAGGGAAAATTATCTAACCTAAAACCTAATACTTTTCTCAAAAATTGTTTCTTTAGTCTGAAATTTTGTCACCAGCTTCTCTATCATAACTTTCATGTTTGGTTCCATGAACATGTAAGTGGTATTTTGCAAATTTCCATGGCATGAAAATTGGGACACATTCTACTGAGAGCAGGGAGGGAAAAAAAGGACGGTAATCCTTGTCATTATCAACTTTCACTGTATTTTTTGAGAAAATATACTTTTCCCCTGTGTTTTCTGTTTTAAATCCAAATGGTCTACTTATAATGCTTTTCAATTAATAAAAATAAACTTTATGATTTGAAATTTTTTTATGGATGCACTTACTTACACATTCACAGTGGGGAATAGGTTGCCACTCTTAACCATTGAACACATACAGTCATTTGGTATAGTTTACTGTAATCATTTTTTTTTTGTTCAATATTTTAAAAACAGAAGTAGAAACTTGTTAGTTTTTTTTTTTTTCGAAACAAGTAAAACCAAGAACCACAATCAGAACCTTTGAAACCACCTTGAATAAGGAAAAAGAGCATCATACATGGAGTTTAAAAAAACTTATAGAATAGAAAAGTTTTTCTTCCAACTAAACTGGCCCCGGGATTTTCCTCCTGGATTCATGCTTCTGCATATTTAACTTTCCATCTTTTGCTCAAAGGAGCTCTTGTCTAACTTGATTTCATGTATTCAAATAGTTCTGATGGCATTCAGATGCATACTGCAGATGATTCCGTACAAGATGAAGAATCTGTTAGCAATAATCCAAGATTGGGACCTGCCGGTCTTTCTTTACATTATGCAAATGTAGTTATGCAAATTGATAATCTTGTAAGTGCCATCTACTTCCATCATGTTTTTCTTACAATCATCTTCAAAGTTTGTAATTACTAGTTTTACAATCCGTAATCAAGATTGGTTGCTATGTGACATTAACTGTTAGAGATGCACAACCTACCATTTCGCTCTGACACAGACTGAGTTGAGGACTTTCAATGCCCCTGCCAAACTGAATGACTTGGAACTTGACTTCAATTTTGTTGGATTACCGTACTTTGTTTTAGCTGTTTCTCAGTTTCCTTGCCTGAACCTCACTTGATTTCACTGTTTAAGTTAGCATGCATTAAAAAATCGAGTTCTCTGCTTCATTATACTCTTCTCATTCTTGTATGCAATCATATTCTTATAATGCTGGTTCAAGGCCTTCTAATAATAGATGCTCTCAGGTGGCAAGATCGAGCTCCATGCCTCCAAATGGTAAGGACACATTGTACCAGAGCTTGCCACCTGGTGTAAAATCAGCTCTACGTTCCAAACTGCAATCGTTTAATGTCAAAGATGAGGTACTACTTTTTCACCTCAAAGAAGAGAGGGTAGAAAGTCTTTTATTTTCTCATCCATGCGGATGCTCTAGTTGTTTACTTCATTGTGATTTGTATGTCCAGCTTACCATCACAGAAATTAAAGATAAGATGGAGAAGACACTGCAGTGGCTGGTTCCACTGTCCACTAACACAGCCAAGTATGTAATGCCATTATTTTCCCTCCCCAAAAACAGAAACTTTTCCTGCTTTAAATCCTTAATTTTCAATGTCTCATTGCCTAATTGTTAACATTTTTCTTTGAATTTTAATTGATTCGGAACAGAGTGCATCACGGTTTTGGGTGGGTTGGAGAGTGGGCAAGTTCCGGGTGAGTCCATTGCTTTCTTCCAATTGTTTTTAAGAATTTCATTTTTGCAATTTATTTTGTTAACAACAAGCAAGCTGAATGGCCCGAGTATAAGAAGATTTGGTCGTGGTGTGTACAGGTCTGAGGCCAACAGAAAACCTGCTGCTGGAGCAGCTGATATAATCCAGATTGAAACACTCCACCATGCGGACAAGGAGAAAACAGAAGCCTATATTCTTGAACAACTATTATGGCTTCACCATCTTGTCAGCAAAACCAAGAGTGTTTCTAGTGGTGTTAGCATAAAATCTCCTGCCAAGTCTGCAATTGGCACACAGGGTCAGAAGTCGAATCAGAAACAAGAGCAAGAGTCACCCAATGCAGCTGACTTGCCTGACGCTGTAACATCCAATGCACCACCACCAACTACCGAAGACCAAAAAATATTGCAGGACGCAAGCGAGGAAAACCAGATAGAAGAAAATAGTAACAGCCAGGACATTAACTCAGTGGATACCAAGTTGAGAGAAGATGGTGGGCTGAGTACAACTAACAACAATTCCCCAAGAAGGAAAAGCGAGGACTCATCTACTGTAAAAAATGTACCTTCTGCGCTTCCCATCAGTGATATTGGTATTGACAAGGAGGAAGAATTGGATAAGATTGACAGAGTTGATGTGCTCAGATACAAGGGAAAGCCTGGACTTGTTACTGCCAAAACTTGAAAAACCTTCTTTCTTTGGTTCCACGATTGGCTTATGGGATGACAAGGAGAAACGATCGGATGTTAATAGTAAAGTTGATGTGCTCAGATAACTTATTGAATGATATACATGATATTGAGTGACAAGAAAATTCTAGTAATTTATAGACTGGGAAAGCCATGTTGTCCTTGTGCATTTGGGCTAAGCCTGGCTGCATATACAGGCCTTACAGCTTCTGTAATGATGGACAGAATCACAGTTTATACACTACTATATATACTGAAAGCATGCTGTACTTGGACCACAGGTCCTGTGGAACTGAAATTGAAAAAATTGCCTTGGATTCTGGTGTATAGAGTGCTGTATCATTCTTTTTCTCATCTGGCAGTGTCAATCTTGAGCATTTTTCACTTCTTTTTGGCATAATTACTGGTGATCCGCTGACTCCAGTCTGGCTCAAGAGTTAATCTGATTAACAGCATGCAAAGCTACCAACCGATGCAGAATCTCATAAAAATAAGCTTAACTTTTAATCCAACTATTATACCTATCATCTATTTTCGGTTTTTTAGTTCCGAACTAGGCATGAAAGCTACTGTTTTGGTTTTTTTTTATTCTTATTCCTAGTTAAATTATGACTTTCAATTTAATTTGAATTTTACTAATTAAAACGTTTCAACCATATAGGCTATTTTTCAAAAGAAAATCAATGTAATAAAGACTTCTAAGAATAAATAACAGGTTTCTCTGCCATTCTCTATAGTTAAAGGCTCTAATATTAGGACTTGAAAACCCTCCTTTTCTTCCCTGTAGTTTAGGGCTGTAAAACTTTAAAAATTGAGGAACCTTATCCATGCTTTACAAGATCTATCATGCAGAGAATGCATACTAATGAAGACAAATAAAAGAAAAAAAAATGCCCGCTAAATTAACAAAAAAAGGGGTAATATTTTGGCAGAAGTTAGATATATAACTTGTATAAAAAATTCAGAATATTGGGTTTGTGTGTGAGCCAAGAACTAAGTTTTAGCCATTAAAGAGGGCGAGTGAATTTTTCAATATAATCTCAGGGAAGTTAACACAGGTTCAGAAAAGGAGATCTGAAGACGATGGAGTATGTTACCAGAGCTGACTTGAATACACCATGAAATGTTATTGTCCTCTCCATCCCTTCTCACTCGTTAAATCAATGCGTTTTTGTAATCTGACCAACTCTTTCTCCATCCACTGAAGCAAATGTTTCTAAATAATAACTAGCAAAAAGGAAAATTTGTAAAACAAGTAATAGAGCAGTAAATCGCTACTGTTTTGGAACATAAAAGATACAGATTGTAGGGATGGAAGGGACATCTTCATGTCCTTTCTGTTTTAATGGTAGATAAAATTCATTTCAAAATTATCATATAGATTTATTTTATATCTATTTTTCTTCAAATCAATTATGTTTCTATGTGTTCTTCTTTAATGATATGATACTAATCTAATTGGAAAAAAAAAAACTTAAAAGAGCTATGATGCGGAACAATAAATAAATAAATTAAAGCAAGAACAGAAAGAAGCTTTAGAAAAGAAAGAAGCTGAAGAAGAGAAGAAAATGGGATTGGAGATATGCAAAGGCTGCAATTTTCATTAATCATCAAAAACTGTCTCTCAAAATGACAGAAGAACACATAAATAGTAAACCCTAAAACATCCCGCTATTGGGCTCGGCCCATCAAATCAAACTGTTTAACATAAATAATAAAATAACAATGAGCAGGCCCAAATGGGCTAAATAAATAAAATAACAATGAAATGGGCCCAAATGGGCTTAGTCTCCCAACCAAAGCGTGACAGGCTGGGCCATCCTACGTCGTCTCCGTCCATATACTCGTGCAGTTTGTGGTGTGGGTCCCGTGTCCCCACCAACTCTCCCGGGGTTAGAGAAACTCGACCCCGTCGAGTGTAGTACAGGCCGACTCTGATAGTACTCCCAAAGATCTGGGTCAAGCTGCTGCAAAGTATCTTTAGTAATCCAAGTGCAATCTGAGTCAGTCGACCCACCCAACGAACTAGAAACCGTTGAACCTCACCATTCCCGTTAAAAACAACTTGTTCATCCAGAATAGCATCAATATTATCCTTTTGTGCCGATGTCAAGGTGAAAGGGATAGAGGTTTCAATAGGATCATCAGAAGGGGAGTTAAGTGGTATCTCAAATGGATCATCTGGAATAAGAAGTGGTTTATGGTATGCAACTAGATCCTCAATATTAAATGTAGAGCTAATGCCAAAATCATGTGGTAAATCAAGAACATAAGCATTTGGACCAACCCGTTGTAGCACTTTGAAAGGTCCGAAGACTACGAGCATGTAATTTTTGATTAGCTCCCGAAGGAAACCGCTCGGGTCTAATCCGTATCATAACATAGTCTCCCACATTAAACTCATTATGTCGTCTATGTAAATCAGCTTGAAGTTTATATTGCGCATTACTTGCTTGAATCCGTTTAGTGATCTCAATATGCAAATCCCGAATTCTACGTGCAAAAGACTCCTACCGACTCGGACACTCTAGCATGAAGGGACATGGGAAGAAGGTCTAAAGGTTTCCTAGGCTTGTAACCATGGACAACTTCAAAGGGACTCATGCCTATTGACCTATTGATAGAGCTATTATAGGCAAACTGGGCCGTAGGAAGAATCAAATCCCAATTCCGATTATGATCACTCACTAGACACCTTAAAAGGTTGCCCAAACTCCCGTTAACCACCTCGGTTTGACCATCGGTTTGGGGGTGGTAAGCAGTAGAAAACTTCAATTTGGTTCCCACCATATGCCAAAGGGTTTTCCAGAAATAACTTGTGAATCTAACATCCCTATCCGAAACTATGGTTTGGGGGAGACCATACAACTTGACAATCTCATCAAAATAGAGTTTTGCAACTTTGGAAGCATCTCGTGGTCTTAGTACAAGGAATAAAATGGGCCATCTTAGAGAAGCGGTCGACAACCACAAAAATAGAATCATGTTTCTTTGCAGACGTGGAAGCCCAAGCACAAAATCCATGCTCACATCTTGCCAAGGGCAAGTAGGAACGGCAATGGGGTGTAAAGACCAGATTTTGCTTTCTATGCTTAGCTAATTGGCAAGTTCGACATTGACCTACCAATTTAGCGACATCTCTTTTCAAACTAGACCAAAAACCGGCGTTCCACTTCTTCGATGGTTTTATTCCTTCCAAAATGTCCCGAGAGACCTCCAACGATGAATCTCCCATATCAAAAAATCACGCACGGATGTTTTCGGATACAAAGCTTATTATCCCGAAATAAGTATCCATCTTGGAGATGATAACCATTTATAACACGGTGATTCTCATCCTTCAATGTCAAGTATATTTCTCCAAATTCTGAGCAAGATTCATACTCCTCTTTAAGTCTCTCAAATCCTGTGACTTCAATACTCATTACAGATAACAACGTTACCCGACGACTCAAAGCATCTGCAGCCTTATTCTCTATTCCAGATTTATGTTTCAAAACAAATGAGTATGCTTGCAAATATTCAACCCAATGACCATGCCTATGATTAAGCTTCTTTTGGGAGTTAAGATAGCGGAGGGCTTCATGGTCGGAGTAAAGAACAAACTCCCGTGGTAACAAGTAATGGCGCCAATAACGCAAGGCCCGAACCACCGCATAAAACTCCTTATCATAAGTTGAGTACTTTTGTTTTGCCTCATTAAGTTTCTCACTAAAGTAGGCTACGGGTGACGTTCCCGACTAAGTACTCCACCTATACCGACTCCCGAAGCATCACATTCTACTTCAAACACTTTAGTAAAATCGGGTAGCCGCATTACTGGGGCCTCCGTCATTTTCTTCTTAACCTCCTCAAATGCCCTATTAGCTCCTTTACTCCACTTAAACTCACCTTGTTTCAAACAATCTGTAATAGGCGACATGATGGTGCTAAATCCCTTAATAAAACGACGATAGAAAGTCGCAAGCCCATGAAAACTACGAACCTCATGAATAGTCTTAGGTTCAGGCCAATCTACTATCGCTTGGACTTTCTGGGGGTCAGCAGAGACTCCTTTCCATGACACTATAAACCCTAAAAAGACCACTTGATCTGTAAAGAAGGAACACTTTTTGACATTTGCAAACAAACTTGCCTTTCTTAGGGTGGTACAAACTTGAATAAGATGATCGAAATGCTCTTCCTTGGTTTTGCTATAAATAAGAATATCATCAAAGTATACCACCAAGAACTTTCCCATAAATGGCCAAAGCACTTGTGTCATTACTCTCATAAAAGTGCTTGGTGCATTGAAAAGGCCAAAAGGCATGACTAGCCATTCATATAAACCATCCTTAGTCTTAAATGCTTTGTTTTCCACTCATCTCCCGGCGAATCCTAATCCGATGATATCCACTCTTCAAGTCAATCTTAGAGAAGATCCGGGCTCTGCCATCATATCTAGCATGTCATCCAATCGAGGAATTGGAAAACGATACTTGATTGTAATTCTATTGATGGCTCGACCGCGACACACATTCTCCATGATCCATCTTTCTTGGGTGTTAACAGTCAGGTGTACTGCACAAGGGCTCAAACTCTCTCGTATAAATCCCTTTTGTAACAACTCACATACTTGCCTTTGCAATTCAGCATGTTCACTCGGGTTCATCCTATAGTGAGGCAAGTTTGGTAATGTAGCCCTGGGACAAAATCTATGGCGTGTTGAACATCACGCATAGGGGGTAAAGCATCAGGTAGTTCAGAAGGGAAAACATATAGAAATTCTCTCAACACTTCTCTTACCTCTTCAGGTGGCTCCTCTAAAAGTCTTCTACAATCTCTTTAGCCACTACAACAAACACAAAGAGACTCCTCACAAATCTCCTTATCAAACTCCCTAGGACTTATTATGTTAAGCCCTCCATCTTTCACTTTACTCTTCTTCTGACTATTATCATTAGACCTTGGGGGTAATCCAATAAGTTGGATTTTTTTACCTTGAAAAGTGAATGAACAAGAATTTGATCGTCCAAAGATTGTAACGTCCAAATCATATAACCAAGGCCTACCCAAAATGACGTGCCCTACATCCATGGGAATGACATCACACCAAATTTCATCATGATAGTCAAAAATCTTAATGGGAAAAAGACATCTCTCTTTGACCGCTATGGATGTATCATTAACCCAAGACAAATTATAGGGTTTAGGGTGTGGAACAGACTTTAAGCCTAAGCGGGATACACTACCCGAGGAAACGGCATTGATACAACTACCACTGTCTATAATGATCTTACACCCTTTATCTCCACATTTAATGTAAGTGTAAAAAATAGCGGTCCTTCTCCAATCCTCGGTTCCTTTAGGTTGTGTTAAAGCACATCTAACCACACCTAACCTAGTTGTCTTGATTTGAGTGGATATAGACCTAACACATCCTAGCAAGTTAGACTCATCATCCTCATCATTTAGATCTTGAAAATCATCGGGATTGGGTTCATATACCTTATCATCACAATTATCTTCTTCATCCATATCCTCTTGCCCCTTGATGAACAAAGCCTTATTAGGGCGGCTAGAGGAAATATGACCAAAACCCCGACACTTAAAACACCTGAATTCTTGAAGTTTTAGGTGCTTCATGAAAAATACCCTTACCCTTGTCTTCTCTAGGTATCTCGGGAAATCAAAGGATTGGGTTTACGAGGTGGGGCACCTAATATGGAGTTATTACTACCAGGTTGAGATCTAGAAGGGGTATTACGAGTGTCCTGACGTCTTGTCCACTGGCTTTTTGTGACCAAGTCATAATTTTGTACTAGGGTATAAACTTCATCAAGGGTGGAAACACCCCTAAGCACAACCTCTCTTCTAAGGTCATCGTTTAAGCCTTTTCGAAATCTACTTAGGGTCATCACTTCATCCTCCCTAACTGCACACCTCATCCTATACTCATCAAATTGTGCCACATATTCATTGGCAGACTTGCCTCCTTGCCTCAAGTTATTCCACTGGTCCAAAAGATTTCCTCTATAAGAACGAGGCAAGTACTTTTCTTCTAACTTAGTCTTCATTTCAACCCATCGGTAATAGGGGGTTGACCTCTCCTAATCAAAGACTCTTCTACACTTTCCCAATAGAGCGAGCGGTTCCACTAAGTTTCATCTTTGCAAATCTTACCCTTCTATTCTCGATAGATTATACCAGCCAAAGAATTGATCCATGTCACGGATCCATCTATCAAAAATCCACGGGTCAAGTTGACCCTCAAAAGTTAGGGCTTCTACCTTGATATGCCTCATGACTCGCTCGTCAGGGTCATCATAGTCGTGATGGCCCTGATTGCGGTTATATTGACGGTTCCTAGGATGAACTGGTCTTTGACGGTAATCATTGGAACGCTCACTATCATGAGGGTCATCAAAGTCATTGTGACCCTGGTGTTGGTTATGGTGGCGGTTCCTACGAGGAACTGGTCTTTGAGGATTCCTATGGTTGTCACTAGAATGCTCACTCTCACTAGACCGTCTTATTTGCAAAGTTTCTATGGACTCCATCCTCCCAAAAAGGTTGTTCATTTGATTGGACATGTTGCTTATTTCCGTTCGCATAAGTTGTAATTGTTCTTGAATATCTCTAAGAGCATTACTAGAGTTCGGGTCCATGGTAGCTATGACTTCTAGATTGTGTACTAGACGACCACTACGTAAATGCATGCAAAAACTAATTCCGAGACCGAGATCACAAAATAACACTTGCAAGTAAAACGCAAAATAAAATTATAGCTAATAAAAAAAAAAAAAAAAAAAAAAAAGAAAAATAATAAATTTTTTTTTAATTTTTTTTAATTTTTTTTTTTATCTTGGAGACTAAGTAATGACAAATTAAACCAGGAAAATACGCAAGCAAGCAATGTAAGTCCTCTAAATGCACACAAGTAATCCAAACACAATGTTTCAGTTTTTCCACTAATTTAACCAAGCTCCACAATTAATTAAGAGGATCAGATATTCAATGCTAAACAAGCTCAAAATTAAGGTAATTCAATGTAAAGGCGGGCTATGTAATTTAGTTATGGGCAAGCACAAAAAAAATAATATTAATGCTAAATCTTGGTTAACAAGTGTAAAAACATACCAGGAACGATGATATTCAATGAGTAAAAGAATTTCTGACCAGGTGATGTGGCAGTGAGGATGACGTGGCAGATGATGTGGCAGAATCTGCTGACATGGCCGCCGACACGATCTTTGTCTCGTGTGGTGACGTGTCGATGACGTGGCTGATGACGCATATACTTATGCTGACGTGGAAGGTTATGTGGCGCTGACGTGGTAGGGTTAATTATTTTTGGGGCCTCTGTTTCTGTCTTCCCTACCTCCCCGTGGTCTGCCGTCCGCTGCTTGTCGGCGATGGTGCACGGCGGGGCTTCGTGATTCCGCTGGAGCCGGCGGTGCGAGGGAAGAGGCGGCGGTGTACGTGGTGTCGCTCCGGACGGGGCCCGTTGATCCGTGTGCCGCTGAAGGTGAGGGCACCGTGGATGGTGGTGTTGCGGCGATGGCGCCGATGGTTAGCAAATTTGGAATCGAAGACAAAAGAGCTGCTGTGGCGGCGGCGGCCGGGTTGTTGAAGGCGGTGAATCGGCGTGGACTTGTGACCGTTGTCCGTGATCGTTGGCTGTGATCGGCGTTGATGTAGAATGGCCGATCGTTCTGTGGAATTGATGTGCAGGTCTTCTTGGTGGCGGGTCTGCCGTTGTGATTGCCTGAGGGGCCGCTGATGGCGGGGCGCCGCTGCTGAGGATCGACGATGAACAGTGCCGATAAACAGTTTTTTTTTTTTTTTTTCTTTTTTTTTTAAATCAATCTAGGATTAAACATAAACTCGTGGATCGTTTAATTGTAAGAACAATTAAAAGCCATGCTCCGATACCAAATTTGATGCGGAACAATAAATAAATAAATTAAAGCAAGAATGTAAAGAAGCTTTAGAAAAGAAAGAAGGCGAAGAAGAGAAGAAAATGGGATTGGAGATATGCAAAGTCTGCAATTTTCATTAATCATCAAAAACTGTATCTCAAAATGACAGAAGAACACATAAATAGTAAACCCTAAAACATCCCGCTATTGGGCTCGGCCCATCAAATCAAACTGTTTAACATAAATAATAAAATAACAATGAGCGAGGCCCAAATGGGCTAAATAAATAAAATAACAATGAAATGGGCCCAAATGGGCTTAGTCTCCCAACCAAAGCGTGACAGGCTGGGCCATCCTACGTCGTCTTCGTCCATATACTCGTGCAGTTTGTGGTGTGGGTCTGGTGTCCCCACCAAGCTTGGTGCTTCATTTTGGATGCACACACAAAACATTATGGATTAAATGTTGTACATTTCCATTTTTTTTTAAATCAATGCCTAACTATTTTAGGGTAATATGATCTTTTCGTAAGGTTCATTGATTATTACCATATTGATTAGAAAAAACTCGATCTTTTAATATTTTTAAAGCACAATAAAATAATTAAATTACCTTTTAAAACAAAATTTATTTAACTGACAACTAGGAGCTTTTTCAAATTTTCACTTTTCACAATACAATAAAATGATCAAATTACTTTTAAAAGCAAAAACTCTTGAATTGGCGTCCAAGGGTTTTTTTTTTGTATTTTTATCATGGTCCTTTTAGTTATAATAAAGTTGACTGAGGTGCAATTTGGTATTTTAATATATATAAAATATTAATTAAAAACCAAAAGTGGTTGCTTGTGCCACCAAGTGTGAGATGCCAACGCTCTTCAAGCGGCGCGTAAGGCATCTCTAGACAGCCAAACGTCCCTTTTTGCAACAACATTGGAAGAGTCTTGATATACTCTTCCCTATGGTTAGGTGCATATATACAACGACAAAGCGGTTGGGTTTTGATGAAATGTTTTTCTTGTCCTTTATCTTTTCTGTCTCACCACCTCACGTTCCGCTCATTCTCTCGACATTTAAAGAATTGAGAATTTTGCTTCATGATTTTTTTTGTGTTTGTTTTTTTGAGGTAATCTTGCTCTCAAAACCTAGATTATGAATTTCATAATATATTTAAAAAATTAGCCTGATTTGATTCTAGTCTTTCTTAAGGTCTTTTTTTTTTAATTTTTTTTTCAATTTCATCCTTCAACATTAAGATATTGGGCCTTAAACTTAGTGATTTTTTTTCTTCTTTTCACTGGAGTTATCCAGATCTCATATCCCGAGTTGCGGGTTAATCGAGTTAACCTGGGTTGACTCAAGTTTTTTTTTTGTTTTTTTAATTGATTTTTTAAAATTTTATCTTTCATCATTTAGTTTACTTGAGAGTTGACCTTTATTTTTTTTATTTAATTTCTTTTGTTGGGCCATGAATTTAGCATGGAAACTCGAGTCAGATTTGTTTTCTTCTTGTTTTTAAATTTGATTTTTTTTTTCAGTTCATCCTTTAATGTTTGATTTACTAGTAATTGAGCTTTAGATTTTTTTATTTTCCTCTATATAAGGTTATTCAAGATTTTCCCATTCTCATTTAATTTTTGTTTTATTATTAAATAAGATCATTGAAATATTTTAAGAATATTTAGAGGGTATCTTATCATAATATTAATAAGTGTTTATTTTCTTTCATTAGTCATTGTTTTTTTTTTAATTGGTGTTGGCTTTTTCTACACTCATATTAAACTTATTAAACAAATTCGTATCAATGATTCAAGTCCTATATTTTTCTTACTCCTTTAAAAATCAATCATTAATTGGGCATTTTTTTTAAGTTAGAAAAAAATTTGACCTAGCTCACGACGTAGCGCAGGCCACTTATGTAATGCTAAGGGAGATAATTTGATATGAACTAGATGGATACCAACCTATCTTAACCCGAGTGGATGATTATTTTTTAGATAGTTACCTTACTTTGATTAATAATAAGTAGGGTATCAATATTATCAAACCCGACTCGAAACTCACTCAAACCTAACTCAAAATATATATTTATATTATATAGGTATATTTATATTATATCATCTAGAATTTTTTTTTATATAATTCGATATATAGATATCTTAATATTAACATAAAGCACAAGCACATGCGCCTATACACACATATATAAACTATTTTATTTTATTAAATAATAAACAATAATCAAATAATAAATACTCAAAACCCGATAGATAATTTATAAATATTTAAATTTCTTAGTCAATATGTAATAGATAAATTTTTTTTATTGAAATCTAATCTATCAATTGTAATATATATATAAAAGAGTTGACAAACTCTCTTAGATTGCACTACAATGGGTATTCTAGGATTAAATATTTATAAAATAGTTATTATTTTCCTATTATTTATTATTTTAAAAAATAAAATAGTTAATATATATATATATATATATATATATATTCATGTGAGTTGAAAAATATAAATATTAAAATTTTAATAAAAAATACAACTTATGAACTACAAGCTAAATTGCATAGAGTTTGTCAATGACGGCAAACGCGTTGAAAGCCACCAATGGAACACGCTTCTCCACTAGTGATCGCAATTCGCAACTAATGAAATTAATGAAGTATGACGTGTGTCACTATTTGATTCCTCAATTTCATAGGCAAATCAAAACAGCACAAAACTTAACGCGACCTAAACAAAGTTTATGGAAAAATTATTTTTTTATATATTTATATTTTTTAAATGCTGATATTAAATTTTTTTTTAAAAAATTAATTAAAATAAATCACTACAATACTAAACACTATCTTAATATCCAACCTTCATAGTGTAACAGCCCGGCCTAATATGTATATTGTCGGCCTTACCGCCCTAACGGTTTTGTTCTTAGTGACGCGAGTCCACTTCTAAGCCTGATGCCCTAAAACACGTACAACATATTAGCAACCAAAGACTACTAATAAGACTAGCTACCAAACCCTCACTCGCTGATGTGGGATATTACAATCCACCCCCTTTAAGGAGCTCGACGACCCCGTCGGCACAACTGGATAGCTAGTGAGGTCGGCTCTGATACCAAATGTAACAGCCCAGCCCAATATGCTGTATATTGTCCGCTTTGGGCCTTACCGCCCTCACAGTTTTGTTCATGGTGATGCGAGCCCTTTTCTAAACCTAACGCCCCAAAACGCATACAATATGTTAGCAACCAACACTACTAATAAGGTCAGTTACCAAATTCTCATTTGCCAATATGAGATATTACACATCGTATCATTAGTATTTATTAATATTATTAAATTTAGCTTTACAATAACTCTATTCAAAACTCTAATTAATTTAGATTGGTTTAATTAAATCAAAATAATATCATAAAAATAGAAATAGATTGAAAGTAAGTCAAAGTTAACTTCAGGTGAATTCTTTTTTATATTTGATCTTGTCTAGTAGACAAATTGATTGAATTTTAAATTAAATAAAATATAATGATAATTTTATAAATAATTTATTTTTTTATTAAATTCAGAGTGATGATATAAAATGATATAAATGTTATAAATCTATGAACGTTAAGGAATAGAGGGAAATTAAAAAAAAAAAACCTAAATTATAGGAATGTCTGGTTGATTTTTTATTTTTTTAATAAATCTATCAGAGTACGAAAAAGATATTACTCCAATTGCGATAACTCAAGCCTCTCTCACTGTATAAGTGTCCTTCACATACACTTTTATGGTCATTAATTTTGTACCATATATCTTTCTTTCACTCACCCCCATAGCTTTCATGTTACAATGACATCATCATTTTCATCTGGGTCTTCGTCTTCGTCTTCATCTTCAAAACCATGGATTTATGATGTATTTTTGAGTTTTAGAGGCGAAGACACACGCAAAAATTTCACCGATCATCTCTACTTTGCTTTAAAAGATGCTGGAATCAACACATTTAGAGACGACAATGAGCTTCGAAGTGGTGAAGATATTTCGACGGAGCTATTACAAGCGATCCAAAAGTCTAGAATTTCAGTCATTCTTTTCTCAAGAAATTATGCAAATTCAAGATGGTGTCTTGAGGGATTAGTGAAGATCATGGAGTGTTGGAGAAGTTGTAGGCAACTTGTTTTTCCTATATTCTATGATGTTGATCCATCTGATGTAAGGAAACAAACTGGAAGTTTTGCAGAGGCCTTTGCTGGACATGAAGAAAGGTTTGTGCTCCAGACAGACAAGGGCAAGGTGGCGACATGGAGGATGGCTTTGACTGAAGCTGCAAATTTGTCTGGATGGGATTTGAGGAATGTTGCGGATGGGTAAGCACTTGACTTAATTATTTAAATTTATAGTAATTTTTTTTTGTTTTCAATGATATGATGTAAGTGATAAAATTCTCAAATTCAAACCTTTTCTTTATAATAATAATAATAATAATAATAAGTTTCGAACCATTTAAATTATTGAAATTACTGAAATTTTCACTATTTTGTTTGTATAATTATACTTGACTTATTCACAATTTTGTTGACAATTATTTGCAGGCATGAAGCAAAATTTATAAAGAAAATTGTTGGGGAGATTTCCAGGGAACTGAGCAGCACATACTTGTTCATAGCCTTCTATCCAGTCGGGATAAACTCTCGTGTGCAACAATTGAACTTTTTATTAAATGCTGGATCAAACGAGGTCTGCATTGCGGGAATATGTGGAATGGGAGGCATAGGGAAAACAACCATTGCCAAGGCCATGTATTATGAGTTGTTTCATAGTTTTGATGGGAAATGTTTTCTTGCCAATGTTCGAGAAATTTCACAGCAGCCAAATGGTCATGTCAAACTGCAAGAACAACTTCTTTTTGATATCCTGAAGACAGACAAGATTAAGATTGGCAATGTTGACAGAGGAATGAATATGATAAAGGAAAGACTTCACAGTAGAAAAGTCCTTCTCATACTGGATGATGTAGATAAATTAGATCAGTTACAAGCGATAGCGGGGAGTCGAGATTGGTTTGGTTCAGGAAGCAGAATCATTGTAACAACAAGAGATAAGCATGATCTAACAGTTCTTGGAGCTGATCGAGTATACATGGCTAGAGAAATGAATGACATCGAAGCTTTGGAGCTCTTTAGTTGGCATGTCTTCCGAACAAGCCATCCCGTCGAAGATTATAAGGAGTTGTCAGAACAAATTGTTGACTACTGTGGAAGATTGCCACTAGCACTTGAAGTAATAGGCTCTTTTCTATTTGGTAGAAGTATAGTTGAATGGAAAAGTGCATTGGAAAAACTGAGAAGAATTCCTGATGATCAAATTCAGAAAAAGCTCCAAATAAGTTTTGATGGCCTGAATGATGACACACAGAAAGATTTACTCCTCGATATATCATGTTACTTTGTTGGGGTGGACAAGGAATATGTGTTACCAATATTAAATGGTTGTGATTTTTTTGCAGACATTGGACTTGGTGTCCTCACTCAGAGGTGCCTTGTATCTGTTAATGAAAAGAACAAGCTAATAATGCATGATTTGCTTCGAGATATGGGGAGAGAAATTGTTCGTGCGCAATCACCGAACAATCCGGGAAGGCGGAGTAGATTATGGATTCGTGAAGAAGTTGCTGACATTTTGAGAAGAAACATGGTGAGTGATTCCAACTTATCATCATATAAATTCATGTTTTGAAAAAATATCTGATCCTTTCCTCTTGACGTGGTTTATTGACAGGGAACTGAAGCAACCCAAGGGATGGCCATAAACTTGCTGAAAGGGAATGACATGAAAGTGGATTTAAATGTGTTTTGCAATCTGCAAAACCTAAGGCTGCTTCAATCATGTAAAGCTTGGTGGAGGCTGTGAATATCTTTTGAGAAAATTAACCTGGCTCTGCTGGCATGGATTTCCACTCTCGTTCATACCTGATGGCCTCTATGGGGAAAACCTTGTTGCTATAGATATGCGACACAGCAACCTAAGACAGGTTAAGAATTCTAAGGTATGCTAAAACTATCAAATATTTATCTAAACTTTAGTATGCTATCAAACAATAACAATTTCTTTCTAACTCCTGAATCTTGCTTCTTTTCCTCAGTTCCTTTTGAAGTTGAAGTTTCTTAATCTCAGTCATTCTCATTACCTATCTCGGACTCCCGACTTTTCCAGACTTCCACATCTGGAGAAGTTAAAACTCAAAGACTGCAGAAGTTTGGTTGAAGTTCATCATTCTATTGGATACCTTGATAGACTTGTTTTGGTAAATTTCAAAGATTGCAAGCAACTTAGGAGGCTCCCGAGTAGCTTCTGGAAGTTGAAGTCTATCGAGATTCTTTACCTCTCAGGCTGCTCAAAATTTGATGAATTGCCCGAGGACTTGGGAGATTTGGAATCCTTGACAATTCTCCATGCAGATGACACTGCCATAAGACAGGTACCAAGTACCATAGTCAGATTGAAGAACCTCAAAGATTTATCACTTTGTGGCTGTAAAGGTTCAACTTCGGCAACATTTCCTTCACGTTTGAGGTCATGGTTTCTTCCAAGAAAAATTCCCAATCCAACCAACCTGTTGCCACCTTCCTTTCATGTCACATCATTGTCGCTCAGGGATTGCAATTTATCTGATGATGCGCTTCCTAGAGATCTTGGGAGCTTACCCTCACTAACCAATCTGGAATTGGACCGTAACAGTTTTCAAAGTCTACCAGCTGGCTTGTGTAGTCTTTTTAGACTTAAAAGTCTAACGTTGGACGATAACACAAGTCTACAAACAATTCCAGCTTTACCTAGAAATTTGGATGTCTTGCGCGCTTCGAACTGCACATCATTGGAAAGATTACCAGACATATCAGTAGCTTCACTTATGCGTTTGCTGTATATTGCTAATTGCCCCAAACTGATTGAGGCTCCAGGATTGGATAAATCAAGGTCCATTTCACACATTGACATGGAAGGGTGCTACGATATCTCAAATACTTTAAAAAATAGCTTGCACAAGGTATTCTTTCTCTGTCTCTGTTTACTTGTTAAACATATTTTTCTATGTTGTTGTTAAATATATAAAATAAAAATGGTACTCTTTGTGCAGGGATGTATTTCTGGTATGGTACTTCCTGGAAATGAGATTCCTGCCTTGTTCAACTATAAGAATGAGGGTGCTTCAATATTGTTTAAACTACCTGAATTCGACGGCAGGAACTTGAATGGCATGAACGTGTGCATTGTTTGCTCATCTCATTTAGAGAAAGAAGAAACTAAACACATTAGAATCAAATTGACTAATTATACTAAGGGTTTTACCAAGAATTTTCGTGCTGTAGCAATTAACTTTGGTAAAATCCTGCGAAGATCACCTTTGGCAAGGCCATATATCAAACAATTTTTTCAAACTTGGTAGTGAAGATGAAGTGGAACTTATTGTAGACTGTATGAACACAATGACTGTGAAGAAGACTGGAGTATACTTGGTATATGAGCAAGATGAGGCAAGGCTTAAAGCTAAGAGAGGTCTTGATAGTGATGATGAGGCAGGATCAAGCTGTGATACTTCTAGCAAAAAGATTGAGAATTGAGACTAGTCCACAGAACATTGAGGAAAACATGGATGTGGCATAGCTTCAGCCTTCAGGTTTTGGCGTTTTCAATGTTGTCTCTGTTGAAGCTTTAGTTCAAGATGATATTTTATACATTATGCCTGTGTAATAAAGGGTTTTTGGCACGCAGGAGATTCTAGAAGTGTTGAGTTACCAAATATGGAGTTGAAGGTGTTGGATTCTAAAAACAAAAATAAAAAAATAAGGGTACATTGGAAACAGTAGTCCAAGTGTTGAGCTACCAAAATTTATTTTTTGGTAAAATTTTCAACCCTATTTTGAACATCCAGTGTTTAATATAAAATTTTATCTTCAATTATGAGACTTATATAACATCTAGGGTTTTCTCTCAAGTCGTTTAATTCACTTCCTTCATAATTTCTCCTTCCAATCTAATTTTTCTCAGTTCAGGCTGCCCACTTTCATAATATTTTTGTTATTTTTGTCACGTCTATGGAACTAGCTAGTAGTAGAAGAGCTGTTTTTTCCGTACATGATGCTCCTCTTTGCGACCATAAACATTGAAGAATTTCTTGGTGATCTCTGATATTCTTTGCGTTTTATGCATGGTGGTCTATAGGAGGAGATGCATAGTGTTCGCACTCTTTATATGTTTTGAGTAGTGAATCTTCTATCAAGTTTGGCTCACAGTGAAAAAAGAAAAAAGAAATGCTACATATTCAAAGAAAAGAAGTTTTGCACCAAATACTTTTTTTTGAAAATATTTAATTTATCAACACACATCATATGTCTGCATGTATTCTACTGATTTTTTTATTTTTATTACAAAAAAAAACTACAATTTATAATTTTTTTAAATTTAATTTTTCAAACTACAACAATAAAAACTACCGTAATATCAAACATGATATGATGATCTGATTATGTCATGTGTCAATCACTAGTCTAAGGGTGTGTTCATTTTTGTAGTTTAACTCTTTTATATTTGTGGTTCAACTTGATTTTTAAACCATTTTCCGGCTAAAAAAATATTAAATTAATATTTTTTATGTGTTTTTAATGATTTTGATATAATAATATAAAAAAATAAAAAATATCATTATTTTTTTTATGTATTTTTAATTGAAAAATATTTTTATAAAAGTATTTTGCATCACATTAGCAAATACATAGGAAGGTGAGAGTGATTTTTATAAATAAAAAATTTAAAAAATATCTTATGGTGATTTTACAAAATTTTGAGGACTGGAATTTTATAATGAACCCAAAATCATGAAACTCGTAATATAAGACTCTCTTATGTTTCTCTCTTCACACAAAGCATTAAAATCTCCAAATTAATCAAATAAATTATCAAAATGTCTATGTACTGTCATTTATCCACATAGAAAACCTAAAGTAGTGGTATAAACTATAAAATTTTTATTCACAATTAACAGGAAATTGGGATGTTAACTGACTTACATAGAGTAAATTTTTTTTCAAGTTTGGTACTAACAATACATCATTTAGTGGTAGGATTTGATTTTTCTGTGTGATGGAGGAATCTCCAATACCATGTATTGATATAAAAGAACCGTCACCAATAAGAACAAAGTCTGAACCATAATGAAATATTTTTTAACATACCTGGATTACCTGTCATGTGATTGGAAGCTCCTGTATCAGAGATCCATTCCGTTTCAGTGACAGTATTGTCCAAGGTGAGAGCAGCCAAAGCTTGTGAAGGTCTCCGTGTTGATTTGATCATTTAGGCACCCACCAGCGTATCTTTGCAATATGACTTGCTACACCACAGTACTGATAGGTTTCTTCTCGGTATAGCTCACGTTCTGCAGGAGTCATGTGATGCTCTCCAGATGGAGGAGGTCGTTTTTGTTTTGGATTTGAAGTGGGTCTGACAGTGTAAGTATGAGTTTTCTCTTTAGGTTGTTGTGCATGGAATCCTCTCCCAGTAGATATAAAGCTTTGTTTGCTGACATGGTTTCCTGAAAAATGATGTTGAGGGCGCTGATGTTTTTGCTCATAGAATGCCAGCTGAGAAGTGAATGAATTATTTGTCTGATTGGTGAACCAGTTTCTTCTTTGGTCTAGGCTCTGCAATTGAGAGACCAACTCCGTGTAAGAAGGTCTTGGTGGTTTCAGCATTGTAGTAGTGAATGTTTCATATTGAGGGTCGAGACTTGTGAGGAGGCAAAAGATTTTTTCTTTGTCTGAAATTGGTTTCCCAATAGTTGCAAGGTCATCGCATAGTCCTTTGAAGATTCAAATGTGTTCTCCAATGGTTCTGTCATCTTCTTTGCGAAAATAGGTGACTTGTTGTCTGAGGGTGAATTTTCGTTTTTGGGAGTCTTCTGCATATTCATTTTTTAGAGCACTCCAGACACTAAAGGTTGTATCTAGGCCTACTGCAAGGCCTAATGTCTGTTCTGAAAGAGTACCAATCAACCAGCCACGAAGAAGCCGATTTGCCTTCCTCCAGACAATGTATTCTTCTGTTAGTCTTGGTGAAGAATCTGTGGTGGTAGTAGAATCTGTTACAATATATTTGTTTGGGATTGAGTCTTCATTGATGAGATGATCAACCAAGTCTTGACTTTTTGTAAGAGCTAAGCTTGTTCTCTCCACAGTGGATAATTTGTGGGGATGAGCTTGAGGATAATGAAATTACCAACATTGAGTGACAGAGTTGACATGTTGTGTGGTTCTGCTAAGATGTATATTCACAGGCTCTGATACCAAGCGAAAATTTAGAGGAAAAAAAAGATGTTTCAATGGAAGAAAGGTTTTCTCTGTTTCTTTGAATTTTAACGTGAATATACAACTTACTATTCTATACGAGCTGCTGGTTTTTTTATAACATTACAAGTTGCTTAATTTGGATACATTGACTTGCCTAATCCTTAGCTGATCTGTTTCCATAACAATCTAACGTCTCTTTCTGTTTTTGATTTCTGTCATAAACTTCATTGCTGCTGCTGTTGATTTATTTCCATAATAAGCCAACGCCTCTTTCTGTTTGTGTTTTGTTACAATGAGAGTTGGTTTGTTTCCATGTTGCTGGAGATTCTAATCAGCCAACGTCTCTTTCTTATCTGTCTGATTTATTTCCATGTTGCTGGCTTACTGCTGATTCGTTTCCACGTTGGTTTCCACGTTGCTGGCTTATAGCTGCAGTTGAATTGTTTCCATGAGCATCTGTCTTATTACCATTAACACATAGGAGATGAAAAATAGCTTCTGTCAACCCAACCGTAGGCTTCAATCCAGTCCAGCAGGAGCTTTTTCTCTGCACCATAGCAACAGCGGGAGACTTGTTTCAGCAGTTTCCATCAGCAGCATCCGGTTGGCAGAGAACTTGAGTCTCTTTCTTTTGATAGCAGCAGCACCTAGAGTCTTTTTTTTCCATTGAAGCAGCGACAGCAGGTGCTCCTCAGCCACACCTTTCCTCAGCTGCAGTGGCAGAACCGGCAGCAACCTTCTCTTCCCAGCAGCGGCAGTACTGGTTTCAACAACACAGTACCAGTCACCACCGAGAAGATCTTCCTCCAGCAAGCAGCTCTGCACCAGCCGTGAACGGCAGCAAGCTGCAAGCTCCAACATGCAAACCTCTCTCCCCACCGTGCTCCTCCAGCCAGTGTCCATCAGCTCCTCAGTCGTGAGAAGCTCTTCTCCACCGGAGTCAGCTTCCTCTCTTCTCCCTGGGACTGCTGCTCTAATTCAACAGCGCCAGGTGAGTCTCTTCCCCACTTTGCAAATTCTGTTCCTTTGATCTAGTGCGAAGGTAATTATAATTACCTTCACACTGTACATAGCATGCAATAATTGACGCATGTATGCAGTTTTTATCGTTTTGACTAGGCCAAGCCAGGTCCAGCCTAGTAAAAAAAAAGAAAAAGTGAGCTGGGTCTGGGTCTCAGCCCAACCAGCTCAAATCACCTGTAGATAGGGGTGTGTAAAACACACCGCGTGCCTTTAATTCTCATGTATTTTATTCTCTTTTTATTTTGATATTTGATTAAACAAGTCTTTTTTTTTATACTAGAAAATTTCAGAAATATTTGGAGATTTTCATTAATTTATTTATAGACCCCACATTTTGTTTTATTTTTTTTCTTAGCGTATTGTTTTTTTTTGTTGCATGCTTAATTTACGAACCTTTACAAGTTAAATGCAAACTTGATATGCAATGCATCATTTTTTTTCTTCTTGTCTAAAAAGAGAGAAAAAAAAAACAGAAAGAGAAAGAGAGAGAGAGAGAGGCATAGAAAAATTGTTTCTTCAATTAAAAATCTAAATTTTTTGAATTTATTCACTGGTGCCAGAGTCAGTATTATCACACCTTTTAGGTTTGTGCAATATTTACCAATGCCAGAATAGGAAATATTCGTAGGTAAATGTTCATTGACGCCAGAGTCAGGAACATTATAAGAAAAAAAGGAGAACAAATTCTTAGCAATTTTAGACAAAACCAATAATGCAGTCTGCCTCAGGTATGACATTTAAGGGGTGATAATATCTTTCCTTTCATGTAACACGTAACCAGTTCCGTACCATAGAATCTTTGTTGACCAGTTAGGGTTTCTAATAACTATAATACTAGGTGACAACTCCTTGAACTAGACCTTTCCCCAAAGAAAAAGATGTCAAATATCTGTTTCTTTTTCATTAAAAATTTTAATTGGTCATCACGATATCCGTGTGTGACAAGTATATTCGGCTAACCCTCAAGTTCTTGGCGAATACTGCACTCCACTAAATTGTTTGGCTACCAATTAGGGTGAGTAGTTAATATAACCAGCTAAGTCAATTAATGAAACCTATGCTTTGTCACCACAACTCATGAGATAAGTCGAGTTGTTTACCCAAGAAGCTTTCCATCTGAAATTACTCTGAGGGAGTGCTTGGTATTTCTTTACCCATGCCTTTACATCCATGTCGTTCCATTCTTCATTTAGTACCTAACCCCAAGAGGCCTCATGTTAAACCACTAGAAATTATTAAAGACTTGTTTTGACGTTTCCAAGTGGCTAACTATCCATTTGAATAATAGAGGAACATGACACCGTATTGTCCCTTTTCTGTGCAGCCTACAGTGGCTGAGAGATAGGAGAGTTTCAGTTAAGATAGCTGAAGTGAGGTTATTCTTTGTCTGTTCATACTCAATAAAGGTGTTAGTAGCTTCAATGCTGATAATCCCAGTAGTTTTCGAAGGAAACATAACTAGCCCAAAAATAACGAAAACAACTATCCGATACTTTTCTTCGCCCAACTTTCCTTCTTCTTTATCTGTTTTCAGTTTATTCTCAATCATCTTCCACTTAAACCTTCCATTTGACGTATTATATCGATCAACTTGGTCTAGATGCAATAGTTTTGCAACCGTTGTAGTTGTACTCTCAAATCTTTGCACGAAATACACTTTGTGAGGGTCATTTGGGAAACTCAAGATCTAGGCATACTCTTTAAAGGTAGGGGTCATATCAACATCCTCGAAGGTGAAACATCTATAGCTCAGATCTTAGAAGTGTATCAAAGCTTTAACTGTTGAAATCTAAACGAGAATCCTTATTAAATGAGCAATTCTCCCATACTTTTTCTCAAACAGATTCTCATCTATTTACCCTAGAATTGACGCCAACTTCTTTATGTTGTCTATGGAGTAGTGTACTTTAGTTATGTGCGGTAATTTCTCAACCTTGATTTTTGGCAATCCCCTTCAACTAATTGTATCATCTCGAATCTTTCCCTGTATTCCGAAAAGGTCATGGTTTTAGCTAAGGTCCAAGGTAGATCTTCCTTCGTGAGGAAATCTCTACCTTATCTATGATATCCCACATCGGAAGAGAGTGTCCAAAGCTAGGGCTTTATAATTAATGCTGATTGTTGACTTGTTGTACGCGTTTTGGGGCGTCGGGCTTAGAAGTGAGTTCATGTCACCAAGAATAAAACCATGAGGGTGAAAGGCCTAAAGCGGACACTATACGGCGGAGTTGGGTTGAGCTATCACATTTGGTGTTAGAGCCAAGGACGACTCATCTTAAGGTGGGGGGATTGTGATATCCCACATCGCAAGTGAGCGTCTAGAGCCAGGGCTTTATAAGTAGTGTTGGTCGCTGACCTGTTGTACGTGTTTTGAGAAGTCAGGCTCAAAAGTAGGCCCGCGTCACCAAGAACAAAACCGTGAGGGTAGAAGGCCTAAAACGAATAATATACAAAAGCGGTTGGGCCAGGCTATTACATTATCGAGACTAAATCCGATTATTTTAAAGCCCAAAATTTAGCCCACTTTGTTCACCATTTGTGATCTTCTTTAGTGTCGTTGGATTTATCTTGTCAAGATCTTTCCAATAGTACCTGTGATGTTATTATCAGAGTTTTGATGTGATTTCAATAATGAATTGACTATGAACAATAAAGAATTACAAACTTGAAAGGAGCAAAATAAAAAAAAAACACGTTCAGAAAGAAGGAAAGAAAACACTAATGCTTGGTTGATATTAAGTCCAAATCAAAAATCAAATCTCCAAGAATCAAGTCCTAAAACTCATTTTAGACTGCATTAATTTTAGATTCTCCTTAAAAACTTTAAAAGGATGAAGAATAAGCTTATGTTCCGCAAGAACTAACACCAACACAAGGAGAACAAAGAGAACCAAAAAAGACATTACCAGCCCTCAACCTTCATTCAATACCATCACTACCTATCCTTACACCACCACCAATCCTTCACCAAAATCAAACTGAAACCTCAAGCCATAAACCATCCCTTCTCCAACCCATGATTCAATAGCCTTCACTTGAAACAACCAGGCTTAACCCAAGATCACTATCACACCCAGACATCATGACAACCTGTTAAAAATTATCACTCGATCAGAAAAAACAAATATCTGACATCTTGTTCTTTGGGGAAAAAAGGTCTTGTTCAAGGAGTCACCACTTAATATGATGGTCACTAGGAACCTTAACTGATCAATAGAGATTCTATGGTACGAGACTGGTTACATGAAAGGGAAGATAATATCACCCCTTAAGCATTCCATCTAAGGCAGACGCATTGCTAGTTTTGTCTAAAATCACTAAGTGTTTGTGCTTTCCCCTTTTTTTTATTTATTTCCTATCATATTTCTGACTCTGGTGTTAGTGAATAATCACTTATGAATATTTCCAACCATGACGTTGGTAAATAGTGCACAACCCAAAATATATGGTATTCCTTACTTTGACGCCAATGAATAAACCCGCAAAATTTAAATTTTAAGAAAAGAAAACTATTTTTATTTTAATATTTTTTTTTAGGCTGGATCCAGCAGCCCAACCCAGTTACTAGCCCAAGCCAGTGACCAGCTCCCCAAATGTTGCATGCATGCGTGAATAATTCAAGCGTGCATGCAACAGTGTCAAGGCAATTAAGTTTAAAGGGATGAAAAAGGGCTCACCTGGTGCAAGGGCTGGCGAGAAGAGTTTGTGTTGGAGTTGTTGCTGTTGCCGGTTGAAAGCTGGTGCTCGGCTGGAGAGGGGAACTTAACCAATGCTACCCGCGGCTGAGAAGTTGATTCTGCAGTTGTCTATGGCTGGAGAAGAAGGTGCTGTTTTTTCTGCTGGAAGGAAGATCTTCCACCACTGTTACTGTGTTGCTGAAGACAACACTACTGCTGCTGGGAAGGGAAGATTGCTGCTAATTTCGGCTAGGATGATGAAGACTCCACTGTTGCCGTGACTGGAAGTGACCAAGCCCTATTGCTGCTACTGAGGGGGGTTGCTGTCTTGAGTTCAGACTTTGGAGAATGAGAGCTGCTGACAGGGTGGTTTGGTCCCTTTTTCTTGCTGGTGATGGTCGGTGAAGGGTCTTGTCGCCGATGGCAGTGGTCCCAGGCCATAAAGAAGGGAAAGAGGGACGGTAGGGATACCAAGCTTCTTCTCTGTCCAGGTCCCAGGAGGCTGGGGAGCTCAAAGAAGAAGAAAAGGAGAAGGAAACTAAAGAACCGGGGGAGGGGGAGCCGCTTAGTCCAAAAAATAGGTTTTCGGTCCCCCTCCTTTGTTTTGTGTCCTCCTGATTTTTTTGAGGGCTCATTTTAATGGTTTCTCTTAGGGTTTCTTGTAGTGGTTTCTTTTATTCTTTTTTTTGCATACATTAATACCTGCTGTATTTATAGTGGAAGAGTTTCATTCTTTGTGAAAAACAAAGTTTTAATTAAACTTGTTTTTTTTTTAAATTTGAATTTGATTAAGAATTAAATTTGAAAGTAAATAATTACCATTATTTTAAAGATAAAAATAAGATAACAAAAGCATATTATAGTTCATAATTTTCACACAAGCTATTAAATTATATTTTTCATCAAAATAAATATATCATATTTTAATTTTACATTTTAAATCTTGAAATTAAAGTAAAAGCTAATTGACCAAAATTTGAATTACAACAATCACCGTACCCTAGACATCATCCCCAAATCAACTCGGTAGCCTCTCAATCAGCCTGGAGACGAACATCAACCTCTAGAATTCCACAAAAACCAATATCAGCCTTCATCCCGGCCCATCGAAAAACCAGAGCCTTAATATGTTTATATTTTTCTTTTCAATCACCAGAGATTAAATAGACTTCCATGTTCTTTGGAGATTAGTATTCGGCAACTTTTATATCTAGGTTAATTTAGGTTTTCAAATCTGGTCCTTTTTTTTTTTTTATCATGCTTAAAGCATTAGGAGATTAATTAGGTTTTTCTAGCAACCGGAATGTCATGGTGTCACTCTCTCCTCTTCCTTTGGGCTAATTAATTTTAGATGGTCCTTCTTTTGGCATGGAATCATGAATAATTATTGACCATCTTGCTTAATCATTTCTGGATGTGATTAAATTGCATCCGTATGGTCTATGATTGTAATAAAGTAAAGATCATGAATAAACATGTGGTTGGAGGAGCTTTTTCGTATTTATATTGTAATTCTGATCCAAGCTCATGAATCCCATAATTCAAATAATGTCTAGCTTGTGGCTAAGTGGACCTCGTCGAAAAAAAACTTGTTTTTGTCACCAAGATGCTATCATTATTTCCATGAGGCCAGTCTCCATAGTTTCAAAAGCCAACACAAACCATGACAACAACCTTCTCTCCTCTCCATAGTTAACAACTTACCACACAGTCTTTAACCAGATTCAATAAAAAAAGAAAAAAAAATCATTATCAAAACACCCTTCTCCTTTGACCATTTCGCTTCAATATCCAAAATCCTCTCAGTAATTCAGCTTCAGTTCTCAGACGTTAGCCATCATTTTTAACTTCAACAGCCATCTCCAATAATCACAGAACCAATTAATCCATGACAACAACCTTCTCTCCTCTCCCAGTGACTTCCTATCCATGACCATCACCATATAAACAAACAGAATTCACCATAGAGCACTAAACCCAGAACTCCCTCCTCCATCTTCAGCCTCCTCTCAAACTAACAGACTCCATCTCCTCTCAAACAAACAATCCAAAGAAATAAAAAAAATAAAGAAGCTAGGGTTATACAGAATAATACAAATTAAATACTTAAGAAAATTTAGTTTATCCAAAATATATAAAAAAAACCTATATATAAAATAAACTAAATAAAATAAAATAAAAATTAATTTACCCTTAATAAATAATAAAACAAAATAATTCCATATTACCCATCATGATATCTTTAAAATTAACACGTCCTGGTGTTTTCTTGATGCAAAACATGAGGCCAGGGAGGTCAGTCCATCAAACAGAAACTCAATAAGACAAAAGTATCTTTGACCTTAACACTTCAGTCTCCATCAAGGCAACCCATCCCAGTCATCAATAATCAAAGAAGAAACAACAACGAAACCCAATAAAACATTCACTATGAACAGTAAGAAATTGAAAACTTGAAAGAAGCAAAATAAAGAGAGAAAAAAATATTAAATAAATAGGGGCTTGGTAACCAGCACTGTGAAACAAAATTCAATTCCCCAGTAACGTATTTAAATTTTTGAATGAGTGATAAAAATATTAAAATAGTATTTTCACTCACATGACTGAAATGTTTTTCAAAAGGATTTGGATTGTGTTATATATATCTCTCTGCAAGTTGCCATCTTTGTGGCCGACATTGACAAAGAATATATGTTGTTTATTAACAAGATAACTCAAGAGGTTTTTCTCAAACAATAGAAAAAAAAATAAAAAATAGCATATTTGAGCGATGCCCTCGCAAGATGCACGCGGCACATGCACCTCTCTTGAAAAAACAATAAAAACATAAAAAAAACATATTTTTTTTAAAGAAAAATCAACATATTTTAACTCGATTTTTTAAAAGTGAATACTTTAGTTTATGTTATGCTATCTGCAAATGATGACCACACGCACACCACAACAAATAGTGTGCAAATAAAATATACACTCCCAACAATCCGGCTTTCTTCATGGCCATTTTTTTTAAAAGAGAGGTTCATGCGACACATGCGCCTCGTTACATGCAGATGACTTTCGGGTTTTTTTAAAAGTTGGTGTAGTTTTATAATAGTTATTGTTTCTAAAAATATATTTTTTAATTTTTTTTAAAAAATAATCTAAAATGTAAAAAAAATTAATTTAAAATAAAAAAATATTTTTTTAAAAAAACACTTTTAAAATATAAGAGACGAAATGTTCAATAAAATAATTACTCGAATAATTAATTGATTTAGAGGATCACCGTGATACCTTAACGGTAGCTTCAACGAATCGAATAATGTTGCTCCCTAATTATTAAATAAGTAATAATTAGAAAGATAGCCTTTAAAGTGGTAAGAGTAAGCGTATCAATAAGTAAATTGCATGGTAGGTTGTCATTAGTTACAATTTATGTGAGAAAAATAAAGATTTCATGTGTGCATTTTGAGAAAAAAAATCAAAATCCTTAAATTTACTATTATATTTATGTCAATTATTTATTTCAATCATTTTTTGTTAATTTGGTTAAATAATTCTTATGTTCTTTAAATGTGTTCATTTAAAACTTGTATTTTCTAGTTTTCCCAAATAAATTAATAACTAATTTTGATCATGTCTTGATGTTAAATTAAGTTAAAATATTGTTTTTAAAAAAGAAACATAAGAAAAACTCTATCTAATTCCTACACCAAGATTTGGTAAAACTTATCAATCACTTATTTTATTTTAACTTTGAATTTATTAATTTGAATAACAAATAACATATAAGAAAATATTTTAATATTTATAAAAATAAAATTAATTTTTGGGATGAAAACAATTAAGAAAAGAAAGGATAAATTAAAAAGAATTGAGATAGGTTGCCCTAGGCCTAGGTAGCGGAACACCTCGGTTAGTGAGTTAGCTCATAAGTATGTATTTGGACCCAAGCACTTAAAAATAAAATAAAAAGGGTAGATGAGGACAATGCATCGCTCATTCCAAGCTGACGAATTGTTTATTAAGAAGTCTTGTTGACTAACTAAAAATTTAGGGTTGACAGATTTCAGATTTGTTTTTTGAAAAAAAACATTTTATTTAACATATGTTTATTCAAAACCCTTTCAAAAGCTTTTTAAAATCTAATTTCAACCCCAAAATGCATTTCAAACAACCAAAATAAAAGAAAAAAATGAATCAAATAGAAAAATCTATTATTACTATTATTCTCTCATATACTTTAACTAACCTTTTCAGATTCGAAAATATGTTAATAACCATTATTTTTGCATCCAGAATTTAATTTGTTGAAATTTTCTCTCTCTTCTCTCAATTTTTTTTTTAATGCCATACAAATAAAGGTGGTTTACCGAGATATAAAGTTTGAAAAATTATAGAATCTAACTGCAAACTAACCTATAAAAACATAAATAATGAAATCATGGGAGAATCTATTATAGTGATTAGTAATTTATCATTCTTTTTATTTTTATTTTCTAATTATTAATAATTATCGAATAATAATATAATTATAATCAAAATAACAATATAATTATAAATCAAAAAGTTATGTGCGTATTGTACTTTTTATGAACTATGATTTAGGAGTGGTTAATAGAATGATAATAATTATTTTTTAAAGTGTTTTTTTAGGGTATATTAAAATAATATATAATATATATTTTTTATTTTTTATATTATTTTTTATATCAACATATTAAAAAAACTTAAAAACATAAGAAAAAATTAGTTTGAAGAAAAAAAACATAAAATAAAATTTATTTTTTAAAAACAATTTTTTTTTAATTATTATTCTATCTATTGAAGATATAATTACACGCTTTCACATGCATAAATCTTGCCTCCTGCATTAATATTCTCTGGAAAAAAAAGGAGACAACTCGTATATATACTCAACTTTTCATTGGCCATCGCAGTACGAGGGAGAATTAATCCTTTTATAACTTTTGCTATCAACAAGCACAGTGGGCATCACAGTACGAAAAGACCTTTTTCGTATCGCGATAGCTGAAGTCTTTGGCTGTCTCCCTCGGTAATTAAACTGTCCCTCGCATTAATTTTGTACCATAGATCTTTCTTTCTCTCGCCACCATAGCTTTCATGTTACAATGACATCTGCGTCTTCATCTTCATATTCATCTTCAAAACCGTGGATTTATGATGTGTTTTTGAGTTTTAGAGGCGAGGACACGCGCAAAAATTTCACCGATCATCTCTACTTTGCCTTCAAAGATGCTGGAATCAACACATTTAGAGACGACAATGAGCTCCGAAGGGGTGAAGATATTTCGACAGAGCTATTACAAGCGATCCAAAAGTCTAGGATTTCAGTCATTGTGTTCTCAGAAAATTATGCAAATTCAAGATGGTGTCTTGAGGAACTAGTGAAGATCATGGAGTGTAGGAGAAGCTGTAGGCAACTTGTTTTTCCTATATTCTATGATGTTGATCCATCTGATGTAAGGAAACAAACTGGAAGTTTTGCAGAGGCCTTTGCTGGACATGAAGAAAGGTTTGTGCTCCAGACAGACAAGGGCAAGGTGGCGACGTGGAGGATGGCTTTGACTGAAGCTGCAAATTTGTCTGGATGGGATTTGAGGAATGTTGCGGATGGGTAAGCACTCATAAAATTAACCATCCTTACTAATTTAATGGACTTTATAATTTGAATTAATAGTAATTCTTACGTTATCAATGATATGATCCAAGTGATAAAATTCTCAAATTTAAACCTTTTGTATATATTAATAATAATAATAAAAAAAAATTTTGAACCATTTAAATTGTTTTTTTTTTCCTACCATCCGAAATCGTATGATTGGGGCAGGCATACACAGCTATTAAGGATGAAGATGTTATTATTAAAAAAAACTAAAATAAAGTATAATTTTGGTAGAAGAAATAACAACTTGCATGTACAAAAATGCTATAAATTTTCAAAACAATTTCAATGAAACAAAAAAAGTTGCAAATGGCAATGATACCAAAGGAGTCCTTAACGTGCGTGAGAAAGAGGTTTTTCTTATTTTTTTTTATTTTTTTTCTTGTGATAGGAGAAAGAGGCTAGTTGAATTCCAATATACAGAGAAAAAGTAATTAATGACACTAATTTATAATTATAAAAATAATCGTTTCTTTTGATAATGAGAGTTTCATCTAAGTTATTTTTTATTTTCTTTTTATGAGGAAGTAGATCTGCCTCTCGGAAGATATTTTGGTTTGGGTTAATTTTGGATTTTTTTAGTTGTTTTTAGGTTGTTTGAGACCATAAATAGGTTTAGGGTATTTTTTAGGTTTTTTTAATAAAAAATAAGGTTTTTGTTTGTTGCAAAAAAAAGATAAAGCTCTATTTTTCTTATGACCCTCTAGTCACTGAATTTTTCAAACAACAAATGACATGTTATCTATTTAATTTTTTTCAAACAACAAATGATATGTTATCTATTTAATTTTTTTTTAAAATAGATGACAAGTGATTAACCCTTAAATAAATAAATAAATAAATAAAAACAAGCTCTGTTGTGTGGGTTGGGCTTTTTTAGATGGCCCAAGTATGTAGGTCTACAATGCTCACACATTTCGTTTGTTTTGGACTTTTTTTTTTTAAAAAAAACAAATTATATTAGCTAAAAGATAAATTTAATAAAAAAATTATTAAATCTAGTTGAAACCATAATCCAAGTAATAGGTTTGACAGATTAATCTAAAAAATCCGAGTTGATCTAATATTTTGTTGTTTGAATAATATTTTAAGAAATTATGTCGGATTGAAATTTTTTAAAACATTTGGTTTATTTTGAGTTTTTCTTTGTGAAGTATTTTTTTCTAGGATATATTTATTCAAATTTGATTTTTACATGATTGTAACTGTGTGATTAGATCGTGAAACTCAAATCAATTAAATATATTGTTATCTTAATTTTTTTAAAAAAAGATAAGCGATACTAAAATTTTTTTAAGCATTTTTTAATTGATTTTCATGATGTGTTTTGTTTTGATTTTTATAAGATTAATTATTTTTAATTTGGTTTTCTTAGGATTAATTAGTTTTAATTTTAATATTATAAAATTTTTCATCATCTTGATTTTTTTAAATCTAAACCACACTATTACGGATTGTACCTTTACTTGGGAAATTTCTACAGATTTTTGACAAAGGGCAAAAGAAAAAACAGAGATTGTGATATGTGATCATTCACTTAATTAATTAATAACTTTAGATGGGAAGAAAATAATTAATAAAAAAATTTCTTTTGTAGAAATCACATTATGCTAAGAAGTTTGTCGACTATTAACCATTTGATGATACTACCATCCCGTAGCGGCTAAGAGTTAATTAATTAAAAAAAATTGTTTTCGTAGAAATCACATTATCTTAAGAAGTATGTTGAGTATTAATTAACTATTAACCATTTCCTTCTAAAATTTTAGTTTGGTCGCTCATATTTTTATATTTATGTTAATAGGTAATTCATCCTCTTATTAGAAATTTAAATTTTAGTTATTAAAAATTTAATTTTAATATCAAATTTAATTTTTTAATTTTTTTTCTTGTGAAAGAAGAGAGAAGCTAGCTGAATTCTATATAGAAAAAGAAAATCTTCATTAATACTAATTTTGATAATAAAAATAATTAATCTTATCAATGAGTTTCATTTGATAATGAGAGTTTCATCTAGATATTTTTTTTCATTCACCTTTTCTATGAAGATAGATTTACCCGTGAAAATATTTTTGGGTTCGAGTTAATTTTCATGTTTTTCAGCTGCTTTTGGGTTGTTTAAGGCAATAAATAGATTTAGGATGTTTTTTAAGTATTTTGGGTAAAATATATAGTTTTATGCAAACAAAAAATAGCATAAGCCTCATTTTTCCTGTAACCCTCTAGTGAATTTTGCGAACATTAGATACGTGTAATCTGCTTATTTTTTTTTGAAAAAAGATGAATGATTGGTCGTTTGCCTTTTAAAAATAAAATAAAAAGAAGGCAAGTTGGTCTATCATGTGCCTGCATCTAGCTCCCTTTAGGCTTTTTTTTTTTTAAAAAAATTATATTAGGTAAAAAATAAATTTAATAAAAAAAATATTAAATCTAGTTGAGACTATGACCCGACTCATAGGTTTGATAAATTAATCTAAAACGATCTGGTTGATCCAATATTTTATCATCAGAATAATTTTTTTAAAAAATTATTTTAGATTGAATTGAAAAAAAACATTTGATTTATTTTGAATTTGTCATTGTGATGTATTTTTTTATGAGATTTATTTGTTCAAATTTGACTTCTACATAATTGTCATAGTGTGATTAGAAGGTAAAACTCGGGTTGATTAAATCTATTATTACGTAATTGTTTTTTAAAAATAAGCGGTATGAAGAGTTTTTTAATGTAAGCTCTTTTTTAAATTGATTTTTTTGGTTTTTGTAGGATTAATTATTTTTTATTTGGTTTTTGTAGGATTTATTGGGATTTTTTCGATATGCAGCATTTGTCAATGTATAAATCACTTCATTGGCTTGTGAGGAGTGATTGATCTTGAAAATCTAACCTGCACTTTTCAATTTGAAACCGAGCAATTTGGATCATCAATTGGATCATTTTTTGAATCTTGGACCAAGATTCATGTGATGCAAATCCAAGTTGATCTTCTCAATGATGATTTTGGCTTAAATCTGTTATATAATTAACCTCATAGTGGGTTTTGTTATAAGAACGTGCCTTTTGAAAAGAGAGCTGGTATCTAGAGCTTATTTGTTGTTAGGGACTAAACTACTAGTCGATTTGGTGTATGGATATCATCACTATCCAATTTATTTTTAAAAAGATTTCAATAAATAAATAATTTTAATAATTTAGGTAACGATACATACTGAGAAGAAGAACATTATCAGTAGATAATCCAGGGTTGAGGAACTAAATGGTGATCTAAGGAATGAGATGTTCTGCTTGGGGCTGGATTTTCTTCAGGAAAACTACAAATTATAAAATATTTTGGATTGTGCTTTACATAATACATTCTAATTGGCTGTTTTATGCTTCAAGTCTCACTATAATTTGTTGACAATTATTTGCAGGCATGAAGCAAAATTTATAAAGAAAATTGTTGGGGAGATTTTGAGAGAACTGAGTAGCACATACTTGTTCGTAGCCTTCTATCCAGTTGGGATAAATCCTCGTGTGCAACAATTGAACTTTTTGTTAAATGCTGGATCAAGCGAGGTCAGCATTGTAGGAATATATGGAATGGGAGGCATAGGGAAAACAACCATTGCCAAGGCCATGTATAATGAGTTGTTTCATAGTTTTGATGGGAAATGTTTTCTCGCCAATGTTCGAGAAATTTCACAGCAGCCAAATGGTCATGTCAAACTGCAAGAACAACTTCTTTTTGATATCCTGAAGACAGACAAGATTAAGATTGGCAATGTTGACAGAGGAATGAATATGATAAAGGAAAGACTTCACAGTAGAAGAGTTCTTCTCATACTCGATGATGTAGACAAATTAGATCAGTTACAAGCGATAGCGGGGAGTCGAGATTGGTTTGGTTCAGGAAGCAGAATCATTGGAACAACAAGAGATAAGCATGTTCTAACAGTTCTTGGAGCTGATCGAGTATACATGGCCAGAGAAATGAATGACATTGAAGCTTTGGAGCTCTTTAGTTGGCATGCCTTTCGAACAAGCCATCCCGTCGAAGATTATAAGGAGTTGTCAGAACAAATTGTTGACTACTGTGGAAGATTGCCACTAGCACTTGAAGTAATAGGCTCGTTTCTATTTGGTAGAAGTATAGTTGAATGGAAAAGTGCATAGGAGAAACTGAGAAGAATTCCTGATGATCAAATTCAGAAAAAGCTCCAAATAAGTTTTGATGGCCTGAATGATGACACACAGAAAGATATATTCCTTGATATATCATGTTTCTTTGTTGGGATGGACAAGGAATATGTGTTACCAATATTAAATGGCTGTGATTTTTTTGCAGACATTGGACTTAGTGTCCTCACTCAGAGGTGCCTTGTATCTGTTAGTGAAAAGAACAAGCTAATAATGCATGATTTGCTTCGAGATATGGGGAGAGAAATTGTTCGTGCGCAATCACCGAACAATCCAGGAAGGCGGAGTAGATTATGGATTCCTGAAGAAGTTGGTGACATTTTGAGAAGAAACATGGTGAATGCATTCAAACTTATCATCATATAAATTCATGTTTTGAAAAAATATCTGATCCTTACCTCTTAACGTGGTTTATTGACAGGGAACTGAAGCAATCCAAGGGATGGCCATAAACTTGCTGAAAGTGAATGACCTGAATGTGGATGTAAATGTGTTTTGCAATCTGCAAAACCTAAGGCTGCTCCAGCTCAATCATGTAAAGCTTGGTGGAGGCTGTGAATATCTTTTGAGAAAATTAACCTGGCTCTGTTGGCATGGATTTCCACTCTCGTTCATACCTGATGGCCTCTATGGGGAAAACCTTGTTGCTATAGAGGAAAACATTGAGGAAAACATGGATATGGCATAGCTTCAGCCTTCAGGTTTTGGCGTTTTCAATGTTGTCTCTGTTGAAGCTCGAGTTCAAGATGATATTTTATCCATTATGCCTGTGTAATAAAGGGTTTTTGTGATGCAGGAGATTCTAGAAGTGTTGAGCTACTAAATATGGAGTTGAAGGTGTTGGACTCCTTTTAACAGTACGTAGTCCAAGTGTTGAGCTACCAAAATTTATATTTTGGTAAAATTTTCAACCCTATTTTGAACATCCAGTGTTTAATTTAAAATTTTATCTTCAATTATGAGACTGATATAACATCTAGGTTTTTCTCTCAAGTCGTTTAATTCACTTCCTTCATATTTTCTCCTTCCAATCTAATTTTTTTTAGTTCAGGCTGCCCACTTTTGTAATATTTTTGTTATTTTTGTCACGTCTATGGAACTAGCTAGTAGTAAAAGAGCTGTTTTTCCGGACATGATGCTCCTCTTTGCGAGACCATAAACATTGAAGAATTTCTTGGTGATCTCTGAGATAAATAGTGTTCGCACTCTTTATCTGTTTTGAGCAGTGAATCTTCTATCAAGTTTGGCTCACAGTGAAAAAAGAAAAAAGAAATGCTACATATTCAAAGAAAAGAAGTTTTGCACCAAAGACTGTTTTTGAATATATATATATATATATATATATATATATATATATGGATTCTACTTATTCTTTTTTAATTTTGGTTAAAAAAACTATAATTTGTAATTTTTGTAATTGTTTTTTCAAATTACAGCTATAAAAGCTACCATAATATTAAATACATACTGATATAATCATTTGATTATTTCATGTGTCAATCACCAATCTAAAGGTGTATTTATTTTTTCAGTTTAACTTATTTATATTTGTGGTTCAACTTGATTTTTAAATTCTTTTTTAACTAAAAAGATATTAAATTGATGTTTTTTATGCATTTTAATGATTGTGATGCAATAATATAAAAAATAAAAAATATAACTATTTTTTATGTATTTTTAATTAAAAAATATTTTTATAAAAATATTATGTATGACATTATCAAACATATAATAAGGTGAGAGTGATTTTTATAAACCAAAAATATTAGTTTTACAATCCGTAATCAAGATTGGTTGCTATGTGACATTAACTGTTAGAGATGCACAACCTACTGTTTCGCTCTGACACAGATGTTGTGTGTGGTCCCGCACCATGTGATGGGGGGACCATCGCATTAATTAAGGAGGCAGCTGGCTGCCTCTTTGATTTAAATGTGTCTGCCACTGTAGAAGGCAGACGAGAGAGAGGGAGAACAGAATTAAAAGAGAGCAAAAACAGAGGAGAAAACCGAGAGAAAGAAAGAAGAGGAGGCAGCAGAGCAGTCTGTCTTCTTTCTTCGATTTCCAGTTCGTTCACCGTTGGATCGGGCTGAGATTTGGACAGCAGCTTCCAGACACGTTACTCTTCATTCTGAACGGTTGGATCGGAGATTGGTGGTGTGGAAGCTGGCCGTTTGGACAGATAACGGGGCTGTCAGTATTGTGAGCTTTTCTCTAACATTACTCTCTTTAATCTTGTTGTAATCCGAGAATAAGTTGTTCTTGATGATATATATGTTGTAGCCCTTAGTTGAATCTGAGGAAGAACTATTGTGAACCCATTATTTGTGATAGTGGAAGTTTTTAGGTGGACTCCGGTCCCGTGGTTTTTCCCGCATCGGGTTTTCCACGTAAAAATCTTGGTGTTGATTTGTGTGATTGTTGCATTATATTTGTTCATTGTTTGATTCTGTTTTTTACTGCACAAAGAGGGAAAAAGGATTGGGACTTGTGAATTGTGAATTGTATTCCGCTGAATTGATCCGATTAGTTGTCCCGAGTTTTCCCAACAAAGTGGTATCGAGCATTTGGTTGTGTAGATTGAATTCTTGTGCGCTTAAAATGGAAAAGGAAGATTCGGGCATGATAAAGCTCACTTCCTCAAATTATTTTCTCAGGGAAAACAATGATGGAGGATCACTTATATTGCAATGATTTGGCTTTGCCGATTGAATGTAAAGGAATAAAGCCCGATGACATGGATGATGCAAAATGGAATGGACTAAATAGAAAGGCTACCGCTAATGTTAGAAAATGGGTATCTTCTAAGTCCATTAATCATATTTCTCAAGAACATGATTGCTATACAAAGTGTGGAAAATGTTGGAAGAAACCTTTGCCAAGGAGAGTGCACAAAACAAGGTTTTTGTAATTAGAGACCTTGTGAATTTGAAGTATAGAGATGGTGAAGATGCTTCAAAGGCATATAAATGTTTTCCAAGGGTTCTTGAATCAATTTGTCATTGATGAACCTTGAGTTAGCCGATGAAATGCAAGCATTAATCCTATTGAGTTCATTGCCGGATAGTTGGGAGACTTTGGTAGTGTCACTTAGCAATTCTACTCCGAATGGAAAGCTCACTTTGAAAACAAGTGAAGGATTGTATCCTCAATGAAGAGAAGAGGAGGAAAGGGACAAGCACTTCCGAGTCTCATGCACTTGTTACGTAAAGTCGAGGAGAAGTCAAAGCAGGTTCTCTCACGGCAAGCAAGATGGAGAATCCAAAGAATAGAAAAGGCAAATGGAAGCCAAGAGGAAGATCTCACCAAGGAAGGGGTTTAAGTGTTATTATTGTGACAAGCCCGGGCATATGCAAAAGGATTGCGTAAAGTATAAAAGAGATAAAAAGGGTAGAGATGAAGACAAGAATGAAGAGAATGGTACAACTGCAGTTGTGTTTGATGGTGATGTTGCCATTGTGTGTGATGATGGCTGTGTTAATCTTGCATGTCAAGATACCACCTGGGTTGCGATTCAGCAGCTTTTCTTACCATGTTACACCCCGACATGATTTTTACACATTCTACACCCTGGGTGACTTTGGTCAAGTTAGGATGGGAAATCAAGGGATGGCTAGTGTTGTGGGCATTGGAGATATTTGGTTGGAAACCAATACTGGGTGCAAGTTGCTACTCAAAGATGTTAGGCATGTGCCCGATATGCGCCTACATTTGATCTCTACCGGTACTCTTGATGAAGAAGGCTATCATAGTTACTTTGGAGATGGTAAATGGAAACTCTCCGTAAATTCCCTAATTGTTGCTAAAGGGAAGAAGATGGGTCTTTACATGTCACAAGCCAAGGTGATCAAAGGGGAGGTGAATGCAATTGAAGATTGCTCTACCGATCTATGGCATAAGCGGCTTGGACATTTGAGTGAGAAAGGCCTTGGCATCCTTGCCAAGAAGAACTACCTTCCTTTAAAAGGTATGAACTTGAACACATGTACTCATTGTTTAGTTGGTAAACAACATAGAGTTGCATTTCAAAGATCACCTCCACATAGAAGATCACATGTTCTTGATTTAGTTCATACCGATATTTGCTCAATGATTGATAAGTCTCTTGGAGGTGCATTGTACTTTGTTAGTTTTATTGATGATCACTCCAGAAGATTTGGGCCATTTGTTTGAAATCCAAAGATCGTGTGCTTGATGTCTTTAAGGATTTCCATGCCGAGTTGAAAGAGAAACTGGTAGAAAGTCGAAATGTGTTCGAGCGGACAATGGTGGTGAATACAGGGGTCCTTTTGAGAAGTATTGCAGGGAACATGGCATCAAGTTGGAGAAGACAGCTCCTAAGACTCCACAAGCAGAATGGAGTGGCCGAGAGAATGAACAGAACCATTGTTGAAAGAATTAGATGTATGCTCTCTCATGCAAAGCCGCCTAAGTCCTTTTGGGGTGAGGCAATGAAGACTCCAGCTTGCCATGATCAACCTTTCTCCATCGGTTCCTCTTGAGTTTGATGTTCCGGATAGAGTTTGGAAAGGAAAGGATGTTTCCTATGCATACTTGAGAGTGTTTGGATGTAGAGCATTTGTACATGTTCCAAGGGATGAAAGGTCTAAGCTTGACAAAGAAGACAAAGCAAGTGTATTTTCTTGGGATCCGAAGATGATGAGTTTGGCTATAGGTTGTGGGATCCAAAGGAGAAGAAAATTGTGAGAAGCAGAGATGTTATCTTCTTTGAAGATCAAACCATTGAAGACTTTGAACCGAAGGAGAAAACAGAGTCTACAACTTTTATTCCATCTAATTCAAATCCAAGACCTACTCCACGCTTACCTTTGATGCCCGATAATCATGGGGGAGATTTGCAAAATGATGATAATGGTGGTTTTCTTGATGAGCCATTAGTTGGTGATCCCGAATCGCCTAATGATGATATTGATGTTATTCCCGAACGAGTTATGCAAGAAGCTCCGAGATGAGCCACAATTGAGGAGGTCAACCGACCTCGCCAACCTTCCACCAAATATTCTCCTCATGAGTATGTGCTAGTTAATGATGGGGGAGAGCCGTAATGCTTTGATGAAGCCATGTCACATGAGAAGAAAAGTGAGTGGTTGCAAGCAATGCAAGAAGAGGTGAAATCCTTGCATGAAAACCATACCTTTGAGTTAGTGAAGCTTCCTAAAGGTAAGAGAGCACTCAAGAACAAATGGGTGTTCAAAGTTGAAAATTGATGAACATTGCTCACAACCAAGGTACAAGGCAAGATTGGTTGTGAAAGGTTTCGATCGAAGAAGGGTATTGATTTTGAAGAAATCTTTTCACCAAAGGGTCAAGATGTCTTCTATCCGAGTTGTGCTTGGCTTAGCCGCTAGTTTGAATCTTGAAATTGAGCAACTTGATGTGAAAACCGCCTTTCTCCATGGTGATTTAGATGAAGAAATCTACATGGAGCAACCTGAAAGGGTTTGAAGCAAAAGGCAAAGAGCGCTTAGTTTGCAAGTTGAAAAAGAGCTTATATGGGTTAAAGCAAGCTCCAAGACAATGGTACAAGAAGTTTGATTCTTTCATGGTGGATCATGGTTATGACAGGACCACTTCGATCATTGTGTATTTATGAAAAGGTTTCCGGATGGAAACTTTATTATTCTCTTGTTGTATGTGGATGATATGTTGATTGTTGGCCATGATGCTAAGAAGATTCAGATGTTGAAGGAAGAGTTAAGCAAGTCTTTTGCAATGAAAGACTTAGGACCGGCAAAACAGATTCTTGGTATGAAGATCACACGTGAGGAAGAAGGAGAAACTTTGGCTATCTCAGGAGAGATATGTCCAAAAGGTACTTGAGAGATTCAACATGAGCAACTCCAAACCGGTTTGTTCTCCACTTGCAAGCCACTTTAAACTGAGTTCTAAGCAGTGTCCTTCAAGTGATGAAGAAAGAGATGAGATGAAAAAGGTTCCTTATGCATCCGCAGCTTGGTAGCTTGATGTATGCCATGGTTTGCACAAGGCCGGATATAGCTCATGCAGTTGGTGTGGTTAGTCGGTTCCTCTCCAATCCTGGTAAAGAACACTGGTCAGTCAAGGAAATGGATACTCGTGTATCTCAAAGGTACTTCTAGTTTCAGCTTATGTTTTGGTAATGATAAACCCGTGTTGGATGGATACACAGATGCGGATATGGCTGGTGATGTTGATTCTAGAAAGTCCACATCGGATACTTGATGAAGTTTGCGGGGGAGCAGCCTCATGGCAATCAAGGCCGCAAAAATGTGTGGCATTATCCACTACAGGAGGCCGAATATATTGCTCTTACTGAAGGGGGCAAAGAGTTGTTATGGATGAAGAAGTTCCTACATGAACTTGGCCTAGTTCAAGAGAACTTTGTGTTGCACCGTGATAGTCAAAGTGCAATCCATCTCGCAAGCATCCTACTTTTCACTCTCGGTCAAAGCACATTGAGGTTAGATATCAATGGATTCGAGATGCTATGGAGATGAAGTCATTTGTTGTTGAGAAGATCCATACTGATGACAACGTGTCAGATATGATGACCAAACCTCTATCGAGAGAGAAGTTTGAGTTTTGCGGAAGGGAGGCAGGCTTGTCGAGCCTCCTAAATTGAAGCTTACATGTTGATCGCCAGTATGGCGAATTCCTCTCACATGGTGCGTGAGGGGGAGATTTGTTGTGTGTGGTCCCGCACCATGTGATGGGGGGACCATCGCATTAATTAAGGAGGCAGCTGGCTGCCTCTTTGATTTAAATGTGTCTCGCCACTGTAGAAGGCGACGAGAGAGAGGGAGAACAGAATTAAAAGAGAGCAAAAACAGAGGAGAAAACCGAGAGAAAGAAAGAAGAGGAGGCAGCAGAGCAGTCTGTCTTCTTTCTTCGATTTCCAGTTCGTTCACCGTTGGATCGGGCTGAGATTTGGACAGCAGCTTCCAGACACGTTACTCTTCATTCTGAACGGTTGGATCGGAGATTGGTGGTGTGGAAGCTGGCCGTTTGGACAGATAACGGGGCTGTCAGTATTGTGAGCTTTTCTCTAACATTACTCTCTTTAATCTTGTTGTAATCCGAGAATAAGTTGTTCTTGATGATATATATGTTGTAGCCCTTAGTTGAATCTGAGGAAGAACTATTGTGAACCCATTATTTGTGATAGTGGAAGTTTTTAGGTGGACTCCGGTCCCGTGGTTTTTCCCGCATCGGGTTTTCCACGTAAAAATCTTGGTGTTGATTTGTGTGATTGTTGCATTATATTTGTTCATTGTTTGATTCTGTTTTTTACTGCACAAAGAGGGAAAAAGGATTGGGACTTGTGAATTGTGAATTGTATTCCGCTGAATTGATCCGGTTAGTTGTCCCGAGTTTTCCCAACAACAGACTGAGTTGAGGACTTTCAATGCCCCTGCCAAACTGAATGACTTGAACTTGACTTCAATTTTGTTGGATTACCGTACTTTTTTTAGCTGCTTCTCAGTTTCCTTGCCTGAACCTCACTTGATTTCACTGTTTAAGTTCGCATGCATTAAAAAATCGAGTTCTCTGCTTCATTACACTCTTCTCATTCTTATATGCAATCATATTCTTATAATACTGGTTCAAGGCCTTCTAATAATAGATGCTCTCAGGTGGCAAGATCGAGCTCCATGCCTCCAAATGGTAAGGACACATTGTACCAGAGCTTGCCACCTGGTGTAAAATCAGCTCTACGTTCCAAACTGCAATCGTTTAATGTCAAAGATGAGGTACTACTTTTTCACCTCAAAGAAGAGAGGGTAGAAAGTCTTTTATTTTCTCATCCATGCGGATGCTCTAGTTGTTTACTTCATTGTGATTTGTATGTCCAGCTTACCATCACAGAAATTAAAGATACGATGGAGAAGACACTGCAGTGGCTGGTTCCACTGTCCACTAACACAGCCAAGTATGTAATGCCATTATTTTCCCTCCCCAAAAACAGAAACTTTTCCTGCTTTAAATCCTTAATTTTCAATGTCTCATTGCCTAATTGTTAACATTTTTCTTTGAATTTTAATTGATTCGGAACAGAGTGCATCACGGTTTTGGTTGGGTTGGAGAGTGGGCAAGTTCCGGGTGAGTCCATTGCTTTCTTCCAATTGTTTTTAAGAATTTCATTTTTGCAATTTATTTTGTTAACAACAAGTAAGCTGAATGGCCCGAGTATAAGAAGATTTGGTCGTGGTGTGTACAGGTCTGAGGCCAACAGAAAACCTGCTGCTGGAGCAGCTGATATAATCCAGATTGAAACACTCCACCATGCGGACAAGGAGAAAACAGAAGCCTATATTCTTGAACAATTATTATGGCTTCACCATCTTGTCAGCAAAACCAAGAGTGTCTCTAGTGGTGTTAGCATAAAATCTCCTGCCAAGTCTGCAATTGGCACACAGGGTCAGAAGTCGAATCAGAAACAAGAGCAAGAGTCACCCAATGCAGCTGACTTGCCTGACGTTGTAACATCCAATGCACCACCACCAACTACCGAAGACCAAAAAATATTGCAGGACGCAAGCGAGGAAAACCAGATAGAAGAAAATAGTAAGAGCCAGGACATTAACTCAGTGGATACCAAGTTGAGAGAAGATGGTGGGCTGAGTACAACTAACAACAATTCCCCAAGAAGGAAAAGCGAGGACTCAGCTACTGTAAAAAATGTCCCTTCTGTGCTTCCCATCAGTGATATTGGTATTGACAAGGAGGAAGAATTGGATAAGATTGACAGAGTTGATGTGCTCAGATACAAGGGAAAGCCTGGACTTGTTACTGCCAAAACTTGAAAAACCTTCTTTCTTTGGTTCCACCATTGGCTTATGGGATGACAAGGAGAAACGATCGGATGTTAATAGTAAAGTTGATGTGCTCAGATAACTTATTGAATGATATACATGATATTGAGTGACAAGAAAATTCTAGTAATTTATAGACTGGGAAAGCCATGTTGTCCTTATGCATTTGGGCTAAGCCTGGCTGCATATACAGGCATTACAGCTTCTGTAATGATAGACAGAATCACAGTTTATACACTACTATATATACTGAAAGCATGCTGTACTTGGACCACAGGTCCAGTGGAACTAAAATTTAAAAAATTTGCCTTGGATTCTGGTGTATAGAGTGCTGTATCATTTTTTTTCTCACCTGGCAGTTTCAATCTTGAGCATTGTTGACTTCTTTTTGGCATAATTACTGGTGATCCGCTGACTCCAGTCTGGCTCAAGAGTTAATCTGATTAACAGCATGCAAAGCCACCAACCGATGCACAATCTATCAATATAAGCATAACTTTTAATCCAACTTTATACCTATTATCTATTTTCGGTTTTTTAGCTCCAAACTAGGCATGAAAGCTACTGCTTTGATTTTTTTTCTTGTTTTTTTTTATTCTTATTCCTAGTTAAATTATGACTTTCAATTTAATTTGAATTTTACTAATTAAAACGTTTCAACCATATAGGCTATTTTTCAAAAGAAAATCAATGTAATAAAGACTTCTAAGAATAAATAACAGGTTTCTCTGCAATTCTCTATAGTTAAAGGCTCTAATATTAGGACCTGAAAACTCTCCTTTTCTTCCCTGTAGTTTAGGGCTGGAAAACTTTATAAATTGAGGAACCTTATCCATGCTTTACAAGCTCTATCATGCAGAGAATGCATACTAATGAAGACAAATAAAAGAAAAAAAATGCCCACTAAATTAACAAAAAAAAGGGGTAATATTTTGGCAAAAGTTAGATATAAAAAATTCAGAATATTGGGTTTGTGTGTGAGCCAAGAACTAAGTTTTAGCCATTAAAGAGGGCGAGTGAATTTTTCAATATAATCACAGGGAAGTTAACAGAGAGGTTCAAAAAAGGAGATCTGAAGACGATGGAGTATGTTACCAGAGCTGACGCGAATACACCATGAAATGTTATTCACCTCTCCATCCCTTCTCACTCGTTAAATCAATGAGTTTTCGTAATCTGACCAGCTCTTTCTCCATCATCCACTGAAGCAAATGTTTCTAAATAATAACTAACAAAAAGGAAAATTTGTAAAACAAGTAATAGAGCAGTAAATGGCTACTGTTTTGGAACATAAAAGACACGATTGTGGGGATGGAAGGGACATCTTCATGTCCTTTCTGTTTTAAAGTCAGATAAAATTCATTTCAAAATTGTCATATAGATTTATTTTATATCTATTTTTCTTCAAACCAATTATGTTTCTACCTATTCTGAATGTGTTCTTTTTTTAGTTTTAGTGATATGATACTACCCTAATTAAAAAAAAAAACTAAAAATAACTTAGTGTTTCATCATAAATTTACACACAAAACATGGATTTAACTTATTTTTCTCTTCTAAAAAAAATCAATGCCTTAATTATTTATGATAATATAATCTTTACGTAAAGTTTATCAGTTATTATTAGATTGATCAGGAAAAAACTCGTCTTTTTATATTTTTAAAAGACAATAAAATAATTAAATTATCTTTTAAAATAAAATCTATTTAACTGACAGTTAAGGGTTTTTTCAAATTTTCAATTTTTACAATTTAATAAAATAATTAAATTACTCTTAAAACAAAAATTCTTGAATTGAAGTCCAGGTTTTTTTATATTTTTATCATGGTTTTTTTTAGTAATAATAAAATTGAGAATGATTCAATTTGATATTTTAATAGATATAAAATATTGATTAAAAACCAAAAGCATATATTCGGTCCTTTCTGTTTTAAGGGTTAATAAATTTTCATAGATATTTAAACTTTTTATTCAAAATATAGATAGGAAAAAATCTAATCCTAAGTATACCCTTGTAGTGCAATCTAAGAGAGTTTGTGAACTCTTTTATATATATATATATATTAACAATATACTAAAAGGCGTGGGGAAAGCACTGTAGCTTCCCCACGCCTTTAACATCCTTTCACTTATTAATATATTATATTATTATAATTGTTATATTATTATTATTATTATTATTATTATTATATTATATTATAGAACTGTCTTTATTTTTTTTCGTTTTTAATTTTTTTTAATGAATTTTTTTTGTTTGATTTAGTTTATTAATGTTAATTTTTTTTATTTAGTTATCAGATTTTCATGATACGGGTCCCGGGTTTGATAGATTAACCTGATTTGACGAAGTTAACCCGGATTTTTTTCTTTTTAATTAATTTTTTTCGTTTAGTTTAGTTTATTGATGTTAAATTTCTTTCTATTTAATTTTCAGACTTTCATAATATATATCCTGGACTTGACGGGTTAACTTGATTTGATGGGTTAACCCAGTTAAATCTGGGTAAACCCGTCAAATTTTTTTTTCTATTTAGTTATCAAATTTTCATAACGCGAATCCCAAGTTTTATGGGTTAACCTGGTTTGAAGAGTTAACCCAATTAATTCAGATTTTTTTTCTTTTTCTTTGTTTTTTTAATTAATCTATTTAATTATCATACTTTTATGAAACGAATTTATAGCCAGACCCACATCCAATATTCTTGGGTCCGGTGTTGCAGCCAGGCTCACTTAAATTTGGTTCATGCAAGTTTAATGTTTTATTAATATTATAAATATTACTTTTAGGTCGCTACGTTACCTAAACCCAAGACTTTTGGATATAGTTTTGCAGAAAAACCCAAAACTTTTAAATCTTAGTATTTTTATATATTTTTTATGAAAAAAAAATTACCCGCGGCATCGCGGGGTTATGTAACTAGTATATATATATATATATATATTATGAGTGGCTATTTCCAACATCCAAGCAATGGGAAAAAAACCCACAAACTAAATATTTCTAATTTAATTATATACATAGTTGAGAAATAAAAATTAAATTAAAGATATTTTGTCTTTTTAGTTGACTCTCAAGACTTGAATTATTATTATTATTATTTTTTTTATAACCCAAGGTGTCCGGGCCAGTTTGCACGCACCACGACTATTTTCAGGGTCTACTGAATATCCTGCAAGCTCAATAGACAAATAAACCATCACGGGAATGACAAACATATATATAAAAAATCGAACTCGGGATGAGGAGCAAGTCCGACCACTGAGCTATACCGTCAGGTGCTCAAGACTTGAATTATTGATTGTTGTCAGGTTAGCTAAATTGCATAGACTTTGTCAATTCTCGGCAAATGCGTTGAAAGCCACCAGTGGAGCTTCTCAACTAATGATCACACCAGTGAAATTAATGATGTACGTGTGTCACTATATGATTCCTCAATTTCATAAGCAAATCAAAACTACCTCGTTTCACTAATTAGTAATTATCAATATTATTAAACCGAGTTAACATTCAAGAATTAATCTAGCTTGATTAAATTGAAATGATATTATTTTATTTTATTTTTTAAAAATAAAATAATATGATTTTTAATTTTAATTTTTAAATTAAAATAGGTTTTGATTAGATTAAGTAGATTAAACTAGGTTAATTTTAGGTTGTTTTTGTTTTTTTAATATAAGACATTGGTTAGTGTACAGGTTGATAGAGTTTTAAATAAAATGAAATATAATAATAATTTTATAAATAATTAATTTGATTTCTTTATGGAATTTAAAGTGAGGATATAAAATGTTTTAAATTTATGAACTTTATATTTTTTTAAATAATAGAGGGGGGAAAAACTAAATTATAGGTAGAAATGTCTGGTTTATTTTTAATTTTTTTAATAAATATATCAAAGGACGAAAAAGATATTACTCCAATTGCGATAAGACTCAGTTTCTCTCACTGAAAAAGATAGTACTTCACATAAACTTTTATGGTCATTAATTTTGTACCGTGTATCTTTCTTTCACTCACCACCATAGCTTTCATGTAACAATGACATCTTCATTTTCATCTGCGTCTGCATCTTCATCTTCAAAACCGTGGATTTATGACGTGTTTTTGAGTTTTAGAGGCGAGGACACGCGCAAAAATTTCACCGATCATCTCTACTTCGCCTTAAAAGATGCTGGAATCAACACATTTAGAGACGACAATGAGCTCCGAAGGGGTGAAGATATTTCGACGGAGCTATTACAAGCGATCCAGAAGTCTAGGATTTCAGTCATTGTGTTCTCAATAAATTATGCAAATTCAAGATGGTGTCTTGAGGAACTAGTGAAGATCATGGAGTGTAGGAGAAGTTGTAGGCAACTTGTTTTTCCTATATTCTATGATGTTGATCCATCTGATGTAAGGAAACAAACTGGAAGTTTTGCAGAGGCCTTTGCTAGACATGAAGAAAGGTTTGTGCTCCAGAAGGACAAGGGCAAGATGGCTACATGGAGGATGGCTTTGACTGAAGCTGCCAATTTGTCTGGATGGGATTTGAGGAATGTTGCAGATGGGTAAGCACTTGACTAAGTTATTTAAATTAATAGTAATTTTTTTGTTTTCAATGATATGATGTAAGTGATAAAATTCTCAAATTCAAACCTTTTCTTTATAATAATAATAATAAGTTTCGAACCATTTAAAATATTATTGAAATTATTGAAATTTTCACTATTTTGTTTGTATAATTATGCTTGACTTATTCACTATAATTTGTTGACAATTATTTGCAGGCATGAAGCAAAATTTATAAAGAAAATTGTTGGGGAGATTTTGAGAGAACTGAGTAGCACATACTTGTTCGTAGCCTTCTATCCAGTTGGGATAAATCCTCGTGTGCAACAATTGAACTTTTTGTTAAATGCTGGATCAAGCGAGGTCTGCATTGTAGGAATATATGGAACGGGAGGCATAGGGAAAACAACCATTGCCAAGGCCATGTATAATGAGTTGTTTCATAGTTTTGATGGGAAATGTTTTCTTGCCAATGTTCGAGAAATTTCACAGCAGCCAAATGGTCATGTCAAACTGCAAGAACAACTTCTTTTTGATATCCTGAAGACAGACAAGATTAAGATTGGCAGTGTTGACAGAGGAATGACTATGATAAAGGAAAGACTTCACAGTAGAAGAGTTCTTCTCATACTCGATGATGTAGATAAATTAGATCAGTTAAAAGCGATAGCGGGGAGTCGAGATTGGTTTGGTTCAGGAAGCAGAATCATTGTAACAACAAGAGATGAGCATGTTCTAACAGTTCTTGGAGCTGATCGAGTATACATGGCTAGAGAAATGAATGACATTGAAGCTTTGGAGCTCTTTAGTTGGCATGCCTTTCGAACAAGCCATCCCGTCGAAGATTATAAGGAGTTGTCAGAACAAATTGTTGACTACTGTGGAAGATTGCCACTAGCACTTGAAGTAATAGGCTCTTTTCTATTCGGTAGAAGTATAGTTGAATGGAAAAGTGCATTGGAGAAACTGAGAAGAATTCCTGATGATCAAATTCAGAAAAAGCTGCAAATAAGTTTTGATGGCCTGAATGATGACACACAGAAAGATATATTCCTCGATATATCATGTTTCTTTGTTGGGATGGACAAGGAATATGTGTTACCGATATTAAATGGTTGTGATTTTTTTGCCGACTTTGGACTTAGTGTCCTCACTCAGAGGTGCCTTGTATCTGTAAATGAAAAGAACAAGCTAATAATGCATGATTTGCTTCGAGATATGGGGAGAGAAATTGTTCGTGTGCAATCACCGAACAATCCAGGAAGGCGGAGTAGATTATGGATTCGTGAAGAAGTTGCTGACATATTGAGAAGAAACATGGTGAATGCATTCAAACTTATCATTATATAAATTCATGTTTTGAAAAAATATCCGATCCTTTCCTCTTGACGTGGTTTATTGACAGGGAACTGAAGCAATCCAAGGGATGGCCATAAACTTGCTGAAAGTGAATGACATGAACATGGATGCAAATGTGTTTTGCAAGCTGCAAAACCTAAGGCTGCTCCAGCTCAATCATGTAAAGCTTGGTGGAGGCTGTGAATATCTTTTGAGAAAATTAACCTGGCTCTGTTGGCATGGATTTCCACTCTCGTCATACCTGATGGCCTCTATGGGGAAAACCTTGTTGCTATAGATATGCGATACAGCAACCTCAGACAGGTTAAGAATTCTAAGGTATACTAAAACTATCAAATATTTATCTAAACTTTAGTCTGCTATCAAACAATATCAATTTCTTTCTAACTCCTGAATCTTGCTTCCTTTCCTCAGTTCCTTTGGAAGTTGAAGTTTCTTAATCTCAGTCATTCTCATTACCTATCTCGGACTCCCGACTTTTCCAGACTTCCACATCTGGAGAAGTTAAAACTCAAAGACTGCAGAAGTTTGGTTGAAGTTCATCATTCTATTGGATACCTTGATAGACTTGTTTTGGTAAATCTCAAAAATTGCAAGCAACTTATGAGGCTCCCGAGTAGCTTCTGGAAGTCGAAGTCTATCGAGATTCTTTACCTCTCAGGCTGCTCAAAATTTGATGAATTGCCTGAGGACTTGGGAGATTTGGAATCCTTGACAATTCTCCATGCTGATGACACTGCCATAAGACAGGTACCAAGTAGCATAGTAAAATTGAAGAACCTCAAAGATTTATCACTTTGTGGCTGCAAAGGTTCAACTTCTGCAACATTTCCTTCACGTTTGATGTCATGGTTTCTGCCAAGAAAAAGTCCCAGTCCAACCAACCTGTTGCCACCTTCTTTTCATGGCTTAAACAGACTCACATCATTATCGCTCAGTGATTGCAATTTATCTGATGATGCGCTTCCTAGAGATCTTGGGAGCTTACCCTCACTAACCAATCTGGAATTGGACCGTAACAGTTTTCAAAGTCTACCAGCTGGCTTGAGCAGTCTTTTGAGGCTTACCAGTCTAAGATTGGACGATAACACCAGGCTACAAACAATTCCAGATTTACCTAGAAATTTGGATGTCTTGCACGCTTTGAACTGCACATCATTGGAAAGGTTACCAGATATATCAGTAGCTTCACGTATACGTTTACTGTACATTGCTAATTGTGCTAAACTGATTGAGGCTCCAGGATTGGATAAATCAAAGTCCATTACAGACATTGACATGGAAGGTTGCTTCAGTATCTCAAATACTTTAAAAAATAGCATGCACAAGGTATTCTTATCTGTCTATCTTTACTTCTTAAACATTTTTTTTTTGGATGTTGTTGTTTAACATGGAAAATAAAAATGGTACTCTTTGTGCAGGGATGTATTTCTGGTATGGTACTTCCTGGAAATGAGATTCCTGCCTTGTTCAACTATAAGAATGAGGGTGCTTCAATATTGTTTAAACTACCAAAATTCGACGGCAGGAACTTGAAGGGCATGAATGTGTGCATTGTTTGCTCAACTCATTTAGAGAAAAAACAAACTAAACGTATTAAAATCAAATTGACTAATCATACTAAGGGTTTTACCAAGGATTGTCGGAGAGTAGCAGTTAACTTGGTAAAATCCTGTGAAGATCACCTCTGGCAGGGCCATATATCAAATAAGAGTTTCCAACTTGATAGTGAAGATGAAGTGGAGCTTATTGTAGATTGTGGAAATACAATGACTGTGAAGAAGAATGGAGTATACCTAGTATATGAGCAAGATGAGGCAAGGCTTGAAGCTAAGAGAGGTCTTGATAATGATTATGGGGAGGGATCAAGCTGTGATAACCCATCTCAAGCAAAAAGATTGAGGTTTGAGACCAGTCAACAGAGTACTGAGGAAAACATGGATGTGGCATAGCTTCACCCTTCAGGTCTTGGCGTTTCCCATGTTGTCTTTGTTGAAGCTTTTGCTCAACACAATGATCTATACATTATGCCCGTGTACTAAAGGGTATTTGTGATGGAGGAGATTGTGGAAGTGCTATACTATTTTGAAGCTTTTATTCATTTGCCTTTTCAGTAGTTTTTGCCATAACTTTTGTTCCGAGTTGCACGTCGCATGCAACCAACAATATTTGTTGGACCCTAAATTCCATCGTCTAGGACTCTTATTTAATTTTCTAGTTTTTGTTGGGTCATATTCTAAAAGAAATAATATTTTTCCTTTAAATTTGAAGTTTTTGGAGGTTAAATTTCAATATTATCAAAAGTCCATGACCAAGCATGTCGATATGTGGCACCAGGGCTTGTAGCCCAGCGGCAGAGGCAAGGTTTCCTTGCCTCTGTCACCTGGGTTCGAGCCCTAGTGTGCGCGCCCGTCACCCACGCGGTGTCTTACATGTTTACTGGGCTTGCGGGGTGTTTAGTGGGTCCGGGGATTAATTGTGGTGCGCGTAAGCTGGCCCGGACACCCCGGATTACAAAAAAAAAAAAAAAAAAAAAAGCATGTCGATATGTGGGCAGAAAATGTCCTTTTAATGACTAAAGTCAAGCACTTAATTACATGTGCTTCACATTGTTAAAGCAAAGACATCCGTAGGATTGATAGATACAACTAGACAGTGAGAGTTCAAGCAGACATCAACTTGGACAGTGAGAGAGTTCAATTATTGTATTTATACAACTTCATCAACAATCATAGAGATTAAGTTATTTTTAAATAAAAATATAAAAAAGCATATTTATCAAGTTGTGCTTTCAAGTCCATCTAGCAAACAATAAATTCAAAGCCTAGTCTCACTGGATTTAAATTTAAATAGAATTTAACATTCACCTAGTAGATTGACATAATCTAATCTAAACATATCACTTAAAATAAAAAAAAAATCATTAAAAAATTTAAATAGCATTGTTTTGATTAAAAAATAAAATTGATACAAGTTTAGTAAATTACCCATTATTTGGACTCATGCCCGTGATTTATCAGGTGAGACTACAAGTCTAATTCAAACCAGTGTTTTTAAACCCAGTTCAAGGCTAGGATCATGGATTTTCATCAGGTTAATTCTAATATTTTATAAATTAAAATGATGTGATTTTGATAAAAAAAAAATAAAAAAATAGTTAATGGATCACAACCGGGTTTTTGACCGGGTTCGTCAGATTTTTAACTACTTTATATTTTTTTAAAACTTGGTCTGGTTCCAGTCTCAGATCAGCCGGATTCCAGGTCAACTCCCCCAACTAAACTAGGTTTTCAAACTATGATTCAAATTATAAAAACAACTAAACATGTTATTATTAATATGAAAGAGTTAGTTATAACTGTGTTAAAAACGCAGGGACCAATGAATTAGTTATTGAATAAAACATGGTTAGCTTGATATAGTTGAGACTGGAAGCACATCTTGGTGGCCTTCTCATAGATAAGCATGCCATTGCCACCAAGGGCTAAACTCATCTGGTCTGGATATCTTAGAAGCAACAATGGACTCTGTGTTCGTAGAGGAACGGTGTACACCTTGCATTCTAAAAATAAAGAAAAATAAAAAAGAATAAAAAAGATGCTATTGCTACTTCAAATTTTTTAATAAGAGGAGTTGTACAGCGTTCTCAATCAATTTTTTAGTGTTTGTTTTTAACGCTTAACTGTGATTTTTAAAATGTCTTTATTTATTTAAATGCATCAACATTATGCATGAAAGTATCAACTTTATGCCTCTAGTTTTGTCAAGAATAATGTACATGTTTTACTTCTATTACTTGATGAAACCGTTTATGAGATCCTTCCATGTTATCTAACTTCATATATTAGTTCAACACCGCTACACTCAAACTATCTAGAAAAAAATGCATTAGTAGTTTCTCGTTATATATCACTTCTGTTATTTTATTATAATAATATTTGAGATGGAGGTAATGAAGCATTGTGTTTCAGTGTATTTGATGAATTTAAGAAGTCAAAACTTCTTTAGTATCACCACATTAGGAACTAGACACATCCCTGCAGCTTGTTCTAGGTTGTATAAATCTACACCTTCAATAGTCCTGATTCTGACTTCTAGTGTTGTTATCTTATCTTGATCAATGTTATCAGATGTCTTGATTTTATGAAACTCATTGGAGAATGCATCTATAACTACAGGTTTTGGTGCTGGTGTTGTTAACTAAACAAATATTGGATTGTGTTTGGGTTCTGATCATGTTCACCCATTCTTTTTTCAAGTTGAGTTGTTGTCGACATCTGAATAAAGGTGACGAGTAAGTTAGAGAGCCTTTCACCAGATGCATTTCTAAGTGGTTGTTCGAGTAAGCTAATGAGGCGAGCCACACTTGCTTTCAGAAACTCTTATTGAAAATGGATGTCACAATGAGCATGCTCTTTATTTTTCATGTTTCTTGCTTGGAGTCATGTGTTGTAGGCTTTTTAAATATCTATATTTTGACCTATTGCATATATGATTGTTATTTATGATTAATGAATGTATGTATGTGGATGCAAATATATACACATGCATATTAGACATGGATTAAAGAGCTAAATATAGTTGGGGTTGAAATAGGACCAGTAATTGAGCATCACAAGCAAAAATAAAGTTTGGAAATTTTTAGGTCATAAATGAGGATTTCATTGAACAAAAATTGAAGGAAAAAGATTTAATTTGGCTAAGATCAGAAAAATTAAAGATCAAAGGCTAAAACACTTCAATTACACAAAAGAATTCAAAAAAAAATTTACATTTTCTTTTTAATTTTTATACTTAGTGAAATACCAAATTACCCTTCATTTGACATGATAATTATGTAAAAACCTTTGTAAAAACACAAAATTGGTTCTTGACTTAGCTTTAATTTTTTTTTAATCCAGGAGTATTTTGGTTGTTTCTCTGTATAATTAAAATGAAAAAAAAATTATTTGTTTAAAATCAATTTGGTAACATTGTGATTTGTTTTTTTTTATATCTAGTCAAATACAAAATTACCTCTTATTTAACATGATATTTATGTAAAAACCAATATAAAAATATAAAATTGACCTCAACTCTAGTTTTAAATTTTTTTTATTCCAATAATATAATTAAAATAAAAAATTATTTGTTCCAATCAATTTAATAATCAGCCTTGTAAAAACAAATTTCAATTCCCCCAGTAACGTTTTTGATAGAATGATAAAACTATTAAAGTATCGGGGGGGGGGTTCCTCCGTGCCCGAGTTCGCCTTCTATGTGTACACCTGCGCCCCCGGTGTCTTACCTGTTTATTGGGCTTGCAGGATATTCAGTGGGTCGTGGGGACTAGTCGTGGTGCGCACAAGCGCCCGCACACCCCACACTAATCAACAAAAAAAAAACCTAATAATTACTCGAATAATTATTTGATTTAGGGGATCACGGGGGGGGGTCCTAATAATTACTCGAATAATTATTTGATTTAGGGGATCACCATGGTACCTTAACGGTAGCTTCAACGAGTCGAATAATGTTGCTCCCTAATTATTATACAAGTAATTATTAGAAAGATAGTACCATCTAAAAAATAGCTCAGTGGTAAAAGTTTGGGATTAAAAGATTTGTTCTCTTTGTGGTCTCAGGTTCGAGCTCTGTAGTTGCTTATATGATGGCCACTGGAGATTTACATGATTGTTAACTTCAAGGCTCGTGGGATTAGTCGAGGTGCACGCAAGCTGACCCGAACATTCACGTTAATAAAAAAATAAATTAGAAAGATAGCTTTTAAAGAGGCAAGAGTTAGCGTATCAATAATAAATATTTATGTCAATCATTTTTTGTTAATTAGGTTAAATAATTCTTATGTTTTTTAAATGTGTTCATATAAAACTTGTATTTTCTAGTTTTCCCAAATAAATTAATAACAAGTTTTGATCTTGGTAAAACTTATCAATCACTTATTTTATTTTAACTCTCAATTCATTAATTTGGCTAAAAAAAATCACATTTAAAAAATATTTTATTATTTATAAAAATAAAAATGAATTTTTAGGATGAAAAAAATTAAGAAAAGAAAGGATAAATTAAAAAGAATTGAGATAGGTTGCGCTAGGCCTAGGTGGCGGAACACCTCGGTTAGTGAGTTAGCTCATAGGTATGTATTTGGACCATAGAAAGTTGACCCAAGCACTTAAAAATAAACATAAAAAGGGTAGAAGAGGGCAATGCATCGCTCATTCTAGGCTGACGAATTGTTTATTATGATATGTTTTGATGACCAAAAGCTCAATAAAAATTTAGGGTTGGCAGATTTTTTTTAAAAAACAAACAAACAATTTATTTAATTTCAAAATCCTTTCAAAAGCTTCTTAAAGTATAATTTCAACCCCAAAATGCATTTTTAACAATCAAAATAAAAGAAGAAAAATAATCAAATCCAAAAATCTATCATTACTACTTTTCTCTTAATTGTCTACTAACAATAAAAATAAAAGAAGACAAACTTTTCTCTCCAGAACAAATTCAAAAACAATATCGATGATTTTTATAAAGTTGGATTACCGAGATATAAAGTTTGAGAAATTATAGAATCTAATGAGATTACTTGCCCGCGCGCTGCCGCGGGCTTATAAAATAAATGTATTTGATAATGTTATAATTGTGAATCAGCGCTAGATAAGTAATAGAAATTAAAGGTACGATGGAGCAAATATTTCGTGACGAAAAAAAAGTTGTGTTGGTGGTCAAAAACTTAGAGACTGAACAAAATGATTTGCAGCAATCTACAGTGTTTTGTGAGGAAAGATACAGTGCTTTCGCCACATGATTTAGCTTTTCAGTTAATAAAAAGCAAAAAAAATTACAAAGCTAAATTCTCTACCAACTTAATATTAAAAAAAAACCAACAAAGATAATTTTGAAAGGAAAAAAATCCATGAGAAAAAACGTTGTAGCAATAGACAATGTTTTGTAAGGAAAACTATAGTGTTTTTCCCAATAAAAAAAATAAAAATCCATTTAGAGAAATATTGTAGCAATCCACAGTGTTTTGTGAGAAAAACTACAGCGCTTTCCTTATATGATTTATTTTTATTGTAATTATAATTCTTAACCAACTCAATATTAAAAAAAAAATCGACAAAGATAATTTTGGAAAAAATCATATGGAAAAACACTGCAACAATTCACAGTGTTTTAAAAAAAAATTACAAAGCTAAATTCTTAATCAGCTTAATATTAAAAAAAAATTGACAGAGATAATTTTAGAGAAAAAAATAACAAAACAAACACCAAAAAAAGGAAAAAAAAATCATGTTGGAAACACTATAACAATTCATAGTGTTTTGTGATGAAAGCTACAACGCTTCCCCACATGATTTAGCTTTATTTGTAATGACTTGTAATTGTAATTCACAAACAACTCAATATTAAAAAAATAAAATTGAAAAAGATAATTTGAAAAAAATTATAACAAAAAAAAATTATGCGGAGAGATACCGTAGCAATCCACAATGTTTTATGGAGAAAGCTACAGTGCTTTCCTCACATGTTTAAGCTTTATTATAAAGTTAAATTCTAACCAACTCAATATTAAAAAAAAAATCAACGAAGATAATTTTGAAAAAGAATATTACGAAAAAAGAAAACACAAAAGAAACAGGAAAAAAACCATGTGAGGAAAAATTGTATCAATCCATAGTGTTTTGTGAGGAAAAACTTGTATTTATATGTAATTGCAATTCTTAACCAGCTTAATATTTAAAAAATAAAATTGACAAAGATAATTTTAGGAAAAAAACATAACAAAAACAGAAAAAAACCATGTGGGAAAAAACACTGTAGCAATCAACAAGAAATTTTCGAGGAAAATATTGTAACTGTAATTTTTAACCACCTCAATATTAAAAAATAAAATAAAAAAAGATAATTTCATAGAAAATCATAAAAAAACAATGCGGAGAAACACTCTAGCAATCAACAATGTTTTAAATAAAAAAATTACAAAACTAAATTCTCAATCAGCTCAATATTAAAAAAATCGACAAATATAATTTTGAAAAATAAAAAAATAAAATAGAAAAACTATGTGAAAAAATACCGCAGCAATTCACAGTATTTTTTTAAAAAAATTTCAAAGCGAAAATTTTAACCAGATCAATATTTAAAAAATAAAATCAATAAAAATAATTTTGGAAAAAAAAGTAAAAATAAATGCAAAAAAAATAAATGCAAAAAAAAAATAGGAAAGTTGAAAAAAAATTTGAAAAAAAAATTTTGAAATTTTTTTTTGAAAAAAAAACGAAAAAAGAAAAGAAAAAAGGAAAAAGTTAGAAAATAAATGCAAAAAAAGAAGAAAGAGGAGGAATGCACTGTGGATTATTGTTGTAATCCACGGTGCTTTGTTTGTGGGGAATCGGTGATTCTCCTACACCATTTAGATACTGTTAATAAAGAAATAAAATAAAATAAAAACTATGTGAAAAAACACCGCAACAATTCACAGTATTTTAAAGAAAAAAATTACAAAGTTAAAATTTTAACCAGGTCAATATTTAAAAAGTAAAATCAACAAAAATAATTTTGAAAAAAAAATAAATGCAAAAAAAAGAAAAAATAAATGCAAAAAAAGAAGAAAAAATAGAAAAGTTGAAAAAAAAAGTAATTTTGAAAAAAAATAAAAAAGACGAAAAAAAAAGAAAAAAGGAAAAAGTTAAAAAAAAATGCTAAAAAAAAAAGAGTGCACTGTAAATTACTGCTTCCTGTGTCGAGAAACAGTGGTTTCCCCCACCATTTAAATATTGTCAAATGCAAACTAACCTATAAAATCACTGTTCAGAAATCATAAATAGTGAAATCATAGGAGAATCTATTATCATGCATAGTAATTTATCATTGTCTTTTATTTTTATTTTCTAATTATTAATAATATTCACTTAATAACTGTAAATGAAAAGTTACGTGTATATAGTTTTTTTTTAGAATATGGTAATAATTATTTTTACTTAAAATATATTAAAATAATATTTTTTATTATTTTTTAAAAATTATTTTTAATATAAATATACCAAAATAATTTAAAAAAATTAAAAAAAATTAAACTTCTTAAAAACACTTCAAACAAGAAAACAAAGAAACACTTCTATTTATCCAAAATTTGGGTGAAAAATATAATTTCACGCTTTCACATGCATAAATCTTGCCTCCTGCATTAATATTCTCTGAAATAAAAAAGAGACAACTCGTATACGTAAGCAATTTTTTATCAGATGTGTGATTATAATTATTTTTTAAAATATTTTTTATTTAAAAATATATTAAAATAATATTTTTATATTTTTTAAAAATTATTTTTAAAATTATCATATTAAAATAATTTAAAAATATTTAAAAATATTAATTTAAAATAAAAAAATAAAAAATTTCAAAACTTTTTAAAAATATTTTTAAAACACAAAAATAAAGTAAGCATGATTTGTTTTTACGTTTCAAAAATATTTTTAAAAAAAATTTAAATTTTTTTTAAATTAATATTATTTTGATATTTTTAAATTATTGTAATAAATTAATACTAAAATTAATTTTTTAAAAATAAAAATATTATTATAACATATTTCTAAATAAAAAACAACTTCAACACGTTTCATAACTTTTCTACCAACCAACACAGTAGGCATAACAGTACGAAAAGACCTTTTTTCGTATCGCGATTGCTAAAGTCTTTGGCTGTCTCCCTCAGTAATTAAACTGTCCCTCGCATTAATTTTGTACCATAGATCTGTCTTTCTCTCGCCACCATAGCTTTCATGATACAATGACATCTTCATTTTCATCTGCGTCTTCATCTCCATCTTCATATTCATCTTCAAAACCGTGGATTTATGATGTGTTTTTGAGTTTTAGAGGCGAGGACACGCGCAAAAATTTCACCGATCATCTCTACTTCGCCTTAAAAGATGCTGGAATCAACACATTTAGAGACGACAATGAGCTCCGAAGGGGTGAAGATATTTCGACGGAGCTATTACAATCTATCCAAAAGTCTAGGATTTCAGTCATTGTGTTCTCAAGAAATTATGCAAATTCAAGATGGTGTCTTGAGGAACTAGTGAAGATCATGGAGTGTAGGAGAAGTTGTAGGCAACTTGTTTTTCCTATATTCTATGATGTTGATCCATCTGATGTGAGCGAACAAACTGGAAGTTTTGCAGAGGCCTTTGCTGGACATGAAGAAAGGTTTGTGCTCCAGACAGACAAGGACATGGTGGCGACGTGGAGGATGGCTTTGACTGAAGCTGCAAATTTGTCTGGATGGGATTTGAGGAATGTTGCGGATGGGTAAGCACTCATAAAATTAACCATCCTTACTAATTTAATGGACTTTATAATTTGAATTAATAGTAATTCTTATGTTATCTAAGTGATAAAATTCTCGAATTTGAACCATTTAATTTGTTTTTTTATCTGTTTAGTTTTTAAAGAAAAAAGATGGATGACAGTTGTTTGTTCCTTACAAAATTAAATAAAAACAAGCTCAGGTTTGAGGGTTGGGCTCTATTTTTTAGATGGTCTAGACATGTTGATCTATCATGCTCACGCATGAGGTTTTTTTTTTTTTTAAATAATTATATTAGATAAAAAATAAATTTAATAAAAAAAATTATGAAATCTAGTTGAGATCATGACTTGTGTTGTAGGCTAGACAAGTTAATATCAAATATTTAAGTTGATCTAATATTTTATTGTCTGACATAAAAAATTATGTCAGATTGAATATTTTTAAAAAATATTTAGTTTATTTTGAATTTATCTTTGTGATGTATTTTTTTATGAGATTTATTTGTTGAAATTTAACTTTTACATGATTTTGATAGCGTGGTTAGGCCATGAAACTCGAGTCGATTAAATATATTATCATCTTAATTTATTTTTTTTAAAAAATAAATGATTTGAAGAATTGTTTTTAAGTATTTTGTTGTTTGTAATTGGTTTCCATGGTATATTTTGTTTTGATTTTTATATGATTAATTATTTTTATTTGGTTTTTGTAGGATTTATTGGTTTTAATTTACTTTTTATTTAATTTTTTATAATCTTAATTTTTTTTTTAAATTCAAACCACATTATTACAGTGGGTATGAGCTACTTGTTGTCGAATAGCTACTAAAGAGTTTCTAAAACATCATTGATAGGCTCCATCTTGCATCTTAACCAATCCAATCACTTTCTTTGTTTGAAGTCCTGATAAATACAAAATCCCGGAAAGAACACAACGAAATTTGAATCTTCGGTAAAAGATTACATATAAAATAATGGCTGTGAAAAATTATACGCAATTGGCACCGGTAATTGGTTAATTAAGTGCAGTGGTTATTAGGGATTTTTTTTATATGCAGCATTTGTCAATGTATAAATCACTTCATTGGCTTGTGAGGAGTGATCGATCTTGAAAATCTAACCTGCACTTTTCAATTTTGAAACCGAGCAATTTGGACCATCAATTGGAGAACGTTGGGATCATTTTTTGGAATCTTGGACACAGATTCATGTGATGCAAATCCAAGTTGATCTTCTCACATGATTCACAGACAACATCAATGATGATGTTGGCTCAAATCTGTTATATAATTAACCTCTGAAGAGGTATTATCTCATGTTTTTACTCATAACCTCATAGTGGGTTTTGTTATAAGAACGTGCCTTTTGAAAAGAGAGCTGGTATCTAGAGCTTTTTAGTTTTTAGGGACTAAACTACTAGTCGATTTGGTGTATGGATATCATCACTATCCAATTTATTTTGAAAAAGATTTCAATAAATAAATAATTTTAATAATTTAGGTAACGATATATACTGAGAAGAATTACATTATCAGTAGATAATCCAGGGTTGAGGAAATAAATGGTGATCCAAGGAATATGAGATGTTTTGCTTGGGGCTGGATTTTCTTCAGGAAAACTACAAATTATAAAATATTTTGGATTATGCTTTACATAATATATTCTAATTGGTTGTTTTATGCTTAAAGTCTCACTATTTTGTAGACAATTATTTGCAGGCATGAAGCAAAATTTATAAAGAAAATTGTTGGGGAAATTTTGAGAGAACTGCGTAGCACATACTTGTTCGTAGCCTCCTATCCAGTTGGGATAAATCCTCGTGTGCAACAATTGAACTTTTTGTTAAATGCTGGATCAAGCGAGGTGTGCATTGTAGGAATATATGGAATGGGAGGCATAGGGAAAACAACCATTGCCAAGGCCATGTATAATGAGTTGTTTCATAGTTTTGATGGGAAATGTTTTCTTGCCAATGTTCGAGAAATTTCACAGCAACCAAATGGTCATGTCAAACTGCAAGAACAACTTCTTTTTGATATCCTGAAGAAAGACAAGATTAGGATTGGCAGTGTTGACAGAGGAATGACTATGATAAAGGAAAGACTTCACAGTAGAAGAGTTCTTCTCGTACTTGATGATGTAGATAAATTAGATCAATTACAAGCGATAGCAGGGAGTCGAGATTGGTTCGGTTCAGGAAGCAGAATCATTGTAACAACAAGAGATGAGCATGTTCTAACAGTTCTTGGAGCTGATCGAGTATACATGGCTACAGAAATGAATGACATTGAAGCTTTGGAGCTCTTTAGTTGGCATGCCTTTCGAACAAGCCATCCCGTCGAAGATTATAAGGAGTTGTCGGAACAAATTGTTGACTACTGTGGAAGATTGCCATTAGCACTTGAAGTAATAGGCTCTTTTCTATGTGGTAGAAGAATAGTTGAATGGAAAAGTGCATTGGAAAAACTGAGAAGAATTCCTGATGATCAAATTCAGAAAAAGCTCCAAATAAGTTTTGATGGCCTGAATGATGACACACAGAAAGATATATTCCTCGATATATCCTGTTACTTTATTGGGATGGACAAGGAATATGTGTTACCCATATTAAATGGTTGTGATTTTTTCGCAGACATTGGATTTAGTGTCCTCGCTCAGAGGTGCCTTGTATCTGTTAATGAAAAGAACAAGCTAATAATGCATGATTTGCTTCGAGATATGGGGAGAGAAATTGTTCGTGTGCAATCACCGAACAATCCAGGAAGGCGGAGTAGATTATGGATTCGTGAAGAAGTTGCTGACATATTGAGAAGAAACATGGTGAATGCATTCAAACTTATCATCGTATAAATTCATGTTTTGAAAAATATCTGATCCTTTCCTCTTAACGTGGTTTATTGACAGGGAACTGAAGCAATCCAAGGGATGGCCATAAACTTGCTGAAAGGGAATGACATGAAAGTGGATGTAAATGTGTTTTGCAAGCTGCAAAACCTAAGGCTGCTCCAGCTCAATCATGTAAAGCTTGGTGGAGGCTGTGACTATCTTTTGAGAAAATTAACCTGGCTCTGTTGGCATGGATTTCCACTCTCGTTCATACCTGATGGCCTCTATGGGGAAAACCTTGTTGCTATAGACATTCGATACAGCAACCTAAGACAGGTTAAGAATTCTAAGGTATGCTAAGACTATCAAATATTTATCTAAACTTTAGTCTGCTATCAAACAATAACAATTTCTTTCTAACTCCTGAATCTTGTTTCTTTTGCTCAGTTCCTTTTGAAGTTGAAGTTTCTTAATCTCAGTCATTCTCATTACCTATCTCGGACTCCCGACTTTTCCAGACTTCCACATCTGGAGAAGTTAAAACTCAAAGACTGCAGAAGTTTGGTTGAAGTTCATCATTCTATTGGATACCTTGATAGTCTTGTTTTGGTAAATTTCAAAGATTGCAAGCAACTTATGAGGCTCCCGAGTAGCTTCTGGAAGTTGAAGTCTATCGAGACTCTTTACCTCTCAGGCTGCTCAAAATTTGATGAATTGCCTGAGGACTTGGGAGATTTGGAATCCTTGACCATTCTCCATGCAGATGACACTGCCATACGACAGGTACCAAGTACCATAGTAAAACTGAAGAACCTCAAAGATTTATCACTTTGTGGCTGCAAAGGTTCAACTTCCGCAACATTTCCTTCACGTTTGATGTCATGGTTTCTGCCAAGAAAAAGTCCCAATCCACCCAACCTGTTGCCACCTTCTTTTCATGGCTTAAACAGACTCACATCATTATTGCTCAGTGATTGCAATCTATCTGATGATGCGCTTCCTAGAGATCTCGGGAGCTTACCCTCACTAACCAAACTGGAATTGGACCGTAACAGTTTTCAAAGTCTACCAGCTGGCTTGAGTAGTCTTTTGAGACTTAAAAGTCTAAGATTAGACGATAATACAAGGCTACAAACAATTCCAGCTTTACCTAGAAATTTGGATGTCTTGCACGCTTTGAACTGCACATCATTGGAAAGACTGTCAGACATATCAGTAGCTTCACGTATTCGTTTACTCTACATTGCTAATTGCCCCAAACTGATTGAGGCTCCAGGATTGGATAAATCAACGTCCATTACAAACATTGACATGGAAGGTTGCTTCAGTATCTCAAATACTTTAAAAAATAGCATGCACAAGGTATTCTTATCTGTCTATCTCTACTTCTTAAACATTTTTTTTTGGATGTTGTTGTTTAACATGTAAAATAAAAATGGTACTCTTTGTGCAGGGATGTATTTCTGGTATGGTACTTCCTGGAAATGAGATTCCTGCCTTGTTCAACTATAAGAATGAGGGTGCTTCAATATTGTTTAAACTACCAAAATTCGACGGCAGGAACTTGAAGGGCATGAATGTGTGCATTGTTTGCTCATCTCATTTAGAGAAAAAACAAACTAAAAGTATTACAATCAAATTGACTAATCATACTAAGGGTTTTACCAAGGATTGTCGGAAAGTAGCTGTTAACTTAGTAAAATCCTGTGAAGATCACCTCTGGCAGGGCCATATATCAAATAAGAGCTTCCAACTTGATAGTGAAGATGAAGTTGAGCTTATTGTAGATTGTGGAAATACAATGACTGTGAAGAAGAATGGAGTATACCTAGTATATGAGCAAGACGAGGCAAGACTTAAAGCTAAGAGAGGTCTTGATACTGATGATGAGGAAGGATCAAGCTGTGATAACCTATCTCAAGCAAAAAGATTGAGGTTTGAGACCAGTCAACAGAGTGTCGAGGAAAACATGGATGTGGCATAGCTTCACCCTTCAGGTCTCGGCGTTTTCCATGTTGTCTTTGTTGAAGCTTTTGTTCAACATAATGATCTATACATTATGCCTGTGTAGTAAAGGGTATTTGTGATGGAGGAGATTTTGGAAGTGCTATACTATTTTGACAGGACAGTCCAGCGCAAGGATAGTAGCAAATAATAGTCGGAGTCTGATTTGTGAACTTTTTACGTCCCTCTCAGTATTTTCGCCATTACTTTTGTTCCGAGTTGCACGTCGCATGCAACCATCAATATTTGTTGGGGTGGTTTTGTGCCCTAAATTGCGTAGGCCTCTTATTAATTATAGACTTCAATTATCTTTTCTAGAAAAATAAAAAAAAATTAATTTTTAATTAATTAAATATTAAAAGAATTTTCTTTTAAAAAATCAATTAGACAAAAAAAGTCAAATTTCTCATTACCCCCCCCCCCCTCATTTAACAAGATAATTATATAAAAATCATTGTAAAAATTTAAAATTGGCCATTGACTCTAGCTTTATTTTTTTTTTTATTCCGCCAGTATTTTGATGGATTCTATGTATAATTAAAATAAAAAAAATTATTTGTTTCTAATCAATTGGGCAACACTATGATTTTTTATTTTATTGATTGAGTGATAAAAATATTAAAACAGAATAACTAAAATGATTTTCAAAGGGATTTGGATTGTGTTCTATATATCTCTCTCTGCAAGTTGCCATCTTTGTGGCCGACATTGACAAAGAATATGTGTTGTTTATTAACAAGTGAACTCAAGAGGTTTTTTTCAAACAATAGAAAAAACATTTAGCATATTTGAGCGAGGCCCTCGCAAGATGCACGCGGCACATGCACCTCCTGCCGCGCAGTTGACCTTGTATTTTTTTTTAAAAAAACATTTGATATTATTATAGCGAAAGTAATTTTTTATTTGAAAATTTATTAATTTTTTTATTTTTTAAAATGTATTTTTCATAATAGTATATCAAGTTGATATGAAAAATAATAATTTAAAATAAAAAATAATTCTTTTTTAAAATATATTTAAAATACAAAAACAAACTATTTATAAAATTAAAAACCCAATGTTAAATTGATCAAGTAGTTGACGCAAAAGAAGAGACGACCGCTCAATAAAATAATTACTCGAATAATTAATTGATTTAGGGGATCACCATGGTGTCTTAATGGTAGCTTCAACGAATCGAATAATGTTGCTCCCTAATTATTATAAAAGCAATAATTAGAAAGATAGCCTTTAAAGAGGTAAGAGTTAGAGTATCAATAATAAATTGAATGGTAAGTTGTCATTGAAAAGTGAAAAAAAAAATTGAATGAGAGAAAAATAAAGATTTTATGTATGCATTTTGAGGAAAAAAAAAATCAAAATCCTTAAATTTACTATTATATTATATTTAAAGTATTTTCTAGTTTTCCCAAATAAATTAATAACTAATTTTGATCATGTCTTGATGTTAAATTAAGTTAAAATATTTTCTAAAAGAAACGTAAGAAAAACTCTATCTAATTCCTACACACCAAGATTTGGTCAAACTTATCAACCAGTTATTTTATTTTAACTTCGAATTTATTAATTTGGCTAAAAAATCACATATAAAATAATATTGTAATATTTATAAAAATAAAAATTAATTTTTGGGATGAAAAAAATCAAGAAAATAAAGGATAAATTAAAAAGAATCGAGATAGGTTGTGCTAGGCCTAGGTGGCGGAACACCTCGATTAGTGAGTTAGCTCATAAGTATGCATCTGGAAACTTGACCCAAGCACTTAAAAAAATATAAAAAGGGTAGTTGAGGGCAATGCATCGCTCATTCTAAGCTGACGAATTTTTAAGGGTTGACAGATTTTTTTTTATTTTAAAAAAAGCAATTTATTTAATTTCAAAAGCCTCTTAAAATATAATTTCAACTCAAAAATGCATTTTTAACAATCAAAATAAAAAAAGAAAAATAATCAAATTCAAAAATTTATTGGCAGTATATCAAAATAATTTTTTTTATTTTTTTAAAAATATTTTTAACATCAGAACATCAAAACAATTTAAAAACAATAAAATATAATTAATTTTTTTACAAATTAAACTTTTTAAAAACACTTCAAACAAGAAAACAAAGAAAGTCTTGGGGTTTTTTTAGAGCGTGGTAGTAGTTAATTTTCAAAGTAATTTTTACTCGAAAATATATTAAAATAATTTTTTTTATTTTTAAAAAATTATTTTTGATACCAATACATTAAAATAATCTAAAAATATAAAAAAAAAATATTAATTTTAAAAAAAAATCAAACCGGGCTGGGCTTATTCTATTTTATCATATTGGGTGGAAAATATAATTTCACGCTTTCACATGCATAAATGATCTTGCCTCCTGCATTAATATTCTCAGGACAAAAAAAGAGAACTCGTATATATACGCAACTTTTCATTGGTCATCGCAGTATGAGGGAGAATTAACCTTCCATAGCTTTCATGTTACAATGACATCTTCATTTTCATCTGCGTCTTCATCTTCATCTTCATATTCATCTGCGTCTTCATCTCCATCTTCATATTCATCTTCAAAACCGTGGATTTATGATGTGTTTTTGAGTTTTAGAGGCGAGGACACGCGCAAAAATTTCACCGATCATCTCTACTTCGCCTTAAAAGATGCTGGAATCAACACATTTAGAGACGACAATGAGCTCCGAAGGGGTGAAGATATTTCGACGGAGCTATTACAATCTATCCAAAAGTCTAGGATTTCAGTCATTGTGTTCTCAAGAAATTATGCAAATTCAAGATGGTGTCTTGAGGAACTAGTGAAGATCATGGAGTGTAGGAGAAGTTGTAGGCAACTTGTTTTTCCTATATTCTATGATGTTGATCCATCTGATGTGAGCGAACAAACTGGAAGTTTTGCAGAGGCCTTTGCTGGACATGAAGAAAGGTTTGTGCTCCAGACAGACAAGGACATGGTGGCGACGTGGAGGATGGCTTTGACTGAAGCTGCAAATTTGTCTGGATGGGATTTGAGGAATGTTGCGGATGGGTAAGCACTCATAAAATTAACCATCCTTACTAATTTAATGGACTTTATAATTTGAATTAATAGTAATTCTTATGTTATCAATGATATGATCTAAGTGATAAAATTCTCAAATTTGAACCTTTTGTATATATAATAATAATAATAGTTTTGAACCATTTAAATTGTTTTTTTTCCTACTATCCGAAATCGTACGATAAAGCTATTAAGTATGAAGATGTTATTATTAAAAAAACTAAAATAAAGTATAATTTTGGTAGAAGAACTAACAACTTGTATGTAAAAAAATGCTATAAATTTTAAAAACAATTTCAATGAAACAAATTTTTTTTGCAAATGGCAATGATACTAAAGGGGTCCATAACGGGCGAGTCTCAGGCGGAAACACGAAACCTTCTGCTTGGGAAATTTCAAAACAGAGAGATTGTGATCCGTGATCATTCACTTAATTAATTAATAACTTGAGATGGGAAGAAAATAATTAATAAACAATTTTCTTTTGTAGAAATCACAAAATTATAAGAAGTGTGTTGTCTATTAACCATTTGATGATACTACCATCCGGTAGCGGCTAAGAGTTAATTAATTAAAAAAATTTGTTTTCGTAGAAATCACATTATCCTAAGAATTAGGTTGACTATTAACCATTTCTTTAAAAAAGTTTAGTTTGGTCCCTCATATATTTATGTTAATAGATAATCGGTCCTTTAGTTGATAGAAATTCAATTTTGATATCAAACTTTATTTTTCTTATTTTTGATCGTTTTCTAGTAAGAGGAGAGAGATGCTAGTCGGATTCAGATATAGAGAAAGAAAATCATCACAGACATCAATTTTAACCACAAAACAGTCAATTTTAGTGTTAATGGTTCCATTTGATAATAAGAATTTGATCTAGGTGTTTTTCTTCATTCTCCTTTCACGAGGAGGTAGATCTGTCTATTGGAAGATTTTTGAGTTTGGATTGATTTCGGGTTTTTGAGCTGCTTTTGAGTTATTCAAGATCATAAATAGATTGAGGATGTTTTCTAGATGTTTTGGGTAAAAAATAAGGTTTTTTTGCAAAAAAAAAACCGAAGCCATGTTTTTCTTGTGACACTCCCGTCACATAATTTTGCAAACAGTAGTTGATGCGTTATCCGTTTAGTTTTTAAAGAAAAGAGACAGATGACAGGTCATTAATTTGCCCCTTAAAAAATTATAAAAATAAATAAAAACAATCCCAAGTGTGCAGGTTGGGCTATTTTTTTTAGATGGCCCAGGCATGTCGGTCTACCATGCTCACAGAGCTGGCTCCTTTTAGGTTTTTTTTTTTAATTATATTAGGTAAAAAATAAATTTAATAAAAAATTATTAAATCGAGTTGAGACCATGACCTGTGTCATAGGTTTGACAAGTTAATCTAAAAAATTTGGATTGATCCAATATTTTGTTGTTTGAATAATATTTTAAAAAATTATGTTAGATTGAATTTTTAAAAAAAATATTTGGTTTATTTTGAATTTTTCTTTATGATGTATTTTTTTGTGTGATTTATTTGTTCAAGTAAAGACTTTTACATAATTGTCATAATGTGGTTAGACCGTGAAACTGAAATCGATTAAATATGTTATTATTTTAATTATTTTTTTTAAAATAAGGCATTCGAAGAATTTTTGTAAGCATTTTATTTTTTAATTGATTTTCATGATATATTTTGTTTTGGTTTTTATAGGATTAATTATTTTTTATTTGATTTTTATAGGATTAATTGGTTTCGGTTTTTTTTTTATAGAGTTTTTTATAATCTTTAATTTTTTTTTAAAAATCCAAATCACAATTACAGTGAGTATGAGCTGCTAAAGAGTTTCCAAAACATCATTGATAGGCTACATCCTGCATCTTACCCTATCCAATCACTTTCTTTGTTTTGAAGTCCTGATAAATACAAAATCCCGGAAAGAACACAACGAAATTTGAATCTTTGGTAAAAGATTACATATAAAATAATTGGCACCGGTAATTGGTTAAGTGTAGTGGTTATTAGGGATTTTTCCGATATGCAGCATTTGTCAATAAATCACTTCTTTGGCTTGTGAGGAGTGATCGATATGTTGTATGGATATCATGCATCACTATCCAATTTATTTTTAAAAAGATTTCAAGAAATAAATAATTTTAAAAATTTAAGTAACGATATATACTGAGAAGAAGAACATTATCAGTAGATAATCCAGGGTTGAGGAACTAAATGGTGATCCAAGGAATATGATATGTTTGTTAGAGAATAATATAAATCATATCCTGGGACCTCACCTAAAAGCTTAAGCTATTGGGTTGAGATGGTTCTTTGACATGGTATCAGAGCCTTGTTGACCAAACGGTCACGAGTTCGAATCTCACCATCCCCATTTATTTGATAAAAATTAAGCACAAGGTAATGTGGACCTGTGCAAGTTTCAAGCCCAAAGGGCTTTCACTTGAGGGGGTGTATTAGAGAATAATATAAATCATATCCTGGGACCTCACCTAAAAGCTTAAGCTATTGGGTTGAGTTGGTTCTTTGACAATGTTGTGCTTGGGGCTGGATTTTCTTCAGGAAAACTATAAATTATAAAATATTTTGGATTATGCTTTACATAATATATTCGAATTGGCTGTTTTATGCTTAAAGTCTCACTATTTTGTTGACAATTATTTGCAGGCATGAAGCAAAATTTATAAAGAAAATTGTTGGGGAAATTTTGAGAGAACTGGGTAGCACATACTTGTTCGTAGCCTTCTATCCAGTTGGGATAAATCCTCGTGTGCAACAATTGAACTTTTTGTTAAATGCTGGATCAAGCGAGGTCTGCATTGTAGGAATATATGGAATGGGAGGCATAGGGAAAACAACCATTGCCAAGGCCATGTATAATGAGTTGTTTCATAGTTTTGATGGGAAATGTTTTCTTGCCAATGTCAGAGAAATTTCACAGCAGCCAAATGGTCATGTCAAACTGCAAGAACAACTTCTTTTTGATATCCTGAAGACAGACAAGATTAAGATTGGCAATGTTGACAGAGGAATGAATATGATAAAGGAAAGACTTCACAGTAGAAAAGTTCTTCTCATACTCGATGATATAGATAAATTAGATCAGTTACAAGCGATAGCGGGGAGTCGAGATTGGTTTGGTTCAGGAAGCAGAATCATTGTAACAACAAGAGATAAGCATGTTCTAACAGTTCTTGGAGCTGATCGAGTATACATGGCCAGAGAAATGAATGACATTGAAGCTTTGGAGCTCTTTAGTTGGCATGCCTTCCGAACAAGCCATCCCGTCGAAGATTATAAGGAGTTGTCAGAAAAAATTGTTGACTACTGTGGAAGATTGCCACTAGCACTTGAAGTAATAGGCTCTTTTCTATTTGGTAGAAGTATAGTTGAATGGAAAAGTGCATTGGAAAAACTGAGAAGAATTCCTGATGATCAAATTCAGAAAAAGCTGCAAATAAGTTTTGATGGCCTGAATGATGACACACAGAAAGATATATTCCTCGATATATCATGTTTCTTTGTTGGGATGGACAAGGAATATGTGTTACCAATATTAAATGGTTGTGATTTTTTCGCAGACATTGGATTTAGTGTCCTCACTCAGAGGTGCCTTGTATCTTTTAATGAAAAGAACAAGCTAATAATGCATGATTTGCTTCGAGATATGGGGAGAGAAATTGTTCGTGTGCAATCACCGAACGATCCAAGAAGACGGAGTAGATTATGGATTCGTGAAGAAGTTGCTGACATATTGAGAAGAAACATGGTGAATGCATTCATAATTATCATCGTATAAATTCATGTTTTGAAAAATATCTGATCCTTACCTCTTAACGTGGTTTATTGACAGGGAACTGAAGCAATCCAAGGGATGGCCATAAACTTGCTGAAAGCGGATGACATGAAAGTGGATGTAAATGTGTTTTGCAAGCTGCAAAACCTAAGGCTACTCCAGCTCAATCATGTAAAGCTTGGTGGAGGCTGTGAATATCTTTTGAGAAAATTAACCTGGCTCTGTTGGCATGGATTTCCACTCTCGTTCATACCTGATGGCCTTTATGGGGAAAACCTTGTTGCTATAGATATGCGACACAGCAACCTAAGACAGGTTAAGAATTCTAAGGTATGCTAAAACTATCAAATATTTATCTAAACTTTAGTATGCTATCAAATGAATATTAATTTCTTTCTAACTCCTGAATCTTGCTTCTTTTCCTCAGTTCCTTTGGAAGTTGAAGTTTCTTAATCTCAGTCATTCTCATTACCTATCTCGGACTCCCGACTTTTCCAGACTCCCACATCTCGAGAAGTTAAAACTCAAAGACTGCAGAAGTTTGGTTGAAGTTCATCATTCTATTGGATACCTTGATAGTCTTGTTTTGGTAAATTTCAAAGATTGCAAGCAACTTCAGAGGCTCCCGAGTAGCTTCTGGAAGTCGAAGTCTATCGAGATTCTTTACCTCTCAGGCTGCTCAAAATTTGATGAATTGCCCGAGGACTTGGGAGATTTGGAATCCTTGACAATTCTCCATGCAGATGACACTGCAATAAGACAGGTACCAAGTACCATAGTAAAACTGAAGAACCTCAAAGATTTATCACTTTGTGGCTGTAAAGGTTCAACTTCTGCAACATTTCCTTCACGTTTGATGTCATGGTTTCTGCCAAGAAAAAGTCCCAATCCAACCAACCTGTTGCCACCTTCTTTTCATGGCTTAAACAGACTCACATCATTATCGCTCAGTGATTGCAATTTATCTGATGATGCGCTTCCTAGAGATCTTGGGAGCTTACCCTCACTAACCAATCTGGAATTGGACCGTAACAGTTTTCAAAGTCTACCAGCTGGCTTGAGTAGTCTTTTGAGGCTTACAGGTCTAAGACTGGACGATAACACAAGGCTACATACAATTCCAGATTTACCTAGAAATTTGGATGTCTTGCAAGCTTCGAACTGCACATCATTGGAAAGATTACCAGACATATCAGTAGCTTCACGTATGCGTTTGCTGTACATTGCTAATTGCCCCAAACTGATTGAGGCTCCAGGATTGGATAAATCAAGGTCCATTTCACACATTGATATGGAAGGGTGCTACGATATCTCAAATACTTTAAAAAATAGCTTGCACAAGGTATTCTTTCTCTGTCTCTCTTTACTTGTTAAACATATTTTTCTATGTTGTTGTTAAATATATAAAATAAAAATGGTACTCTTTGTGCAGGGATGTATTTCTGGTATGGTACTTCCTGGAAATGAGATTCCTGCCTTGTTCAACTATAAGAATGAGGGTGCTTCAATATTGTTTAAACTACCTGAATTCGACGGCAGGAACTTGAATGGCATGAACGTGTGCATTGTTTGCTCATCTCATTTAGAGAAAGAAGAAACTAAACACATTAGAATCAAATTGACTAATTATACTAAGGGTTTTACCAAGAATTTTCGTGCTGTAGCAGTTAACTTGGTAAAATCCTGCGAAGATCACCTTTGGCAAGGCCATATATCAAACAATTTTTTCAAACTTGGTAGTGAAGATGAAGTGGAACTTATTGTAGACTGTATGAACACAATGACTGTGAAGAAGACTGGAGTATACTTGGTATATGAGCAAGATGAGGCAAGGCTTAAAGCTAAGAGAGGTCTTGATAGTGATGATGAGGCAGGATCAAGCTGTGATACTTCTAGCAAAAAGATTGAGAATTGAGACTAGTCCACAGAACATTGAGGAAAACATGGATGTGGCATAGCTTCAGCCTTCAGGTTTTGGCGTTTTCAATGTTGTCTCTGTTGAAGCTTTAGTTCAAGATGATATTTTATACATTATGCCTGTGTAATAAAGGGTTTTTGGGACGCAGGAGATTCTAGAAGTGTTGAGTTACCAAATATGGAGTTGAAGGTGTTGGATTCTAAAAAAAAAAAAAAAAAAAGGTACAAAGGAAACAGGAGTCCAAGTGTTGAGCTAGCAAAATTTATATTTTGGTAAAATTTTCAACCCTATTTTGAACATCCAGTGTTTAGTTTAAAATTTTAGCTTCAATTATGAGACTTATATAACATCTAGGGTTTTCTCTCAAGTCGTTTAATTCACTTCCTTCATATTTTCTCCTTCCAATCTAAGTTTTCTGAGTTCAGGTTGCCCACTTTTATAATATTTTTGTTATTTTTGTCACGTCTATGGAACTAGCTAGTAGTAGAAGAGCTGTTTTTTTAAGTACATGATGCTCCTCTTTGCGACCATAAACATTGAAGAATTTCTTGGTGATCTCTGATATTCTTTGCGTTTTATGCATGGCGGTCTATAGGAGGAGATGCATAGTGTTCGCACTCTTTATCTGTTTTGAGTAGTGAATCTTCTATCAAGTTTGGCTCACAGTGAAAAAAGAAAAAAGAAATGCTACATATTCAAAGAAAAGAAGTTTTGCACCAAATACTTTTTTTTGAAAATATTTAATTTATCAACACACATCATATATCTGCATGTATTCTACTGATTTTTTTTTATTTTTATTACAAAAAAAACTACAATTTATAATTTTTTTAAATTTAATTTTTCAAACTACAACAATAAAAACTACCGTGATATCAAACACATATTGATATGATGATTTGATTATGTCATGTGTCAATCACTAGTCTAAGGGTGTGTTCATTTTTGTAGTTTAACTCTTTTATATTTGTGGTTCAACTTGATTTTTAAACCACTTTCCGGCTAAAAAAATATTAAATTAATGTTTTTTATGTGTTTTTAATGATTTTGATATAATAATATAAAAAAATAAAAAACATTATTTTTTTTATATTTTTAATTGAAAAATATTTTTATAAAAGTATTTTGCATCGCATTAGCAAACACATAGGAAGGTGAGAGTGATTTTTATAAATAAAAAATTAAAAAAATATCTTATGGTGATTTTACAAAATTTTGAGGACTAGAATTTTATAATGAACCCAAAATCATGAAACTCGTAATATAAGACTCTCTTATGTTTCTCTCTTCGCACAAAGCATTAAAATCTCCAAATTAATCAAATAAATTATCAAAATGTCTATGTACTGTCATTTATCCACATAGAAAACCTAAAGTAGTGGTATAAACTATAAAATTTTTATTCACAATTAACAAGAAATTAGGATGTTAACTGACTTACATAGAGTAAATTTTTTTTCAAGTTTGGTACTAACAATACATCATTTAGTGGCAGGATTTGATTTTTCTGTGTGATGGAGGAATCTCCAATACCATGTATTGATATAAAAGAACCGTCACCAATAAGAACAAAGTCTGAACCATAATGATTGTGAATATTTTTTAACATACCTGGATTACCTGTCATGTGGTTGGAAGCACCTGTATCAGAGATCCATTCCGTTTCAGTGACAGTATTGTCCAAGGTGAGAGTAGCCAAAGCTTGTGGAAGGTCTCCGTGTTGATTTGATCATTTAGGCACCCACCAGCATATCTTTGCAATATGACTTGCTACACCACAGTACTGATAGGTTTCTTCTCGGTATAGCTCACGTTCTGCAGGAGTCATGTGATGCTCTCCAGATGGAGGAGGTCCAGATGGAGGAGGTCGTTTCTGTTTTGGATCTGAAGTGGGTCTGACAGTGTAAGTATGAGTTTTCTCTTTAGGTTGTTGTGCATGGAATCCTCTCCCAGTAGATATAAAGCTTTGTTTGCTGACATGATTTCAGGGCGCTGATGTTTTTGCTCATAGAATGCCAGCTGAAGAGTGAATGAATTATTTGTCTGATTGGTGAACCAGTTTCTTCTTTGGTCTAGGCTCTGCAATTGAGAGACCAACTCTGGGTAAGAAGGTCTTGGTGGTTTCAGCATTGTAGTAGTGAATGTTTCATATTGAGGGTCGAGACTTGTGAGGAGGCAAAAGATTTTTTCTTTGTCTGAAATTGGTTTCCCAATAGCTGCAAGGTCATCGCATAGTCCTTTGAAGATTTGAATGTGTTCTCCAATGGTTCTGTCATCTTCTTTGCGAAAATAGGTGACTTTTTGTCTGAGGGTGAATTTTCGTTTTTGAAAGTCTTCTGCATATTCATTTTTTAGAGCACTCCAGACAGTAAAGGTTATATCTAGGCCTACTGCAAGGCCTAATGTCTGTTCTAAAAGAGTACCAATCAACCAGCCACGAAGAAGCCGATTTGCCTTCCTCCAGACAATGTATTCTTCTGTTAGTCTTAGTGAAGAATCTATGGTGGTAGTAGAATCTGTTACAATATATTTGTTTGGGATTAAGTCTTCATTGATGAGATGATCAACCAAGTCTTGACTTTCTGCAAGAGCTAAGCTTGTTCTCTCCATAGTGGATAATTTGTGGGGATGAACTTGAGGATAATGAAATTACCAACATTGAGTGACAGAGTTGACATGTTGTGTGGTTCTGCTAAGATGTATATTCACACAGGCTCTGATACCAAGTGAAAATTTAGAGGAAAAAAAGATGTTTCAATGGAAGAAAGGTTTTCTCTGTTTCTTTGAATTTTAACGTGAATATACAACTTACTATTCTATACGAGCTGCTGGTTTTTTTTTATAACATTACAAGTTGTTTAATTTGGATACATTGACTTGCCTAATCCTTAGCTGATCTGTTTCCATAACAATCCAACGTCTCTTTCTATTTCTGATTTCTGTCATAAACTTCATTGCTGCTGCTGTTGATTTATTTCCATAATAAGCCAACGCCTCTTTCTGTTTGTGTTTTGTTACAATGAGAGTTGGTTTGTTTCCATGTTACTGGAGATTCTAATCAGCCAACGTCTCTTTTTTATCTGTCTGATTTGTTTCCATGTTGCTGGCTTACTGCTGATTCGTTTCCACGTTGGTTTCCACGTTGCTGGCTTATAGCTGCAGTTGAATTGTTTCCATGAGCATCTGTCTTATTACCATTAACACATAGGAGATGAAAAATAGCTTCTGTCAACCCAACCGTAGGCTTCAATCCAGTCCAGCAGGAGCTTTTTCTCTGCACCATAGCAACAGCAGGAGACTTGTTTCAGCAGTTTCCATCAGCAGCATCCGGTTGGCAGAGAACTTGAGTCTCTTTCTTTTGATAGCAGCAGCACCTAGAGTCTTTTTTTTTCCATTGAAGCAGCGACAGCAGGTGCTCCTCAGCCACACCTTTCCTCAGCTGCAGTGGCAGAACCGGCAGCAACCTTCTCTTCCCAGCAGCGGCAGTACTGGTTTCAACAACACAGTACCAGTCACCACCGAGAAGATCTTCCTCCAGCAAGCAGCTCTGCACCAGCCGTGAACGGCAGCAAGCTGTAAGCTCCAACATGCAAACCTCTCTCCCCACCGTGCTCCTCCAGCAAGTGTCCATCAGCTCCTCAGTCGTGAGAAGCTCTTCTCCACCGGAGTCAGCTTCCTCTCTTCTCCCTGGGACTGCTGCTCTAATTCAACAGCGCCAGGTGAGTCTCTTCCCCACTTTGCAAATTCTGTTCCTTTGATCTAGTGCGAAGGTAATTATAATTACCTTTCCACTGTACATAGCATGCAATAATTGACGCACTAGATCAAGGTAATTCTAATTGGGACAGCCGATGTTTTACTCACTCACTCACCCGGGCCTACAAAGCGCGTTTTCCGGAAGGTGGGGTTTCCTCGAATCCAAAAAAAAAAAAAATAATTGACGCATGTATGTAGTTTTGATCGTTTTGACTAGGCCAAGCCAGGTCTAGCCTAGTAAAAAAAAAAAAAAGTGAGCTGGGTCCGGGTCTCAACCCAACCAGCTCAAATCACTGTAGATAGGGGTGTGTAAAACACACCGCGTGCCTTTAATTCTCATGTATTTTATTCTCTTTTTGTTTTGATATTTGATTAAACGTGTTTTTTTTTTTTATATACTAGAAAATTTTAGAAATATTTGGAGATTTTCATTGATTTATTTATGGGCCTTACATTTTGTTTTATTTTTTTTCTTAGCGTATTGTTTTTTTTTGTTGCATGCTTAATTTACGAACCTTTACAAGTTAAACGCAAACTTGATATGCAATGCATCATTTTTTTCTTCTTGTCTAAAAAGAGAAAAAAAAAAATAGAGAAAGAGAAAGAGAGAGAGAGAGAGGCATAGAAAAATTGTTTCTTCTTCAATTAAAAATCTAAATTTTTTGAATTTATTCACTGGTGCCAGAGTCAGTATTATCACACCTTTTAGGTTTGTGCAATATTTACCAATGCCAGAATAGGAAATATTCGTAGGTAAATGTTCATTAACGCCAGAGTCAGGAACATTATAAGAAAAAAATGAGAACAAATTCTTAGCAATTTTAGACAAAACCAATAATGCAGTCTGCCTCAGGTATGATATTTAAGGGGTGATAATATCTTTCCTTTCATGTAACACGTAACCAGTTCCGTACCATAGAATCTTTGTTGACCAGTTAGGGTTTCTAATAACTATAATACTAGGTGACAACTCCTTGAACTAGACCTTTCCCAAAAAAAAAAGATGTCAAATATCTGTTTCTTTTTCATTAAAAATTTTAATTGGTCATCACGATATCCGTGTGTGACAAGTATATTCGGCTAACCCTCAAGTTCTTGGCGAATACTGCACTCCACTAAATTGTTTGGCTACCAATTAGGGTGAGTAGTTAATATAACCAGCTAAGTCAATTAATGAAACCTATGCTTTGTCACCACAACTCATGAGATAAGTCGAGTTGTTTACCCAAGAAGCTTTCCATCTGAAATTACTCTGAGGGAGTGCTTGGTATTTCTTTACCCATGCCTTTGCATCCATGTCGTTCCATTCTTCATTTAGTACCTAACCCCAAGAGGCCTCATGTTAAACCACTAGAAATTATTAAAGACTTGTTTTGACGTTTCCAAGTGGCTAACTATCCATTTGAATAATAGAGGAACATAACACCGTATTGTCCCTTTTCTGTGGCCCTACAGTGGCTGAGAGATAGGAGAGTTTCAGTTAAGATAGCTGAAGTGAGGTTATTCTTTGTCTATTCGTACTCAATAAAGGTGTTAGTAGCTTCAATGCTAATAATCCCAGTAGTTTTCGAAGGAAACATAACTAGCCCAAAAATAACGAAAACAACTATCTGATACTTTTCTTCGCCCAACTTTCCTTCTTCTTTATCTGCTTTTCGCTTTATTCTCAATCATCTTCCACTTAAACCTTCCATTTGACGTATTATATCGATCAACTTGGTCTATATGCAATAGTTTTGCAACCGTTGTAGTTGTACTCTCAAATCTTTGCCTGAAATACACTTTGTGAGGGTCATTTGGGAAACTCAAGATCTAGGCATACTCTTTAAAGGTAGGGGTCATATCAACATCCTCGAAGGTGAAACATCTATAACTCAGATCCTAGAAGTGTATCAAAGCTTTAACTGTTGAAATCTAAACGAGAATCCTTATTAAATGAGCAATTCTCCCATACTTTTTCTCAAACAGATTCTCATCTATGTACCCCAGAATTGACGCCAACTTCTTTATGTTGTCTATGGAGTAGTGTACTTTAGTTATGTGCGGTAATTTCTCAACCTTGATTTTTGGCAATCCCCTTCAACTAATTGTATCATCTCGAATCTTTCCCCGTATTCCGAAAAGGTCATGGTTTTAGCTAAGGTCCAAGGTAGATCTTCCTTCGTGAGGAAATCTCTACCTTATCTATGATATCCCACATCGGAAGAGAGTGTCCAAAGCTAGGGCTTTATAAGTAATGCTGATTGTTGACTTGTTGTACGTGTTTTGGGGCGTCGGGCTTAGAAGTGAGTTCATGTCACCAAGAATAAAACCATGAGGGTGAAAGGCCTAAAGCGAACACTATACGGCAGGTTGGGTTGAGCTATCACATTTGGTGTTAGAGCCAAGGACGACTCATCTTAAGGTGGGGGGATTGTGATATCCCACATCGCAAGTGAGCGTCTAGAGCCAGGGCTTTATAAGTAGTGTTGGTCGGCCGACTGTTGTACGTGTTTTGAGAAGTCGGGCTCAAAAGTAGGCCCGTCACCAAGAACAAAACCGTGAGGGTAGAAGGCCTAAAACGAATAATATACAGCAGGTTGGGCCAGGCTATTACATTATCAGACTAAATCCTGATTATTTTAAAGCCCAAAATTTAGCCCACTTTGTTCACCATTTGTGATCTTCTTTAGTGTCGTTGGATTTATCTTGTCAAGATCTTTTCAATAGTACCTGTGATGTTATTATCAGAGTTTTGATGTGATTTCAATAATGAATTGACTATGAACAATAAAGAATTACAAACTTGAAAGGAGCAAAATAAAAAAAAAACACGTTCAGAAAGAAGGAAAGAAAACACTAATGCTTGGTTGATATTAAGTCCAAATCAAAAATCAAATCTCCAAGAAGCAAGTCCTAAAACTCATTTTAGACTGCATTAATTTTAGATTCTCCTTAAAAACTTTAAAAGGATGAAGAATAAGCTTATGTTCCGCAAGAAGTAACACCAACACAAGGAGAACAAAGAGAACCAAAAAAGACATTACCAGCCCTCAACCTTCATTCAATACCATCACTACCTATCCTTACCCCACCACCAATCCTTCACCAAAATCAAACTGAAACCTCAAGCCATAAACCATCCCTTCTCCAACCCATGATTCAATAGCCTTCACTGAAACAACCAGGCTTAACCCAAGATCACTATCACACCCAGACATCATGACAACCCGTTAAAAATTATCACTCGATCGGAAAACAAATATCTGACATCTTGTTCTTTGGGGAAAAAAGGTCTTGTTCAAGGAGTCACCACTTAATATGATGGTCACTAGGAACCTTAACTGATCAAAAGAGATTCTATGGTACGAGATCGGTTACATGAAAGGGAAGATACTATCACCCCTTAAGTATTCTATTTAAGGCGATCGCATTGCTAGTTTTGTCTAAAATCACTAAGTGTTTATGCTTTCCCCTTTTTTTTTTTTTTATTTCCTATCATATTCCTGACTCTGGTGTTAGTGAATAATCACTTATGAATATTTCCAACCATGACGTTGGTAAATAGTGCACAACCCAAAATATACGGTATTCCTTACTTTGACGCCAATGAATAAACCCGTAAAATTTAAATTTTAAGAAAAGAAAACTATTTTTATTTTAATATTTTTTTTTAGGCTGGATCCAAGCAACCCAACCCAGTTACTAGCCCAAGCCAGTGACCAACTCCCCAAATGTTGCATGCATGCGTGAATAATTCACGCGTGCATGCAACAGTGTCAAGGCAATTAAGTTTAAAGGGATGAAAAAGGGCTCACCTGGTGCAAGGGCTGGCGAGAAGAGTTTGTGTTGGAGTTGTTGCTGTTGCCGGTTGAAAGCTGGTGCTCGGCTGGAGAGGGGAACTTAACCAATGCTACCCGCGGCTGAGAAGTTGATTCTGCAGTTGTCTATGGCTGGAGAAGAAGGTGCTGTTTTTTCTGCTGGAAGGAAGATCTTCCACCACTGTTACTGTGTTGCTGAAGACAACACTACTGCTGCTGGGAAGGGAAGATTGCTGCTAATTTCGGCTAGGATGATGAAGACTCCACTGTTGCCGTGACTGGAAGTGACCAAGCCCTATTGCTGCTACTGAGGGGGGTTGCTGTCTTGAGTTCAGACTTTGGAGAATGAGAGCTGCTGACAGGGTGGTTTGGTCCCTTTTTTTTGCTGGTGATGGTCGGTGAAGGGTCTTGTCGCCGATGGCAGTGGTCCCAGGCCATAAAGAAGGGAAAGAGGGACGGTAGGGATACCAAGCTTCTTCTCTGTCCAGGTCCCAGGAGGCTGGGGAGCTCAAAGAAGAAGAAAAGGAGAAGGAAACTAAAGAACCGGGGGAGGGGGAGCCGCTTAGTCCAAAAAATAGGTTTTCGGTCCCCCTCCTTTGTTTTGTGTCCTCCTGATTTTTTTTTAGGGCTCATTGTAATGGTCTCTCTTAGGGTTTCTTGTAGTGGTTTCTTTTGTTCTTTTTTTGCATACACTGAGAACTGTATTTATAGTGGAAGAGTTTCATTGCTTGTGAAAAACAAAGTCTCAATCAAACTTGTTTTTTTTTTAAATTTGAATTTGATTAAGAATTAAATTCGAAAGTAAATAATTACCATTATCTTAAAGATAAAGATAAGATGATAAAAGCATATTGTAGTTCATAGTTTTCACACAAGCTATTAAATCATATTTTTCATCAAAATAAATCTATGATATTTTAATTTTACATTTTAAATCTTGAAATTAAAGTAAAAGCTAATTCATCAAAATTTGGATTACAACAAGCACCATACCCTAGACATCATCCCCAAATCAACTCGGTAGCCTCTCAATCAGCCTGGAGACGAACATCAACCTCTAGAATTCCACAAAAACCAATATCAGCCTTCATCCCGGCCCATCGAAAAACCAGAGCCTTAATATGTTTATATTTTTCTTTTCAATCACCAGAGATTAAATAGACTTCCATATATGTTCTTTGGAGATTAGTATTCGGCAACTTTTATATCTAGGTTAATTTAGGTTTTCAAATCTGGTCTCTCTTTTTTTTTTTTTATCATGCTTAAAGCATTAGGAGATTAATTAGGTTTTTCTAGCAACCGGAATGTCATGGTGTCACTCTCTCCTCTTCCTTTGGGCTAATTAATTTTAGATGGCCCTTCTTTTGGCATGGAATCATGAATAATTATTGACCATCTTGCTTAATCATTTCTGGATGTGATTAAATTGCTTCCGTATGGTCTATGATTGTAATAAAGTAAAGATCTACCATAAATAAACATGTGGTTGGAGGAGCTTTTTCGTATTTATATTGTAATTCTGATCCAAGCTCATGAATCCCATAATTCAAATAATGTCTAGCTTGTGGCTAAGTGGACCTCGTCGAAAAAAAACTTGTTTTTGTCACCAAGATGCTATCATTATTTCCATGAGGCCAGTCTCCATAGTTTCAAAAGCCAACACAAACCATGACAACAACCTTCTCTCCTCTCCATAGTTAACAACTTACCACACAGTCTTTAACCAGATTCAATAAAAAAAGAAAAAAAAATCATTATCAAAACACCCTTCTCCTTTGACCATTTCGCTTCAATATCCAAAATCCTCTCAGTAATTCAGCTTCAGTTCTCAGACGTTAGCCATCATTTTTAACTTCAACAGCCATCTCCAATAATCACAGAACCAATTAATCCATGACAACAACCTTCTCTCCTCTCCCAGTGACTTCCTATCCATGACCATCACCATATAAACAAACAGAATTCACCATAGAGCACTAAACCCAGAACTCCCTCCTCCATCTTCAGCCTCCTCTCAAACTAACAGACTCCATCTCCTCTCAAACAAACAATCCAAAGAAATAAAAAAAATAAAGAAGCTAGGGTTATACAGAATAATACAAATTAAATACTTAAGAAAATTTAGTTTATCCAAAATATATAAAAAAAACCTATATATAAAATAAACTAAATAAAATAAAATAAAAATTAATTTACCCTTAATAAATAATAAAACAAAATAATTCCATATTACCCATCATGATATCTTTAAAATTAACACGTCCTGGTGTTTTCTTGATGCAAAACATGAGGCCAGGGAGGTCAGTCCATCAAACAGAAACTCAATAAGACAAAAGTATCTTTGACCTTAACACTTCAGTCTCCATCAAGGCAACCCATCCCAGTCATCAATAATCAAAGAAGAAACAACAACGAAACCCAATAAAACATTCACTATGAACAGTAAGAAATTGAAAACTTGAAAGAAGCAAAATAAAGAGAGAAAAAAATATTAAATAAATAGGGGCTTGGTAACCAGCACTGTGAAACAAAATTCAATTCCCCAGTAACGTATTTAAATTTTTGAATGAGTGATAAAAATATTAAAATAGTATTTTCACTCACATGACTGAAATGTTTTTCAAAAGGATTTGGATTGTGTTATATATATCTCTCTGCAAGTTGCCATCTTTGTGGCCGACATTGACAAAGAATATATGTTGTTTATTAACAAGATAACTCAAGAGGTTTTTCTCAAACAATAGAAAAAAAAATAAAAAATAGCATATTTGAGCGATGCCCTCGCAAGATGCACGCGGCACATGCACCTCTCTTGAAAAAACAATAAAAACATAAAAAAAACATATTTTTTTTAAAGAAAAATCAACATATTTTAACTCGATTTTTTAAAAGTGAATACTTTAGTTTATGTTATGCTATCTGCAAATGATGACCACACGCACACCACAACAAATAGTGTGCAAATAAAATATACACTCCCAACAATCCGGCTTTCTTCATGGCCATTTTTTTTTTAAAAGAGAGGTTCATGCGACACATGCGCCTCGTTACATGCAGATGACTTTCGGGTTTTTTTAAAAGTTGGTGTAGTTTTATAATAGTTATTGTTTCTAAAAATATATTTTTTAATTTTTTTTAAAAAATAATCTAAAATGTAAAAAAAATTAATTTAAAATAAAAAAATATTTTTTTAAAAAAACACTTTTAAAATATAAGAGACGAAATGTTCAATAAAATAATTACTCGAATAATTAATTGATTTAGAGGATCACCGTGATACCTTAACGGTAGCTTCAACGAATCGAATAATGTTGCTCCCTAATTATTAAATAAGTAATAATTAGAAAGATAGCCTTTAAAGTGGTAAGAGTAAGCGTATCAATAAGTAAATTGCATGGTAGGTTGTCATTAGTTACAATTTATGTGAGAAAAATAAAGATTTCATGTGTGCATTTTGAGAAAAAAAATCAAAATCCTTAAATTTACTATTATATTTATGTCAATTATTTATTTCAATCATTTTTTGTTAATTTGGTTAAATAATTCTTATGTTCTTTAAATGTGTTCATTTAAAACTTGTATTTTCTAGTTTTCCCAAATAAATTAATAACTAATTTTGATCATGTCTTGATGTTAAATTAAGTTAAAATATTTTTTAAAAAAGAAACATAAGAAAAACTCTATCTAATTCCTACACCAAGATTTGGTAAAACTTATCAATCACTTATTTTATTTTAACTTTGAAATTTGAATAAAAAATCACATATAAAATAATATTTTAATATTTATAAAAATAAAATTAATTTTTGGGATGAAAACAATTAAGAAAAGAAAGGATAAATTAAAAAGAATTGAGATAGGTTGCCCTAGGCCTAGGTAGCGGAACACCTCGGTTAGTGAGTTAGCTCATAAGTATGTATTTGGACCATGGAAGCTTGACCCAAGCACTTAAAAATAAAATAAAAAGGGTAGATGAGGACAATGCATCGCTCATTCCAAGCTGACGAATTGTTTATTAAGAAGTTTTGTTGACTAACTAAAAATTTAGGGTTGACAGATTTCAGATTTTTTTTTTTGAAAAAAAAAACAATTTATTTAACATATGTTTATTCAAAATCCTTTCAAAAGCTTTTTAAAATCTAATTTCAACCCCAAAATGCATTTCAAACAACCAAAATAAAAGAAAAAAATGAATCAAATAGAAAAATCTATTATTACTATTATTCTCTCATATGCTTTAACTGACCTTTTCATATTCGAAAATATGTTAATAACCATGATTTTTCTCTCCAGAACAAATTCAAAGATCAATGTCGATGATTTTTGTATCCAGAATTTAATTTGTTGAAATTTTCTCTCTCCTCTTTCAACTTTTTTTTTTTTTAAATACCATACAAATAAAGGTGGTTTACCGAGATATAAAGTTTGAAAAATTATAGAATCTAACTGCAAACTAACCTATAAAATCATAAATAATGAAATCATGGGAGAATCTATTATAATGAATAGTAATTTATCATTCTTTTTATTTTTATTTTCTAATTATTAATAATTATCGAATAATAGTTGTAAATCAAAAGTTATGTACATATTGTACTTTTTGTGAACTAAGATTTAGGAGTGTTTAATAGAATAATAATAATTGTTTTTAATTTTTTTTTTAAGTATATTAAAATAATATGTTTTTTTATTTTATTTTTTATTTTTATATCAACATATTAAAACAATTTAAAAACATAAAAAAAAAATTAGTTTAAAGAAAAAAAACATAAAAAAAAATTTATTTTTTAAAAACAATGTTTTTTAATTATTATTCTATCTATTGAAGATATAATTACACGCTTTCACATGCATATTCTTGCCTCCTGCATTAATATTCTCTGGAAAAAAAAAGGAGACAACTCGTATATATACGCAACTTTTCATTGGCCATCGCAGTACGAGGGAGAATTAATCCTTTTATAACTTTTGCTATCAACAAGCACAGTGGGCATCACAGTACGAAAAAGACCTCGGTAATTAAACTGTCCCTCGCATTAATTTTGTACCATAGATCTTTCTTTCTCTCGCCACCATAGCTTTCATGTTACAATGACATCTGCGTCTTCGTCTTCATCTTCATCTTCATCTTCATCTTCAAAACCGTGGATTTATGATGTGTTTTTGAGTTTTAGAGGCGAGGACACGCGCAAAAATTTCACCGATCATCTCTACTTTGCCTTCAAAGATGCTGGAATCAACACATTTAGAGACGACAATGAGCTCCGAAGGGGTGAAGATATTTCGACGGAGCTATTACAAGCGATCCAAAAGTCTAGGATTTCAGTCATTGTGTTCTCAGAAAATTATGCAAATTCAAGATGGTGTCTTGAGGAACTAGTGAAGATCATGGAGTGTAGGAGAAGCTGTAGGCAACTTGTTTTTCCTATATTCTATGATGTTGATCCATCTGATGTAAGGAAACAAACTGGAAGTTTTGCCAAGGCCTTTGCTGGACATGAAGAAAGGTTTGTGCTCCAGACAGACAAGGGCAAGGTGGCGACATGGAGGATGGCTTTGACTGAAGCTGCAAATTTGTCTGGATGGGATTTGAGGAATGTTGCGGATGGGTAAGCACTCATAAAATCAACCATCCTTGCTAATTTAATGGACTTTATAATTTGAATTAATAGTAATTCTTATGTTATCAATGATATGATCTAAGTGATAAAATTCTCGAATTTGAACCATTTAAATTGTTTTTTTTTTTCTACTATCCGAAATCGTACGATAAAGCTATTAAGGATGAAGATGTTATTATTAAAAAAACTAAAATAAAGTATAATTTTGGTAGAAGAACTAACAACTTTTATGTAAAAAAATGCTAGAAATTTTAAAAACAATTTCAATTAAACAAAAAAATTGCAAATGGCAATGATACCAAAGGAGTCCTTAACGGGCGAGTCTCAGGCGGAAACACGAAACCTTCTGCTTGGGAAATTTCAAAACAGAGAGATTGTGATCTGTGATCTTTCACTTAATTAATTAATAACTTGAGATGGGAAGAAAATAATTAATAAACAGTTTTCTTTTGTAGAAATCACAAAATTATAAGAAGTGTGTTGTCTATTAACCATTTGATGATACTACCATCCCGTAGCGGCTAAGAGTTAATTAATAAAAAAAAAAAATTGTTTTCGTAGAAATCACATTATCCTAAGAAGTATGTTGACCATTAACTATTAACCATTTCTTTAAAAAAGTTTTGATTGGTCCCACGTATTTTTATGTTAATATATAATTGGTTTTTTAGTTTATAGAAATTCAATTTTGATATTAAATTTTATTTTTTTTATTTTTTAATCTTTTTCTTATGAGAGGAGAGAGGCTGGTCGAATTTCAATGTAGAGAGAAAATCATTACTGACATTGATTTTGATCACAAAAGCCCTATTTTTCTTGTGACCCTCCCGTCGCAAAATTTTAAAAACAACAGTTAACTTGTTATCTGTTTAGTTTTTAAAGAAAAGAGATGGATGACAGGTTGTTTGTCCCTTTAAAAATTAAATAAAAACAAGCTCAAGTTTGAGAGTTGGGCACTTTTTTTTAAATGGCCCAGGCATGTTGGTCTACCATGCTCACGCATCCGCTCTGTTTAGGCTTTTTTTTTTAAAAAAAATAATTTATATTAGGTAAAAAATAAATTTAATAAAAAAGATTATGAAATCTAGTTGAGACCATGACTTGTGTCATAGGCTTGACAAGTTAATCTCAAAAATTCAAGTTGATCTAATATTTTATTGTCTGAATAATTTTTAAAAAAATTATGTCAGATTGAATTTAAAAAAAAAAACCATTTGGTTTATTTTGAATTTGTCTTTGTGATGTATTTTTTTGTGAGATTTTTTTGTTGAAATTTGACTTTTACATTATTCTCATAGCGTGGTTAGGCCATGAAATTCGAGTCGATTAAATATGTTGTCATCTCAATTTTTTTTTAAATAAACTATTCGAAGAATTGTTTTTAAGCATTTTGTTGTTTTTAATTGGTTTTCATGATATATTTTATTTTGGTTTTTATATGATTAATTATTTTTTCTTTGGTTTTTGTTAGATTTATTGGTTTCAATTTATTTTTTATTCAATTTTTTATCATCTTGATTTTTTTTTTTAAATTCAAACCACATTATTAGGTATGAGCTACTTGTTGTCGAATAGCTACTAAAGAGTTTCTAAAACATCATTGATAGGCTCCATCTTGCATCTTACCCGATCCAATCACTTTCTTTGTTTTGAAGTCCTGATAAATACAAAATCCCGGAAAGAACACAACGAAATTTGAATCTTTGGTAAAAGATTACATATAAAATAATTAAGTGCAGTGGTTATTAGGGATTTTTTCGATATGCAGCATTTGTCAATGTATAAATCACTTCATTGGCTTGTGAGGAGTGATCGATCTTGAAAATCTAACCTGCACTTTTCAATTTTGAAACCGAGCAATTTGGACCATCAATTGGAGAATGTTGGGATCATTTTTTGGAATCTTGGACCAAGATTCATGTGATGCAAATCCAAGTTGATCTTCTCACATGATTCACAGACAACATCAATGATGATGTTGGCTCAAATCTGTTATATAATTAACCTCTAAAGAGGTATTATCTCATGTTTTTACTCATAACCTCATAGTGGTTTTGTTATAAGAACGTGCCTTTTGAAAAGAGAGCTGGTATCTAGAGCCTTTTAGTTGTTAGGGACTAAACTACTAGTCGATTTGGTGTATGGATATCATCACTATCCAATTTATTTTTAAAAAGATTTCAATAAATAAATAATTTTAATAATTTAGGTAATGATATATACTGAGAAGAAGTACATTATCAGAAGATAATCCAGGGTAGAGGAAATAAATGGTGATCTAAGGAATATGAGATGTTTTGCTTGGGGCTGGATTTGCTCCAGGAAAACTACAAATTATAAAATATTTTGGATTATGCTTTACATAATATATTCTAATTGGCTGTTTTATGCTTAAAGTCTCACTATTTTGTTGACAATTATTTGCAGGCATGAAGCAAAATTTATAAAGAAAATTGTTGGGGAGATTTTGAGAGAACTGAGTAGCACATACTTGTTCGTAGCCTTCTATCCAGTTGGGATAAATCCTCGTGTGCAACAATTGAACTTTTTGTTAAATGCTGGATCAAGCGAGGTCTGCATTGTAGGAATATATGGAATGGGAGGCATAGGGAAAACAACCATTGCCAAGGCCATGTATAATGAGTTGTTTCATAGTTTTGATGGGAAATGTTTTCTTGCCAATGTCAGAGAAATTTCACAGCAGCCAAATGGTCATGTCAAACTGCAAGAACAACTTCTTTTTGATATCCTGAAGACAGACAAGATTAAGATTGGCAATGTTGACAGAGGAATGAATATGATAAAGGAAAGACTTCACAGTAGAAAAGTTCTTCTCATACTCGATGATATAGATAAATTAGATCAGTTACAAGCGATAGCGGGGAGTCGAGATTGGTTTGGTTCAGGAAGCAGAATCATTGTAACAACAAGAGATAAGCATGTTCTAACAGTTCTTGGAGCTGATCGAGTATACATGGCCAGAGAAATGAATGACATTGAAGCTTTGGAGCTCTTTAGTTGGCATGCCTTCCGAACAAGCCATCCCGTCGAAGATTATAAGGAGTTGTCAGAAAAAATTGTTGACTACTGTGGAAGATTGCCACTAGCACTTGAAGTAATAGGCTCTTTTCTATTTGGTAGAAGTATAGTTGAATGGAAAAGTGCATTGGAAAAACTGAGAAGAATTCCTGATGATCAAATTCAGAAAAAGCTCCAAATAAGTTTTGATGGCCTGAATGATGACACACAGAAAGATATATTCCTCGATATATCCTGTTACTTTATTGGGATGTACAAGGAATATGTGTTACCAATATTAAATGGTTGTGATTTTTTCGCAGACATTGGACTTAGTGTCCTCACTCAGAGGTGCCTTGTATCTGTTAATGAAAAGAACAAGCTAATAATGCATGATTTGCTTAGAGATATGGGGAGAGAAATTGTTCGTGCGCAATCACCGAACAATCCAGGAAGGCGGAGTAGATTATGGATTCCTGAAGAAGTTGGTGACATATTGAGAAGAAACATGGTGAATGCATTCAAACTTATCATCGTATAAATTCATGTTTTGAAAAATATCTGATCCTTTCCTCTTGATGTGGTTTATTGACAGGGAACTGAAGCAATCCAAGGGATGGCCATAAACTTGCTGAAAGTGAATGACATGAAAGTGGATGTAAATGTGTTTTGCAATCTGCAAAACCTAAGGCTGCTCCAGCTCAATCATGTAAAGCTTGCTGGAGGCTGTGAATATCTTTTGAGAAAATTAACCTGGCTCTGCTGGCATGGATTTCCACTCTCGTTCATACCTGATGGCCTCTATGGGGAAAACCTTGTTGCTATAGATATGCGACACAGCAACCTAAGACAGGTTAAGAATTCTAAGGTATGCTAAGACTATCAAATATTTATCTAAGCTTTAGTATGCTATCAAACATTAACAATTTCTTTCTAACTCCTGAATCTTGCTTCTTTTCCTCAGTTCCTTTGGAAGTTGAAGTTTCTTAATCTCAGTCATTCTCATTACCTATCTCGGACTCCCGACTTTTCCAGACTTCCACATCTGGAGAAGTTAAAACTCAAAGACTGCAGAAGTTTGGTTGAAGTTCATAATTCTATTGGATACCTTGATAGACTTGTTTTGGTAAATTTCAAAGATTGCAAGCAACTTAGGAGGCTCCCGAGTAGCTTCTGGAAGTTGAAGTCTATCGAGATTCTTTACCTCTCAGGCTGCTCAAAATTTGATGAATTGCCCGAGGACTTGGGAGATTTGGAATCCTTGACAATTCTCCATGCAGATGACACTGCCATAAGACAGGTACCAAGTACCATTGTCAGATTGAAGAACCTCCAAGATTTATCACTTTGTGGCTGTAAAGGTTCAACTTCCGCAACATTGCCTTCACGTTTGATGTCATGGTTTCTGCCAAGAAAAATTCCCAATCCAACCAACCTGTTGCCACCTTCCTTTCATGGCTTAGACAGACTCACATCATTATCGCTCAGGGGTTGCAATTTATCTGATGATGCGCTTCCAAAAGATCTTGGGAGCTTACCCTCACTAACTAATCTGGAATTGGATCGTAACAGTTTTCAAAGTCTACCGGCTGGCTTGAGTAGTCTTTTGAGGCTTACAAGTCTAAGATTGGACGATAACACCAGGCTACAGACAATTCCAGCTTTACCTAGAAATTTGGATACCTTGCGCGCTTCGAACTGCACATCATTGGAAAGATTACCAGACATATCAGTAGCTTCACGTATGCGTTTGCTGTATATTGCTAATTGCCCCAAACTGATTGAGGCTCCAGGATTGGATAAATCAAGGTCCATTTCACACATTGACATGGAAGGGTGCTACGATATCTCAAATACTTTAAGAAATAGCATGCACATGGTATTCTTTCTCTGTCTCTCTTTACTTGTTAAACATATTATACTATGTTGTTGTTAAATATATAAAATAAAAATGGTACTCTTTGTGCAGGGATGTTTTTCTGGTTTGGTACTTCCTGGAAATGAGATTCCTGCCTTGTTCAACTATAAGAATGAGGGTGCTTCAATATTGTTTAAACTACCTGAATTCGACGGCAGGAACTTGAATGGCATGAACGTGTGCATTGTTTGCTCATCTCATTTAGAGAAAGAAGGAACTAAACAAATTAGAATCAAATTGACTAATTATACTAAGGGTTTTACCAAGAAGTTTCGTGCTGTAGCAGTTAACTTGGTAAAATCCTGCGAAGATCACCTTTGGCAAGGCCATATATCAAACAATTTTTTCAAACTTGGTAGTGAAGATGAAGTGGAGCTTATTGTAGACTGTATGAACACAATGACTGTGAAGAAGACTGGAGTATACCTAGTATATGAGCAAGATCAGGCAAGGCTTAAAGCTAAGAGAGGTCTTGATAGTGATGATGAGGCAGGATCAAGCTGTGATAACCTACTTCTAGCAAAAAGATTGAGAATGGAGACTAGTCCGCAGAACATTGAGGAAAACATGGATGTGGCATAGCTTCAGCCTTCAGGTTTTGGCGTTTTCAATGTTGTCTCTGTTGAAGCTTTAGTTCAAGATGATATTTTATACGTTAAGCCTGTGTAATAAAGGGTTTTTGGGACGCAGGAGATTCTAGAAGTGTTGAGCTACCAAATATGGAGTTGAAGGTGTTGAACTACTTTTAACGGGTACAAAGGAAACAGGAGTCCAAGTGTTGAGCTAGCAAAATTTATATTTTGGTAAAATTTTCAACCCTATTTTGAACATCCAGTGTTTAGTTTAAAATTTTAGCTTCAATTATGAGACTTATATAACATCTAGGGTTTTCTCTCAAGTCGTTTAATTCACTTCCTTCATATTTTCTCCTTCCAATCTAAGTTTTCTGAGTTCAGGTTGCCCACTTTTATAATATTTTTGTTATTTTTGTCACGTCTATGGAACTAGCTAGTAGTAGAAGAGCTGTTTTTTTAAGTACATGATGCTCCTCTTTGCGACCATAAACATTGAAGAATTTCTTGGTGATCTCTGATATTCTTTGCGTTTTATGCATGGCGGTCTATAGGAGGAGATGCATAGTGTTCGCACTCTTTATCTGTTTTGAGTAGTGAATCTTCTATCAAGTTTGGCTCACAGTGAAAAAAGAAAAAAGAAATGCTACATATTCAAAGAAAAGAAGTTTTGCACCAAATACTTTTTTTTGAAAATATTTAATTTATCAACACACATTATCTGCATGTATTCTACTGAATTTTTTTTTTATTTTTATTAAAAAAAAACTATAATTTATAATTTTTTTAAATTTAATTTTTCAAACTACAGTAATAAAAACTACCGTAATATCAAACAGATATTTATATGATGATCTGATTATGTCATGTGTCAATCACTAGTCTAAGGGTGTGTTCATTTTTGTAGTTTAACTCTTTTATATTTGTGGTTCAACTTGATTAAACTATTTTTTAACTAAAAAAATATTAAATTAATATTTTTATGTGTTTTTAATGATTTTAATATAATAATATAAAAAAATAAAAAATTATCATTATTTTTTTATGTATTTTTAATTGAAAAATATTTTTATAAAAATATTTTGCATCGCATTAGCAAATACATAGGAAGGTGAGAGTGATTTTTATAAATCAAAAATTAAAAAAAACACTTATGGTGATTTTACAAAATTTTGAGGACTGAAATTTTATAATAAACTCAAAATCATGAAACTTGTAATATAAAACTCTTTTATGTTTCTCTCTTCGCACAAAACATTAAAATCTCCAAATTAATCAAATAAATTATCAAAAAGTCAATGTACTGTCATTTATCCACATAGAAAACCGAAAGTAGTGATATAAACTATAAAATAAAAATGAAGATCAATCATGTTGATATGTGGACACGAAATGTCCTCTTAACAGCTAAAGTGAAGCCATTACATGTGCATCATATTGTTAAAGCAAGACACCACTCAGATAGATAAATAATATTTGAAGAGATAAAGATAAAGTATAAATGTAAATTCATTTCTGAAACATTTGGGATAATTATACAATGAGTTTTTATTTTTATTTTTTTAAATATAGAGAAAACATGTTTTTGAAAATAATATTTATTATTTTTTCATCCTAAAAAATAATCCATTAAATTTGATGTATTCACGGGACAGACCAATCATGTTGACATGTGGACACAAAATGTCCATTTAACAAATAAAGTAAAGCCCTTACATGTGCATCACATTGTTAAAGCGAAGACATCCGTAGGAAGGATAGATAGATTCTTGCTCTGACAAAAGTGTGCACCAAGTGTGCTTCTTGTCTCCGTATAACGGAGCATGAGTAAAATGTTGTCCAGTCCCTGCATTGTAAACAAGATTATAACTTAGTCCTTCATTTATTAAAAATTGTAACATTTACCAGTTTTTTCCTGAACTTATTGCAAGCACAACGTTTGACAATTTAAATTACTGAAGAGGAACTTTGAGAGTTGGACTTTAAGGAGAAATCAACACTTATAAAAATCCAACTTCATCAACAATCAAGATACTGATTAAGTTACTTTTATATAAAAACATAAAAGGTATAGTTATTAAATCAGGTTTGATCTAGTAAATTGATCTAAAAAACAATATATTCAAAGCTTATTTTAGATTAGGTTTTGATATGAACCAATTTTAACATTAACTTGATCAAAATCAAGTGATTCAATGGGTTAATATGTAATTAAATTGACTTGGTTAAATTCGGTCTGAATCTGATTAAATCAAAACCAAAACTGAAAAAATAAAATTACATAATTTTTTATTATAAAAAAATATTGATTTGGGTTAATACAATGACCTGCAGATTAACTCTTAATTGGATCAGGCAACAGGTGAGGTATAATAACTATGATGAAAAGAATATTCTAAATATAAAGGACTAAGTTGAAACTGTGTTTAAAACCCAGGGACCAAGTAAATAAGTTATTCAACAAAACATGGTTACCTTCAGGCTGGAAGCTTCTCTAAAAACACATACTTGTAGTCTTCTCATGGATATGCATGCCATTGCAACTATGGGCTAAACCAAAAAGCATCTCATGTGGTCTGGATATCTTAGAAGAAACAACGCCAACAAAAAAAAAGTGTTCATCATTATCTTTAATGCAATCCAATTGCAAGCAAAAGCAAAGCAAAGTTCAATTAGTGGGATTCTCATTCTCATCCTCCACCAATAATACCACTAGCCCCTCTCATATTCTATGCTATTGGCCTTTCAAAGAATCCCTTTCTTGCATATCAAAATGCTTTGTGGGTCCAATGCATTAATCATAATTTATTCCTTATGATAATCATAATAATGACTGTGTTCAGCTTCCTCATTTTCTTCTTCTTGTGCCACCACCTTTTTTTATTCATTCATCGTTTGCTGCATTTGTCATGGCTAAAGACAATAGAGGTGTGTTTCTTTTCTTTTCTCTGCTTTCTTGATCACACACACACACACACAAGAGTTTCATGCGGGAAAGTCATGGAAGGCATGTTCTTAAATGTGAATTTTATATTACTTATTACATCAAAAGATTAATTTTGGTATATTTCTTTCTGGGTTGTTGTCAATTTCAAAGCTTCTCTCTTTTGTTTCTATATTTCATTTTTGTGTTTGTCTGTGGTGGGGGGTCCCTTGCTGGTTGAATTTGTTAGTGATGCTGAGGGATGGTAGACTATGTTGATGTTCATTTGGATGAAATGGTTATGAGTTTCAGTAAACAAATCTGCTGTTTTTCACTACTAATGTGAAGTAGGAAGATAGAAGACAGAATATTTTCTTGTTCCATTGACCATTAACCATTTATGGTCCTGCAAAGTTTGTGGGGTGGCAGTAGTGGGAGAAGAATTTGCCTTGTCTCATTATGGTGTGTGGCGGGTAATAAATGGTTTCAACCTTGTGGAGAATGAGGATAATGGGAACATTTTTCTGTCAGATAGTTTCTTCATGGAATGTGGATAAGCTCAGATTGAACTTCCCACTGCATGTATAACTAGGTGATTGAATTTTAGCTTTTCTTTTTCGGTGTGCTCGCCTTTTCCCCTTTTCACAATCTTAGGCAACATTAGGCCAGGTGATTGAGGTAGAACTAGAAGGTCTCCTAGAGGCTTGATGCAAAGGAAAAAGGTAACCTTGCATATAAAAAAGTTAAAAACCAAAAGTGCATGATCTTAAGATAGAAAGTTATATTTTGTTGGAGAAGGCATAATGTATAGTACCATGACTGGGAAATCAGAATTGTGAATGCTTTGGTCTATTACTTTAAATGATTGGAGCATCCTGCTGTGGATAAAAATTCTGAAAAAAGTTATAGTTTAGTAGACCTAAAAGTGATGGAATCACCATGGTTTCACAGCTCTTTCTAGCAGCATGCTAATCATTGACCACACCAGCCACTGATTTTAGAAAGAAAGAAAGAAAAAACAGAAAATCAGTGTGTTTTGGATTTTGAACTCCAGGGAAAGTGAACAGCCTCTGCTTAAACAGTAACATTAGTTGTGTTGTTTGGTGCTTTGAACATACCAAGAAACATCTTTAAGTCTTTAGTTGAAATGGAAGTTGCTAACTGTTCTTAACAAATGGAGAAGTCAGGCACCAAAATGATGGATGACAGCACTATTACTCGAGACAGAATGTTAATATGCTATAATGATGTAAACATTGGTTTTCTATACTTTATTTGTGCTTCATATGCTTGCCAGAAAAGCTGATATCCTTCTTGCTTCTAACTTATTTGTCATGATTATTACACTTTAATCCTAAGCTAATTTTAGTTTGTTTTAAAGCTCTAACATTTTATTGAGAATTTGATGTACATGTTGGGCGAGATAAGGGTCAAATTTTGATCTTATGATCTGCTCATGTAAACTCATAAAACTTTTTCTTTATTAGGACATCCAAGCGGCGGCAAGACGTCTTCGACTGAATCTCTCTGCTACACCAAATACAGATACATGTTCGGAGTCTTTTCTCTCTGGAATCCCCTGAAGCTAGTTATCAACTGTCTTATTCTGCTCAATTTTTTGAAAATCACTATTTCAACCAAGGAACCTGACACTGAAGGTACAGTATTTATCTACGATTTTCATTAATACCGTGTTATCTGTTCGCACCAAATGCTGATGTTGGTGGGAAAATGTAAGGCTTTGAGATACAGGCTAAAATTTGAAATGTCAAGATAAAAGAGTATAGGGTGCTGCTGCCCGTCATTAGTTTCTACTGACAAGTTTAAACTTTCTCTAATGTTTAGGTAATGCTTTAAGAGATCTTTTGCTGGCACTCAATGATTCAAATAGACAGATAAATTGGGATACAAATTTAGTGAGTCCTTGCTTTAGTTGGACTCATGTCATTTGCAGAAATGGACATGTTGAATCCCTGTAAGTGCGCCTGTATTTGGAGATAAACTTCAGTTTTGCCTATTTTAGCAACACACTTCTGATATCAAGAGGGATGGCCGCGGGATTTACTTGCTGGAGTGCTGCATTTTTATTCGAATCTTCCTTAATTGATAGTGGTTTCGTGGGTTAATTTTTCTGTGCATTTACTCTCTGAATGTTCTAATTTGCAGGAGCCTGAATTCACTTGGATTTTCGGGAACTCTTTCACCTGCAATTACGAAACTGAAGTTTTTGGTTACCCTGTAAGTTTCTGGCTAGCTTGGAAGTCACATGGATTTTCAGTATGTATTTGCATGAGCATTCGTCTATTTATCAATTTAGACAGTTTGCAAACGCAAATCTGAACCAAAGTATTTCTAGTACGAAGTGATATCCTGATCCAATATTCTCATTTCATGTGGAAATACTGATGACAATAATTTACTCCATTTTTCAGAATATAAGATCTGCCATCAACCAAACCTAGCACTTTCTCTGTTTTAGCATGTATAGAAAGTTTTGGGACTAAAATTGATGCAATTGAAGATAGACGATGAATTTGAAATTGATGCTAATTTGGGAGAACTATCAGTTAAAGAAGAGATGAAGGTAGTTGGGATAGAGGGGAAACGTCTCCTATCCTTTCTATTTTGAAAGAAATAGAAAGGATAATAATTCACTTAAAAATTATCATAAAAACATTTTTATTTTTATATCTCCTTCCCTATCTCTCTAACCAAACATGTTTTGGTCGCTTTTGTATTGTTTTTTTTTTTTTTTGTCTTGAGACACTAACCAAACGCAACCTTGTAATCTTGTATTCTTTTATGGTTCCATGATGTACGATGGTGCTGAATTATGGCCATGCTCATAAAACTTAAAATTCTCCATGCAGGGAATTGCAGAACAATAGTCTGTCAGGGCCCTTACCTGATTATCTTGGCAACATGGTGCATCTACAAAATCTAAATCTTGCCAGCAATAAATTCAGTGGCTCTATACCTACCACTTGGGGTCAGCTATCCAATTTGAAAAATTTGTAAGGATTCCTTTAACGCCTCCTGAAGAGTCATATTTCGTTGTTTTGTTCTTATATGCACGAAGCATCAGCGTATCATTTTTGTTATGAAAGTTTCTTAGAACATGGCTTTGTTTTAAATTTCAGTCATTTTACTGGTTCTACAAGGCTTTTCGGCAGTCTTGCTCTTGCAAAGATCATAATTCTGTTGATGACTATGTTCATATTACTTACGATACCTTTTCTTTGACAGGGATCTCTCATCTAACAATTTAACTGGAAGAATACCAGGGAAACTCTTTTCTGTTGCAATGTTCAAGTAAATTTCATTAGAATTTTCAATTCTTCCAACTTTCGTTTGGTTTTTATCCTCTAACCATATCTTTTCATCTTCTATCTCATCACTTGGTCGATCGAGTGAAATCTCCAAACAGTTTATATCTTGAGTTATTAAATCCTATTATCTGTTTTAATGTTAGGCACATAATTATCAAGCTTGATTTGCTTGTCATTAACTGTTATTTGTTTTTCAGTTTTACAGCTACTCATCTTGCTTGTGGCCTGAGCTTGGAAGAACCTTGCATCTCGGGGTCTCCTCTTCGAGGTTAGTTTCTTGAAGACACTGCATTTTGTCACTATTCTTTTCTTCGACATTAATCTCCAGATGGAGCTTAAACATGAGAGCTTTGCAGTTTCAACCAGCAAGTCAAGACTCAAAGTAATTGCAACTTCTGCCAGCTGTGGTGCTTTCATTCTTCTGATACTCGTGGCTGTTCTGGCATACCGATATCATCAATTTCACAAAGAGAAAAATGATATCTTTGTTGATGTTGCTGGTAATTTCTGTTTTCCTCGTGTAGTTGAATTCGTTTCAATGTTGTTGTTGGTTGAAGGTACCTAAACTCCAGCTTTTACATGACTTTAGGTGAAGACGACCGCAAAATTACATTTGGGCAGCTTCGGAGATTTTCTTGGCGTGAGCTTCAGCTTGCAACAGACAATTTCAGTGAAAGCAACATAATTGGTCAAGGAGGGTGTGGAAAAGTTTACAAAGGTATCCTCTCAGACAACATGAAGGTTGCTGTGAAACGACTTGCAGATTATTACAGTCCTGGTGGAGAGGCTGCATTTCAGAGAGAAGTTCAACTTATCAGTGTTGCTTTTCATAAGAATCTTCTAAAGTTGGTTGGATTCTGTACAACTTCATCTGAGAGAATCCTGGTCTATCCATACATGCAAAATCTTAGCGTTGCATACCGCTTGAGAGGTATTTCTTTGAATACCACCATGTCTCAATCCATCTTTGAGATTTTCATGTTATAAATAGAATTTTTTGTTCTTCTTCGAAATCGCTTCATGACAGTGACATATGTTACATTATAGAATTAAAGCCTGGTGAGAAAGGCTTGGACTGGCCAACAAGGAAAAAAATTGCCTTTGGTGCAGCGCACGGATTGGAGTATCTACATGAGCATTGTAATCCTAGGATTATACATCGCGATCTAAAGGCTGCGAACATCCTGTTAGATGACAATTTTGAAGCTGTTCTAGGAGATTTTGGGCTAGCAAAACTAGTTGACACGAAATTCACTCATGTTACTACTCAGGTGCGTGGTACCATGGGTCACATTGCCCCAGAATACCTATCTACTGGAAAATCATCGGAAAAGACAGATGTGTTCGGATATGGCATTACACTTCTTGAACTGGTAACCGGTCAGCGTGCAATAGACCTTTCTCGACTCGAGGAGGAAGAGGAAGTTCTTCTGCTTGACCATGTAAGACTTCTAAAACTTCCTGGCCCATTACAGAATTTATACTAGATATATTTGTATATCAAAATCCCTGCTCGCAGAATGTTCTTTTTTGCTTGTACGCATCTCATTCTACACATTCCTGTGTTAGCTTCTGTTATGCTTGACTTAAAATGATGGAAATATGACGTGCAGATCAAGAAGTTGTTGAGGGAAAACAGGCTTGATGACATCGTGGATGGAAATTTGAAAACTTACGACCGCAAAGAAGTCGAGACTATAGTCCAGGTTGCATTGCTCTGCACAAATAGCTCACCTGAAGGCCGCCCCAAAATGGAAGAAGTGGTGAAAATGCTGCGAGGCATTGGCCTGGCCGAGAGATGGGCAAAGTGGGAGCAGCTTGAGGATGCTATGAACCAAGACTTGGCAGTACTCATGTCTCAACAATATATCTGGGCCGAAGATTCAAGTATTGACCAAGAAGCTATACAATTGTCCAGGGCAAGATAGAGCTTCTCCAACATGCATGGAATCAATTTTGAGACACACTTATCAAACTAATGCATGGTTACTGTATTTTATGCTATAGATTTTTGTACATAAGCAAGAAAATTACTTGAAAAATATACTATACCATGTGGCTGGCATACAGAAAATGCCAGTTCCATCTTCTATGTTTGTACCTGTTACAATTGCCTGAGGATATATGGTATATATGGTTTGGGAATGGTCTGCCTCTGAGATTTCTCTTCAGGGAATTATCTACTTTTTGGGCCTTTCACCTCTTCCATGTCCAAAGAAGAAAGGATTGGAGACAAGACTCAATTGTTTGAATATTGCTGATTAAATTTCTTTATGTTGATAGGTTTATTAAATAAAATAAAAAAGATTTTCCATAATATCATTTAAAATGGTTGATGAAATGTAACATGCAGACGCACTATTTATTTATTTATTTTCAATTTGGGTATTAACATCAACCATATCCTCAAACCAACTTTCACATGTCAAAACTAATGTATTAATTAATTTTCTTGTAACCTCTTTTTGGAATTTGTACTCAATCTAATCTAGCAGGTAAACTAAAGTAGGGGTGAATGAATTTACTGAATTATCTAGAATATTCATAAAGATTTTATCTGAAATTAATCAAATTAAATGATTTTTTAATTTTTTTTGAATAATTATAGTTAAAAACTTTAAAACAAAATCGGCTTTGTTTCAATTTTCAATTTAAAAAAAATGAATAATATTAAACAAATGATAAAACACAACTAAAAACTTTTGATTTTAACAAATATTAAACTATACCAAACCAAATTAATTAATTTTATTTTTTATTTAATTTGGTTCAATTCATTTTAAAAAAATAGATTTCATTAAACTTTTATCCTAGTTAGCTAATTCATTTAAATTAATACTCACCCGGTTTGTGAGTTTAATATTGTAGTACATAATAATTTTTAAAAATATTTTTTAATTAAAAATATATCAAAATAATATTTTTTATATTTTTTTAATATTATTATAACAAAATCCAACATCTAAAAAATCAATTTAAATCTTTTTAAAACTAAAATACTTTAAAAATACGGTATGATAATAATAATAATAATAAACACTCAATTTAATAATCATCATGATTGTGGTGGTGGTATAAGAGTGCTTGTTGGATTCAAAGCCAACGTCACTACAATTTGAGGTACTTCAAGTTAGAGCAATATATCTTTTCAGTCCCTCAAGTTTGAACCATAACAATATGCTTCATAACAAAAGAGAAAATTAAGACAGGCAAGTGGACTGGACTAATTGATACAGCAACTAAAGCCAACTTGGCACTTTGAAACAATTGTCAGTAGATTTCTTACAAAGGCAAGTAAGCTTTATGACCAGTAGAATTACCTTAAGATAGATAGATGGCTAGAAGCATATCTCGCTCGCCGTCGCACCGGCGGAGGCGCTCACCGTCGCCGGCAGACCACCCCCATAGAAGAAGGAGCAGAAGGGCTGACCGCATCCGCTCTTCTTATTCCAATTCTCACTCCAGGTCACATACTCTTTGCATCAATAGCTATGACACTTTAGTTCTTTGTTTTCCTGTTCTTAAAAATTCAATCTTGTAATCTGGTTTAGTAAATTATGGAATTGATTTGATAATCCAACTTGTGGGTCTTTTTTTACTCTCAAAAGGGTCTCCTGTGATGTTGTAAAGTTGTGATTTTTAGTCAGTTTTATTCAATCTTGTAATGGCTCTGTTTTTTTAATTTTTAGTCCATAAATGCAAACTTACAGTCCAATTTGGGGCAATATGGAGGTGAAATGATGATCCCATTGGTGGGTTTTTGATTACTTTCAAAAGGATGTGTTGTGATGTTGTAAAGTTGTAAATGTTTTTAGTGCAGGAGGAAAAGTGATTCTGATTCTCCACCCCCTCGGCGCCATCAGAGAAGTCGTTCACCGAGTTACAGGAGGCGTAAAAGTCGGTCTCCGACACCTTCTAGGCGACGTAGAAGACATAGAAGTAGAAGTAGGACTGAATCATTGTCTCCATTGTCTAGGTCAAGAAGTACAAGTATTGCTTCTACCAAAATTGCTGTTGAGAAATTAAAGAAAGAGGAGGAAGAGAAGAAGAGGTAAATACTTTATGCATGTTTCCACCAACGTCTTATTATTATTGCTAGCATAATTTCTTCAATTTTTAGCCATGGTGATTTATCTCCATTTGGTTTTTGCCGGTTCTCAACGAGTAGTTCATCTGTAGTTGTGACAAGTGACAGGTTAGCTTCTATGGGGGGTTTTTTGAACTAATAAACTACCACTTATTCTAACATGCATTGTTTGATGAACAATTATTTCCCTGTTTATTTGTACTTCCACATCAGAGTTCGCTTGTCATCAATATAACCTCGAAGTGGAAATCTGCAGCTTACTTAGGCGAGCTTTTGCATGCTTAATGAAATTACTCTTACTGTGATTGTTATCAGGCGTCAACTAGAGGCTGAACTAAACCTATTAGAGGAAGAGACTACTAGGAGACTGGAGGAATCCATTCGGAAAAATGTGGAAGAGAAATTAAATTCTGAGGAAGTCCAGTCAGAAATAGAGAGGCGGATAGAAGAAGGTCAGAAGAAATTGTTTGATGATGTTGTAGCTCAACTGCTTAAGGAAAAGGAAGCTGCTCTTGTTGAGGAAAGAAGGAAAGAAGTAAGAATCTTGAACTCTCACTAGTTACTGGTCTCTTATTGTGGGGGGCTTGAATATAAAAAATTTAGCTGCGATAAAGTATTGGTTACGAGCTTCCACCTGCCACCTGTCTTTTGGATACTTCATTCATAGTCATAAAAAATTGGGACCTGAACATGTAAAATAATTAAAGGAAGTGGACCTATTTATATAGTTGTCACTCTTTTTAACGTCTATTTTTAGATTGCAAGGAGTTTTTGAAAGGGGAAAAAATTGTGGCATTGACAATTGTGATTTGAAGCCAGCTTGTTAATACTAAGACTTCTATTCTTGTTGTAGTAGTGGGGATAGATTGTTGAGTCTTGTACATGTATTGCATGCTTTATCACCATGTTTAAAAATCATAATGAGTTTCAAGGCTTTAGTTGGGATTTCCACTTTTAAGATAGCTTGAGAAGTTACTTGAATTACCAGTCATTGTATCTTTCTTCATCAATATTGTGACTGTCAGGAATGTTGATTGTTTCTGTTGGCGCTTGTCATTGCTGAAGTCAATATAGTTGTCCCTTATGTGGCATAAGTAATCTTTAGCTGTCTGTGTGAAGCCCCTGGATAATGGAGAACTAACCAAATTCCCAGCATTGAACTGTCGTTTTCAAACATTTATCATCATACCATGCACACACAAACGACTTGGGTTTTCTGTGATATAGATATTGGAATGTAAATCACCTGTGGCAACTGTCCACAGAGCACCTTAGGGCTGGGATGGAACTGAGGCAATGAGTAATAGGGGCTTTGGTCAGTTATACTATTCAAACACAAAAGACTTGGTTTGTTGTGTCATCATACTTTGAGGAAACTAAGGTTGGGTTGGAACTGAGACTTCGAGTAATAGGAGGTTATTACAGTGGGCAAGACTGATCAGGAGGAGGCAGGTGCTCCATTAAATTTTTCTTATTTCCTCACCGAGCATGTAGAGCTTGTAGTTTTCTCTTTTATTCCGTAAATTTAGGACTTCACTTCTTTCTAAAGGAGATAAATGTCAAAGACTATTCAGCAAAATCATGGGTGAGTGAAGTCTCAGCATAAAAGAGCCTCAAAGTACAGCAAAGCCTGGTAGTTTTCAAACATGAAACTAGAGAGGATAGCTGTTAGAGCAAAGACTGTTTGGGTTGGATATCCTTTGGGAAAAGATACGTGTCTATATTTACTCGTATCATTACAGGTACAAAGCCAGAAGCCAACATTTTTATCAGTTGAACTGTGCACCTAGATAAGTATTGGAATTGGTCCCTACTAAAAAGTTTCCCCTACCTCTAACTGTGCGGAATCACTTCTTCTCTTCTGCCCTCTTACATGATCCATCTCAGATATGGATTTATCTGCTCTATCTGTCATATTTAAGGGGACTGCATCATAGTTAATTGTTTGAATTCATATCAGTTCCTTTTTCATCTGTGCCCAACAGTGTCCCATCTGATATGGAATTTACTAACAATTGAAAGTTAATTGCTAAATGCATATTAATAAGCTAGAAGTATCAGATATTTGTCACTCTCTGAAACCAGTTCATTAAATGTTTCTGTGATTTTGGCCTCATGCACATTTTGATGTAAATATGACCACTCAGGCACAAGCTCGAAAAGAAAGAGAAGAGCTGGATAAGATGCTGAAAGAGAATAGTAGGAGGGTGGAAGAGTCACAGAGAAGAGAAGCCTTGGAGCAACAAAGGAAAGATGAGGAACGATTTTGTGAGCTAGAGCTGATAAAAAGACAAAAGGAAGAGGTTGCTTGGAGGAAAAAGCTGGAAGTGGAAGAAGATCATACAAACCAGATGAAACTGTCGGGTAAGAATAAATCTCGACAGAGTCGACCTTTTGGAATTGGTTGATGACATCAATTCAATGCCTGCATGTTGTATCCATGCAAGTAGGAAGTAATGACTGAGCTTTTACAAGAGAATTATAAGTAACAAGATTGTTGAATTTTTGTCAATCACACTAATATGCATTTGTCAAGGATTCACTTGTTGCTTCCACGCATTTTCGCATGGTGCTGAAAATTACTACTCTCTCCCTAATATTTAACCACAAATGCTCTAGATTATCTCTTGACACTTAAATTATTGTTTTGGTTCATCCGATTGTCTTACATATTTCGGCTAAAATTTCTTTTTTCCCCTTGATTTTTCTATGAATTTAATGTCTTGACTGAAACTTATCATTCCATAGATAAAAGGATGTTGGAACTGTAGGGCTGTCCTTCTCATCTGAAGATTTGCTTTTGTTGTGTTCGCATCATCATATAAAATGTTATGAGTTCTTTGCACCTTAGACAGCCTTCAAACATCAAATTTCTTCATATTCAAGCTTCTATATTTCTTGAGTAAAGTTATGAGATGTTAAAAGCTGGAAGGCATATCCCATGCATGTCTGTCAGGTATTAGAAACTTTGTTTCAAAATGTTTCTTTTCCTTCTGGGTCAGCAATTCTCTTTAAGGTCCTTATGGAGAGTGACTGAATGAGGATCGAGTGTGCGGTATCTTCACTCAAGTTCCTCCCTTTGGGCCCCACCTCAAATGTTTCATCCTTTAAGGAATTGGTGAAGGGAGAAAAGCTTAGAACACCTTTTACTGACAGGAAATCCAACTGAGAAAAAACAAAAACTTGCATGGAGTAATAGCAATTCTGCTGAAATTTGAGTCAAGAATACATGAAATCAAGTAATAGCATTATTCATGAAATCAAGAACAGAATGCTATTGATCCTGAAATATCTATAATGAAAGGGTTTTTTGAATCATTCTTACCATTCGATGATTGGAGTATTTTGGGACCAATCAGTGGAGTCCATTCCATCAATGGTTGATATTATTCGAGAAAACTAATTTCGAATATATACTTCTAGATGTATAATGTGCCTATACCCTTTCCATTCAACACTTGAGTTTGCTTGCTTTCTTCCCACGTAAGCTCCACAGTAGGTTTGGAGAAGAGATCAAGAAAGTGATGTTTTCTCTTCGTTGATGGATAATTTCTTGGGATTTTTTCTCAGATGAATACATTACTAATATTATATAAACACCGTCCATCTTTCACAATATTAGATGAAGAGTAATTGGAAATCTTCTTATATCAAGAATAACATGATAGGTTACGTTGTCTCAATTTCCTTAGAATCAAATGCTTAGAATATCTGATAATTAAGAAGAAAACCATGAAATGTTCAATTATCTTATAAGTATAAAATGGAGGGTATGCATAGATTAATTAACTCAACTAGTTGTATTATTCCGATGATGAGAGGAATCCTAATCCATACATTATAAGTACATCTGTATTATAAAAGAACAAAAAGGGTCATTCACTCCTAATGTCAAAACTAAATATATGTTAATTTATTTTGATTTTTGGATGGACGGGTAGTTCTTTCCATATTATAAAACCACGGATTTATTTGGAATTGGTATTTTTTTCTTGACAAAAAAACAAACTTGTTTTTTTATTCTTGTATGCAAACCGTGTTCTCTAAAAATTCAAAAAACAAATTACTAAAAATTAATTTTTTTTGTATGTTTTGAATTGTTTTAATGCGCTGATTTCAAAAATGATTTTTAAAAAAAAATAAAAAAAACATCATTTTGATATATTTCGACACGAAAAACACTTTAAAAAGTAACCACAATCGTACTCTCAAATAGATCCTAAACCTATTAAAATGATATTATTATTATTATTTTTCTCTTAAAAATTATAGAATAGATTGACTTCCTAACTCGGGAGTTAAATCTTCTAATTCACGACCTGCCCTTGGGCCACCTCCACTTATGAGCTACATCTTGGAGCTATGATTTTTTCTAAACAAGAAGGAGAAAAAAAAAAAGAAGACAGATGTAAGAGTACAGAGATGACATATATCTGCTGTAATAGAACCATCAAACCAACTAAATTTGTTCCATCAATACCTAATTACAATTTGTTCACCTGTTAGCTCACCAAACGTCAGCACAATTATTTTAAATCTCTTTAAATGTATTGAATTATACGTTGAAAGAAGCCAAGACAAAGAGAATCAATGAGTTAAAATATGTGGATAAAGGATAAGAGATTGTATGATAAATATCCTTCCATTCTATATATCAACGAATTAAGAGTTCTCATAAATTTTCTAATTTATGGGGGGAAAAGAAATCCTTACGGTTTGTTTATAATGCAATATGTACATCATTCATCGAGTTGTGGATCTTAAGCAACAAGTAAATGATTTTAGCCTTAAGAACAATGATGATCAATTATGCTCGAATTTGGTCAGAGCAAATGAATACAAATGTTATGATTTTAGCATCATCACTATGACAAAATTGTAGGGAAGCTCAAAAATACATGGTTATTCAAAGAATAAAAGATATAAAAATAATAAGGGTATGTTTTCTTATGCTTTATGAGTTATTAGAGTATAAAAATTCAATGATATTTTGATTTTTATTTCTTGAAGCAAACTTTTTTTTTTTTTATCTACAAGCCTTGCAAATTACTTTCTAGGTGTGAGCCCTTCTTTTTCAAAAAGGTTGTAGCAAACCTGTGAGTTTTCAGTCTCATTTTTCCCAACCACCACGCATGACTTGGCCTGTAGTTTCACTCTCATGCCCGATGATATCTCAACCTCCACTACAAGTTGAGATGGCTTGGTTTCCACTTTAAACCCTCTAATCTCCTGTAATCTCTCCAAGTCTTCTCCCTACACGCTCTCTCCATTTTGTTCTCCCATTTTATAGAGACCAAAGTCCATCAGGCAAGACCATTTTCGTCCTTGTCTAGCCTACACAACCTTCACTACCCCGTCGTCTTTTATCTTCAACGAACTTAGACTTTGTTTTCATCTCAAGGTGATTGCAATACTCATGGCTAATATGTCTTCTTTGTCTTTAGTCGTAGCACTGGCAATTTTCGCCTTTGTTTTTTCTCATGCATTTTCTACATCACGGCGAGTTTTAGAGCATCCAAAGGTGCAAAATGGCTTCCGAGTGAAGCTCAAACATGTTGATTCGGGTAAGAACTTAACGAAATTCGAGCGTATTCAACACGGGGTTAAGCGTGGAAGACACAGGTTGCAAAGATTCAAAGCAATGGCTCTGGTAGCATCTTCTAATTCTGAGATTGATGCCCCAGTTCTTCCCGGGAATGGTGAGTTCTTGATGAAGCTAGCTATTGGCACGCCACCGGAGACTTATTCTGCAATAATGGACACAGGTAGCGATTTGATATGGACTCAGTGCAAGCCTTGCACACAGTGTTTTGATCAACCCACTCCTATTTTCGATCCAAAAAAGTCCTCTTCTTTCTCTAAGTTATCATGTTCTAGCAAATTATGTGAAGTATTACCCCAGTCCACTTGCAGCGATGGCTGCGAATATCTGTATGGTTATGGCGATTATTCTTCAACACAAGGAATGCTGGCAAGCGAAACTCTCACGTTTGGCAAGGTTTCAGTTCCTGAAGTTGCATTCGGTTGCGGAGAAGATAACGAGGGAAGTGGATTCAGCCAGGGTTCTGGCCTAGTGGGGCTTGGCCGTGGGCCCTTGTCATTGGTTTCTCAACTCAAGGAGCCCAAGTTCTCATATTGCTTAACCTCTGTTGATGACACAAAAGCCAGCACACTATTGATGGGATCTCTAGCAAGTGTGAAAGCATCAGACAGTGAAATCAAGACCACCCCTTTAATCCAGAACTCAGCACAGCCATCATTTTACTATCTTTCCCTTGAAGGAATATCAGTGGGTGACACTAGCTTACCTATCAAGAAATCTACCTTTTCACTCCAAGAAGATGGAAGTGGTGGCCTTATTATTGACTCTGGCACTACAATAACCTATTTAGAACAAAGTGCTTTTGATTTGGTAGCCAAAGAGTTCACCTCTCAGATTAATCTCCCGGTGGACAATTCCGGCTCGACGGGGCTCGAAGTTTGCTTCACATTGCCATCAGGCTCGACCGATATAGAGGTGCCTAAGTTGGTATTCCACTTTGATGGAGCAGACTTGGAATTGCCAGCCGAAAACTATATGATTGCCGATGCAAGCATGGGAGTAGCTTGCTTGGCCATGGGGAGCTCAAGTGGCATGTCTATTTTCGGCAATATTCAGCAACAGAACATGTTAGTGCTCCATGATCTTGAGAAGGAAACCTTGTCATTCCTTCCAACACAGTGTGATGAACTATGAGCTTGTGTTCTAATTAGGTTATTCCTTTGCGTGCTTGCTTGGGTGTGTTTACAGAAATTGCATTGTTTAATTAATTAACCTCCTTGGTTGCTTGCACTTAATTAAGATGCAACATTCCTTTCATTCAGATCAGCTAGCTATAACATAGGGTTAGATTAAAAATACATAAACAAAACAAAACGTAAGGACAAGCTAGCTAACACTTGAATTTTTATTATTTATGAGAATAGTTGCTCAACTTCCTAGCTACCTGCTAAAAAATAACATTTTAAAAAAAACAATATTGCAAGGTAACTTCACCCTGTAGACAACCTTAATTAGCCAGGTATTCCTGTATCATGTTATCAAATATTAACAAAAAAAAACTATAAAACCTTAGGTTTTCACCGTAAAACATCATGGATTATAACAATAAAATTACTCATTTGATTTAAAAAAACAAAGCTTTTATAACTTATGTCAAAGGCTACATCTTTTTGGTTTTTTATTTTTAATAATCAAGTTGATGACATGTGATAGTCAAATGTTTTTCTTTATTTTTTTATTACTATTTGATTTATTTATTTTGATTAATTGTTTTTTTCAATTTACTCTTTTATTATTTTGTTTCATTTAATTTTTGTATCAAATTTGATCTTCATTCTTTTAATTGTTTTTATTTATTTATCATTTTTCTAATTGAATTTTATTTTTAATTTCATCCCTTAACATTTGATTTCTATTTATTTTTACGTCAAATTCGGTTAATTGTTATTTATTTTGTTTTAGATCCTTTTTGTAATGTTCTTTTTTTTTTCTCAATTTCATCCCTTAACATTTTATGGTTGAGAATTTTACTTCATTCTTTTTACGGTTTGCCTTCTATGGTGTTAGTCTTGAGCTCATCACAAAGGTCATGAGTTTTGGATATTAACATATTTTGACTTCAATCTTTTTTTAAGTTCTTTTTAAATTTTATTTTTTTCAATATCATCATTCAATGTTTGATTTATTGAACATTAGTCTTTGTGCTATTTCTTTTTTCTTTTTTGTCTACAGTGTTATCCCAAATATTCCATGTCTAAGGTTAAATGATTAACGGGTTAACCTGAATTAACTCAAATATTTTTTCTATTGTTTTTTTTAATTAATTTTTTTTAATTTAACCGTTCAATATATGATTGTTTGATCATTAAACTTCATTGTTTTATTCAACTTGCTTTCAACGAGGTTATCCTGGTATTATGATTGGGTCGTAGATTTAGTATGCTAACCTGGATAGGCTTAGGTTGTTTTTTTTTTTTACCTCTTTTATCATTTCCAATCTTTTTATTAATTTATTTATTGTCATTGTATTTTTTTTTATTTGTGTTAACGCAATCATGCAAGTTTATTGAACCCAATTAAGTTAATAACGCAAATGTTTTTTTTTTTTGCTTGTTTAGAAACACTTTGGTCATCTTAATATTTTTTATGGTGAAAAAAATTTGCCTAGCCACCTATCTAGTTTATGATGCTAATAGGGCTCGATATCCTTGTCCATGTAAACACATATACTTACAGGGGACTGAAAATGAAGGATTAACCATTAACTAGTACAGGATGGTACATCAAAACGTTAATACCAAAATGACAAAAAAAAAAAAAAAAAACTCCAGCTGATCAACAAGAAATATTTAAGGCTCACAAAAGATCTCTCCCAAACCCAACCTAAATGAAGTCGGAAATGATGTGATTTTTGGGGCAAACAAGAAACAACACGGGCTTCAAGATCATTATCAACATGTTGGGTCTTGCTAGGTTTTGCTATCACTTAAATCTAAGCTCTTTTTAACTTTCTTGAGCTTCTTTAATATTGGGCTTCAGCATTTCGAGAAGAGTAATGATATTATTGAGACATCTAAATAGCTACAATTAAATGGTGGGTTGACCGTGGGCCTTCTTATGTGATGTCTTACTATTGTTTCCTATCGCCTTTCAAGTTAACTTCTCTATTTTTTTTTTCTTCCCTTCCCTTTCCCTGGGGAAGAGACGAACCTTGAAGATAAAACCATGGTGATTTTTGTCAAGACATGTTGACTCCTATAAGCAAACACATGTATACATTTTTTTCGATCGCCTTCACAAAAATAACTATTTTTAGTTTTTAGTATATTTTTTTAAACGTTCGTGAAATAACAAAGTTGAAAAAATATAGTAAAATAACACAATTTATATATGTCGTGATTGAAAAGAATCAAACGACACCAAGAAATATCATCAATGGTAAACTGAGTGGGTCAATATTGCTGCCAAAGATAAATAATTAAGCTACCCTCCACTTTTGGGAGACAAGTGTGGCTCACTCGGGTCATCATTGAAATTTTTTTTTTGTGTTGTTAGATTCCTCTCTTGATATCTTTTTTATGGTACCGATAGTATTGTAATCAGAGCTTCAATGTATCTCCGGGATCTTTTTTTTCTTTCTTTTCTCTCTCTTCTCTTCTACCCATTTTATGTTTTTTATTTAAGATCGTTATTTTGAATAATGACAAGTTATAAAAGTCATATTTTATAAGTGTGATATGTATAAACTATGCTATTTCACAATTTATTTTTTGAATTGAGCTATTCCGTCAATATTTTTAATTAATTATGCTCATTTAAAAACAAAATCCCAAAAACACACAATACTAGCATAGTACTTTAAAATATGTTTTTTTTACAAGAATAAAGATATAAATCATAGTTATTAAATTTAGGCCTCGTTTGTTTGCTGGAAAATAGTTTCTTTTTGGAAAGTGAATTATTTTTTGATGTTTGGTAGTGTAATGAAAAATAAGTTGGAAAACACTTTCCAGTGATTGGTTATGTCATGGAAAATGAGCTGAAAAATAACTTATTAATGTTTTATTTTTTTCAAGTTTATTAAAATAATGAGGAACAAATCTTACAAATTAAAAAGTTGAATGAGAATGAAATTGAAAAAAAATATAATTTCATAAATTATCTCAAATAAAATAAATAATTATCAAAATAATAGAGATCAAATCTAAAAAATTAAAAGATCAAGAAATTAAAATAATAATAATTAACATTTCATAAATTATTTCAAATAAAATAAGTAACAATCAAAATAATAAGGATCAAATTTGATAGATAAAAAATTTCAATTAAAAAATGATAAGGGAAAATAAAATAACAATTATAAAAATAAGGACCAAAATTAATATAAAAATTAAATTTTAAGGAATAAAATTGAAAAAAAAATATTCAAAACAAAATATATATAGCAATCAAAAGTTTAAGGACCAAATTTGATATAATCAGCAAATAATATGACATTTCTAAATTTTTCACAACTTCCGAAAGTGTTTTCCGCCCAAAATAAAAGAAAAACACTTTCCTGAAAACCAAGTCAAATTTTTCTTTGACAAAAAAGTGTTTTCTGTTGACCAATTTTTTTAATGGCAAATAAATACAGGAAAGTGGTTTTCCAGAAACTGGTTTTCAAAAAATAAACGCAACCTTAATTTGAATTGACATGTTAATCTAAAAAATTTGAGACCCCAAAACTTATTTTGAGACGAGTTTTAATTTAAATCATAGTTATTAAATTCTTACAAATCGGTTGCCTAGTCTCCCAGTCTTAATGACAAGTCACCCTATAGGTTGGTTTTTCAGACCTCCTCTTGTTATAATAATATTGGGCTTCAGCATTTCGAGAAGAGTAATGGTATTATCGGCTTGATCCACATCGATCTAAATAGCTACAATTATATGGTGGGTTGACCATGGCCCTTCTTATGTGATGTTTTACTATCGTTTCCTATCGCCTTTCAACTTAACTTTTCTTTTCTTTTTTCTTCCCTATCCTTGGGGATGAGACGAACCTTAAAGATAAAACCATGGAGATTTTTGTCATGTTCACTCCTATAAGCAAACACATGTAGTATACATTTTTTTTCGACCGTCCTTCACTACACAACTATTTTTAGTTTTTAATATATTTTTTTAAAAAAAAAACATTGGTGAAATAACAAAGTTGAAAAATAAATTAATGAGATAACACAGTTTGTATATATCATGATTGAAAAACATAACTTTTATAGCTTGTCGTTATTTAAAATAGTGACATCCAATAAAACATATTAAATAGGAAGGAGAGAGAAGAGAGGAAAGTATAAGAAAGAAATAGACAAAAAAATTATGAAGATACATTGAAATTTTGATTTTGACATTACAAATACCATAAAAAAAATATCGACAAGACGAATCAAACGATAATAAAAAATATCATAAATGGTGATTTGAGTGGTTCATACTTGCCTTCAAAAACGAGTCATCCTCCACTATTGAAAGGCTAGTGTGGCTCACTTGTGTTATTGTTGGTGCTTTTTTTTTGTGTTATTGAATTCATCTTTCTAAGATTTTTTCAATGGTATTAGTGATGTTATAATCGGAGTTTCAGTGTGTCTGCGAGATTATTTTTTTCTTCTTTCTTCTGTTTATTTAATAATTTTTATTGGATGTTATTATTCTGAAAGACGAAAAATTATAAAATTTTAAAAATAGTGATATGATTTATTTACCACTTTGCATAACAGATGATTCTATCAACAGCCCAACTTTCAGTATTGACATGAATTGAATAAACGATTTTAATTTAAATGGTAGAAAAACATAAAAAGATTTTATTAAAATAAACATAGAGAAATAATTGAAAAAAACATTTCTATAAAATTATTTTATACAATACACACCCCTTAATTAATAAAATCCAAACCGTGATTTTTTCTCAAAACAAAAACTGTATACGTGGAAATTCAACAGCCTATCATACCCAGCAAAAACATCAAATTACAGTGATGAAATGGACCATTAAACAACACAAATGCTGGACACGTAGTGATTTGAGAAGCAATCAGGCAACCAGAGTCACTAAACTCCTCCTGATGCTTACATGGATCTGAAATAATTACATTCGTATCTGCAAATAAGTTATGACCAGAGATTATTAGGAATCCAATGGGAAGAAAGTAAGCACAAAAAAGCTATTTCAGATATTTTGATGTGTCTAAGTCCAATTCATGTGGTCCATTGAAAATGGTGGGTGGCCTGCGGTGGCTAAACCATTGCCAAAGTCCTTCAAAGCATTTTCGTGGGATAGGAATGATCCTGCCTACAGCAGCTTCTAGCTCTGTAGGTACATTGATTTGTAGGGGCCGGGGCTTGATTCCCTTGATTAGACCATTAACACTCATCACCATTTAGCCTCACATCAAACAGCAAGATTTTCACATCATTGAATTTATCCGAGAATGTACAAAAATGTATGCTTCAAGAGGGATAATAGTTTTTAAGATTGTTTCAAAAATAAAACAACTTTGTGTTAGGTAACGTGGTTTGTGATGCTTTTTTAAAGTATATTTTTATTTGAAATGGGATAAAAAAAAATTATTTTAATATTTTTTCAAGATAAATATTTTCAAAAAGTATTTAAAAATAAAAGTTATTACACTTCGAAATGGATTCTCAGACTTGATTAATATATTAATTGATTTTAAAATATTTTGAATTATCAAATTTAGAAAATAAGATGAGACAATATAGAAGATTGATGAAAGATACAAAATGATAAGAAAGGATAAGATTTATAATTTGATAGAAAAGAGAGAGGGTGGGGGGAGAAATAGTCCCTCCAAGATTTTCTTGCTTGTGATTGCGATTTTTTGAATTTCAACAGACTGATTAATTTCCATCTTCTGTTTGATTAGTGAAATAAGCAGATGGATTTATGCAAAGAGCTAACGCATAATGTTGATTAGGTGATGATAAAAGTTTGGGTAAGGAGCTAGATTAAGAAAATTACCCAGAAAATAAAAAAAAATGTATTGGCTTGGCTTTGCTTCTAATCAGTGAAGAAAAGGAAAATTCAAAATAATATTGGAATTCTATAAGTTCGAAAAACTTTCAAGGATTTAATCCTCACTAAGTTGAATCACCACAAAAAGATATGGTGTCCTTAGATATAAAATACAAACCACACTCAATAATTTTTATATTAATTTGATGTAAATAATTTTATAGGTTATATTTAGTTAGTGCCTTAGAATAAAAGAAATATTGATATATTTGGTTGGAGGAATGAAAATAGAGATATAAAAAGAAATATATTTATTAAATAATTTTTAAATAAATTTAATTATATTCTTTTGGGAATCTCAACTATTTCTGTTTTTTTTAATCATGATACAACAACTAAATGCTATTAAAATTCATATATTCTCTGAATTGTTAATGGGTTGAGATTTTTTCTTGCAAAAAATCCTTGCATATATTCTCAAAATTGTTAATGGGTTGAGATTTTTTTTTCTTGCAAAAAATCCATGCCACGATGCATGACTGACTCCTTGGAACTCCATTACTCGTATGGAAGTGTTGGAAGATTGAGATATGGGGGATGATATGAGTGGAAAAAATAAAAAAAAATTATTTTTTATTTATATATATAAAAAATTAGAGTCGTCACCTAATATTTTAATCATTACGAATATTAATTAATCTTAGAATCTGGTTAAGAGAACTGGTTGCGTAAGAAAAAGTATTAGCACTCATAATATGTCTTATATAAGATTTGCATTGTTTATTTGTCTAATATAAACAAATGAAATTTTATGTTTTCTAACCATTTATCTGTTTAAGGTTTAAGAAAAATCCTTATTAGTAAATAGATTTTTATCTTATCAGGTTAAAAACTTAACCGTTATAATACTAGCATAAAAAAATGTCTTTTTTTTATTTAATATCAGGAATGTGTTTTACATCTTAGTTCATAATCATATATATTAAAATAAATAAAATATTTTTTTTGGTATTTTTGAAATGTAGGCCAAAATCTTTTGGAATTTTACAAACTTGTTGTAAAATCCATGCAATATTTTTAAAAAAAAACATGTCAAAGTATTTTAGATTTTTTTAAAAAAAAAAGCGCAAATAAATTTAGGATTTTTAGCCATATGCAAGAAAAAAGAAAATTTTTATTTTTATTTTTTTATGCTTTGTTTGGCAAAAATCCATTTTTCTTTGTAATAAAACTACAAAAAATAAGTTTAAGGGGTGTTTGTCAAACACACCCTTGCTCAATTTAAAGGTCTATAACTTTGCATTCATGCGTTTGAAGAAGCCAATTAGATCAGTCAAAACTGTCAAAATAGAGATGCAAGCTGAAGAACGACGTGTCATTCACCTTCTCTTGTTTAAGTTTGAATGACACGTTGTTTAGGGTTTTTAATTTGAGATTTGATAAATTTTAATTGAGGCCATGTTCTTCCAATTATTTTTAATTGTACTCATAATCGTCTCTAGAATTTTAATTTCATGCAATTTTATCATTACCAAACTCAATTGTCTACTTCAAAGTTAACCGCTATTTTCATTTTAGTTATTGGTTTAGAATATGTGCATTTCGACCCTCAATTGACCAACAAACTTTTAATTTCTTTAATTTGACCACTGATTTGGTCAATGTCAGCCTTTATATATTAACACGTTTTTTTTAGTTTGGTCATTGGTTTTAGATTTCTTCAATGAAGTCCCTAATTGCCCATCAATCTTTACTATTTATTCAATTAAGTCTCTGATTTGACTAAATTAACTCTTAAAAATTACAATTCAACCCCTTTTTTTTAATTTCTTCCAATTATAACCTAAATTGACTTCAACAAAATTAATATTTCTTGCAATTAAGCCCTCAATAATTTCAATTTGACATTGAAAAATTCCAATTGAGTCCTTAAACATCGAATTTTGAATTTCCTTCCTCAAAATGAATTTATTTTACCAATAGGACCTTCATCAATAAAAAATACACTGCCAAATTTTTCAATCTTGTATATTTTGATCTTTCTCAATCAGTTTTTAATAATTTATTGGGCGTTCTAGTATATTCTTTTTATTGATATATTTTTAAATTTCTTCCAATATTTTTTTTCAATTGTTTTTGTATTTTTTTTTTGTTTATATAGAGTTTCAAAATAGATAACAACAGGAAGTTTGAAGGAATAATTGAAGGAATAAATAAGATAATTATGTTTACTAAAGTCAACTTTGTGAGACTTTTGTCAACGGGCTTCCTTATTTTGAGAAAGACCACTGCTACGTACTAGATTCTCCACTGCCAAAACTGCCAAGTGGAGTCTCATATTCAAGCTAGGGAGAAGAGTTCAAGCTCAAGACTCTAGTGGTGAAGAACAAGTTGGAAAAGCTCACTATCACTATTGATGTGATCTTGATCATCATCTATCAATTGCTAACCAATATTTTTGCAGGAAAGTGGTTGGGTCCATATGCAATGAATTTCAAAACTATATATTAAAAGCTATATTTTGAAAATGAGGGAGGATCTTCTTCCCCTTTTGACCTAGATTGTGGCTGGTTCCAACCAATTTTTCCACTAATTTTTTTTTTTAAGGATATGATTATGGCTACCTCTGTACTTGATAAACACTTTCCAATTCATCTTGTTCTTCCGAGTTGGGCGTGTCAGAATCTACAAATTGTTCATTACTTTTTTCTCATTTTAATGTTAGGAATGAATTCTTTTCTTAATCATAGTTGTTTTGTTCTAATTTTTCATTTGTTTATGAGACAAAAATGTTGCAAACTACCAAAAACCAGACAAAGCCCTTAATTTATTGGTGGAAGGAATATCATATCAAAACATATTTAATGGGTCAATATATAATTCTTTTTTTTCTGTAATTGAAAATCATAGAGAAGACATTTTATGTATGATGATGTAGTAAGAACAATTATATATAGTTTACCATCATAGAAGCTGTGGGTAGGTACTAATTTGATTTTTTGTTTGGTTTGTTGGTCGGAGACCTGGAAAGGTATTCAAAAATATCAAGTTTAGATGGGAATTTTCTTAAACTTTCCAGACTTTGCCACCCCCTAATTCTTCCTTCAAGGTAGGTCTACAAGCTCGAACGAAAGACACCACCAATCAAGTCTAGTCACGATAAGCTTTTATCCCCTATGATTGCTAGTATACACTTCGGATTGATTTCTTAAAAATATTATTGGAAGATCTATGCCTTCGAAACATCCCAAGACATTGTAGAATTAATTTGTTACCAAAAGCTATACCAAGTTAACACCAACAAGAGTTGATTCAAGTGGTTAGGCGATTGATTTTTTTAAAATAAGATCTTGAGTTCAAACCTTGTAAATAAAATATATTATTGTTGGGAGAGTTTTATCTCTTAGTAGATCGATCCGGTTTGACCAGATTAGTCAGGGTTCAATAAATTTTTAGATACCGGGATTTAAATTAAAAAAAATTAGGGTAGTAGGAATTTGTGGGGACCGACCAGCAACGGGCAATCTTTTCATCACAAGATGCTATGCTTTTCATCTGAATTTAGTCAGATAGCATAACATTTCAGCAGATAGCGAACAAAGATGGAACGAGCAAAGCACTTCATATCATTAAAAAGAGCGAGCTTTTCTAGGGCAATGTAGCAGTTACATCTGAAGATAATATTGGTAGGCAATATTTGTGTGGTAAAGGTGATGGTGGTGGAAGATAAGCCTGTTAGAGACATGGAGTGTGCGCCACCACCGCCCAATAGCTTGCGAGCTAGAATCAAGTCTTTGATACAAAGGAACAACAATGTAAAGCATATATAGCTAGAACCAGAGATCGAGAGCATGGTCCCCATAACTCCAATTCTTCTTTTTACCTTTTGAAATCACCCAAATCCTTGGTTTGATAGTGACTCATGATTCGGAGGTGCAAGTTCGATACCTCGAAAAGCTAGTCGGTTTTATTTCGGCAATCTTTGTTTTATTAGTCCTGTTATCTAAGGTAATGTTACTATTTTCTTCCTACTTTGCAAGAGTATTAGTAAACTAAAAACTTGTTGATTAGATTTCAACTCGTTAGCTCATGAGATCATTCTTGTTTTTCATACCATGTGTCGTAATGATTTTTGACTACATATTCAAAAAGAAGAAATTTCAGAAACAAAATTAAAAAATAAAAAATAAGATTGAGGAGCAAAACAACAAGTAAGTGAAGAAACAGGGACCAAAATAAATAACAAAAATTTGAGTCCTTTTGAAAAAAGACTTCGAGATAAAAAAGATGAGGAGATAAAGGGATAAACAGGAAAAGATCATAGATAAAAAGTTACAAGGATCAAGATGGGTCAAAACATATTTGGTGACGGTATATAAATAGACCCAGATAAAAATTCACAGAGGAATATAGAATCACGAGTGATCGGAGAGGAAAATTCAAGAAAAAAAAAAACACACTTAAAGACACTATTCATCTTTTTCCCAAATCTCAAACCAAGCCTAGGTAACCATATCTTCCATCACCTTCCGATTAGCCACCATGAACCCACTAGCATCTACCAAACTCCACAATCTCCTATCTCGAACCAGCCTCTCTCTCTAAGAATTTGATCTGCCGACAACACCTAATCTCCACAGCAACCAACCTTTCTCGGTCTCCCTTCCCTACCGTAATCCTGATCTAGCCATCCCGATGCAGCAAAACACTAGCAGATCGAACTGTCAAATAGCCTTGATCTGCACCTGAGAAAATCCCAATAGCCATAAACATTGATCTGCACAAAATCACAGCTGAATGAACAAGAAAAAAAAACCCACAAATTCTCACCAAAAAAAAAACATACCTTTAGATTTTATCAAATTAATACAAAATTATATGAAATACAATTAAAAAAAGTCATTCATCATGTTCAAAACTTTTTGGTTGAAGCATCTGAAACTAAATCCAGCATATCAAACATTTTTGAAGAACCTTTCTAAATTAATGAATTAGCAACATTCAACTCTAGCTTAGATACATCAAACAATACCATAAATGTCTTAATTTAAGATCAATGATTTATTTTTGAAGTTATAAAAAGACTTAATAATCCTCAATTACAAAAAAAAATAAAAAAAAAATAAACTATCAACCTAGACAAACTCATGAGTTCCTTTAACAAGTTAGAGACATTATAATCTGTTAAAAAATCATTATTATTGCTATCAATGAGTACAAATACCTAAGATTTTACCAAAATTCTCAACAAGAAAAAAGAAATTTAGATCTATTGCTACTATCCCAGATCTATAGTCTAAAATTAAAACCTTTAAGACTGAATTATAAAATCTCAAATGAGCCCAACAAAAAGACTTTGTTATTTTACAATATCTTCTCATAAAGATAGAATGCCAGTCTAATTCTAAATCAGAAGATCAAACCCTAGAAAATTAAGCATTAGATCATGTATTGTCAATTATTGAGTATGTTCCTCAAGATTGTCTACATGTTTTAACTCAAATTACTTTAAAAAAATATATCATAAAAATTACATTAATATTTTCAAATGATTTTGAAATAGACATTATTGTCTTATTTCATACAGGTGCAGATTTGAATTGTTTTAAAAAATAAATAATTTCAAAATAATTTGTAGCAAATAATACTAAATTAGTTTTCAAATACAAAACTCAAGTATCAATTTTTAATGAGTTTTATCTTAAAAATTTATTTGTTGTTACTAATGATATTAATCATATTGTTACTCTTAGCACTCTTTTTATTGACATGATTACTCTTTACAAAACTGATAATGAAAGTATTATTTTAAAAATCAATGGTTTGAAATTTGTTTTTCCATTCCTAGAAAAGCCAAAGACTAGAAATTTAAATTTAATCAAAGCATATTCTATTCATACTTATCACATCAGTACATTAATTCCAAAAAAGCAAGTCTAACTCATGCATCTTAGACATGATGTCTTTTTTAAAAATAAATTAGCAACAGTTACAAAATCTTATTTTACATAAAAGAATTTCAAAATTCAAAAACAAGATAGAAAAAGAGATTTGTTTTGATTTATTAAATGTCTTTTGGAAGAGAAAACAATATGTTGTTAATCTTTTTATAATAATAATTTTAATGAAAAGCAAATTCCTACAAAAACAAGACCTATTTAAATGAATGTCGAATTAGAACAATATTGTCGACTTGAAATAAAAGATTTAGAGTTTAAAGATCTTATACAAAAGTCTAAATCACCTTGGTCGTATGCATCTTTTTATGTTAACAAGAATTCCCGAGATTAAACGAGGTACATTAAGACTCGTCATAAATTATATACCTTTGAACAACGTTTTGAAATGGATTAGACATCCAATTCCAAACAAAAAAAGATTTGGTATAAAAATTACATTTTGCATTCATATTTTCAAAATTTGATATAAGAGCAAGAGTTTGGCAAATTCAAATTCATTCAAAAGATTATTACAAAACTGCATTTACAGTTCCATTTAGTCAATATGAGTGGAATGTCATGCCATTTGGACTAAAAAAATACTTTCTCTAAATTTCATAGAATTATGAATGATATTTTCAATGCATATTTAAAATTCTGTATAATTCACATTGATGATGTTCATATCTTTTGAAATTCAATTGAACAACATTTCAGATATTTTTCTTATGTCGCAAAGAAAAATGATTTAGTTGTTTCAAAAACAAATATTTTTCTTTTTCGAACTTGTATTCATTTTATTGGTCTTTATATCTCTAAATAAACAATTACACCTATTGAGAGATCCCTTATATTTGCTGCTAAATTCCCTGGCAAAATTTTAGAAAAAACCTAATTACAAAGATTGTTAGGAAGTTTTAATTATGTTCTAGACTTTTACCCTAATGTAAACATAATATCAAAACCCTTATATGATAGCTTGAGAAAGAACTTTGCTCTATGGTCTGATGAACATACAAGAATTGTTCAACAAATTAAAAAACAAGTCCAAGAAATTCCTTGCCTATATATTGTGAATCCCTTAGCTCTCAAAATAGTTGAGACAGGTGAATCTGAATTGGGATACGGGGATATTCTTAAACAAGTACAAAATAACAAGGAATAAATTCTTCAATTTTCATTTGCACATTGGAATGATTGTCAAAAAATTTATTTTACTATAAAAAAAGAGATTATTTCCATTGTGTTATGCATTACAAAATTTCAAAATGATTTATTAAAAAAAAAGTTTCTTTTACGTATTAACTGAAAAGTTTCTTTTATGTATTAACTGCAAATATGCTAAAAAGGTTTTACAGAAAGATCAAAACATTGCTTTAAAATAGATTTTTGTCCTAAGACAAGCTATATTAAGTAATTTTAAACCCTCAAAAATAAAGAAAAAAATTTTAAGTGACTTAAAAATATTTTGGCCAATTTTATCTCTCAGTTAAGATCCTCCAAACTATCAGATTCGTCTTCTCTTGTCGGCATAAGTGGTTAAAACAATTCGTTGTCACTCCAACTTTTCAAAAAACTTATCCTCCACTTGCATAAATAACAAATAACTTTCAGTGATAATTGACAGACAACTTTTTTAACTTTTCAAAAAAAAAATCACGAACTTTACAAAATTTTCAAAGATGACAACCTTGCTCTGGTATATATAAGGAGATTCCTCCCAGCATTTGAAGACAGAACTATATAGAATAGTTTCTCTATAGAAGGCATTAATTTTTTATCATCTTGTAACATACTCAAAATTCATTGTAACCTTCTATATTATTGTTTATCGTGTAAAGAGATCTGTACTTCTTGGATTCGAACTTCTACAACTATTATCTCATGTATTAAATTCAATACAAATTTTTATTAAGGTTCCTTTAAATCTTATTTTCACTATATATCCTATTTAAATTTCTGTAATTTTATTTTTACGTATTTAAATATACTCTGTATTTGATAAAGAATCATATCTTTCCTTGACTTGTTTCTTCATTAACATTAGAAAATTTTGTACTTTCACCTTTTATAATCCTCACTTTTTTATAATCCTTTATATGTGTTTGTTATTAATAGTTTTTATTAAAGATCACTCAATGGGTCATATCTCAATTGGATATCTAAATTAACTTTGCTATTTTCTTATAATAAAATATTTTTTTTCTTGTGATTTAGGTAGGATGCAACAGTGTAACTTTTAGTTCCATCAATTTCCTACGACACCATGTATACAATTCGAGTTCACCAATTTGTAAGGGCACGATCTTTAAAGAAGGTGGAATGTAGAATTGAAACCTAACCTTATAATAGCCAGTATTGTCTTCCACCATTCGAGGCAAAGTCTATTTGCTTTACCAATATCGTCTTTCAGAGCTTCTCATGAGAAAAGTCTCTTGAAATGATAGATTTAAATGGTTTCTGAATTTATTTTTAATTTTATGATTAATATTGAAAAAAAAACAAATCATGGACATCCAATAATCCAATCTTTGATTAATTGAGATAATTTCTTAATATAATAGCAGAACATTTATAATTAAATATTGAATCTCATCATTTTTCTCTTCTCCAACAAAATTAAATATAAAATAATAATTAATTTGTACAAGTTTTAATCTTAAAATGTTTTAACATATATATGAAGCGTGTTAACTTTTAAGATCTCAAATAGAAACTTCATCTTTTGGACTTAAACATGTTCTAAATTCAAGATCAAGTAAGTTATTACAAAGAATTTTCTCTTAAATGCACTGATTCTTGTATAGATAATTTATCTTAAAGATAAAGGGATAGAATTTTATTAGGTAAGAGAAGAAATTAAGAAAAATATAACCTAGCTGTGTTCCTCGTCGTCACCACCACCAAATGCCATGACTAGATTGACCACTATTATTTTTCTTGATCTTGATTATATCACCATTCACTAATCAAACTACGGGAAAAAAAATACATAATCTCCTCTCTCTCTCTCTCTCTCTCTCTCTCAAGGTGCAACTTTTTGTGAAATGAATATAAAAAAAAAGAAAAGAAAAAAAAAAGAGGAGCCTGGAAACCGGAAGGACGCACAAGCAAGGACAACCGTACTGATGATGACTATGAATACAACTTCTGGAACCATTTCCTTTGGTGTTTTAGTGCAACTTTTAGTGCAAATTGTTTTTTTTTTTTATCCAACGGTTAAAGATATCGAAATTCCAATCGTGTTGCTGTGTCCCCCACCACGATAATGCCCTAAATTTGTCCTTAATCATGATTAATCTTAGTTTAACCGTATTATAATACGTCATTGATACATAAGCAATTTGAAAATCTGATTAGATAGTATAGTAGAAGTTGTTTTTCAAAGTATTTTTACTTGTAAATGTATTAAAACAATATTTTTTTTAATTTATTTTTGATATTAGTATATTAAAATGATTAAAAAACATAAAAAAAATTAAATCTAGATTTTTTTTCAAACGTGTAGTTAGACCGTGTCAAAGAACCATTTCAACCCAATAGCTTAAACTGTTAGGTGAGGTTCCAAGATATGATTTATATTATTCTCTAACACACCCCTTTAAGTGAAAGCCTTTTGGGTTTGAAACTTGCACAAGCCTACTTTACCTTATGTTTAATTTTTATCAAATAAATAGGGATAGTGAGATTCGAATTCGTGACCGCTTGGTCATCAAGACTCTGATACCATGTCAAAGAACCATCTAAACTCAATAGCTTAAACTGTTAGGTGAGGTAATAATATAAATCATATCCTGGAACATCACCTAACAGTTTAAGTTATTGAGTTGAGATGGTTCTTTGACAGATCACAATGCCAAATATAAGTAGAATTTAATCTCTTTTGCTTTTTTTTTTTATCCATGATATCTCAAAACTATTTAACCCTAGACGACTACTTTTTTGGCCGAGAACATAAAGATAAAACCTTTTCAATAAATACGCTTTTAGAGGATTAAACATGTATTTTTACTCTGTGGAGGATAGAGGCTGCTACCACCTGTCCCAATAACTGGTTGGTCTCTTTTGTTCTCTTATGAGGAAAGAAGTATAAAGTGCTCGTTGAAGATGGAGACCACAATCATGACCACTTGACTATAAAATGATGAGATAATAAAGAGGCAATTCACAAAGGTTAAGAACAGGCTAAAGGGGTCCTTGTCATTCACAGCCACTTGTGTGGTCGGCCTGCAAACCATAATTCAGAAAGCTTTTCTGATATGGTCACCAGCTGTGGCATGGAGATCTCCAATACGTGGCAGGACATTGAGTGTTTTTTTTATTTTATTTTTTGGATAAAATCCTCAAATTTGTGCTATAAATTGAGGAACACTGAAAGTAATTGTATATAGAGAAGAAAAACTCCATCTCCTTATGAATATACGAGTGGTGAATTGATAGGATATCTAATGAATCAAGGAATTAACTTGAATTTTAATTAAAAAAATATATGAAACGATATTGTTTTAATTAGAAAATAAACACCAAAATAATGTTATTTTAACAAATAAAAAAAATAATTTTAATATAAAATATAGTTCATATTAAGTTTTGAATCCATAAATCATCCAGTGTTGATATTGAAATTAAACTTGATTTCTGTAAATTTTTAGGAGTTAATAAATCTTCAATAAATTAAAGAGGGAACAAGCCGGCAAAGGAACCCATGCCTTTCTTTGTTTGATTGAAACAAACCATGAATCCTCGATCCAAATCTTACCATAATGTTACAGACAACCCACAATTTCTGCACCCATGTTCTCTGCTATGAAAGTTAGGTGAGGTGAGCTTTTTAGACTAGGTTTGGCATTCGGTAGGTTTTATGGGTGTAGTTTTTTTAAAAGAATATTATAAAATTATAAATTATAAAAAAATAAATTCAAATGAGATACATATTATAAAATTATAATATATATGTTAATTAATTAAATACTTTTAAATCATCACAAGGGAAAAAGAAAAAAAAGAGAGGCTTGAATTTGAAGCAAAGCAACACGAGTTTCAAGAGAGAAACATGGAGGCTTGGAGCTTCAGTGTCTCCATCGCCGACCACACGCGCTACCCTCCGAAGTAAAGGGACGGCACATGAAAGTAATTCCATAGGGACCATCTAAATTCTAATATGGTACACACTTCCAAGTTACTTTGATTCCGTATAAAGTACAAGGGACACACGTACACCAACATTTTAACTTTAATTATATTTTATTAATCTTAGTTGCTCAGTCATAATAATAATATTAATAATAATAATAATCTTACTTGGTCATCACCGATACCTTTAAACAGTGATGCTGACTGGGCAATTTGGTATGTAGGGCTACATCCATTAGAAGGTTTGTCTAGATGCTTTATAATCAAATTAAAAAAAAATCATATCAGATATTATTTTAAAATAAAGTTAACAAGTTATGATGTTAGCCATCATATTGATATAGTAACTTTATTATAATATTTGTTGTGAATGTAAGAAATTAATTGATCCATTGAAATTGTTGATATTAATAACTTTATGTGTTTTTTTTATTAACGTTGGTGTTCGGGTCAAGTTGAGTATACCTCGACTAATCTCACAGGTCTTGAAGTTAACGACCATGTAAGTTTCCAAAGGCTATCATATTAGCAACCATAGACCTCGAACTTGAGACCACAGGAGGAGCAAATCCCTTGGTCTCAAACTCTTATCACTAAGCTACCTACTAAATGGTTAACTTTATGTGTGTTTGTTATTGTGGTGAAAGTTATTTTTTAAGAATAATTTTTTACTTAAAAATATATTTAAATATTTTTTTTTACTTCAATACATTAAAACAGTAAAAAAAATAAAAATAATAAATATAATGCCTTTTAAATGAAAAATATTTTTAAAACATATAAAAAACAGAAACTACCATATTAGATATACATCTTATAATTAATATAGATTACGTTGAGATTTCAAGTCAATCTTTTTATATTCTTTAATGATATGTTTAGTCATGTTTTTAAATTTCAATAATTGAATTTGAAATACATGTTTAGACAAAATTTTAGTGTATTAAAAAATAAAAAACAACCTAACTCTACTTGTTAGTCAATCTATATCATCAAGAAAGCCTTCCTTCCTTTATTTAGATATTAAAGAAATATATCTTTCAGCTTATTTCTCTCTCACACTTAATTTAATTAGTAATACAATTTCAAAATAATATTAAAATTTAAAATTCAATTAGTCATGTTCTCTTCAAATTAATAGAGTATCGAGATTCCATTTGACAGGCTTTTCCAAGCTAAAAATAGGAATTTATTATAAATCCAAAACTGCCCCTCTTCTTTCTTGCAGCTTCGTCCTCCTTAGGATCTATATATAAGCTCCTACTACAAGGATTCCAAGGCAAACCAAGAACAAGAACTTCCTCCCTCTCTTATCCAGTACTTTCGATACCAATCTTGCAGCTATTACTTCCATAATTTCTTGCACTCGAAAGATGAGCAATACGCAGGAAGATAAGAAGAAGGTAAAGAAAGGATGGCTTGCAGTTCGAGTTGGTTTAGAGGAAGAAGATGGTGGGTTTCAGAGATTTGTGATTCCAATTTCGTATCTATACCACCCTCTTTTCAAGCGACTTTTAGAGAAAGCTCATGAAGTTTACGGCTACCACACTACAGGTCCACTATGGCTACCGTGTTCCGTTGATGATTTTCTTCATCTCCGGTGGAGGATTGAAAGAGAGTCTAGCCATCACAGCCACCACAGTAACCTTCATCAGCACCTTCCTAGCTCCTTGTCTTTTCACTCTTGTTGATTTTATGTAGAAACTAAGTAACCCCATATACATAGTTTCTACATACTTATTACCGAAGCTAAATTTCTTGTTAAACATAGTTAATGAGCTAGGTGATCACTGATCAAGATGTTTCTGTCAAACATCAACAACACTCTTGTCTTGTGTTTTTGTACTCAAAAAAGAAAAACGAGGACAATTGGTGTGTTTTTTACACTATTCAGGCTCTCCCTGATCTCTTTTCTTTGCTCTCTTTCTTGTTTTTGAAGCAACAATTTCCTCCCACAAATTAATACGTAGTACACACTTAGCTGGATTGTTTCAAGATTTTAGCTTGTCAAGGATCGAGAAGTCTCAAACATAAAACCCTCTATGCTTTTCTCCCTTGCATCTAATTTCATCGTGAGAAAGAAATTAACTTTGTTAATTACTTTTCTTCAGTCTTGATTTCATTGTTCACAAGTATATAGGAACGATTAATTAAAATTATTTAAATTTGTTCCAAGTAATTAATTAATTCTCTACTAAACATGTTAATATTAATCCTACAATTAATGTTGTCGAAGCATATATAAGACACCTTTCCAAGAGGAATATGGAATTTTGGGAGTCACCTTCCACGCCAATATTTTGACCACTAATTAAAGAAAACAAATTAATGCAATGTCCATTACTTTTTTGAACATGCTTTCTTCGTCCTCTCATATTCATTTCCTTCGTGGGGCTTCAAATTAAGTGGATGGAGGAAGTGAGATGAGATACCTTAAATTTCATATATATTCAATGATGAATTCTACCTTTTTACTTTAGAAGTTCACTAACATATCTTCTACCCATCCTTTTCGTGCAGAGTTAGTGATTTGATATCACATATTAATGGAGCTTTGCACGGGTTAAATATTTTTTTCTTTTAAAAAAATATATGTAGATATTTTAGACGTGTTTTAGAAGTTTGAAGAATTCTAAGTGAAATAAAATTTTTTGTGTATATATAATTAAATAAATTAAAAATTATATATGTTAATAAATGAGAAAAATTATAAACGATAGCTAAATGAAACTGGAAAAATTAAGAGATAAATATAGATTAAGATAAAACAAATCACAGATTAATGATATTAATTGAACCATAAATTTAAAAATTATTTAAAACAATATATTTTTAAAAAGTATCAATTGAAAAAAAAAAAACATGGATATTATAACTTAACTTATCAAACATGTGATCCATCCGGACAATGAACTCAACCAAGTTAAATTTTTTTTTATCTTAAATTTATACTTTATGTATATATAACAAAAGTGGCCGCTTGTCTAGTCTTGGTTTTAAAGTGGCAGTGTCACCTGTTTTTATTTTTTATTTTTTTGAAAAAAAACATGTGATGATAGATAATATGTCATCTATGAGCCCAATCTCAACCATTATTATGGTGCCTAGAAAATCAGGGTAACGTTTATTCAGATCAAAAAATCTTATTTTTAAGTCATTTAAGTCATTTTAATAATAAAAAAAACACACATCACTAACATCCTTAAAACACTCACAAATCAATCCATCAACTCAAAATATTTAAAAAAATAATTCAAAAACTCATAGTTAAATTAGATTAGATTTATTTTTCTTGGCTTAGATTTGTTTTTTTCAAGCAATTGAGGCTTTAAACAACTCATTTTCTTTTATATTAGCAAGGTAGCTATAAAGAAACTTCATTCACTCTCCTTTTCTTTTTTTTCTTTTTATTGTCTCAAGTGGAATCATATTTTCCTACAATGGAGGAGTTATTTCATCATTTTCCCGCAAGATTGGTGGAATTTTCAACAAAATCATGGTGTGTTGGAAAGGCAGGCCTAGTGTAGAATAAATTAGTTTTTTCAACAAAAAGAACGGATCCACAAAAAATATAAATATATAAACAAAGCGAGCCTTAATTGTTGTATTTATAGATAAGGTACGTACGGGAGTGATTAGCACATAAGCGGTTGCATGAGAAGTCCTCCCTAATCTAATATCTTACACCTTTTGAGGTTTTTGGATTATGGGCTGCAAAGGATTTTTATCAAGGCGTAAATATCTATAAAAAAAAATTAATTTTAAAAAGTATAAATTAATTGATCAAGTTTTGGGTTTATTCCCTAAAGATCACCTGTTCGAATCTCACAAATCTCAAAGCTACTGGAAACTTACATGATCATTAATCTAAAAAATTATATCTAAAAAAATCTCCAGAATTTATTTAATTAGTCAAAAACTATTTATTCGCTTAAAATCTAATTAAAATTGATGCAGCTCAGCTTACACATAACACAACTTTTTCTAAACCACACATGACACTAATATATATTTTTAAAAAAACTAGAAGACACATCTAAAACAAGATTAAACCTTGTATTTATTAAATCTCTAATTAATAAATTAATAACAAATCCTAGATAATTAAAAAAAAAACAACTTTAACAAGGACAAATAACAAGTCCCATCATGTCAAGTAGGAAATCAACTCCAAATTCAAGATCAAATCCTTAGGACATGAGGATTAATGAAGATTAATACCAACTTGTTTTTATTCCAACACCCTCCTTTAAACCAAACCTTAAAAAAAATATCATGAACATGAACATGATCATGAACCAGTTTCATAAATTTCAATTGTCTTCGGTTCAATTATCACTAAATTATAATATTGTGTAGCTCTTATAATTGCGGTTTGAAAAAAAAAGAGTCATAAATTATAGTGTTTTTATTAAAAAAAAAAAACATTTGGTTAGAGTAACTTTCTTTGCTTGCTATTGATGATCAAGGAAATACTCGATTTTCTTCTCCTTACGGCATGATTTTAATTGAAAATTCTCAATTTTAATTTATTTTTCTTCTTTCTGATCTCCCCAAGAAATACTTTATTGTCTCTTAAAATAATTTTTCCAAATAAATTCTTGACAAACTTAAACATGTATGCATTAAGGTTTAGAACACGTACACATATATGATAGTTACACACAATGTTCCATTTCATTGCGTACAGAACTCATGCACAGACATACTCTCTGAGCCGGCCCGACACCTTGGCCTAGTCAACGTTGTAACGTCCCTTCCAAACTTGAACCTCTTTAGCATCTTCCCACTGAAATCCTGGAGGCTTTAGCAAGAACCTCTGCCGACAAGCCTCCAATAGCTTAGCTATGGTTATGTGTAATAGTTGGTGTTTTTAAAGTGTTTTTTATTTAAAAATATATTAAAATAATATTTTTTTATAAATTATTTTTGATATTAGCATATTAAAATATCTAAATATACTAAAAAATATTAATTTAAAATAAAAAAATTAATTTTTTTAAAAATATTTTTAAAACATGAAAATAGACATCATAATACAAAAGAAAGCGCATGGCTTTGTCATTGGTCTTGAACGCAACCCACTCGAATATTTCCTGCACAGCTCGTTTCACCACCACAAAATATTGTGGTGAAGTCAAGTCTTGCCCCTCCCTCATCGTTTCGCCAATCAGACACAGTTCGGCAGCTGTGATCCACCACTTGGGCTCTTGCGTGGTGGCCCATTGTTCCATAGATTTTGCTTTGAGCATTCATATGGTAAAACGGGGCAACATCATGGCTTTCTATGAGCATGCATAATATTATTTCATACAATAATTCAAGAAAAAACAAGAAGAAAGAAACAATATTAATTCAACACCCACGTACGAATGTGGAACATTCACCATTTATATTGATAATGATGACTCAAATCCATTATATATTGTCTTACATTTGGACTCACAAATCTATGGAGAGTTTTATCTTTAAAAAGGTCTTTTGAGGAGATAAGCGATACCTAATGCTTATAGGTTGCCTAAGTCCACGACACTTGACCAATCTAGGATTATAGAATTGTTATAACATGGGAAATTTAATCATTGTTTGATATTATGGTAGTTTATATTTTTTTTATCTAATATTGTAGAAGAAAAAAACTATTTGGCTAATCAAATAGCTTCTAATTTTTTACAGGATTTTATATATAATTTTATTTTAAATTTTAGTTTTATAGAAGCTAAATTAATATATTTTTTATTTATTTTACATGTAAAAATCTACGTTATAATATATAATTGCATTTCAAATCTTGATTTTATAAAAACTAAAATAACATGTTTTTTATGCATGGAGAACTACATTTAATTTATTTTGCATGTAAAAATTCATCTTATAATAATTTTAGCTAAATAAATTTTTTAAACCTATTTAAAAAAAAAAACAACTAAAAATATTTTTCTTAAACTTACTTTCTTAAACCACAACCGTAAAAGCTATTATATTTTCAAATACTTTGACATTGCGATAACGTTTTTTGTTGCAATTTATAAAAAATAGATTTAAGAAAAGTTAAAAACTATAACTTATTTTTAATCAAGGTTTCAATATAGTTTTTAGTGGGACTCAATCAATTTTCAAAAATAAAATTGGTTTAATATTTATAATAAAGAATATTTCTGAGCTACAAGCTCATACAATTTATTTTGACATTTATAGTTTTATAATATTCCACTATCATATCATATCTATAATTTTCAAACTATTCTAACACATGCTAGTAATTATTAATTTTTTTTAAAAAGGAAAAAAAGTCTGCTTCAACTTTTCTTTTTCCTTAATTCTTTTCTAAAAAATTGTGAAATAATTCTATCTTAATTAACAGGAAAATTTTGAGTAATTGTACAGCTCATTATCAGATAAAATAAATTACAGATTACAGCCAACAATTTTCAGGCTGAGATGTTCCTCACCAGGTGCAAAAAATGGCTGTGTCTTCATTCAGTCACAAGTCTACATTGTTTGTAACCTTTCAATTTACTGCCACAATTCTATGTAACTTTATATTTGTGTTTATGTCAATAATTAATTCTCATATTTTCATCAATTCTACTTATATATAATATCAAAATCATGTTAATTCATACGATTAATTACCACTTCAATGGTTTAAAATGATAATAATGTAATAATAATAAAAAAAATCTAAATCAAGGTATTTTTTTCCTGAAAAAAAATAAAAAAATTTATAATTTTTTTTCCATGTAATTGAAACTGAAAATTTTGTTGATTAGCACTGGAAAAATTTACACATTAAGCTCTCTTTGTTTATCTAATTACACAATCTGAATGGCCAACATTTCCTACTGATTTTCACAATCATAAACTGTTTGGTTACTAAGAAAAACATCCCAAGAAAACAATTCCATCCATTTTATCAGTATCCAAACAGGCCCTAATTACAAAGAAAGAAAAGAAAAGAAAAGAAAAGAAAATATGCTCTGTTTGGCTATTCACAAGAACATTCAAAAGAAAAATCGATCATTCCCTCAACATCCAAACAGATCCTTAAAAAAAAAAAAACAATTGAGAACTAAAGTCGATGGTTATACATTGCAAATGCACCATGAGTAACACCATCACCACGAGTGCCGCCGCTGACATTTCTACCACCACGATGATGACGGCCACCGTTAATTCTCCGCCCTCGGTGATTATTCCTTCTAATGCCACCGTTCCTACCGTTCTGCCTATGGTTCCTTCCTTTCCTCCTCCTCGCTGGAAACCTGCCAGCCAGCGGAGAATTCCGCTCGGCAGACCCAATCGCGTTCGCAGGAGACCACGTCGCAGCCTCAAACGACGTGTCTTCGAGTTTGTCCTCGAATCCAGCAACAAGAATCCCGTCCAGTCCATGAACAGCAATGTCAGACCCAAGAAAAAGATCCGGAACTGAAACCCGAACCCGATTGACCAATATGGACCCATCAACGGTACCGTTTAGCTGAGCCAGAGAGTTAGCAATCAAGAGACGGTGGTTCGGCACCAATGAATCAATGTAGGTACCACCAGAGGCGGCGGTTAGGTTTCTCAAGTCTGACGTGGAGAGGCGAGACGGAAACACGTGGAGGAAGAGGGATTTCGTATAGTGAGGAGCAGTGGAGGCGAGGTCAACAGAGAAGAGAAGGGAGTCAGGCGGACAGAAGAGAGTGAAGGTTGAAGTTGACGTGGCATTACTTGATTGGTTGAGGAGTTGGAGGCGAAGATCGGATGTGGAGATGGCGTTGGGGAAAAGCGTGTAGCCGTATGATCGGAGTGATGAGAGGGCAAAGTCAAGCTCTTGGTCGGTGAGTGTAGCGGTGGTGATTTGGTGGAGGAGAGAGAGGAGGAGGAGATGGAGGAGAATCTTGGCCGTTGATTTGTTGATCATCAAGTTCTGGGTTCCCATTTTCTAGAGAGAGAGAGAGGGAATTCTTTGAGAGAGAATTCTGTTAAGGTAGTTGGGATCTTCAGTTAGTTTTGGCGGGGATGTTGAGTTCTTGAATGACAAAGGTGAGAGAGATGGGGCGTGGAGGGGTTTATATTTGGGGTGGGAGTAGATTTCTAGCCGTTAGATTATGGATGGAAGATTTCAGATGTGTGGTTGAGATCCGATGAGAAGAATCATGAGATGGGCCAAGATTGGGCCTTCAGGATCTGAAAGTAAAGAGGCTTGCGTCCTTCCAATAGTGTGTGGGAGATTGGGCTTATATTTAATTTGAAAAAGCTCATAAAATATTAACAAAAAATAAATAAATTATAACAGTCATAAGATAAAAATAAAAAAAAATAAAAAAAAGTTTTCAAAAAATATATGTTTTGGTTTGGTGTTTTTGTCTTCGAACCAAATTGAACGATAATCACTCATAATTAATGTTTTAAAACCTAATTTCATAGGTTGATAAATGACTTGGGGTTTAGGATTAATCGAGTTTTAATAAAAATAAAAAAAGAATTAATCTAATATGACCCGATCAGAAATTCATGTTGATCAAAGACAACCAGTTTGAAAAGACAATCAAAACTCCATGATCTTTTTTCATGTTTTTTAAAAAGTGATATTATTTTTACTTTTTTATAATAAAAAATATTGGTTGACCTGAGTCAATCCACTTATACCATGACCTGAGATTTACTTCAAATCAAGTTTAAAAATTATTCTCCTAACATGCATGTTATCTTTCCACCTCATTTTCAAATTTCCAACCTCAATTATTCTCATTAATTATTAATAGCCTCCAATCATGACAAATATTGATTTGTATTTGAAATTATGGTATATGATACTTTTCAAAATAGTTTTTTACTTGAAAATGCTTTAAAATAATTTTGCTAGATCTATCTTATTGGTCCATAAAAATATCCATTAGACCATTCACATAATTTATTTGAGGTAAATCACCGTATAACCGTTTAAAACACTAAATATCTTCCAACTCGGCTACATCAAATTATTATTATCATGTTGTTGATCATTTCTAGACCTCTATCCATCATGCAATCAACTTAGATAAAGTAGGTAAAAATTAATTTTCAAAAACACCACCTTTAATTAATCTTGAAAGCACCACTAGTAATAGTTAATGACTTGTTCAAAACCAATCCTTTACTACCTTTTTTTGGACTCTTCACCTACTCCTCCTCCTTCCTCTTCTCAAATCTGGATAAATATATCTTATTCTTACCCTTACATTCAACAATTTCCTCCTCTCTTCCATAATTATTTTTAAATTATCAGGATGAACACAAATATTACTGTTAATTATTATAATGTCATAGATAATGTCATAGATATAACTATAAATTGATAATGGCTGATGGGCTAGCAATAGAAGCTCTAGTTAAGAGACTCTGAACACATTCAATGGCTGTAAGTTTCAGCAGGTTTATGTCATTCTCTTAATAGCTGCTGCAATTTGTTTATAAATATCTCAACCTCAATAAAAATAAATAATATAACTAAGTCAATTGGATTAATCAAAATTGCCGATTCGAGTACATATATATGTTGATCAAAGATTAATTTAATTAAGTCTATTATAGAGACAAAGATTAAAATCCTTGAAATGAGGAGAGCAAATAATATTTAATGTGAAGTAGTTGAAATGTCTTCAATAATTCATGTTCCATTTATGATGATTAAACTATAACGAAGGTAAGAATTGGCCTTAAATTACTTAAATTAGTTGTAATTTTCTATTAATTAATCTTAAATTACTTTGAAAATTCACTAGAACAAAAATTTAGTATCATATTGCTCTTCCAATTATTGATAATTAGGCTATACGTGTACATATGAAAATCGAGCCACAAATGTATAATTTGTGGCTGGCAGGATGAACATATTGCCTTTTATTTCTATATTTCTCAACATGAGAAATCAAGGATACATAATAATCAATCACATTTTTTCAATACTTTGATCCCCTTCCAACGAGACTCCATGTAATAGGAATCATTATTTTGGGCATAAACACCACATTTGAAGGCATGAGATGTGCCCCCACGGCCATCTGCCTCTATTTTAAGGGTGCCATTGATGTAAACCTTTACCTTTGCCGAGTCAACATCATGAATAACATTTAGACGAAACCATTGGTCATAGATGTTTGGAACCAAGACTGGACCTTTATAGTACATGAGCGAGCCATTGTAAACCCTAACCATTAGGGTTGTAGCATGAGGAGCACTAGCTCCAAAAACTTGCATAATGCACACGCCTGATGTTCCATAGGGCACGTAGCCGTATCCTTCGAATTGCCAAACCCCGGATGAATAGTTATATCCCTACAAGAAGAACAATGATTAAGCAATCTTGGTTAGTTTAGTTTAGTTTTTTTTATATAACTAGTGAAATGTACTAAAACGCCAAAAGATGGCGGGAAGGAGGAGTTACAAATCTGCAAAAACACACAGATGTAGCAAAAGAACCAAACGAAGAAGAAGAGGCCAAAAAACCACAAGAACAGAGCAACAGCCCTAGTATGCAGGTTTGCCTCCACACAAAACAGAGTTGCCAAGCTAAACTAGTTTAGTTCAACTACTATGTTGTCGGTATGCAAGAAAACAAGGGTCTTGTGCAGGTTAAAAACTTAAAGTTCTGTTCAATATGTAGCTTCTAGCTATTAGTTAAATAATCTAACAAAAAAATTACACACCAACCCTTTAGAAAGAGGTTAAAACCTACATAACAAAGAATAATCCAAATCTAAGTAAAATAATAATTAAATACAAAATTAACTAAGCAAAAAAATTAAAATAAAAAAATATATTTTATGAACTTAATTTGAGAGGGTCTTGGAACTTGACTAGTTATAGCTATTTAGTCTATTTATAGAACTAGACCTATAAAATCATTTAACAAAATTTAAACTATATACAACAATCAAATCTAAAATTATAATTATTTTTATCTGCCACACATTTGAATTGTTTAGGCTTCATCATGAGTTTATGGGCCTTGTCTAATATATATATATATATATATATATATATATATATATAAAGGATCAAGCTATATATACACTTATTTGATATATGTTACCTGAAGATCAAATTGAAATGTTAAATGGGATTATAGCTCAAAATCTATCTTTTATAATAGAAAATAAAATAAAATTAACAAGCCTTTGATGAGGTATAATTGCGTTTGAATCTCTCCCTTGTAGCAAGAAAAACATGATCAAATTAATAAGCCTTCCAAATAAAAAAAATGTATTTTTATTAATCTCAATCGCCTAGGCGACTTGGCTGAACTAGGTTTATGTTCCAAGAAAGGAATTAAAGAAATGACTATCTCCATTATGTAACCCAGCGTTCTATTCACCTAGTTCCCGATTTAAAATTATATTATATTTGTGTACGTGTGTTGATAGTGTTTAATATTTCCTACAGCTAGTCTTACCTGTATAGCTATCTCAGTACGAGGTTTTGTTTGACTAGTAAGAGTGTGAGGTTTGTCCGTGGAGTAAACCCAGCATTTATGAACTCCATTGACAAAGCTATAACGCTGGTCTTCAGGAACATCGTAAGGCTTCTGAATATGGTAGCATGATAGATTTAGTGGGAGAGAAATGAAACCATTTGCAGGGTCAACAGGTCCCCATGCCAAGGCTCGGTTTAAAATGGGATGAATTAGAAAACCTGAGAAGAAGAAAGCTGAAGCATCGAAGGAAAAATATGCCATTCTTCCTTGAAACCCAAGTAGTTAGGCTGGTTATAGGACAATGGGGGCTTGTAACTTGGGAGAGGACTAATACATAGAAGGCTGGGATATTAAGGGGGAACGGTACTAGGGCCCAAAGACTAGTCATTATTTGAGACAATTGTTTTCTTGTTGTATATTTAATATTATTTTATTTTTTATATATTTTTTGAGACAATTGTTTCCGTACAAAAGGGTGTTTTATGTTTTCCAGTACATTTGCATTGAATTTCGAAGGGTTTATATATATATATATATATATATATAGACACACACAGACACACAACTTCATATCATCGTGTCAGAGGGTGTGCAATATCGTTGGCTTTAGCTAACATTTGCGTTCACTTGAAAGAAAGTGCCAACAATTTCTAAATTATTAAGTTAAATAATAAAATATAATTTATATTATTCTCTAAAATTCATATTAAATATCCAAATTAGATTAGTGACGTTGACAAAAGCATAAAGAATAGTAAACAAGCACAAAAAAAAAAAGACAAAATTGATAAGCAAAAAAAATTACAAAACATTAATTATAAATATGCAATTTTATTCTCTAAAATAAAGACTAATAAAGTATGTCTCTTTAAGAGATTTATAATTCTTTTGAATAGGCTAGAAAATCAAAATCTACTATTTAATAATATCATAATCCTAAAACATAAAAAAATAAAAAATAAAATCCAAAATAAAAATATTTTTATCAATCTCATACTTAAATAAAAGGCTTACAGTAGTTTAAATAGTTTCATCACCAACCTTATCCATTAAGGAAAAAACATATGCAAATAATAAAAATAAAAGCCACTATCTAGAATTAAATAAAAAAAATATTAAATAAAATGTCTTTTAGATCTAATTTGATATTAAAAAGGATTGTAGAACCTCTTAGAAATATCTAAAGTTAAATAAAAAGTGATGTAGCAGGAAGTGCAACAAGGACACAAGTAAGCATAGAAAAGTAAAAAATTAGCTTCAATATCAATCTTATAAAGTCTGCCCTTCTAGTAAGTCTAGTAGGTTTACATGTATTTATATAGGCTTGAAAGTGACCTTAACAAGGTAGCAAAAATCAAAATCATAAAATTTTAAAAAATAGCAAAACATAGTCAAATAAAATATTCAAGCTTAATAGATGAACCAACAAAATAGTCCCTTTATAGAAATCATCAATCAGGAATTTTTTATAAAAATTTGAGCTCAATCAAATAAAAAGCTAGAAAATTATGACTTCTTCTACCTATTATGCTAATTTTGCTAGGCTATCTTGATGCAGGTTTCCATATTACACTATAAAATAACATGTATAAAACCTTTTAGCAAAATTTTAACACAACCTAACAAATAAATTAAAAGTTATGGTTCATGGCACAACATGCCAAAATCTCTTCTTAAGCTTGGAATTGTCCATATTATGTGTAAACACATCAGCAAGGTCAATTGGAATAAACTGTATATGACTGTTTAAAATCTCTTACATTAATACTAATGTAGAATAAATAATTTTATAACAATCTACCCCACTAGCAAGATAATGTCTGCTTTAACCCACGGGTCCACAAATTTGTTCTTGACAGCCATGCATGGCCCCAAAGCACGTCTTACTAGGCAATGTGAGCATGTTCATATAAGGTTCTCCTCCAAGTCCTCACCCATTGATGTAAGAGATATTATAATCCACACTCCTTAAGGAGCCCGATAACCCCGTCGGTACCATTGGACAACCAGTGAACTGGGTTCTAATACTAAATATAACACCTCATTTCACTAGTAAGATATTGTCCACTTTGCCCTATGGGCCTCACGAATTTGTTCTTGGCAGCCACGCATGGCTTAAAAACACGTCTTACTAGACAAGGTGAGCATGCTCATATAAGATATTTTTTTAAGTTCTCACCTGCTGATGTGAGATATTATAAATTTGATGTCCGATTAATACGATGTCAAGTGGGGTCCTTGATATAAAAAATTGGAGTCAAATTGCTCCCTGGAGCTTGCATCATGTTCTGCATAACTTCACTTGTCCATCAAATTTCGTTTTCTTACTAAAATAGCATGGCGTTATCTGTCACAAAAGAAACCATTTATAAAAGCAAGTTTGGTAGAGATTCTCCTAAATTTCGGTCCATGCATATAATGCTTATATTTCGGCCGGCCTTTGCTTACTCATTATTTGTTTCGCTTATTTACATCACATCTTTTGGAAGTTTTATTTACATAACATCTTTTGGAAGTTTATGGAGAGAACATGAAGCATTCTCTACTATATATATATATATATATATATATATATATATATATATATATATATATACATTTTATTTGAAATATCATTGCATTTTAACTAAAAAAAAAATACTTATTTAAGCTTGTAAGAATCTCTAAATCTATCAAATAAAACTTTTTGCAGGTATCAATCACCAATCGCCTTGGCTTATCACACATTAGCTACCAACCACCTTGATTATATGGAGAATGAATTGGATTTCTAGGGTAAAAAAATTAACTGATTATTCAACACATATGTCTTGTTTTTTAAATAATCATTGAGAGTATATTGAAAAGGCTATAAAACAAATAATCAAAGCAAAATACAAGGATATATATATAAAAGAAAGGAACAATTTTTTTTTAAAAAAGCTATCAATTGTTCTTCCAAAACTGATTTATTAATATTCCTAATCACTATTAATTATAAATAATTATGACACTCCTGAAATAGAACTTGTGATATACCTTCCTGTCATAGCTAACACTTCTTCCCAATCAAATTAATTTTCAATAGCTTATCAACAAAATGCAACTCATCACTAAGATAATGCTATTCACTTAAGAGAAAAATCAGGCCCAACATGTTTGGTACAACAACATGGGGATGAGCAGGAAAGGCTACTTCATGGATTTTGGCGGTCTGTGTGCTAAATTTATGTCACGTTTTAGCACCATTGTACTGCTAGCCAAGAGAAGCTCAACATAACTCTTTAGGCATTACTCAATTAAAAAGAGGATGGTGTACTTTCTTGTGCTACTGTTGATGATACTGAGGGAGTTTCTTTAGCAGGAAAGGCTACTTTAAGTATCAAGAATATTCCAAATCAGATTAGAATACTTGATTTAAGTGAATTCTGGATGTGCACTAAATTATGATTTGTGTAAATGGTGAATTTTGAGTTAGAAATCTGGAAAGAACATTAGGTTTTCTGTTGAAATTCTGGGTTTGAGGTTGAAGATGACAAAATTTCGGTTTGATCCCTCAATTTGTGAAAATTATAGTTTAGTCCCCAAACTTTGAAACAATTACAGATTAGTCCCTGGAGCATAATACGAGATTCTGGACAGAATAAAATATGAATTATGGGCAGAATTCCAGTATAGTTATGAATTTTTAACACTTTCAATTTGGTCCTCCCATTTGACAAAAATTACAATTTGACCCTAAAAATTTAGAAAAATTCCATAATGGTCCCTGGAGCATAATTAGAGATTATAGACAGAAATGAGGATGAATTATGGACATAATTCCACTATAGTCATGAATTTATGATATTTTTAGTTTGGTCCTCCAATTTGATAAAGTTACAATTTGACCCTTAAAAATATGATAAAATTCAGATTGGTTCCTAGCTGTAATATTAGCTTTTTCATATTGGTTTGATGAATAATTGAGGGTTATTTAGTGAATCATTACCAATTTTATTATTTGTTTTATTATGGATTAGATTTCGAGAAAATCGTTTAATTTTGGGTTTTTAGGAAAATAATTAGTTTAGTCTAAAAACATATAGGGTTATGGAATATACCCTTAGATAAGTGTATTAAATAGGTTATATGTTCTTTTGAATCATTCTTGAATATGTCTCCTTTGTATTCAGATAATTTTGATATTCTACCGGCAGGACATTAGTAGGATTTCCTTCGGTATCTGCTTTTGAGTGCTGTTTGCTTTCGAGTCAGGTGAGTGGATAATTTTCTATATGCATGAGAAATATTATAAATATTTGATTTGTTAATATGAATTGGATCATGCTTCTTGATAATATATATATGTTGATTATTATCCTTGTTACGATAAAGCATGATCAATTGTTGAATCTAAATTCTTGATATGAACCAGTATATATTTTGAATTGACTTTTGAATTGATAGCTCCTCATTTGATTGATGTCATGAGTTGAGCCTTGATATGAATATGTCTTTTTGATTATGATTATAAACTTATTGTATGCCAGTCCGAATACCCATGCTAACAGGATAGTATTAGTCTTTGTGCACATCGTATTTGAACCATAATTGGTCGGGGAGTCACCAACCTGTGTGGACTGATCATCTCACAGTACGGAGCCTCTACTCATTGCATTTTGATTTTCTGACGAGTTTTACCATATGATCTTCTTGTTATGACCTATTTGAGAAACCTTTCTATAAGAACCTAAAGCCATACTTGTATATATATTTCTCATTGTTGTATTATCTCGTGTGTGTATATTGAACGTTATCTACTTACTGAGTTGTTGAACTCACCCTCTCATTATTTATCTTTTCAGGCTTATAGCTTGTTAGCGGGTCATTTTATTGGACCTACAAGACCTGCTTTTTTGTTGAAATTTGTATTTTTTCTTATGTTTAGTTAGTGCTTTACAACTATAAAATTTGTATTAACTCTTTTATTAAGACAATTAAATTATATTAACTATTGTATTAAGACAATTAAATTATATTATGAAGTTAATTTTGTTATCAGTGCTGTATTGAACTCTGATTGAGTTATTGAAGGATAAGTTTGTATATAAGTTTGGGTTCGCATAGGTATGAAACCTTGGTTGGGAATCTTATTTATGTGCCGGTCATGGATCCGGGAATGGGATCGTGACACAGAGCATGATCGATGTGAACGTAAATGTGAAATGGTCAGAAAACTAAATAAGAAAGCAACAATAAAAAATAAAATATTGAAAATGTAACCCATTTTCATACTAGCAGTCAGTTTGCAAGTAATGTTGACCAAGTGCTGTTAGATGATCTAGGGGATTGAAAACGACAATAACAGCAATATGAAAAATTAAAGTATAAATCTTACCCTTTTATCTTATTTTCTTCAACTCCTTTCTATTTCCCTTCTAATTTCTCTCTTTTCTCTTCTTCATCTTCTTCTTTCTCACGGTTTTCTCTCAAGAACACAACTTTTTCTTTTTTTTTTTTCTCTTCCTATTTAAATTTATCAACTCATTGTTCAATTACTATAATACTATTTATTTATTTATACTTACTTCTAAGCCTCCAAAGACTTTGTAGCCTTTTCCTAGTCATTTACTTTCAAAACATTACACTCTGGCCACCCGAAGGCCTAAAGTGTTTTCTATAATTCACCTCCAGTTTCTGGCCATCAGAAAGTTTTGATCCAATGGCTTCTTCCTCTTCCACTAATTGTTGGAAGCATGATGTATTCTTGAATTTCAGAGGCCAAGACACCCGCAACACTTTTACTAGCCATCTACACCAAGCTTTGTGCAACAAAGGAGTTCATGTGTACATTGATGACGAGCTTGAGAGGGGAAAAGCGATTGCTCCTGCACTCTTCCAAGCTATCGAGCAATCAAGGATCTCCATTGTTGTTTTCTCTGAAACCTATGCATGCTCTTCCTATTGTTTGGATGAGCTGGTGAAGATGCTTGAATGCAAGGAATCGAAAGGGCAAGTGGTTTTGCCCGTGTTCTACAACGTGGATCCATCAGATGTAGAAGCGCAGAACGACAGCTTTGGAGAACCTGTGCTTCGTGCAGCTTCATGTGCTGCTGCAAGTATGGACAAGTTGCTGGAGTGGAAGGAAGCTCTAACAAAAGCAGCTAGATTGTCTGGGTGGCATTTGGACAACGGGTAAATTCTACTTACTCCTCCACCTACCATTCTACTTTTATTTTAACAGAAGCAGTCGGATACTATTTGGTAACTCTGTAATGTTGGTTGCAAAAGTCTCGTGGAGAAATTAATTGTTTAATTTATCTGTTTACCTTTTCTTTCTTTGAAACTATATTTTTTTTTCTTTTCCAAACTTACTATTTAGCTATTCCTATAATGCTCAAATTTTTTTTTTTTTTAAATCTCTTAAAACATAAAATTAAACAGGCATATAGGTAGAACTATTAACAATAAACTATTAAGGTTAGGGTAAAAGTATATTTTACTTTTATTGAGGTTATAGAGTGGTATGACTTATCAATTTGATGTATTTTGTCTTTAAACTGTTATTTTCTAGATAATAAATTAAGTTTTTTTTTTAGATAAAACTATTAAAAATAACAGTAAAACTTCAACCTGTTGACGTTATATATTTAGATATTGAATAGAGCATTTTAATAGACAATCAAACTTTGACCCAATGTAATAATTAAATGAATTAATTTCACTAGAAGACAATAAATTAAATTGATAATTCAAACCTTAGGATAATATTTGATTTTAAACCATGAATTAATATATGGTGTGATGCTCATAAACTCTTAAGAGGCAACCCAGAGAAGTTAGAAACAAACAGTTGAGCTACTGAATTAATCACGCCAGCATTTAAACTAGTAAAAAATCGATTTTAGTCTTCTTTGATTGTGATAGTAGGCCACAATTACAAAGATGGGTAGCTAAGAACACAGAAAGATAGAATTCACCAAAATTAAAGGGCCAATTAAGTGCCCTAGCCACACTGCTAGTTATTAGTAAGGAAAATGCACTAGCATGCCTTAATGTACCAAAAATAGCCTGCAGGTGCTCCAAATCACCACGACGATGCCTATAAATGGTTTCAACACCTGGTGCATCAACCAAATATAAAGGTGCTAGGTGCATTGAACAATCCAAATGGCATCATCATCCACTCATACAACTCATCTTGTATCTTAAACGCCATCTTCCACTCTTTTTCTTTTTGGATAAAGTCGTAGAATCAGTCTGCTAAGACAATATGTAATCCAAAAACGATATGGGATACATGTATACTTCCTATTTGGTTTATGGACATGTCCAACGTGCCATCTTTCTTTGAGATCAAGAAAGGGTTGGGACTAGCTATACAGGGACTCACACACTATAATATACTCTTTCTCCAACAACTCTACCACCTAGCATTGCAGCTCGTTAGACTTCTTGAGACTAGGTTTGCATTCTAGTCTATTTTGTACGCAGCCTGCTTTTGAAAATCCTCAATTATAAGTTCTTGAATGTTTTCTTCCTGAGACAATAACGCCTCTTCAAGAAAATGTTTCCCTCCGTATTAACCTACTCTACAACCTCCTCCGGTAATAGTTATTCAACAAATCCTCCTGTTTTAGAGAATAGTTTGAAATCCATTCACAACATATTTAAAATTGGATAACCAAACGATGTTGCGCGGTGGTCGAAAATGATGGATTTGTTTCATGATATTATTAACTTAAATTTAAGTTTGCTCAAGTATTGAATCTCTTTCCGGTTAGCTTTGGCCATGCTCATTACATGATTCTCACAATTTAAATATCCAGGAATGAGGCTAAAACTATCCAGAGCATTGTTGAAAAGGTCTTGGCTATATTGAACCGCGCATTCTTACATGTTGCCGATTACCCTGTTGGACTTGATTCCCATATCCAAGATTTGAATTGTCAGTTACGCCTTGCATCAAATGATGTTTGCATGGTAGGGATTTTGGGAATTGGTGGAATAGGCAAGACAACTGTTGTCAAAGCTATTTACAACGAAATTGCTAATCAGTTTGAAGGTAGCAGCTTTCTTGCAAACGTTAGAGAAATGGCAAAGCAAAACAAGGTTGTTGAACTACAACAAACACTTCTTTCACAGATACTTGGAGATAAAAATTGGTCAGTTGGAAATATAGATTTTGGAATCAGTGTGATAAAGGACAGGTTGTGTAGTAAAAAGGTTCTTATTGTTGTTGATGATGTGGATAATGTGGACCAGTTAAAAAGACTAGCCGGAGAGCCAGATTGGTTTGGTGCAGGGAGTAGGATCATTATTACGAGTAGAGATGAACATGTGCTTGTTTCCCATGGAGTGAAATTTGTGCATAAAGTGGAGGAACTATGTCGAGATGATGCTTTTCAACTTTTCAGCTTGCATGCATTCAGAAATTCCCAACCCAAGGAGGAGTTCATGATGCATTCACGCGAAGCAGTAACTTATGCCCAAGGCTTGCCATTAGCTCTTGTTGTGTTGGGTTCTTTTCTGTATGGTAGGAGTGTACATGAATGGGAAAGTCAATTAGATAAATTGAAGCAAATTCCTGATAAAAAGATATATGAAATACTCAAAATAAGTTATGATGGCTTGGAGGATGGCACTCAAAAGGCCATTTTCCTTGATATTGCGTGTTTCTTTAGAGGAATGGACAAAGACTATGTGATGAAAGTGTTCCATGCATGCGATTTCAAGCCAATTATAGGAGTCCAAGTTCTTATTGAGAAGTCTTTGATAAGTATAGAGAATAATAAGCTGCAGATGCATGATTTAATACAAGCAATGGGCAGACAAATTGTTCAGCAAGAATCTCCCAATATACCAGGCAGGCGCAGCAGATTGTGGTTTCATGAGGATATTGCTCATGTATTGACCGAAAATATGGTGAGTGTCGCGTATACTTGCGAGCATGATCTTATGAACTATACTTTGAAGGCAACCCATTTTTCCTCTCCTGGGTAAAAATATGAATGCTTTGACTCATTTCTGATATATTGTATGCGTATCCTTTTAATTTTCAGGGAACAGATGAGATTGAAGCAATAATGCTAGACTTCCATGAACCAGAAGAGATGCACTTGAGTGCTAAAGCATTTAAGAAGATGAAAAGACTTAGAATACTTATAATCCGCAATGCTTTGTTAACTGTGGCTCCTGTATATCTCTCAAATGAGTTGAGATGGCTTGAATGGCCTGGGTGTCCATTATTGTCACTGCCATCTACTTTTCATGCAAGAAAACTTGTTGTTCTCAACATGCAGCATAGCTTCATCAGCCACTTTGAGGGATTCAAGGTTTTGAACTATTAGAGGTTTCTTTCTACAAATTATATCATCAACTTATCAGAAACTAATACCTTTTCTGTTTCACAGAATTACAGTTGCTTGAAGTTTATGAATTTCAGTGGTTGCGGGTCCCTAAAAGAAACACCCGACTTCTCAACCATCAGGAATCTTGAGAGGTTGAATCTTGAAGGGTGCGCAAATTTGGTTGAGGTTCATCAGTCTGTTGGATATCTTGATAAACTTGAATTCTTGAATGTTGAATTCTGCTCTAACCTCAGAAGTCTTCCCCGAAGAATCAAATTGAAATCTCTTAACACCCTTCTTCTTTCGGGCTGTCAAAAGCTTGAGGCGTTTCCTGACGTTGTTGAAAAGATGCCATGTTTGGAGAAACTTTGTTTGAGTGGAACTGCAATCAAAGTGCTTCCTTCATCCATCAAAAATATATCTGGGCTTAAAGTCCTGACCCTGACATTTTGCAAAAACCTTGCCGATCTTCCTAATAGCATTTATAAACTTACACATCTTGAGTGTCTGCTTCTTGAAGGTTGCTCAAAACTTGACAAGTTTCCAGTGAATGGGGAGAATGAGGTACCATCAAATTTCCTTACATCTTCAAATTGTTATGAAAATTCCTCAGGATCAGACTTCCTTCCGGCTCAAGCGAATTCTCTTGAAGGCTCTTCCTCATTGGGATTTCCTTCGTTAAGATGGCTAGATCTACGAAACTGCTGTCTAAGAAATGTCAATTTCTTGAAGATGCATGATTGCTTTCCCAAGTTGAAGGAATTAGATTTGTCAGGAAACAGTTTTGCTATCTTTCCGGAAACACTCTCGCTATTTACTCACTTGAAGAGCCTCAGATTACATGAATGCAAGAAGCTTCAAGAAATTCCAGAGCTTCCACGGAATATTAAGAGACTAGAAGCAAGAGATTGTGAATTGTTGGAAAGATATTCACCATTAGAGAAGGAAGGTGAATGGCCAGCCAAACTTCGCGTTGTTGACTTCTCAAACTGCCACAAACTAGCTAAAAACCAGGGAAAGAATTTGGAGGATATTGCATTCTTTAGTAAGGTTGGCTTGCCTGCAAACTCAAAATGTTGATATCTTCTGTCCTATTTCATCTGTTTCTATCTATTTCTGCAAAAATGTGTTTGTGACTATGTATGCTTGCTATTTGAATTTGTTGATAAATGGTCAAGTTGAACCAAATTTACCTTTCCAGATTTCATTGTTGCATTCACCTTATATCATGAACAGCATTAACCATTAATATGTTAATTTTTTTTGTAACAGGCATTTCATGAGCAATTTCAAGTTGAAATGGTCCTTCCTGGAAGTAAAATTCCAGAATGGTTCACGTTTACTAGTGAACAGGGCTCCTTGACTTACCTTGTACCTTCCTCTGTTTTCGAGAAAATCCAAGGACTGGTTATCTGCTCCATTTTATGTTTAGAGGATGGAATGACAGCAAATATATCGTGTGAAATGTTTGTTGATGGGAAAAGCATGATTTTTTGCTCAAGACATTTCTTTCCATTGGAGACGGATCATATGTGGTTATACTACCATCCATATTGCTATACTAGAGCCTTGGGTAAAGCAAGAAATGATTTAGTTCGCTTTGAGATTTCATTTGAAGTCCTCGGAGCACCAAGGGGTTCGGCGTTGAAAATGTGTGGGATCTATTTTTTATACAAGCAAGATAAGACAGTGAGTGATCCAAGTTCCACTCAATCCACAAGTAATTACACAGACCACTCTGTTTCATTTGATCTCATGACAAGTCGCTACGTAGTTGACCCCCGCTTGGCTTTGTGTCGTAGACTGGACAGGAAGCGGGACAGGAAGCGGCCAGCATCATCAGATCTAACTGAAAGCTGCTACAATGTTGACTTGGAACTCAGTTTGAATCCAAAGGTGAGCAGAAGAAAAACTGCTGATGATCAGCGTAGGAAGCAGTTTTCTTTTTCTCTGCAGTCAACGGATCAGAAGCTGGGTAACCCTTTGACAGCATCCAAATCTGGGGAGCATCAACTGGAGCATTGGCTTTCTTTATCTTTGCAGCCAATGGATGTGAGTAATTGGGATCCAATGTGCATCAAGAAATTAGAGGAAAAGGTTCAACTTCAACCAAAGTGTAAGGAAAAAATGAATTTCTTTAATGAGCTTGGCAGGATTCTGTTACCAGCTGAAGAGGGAGAAGAAGAAGGTGGCGGTTCAAATTCAAATTCGAATAGTTACTGCTACAAATTTATCTGACGCAAAATTTATCTGACGCACCGTTTTGTTATTTCTTTAAAGCACATCGTTTTGTATTTCTTTAAGACTCACCGTTTCGTTTAAGACTCCCACATTCCTGTAGATATTCGGAAGGGTCTAGAATCGTTTTCAGTTATATAAAGTGTAACAGACAGCATGGGAAAGGCAGAGAATTAAAATGAGAAATGAATGACATCCCTGGAATTAAAGAACACTCAAAAATCACCTCTCTGCTAACTATCACTCACAGCCTCCATGGCTACACATTAAACCTTACTGCGTCCCTGAAGGAGAATATAGATAACAAGTGTATTGGGTTTCAAATCACACCCTGTAGTGATTCTCGTGAAGTATATATATTGATAAAGATTACATAGCATTCCCTCAATTGTAGAGATTGATAATTATGACAGAAATATATTTGGCTAAATTAAAGGAATTCACAACGGTTACAATTAAGAGAGAATCATGGTGAGATATACAGCTGGAGTTCTATTTTAGGTAGAGATCATATCTGATTGGAAGTCATAAGTGGTGATATTTGAATTTGATTTGAATTCTAGCTTTCCATGGTTATCACACCCCCGCAAGCTGATGGGCCGTGAACGAACCATAAGCTTGTTTGTTAAGAGAAGGAACCGAGACTTTGAAAGACCTTTAGTAAAGATGTCGGCGACTTGATCTGTAGTGGAGATATAGCAGACCTCGAGTTCCTTACGTACCACTTTGTCACGGACATAATGATAGTCCACTTCCAAATGTTTGGTTCTAGCATGAAAGACCGGGTTTGATGCCAAGGATATGGAGGCGATATTGTCACACCAAATGCGAGGAGTTGAAAGACGTATTCCCAAGTCTTTAAATAAGGATCTAATCCATGAGAGTTCAAATGCGGTGTAAGCTAGTTGATGGTATTCGGCTTCGGTGCTTGATCTTGATACGATCTGTTGCTTTTTGGCACTCCAAGAGATGGGATTATGACCAAGATAAACACAATAGCCACCTGTAGAGTGACAATCATCTAGGCAGCCTGCATAATCTGCATCAAAGTAAGCTTCCAACATTAAAGATCCGGGTTGGTAGAAGAGCCCATGGTCGGGAGTGTCCTTTAAATAGCGCGATATACGTTTCCACAGGTCCAATGATGTGTTGTTGGTTGATGTAGAAATTGACACACTTGATTAACAACAAAGCATATATCGGACGAGTCGATGTCAAGTATTGTAAGGCGCCAACAACACTTCAAAATTCCGTGGGATCCGAAAGAGGGTCTCCATCATAGAGGTCGAGTTTCTTACCGGCATTAGCGGGGAGAAGAGATTGGCTTGACATCCCGAAACTTTGTGCGAAACAATAAATCCATAGTGTATTTGGTTTAAGTGAGATGCAAGCCGGTTTGCTTGTATACCGCCTCTAAACCAAGGAAATAGTGGAGTGGTCCCAAATCTTTCATAGAGAACAATCCGCCGGGGTTCGAATAAGACTAAAAATATAAGAAAAGTTTGGTGCCTATAATTAAAATGTCATCAACATATATAAGCGAGAATAATGAGCAAATCACCCTTATGAAATGTGAATAGAGAATAATGCTGCTTTGGACTCACGAGAACCCAAGCTCCTCTAAATAATCGAGAAAATCTTGTAAACCATTGACGTGGTGCTTGCTTTAAATCATAAAGTGACTTATGAAGTTTGTAGACATGATTAGGATAGTTTGGATCAATGAAGCTCGAAGGTTGTCTCATATAAACTTCCTCTGATAAGATCCCATGTAGAAACGCATTTTGAACATCCCATTGTCGAATTGGCCATTTGTGATTGACTGCTAAAGCAAGTATAATATGAATAGTGGAATGCTTCACAACCGGACTAAAAGTTTCTGTATAATCAATGCCCTCTTGTTGGTGAAATCCATTGGCCACTAGGGGGGCCTTATAACGTTCAATAGTGCCATCCGAACGCTTTTTGATTTTGAACACCCATTTGTTAGGTAGAATATTCATATCCGAAGTAGGTTGTACCAATGACCAAGTACCGCTTTGTTGCAAAACATTAAACTCAGCACCCATTGCTTTACGCCATTCCTCAGATTTTGCAGCTTGAGTTTAACATGTGGGTTCTAGAAGAGTGGGATCATAAGTGACAGTCAATGCATACTTTGGATTAGGTTTAGAGACTCCAGCTCGAGTCCTAGTAACCATAGGGTGGGGATTAGTGGCTGGGGAAGAAGTTTCAGTAATGATAGGATTGGGAATTATAGTGTTTGGTTGGGTAGGTTTTGTAATGATAGGAGGAGTGATGAGGATATTTGTACTTGGTGTGATGGATGTAATAGGAACATTGGGTGGGTTTTATGTAGGTGGGTCTAGGAGAGCCGATAGAGGCTGATGGTATATGGGGCAAAGGTTCGATGCTTGTCTCTAGTGGTGAATGAAAATCTAGTGAAGCCGTCTCTGCGAAAGAGTGTTAATGGTCTCTTGGAATGGAAATGATAACTCATCAAAAATAACGTGAAGGGACAAATAAATACGACCTGTACTTTGATCAAGACGAGTGGTATCCTTGATGGTTAAGAGAGTACCCCAAAAAAACACACCGCTTGGAACGAAATTGTAATTTATTTGTATTGTAAGGTCGTAAATAAGGAAAACATGCACATCCAAAAACACGAAGAGTATCATATGAGGGAGATTTGTGAAATAATTTTTCATATGGATGAGATCTTGTAAAACACGAGTTGGCGAGACGATTTATTAAGTATAATGCGGTTTGAAATGCATCTACCCAATAATTTGATGACATATAAGCATGGGCAAGAAGTGTGAGCCCAGTGTCAACAATATGACGATGTTTTCTTTCTGCGACCCTATTTTGTTCGGGATGACCTGGACAAGAGGAGCGGAATCCAATACCATTATGAGGCAAATAGTTTTGAAACTTTCTCGTTTGTATATTCACTCCCACCATCGATTGAAACATTTTAATTTTGGATGAAAAGAGATTTTCAACATGTAGTTTTAATTTGAGGAAGATATCAAACACTTCATGTTTATATTGCATTGGAAAGATCCATGAGTATCGTGAAAATCATCCACAAATAAAACATAATATTTTGATCCTTTGATTGAAATAATAGGAGAAGTCCAAACATTTGAGTGAATTAATTCCAAAGGGAATGTTGATGTGGAATCCGACAATTGAAAAGGTAACTTAGTACTTTTACCCAAAGGACATGAATTACAAAATGGAAGAGAATTATTACCATGCATGAGAAGACATTTATTTGAAATAAGATGTGACAAAGTGTTGTTAGCAGGATGACCCAACCGAGAATGCCAAATTGGGACGCTAACACGAACACCAACCAATGCAAAGGGACGACCCGATTTTGTAGAGATTTGAGTATGAATGCGAAAGGGATAGAGACCATGTTCACTCTTCCCGTGAAAAAGCGTCTTCCTCGTTTTTACATCCTTCACATAGAAACAAACAGAATAAAAAACAAAGTAACAGTTATTATCCCGTGTGAATTGATATATTGACAAAAGATTAGCATCAATGGAAGGACAATGCAAAATATTTTTCAAAGCAAAGGTTGAGGAACAACAATTGAATTTACTAGAGCCAGTATGAGCAATAGTCAAACCTGCACCATTACCCACAGCAACATGATCTCTTCCCTGATATTCATTGTGAATGGCCAAATTTGTAAGATCAGAAGTAATATGGTTTAAGGCACCAGAATCTGAAATCCATGTGGATGAAGGAATGTTGGAAAAGGCAATAGCAGCCATAGTCGTAAGTTTCTGAGTTGGGATCCTGCCTTCATACGCATGGTTCATGCGTTGATAGCAATCAAGGGCACTGTGCCCACTACGATTACAGATTTGACATGGAGGACGTGAAGGTATAAGACTAGAGTTACCAAAAGACACTGAACCTGATTGTGGTTGGGACCAATTTTGATACCGACGAAAACCAAATGGTCCCCTGCCTCGCATATTGGATCCACGGTGGTGCACAGAATTACGACCACGGTTGTTGTTTTGTGTAGCTTTGGGTGCGTACATGGCGGTGGGACTTGTCTCAAGAGATGGTGTTTGTTGTGCCTTGAGCCTCATCTACGCATTAAGCAATAAGGCAACAAGATCATCATAGGATATAGAAGTGTCACGGGCTTGTGCAGAGCTGACTGTAACTTCATATGTCGGGCCGACATTGTTCAGTATTATGTTGACAAGTTCATCATCGTCAAGCTGGTTTTCTGTTAAGGCAAGATTATCGCAATCGATTTATCTTGTCCATAAAATCTGAGATGGAAAGACCTTCCCCTTTCACGGTGAGTAAGTCATGCCGAGCTGCAAAATTCGGTTTTTCGACCGAGAAGCATATCTCTTCTCCGGTGAGGACCATGTAGCTTGTGATGATGTGAATCGAGCCACTGTAGACAGTTTAGTTGGAGAAAGAGAGTTGTTAATCCAACTAAGAATCATCTGGTCCTGTTGATGCCATGTAGCGTACCTAGGATCCAGTTCAGTTGTTACGGTGCCGTCAGTGTTTGATTTGAATTCTGGTGGGCAAGGATTTATACCTGTGACAAATCCCATCAAATTTTTGCTTTTTAGAATCGGAACAATTTGAGCAAGCCATAATAGATAGTTGGTTGTCAAGTTTGATAAACATGAACTCGGAATGGTGGGAACTACAACACCAGCGAGAGGAATTGATGGCTTCCATGGAGAGAAAAAAAAAAGAAAAAAAAAGAAAATATGTGTATAGTCGTTAGACATATGGCTCTGATACTATACCATAAAGGAGAATATAGATAACAAGTGTATTGGGTTTCAGATCACACCTTGTGGTGATTCTCGTGAAGTATATATATTGATAAAGATTACATAGCATTCCCTCAATTGTAGGGATTGATAATTATGACGAAATATATTTGGCTAAACTAAAGGAATTCACAACGGTTACAATTAAGAGAGAATCATGGTGAGATATACAGTTGGAGTTCTATTTTAGGTAGAGATCATATCTGATTGGGAGTCATAAGTGGTGATGTTTGAATTTGATTTGAATTCTGGCTTTCCATGGTTATCAGTCCCACCTGAAGCTTTTTCATCTTATTCAACCACCACCATTTCTGGACCAAATACATATTGGTTCATTAAGTATTCCACGCGTAACAAGTGATATCAGAGCAGGCAATCCACGGACTTCCACCATGCCACCAGACACAAAAGCAGCAGATTTTAAACGCATTGAGGACTCCATTGTAGTAGTATCCCAGGACCATAGCTAGAAGTATGGGCTGTTAGTTGACATATTGAAAGAGCAGAATTTGAAATTAGATCAAACCATTGAAAATCAAGGGGGTCAGTTTAATGATATCAGGAACATGATGGGAACCATGGCCCAACAAATAGAATTTACCCTACAAAGGATTTCCCAAGTTCCAGGCAGCTCAAGCCATGGAACAACAACCTTTAAACCCGGAAAGAGCAGATCTTAGAAATAAAGAGTTGCGTGAGGACAGAGTTCCAATTTACAAGGTACACAAACCCAAACATTTCTTTCCAACTTTCAATGGGGAAGATGTGCACAAGTGGCTTTTCAAATGTACACAGTATTTTGAAATTGAAGAAGTTGTTGATTCTGAAAAACTATAAATAGCATCTTACTACCTGGATGGAGTTGCTCTGTACTGACACCAAGATTTTCTGAGAAGTTTGGGAAACCAAAGAACTTCATGGGAAGACTACGTACAAGTTATTTGCTACCGGTTTGGTGGGCAACAGGACCCCTTAGAGGAGTTGATGGAATTAAAGCAGATTAGAGACCTAGAAGAATATATCCAAGACTTCGATAAATTGTGGAACAAGGCGGAGGTTAACGAGAAACAGGCTCTGGTTATCTTTCTTGGTGGGCTGGAACTAGAAATAAAAAACACAATGAAAATGTTTGAACCCAAAACCCTGAAACATACTTATAATTTAACCAGATTACAAGCTAATACTCTAACATACAGAAAATCTCCAAGTTATGTCAGGAGATCTGCTAATGTGTGCACTAATCCTCCTAATCACAACACAACTACTCTTCCTCAAAACACCACAAAGAACCCTATAACCCCTCATGCAATTCCATCAAAACCAAATCCGACTCAATGGACAAATAGCCCCTCCAACAGTTCCTATCAAAATCACAGTAAACCCACCAAATTTATCAGAAGCCAAGAGTTCGAGGATCAAAGGTTGAAGGGATTGTGTTCCTAGTGTGATGAAAAGTTCGTGTCAAGGCATAGATGCAGTAACAAAAAGGTGTATTCACTAAGTGTAGTAGAGGAGAAGGATGTGGTCCAAGAGGAAGAGGTTACATAAGAAGAAGTCAATGGCAGAGAAGTCACACCTTGCATTTCCTTGGATGCCTTGGAGGGAATCGTGGAACTAAACATTATGAAAGTAAATGGACAAGATTGTTGTATGTATTCTTATTGATTCTAGAAGCACTCATAATTTCTTAAACACAACAGTGGCCCTTAAATTGCAGTTCCAGTTAACAACCATTAAACCAATGATTGTTCAGGCTACTAATGGAGATAAGATGGTTTGCAAATCCATGTGTCAAGGACTAAGGTGGAAAATGCAGGGAATAAGTTTCCAGGCCGATGTTTTTATCATTGAACTCAGCAATTGTGAGATGGTGTTAGAAATCCAATGGCTTTCTCTATTGGGAGATATCCTATGTAATTACAAACATCTATGGTTGTCATTCGACTGGCAAGGGTAGAGGGTCTTATTAAAGGGAGAAAATCCACCCAAGTTTCAGAGTATTGAACTCAAACAGTTAAGTGCGTTGGTCAGGAACCACAAGCAAGTGGCTGGCTATCTCCTATGTAGCCTATAGATGGAAGAGGAAGATAAAGATTCCAGGGATGCCAGGGTATTTAACCCTTAGTTCCAGGGCATTAAAAATGCCTACCTGCAGAGCCTCCTAGAATCCTACCAAGATGTGTTTCAGGAACCTAAAGGGTTGTCACCACTGAGAGATAATGACCACAGGATCCCATTTAAGGCAGGAAGTGAAGCGGTAAATCTAAGACCCTACAGATATTATAGGTTACAAAAAGATAATCTAGAAGGAATGGTGCAAGAAATGTTGGATATTGGAATCATTAGGACTAGCAACAGTCCTTCGCTTCCCCAATGATCCTGGTTAAGAAAAAAAGACTCCATGTGGAGGTTGTGTGTGGACTATAGAGCCTTGAACAAGCTTACTATCAAGGAAAAATATTCAATTCTGATGATTGAGAAATTGCTAGAGGAATTGGTAAGAGCTACGATCTTCTCCAAGATCGACCTCAAATCAGGTTACCACCAAATCTGAATGTCTATAGGGGAAGAGTTTAAGACTGCATTCAGGACTCACAGTGGCCATTATGAATTTTTGGTTATGCCTTTTGGTTTAACCAATGCTCCTAAAAATTTTCAGAGTCTCGTGAATGAAGTCTTCAGGAAACACTTAAAAAGGTTCATTTTAGTGTTCTTTGATGACATATTGGTGTATAGTCAGACCTTGACTAACCATTACGAGCACCTTAAGATGGTTCTGGAGCTATTACGAGAACATCAGCTGGTGGCAAGGTCTAACAAGTGTTTTTTTTTTTTGCAATAAACAGGTGGAATACTTGGGGCACATAATTACAGAGCAAGGTGTTGCAACTGACCCTTTCAAGGTACAAGCGATTGTGAATTGGCCACTACCTTAAAGCCTGAAACAGTCGAGGGGGTTTTTAGGATTGACTGGCTACTACAAAAGGTTTGTTAAAGGTTATGGAAACATCTATAAGCCATTAACTCTTCTACTAAGAAAGGATGCTAGGGGGTGGAATGAGGAGGCTTCACGAGCATTCAATTATTTGAAGGATCTGATGACTAGTGTTCCTGTCCTGGCTCTCTCAGATTTCAACAAGTTATTTGTAATTGAAACTATTTGGCTAATTAAATAGCTTCTAATTTTTTACAAGATTTTATATATAATTGTGTTTTAAATTTTAGTTTTTTATAAGCTAAATTAATATATCTTTTATTTATAAAGATTTATTTTTTATTTATTTTGCATGCAAAAATCTATGTTATAATATATAATTGCATTTCAAATCTTGGTTTTATAAAAACTAAAATAACATGTTTTTCATGCATGGAGAACTACATTTAATTTATTTTGCACGTAAAAATCTATCTTATAACAATTTTAGCTAAATAAATTTTTTAAACCTATTTTTTTTATAAAAAAAAAATCGTAAATATTTTTCTTAAACCTACTTTCTCAAACCACAATCGTAAAAGTTATTGCATTTCCAAATACTTTGGCAATTTTGGCATTACGATAACTTTTTTTTGTTGCAGTTTATAAAAAATAGATTTAAGAAAAGTTACGAACTTTAACTTATTTTTTAATCAAGGTTTCAATATAGTTTTAAGTGGGAGTACTCTTCAAAAATAAAATTGTTTTAATATTTATAATAAAGAATGTTACTGAGCTACAAGCTCATGCAATTTATTTGGACATTTATAGTTTGATAATATTCCACTATCATGTCATATCTATAATTTTCAAACTATTCAAACTTTTCTTTTTCCATAATTCTTTTCTAAAAAATTGTGAAATAATTCTATCTTAATTATCAAATAAAGTAAATTACAGATTGCAGCCAACAATTTTCAGGCTGAGATGTTCCTCAGCAGGTTACAAAAAATGGCCATGTCTTCAGTCACAAGTCTACATTGTTTGTAACCTTTCAATTTCCTGCCACAAATCTATGGAACTTTATATATATCTGTGTTTATGCTAATAATTTTCATCAATTCTACTTATATATAATATCAAAATCATGTTAATTCATACGATTAATTACCACTTCAATGGTTTAAAATCATAATAATGTCATAATAAAAAATTAATCTTAATCAATGTATTTTTTCCTGGAAAAAAAATAAAAAATAAAAATTTATAAATTTTTTCCATGTAATTGAAACTGAAAATTTTGATGATTAACACTGAAAAAATTTACACATTAAGGTCTCTTTGTTTATCTAATTACACAATCTGAATGGCCAACATTTCCTACTGATTTTCACAATCATAAACTGTTTGGTTACTAAGAAAAACATCCAAAGAAAACAATTCCATCCAATTTCTCAGTATCCAAACAGGCCCTAATTACAAAGAAAGAAAAGAAAAGAAAATATATTGCTCTGTTTGGTTATTCACAAGAACATTCAAAAGAAAAATCGATCATTCCCTCAACATCCAAATAGATCCTTAAAAAAAAACAACAGAAAACTAAACTCGATGGTTATACATTGCAAATGCACCATGCGTAACACCATCACCACGAGTGCCGCGCGCCGCTGACATTTCTACCACGACGACGACGACGGCCACCTTTAATTCTTCGCCCTCGGTGATTATTCCTTCTAATGCCACCGTTCCTGCCGTTCTGCCTATGGTTCCTTCCTTTCCTCCTCCTCGCTGGAAACCTGCCAGCCAGTGGAGAATTCAGCTCCGCAGACCCAATCGCGTTCGCAGGAGACCACGTCGCAGCCTCAAACGACGTGTCTTCGACTTTGTCATCGAGTCCAGCAACAAGAATCCCGTCCAGTCCATGAACAGCAATGTCAGACCCAAGAAAAAGATCCGGAACTGAAACCCGAACCCGATTGACCAATATGGACCCATCAACGGTACCGTTTAGCTGAGCCAGAGAGTCAGTAATCAAGAGACGGTGGTTCGGCACCAATGAATCAATGTAGGTACCACCAGAGGCGGCGGTTAGGTTTCTCAAGTCTGACGTGGAGAGGCGAGAGGGAGACACGTGGAGGAAGAGGGATTTCGTATAGTGAGGAGCAGTGGAGGCGAGGTCAACAGAGAAGAGGAGGGAGTCAGGTGGACAGAAGACAGTGAAGGTTGAAGTTGACGTGGCATTACTTGATTGGTTGAGGAGTTGGAGGCGTAGATCTGACGTGGAGATGGCGTTGGGGAAAAGCGTGTAGCCGTATGATCGGAGTGATAAGAGGGCAAAGTCAAGTTCTTGGTCGGTGAGTGTAGCGGTGGTGATTTGGTGGAGGAGAGAGAGGAGGAGGAGACGGAGGAGAATCTTGGCCGTTGATTTGTTGACCATCAAGTTCTGGGGTCCCATTTTCTAGAGAGAGAGGGGGAATTCTTGAGAGAATTCTGTTAAGGTAGTTGGGATCTTCAGTTAGTTTTGGCGGGGATTTTGAGTTCTTGAATGAGAATGGTGAGAGAGATAGAGTGTGGAGGGGTTTATATTGGGGGTGGGAGTAGATTTCTAGCGGTTTGATTATGGATGGAAGATTTCAGATTTGTGGTTGAGATCAGATGAGAAGAATCATGAGATGGGCCACGATTGGGCCTTCAGGATCTGAAAGTAAAGAGGCTTGCATCCTTCCAATAGTGTGTGGGAGACTGGGCTTATATTTCATTTGAAAAAAACCCATAAAATATTAACTAAAAAAAATATAACGGTCATAAGATACCAATATATATATATATATATATATATATATATATATATATATATATATATATATATATATTAAAAAGTATTCCAAAAATATATGTTTTGGTTAGGTGTTTTCGTCTAGTTTGAACCAAATTGACCAATGATCACTCATAATCATTGTTTTAAAATATGACCTTGCAAGTTGAGGTGACTCGGAGTTTAGAACTGGCCGAGTTTCAACAAAAATAAAAAAAGAATTGATCTAATATGATTCAATCAGAAATTCAAGTTGACGAAAGACACAATTAATTTGAAAAGATAGTCAAAACTCAATTACTTTTCTCTATTTTTAAAAAAATAATGTTATTTTACTTTTTTATAATAAAAAATATTAGTTGACCCGAGTCACTCCACTTATTCCGTGACATGAGACTTGCCCAAATCAAGTTTAAAAATTATTCTCCTAACATACATGTTATCTTTCCCCTTCATTTCCAAATTTTAATATAAATAATATCTTAATACCTCACCTAAAAAATTTAAACTATTGAATTGAGATGATTCTTTGACAATTATCAATAGCTTCCAATCGATAAATATTAGTTTGTGTTTGAGATTGTGGTGTGTGTACTTCTCAAAACAATCTTTTACTTGAAAATGCTTTAAAATAATTTTACTAGACCTATCCTATTAGTATATAAAAGTATCTGTTAAACTATTCACATAGTTTATTTGAGGTAAATCATCATATAACTGCTCAAAACCTTAAATATCTACAAATCCAATTACATCAAATTATTATCATCATGTTGTTGATATTGTCACGACTTAGATAAGGTATGTAAGAAATAAATTCCAAAAACATCACCTTTAATCTTGGAATAACCACTATTAATCGTCAATAACTTGTTCAAAACCAAACATTTACTACCCTTTTTTGAACTCTTCACCTACTACTCCTCCTCCTCAAATCTGGATAAATATAACTTATTCTTACCCTTACATTCAATATTTTTCTCATCTCTTCTAGTCACTAGCAATATATGTTGTCCTTTATCAACAAATTCTTTCCATAATTATGTTTTTGATTTGTTGTTAACTTTGATCTATGATCTATTGATTTCACTGAATATATCTGTTTTTGGAGAGAGGTTGGTCTTATATTACTGTTGGACCCTTCTCTATATGCTCAAAAACCTTTGTTTACAGCCTAAGAAGCTTTCTGCTTCTCCATTGTCAAGGCCTTCTAATATGTCCCCTAGACTTTCCATAAATATTGAAGGCACAACATGTGATCCTGCATGACTGTTGTAGCCTACTTAGATATCTTGCCTTGACAAATGCATGGAGGATGCTCATGGATGATGGTTGTCCTAATGAACCATATTCTTGACATTGGGTGCATGCTACTATGATCACGGGCGGAGGCATGTAAGGGCTCGGGTAGGTTCTAACTTAGGTTAAGATTTTATTAATATTTTTTTGACTAGTTTTATGTAAAATAAATTTATAATTCTTGATTGAGGTATTAAAAAATTCCAAAAATTTGCGTAGAGTCTTCTAATATAATGTTTTAACTTGGGTTAAAATTTCAGAATTTTTGGAGAAATTTAGAAATTTGATAAAAAAAATCACAATTTGACCAGTTTTATGTTATTGGGTGTAATTTTCAATCCGACCATCAGATTGAGCTGAAATTTTACGAGGGATCTTAAAATATATTGAATAAAATCTGGTTAAAATTTTAGGATGAACAGAGTTTAGTAGTGCTAACAAAAAAAAACCGTCAAATAAAAGCAAAACAACTCATTAAGGGTAAAATGGTTATTTACCATTAAAAAATAAAACAAATTAGTTCTTCCTTCCTTTTATATGTTGCCGACTGGGCAGAAACAAAATAGGAAAAGAAAGAAAAGAAAAGGCGAGAGAGAAAGAGAGAAAAGTAAGAGAAAAACATAAAAAAATCCAAGGAAAAAAAATAAGAAAAGTGAGAGAATAACCTTGTAAACTTACAAAGTTCAACTTATAAAATACTAATATAAGGAAGAAGCAAGTGAAGGAAGGGGGGATTGAGAGAGGAAAAAAATTTAATTATTTTTTTTTTCAGTTGACATAAGATTGTTATTTTATCCCGGTTGAAAGATTGTTACAATATTGATTCAGATTTGATTATAGATGAATTATATTATATTCCACAAAACATCAAAAGATGTAACTTCAATAGTGAATTTATTTTTACTTTCACTTCAATTTTATGTACTTTCAAATTTATTTTGGTTAGTGTATAATTTGAATTAAAACTTTACTGTTAACTTTAAAAATTCATGTACATGAGTTAATAATTTATCTTTAAAAAAATTATATATTTATTTAATAGCTCAGGGCAAGAAAAATTCCTGGCTCCGCCCTTAACTATGACTCCTAAATCTTTAATATTTGTATTCAGCTGAATGAATTTCTATCATATTGGAATCATAAAAAAAATAGATTAGGTCTAGATAACATCAAAATTAATTTAAATCAATGGCTACTGTGATTATTTTTATATTATCAGGATGAACACAAATAATACTGTTAATTATATCCATGTTAACTATAAATTATTATAATGTCATAGATAATAGCTGCTGCAATTTGTTTATAAATATCTCTACTTCAATAAAACAAAATAATATAATTAACTAAGTCAATTGGTTTAATCAAAATTGCTGATTCGAGTACATATATATGTTGATCAAAGATTAATTTAATTAAGTCTATTATAGAGACTAGGGGTGTTCACGGTTTGGTTCGGTTCGGTTTAGACTCAAAAAATCAACCGAACCGAATTACATTAATTTTGTGAAATATTAACCGAACCAGACCGAAAAACCGGTTCAAACTCAACCGGTTGGTTAAAATCCGGTTTTTTGGCAAAAAACCAGGAAACCTAATCCCATCATCCAGATTTTTTATATGGCAAGGAAAACACAGGCACAAAAAAAAGATGGATTTTACAGCACCTTTTGCATGAAAGACACAGAAATTCAAAACAGAAACTTTCTTGATGGAGCTAGATGAAGGATAATTATCTTTAATATCCAAAACAACTCCTCCATGGTTTCCATTGCCATTAGTCCCATCGATCTCAACCATTACCACCAATACTTACCGCAAGAAAGATAGCTAAGAATGAAAAGGGAGGAAAGATAAAAACAAGAAAAAGAGGAAGATTATAGTTTCCATTGCCCTGTGCCATCAATTTTCGAATGTGAAGTTGAAAAATGTGACCTTTGCATTGAAAGCTCTTTCAACAAACCCACTGGATAAGAAGATTGGGAAATGGAAAAGGAAGATTAGAAATTAATTGAGAGGAAGATTGGGAAACCAGGAAAGGAAAATTAGAAATTAATTGACAGGGGGGCGGCGACGTTTTGTGAGAGACAGGAATGTTATATTAACTGTTAGGGTTAGGTTACAATTTAACTATTTATACCTCAGAGGTTTGTGTAACTTTTGGTTTTTAATGGGTCCGGTTCGGTTTGTTCCGGTTTTTGGTTCAAAACCGAAACCGAACCGGACCTGTTAAAATTTATAGTTTTGACAATCAGTTTAATCGGTTTTTCATTTCGGTTCGGTTTTTTCGGTTAATTTTTCTTCGGTTTTATTGGTTTTCTTGGTTAATCGGTTATTTTGAACACCCCTAATAGAGACAAATTAAAATCCTTGAAATGAGGACAGCAAATAATATTTAATGTAAAGTAGTTGAAATGTCTTCAATAATTCATGTTCCATTACATTCAAATGCATGAATTTACTTTCCCAAAAAAAAAAACAGTCCTTAATCTTTCCCAAAATTTACTTTCCAAAAATGAGGAATTCACTTTTCCAGTGAAATGAGGAATTCATTTTCCCATAATTTACTTTTCCAGAATTTACTTTCTAAAAAAAACTACTTTCCAGCAAACAAACAGGCTTTAATCTTGAAATAACCACTACTAATTGTCAATGACTTGTTCAAGACCAAACCTTTACTAGCCCTTTTTGGACTCTTCACCTCCTCCTCCTTCTCTCCCATCTCCTGTTCTGTCTTCTTCTTCTTCACAAATCTGGATAAATATAACTTATTCTTACCCTTACATTCAACAACTTCCTCCTCTATTCTATGCGCTAGCACTATATGTTGTCCTCTATCAACAAATTCTTTTCATAATTACTTTTTTGGTTTGTTGTTACCTCTGACCTATGATCTGTTGATTTTGCTAAGCATATCTGTTTTGGGGAAAGGTTGGTTTCGGATTACTGTTGGACCCTTCTACTATATACTGATATGTCCAAAAACCTATGTTGCTTCTTCACCATCAAGACCTTCTGAAATGTCCCTGAGACTGTCCATAAAGATTGAAGACACAACATGTCCTGGATGGACTGTTGTAGCCCACTTAGATATCTTGTCTTTAACAAATGCATGGAGGATGCTCATGGGTGATGGTTGTCCTAATGAACCATATTCATGACACTGGGTGCATGCTACTATGACTGCTATATCTTTAATATTTGTGTTCAGCTGAATGAATTTCTATAATATATTGGAATTCATAAAACAATAGATTAGGTCTAGATAACATCCAAATTAATTTAAATCAATGGCTACTGTGATTATTTTTATATTATCTGGATGAACACAAATAATACTGTTAATTATACCCATGTTAACTATAAATTATTATAATGTCATAGCTAGATAATAGCTTCTGCAATTTGTTTATAAATATCTTGACTTCAATAAAACAAAATAATATAATTAACTAAGTCAATTGGATTAATCAAAATTGCCGATTCGAGCACATATATATATTGATCAAAGATTAATTTAATTAACTATCTAGTAGGTGGCCCAGTAGTAAGAGCTTGGGACCAAGGAGTTTGCTCCCCCTGTGGTCTCAAGTTCGAACCCTGTGATTGCTAATATGATGGCCACTGGAGGCTTACATGGTCGTTAACTTCGTGGCCCGTGGGATTAGTCGAGGTGCGCGCGAACTGACCCGGACACCCACATTAATAATAATAAAAAAAAGATTAATTTAATTAAGTCTATTATAGAGACTGATTAAAATTCTTGAAATGAGGAGAGCAAATAATATTTAATGTGAAGTAGTTGAAATGTCTTCCATAATTCATGTTCCATGATGGTTAAACTAAGGTAAGAATTGGCCTTAAATTACTTTATTGATATGGTTCATGCATTAATTTTGACACAAAGATGGATGTAATTTGGTATTAATTAATCTTAAATTACTTTGAAAATTCACTAGAACAAAAATTTAGTATCATATTGCTCTTCCTATTGACAATTAGGCTATACGTGTACATATGAAAATCGAGCCACAAATATATAATTTCTGGCTGGCAAGATGAACACTGCCTTTTATTTCTATATTTCTCAACATGAGAAATCAAGGATACATAATAATCAATCACATTTTTTCAATACTTTGATCCCCTTCCAACGAGACTCCATGTAATAGGAATCATTATTTTGGGCATAAACACCACATTTGAAGGCATGAGATGTGCCCCCACGGCCATCGGCCTCTATTTTAAGGATGCCATTGATGTAAACCTTTACTTTCGCAGAGTCAACATCATGAACAACATTTAGACGAAACCATTGGTCATAGATGTTTGGAACCAAGACTGGACCTTTATAGTACATGAGCGAGCCATTGTAAACCCTAACCATTAGGGTTGTAGCATGAGGAGCACTAGCTCCAAAAACTTGCATAATGCACACGCCTGATGTTCCATAGGGCACGTAGCCGTATCCTTCGAATTGCCAAACCCCGGATGAATAGTTATATCCCTACAAGAAGAACAATGATTAAGCAATCTTGGTTAGTTTAGTTTTTTATTTTTATTTTTTTATAACTCGTGAAATGTATTAAAACGCCAAAAGATGGCGGGAAGGAGGAGTTACAAATCTGCAAAAACACACAGATGTAGCAAAAGAACCAAACGAAGAAGAAGAGGCCAAAAAACCACAAGAACAGAGCAACAGCCCTAGTATGCAGGTTTGCCTCCACACAAAAACAGAGCTGCCAAGCTAAACTAGTTTAGTTCAACTACTGCGTTGTCGGTATGCAAGAAAACAAGGGTCTTATGGAGGTTAAAAACTTAAAGTTCTGTTCAATATGTAGCTTCTAGCTATAAGTTAAATAATCTAATAAAAAAATAACACACCAACCCTTTAGAAAGAGGTTAAAACCAACATAACAAAGAATAATCCAAATCCAGGTCAAAAAATAATTAAATACAAAATTAACTTAGAAAAAAAATTAAAATAAAAAAACAATATTTTCAGAACTTAATTTGAGAGAGTCTTGGACCTCCACTAGTTATAGCCACCTAGTCTATCTAAAAAATTGAACCTGTAAATTTTTTTAACAAAATTTGAGTTATATCCAACAATCAAACTTAAAATTATAATTATTTTTATCTGACTATACATTTAAATTATTTAGACTTTTTCGTGGGTTTATGTGCCTTGTTCTAGCCCATCTTGTAACAAGTTCCACATTAAAACTATATTTGTGCGCGTACACACACACATATATATAAAAAGAATAGTTGATGATATTTGATATATTTAACCTGAGATAAAATTGAAATGTTCAATGGGATTATAACTCGAAACCTATCTTTTATAATAGAAATAAATAAATAAAATTAACAAGCCTTGCAATGAGCTTGTGGCTCGATAGCACCCATGTTTCTCTTTTGATGAGGTATTGCGTTTGAATCTCTCCCTTGTAGCAAGAAAAACATGATCAAATAAGCCTTCCAAATAAAAAAAAATGTATTTTTATTAATCTCAATCGCCTAGGCGACTTGGGTGTACTGGGTTTATTTTCCAAGAAAGGAATTAAAGAAATGACTATCTCCATTAATTATTTTACCCGATTTAAAATTATATTTGTGTGTAGTGTGTAGATAGTGTTTAATATTTCCTACAGCTACTCTTACCTGTATAGCTATCTCAGTACGAGGTTTTGTTTGACTAGTGAGAGTATGAGGCTTGTCCGTGGAGTAAACCCAGCATTTATGAACTCCATTGACAAAGCTATAACGCTGATCTTCAGGAACATCGTAAGGCTTCTGAATATGGTAGTATGATAGATTCAGTGGGAGAGAAATGAAGCCATTTGTAGGGTCAACAGGTCCCCATGCCACGGCTCTGTTTAAAATGGGATGAATTACAAACCCTAAGAAGAAGAAGAACGCTGAAGCATCAAAGGAAAAAGAAGCCATTCTTCCTTGAAACTAAATAGCTAGGCTGGTTAGAGGACAGTGGGGGCTTGTAAATTGTGAGAGGACTAATTAATATATAGAGGGCTGGGATATTAAGGGGAACGGTAGGGCCCAAAAAGTACCACTTGTAGGCATTATTTGAGACAATTGTTTTCTTTTTTATATTTAATATTATTTTATTTTTTATATATTTTTTGAGACAAATTGTTTCCATACAAAAGGTTGTTTTTATGTTTTCAAGTACATTTAAATTGAAATTCTAAACGTTTACACACACACACCTTTTAATGTGTGTTTTGAAGTGTGGTTATGGTTGTTTTTTAAAGTACTTTTTATCTTGAAATGCATCAAAATAATTTTTTTAAAAAATTATTTTTGAAATCAGCGCATCAAAATAATCCAAAACATACAAAAAAATTTATTTTAATAAAAATTTAAATTTAAATTTTTTAAAAACACGATGTAAACCGCGTTCACTTAAAACCACTCTAAGCAATTTCAATAATCTCCAAACAAAATATAACTTTGCAGGAAAAATAATCTCCTTCAACCCAATGATAATATTTAAAAATTAGTTCAGTCCAAAAATTTAATTATTAGATTAAATCATAAAATATAATTTATATTTATTCTCTAAATTAAATTCATACTAATCCAAATCCCAAATATACAAATTAAATTAGTGATGCAGACAAATTAAAACATAAAAGACAGTAAACAATCACAAAAAAAAGAGATAAAATTGATAGCAAAAAAATTGCAAAACATAAATCATAAATTTGCAGTCTTATTCTCTAATATGAAAACTAATAAAGTATATATCTCTTTAAGAGATTTACAATTCTTTTGAAAAGGCTAGAAAATCAATATCTATTATCTAATAATATTAAAATCCTAAAATATAAAGGAAAATAAAATTTAAAATAAAATTAGTCTGTCAAACTAGACTTTAATAAAAGGCCTCTTCCAATAGTTTAAATAGTTTTATCACCAACCTCATCCATCAAGCAAGGAAAAAACATATGCAAATAATAAAAATAAAGCCACTATCTATAATTAAATAGAAAAAAATACTAAAAATAGAGAGAGCATCTTTTAGGTCTTATTTGAACACTTTCTCGACCGTCGCTGGTTACATGGATTCTCTTAGAAATATCTAGGTTAAATAAAAAGTGATGCAGGAGGAAGTGCACCAAGAACAATAGCAAGCATATAAAAGTAAAAAAAGATTGAAATATGGTTAAAACACAAAAAAAACCTTTAAAATTTTATTTTATTTTTGAAATATTAATCATATGAAGTCTGCTTTTCTAGTAGTCTTACATTACATGTAACAACCCGGCTCAACATACTATATATTATCCGTTTTGAATCTTATTGTCATCATAGTTTTGTTTTTGGTAACGCGAGTTCATTTTTAAACCTAACGCCTCAAAACACGTATAATATGTTAGCAACCAGCATTATTAATAAGATTCTGGTTCTGGATGCTCGCTTTCAATATAAGATATCACGTAATATGTCTTTATATAAGCTTGAAAGTGACCTTACCGAGATAGAACAAATCAAAATCATAAAATTTTTAAAAATAACAAAATATATATTCAGAAGCTAACTGATGGATTAACAACGTAGTCCCCCTTGTAAAAATGGTTATCAAGAATCTTCTATAAATATTTTGAACTCGATCAAATGGAGAGCTAAAAATTTATGATCTTTTTTTTAACTATTATACTAGTTTTAGCACATCTTAGCGATGCCAAGTGGGGTCCTTGACAGAAAAATTTGGAGTCAAACTGGTCCCTGGAGCTTGCATCATGTTCTTGCATGACTTCACTTGTCCATCAAATTTCGTTTTATTACTAAAATAACATGGCATTATCTGCCACAAAAGAAACAATTTATAAGAGCAAGTTTGGTAGAGATTCTTCTAAATTTCGGTCCATGCATATAATGCTTATAGAACATTACGTAAGGCCAGCCTTTGCTAACTCATTATTTGTTCCGCTTATCTGCATCACATCTTTTAGAAGTTTTATTTACATAACATCTTTTGGAAGTTTATGGAGAGATCATGGAATCATTATCTATTACATGTATATTTTCAGGATATATTTTTTTAAAATATTATTGTATTTTTTTTGTACAAAAATACTTATTTAAATATATAAAAGAGTCCCTAAATCTATTAAATGAAACCTTTTACATGTATCAGTTCCCAACCACCTTGACTTATTAGCTACCAATTATCTTGACTAGGAAAACTGAATCAAATTGCTAAAGTAAAAAGATTAATTAATTATCCAACATATAAATCTTATTTTTAAATTACTTGGATATTTTGGGAACATCATTATTGTTGTTGTCCGTGGAAACCTAATAACAAAGCCATCAATTGTTTTTTCAAAATTGATTTATTGACATTCCTAATCATCATTAATAACAGATAATCATGACATTCCTGTAATAAAACATACAATAGACCTCCCTGTCCTGTCATAATGAATGCTTCTTCCCAACCAAACTTCTAATAACTCATTAACCAAATATAACTCCTTCCTGTATTATCTGATATCTACCTGATGAATGATGATTAAAGCTCATTAAATTTATGTCTAAAGCTGACCTTTAAGGAAACAAAAATCAGAATTCATAAAGAGATATGAGAAATAAAAACAAAATCCAAAATCCCAATTGAAAATCATTAATTAAACAAGAAAATAACAAATCTAACAAAAATAATATCTTATGTGATGCTAGAAATAATTTTAAGGTCTTTCCAACCTTATGTGATGCTAGCCGCTTAACCCAATCTTCACAAAATAAAATCGGTGGAATCTCCTAACAAAATTTAAATGGATTCAATGATTAAATAAAAAAATTATAATCATTTTTGTTAGATAAATAATTTGATATGACCACACTTTTTCTTGGAATTTGACTTGTCTCCCGGTTATACTTTAACTTTTCAAGAAAAGAAACTCAATAGTATTTATATTAAACCTGACCAGCGGGAGCACAGGGGCCTGCTACCAGTAACAAATGCAAGTCGATGGTAAAGTTTCGGGTTTCTGCCTAAATGCACCATTTTCAGCCTAAAAGACATTGAGGCCTAATTACACGCTCTTACCATCTCAAAAAGGGGTACCTGTGCAGTACCATGAAATGGGGATAGTAGTCAAGTGCCCATGAGAAAAGACTAGAACCCATTTGTAGATGAACCTAGGAAAAGCCAGTAATTTACAGAACAGAGAAAACTTCCTCCATCAAGAGTCAAAACAGAGGAAAGTAGCTGCTCGAAAGCAGGTGATCGCGAGGTTCATAGAGATGCGACAATAGGGACCAAAGTGGACTATTGATGCCTACAAACACATTGTAAAATAAGATTAGGTGGGAAAAGTCGTTAACGGTGTTCTTGTTTTTTTTTTTTTTTTTTTCCTGCGTTGCAGCTTCTCAGCCCTCATCAAGACTAATCAATGACGGCATGCGCAAGAAGGTTTAGATGCGACAATAGGGACCAAAGTAAAATATTGATGCCTCCAAACACATTGTAAAGTAAGATTAGGTGGGAAAAGTCGTTAACGGTGTTTTTGTTTCTTTTTTTTTTTCCCGCGTTGCAGCTTCTCAGCCCTCATCAAGACTAATCAATGGTGGCATGCGCAAGGAGGTTTATAAATTGTTTGACGAAATTTCTAGCAGAGTAATGGTGGCATGAGCAACTTGGCATGGTTTGATGACACAAATTAATTGATGAGTTTCACATCTTCCTGCCATTGTTGGGTAACTAATTACTCTTCAAAACGTTAGTTATGTCAAAATCACAATATTCATAATTATGAGAAGAGTTTAAAATTCTTATTGATAGTAACTTTACATTAAATTATAGATAACTTCCTGCAAATCATTGTATAATGACTTCACATTAAGAAGAATCCTAACAAGAGTAGTAATATATACTTCACACTAAATCTTTTTTCGAAGTGATTTACAAAATTGCTTTTTAATTTTGATTTTTTTCATATTTTTTATTTAATTTTAGTGTATGTATATTATAATCATTGAAAATTACACTAAGAAACATCAATATGATGTTTTTTTTAAATAAAAAAGAGTTTGAAAAACTTATTAAAAAACTAAAAGAAACTTTAAAATTAAGATTTGAGATTTTTTCAAAATTTATTGAGTAAGACCTCTAGGTATAATTTATTTTAATATATTTTTAAATAAAATACATTTTAAAATATAAAGACTACTGTACTATCGGACACCATTTGTAAACTATCTCTAAACTATGTGCCCGTTTGTATCTTGGTCAAGATTGCCTGCAAACCATGCCGCGAGATTCCTAGGAAGATAATGGGTATGTTCTCTAATTCTTCCCATTTGGAGTTTATGATAGACTCAATTATATAGCTAGTTGGTGCATAATTGACAGTTTAACACTAGTATGTTTTTATGTTTTAAAAGTATTTTTAAAGAAAAAATGAATTTTATTTTAATTTTTTATTTTAAATTATATATATTGTTTTGATATTATTATGTTTAAAATAATTTTTAAAAACTAAAAAATATTATTTTACTTAAAAAAATACTATGAAATAAAGCTGTCATGGGTTTTAATACTTGTGTTAGTCATCATTTGCTTTCAATATTGAGTTTTTTATATTTCTCAAATGAACACACTCTTCGAGTGAAAACTTGCTTGCATAAATATATTATTATTTTGTGTTTAATTTTATTAAATATAATAGATATGATAAGAATTGAATATGTGATTATTTGATTATAAAATACTCTAATATCATTTAATGAATTATTTCAATTAAAAATTTAAAGTATTAAATAAGATTTTAATATATAATTTTTTTTTTTTTTTTTGTAATTTCAATATTAGTAAAATTTCTCCACGGAACCATGAAAAATCCACTATGATATGTAATTTTTTATTTTTGGTTTATTTTTATATATACTTGTTCCATCCTTAACACATAATTTTATTACAGTTTAAGCTTTTCGTCGATGCATATAGGGAAAATTGCATCAGAAAAAAGATAGCTCTTTTTGTAAATTATTCAACGACTGTTGGTTTTCAAGCCATAACACTATAGATTGTGGTCCACGTGATACAGTTTTTAAACCTGATTTGGTGATTGATTTAACTAAAAATTCAGATTATAAGTTTTGCTAAAGTTGCCGGATTTTGATCAAGTGACCGAATTACTTAAGTTTAACTTTAATTTACTTTATAAATCAAAATAATATCATTTTAATAAAAAAAATTTAATAAATTACAATCGGGTTTTTAACTGGATTATTAGTTCATTTTACTTTAATTTTTTTTTTATTTTTAGATACAAATATAAAAAAAAATATTATTTTAATATATTTTTAAATAAAATACATTTTAAAATATAAATACTACTATACTATCTAACACCACTTGTAAAATGTAAACTATCTCTTGGTCAAGATTGCCTGCAAACCTTTCCGCTAGATTCCTAGGAAGACAATGGTTATGTTCTCTAATTCTTCCCAGAAAAGGGACACACATAGCACTAATTATTATATCGTAACTTTTACTTGCTTTCCCTAATTCATCAAGGAGAGACGTAGGAGCAGACAAATAATTTGTCTACTAGGCGTGAAGGAAAAGCTTCAAGGAGAGACGATTTTCACACAAGTAGAGATTTATTGGCATAAAAATTCAGGTATGCTTCTCCAAAATACCTTTATTTCTTTATCAATTTATTAATATTCAGGCTTGCTTGTATCTGCTCCTAGAATTCTTTCATAGAGCTTCTATCATGAAATTATTAACCAACCAAAAAGATTTTAATTATGAGCATTATAGGAATACAACATAATGCAAATATTTTTCTCTTCACAAGTTTTAGAAGTTGTTCTATGGGGTTTAGGCGTTTAGCTGGTGTTCCACTAGTTTAGAAGACGAGGATTCTTGAACATTACTATGGTCGGAACGTCGGATTTGAACATGCTTTTGGGTGAGTGATTATCCCACACCTCGACCAATGAGCCACAATGGTGTGTTAATTTATGCTTTAACTGTCGGAATCAGACAGTAAACTGTCCATTATATTGCAGTTGTAGGCTTTTGATTAATATATTTTCCATAGGCCTGTCGCTCAAAGTTTTCCCTCAGAAGGAGCATGCTATGCAACTAGCGAAGAGAAGGAAAACGGTGAAAAAGTTGCATTAAGAAATCAAGTTCTTGACTGAATCTCTAACAGCTGCCGGCCTTAAAATTTTGTAACCCAATATGGCTTCTTCCTCTAACAGTACAAATTGTTGGAAGTACAGTGTCTTCTTGAGTTTCAGGGGCCAAGAGACCCGCAATACTTTTACTGCCCATCTATATCATGCTCTGTGCAACAAAGGAATTAATGCTTTCATTGATGACAAGCTTGAGAGGGGAGAACACATTACTTCTCAACTCAACCAAATTATTGAAGACTCGAGAATCTCCCTTGTCATATTCTCTGAAAACTATGCAAGGTCTATTTATTGTCTGGATGAGCTGGTGAAGATACTTGAATGTAAAAAATCAAAGGGGCAAGTTGTTTTGCCTGTGTTTTATAATGTGGATCCTTCAGATGTGGAAGAACAAAAGGGTAGTTTTGGAGAATCCCTGGATTTCCATGAAACTTATTTGGGGATTAATGCAGAGCAGCTCAAGCAATGGAGAGAAGCTCTAACAAAAGCAGCTCAATTGTCAGGGTGGCATTTAGACAGGGGGTAATACTCCTATCAGATACCTGGCTTGTTAACCTTTTCAAACCAGTAAAATCTTATTAGTTCTTTCTTATTTATGGCTGTCTAAATATACTAAATCTTCTTCTGGTAATTAAAACTTTGCAGGAATGAGGCTGTTTTTATTCGGAAAATTGTTGAAGAAGTATGGGCACAATTGAACCACACATCCTTACATGTTGCGGCATACCAAGTTGGATTGGATCAACGTATTGAAGAACTCATTCATATGCTAAATATTGGGTCAAGTAATGTGTGTATGGTAGGAATCTGTGGACTTGGTGGAAGTGGTAAGACAACTGTTGCCAAAGCTGTTTACAACCTAATTACTAATCAATTTGAAGCTTGTTGCTTTCTTTCAAATGTTAGAGAATTCTCAAAGCGATATGGTCTTGTTCATTTGCAAGAGAAACTTCTTTTTGAGATTCTAGGGGATAAAACTTTAGTACTTGGAAGTGTTGATAGAGGAATTAATGTTATAAAGGATAGGCTTCACCATAAAAAGGTGCTTATAGTCATTGATGATGTTGATCATTTGGACCAGCTCAAACAACTAGCTGGAGAGCGAGATTGGTTTGGCTTGGGAAGCAAAATTATCATAACAACTAGAGATGAACGTTTGCTAGTTGTTCACGGGGTGGAACGCTTACTTAGGGTGAAGGAATTATGTTGTGATGATGCTCTTATGCTTTTCTGTTGGCATGCCTTCAGAAATTCTCATCCTCCTATAGATTATTTGGAGATCTCAGATCAAGTAGTGAAATATGCCAAAGGCCTACCATTGGCTCTAGTTGTACTGGGTTCTTTTTTGTATGGAAGGAGCATACCTGAATGGGAAAGCGAATTGGATAAACTAAGAAGGATTCCTAATAAACAAATTTACGAAGTACTCAAAATAAGCTTTGATGGACTGGAGCATCATGAGAGGGCAATTTTTCTTGATATTGCCTGCTTCTTCAAAGGACAAGAAAAAGATTATGTCATAAAAATATTAGACGCGTGCGATTTCGATCCTGTTATTGGCATACAGGTTCTCATGGAGAAGTCTCTTGTATATATTGAAAACAATAAGCTGCAGATGCATGACTTGCTACAATGGATGGGCAGACAAGTTGTTCACCAAGAATCTCCCAACGTACCTGGAAGACGGAGCAGACTGTGGTTTCATGAGGATATTCTTCATGTGCTGACTGAAAATATGGTAAAAACCTTGTGTGTATGATTTTTCTTCTGTCTTCTGACCTCGAAATTGCCTACAAATTAGAACCTCGCTTCCTTTTAACAGTAAGAAGTTGTTATTGTTCGATTTGAGTAAGTCCAATATATACAATTTTGCTATCAGGGATCATATGAAGTTGAAGGCCTTATGCTGGACTTGCCTGAAGCAGAAGAGGTACACTTGAGTGCTAAAGCTTTCAAAAAGATGAAAAGTCTCAGGATACTTATTGTCCACAATGCAAAAGTTATTGGAGGTCCAGAAAATCTACCCAACGCATTAAGATGGCTTGAATGGCCTGGTTGCCCCTTGGAGTCGATGCCATCCACATTTCATGCAAGGAAACTTGTAGTTCTTAACATGCATCACAGTTGCATCAAACAGTTAGGGGAGGGATTCAAGGTATAATAGCAAATAAGAATCTCTCCTTAAATTACACCATGCATGAAGTCTTGTAAGCTAATCTTTTTTTCATCTATCTCTGTATTTTGCAGAATTACACAACCTTAAAGTACATAGATTTCAGAGATTGTGAATTTTTGACAGAAACACCTGACTTCTCAACCATCCCTAATCTTGAGAGGTTGAATCTTGAAGGTTGTACAAGTTTAGTTAAGATTCACAATTCGGTTGGATATCTTGCGAAACTTGTATTTTTTAGCGTTGAGTTCTGCTCCAACCTTAAGAGTATTTCAAGCCACTTCCGATTAAGATCCCTTCAGACTCTCCTTCTCACTGGTTGCTCAAAACTTGAGAAATTCCCAGACATTGAGGACAAAATGGCTTGTATAGAGAGAGTTTCTTTGAATAGTACTGCTATAAAAGAGCTCCCTTTATCGATTGAAAATCTTGTTGGGCTTAAAGTCATGACTTTATCATTTTGCAGAAATCTATCGAGAATTCCAAGTAGCATTTATAAGTTGCAGCATCTTAAGCGTCTGCTTCTTGATGGGTGCTCAGAACTTACCACGTTTCCAGAGAATATGCCGGAAGAAACACAGCCATTCTGCTCCAACATTTCCATGATAGCAAACAATGACATAATGTGGTTTCCCATGTTAACCTGTTTGGATCTACAAAATTGCAAGTTATCAGAAGTTGATTTCCTCATGAATCTTGTTTGCTTTTCCACGTTGAAGGATCTAGATCTATCAGGGAACAATTTTGTTAACCTTCCTACGTGCATCAACAGATTTACTAAATTGAGGCGCCTTGAATTGGCAAACTGCATATGGCTTGAAGGGATTCCGGAGCTCCCACGAAGTATTAAGCGTATTGGAGCCCGGAATTGCACATCATTGGAAAGTTATTCAGAATTAGTACGGGTATTTATGTTTAATACAGAAGATAGATCAACAAAGCTTCGTGATCTTGACTTTTCTAACTGCCATAAACTGGCAGATCAGAATCCATTACAGAGTTTTGCAGATACATCATCAAGATGCATATCAGTGGACGAGGTTGGTCTCCCCCATTGCTTCCTCAAATCTCTCTTTGTTTGTATTTGTTTATATGTGTACTCTGAAACTTTGCAAGCTTAACTTCTTTTCTCACAGTCGATGTTTTTTAAATTACTAACAATTGATTAAAAGACTGTTTTAACATAGCAGGGGTTCCGTGAGGACTTCAGAATTGAAGTTGTTCTTCCAGGAAATGAGATTCCAAGGTGGTTCAGCATTTACAGTGATGACGGGTACATGTCATTCAAAGTGCCTTCGCCTACGTTCAGGAGAACAAAAGCCTTGGTTCTCTGTGCCATTTTAAGATTACAGTTTGCAGTGGATGTGAATATTTCCCGAGAAATTTTCATTAATGGTCGGAGCGTGATTTCCTTTTCTAGACAGTTCTTTTCTTTGAAGTCAGATCACATGTGGCTTTACTACATTCCATGTCGTAAGATTCGGAGCTTATATTCATTGCTGCAGGACGACTGGATTCACATTGAGGTTTCTTTCAGAATCCTTGGAGCACCAAGAAATGCAACCCTTAAAGGGTGTGGGGTTTATCTCATAAATGCAAGTCATCCAAGCTCTATTGTAGGCGATGAAGACGACGACACATGTCTGAGTGCTCGCAACGACGGAATCAACTTCTGTGGATCGGAGACTTGTACTTCACTATCACTTGATCTAATGAGAAGCTGCAGTGTCAGTGATGCTGGGGAATTCGAGAGGCACCCATGGCAGCCATCGCCTCAATGGAAACTCCCACCTACTCAACCAGGCTTGATTGTGATCCCACCTGGGAGCATTTACTCTCCAATAGCTCAGCTAATTCACCAGAACTCTTTTAGCCGATCTAGGGATCCTATTAGCAAGAAAAGGGATCGGGAGCTCGGTGAAGATCATGATTCCTCTATTCCTGAAACAAGTACCAAAAGGTTCCAAAACTCTTCGTGCTTTCCACTAGGTAATAATAACGTTCCTCGGGGATCAAGCCAGCAATGAGATAGATAGCAAGCTATCAACATATCATGCAAATGCTTTAAACTCAAACACTGTTTTCCTCTTGTAAATTAAAGATTTAAATGAAGTACATGTCAGTATGTCACCACTATCACGCATCTGCAATGAACTTGTACCATGTTCTTGTCTTAGAAATTAAAGATTTCAATGAAGAACATGTTGCCCTCACTGTCACTGCTGCATACTTCCATAATCTACTTGACACAAAATCACTCCATTTACATATCAGCAAAGGAACATGTTCATGTTCATGTTAAGATTTCTGCTAAATTAGCGAATTCAGAGCTCATCAGTTTGGCATGCATAATTTTGTCTCTTCCTGAGCTAGTTAGAGCTCTGCGGACCATTCTGCAGCAGAAGAAGATTGTGAAAGTGAAGCCAGTTAATTTCCTACCACCAGATGCAATCACCTTGAATGCCTCCTGTGGACATCTACAAGTTATACACAGATTTGTCATCCAGATTAGGGTCTTTTTGTTTTTCTAATCTTTCATATATATGGTCTCCATAAGATTGCAAGATGGACATTTGTTAGTTTTTAAAATTGATAGTATATTTAAAAAACCCTCAAATAGTAAAAATAAAAGTAATATATTTAAATAAAACATTAATAGTGGAAATAATCAATTCTAAATAACGTTAATTTGATGACCATTACATAATGATTTCATAGGGAAGTTTTTGTACCGTTTAGGATCTAATTGGCAAAATTTATTAGTATGCTGTCTAGGGTTGAATTGAGAACGAGTGTATAAGTTTCTGTACTAAATTAAGATTTTTCCCTTAATGAAAAGATATATAAAGAACCATTTAGCATTACATTTAAGGGTTGGTCAAATTTATAAAAAAAAATTAATTATTTTATATTTTTTATTATTTTAATGTATTGATATTAAAAATAATTTTTAAAAAATAAAAAAATATTATTTTAATATATTTTAAAATAAACTTGTTCTTTTAGGGAAAACAAATCTTGTTTACGAAATCGCCACCTAATATTATGATTACTAGAAATCCTAACTGATTAACAGAGATTCTATGGCACATGACTGGTTACGCAAAAGAAAAGATGTTATCACCCCTTAAACATCCTCTCTAAGGCAAACTGTATTGTTGGTTTTGTCTAAATTGTTAATAATTTGTTTTTTTTCTTTTTTTTTTTATGTTCCTGACTCTGGCGTCAATGAACAATTTCTACGAATATTTACAACTCTGGTATTGGTAAATATCACACAAATCCAAAAAATACGATATTTCTGACTCTGGCTTCGTAAAAAATAAATTTGAAGAAAAAAATTTCTATGCCTTTTTTTTTTATCCTTTATTGCTATTTGCTATTTTTAGATGGAAATAAAAAAACATTGCAAGACAAATTTGTATTTAATAGTAATAATCCACGTATTGAGCACATAGTGAGCACATAGCTGAAAAAAAAATACAAAACATAAAGAGAAAAAATAAATCAATATACGAGGAGCTCATAAATAAATCAATGAAGAACTTCAAATATTTTTAAAATTTTCTAATATTAAAACGAACTTGTTTGGTCAAGAAAGACAAAACAAAACATGATCTAGATATAAATATACATTTGCCAAATACACTTTTAATAATCATAAATACACTTTTAATAATCATAATTTAGATTAGGTTTAAAGTCCAAATCCTGTTCACTCTCATTTCTTTTTGTCTGAGGGCTAGGTCTAGCCCAGTCAACATGAGCCGGGATGGACCCAGCCGGCCCAGCCTGTTTCAGTTATCAGCTCAAGCCAATAACTGTTCTCGCGTGCCATGAAGGTAATTAATTTACCTTCGCACTGTTTTTAACAACATTTTAAGGAATCGAATTTGCGGAGCTTGGGGAAGAGAGCTTACCTGGGTGAAGACAGCGATGGGGAAGCAGACGGGGTGATGATTCTAGCTCCGGCCGAAGAACATCCTTCTCCTCCCTTTTATTTTCAAACCCACTCCCTCTGTTTTCTTGTTCTTTTTAGTTTGCCTATTCTGCTTGAATCCTGGGACAAAGACAAAGCTGGGTTTTGCTTTCTGTATTTTTTGCCTTCCACTCTTTTGCTCTGTTCGTCTCACTTCCTGTTTCACTCTGCTTTTTTTCAATCGTTTTTTTTTCTGCTCTGTTTTTTTTTTCTCTCTGTTTTCTGCGTTTTATTTTTCTTGATTTTCTCTGTATTCTCGCTTTCTTTTTTGTGTACACTGATATAGTGTTATATAGTGTCAGATTACCTGGATATGTGAGAAACCAATTAAACTTATTTTTTTAATTTAAATTTAATTAAAAATTAGATTTATCATTTAAAATAAAAACAAAAATTATCTCGAATATAAAAATAAAATAATAAAAAAATTGTAGTTTTTAAATTTTTTATAGGTTGATAAATCATATTTTTTTTATTGAAATACATTTTTAATTTTTTAATTTTATATTTTAAATCCTATAAAATTAAATTAAAAAATTAATAAAATAAAATTGAATTACAGCAATAATCATCGTAAAATGCACGTTTGTGATAAGATTGGGAATTGGGTGTTGCTGTCTTGTCAATGCCAAGTGTAAGAACCGTCCCATGGTCCCATTCACACAGTTACCAAGATTCCAGGATGCTTTAAAGCCTGCTTAGGAATTATTTAGCGTTTGTTTATTATTATTTTTTTGAAAATGCTTATTTTTAGTTTTTTAAAATTTATTTTTAATATTAATATATTATAAAAATTTCAAATTATATAAAAAAATAATTTCAAATAAAAATTAAATAATTTTAAAACGATTTTTTAATAAGCAAAAACATACACACTTAGTATTTATTTAGTATTTTTTATTGAAAATATAATTAAAATAATTTTTAAATTTTTTTTTATAAAAATACTAAAAATATATATTAAGATGAACATATTTTTAAAAAATATCTAAAAACAGAGCTACTGTATCACTAAATGGATTCTTAATACAGTAATATGCCAACCCAAGATCTAACCTAGTCTTGAACAGTGAAAAAATCAGGGTTTTTTTTAAAAAAATTATATTGTTGAAAGCATGTAACTTAGGCGAGGAATTCTTCAAAGTCTTTTGGTCATTGCTGTTACTATCGTTCTCAATCATAGATCATCTAACAGCATTTGGTCAACATTACTTGCAAACTGACTGCTAGTATGAAAATGGGTTCCATTTTCAATATTTTCTTTCTTCTTGTTGCTTTCTTATTTAGTTTTCCGACTTTTTCACATTTATGTTCACATTATTTATGTTCACCTCATGCTCTGGGCACCCGAAGGCCTAAAGTGTTTTCTATATTTCACCTCCAGTTTCTGGCTATCAGAAACTTTTGAACCAATGGCTTCTTCCTCTTCCACTAATTGTTGGAAGCATGATGTATTCTTGAATTTCAGAGGCCAAGACACCCGCAACACTTTTACTAGCCATCTACACCAAGCTTTGTGCAACAAAGGAGTTCATGTGTACATTGATGACGAGCTTGAGAGGGGAAAACCGATTGCTCCTGCACTCCTCCAAGCTATCGAGCAATCAAGGATCTCCATTGTTGTTTTCTCTGAAACCTATGCATGCTCTTCCTATTGTTTGGATGAGCTGGTGAAGATGCTTGAGTGCAAGGAATCGAAAGGGCAAGTGGTTTTGCCCGTGTTCTACAACGTGGATCCATCAGATGTAGAAGCGCAGAACGACAGCTTTGGAGAACCTGTGCTTCGTGCAGCTTCATGTGCTGCTGCAAGTATGGACAAGTTGCTGGAGTGGAAGGAAGCTCTAACAAAAGCAGCTAGATTGTCTGGGTGGCATTTGGACAACGGGTAAATTCTACCTTCTCCTCCACCTACCATTCTACTTCTATTTTAACAGAAGAAGTCGGATACTAATTGGTGACTAATAACTCTGTAATGTTGGCTCGTGGAGAAATCGTTTAATTTTTCTGTTGACCTTTTCTTTCTTTGAAAATATATATTTTTTTCTTTCCCAAACTTACTATTTAGCTATTTTATTTGTCCCTAATTTCGTGAGTTTGATCTATAGCTTGTTAATAATACAGTAAAAATTGTTTTTTATTTTAAAATATATTAAAATATTTTTTATTTTAAAAAAATTATTTTTGATATTAAAACGATTTGAAAATGTTAACAAAATAATTTAAAACAAAAAAAATAAAAATTATTTTATTAAAAAAATTCTTTGAAAACGTAAAAGTAAATAGGTATAGAGATAAAACTATTAACAATGAACTATTAAGGTTAGGCTAAAAGTATATTTACTTTTAATGAGGTTATAGAGGTTTGACTTATCAATTTGATCCATTATGTCTTTGAACTTTTATTTTCTAGATAATAAATTACGTTCTTTCTTTAGATAAAACTATTAAAAATAACAGTAAAACTTCAACCTGTTGACGTTATATATTTAGATATTGAATAGAGCATTTTAATAGACAATCAAACTTTGACCCCAATGTAATAATTAAATGAATTAATTTCAGTAGAAGACTCACCATAAATTAAATTGATAATTCAAACCTTAGGATAAAATATGATTTCAAACCATGAATTAATATATGGTGTGATGCTCTCATAAACTCTTTAAGAGGCAACCCAGAGAAGTTAGAAACAAACAGTTGAGCTACTGAATTAATCACGCCAGCATTTAAACTAGTAATTAAAAAATCGATTTTAGTCTTCTTTGATTGTGATAGTAGGCCACAATTACAAAGATGGGTAGCTAAGAACACAGAAAGATAGAATTCACCAAAATTAAAGGGCCAATTAAGAACCCTTAGTTATTAGTAAGGAGAAGGCACTAGCATGCCTTAATGTACCAAAAATAGCCTGCAGGTGCTCCAAATCACCACGACTATGCCTATAAATGGTTTCAACACCTGGTGCATGAACCAAATATAAAGGTGCTAGGTGCATTGAGCAATCCAAATGGCATCATCATCCACTCATACAACTCATCATGTATCTTAAACGCCATCTTCCAGTCTTTTTCTTTTTTGATAAAGTCGTAGAATCAGTCTGCTAAGACAATATGTTATCCAAACATGATTTGGGATGCATGTACTTCCTAGTGATTTGGTTTAAGGTCATGTCCAATGTACCATCTTTCTTAGAGATCAAGGGTTGGGACTAGATACACAGGGACTCACACACTATAATATACTCTTTCTCCAACAACTCTACCACCTAGCATTGCAGCTCGTTAGACTTCTTGAGATTAGGTTTGTATTCTAGTCTATTTTGTACGCAGGCTGCTTTTGAAAATCCTCAATTATAAGTTCTTGAATGATTTCTTCCTGAGACAATAACGCCTCTTCAAGAAAATGTTTCCTTCCGTATTAACCATGTACTACTCTACAACCTCCTCCGGTAATAGTTATTCAACAAATCCTCCTGTTTTAGAGAATAGTTTGAAATCCATTCACAACATATTTAAAATTGGATAAACAAACGATGTTGCGGTGGGCGAAAATGATGGATTTGTTTCATGATATTATTAACTTAAATTTAAGTTTGATCAGGTATTGAATCTCTTTCCGGTTAGCTTTGGCCATGCTCATTACATGATTCTCACAATTTAAATATCCAGGAATGAGGCTAAAACTATCCAGAGCATTGTTGAAAAGGTCTTGGCTGTATTGAACCGCGCATTCTTACATGTTGCCGATTACCCTGTTGGACTTGATTCCCATATCCAAGATTTGAATTGTCAGTTACGCCTTGCATCAAATGATGTTTGCATGGTAGGGATTTTGGGAATTGGTGGAATAGGCAAGACAACTGTAGCCAAAGCTATTTACAACGAAATCGCTAATCAGTTTGAAGGTAGCAGCTTTCTTGCAAACGTTAGAGAAATGGCAAAGCAAAACAAGGTTGTTGAACTACAACAAACACTTCTTTCACAGATACTTGGAGATAAAAATTGGTCAGTTGGAAATATAGATTTTGGAATCAGTGTGATAAAGGACAGGTTGTGTAGTAAAAAGGTTCTTATTGTTGTTGATGATGTGGATAATGTGGACCAGTTAAAAAGACTAGCCGGAGAGCCAGATTGGTTTGGTGCAGGGAGTAGGATCATTATTACGAGTAGAGATGAACATGTGCTTGTTTCCCATGGAGTGAAATTTGTGCATAAAGTGCAGGAACTATGTCAAGGTGATGCTTCTCAACTTTTCAGCTGGCATGCATTCAGAAATTCCCAACCCAAGGAGGAGTTCATGATGCATTCAAGCGAGGCAGTAACTTATGCCCAAGGCTTGCCATTAGCTCTTGTTGTGTTGGGTTCTTTTCTGTATGGTAGGAGTGTACATGAATGGGAAAGTCAATTAGATAAATTGAAGCAAATTCCTGATAAAAAGATATATGAAATACTCAAAATAAGTTATGATGGCTTGGAGGATGGCACTCAAAAGGCCATTTTCCTTGATATTGCGTGTTTCTTTAGAGGAATGGACAAAGACCATGTGATGAAAGTGTTCCATGCATGCGATTTCAAGCCAATTATAGGAGTCCAAGTTCTTATTGAGAAGTCTTTGATAAGTACAGAGAATAATAAGCTGCAGATGCCTGATTTAATACAAGCAATGGGCAGACAAATTGTTCAGCAAGAATCTCCCAATATACCAGGCAGGCGCAGCAGATTGTGGTTTCATGAGGATATTGTTCATGTATTGACCGAAAATATGGTGAGTGTCGCGTATACTTGCGAGCATGATCTTATGAACTATACTTTGAAGGCAACCCATTTTTCCTCTCCTGGGTAAAAATATGAATGCTTTGACTCATTTCTGATATATTGTATGCGTATCCTTTTAATTTTCAGGGAACAGATGAGATTGAAGCAATAATGCTAGACTTCCATGAACCAGAAGAGATGCACTTGAGTGCTAAAGCATTTAAGAAGATGAAAAGACTTAGAATACTTGTAATCCGCAATGCTTTGTTAACTGTGGCTCCTGTATATCTCTCAAATGAGTTGAGATGGCTTGAATGGCCTGGGTGTCCATTATTGTCACTGCCATCTACTTTTCATGCAAGAAAACTTGTTGTTCTCAACATGCAGCATAGCTTCATCAGCCACTTTGAGGGATTCAAGGTTTTGAACTATTAGAGGTTTCTTTCTACAAATTATATCATCAACTTATCAGAAACTAATACCTTATCTGTTTCACAGAATTACAGTTGCTTGAAGTTTATGAATTTCAGTGGTTGCGGGTTCCTAAAAGAAACACCCGACTTCTCAACCATCAGGAATCTTGAGAGGTTGAATCTTGAAGGGTGCGCAAATTTGGTTGAGGTTCATCAGTCTGTTGGATATCTTGATAAACTTGAATTCTTGAATGTTGAATTCTGCTCTAACCTCAGAAGTCTTCCCCGAAGAATCAAATTGAAATCTCTTAACACCCTTCTTCTTTCAGGCTGTCAAAAGCTTGAGGCGTTTCCTGACGTTGTTGAAAAGATGCCATGTTTGGAGAAACTTTGTTTGAGTGGAACTGCAATCAAAGTGCTTCCTTCATCCATCAAAAATATATCTGGGCTTAAAGTCCTGACCCTGACATTTTGCAAAAACCTTGCCGATCTTCCTAGTAGCATTTATAAACTTACACATCTTGAGTGTCTGCTTCTTGAAGGTTGCTCAAAACTTGACAAGTTTCCAGTGAATGGGGAGAATGAGGTACCATCAAATTTCCTTACATCTTCAAATTGTTATGAAAATTCCTCAGGATCAGACTTCCTTCCGGCTCAAGCGAATTCTCTTGAAGGCTCTTCCTCATTGGGATTTCCTTCGTTAAGATGGCTAGATCTACGAAACTGCTGTCTAAGAAATGTCAATTTCTTGAAGATGCATGATTGCTTTCCCATGTTGAAGGAATTAGATTTGTCAGGAAACAGTTTTGCTATCTTTCCAGAAACACTCTCGCTATTTACTCACTTGAAGAGCCTCAGATTACATAAATGCAAGAAGCTTCAAGAAATTCCAGAGCTTCCACGGAATATTAAGAGACTAGAAGCAAGAGATTGTGAATTGTTGGAAAGATATTCACCATTAGAGAAGGAAGGTGAATGGCCAGCCAAACTTCGCGTTGTTGACTTCTCAAACTGCCACAAACTAGCTAGAAACCAGGGAAAGAATTTGGAGGATGCATTCTTTAGTAAGGTTGGCTTGCCTGCAAACTCAAAATGTTGATATCTTCTGTCCTCTTTCATCCGTTTCCATCTCTTTCTGAAAAAATGTGTTTGTGACTATGTATGCTTGCTATTTGAATTTGTTGATAAATGGTCAAGTTGAACCAAATTTACCTTCTCAGATTTCGTTGTTGCATTCACCTTATATCATGAACAGCATTAACCACTAAAATGTTACTTTATTTTTTTTGTAACAGGCATTTCATAAGCAATTTCAAGTTGAAATGTTCCTTCCTGGAAATAAAATTCCAGAATGGTTCGCGTTTACTAGCGAACAGGGCTCCTTGACTTACCTTGTACCTTCCTCTGTTTTCGAGAAAATCCAAGGACTGGTTATCTGCTCCATTTTATGTTTAGAGGATGAAGTGACAGCAAATATATCGTGTGAAATGTTTGTTGATGGGAAAAGCATGATTTTGTGCTCAAGACATTTCTTTCCATTGGAGACGGATCATTTGTGGTTATACTACCAGCCATATTGCTATACTAGAGCCTTGGGTACAGCAAGAAGTGATTCAGTTCGCTTTGAGATTTCATTTGAAGTCCTCGGAGCACCAAGGGGTTCGGCGTTGAAAATGTGTGGGATCTATTTTATATACAAGCAAGATAAGACAGTGAGTGATCCAAGTTCCACTCAATCCACGAGTTATCACACAGACCACTCTGTTTCATTTGATCTCATGACAAGTTGCTACGTAGATGACCCCGACTTCGCTTTGAGTCCTAGTATGAACAGGAAGCGGCCAGAATCATCAGATCGAACTGAAGGATGCTACAATGATGACTTGGAACTCAGTTTGAATCCAAAGGTGAGCAGAAGAAAAACTGCTGATGATCAGCGTGGGGAGCAGTTCTCTTTTTCTCTGCAGCCAATGGATCAGAAGCCGGGTAACCCTTTGATAGCATCCAAATCTGGAGAGCATCAACTGGAGCATTGGCTTTCTTTATCTTTGCAGCCAATGGATGTGAGTAATTGGCATCCAATGTGCATCGAGAAATTAGAGGAAAAAGTTCAACTTCAACCAAAGAGTAAGGAAAAAATGAATTTCTTTAATGAGCTTGGCAGGACTCCCATCAGGGAACATGCTGCAGTAGAAGAATATGAAACTGAAAAAGATGAGACATATATTTCTGATGTTGAATCTCTGGCTTGAGTGATACAAATATATACCTTCATGAGAAACCGAGATGGTAAAGGATCTACGAGAGAATGAAGCAGAAAGGGAGTTTCTTCTAATATCTCAAGCACTGAAGATGTTGCTAGTCGAAGCTCAGAGATGGCAGTCCCTTGGTCAAAAAGATCAATGAATGATGAAGAGGTGTTAATTTATGGAACACAAAGCATGAGTGATGTTGAGAAAAGAAAGAAGGTCGCCAGAAGGAGAAGAACCTTGCTACCTTGGCTATTGATGAATTTGGTGATGGAGAGTCCCATTCTGATGCAGTTGTTGTCACAAATATCAGATTTCAAAGTAAAATTGTTCTCTTTGTTTTATTTCTGAAGGAAGAATTCAGTCCTCTAAATACATGTAATAATCCCTAATTTTTTGTCTCTAATCCCTGATTTGTAGTCTATAATAAATACAATAAATACAATAAATACAAGATATTCTGTTACAATTTGATTGCCATATATTGTTGATATTCTTGCCATAATATACACTGACATCCCCCCTCAAATTGATGCTGGCCAATCAAGAAGCATCAATTTGTCAATCATGAGTTGATGTCGAGGCCGAGATAAGGCCTTCGTAAAGACATCACCTGTCTGATGCTCGGTGGAAATATGAGGTAGTGTAAGAATATTATGATCAAGAGCTTCACGAATGTAGTGACAATCAACTTCAATATGTTTGGTGCGTTCATGAAACACAGGATTAGTAGCAATCGAATAGCACTTGTGTTATCGGCATGAAGAGGTGTAGGAGTGTCTTGAGGAAAACCAAGTTCACGTAGCAAACCCCGGAGCCACACAATTTCGGAACATGCGGAGGACATAGCTCGATACTCGGATTCCGTGGAAGATTTCAAGATTCGATCTTGCTTTTTGCTTTTCCATGAAATTAAAGCATTTCCAAGAAACATGCACCACCCAAAGAATGATCGACGTGTATCCATGCACCCCGCCCAATTTGCATCACTATAACCCGTTAATTGAATGAATTATTAGCAGGGAAAAAATAATCCTCGCCCATATGTGCCTTTAAGATAGCGAAGAATTCTTCGGACAACAATGCTAAATGAGGTTGACGAGGAGCCTGTAAAAACCGACCGACTTGTTGTACTTGCAAAAGAAATATCCGGCCGAGCAATGGTTAGATAATTCAAACCGCCCACCAATTGCCCGTATATGGAGGGATCGTGGTAACGGGTCACCATCATTCCGACAAAGTTTTAAGTTAATCTCGAGAGGTGTAAGAACACTATTCCCTGATTCAAGACCGCCCAAGAGAAGAATAGCTTGGGTGTATTTGTGCTGGTGTAGAAAAATTCCATTGGACATAGAGTGCACCTGTAGACCAAGGAAATAGTGAAGGTGTCACAGATCCTTCATATGAAATTCATTGTTAAGAGAACGTTGTAAATCTTCAATGAGTGGAATGTCAGATCCTGTAATGATAATATCATCCACATATCCAGAAGAGCAACAATACCAGTAGTAGTTTGCTGAAGGAACAGAGAGGAATCATATTGGCTCTGAATAAATTTAAGTTTCAGAAGAGTAGTGCGAAATTTTTCAAACCATGCTCGTGGTGCCTGTTTTAGACCATACAGGGACCGTTTCAACAAGCAAACTTTATCGATGGGTGAGTAAACATATCAGGAGGAGGAGTCATATAAATAGTCTCTTTCAGGTCTCCATGTAAAAATGCATTTTTCACATCCATTTGACGAAGTGGCCATCTCTTGGAAGCAAAGAATTGCCATAATGGTTCGTATGGTAGTCATTTTATCCACATGTGCAAATGTCTTCTCATAATTAATACCATATGCCTAACAATTTCCAAGAGCCACCAACCGTGCTTTATATCGTTCCACAGATCCATCAGGTTGGAATTTAATAGTGTATACCCATTTGCAGCCAATAGGTTTAATTCCGGTAGGACAAGAAACAATATCCCATGTGTGATTCTCCCGAAGAGCCCGAAGTTCCTCTTTCATGGCCTGTTGCCAACGAGCTTGGGTAAAAGCCCGAGCATAAGTCTTAGGCACAAAAGTACTATCAATAGTAGTTGTTGAGTATCCATACCCGTTTGGGGCACGTGAAACTCGAGTTGATCGTCTTAGTTGAGGAGAATGATCAGATGGCGGTTCCGTGTCCGGAAAGGGCAAAGTGGATGGTGGATGACGTCTTTGATATACAATTCCTGGCTTAAAACGTTCAAAGATATAAGATGGACTGTCATCATTAAATATGGGAAGCTGGATAGGGGTGAATTCTGTAGATGGACAAGAAGGGAAAAAATTTTGATTTTCAAAGAAAATCACATTTCGAGATATACGAATTTTATGAGCATTTGCATCATAACACACAAACCCTTTATGAGAATTACTGTATCCTAGAAAAGCACAACGAGCGCTTGGGCTGAAAGTTTATTACGTTCGCAAATGGTAAGTGAACAAAACAAACACACCCAAAAACATGGAGAGAATCATACTCGGAATAACACCAAATAAAATAGAGTATGGAGATGCAAAGTTTAGAACTTGAGAAGGCAAACGATTAATTAAATGAACGGTACATTGATGAGCTTCTACCCAAAATCGAGTAGGTACCGAAGAATCAATTAATAAGGTGCAAACGACATCTAAAAGATGACGATTCTTACGCTCAGCAACTCCATTTTGTTGAGGAGTGTAAGGACAAGATCTTTGAGAGAGAATCCCTTTGTTTTTGAGATATTCCTGAAATTCTTTGGACATATATTCCCCCCTCGGAATCAGAACGAAGTATTTTAATATGAGTAGAAAATTGATTTTCAACAAATACAACGAAAGCCTGAAATATTGAGAATACATCAGCCTTAGATCGGAGAAAATATATCTAAGTGAAACGACTAAAATCATGAATAAACATGACAAAATATTTATACTGAGCATGAGAAATAACAGGGCTTATGCCCCATACATCAATATGAATAATTTCAAAACATTTAGAAGCACGACTACCATGTGAAGGAAATGATAATGCTTTGCTTTTACCCAATTTGCAAGAACTACAATCCAAAAATTCTGTTGAAAAAGAATTTTTATTCCCTAAATATCCATGTTTCATAAGATGAGTCAATACATTAGAATTGGGATGCCCCAATTTCTTATGCCAAAAATGAGGATTATTAATGATAGTAGAATAAGCACAAGAATTAATACTAGGAATAGAAAATTGTATTGGAAATAAACGTCCCACTTTAGGCCCCTTCGCGATCACCTTTCCCGACACTTGATCCTGCACACAACAACCATGACGATCAAAGTGAATTTCACCGGTTATTTTCTACCATTTGACCAACGAGAGTAAACTTGTGGATAATTTTGGTGACACAAAAATATTGTTGAAATAAGACCCCAAATTACCAATCGACAAAACCGACAGATTATCACCATTTGCTACCTGTATATGCTGATTACCCATGTATTTTCACACATTATACAACCCATTTTCACTGATGGTCATGTGATTCGACGCTGCCGAATCCATTAACCATTGTTTATTATGTGCCGAATCCAAGGGAAAGTTAAGTTTATTTTTCTTACCGGAAATGCCGAGTGCGAGAGAAGGTAGATATTATCATCTCGCTGCACCATCTCGGGAGTGAGAGTGCTCGACGAAGAGCTCACCGACGATGAAGATTCCGGTGCCAACGGTGAGGATACGGCTGCGCGGCCATAGAAGTAGCCCCCGGTTTCGATCGCACGGAAACCCTTGTCGATTCTGTGATCGCAAACGACATTCCTTGATTACATGCCCCTCTTTCTTACAATAATTGCAGAATTTCTTGCTACAATTTCTGGCAATATGCCCTAATTCTTTGCAATTAAAACACTGCACACTCACACCCTCTCGTCGTCCCCTTCCTTGAGCCATGTAAGCCACATTCATCTCTCGTGATAGTGTCCCGAGTCAACTCGTGTTGAGTGGCGAGTCGTTGTTCTTCCCGTAACAGTTCCCCCAGACATTCATACAAAGTGGGTACTGGACTTCGGTTGATCAAGCTAGCTCTCACGGCCTCAAATTCGGCAGGAGCTTCATCAAGAACTGGTCCCTCTAGCTCTCGGTATGAATAAGGTATATTGCTTCTAAACTCTCCTTCGGTATTTTAGAGTAAATTATGCCGAGTATATTCACTCCATAGGTTTAGAAATCCAGCATAGAATTGTTCAATTGAGAGATTACCTTATTTGTAATTGGCAATACCCATTTCGACTTGAAATTTGTGAGCCGAATTGTTCCGGAAATAGATGCATCGAAGTAGTCCCAAATCTCCTTCCCCGTGCCAAACGATCGAAGATTGTTGATCATATGGGGTTCAACGAGACCCTAGTATCCAAGAAACAATTTTCACATCCTTGGTAGTCCATATACTCAGCTCATGTGGATCGGTTGGTGCTGGTGAAGATCCATCGAGATGCCCCCATAATTCCTTCCCTTTAACAAACATATGAAACTGAAACTCCCAACTGGCATAGTTTTTGCCATTGAATCGAGTAAGAAAAGCCTCTCCGGACATCCTAGGAAACCCCAAAAAAAATCACCAAATACGACGAATTCGAGCCTATAAACCGAAGAAAAGAACAAAGGTCTAGATCAAAATAATTGGCTCTGATACCATGTCACAAATATCAGATTTCAATGTAAAATTGTTCTCTCTGTTTTATTTCTGAAGGAAGAATTCAGTCCTCTAAATACATGTAATAATCCCTAATTTTTTGTCTCTAATCCCTGATTTGTAGTCTATAATAAATACAATAAATACAAGATATTCTGTTACAATTTGGTTGTCATATATTGTTGATATTCTTGCCATAATATACACTGACAGTTGTATGGTTTACTTCTTCGCTGAGACGTCAGGGAACAGATGAGATCGAAGGAATTGTGATAGATTTACAAGAACCAGAAGACATGCACTTGAGTGCTGAGGTCTTTAAGAAGGTGAAAGGCTTCGGATAGTAATAATCCGCAAGGCATTGTTCGAGGATGGCTCCTGTAAATCTTCCAATTTCGTAAAGATGGCTTGAATGGCCTGGATGTCCTTTATTGTCAACGTCACCTGCATTTCATGGAAGAGAACTTGTTGTCCTCGAGATGCAGCATAGCTTCATCAAGCAATTTGAGGGATTCAAGGTTGTATCTCTTGGTGCTTCTCTCTGTAAATCCTAACAAAAACTTATTCTAAATACCTGATTATTCAAGCACCGCATAGAGGATGAATCTAGAAGTTTGCATGAAGTTATTTTTTATTCGTCAATCTGTTGGGTTTATTGGTATACTTCAATTTTAAAGCCTTGAATTCTGCTTTAACCTTAGAAGTCTTCCTAGCAGCTTCAAATTGAAATCTCTCGACACCCTTCTTTTTATCGCCTGCAAAAAACTTCACGTGTTTCTAAAATTTGTGGAAAAGATGCCATGCTTGGGGAAGCTTTATTTAATGTGTTCATCAATTGAAAATATAACGAGGCTTGAAGTCCCAACTACAACATATTGCAATAACCTTGCCAATATTCCAGCAGCATTTATAATCTAAGTCATCTTGAGCTTTATCTTCTTGAAGGTAGCTCAAAAACTGGCAAGTTTCCAGTGAATGGACAAGTGAGGAGCATTCAAGCTTCCCCAGGTCTTTGAATACCTTAGAGTGTTCATCAGGATCCAGCTACCATCCTTTTCGTTCTCCAAGAAGACTTGCAGCTCCAAGCAATTTTTTGTGGATATATAGCTTTTCCTCGCTGTGGTGTCCTATATTAAGATATCTGGATCTGCAATACTGCAGTGTAATCGATGTCAGTTACCTGACAATGTCGAAATTTATTTTCCATGTTCATGGAACTAGATTTGTCAGGAAACAAGTTTGACTCCCTCAAATATTTTCCACATTCACTAACTTGAGAAGCCTCAAATTATCCGAATGCAAGAAACTTCGATAAATTTCAGAGATTCCATGGGACGATTAAGAGACTACAACCAAAAGATTGCAAATCGTTGGAGACAAATATGCGATTACCAAGGAAAGAAAATTAAGTGGCTAACTATTAAGTTTCTCAAAAAAAACATAAACCCTGTGAAACCAATAATTTTAAATTTTTTCAGAGTCCCACGAATCCTATTAAACAGTTATGCATTATTCAAGGTTTAAGTGAAAATTATTTGAAATACAATTCATCCTTTTAGACTTTGATCAACTCTTCATAACTAGATTGTCGCAAAACCTATTTGTCAAATTGTTTGATCTCTAATATTCATTCACACAAAAGATTTCTGTTATTTGCAGGAAGTGTTCGTATATGACTAATTAAGAAACAAATGTTGGAAAACAATAGCAGAAGCCAGGTAAACAAAGAATTTGTTACTGAAAAACATTGTGGTTCACAAGTAAAGAAGGCAACACTATAAGAATCATAAATATAAGTTAACGGTCGATACCTTCTTGGAGGTGTGTCTGAATCTGAATCATCATTGTAAGAATTGGTCCTTGATGAGAAGCTGAGTTGGTTCCACTATGAAAAGTTATGATTATTTTGAGTTGTTTTTCTGATTTGATGTAATTAAACCTTATTTTGGGTGTAAATCTACTCTTTTAGTCTATAAATACATTTGTTAAGTTATCCATGTAATCTGTCTAAGACAAATCCTCGTATAATTATAACAGATTCATTCCTAACTGTTCAGAATCTTCCATTATCACAGACTCGACTACATTAGTATTCCTCCACTCCCTCAAGCTTCCTGCCATTGTAATAATTCTCAAAGATAATCCAGCACATTCCCTCCCAATTGCTACTGCAATTAGTTCCACTTATAGAGAAAGAGCTATGTCATGTCCAAGTTCCTCCATTAACAAAGTCAATGCTTCACCATTAGAAAGTGGCATCACTTTGATTTCGTGTTGGCAGTTCATCCTATAACAAACCTTTTTTGATCGAGTTATGATAATTGGCTTACATCCGTTTAATTGGAAAGGAATTCCCACTTTATCTAGCTTCAAAGAGTTCCAAAAATCATCTAAAATAAAAGTCTATTTTTGTTAATTCATTAGTTCTTTTGACAAGCTGGCAACTCTACTTTGATCATTATCTTTCCTTGATAGATCTAAGTCAAGACATTTAGTAATAAGATTCTGCAATGTATTAATGTTAAAATCTCGAGATACGATCACCCAATCATGTAAACATGACGAGAAATGTTTGATCTTTTTAGAAGCTTATTATGGATATGTTACAGAATTGTTGTTTTATCAACTCCCCTCATCCCATAAATAACAGTTAAGATTTCATCATCCATTAACCAGGACCATATCATATTCCTATTCTCTTCGAATGCTAGACCCACTAGCTTTGTAGAGCTAGTAGGTAACAGATCTCCTCTAGTCTCACTTGTGTAGTATTTAAGGCCTACAGAAGAGCTAGCTCCTGCCCCAGGCTGCATGAATCCTGTGGCTGGGTTTTCTATGTTATTGCCATTGACATTATCCACCGCGGAAGAAGAAGAGAAGTCACAGATTCCTCGTTCACACTCTTGACTTGCTTGCTCTGTTATTGGTCTAGTCTCCGGTGCATTATGCATAGGTTCAATCCCTCCAATCACCTCATTCATAATGACATCATTGTTTACTGATGGAGAACAGAGTTGCTCTGTTATTGGTCTACGCTCCGATGTATTATGCACAAGCTCAATCCCTCCTCTACTGAAATCATTTGCCCATGCATGTTCTCCAGTGAAAACAGCTTCTCCTTGTTGTGCCATTTCTACATGTGTCCTTTCATTGTTCTGTTCTTGTGCATTAGGGACCTCGTTACTGCTTGAGCCTGCTACAGTTTCAAGCTTTTTTTTTCTCTGGAGGGCCATCAATTGCTACAAAGGCTGCATCTTGAACTTCTTTTGGAACATCTTCACAAATTTTAACACCACGCCCTTTCACTCCTGACAAAAGGAATTTGACCCTCGAGATGGAAGTACCTTGGGCAAACAATTGCCCACGAAGCTTACACTTCATTCTACCATCATCCATATTTTCAACATATGCACTGGAAGATCTGTCAGCATGACGCCAAACTGGATCATTTGGTCGAATCATTTTGCGCATGGCTCAGCAGAAAAGAAAAAAGAAAAAGAACATCAACATCATTCCAAAATAAATAATTTGATTGAACCATTTTATCCTTTAGAATAATCTAGTTATCTACCCGCATGTCGCGGGATAGTTTTCAAAATCTATTATTACTTAGTTCTTTAATAATTAAAATAGATATTTATATAAAATGCTATAATTTAGACAATGCTTCCTAATTGTAACTTCTGTAGATGAAAGATTAACGAAACATAATTTATTATTTTCAGAATTATTGTTTCTTGAAGTTTTTATTCAAACTCCTTGTTTTTTCTCATTTCAGTATATTGTAGGAAAATTAAATAAAATTTCTCTTGGATTCAACTTGATTTTCACGATCATACTACAAATTTATTTTGTTTGTGATATTTCAAATTATTGACAGGGTCTTGAATATATTGGAACGCGCATTCTTACATGTTGTTGATTATCCTGTTGGGTTAGATTCTCATATGCATGTATATTGTATGTTAAGCAATGGATCAAATGATGTTCATGTTAAACAATATATTTATTTTATTTTATGTATTAAGAGTAGAATAGTATTTTTAGCTTAACCTATATATAAGCTCTTTGTATTGAGGTTAAAGCAAGAACTTTAATACAAATCAACTGAGGAGAATTCTAGCCACCTTCTCTTTTATATTCGTATTTATTTTTGAGTTAATTGAATTGTTTGAACATGGTATCAGAGCTGGTTTTATGGAAAGAGGCTTAATCCAAAAAAAAAATTGGAGTGATATTTTGTCTTCCGCTTCTGCAAAATCTGGTATTTCGACTTTCCTTCAGCTTCTGCAAATTGGTATTTCTGTTCTGTCTCTGTAATTGTTTTGGTATATCACCTTCTGCAATTTGTGTTGTGTTTTGGAGTAATCATATAATTTTAAGAAGATATTTGTTAAGTATCTGTGATATCTGTTCAATTTCTACAATTTAGTACTTTTTATTTCGCTGCTTTTGCATTCTGTTTTTTTTTTGTTTGTTAATTATAGCTACCGAAAGAGATTATTCACTTTAGTCTGTGAGTGTGAGGTTGGATGGAAATAATTACTCATATTGGAGTTATGTAATGAGAAATTTTCTTAAGGGTAAAAAGATATGGGGGTATATTAGTGGAACTTATGTGATACCTAAGAATACCGAGGAGGGGGATGCTTTGTTTTAATAAATTCCTAGGAAGCAAACAATGCAAAGATCATTACTTGGATCAACAAATCGTTGAGCATTCCATAGGTACTGCCAGTTGGCGAAATATGAGATAACAAAAGAGGTTTGGGATCATCTGCAAAGGTTATTCAAGCAATCAAATTTTGCAAAACAGTATCAATTAAAGAATGACATACAAGCTCTTCAAAGAAAAGAATATGAGTATTCAAGAGTTTTATTCTGGTATGACAGATCTTTGGGATTAATCGGCTCTTATAGAATCAACAGAATTAAAGGCATGTGGTGCCTATATTGAGCGTAGAGAGCATTAATGATTGATATAGTTTTTAACAGCACTTCACAGTGATTTTGAAGGACTTAAAGGTTCAATTCAACATCGTTCTCCACTGCCTTATATTGACTCTATTGTCAGTGAGTTATTGGCTGAAGAAATACATCTTCAGTCTTATTATGAAAAGGAAATTCTTTTTGCTTCAAATCCTTCTGTACTAGCAGTACCTTCTAAGTCATCCTCTAATCATCAAAATAAGCCTTACACAAGAGTTGGCTTTGATAAGTGCAATTTCTGTAAGCAGAAAGGTCATTGAAAGGCTTAGTGTCCCAAGTTGAGACAATAGAATCAAGCTTGAAAGCATGATAGTCAGTCACAATCTAATACTCATAGACCACCTTAGGGTTATAAACCACCACACCACAATACTACAGTAGTAATTTCATCAAGCTCTATCACCGATCCTAGTACTCTACCTGAGCAATTTTAGAAGTTTCTCTCCTTATAGCCACAAGCAATGTCTGCTTTTTCTTCCATAGGTCAATTGTCTCATAGCTCCTCAGGTATGTCACATTCTGAATGAGTCTTAGATTCCAGTGCTTCACATCATATATCTCCAGATTCTTCATCTTTTACCTTTGTGTCCCCTTCATCCTCCATTCCTATTATGACTACTAATGGCACTCACATGCCATTAGCAGGTGTTGGTTATATTGTCAAACCTCACTTGTCTCTCTCTAATGTTTATCTTATTCCGAACCTCAAATTGAATCTTACTTCTTTTGGTCAAATATATGATTTTGGTGATTATTTAGTCATGTTTTCTGGTTCTTTTTGTTGTGTACAAGATTTGCAGTCTCAGAAGATGATTAGGACATGCCATAGGAAAAATGAACTATATATTTTAGATGAGTTAAAAGTGTCAGTTGCCGCTTCCATCGTTGCTACTACTATTGTTGATTTGCCTTCCTTTCTTTTAAGTCCTTCATCTTCTAGTTTCTATTTATGGCATTCTCGTCTAGGTTGTGTTTTGTCTTCTCGTTTAAGATTTTTGGCATCTACATGAGCTTTAGAAAATTTAAAAACTTGTGATATTTCTGATTATAGTGGATGTAAATTGGCAAAATTTTTTGCTTTACCTTTTAATCAAAGTTTTTTTGTCTCTTCTTCACCTTTTGATTTGATTTATTCTGATGTATGGGGACCTTCTCCTATAGATATAAAAAAAGGGTCTTGATATTATGTTTCATTTATTGATGATCATACTCGTTATTGTTGGGTGTATTTAATGAAACAACGTTTTGAATTCTATAAGATATATATAGTCTTTCGAGCTCTTGTGAAAACTCAACATTTTACTGTAATCAAATGCTTTAGGTGTGATTTAGGTGGAGAATACACTTTTGATAAATTTTATTAGTTGTTTGCCTTAGATGGAACCATTCACCAAACTTCATGTACGATACTTCGAGCAAAATGGTGTTGCTAAAAGAAAACATAGGCACATTGTTGAAATTGCTTGTTCTCTCTTATTATCTGCTTCTGTTCCTAGTGAGTTTTGGGGTCTATTGAGCAATACAAAGCTAGGTTGGTTGCAAAAGGATACTCTCAACAGTATGGTATGGATTATGAGACATTTGCCCCTGTTGCAAAAATGACTACTATCTGTACTCTTATTGTTGTAGCTTTGGTTTGTCAATGACATATCTCATAACTTGATGTTAAAAATGCCTTCTTGAATGGAGATATTCAAAAAGAAGTTCATATGGCGCCTCCTCCTAGTGTTTCACATGACTCTGGGTATGTTTGTAAGCTCAAGAAAGCGTTATATGGTCTCAAACAAGCACCTCGTACTTGGTTTGAGAAATTTTCTGTTGTGATCTCATTTCTTGGATTTGTTTCTAGTAGTCATGATTCTGCTCTTTTTGTTAAGAACACTGATGCAGGTCGTATCATTTTGTTCTTATATATTGATGACATGATTATTACTGGTGATGACATTTGTTGTTACCCAATTTTTTACCCATGTTTTTGATAAATTTTTAGAAAAAAAACCAAAAATAGCAAAAAAAAAAAAACAATGAAAATTCAAAAAATATATTTTTTAATATATTTGCATCGTTTTTAGCATTATCAACGTCATCTAAAAAATAATTTAAATTTTCAAATATCTTTCAAACACGTTCGACTTTTAACGTGTCATTTTTTAAATCACTTATTTTGCTCGTTGAGTCGACTTTGACATTGCTTGTTTTCAAAAAATATAAAGACATGATTTCTTGATTTTTTATATCTCAAGATAATCAAGTTCCTGGTTGAAGGGAGATCGTTATAAAGACATGATTTCAGATCAACCAAGTTTTGAGAAGATTAAGATTGGAAGTTTAGTTTTGTTTATTTTCACAAAACTTACTATGCAAAATCTTTGTTCCATAAGTATTGTAAAGAGAAGGCATCTGTTGTTACCTATTTTTGGGTTCCCACACAAAAAATAAAAAAATACAAGAAAAAATATATCAAAAATATTCAGAAGAAATAAAAAAAAAATAGGAGTGAGAAAAGGATGTTGGAATGCCCATAAAATGACTAGAAATTGGTTGAGGAGGTTTAAAAATACAAGAATTGAAATTTGACAGTATATTTTTTACTGATGAGACCCCTGTTGACAAGAAAAATTCAATTTGAAAAAGAAAAGTTCAAAATAAGATGTTTATTAACTCAATTAAATTTTATTGAAAGTTTAATTGAATTTATGGAGGGTTTGATTTCAAGAAAAAATGTTTTTAAGTCAATTTGAGCTTTATTGGGAAGAAATTAAAATTCAGGGGTCCAATTACAGTTTATCCAAGGACTTGATTACAAAATTTCAAAACTTGTGTGACCAAACTGAAAATGGTCATCTCAAAACAGCCACTTGAAATGGAAACAGAGCTGTTTCATGGACAACTGTTCATTACCTTCTTCCTCATCAACCGTTTCAAGCAATAGAAATATTGGAGACGTTTCATCATTAAAGGCATTGAAATCAAGCCGGCCGTTACCAGCACAAGGCCATCTCTGGCCTATGAAAGCAGGGAGAAAAGAACGAGACAGAGGAGAGAGAGAAAAACACAGAGAGGACAAGGAAAAAAAAAAAGCATGAGAGAAAGAGAGGGGAGTACAGGGGAAAAGAGCAGTGGAGAATCTAGAGGGGGACGAACGAACAGAAGTGCAAAGCTTCTGCTTTTTCTTCAGTAGCTGCTCCAAAGCTTCAGCAACTGCTTCATTGTAAACCGAGCATTTCAGAGAGGAAACCAGAGGAAGAAGTTAAAGAGAAGAACGAACAGCTGACAGAAGGAAACATCAACAGAAGGAGAACGAACAAACATAGGAGTCTTGAGCTAAGGATAAACGACCGAGATGAACGCAGATGAGGAAGGCTAAAAAATACAGATCGTCACCTCCAGCTGCACCAGGGAACAGGGGAGAAGAATTAAAGAAAAGAAACAGAGAGAAGGTATTGGAATCTACAACAATCTACAAATATGCACAGGAATGACAATACGAAATCAGAAGAATCCCAGCAGCCTGCAGAAGCACTACTGCCCACAGGACCCTAGAAGTCATTCTATTTCTATTCTGCAGTCTTCATATATATATATATATATATATATATATACACGGTTAGCAGGTTATCAATTAGTTAGTTATAACCGTTAATGTTAGTTGAGAACTTTACGTTCGAATATGTGTATATATATTAACTCATTCAACCTGTAAAGATATAGAGAAAGCAGAGAAAATAAACTCTGCATGCAGATAATCTAGTGATAAAACAACTCTTGTTTTTCTTTCAAGAATTTATTCTTCTCTTCTATTGAATCTTCATCTGCATATTTTACATTCCTCACGTAGGAATTTTACATGGTATCAGAGCTTAATTCCAAGTTGTGAAATTCAAAGTTTTTTTTTCCTTCGAACCTCTTCTTCATCATAAACAGAAAGATTCAAATTCTTGGGGTTTTTCAAAACCTTTCTTCATCATCTTCTTGATCTCTTCAAAGACTTCAAAATGTCTGATCATCTTGAAGGAAATGCTTCTACAGCACACAATGAATCATTCAACACCACTAATGTGAATCTATCTGATGATTCCTCCAGCTGCTACTACCCGTACCCTTCTGATAACCCTGGTGCACTTCTTGTCTCTGAAATTTTCACAGGTGAAAATTACATTGCATGGAGTAGATCCATGACAATTTCCCTCACAGTGAAAAACAAGATTTCTTTCATTGATGGTTCTTTAATGCAGCCAATCACCAACAATGAATCACTTCGTGTGGCATGGTTAAGATCAAATAATCTAGTCCTGTCATGGTTAATGAATTATATTGCCAAAGACATTCGCAGCAGCCTTCTTTACTTCACATCAGCCTTCGATATTTGGGAAGAATTGAGAATAAGATATCTGAGAAGTGATGGACCAAGAGTTTTTAGTTTAAAGAAATCTTTAAGTTCTATTTCTCAGAACTCAAAAACTGTTACAGATTACTTCAGCGAATTCAAGGCACTATGGGATGAATATATTAGTTTTCGTCCAATACCAAACTGCAAATGTGGAAATCTTGATTCATGTTCTTGTAACATTCTAAAGCACCTAACAGATCGACAATAGTCAGATTATGTGATGAAATTTCTGGTAGGACTCCATGATTCCTTCTCTGCAGTCAAAAGCCAATTGCTACTTCAAACTCCCTTGCCATCTATGGGGAAAGTGTTTTCTTTGCTCCTGTAAGAAGAAAGTCAAAGGTCCCTAACGAATATGGTAGGAGTTTCCATTGACTCACATGCCATGGCTGCTGGACAATATCACAATCCAAATCACAGGTCAGGTTCAACATATGTTACACGTTTTTCTAAACAAAAAGGAAAATCAGAGGCAACTTGTTCTCACTGTGGATATCCAGGACACCTAGTTGATAGATGTTTTCAGATCATTGGATATCCTCCTGGATGGAAGGGGCCAAAAGGAAAAAGATTTGTTGTCACGCCACATACAAATAGAAATTATCAAACACTACCCATTGCATATAATATTGTTGCCTCAGAACAAAAACAAGAACCTCCCAGCATTGTTTTCTCTCAGGAACAAATGCAGAATCTACTCACTCTTGCAAATAGCATTTCCAACTCAAAGCTACATAACACTGCTAAGGAACAAGTATCTCGACGTATATCTTTTTCTTGTCATACAAATTCTTCACCTCAGAACAATTTTACTTGGATTCTTGATACAGGGGCAACAGATCACATGATCTGTAGCCCCATTCTTTTTTAGTCCATTGTTCTGCCTAAAATAAAAAACCAAGTTCATCTGCCAAATGGTCAAAAGGTGCCTATTGCTTTTACAGGGACGGTTAAATTCTCTCCCGATATCATTTTAAACAATGCTTTTTATGTACCTTCTTTCAATATTAATCTTATTTCTGTTTCAAGATTAACTTGGATAACACTATTGGCCTCTTTTTTCTTCACACAAAATGTTTTCTCGCAGAATCTAAGCAAATGGAGGACGATTGGGCTTCTTTGCTGAATCCGATCTATATCATATTCACAAACCTTCGACCGACCGCCTACGTAAAGCTCACCTCCTAGATCGGTAATCAAATCTTGTATTGTTGCCACCGACCTTTGGCATTTACGTTTAGGACACATCCCTATTTCCAAACTCAATCTTCTTAATAAAATTGATTCTTCATGAACTTCTACGGGTAAATCCATTTGTGACATTTGCCCTTTAGCTAAGCAAAACGGCCGCCCTTTCCCCCGTCTATGCATACATCTACACAGGTTTTTCAATTAATTCACATTGACATTTGGGGACCCTTCTCTCGTTACTTCATATTCTGGTCATCAATTTTTCCTCACCATTGTTGATGATTACAGTAGATTCACTTGGTTATTTTTAATGAAAACCAAGTCTGAAACTAGAGGTCTTCTTAGCAATTTTCTAATATATGTTCATACTCAATTCAACACCAGAATTCAGACTATCCGAACAGACAATGGACAAGAGTTCAATATGCCTACCTTTTATCAAGACCATAGCATCATTCATCAAACAACTTGTGTTGAAACACCCGAACAAAATGGAAGAGTTGAAAGGAAACATCAACATCTACTAAATGTAGCTAGATCCCTCATGTTTCAATCCAAACTCCCCTTAACTTACTGGACCGATTGCATTCTCACACATCAACTCACATAATCAACCGCACTCCCTCACTTATTCTACAACATCAAACACCATATCAGTTTCTTTTTAATAAACCACCCATTTATAATTACTTCAAAGTCTTCGGTTGCTTATGTTATGCCAAAGACACTCACACACAAAAGAGGCAAATTTCAACCACGAGCCACCAAATGCATTTTTTTAGGATATCCCCCCCTCATTAAAGGGTACAAACTGCTTGACTTAATCACATGCAAAACTTTTGTGTCTCGCAATGTCATTTTTCATGAATCCACATTCCCATCCATACCAAACACAGTTCACACACCCCTTGTCTTTCCTGATTTTCCACAATTTTTTGATTCCTTCACTTACAAGCCATCCCAGTCCACCCCACACCATTCTGTTTTTCCAGCAACCTTGCCTATCCAAACGTCTGCTCCTCCAACTCCTACCTTACCTCAGAATGATGGTTCCCAACTCAGAAGGTCTGCACAAACTAAACATCCACCTCATTACTTACAACAATATTATTGTGGAAATATGACTCAGGTTCCTTCAGCAGACCCAAGCTCTTCAAATTGCTCCATTCCTGGTAAGCCATACTCACTCTTCTCTTTCTTATCGACTTCCAAATTATCTTTACAACACCGAGCTTTCACTTCTTCTTGTTTCTTTAGTTTTTGAACCAAAAACTTACAAACAACCCAGCTCTATTCCTCATTGGCAACAAGCGATGACCAATGAAATTATAGCTCTTGAACAAAACAACACTTGGGATTTAGTAATTCTGCCTCATAACAAATATGTCATTGGATGTAAGTGGATCTACAAAGTCAAATTCCAAGCTAATGGTAAGGTTGAACGCTACAAGGCCAGATTGGTAGCTAAGGGCTACACACAACAAGAGGGAATTGATTTCTTTGACACTTATTCCCCTGTGGCCAAGATGACAACCGTCGTCGAGTTTTTCTCACCATTGCTGCATCAACAATTGGCATTTACACCAACTTGATGTAGACAATGCCTTCTTGCATGGTGACTTACATGAGGAAGTGTATATGCAATTGCCCCCTAGTTACTCCACTTCCCATGATCCTCGCGTCTGCAAACTCAAGAAGAGCATATATGGCCTAAAACAAGCTTCCAGACAATGGTTCTCTAAGCTGTCTACCTCTCTATTACTTTTCGGCTTTCTACAAGCAAAATCAGATTCTAGCCTCTTCATCAGAAAAACTACCAGCAGCTTCATCGCAGTATTAATCTATGTTGACGATGTCATCATCACTTCTGACACCCTTACAACAATCAACCAAGTAAAACAGTTCCTTCGCACGACTTTCCCTATAAAAGATTTGGGAAAGCTCAAGTATTTTCTAGGCATTGAGGTTGCTCGATCTGCAACAGGCATTGTTCTTTGTCAGCGCAAATATGCATTAGATATCCTAGCCGATAGTGGATTCTCTGGAGCTAAACTAGTCAGCTTTCCTATGGAATCCACACTAAAACTCAGTGCCCATGATACTAGCCCTACTCTGTCTGACCCTGCCTCTTATCGTCGCTTAATTGGCAAACTTCTCTATCTCACAATCACACGCCTAGACTTATCCTATGCCATCCAAACTCTCAGCCAATTCATGTCCAACCCTCATACAACGCATCTACAAGCCGGGCAGAAGAGTCCTTCGCTATCTTAAAGCCACACCGGTCAAGGATTGTTTCTCAAAGCCGATTCTACATTCCATTTAAAAGCTTACTCGACGAGTGATTGGGGAGGTTGCGTTGATACTAGGCGCAGTGTCACTGGCTACTTGGTATTTCTTGGAGATTCACTCATCTCTTGGAAATCAAAGAAAGAACCAACTGTCAGTCGATCCTCAGCAGAAGCTGAATATCGAGCCTTGGCAACTACATCATGTGAACTTCAATGGCTGGTTTATTTATTGGCCGATTTTCATATTTAACACTCCCCGCCCGTCAGTATACCTGACAAACCTGCTTTCGATATTGCCTCTAATCCGGTTCATCATGAACGCACTAAACATATACAACTTGACTGCCATCTTATACGTGAAAAATTGCAAGAGGGATTGCTTAACATCATTCATATCCCTTCCAGATATCAGCTTGCAGACGCACTGACAAAACCACTCGGTTGTCTCACCCTTACTCCTATCCTTAGCAAGATGGGAATGGTAAATATCCATTCTCATCTTGAGGGGGGATATTGGAATCTACAACAATCTACAAATATGCATAGGAATGACAATACAAAATCGAAGAATCCCGGCCACTGCGAAGCACTACGCCCACGGGACCCTAGAAGTCATTCTATTTCTATTCTCAGTCTTCATATATATATATATATATATATATATATATATATATATATATATATACACGGTTAGCGGGTTATCAATTAGTTAGTTATAACCGTTAATGTTAGTTGAGAACTTTATGTTCGAATATGTGTATATATATTAACTCATTCAACCCTGTAAAGATATAGAGAAAGCGAGAAAATAAACTCTGCATGCGAGATAATCTAGTAATAAAACAACTCTTGTTTTTCTTTCAAGAATTTATTCTTCTCTTCTGTTGAATCTTCATCTCCATATTTTACATTCCTCACGTAGGAATTTTACAGAAGGAGAGAACCAGACGCAGAGAGAGGGGAAGAAAGACGAGACTGAGGAGATTGGAAAAAACAAGAAGAAACAAAGACGATAGAGAGTAGAGAAACACAACAGAAGAGAAAGAAGGAAAACAGAGGGGAAGAGAAGAACAGTAACCTCTCTCTCTCTCTCTCTCTCAGGTCTCTCTCTCTCTCCACCGTTTGAAACAGCACCATTGCCGCCACAACACCGCCAACGACTGCACCGCCAACACCACTGCCAGGTCAGCCTCTCTCTCCTTCTCCCCTTCCTCTGTCCATTTTTTGTTCGTCTTCATTTGCATGTAAAACGTGAGCAATTCACGTTCGCGGCTAATGAAATATAATTAGGTGGTTACTGTGTAAAGCACGGTAACCACCTAATTATAATTCATCGGTTACTTGTGCTCGAGCTACGGAACCAAGAACCAATATATTGGTTGTTTCGGGTTTGAACATCAGCCCAGCCCACGCGGCTGGTCTAAGTCCAGCCACAAGTAGGTTCTCTTTTGAGCCAGTTCTGACCTGATTTCATATGAGCTGACCTGGGTTTAGCCTAAAAAAAATTCTTCAAAAATTATTTCAAAAAATTATGATTTTTCACAAATATTTTACTGTATTTTGATCAATATTAGTTTGTATTTTTATACTATAAATATACAAATTCAGTATTAAAATACCCGATTTTCATCAAAACATTAAAAAATGTTTTTTCTTTCAAGCATACAGTCAAGTCTCTCAAAAATAAAAGAAAAAAAATCATATTATATTTTCATATAACAAAGAAAATTTCATAAATATGTATTAGCATGCATTTTAACTTCAATAATCAGTTTATTAAAATCACAAGAACTAGATCAATATTTCAAAAATTCTAAAAAAAAATATTTTGTTCTCTTTTAATATCTCGGGTTACGACCTTATACGTAAGACGTATTCTGATATTAAATTCATTTGTTAACGTTAGAACGGTTAGATTTTACCCGATAAGATAAGGATCTCCTTATCGAAGAGAACTTTTCTTAAACCACGACAGATCAACAACTAGAAAACACAACGAAGATCTTAGATTTTATCGGACAATTAAACAATACAGCCTACCTTAGGTAGGGTGTATTTGGGATGCTAATACTTTCCTTTATGCAACCAGTCCCCGTACCTGATCTCTAAAACTAGTTAGGGTTTCTAGTGACCAAAATACTAGGTGGCGACTCCTATTCTATTTTTCCACGGATAAAAGACAAGAATTCCTTGTCTCCCCACATTTCCCAGATCGATAGATAATACAATTATGAGGGTGGATGTTTTCACCGCGACGCCACACACGTGCGACAACATTATGGTATCTCAGTTTTAAAGACAGAGCTGGCTAGACAATTTGAAATGAAGGATTTGGGTTCTCTTCGATATTTCTTGGGTATTGAGGTAGCTTACTCACCTTGAGGTTACTTTCTTTCTCAATCAAAATATGTTGTAGATATTCTTAAGCAAGCTAGACTTACTGATAACAAGACTGTAGATACTCTCGTTGAAGTTAATGCAAGGTATTCTTCTTCTGACGGTTTATCTTTGACATATCCTACTTTATATCATGCTATTGTTGGGAGCTTGGTATATCTCACCATTACTCGTCCAGATATTGCATAATGTTCATGTTGTTAGTCAGTTTGTTGCTTCTCCTACTACTATTTACTGGGTAGCTGTTTTTTGTATTTTACGATATCTTCAGGGTAAGTCTTTCAAAGCCTCTTACTTTTATCCATCTTTTCCTTGAAGTTGCGTGCATACTCTGATGCTGACCATGGTAATGATCCCATAGATCACAAAATAGTTACTGGTTTCTGTATATTTTTAGGTGATTCTCTTATCTCTTGGAAGAGTAAGAAACAATCTATTGTTTCTCAATCCTCAACCGAAGCAGAATACCGTGCTATGACATCTACTACCAAAGAGATTATTTAGTTACGTTGGTTACTTGCGGATATGAAAGTTTCACTTTCTTATCCTACTCCTATGTATTGTGACAACCAGAGTTCTATTTAGATTGCTCATAACTCAATTTTTCATGAACGAACTAAGCACTTTGAGATCGATTGTCATATTACTCGTCATTATCTCAAGTATGACACCATTACTTTGTCTTTTGTTTCTTCTTCCTTGCAGTTTGCAGATTTCTTTACCAAGTTGCATTCCATTTCTCGTTTTTGTTTTTTAGTTAACAAACTCTCGAAGCTTGTAGCTGCCACATCGTAAGTTTCAGGGGAAATGTTAAATAATATATTTATCTTATTTTATGTATTAAGGGTAGAATAGTATTTTTAACTTAACCCATAAATAAACTCTTTGTATTTAGGTTAAAGTAAAAACTTTAATATAAATCAACTGAGGAGAATTCTAGCCTCCTTTTCTTTTATGTTCATATTTATTTTTGTATTAATTGAATTGTTTTAACAGTTCCCATGGTAGGGATCAGGGGTACTGGTCGAGCAGGGACAAATGTTGCCAAAGCTATTTACAACAAAATTGCTAAGCAATTTGAAAGCAGCTCCTTTCATGCAAATGTTAGAGAAATGTCGAAGCAAAACAGGGCTGTTGAACAACAAGAAACACTTCTGTCTCAGATACAGGAGAGAAAATTTATAGCTGGGAATCTCTATTCAGGAATAGATGCGATAAGGGACAGATTGTGCACTAAAAAGGTTCTTATTGACATTGATGATGTTAGCTGGATGAATAGATTGCTTTGTTACAGACAGTAGAATCATTATTACGAGAAGATATGAACATTTGCTGTTTTCCCACGGAGCGGAAACACTACACAAATGTGGAGGAACTATGTCCCAGTGATGCTCTCTTACATTTTAGCTGGAAAGCATTTAGAAAACCCCAACCCTCTCAGGATTTTGTGGAGCTTTGCCTTGATGTTGTAAGATTTTCCAAAGACTTCTCAGCAGATTCAGATTGAAATCTCTTGCCACCCTGCTTCTTACTGCCTCTGAGAAACTGAAGGCCTTTCCAGATATTGTGGAAGAGATGCCCTGTTTTGAGAAAGTTTGCGTAAGTGGAACTGCTATAAAAATAATTCATCCACGAAAAAAATATCAGTGGGCTTAAAGTCTTTGAAAGTTACATATTGCAAAAACCTTGCCAATCTCCCAAGTAGCATTTGTATGTCGAGGCATCTTGAGCGTCTGCCGTTTGAAGGTGTCTTGAAGCTTGGCAAGTTTCCAGTGAAATGGCAGAATGACGTACAATCAAGCTCAGCAGTCATCTCATCTATAGCCAATTAGTTCTTCTTCACTGGGATTTCCTATGTTAAAATGGCTGTGTCTACGAAATTGCAATCTAGTCAATGGCAATTTCTTGAACATGCATGGTTGCTTTCCAATGATGAAGGGGTTAGATGTCTCTGGGAACACTTTCAATATCCTTCCTTCAATATTCTCTGCATTCACAAGTCCTCTCCATATCTTCCAAAAGCATCAATCCTAGTTCAAAACCAGCATAAACGAGGCTAATAAGAAAAAGAACGAAGTCATGCACTGAGTAAAACTAAAGAAGCAGAGAAATGGTACCACTCTATATATTAAACCAATGGTATTGCTAGTTGGACAGCAGTTGAAAGTGCTTTCAAAAGTGTGTTTGAACCATTGAAATATCAAAATCGATGTTTTTTAAAGTTACCTTAGATGATTTTGATGTGAAGTTATCAAAATCATTGAAAAACACCTGAAAAAGCATCAAATTATTATCTTTTTAGTTGAAAAGTATTTTGGCAAAAGCACATACACCATATTAGTACATACTAAACCAGTTGATAAGGTGACAAAACAGCAGAATCAAGAGTTGTTTTTTATCTGTCATCCAGAACCTAGTAAATTGCAAGATCCACCAGTAATGACTACACTAGAACATGTTTTAGCCTAATACTCCTAGCATGCTTCCTTACATATAGCAAATTGAAGACACTTATATAGTATTTCATGAGCTGTTAGCCATTCCTTTGGATCATGTTCATGCATTTTCTTATGAGATCCCTGGCACTGCCTGAAATGTTAGGCCATGGCTTAGACTCGAAATCTAACTGGCCTTGCAATATCTGCTTGAAGATCCCCATCAGAAAAAGAAGCAAGAAAATATTGTGAGTAGCATAAAAACTCAATAATTAGAAACTATGCCTACCAAATTACGTTCTTTCTGTTATATTTCAATAAAGGTTAGGATGATACCAGCAAAATCATTAGATTGACCAATCATTAAGCTGTTATGGTTGAGGCTAATTCATTAAAATTAAATTTAAGGTAGATAGAGATTGAGAGAGAGAGGAAACACCATGCTTACCTGTAATTCAATATTAAGCATCGAGTCATCTCCTATAAAAACACTACAAAGGGTAGAAGGACATCCTTTGTGTTCGGATGCTCCCACTCCACTACTGACTCCCACCATTCTTTTGGATATATACATATTCTTGCAAGAGAAGGGGGAGGAGATGGCTGGCCATTTTCAAGCACTGGGGGGAAAATCTCCATTCTCTTTAGCTCCTGACAATATGATACTTCAATTTCTTCGAGAGAATCGCAAATCAGCTTTGCACTACAAATGCTTTTAAGTTTTGGTAAGTCACACAAGTCCAGAACTCTTAACTTTGGGAGTTTGAATTCGATGTTGCTGCTGCTTTCTTCTTCACCCACAACATCTTCTTCATCTGATCTTGTCCATATTATCTCCTCTATTTTCTCACAATCATAAACTATAATCTGTTCCAGGTTTACAAGGCTTGGCAACAAGGCAAGAGGGAACAGCTTCTTCATGCTTCTACATCTATAACAATTGAACTTTTTAAGACTTGAAAATATTCCATTATAAGATGAAGATGGTAGTGGAGCAGAGCAAAACCAAGAAGATGAAACCATGCTCTCTATGCCATTGCAATCCCAAATGCTGATGACCTCCAGTTCAGTTGCAGTCTTCATCAAGGATGGAACATCACATAAACTTGTTGCATCGTTACATTTATAAATCAGCAATTCTTGAAGGTCATTTAAGAACATGTCCTGAAAATTCCCATCTCTGTTGAAAGTCAAATTACCCAACCAAACACTTTTATCTCTACAATACGTGTACTTATCTAAGAGATGAAACTCCTCAAACAGACCTACAAAAATTTTGTATGTACTTGGTGAGTGGTTCTCATCCCGAGATTTGAGATACTCTACCAAGTCAGAATGACCTTCAAAGTGGCATTCTAAAGTTTCCAACTTCCTCAAGCACCCTATTTCCTTTCCCTTAACTGTTACTGGGACATATTCTGATTCAAATCCAGTAGGCATCCACTCCTCTAATATAAAGACTTGCAAGTGAGAGAGTTTTGATAGTATCCCACTAGGAAACTCCTTCTCACCACATCCATTAATTCTAAGATATCTCAGGTTGGATAAACATTCCATGCCTTGAGGCATCTTTTCAAGTGTTGTATTAGAGAGATCTAACTTCTTCAATGCCCTGAGCTTCTGTAATGATGGTACATGTCTTAACTTCTCACAACCTTTAAATAATAATGTAGTGAGACTCACCAAATCAGAGACAGAATCCGCCAAATTTTCAATATTTGTATAAGACAGATCAAGAACATTGAGCCCAAATAATTGCTTAAAAAATGAATCTGCAATAAATCCCAACCTTTCATTATGACATAGTAATAGAGTTGACAGATGGGGACACCTTGGCGAATAACTGGAAGGAATTTCTTTAATGTGATTATGCATTAGTGAAACTCTTGTAAGATTCTCTGTCCACTCCTTTGCATCAGGTAATTCTCTTAATTGTGCACCTGCTTGAACAATGACTTGGGAGTTCTCTTGCAGTATTTGGATGGCCATGTCCCTAATCAAGTCATGCATCTTGACAAATCTACGAATATTACACAATCTACCCCATTCCAATAAGCAGACATCTTCAAGTCTATTGAGCATGGTGTGGCCTTCATCAAGTTCTTCTTGCCTCCTCCCTATTCCTTCCACTATTCCTTCATCGATCAAATAATCTATCAACTCCTCCCTTTCAATCTTATGAGCTTCAGGAAACGATGTGCAATATAAGAGACATTTTTGTAGGGTCAAATCATCTAAACGGTCATAACTAAACCTCAATAACCGGAATACCTCGTCTTCCATATCCCTAAGTTTTGATTCTTTCAATCTCTTCAATGTATTTCTCCACTCGTGTACATCATCCACTCCCCTCAAGCTTCCCGCCACTGTTATAATCCCCAATGGCAAACCAGCACATTCCCTTATAACAGCTACTGCAATTCGTTCCACTTTTGGAGAAAATGTTATGTCATGTCGAAATTCCTCCATGAACAAAGTCCAAGCTTCTCCCTCAGAAAGTGGCATCACTTTTATTTTGTGTTGACAATCCATCCGATCACAAATCCGTTCTGATCGAGTTGTCATAATCAACTTACATCCTTTCAATGGGATAGGAATTCCCACTTTGTGTGGTCTAAAACAGTTCCACAAATCATCTAAAATAATAATCCATTTTTTTTCTTTCTTAGTTCTTTTGACAATTTGACAGCTCTACTCACATCATCATCTTCACTTGAAAGATCTAAATCAAGACGTTTAGCAATAAGATTTTGTAATCTATTAATGCTAAAATCTCGAGACATAGTCACCCAGAAACATGATAAAATTCTGGTCTTTGTAGAAGTTCATTATGGATATGTTGCAGCATTGTTGTTTTACCAACTCCTCCCATTCCATAAATGCCAATGATTGAGACTTCATCTTCTATTAATAAAGATCGTATCACATGTATATTCTCTTCAAATGCTTGACCCACTAGCCTTGTAGATCCAAGAGGCAATGGATCTCCTCTAGTCTCACAGGCGTCGTATTTAAGGCCTCCGGAAGAACTAGCTCCTATGCCAGGCTGCACTGATCTTCCACTATTATTCTCCACATCCTCCTCCTCCTCCTTCTCCTCCTCTGGTTCTGTCCTCACTCTAACCATGTTCTGCACATCATTCATAGTGAAATCGTTGTTTACTAATGGAGACCAGAGTTGATCATAATATATTCCATGGTCACGGCACAACGGATCTGTTGGTTGGGATGAATCTCCTCGAGGCTCATCAGCTTGATTAATTGATGGCCTCTCGAGAGAGCTACCTCTCTCCAGATGCTGCACTTGTTCTGTTCTCGGTATAGTCTCAAATGCATCATGCATAGGCTCAATCTCTTTATCAGTGATGCTATCCACCCACTCTTCGAGCTCTCCAGGGGGAAAAAGCTTCTCCTTGCTGTGCCATTTCTACAAGTCTCCCTTCATTGTTCTGTTCTTGTGCCGAAGCTGAAATTGCATTACTGGCATCGTTACTTCCTGAGCCTGCTACAGTTTTAAGTTTTTTTTCTGGAGGGCCATCAATTGCTGCACGGGCTGCTTCTTGAACTTCTTCTGGGACATCTTTACAGATTTTAACACCCCGCCGTTTCACTCCTGATAAATGTAATTTGACCCTCGAAATGGAAGTACCTTTGGCAAATAAATGCCCACAGAACTTACACTCCATCCTACCATCGTCCATTTTTTCAACATCATTCCAGAACGGATCATATGATCGTAACATTTTCTCCTGTAGAAAAAAATAAAAGTATTGAATAGAAAAGTTTTAATTTGAAAAATAATAAAAAATAATTCCATACATGATAAGATGGATCCAGTGCATATTTAATTTTCTTAAAGCTGTCAAAAAGTTTATTGATTAATACTTAAATATATTGATAGACGAGCAATTCATATATCATAACTATAAAATTGCACATTTGACATTAAGAATTTTACATGAAGTAAAGAAGGATAATATAAAATAATACATTCGACTTTAAACAAAAGTGGATGGTAATGCTATAATTTATATTATAAAATATATTTAACTAAAATTCAAACAGTGTTTTACAACAATCATAGGACTATAAATTTGAAAAGTGGAAAGTACAATCAATTTGAAACAAGAGAAAGCAAAGGGTAGGCAAAGTTACACTGACGTGAGAAGATGGGCATCAAGGACAGAATCTGTTTAATATATATATATATATGGACATCACGAAGAGTTGATCGAAGACTTGTCAAGTCTTTATATTACCAAGGCAATTCAAAGAGCCCGTTTTCAGTAATTTTCAGAATGTTGTTAGGTGGTGAAAAATCAAAATGATAAAAGAGGAAAAAAAATGAAGAAGATGAAGTATAAATATTTTACCTATACTCGAGTTGTTCTTCGAGTGCTGGTTAATTTGCTTGAGCAGTATGCAGGAAAAAAACAGAGAGAGCAGAGAAGAATGTATAATGAGATATGGTACGTACTGAGGGGGGAAAGGAAAACTGGGAATGGTATAATAAGATGATATGTGCAAGATGTTGAGCTCCAGATGATTCGATTCAATCAGAAAAGGAAGCAGAGATCATAAGGAAAAAAAAATAAGAAGAAATTTGGTGAGGGAAATAAGCAAAATCAATAGTAGACTAGATGTGATATTGTGGAAGAGATTGTTACAGTGAGAAGGAAGCAGCAACTTTACCACAGATTATACACCGAGAGACAGCAAGCTTCTTTTCACCTTTAATTTGTTTTCTTTTTCTATGGTTTTCTTTATTTCTTTTTCTTTTTCTTCTTCTTTTTAATTTGATAAGAGCTGCATATAATTACGAACTTTAACTCAAGAATCAGATGAGCATCAGTTTAAAGTACTATCACTTACGTATCAACTTTATCACCATCTTCATATTCATGACCTCTATGAAGTTTTGGAATAGTTTATAAGCAATTCTTTCATTACAAACATACATAATAAATAATATTTATTATCTTATACCTTAAGATTTTTACAGAAAATATATCTTGATCCATAATAACTTTTTTGAGAGATTTAAATACTAAATCTAATTTGATAAAAAAAATTAAGAATATTTCACTTTTTCAAATCGAGTTCTTAACCTAAAAAATCAAGATTTGTTCAGCGCAATAAACTTGATTTATCAAATTATAAAAAAACAAACAAATAAATAATACAGCTATAATATCTCTATTTTACACGAAAATTCCAGTACTTATAATTTAAAAAAAAAAAACTATAATTTTTAGTAGCCATAGCAATAATACTAGGCAACAAACTAGAAGAACTTTCAGACCCGTCCAAGAAGATTCACTGAGACGCCGCACACCTGTTACACCTTTGAAATTTATTCATGTGAGGGAATTTGCTTTTGCATCATTTCTTTTGTCTTTATACTGCTTCTTGATGAACTGACTCATGCTTACAAGCTATGCATGGTCGAATGACAAGTTGCTTTTGCTTTGCTCAGCCATCATCTCTCTCTCTCTCTCTCTCTCTCTCTCTCTCTCTCTCATTTCAACCTCTGCTGCTTTCGGCAGGGACAGCAAAGAGGAACAAGTTATCTAGGAGGATAAGGAGTACAAAAGTAAACTTATCTGCTCTCTTTCTCCCTCTATGTATGTGAGTTTGTGGTTGTCGGAACTAAAAGAAATCCTAGTTTTTAACAGCTCATAGATGCAAAGACAGACAAGAAACAAATAGAAGACAGTACAGCATACAGTTAAATACCGGTTGGTATTAAGGTTTGTTTTTTATCCCAACCGCAGAAACAAATCGTTTCTGGTATTTGCTTTGACCCCATGTATTATTTCTTTCAAATCTTGATTTTGTAAAAATTTAAATAACATAATTTTTATTTATAAAGATTTATTTTTTATTTATTTTATACAAAAAACCCCATCTCAAAGTAATTTTATCTAATATATTTTTAAAAAAATTTAGTTTTTTTAAAAACCATAACTATTAAGTATAATATCTGAATTTTTCAATTAATAAAAAAAAGGTCTTTATCACAACGTATTTTCTCAAAAATACTAGTACTTAATTGTTCAGAATAAAAAATATATAATTTGCTAAGTTTTTCTAATTGATAACTATTATAAATATGCCCGGTTTTTATAGCTTTTGTAACGTTAATTAATCATTTATTCTTTTAATAATTGCATGATATCTTAAACGTTGATATCAAACTTCTATTGAGCTAGCTTTAAAAAGATAATTAAAATGTAGTTCTGACAAGTTTACCCTTAAGTGTTCTTGTGATTAGTGTTTATCTTGTTTCCTGTTTCTTAATATAAAAATTAATTAATGTTTGTGAGCTTAGAAACAAGTAAAATATAATTGATAGATAATTTAGTATTATCCTACTTAATGACGGAAAGTAAAGAAAATTCATTTCCAATAACGACAAAATCAGTACCAAATTAAATATTCTGGACTCCTAATTAACAAACCTTGCTTAGATATTATGTGATTTGATGTGCTAATATCTAATGTCTATTCTGTGTCTGCAATGATATTGTCTGAAAAAAAATTAAAATTATAAAAGTAAAAGCTATCACAGATCTAGCATCAGACAGGAAGATAGATACCATTAAAGGCTTTATTCGCTATTACTGAACAGCTCTGCCTTGTAAAAATTGAAACAAGATACTTTGTGGGCTTATTACATGATTGAAGGCTTGCAATGCACAACTGAGTCGCAGTAAATGCTGTTATGTAATCAAAATATGTATGTGAAAAGAATATATATATTTTTTGGTTAGTGATTGTAAAATTTAAATTATTAAAAGATTTATATTATTTTATAACATATTTTCCTTCAAATAAAAGTTATTTCAACTTGAAACTTATATAGAATTATACTACCTTATACTTATCTATTTGATGAATGAAATTCTAATATCATCTTAAATAATTTTAAAAAATACCTTACACTTGCAGCATAGAATCAAACACACAAGTTCCATGCCTCTTCTGCTTCAAGCAAGTCCAGCATAAGGCCTTCAATTGTACATACTGGACTTACTCAATTGAACAGCAACTACTTGCTGTTACAAAGGAAGAGTTGCTAATTTGTAGGCAATTTCACTGTCAGAAGACAAGTTAACAAGAATCCTACACAGGCAAGGTTTTTACCATATTTTCAGTCAGAAAATGAAGAATATCCTCATGAAACCAGTCTGCTGCGTCTATTAGCTAGGAGGTTCTTGTAGAACTACTTCTCTGCCCATCCATTGTAGCAAGTGACCTAATCCAGGTTTTACAGGAAACTATCACAGATTATATGTCCATGACCAATCAACAGAAGCATTTATTGAAATAAATGTATAAAAAGCTGAAGGAATTACCAGATAGATTCTCCACATGAACTCAAAGCAAATGAACACAATAAGAATGCATTTATATCATTTGAAAAAATAGTTATTTTCCCTACAAGGAAGATAAGGGGGATTTAGCATTGCCCCCACCATTTGACTGCTCCTTAAACGTGCTATCCAGCTCCTTCACAAATCTTTCCATAGCCGGAGTCGGTAAGCAAAGGGTCACAAGAACACCATCTTCTCCTTTCTTAGTCCTATATGGTATCTGAAAGCTTGCCACATTACCCTTAGCAGGCCCGGCATACTTCGGCTTACCCCAACCTAAGTTCATCTCTGCAAACATTGCACGAGTCACATCCGACACTAGGTAAGACCGCACCATTGTGTACCAAGGTCTGCCTTTAATCACCAATAGATCAGCCACTGATCGCATGTACTCTTCAGTCACATTGGCCTTGGCCTTCCTGACTAATTCCAGTGTAAAGCCTAAAGAATTTCGTGAGATTTCTCCCGCTGTTGCCATCGCCACTGAGTATGCTATGCAATTTCCATAATAACCTCTAGGTAACGGAGGGTTAAATCTATTGCGAGCATTGACAATGCATAGTATCCGCATCTCGTCATTTGGGTTTGGTTGAAGTGCAATGGTTCGGCACCTCCACAAAAACGCGGTCAATACATCAAATGTGGAGCAATGGCGAAGGTGTAGTGGGGCAAAGCCACGAATAGCAGATATGTTAGCAGGTCCAAAAAGAATGAACGATGGGTCTTCTTAGTAAGCGGAACGTTGTCAGTGGTGTCATCAACCAGTTGATCATACTCGTGGTGTAAGCAGGTTACCTGAGGTGGGTTCCTTGCATTTAAAACGTGCCTTTCCCAAACTGGTTGGATAGAGGGAGTCTGTGCTCCATGCACCATCTCACACATGGCTGACAAAAATTGGTTTAGGCCAGTACCGTCACTCATGGTGTGGTTCAGACGGATGGCAAAGACAATTCCGCCGCACTTGAGACGCGTCACCTGTCGTTTTATACAGACAAACCATCTGTTAGTTTAATCAACTCCTCATGGAACTTGTTGATCTGTTTTAACTGCGATAACATGCAACCTCAAGCGCTGCATCCATGCAGTTAATCTATGTTCAACAATCGGTTCTGTCGGTACATTATGAATTTCTTCGCTATGATTAGAAAAGAATATCTGTAAACCTATATCAAATGATTAGAAAAGAATATCTGTAAACCTATATGCAAACGAAGATTTAAAAAAAACAAAAAACACCCTCTTCCAGATGCTCTGTAGTCTGCCCTTCAATTATATGCAGACCTCCCCTTCCCCACACATTATTCTAGTGGAAATATATAATGGATACATGTAATCTTCCCTTTGAAAAAAAGAAAAAAAAAACAACAAGAATAGAAACAAAAAGGTTACACAAGGACATTAATTTTTTTTTTCATTTCAATCATCAATTTTGTTTTCTATTTGATTAGTTTGAGATTGTGATTTGTTATTTGTTTTGATATTGGCTACTCGTAGTATCATCGAGAAACAAATTGGATTCTTGTTTGATGCTCGATTTCATAAAATTAAATATAATTTTATTTATTTAAGATAATATAGCTAGTGGGACCAAATTTAACAATAGAGAAATATTAAATCCTTTTCTTGCAAACATTAAGTACTAAATTGAAGGGTAAGTTTCCAAACATTTTGGACTCTTCTTTGGGATGGGATCATTCTCTCTTTCAAATCTTCTTCTTTTGCTGCTTGTTTTACTACTCGTACTGTTCTTCTACATCCATTTTAACTTGTCTATACTTGAGAAATACCGTTAAATTTCGTTGGGTGGTGTTGTTTCATGAGTTGTACTCTAATTTTGTGTAAAAAAAAACAGAGAAGGATGATCCTGCTTTGTAAACTAAGATAGAATCGATGATCCCTAACCAAGCAACATACAGGAGACAAACCTGAATAAGCAGCAGAGGGCAGTTTATCATCCCGCTGGAGCCAGGCACGTCAAAGAGGAGCTCCTCCAGGCAAGGAATTGGAGGATAGAGCGCATCACCAAACTGCTCAAGCGTAACATCGGCATCAGCCTCAATAAACAAAATACCCTCACCTGTACACTCCACCAAGAGCTTACGCTTAGGCCCTTCTCTAAGCCTACCAGCAAATGGATAGTAAAACACCAGTGTTTTAGCAAGTGCTTTCTTAATGACCTCAACAGGATCCCTCCTCTGCATTGAAGGATCGTAAGGGTAAAAATAAATGAGAGGAATTTGGACTCTGAGACCATCTTGGTCATCTATGTCTGAAAGAGGTTTGAGTTCATGTGGGGTTGGCTCAGAAGGGGTGATCAGAACTGGTTCCCGTCTAGACACCTTGAACACCAGTGGGGTGGGTGTTGTTGCCATGGCAGAGAACCAGAGATGATTTTTTTATTTATTTTTATTTTGGTTCATCTTGAACGCGGGCACCAATATTTATCGGGAGCCGATATCAAGATTTAAGACGGCATCCAAACATTAAACAAGGAATAGATAATTGTGACGGTGCTTTTTCTTATAAAAAAATCAATTTGTTTGTGCTGAGGAATATACGAGTGGAATAAAAGTCAATTCTAAATGGGCGAGTGCTCGAACGGACTGAAATGAAGAACCACTCCATCTTACAATCATTAAAGGAAAAGGATTTTTAAAAATAAATACAAAAACAAATAATCCCAAACAGCCACTTTATAGAGTCGTTTCTGCCAAGAACCAGGTGGATATGGCCTTTTTATGGCCATTTTGTGGCCACTAATCTTCTTACATGTCCTCGACTCACCCTCTCTTCTCTTTACTCTCACTTTTTCATTATCCAACTGTCCAAAAGTATTGTTTTTTTAACCAAAAAATCAAAAACTTGAATGATATAACTTAATTGATTTAATTTTAAAGTTATTATTAATTTATATAATTATTAATTTTAAAATTCATAAAATTAATTAAAATACACACAGGTTAGTTTAAATATTCAAATTAATCTTAAAAAAATATGTATTATTTTTTAGTCCACTGGAAATGACCTATCCTTTTCTTCTTCTTTTTTCCCTCTTGCTTTAGTTTCACAAAAAAAAAATTCGCATACCTCTAGATGATTGCAACATTTTATTTTGTTCTTATATTTGTTTTTCATTTTTCTCATGCATTTACTGATTGAAACATCAAAGAATCCCTCTTTCCATAAGATAATTAGTTTTTCAAGAGTACTAAGTCCAAATACGAAGTTTACAAGTAAGCTCATGACTTGACGTAGGATCAAAACTCAAGAAAAGCTCATTATTAACCATCTAGGTGGTGCCCAGTGGTAAAAGCTTGGGACTAAGAGGTTTGCTTCCTCTATGGTCTCAGGTTCGAGCCCTGTGGTTGCTCATATGATGGTCACTGGAGGCTTACATGGTCGTTAACTTCAGGGCCCGTGGGATTAGTCGAGATGCACGCAAGCTGGCCGAACACTCACGTTAAACTAAAAAAAAATTTAAAAAAGAAAAGCTCGTGAAGTATTTCACAACTTCATCGTAAAATAAAAATTATTTGAACTGAGTAAAGCTTTTAACTAGCCATTAACTCACACTTTGCTGTGGAATGGATTAAAAGTTTTTTTTTAATTAATTTTTTTTAATTAAACGAAAATAAATATAAACAATCACAGAAAAATAATTTAATAAAATTTAAGAAAAAAACATATTATATAAAGTTGATCAAAATAATATCTACTAATATTAAAAAAAATAGTGTTACTAAAAAATTAATTAAAAATTAAATTATATTTTATTAAAAATATAATTTATCTTAATTAATTTCTATTAAAATTGAATGCTTGTTTGATCGACATGTAAACTGAATTTAAATAATTTATGTAATATAAATATAAACAAAAAAAAATAGAAAGATAAAAGTTTAAAAGAAAAATTAAACGCCTAGGGTTGGGTGGCCTACCAACCCTAGTCTAATAAAAGGCCACCAAACCTACTCTAATAAAAGAAAAGTACAAGTTTCCGCCTAGCCTTTTATTTATTTATTTATTTTATCCAAAAAATAAAATAAATAAAGGACGTCATTTGTCTTCTAGTTTGTGGCCATTAGAAAGGCGGCTGAAAAATTAGATTATGTTTTCTTATCGAAAATATATTTTTAATTTATTTTCATCTAAAACTATATAATAAATATTATTATAATATTAATAAATAAATATATCAACTTAAAATATCTTTAAATTTATCTAAAAATACAAAATCAAATCAAAAAATAATTCTCTCTCATAAAACCTCTCTTATTGAAAGAAATATATTTGAGACTCAAATTAATTTTTTTTAATGACTACAATATAATATGCCAATAAATTTTATTTTTATATTTTTTAATAATTTTTTTCAGTTTCCCTCAAACTCATGTATCAAAAAAATGACTGAAATGAAATTTTGAGCCAAAAAAACAGAGTAGCACACTAGAGACCGATACAAAATTTGCCTAACTCCTAAGGCAAAAAATGCCGAAAAAGTATTGAATAGACAGTGCCTTTGAAGACAAAGTTTTCAGATGTGATCCAGTCTAAGTTTTAGATTCTAGATTTTGATCTAATTATCAAGTTTTGATTGGTTTATTGGATTAGCTGGATTAATTTTTCAAATTAAAAAAAATATTATTTTAGTAAAAATAAAAAAAATCAACAGATTAAAACCGTGTTTTTTATCGGATCTTAACAGGTCACATCAGGTTTTTTCTTACTTAGTTTTTTCTTTAACTCGATCAGATTCTAACTCCAGGTCAACCCACCAGACTAGATCCGGTTTCAAAACTATGCTTAAAAACAAATCATTCTTTGCCTCATTCTCAAATTTGGTCCACGATTTGTATATTTTCATAGTCACTAAAACCAAGTTTCTTTTTATAAATTTTAGCATCAACTTGATATTAGAAACTTTTCTTGACATTGCAGTAATTATATAGAAAATAAAATTTAAATAAATTATAAATTTTAATTTTAAAACAACACAACTTATAAGGATGAATTTGAAAGAAAAAATTTGATGGTCAGAGTGTTAAAAAAAGATAAAAATAAAATAAAAATAAAAAGACCATTACAGCCTAAAATCCCTATCACATGTTATAATACATCCTTCCAAAATGAAAAAAGTACACCTTTTAGGGTTTTTTTTTTTTTAGTGTATTCGAACTTGACTTGTTCAATTTTAATAAGTTTCAGGTTAGAATAGTGTTTATGCTGATTTAAATTCAATTTATTCAAAATATATTAGGCTTTGGTTCAACTCATTTGGACTCATCTTAATTAAATAGTTTTAAAAAATTATAACCGAGTTAGATTTAAACTTTGGTATCCTCCTTACTACAAAATATGTGAATTCTTATTTTTTAGAATACAAGAAATTGAATTTAATAAAATATATAAATATTTGAAACTTGTTTATTTTCAATCATTATTTCATGACATATATATTAAGAGTATGTTTCAACTAAATAAATTAAATAAATAACATAACATATATCAATTCAAATATTTAAATTCATATTTGGATTGATCTCAATTCTTTACTTCTTATCCAATTTCATTAGAAAACTCTACTTATTTTTTCACCAAAAGCTATCGTACAATTGTGAAATCATAAAAGTGTATTTCATATGAATTTAAATATGATTTTTACTTCTTAGTGTATTTCTCGAGTTTTTAAATAAAATAAATTTATGATTTTTAAAGTATAACACTTGCTAAATTTATTACTAAAATTTATTTTACAAAAGCATTGAGTTTGATTTTTCTTTTATTTTTCACAAACATATAAATGAGTTTATTTACAAGTTTTAAAACTTATTTATTAACGGTAGAATAGTATTTTCAATTTAAACTATATATTTTTTTTATATTTAGATTAACACTAAACACTCATAATAAACAAATCATTGAAAATTCTAACTTTATTTTTATATTTGATTTTAATTATTTTAATATATTTCTCGAGTTTTAAAACAAAATAAATTTTTGATTTTTAAAATAAAACACTTGCTAAATTTATTACTAAAATTTATTTTACAAAAACATTGAGTTTGATTTTTCTTTCCATTTTGCACAAACATACAAATGAGTTTTTAAACTAGCTTGCCGTCTATAAATCTTATTGCATCGACTCATCAGCTTTGATGAGTGAAGCTTAGTTAAGCTCGAACTTGACTTGTTAATTTATATAGCGAGCTTTAAGGCTCACGATTTACAGCAAACATAAATATATAAATATGTTAAACTTAGAGAACATTAATTATCACTATAAAGCAGAGAAGAAAACTAAAATATATATTGTGAAAAGATTCAATTGAGTTGAAAAAGTACTTCATTGATTCTATTTGTTTTTATATTTTAAAAGCGCTTTAAAAAAAATTAATTTTTTTTCTTTACTTCAAATTATTATCTTTTTAATGTTTTTAGATCATTTTGATGCACTAATATCAAAAATAATTTTTAAAAAATAAAAAAAATATTATTTTGATACATTTCTAAATAAAAAATATTTTATAAAGCAACCGCAACCACGCTTTCAAAAATATTAATTTTTTTTTCTTTGCTCTCCTAATTATTTTGAATTAGCATCACTCGGAAAAGTTTTGAGTAGCTCACAATATTGTGAGCTATATATTTCTAATATGAAGTTTGATGTTCAAAGAAAGAGGGAAAAAATGAAGTTCAGTTTATCTATGGTTAATGAAACCGAATTAATGTATCTATTATTCAAGCAATTTTTATGAAAATAATTTCTTCTTCATCATCTAACTTTTAATCAACTTTATAAAAAATATTTTAATTTCTTTTCCAATAATGCAATGTTATGATTTATTTTTTTTAATAATCAGAGCATAGAGATTAAAATTTTCAAGGTATCTATAAGATTTTTTTTTTTTTTTGCAGTTTATCCTTAAAATTGAAACCCAAAGTTAAAAGATTTAACACATACACATGCATGTGTGCCTCATAAAATATTTTGAGATTTTTTTCTATTTCTTAATTATTTTAGGATTCAAAATTAACTGTTAAGGAAAATACAATCATGAACAAGGTTGATGATCAAAAATAAAAGATTTCATTTGTCACGTGGAGTGGTAGCATGAAAATTTTATTCAAACATTTTTAATCAAAATAGCTGGAATATATATCCAGCTATTTTTTTCTAATATATATGTGTGTGTAATGACATGGGCGAGGTTAATTTTTTTCTAAAGTAAAATAAATGCCTAGATGATGATGGTGTTTCTAAAGCAACAAGAAAAATTTAGGACCCACATCATTGATTTAAATTAATTCAATAATCTCATTTAATTTAATAATATAATTATATAAAAAAGTTAATAACAATAAAAAAATAATAAAAATAATAATAAATAATAAAAAAATAAAATTTTTTTTTATCAATATTATGAAAATATCCACGATAAATATTCTTAAAAGATCTCAACGATCTTATTTGATAACAAAATAAAAATTAAATAAAAACATGATAATCTCATAAAAATTAAAAAAAAAATCTGAAGCTTAATTATATATAAAAAATCAAATATTAAAAAATGAATTGAAAAAAAAAAACCAAATAACCTGACTCGAGTAAAAAATTGTTGACAAGGTCTTGAATATATTGGAACGCACATTCTTACATGTTGCTGATTATCCTGTTGGATTAGATTCTCATATGCATGTATACTGTATGTTAAGCAATGGGTCAAATGATGCTCGCATGGTAGGGATCAGGGGGATTGGTCGAACAGGGACTACTGTTGCCAAAGCTATTTACAACAAAATTGCTAATCAATTTGAAAGCAGCTTCTTTCTTGCAAATGTTAGAGAAATGTCGAAGCAAAACAGGGCTGTTGAACAACAAGAAACACTTCTGTCTCAGATACAGGAGAGAAAATTTATAGCTGGGAATCTCTATTCAGGAATAGATGCGATAAGGGACAGATTGTGCACTAAAAAGGTTCTTATTGACATTGATGATGTTAGCTGGATGAATAGATTGCTTTGGTACAGACAGTAGAATCATTATTACGAGAAGATATGAACATTTGCTGTTTTCCCATGGAGCGGAAACACTACACAAGGTAGAGGAACTATGCCCCAGTGATGCTCTCTTTCATTTTAGCTGGAAAGCATTTAGAAAACCCCAAACCTCTGAGGATTTTGCGGAGCTTTGCCTTGATGTTGTAAGATTTTCCAAACACTTCTCAGCAGATTCAGATTGAAATCTCTTGCCACCCTGCTTCTTACTGCCTCTGAGAAACTGGAGGCCTATCCAGATATTGTGGAAGAGATGCCCTGTTTTGAGAAAGTTTGCGTAAGTGGAGCTGCTATAAAAATAATTCATCCACGAAAAAAATATCAGTGGGCTTAAAGTTTTTGACTGTTACGTATTGCAAAAACCTTGCCAATCTCCCAAGTAGCATTTGTATGTCGAGGCATCTTGAGTTTGAAGGTGTCTTGAAGCTTGGCAAGTTTCCAGTGAAATGGCAGGATGACGTACAATCAAGCTCAGTAATCATCTCATCTATAACCAATTTGTTCTTCTTCACTGGGATTTCAATCTAGTCAATGGCAATTTCTTGAAGATGCATGGTTGCTTTCCAATGATGAAGGGATTAGATGTCTCTGGGAACACTTTCAATATCCTTCCTTCAATATTCTCTGCATTCACAAGTCCTCTCCATATCTTCCAAAAGCATCAATCCTAGTTCAAAACCAGCATAAACGAGGCTAATAAGAAAAGGAACGAAATCATGCACCGAGTAAAACTAAAGAAGCAGAGAAATGGTACTACTCTATATAACCAATGGTATTGCTGTTGGACAGCAGTTGAAGGTGCTTTCAAAAGTGCGTTTGAACCATTAAAATATCAAAATCGATGTTTTTTAAAGTTATCTTAGATGATTTTGATGTGAAGTTATCGAAATCATTGAAAAAAACTGAAAAAGCATCAAATTATTATCTTTTTAGTTGAAAAGTATTTTGGCAAAAGCACATACACCATATTAGTACATCCTAAACCAGTTGATAAGGTGACAACAGCAGAATGAAGAGTTCTTTTTGATCTGTCATCCAGAACCTAGGAAATTGCAAGATCCACCAGTAATGACTACACTAGAACATGTTTTAGCCTAATACTCGTAGCATGCTTCCTTACATATAGCAAATTGAAGACACTTACATGGTATTTCATGAGCTGTTAGCCATTCCTTTGGATCATCTTCATGCATGTTCTAATGAGATCCCTGGCACTGCCTCAAAATGTTAGGCCATGGCTTAGACTCGAAATCTAACTGGCCTTGCAATATCTGCTTGAAGATCCCCCTCAGAAAAACAAGCAAGAAAATATTGTCGGTAGCATAAAAACTCAATAATTAGAAACTATCCCTACCAAATTACGTTCTTTCTGTTATATTTCAATGATCATTTCAAATACTATAAACAGTTAAGAAAAGAAAGTTTTAAGGTTAGGATCGTTGACCAATCATTGATTTGTTATGGTTGAGGCTAATTCATTAAAATTAAACCTAAGGTAGACAGAGACTGAGAGAGAGAGGAATCACCGTGCTTACCTGTAATTCAATATTAAGCATGGAGTCATCTTCTATGAAAACACTACAAAGGGTAGAAGGACATCCTTTGTGTTCGGATGCTCCCACTCCACTACTGACTCCCACCATTCTTTTGGATATATACATATTCTTGCAAGAGAAGGGGGAGGAGATGGCTGGCCATTTTCAAGCAATTGGGGGAAAATTCCCATTCTCTTTAGCTCCTGACAATATGATACTAGAATTTCTTGGAGAGAATCGCAAATCAGCTTTGCACTACAAATGCTTTTAAGTTTTGGCAAGTCATACAGGTCCAGAATTCTTAACTTAGGGAGTTTGAATTCGATGTTGCTGGTGCTCTCTTCTTCACCCACAACATCTTCATCTGATCTTGTCCATATTAACTCCTCCATTTTCTCACAACCATAAACTATAATCTGTTCCAGGTTTATGAGGCTTGGCAACAAGGCAAGAGGGAACAGCTGCTTCATGCTTCTACATCTATAACAACTGAACTTTTTAAGACTTGAAAATATTCCATTATAAGATGAAGATGGTAGTGGAGCAGAGCAAAACCAAGAAGATGAAACCAAGCTCTCTATGCCATTACAATCCCATATGGCGACGACCTCAAGTTCAGTTGCAGTCTTCATCAAGGATGGAACATCACATAAACTTGTTGCATCGTTACATTTATAAATCAGCAGTTCTTGAAGGTCATTTAAGAACATGTCCTGAAAATTCCCATCTCCGTTGAAAGTCAAATTACCCAACCAAACACTTTTATCTCTACAAAACGAATACTTTTCTAAAAGATAAAACTCTTCAAACAGACCTACAAAAATTTTGTATGTACTTAGTGAGTGGTTCTCATCCCGAGATTTGAGATACTCTACCAAGTCAGAATGACCTTCAAAGTGGCATTCTAAAGTTTCCAACTTCCTCAAGCACCCTACTTCCTTTCCCTTAACTGTTACTGGGACATATTCTGATTCAAATCCAGTAGGCATCCACTCCTCTAATACAAAGACTTGCAAGTGAGAGAGTTTTGATAGTATCCCACTAGGAAACTCCTTCTCACCACATCCATTCATTCTAAGATATCTCAAGTTGGATAGACATTCCATGCCTTGAGGCATCTTTTCAAGTGTTGTATTAGAGAGATCTAACTTCTTCAATGCCTTGAGCTTCTGTAATGATGGTACATGTCTTAACTTCTCACAACCTTTAAGCAATAATGTAGTGAGACTCACCAAGTCAGAGACAGAATCCGCCAAATTTTCAATATTTGTATAAGACAGATCAAGAACCTTGAGCCCAAGTAATTGCTTAAAAAATGAATCTGCAATAAATCCCAACCTTTCATTATGACATAGTAATAGAGTTGACAGGTGGGGGCACCTTGGTGAATGACTTGAAGGAATTTCTCTAATGTGATTTTGCATTAGTGAAACTCTCGTAAGATTCTCTGTCCACTCCTCTGCATCCGGTAATTCTCTTAATTGTGCACCTGCTTGAACAATGACTTGGGAGTTCTTTTGCAGTATTTGGATGGCCATGTCCCTAATCAAGTCATGCATCTTGACAAATCTACGAACATTACACAATCTACCCCATTCCAATAGGCAGACATCTTCAAGTCTATTGAGCAAGGTGTGGCCCTCATCATGTTCTTCTTGCCTCCTCCCTTTTCCTTCCACTATTCCCTCATCGATCAAATAATCTATCAACTCCTCCCTTTCAATCTTATGATCTTCAGGAAACAATGTACAATATAAGAGACATTTTTGTAGGGCCAAATCATCTAATCGATCATAACTAAACCTCAATAACCGGAATACCTCATCTTCCATGTCCCTAAGTTTTGATTCTTTCAATTTCTTCAATGTATTCCTCCACTCATGTATGTCATCCACTCCCCTCAAGCTTCCCGCCACTGTTATAATCCCTAATGGCAAACCAGCACATTCCCTTGTAACAGCTACTGCAATTCGTTCAATTTTTGAAGAAAATGTTATTCCATGTCCAAGTTCCTCCATGAACAAAGTCCAAGCTTCTCCCTCAGAAAGTGGCATCACTTTCATTTTGTGTAGGCAATCCATCCGGTCACAAATCCGTTCTGATCTAGTTGTCATAATCAACTTGCATCCTTTCAATGGGATAGGAATTCCCACTTTGTGTGGCCTAAAAAAAGTTCCACAAATCATCTAAAATAAGAATCCATTTTTTTTTATTTCTTAATTCTTTTGACAATTTAACAGCTCTACTCATATCATCATCTTCACTTGAAAGATCTAGATCAAGACGTTTAGCAATAAGATTTTGCAATCTATTAATGCTAAAATCTCGAGACATAGTCACCCAGTAAACATGATAAAAGTCTGGTCTTTGTAGAAGTTCATTATGAATATGTTGCAGCATTGTTGTTTTACCAACTCCTCCCATTCCATAAATGCCAATAGTTGAGACTTTATCATCTATTAATACAGACCGTATAACATGCATATTCTCTTCAAATGCTCGACCCACTAGCCCTGTAGGGCCAATAGGTAATGGGTCCCCTCTAGTCTCTCTTGCATCGTATTTAAGGCCCCCGGAAGAACTAGCTCCTACACCAGGCTGCACTGATCTTCCACTATTGTTCTCCACATCCTCCTCCTCCTCCCTCCCCTCCTCTTGTTCTGTCCTCACTCTAACCATGTTCTGCACATCATTCATAATGACATCGTTGTTTACTGATGGAGACCAGAGTTGATCATTATATATTCCATGGTCAAGGCACAACGAATCTTTTGGTTGGGATGAATCTCCTCGAGGCTCATCAGCTTGATTAATTGATGGCCTCTCAAGAGAGCTACCTCTCTCCAGATGCTGCACTTGTTCTGTTCTCGATATAGTCTCAAATGCATCACGCATAAGCTCTATCTCTTTATCGGTGATGCTATCCACCCACTCTTCGAGCGCTCCAGGGGAAAAAGCTTCTCCTTGTTGTGCCATTTCTACATGTCTCCCTTGATTGTTCTGTTCTTGTGCCGAAGCTGAAATTGCATTATTGGCCTCGTTACTTCCAGAGCCTGCTACAGTTTTAAGTTTTTTTTCTGGAGGGCCATCAATTGTTGCACGGGCTGCATGTTGAACTACTTCTGGGACATTTTTGCAGATTTTAACACCACGGCCTGTCACTCCTGATAAATGCAATTTGATCCTCGAAATCGAAGTACCTTTGGCAAATAAATGCCCACAAAACTTACACTCCATCATACCATCGTCCATTTTTTCAACATGATTCCAAAATGGATCATATGATCGTAACATTTTCTCCTCCTGTAGAAATAAAAGTAAAAATATTGAATAAAAAAGTTTTAATTTGAAAAATAATAAAAAATAATTCCATACATGATAAGATGGACCCAGTGCATATTTAATTTTCTTATAGATGTCAAAGAGTTTATTGATTAATACTTAAATATATTGATAGACGAGCAATTCATATATCGTAACTATAAAATCCCACGTTTGACATTAAGACTATAAATTTGAAAAGTGGAAAGTATAATCAATTTGAAACAAGAGAAAGCAAAGGGTGGGCAAAGTTACACTGACGGAAGAAGATGGACATCAAGGACAGAATCTGTTTAATATATATATATGGACATCACGAAGAGTTGATCAAAGACTTGTCAAGTCGTTATATTACTAAGGCAATTCAAAGAGCCCGTTTCCAGTAATTTTCAGAATGTTTTTAGGTGGTGAAAAATCAAAATGATAAAAAGAAAAAAATCGAAGAAGATGAAGTATAAATATTTTACCTATACTCGAGTTGTTCTTCGAGTGCTGGTTTGCTTGAGCAGTATTCAGGAGAAAAAAAACAGAGAGAGAGAGCAGAAAGCGCCGAGCAGAGAAGAATGTATACTGAGATATGGTACGTACTGAGAGGGAAAAGGAAAACAGGGAATGGTATAATAAGATGATATGTGCAAGATGTTGAGCTCCAGATGATTCGATTCAATCAGAAAAGGAAGCAGAGATCGTAAAAAAAAAAGTTGAAGAAATTGGTGAGGGAAATAAGCAAAATCAGTGGTAGACTAGATGAGATGCGGAAGAGATTGTTACCGTGAGAAGGAAGCAGCAACTTTACCCAAGATTATAATCCAAGAGACAGCAAGCTTCTTTTCACCTTTAATTTGGTCGTCCTTTTTCTATGATTTTCTTTCTTTCTTTTTCTTTTTCTTTTTCTTTTTAATTTGATAACAGCTGCATATAATTACGAACTTTAACACAAGAATCAGAGTGAGTTAGTTTGTGAATCCATGATCAATGAGCATCAGTTTAGAGTACTATTACTTATCGAATTAATTACCATCTTCTAATTCATGATCTATATTATTAATGTATCTATATTTGAAATATTGTAGGTATACTATATAGAAAATATTGTAGTCATACTCTTGTGTTGTTGTGTTGTAATCTCCACCATTACTATTTTATATTGCCCTACACACAAACCCGCGCGCACGCATATATATATATATATATATATATATATATATATATATATATAGAGAGAGAGAGAGAGAGAGAGAAGGTTGGCTAACCAATAGGTTAAACCTCCTAATTATTCTTAACTTGGTATCAGAGCCTTCTGTTGTCAAAACTCTTTTCTCCCTCTCCCTCTTGCAGCGGCCTTCTCTCTGCTTTTCCTAAATAGATTCTACTACTGCTAGTGGTGTCTTTCTTCCACAACAAAGCAGCCTCTACTTGTAGAGCATGTCTCCGACTTCTCCTCGCAAGTTTCGTCGTTCCTCCGCACATTATGGGAACACAAACTCCAACTACCGTTGCTTTATCAAACACCCACCAAGTTGTTTCGTTGAAACTTACGAGCATAAATTATCTCTATTGGCGAATGCAGATGAAACCCTTTCTCCTTGGTCAAGGTGTTTTTCACTTCATTGACGGCTCAATGTCGTGTCCTCCATCTCATGTTTCTAACAATTCTGCTAGTCCTTCCTTACAATCAGCCCTTCTATTCTTCATTGGAAGCTACAAGATCAACTTATCTTGAGTGCATTACTCTCCTCCCTCTCCGTGGATGTGTTGCATCTCGTGATAGAGTTTCATACCTCGTATTGTGTTTGGGCGCACTCTTGAGAAAGCCCTTGCGTCTCCGTCCAATTCTCGCATCATGCAACTCCATGGTTCCTTCCAAGCTTTTCGGCAAGGTGACTCATTAGTAAGTATCTACATGCAGCAAGCCAAATCGTTATTTGAGGAATTGGCTGCTGTTGATCACCCCATGTCCCTTGAAGACTTCAATCTCTATGTGTTTCATGGCCTTCATGGTGAGTTCAAAGACTTGGTAATAAGTCTTATAACCAAGGCAGAACTGCTATCATATACTGATCTACACAGCCATCTTCTCACCCATGAATTTCTGCACAATAACTCTCTTCAGTCCTTAGACGCCACTACTTCTCTGCTGCCTTCATCTCTGTTGTCGCAACCACCTCTGTTGCCAACACCACAGCCCTCTACCCATCTTGCTATGTCTCATCATAGCTTAAACTTCAGCCATAACAGGGGTCGTTCTCGAGATAATTGGAGTCCCAACAGTAACCGTTACACTCACTAGAACAGGGGTCAAACTTGGTATAAGGCGCGTCTAGTTGCTAGAGGTTTCACTCAAGAAGAAAGTATTGATTACTCTGAAACCTTTAGTCCTATTATCAAACAGGCGACTGTCAGATTAGTCTTCTTCATTATTGTTTCGTGTGATTGGAAAATTCATCAGCTTGATATCCATAATGCCTTCCTGAATGGCGTTCTTGATTAGGAGGTCTACATGAAACAACATCCAGGTTTTGTTGACTCTGCTCTCCCCTCTCATGTGTGTCGATTGCATAAGTCTCTATATGGTTTAAAACAGGCTCTGCGGCCTTGGTACACTCGTTTGAATGACTTCCTGCTATCTATTAGTTTTCGTGCCTTTAAGGTGGATACCTTCTTATTTATCTTCTCTATTGGTGCTGATATTTGTTATCTTCTAGTCTATGTTGATGATATTCTACTTACGGGTAGCAACTTTCTTCTGCTTCAACACCTCATCCAGCTATTGAGCTTAGATTTAAGCTTCGCGACTTAGGTACTGTTCATTATTTTTTTAGTATTGAGGTTACGCCTACTGGTATGGGTCTTATGCTCCAATAGCATAAATATACACTTAACATTCTCACTCGGGCTGGTATGTTATCTTGCAAACCTGTTGATACTCCTATCTCGACATCCAAAGCTACCATACTATCAGATCCTCTATTTTTTAATATTGCACGCTTTCGTCAAATTATGAATACTCTTCAATATCTCACTTTTACGAGACTAGATATTTTCTTTGTTGTTAACAAACTCTGCCAGTTTATGCATGCTCCCACAGATTCTCATTGGGCTACCGTTAAACGTATCTTGCATTATCTCAAGGGTACGACAACACATGGCCTCCATATTACTCGTAGTTATTCCTTTCCTTATATGGCTTTACAGATGCAGATTAGGCAGGAAGTGTTGATGATAAAAAATCTATGGGTGGTTATCTTGTGTTCTTTGGTCAAACGCTGATTTCGTGGAAAACAGGTAAGCAACGTACGGTTGCTCGCTCTTCTACTGAAGTTGAGTGCAAAGCCTTAGCCAATGGCACTGCTGAGGTTATCTAACTTAAGTATCTATTAACAGATCTTTAGATTTCGTGTGTTTCTGCTCCTTTCATTTGATGTGATAACCTTGGTGCCACTCATTTGTCTACGAATCTTGTTTTTCATGCTCGCACAAAATATGTTGAAGTTGATTATCATTTATCCAAGATAGAGTTGCAAAGAAGGAGATTCAGATTCGTTTTATTTCCTTTCGGGATCAACTTACAGATGTCTTTACTAAGTCACTTCCTGCTGCTTTGTTTACTGCTTTTTCGTTTCAAGTTTCGAGTTGATCTTCCACTCTCAGTTTAAGAGGGCATATTAATGCATTTATATAGGAAATATTGTAGACCAACTACATAGGAAATATTGTAGTCATATTGTCATACTCTTATGTTGTAACCTCCACCATTACTATTGTATATTGCCCTACACACACACATATATATATATATATATATATATATATATATATATATATATATATATATATATATATATAGAAGGTTGGCTAACCAATAGGTTAAGTCTTCTAATTATTCTCAACTTATATGAACCTATAGGAAGTTTTAGAATAGTTTTATAAGTAATTCTTTCATTATAAACATGCATAATAAATAATATTTATTATCTTATAACTTCATTTTTTACATAAAATATACCTTGATTCATAATAAATTCTTTGAGAGATTTAAATTTTAAATCTAATTTGAGGATATTTCATCTTTCCAAACCAAGTTCTTAACCTAAAAAATCAGAGTTTGTTCATCATATTAAATTCTTCATAGTAAATTAGTAGAGGTAAATATCATCAAACCATAGTAAATAAATAAAATAAAAATAATACAGTACCCCCCCCCCCCCCCCAAATAACAAAAGTCAAAAGTTACGATGTTCAATCTTTGAAATTTATTTAAAGGTTTATACTGCTTCTTGAATTGACTCATGCTTACAAGTTGTGCATGGTCGAGCTTTTGCTTTGCTTCGGAGTTGGTGTTTGTTTACGCGGTAATTTAGCTTTTAAAGCAAACCGCGTAAGCATCATGTTTCTAACAGGCATAGTAATAAATGGCAACTCCCAACAGGAAGGTTACACTAATAGCACAATAACAAAAGTCAAAAGTTACGATGTTCAATCTTTGAAATTTATTTAAAGGAGGAAATTTGATTTTGCATCATTTCTTTTGTCTTTATACTGCTTCTTGAATTGACTCATGCTTGCAAGCTGTGCATGGTCGAAAGCAAACCCCCTAAGCATCATTTCTTTGAAAAAAAGCACGTGACTGTTTGTGTGGGACCCATGTATTTTGGGTTGAAACTGTTGGTTCCCCCACAGCAGTTGAGAGCTGCTTCTCGCATCTGCCGTGAATTAAATTCATCTGGTATATTCACGTGAACAGTGTCATGATTCTAACTAAATGACACTGTTCACATGATCAATGTCTCCACTATTTATTGGACTCCGTCCGACCCGGTAAAAAAAATATTTTTTTAAAAAGTTATATTTTACTCAAAAAACTAGTATTTAATATTATTTAATAACACTACATAAATTAGGAGAACATTGCATGATGACATAGTATTTGTGGAATTTAATCGCAATTCTAATTTTATTTCTGATGATATTTTACCTGATTTTATTGCACGCTCAAAAAACCATGAAAACTATAGTCTTTATCAGATGAATTTCATACGTGATGGAATCGTAGATAAGTTAATGGTATAATAAAAAATATTTGATATAAAGTATTATTTATTTAATGATGTAATAGTGGTAGTTAAATCTACAATATTTAAATTAAAAACCATCAATATATATATATTTTTTTTAATTATTTTATAACCTCAATTTGAAAAGCATGTTTAACCAAACACATTAAATTACTTTTTATTCAACCTCAATTTCAACCACAATTTTAACCAAATATATATAAATACCAAACCAACCTCAACCAAAAATACTTTTTATAAAATAATTTTTTTCAAACCACAACCATAAAATTTATCGCAATACCAAACACACACGAATTCTACTACTTTCAGCAGGGACAACAAAGAGGAACTAGTTAACTAGGAAGATTAGGAGATATTTATTAAGTCGAGATTGGTCTGGTGGTTGAACTGGAATCTGGTTGATTTGGTAGTTGAACCAGTTTGGGTAAGATAAAATACCAAAGATGAGCAAAACCCGGTTAACCTGCTGGGTTGACCTGTAACCCAGGCTACCCGGAAAAACCTGGTAGGGACCTTTTTTTTTTCAAAAGTGTTTTTTTTCCTAGCCAAAAACCCTTCTTTTTTATATTTTTTAGTTGGTTATTCACTCTTTTCAAAGTTAACTATATAAATACTAGAAGAATGTTTTATTTTTTTAATGTGAGATTTAAAGCTCTTTAGTATATATACTTCATGTTCAAAAGAAAAAAGTTATATTTTTTTAATATGAGATAAAAAAAATCTTTTTGGTTTAAATATTCCACTTAAAAGGATAATATAATATTTTTTTAATGTAGAATAAAAAATATTTTGAAATAATCTTATAAATTTCATTATTTACAACATATATAACTTATATTTATATGAATTGTTTCTTAATTTTTTCACATGAAATATTAAAACTTTAAATATATATTTTTTAATTTTTTTATGTTGATTCAGATTGATTTAGATGAACCCGTATAACCCGTGATCCAATTTCTTAATCGGGCAATCCCAAATCAGGACTACAAAAAAGGAAACAGGTGCCACAAATCAGTATCTGCTCTCCTTCTCCCTCTCTGTCTGTGAGTTTGTGGTTGTTGAAACTAAAAGAAGTCCTAGTTTCTACTCATAGATGCAAAGACAGACAAGAAACAAAATAGAAGACAGTACAACATACAGTTAAATACCGTTTGGTATTATGGTTTTTTTTTTTTTCCAACAGCAGAAGCAAATCGTTTCTGGTATTTGCTTTGACCGCACGTATTATTTCTTTTAAATTTTGGTTTTGTAAAAATTAAAATAACATAATTTTTATTTATAAAAAAATTATTTTTCATTTATTTTATATAAAAAACCCCCATCTCAAAGTAATTTAATTAAATATATTTTTTAAAAAATATATAAAAGTAACATACTCAGCAAATTTATTTGAGAAAAATAGTATAGAAGCAAAAAAAAAAAAGTATAGTAACAAAAGTTATGGCAATGGTACTGCTATAAATATTTCTTTTTTTTTTATTTTTAATTTGAAAGCAACGGAAATATATTGTCGCAACCTTCTAAAATGTATGCTTGATATTGTAATAATTTATACAGTTATAGTTTAAAAAATATAAATTAAGAAAATCATATATTATAAATGCATAGTATCTGAATTTTTCAATTGATAAAACAGGGATAAATCTCCATAAACCACAACGTATTTTCTCAAAAACACTAGTACTTAAATATTCAAAATGAGAAAAACATAATTTGTCAAATTTTTCTAATTGACAACTATTACAAAGATGTTCAGTCTCTTGTAACGTCAACCAACCATTTATTTTTTAATAATTACATGACTGAAAATTAAAAATGTCCTAGACATTGATACTAAACTTTTTTTTGCCAATAAAAACAAAATCAGTACCAAAATATTATTGATTTTCAGTTAATATACATTGCTTACCTGTCATGTGATTTGATACATCAAATATCTAATGTCTATTTTGTATCTGCAATGTATTGTCTAAAAAAAGGTTTTTAAAATATAATAGTAAAAGTTAAATATCACAGAGCATCAAACAGGAAGATAAATATCATTAAAGGTGGTTGTATAAAACTTTATTTGCTATTACTGAACAGCTCTGCCTTGTAAAAACTGAAACAAGATACTTTGTGGGCTTATTACATGATTAAAGGCTTGCAATGCACAACTGAGTCGCAGTAAATGCTGTTATGTAATCAAAATATGTATGTGAAAAGAATGAATATATATATATATATATTGGTTAGTGATTGTAAAATTTAAATTATTAAAATATTTCTATTATTTTATAACATATCCTCCTTCAAATGAAAGTTATTTAAATTTAAAACTTATTTAAAATTATGTTATCTTGTACTTAATTATTTAATCAATAAAATTATGATATCATCTCAAATAATTTTAAAAAATACCTTACACCATTGAATCAAACACACAAGTTCCATGCCTCTTCTGCTTCAAGCAAGTCCAGCATAAGGCCTTCAATTGTACATACTGGACTTACTCAAATTGAACAGCAACTACTTGCTGTTAAAAAGGAAGAGTTGATAATTTGTAGGCAATTTCACTGTCAGAAGACAAGTTAACAAGAATCCTACACAGGCAAGGTTTTTACCATATTTTCAGTCAGAAAATGAAGAATATCCTCATGAAACCAGTCTGCTGCGTCTATTAGCTAGGAGGTTTTGTAGAACAACTTCTCTGCCCATCCATTGTAGCAAGTGACCTCTAATCCAGGTTTTACAGGAAACTATCACAGATTATATGTCCATGACCAATCAACAGAAGCATTTATTGAAATAAATGTATAAAAAGCTGAAGGAATTACCAGATAGATTCTCCACATGAACTCAAATCAAATGAACACAATAAGAATGCATTTATATCATTTGAAAAAATAGTTATTTTCCCTACAAGGAAGATAAGGGGGATTTAGCATTGCCCCCACCATTTGACTGCTCCTTAAACGTGCTATCCAGCTCCTTCACAAATCTTTCCATAGCCGGAGTCGGTAAGCAAAGGGTCACAAGAACACCATCTTCTCCTTTCTTAGTCCTATATGGTATCTGAAAGCTTGCCACATTACCCTTAGCAGGCCCGGCATACTTCGGCTTACCCCAACCTAAGTTCATCTCAGCAAACATTGCACGAGTCACATCCGACACTAGGTAAGACCGCACCATTGTGTACCAAGGTCTGCCTTTAATCACCAATAGATCAGCCGCTGATCGCATGTACTCTTCAGTCACATTGGCCTTGGCCTTCCTGACTAATTCCAGCGTAAAGCCTAAAGAATTTCGTGAGATTTCTCCCGCTGTTGCCATTGCCACTGAGTATGCCATGCAATTTCCATAATATCCTCTAGGTAACGGAGGGTTAAATCTATTGCGAGCATTGACAGTGCATAGTATCCGCATCTCTTCATTTGGGTTTGGTTGAAGTGCAATGGTTCGGCACCTCCACAAAAACGCAGTCAATACATCAAATGTGGAGCAATGGCGAAGGTGTAGTGGGGCAAAGCCACGAATAGCAGATATGTTAGCAGGTCCAAAAAAGAATGAACGATGGGTCTTCTTAGTAAGCGGAACGTTGTCAGTGGTGTCATCAACCAGTTGATCATACTCGTGGTGTAAGCAGGTTACCTGAGGTGGGTTCCTTGCATTTAAAACGTCCCTTTCCCAAACTGGTTGGATAGAGGGAATCTGTGCTCCATGCACCATCTCACACATGGCTGACAAAAATTGGTTTATGCCAGTACCGTCACTCATGGTGTGGTTCAGACGGATGGCAAAGACAATTCCGCCGCACTTGAGACGCGTCACCTGTCGTTTTTTACAGACAAACCATCTGTTAGTTTCATCAATTCCTCATGGAGGTTGTTAATCTGTTTTAACTGCAATAGTATGCAACCTCAAGCGCTGCGTCCATTTAGTTAATCTATGATCAACAATCGGTTCTGTCGGCACATTATGAATTTCTTCGCTATAATTAGAAAAGAAAATCTGTAAACCTATATCAAATGCTATTAATTGCTTTTCATTATGCAAACGAAGATTAAAAAAAAACACTCCCTCTTCCAGACGCTCTATAGTCTGTCATTCAATTATATGCAGGCCTCCCCTTCCCCACACATTATTCTAGTGGAAATGTATAATTGATACCTGTGTCTTCCCTTTGGAAAAGACAAAAAGAAACAACAAGAAGAATAGAAACAAAAAGGTTACACAAGGACATTGTGTACGATGTCAACTTCACCGTGAATGAACTTGGCTATTATTTTTATATAATGGTGTGATTATTATTGCGGTAATTTTTATAATTAAAATTTTAAAAAAATACTTTTAAAAAATACTTTTAGCTAGATTTTAAAAAAATTTGTTTGGTTAAAACATTTAGGAGATAAATTTTTTTATATAAAACAAATGAAAAAAAAAACAATTCTCCTTGAATGAAAAACAACTTAATTTTGTCAAAGAATCAATTCAACCCAATAGCTTAAGTTATTAGTTGAGGTTCCAAGATATAATTTATATTATTCTCTAATATACCCTCTTAAATGAAAACTCTTTGGACTTGAAACTTGTCCACGTTACCTTATGCTTAATTTTCATCAAATAAACGATGATGGTGAGATTCGAACTCGTGACTACTTGGTCATCAAAGCTGTAAGACTATATTAAAAAATTAATTCAATTAAATAGTTTAAATTGTTAGGTGAAGTCATAATATATAATTTATATTATTTTCTAATAAGTTTTAGTTCTACAAAATCAAAATTTAAATCACGATTATATTTACGAAATCCATTGCACAAAACATAAGTTATTCAGCAGATCAAACAGCTAACTAATTGAACAGTTTTTTTAATGGAAGGGTAAAAAATAAAAATTATTATAATATCAAATGATTTTTTCATTGGTGCTTGGGACTTCTACTTTACTAGAATAAGCTAAAAAAATTCAATCCATAATTGAATATATAGGTGTCAATCTGATTAATATAATAATGATTGGATAATAAATTTGATATATTTTCAATTTCTAATTAAACATGAATAAAAAAAAATAATGATATTTTCAAATAATTTAGAACCTTCAGATTTAAAATGTATTATCTACGATCTACATACAACAAATATAACATAACCAAGGAATTATTAATGGCTAATTCTGTAAGGATTGATATAATATTGTCCTTTGAAATCAAAAGAAAATATTAAACAAGAGTATCTTAAATTTGCAAATCAAGAATCATCATGGAGGATACCATCCATCACTTGATACCCAACTCAATCAGATTTTATATAGGGTAAACACTATATTATATAATGATAAAAAAAATAAAAAAATAAAAAGAAAAAGAAAAAGATATCAGAGAATTGCTGGTGATTCACAGTACTGTTATCTTCTTCTTCTTTTTTTAATTTCAATCATCATTTTTTTTTCTATTTGATTAGTAAAGATTGTGTTTTGTTATTTGTTTTGATATTGACTATTCGGGGTATCAGATTCCCGTTTGATGTCTAATTTGATAAAATTAAATATAATTTTATTTATTTAAAACAATTAAAGCTATTGGTACCACAAATATTAAATCCTTTTCTTGCAAACATCAAGGACTAAATTGAAGTTTTCAATATTCTACCAAGTAAGGATCGCTGGCATTGCTTGACAGACATTTTGGACTCTTCTTTGGGATGGGAATCATGGGATCATTCTCTCTTTCAAATCTTCTTCTTTTGCTGCTTGTTTTACTACTCGTACTGTTCTTCTACATCCATTTTAACTTGTCCATACTTGAGAAACACAGTTAAATTTGGCTGGCTGGTGTTGTTTCATGAGTTGAACTCTAATTTTGTGTAAGAAAAAAAAAAACAGAAGGATGATCCTGCTTTGTAAACTAAGATAGAATCGATATGATCCATAAGCAAGCAACATACACAGGAGACAAACCTGAATAAGCAGCAGAGGGCAGTTTATCATCCCGCTGGAGCCAGGCACGTCAAAGAGGAGCTCCTCCAAGCAAGGAATTGGAGGCCAGAGCGCATCACCAAACTGCTCAAGCGTAACATCGGCATCAGCCTCAATAAACAAAATACCCTCACCTGTACACTCCACCAAGAGCTTACGCTTAGGCCCTTCTCTAAGCCTACCAGCAAATGGATAGTAAAACACCAGTGTTTTAGCAAGTGCTTCCTTAATGACCTCAACAGGATCCTTCCTCTGCATTGAAGGATCGTAAGGGTAAAAAAGAATGAGTGGAATTTGGACTCTGAGACCATCTTGGTCATCTATGTCTGAAAGAGGTTTGAGTTCATGTGGGGTTGGCTCAGAAGGGGGTGATCAGAACTGGTTCCCGTCTAGACACCTTGAACACTAGTGGGGTGGGTGGTGTTGCCATGGCAGAGAACCAGAGATGATTTATTTTTATTTTGGTTCATCTTGAACGCTGGCACCAATATTTATCAAGATTTAAGACGGCATCCGAACATTAAAATAAGGAATAAATAATTGCGACGGTGCTTTTTCTTAAAAATAGAAATCAATTTGTTTGGGCTGAGGACTCAACGAAGTGAAATAAGAGTCAAATTCAATGGGCGAGTGCTCGAACGGAGTGAAATCAAGAAGCACTCCATCTGTGTCATGGTCCAAAGGGAGTGAAATAAAAACCATACAGCAAAAACGAATGTCCATTTCTTCATTCTGAAAGTAAGACCATGTCTGATAGAAACACCGAAAAGGCAGAAAGACAATGCTTGAAATTTTGTTTGGGGCGTGCATGTCAAAAAAAAAAACTTTAATAACCTAAAAAAATACAAAATACATCTTTCTTTAACAAATTTTTATTAAGCCAAACACAGCCTTATAGTTATCTAAAGGCTTAGCCCAAACCCCACAGGCTGGGCTCCTTAACATAAAAACAAGCTTGATCAAAATGGGTTAAATAACCAAATGACCCAACCTTCCTTTCAAAGCAAATGATATTAAAAACTCAAATTCATAAACAAAGAAACAAGAAAGCCCTCATCTGTTAAAGATCAAACCAAAAATTATACCGGCACCTCTCTATTTTTTAGAATACTTAAAACATATGCAGACTAAAGAGGATTTGAAGTCTTATAGTTGTTCTTATTATAAAAACACACAATAGTCTCTGTACATGCTTTGTATCTTTATACAATCTAAGAGCATAAATTTAGGCATTCAAAGATATGTAACAGAACAGAAATAGAAAACTGATACTAGAATCATGGAATACACAAGATCTAGTAATAATGTTAATGGTGACAGCTAGGCTTGAGTTAGTACTTATGTGATTTCTTTAGTTTCCTTCCACAAGAACAAGAATACGTTATCGTCAGCTAGGTCGATCTTGTCTCATAGATATTCTGTTCTTTGTCTAAAAAGCGGCATAGTAAATAAATCAGCGAGTTGATTATTAGTGTGAACATGTCGAACATGAAGAAATGTTTTCTCAACCAAATCTCGTATAAAATAAATGTTTATCTGAATGTGCTTCATTCTAGAATGTTGGACATGATTAAAGTTTAACCATTTTACGCCAAAATTATCACATTAAAGTGTAGGTGAGTGTAGTAATGAAAACTTTATTTTGTGAAGTAGAGATAGCGACCATATGGACTTAGCCGCAGCTATTGCTAAAGCCTTGTATTCAGTTTTAGTGGATGACTGTGCAATGACACGTTGCTTTTTTGAGCTCCATGAGATGGGTGTGGAATCAAATAAGAGAATATAAGCTGAAGTTGATTTTCTATCATTCAAGCTACCAGTTCAATCAGCATCCGAGAAGCATGTGAGTGATGGGTTTGAAGTTTTTCTAATATAGATGCCATGAAAAATGGTATTCTTTAAGTAACGCAGTAGTTTTTAGTGGTTGTCCAGTGGATTTGTGTGGGACTATGCATAAATTGTGAGAGTTTATTGACTACAAAGCTGATATCAGAACGAGTTAAGGTCATGCATTATAATGTGCCAATCACTCGTCGTTATTCTATGAAATAAATTGATGAGGAACCATCTACCAACTTTAAAGGAACTGAGACAAAGAGCGAAGTTATGACATCCTTAGCTCCATCCATACTTGTTTTAGCAAGTAAATCTTGGATATATTGATGCTGATTTAAAAACAAACCATCTTCATTTGGATGACCTCGATGCCAAGGAAAATGTGTAAGGGCCCAAATCCTTGATGGAGAATTTATGTCCAAGCTAGGCAATAATGCTTGCAAAAAATATCGGATTGTTTCCGGTGAGAATCAAATCATCAACATAAACTAGGTACTAGGCAATGATTAAACCATCAGAAAACACAAAAAGAAAAGAGTCAAATTTAGCATTGATGAAACCAAATTCTAATAGTGCCAGTTTGATAGCGGAATACCAAGCACGAGGTGCTTGTTTTAGCTCATATATTGCCTTTGTAAGACAACAAACATGATTTGGTTTTTCTATACTCTTGAAACCAAGTAGTTGCTTTATATAAACCTTTTAAGTGAGATGCCCATGAAAAAAGGCATTATTGACGTCTAATTACCGAAGAGACCAATCTTGTATAATGGCAATGGTTAAGACAGTATGGATGGTTACTGGTTTTACAACAGGACTGAATGTCTCTTTGCAATCCAATCCTGGTCTCTGATTGAACCATTTGGCCACTAGTTTGGCCTTGAATCGATCAATAGAACCATCAACATGCCTTTTAATCCAGAACACCCATTTACAATCAACAATATTATAATTAGGCGGAGGTGAAATTAAGTGTCATGTATTGTGATGTATTAACATGGTTAATTCAGAGGACATGACAGTGCGCTAATTGGAATCAGTGAGTGCTTCAAAGACACTCGTAGGTTCCAAGTAGAAGAGGTTGTTTAGTGACTACAAAATATTACAATTAGGTGGAGGTGAAATTAGGTGTCATGTATTGTAATACATTAACATAGTTAATTTAGAGAACATGACAATGTGTTAGTTGGAATCAGTGAGTGTTTTAGAAACACTCATAGGTTTCAAGGAGGGCAAAAGAGGGTGTTTAATGACTACAAAAGATATTTTTTGCTGAATATTCTCATGAGACTAAGTGATAGTTTTTTTTTTGCATTATAATTTTTTAAATTATTTTTTTATTTAAAAAATATTAATTTAATATTTTTAAGTGTTTTTTAGATGATTTTAATATATCAATATAAAAAATAAAAAATACTATTTTATTATATTTTTAAGTAAAAATTACTTTTACAAATTATTGTACATTACAATATTAAACGCACATAAACTCTCGAAAAAATAGTACATTGGTGTGAGCTTAGCCACACAGCTTAACAGCAAATTCATTTGATAAATCGGTGCACATTTTAGAGATATATTATTAATATCATTTTAAAAAAAATAGTTTTAGTTGACCTCTACACCTAAAGTTATTAAACTTCGGTCTCCAAATACTGGAGTTATGAATCCAGCAAATTGACCTTAATAAATTAAATTAATGTTATTTCATGATTTTTTAAGAAAAAAATTAAAATAATATTATTTTAAAATTATTATTATTTTTATATAAAATTGAGTTGCAGGGTTTTAAATGAATCAATTTCTCGAGTCAAGTCTTGGTTTGATTAGATATTGAGTCAACCTGATTAAAAGGGTTAAAAGGATGCTTGGTAGTGTGGTAGCGGTTGCTTTTCGAATAACTTTTTGTGCCGAAATACATGCCAATGATTTTTTTTATTTTTTAAAAATTATTTTTAACATCAGCACATCAAAATGATTCAAAACATACAAATCATATTAAATTTTAGTAAAAAAAATTTGAATTTTTTAAGAACGCGGTTTGACTAGATGAAGTTTTAACATTGGTTACACCCATATTTTTGAAACTCAAGGACTAGACTGATCGAACCATTTATTCCGAGTCTTTTTTAAATTCAATAAATGTTGGTTGGTTATAGAGGTGATTATTTTTGTTTCGATTCAGTTTTTGCCTAAAAAATAACAAAACTAATTTTTTTTATAAAAAACTGAACCAAAACTGGTTCAAACAGACCAGTACCGATTCGGTTGTTTTAGAATAAAAACCAAAATCCAACCGATTGATTTCGATTTAGTTTGGTTTTGATTTGATTATTTTATATTAAAAACCAAAAACTATATTTTTTGGAGTTTTTTTTTTTTAATTTGTAATGGGTTTGGTTTCAGTTTGGCTTGGGTTTTTTCTGATTTGTCTCAGTTATTAATTTCGGTTTGGTTTTTTAATTTCAGGATTATAAAACCGAAACCAAACTGAATCGGTCAGTTTTTTAAATATTTTAATCAATTTAATTAATTTTTTTCATGATTTAATTTTTTCAGTTATTTTTTTTCTAGTTTTTTTCTGTTTCATCTATTTTTTTAGTTTTTTACTTATTCATAGCATCATTTTTATTTCGGATTTCAATCAAATTTTGAATCCAATTTTTTTTTTTAAAAAAATTCAATCGACTTGGTTAGAGACAAAAAATTTACCTGTAACTCAATCAAAAACTAACTATCAACCATTTAACTTTTATTATTATTATTTTTAAAATAAAATCATTTTAATTTTTTTTTTAAAATCTTGTATCATCGTCTACTCGTACCTTGTCTCAAATCAGCTTAAATCAGGTTTTAAAACTGTAGTTTCACCAAACAATAATTTGTATTTTCTTGAATTATGAAGTAATAAATAATAATATATCCCGTCCAATCTACTTACTCCTATTGTTGTAAAATTAAATATAAATTTCCTCCAAAAATAACACGTAAAACAAACAAGCCTCCCCTCCCTCTCCCCTCTCCAAAAACCTCCCTCTCCTCCACCTCCGTTACCTCCCTCGTTCTACCCGGTGACGCCCTCCACCTCCTCCGCCGGGGTCGCCACCCAAAATCATCCAAAACCCAAAATTCTCCCAAACCCTATAATTTCAATCACTTCAAATCGAATCCACCATGTCAGAAATCCCAAACGCAGATCCAGAAGGCATTGATTCAGTTCGTATGACATGGAACAACTGGCCCAGAACCAAAGTCGAAGCTTCCAAATGCGTCATCCCTTTAGCCGCATCAATCTCCCCTATTCGTTCTAACCCAGAAATCCCAACTCTCCCTTACCTTCCTCTCCGTTGCAAAACCTGCACATCAATCATGAATTGCTTCTCGCGCGTTGATTTCACCGCCAAGATCTGGATCTGCCCTTTCTGCTTCCAACGCAACCATTTTCCTCCACACTATTCCATGATCTCGGAGACCAATCTCCCTGCTGAGTTGTACAGCCAGTATACGACAATAGAGTATACTATTGGTGACAAGAATCATAATCCAGTTGGGGAATTTGATGTTAAGTCGGCGTTTGTGTTTGTTTTGGATACTTGTATGATCGAGGAGGAGTTTGAGTATGTAAAATCGGAGGTTAAGAGGGCAATTGGGTTGTTGCCGGAGAATGCAATGGTTGGTTTTGTGACTTTTGGGACACAAGTGCAAGTTCATGAATTGGGGTTTAGTGATATGTCCAAAGTATATGTTTTTAGAGGGACTAAAGAGATTAGTAAAGATCAGATTATGGAGCAGTTAGGTATTGGTGGTGCTGGCAGGAGGAATGTTCCTGGTGGTGCTGTTGGTGTTGGTGGGTATCAGCAGCAGAGGGGGATGCCAATGCAGAATTCGGGTGTGAGCCGGTTTTTGTTGCCAGCTTCTGACTGTGAATTTACGCTCAATTCGGTACGTTATTATAGTGTGTTTTGATTTGAAGGTAGTGTTTGTCACGTGATAAGTGTTTTTTGTTTGAAAATGTATGGAAATATATATTTTTTATTTTTAAAAATTTATTTTTGATGTGTTAAAACGATTTATAAACAAAAAAAAAAAAATTAATTTGAAGCAATTTTTTTTTCTTCATATTTTTTGAAAAGCACGGCCAGCGGTCCCGTATTAGGTTGTTTGTTGTTTTAGGAAAATAACATTGGGAATTTTATTTCTTGTTTATTGAGGAAAATTGTGATCTTTTGTTGTTTCTGTTTGGTTTCGATTTGAGATGTAGATTGTGTGTTGTTGATTGAGGAATTTTTTGTTGCTGTTGTTGTTGTTGTTGTTGTCTTTAGCTCTTGGATGAGTTGCAAACAGATCAGTGGCCGGTGGCACCAGGAAATCGGCCTTCAAGATGTACTGGAGTGGCATTGAGTGTTGCTGCTGGATTGCTGGGAGCTTGTTTGCCTGGGACCGGAGCTAGAATTGTAGCTTTAGTTGGTGGTCCTTGCACCGAAGGGCCAGGAGCGGTAATGCCAACTTTTGTGTGTTGTCTTTTGATTTTTCCTTTTCTTTGTTATTTAATTGAGATTGATTTAGGTTGTTGGTTACGTAATTTTGTATTGATGATAACTCTCCACCTGCAATGTTGTGTTATTTTCATCGAGTTGATTCCTTTCCAAGTATTCTTAAATACCATCAATGTATGCTAATCGAAAATCAATGTGCACCATTCATTGCCTAATTGCTTCACATTGTTTGCTGGTGATATGGTTTTACATTGAGATAAGGCTTCATTTTTCGTGAGGGAAAAGGAGCCCTTTATTAACATCAAAACTACTGTGCACTGTCTTAGAAGATTACATTTTATTTGTTCCTTGATTCACTCAACATTGGATCAAAAGTCAAGCTAAGATATATTTATAATGATGATTTTCGTGGCATTGAGCATGGTTTAATTGTGAACTTATTAGCTCTATCTTTCCCTCCCTCCATCTCCATCCACCTTTCCTCGGTGTTCATGACTATTGATAGGATCACACTTTACTGCCTAAAGTTAAAACCTCTTATGGATGCTGTTTGGACCAGCATTTAGTGGTTTGTGTGCTTATATAGTGTTTATTAGCATTGTGGTAATGTTTCCTTCTCAAAGTGCTTTTCACTTAGAAATGTATCAAAATAATGTTTTTTTCTTTTTTGTAAAAAAAATTATTTTTGACATCAGCACATTAAAATGATCCAAAAATACATGAAAAAAAATTAACTTGAAGCAAAAAAAATTTCAAATTTTTTGAAAAGCGTGGCCACGCTGCAATACCAAACGGGGCCTAAATATACCGCATATTGATTTTGTTCCATATTGATTAGCAAACCATGTTTCCTAACATTAAAATATATAGATCAGATGCCATTCCAGGTTCCTTAGCCCTCTATTTGGCATCTTTACATTTCTTTGCTGTGTTATTAGCAAAATCTGGTGCTAGATTAGAGCAAGAAAAACATATAGTCAAAAAGTTGTTTTTCAGAATGAAAAATTTGCTAGTTTCTGTTTCTTCATTCCTTGGTGATTATGAAGATGCTGATCATTTTGAAGTGTTGCAGATTATATCAAAAGATCTGTCTGATCCTGTACGTTCCCACAAGGATCTTGATAAGGATGCAGCACCGTATTTTAAGAAAGCAGTCAAATTTTATGATAGTCTTGCAAAGCAGCTTGTCAGCCAGGGTCATGTTTTGGACCTTTTTGCCTCTGCTCTAGATCAGGTATTTCTTGTTCTGTCTTTAAAACCTTATAAGCACATCTACATTCCTTGTATCGTTAAATTTAAAGTTGGCCTACTAACATACAGTGGTATACCTGCTGGAAGAGAATGATTCTTAGGGCAGTTGATAAGATACAAAGTTTGTTTTTTCCCGTGGACATTCCAGTCGTTTCCAAATGAAATCCATCTCTGCTTGCATTAAGTACAAAGCAAACCTTTATTAGATGGGACCAATAAGAATCTAAGCATGCTCTTTTATTTTATTCATTTTAAAAACACATCTATTGCAGTGTTTTGCTTATCATTTGACCTGTGATTGCTGTATGTTTTAGGTTGGGGTTGCAGAAATGAAAGTTGCAGTAGAAAGAACTGGTGGTCTTGTTGTTCTCTCAGAAAGTTTCGGACATTCTGTATTTAAGGACTCCTTTAAGCGTGTATTTGATTCAGGAGAAAAGTCTCTTGGCCTCTGTTTCAAGTGAGTCATCATTGCAAAACAAAAGCAATTTTCACTGTTATGGAATTGATGTTGGATCATGGTCCGAGCAAATAGATGCATACTATGCATAATTTTCTTCTCCTTTGTCTTGAAACTTCTTCTATACCTTTTCATTTCATGGACTATAGGTTGGCTGTGATATGATTTCTCTTCTTTCTTTGCAGTGGAACACTCGAGATTAACTGTTCAAAGGACATCAAAATTCAGGGGATTATTGGACCTTGCACCTCTTTGGAGAAGGTCGAACCATCTACAGCCTTCAAATTTCCTTTTTGTTTGCTTTATTTATTTTGGATTTGGCTTATTTTTAGGGAATCAAATGTGTTTCTGCTCTCCTCTCCATCAATTAAAGCTAGATTGGATTTGGTACTAATTATAGAGCCTTGCAGAAAGGACCTAGTGTTGCTGATACAGTCATTGGTGAGGGGAATACAACAGCTTGGAAGATGTGTGGCCTTGACAAGAGTAGTTGTTTTACTGTCTTCTTTGATATTTCATCAAGTGAAAAATCAAATGCTCCTGGAAGTGCAAATCCACAGCTATACTTACAGTTTCTTACAAGGTATTATGTTTGATGAGTATACTGTCTTAATTCTTTTTTGTTCTTTATGCTACACCCACTTCCTTTTTCGACGACATCCATTCAGTAATCACATACTGATGGACATTTTTGTTTTGATGCAGTTATCAAAATCCTGAGGGTTTGACATTGCTTCGGGTCACGACTGTCACTAGAAGATGGGTAGATAGTGCTGTTAACTCAGAGGTTGGTTATGTCCAATATATATGGCATATTAGTCGTGTAAGGTGTTTTCTCGGTTCAAAATGAAAACAGTACCCTTGTGTTGTCATGCTTAGGATATGCATTCTGTCAGTTCTGTTCATTTGTTAGACATCCCCAAAGACTCTTGTTAAGGCAGGAGCAACCTTTAATTATGTAGTCCTTTTAGTTAAGTATTTGTAAAAGGTTTCCCAGGATCAATAACCTGTATCTTTAGATGTATGTTGTCTGGTCTCTCATATGCTTCGTTTCTGCTGTTAAATTAAGATTAAGCTTCCTTCTCCCTGTCCATTCTCATTATGAATTGCTAGTCTTGCGCTATTTGTCTAGTGTATTTCTAAGCATTTGTTGAAACTGTAACTGATGAATTAGTGTTGATATGGAGGAACTTTTTCACTTTTGCAGGAATTAGTACAAGGTTTTGACCAAGAGACCGCAGCTGTGGTAATGGCGAGATTCACATCCCTGAAAATGGAGTCAGAGGTGCTTATTGTTTTTTTTTAAAAAAAATTCTTTTGAAGTATCTCATTTGCTGCATGTGTTGTTCTTGTCAAAACTTCGCTTTTTCTTAAAAATAAATATCTGATTGGCAATTGTAATGTTGTTGTTCATGTGTTTTATCAGTTTGTTACTGTTTCATGTTTGACTGAAATAATTACTTCTTGTTTAAATAAGGAAGACACTTATTTTGTGTTCAATTTTTTTTCCAAATATTGCCATTGTTACAAAATTTATGTGCTCTTGTTTCAGTTGATGTTTATCTTGGAATGCCATCTTTTTACAGTTGATGTTTATCTTGGAATGCCATCTTTTTATGATCTTTCTTTTACAGTTTCCTTGGTGATAATTGTGTCACCCTTTATAGAAGTGACATTTATTTGTTCATTCCATTGAAACTCAAGCATTGATTTAATTGTTTGCATGTAGCTTCTGTATATTTTCCTGATTCTCTCGGATTTCTCTCACAGGAAGGATTTGATGCCACTAGGTGGCTGGACCGAAATCTCATCCGCTTCTGTTCCAAATTTGGTGAATACCGGAAGGATGATCCGTCATCTTTTACATTGAACTCGTTTTTCTCTTTCTTCCCTCAGTTTATGTTTAATCTGCGAAGATCACAATTTGTACAGGTAACTAATTGATATTGAAGGTCATCTGCTATTCCCACTTTCTTTTTTTGTTTTACACTAAATTGAAGTGATTTAACATGTGCATGTTAAGTGTTATTATATGTTCCCTTATTTGGCTGCATCAGGTTTTCAATAACAGCCCAGATGAGACAGCTTATTTCCGCATGTTGTTGAACCGTGAAAACATTACCAATGCTGCTGTCATGATTCAACCATCGCTAATATCATATTCATTTAACTCACTGCCACAACCTGCATTGTTGGATGTCGCTTCTATTGGAGCTGATCGTATTCTCTTACTGGATTCATACTTTAGTGTTGTTGTATTTCATGGAATGACAATAGCTCAATGGCGTAACTTGGGTTACCAGAATCAGCCAGAGCACCAGGTATGGGCTTTTGCTTTCTGGCACTTTCATGGGGATCTAAATTTGAGATGGATTTAGAACCCCAAGTTTATTTTATTCTACAATGGCTTGCAAGCCACATGTCAGACATTTGGATTACCTCTTTGCACCTGTGGGATTTTGATTCCTTAGGAGCAACACACCAGTAATGCTTATGTGAGCTTCGTTGCTTGAGGATCTTCCAATGATAATTTTTTCTGTCAATTATTGACAGGACTCTACCTCCCATTTTAGAAAGGATGTCATAAAATAATGCCAACTAAATGTATAGAAGATGCTAAGATATGAATCCCTCCATAGCTTTACTTTTTGATACAAGTGTAGATTGCAAATTACCGTTATTTGGCATCATGCTTATCATGTGCAAAACTAGGATGAGTGCATGGGTGATGGAATGCATGGACTTAATCATGTTTAATTTTTCCTTTATGATTAGTTTACTTAAAAAAATTACTTTGTATTTAATTGGATTATTCAAGTTCAATATTGCTAGAATTTTACTAGTGGACCTTCTGTCTAATTGGTGTCTCTTAGTAAGGAGGTCCTGTAACTGTTGAATTAAAAAAAAATCATTAGAAATTTGATAACCATTTTGTTGACAGTAAAGTTGTGTCTGGTATGAGGTTAAAAAATTGGAGTGGAAATTTTAAGTAAGATTTAAGGATGAAAGTGTTATGGATGTAAAATCTTCTTCAGGGGTGATGTGTTATGTGTTTGGTGTAAGTTTAAAAGATAATGAGTAATAGGGGCTCCCATTAAAAGTTAAACCACTTCTTGAATTAAACCTTATTGTAAAAATAAAAATTATAAAGATGGATCCCATATGCAAGGCATAAGATAAATAGAGAAAAAATTAGATGATAAATTAAAAATGAGAGGGAAAGCACAAAAAAAAAAAAAAAAATTCCCCCTTGATGATTTTTTTACTCCCTACCCTTCGAGGGTAACATTTAACCACACTTTTGGGGTTGAATGTTACCCTCAACTTTTCCTACTCGGGAATTTTGTGCTACATAGGGGGAAAGGGGTCGTTCCTGTCATACCAAAAATAACTGAAGGTGTAAGAGGCATCAAGTAGGGCTAGATGAGGCATGATAACAAAGTTTGCAAGTGCAATTTTGGGGAATTTATTGGCAATTCTAGGGAAACAACTGGAAAACTTAGCTTTTGTTTTGCACAGTGAAGTCACTCCTGCAAACTTGCACTCATGCAGGAGCACACGCGTGCGTGCACACACACATGCATGTGTATAAGGCTTCAACTACCCATCGTGTCCTTATCATATAGTTGTCATCAACTCCCTGTGGAGTTTTTGTACAGAAAACTGTCCTACAATGCTCTTGTAATTATTTATGCCCCTAGGTTTCTAGCAGAATTACTGAGTACAAAAATCTAGTCTTAAGTATTCTTTCCCTAACCAGTGCCCCAAAGCCAGCTCCATGGAAGGTGCTGTGCTGTATTGTGAGTGTCTTATGTTCATCTTTTTGTTAATTTTGCTTTTTAAATGTAATGCTTTCTCCCTCGTGCAGGTGTTTGCACAGCTATTGCAAGCACCCAAAGACGATGCCCAAGCGATCATTCATGAACGTTTTCCCGTTCCTAGATTGGTGGTGTGTGATCAGCATGGATCCCAGGTTAGTTTTATCTCACACTTCCTCCTCTTCTTCTTCAAAAATTAAACCCTTGCGGCCTTGCCCACAAACAATAAAATACCTTGATATGCAGTGTATTAAATTCATAAGAGACTAAGGATCTATACATAACTGACTTCTACATACATAGCTGGGCAGCACGATTGGTGTTGGATAATGATCCCTTGTTCCAATTGTTTAATTAATAGCTGTCAGTTTAGAGCAATTTCTATAATTGGGGACCCAAAAAGATCCTTTTTCAAAAAAAAAAAAAAATTGTTAATTCCACATTGGGCGTCCACAGTTGCACTGGTGAACTGGAAGGTTAACTATTTTATAGAAACTTGCTCGATCTCATTATCTCATGTCACCTTATCAGGCAAGGTTCTTATTGGCAAAGTTGAACCCATCAGCTACATACAATAATGCCAATGAGATGGCTGCTGGGTCAGATATAATATTCACGGATGATGTGAGCCTTCAAGTTTTCTTTGAGCATCTTCAGAGGTTAGCTGTGCAGTCTTGACTGTAGACTTCAACTATAGGTTTTGAGTGTGGAGAAGTTCCCTTGAGTGTGAGATCTGTATCCCTTTGTCTTCCGCTCCATCCCTTCTTTCCCTTTCTTTCCATTGTTTTAAGTGCAGAGGATGGAACCCCACGTTCAAAAATTATGAAAGCTTACATTCTTTGGGGGTGTCGGGGAGGTATTTGCTCCCTTTAAACATTAAGGAACATGGAGTTCGTTGAGTAGTTCTAGGGAAAGAAAAGGATACTGGATTGAGAGTTGGAGGGATCCCTTTATCAATATCGGGAAGATGAAAAACATATTTTGACAGAATTTTTTTCTTGTTTCTTCTTTTCTTTTGTATTCACTCAGGTCAAATATGTCTTGTATTGAGATTTTAAGTTATATACTGAAATGGGATTGATGCTCCTAGGTTGAAAAAGTTCAGGGACTGGACATTTCTTTTTTTGTTTTGCTCTAAAGATTTAGTACACAATTTATGTACTCTCCCTCCCTCGCTGTTCTATTTATCCTTCATAGCTATACAGTTATTATGCTATGATGCTAGGTTTCTTCCTTTCAGCTACTTGACCTTCAAAAATGGGGTCATGATGTTACTGCTCAACATTTTCAGTGCTTGGATTTTAAAAAAGTAATGAAACGTTTAGATTTTGAGGATAGCATCTAAAATATCAGACTGTTGTGTTCATTAATTGATCTGAAATTTTATGGACTTGCAAATGAGTGAGTACTTGTAATGGAAAACTGAATCGTCATGATGCATTCTAACAGTGTGATTTCAAAATCCAAAAAACCAGAGGGCCTAATGATTTCTTGCTTCTGTTTTTATAACGGGTTAACATGATGACCTGATCGGATTTTACTTTGAACTAGATTTTATTTTACGAAAATAATATTTTGGGTTTTGTTTTTCCAATAAAAAATCATAGCTTGAATTACTAAATGACTTACTGCCGAACGCAACTCAAATCTTGTGCCGAGCCGATCTTATATTGGGTCTTATATCAATGAATATATCAAACTTCTTCCAAGAAATAAGATTCAATCCTAGTGGTTCCAATTTTCTCAAGATACTTGAAAATGAGAAATTGTTCCTTCTTTCTGTGTCATTCAAGAGCCTTTGGATCTCCAGTTCAAAGAGAAGATCAATAACATGGGATACAAGAAGATTTAACAAGCTTCCTTGAGCAAAATAAGTTTCAATCTTGGTAATTTCAGTATTTTCGAGAGATTATGAAATAGGAAATTGCCATCTTCCATTGTGTAAAGCAAGAGCCTTTGGATCTCCTAGGAAAAGAACAATAATAACATGGGTCTAAGTACATTTTGTTAATATATCAGTGCTTTGATCGAGTCAATAAAAATAGAGGCACCAAACTGAAATTTGCACCAACTCGAGTTAGAGTATGATCAAGCCTACAAAGTACAAACACTGCATAACAGTACCAAAAGAAACGGTTTTGAGTGAATTTTTATTTTTTCATAACATAAATTATAAATTACAGAGCATAGGAAGACATGTTTTTTTTTTTTTCATCTCGAGACAGTAACCAAATAATATAAAAAAGACTCGTTAACTAGTAATTGAGAGCCATCGTCTGAAACCACTCAACTGCAGAATCTATATGCCAAAATTGAATCTAGTCCTTCTTACTTGAGTGATCCATATCACCGAAGGACATAGCAGGAAGTTTGCCACAATCTTTATGCACAAGTCCAGAAATCCTGCCAAAAAGATACTTGTAAAATATTCCATCCCTTAAAAATTTCATCCACCATTTATCTCCACCGAGCTGCACCCATCCTGCTAAATATGATCCTGTGACAAGAAAAGCAGCACGCCACCTCCTTTCCTTCACATAATCATCTATGGCTTTAGCCATGTCTCCTGGAACAATCAGCCCTCCATTGTTTATAACTGAATTGCCAATGTGTCTGCCCAATACCACAGCATCTTCTAGTGATGAACCGCCGCCTTGTCCTAGGTCAGGAGTCATGGGGTGCATAGCATCACCAGCTACTGTCACATTTCCTGTGCTTAGCTTTCCAAATATGATCCCCCATGGCTGCCTAAACATCAACGGTGCCCATGTTAATGTTGAAAGATCAGCATGGCGGACCACGTCTAGGTATGTTGAAGGAAACTTTTCTGCATGTTTCTCAAGTACTTGTTTCTGTATTTGTTCGGGCTCTCCTGCCATCTTATCTCCTGAATTGAAAATTAGTTCAGAATAAATGTTCCCCGCAATGATCTGACATGAACGATCATTTGTGTCCAGCTAAAACGAGAAAGAAGGAAGGGTTTAGTGCTAACCGTTGTAGGTTAAAAACCAGTAAAGTTCTCTGTCATTAAGAGGAACAAAACCAGCTCTTTTGCCCACATCCACAAACTGATGAACTTCTTGCTTAAATCCATGGCCTTGAGGAAAAACTGCTAAACCTCGCACAGCTGACCGCCCTGAATGGACAGGTTCTGCCAGTCCTAGCCAACGTGCCACCACCGAGTTCACCCCATCACAGCCTATCAGAACCTTAGATTTGATTGTAGTTCCATCTTCCAAATGTATAACAACAATGGAAGCACCGCCTTGCTCTTCATTTTCAATGACAGCTAGCTTGGAAGAGAATTGAATTGAGTCAACCGGCAATTCCTCTGCCAGTGCCTCTAACAGTGCTTTGCGGTGAAGTGTCCTAATTCCTTGTACATCGCCCCTATTTCACACAAGACAAGGCATTAATTCACACCCAGAACTACGTCATAGGAAGCGAAGGTTGATGAGAGTGAAGTTTTGTCGGCATACACATGAAGGAATCCGGTCTGTCCATTATACATCAGTATTACTATAATATTGAACCGACAAAAAATTTCTTTTATGATTTGTACAGCCATTCATAGTACAGATCCTTGCATGAAATTGTACTAAAAAATTAATCAAGAAATTATTTTATTAAGGTTAAAAAAGTTTACCCAGTATTGGCCACTCGGAAGAGGACTTGTTGAACATCTCCAGCACTAACATTGGTTACATATCCCCTAAATCATACAAGAGGAAAAGAGAAGTGCACAGGAAACTAATCAATCACCCAGAAGATATATAATATTCAAATTCAAGAAACGATGGACAGACATGATCAAAAGAATAGAATTAGTGTAGAGGAACAACTTATTACATCGATGTAGGAGCATAAATGGGGGTGAGCTTGTGAGAAACACCAAGAGCATCAAGAGCAGGCCAAGCATTTGGAAATAGAGTCAAGGCTGCACCTGTGGCTCTTAGCCCTTCTGATCTCTCTAACACCAGGGCTCGAACCCCTACTCTTTTCAAAGCCACTGCTGTTGCCAACCCTGCAATTCCTGCTCCGACTATCACCACATCCTCCATCATTTCCATCTCTCTCTCCCTCTGCGTGTATGAGTGTTTCCTTCCACAGGGTGCGTCGTCTTGTTCTTATTATAACCCCATGTGCTTGGACTCCAAGTCTGACCATGACCCACTTGTATACATAGTATCTTAATGTTTTTCTTCATGGTTATCGAGCCAATTTGCGAGTTAATAATACTAAATCTCTTTTTTAAACTATTTAAATAAATAAATAAAAAACTAGAGGCGGCTCTTCGGTCATTTAACGTATATTTTAAGAGAATTTTTTTAAAAAATTAATTTTAATTTTTTTTTTAATATTTTCAATCGATTTGATATATTAATATCAAAAATATTTTTTTTTAAATAAAAAAAATATTATTTTGATATATTTCAGAGTAAAAAACACTTTAAAAAACAATCACTACCACACTCTCAAACATCCTCTTAAAGAGCTGAAGTGACATTGTACTGTTTTAGGATTTTCATTTTATTTTTGTGTTTCAAAAGTGTTTTTTAAAAAATTTTAAAATTTTTAATTTTTTTCTTTGCTTCAATTTTTTTTTTGTGTTTTTAATTCATTTTCATGCGTAGATATTAAAAATAATTTTTTCAAAATAAAAAAATATTATTTAAAAAAAATACTTTAAAACATAACCACAATCACCTTAAAGTGTGGTTTGTTATAGTTGAGATTATATTTTGTTCTTATTATAGCTTTTGAAAGTGTTTAATTAATTAATATATATTAGGTATTTTACTTAAAAATCTTTCTTGTAATTTTAGTTTTAAAAAATATAATTTATAATTATTTTTAAACTAATATTTTTAAACACTACTGCAAAAACTATTAAGATACTGTATACACATTTGTATAACATAATCTTTAGGATCAAAGGTAAAGTATTTTTAAAAAAAATTAATTTTTTTTAATTTTTATTTACTTTAAATTAATATTAATTTTTTAAAATTTTTAGATCATGCATTTATCTCAAAAATAAATTATTTAAAAAAAATATTATTTTAATATATACCACAACCACCGAACCCAAGGTGAACTTGTAAGTGCTCCTCCGATGACAAGATTCCATACGTTTTGAAATCGACAACGTTTGTTTAAACAATCTCTCTCTCTCTCTCTCTCTATATATATATATATAAGTAAAAGCATTTTTGTTTGTGGTCGTGGAATCCACAGCACGTACAAATTAAAGTAACCCCTACCGCGTGATAAAGAATTGTTTAAGCCATAAAGTTAAGCAATCATTTCATATTTTATTTTGATAATATATGATATCAAATTAAATCATAATTATTAAATTTAGGCAACATGATTGCTTGATTGATTTCAGAAATAAGATGAAACATAATCTAAACTAAATTTTTAATTGCATCATATAAAATATTTATTTAATTATTTTTTTAATTCGGTCAAATTCAAATTAAACTAAATATAAAATAATGACATGATCAAATTCATTGATCTAATTAGGATTTTAGTTGCTCTATTAACCCAACTAAACCGGATTCAAATTAATCAACCCAATATCTTGTAAGAAAAAACTACTGTTTTAATAAAAATAGATGTTTTGATGATTTATATACTGACGTAATAATCTAACTGTAGACACAATTTTGAGCACCTGAAATTAAACAAGCACACGTGTACAAATATATGATTTTATTAAATATATGAATGGGTACAATCTCTATCTAATATATTCTTTCAAAAGAACAAGACAATCCTCCGATTCTTCCCTTGGATTTGATGTATGGTGACTTGATTTATTTGAGTAATCAAGCCAAGATTTGTGCTTTGCAAGAACGCGAATTTGGGCGTGTATTACGAAGCGAGATTTGGTGATTTGATGATTTGAAGAGTACCTTTGATTCGTCTTCAAAGTGTTGTCCAAGAACTCTTATGGGGCGTTTAGGCTTGATCCAACGAGCTTAGCGAGATTTGGTGATTTGATGCTTTGAAGAGTACCTTTGATTTGTCTTCAAAGTGTTGTTGAAGAACTCTTATGGGGTGTTTAGGCTTGATCCAACAGAGCTTCGTTCTTTGTAGACTTCAAGCGTAGATGAAGGAGGCTTGAGAACTCTTTGAGAGAGCTTCCTTGCTTGAAGAGAGAGAGAGCGAGAGCTTCCTTGCTTGCGAGCTTGTCTTGAAGGAAATTTGTATCTCCCGGAATCCTCTTGGTGATTTGATGCTTTGAAGAGTATCTTTGATTTGTCTTCAAAGTGTTGTTGAAGAACTCTTATGGGGCGTTTATACTTGATCCAACAGAGCTTCGTTCTTTGTAGACTTCAAGCGTAGATGAAGGAGGCTTGAGAACTCTTTGAGAGAGCTTCCTTGCTTGAAGAGAGAGAGAGCGAGAGCTTCCTTGCTTGCAAAGCTTATCTTGAAGGAAATTTGTATCTCTCGGAATCCCTTTGATGATTTGATGCTTTGAAGAGTACCTTTGATTTGTCTTCAAAGTGTTGTTGAAGAACTCTTATGGGGCGTTTATGCTTGATCCAACAGAGCTTCGTTCTTTGTAGACTTCAAGCGTAGATGAAGGAGGCTTAAGAACTTTTGAGAGAGCTTCCTTGCTTGAAGAACTTGTCTTGAAGAAAATTTATATCTCCAGGCCTTCATTGCCTTTAAGTTGAGGCCCTCTATTTATAGAGATCTGTAGGGGCTCTCATGTCCTTTTCCAATGCCACATGACATAATTTTATTGGTTGATATTTATTGACGGAATCTTGCATTTATGAAGAGATATCTGATGGGATCTTGTATTTATGACAAGATATCTTGAATATCTCATCCCAAGTGTCAACTTTTCATTGGCCAAGAAATATATGAAGGCTCATTTATTTTCCATGTCATTTATTTCAATTTTATTTTATCTTTTCTTTTAAAGAATAAAATAACACATGGCGAAATTTGATTGGTAGAAAATTTGTGTTTCTACAGATGCCCCCTCGAGACAAGTTCACTTACTTTCAAAACAAGTGGGCATGTCTCGAAAAATATGGTTGAGAGGGTTTTATACTTTCGACTAAAATTTGATTTGATCATATTAGATTTTCACAATAAATAAATAAATCTTTTTGTGAAATAAAATATGATAGTCAAAATTGGAAATTTATGTACCAATCTTATTGAAATTTATCAAATCAAATGATAGGATATCTAAGTTTAATACCTCATTTGAAACAGTTGCATATTTGAGGACCAAACAAAATTTATCTTTATACCCGAATAGCAACCAATACTTTGACCGGGCCTGCAGGAAATTTTTTTTTTCATCGGAAGTGGTCACTGTAACATCTTGTTTTGAAGAGCTCATTGTTCTGAATCCAACGACGCAATCCGTTCGTGATTCCAGCTAGTGGTTAATGAATTATCACAAATTAAAGATTTTGATTCATATTCTCTTTCTTCTCTAGATATGCGTGCCCTATTGTTTGATGAATTATTTGCTTGCTTCATTCACGTTCAAATGCTCTTTCCTTTATAATTCCTTGTATTCTTAACCGATTGAGAGCAAAGGCTAATCAAATGCTTTTCAAGTTAGGAAAGATAGTTTGCCTTTTCAACAGTATAGGAAAACTTTGTCTTGGGTAGCAAGCATGTCGCATCCTTTGTTTCCTGAATGAACTGCCGAGAGAGGGTAAATGAAGATTGCAGAACCGAACAGGAATTATCGCTTTTTTCGCTATGACTTGAATAGGAAAAATTTGCAGAACTGAACAGGAATTATCGCTCTTGTTTCATAAGAGGAAAAGCAACTTGCATAGCCGACCTTTCTATCACAGAATACGAGTTTTTTTTTCTTCTTTTGTAATCAGGCAACGGTCTATAGTGTGGCTATAAAAGGCAACTACATTGTCTTTTTTTTTGTCACCAACTTAGCAGTCCTTCTGTTCCTTCATTAACTGTATAGCATCCACCTAGCAGCTCAGCATCACCGACGGTCCTAGCAGGTATGCATAGCTCTCCAGTATTTGTTTTACAATTGCAGGTTTCCTTCCTTTTGTTTTTTGTATATATACAGGACACAATTCTGAGTTTATGCAGGCAAAGTAATTAATCTGTAAACTTTTAACCAAAGCTCGTAAAACAACCTTTATTATGATCAAATTATCTTGATTCGAACGTCTATGAAATTGGAAGCAACGTCTGCTGTAGGCGGATTCACATGATTATTCCTTTTTTACCATTGTCAACACTGCAATCTCAACTTGGATTTCAACTGTGTGTATAATAAACCAACCGTGGAAAAACTTCCAAAGTTTCCAAGGCTTCATGATGCGTAAGTATACGTGATCTTCCAACCAGTGGTCTAGAATTATGATTTCCTTGTCCATCAGGCGTGTTTACGGTTGAAGTTGCTGCAAGAGATTCAACATCCTTGTCATCAATGCTCTCTAATCATTGGCACCACAAATTATGATATACTATCAGCCCTGAATTTGATGAGTTATGATATATATGTTCTCCCAGCTCTGGATTACTTCTGTGAAAGCTGCTAGTTCAAGGCGCCTCTTTTTTTCACGGACCTAGAATTCACACATGAAGGCCAAAGCAATTCTACCATCTCAGTTCTACAGAAGTCCATTTCACGTCAACATATATAATGTTTTTTTTTAAACGAGGGTGACCTTGCACTGATTGCTTCTTCTGCCATTCAAGCAATCTGGATTTATCCTTAGATTCATCAACGTATGTTCTATCTGATGCTCTTTCAATTTCAATTGGTCGGGAAGACCATGCAGCCTTAACTCAAAAACCACCCGTGATTGATTGGAGCTCCTCATTAGCATTCCGAAGCACTTTCATATCTGTCTCCTTGTTTGCATCAATTCTAACAAGTACCTAATTTCTTGTTCAACTCATGCATAATGTCTTTTTTTTTTTTTTTTTTTTTACGAAGTGCATTAGTTTTCTCTCCTGATCTCAGGTGCTTATTCTTAGAGTGTGGATTGGAAATCCATTCTCTGGTTCAGATAGCAGGAGCGACAAGTCACTAACCGTCCTTGTATAATCTCTTAAAGCATCGGTGACAAGAAAGATATATGTCCCTGTATAAGATTTTTTTTTTTTTGTATGTCCTTGCAGATTTTTTCTTCAGCAAGTCCTGCCCCCTGATGATCATAGTAATATTTTGCATGGACTCACTTTCATCTTCTCATTGAATTAACACGAAGCTGTTGCAGCAGTAGCGACAGAATCAACAAATCCTTCAGTCTTAAAAGTAGCGACAATTTGCAGTTGTAGCTGCAGCTTCCACTTGTAGTAAAACACCAGCAACTTGTAAAGGAAGTGTTTATTCAGACCACATTTCATCATCATCATCATCAAACTTTCCTCAGCAGCAAGGCAGAACCCAACAAGGTAATACACAGATATCTTTTGCAGCCAGCTAAAAATTATATGCTTCTCCATAAGGGCAACCAGGTCCCAGTAGTGACCAATCCTCGTCTCCTCCAATGGTGAATGGTTCCCCTACAACGTCGATTTCTAAGAGTGCAGTGGAACTCCAAGGACACCCAGCTGCACAAGTAACTAAGGCGGCCAATCATCTGATCAGCAATCCAAGAGCTCTGTTTTAGTGCCTGTGCAAATTAAATTCATCTCCATTTGGTGGAGAAAAAATATTCCATCAATCCTTGGTTATCCTCACAACTCTTCTTCATCATCAGCAGCAACAATTAACAAAGCATGCATTGCAGTTGGCTCAGTTAATCTACATTAATGCTTTTTATGCAAGCTCAAGCACTTCATGTAGCAAATTCAACAAACGTTGCATTAACCTATTGGGTTTTATCTGCGATAGTTGCATCAGCAACGTGCGCCTTCTTTGCACCTTCAGCTTCTCTTTAGATCCTATCAGCCCATCACATTGTTTTATCCGAGTCCTCTGGTGATAGATGACATGGCCTGTTGAGCTTCATCTTCATCTTCTTGAGAGTTTATTCCGAGGTGCTCACTTATGGTAGCCATGTTCTCTGGGCTTAGATACTTCATCATTGATATGAACATCTGCTGCATAGTTGGATCCTTCATTTGGTCCCTATCTGTTCTTGCATATCAGAAGTTGAGGCAGGAAAGCTTGACGGAGGAATATTTCTCGAACTTGAAAAAGATATCCAATGAGGAACTAACTCCACTGATGCCACCATTCTTATTAACTGTAAATTTTCCTCGTTTCTATTGGTTTTGCCCCAGCAAAGGAATTTGATCCGTCAGTGTTTAAAGCTGAAGCAACGGCTAGAATTAAGTCATTTCCTCTCGAAGAAGATGCCATTTCAAACATTTTCTGAAGCACTTCTGGTGACATCTTACTCATTATATCACCTGCTCATGTTTGGAGGAACCATACCAAATCTGAAGCCATTTGAAGCATACTTAGAAGCTCTTCAGGTCATCTCGTTGATCATATTTGAGGTAGTCTTAAACGAACATGTCAAGAGACATCTCTCCAGCTTATGTCGCGTTTTGAAACAAGAAAGATCTTGACATCTCTTAAAGACTTGTGCAGGTGACTTACCTATAGCAATATTCCAAATCGTTCTCTTATGCACAGCAACATCTCAACGACTAGAAGGCAATTTTTTTTTTTATTTTGCTTTGACAGTGAAGGTGAGCTTTGGATGTTGCAGCGCAGCAAGACCGAGTTAGAGTAATTCCTCAAGGCGTATGATGGAGAATTTTCTTAAGAGAAATCATAACCTTCAGCATTTGAGCAGAGATCACCACATTATTATCTTCTCTTTGCAGATAAAGGATCAAGTCACAGCGTATTTTAAAATATATTTTTTTTTTTCAAAGAGGTTTTTTTTTTTTTTTTTTTTTTTTTTTTTTTTACGTGACTGTACTCGGAATGAATTCTAAATTGCCTACGTACCTTTGTGGATAAAAAATCAAGTCATAACGTAGTTCAATTTTGTTTTTTTTGTGCCTTTCACAGTTTTAGCTCGTGCGGGCTAGGAGCTACATCAGATTTCAAGCATAATATCTTTTCAAGAATTTGTCATTGATAGGCTCAATCCTCAATCCATTCTCATCGATAATTTTGTAAGCCTCATTGGTGTAGACTTCTTGAACCACACAAGAGCCATCCCATTTGGAGAGTAATTTGTTGCCCCCATCTTGACAATACTTATAACATTGGTGGAGCGTTGAGGAGATGATACCATTTTCATGTATCTATGGTCGTCCAAGTAACATATTATAAGTAGTTTTGGCATCTATGATATGGAAAAGTGCATTGAACTTCATATCTCCCATGTGTATTGCAAGCCTTATCTTTCTTATGGCGCTTTGTCCTCTTTGATTAAAACTTTGAATCATCTGATGACTTGGGAAGAGTTTATCCATTGGAATCCCCAGCTCTTTCATAGTCTTAAGAGGTAGTATATTGACTGCCGAGCTCTCATCCACCAAGATACGATTCACCATTTTTTCATCAACATATCCTTTAATGAACAACGACCGATTATTGAGTTTTGATCCAAGCAACAAGTCTTCATCATTGAAAGATATCTCTGTTATGCATACATCATGAGACAAGCTTGAAGAGTGATCATGACTTTCCTTCGTGACAGGTTCAATAAGAGTATTCTCTTCATCAATATGATGGCAAGCAATAAGTGCATTTTCAATCCTTCTCATCTCTATTGGCATGTACTCATTCAGTGTAACAAGCTTTCTTAGACTTTGAGTTGAAAAACCCTCCTTTCTGACTGGTATGGACTTTCGTTGAATCTTTCAGCGTGTCGGCTTAATTAGCTTCCTCACCGTTGAGATCCTCATTCTAGTTGGTTTTGTCATCTGCATGCGCCTCTTCCTTCCTCTTCTATGCATGACTAAAGTCCATCCTTCATCATCATAATTTTCAGATGAATTAGGTTTCGAGTTGTCAACATGAGGTGCGAGGGTTATACATGGAGTTTGACTTGAGGATGCAGTGAAGCTCATAGGCAAAATGATGCCAAGCTCTATAGGTTCAAAGGAGCTAAAACTTATTGTAGGGAGTGACTGGCGTGGTCCTAAATTGACCATGGTTGTGATATTAGAGGCTGCTACTTCATCATCAAAAATGATATCTCCATTCTCGTGTAGCCTCATGATCTTATCTTTCAGCACAAAGCACTTCTCTATGGGATGACTAATCAAGCGATGGTATTTGCAATAGTTTGGATTGTCCACTTGGTTTGCTTCATCAGGGCGCTTCACCTTTGGTAACTCAATGATTTTTGACTCAAGCAAATCATCCAGCATCCTAGATATGTCTGAGTCGGGGAATGGATACACCTTTTCTTGTCGCTCTTTCAGGGATGGTTTTTTTATTTCACCTTTTTGAAAAGTAGTCGATGTCGCCCGATCATTCCTCTTAACTCCAGTTGGTACCCTTATTGCAGTCGAGTTAACTACTAAAGATTGCTTTCCCTCGACCTTTGAAGTGCTCTTTTCAAATCTATGACCTTCAAGCTTATTTCTCATTGGCTCTTACATAAGTAATGATGAGCTTTCAGCTGCCGCAATGCTAAGTTCCATGTCGTGTGCTCGAGTAGCCAATTCTTCAAAAGACTTTGGTTTGATACCTTGTAAAATATAGCGTAGTCCCCAATGCATCCCTTAAATACACATGTCTAACGCAGAAGTTTCGGTGAGCCGATCTCTACAGTTGAGGCTAAGATTTCTCCACCGATGAATGTAGTCAATAACAAGCTCTTCCTTCCATTGACGTGTATTAGTGAGTTCAATCATGCTAACCACACGACGAGTGCTGTAAAAGCGGTTAAGAAACTCGCGCTCCAGTTGCTCCCAAGTATCAATCGAGCCAGACTCCAAGTCAGTGTAACAGTCGAAGGCATTACCTTTCAAGGAACGAACAAACTGTTTTACCATGAGATCGCCATTAGTCCCGGCATTGTTGCAAGTCTTCATAAATTGAGCTATGTGTTGCCGAGGATTCCCCTTGCCATCGAATTGTTGAAACTTTGGTGGTTGGTAACTTAGAGGCATCTTTAGCAGGTCGATTCTTTGGGTGTACGGCTTTGCATACGAATACGAGGGTTGAATTGAGCTTTCCACCTGGTCTGTGATGGCTTCCTTGATGAGTTCTTTCAGTTGATTTGTGGTGAAGATGCCATCAGTAATACCGCGTATATTCTTCACAGCTCCGATTGCAGGCTCCTCAATGACATCTACTTGATCTACTTGAAAAGCCTTGGTAGTCGAGGTCTGGCCTCCTTCGTTCAAGCTCTCAAGTTTGTTCATCAACTTTGCTATCTCGTGGTCTTTTGCCTTGAGTGAAGTCGAAAGCCCCTCGACGAGTTTTGTCAAGTTAGCCACTTGATCCTCTAAAGATGTTGTCTCGGTTATCATCACTGACATGGTGCCAAAACCCGAAGCCTTACTTGGTGATTGACATGGAGAAGTTTCCATAGATGAATTGTCGAAGTCGCCTTGAGTGCCACAGAGAATTTTGTGAGCCCCACTTGACTTTTGTGGTGGAGTTGCTTGTGGCTTCATCTTTGAGGTGAGGTCTTGTGCCCCCTTGCATTCGAAGTTGATGTCAACTTAAGAGTCGGCTTAGTTTGTGCATACAACTCGACGATGGATTTTGTTTTCAATGGCAGAGTTGAAGAATCTTCAATGGTATGTCGGCAACTTGAAAAAGTAGCCTTGTTGCTTTCCGAAGTGACAATGGTGATCATGTTCCTCCTAGTAGCCATTAAGAGTTTGTTGAAAATTTTTTCTTGAAAGGAAGAGATGAGAGGTAGAGATTTCCCCAGTGGAGTCGCCAGAAATTTGTAGATATAATTTTGAGCACCTGAAATTAAACAAGCACACGTGTACAAATATATGATTTTATTAAATATATGAATGGGTACAATCTCTATCTAATATATTCTTTCAAAAGAACAAGACAATCCTCTGATTCTTCCCTTGGATTTGATGTATGGTGACTTGATTTATTTTGAGTAATCAAGCCAAGATTTGTGCTTTGCAAGAACGCAAATTTGGGCGTGTATTACGAAGCGAGATTTGGTGATTTGATGATTTGAAGAGTACCTTTGATTCGTCTTCAAAGTGTTGCTGAAGAACTCTTATGGGGCGTTTAGGCTTGATCCAACAGAGCTTAGCGAGATTTGGTGATTTGATGCTTTGAAGAGTACCTTCGATTTGTCTTCAAAGTGTTGTTGAAGAACTCTTATGGGGCGTTTATGCTTGATCCAACAGAGCTTCGTTCTTTGTAGACTTCAAGCGTAGATGAAGGAGGCTTGAGAACTCTTTGAGAGAGCTTCCTTGCTTGAAGAGAGAGAGAGCGAGAGCTTCCTTGCTTGCAGAGCTTGTCTTGAAGGAAATTTGTATCTCCCGGAATCCTCTTGGTGATTTGATGCTTTGAAGAGTACCTTTGATTTGTCTTCAAAGTGTTGTTGAAGAACTCTTATGAGGCGTTTATGCTTGATCCAACAGAGCTTCGTTCTTTGTAGACCTCAAGCGTAGATGAAGGAGGCTTGAGAACTCTTTGAGAGAGCTTCCTTGCTTGAAGAGAGAGAGAGAGCGAGAGCTTCCTTGCTTGCAGAGCTTGTCTTGAAGGAAATTTGTATCTCCCGGAATCCCTTTGATGATTTGATGCTTTGAAGAGTACCTTTGATTTGTCTTCAAAGTGTTGTTGAAGAACTCTTATAGGGCGTTTATGCTTGATCCAACAGAGCTTCGTTCTTTATATACTTCAAGCGTAGATGAAGGAGGCTTGAGAACTTTTGAGAGAGCTTCCTTGCTTGAAGAACTTGTCTTGAAGAAAATTTATATCTTCAGGCCTTCATTGCCTTTAGGTTGAGGCCCTCTATTTATAGAGATCTGTAGGGGCTCTCATGCCCTTTTCCAATGCCACATGGCATAATTTTATTGGTTGATATTTATTGACGGAATCTTGCATTTATGAATTGATATCTGATGGGATCTTGTATTTATGACAAGATATCTTGAATATCTCATCCCAAGTGTCAACTTTTCATTGGCCAAGAAATATATGAAAGCTCATTTATTTTCCATGTCATTTATTTCAATTTTATTTTATCTTTTCTTTTAAAGAATAAAATAACACATGGCGAAATTTGATTGGTAGAAAATTTGTGTTTCTACACTAACAACCCAAGCATTTTCCAAAATTATTACCTAAGCTGAGTTTGACACCTATGCCTTGTTTGTTTCCAGGAAAATGAATTCCTGAAAACCATTTTCCCCACTTTCCCATGTTTGGTGAACATAAAGAATATGAGTTAAAGGAAACTCAATTCTGGTCAAAAAGGAAAAAAGAAGTTTTATGAGACGAAAATGTTTTCCTTTCTTTATTCTAAGGAAAACACTTTCCCATTAAGCGCCTCTTCTTTGCCTCATCTTCATCTCCAAAAACTCTGTTAGTCTCTTCAGTGATAACATTCACACTAGCAAGCCACTTTCCAACATCAAAATGGGAAAAGTCGTTTCACTTGCAGAGGCTGCCAAAGGGTCATTTGTCTTCCAGCAGGGGAAGCCATGCCCATGTTAAGCCCGTCAGCATAGACTGGTGAGTAATTGCTTATCCTATGGCAAGATTGTCTGCGAACAAGAAGGAGAGGGGCCTTGCAGTTTCTGCGGCGCCCTTGTGTTAAAGGAAGGAAGTACATATGCTGGTCTTGAAGAAAGCATGGCTCCTACATCAGATGCTGAATTTGCAGCTGAGGCTTATGCTAAAAGGCTTGGGGGGTATGATTGAAATTCTGCAGCACGTACAACTGTTATTGACGACCAAAGTGATTACTACGAGATAGAAGGCAACAGGTGGCTATCAAATGAGGTATTCAAGTTATTGCAATATGCAACATACTGGTTGCATTCTCTCTGTTGCAACTGCCTATACGTAGTTGAGCTCTCTCATTTATCTTTTATTTTTTAATCTTTTTTTAAAAAAAGTTTCTCTTTACAGGAGAAGCAACTCTTGAGGAAGAAACAAGAGGAAACAGAAGAAGTAGAACTGGCCAAGAGAAGTAAAGTGGTTGTGACTTTTGATTTGGTTGGACGCAAGGTATCGAATTTTTAGCAACCAGGCTTTTTTGTGTCATTTCAAATAATTCTTGTTTCCTCATTCCTGTAAAAAATTCTTGTTGTTGCAGGAAGCTTTCTGCTTCAAATTTTAAATAGTGGCACAATCATGATTGTTCCTGCTTTTGACATCCCTTGCTCATTTTTTAAAAGCTTTGACTGTAATTTTGATGCAATTATATTCAAGTAAATATGACCCCAATAACATATTCCATTAATTCATTAATAAATTATATTATAAGTGATTAAATATTTATAGTAAATATTTTTTACATATTAGATATTTTTTTAAAAAAAATTAATTCATTAATAAATTATTTTCCAGTTCATTTTCTATTACACTACCAAATATTGGAAAATACTTTTCCGGAATTCACTTTCCCGGAATTCACTTTTCTGGAATTCACTTTCCAAAAGAAAACTACTTTCCTGCAAACAAACGGAGCCCTAATTAAAAGTGAACATGCATGACTGAAAGAAGACAAAACATAATGACATCTTTTCTCATTTACTCTATTGAAATCTCATGGGATGTTTGAGAGTATAGTAATAATTATAATTTAATATGGTTTTTTTTAAAATGTATTAAAATAATATATTTTTATTTTTAAAAAATTATTTTTAATATTAGGATGTCAAAATTTTAAACAAAAAAATCAAATTTTTAAGAAACGTAATTTTAACATGTTAGAAAATAATATAAGTTATATCTTGGGATCTCATATAATAATTTAAATTATTGGGTTAAGTTTGTTTTTTGACATGATATCAGAGTCTTGATGACTAAGTAATCATAAGTTTGAATCTCATCATCTCTATTTATTTGATAAAAATTAAACATAAAGTAATATGAGCTTGTGTAAATTTCAAGCGTAAAAGACTTTCACTTAAAGAGATGTATTAGAAAATAATATAAATCATATATTGAAATCTCATTTAACAATTTAAGCTATTAAATTAAATTAATTTTTAACATAAACATATTACCAAATACTACCTTAATTCCTCAGTTTTTTTAAGGGTAGCATCTAGGATCTTTAGTGTTGTGTCTATAAGTGTTTATTGATAAGATTAGGCGGGGTTAGAGTTTATAAATAATTTAATTTTTAATATTTTATAAATTTAGATGTGGGGATTTTATGAATTTACAAATCTTGCAAGGAGAAAAAAAATCATCATAGTACGTTGTAACAGGTGTGATTAATTTATGGCATCACCTGGATGGTCGAATGATTTTTTTTTTTCCTTGCATGTGCCTGAGTCCAAGGTTAGGTTAGATGTAGCTTTCGATTGAATCAATAATAACATATGCTAATTTTAAAGGGTGTAATTTAATTGATCAGATTTTAAATTTGTTCTTTAGAGATCACCAGTTTGAATCTCACAAGTTTCAAGGCCACATGAGATTTACATAGTTATTAACTTCAGAGCTCATAAAATTAGTTGAAATATGTACAAACTGATTTTAATATTCATATTAATTAAATAATAATAATAATAATAATAACAACATAGACCCAAACGTCATACTGGCACATGCCAGCAGTTGCCTGTGTTCAAGACATTTGGTCTCCTATGCTATTGCTTCATTAAGGATTATATATTTACGTATACTTCTTTCAATTTAAAAGTTTAAAATTATTTTTATATATATAGATATCTTATTTTTTTCCATTACTAATGAATATTCTCCCTACTCATATAAACATTTAACAACACAAAATCGAAAGTATTTGTTCCGTATAAAATTATTTAGTTTGAACAAAACATTTTATAATTTATTGTTTGGCTTGTTAACGAATACTATTTCAAAATAGTTATTTGGGGTTCGAAATTAGTGAGATGCTAGTTAGTTGAAGGTCGGATTAAATTTTCTTTTTGATTAAATAAAAAGTTCAACCATTGTTATCGTGTTTTCTAACAGTAAAAAATAAATTTGATTTGTAAATTCAAAATTTTTACTGTACATTTAATAAAATTGATTGAGGTTTTTATACACTAATAAATTTTAAAAAAAAACTATTAACACTAAATAAAATTCAAGTTGAAAATTTGAAAAATAAATACAAATCAAACACCTAATCCTGTTTTGCGAGGAGCCGGCCCTCAAAGGTTTTTTTGTTTATTAATATGAAAATGTTTTTTTATCTATATAAAAAGAGATAATATATTTAAATTTCATTGAAATAAATTAATTTTCTAGCATTATCCCTTTTTAATCAATACGTGTTACCTCTACACAAAAAAATAATTTTTTTGTTGTTCTATATCATTTATTTGATAAAAATAAAAATAAAAGTTAATTAGAGCAAATATAAAAAAAATCTTGGATGCTTTAAGATAAGGATAAAACAAGCATTTGTCCAATTAAACCCATTTTATCTTATTAACATGCTTAAGAGAAGTTTTTTTTTTTTTGCAACATTTTATCATGATTATAAAAGAAAGTTCTAATTTTTTAAAATGATATTCTAGGAATTTCAACACAAATACATTAAAAAAAATAAGAATAATATATTGTTTGCGCGTTGTCGTGGGGACTAGGTTTTGCCTGGCAGGACAACCTAAAATTACTTCGACCTAGCTACCTTGATTCAAGTTTCAAATTAAATTGTATAGGAGTTGATATAATATATTCAGATCAATTTGATGAGTTTAAATGTGACCCAATCAAAACCTGATTTGAATTAAAAAAAATTATAAATGCTAGCATTTTTTTTATTTTATATAAAAATATAACACAACAACATTCTAAGTCGATTTAGGTTTTCATGTTTGGCCTAATTGACTAGGTTGACTAGACAAAAATTAGTTATCTTTAAAAGATTATTAAAAAAACAACATTGATCTAACTTTTTTATATATAAAAAAAAAAATATCAAAATGATGATATTTTAGATAGATATAAGTTAAGTATATTAACTCACCTAACTTATGATAAAGATCATAATCCTTGCTTTAATAACCATGCCTTTTGAATTTTTTTTTTAATTAAATGATTAACAATTTTAAAAATTAGAGGAAGGGTGTCAATTAAATATTAAAATAAAAAAATAATGCAAAATAGAAAAACTCATATAAAGAAGGGTATTGATTTAAATTAAAAAAAAATAAAAAAAACAAATAAAAGAACATAAGGCAGTAGGTGTGGTTGGGCCTAGCATACTAGCCTTGTGTGACTAACCAATAACCCAAAAGCCTAGGTGCACCTCAGCCTGAAAACCCAGGCCCGAGTAACCAGGTTTATTTTTTTTTACAAGGAAGGATGACATATCATTTATGTTTTCTAAAAAAAATATATATATTATAATTTATTTGTTTCGAATTTAAAAGACTGGTTAACTAGTAATTGTGAGCCGTTGTCTGAAACCATTCATCTGCAGAATCTATATGCCAAAATTGAATCTAGTCCTTCTTACTTGAGTGATCCATATCACCGAAGGACATAGCAGGAAGTTTGCCACAATCTTTATGCACAAGTCCAGAAATCCTGCCAAAAAGATACTTGTAAAATATTCCATCCCTTAAGAATTTCATCCACCATTTATCTCCACCGAGCTGCACCCATCCTGCTAAATATGATCCTGTGACAAGAAAAGCAGCACGCCACCTCCTTTCCTTCACATAATCATCTATGGCTTTAGCCATGTCTCCTGGAACAATCAGCCCTCCATTGTTTATAACTGAATTGCCAATGTGTCTGCCCAATACCACAGCATCTTCTAGTGATGAACCACCGCCTTGTCCTAGGTCTGGAGTCATGGGGTGCATAGCATCACCAGCTACTGTCACATTTCCTTTGCTTAGCTTTCCAAATATGATGCCCCATGGCTGCCTAAACATCAACGGTGCCCATGTTAAAGTTGAAAGATCAGCATGGCGGACCACGTCTAGGTATGTTGAAGGAAACTTTTCTGCATGTTTCTCAAGTACTTGTTTCTGTATTTGTTCGGGCTCTCCTGCCATCTTATCTCCTGAATTGAAAATTAGTTCAGAATAAATGTTCCCCGCAATGATCTGACATGAACGATCATTTGTGTCCAGCTAAAACGAGAAAGAAGGAAGGGTTTAGTGCTAACCGCTGTAGGTTAAAAACCAGTAAAGTTCTCTGTCATTAAGAGGAATAAAACCAGCTCTTTTGCCCACATCCACGAACTGATGAACTTCTTGCTTAAATCCATGGCCTTGAGGAAAAACTGCTAAACCTCGCACAGCTGCCCGCCCTGAATGGACCGGTTCTGCCAGTCCTAGCCAACGTGCCACCACCGAGTTCACCCCATCACAGCCTATCAGAACCTTAGATCTGATTGTAGTTCCATCTTCCAAATGTATAACAACAATGGAAGCACCGCCTTGCTCTTCATTTTCAATGACAGCTAGCTTGGAAGAGAATTGAATTGAGTCAACCGGCAATTCCTCTGCCAGTGCCTCTAACAGTGCTTTGCGGTGAATTGTCCTAATTCCTTGTCCATCGCCCCTATTTCACACAAGACAAAGCATTAATTCACACCCAGAAGTACGTCATAGGAAGCGAATGTTGATGAGAGTGAAGTTTTGTCGGCATACACATGAAGGAATCCGGTCTGTCCATTATACATCAGTATTACTATAATATTGAACCGACAAAATTTCTTTTATGATTCGTACAGCCATTCATAGTACAGATCCTTGCATGAAATTGTACTAAAAAGTTAATCAAGAAATTATTTTATTAAGGTTAAGAAAGTTTACCCAGTATTGGCCACTCGGACGAGGACTTCTTGAACATCTCCAGCACTAACATTGGTTACATATCCCCTAAATCATACAAGAGGAAAAGAAAAGTGCACAGGAAACTAATCAATCACCCAGAAGATATATAATATTCAAATTCAAGAAACGATGGACAGACATGATCAAAAGAATAGAATTAGTGTAGAGGAACAACTTATTACATCGATGAAGGAGCATAAATGGGGGTGAGCTTGTGAGAAACACCAAGAGCATCAAGGGCGAGCCAAGCATTTGGAAATAGAGTCAGGGCTGATCCAGTGGCTCTTAGCCCTTCTGATCTCTCTAACACCAGGGCTCGAACCCCTACTCTTTTCAAAGCCACTGCTGTTGCCAACCCTGCAATTCCTGCTCCAACTATCACCACATCCTCCATCGTTTCCATCTCTCTCTCCCTCTGCCTGTAAGAGTTTTTCCTTCGACAGAGTGCCTCGTCTTGTTCTTATTGTAAGCCCATGTGCTTGGACTCCAACTCTGACCATGACCCACTTGTATACATATCTTAGCATGAAAGTAATTTAATATCTGCTTCAGAGTAAAATAGTAGACAGAGGTAGATTGTTAAAGTGTTTTTTATTTAAAAATATATTAAAATAATATATTTTTATATTTTAAAAATTATTTTTAATATTAATATATTAAAATATCTAAAATACTAAAAAAATATTAATTTAAAGTAAATAAAAAAATAAAAAGTTTTTAATTTTTTAAAAAACAAAAATAAACAGGATAATAATATTTTTCTTCTTGGTTATCCAGCTAACTTGCAAGTTAATAAAATGAAAATTATTTTTTAAACTATTTAAATATAAAAACCTAGAACAACGCTTAAATAAGATAATGATTTTAAATCTAGAAATTAATCAATCATGAAAACTAGCAAGCACCAATATTTTTATATCAAAGATGTTATTATTGTTTTGATCAAGGAAGCAATCCTAAATTGATCAGGATGTCATTTAACTCATCTTTTGGAGTTAAGTAGATAAGAACGTTCGAGGAGGGTGCAGATAAGGCGGCTGCCTTGCAGCATGCTTGGTTTCAAGTTTTAAGAGTATTTTAAAAAAAATTAATTTTTTAATCTTTTCAAATCATGTTTTTTTATTAAAGATAATTTTTTAAAATAAAAAATTATTATTTTAATATATTCATGAGAAAAAAATATTTTATCATATTTTCAAACATTCTTTTAAAGAACTGTTGTGACATTATACTGTTTTAGGATTTCTATGTTTGTTTTTGCATTTCAAAGGTATTTTTAAAAATTTTGAATTTTTTTTATTTTTTGCTTCAAATTAATTTTTTTTGTGTTTTTAGATAATTTTAATGCACTGATATTAAAAATAATTTTTTTAAAATAAAATAAAAATATTATTTTGATGCATTTATGAAAGAAAAACACTTTAAAAAATAACTATAATCACACTCGCAAACATCCTTTTAAAGTATGGTTCAGTATAGTTGAGATTATATTTTGTTCTTATTATAATTTTTGAAAATGTTTAATATATATATAAATTATGTATTTTACTTAAAAATCTTTCTTGAAATTTTGGTTAAAAAAATATAATTTATAATTATTTTTAAACTAATTTTTTTAAACATTACTGTAGAAACTACTAAGATACTGTGTGTGTGTGTAATCGTATAACGTAGTTTTTAGATCTAAGGTGACCTTGTAAGATATTGTTTATTTTTTTATTTTAAAAATATTTTTTAAAAAATTATTTATTTTTATTTTTTTATTTGCTTCAATTTTTTTTTTCAAATTATTTTAATATATTTATATCAAAAATATTATTTTAATATATAACACAACCTTCAGAACCAAGGTGAAGTTGTCGCAAGGTTGTCAATTCCGTTCCGTTCCGTTCAGAATGGCTGAAACATTTTATACCAATTTAAAAAACAAAACAAAACGAAACAATTTTCATCTCATTTTAAATCTCGGTCCATTCCGGATTTTTCGGCTAAATTCCGGCCGGAATATTCCGGTTTCATTCCATATGTTCTGTTCCGCTCTTGAAAAACCATTGAATCAAATTGAACCTTGTTCCATTTCATTAATTAAACCACCCAAGTATAAAAAGCTCATTTTCATTACTATTTTCAATAACAATGATATTAAAAATAATATTAAAAATTATTATTATTATTTTCATTAATAATGATATTAATTTTTTAAAATTAGATTGATGACTAATATATATGGTTTATATTCATGTTATTTTTTTCATGTTTATACTTTGTAGGAATTTGAGCAAAATAATGGATGCTTTAGATTTCATTAGCCTTGATAACATTGACCTAACTTTATATTTAAAATATTTGTGTTAAAATATTTTACTTTCATAATATTTTGATATTTTGTTTAAGTTGAATTATTTTAAGTTAAAGATTTATTTAATCTTGACTATTTAGAAATATTTTAAATTTTAAAATTATATTTGTTTGGTATTGTGTTTGAATTACATAATTTATAATTAATTTATTTAGAATTTAAATTATGTTTGTTGAATATATATATATATATATATATATATATATATATAGAGAGAGAGAGAGAGAGAGAGAGAGAGAGAGAGAGAGAGAGTTGCTTAAACAAACGTTGTTGATTTCAAAATGATATAGAATCTTGTCATCGGAGGAGCACTAACAATCAAGGTTAATTTTGTATTGGTATGTATTTTATTTTTTTTAATTAAAATGAAATGTTTTAATTTTAAAATATTTTAATGTGTTATTATAAACAATATAATTTCAAAACGACACATTAATTCCTCGGTGTTTACAACGTTTAAACTTTAAACGCATGAGTCAGATTTTTTTGAGGGTAGCATCTAGGATCTTTGGTGTTGTGTCTAAAAGTGTTTATTGATATATTCAGGCGGGGTTAGATTTTATAACTAATTTAATTTTTTTTTTCTAGCACGTGCAGAATCCGAGATTAGGCTATATGTAGCGATCAACAACAATAACATAGTTCCAAAAACTATTTATGTCTTCTACTTTGGTATTGCTTCATTACGGATTATATATTTATGTATTCTACTTTTAATTTAAAATTTTCAATTTATTTATATATAGATATCTTATTTTTTTCCATTACCAATGAATATTCAAAAGTATATGCTTCAAATGTATTTGTTTCATATAAAATTATTTAGTTCGAAGAAAACATATTATAATTTATTGTTTGGTTTGTTAAACAAAACCATTTCATAATAGTTATTTGGGGTTTGAAATTGGTGAGATTAAATTCTTAATTTAAATAGCTTGAATTAGTTAAAAAAAATACATAATTAAATAAAAAATCTTGATTTATCTTTTCTGACAAGACAAAAGAAAAACAAAACATAATAATATAATTTTTTTTTATCAAATAAATCTCGTTAACTCAAAAAAACTACTAGTTTTGCCATCAATTTTTTTCTCTTAAAGAGAAAAGGATGAAAACTAATTAGTGGTGGATCAATGATTTAATAACAAATATAGCATTTTAAAATATTTTAATCTCCTAAGGATATAATTATTAAACATAGTTAACTCTATGGATCATTAATTGATGTGAAAAATTCAAAATTCAAAGTTTGACATAAGATCAATTTTTAATTGAATTAAAAAAAATATTAGCCTTGCCAAACCTATTCAACTTTCAATGTATTGTAAATGAAAAATAAAAAATTGTCATTGTAATAAAATAATTGACCTATTAACCTATGGATAGATCGGTCTGAAAACTATACTTGAGTTATTTTTCTAAGTTTTCAACTTCTTTAGACAAAAAAGTATATTTTATTACCCAAATTTTCTTAGATAAGAAAGCGAACCATACACTTCATATATGATACTATGCTTATTTTTACTAATTAATAAGACTTTTAAAATATAAAAAGACAGAACCAACAAAGAAGAAAAAGAAAATTGTCTTATTTTTACTAATTAATAAGAATAACGCTGCCTTCCCGATCGCTATGATATTTTGATAGCAGCAGCCAGAGGCTAACTATGTTGAAATTGAGGGCAATTGTTGGATTTTAACACATGAAAATGCAACGAATAATGACTTCTTGCTCTCTGTTTTATTGATTATGCAGTTTAATAGAAAAACATTTAAAAATAAAGCTTTAAAGACAAGTAACAGCAACATTATCTCCTGCTGTTATGTAACAGAATTCAAAGGATAATAATTAAACAAAAGGATTATATCAATCCTAACAGAAATTGACTAATTCAAATAGCTAGTGTTTTATTAAAACTAAAACACATAACAGCTTCTACATCAGCAAATTCCACATCAGCTGTTTCTTCATCAGCAGTTTCTTTGTAAGCAGCTTCGGAGACATGAATTCAACAGCAATGCTCTAAAGATAACAATTTGCAGAATCACTTGTCAGCACTGAAATTTAGTCCTTCTTACTGGACAGATCCATTTCACCACAGGAAATAGCAGGAAGTCTTCCGCAGTCATAAACAAATACTAGTCTAGAAAGCCAGCCGAAAAAATACTTGTAAAGTGCTCTGTCCCTGAGAAATTTTATCCACCATTTATCTCCTTGCTGCATCCGTCCTGATAAATACGATGCTGTGACAACCATAGCGGCACGCCACCTCCTTTCCTTCACATAATCATCTATGGCTTTAGCCATGTCTCCTGGAACAATCAGACCTCCATTGTTTATAAATGAATTGCCAATGTGTCTGCCCAATACCACAGCATCTTCTAGTGATGCACCACCACCGTTTCCTAGATCAGGAGTCATGGGGTGCATAGCATCACCTGCTACTGTCACATTTCCTTTGCTTAGTTTTCCAAATATGATCCCCCATGGAGGCCTAAACATCAACGGTGCCCATGATAATGAGGAAAGATCGGCATGCCGCACCACGTCTAGGTATTCTGAGGGAAATTTTTCTGTACATTTCTCAAGCACATCCCTTTGCATTTTCTCTGCCTCTCCTGACATCTTTTCCCCTGAAATCAAAATTAGCTCACTATAAAACTTTCCCTGAAATGATCTGATCACATGAACCAATATTTGTGTCATGCTAAAATGAGAGAGAAATTAAAGGGATGAAGAGTGCTAAGTGCTAGCCTTGGCTAGAAAAAAACCAGTAAAGTTCCCTATCATTAAGAGGAACAAAACCAGCCTTATCGCTCTCATCCAAGAAAAAACGAACTTCTTGTTTAAATCCATGGCCTTGAGGAAAAACTGCTAAACCCCGCACCGCTGATCGACCTGAATGGACCAGTTCTGCCAGTCCTAGCCATCGTGCCACTACCGAGTGCACCCCATCGCAGCCTATCAGAACCTTAGATTTGATAGTAGTTCCATCTTCCAAGTGTACAGCAGCCATGGAAGCATCACCTCCTTGTTCTAGACTTTGAATAGCAGCTAGCCTCGAAGAGAATCGAATTGAGTCAGTTGCCAATTCCTCTGCCAGTGCCTCTAACAACACTTTACGGTGAAGTGTCCTAACTCTTTGTCGAGGGTAGAGGACTTCTCGAACTTCTCCGGTACTAACATTGGTTACGTATCCCCTAAATCGTGAGAAAAAGAAGTTCACGAGAAATTAATCTATCATCCAAAGCATGGTATTAAAATCCAAATTCAAGAATTTATAAATAATCAAACATAATGAAAAGAAAAAATTAACATGGTGAAACAATTTATTACTTGGGTGAAGGAGTATAAAGGGGGATGAGCTTGTGAGAAACACCAAGAGCATCAAGGGCAAGCCAAGCATTTGGAGATAGGGTCAACGCTGTACCAGTGGCTCTTAGCCCTTCTGATCTCTCTAACACCAGGGCTCGAACCCCTACTCTTTTCAAAGCCACTGCTGTTGCCAAGCCTGCAATTCCTGCTCCGACTATCACCACATCCTCCATCATTTCCATCTCTCTCCCTCTGCGTGTATGAGTGTTTCCTTCTACAGGGTACCTCATCTTGTTCTTATTATAACCCCATGTGCTTGGACTCCAAGTCTGATCATGACGCGCGCACTTGTATACATACCTTATCTTGCAAGTAATTAAGAAAATAATGTTTTTCTTCATGGTTATCTAGCCAATTTGCGAGTTAATAAAACTAAATCTCTTTTTTGAACTATTTAAATAAATAAATAAAAAACTAGAGGCGGCTCTTTTGGAGAAAAAAAGAAGGAAAGAAAGAAGAAAGGCAATCTCATTGGTCATTTAAAGTTTGTTTGAAAGTGTATGAAAGAACTTTCGTTTTCAAAGAACTTTTTGTATCAAAATGTAATGCAATAAAAATATCTGTGCTTTGATTAAGTCAATAAAAATATCTGTGCTTTGATCGAGTCATTAAAAATACAGGCACCAAACTGAAATTTGCACTAACTCGAGTTAGAGTATGATCAAGCCTGCAAAGTACAAACACTCCATAACAGTACTAAAAGAAACGGTTTTGACTGAATTTTTATTTTTTCAGAACATAAATTATAAATTACAGAGTATAGAAAGACTTGTTTTTTTTTTTTCATCTCGAGACAGAATTTCTTTTTTGTAGAGATGCACAAAAAAACCACGACTAATATTAGAAAAACATGTTGCAATCTTATTTATAACCAAGTAAAAACTAAACATATTTTATTAAAAAAATCCTAAAATTTGCTTAATTTATTTATCTTAATTAATCTCAATCAAAACCCAATACCCATTAGGTTAGGCATCTTTTATATACATTTAACTAATCTATTTTAATTAATTTGTAATTAACTAAAAAAAAATGTAAAAAAAAGGGATAGGTGCTTGTTCTTAGGTGGCCCAATAAACCTAGCCCCTTTTTTCTAAAAAAAATAAAATGAAGCCTTGTGTCCTTTACTGCAAGGTCAAATATGTGTTTTTTTGCCTTTTTTTTTCTTTTTTTTCTTCTTCTTTTTCCATTGGAAGCAAGGGTTTTTTTCAGAAAAAATTAAAGGTAAATAACACATTGTTTTTCTGCTCATTTTTCAACCACTGGACAAATTGAGTTAGTTTTTTAAAAATAAAAAATTGTAATTTTCAACATATTTTCATCTAGAAACACCCAATAAAATACTTATAATATCAATAAACTAACAAATAAACTCAAAACATTTCAAAATTTATTTCAAAAATACAAAATCAAATTAAAAAAAAAAGAAAAACAATAAAATGATTGACATAGTGACCTATGAGATGATTCAACAACCTAATAATTTATGTTGTTTTTCAAATTAGTCTCCAAATCAAGTAAGACAATTATACTGTAATATTATAAATTATTTTTTTATGTTTTTCATTTTTTTTCTGCTGAAAAAAATATATTATAATATTTTATTATTTAGCTAGTTAACAAAAAATATTTCAAAATTTTTATTTAAGATTTGAAATTAATGAAATAAAAGTGTTACAAAAATTAAAAATAAAAAAGGATGGAAACTAACTTGTGGTGGATCTATGATTTAATGACACAGTCTTTTAAAATATCTTCCTCTCCTATAGAAGTAATTATTAAATCTACCTCATCTCTGCATGATGACCGGAAAAACTTACAATCCAAGTAGCCAGACTCATTCAATTCAGAGTGTTTTTAAAAAATAATAATAGTTTTTTTTTAAAATATTTTTTATTATAAAATATATTAAAATAATTTTTTTATTTTTAAAAAATTATTTTTAATATCAACACATTAAAATGATCTAAAACCATTAAAAATATATTAATTTAAAATAAAAAAATTAAATTTTTTCACGGTATAAAACACTGTCCACTTAAGTGCTTTTTTTTCTAGGTCAGTCCATGAATTGGTGTGGCAACTATACTTAAATCTCATAAGTTATTTTTTATGTTTTTAATTTATTTTCCTTGACAATAAAATAGTTTTTATTACCCAAATTGTTTTAGATAAGAGAGTGCATATTATATTTATGAAGCATATTCTACATAAAACAAACTTAGTTAAATATTATAGAGGATGATACCTCCAATAATGTGAGGTAGCAAAACAAAACAACACTGACTAAAACATAATGAAAACATCAGAACCAAAAGAAAATTCATGCTTCTAACCCTGAACAATGACTTTTAAAATTGAAAAGACAAAAAAAAAAAAAAAATTGGTCACTTTGACTCGTTAATCATGCTAAGCTACCTTCTCCGATCAATATGATATTTTGATGGCAGCAGCAGGAGACTATGTTGAAATTGAGGGCCATGCTCTAAAACTAAGAAATTTGCAGAATCACTAGCCAGCACTATCAATACTGAAATTTAGTCCTCCTTACTGGAGCGATCCGCTTCACCATGGGAAATAGCAGGAAGTTTTCCACAGTCATAAACCACTGCCAGTCTAGCAAGCCAACCGAAAAAATACTTGTAAAATGCTCTATCCCTGAGAAATTTTATCCACCACTTGTCTCCTTGCTGCATCCGTCCGGATAAATACGATGCTGTGACAAGCATGGCGGCACGCCACCTCCTTTCCTTCACATAATCATCTATGGCTTTAGCCATGTCTCCTGGAACAATCAGTCCTCCATTGTTTATAATTGAGTTGCCAATGTGTCTGCCCAAAACCACAGCGTCTTCTAGCGATGCACCGCCACCGTTTCCTAGATCAGGAGTCATGGGGTGCATAGCATCACCAGCTACTGTCACATTTCCTTTGCTTAGTTTTCCAAATATGATCCCCCATGGAGGCCTAAACATCAATGGTGCCCATGATAATGAGGAAAGATCGGCATGCCGGACCACGTCCAGGTATTCCGAGGGAAATTTTTCTGTACATTTCTCAAGTACTTCTCTCTGTATTTGCTCTGCCTCTCCTTCCATGTTTTCCCCTGAAATGGAAATTATTTCACAATAAATTTTCCCCTCAAGTGATTTGATCACGTGAACCAATATGAACAGTGCTAAGTGCTAACCTTGACTGACTAAAAACCAGTAAAGTTCCCTATCATTGAGAGGAACAAAACCAGGCCTATTGGTGCTCTCATCCAAGAAAAAACGAACTTCTTGCTTAAATCCATGGCCTTGAGGAAAAACTGCTAAACCCCGCACCGCTGATCGACCTGAATGAACCAGTTCTGCCAGTCCTAGCCATCGTGACACTACCGAGTGCACCCCATCGCAGCCTATCAGAACCTTAGATTTGATGGTAGTTCCATCTTCCAAGTGTACAACAGCCATGGAAGCATCACCTTCTTGTTCTAGACTTTGAATAGCAGCTAGCCTCGAAGAGAATCGAATTGAGTCAGTTGCCAATTCCTCTGCCAGTGCCTCTAACAACACTTTACGGTGAAGTGTCCTAATTCCTTGTCGAGAATAGAGGACTTCTTGAACTTCTCCAGTACTAACATTGGTTACATATCCCCTAAATTGTGAGAAAAAGAAGTTCACGAGAAATTAATCTATCATCCAAAGCATGGTATTAAAATCCAAATTCAAGAATAAGTAAATAATCAAACATGATGAAAAGAAAAAATTAACATGGTGAAACAATTTAGTACTTGAACGAAGGAGTATAAAGGGGGATGAGCTTGTGAGAAACACCAAGAGCATCAAGGGCAAGCCAAGCATTTGGAGTCAGGGTCAAGGCTGTACCAGTGGACCTTAACCCTTTTGATTTCTCCAGTACCAAAGCTCGAACCCCTACTCTTTTCAAAGCCACTGCTGTTGCCAAGCCTGCAATTCCTGCTCCAACTATCACCACATCCTCCATCAGTTCCATTTCTTCTTCTTCTATGTGTGTGTGTGTTGCCAATTACATTGGGTATTCGACTTCATGGTGTTCTAATTTATAACCCCATTCGCTTGGATTCCAAGTCTGGCGTTGACCAAAAATAGAGTTGCGTACCATGTCTGGCAAGCAAGCAAGAATGTTGAAGGGGAATACATTGAAGGCTGCTGCCTTTTGGACCCAATGCATGGCACAGTACTCCTATAAAACCCGGCTCGCCTGGCAGGCTAAACCAATAAGTAACCTGTCGACCTCCTAACCCGATGCCAAGTTTAAATTAAACCCGGGTTCTTTTTCTTTTTTTTCAAAATGATATTTCTTTTTTTATTATTATTGAAACAAAATTATTTTAGATTCACTCAGGTGAAATTAGATTAATACTTTGAATTAGAGATGCAAGCTTGAATCAAGTTTAATAACTCTGGCATGGTGACCTAAAGTCCTCATGTTTTAAAATTCACCCATGATGACTTTTAACTTAAAATTTATTGAGGCAAGGCAAGATTCGAATATCATTTTGAAATTGGCAACCTCTATTTCTACAAGTTGTATGTACGTCTCAGACTCTCAGCCTATCGCTTTTGTAGCTGGTGGTAGATAGAAATTTCTGCAGCAGGAACATGGCACACCATGATGCAACAGACGATTGCTTTCAGCAGAAATCCCTTAGGCAAATACCGTTTGACAAGTCAACAGAGTCTCCTTGTGAACCAAATTCTTTTTGTCAAATCTGATAGACAAGCAGAGGGTAAGAAACTTTGAAAAATCTCTAGAAACCCTTGGAAGATTTCTCTTTAAACTAATCTTTGCTGGTAATAATTCAGGCTTCTATTAAGAGAAGGCACAACCTTGAGAGGGTATTCAAAACTTTTTGGTTAAGGCCATGAGATCATCGAGAGCTATCAACAAAGGTATAATGATTGTAACGTGTTTCTCATTATTTGTGAAAAATAATTTACATTTTGATATGTATATGCACAACATAAAATTCAAATCCTATGTTGTTAGAAAAGAAATCAGTCACCATATTTATATATTTTGATATCCACATTAGTAATTGATCGGTCGTCTGAATCTCAAAAATATATTTTTAAATTTATTATCACAGATAAAATAAATTTGTAATATGATTGTGAAAACCAGGTCGAACAAAAAAAAATTCATTTAATTTTCCTATAGTATATTATAATTAAAAACAGGGAGATTTGAATAAAAAGTTAAAGAAACAAAATTTTGAAAATAAAAATAATAAATTGATATGTCGTTAACTCAGTTTAAGGATTCATACATTTATTTCTGTAAATCCATTAATCATCAAAGTAAAATAAATATTCTTTCATGATATCCCTTAAATTAAAGAGAAATCGATAAAATTACAAGTACATTAATTAGACAAAGCTTTCTAATTAATTTCTTACCATCAAGCAAATTAAATATTAAAAGCAATTCTCATTCACTCATTCACTCAGAAGTAGCTTTAAAAGTAAAGTTTGTGAAATTATTCAAAGCAAACATTTAAAAACTTGATAATTTAACTTAGTTTATTCTTGCTTAAAAAATCAAGATGAGAGTTGTAATAATCAAATTAATTTTTTTGTTTTTTTTATTTTAGAATTTTGATTTTTCTTGCCTTGTAAAGATCAATTTCTAATCTAAAAAATTGATGTAAACCTCGTTGAGAGGAGAACTTATCAGATTTTATTTCAGAAATAAAACTATAATTTAGGGTTATTTATAACACTTATATATAACTCTATTTCGACTACTCTGTTTTTTCATACTCTTTATTTTTATTTTGCTTCCGGTATTTAGCTACAATATTAATTTCATCACCAATATCCATCATTGATGCAACATTTTACAATAGTATTGACTTTAAAGACTCGAGTGAAAGAAGAAAAACACACTGGTTTAGTTGCAAGATTGGCTGTGTAATAACTATATAGAAAGTGGTCCAGTAATAATAACTTAAGATTAAGAGATTTGTTTCCCTGTGGTTTCAGATTCGAGTCTTGTGGTTACTCATATGATGGCCACTAGAGACTTACATAGTCGTTAACTTCAGAACCTGTGGGATTAATCGAGTTGTGTATAGCTGGCCTGGATACCCATATTAATTTAAAAAAATACAAATTGGCAGTGTAATATGTATATTTACTAGTCCTGAGAGGAAGGCTCGTTCTATCTATTGTTGCTAGACCCCTCTCAAGATTTGACCCGAAAAAGAGCATGGATCATTGAGTTAAAGTAATTTTCAAAGGATATTTAGTAGAGTACTTGTCATCATTTGGTTGTTGCATTGAGAAACTTTTGTATAAATATCACATTTTTTTTTATTTATATTCAGAATGACAACATAATAAATAAACCCAATTACTATATATAAATATGAATGAAGGTTATTAAGATTATAAAGATGAAGGTTATTTTATAGCCTAAGCCATCACAATTCATGTAAGTTACGAAATGTAACAAAATCGTATTTGTTTACATTTATATTTATTTATAACTCTTATCAAATCCAATTTTAACAGAAATGGCCACCATGCTTTATAAAATGTACGCGGTAGTTTTTATGATTATAATTTAAAAAATATAATCAAGGTAAATCAATATTATTAAGACTGGCTTCATCATATAAGTTAATTTGATGATTTGTTGATTCAAAATTTAATTAAAATTTGATTTCAAGATAAAGATAAATTAGATAAGAATTGATTAGATAAAACATGAGTAAGCTGGTTGAAAACTAATTTGATTTAAGATAAAATAAAATAAAAATAATATTATTTTATTTTTTTAATTTTAAATTAAACTGAATTAGTTTTTGTGAATCCGTCCAATCATTGAGTACTGGGATTTTAAACTAGTTTTAATAACTTTAGCTCGAAGTTTTTATCGCGTTGTCATATCTTACAAGTTCGGAGAGAAGAATATATCCATTAATAATATTGTAAATTTTGAAAATCATTTATTTATTATTTATTAGTGGATTTAATATCACGCATGATTTTATTTTTGTGATAATATATTTATTATTAGGGTAAAAATTGATTCATTTGTGGGTTTGATGTATACAGATTGAATAAAGCACAACTGATTACATGGCAATAGAATAATAATAATAAAACAAATGAATGATAGAATTCTGTTTAGATATAAAACATCTAATAAGAAATAAGCATAGAGATTATTGCTATGGATCAGTGACCAAATTGTTTTTTCTTTCATATTCATATAACCTGGGCGGTGCCTTGTTTAATTTTGAATTACTTTTTTTTTTTATCAAAGTTGTTTTTATTTTAACAAAATAATTTCAGTTTTTTTTTATATAATAATTTGAATTGACTTGTTGATTTATAGATAAACATTCCTAACTCACGACTTAGAACATAAACATGATTTATAGATAAACTTTCCTAACTCACTATTCAGAATATGAGCTAACGGTCAATGAAAATTCAACAATTAATTTGATTATTAAATACCTGGATTATGAATTTAATGCGTGTTTAATTTTGTAATATTTTTTATAATTATAATTTAAAAATAAATTAAAAATGAATTATAATTTTTCTCAAACCCAAGTTTTTACCATAATTTAAAATAAAAAAAACATGTTTAAGTAATGAAAACCAAACAAATTTTGAAATTGTGGCCAGCATATAAGTATTTTCAACCTCAGCGCATTACAATATCAAACAAGAAGCTTTAGAGATCGTGTTTTGCCCAACTATAAAAATAAAATTGTTTGTTAACCAAATAATTATTTTTTTTATTGACTTCCATGTATAATTGTATTTCAAATCTTGATTTTATACAAGTTAAAATAATGTATTTTTTATTTATAAAAATCTACTTTTATTTATTTTATATGTAAAAATCTATCTCATAATAATTTTAACCAGATATATATTTTTATAAATCTATTTAAAAAAAACTAAAATATTTTTTAAAATGTAACCATAAAAAGTAGAGTAATGATTGACATTGCGGTTTAATTGTATTTTTTTAAAAAATTGAAATATTTTTATTTTTAAATTATTTTTACAATTTTTTGATATATTAATATTAGAAATAAATTTAAAAAAATAAAAAAATTAATTTAATATATTTTAAAAAAATCTACTGTATAAAAATAACCTTTTATACACTTTCAGTCATGTCACGGTAATGATGAGCGGAGCTTTGCTGGGCTTGGACTCGAAAGTCGAAATAGCATTAGGCTGCTTTGGTTCCCAAAAAGGCAACCTTTCTCTTACCAGGACATAGGCACAGTCATCATGGCATCCTATTTTGCTGCTAACAAAACAAAATCCTAGCTGTGCACACACACTTCACAGTACAAAATCCTTCCGAAGCCATAGAATTCCACCAATTACAACCTCAACACCCTCCTGAAGTAAAAGTAAAAACAGTCTTCATCGTCATTGAAAGAAAGCAACTCTCTCTCCCTCCTCTTTGTCTATCCATCTACTGATCCACGACAAGCCAAAGTTGCGTCTTTTTGAATAGGAAGAGACCAAACCATAGCATGGCATCGGTCAGCTAAACCCAAAATCAAAAGGATAGAGATAAAAGCATGAAACACAAACAGAAAGACCCATCTTTATTTTACAAAAGAATATACCATATCTTGTCTCAAGTGTCCAACAAATAAAAGAAAAGGAAAAGAATTTCCTATGCCCTTAAGCCATTAAGCACTCACCACCCAACAAGAGAAAGACATCAATACTATCAAAGAAGTTTCTTTTCCAACTCTTTTCAGCTCCCCTTGTCTCTCCTCAGAACTTCCTTCTCAAGCTGAAATCTTTCACCTCCATTGATACAAAAGGACAAGCTTTTATTGTTTGAAAGCTTGTTATTTGATTAAGAAAAGCTTGGTGAAGCTTTTTGATACAAGTTTGGAGGGCTAGATCTGAAATGGGTTTTGTTTAAAACGAAGTTTTTTTTTTTGTTATTATCTTGTCCAAATTTGCTGTTGTGTATCATAATCTTGTCTAGATCTGTTGATGATGCGTTTGGTTTTTTTCTGTTGCTAGAAACAGAAAAGCCCATTCGTCTATATTTTTGGCAGGTCATAGAGGTATAAAGATATAAATATTAAAACTTTGTTGAATTTCTCAAGAATTGAAGTTTGATCTTGAGGAGGGAGAGAAAGAGATAATGGATATTGATGATTTTAGATTGATATTGGAGAGTTCAGGTGTTGATGTTTGGACTTTCATTGATACAGCAATTGTTGTGGCTTCATTGGATTTTGGGTCTGAATTAAAGAGAAGGAGGGATGATATTGTGGAGAGGTTATTTGCATCATCAAGCTCATGTAGTAGATGTAGGGACAGGAGTCTTAATGACATTAATATGAACAATACTAGTAATGGGGATGAAATAAAGGGTCTTGTAGAGAAGGAGAGTAGCCATGAAGAAGAGAAGGGGACAAGGGTAGCTGCAGATTCTCCTGTTACACCAAGGTCTGTTAATGGTGATGGTGATGATGATGAATTGGATCCATATGGAGGGTTGTTTGATGATGAGCCAAAGAAGATTTTGGTTATTAAGCAACAGCTTGAAGATATTGACCAGGTTCTGGCTCTCTGTTGTAGTTCGCTGTTTTTCTATTGGGGGTGTTTGTTTTTGTGGTTTGACTTTGGTATTTTTTTGGTTGTGTTTTAGCCTGAAGATTCATTGGTTGATTTGCTTCAAAGTTTAGCAGATATGGATATTACATTTCAGGCACTTAAGGTGATTGACTGAACAATTATTGAACTTATATAGTACTTCTTGTTGTTGCGTTTGTTCTTGTTGGTGAAGTCTTTTAATTAATTTTCTGGTGACTTTTATTTTTTATTTTTTATGTTTAGGAGACTGATATTGGGAGGCATGTGAATCGATTGCGAAAACATCCATCTAATGATGTTAGGAGATTAGTGAAGCAACTTGTCAGGTATTGAAGATGCAAAGTTGTAGATAGTATGAGTTTCTAGCAGCTCAAGGTTCTTGTATTATCTGATTGAATTAAGTAGTAGTTAAAATGTTTTGATTTTTGTTGTCTTTGTGATTGTGCTCAGAAAATGGAAAGAAATTGTAGATGATTGGGTCAGGTTGAATCCACAAGGAGAGCATGCATCCTCTGGTTTAATGGGTAACATTCATCATCATCATCATCCAGTAGTTCATTCTCAATTTTGTTTTTCTGGGAAAATTGATATTAAAGTGAAATAGAGAATAACATTGAAGGGGTTAATGAGTTACAAATGGAAGTTAACAAGTATGTTTCTGCAGCTGATGGGGACTCACCCCAGCAGAAGATTCCCCAGAATGGTCATCACCAGGTGAAAGACAATCTTTCCTTGCCATTGAAAAGTTGTTGAAATTTTCAAAAATTCTCTCTTTTGTTTGCTTTCTAAGATTCTGTTCTTTGTGTTAGGTTCCTGATTTTGCTTACTCTCCCAACCCTCAAAGTGAGTGAAGAATCAGATTCAAAGTTGGATTTGGTCCATCTTTCATTCTCCTTATTTTAAATTTGATGAACCTGTTGTTTGTTTCCCTTCTTTTGCTAATGTCTTATGTAGATGGGAGTTCTGGATCAGATAGGAATAATTCCGAACCCGAAAGAAAACCAAAACCAGCTCCTCCTCGAAGCCAAACTCCGACCAAACCTACTCAAAAACCAGTCCCTGCATCTTCATCTGCTCCTTACAATGTACAGGTATCAAGTGTACTGAATGAGAGTCTTTTGTTTGGTTGCTGATAAATGTAGACATGATAGGACACTTTGAAGCCTATGCATTTATGCTTGTGTAAAAGAATCAAAACAAGAGCATTCCGAATAGTAAATTTAAATTAGTTACAGAATTTTTCAATTACTTGGTGTCTGTGGTTTTGTAGAAACAAAGAGAACAACCGAAAGCAAGCAATTTTGATGCTGATCAAAGGCTTGCCTCGGCAAGTAAAAGGCTTCAAGCGAATTATAAAGAAGCTGAAAATGGTTTGATTTCTGCTCTTTGTTTTCTGTCTGAATTTGGTTGTCTGAAAGTTCAAATTGTACAGTGTCACTGATTGGTAATTGGTGTCGTGCTGCTTTGCTTTGTGAAGCCAAAAAACAAAGAACGATTCAAGTGATGGACATTCACGAGATACCAAAACCCAAGAATAAGAACACCTTCTTTCCAAAGAACAGAGGTGCTGGTGGTTCTCATCAAGGGAGGCACTGGTGATTTTGGCAAAGAGATCACACATTGACCTCCATACCTAAAATACAAGGGACTTGTGGAGGGGGACACAGGAAAGCCTGAGTCCATTTTATCCATTTATATTGTTCTTTAAGGGGAGAAAACTTTTTTTCTCTAATTTTCTTATGATAAGAAAAAACCCTTAAGATAGCTCGTTGGAAAATATAGTTTTGAGGTTCTCATTTGAAACAAAAGAGGAAAAAAGAAGCAAGTTGCTTGCATTTGCCTCATCATAGAAAGAACCCTAACAGAAGCTCATAGAAAAATAGATTATTGTTGAGGTTCTCATTGGCAAACTCCATGCGAGTGATGAGACTAGTTAGGCATTGTTTTCAGGCATAGATGAAGTTCTTGTGGTGTTGTCTGGATCCTTTCATCATTATTTTAGGCTAGAAAAATGAAATAGCTTATTTCTCTTACAGAAGATAACAATACACTAGATGCTGAGCTAAGATAATGATTATTAAAGCTCAATGGCTTGGTCCTATATGGTGAGGATTAGGTTGTTGATGAGAGGAAAGGTGGTGGAAATTGGTTTGCACCAGCTATTATCTTATTATTATTTTCTTAGAAAAGAATGGAGGGGGGCTTGCTTTGAGAAATGCAAGTCAAATCACCCTACCATGTGTCCATGGCTTCTTGTTGGAGAATGGAGGCTGCTTTCCTGGAATACCCTAAAATTATTAGTTTAGACGGGTTTCAATTTTTTATTGAAAAATCTTTTCTATGAACTAGCTTTATTCTTTAACTTATTTCAAGCCAGAAAGTTTGACTGCATAGCTGTTTCCTTATCTTCAACCTTAGTCCCCAAGGCTTGTACTTCAAGGGTGATCCTAGGGCATAAGTTGCCCGAGACTGAATCAGTAAATTGCTCAGAGTTTATTAATGCACATTATATTACTCAGCCAAGGCAGAAAGAAGCCCCTTTTCAGCTCCAGCGCCTCCTGAAAAAAGTAGTAAGAATGAGAGGTGATAAGCTTTTTATAATCTTGGCATCTAACCATCTTCATGGTGGTAGAGTTTAGCCACCAAGGTAGAGTTTAGCCACCAAGTTCGAGATGGATTGGTGGTGGTAGAATTTAACCATCTTCATTGCAGTAGAGTTTAAATTCCGAGTTCGAGATGAATTGGTATGATTCCTTTACGTCTAGGATGGAGATCAGAATATCAAACTATAAATGAAGAAAGGCATGAGAGAGATGTTTTCTTGCTCCTCTGTTAAGCTCCTTAATTTGAAGAGTAAATGAGATACGTGCACAGATCATCTGGTAACAATGCCAAAAAACTTGCCATTTTTGCAAGCTTCTTGACATTTTTGTTGGAAAATACAGAACAATTTCGAAGATCAATTTCAACTTTGTAATCTCTTTTCAGAGAAGATGTGTGGCTATTTTCAGTAAAGAAAGAAGATGGCAACCAATTAACTCTAGCAATTTCGTTTCCTTCTCTACACCAAGAAACTGAAGAATAGAAATTGTGCATTTATTTAAAGAAAAATTGTGGGTTGATAATGCTCGATTCTGAATTTGAGCAGTGTTATTTAATAAGAATGTTTCTAATAAAATTGTTTGGGAGCTGACTGGTCAAATATCTAGGGTTAATTTATAACCTTGTCTATCCAATTAACATTCTAATTATTATTTTTGTAAAAAAATATAAAATGATGTTGTATTAACTTTAAAAAAAAATAAAGTTTTTTTGATTGACTTGATTTAATATGACTAATTTGTGACTCGGCATGAAAAAATAATCATTATGATTAGGAATTGACTTACTTACTAATCTATTAACTAATACATTATATAATGAAAATTTTGGAAAATAATTTAAAGAACATGATCTACTTTTTTTAGTTATATTTATATAAAAATAACATTATTATTTTTTTGTGGAATGAAATCGATTTACACAAGAATAGTAAAATTCATCTTTAAAAAGTGATTATTCACCAACTTTTTTTTTTTTTTGGTTATCCTTTAACGACCTTTTCTTTTCTATCTCAAATGAAGGGGTTGGAGTGTTTTTTTTTTTAAAAAAAAATTAGATCAAAATCAAAATTGAAAAAACTAAAGGGACTAAGACAAACTGACCAAACTTTTTCTAGTGAATTTGAGATTGATCATGGGATTTCTCTTTGTGTTACACTTTGATCCTTTTTTATTGAATTTGTTATTTCCTTAACAAATTTTAAAAAATTTGTCATTAATTCAGACATAGAAGGCTGCTACTAAAATAACAAGTTTGAGGATGAAAATGAAAAAGATTTTAGGTATTGTGATTTCTACAATATTTTACTTAGACCTTTTAATATATTTTATAATTGTAATTGGTTTTCCTCTGTGAAATCAAATTTTCAAAGGGCACATTTGAAATTTAGAAGTGCCAACAAATGTTTTAATAAAACAATGAGTCAATAATATTCAAGGGACTAAATTATAATTTCTTAAACATAAATGATTAAGTTATAATCACATTTGGAATCCAAGGATTAAAGAATAATATACTCGTTTCATTTTCATTAATACCAAATTCAACAGTCGTGTACTAGTAGAGCTCGTGGCAAGGCTTCTATTAATTATTATGCAAGGTTAATTGTGTATAACTAATCAAACCCTAAAATTAAAAGAAAAAAAAATTAAGTCAATTTGAAAATTTAAAACCTGTGATATCAATTTAAAACTCCAACTATCTCGAGATCTAGAAAGGTTCAAGCTGAAAAAAAATTAAAAAATTAAATAAAAACAACTTAATCAACCTGAGTCTGACCGGATTAAAACTTAACAATTAATTTATTAATTTCTTTTATTAAAATAATATCATTTTAATTTTAATTTTTAAACTTACCTATACCAACCCTCTAGATTTGTGATTTAAGAGTGAGATCACTTTGGATAAGGTTCGACGAGAGACTTTTTGGCTATTTATCTTTGGATAAGGTTACAGCCCTTGATGTTGATTGATTGCAAAATAATTAATTGTTTTTTTCTTATTTAAATAAATCACCGCCTGTTTTAATAAAAATAATTAATTTAGATCTACTAAATATCTCAATGATCCTGGTAGTACAGTAGTTTTTCTGGGAAAAAAAATTATAATTTTTTCATAATTAAAATTTATTTTTCAATAACACTAATTCAAATTAATCAAAGATTTTCAAAATTATGATTAAAAAGAAACATAATTTCAATTATATTTCACCACATTAAAATAGTGTTTTATATTATAGTTACGATTATTTTTCAAATTGTTTTTTTTAATATATTAAAATAATATTTTTTTATTTTTTAAAATTATTTTTATATTATAATACCAAAATTAAAAAAATATTAAAAAAATTAATTTTTTTCAAAAATTCAGTACTGCCGTGAAAATAAACACTGCCTAATGAACAAACCTGAAGTCAATCCTCCGTTAGCAGGGCATATGTGCTTGCGTTTTGACCTTGAACTCTCGAGTCTCGAGAGGACATATGTCCTCAGTGACCTAAGGTCCTTTTCATGTCATAATCTCAAGCACCCGACGACAAGGCCCTTTCTCATATCATAATCTCAAGCACAATATGTCCTTCCCAGGTGAAACCCTATTGATCAACCTGGAAAGGAAAAGGCATGAACGAAACTAAAGGGCTGCGTGTATAGACTGTGATCCGAGATTTATCAGATACATGAGGAAGAAAACAGCTCCTCATTCAAAAAAATTAATTGAGCCTCTCCATGGCATCGATTATCCAACCTTGGTAGCACTATCTGCAAAAAAAGAATGGAACTAAAGCGTATATAGCCCCAGCTTGTGTCTAGAACTCCCAGATAAATACTAATAGAATGAATCTCACCTCTGTAAGTGCTAACAATCCGTAGGAAGAAGACCCTGGTTGCGTTTAGTCCTTGAGAACAATCAAGCTCCCATCCTAGGCTTCTTTGATTTCTTCAAACTACTTAATATGCTGTCAACTACCACTTCATTTTTATTCTCAACCAGATCGGCAACAGAAGAATCAGATGACTGGAAACCATTTGTGGATGAATCAAGCATGCGTTTCGGATTTTCTGGCTTGTTCTTAACATCACCTTCATTACTGCTGTACCATGAATCAAGCATTTGCAGTAATGCGCTGTTTACATCTTTAAATGCAGGCTTTCCTTTCCCTCCAGGCCGAGTTACCTTCCCAGACTCCTTTTCTGAATCTGAAAATTCATCATCTGAGAGAGGATATTCATAATCAGGGGATGGTTGCCTCACACTTTCACCTATTCCTTTCATCCTTGACACTGATTCGTTTGCCTCTTTGCCAGAAATAGAATTGTCAACAGGACCAAGTTCTTCCCATGTAGAGTCCGATTCATCATCCTTCTTTGATGCATCCGATAATTCACTGTCTGAACTGGCTGATCTAGGATAGGTATTATTAAGAACAGTTCTACCCGCACTTGAACGCTTAGCCATTTCATTGCTAGGAATAATATAATTGGATTCTATTTCTACCCCAGGCATTATCTGAAGCAAGGATGCCAACTTTGGGTAACCGAGCTTTTTGGCATTGAGGTTATAGCCATACCTCTCAAGGAACAGCTTTCTAAAGCTGCCCATATTATATCCGCCTGGAAATTCCTTCAATGTCTCTTTCACAAGCTTTTGACAGTCACCTAATATCTCACTTCTAGACCTTGCAGAAGGCTTTTCATCAGAGACAGGTGAGGACACTCCAGTGTGAGAAATGTTCTGAATCTTTTTATCCCCTTCATGTCCTGGCTGTCTCTGCAAGTTAGACTGTGATAGGGAGCTCAAAAACATAGAACTCAGTCCATTTGAAGCAGGAGAATCACCCACAGTACTCTGTGCAGCAAACCAAGTGAGCTTGAAAGGGAAAGCTTCAGATGGAAATTCATCCACCCATTTCTTCTCTGATATTATCATATCCACCAGTTGAAGGACATCGCTTTCATTGTGAGATCTAAGAACCAAAGGTCCTTCCTTCAGCAGATTTCGTGCTATCTGTTCCCTGACAAATCACAGATAGAGGAGCATTAACATATGATACTGACTGCAACCTCTGTTTTTCTTCTTCTTTTCTCATGTTCTAGACATCAAAATTGATATTAATATCAACTATACCAAGTTCACTAGAGTTGAAAGAATCAAAATCGAAGTTTGCCAAATAAAAGGCCAAAAATGATAAATTACAGGGAAAATGCAGAATGGCATCTTGTTATTTGGAATTTTCTCATTTGGTGACCATTTTGGAACTTGTCGCTCCAATTTCCTTAAGAGTTTAGTCTACAATCAAAGTATGATTAACTTTTCTCAAATAAAATATGCAACATATGAAAAAGAGTTAACTCAATTCTTCATCATTGAAGCTTACTATTACAACTTATGGTAACAATTACAAATGGAATAAATATATTTCCAATAACTACAAAAGTGAATAGTGAACATAGAAAATATTATTTGCCCTTGTTCATTATTTAGGTTTGATACAACCGTTTGAACTTGCCGATATCTGATATAAAAAAAAAAATGAGCAAAAAAATAATAATTTGCGCCATGTCTTTCAATGCTTTTCAACTCAATGCAGAAGGTTTTAAACACGTGATACTGAAGAAGCTAAAGTGGTGTTGATGTGTCTCTTATGTGGCTATGACTTGGCATATTAGCCACATAGATGCCACCTTAGAAACCCACTAACATTTGCAAGATAAAGGAAGTGCATGATACTGGAATTCTTGCAAAATAACCTTCTTGCGCGGAACAAAAGCACCAAACCAAAAGTTCCAATTTTTGCATTTTTTCCTTTCAAGTTTATGGTAAATTATAATAACCCCTCAAGTATGATTCGACAAAAAAACCTTTCCACATTAAACAAATATTACAATGAATGATTCCCTTTTTGTACCCAGAATGTCCCTGGTATTTTAAAAACCATCCCCTTTAAATAACAAGGAAATTTTAAAAACACCAAGGGCAATTTGGATAAAAAAGAGGGTCTATGCAATATCTTCAAAATTTTGGGTGGTCTCCGTATCATGTGTTATTGTAATTTAACCTTAAAGGTTATGTACACATTAAGATTAAAATATCTTCATTTCCCTCTAAAAATTAACCCTTCTAGAACATTGAAAGAAAAGACTTGCCCATTTAAGGATTTCATTACATATAAAAAGTATCAGGAACTGAGGAAAACAAAGAAAGATTTTAAGACATAACCTAGCCAGTTTTCTGAGTCTTAATGAGCTGGGAAGTTTTGTTGGTCGAATAGAAAAATCATAATAAAATGAATGTGATGCAATTCCTGATGCCTCTCAGGTTCTCACTGTATGGGTACAATAACTCTTTTATATTCAGTATCACGTTTTTTAGTTTTATATTCTAACCTCCTCACTTTGGTGAAGAAATAAATTTTGAAAGAAAGAAATGAACCACTGGATAACAAAAGAAGTAAAGTAGCTGACTAGCAACTATCACCAGAACCGTAGAAAAAGAACAGTAAAGCAAGTCAAATTCATAAACCTGGTCCTTGATTGTGAGATAAGGAGGGATCCCTTCTTCGTGTCAATAAAAGATTTCATCTCTCTCCAAAAAGAATGCTCAGAAAAAACCTCAGTTTTTCCAGCATGACTGTTTATCTGCTCAGGTATTTCGGTGGGTTGATCATTTGATGTATCTGAACTATTGCCCTGCAATTTACACCAATTCAAAATCCAGTTAAATAAACCTGGACTTTTTTTTGGCATTTCACCATGTAGTTCAGAACGTATAGTAGTTTTATTCTCCAAAGTTGGTTCCACAATGGGATGCACTAAATCATCACCCTGAGTTGGAGCTTTTACAATTTTCTTCTCAACTTTCTCTTGAGGGCTCTCACCAGAAGGATCACATTCTTCCAAAGTGTACTCATTTTTCGTCATCAAGCTATCACCAGGAGATTCCACTAGAGCATTATCACTTTCCAACATTGAATCATCATCCTTGCCACCAAACAATCTTCTCCAGAATTTCCTAAAAAAACCCATTTCAGATGCAGAAACTGGTTCTTTCACAGCAGGCAGATGATCCTTGATTACCTTGGCATTAACCATTTCAACCTTATCAGCAACCGCAGGGGGCTGTTCAATTTGTTTTGGAGGCTGGGCCTGTTGGAGCTGTTCCATTTGTTTTGGAAGTTGTTGAATATGCATTTTGACAGCATTCTCATTAAGAGGAGAGGGTTGTTGCGCTTTTGTTGGCGGCGCTTCCAAATTTAGTTTAGGAGATGAAGGCAATGACAACTTCCCATCCACAGGTCCAGAAACAGAAATTTCCTCACTATTTGACTTTGAAGACCTGGTAATGGGTTGACTTCCATTGTCAATAGCAGTAGGTGTAGACTTGCATAGACCGGGCTGAAATGATTCCAGAGCTTTTACAGTGACACCACGTACATTAAACTGACCATCACCATTGTCCTTGAGCTTCAATATATGTGGCATGGATAAAAGGAAGCGGGAGAACTTTTTATACCCATACAAGTCTTTATCGACAGACACCTTACTTTTCATCAACTCTATTCGAAGGTCAGTAATTGACATTCCTTTAGGACATGAACTCAAAATGTGACAAATTTTCTTCATAACTGCTTTTGGAATTGGACGGACTGCAGGCTCTGAACTAGCCTCAGCCATGTCCTCGACCTTTGAACATATTGGTTGCTCAACAACAGCGAAGGGGTCTTCCAGAGGCCCCTTATAATAGCCATACCAAGAGGCATAGGGACCATCAGGGGGTTGGTTAAAATGCCTTCCAGATAGGTTTTCCCCTTTGACCAAAGAATTCCACAGCCACATGATGCTTGCAGCACTGCAGAGAACACTTGGGGCAGTATCTTTAGTAGCAAGCAATATATTGTAGTTGTTCATCCTCAACCGGTGTAGAACATTTGCAAAGTCCCTATCACCAGAAATCAGAAAAAGATGGGCAGGTGGTGGATTTTGGGAAACCCAACACATAAGATCAATGAGAAGAGACCTGTCAGCACTGTTCTTTCCACCTGCATGACCAGAAATTTTGCAAAGGCGTGAGAGCCATTAGAGCACGAGAGTTCATTTAAGACATGAAGGTATTTTCTGTGAAGATCAAACGATCCTACTGGCTCCCAAAACATATAATTCTACACTCTCAGCTACTCAAAACTATTCTAATAAACCTCCTGTAATTTTCTAAACACAAAAGATATTAACTTTTCAGCAACAGCACACCATTTAGCACTTTTCTTTCCTATTATATGCAGAAATTCATCCCATTTTCACATTCAGCAATACAATACCAATCAGTATAATTTTTTTTTCCTTTTAATCCATATGAATTCTGACCTTTCATCAAACACATACAGGCAATACTTTAACGATCAAATCCAATTATTTTCACTTCATTACTAGATAAACCCTTCCAAAATTAGAAAAAAGAAATCCAATCAACAAAAATTCACAAAAAGCTTGAAGCTTTAATACAAAGAAAAGGGCCAGAATCAAACAAAAATATTCACAATCAATTTCACCAAACACAAATATACATTATCATATCCATTGAATCGTCAACTTGAAAAACACACAATTCAAATTCTTTTCACATACCCCACAAGAAACTAGCATTAAGTATAAAAAGAATACACAAAAGCCAGAAAATTTAATTGTAAAATGGATTCAAAATGGAAAAAAAAAAAAAAAAACTACCATTAGGAATGTGAGCCAAGTTGATCCCAGTTGAAGAAAGTGCTTCCTGATTAGCTCTTGAAAGTTGCAAAACATCACCAAAAGCTGTAATTTGAATAGGCCCTTTAATCCCATTACCCCTAACAGCTGCAGTAATAGCTTGAGAAACTCTATAGACATTAACCCCACTTGGCAAATGGCAATTCTCGAAATCCCACCACACTGAAACCCTAACACTTTTCGATTCCGAATGAAAATGAGAGTGAGAGTGAGAGTGGCGAGGTGTTAGTGATGACGTTGAGAAGTGAGAGATGAAAATAGAATATAAAAATTGTGAAGAAGAGGGGGGTTTTGTAGTGAGTGAAAGGAGGGTTTTTGAAGAAAAGGGCTTTGGAATGATCATGATTTAGGGTTTTTTTGGGTTTTGAGAAAGATTTGAAGTGGGGCCTGATTCATTTCATGGGAGTAGTGGGGGTTTTAACTTTTAAGGCTTGTAAGAAGGGAAACACTGGCAGACAGGAGGAGGAAGAGAAAGATGAGAAGTGTTAAACCCCTTTTAAAACCATAACTTATGTGCTTTGCACGTTGCACGTGAGCTGGTGCTGTTGGATTGGATGTATGGGCTGGATGAAATTTGGACAAAATGTTTGGGCCTATTGGATTGAGTTTCCATTTGTTTAGTTTGGATATTTATAGGCCTATTTGGGTTTAGGGTTTGTTGATCACATCATTTTCTAGGTTTGTTTGTTTATTTATTTATTTATATTGTTTTGTAATTTGGGCCAAAAGTTGAGAAATTCATCCTCCGAAGCCTAATGACGAAATCTGATGAAGAATTCTTGGTTTGAATAATTTGAATTTTGACAAGTGCTACTTGATTTTTCACATGTTTATGATTTATATCTGAATTCGATGGATATCATTTGGTCAATTTTTTTTTTAAATAGCTTTTTTAGACATTTTTTTTTATTAATGTTTTGATAAAATTAAAAAAGATATTTGTGATTTCTGTTGAAATCCAAACCATATCCAATTTGAAACACACACGTTATGTTTATATATAGCTTATAAATGTAAATATAAAACAAAAAAATAAAAACAGGTCACTAAAAATCAACTTTTGGATATAAAAAAAGTATACTTTTTTTTTCTTTTTCTTTTTCCATTTTTCTCTAAGCTTGGAGGTATTTATAAGGTTTTGTTAGAGTTTAAAATGTTTTGAATCCATTTCTGACCTCTTGATTTTGAAAAAAGTATTATAAACTCTTGATAAGAACCTATTAAAAAAGCTTTGTGTGTGAACATACGAAAAATATATCGGTTTTTGTATGAAAGTTGCTTTGTCAAGGTTGACTAGGTTGCCCATTACATTCATGCATTTGAAATTGCCAGCTCAATCAACTAAAACTGTAAACAATAGAGGTCGGTTAGTCGAATGACATGTCACTCGCTTTCTCTTTTTTAAGTTTGAACGACACATGGTTTAGGGTTTTCTATTTGGGATTGAAAAATTTCAATTAAACCCCTATTGTTCCAATTGTTTTTAATTACATTTATAATTACTTTCAAACTTTTAATTTCATCCTATCAAACTCAATTGTCAGTTTCTAGGTTTACTATTGCTTTTTCATCATAAACAATTTCATATACGTAAGCATTTTGTTTTTTTTATAAGATATGTAAGTATATTATCTTAGGCAAATATTTTTTTATAAATGTTTTTCTAGTCAAATAAATAAAAAATTTCAAAGATATTACCTTCGCATTCATCAGTTTTTTTTTCTTCCTTAAAAGAATTTTCAAACTGATTTTATAATTTCTAAAATAGATGTGACATTTTTAGCAACATGCAAATTTTTCCATAACATCCAATGAGGTTGACTCTGAAAAAACTTCACAAGTCTTGTTCGGCTAAGCGATGATTGAATGAGGTCATACGGCTTGGAAGTATAACATCCAATCCACAAATAACAATACGTTACAATTGTTTTTTTAGTTTTTAATTATTTTCATGCAAAGCAATAAAAAATATTTCATTTTAATTTTTTAATTTTAATTAATTTTTTAAAATAATATTAATTTTTTAACATTCAAAATTTAATGAGTGTGAATCTCATTATCTTTATTTTTTAAAAATTAAATTAATAAAAATAAGATTAAGATAATGATAAACTTATATAAATTCCAAAAGTAAAAAAGTTTTTATATGAAATGATACATTAGAGAGACTTATAAAATATTAATTGAATTTTGTTTAATAATTTAAATTTTTAAGATGAGTCAATTTTTTAACACCATCATATAATATTTTCTTTTTAATTATGGAAAAATACACAGAAAAATAAAGTTCCTTTTATATATATATATTACTTTTAATCCATAATCCTGAAATTAAAGCATGCCAATAACTTCTTACTCTCATTCATTTGGTTTTAAATGTTCACGATTATTTTCAAATTAATTTGTGTTTAATAAGGATTAAGGTTTTTTTTTTTTTTCATATGAGCTTTGTTCATTCTCTTAAATGCAAACTCTAAGATTCGAACTAAAAAATTAAGATTAAAAAAACCTCTTTAATCAACATATATACTTACCTTTTAAATTTTTTTAACTTGCAATCTTAAATCAGTAACATAGATAGCTAAGTTCTCCATGCCATAGGGGCCCTCTATGGAATAAAATAATAATAATTTGTAATCGATGGTAGAAATTTTTTGTATTTGTTCATATTTCAACCGACAAATTTCAATTCTCAAGTCGTGGGAGGATCAAAGTCACATGTTTTCAAGGACTTCAGAAGGCATTTCGTAATCAACAATTAAGGCATTGTAGAAAAATTAAGGGGATAATGAATGATTAAAACAGCATAGCTTTAATAAAGGACTAGGTAGGTAGGTAGGTAGGTAGGTAGCTAGTTGAAGGGATTGTCACATTTATGTTACGCATGATAGGCTGTCACTTTGTGATGGTGAAATTTACCAATGCCTTCTTTTTTGGTAGACTGCCTTAATCGAAGTCTTTTCCTCTTTACAACTTAAAAAACATGTCATAATTTGATGCGAGGAAGGGCTAATTCAGGATTCAGCCACAAATTTCATCGGACTTTCCTTTGCATACATCAAAATTAAAGAAAGCCCACCACCATTAGTTTTTTTTTTTTTAAAAAAGTTAACGTAGATGTCTAAGATAGCTTGTGTGTATTCCGACTAATTTCACGGATTTTGAAATTAACGATCATATAAGTCTTCGTTAGCTCTGAAGTTTATGAAACTTAAACTAATGATTTTTAGAAAATAAATTTAAAATCTGACTAGTTAAATTACACTTTTCAAGGTTAAGCCCAATATTAGTCTTCTTATCATGCATGGCTAGAACAGGAGGAATATATGCTGGCTACACTATTGTTTCATATGTTTGACGTGCTGCAAATTTATCCGTGGATATATGCTCCATTGTACGAGAATAAATTAAGAATTGCAGGACAATTTGATTTGTTGTTATTGTGACTCTTTCATACAGAATTCATTCCGATACCTTGAAATTAATTAATCAATGCTCTCTTTCAAAAGAATTCTTTCAAGAAAATATATGGTACTAGCTCCATTTATCAAGAACAAAACTCATTCACTTGATATTTTATAACGACCATATATATTATGTTGACGACGTTCAAACTAGATTTGGAACTGTAGGTACCAGTCCTTTGGACGAGAAAATGATGCCATATCTTGATTTAGCATGTGCTAAATCACGATGATACTTGCATGCATAGACATATATATATATATATATATATATATATATATATATATATATAGACATAGGTCAATTTCATGGTCTCTTGACGAAGATATATCGACCAAAACGTGATTAAACAGTTTTGACATTTCAAAGAAGATTCATGGCAGACCATATGCAAATCTACCACTAGGGGCTCTCGCTTTAACAAAAAGATGTATTATGTGGCTAATCTTGCTTAAAGCTCGAGAGTCACGGGTGAATTAAGTCAATACAAGTCAGTTTAGATTATTTAAAAAAAAAAACTGAAACAATATCGGTTTTTTTAAGTCTTTGTTTTTCTATTAATCCAGCCTAGTCATTAACCTGAATTGGTAAGTCAGTGAATTGAAACAATTGACACCTCAAAGGAAAAGAAAAGAAAAGAAAAAAACAAAACTTTGAGGAGATGTAGCTCAATTGATCAGATTCTAAGTTTGTTTTCTAAAAATTACTATTTCAAGTTCCATGAACCTCAAAGCCACTGAAAGTTTATATGGTTGTTAACTTCAGGGCTCTAGAATTAGTCGAGGTACGCGCAAATTAACCCGGATATCCATGTTAATAAAAAAAAAAACAAGAAGATCGAAGGAGAAAATTAAACATGATTCTGAATGCTGCATGAACTTAAGTGGAAGAATAAAATTAATTTGCTTTGGAAAAACCTATCAGCTTATAAAAATTTCAGCCTCTTTCCTCTTCCAATGAGAAGGAAAGAAAACAGAAGTTATCTTGAAGTTGCTGAATCTCATAGTTGGTGTCATCAAGTAGATGCCACATTTATTTAATTAAATGTATATGAGCCTTCGGTGTCACCTTCTGGTTTCTTTATCTTAAATTACCCTTTGCTTTAAATTAGACAAAATCAACTATTTTACTTTCAATTAAAGTTGGTTCAAGTCCCTTTCATCCAATTATTTACTAATTAAACGGATAAGTAATTGTCGTATATTGTGATGTGACAGGGTATATTAGATCTCGAGAAATTTTACAGTACTTCACCGGAACTATATATTATCAATAGTTAATTATTCTAAATATATTTTCTGATGAAGAAAGAAATGTATACAAAGATGAAAGAAAAACAAAAATACTTTGAATATTCATATCTAAGTTCAAAATTTTATTATTTTTTTCATAATTTTTACTCTGGTTTTTTTGTCTCTCTTTTTTATAATATAAAATTTCTTGTGCGACCTTAATTTACTTGTAGTAGAGAATAATAGGATTAATTTGACCTAATTATAAAGAAGAGGGATCGAATATGATTTTTCACCTATATACATATGCAGATATTTTATGATTTCAAATTTGAACCGTATGATTATTAATATGATGACTATTAGGAGCTTACATAATCGTTTTCATCCATAAGATACGCGCAAGGTAACCCAGACAACCACATTAATTAAAAAAGAAAAAGAAAGAATGCACTTGTTCATCATCTCTATCATTTTAAAGTAGCTATTGGATCCTTAACATTTTCTATCCGTTTTCAAAAAAAATCAAAATAATGTTAGAAATTTGAAATCTTTCTATGAAAACTACACATTTTACTCGATTCTCAACTATCTAGAAACCAAATGCTCTCTTTTAAACCGTAAAATTCAATGTAACAAAATTATTAAACTATATATATACATACAGGGATATGGGTATTTAAAAATTTGCCATATTTTATGAGAATGGTTGAAATTGGATGGTTATATATGTTTCTTGTTCTTGAAGCCTTTGAAATAGCTAGGCATCATCGAATTCTTTATTCTTTGAGGAACACTGAAAAGCTCTTTATGTAATGTTTGCTGGCCATTACGTAATTAAAAATAATAGATTATCATGCTTTTGAAAAAGTAAACATATGCAAATAAATAAACGGATGTAAAATGAGAACCAGGAATGTTAACCTTTACTTTATCAATCACGTACCACAAAATATATGCATATCTATATCAAGTAAAGCGGAACCTTCACCTCAATGAAATCTTACTTATTAAATTCTATTGTATGGTCTACGCATTTTTTTATGGGCAATAATTTGCATTAAAACAGCAAAAAAAGAGAGGAAAAAACAAAACAAAAACGAATCTACAGAATTTATGGATATGCAGATATACCGAACCAAGAAAAGCTACATTACTAGAACACTACATAAACAAATAATGTAGCTTGATGTACATTCTGTCAATCAATCCAAATTAAACAAAGAAAAATATAAAAATAAAAAAGGAGGAGGCTAGGGTTTCATACTTGATATTGCATAATCACTTTATTCTTAAGAAAAATTATGTTAACCTACCCATAAAGAAATTATATATAAGTTAAAATAAAAATACTATTCTACTCTTAATAAATAAAACAAAATAAAATATATTTCTTAACATCTCCCCTCAAACTCACGATGCGACAACTACAAGCATCGATAATTTGCCAACTAGAAAACAAAAACGAGAAATAAAATGCGACTTGATAAAAAAATTTATAATCCGCAAAGAAGAAGAAATAAAAGGCAAAGTAATGGTGTCATGCTTGAGATGATGATGAGTAAGATGAAAATTGATCTAAATGTGCTTAATTCGTTCATGAAAAACCGAGTTATGAGCAATCTGAATAGAACTCTAGTTGTCACCATACATAAGAGTAGGATGAGAAAGGGAGACTTTCATAAATGCAAGTAACCAACATAACCAAACAATCTCTTTGGTAGTAGATGTCATAATAGGCCGCTCAAGAATATCTACAACATATTTTTACTAAGAAAGAAGGTAACATTTGGGTGAGTAAGCTACTTCAATACCCAAGAAATGTCGTAGATAACCCAAATCTTTAATTTCAAACTGTTTAGTTAACTCTGTCTTCAAAACTGAAATACCATCAATGTCATCACCAGTAATAATCATATCATCAACTTATAAAGATAAAATGACACGATATGCATCAATGCACTTAACAAAAAGAATAAAATCATGACTACTAGAAACAAATCCAAGAAAAGAGATCTCAACAGAAAATTTCTCAAACCAAGTACGAGGTGTTTGTTTAAGACCATATAAAACTTTTTTGAGCTTACAAACATACCTAGAGTCATGTGAAACACTAGGAGGGTGCGTCATATAAACTTTTTTTTGAAGATCTCCATTCAAGAAGACATTTTTAATATCAAGTTGAGAGATATGTCACTGACGAACCAAAACTACTATAATAAGAGTATGAATATTAGTTATTTTTATAACAGGGGTAAATATCTCCTCATAATTCATACCATACTGTTGAAAGTATCCTTTTGCAACTAACCTACCTTTGTATCACTCAATAAATCCATCAGAATTAGTCTTGATCTTATACATCCAATGACAACTAACAACACTTTTACTAGGAGGTAGAGGAACCAAATCCCAAGTATTTGTCTTATGCAAAGTATAAAGTTTCTCATCCATAGCTTGCTGTAAAAGATAATCAAGAATTGCCTCTTTATAAGAAGAATTTTTAGAGAGACAACGAATAGAAGCTAAAAAAAAGTAAATAATGAAGAATAACAAGAATAAGAATAATATGGTAATTTTATGGACTTACGAATGTGTATGGATTGACGTAGAGGTAAATCCACAATCTCAGATGGAGCTGAAGGGCATGTAGAGGAGAATGAATCATCAGGTGTGCTAGAGAGTAAAGAGTCAATACCTGCAGAATGATCCGTACGAGTTGGTCGAACATGAGGAGGGATATTTGAGGTACTAGGAACCTTAGATGATAAACTATTAGAATCCTCAGAAAAAAGAATCTATACAAATATGATTAGATGTAGTCAAATTATGAGTAGTGGATGAAATAGAAAAGAAAGGTATATGCTCGAGAAAGATAACATGACGAGACACATAAAATTTCTAAGTTATTGGATCAAAACAACGATATCCTTTTTTACCTTCACTATAACCAAGAAAGACATAAATAACAGATCGAGAGAACAACTTATTGTGATTTACATGAGGACAAAGAACGAAACAAATACAACAAAAATTTATAAAGGAGGAATAATCAGGGGCATACCCATATAACTTTTCAAAAGGAGAAAAACTTGAAATATAAGAAGATGAAATTGTATTAATCAAACTTATAGCAGTAAGAACAACTTCTTCCTAAAACTCACTAGGAACAAAAGCAGACAACAATAGAAAAATAATATGTTTCGACTGTCATAACCCATTTCTGGGTTATTCCTAATTAAATTCACATTTTTTCTTTCCAAAAAATAAAATAAAGAAAGCAAGAAGACTGGCAACTTGGAAAACCAGGCCGGGGAGGATTTCAAACATATAAAAAGATTAAGGTGCAATTTTGGACAAATTGGAAGCCTAATTATACCCAAAACTGAAGAGACAATGCTGATTCAAGGTCAAATTAATCATTATTGGACGAATCTGCATAAAAATTAAGCCGGAGGATATAATTAGATTTTTAATAGGCCAATTTGATTTAATCATGAGCCAAATTAAAGTTTAATTATGTTTAAAAATTAATCTAGGTCTAATCAAAGGATTTAATTAGGTGCAAGGACTTAATTATACTTTTCAAATTAATTTTATTAGGTGTTTAACTAGTGAAAAATTAAGTTTGAGAGCCTAATTTGGACTTAATTGAGAAGATTAAAACTTTAGGAGATCAAATTTAATTTTTACCAAGTCAATTGATTCAAATCAGGGGTAAAATTGCAAGAAAATCAAAATTATGGGGTTAATTAAGAGCTAAATTGAAAAACTTTATAGCCAACGACCAAAATAAAAAATAGGTGTCGAACTCTAAGGACCCAATCGGCTGAAATCAAGGGTAAAATTAAAGAAATTTGAAAGTTTAATGGCCAATTAGGGGTTAAATTGAAGAAATTCGAGATCAAGGATCAAAATAAAAAAATCATTGAATTATAGGCCTTAAATTGAAGTTCATCAGTTGTATAATTGCAAAAATTGAAAATTTGAAGCCAATCAAGGATGTGATTGAGAGAAACTAGAAATCAAAAGACTAAAGTGAAAAACACCAAAATGACACTGTTTTGGAGTTGACTGTTCATGTTATTCTCCAGAGAGGCTACTCGAGTGACCTCATTCCCAAGGCATTTTATGTCTCATCCCCGTACTAAATTGGACAAAACTTACACAAAAATGATCACTTGACATCTGACTACACGCCGTTGTAATCCTTTCTTACTAATGGACACCATAGTGGTTATGGTATCGCCTTAAAGTGGTCAACTTAACCAACTCTTTTCTTGCAACAAAACTGACATCCTATGATAAGTTCTTTGAACCAATGGTTAAGATCTTTCTGAGTCTAACCAAGGGCCAAGATTTGTTACTAATAGAGACAAAATGTCCCTCTTCCACCCCCTATAAATAGATGTGGATTTCATGGTCTGAAGGAGGAGAAAATCGGGTGTAAAAAAATGAAAAAACACTAGTTTTCTCCTCCCTAGTTTTTCTACCATTTTTCTTTTCCTCTCTCTCCATCGTTTCAACCACCAACTGTCATCACCACCGACTTTTCCACCACCAGCTCCACCACAAGTCACTAGCATAACCATTAGCCGACCACCTTATATCGAAAGGAGCCACCACAAAGTTCTCTTTCTCCTCTACAAATTTCATCATTTTCCTCTAGCAACTGATGCTAGTCGTCGTTCTCTCCACCAGCCTTGTGGCAGCCTCTTAGGTAGGCCACTAGTTGCACCGCCCTAAGGTCAAGTAATCTTCATTTCCCTCTCTTCTCTTCATCCACTATCTATGGTAGAGTCACTGCTTGAAGAACGATAATTCTTTCTGCATGTAGCGTGAATTATAATTCACAATGTCTCTAGGCTGGGCCAGCAACCACAAGGGCCTCGGGCTGAACCTGTTTTAGCCTAGCCCAAAAAGCTAGGCCAGGTCCAGCATAAAACAAGAAAAAGAAAAGAAAAAAGAGCCCAGATCTATTAAGCCTCTAGTCAGCCCAATCCGACTGGGTCCGACCCTGTTTGCCGAGCCGGGCCAAGCCTATATATTTAATAATAATAATAATAATAATAATAATAATAATAATAATAATAATAATAATAATATTATTATTATATTTTAAAAAATGAAAAATTCCAAAATTCATTTAAAAAAATTATGATTTTCTCGCATGTTTTTCTACCAATTTTGTATAATATTAGACTGTATATTTACATGGAAAGATACATATTTGGTATTAAAACACTCGGTTTTCTCCGAAATGTTTTTCTAAAAAAATCTAAAAATTCAAAAAAATCTCAAAACTTTTAAATTAATTTCTCTTTTCAAAAAATAAAAAACAATATTTTGTTTTCATGCATACAGTCAAATCCTAAAAAGTTTTCAAAGCATGTTTTCATAAAAAAAACAAAAAAATTGCATCTTTCTCATGTTTTAATAAAAGCAAAAAAAAAAAAGATATCGTAACCAATTTATGATTATTCGTTAGGATTTAGCCAAAATGTCAAAAACCCTTTACCAAACATTTTGTTCATTTTATATTAGAGTTTAGATGTAGACTTTAATATTTAGGGGTGTAAAACTATACAATAGAATACACCCTCAGGTATTAAAGATACAAAGTGAAAAATAAATGTGATGCTAAAATTTAAACTTTAGAATGACTATGATTTCACCCAATAAAGTAAAGACTCTCTCACGAATGAAGATTTGTCTTAGACCTTAGAAGAAGACCAACATATAGAAACTTGACTTAGAAAAACAATCAAACAACAATGCAGCTTTCCTTAAGTAGGGTGCACTGAGGGTGATACGTCTTCCTCTTACACAATCAATCCCTTACTCAGACTCTCGCAGACCATGGGTTTCCTAGTAACCTTATGCTAGGTGGCGACTCCTGAAACTTAATCATAATTTTATGATTAAACTCAATATTATTTCCTTTCCCAACAATATATCTTTCAAAAGGCTCAAATCTTAAAGTGTGCCAGCCCCGACATCACCCAACGACAATAACAACTATATTTTTCTAATAACTCTTTTACTTTAAAACTTTTATAACAGCTACACCTTTTTAATTCCCTGATTTATTTTTCTCCTTAACTGTTACAAACTAACAATTTATATATACCATGCATTTTTCTTGCACATTTTAAACCTTGTTGGGTTTTTCCTTATGATTTTTATCTTGTTGTTTATGCATCCCTTGTTTTGGAGGAAGAATATGTTGAATCATGAGGGATAACATTATATGGATGAAATATCTTTAAGGACAATGTCTGTACATGCCTCAGGTTTTATTTGCTGCTTTTCTTTGTTTATGTTCTTCATTATATTATTACCATCATAATGGTCCCTCAAATTTAAAACTCACTAACTCTTTCAGTATTAAAACCTAATCCTTAAATCCAATATTAATGGCGGTGGTTACTGCTTTTATATATATATATATATATGAAATAAAAAAATAGGTTTTCTATTTTTATTTCCAAAAATTTGAAAATAAAAACAAAATTTGCAAAAACTTTTGTATTTTTTTTATTTTCTATGAAAACAAAACAAAGGAGAAGTCCTTACCTCTTGGAAAAAAATACAAAGGCAGGGTGGATTAGAATTCCATTTTGGGAACGTATATACTCATATGATAAGAAACTAAATATGATAGTTGGATATACCACCGAAGTCCCTCTCATGGAAAAAGGGTTACAAATGAAAAATCAATCACTGCGTGAGTAGTGAATAGAGACACCATTATAAGAAAACCTTTGGGTGGTCCCTTAGTATAGGAGTAAAGTAGCCTCCAATCTTGGCCACACACATCCCAATAGAAGAGGCCAGTAGTTTTCATTGGATATTCTCATCATTGCCCTTTGAATGTTGAACTTATATAAACCTTGATGATCATAACCAAACATGTAAGCTAGCTTTCACCATATATTTGTTGTTTCTAGCTTTAAACATTACTGAAGTTCTAGCTACCATAATCTTAGAAAAAAAACTTGTAGTTCTCATATATACCTATCTTATTTGAGTAATGGGTGAAAAGAAGCCTTATTTGGCTGTGCTTTTAGTGCAATCAATCTATGGTGGTATGTTCATGCTATCCAAGGCTGCTTTCAATGGTGGTATGAACAACTATGTGTTTGTCTTCTATAGACAGGCAGCAGCAACTCTTTTCTTAGCCCCTTTTGCTTTCTATTTCGAATGGTATAATTCAATTCAATTCTCATGCTGTTTATCATTTTTTTTCCCTCCTGTATGAACTAATTCTTGATCTTTAATTATTAGTTAACCATAATGTTGAAATTAAGCTGACCCTTACTTTTATCTTGAATTCTATAGGAAAAATAGACCAACCCTATCGTTCGTGACCTTCTGCAAAATTTTCTTCCTCTCTCTATTTGGGTATGTATTCAAATTCAATTTACAACTACTTTCTTCCTTCTCCAGGATACATGTACTGTCTTCATGCTATGTAGCATGAGCACGTGCATGACTTTACTTTCTTCCGGCTAAAGAATTAAGAAAAAATATATTCATTCTGAGTGTTTATGATCAACTAATTGGTCTCTATAGAGTTTGAGAATGTTCTTTAATTTTGTGGTTTCCATTTTAGGATTAGTTTGTGCTTGGATATATTTGGTATTGGCATCGTCTATGCATCTGCAACTTTGGCTGCTGCAATTTCAAACTGCCTTCCTGTCGTCACTTTCTTCTTGGCACTTCTACTTAGGTAAGTGGCAAACTCCCATTATTAAGTACAAGCAAGTTGATGTTCAACACTAAAGTATTTGTAGTTTAGAGATATTATTGCAAAAGCAAGGAGGGTGAGGCTCTAGGTTTTGTGTCTCACCTTTGATGTTCACAGCTGTAGCGTGACACAATATTAATTCTTTTTTTCCAAATACATCTACTAAAATTGAATATATTTTGACACATAGATACCTACTTAATAACATAGAATTTTTCTTGTGTTTGGAAGATTTATGATCTCCTAGTGCTTCCTCAAACAATTATTAGACTAGTCACATCATTGCTTTTCATGCATCTAAAATGAGCAATGACATCATCGATCCCAATTTGGTTCGAGTTCTTTGCTATGTTTTATTCGAATTTATCCCTACCACTAAACTTGATGGGTATAAATTCTGTAGGAATACCTTAGAACATGTAATAAATAAATAATGGCTAATAATTAGTACAATATACTCATTAAACTAATGGATATTATAAGCACTTTTCATACGAATATATACAGTGGAATCTGATTCAAATGTTTGCTGATAAATTAGTGATTTGAACGATAATTAATAGAGTGATTTGATTCAAAATTTTTCTTAAATTTGATTCAAAATCTTAAAGTGATTGACAATGAACACCTGATTAACAGGCTAACACTTAATTAATTATGGTGACCTTGGTAACGTACTGTATATAGCGTGGATGGACTAAGGAATTAACCTTATACATTAATTAACACACACACACTATAGTTTAGAATTAACAAAAAATACAAATTACGATTTTATATATTGTTAAATTAATTGAAACGTTTTGTTTGTGATTAAAATTAAAGTTTCTTTGGATTAAACTTAACTATGAAATTTTGATTATAGAATGGAGGTGTTGAAATTGAGGTCAGTCTCAGGGATTGCGAAGATTGTTGGGATAATAGCATGTATTGCTGGTGCAATAACCCTTGCCTTATACAAGGGTCCCCACTTTAATCTTCTGTGTCTTCATCACCTCTTTGAGAGCCATAACAGCCATGGAATTGTAAGTCATGTTCCTTCTAGCCAAACCAGGATAAAGGGTTGCTTCCTCTTGTTCGTGTCCAACATCTTATGGGGCTTATGGCTCGTGTTGCAGGTAGCTCTATCTAGTCTAGCCTCTTCTATGTGTCTATGATTCTATAATTGAAAAAACTATATTCTAACCCTTGTAAATTCTAACACCAAGACCACCTTTTGAATTTCTGTTTATCAATGTTTTAGAATACTCTAACATGTATGAGGTTTTAGTAATGATGACCTAATTAGCTACTGTTTTGAGACAGGGACGGGTTCTGAAAGATTACCCATCAAAGCTTCTATTCATAACTCTTCAGTGCTTTCTAAGCACAATTCAATTATTTGCCATTGCCATTGGCTTTGAAAGAGATCCTCGTGAGTGGGAGCTGGGCTGGAATGTTAGACTTCTTGCTGTGGCTTACTGTGTAAGTTCTCTTATCTATTCTTTATACTTCTTTGCCTCACATTATTAATTTAGTAGCCAAAATGACTTTTCATATTTTCTATAATATTATGAACCATTAATTCGTTGTTATTACGGCATAGTTATTAAATATATTAACTTGGGTAAATGCTCGGGTTATAAGTTAGGTGAGTTAATTTAGATTAATCCGGATTAATTTTTTTTAAGTTAAAATAATATCATTTTAATTTTTTTTAAATCAATAAATTTTAATTAGATTAATCGGATTACACATCAACCTGAGTTTTTTATTAGATCAATTTTTTTTTATTTTTTTTATAAAATCTAGTCCAATCCAGATCTCAAATCAATCTTCTAGGCTGCTGAAACACAGTGATCAAAAAGTTTAAATTTTTTATTGATGATCTCTATGTTATTGTTTAGCCATTTAGAAAAAATATTTTTGAGATCAAATATCATTATCCAAACATGTTGTAGAAAATGCCTATATATTAATTCAGATAATTTCAATTTGTGATAGGGAATTGTGGTGACTGGTGTTACATTCTACTTGCAAGCATGGATTATAGAGAAGAAAGGGCCAGTGTTTTTAGCCATGTCTACACCAGTCACTTTGGTCTTTACAATGTTCTTTTCTGCTATTCTACTATGCGAGATCATCACTTTGGGAAGGTACTTTAATTCTTTGTTCAAACCTTATACAAGTCTTTCAAGTTATACACTAATTCTCAATTGGATTTCCATATGAATTTTGTTTCTCAATCAGATCCTCGATATATTGAAAATTCTCAATTGCGTACTCTCATCTATATCTATCAATATAACATTTTCATTTTGTCTAGATTTTAAAATTTATGCATTCAAAAGAAATTTTCTTGAAGAGAACTTGATGATTTCTATTAAAAAAATTAATTTTTTTAGATGAGGAAATAAATTGAGATTTTCTAATAAATTAAGGTCCCAATTGAGGAAACAAATAGCTTGAGAATTGGTGTATATATAGGTGGGGGATACTTGTATTTATATGCGTGCTTACCCATATAATTAATTTTTCAAGAAAAATAATTATTTATTTTGGGCTATAAAGGTATAAAATGAGTTGGGTTACACTCATTTTATAAATTTAATGATCACTATTTCATTGTTTAATTTCTTTTGTCCACTTCTTGTGCTGTAGTGTTTTGGGTGGGCTCATGTTGGTCGCAGGTCTTTATAGTGTTTTATGGGGAAAAAGCAAAGAAGAGAAGATGAATGATGCGAAGTGTTTAAAAGCTGAAGTTGACAAAGAAAGCTCAGAGTTGAAACAAGTAGTGCCAGTGGAAACTAAGGGCCCGTCTTTAGTTTAACATTTTTGTTCTTGCTTTCCATGCTAGCACTCGTAGCTGCTGCCTTCAAGGGCATTAATTAACTTCCAAAGTAGATAGGAAGTCATTGCATGCCTTTTCCCCCATTGGACAAGCTAGAGAAAGGGGATTTTTACATGTAATATCCTTTTCTAAAAGAAGCGTGGCGATTGATTAATCTACACTTCAGTCACCATTATATCACAAGGAGTGTGTCGAAAATAGTTCCATCCCTCTTCATATTTTTCTTCACCAACTAAATCCAACGGTTAGCAAAGGTTAAGCTGAAGAAAATGATATAGCCAAAGGTAACACAAAGAGCTCCAGAGATAAAGAAATAAAGAATTGATAACCCTCGTTGTGTTTTGTAAATTCAGATGAAGAATGATGTAACTACTTCACATATACAACTCTACAATACTATATGGAAGGCTGGAAGTCTCGAGTCTCGCCTGCATACTATTGAATGAGAATTACTTTTCAATTTGCTCTATTATTTCAGATTTAAGTGCTAACAAGTGTTAGATGGAATCTATACTTTGTTATAAAATTCAATAATTATGTACTATATAATCAAGCTATTAAATATAATAATTTTATATTATTTTCTAATTCATTACCAAAATAAAAACTTAGCAATACTTGGTCAAAGTGATGTTCAGCCCAGATGCTAAAGCCCAATTAAAAAAACTTACATGTGTAAACAAAAATTTTATATTATTTTTCATTCGATCCACTTTAACCCACTTTTAACCTTTGTTAAATTGAGCGAGAATCTTACTCATCAGGTTAAGTATTTTTTTAAGTACATGATGTAAAAAAAAAAAAAAAGGCACATAAATCAATAATATATACATCAGGTTAATGTCTTTTCATAGATATTTTCTTTACATAAGGGCATATATTTAACATTTTATTTATTTATTTTCCTTTACCTCATAGATGGAAAAGCTTTTAATTTTAATCAAATGGAAAGGAAAAATCATAGTAACGAAAGCAGAACCGACTAAAAAAACAGAGAACATTTTATTTTCTGCATAGTACATGGAACAAAACTAGACCACATTTTATGCCGCTAAGTCTTGTTTCTTTCTCTGTAGTGATTCATACATAAAGCCACTTGCAATTGCATAGATGCAATCTTAATCCCTTTCATATTTTGATTGACGGGATGCACTAAGAACACTAACTTCATCCCTGTTGTTCTTAAGCCTCCTGGCATCTTCCCTTGAGATCTGGAATGAGTTTGCTACCACTTCGTCAGGCAAGGCCCGGATGGTAGAGACTCGTCCTGCCAATTGACTGATTAGTGCATTGTCATTAGTCTTGAATGATACCCACTCGAGCCCTTGGCTTCCAGCCTTCATCACCACTGCAAAGTTTTGTGGTGCTGTTACTACTTGACCCTTACGAACTTGTCCGTCAAATACTGCCTGTCCATTGTCTCCAACAATCTGGATCCTTCCATTTCCTCCTGTGATGTACGTTATGCTGTGGGCATTGATGTTCCAATATGGTGACATCAAAGCATTCTACAGTACAAGTTCCCATAAATTTGATTTGTGAATTTGTTTTTAATAAGAAAATGTATTGTAATGTGAATAAAATAAAATAAATGAAGGTTCCATAGATTTTCTTACTGCGTAAAGGACACCTCTCTCAGCGCTAAGCTGGAGATGTCGAAGGATGGGGAGATTGAGGCTGTTGACAGTAGTGAGGCGTCCGGCACGTGGATTAAACACATCAGCATCTTCTGGATCATTGATGTTGAGCTTCAACCTAGCTGTGCAGAAAGTTTCCTCCACACCGTTGTCCTCATGACGACGACGTGTGCTCCTTCGGGATTCTTGTTGTCTTTCTTCCTCCTCTTGACTCTGTCGTGGACTGATCACCTGAAGTTCATGCTGAGCTCGGACAATGATTCCTCTGTTATCATTTTCGTTCTGCATCCTTCTTGCTAGTTTGGTGTCAATGTTGAAAGCTTCTGCGAGGATTCGCTCGTTGAAACCGCTGAAGACATTGCGAGATCTTTCATGCTGTTCTCTCCGACTTTCGTCTTCATATTGGCGTCCATGTTGACCTTCATATTGGCCTCTCTGGTATGAGCTTCTTCGGCTTTGTGATTCTTGTCGTGGGTTTCCAGCAAGGAAAAATTCCTGAAAAGGAAAATTAATGTTTGCTGATGAAGTAATCCTTGCTTGCTTATTCTATGACATCGCATGCTTGAATTTTTGTGATTCTTACCCTGAAATCCTGATCAAGCTGGTTGGCAGTGTTGTAACCCATTTTTAGGTCCCCACAAAATATATATATGAAAAATATATATATAGCCAAAGGAGGTTAGAAAAATAACAGGAGGCGGAAGCGCTCAAAGAAATGGTCGAAAAATCGGTCAAGGAGGTTAAAAATACAAAGATTGGATTTTTGACAAGATATTCTTGAAGGATGAGAGCCATGTTGAGAAGGAAATTTGAATTTTGAGGAGAAAAGCCCAAGTTTGGATGTTTATAGACTTAATTGGATTTTTAATTGATTTTATAGGGGATTTGATTGCAAGAAAATTGATTTTTTAAGTCAATTTGGGCTTTAATTAGAAGAAATATATTTTATAGGGGCCAAAATATATTTTTTTAGGAATTTATTAAGTCAAATCGTGGGCTTAATTGCATAAATATTGAAGTTTAAGGGCCAATTAGGGACTTAATTGAAGAAATCCCAAACCAGGGACCAAATTGGAGAAGGCGCGCAAGTAGGGGGGTTGGAATTAATTGATTCAGGGGCCTAATTGAAGAAATTGGAAGTTATTTGATCAATTGAGGGCTCAATTGCATAATTCGAGACCAAGGACTAAAGTGAAAAACGCGGCCAACTATGGGGGCGAAGACCGAAATTCGGCGGGGATGCAATTGAAGGGACAAAAGATGATTGAGGGCTGATTTGGACTTTGGCGCATTCTGCGCCACATTTAAATGAAACGGCGCGTTTTCTCCAAAACGACGCCGTTTCATATATTAAAAAAAAAAAAAAAAAAAAAAAAAAAAAAAAAAAAAAAAAAAAACGACACGTTTATTCAAGCCATGAGAACTAGGCCAATATTTCAAAAAATTCTAAAAAATCTTTTGTCCTTTATACGTATTTTGGGGATTACGAATTTATACATAAAATGTATTCCTGATATTAAAAATTTAGCTTTTTTTACATAGACATTAGAACGGTTAGGTTTTACTCGATAAGATAAGGACCTCCTTATTGAGGAGGACTTTTCTTGAACCATGGACGGCCCAACAACTAGGAAACACAATGAGACCTTGAATTTATCGACAAATAAACAATGCAGCTTACCTTAGGTAGGGCGTATTTGGGGTGTTAATACCTTCCCTTTACGCAACCGGTCCCCGTGCCCGATCTCTAAGACCAGCTTAGGGTTCCTAGTGACCAAAATACTAGGTGGCGACTCCCACACCATTTTTTTTTACTGCTAAGAGACAAAGAACTCCTTGTCTCACCTTTTTTACCGTGATATATCCCCCATCACATCACACGTTCGAGGGTGGACGATCGCCGCGACGTCGCGCACCCCGCGACAGGCAGGATTGCTTGTGTCGAGAAGTTGAACAAGAACGAGAGGTGAATCACCATTGTTATAAAACCAATCAGCAACTCCCGAAGGCAAGGCAACTACATCACCCTCTCTTACTTGTCGAACCTTCTGGTGCTGGTCTTCGGAGCTTTCTCTTCGATCTTGAGAAGAATTTCCTGATGATTGGAACGTCTCTGGACAGCCAGGAAATACAGCTCCCTGAATGCCCCTACCTACATTGACACCAAAAAGAAATATTAGTTTAGTGTAGATGGGAAATTTTATCATATTAAGTAGAAATAATTGATTGCATGCATGCCTTGTTCTACGTAGATGAGCTTAGGTGTATTGGAGTATGCAGGCAACAAGAGGCCTCGGTTGTTAATGGTATGACGGATAACTACAACTCCAGCGCACTGAAACTGGTCATCATTCTCGTCCCAAATCTCAGTGACACCAGCCTCTGATCTGATCTTTCGAGCAGGCTCGAGGGCATTGATCCTATCAATTTGACATTCGCTACGTTGAGAGCGTCGTTGGCGCCCCTGCTGTTGCTGGCCTTGTCGTGAGGATACTTGCTCTATTTGTGCAAAGCAACAATTGAAGAGAACAAGAAAGCAAAGAGTAAGAGATAACAAAGAACAAGAACCCATGCTTATTGTAGTTCTTCTATGGTGTTGTGGAATTGCAGGGTTAAGTGGGCTGGTATTTATGGGCAAGATTGTGGTTTTCGCATCTGGGACGTGGCAATTCGGTTTGCTCAGTTTTTGTTAATACTTTCTGCATGTAATTTTGTCCTTTCTTTTGCATGTCTGCATTTCCCTTTCTTGCTTACACATATTTTCTTTATGGGTACGTGTTGCATAATATAATTGCATTGTTCTAAAATCTTTGTCGTTTATGGCGTGCATCTCTTGATTCGTTAGCTTAGATGTGAGTAAGGTTCAAATTTATATAGCTTGAAAGGCATAAATTAATATTTAGGTAACAATTGGTCTTCTTTTTTTCTTTCTTTTTTTTCTTTTTGAATAGTCTAAAGTCTAAACTGCATACTCAAATTAGTAGTACTCAAATATTATCCAAAATTGGAGGGTATGTACCTGTTCTTAATTTCAAATCAATCTTCAATATTGCACTAGTTTTGAAGCAAACGCAGTGAACCTAATTTATGTCCAACGCTAAGATAGTGTAGTTACTATTCTGTGATAAAAAAAATAAAAATATATTTTGTTGAAGAGATAGAAATAAAAATAGAAATATAAAAATAAATCTGTTTTTGAAACAAATAATTTTTGAGTGAATTTCTATACTTTCAAAATAAGAGGTACAGATGAAACATGTCTTCAAAGATAATATTTTTTATTTTTTATTTCTAAAATATCATTGTAAAATACTTTTAATTTTAATATTGTCCTACTAAGACATCTAAAAATAAAAAATGATTATTATCACAGTTATTAAACCTAACATGGGGGTCGACCTGGAGCAAAACCCGAGTCACTGGTCAAGCCTGGGTCGATCTTAGACAAGGCTTGAGTCACGAGTGGGGTTGATCGTTGACTCGGGTTGTCGCACGTGTGCAACGTTGCGGCGAAAACATTCACCCTCAAAATTTTGTATTATCTAAAAATGTGGCAAATATAAGGAGACAAGAAATTCTTGTCTTTTATTAGTGGAAAAATTGAATGGGAGTCACTACATAGTATTTTGGTCACTAGGAACCCTAACTGATCTCAGAGATTGAGTACGGGGACTGGTTGCGCAAAGAAAAGATATTAGCACCTCAAATACGCCATACCTAAGGTAGGCTGCAGTGTTTTATTATCTGATAAAACCTAATGTCTTGTGTTTTCTAATTGTTGGTCCATCTATTGTTTAAGAAAAATCATTCTCGGTAAGGAGATCATTATCTTATCGGGTAAAACCTAACTGTTCTGACATCAACAAAAGAATTTAATATCCAGAATACGTCTTACGTATAAGGTCGTAAACTTAGATATTAAAAGAAAACAAAATAATTTTTTTGAAAATTTTAAAATATTGGCCTAGTTCTCGTGACTTTAATAAACTCGGTTATTAAAGCCAAAATGCATGCTAATATATATTTTTGAAATTTTCTTTGTTGTATGAAAATATAATATGATTTTTTTTATATTTGAGAGACTTGGCCGTATGTATGAAAATAAAACATTTTATTTTTTTATTTTTTTATTTTATTTTGATGAAAACCAGGTATTTTAATACCGGATTTGTATCTTTATAATATAAAAAATACAAACCAATATTGTGCAAAATTGATAATAAAAAATATATGAAAAAATCACAAATTTTTTTGAAAATTTTTTTAAATTTTTTTGATTATTTTATTATTTTTTTGTTGGGTCCAGCTCGGCCCACGTGACTGGGCTGGACCCAGCCAACCCGGCTAGGTCACTGGTTGAAACTAGTGACCTAGCTGGGAACCGAAGGCACGTGTGAGCAGTGTGAAGGTAATTAAATTACCATCGCACAGTAACAAAACTCATTTGCAAAGAAAGAAAGGAAATGAATGTACTTGGTGCTGGAAAAGGAGAAGCCGATGGTGATGCCGAGTTTCATCTGCTGGTTTCTTATTTCTTTGACCTTCTCTGCGTCCCTTTTCTTGTTACTGATTCCTTGTTCTGCTACCTCTGGTTCTGGAGGATGGTGTTATAGAAAGGTGATGTTGTTTTAATTCTCTGCTTGTTGGACGTTCCCATGCCGGGTTTTTCTTGCTCGGTCTGGTTCGTGGTTCTGGAGAAGAGAAAGTTGATGGTGATGCCGTTCTCATCTACTGGCTTCTTGTTTCCTCCTCTTTCTCTCTGCTTTTCTAACCGTCACCCTTATGTGTGTTTTTTTTTTGTTCCTTTCCAGCCCCCCCCCCCGTCTTATGTCTGTCTCTCCTCTGGCTTTTATAGCCAGAGGATGCATGCTTTTATTGCAGAAAGATGGTAACGGATAGAGGGATCACAACCTTAAACTGTGCCCCATAACTGAAGCAATTTAGAGCATTTGTTGAAAAAAACGTATCTCGGCTTTTACTGCTAAAACAGCTTCCGAAGGAGACAATGAATAGTGTTCAAGGAAACGGCGCCCTTTCAAAACTCAAATGATACTTCTGATTTGGTCATTGAAGTGTTTTGTAATTTTGTAATCAAGCCCCCCGGAAAAATTGTAATTGGATCCCTTGATTTGAGCGCTTTTTCTGGTTTGGTCCTTGGTTTTGGATTATTTCAATTAAGTCCCTAATTGGCCATCAAACTTCAATAATTATGCAATTAATCCCCTGATTTGACCAAATCAAGACTTCAAAATTATAATTGGACCCCAGAACTTTAATTTCTTCCAATAAAAGCCTAAATTGACTTAAAAATCAATTTTTCTTGCAATCAAACCCTCCATAAATTCAATTAAACCTTAGATAAAATTTAATTGAGTCTATAAACATCTGATTTTGAATAATATTTTTTCAAAATTGAATTTTTTTGGGTCAACAGGGCTCACATCAGTCAACGATATACTGTCAAATTTTAACATTTTGCATTTTTGAACCTCCTCAACTAATTTTGGTCTTTTTTCGGCATTCTAGCATCCTTTTCTCGCTCCTATTATTTTTGGATTTCTTCTGAATATTTTTTTATATATATATTTTTTGTATTTTCTCACTTTTTGTGTGGGAACCCAAAAATGGGTATCAACATGGGTTAACATAAGAAAATGAATAATTATTATTACAGTTTTAAAACCCAACTTGAGGGTCGACCTGGGGTAAGGCCCAAATCATGTGTTAGGAGGACCAACCCGAGTTGACTTCGATCAACATAAAATAAAAGTGATTATTATCATAGTTTTAATTTGATGGTCAACCCGGCCAAGGCTCCCGTCATAGATTAAAAGGGTCAATTCGGGTTGAATCAGGTCAATGTAAAGATAAAAGTTGTTATTATCATAGTTTTAAAACCCATCTTGGAAATTAATCGGGACAAGGCCCAAGTCACAGGTTGGAAGGGTCAACACGGGTTAACTAGAGTCAATGTATGGATAAAAGTGATTATTATCATAGTTTTAAAATCCGACTCAAGAGTCAAATCGATGCAAGGTTCGTGTCATGGATTGGGAGGGTCACCTAGGCCGACCTAAAATTTTTATTTCTTTTCCAAAAAAAAACAGGTTTTTTACCCGTGTTTTATCCCGATTTGACCTGGGTTTTTGACCGGGTCAGGTCAAGTCAATCATTCTTTTATTTCTTCTTTAACTCGGACCAATTCAGGCCCCAGATCAACTCATTAAGTCAGTCCTAGTTTTATCAATAAGGATTATTATAATATTATTAATTTTGTCCCACCTGAACATCGCGACGATCGATTAAAAATAATCTAGTTTAGGAAAAAGAATAGATATCTGACATCCTATTTTTGGGGAAAAAGGTCTAGTTCGAGGAGTCGCCACGTATTATGGTCACTAAGAACCCTAACTGATCAACAGAGATTCTCATGATACGAGACTGGTTACGTGAAATGGAAAATACTATCACCCCTTAAGCATCTTGCTTGAGGCAGGCACCATTATTGGTTTTGTCTAAAATTGCTAAAAGGTTTACTTTTGTTCTGTTCTTATGGTCTTCCTATAATATCCTTGACTCTGGCGTCAGTGAATATTCATATACGAATATTTTTAATTTTAGCGTTGATAAATATTATGTAACCTAAAAAGTATGGTATTCATGATTTTGACGCCAGTGAATAAATCTGTAAAATTTAAATTAAAAAAAAGAAAACTATATATATTTTTTGGTGTGCTAGATATAGCCTGGTCACTAAGCCAGTGACCCAGGCGAGCCTGCTACACAACCAAATGAATTATAATTCACAGCTACTGTAGCGAGTGAATTATAATGCAAAGGAAAGGAAGGAAATGAAGAACTTACATACATGGAGACGAAGCCAACTGCGCTGGTGCACTGTCTGATCGAACGCTTTCTCCTCTGTGTCTTGCTTTCCTCTTCATCTTCTCTTGTTCTTTGTCTCTTTGTCCTCCCTCTCTCTACTGGTTTCAGTTGGGTTTTGCTGACGCGGAGGAGGATGCTACTTTGGACGGTGGATGGCTGCTGAAGGCTCCGACTAAGGAGAGAGTTGCTGCTCCAACCAGTGGCGGAGGGAGGGGGGCTGGCAGGGGCCCCGACCCCTGCAAAGAAATGCCCCTCCCTTGTAAATGTTTATAATTTTAATAAAAGTAACTGAAATTTTTTCTTGGCCTCCCCTAATATATAATTTGGCCCCCCTAATTTTTTTTCTTGCTCTGCCCCTGGCTCCAACTATGTTTGCTCATGGTGCAGTATAGAGAAGGTCGATCGCTCGTTGGAGGTGCGACTTGCTGCTGTTCCATGGCCGGTGCAGGATGAGTAGCTGGTGCAAGAGAAGAAGTCCCTGTTGTTGTCAACATGAACTAGCTTTGCTGCCGTATTTCTCATAAAAGGGAGCCAACTGTGAGGGACAGGGATGATGCTGTTGCTATGGCGCAGAGAAGAAGTCCCTGCTGGACTAGGGGGAAAGAGGAGATGAAGGACTCTCCTGCAACATCGGACGAAAGCCTATATGGTGGCTTTTGGAGGTTGAAGGGGGTGGCGGCAGAAAGCAAAAAATGGAATACAACCCCCCTTTTTTCGTGTTCTTCTTCTTCTTTTTTTTTTTTTTTTTTTTTTTCTAGGTTTTTCTTGTAATGGCCTCCTCTGGTTTGTTCCTTTGCTTTCTCGGGTTTTTCTCTGTTTTTGGGTTTTTGGTTTTTCTCCCCCGTTCTCTCCCGTTTGTTCTCCCTTGTCGTCGGGTCTCTTTTCCCCGCTCTATTCTATGTAAAGCCACCACTTAATTAATTGGTGGAAGACAAAAATTAGTGGAGTAGTTGGCATAATTGGTGCCATGATTTATGGCATAATTGGTGCCATGATTTATGGCCTTTGTCCCTTCACTCTTGGCTATAAATAGGCAACGACTTCAAGCTTATTTGGCACACCAAGTTAGAGAAGAAGAAGAGGAGAGTGAAGAGAGAGTAATCCCACAAAGTTGTGAGGTATTTGTGAGAGAGTAAGTGAGGTGTTTTCTCCTAGTAATAGAGAGATTCTTAGTTGTTCTCCTATTACTTGAGAGAGGTTGTAATTCCCACATTACTTAGTAAAATCCTTCTATACTTGCCCGTGGACGTAGCCTAATTGGGTGAACCACGTAAATTCTTGTGTGTCTCATTTCTCATTTTATCCTATCCCTTGTCTTTTATCTTGTCGGGTTTGCATGCCGGTATCCTAACAAAGGGTATCGAGCCTTCTTGGTTGGTGTTGTTAATACACAAAAGTCATTCGTGTATACGGTTACTATTCACGTCTACGGCACTATTCACCTATACGGCACTATTCATTCATACGATATCGTTTACATACGATATCGTTGGTGTCTATAGAAAATCGCTACGGTGAATAAATACAAAGCTAGGAAGTTCTGTCTAAGGAGATTGGGTTTTAAGCGGGACCGTTTGTGACCCCTCCAATCTTTCCTAGGAACTTACTTAGTGAAGTATTATTTACACGATACTAGTTCTATATACGTTACGGATCGGTGAAACGGTGATAGCCGAATAGATCACGGTGAATAAAATGGCAACAAAGTACGAGATTGAGAGGTTCAAGGGGAGCAATTTTTCATTGTGGAAAATGAGAATCAAGGCAATCTTAAGGAAAGACAATTGCTTGGCGAATTGGGGATCGACCCGCAGAGATCACCGATAATGCAAAATGGAATGAGATGGATGGCAATGCTATTGCTAACATACATTTAGCATTAGCCGATGAAGTATTATCAAGTGTGGCGGAGAAGAAAACAACTAAGGAGATATGGGAGACTCTAACAAAGCTATATGAGTCCAAGTCTTTGCACAATAAGATTTTCTTAAAGCGGAGACTTTATACCCTTCGAATGGCGTAAACCACGGCGGTGACTCGACCACATCAACACAATAAGGACTCTATTTTCACAACTCACTACGTTGGGTCAACAAATAGAGGAAAGTGAACGTGCAGAGCTTCTACTTCAAAGTCTTCCGGATTCGTATGATCGCCTCATTATCAACTTGACCAATAATATCCTCACGTACTATTTAGTCTTTGATGATGTTGCAAAATGCCATCTTGGAAGAAGAAAATAGGCGCAAAAATAAAGGAGACAGAAATAGTTCAAACCAAGCAGAGGCATTATTGGTGTCAAGAGGGAGATCAACGGAGCGTGGCTCTAGTGGGAGTCAAAGGCAAGGGAGGTCCAAATCAAGAAGCAAGAAGACTCGTGAAATGCTACAACCGTGGCGTAAAAGGGCACTTCAAAAGGGATTGTTGGTTTAAAAAGGGTATAGAGAACACCGCAGAGTCATCAAAACCTCAAGGATGTGTTGCGAGCACCTCGGAAGATGGGGAGGTTTTATATAGTGAAGCGCGACAATCTCTACAGATAAAGAAGAGCTTACCGACGTCCGGCTAATGGATTCGGGAGCAACATGGCATATGACTCCTAATCGAGATTGGTTCCATACATATGAACCCATCTCTCGGAGGCAAAGTGTTCATGGGTGATAATCATGTCAGAGAGATTGATGGCATTGGCACCATCAAATTGAAGATGTATGATGGCTTGATTCGCACTATTTCAGGAGTGCGGCATGTGAAAAACTTGAAGAAGAATCTTTTGTCCGTAGGACAATTTGATAGTCTTGGCTGTAAGATCCGAATGTACAATGGAATAATGAAAATTGTCAAAGGAGCGCTGGTGGTTTTAAAGGCGAGAAAGACAGCTTGCAAACATGTTTGTATTAATGGGAGAAACACATCATAGGCGTAAGCGTCAATCGCATCGGCCGGTCCCCGCAGAAGAGAAGACGATGATGTGGCATCAAAAACTAGGCCACATGTCGAGAAAGGTTTGAAAGTTCTCTCTCGATCGAAGTTACTCCCTGGGCTTACAAAGGTTACTTTACCCTTTTGTGAGCACCGTGTTACAAGTAAACAACACAAAGTTAAAGTTTGGCACATCAACAACTAAGAGCAAATGCATCTTAGACCCGATTCACTCGATGTTTGGCAAGCACCGGTTGTATCCTTGGGAGGAGCAAGATACTTTGTATCATTTATAGATGACTTCTCCAGGAGATGTTGGGTGTATCCAATGAGAAGGAAGGCGGATGTGTTCGCAGCCTTTAAAATTTTCAAAGCGCGGGTGGAACTTGAATCGAAAAGAAGATCAAGTGTTTGAGGACCGACAATGGAGGAGAATATACCGGTGATGAATTTGATAACTTCGTCAACATGAAGGTATCAAAAGGCGCTTCACAACGGCATACACTCCACAACAAAATGGAGTGGCGAGCGGATGAACGAACTCTATTAGATAGAACAAGAGCAATGTTGAAGGCCGCAGGTCTAGAAAAGTCATTCTCGGGCGTATGATCAATACCGCTCGTTATGTGATAAATCGATCTCCGTCAACCGCAATTGAGTCAAGACACCAATGGAGATGTGGACCGGAAAACCAACGGATTATTCTCGATTGCATATATTTGGAAGTCCCGTGTACGTGATGTACAATACACAAGAAGTTAGCAAGCCGGATTCAAAATCCGAGAAAATGTGTATTCTTAGGATATGCCGATGGAGTGAAGGGGTATCGCTTGTGGGATCCCACTCGCCCACAAAGTAGTCATCGCAGAGATGTCATATTTGCGAAGGTAAAATGCAAATGGAAGAACATAATAGCATTCTAAAGGAGACTACAACGAAGTCCGCATTGAAAATACTCGGAATCATACTTCTTCGAAGCCGCATCGAGCATGAAGAGCAAGAACAAATAGAGTCCGAAACTCCCGAAGTTCGGCGATCGACTCGTGAAAGAAGACCACCGACTTGGCACTCGAATATAGTACGAGAGCAATATTGCATATTGTCTTCTAACAGAGGATGGAGAGCCATCAACTTTCCATGAGGCTATCAAAAGCACGAGATGTATCTATGTGGATGACAAAGCAATGCAAGAGGAGATTGAAGCTCGCACAAGAATAACACTTGGGATCTTGTTCCGCTACCACAAGGAAGAAAGGCCATTGGCAACAAATGGGTTTATAAGATAAAACGTGATGGCAATGATCAAGTGGAGCGGTATCGTGCAAGATTGGTGGTGAAAGGATATGCTCGTAAAGAAGGAATAGACTTTAATGAGATATTTTCTCCGGTGGTACGACTTACTACAATCAGAGTAGTCTTAGCAATGTGTGCTATATTTGATCTTCACCTAGAGCAGCTAGATGTGAAAAACCGCATTTCTTCATGGAGAACTTGAAGAAGAAATTTATATGCTCCAACCCGGAGGGTTTTGCTGAAACAGTGCAAGGAGAACTTGGTTTGCGAGGTTGAACAAATCTCTATACGGTCTCAAACAGCGCCGAGGTGTTGGTACAAGAGATTTGATTCCTTCATAATTAGCCTTGGGTACAACAGACTCGGTTCGGACCATTGTACGTATTAGAAGTGGTTTGAAGAAGATGATGTTTTCATCATTCTCGTTGTTGTACGTGGATGACATGTTGGTGATAGGCCCCAACAAAGATCGAGTCCAAGAATTGAAGGCACAGATTGGCTAGGGAGTTTGATATGAAGGACTTGGGACCAAGAAACAAGATTCTAGGGATGCAAATTCACCGAGACGAAGTAAGAGGAAGATTTGGCTCTCTCGGAAAAATTATTTGAAAAAGATCTTGCGTCGCTTCAACATGCAAGATTGTAAGCCAATTTCCACCCCACTTCCTATTAACTTCAAATTATCCTCAAGTATGTCTCCTAGCAATGAAGCGAGAGGATGGAGATGTCTCGAGTACCGTATGCATCGCGGTGGGAAGTTTAATGTTTGCCATGATATGTACAAGACCGGACATTGCACAAGCAAAGGGGGAGCAACCTAGTCGATACATGGCAAATCCTGGTAGAGAGCATTGGAATACTATTAAGAGGATCTTGAGATATATCAAGGGTACCTCGATGTCGCATTATGTTATGGAGGGTCGAATTTACTTGTCGGAGGTTATGTTGATTCGCATTTTGCTGTGCGACCTTGAGAAAAGAAAATCCACTACGTGCTATGTGTTCATAATTGCGGGAGGAGTTGTGAGCTGGGTCTCTAAACTTCGATCGTTGTAGCTTTATCCACAACAAGCCGAGTACATGGCAGCTACACAAGCTTGTAAAGAAGCAATATGGATGAAGAAACTTATGGAGGAGCTCGGACACAAACAAGAGAAGATTCCTTTGTATTGTGATAGTCAGAGTGCCTTGCATATTGCAAGGAATCCAGCGTTTCATTCAAGAACAAAACACATAGATGTTCGGTATCACTTTGTTCGTGAAGTGGTGGAAGATGGAAGTGTGGACTTTCAAAAGATTCACACAAAGGAAAACCCAAGCAGATGCTTTGACCAAACCAGTCAACACCGATAAGTATATATGGTGCGAGATCCTCTTATGGCCTAGCGAAACGTAAGCGGCATGAAGATGGCAAGTATAGAAAGGATAGAAGAATCACAGATGATCAAGTGTGAAGACTTGATTAAATCATCAAAGTCTTCAAGTGGGAGAATGTAAAGCCACCACTTAATTAATTGGTGGAAGACAAAAATTAGTGGAGTAGTTGGCATAATTGGTGCCATGATTTATGGCATAATTTGTGGCATAATTGGTGCCATGATTTATGGCCTTTGTCCCCTCACTCTTGGCTATAAATAGGCAATGACTTCAAGCTTATTTGGCACACCAAGTTAGAGAAGAAGAAGAGGAGAGTGAAGAGAGAGTAATCCCACAAAGTTGTGAGGTATTTGTGAGAGAGTAAGTGAGGTGTTTTCTCCTAGTAATAGAGAGATTCTTAGTTGTTCTCCTATTACTTGAGAGAGGTTGTAATTCCCACATTACTTAGTAAAATCCTTCTATACTTGCCCGTGGACGTAGCCTAATTGGGTGAACCACGTAAATTCTTGTGTGTCTCATTTCTCATTTTATCCTATCCCTTGTCTTTTATCTTGTCGGGTTTGCATGCCAGTATCCTAACATTCTATTCTTTCCTCGTTTTTTTCTGGATTTTCCTCTCTCTTTATTCCCTGTTTTTTTGTTCGTTCTTCTCTCTCGGGAAAAAGCCCGGTTCCCTCTCTGTTTTTTTAGCCTCTCTGTTTTCTTTTCTTCCCCTCCCCTTTTGGTGTGGCCTTTCGCTGGCCTTTTATAGGGCCAGAACAAATGGTTGTTCCCCAGTACGTCTCTTCTTTCTTGGGAGGAGGATAAGTCTTAGGGTGTTAGTCTTTTGATGGGACTTGGACGTGAGATTCTATCCTTATCTCCCCAGGATTGTGATCTTCATGAAGACAGGGATTGATCTTTGTGTTTTGATAGGACTAGGATCCTGACATTTCAATTTCTTTCCCTTCTTTGCAGGCGGATTTGCAGCATCAGCGGAAGAAGAAGAAGAACTGTGCATGGTTGAAACGGTGCCATTTTGGACTGGGAATGATCATATCTCAATTTGGTCCTTTAAATTTCCAAATTTTTCATTCAAGCCCCTAATCATTTAATTTCAAATTTTAAACCCCTTAAAATTAGATTAAAAAGCAAATAGATCAAAATTGAATTATAACAAATTTTAACATTCAATATAAACTAATATAAACTAAAGTAAAAAAAAATCAATTTTTTTTAAAAAATATATAAATTTAATAACAATACATATAAGAATAAAATATAATTTTTTTTATATTTTATTCTATCTTGTCTACCATAACAAAATAAAATATAGAAACAATTAATTTATCTTACATATAACTATTAAACATAATTTTATCTCAATTTTATTTTTCATTTTATCTTTTTTTTTCAATCTCGATATCATAACCAAACACTATTCAAGAGCCAAGAACTTAACCTTGAGTGCCCTGTACCTAATATCATGCCAACTCAGATCCAATCTTTGTAAGCCTCAAACCCAATTTCAATTCTACCATTATGCACCTCATATTTTATCTTGACTTGATCCCCAATCATATAGTCTTTGCTTCAAATCTAGACATGTCAGACCCGGTTTCTTTTAATCCCTAAACTTCCTAGATTCTGTCTTGGTCCAACCCTTGACTGCCCTGTACCAGTCTCAACCTGATCCTCAAACTTCTTAGATTCAGTCATGGTTCGACCCTTAAGTGACCCGTACATGGTTTTGACCCAACTCTCAAGAGCTCCATACCTAATTTTGGCTCAATACTCAAACTTTGTTTTTTTATATTGATTCTTTTTTTAAAAAATCTATCTTTTAATATTTTGGTTGTTGAAAATTGAACTTTATAATTTATTTTAATTATTTTTTTTATATAATATTATCATGATCTCATGACTTGGGATGCAGATTTGACAACTTAGCCCGGATCAATTCAATATATTGTCGTCTCAATATGTTTTCCTTTTTTAAATATCATCTTGAATTTTATTAGTTAAACTATATTTTTACTGATTATTTAGATTGTTTTTGAACCCTCCAAGTAAATCGAGTTATATAAAATCAATTCCTATATTATTTAATTTTTTTATACTAGAAAACAATTACCAACACCTTGATGTTTCTTTTTTACATTAAAAACAATTGACCCATAACTCATACTAAGGGTATAGTTTTTTTCTAATTTTAGTATGGATAAACAATATAACTTGAAGGCAACTTGATATTTACAAAACTTACTTGTACCAAATATATGACAGAAATAAGCCGGATATTCGAACCAAGCTTCCACTTAATTATATCATTTCCTTTCAAAGCAAAGTGCATAAATAATTAATCATCGAACTCTCATTAAAGCTTTGCTGGAGTAGAAGCATAGCAAAGAAAAGGGAAAACAAGTAAAGAATTATATTATCACACATATTTCATTATGCATGCTAAGAAATATTGAAAAACTTGCTCGTCATTCTGTGTTTATTCTATGGTGACTTGTGACCACCTAATTTTATAGTTGCATTTTATTAATGTTTTAAGATAAAAGTATAAATATAAAAAATACATTAATATATTTAGTTGAAGAGATAAAAATATAAAAATATAATAAATTTAACTTTAAAATAATTTTTATGTGAGTTTTTATACTCCACTATCTTGGTTTTTTTTTTCTATATCAAGATAATACGTAAATGCTACAATACCAATTTAATCCTTATATTTTATCAAGATTTTTATTCAAGTCTTCGTACTTTAATTTTTTTAATCTGAGTTCTTGTATATTAATTTAAAGGCTAAATGGTAAAAAAAAAACTTCAAAACTATATATATCATTAAGCTTTATTTCAAAATAAGCAAAATCAATTGCTGCACTTAATTTATCATCATTTGAGTCTTTTCATATATATTTTCTTTACATAGGGGCATATATTTAACATTTTATTTATTTATTTATTTATTTTCCTTTACCTGAAGCAATCTCATAGATGGAAAAGCTTTTAATTTTACTCAAATGGAAAGGAAAAATCATAGTAACGAAAGCAGAACCGACTAAAAAAACAGAGAACATTTTATTTTCTGCATAATACGAGCATAGTACAAGGAACAAAACCAGACCACATTTTATGCCGCTAAGTCTTATTTCTTTCTCCGTAGTGATTCATACATAAAGCCTCTTGCAATTGCATACATGCAACCTTAATCCCTTTCATATTGTGATTGACGGGACGCAGTAAGAACACTAACTTCATCCCTGTCGTTCTTAAGCCTCCTGGCATCTTCCCTTGAGATCTGGAATGAGTTTGCTACCACTTCGTCAGGCAAGGCCCGGATGGTAGAGACTCGTCCTGCCAATTGACTGATTTGTGCATTGTCATTAGTCTTGAATGATACCCACTCGAGCCCTTGGCTTCCAGCCTTCATCACCACTGCAAAGTTTTGTGGTGCTGTTACTACTTGACCCTTACGAACTTGTCCATCAAATACTGCCTGTCCATTGTCTCCAACAATCTGAGTCCTTCCATTTCCTCCTGTGATGTACATTATGCTGTGGGCATTGATGTTCCAATGTGGTGACATCAAAGCATTCTACAGTACAAGTTCCCATAAATTTGATTTGTGAATTTGTTTTTAATAAGAAAATGTATTGTAATGTGAAAAAAATAAAATAAATGAAGGTCACATAGATTTTCTTACTGCGTAAAGGACACCTCTCTCAGCGCTAAGCTGGAGATGTCGAAGGATGGGGAGATTGAGGCTGTTGACAGTAGTGAGGCGTCCGGCACGTGGATTAAACACATCAGCATCTTCTGGATCATTGATGTTGAGCTTCAACCTAGCTGTGCAGAAAGTTTCCTCCACACCGTTGTCCTCTTGACGACGACGTGTGCTCCTTCGAGATTCTTGTTGTCTTTCTTCCTCCTCTTGACTCTGTCGTGGACTGATCACCTGAAGTTCATGCTGAGCTCGGACAATGATTCCTCTGTTATCATTTTCGTTCTGCATCCTTCTTGCTAGTTTGGTGTCAATGTTGAAAGCTTCTGCGAGGATTCGCTCGTTGAAACCGCTGAAGACATTGCGAGATCTTTCATGCTGTTCACTCCGACTTTCACCTTCGTCTTGGCGTCCACGTTGACCTTCATAATGGCCTCTCTGGTATGAGCTTCTTTGGCTTTGTGATTCTTGTCGTGGGTTTCCAGCCAGGAAAAATTCCTGAAAAGGAAAATTAATGTTTGCTTACGAAGTAATCCTTGTTTGCTTATTCTATGACATCGCATGCTTGAATTTTCGTGATTCTTACCCTGAAATCCTGATCAAGCTGGTTGGCAGGATTGCTTGTGTCGAGAAGTTGAACAAGAACGAGAGGTGAATCACCATTGTTATAAAACCAATCAGCAACTCCCGAAGGCAAGGCAACTACATCACCCTCTCTTACTTGTCGAACCTTCTGGTGCTGGTCTTCGGAGCTTTCTCTTCGATCTTGAGAAGAATTTCCTGATGATTGGAACGTCTCTGGACAGCCAGGAAATACAGCTCCCTGAATGCCCCTACCTACATTGACACCAAAAAGAAATATTAGTTTAGTGTAGATGGGAAATTTTATCATATTAAGTAGAAATAATTGATTGCATGCGTGCCTTGTTCTACGTAGATGAGCTTAGGTGTATTGGAGTATGCAGGCAACAAGAGGCCTCGGTTGTTAATGGTATGACGGATAACTACAACTCCAGCGCACTGAAACTGGTCATCATTCTCGTCCCAAATCTCAGTGACACCAGCCTCTGATCTGATCTTTCGAGCAGGCTCGAGGGCATTGATCCTATCAATTTGACATTCGCTACGTTGAGAGCGTCGTTGGCGCCCCTGCTGTTGCTGGCCATGTCGTGAGGACACTCGCTCTATTTGTGCAAAGCAACAGTTGAAGAGAACAAGAAAGCAAAGAGTAAGAGATAACAAAGAACAAGAACCCATGCTTATTGTAGTTCTTCTATGGTGTTGTGGAATTGCAGGGTTAAGTGGGCTGGTATTTATGTGCAAGATTGTGGGTTTCGCATCTGGGACGTGGCAATTCGGTTTGCTCAGTTTTTGTTAATACTTTCTGCATGTAATTTTGTCCTTTCTTTTGCATGTCTGCAATTCCCTTTCTTGCTTACACATCTTTTCTTTAATGGGTACGTGTTGCATAATATAATTGCATTGTTCTAAAATCTTTGTCGTTTATGGCGTGCATCAGGTTGGCTTGAGACAAAGAGAGATGTAGGTTTTTCCATGAATATTTATAAAACATGCATGGTACTGCTAAGCGGTTTGATTTAGTGGCTTGTCGATTTGGAGTTCGACAAGTTCGAGATCTTTTTTGAAACATTTTATTAGAGATTGAGGTAGTTAAATTTTGATAACTCGGAAGATTAACTAATTAAAAACCCAGTTAAAAAAAATTCTCTGTTTTTTTTTCAGCAGCCATGCTTTCATGTTGTTATTTTGTTCTACTTCTTTAACTATCATCTTATTAGCCAGAAGTCAATAAAATCTCGAATATATTATCTAAAAAAACCTAACAATCCAATTGATTCTGTAAAACTCGGATGAAATCCAATCAAGTTAATTGTAATAATTTTTATTAAAAGCAGCCTTGCTTTTTTGATAGAACCGAGTTGATCCAATTACCTAGATTCTTAACCAGATCAGCTGTTAAACTAGATTTGATGACTATGCTTTTATGGATTCGTTGGGTCGTTAATTTCTTACATTGATGTTTGAGCTTTGACTATGTATATATGTGTGTGTCCATATTTGAATAGTGTCGCATATCGCTTGCCTCCACGTTTCTGACATTGTAGGTGATTTGCTTTTGCATGCAAAAATGCGTGGCAGGAGATATATGTACACAATTTGCATGCAGCAGTATATATGTGAACTGTTTTCATTCAATTTCTAGATTGTGTTGATGGTTTATTCATGTTATTTGATCTTAGAGTGAGGAATAAGAGGTATTTTCAACCTTTTAACGTTAATTGTTTTTTAAAATTATCACATGGAGTCAAGAATATTATGATATTTATATAATTAAAAAAAATTAGGAAGTGCTCGCATCTTTCGGGAGGCTCATGAGGCGTCTCTTGGTGGCCGTTGTTGGTCTTTAGTGATGGCGTTTGAAGTGTTATGCCATCCTCCGCACCGTGGACTGACACATGTCGGCATCCGCGACACAATGGAGCTTTGATGAAGATTTTTCTCCTCCCCTCTCTTTTCTCTCTCTTTCAACTTAAAAGATGTGTTAGCTTTGCAAAGTTGCAAAGTGGTTCTCAGTCTTTTAATTATATCGAATTTGATTTATTTATTTTTTAATTTTTTATCTTTTTTATCAAATTTAATCATCATTCTTTTTATTCTTATTTATTTTGCTTTTAATCTTTTTTCTTATTAGAATTTATTTTTTGATTTAATCCCTATTCATTTTATTTTAAATTTAATCATCATTCTTATCATTGCAATTTCTTTTATTTTGAATTCTCTTCTTGATTAATTGCTTGTTTATTTTTTTTTTTGTCAATTTCACTACTCATTGTTTAATTTCAAGATTTTCATTTCATATTTGATATTTTTTTATCATACTTTTAAAACTTAGCTCGAGAGTCGATCCTATCATATCCCAAATCACAAATTGGATCAAATGATCAGGTTTATAGAGTCAATCAGATTTTTTATTATGCACGAAGTCAATATGATATTATTTTAATAAAAAAATAATAACAAAAAATTCAATGGGTGCTTAGATGATTTTCCTGAATATTACAAAAAAAAAAAAGAGAGAGAGAAACAATCCTAAATATTTCTTTCTAAATAATTAGTAAGGTAATGATATATTGTATCAACCATGGATTTCAAACCTTGTTCTTGGCTCGTAAACGAAGAATAGGCCATAGAATGCCTTGTACCAAGAAACAGGCATCCTGGCACAAGTTTATAGTGGAAAGACTTAAATTCCTTTGATGAGATTAAACATAAGAAGCTCTCAACGACTACGTTTTAGCCCATGATCATTAATTGCTACGTTGTTATAGCCTATACTGAAAGTGCTGACAAAAAATGAAATAAAGTTGGTGAATTACATTGGAATTAAAGCAACTCCATTGTCATCAAGTTAATTTTAAATTTCAAATTAACTTATAAGAGAAAAATTTAAATTAAACCCATAATTTATTATTGAGAACGACATAAATAGCTTCGAACACACCCACAAATTAGGAAAAAACAGAACAATTAAAAACGGCTATTGAAGACAAGTTTTCAAGTAAACTAGTGAAGCAGTGTATAGCGAAAAAAAAGAACTATGGTTTCTCAATCCGTGAGGTTATTGACTGAAACTGTAGAGAAACTTATGTGTTGACAGGCTTTTAAATACAATAATAATTATCTATTATGAAATAACTTGCAAAATCGTTTGAATAGTACTGGCTAAACCAACATAAGTTAAAAAGAAAAAGAATCATAAAATAACAACGAAAATAAGAAAGAAATTAGAAAATAACTAGAAAAATAAAAAAACATCAAAACAACATCTTTCATGTCTAATTTAAGCATATTTATAACATTGGTTGGTGCAAGCCTGATTTAATAATTAGATTAAAAATAAAACTTGTTCAACTTGTTTTAATTAAACGTGAAGGAGATTTTATTGTAGTCGAAGACTCAATTTGGCCTAGATTAGCCCGAGTTTTCTTGCTTTTTACAAATATTTTTAATTTTATTGCTATGATTTTTTATTTTTAAAATTTGATCTTTATTGTTTTAATTGCAGTTTATTTTATTTCACATTATTTTTTATTTTTTTATTGCATCCTCCTTGAGTCTTTTATATTAAATTTTATCCTCATTATTTTTATTGCTTTTGCAGGTTTTGATTTAAATATCTTTTTATCGATTTTATCTTTCAAAATTAAATTGGTTAAGAATTAGCCTTCTTGATTGATTCTGGGTCAAAGATTTCACGAATTGTAACTTTTAGAGATTAGACCATATGTTTAAGAGATGCATTGTGATTGCTTGATTTTTTTTCTTTTTCTAAACTGATGTTTTTTTATTTTTTATACTCTTTTGATTTTAGTTTTGTTTTGTTATTTTTTGTGTTTTGATTCTATTGGTTAGCCCTCAATAATTTTTTAAGAATTTTTCAAATTACAAATGTTTTTTAATTTCACCCCTATGATTTCTTAATATTTGAAATTTGGTCATTATTTTTTTAAATTGCAATTTATTTTATTTTGGATCATTTTTAATATTTTTACAAATTTCACCCTCCTCGAATTTTTTCCTGTCAAATTCTATCCCCCATTCTTTTTGTTGTTTTTTTTTTCTTTTGCAAGTTTTTTTATTAATATTTTTTTAGAGATTTTATCTTTCAAAATTAAATTTGTTGAGAGTTACGGGATTTCTTGGGTTTTTTCCTCTTTTTTTCATTTTTTAATCTTTTTTTTTGTTTTGTTTTCTTATCTTTTGGGTTTAATTCTATTGGGTTACCCTCTATAATTTTGTTTTTTAATTTCACCTCATACCTTTTTTTAATCTATAAATAATCTATCAAATTACAAATATTTTTTAATTTTATCCCCTATGATTTTTTAATCTTTCAAATTTGATTCTTATTCTTTTAATTGCTATTTATTTTGTTTGGGATTATTTTATTCTCTTCTCTAATTTCATCTTCCTTAGGTGTTTTTCTCTTAAGTTTTATCTCCTTTTTTTTTGTTTGTTTTTTTTTGTTTTCCAACTTTTTTTTATTAATATTTTTTCAACGATTTTATCATTCAAAATTAAATTGATTAACAATTAAGCTCCTTGATTAAACTCGAGTCCAAGATGATTTTCTTGGTTTTCTCTTTTTTTTTGAGAAGATGAGGTTTCAGGATATGATTTATATTATTCTCTAACACACCCCCTCAAGTGAAAGCCCTTTCGGCTTGAAACTTGCACAGCCCATATTACCTTGTGCTTAATTTTTATCAAATAAATGAGAATGGTGAGATTCAAACTCGTGATCGCTTGGTCATCAAAGCTCTGATACCACGTCAAAGAACCAATTCAACCCAAAAGCTTAAGCTGTTAGGTGAGGTCCAGGATATGATTTATATTATTTTCTAACACCCCCCTCAAGTGAAAGCTCTTTGAGCTTGAAATTTGCATAACTCACATTACCTTGTGCTTAATTTTTATCAAATAAATGAGGAATGTGAGATTCAAACTCGTGACCGCTTGGTCATTAAGGCTCTAATACCATTTTAAAGAACCATCTCTACCAAATAGCTTAAACTATTATTCTCTAACAGTTTATTTATTAATATAGATAGGCTCAGATATAGTTCTTTTTATACATTTTTTTTTGTTTTTGTCAATTTATTTATTATTATTGTTTTTTTTTCATATTATATAAATTACCACTTGAAATATTTACTGAGACTTCGATTTTTTTTTAGCCTAACACTTTTTTAACATCAAAATTTTTTTTGCTCGGCCACAACAAATCGCTTGCAACATATCTGATGTCATCTATAGCTACTTTACTTTGTCGCATTCTTTTTTAGCCTAACACTTTTTTAACATGGATGCCTCTATATCTTTTTTTTTCTGGTTCATTTCTGGTCCATGGGGGATCTTAATTTGTAGTTTTAAACTGTCAAATCGTGTTAATTGAGTCATTTACATCATCAATTTGCTTAATGTTCTCCCTCCATAAATAATAGCGTCCAAGACAACAATAATCCTATATAACTAAGCTTAACATGTTCTTTCATTTCCTTCTGAGTATTTTATTTTATTTTTCTCATTGGTAGATAATCTTAAATTGCATACATTTACACAAAGCCCAAAAAAAAATACAAAAACATACCAACCGGAAGAAACACATATACAGGACAAACTCAACTACAAACGATTGAAGCTGCTAGCCATGGAACAAATCCATAAAACAGTCCTTGTGCATCCCTCTATGTCTTTAAGCGTTCATCGAACATAACGCCCACCATTTACACCAAAGATGTTCGAATCACCACGTACCCATGAAGAAAATGTACGTGTAAGCAAGAAAGAGCATTTGCAGACATGCGAATCGAAAGGACAAATTCACATGCAGAAAGCATCAATAGAAACTCTAGTCCTAACTATTTTCGCCACGTCCCAAATCCTCAGCCCACACTATTTTGCCTATAAATACTAGGGCCCTTGATCTTGCCATAACACAGTACCATACAAAAGAGATTCAACAAGCATGTCTTCCTCTACTTTGTTTTCTCTTACACTTTGCTTTCTTGTTCTCTTCAATTGTTGCTTTGCTCAGATAGAGCAAGTGACCTCGCGACATGACCAGCAACAAGCGCCACGACGCAGCTTTCAACAAAGCGAATGCCAACTTCAGAGGATCAATGCCCTCGAGCCTGCTCGGAGGATTAAATCAGAGGCTGGTGTCACTGAAATTTGGGACGAAAATGATAAGCAGTTTCAATGTGCTGGTGTTGCAGTTATCCGCCATACCATTCAGCAGCGAGGCCTCTTGTTGCCTGCATACTCTAATACCCCTAAGCTTGTCTATGTAGAGCAAGGTATGCGCTTAAATATTCTTTACCATTTCACAGTTGCAATTAATTAATATACTTCTGTTGGTGTCAATGTAGGAAGGGGCATTCAGGGAGCTGTATTCCCAGGCTGTCCAGAGACATTCCAATCATCAGGGCAGTTTTCTCGAGATCGAAGTCAAAGCTCCGAAGACCAGCACCAGAAGGTTCGACAAGTAAGAGAGGGTGATGTAGTTGCCTTGCCTTCGGGAGTTGCTGATTGGTTTTATAACGATGGTGATTCACCTCTCGTTCTTGTTCAACTTCTCGACACAAGCAATCCTGCCAACCAGCTTGATCAGGATTTCAGGGTAAGAATCACAAAAATTCAAGCATGCGATATCATGTAATTAAGAAGCAAACAAGGATTACATTATAAGCATAACATTAATGTGCCATTTCAGAATTTTTTCCTTGCTGGCAACCCACAACGAGAATTGCAAAGCCAAAGAAGCTCATACCAGAGAGACCAGTTTGAAGGTCAACGTGAACGCCAAGACGAAGGTGAAAGTCGGAGACACCAGCAAGACAGGCACCGCAATGTCTTCGGCGGCTTTGATGAGAAAATCCTGGCAGAAGCTTTCAACATTGACACCAGACTAGCAAGAAGCATGAGGAACGAAAAAGATAACAGAGGCATCATTGTCCGAGCTGAGCATGAGCTTCAGGTGGTAAGTCCACATCAGAGCCGAGAGGAAGAAGAACGTGAAATTGAATACCGAGGGGGACGAGGTGGTGGATTCAATGGCATAGAGGAAACTTTCTGTACTGCTAGGTTGAAGCACAACATCAATGACCCAGAACGTGCTGATTTCTTTAATCCACGTGCTGGACGCCTCACCACTGTCAACAGCCTCAATCTCCCTATCCTTCGATCTGTCCAGCTTAGTGTTGAGAGAGGTGTACTCTACCCGGTAAGAAAGTCTACGCACTCTTCATCGAATTTTTTTTCTTGACATTACAACAATTTCTCTTGTTACAAGAACAATTCACAAACTGGGTTCATGTGGATCAGAATTGTTTCATTGGCGATATATATAGTAATCCCTTGTAGTATCACTTGGTTGTGCTATGAGTCCTGGTTTTGGTCAAATATCACATGCTGTGCTTAATTTATTGTGAATTTCTTACTAATGTACGTACATTGAATGTGATCATGCACTGTAGAACGCTTTGATGTCACCACACTGGAATATGAATGCCCACAGCATAATCTACATCACCAGGGGAAATGGAAGGATTCAGATTGTTGGAGACAATGGACAAACGATATTTGATGGAGAAGTCCGCGAGGGTCAAGTAGTTACAGCACCACAAAGCTTTGCAGTAGTGAAGAAGGCAGGAAGCCAAGGGTTCGAGTGGGTATCATTTAAAACCAACGACAATGCACAAGTTAGTCAATTGGCTGGACGTGTCTCTACCATCCGAGGTTTGCCAGTGGAAGTGGTAGCAAATTCATTCCAGATCTCAAGGGAAGATGCTAGGAGGCTTAAGAACAACAGGGAGGAAGTTAGCGTTTTCAGTCCTTCACAATCTGGAAGGAGTGATGAGATTGCATGAATGCAATTGTAAGCTGAACAAGCAAGAGGCTGTATGTCTAAATCAGTAGAGAATGAAATAAGCCTAAGAGGGCATGTGATGTGGTCTTGTATGGAACCTTGTACTATGCATGTTTTATGCGGGAAATGAAATGTTTGCTTTCTTTTCTTGATATTTTTTTTTCCAAACCAACCAGTATTCTTTAGAATAAAAACTGATTCAAACTAATTTGAATTGGTTTTTCTAGTTTGAATTTGATTTGGTTTTTTTTTGTTCTAGGTTTAAAAAACTGAACTGATCAATTTTGTTAAATTTTAATTGGTTTTTTTTATAGTTTGTTTTTTCAATTTTTTTTCTAATATTTTTTCAATTTAATTAATTTTTCAATTTTTTTTTTAAAAAATTCTTCTAGCTACGGCTACTACTTCAGGTTTGTATAATAACATTGCCATATATATATATATACTGGTGCCTTGAGTCAAACATGCTAATATTTGCGGCAACAATGATTGATTTAATAACTTATGTTCCTTATAATTTCTTCATCATCTTCTTCCTCCCACCACCATGTTAGCATCTTCTTCTTCCAAGTTCCAAGTCCTTTAGTTTTTTACACTTGGGTTTATTTTCTTATTTTCAAATCCATGAGAAAAAGAACTAAATAAATTAAATTAAAATCTCTTCATTTCCTTCTTTTCCATAGTAATAATTTCATCCATACATTTCAATTAATATTAAAAAATCAATTCAATTTAATAACTTAAATTGTTAGGTAAAATCCAAGATATAATTTATATTATTCTCTAACATATCCTCTCAAATAAAAATTCTTTAAATTTGAAATTTACACAAGCTCATGCTATCTTGTGATTAATTTTTATGAAATAAATATAGAGATAGTGAGATTCAAAACTTGTGACCGCCGCTTGATTATCAAGATTATAATCTAAACTATTGAATATTATATTAAAATTTATATAAAAAACAATGGTTCTCAACATGTGCTTTTGGATATTATTAACTCTATTCGTATTATATTATTTTAAAAAATTGAAAAATGATTAGATATATGAGAATTGTATTCCTCTCTCTCTTAGAAAATATTAGATCTACTACAGTTTCCTGAATAATTCATACAAAATTGGGCAATTAGAGTTGTGTTTACAATTTGCTACTTCATGAAGTGGGTGACGAAGTCTTTGCCTAGGCCAATTGCATAAGTGCTTACCTCATGACTGAACCTCTCCTTGCGCCGACAAAACTCAAATAAAATGGTTCAATTGGCGTTGGCATTTTGCCGATGCTGCCATTGTTTTCTACACGAGCATGACCTAATCTGAGGGTGAGTTTAGAATGTCGGATGGTAAAATGCCCGATGTTGGTACAGCTATTAGATTTTAATATAAGAATTAAAAAAAATCACAGGGGCCCCATCAACTGCATTAAATATCTTTAATTTGTGTTCATCTGATCTCAAACTAATTCCATTCATTCTTCTGGAAACATAGTTTCAAAGAAGTGCGGCATCGGCTGGGGTACATTTATGAGGTGCATGTGCCAGCATTTATAGCTTAACAGATGTTGCAGCTGGAAAGTTACCATTTGTAGAAATGAAATGAGTATACCTTATAAATGCAACAGGAAAGTTACCATTTTTAGAATAAGAGAGAAATGGGGCCCTAACCTCATCAAAGAATTGGGATGTGAATGCATGTGTGCAAGACTTTGAAGTTTTCAAATATTAATGCGCTAGCATATAAATCAAGGAAAAGTCTGCAACTTCAAGTACATTTCAACTTAAACTATTAAATAAAATTCTAAAATATAATTTATAGCAATTAACTATGAAGGTCATTCTTCAAAATCCCAAGAGAACCCCTAATGAATAATTGCCCAGCGTAGATCACCAGTAGATTTGAAGGGGTAATATAGTAAACAAATTATCAAAATACAAAACAGAAAAACTGTCATAGATCACTGATCGCCAGCCATATAGCCCCACCATATATTGTCAGCCTTCATAGTGAAAGCACCACACAGAGAATTTCGCTGCAGGCCACTTATCTACGTACTGTACAATGTATGCCATTGAATATCTTGAGATAAGCTTGTTCAGAAAATGAATATTTGAGGTAAGCTCGTACGTGGCAGAGAAAGGGATTATCAAGTACTGAGATCGACATTGTATAGCGAGTGGTTATCATCTTGTGATATTTTCTTAGTTAGATGGAGGTTAAACCGACATGTTACGAGTTTATGTGAGGTTTTTTTTTTTTTTTTTTTAATTTATTTAATGCACGCCTTTGTAGTAAACTTCCATAATCATGATAAATACCAAGACTAATAATAAATAATTCAACTACCAAAAAGATATCCCTATCCATGAAAGAATAAATAATTCAACCATCAAACTTTTTTATATTAAAATTTAAATTTACTTTGATTTTGATATTTTTAATAAAAAATACTAAAACAAATAACATTTTAACTTGACATGGCTTGATACCGCTAAACTCATAATAAGTTTAGTAAATTTATTTTAATTCAATTATATAATTATAAGTATAATGTTTTTTCTTAAAAATTATCCTTTTTTAATTTTTAAATTATAGCTGATTTGGATTTTTTTTTTAAAAATAAATTAGGCTTGATCTATCCGATCAAGTCATTGATACATTGCTAAATTTATTGGTTCATACTAAATTAACTCTTACTTGATTTAGAATATATCTAAAAATATAATAGTAGTTGTTTTTTAAAAGATTTTTTTATCTGAAAATATATCAAAATAATAATTTTTTTATTTTTAAAGAATTATTTTTTATATTAGCATATCAAAATGATATAAAAATATAAAAAATAATTTTAAACAAAAAAATCTAAATTTTCATGAATCGTTGTAATGTAATTCTAAACAATACCTTAGAGCCTATTTATTTCTTAGTTTTAAAAGTATTTTTTAAAAAAATAAAAAAAATTTATTTTTATTTATTTCAAATTAATTTATTTTTAGTATTTTTAGATTATTTTGATATGTTAATGTTTAAAAATAAATTTTAAAAATAAAAAATATTATTTAGATATTTTTTTCTCTTTTTGGGTGGGCCGAACCCGACCTAAACATTTGGGCTGGAATGGATCTAGCCATCCCAAATGTTAATTATTTTGCAGAACGTGAACTTACTGTTCACATTCCCTATGCAACAACACTTGTTGCAAACTATGGGAGAAAAATGGAAGGCAACCTGGTGGGGGAGAAGGAGCCACTTGTCTAGGTGGTCGACAAGAGGATGGTGGCGGCGCTGATGGAGAGCTTGGCCACCGAAGTTATTACTGTGAAGGAAGAAGAAGTTTGCAGGAGAGAGAAAGGCTGGAAGGAGAAGAGAGAGAGAGTTGTAGTGGCTGCGTGGTGGTTGTGCCGGCATCCTGTGGTGGAGATGGTGGTGGATATGGTGGTGAAGAAGCTGGTGGTGGCTCTATTTGGTGGCTGGAACAGCGGGGAGAGAGAGGGAAATAAAAACTGCAGTAACGGGGGCAGAGGGGCTGGTTTTCGGCCGACTTTGGACCCGATTGTTTCCTTGCTCAGGCAACGAAATGCACCCTTATTTATAGGAGATGGAAGAGGGATATTTTGTCTTTTATGGTGCCAAATCGTGGCCTTTGGTTTGGTTGGTAAGCATCCCAACCGTTGGTTCAAAGTGTGCACCTCGAACTGCCAAATTTGACAGTCCAAGACTGCTTGAGTTGGCTACTTTATGCCAGTCATCAGAGAAGTTTTAATGTTAATAGGCCTGAACGGACAATACACGTTGATAGAAGGATTTCAGGTGACCATTTTGGTGCATGCTTTGTCAATTTTCGTGGACATATGAGGCATTAAATACACCTTAAAAGTAGCTTCTTGAGCTGTCATTTTCAAGCAAAAATCGGGGAAGACAATGAACAAGTGACCCGGACAACGCATCGTGGGGTCCTATTTTTTTTTTAAGCAGAAATGACGCCGTTTTGGGTTAAAATTAGGAATTTTGCTGAAGTTCAATGTAGTCCTCTAGCTTTCAATGTTTTTCAAAGAAACCCCTAATTGACCCTAAATCTTTGATTTAATGCAATTTGGTCCCGATGTAACTTCAACTTCAACCCCAGATTTACGCGTGTTTTGTGATTTAGTCATTGGTCTCGGATTTTTACAATTTAACCTCTAATTGACCATTAAACTTTCAATTTCTTCAATTTCACCCTGTATTTTGTCAATTAAACCCTTATAGTTTGGCACATTTTGCAGATTGGTCATTGGCTGTGAATTTTGTCAATTTAACCCCTAATTGACCCCAAAACTTTAATTTTCTTGCAATTTGACCCCTAATTTCAATCAATTAACTTGGTCAAAATTAAATTTGGTTTCTTAAAATTCCAATCTTCTCAATTAAGCCTAAATTAGATCTCAAACTTAATTTTTCACCAATTAAGTCCCAAATAAAATTAATTTGACCTATTTAGAGCATAATTAAGTCCTTGCACTTAATTAAATCCTTCAATTGGACCCAAATTAATTCTTAAACATAATTAAAATTTAATTTGGCCCATGATTAAATCAAATTAGCCAATTAAAAATTTAATTATGTCTTTGGACTTAATTTTTATGCAAATTCATCCAATAATCATTTAATTTAACCTTGAATTTGTATTTTTTTTTCTCCATTTTTGGGCATAAATGGGGTACAATGAGGTCTTAAATTTCCTCTAAAAATTACAACTTGATTTTTTCCTATTTTTGTAGTCCTCCTTGATCTGCTTTCTCCATATTGCCAGCCTTTATTTTTTTTATTTGAAAAAAAAACTGATTTTTGGGGAATAACCCAAAATTAGGTTATGACAGCTAGGATCACACCCCACACTGGGGCAAGTGCAAGAAAAATAGAAAAAACCGAACCGAGAGGAAAAGAGAACCGAAGGCTTTGAATAGATCTAAAACCAAACAAAGTCGTTTGTTTGTTGCGTTTCCTTTGCTGTGCAAGTGACATTGCTTGTCACCACCGGCGAGGGAAGGAAGAGAAGAAGAAAGCAGGCCAAATCCGCTCGTTTCTAGGCATTGACTGCGGTGGCGCGTGAACCCACGCGCCGCCACTAGCAGAGGCACATGGAGGAGACGCGTCGCCACTGTTCCTGCAGTTCCAGAAGGCATTCCCTGCAATTCTTGGAGTTTTAAGGGCTATTATTGTTTAATGGAATTTTTGTTTTGTTTTAATTTTTATAATTTGTAGTGTGGATGTAAAAAAAAAAAGAAAAATATAGTGAAAGTGAATGTGTTGTTTGTATTTTTTTTATGGATGTTTTTTTTTATGATAAATGCAAAGAATAAAGAAGAATTTAATATTTTGATTTGCTCACGGTTAAGGATTATGAACTTACACGTAAGTTGTATTTTTATTATCCGATGAGAAGATAAAATTTTTAAAACTTCTTTATGATATCAAAGCCACGAAGCAGCTTATCTCAGGTAGGGTACGTTAGGGGTGCTAATACCTTCCCTAACCACAACCAGTCCCTTACCCGTGAATCTCTGACAAGACTAGTACATCCGGGTTTTCTAGTAATCCTGAACCAAATATTAGGTGGCGACTCCCAACGAATCAATCAACAAACGATGAAAGATCGCCAACCGACGCCGCGCAATTTATCAGAATTTATTTATAAATTAGATAAGATTAATCAAACCAAGGGGATTAAAGTGTAAAATAAGGAAAACACCCTTGGCAATCTAAAATAATTGAAGTAATGAGTACATAAAGCAAGATAATTAGTGGTTGAATATAGATTATAACTAATTATTTGTTCTGAAGAGGAATACAAAATTAAAATGAAATTACAGCTTCTCTCTGATCCATCGTCTTCCCCTGCTTTTGTCATGGCATAAATAATAGGATATGAATTAACTATAGAAACTAAAGAGTGGATTGGTTATCTTTAACGTTTGCGAATAATTAAAGAGATATAAATTTTGTGACGAGCTATGATTAACGCAGAAGCAAATAAAACCTATAAAACCGAACCATTACAGCTTCTCTCTCCATCGTCTTTTCCTCTGCTTTTGTCATGGCATCAACTCATCGAGTACAGGTAGAGATACTTGAGGTCTGTCAAGTCATCCCGTCCTTGAACTTACTTGACCCAGCTATCGAGTTATCTTTTCCGCTCATCCTTTTTCCTACAAACTCACCTAGGCAACACCGAATTATTTTAACTCAGTGATCCTTCCAGGCAGGCCCAGGCCACATTGATTGTGTTTAAAAAAAAAAAAAACTAATTCAGCGTAGTATGAACAACAGTCTCACCACTATATTATAATTATTTAGGAGGATAGTTGAACCATACTTTTTTAAAAAAATATTAATTTTTTTTAATAATTATACGCTATCAGCAACTACAAATTCCAGCTCAATATCGATTAACATGTGGCTAAAATTGATAAAAGACACATAATGATGGTATCGTATATTTTGAGACTAAATTGAGGTTTTTTAATTATTACTTTAAAGTATATCATGTTTTAATAGTTGGACGGTATATTATATAAATTATTAAAAAATATTTATTTTTATTATATACGTAGTGATAATAAATTAGATGATAATAACAAAAAAAAAATAGAAATTAGTTTGAATAAATAGTACCGGTTCCTATTATGATATGTATAGAGAAGAAGTTGGAAAAAAAAAATGAAGTCAAATGTTCTTAATAAAAAAAAAAAACAAAAAAATAACTAAAATATGTTTTTAATAAATATAAAAGATGGATAAAAATATTAGAGAACAAGAAAGAGATATAGAACCTCTTTGTAAGATTTCTAAGAACTTAATTTCAATTACATTTAATTTCTTCCTTAAAATTATTCAAAATATATATTATTCTAGGTTTTAATGTAATTAAAAAAAAGGAAGTATTATAAGTGTAGGAATTTTTTGTTGGGGATTCCGGCCCGGTGATGTCCTGATAATTGCTCATAGGAGGGGAAGCACACGACACAATATTTTACGTGGTTCGGCAAATCCGCCTACATCCACGGGAGAGGTTCATTTTATTAGAGATAGAGAAAGGATACAATAAATACATGTAGAGGAGGAGGATTACATCCACTCTACTCAACTCATCAACTCTCTTCTTGCACTTGCACTTTGCCGCTGCAATGGCAAGCAAGGCACTGCCATTGCGGCCCTCTTTCTCTCCACTCTCTTGCACACACTCACGTTTTCTCTCTTCTCTTCACGTTCTCACAACTCTCACATTTTGCTCTCACAAAACATGCCTCTTTTATAGGCATTTCATGGCAACCTTCTTGCTTTGTTGTCAACATTGGTGGTCGCCAAACTCCGGCTCATTCAACAATGGTGGCTGCACCTAGCGACCCCTCTTTGACAATGGTGGTCGCTGCAATTGTCAATGGTTGTTGCACATTAATGGCAACCAACCTAACAATCACCCCCTTTGCCATTCATGTGGGGCAACCTGTCCTCTTGCTTCTTCGAAGACAAGCTTGCATCCTGTAGCTTTTCCAAACCTACCATTCCGAGAGCGTCTGTGGCCAAGTTTACAGGTACTTGCCAAACCTTTCAATCACCGAGTTACCAAAGCACACCTTTTCTCACACAAAAGGATCACTACAACCAGGATGGTCTCCCACTTCACATCGAAGAGTGTTAACGCTTGTCTTCGGAACACAACATTCCCCTTCGAGCGTATCAACCATGCTCGGTCCGGAATGATTCATCAAGCCTTACATCAAGGCTTACAACACCCCCCTCAAACAAAATTTCTATTTCCAAGTGCGGCAGTCATTATCCGAGTATCTCAAATATGATCACAAGCCCACCACTCTTCCAAGAGTCTACTCATCCGGGGAGTTGCGCCGCCCTCTGTTCCACCCTAGGAACCACGCCTTACTTCTCCGTGAGTCTCTGCTCTTAGTCGTAAGAGTCCGGTAGCTCTCCACCTTCGCCTATGGGGGGCCCATTAAAGGTTGATCCATATCTGTCTTCATACTACGAGTATTACAATGCCATTACCGAGCTCACCACCTTGACAAGAGTCAACTCGTTCCGGAACTCCGCATGCCCTTCGCTTTTTCATAGCGGCCGCGTCTTAGTGCTCCACAAGTCACACACTTATTGTCCAAGGCAAATGTCTTCTAGCTCATTGATCTTTAGCATGGGGGCAATATCCATGAAAGTCAATCCCGCATTTGTCTCCATACTCATCATAGCCACTTCATTGGCTATCCATCTCGTCCACTCATATCCGGCCATCACATTGGCTCGGGGTTGTTCCCGAACTTGGGCTCCTATCGTGGCCCATACACCTTCTCTAAGGTGTCTTCGCCCGTTGTCATGCGGCGGTCCGAACTGGGGCTCTTCTCATGGCCCTCACACCTTCTCTAAGGTGTCTTCGCCCGTTGACATAAGACGGTCGAAATGGGGCTCCTATCATGGCCCTCACACACCTTCCATCTAAGGTGTTTTCGCCTTTATAGGCGGTCGCATCCTCCTTCAATTGAGATGCTTCCGGTGGCTCCAAGATTCTCTACCACCATGTGGACTTGGGAGAGATTACGCCACCGACTACATAGAAAGAGAAAGTTGCGGTATACTCCTCGCTCCTCGCAATCCTCCACCTCGATTTCTATGTTTGGAGCTTCTACGCCTTTACGCTTGATAGCTCCACCTACACCAACTCTCTTGGTGTCTTCGCCTTTCATCACGGGCGGTTGCCTTGTATCACGGGCATTTGCACCCCCTCAATTAGGTGCCTCTACAATGCTCTCTTTCCATCCTTGCATGCATTGGAAAGGTCTTCGCTGTTGTCTTCATCAAGAGCATAAGAGACTTCTGTTGTACAAACTTTAACGGTCTACGCTCCGAGCTTCATCTGGGAACACTTCTTCTCCTTGCACTGTTGTCTCATTACGGTACCTCATTGGATCCTACGGGTACTCTACACAATCTCCGTGTGCCCTCGTGCAATTTACGTTCTCCAGTTTTCTCCCTATTCCTTGCTTATGTTTGATGACGGCTCATCCTGTCACAACACCCGTCCAAGTCAAAATAGGGTGCCAATCTTTATCCCTCTTGCGCATTTCTCTTCCATTATCGGGGTCTTTATCAATTCTTCCCTCGAGAAATCACAGTCACCGAATCTAACTTCTTTGGAGAAATCACCACTTCATCATATCCTTGAACCTTCGGAACCCAACTGTTCCCTTGTGCCGTCATCCCGCTAGTCTTCAACTTGTTTCATTACAACCGCTATATATACAAAAATAGTACCGTATGGATAATCCTTCCACCAAGCAAGTTCCCAGGAAAGATTGGAGGGGTCACACTGGTCCCGCTTAAAAACCCAATCTCCTAGACAGAACTTCTCGGGCCATATCTATCCATCGTCTTGTCTTTCCGTATATACAACCATTTGCTAGCTTTGTTGCGGCTTTCCTTTACAAGTAATCCCGGAATATACTTGGTTTAATACATGATTTCTCAATATCTCATGCGAGACTACAAGGTCTTAAATTCATCAAGATTGGTCTTCGTCAATTTTCACTCTTCACCTCAAATTGTCCACATAACCGGGTGTCCAGAGTGTCCCAATTTTGCCTTCCCTCAAGGCAGTTAAAATTCTCCCCACTTAGCAGTTTAGCACATGTAATTGGGTAAACATGTGCACCTTCTTCTTCTTCTCTTCAACGACCACCATGATGACCTTCGATGCCTCCCGATCGGGCAATCTCTCTTTAATAATTCACCACCACCACTTTCGGTCTCAAATCTCAACGATCGACCGTACCATTGCATCCGAACGATCAAATTAGCTAGAAACAAGTCTGAAATCGTCCAAATCGCACTTCGAGACGGCTAAGATTTGATCAAAACAATTCCGGCACGATCAACGGCTCGAGATTCAATCTCGAGATCCGGTTGCACATAGGATCAGCTACATGAATCCCGGCCCTCGGCTGGCGGCTCGGCTCGGCTCACTCGGCTCGGCTCGCGATCGATGATGTGTCGAGTGGGTCCCACTTTGTTGACGTGTCTGGCGGACCGGTCGATGATGGGTCTGTTGACCGTCGCTGAAGTGTCTGCTGACTTTTGCTGACGTGTGTCGTTGACCGGCGCCGACGTGTCTGTTGACGGCGCGCCGACGTGCACGTCGATCCGGGCGATCTCTTCGCCGGCCGTGCGGCCGTTTTCCGACGTCCGATTTTGACGCCGTTTTCACCGGTGGCTTCGTCTCGGCCTCCTCTACACAGTGGTATGGTCAAAACACAATTTTGACAACTTTCATTTTTGAGCAAAAATCAAACACCACTTTAAACCATGTGCTCTGATACCAATTGTTGGGGATTCCGACCGGTGATGTACTGATAATTGCTCATAGGAGGGGAAGCACACTGACACAATATTTTACGTGGTTCGGCAAATCCGCCTACATCCACGGGAGAGGTTCATTTTATTAGAGATAGAGAAAGGATACAATAAATACATGTAGAGGAGGAGGATTACATCCACTCTACTCAACTCATCAACTCTCTTGTTGCACTTGCAGGGTATGCTGCAATGACAAAAGGCTGCTGCCATTGCAGCCCTCTTTCTCTCCACTCTCTTGCACACACTCACGTTTTCTCTCTTCTCTTCACGTTCTCACAACTCTCACATTTTGCTCTCACAAAACATGCCTCTTTTATAGGCATTTCATGGCAACCTTCTTGCTTTGTTGTCAACATTGGTGGTCGCCAAACTCCAAATTTCATTCAACAATGGTGGCGCACCTAGCGACCCTCTTTGACAATGGTGGTCGCTTGCAATTGTCAATGGTTGTTGCACATTAATGGCAACCAACCTAACATTTTTGACACGCCTAATCATCTTTTTTGGAAAAAAGAAGAAGCCCGGCTATGAAAATAGGTTTGTGGAAATTTCTTAGTTTGCCGTGTAGAAAATCATGTCATTTACGGGGCTGCTGGAGAGAGTGTCTATTGCTAATTTCACTCGAAAAGTTTTAGTAATTTACAAAGGAAATTTCTACTTTATATGAATTGAAAAACTATTATTGACTGACTTCTTGCAAAGTATTTGCAAGAAAGCTAAAGAATTAAAGTTTTTTAATTTTTAAAATTATAATTTAAAATTCATTGACGAGTGTGTCGTCTATATATACATATAGGAATTTGAATATGTTATTTGATTAGTCTAATTCATGACTTGCATTGACTAAAACTTAGCACTAGAAATTCCTAGTTTCGTGGTGCTTTCTCGGCCTGCAAATGAATAGAAAGCATATCCTTTTATCCTATATAAAGAATGCAATTAACAAAGCTGTAGATAATGTTTGGCAATGCTTTTCAAAAGACTGATAGAAAGGTGTGTTGAAGCAAAATCTTTTTTTATCTGTAGCGACCTCAATAGTTGTTGCGACCACCACGAACTTACCACTCCAAATTCCTTGTTCTTTTTCTGTATATATTATTAGAAAAACTGTCATTGGCTGTTTTAATTGGAAATTATTTACAAGAAAGCTAAAAAGAATTAGAGTTTTTTAATATATAAAATTATTATTTTTAATTGTACAAAAAATTCAATTATTTTAAAAAATAAAACATCAACTATTTATATAATAGCTAAATAAATTTATTAAAATAAATTGAGAATAACTAGTAAAATCAAGTAAATAATCCAAAAATAACAAGAAAATAAATATATTTTCTAGATTTGATTTGAGTATATTTTTTATCATATATTGACTGACTTGCTAAGTCTTTAATAAGCATTAATAAACTTTACTCTAAGAATCTATTTGATATTTCTTCATTTATTAATTTAATCAACAATAATTTCCCATCTTCAATAAAAAATTTGAGTTTATCTTCCGACTAAGAAGACAAACCCTGTATTTTAAAATACTATTGCCAAAAGATCCCCTTATATATATATGGATCAAGACAACAGTATCACTCCCATGTTAGTAATAGAATAAGTTTTTCACACTAAAGTTAATAAATAATAGCATGCGCGAAACTTCACGATACCCATGTTTTCAACGTTTTACACTGCTTTAATAGATTGTTACAGTAAAAGCACAGAGAGAAGAACGGTTCAAGACAGAACACTACTCCCACGCAACTCTTAAATGTCCTCTTAGCACAGCCTATGAAAGTTAAAGGTCATCAAGGAGAGAGTTCAAAGTTCATTACTTACAGAGACAGAACATCGTTGCTACGGTTCTGATATTTTGAGGATGACATTCATCTTACATATGCTGATGATACTAATGTTTTGCATTGGAGCGATCAAGCTGGAGGCAGAAGCCGGGCTTCTTGCTCCAGATGAAGGTACCATGTGCATGTTTAAGTTTGTAAAGATACCTTTCAATTTTTTACCACCCCAAGATTTGAAGCTGTATTTTTTTTTTTTTTTGCAGTGGATGCTTTGCTAGAAATAGCAACGCAAGTGGGGAAAAAGACTGGAATAATAACGTGGATCCTTGCAGCAATGAGACAAGCTGGGTAACACCACCTTCATCTCAAAGGCCAATGTTTGATAATAATGTTGTTTGCAATTGCTCATTTGGGGGTGTGTGCCACATTGTTTCCATGTACGTTTCAACTTCTTTTAATAGTCCATGCTTGTTTTGTTTATGTTTGAGTGAATGTTTTCCCTTTTTAATTGATTAAATTTTAAGCAATTTTGGTTGAAAATGAGGAACAAGAAGGTATCTTTATATATCAATAGTGTTGTTAATAGCTGAATTTTTAATGCTAGCAATGTCCGTTTTCTTGGAATTTTTCCAAAGTTATGATGGTATTGAGCTACAAGGTCAAAACCCTTGAGAGTTAGTGTGTAAAAGTATCTGAAATTATTGGTTTAGTTCACTTTTGAGAAGTTTATGCTTTAGTATTGCTACATGTCAAAAGATTTTTCAGGTCTATGGTCTTTTATTTTGTATTTTCTTTCTTTATGAAAGGTGATTTTGCAATGTTTGAAGTTTGGATTTTTTTACTTTTTAATGAGGAATTGATGGGTCCAAGTGTTCTTGTGAAGCAGATTTCTCAAAGGGCAGGATCTTGCTGGCAGTCTCCCAAAATCTATTGTGAAACTACCTTACCTTACGAATCTGTAAGTAGTGTTTTTAAATTTTAGCAATTATGAATTTTGAACATATGATTCAATTCAATTAGAGATTCTATATACGTTGCAGCGATCTGTGGGCGAACTACCTGAGTGGTAACATACCACCGGAATGGGCTAATACAAAGCTGGAAATATTGTAAGAAAACACTACATTTTCTTAATTTTCTAGCCAATGAATTGCTTACTCTTGCTGTATTAATTAATAGGTTGCATACGCTGCAGGTCTATTGCTGTTAACCGCTTAACTGGACCAATTCCTAGCTATCTGGGAAAGATAATCACACTTAGATACTTGTATGCGTTTCGTATTTGTCATTCTATCGTTCTTTTTTATCCTAGAGCTGTTCAAATGTTTAGACAATTCCAATACTGACGGTTCACATTCATGCAGGAACATTCAAAATAATATGTTTTCTGGAATAGTTCCCCCTGAGCTTGGAAACTTGGTTAACCTGGAGAATATGTCAGTTTGTTCAGTCTTTTATCTTGGAGATACATATCTGGTTATTGAATGCTAAATTTCATGTGGCGAATACCATTAAAGAAAGCTGACATTAAATTTTTCTCTCATTTGTTATTGCAGCAATCTTAGTGCCAACAATTTCACTGGAGAGCTACCCCTGGCTCTCTCTAATTTGATGAAATTAAAGGATCTGTAGGTTCTTATAACTTGTATAGTTATGTTATGTTATTTGATATAGAATTTGATACCAGAGAAGCATCTCTTGAGTCTCTAAATTCTTGACTGTCTTTGTGTTGGGTAAGTGCAGTAGGCTTAGCAGTAATAACTTCATTGGAAGAATACCGGATTTTATTCAAAGCTGGAAACAGCTTGATATATTGTATGTGCTCCTTTTCCACCACAAATATTCAATCTTATCACTGCAGCTCTAGAAGCAGAACCTTAATCGACGTTTTTATCTTACATTAACAGAGAGATCCAGGCCGGTGGTTTCTCAGGGCCTATTCCTTTAAGCATTTCTCTCTTGAACAGTCTAACTCAGTTGTAAGTTGTGTTCCTGGGTCATAGTTAATGAAAAATCATCAACTATAAAAACATGAAAGTCTCACATTTATTTGCGGTTGATGTTTTCCAGAAGAATCAGTAACTTACTTGGAGATGGTTCAGAGTTTCCAAACCTAGAATCTATGCAAAACATGACCTATTTGTGAGTTATTCTCTCTGTTGATGCTCTCATATCAGGATATTTACAATGCAGTATTAGCTTACATGAATGAAATGTATGCTGCAGGATGTTAAGCAACTGCAACTTGTCAGGATCTTTTCCCAGATACTTGACTAAAATGAAACAACTGAAAGTTTTGTAATCTTCATTATCTCTTATGCTTAATTTTTCATTCATCTACATCAAGATTGAAATGTGAATTTCACGCATACTTAGAGCTGCCGACCTTAGATTGCTAATTTAGTTATTATTTGTACTTTTTTGTGAACTTCCATAACGTAGAATTAAGAACAATATGCACCTTTTGTTTTGGTTGCAGGGATCTCAGTTTCAACAGATTGAAAGGAGATCTTCCGACAGATTATGATGACCTAATAAGCTTGGAGAAAATGTAAGTATTCTAGATTCATGAGGATGGCTAGCTACTGTGTCTTATGGTGCATGAACAGCCTCCACTGTGCTGTAAACAGCATATAAGTAGTCCTATGATAAGCTTATTGTCCCAAGCCATCATCTAAGCTTCAAACTTTTGTCTAGTGTCGGGACAGGATTTGGCTATAGTAATCATGGTTAGATGCTCAACCGAATGATAATTTTTTATTATTGCTTAGTTATGTTACAAGGAACATGCTTTCTGGGCCCATCCCGCCCTGGATCCAGAGCAGAAATACTCGCTAGTAAGTTATTTTTCTTAATTTCTATATGAATTACGTTAGAAATTTCATAATGTATTTACCTTTATCAACATAATTTTAATGCATACATATTATATTGAGAATTATGCTTAGTCCATCTTCTCTCCCTTGTCATACGAATGACTGAAATGATCAACTTTTACTGGTACTTCCAGTTTTCCCTTGTCTGTGAGAGCATTAAAAAAAAGAGATTTAGGCCATTATTTATATAATTTTGTAGGATTAATCTGTCTGTTGCCATAAAAGTAATCCTAGCTTTTGAAGAACTATACTGATGGGCAACTGATAAACAGACAATCATTCCCATAATTTATTGATTTCAGTACAGATATGTATGGATAATCAAACTATTTCCAATTGCAATATCTTTCAAGTTACTATCAATAAATTTGTAATAAAATTTCTAAAAATCTGTGCAAAGTTGTCTCAATGTTGAAAGAAGCTATCTTTGCATGCAGTGAATTTGATCTTTCTTACAACAATTTCACTGAAATCCCTACGCCAACTAATTGTAAAGAAACACTGTAAGATTGACTTCCTTTTGCTTGTCTTTCCTTTAATTGAGCTTGCTGTTTATATGCTTTCACTTCATGACTTATAAATAACTTCTGAGCTGGTTCTCCAGAAATTTGTTCAAAAGTTCTTGGGGAGGGAACTACTTGTAAGCTTCTACTTCATTAAACTCTTAAGACAGATATCTTTCATTTTCTTCTCCTTTTCACTTCATTTTTAAGATAAACTGATGGTTCTCTCTCACCAATCTGTCCAGGAAGCCTGTCGAGTGCCTCAGTGATTATTGTTCAAAAGGTACTCATGCTTCTGCATCAAATTTATGATACATGTGCTCCTCTTGTTTTGTATTTATGTTCATAGGAATTAGAGTTTGCAAGAGTTCTGATATTGTTAAAACTCTCCAATATTAAGACCAATAATTTGTTAGAATTTTAGTGCTGTTAGTATATCGTTAGTTGATTATTTTTCTTCATAATTAGATTAAGATACAAGTCTTAGATTGGATGTGCCAAATTAAGTTAAATTTGTTTCTTGTTTTCTAAATGCTCATATTGATGACAGTATAAACATTTTGACAATTCTATATAGATCAATACTGGGTGCACATAAATTGTGGCGGATCAGAAACCACCGTCGGAAATACCAAGTATGAAGCAGATGATGAGCCAGGAGGTGCAACAAAATATGTACCCAAAAGAGAGGTTTGGCAAATAAGTACCACAGGACATGTCTGGGATGTTAAACCTTCCGAAGACGACTACATAGCACAAAATATGTCCGTACTAAGAATGAACAACTCTCAACTGTACACAAAAGCTCGCCTCACTCCTTCGTCTCTCACATACCACGTGCGTTGTCTTGTTAATGGGAATTACAATGTGAAGCTTCACTTTGCTGAAATAGTAATGAGGGACAACAGATCCTTCTATAGTCTTGGAAGACGGATATTTGATGTTTATATTCAGGTATTAAAGATCACATATTAATTCCTTATTTAATTGGAAATGAATTGACTGAAGAATTGTTCTTGCAGGACAGAATTGTGTTGAAGGATTTTAATATTGAAAAGGCAGCACAAGGGGTAGATAAGGTATACATTCATAATTCTACAGCGAAAGTTACAGATAGAGCTTTAGAGATCCGCCTTCATTGGGCTGGGAAAGGGACAACAACGTCACCGAAAATTGGAATATACGGTCCACTAATATCGGCCATTGATATAGAACCTGGTAAGTCATACCTCTTATATTGTAAATTTTAATATAATATTCAATACTACATGGAGCATGTTGGCATATAATGAAGTGGCATAGTAGTGAATAACTCTACAATCTAACATTAATTGCTTTTACTGTTCCTATTTCTACATAGAATTCAAGCCTCCTACGAAAGGCAAGAGGAAGAAGCCCATTGTGGCTGGGTCTGTGGCTTCGCTGTTGTTCCTTATTTTCATACTTCTATCCGTGCTTTGGTGGAAAGGTTATCTGGGAGGAAGGAAATCAAGGGATCAAGGTACTGTTATGAACATTAATTTGATTTGTGAATTCTAGTGTGCCTAATACCACATACTTTCAACAATGAGAATTCCCAACCTCAAGATTGTGTGTACTCAATGATTGTTAAAAAGCACATGTTTTCTTCCCTTCCACCGTGATGATTATGTGAAATTGGTTGTTCATGATATAATGGTTTTTTGTCACATGCTTGTCCTTTTCAACTTGGAATATGGCTCATGTTAAGCTGTTAGGGATGAGAAGTTGGCACATCTAAGATCTGAACTGTATCATTTTAGTCTCTCATCGTCATACAAATGACATGTTTTTTACAAGTTAGTTTTTTTCTTATGAATCGTTTGTGTGGCACAACTTATCCTCCTCGTTCCTTGGGCAGAACTTGTTGGGCTAGATCTGCTAACTGGTATCTTTACCTTCAAACAAATCAAAGCTGCAACAAATGACTTTGATCCAGCAAACAAACTTGGAGAAGGTGGTTTTGGCGTTGTCTACAAAGTAATGACAGCCTTGTCTTTCATGTAGCTACTTATTGATTACTTTCTTTTTCCTTCCATTCCATACCATGGAAGATTGAACTAAATGAATCGATTTCCTCATTTCTCTAAAATGATTCTCATTCCAGGGAGTACTATCAGATGGTACTATAATTGCAGTTAAGCAGCTATCAGCAAAATCAAAGCAAGGAAATCGTGAATTTGTGAACGAAATAGGCATGATTTCTGCTTTGCAACACCCAAATCTTGTTAGATTGTATGGATGTTGCATCAATGGGAAGCAACTACTACTGGTTTATGAATACATGGAAAACAATAGCCTTGCGCATGTTTTGTACGGTAGGCTATGCTCATTTCCTTGAAGTAGTAGCTTTTATAAATTGATTTAAGAAACAAAAGGACATTGAATGGCATATAGAAAGAATTAAGGTAAAAAATTTGATTGGTTGGTATGTGCATACTGATTACAGGCAAAAAGGAGGGCCAACTAAATCTAGACTGGCCTACAAGGCAGAAGATTTGTGTTGATATAGCAAAAGGTCTAGCTTTCCTGCATGAGGAGTCCACACTCAAAATTGTTCATAGAGACATAAAAACTACCAATGTTCTCCTTGACGGGAACATGAATGCCAAAATATCTGATTTTGGCATGGCAAAGCTTGACGAGGAGGACAACACCCATATCTCCACCAGAGTTGCTGGAACAATGTGAGTTTCTGGTATCTCATTTCCTATCCAGCTAGCCTTTTCACATAGTTTTAGAAGTGCTGCAGCTATTCTTTTTCAAGGCATTCGGTTAAACAAAACTGATGTGACTGCTCCTGTAGACCAATTATAATACAATAATTATGATATAGATGGGTATAATTCTTGACAGAGTCAGTACTATGACAAGTGAGTTGCTCCAAATTTAGCATTGTTTACTGTTTTTGCTAAGGTTGTGGTTTTATTCTTTCTGTGCAGGGGATACATGGCACCAGAATATGCTTTATATGGTCGCTTGACCTACAAGGCAGATGTTTACAGTTTCGGTATTGTCGCACTGGAAATTGTTGCTGGGATGAGCAACATGAGCTTCCAACATAATGAAAGTTTCGTATGCCTCCAAGATTGGGTAAGTTGTGTCATATCCATTTACTCCTTGCAGGCAACTTAAGCTCCAAAGCAGACTAGGTTAGGCTGCTTCAAGCCTGACATCTTCTCTAAATAAAGCCAAAATCGAGTGGTTATATTCTATCTTAGAAGACAGAATACTTCTGCGAACCACCTTAACATTAATTCACTGCTAAAAATTTCGCACAGTAAAGTTATATCTTTTAATCAAGAACGGACTTCTGGAACATTAGACAGTAAAACAGCTACATGTCTGTTTACTTTTGCCTTATGGTTTATTTCAGGCGCTGAGTTTACTACAAAATGGAGACATAATGGAGCTTGTTGATCCAAGATTAGGGTCTGACTTCAAGAAGAAAGAAGCAGCTAGGATGATTAAAATAGCACTGCTATGCACAAACCAATCTCCCGCACTTAGACCTACAATGTCTGCCGTGGTAAGAATGCTTGAAGGAAAGGGTGATGTTCAGGAATTAGTCGTGGATCCAAGTACATTTGGCGATTCATTGAGGTTTAAGAGTTTCCAAGGCTACTCTGATCAATCTTCAGTCCTGAGTATCGACGAAACTCAGTCCCTCGTGCGTTCATCAGATAGAACATGGGATGGTCCTTCATCTTCGTCAGCCCAGGATCTGTATCGTGATCATTAATAATGATCCTAACATGTACGGATGCCCATTAATAGTCTTCTTAGAGTCACAACTGAAATGAGTTTCACTTTGTATAGAATTAAATAAGTATCTTCACTGTATATGACTTGACAGAAGTCACAGGATAATGAGTAATTCTAGTTTTTTAAAGTGATTTTTATTTAAAAATATATTGAAATATTTTTTTAAAAAAATTATTTTTGATATTATTACTGTTAAAATGATTTAAAAATATATAAAAATTAAATTAAAATTGTTTTTCAAAAGTTTTTTAAAATATTGTTTGATTGCAAAAATAAACATTATTTTCATCAATTGGTGAATTGATGTTTAATTTCATGAAAAACATTAAATAAAAAATAAAATAAACCATGCGGAAATCTGAAGGTTTTTATTTTAAAAAAATAAAAAATAGTGCAATCATAATATTTTTTACCCCCTACAAAATAATTATCAAAGCTGTCGTGATATTCCATTAATATAACTTATTGAATTTTAATTATTTTAATGGAAACAACGCAGTCTAAAATTCAATAGGTAGCATTGTTTTTACCAACGCAATCTTAAAATTAAGGGTTGCACTATCCCTTTAAACGAGTAATTATAGTCGTTTTAACAAAATAAAAAAATTTAAAATTTCAGTTAATAATATAAATTATATTTTAAAATTTTATCTAATAATTAAAATTATTAAATTAAAATGATTTTTTTATACGTCGCAATTCTTTAAATTATTTATTTATATCTTTATAACCTGTTTTTCATTACTTTTGTGGAAAATTTATATTTTATTAATATTAAAAATAATTTTTTAAAAAATATTATAGTAATATATTTTTTAACAAAATTTATTTTAAAAAATAACTCATCAAATTTACAAACATCATTGACAATACAAACATCCCTGAGAAGGAAAAAAAAAAGGGTTAAACAGTGATATTAGGGTTTGATTGACGTCACCCTTGACAAAAAAAAAAGTTAGACAGTGATATTAGACGTTGAAGGTGGGTCTAGGACGGCAGGACCTGTACCAAAGTTCCTACTGTTAGCAAACAAAGCATTCATTTCACACGGTTTCCATTCATGGCTATCCCCTTCGGGCCATTCTATCCACAAGAATTGATTTTCCATAGGAATATGGCTGATCGGTTCTCGTCTGGACTGCAAATCCATTCCAGACAAAATCCTCCTTTTGCTCTTCGTAGTTTTGTATTTTGGGCAGGCAATTAAAATTGTTAGTTACTAATAAAACACTAGGTTATATGGTACCTGAATGGAATAAGATTAGCACTTGAAGAAGATGTTTATAGTTATGGAGTTGTGATCTTAAAGATCGGTCTTTTGCAGAAGAAATATGGAAATTAACGCATCAAAACCAGAGGAAGAAGTTCTACTTTCTAACTGGGCATAGAAACTTTTGATTGAAAGAGAATTAGACAAGCTTGATCGTCGTGAATATGTAGACTGACAGAAATTGATGTATGTATGGTGGTTGATAAAATATCCAAGTGAGAAGTTGTAAATGTATAATATCTCACTTGCACATAAACTTTAAACATTAGATAAATTGCAATTATATTTTTGAAATTTATATTTGACTAATTTATCGCGTGTCTGATTTAATATTTAAAGTGTTATCAATTATTTAATTTTAAAATGTAAGGCTTAATTTTTACAAAAACAAAAACAAATTCAAATGTTGAAAAGATTAGGATAATTTTTTTTAAAATTATCTATATTTTATAACATTTGTATTTAAACCGAGCTTAATAATATTGGGTCCAGTAATTATATGTTGAAAAAATTAGGATAATAATATTTATATTTTAAAAAGTAAAAGCAACCATACTTCCAAACACGTTAAAATAAAAAGAATATATTGTCGCGGGCCCATTGTCTTTTCATGAACTTGGGGGATTTACTTTCACAATTAATCCAATGATAGCAGCAGCTCTTGCAATGCATGGTTTACCTGATCTCATAGGAGGTTTAAAGCATGGCGGGCAACGACATGGAAGTGGTCCAAAGACATTGATTGATATTCCATAAATGCAATGGTGAAATTTTGAAAGCAAAAAAATTGACAGAACAACGAATCTCATTACCGAAAAGCAAAATTGTTAGCATACAGATACAGTAGCAAGGCAAAATGCTGGTCCCAACAAAAATAATTCGCTGCCAATAATGTAGACTGACAGAAATTGATTGAAAGAGAATTAGAGAAGCTTCATCGTGGTGAATATGTAGACTGACAGAAATTGATGTATGTATGATGGTTGATAAAATATCCAAGTGAGAAGTTGTGAATTGTTAGCATCCAGATACAGTAGCAAGGCCAAATGCTGGTCCCAACAAAAATAATTCGCTGCCACCAATTCACACCAAGCCAATAATTATGAAGTGAATTATTCTTGTATTTTTAAAATAAAAAAAAATACAAAGCTACATGTTTATTATATTCTCACTGTCTAATAACCAAATGCTATTTTAACAGACTAACACTACTACTAGGGTGACAACAAATTACGAAACCCAGAAGAAGTTTGAATCAAATTCCAAAATTTAAACTTTATATCCAAGTATTTGTCTGCAAGGTGTGATAGTGAAATATAAAAGAGAAAGGTAAGGCATGAAAGAATCTTGGGCAATAAATCATCATACTTCATTGGAGATGCATCATCAAAGTTCATAGATGGAGCACCTCAATATCAGAACCAACCTCTCTGCTGGGAAGCTTTTATTGTTTTCCAGGTCACTTTAATTGGAACTTATCCTTTCCCTTTCATGTTTGAGAAGACTATATACGTCAACGTTTTTTTTCCATGGTCAGAGTATATTTTACCCAATTTCGTTTATTAAAAGCAAATCTCTTTCACTTCGGATTATTAATATTTTTTTAAAATATATTTTTTTTATGAAAAATCGTTTATTAATATTTTTTTAAGTTTATCTAATATATATATATATATATAACTATTTAATCACTTAAAATAAAAGAATAAGATATAAAAAGTATAATAATAAAGAAAAGAGTTTATTGTATCACATATTTATATATAGTTTATTGTATAAAATGAAACTATGCATATAATATAAATACTTTAAATATAATATTATAGACTTGTTAAATATTTCTAAGTGATATTTATTAATATGTTTAGTTTTATAATGAAAAATGAGAATCAGAATTTTAAATATATGCTTGTGAGAGTGTTTTAATAAATTATATGGAACGTGCAGATTTTGCAAAACTTATAACGCGATGTGGATTATCGATCTCAGTATTAAATCGTGGTTAAGAAATAATGTTTACGAATTCTTGAGCAAAATTAATTTTTCATAGGTGAGATAATTCTTATCACTTTCTAGTGATATTTGATATGATTTTGTCTTTTCTTTTTATATATATCTTTCTTGAGGAATAATTTTATGGGGGCGTAAAGAGCAATTTTATTAGTTACTTTTTGATATTCACTTAAAAATATAAAAATACAGAGAATAAAAATCATAAATAAAAATATTTTTATTCTTTTTATGCATTCTCTATTTTTTTTCATTGTACTTTTATTTTTTTTAAATCTTTTTATTACATCTATATTTTTAAAAAATATAAATTCAAAAGATAATTAATAAAATATCATTAATTACTCAATCGTGAACCACAAAATTTTCCTCTCCTAAGCATGATACGATTTTCATTTCAAAAGCAAGATCAATAAAGCAACTATTTTGGATAATTTACTTAAAATATATCTAATTGGATACTTATCTTTGAATTAAAAAAGAAAATAAACTCGATTGTAGATTACTTAAAATACATGCTTTGTCTTTCGCGACATGAAACTTTTGGATGTCCATATTGCTTGCGCCTTCTCTACTGAGTCGGGTATTATTGCCCTATGACACTCCTAATTTTTACCCATCTGCTACCACTTCATGCTTTCTTGGATAGACTCACTCCTTGCATTTCTGATTTAATTTCTTGGTAGTGAGTCTTTCGTGGTAACAAATTGCCAATGGAAAGTGAAAGAACTCATTTCAAATGATTCTTAGATAAAAAGATAAAAAAAAGTGTGTTTGTTTTTGCGTTTCAGAACAAAAATATTTAAATTAAATTTTTTTAATTTTTTTTGTTTTAAATTAATTTTTTTGATGTTTTCAGATCGTTTTGATATACTAATATCAAAAATTAATTTTAAAAAATAAAACAATATTATTTTAATATATTTTTAAATAAAAAATACTTTAAAAAATAATAATTATTATTATATTCTCAAACGTTTTAATATTAAAATAAAATTAAGGGCAGGTCCCTGGCCTTATCGAAATTGGATGACTTGCTAAGTGGATAGTTTAATCAAAGAAACAAAAGGGATACACGATGTGCATGGATCGAATACACGATCCTAAATGGTCACGAGTTCGAATCTCATCATTCTCATTTAACAGCTTAATTAAGCTTGATAACTAAGTGGTCACCAGTTCGAATCTCATCATTCTTATTTATTTGATAAAAATTAAGCACAAAGTATTGTGGGTCTATGTAAGTTTCAAGCCTAATAAGCTTTCACTTGAGGCGGTGTATTAGAGAATAATATAAATTATATCTTGCAACCTTATCTAAAAGTTTAAGTTATTGGGTTGAGATGATTTTTTGACAAAAATAACACGTAGATATACCATCTTTTTAAGAAACTAACACAGTGAGGCCTGAACGATCCGAGTTGAAAAAAAATAGAGGAATGATTAACCTAACCTAAGTCAGTAAAACCCCCATTGACTAATTACTTTTGAATTTATTTTGTTAAAAAAAGGTTGCTTTGATTCTTTTTTGAAATTTTTTTAGGGTCAATCTAAGTTGACCCTCCCAGTATGTGACTTGGGCTTTGCCTCAAGTCGACTCTCGAGTCGGTAGGGATAAATATGGGTATCTGCAGGTTAGATTTCTTAATATCCATACCATATCCAATATTTATAAAGTAAAAAATTTAGATATTCATACCCTACCCAATATTTATCAAGTAAAAAATTTAGATATTCATAAATAATCCATCGAGTCTCGAGCATCCATATGGTTATTCATTATCTATTATTACTTATTATTCTATAAAAATATAGTTTATATATATGTATATGAAGTATTTACATATTAAATGATAATATTATACATATTTATGAGTTTTATGCCAATATTGAGATATGAATATATTTTATTGTATTAAAAAAAATCTAAATGTTCGGCAATTATAAATATATATTTCAGGTTAATCTTGGGTGACTTTCGGGTTGGGTTTGATAATATCTATACCCTACCCATTATCCATTGAGTACGGTAACTATCTAACAAATACCCACACATTCAGGTCAAGCCGAATTGATATCCATTTGGTTCGAATTAAATCGTCATATCTACAAGTCAGAATTTAAAACTATGATGATAATTACTTTTATTCATGCATTGACTTAGGTTAAACCTAGTTAACCCTCCAAGCCTTGCCTAGTCAACCCCCAAGTTGGTTTTGAAAACTATGATAATAACTACTTTTATCTTTATATTAACCCAGGTCAACATGAATTGATCCTCCTGACCCGTGACTCAAGTCTTGCCCCGAGTTGACTCCCATGTTGGATTTTAAAATTATAATAATAACTAATTTTATTTTTACATTGACTCAAGTTATCTAGGGTTGATTCTCTTGACCTGTGACTTGGACCTTACCTTTGGTTGACACCTGAGTCAGGTTTTAAAACTATGATGATAATTATTTTTATCTTTACATGTTTTAGTTTAATAAAAATATTGAAAGTTTTTTTATAAAAATATTTTAGGAATAAAAAATAAAAAATATTGTTTTTAAAAATATATCATCTATATCTCATGTTTTAAAAATGCAAAAATTCATTTTAAAATTATTTTTATATCTTTATCTTTTTTACTTCAACTAAATATATTTTTAGCTTCATTGTTTTTGTTTCAATTATCTTTGCAAAATAACAAAACAATACCTAATAAAACGTTGATATACCATCATTTTAAGAAACTACCAGTCAGTCTCTTCGATGGTTTTGTGGATTCAAAGAATTATAGCCTATCTTTTCTCCATTTCACACACAAATGAATATGTGAACGTAAAATTCGTATTTCTTAGTTCGGATTCTTCCTCTCCCAATTTCCCAATGATATTTATTATTATTTTTTGACCTACCAATCTTCCCGTTGACTTTTAGATAAAATGGAAGGGCACAAGTTGTCTAGTACAGACAAGGGTGTATTTTCGTGTGTGCTTGTCTATTTACTAAATATTTGACCTGTACTCGGTACTCTGCAGCACGTTATATATATATATTTTTTAATCTGGATATACAGCTATTTTAACATATTTTTATATAAAAAAATTCAAAGTGTAAATAAATTTTTTTATCTAGATATCTAATTAAATAAATTGAAAATTAATGTAAATAAATAAAATAAATCATTAACAATAACTAAAGGAGAAATTAAAAAAATCAAGTGATGGATATAAATCAAGATATTTAATTTTGTAAAATAAAATATTTGTCCGTTTGTATCTACTAAATTTATTTATTAAAATCAATAAAATACAATGCAAGGAAAGGGAAAAAAAAATACAATGCAAGGCCGAACATATCAAAAATATTTTTGTAAAATAAATATTTTTTTTATAAAATAAAACTTATCTATATAAAAAAAGGAAAACAATTCTTAAAAAAATAAATATAAAACAAAACATTTAAAAAACAAAAAACACCTCTATTCGAAAAAGACTTGCAAACCCCATGACTTAAGCCATGAGATCAAGATAAACCAAAAGAAAATAAATTAAAAATAACCACAAAATCAATCTTTAAAAAAAAATACATAAGAGAAAATGAGAAAAAAAGAATCCTTAGTTGTGTCAACTCTTAAAACTCGTGATCCATGTTATCATATCAGAAGCACGACAAATAAAAAAACCACGAAACTCAATCCCCAACAAATCAAACACTGAAGGATGAAACTGCAAAAAAAAATAAATCAAACAAAAAATTGTAATTAAAATAATGAGCGTGAAAATAAAAAAAATTAATTGGAGGGTTAAATTGAAAAGAAAAAACACTTTAACAAAAGAAAAAAAAATCAAAAGAGTAAGGGATAAATTAAAAAAAAAAACAAAATGACCATTTCATTACTTTAAGCTTTCTTCAGGCAGCCTATATATTAACTCTTAAACTGGATTGCAGACGAAGGAAGATGGCTCCTGCACTCTCTGATATCTTGAGAATCACGTCTAGCTTACTTGTGCTTATGTTACTAATGTTTTGCATGGGAGCAATTAACTTGGAGGCCCAAGATGTGAGCCCTGCTCCTGATGAAGGTACATATACATATATTTTTAATTTGGTTCAGATGGGCAGATTCTTTAATGTTTAGAGGAAGACATGCAGTTGTAATGCCTTCTAGCAGGAGTTTTTTTATCTGCAAAGTCCTCACTGCGTCATATACCGTTCAATAATACAGTCATCAAATTTGATTGTATTGCCGAATTAATTCTGTAACCATGTTACTAATTGCATCTTGCAGTGAGGTTTTAGCAGAATTCTGTGTTTTTTGCAAACTTTTTTTGATTTAATTTTGATTTATGCAGTGAAAGCCTTGCTTGAAGTAGCAACACAACTGGGCAAAAGAGGCTGGAATCGCAATATGAAACTGTGCAATAATACAAAAGATGCTGACAATGAAGTTGTTTGCAACTGCGCATTTCCTGGGGGAACGTGCCACGTTGTTGCCATGTATATTTCTTCACTTACCACTCCATGCTTTTGTTTTCAGTTTAAATTTGAGGTACGAAGGATTCTGATGGGGCTAGTTGAAGGAATTAACAAAATACTAAATGTGTGGCTAAGTAGTTACACTCATAATTTTCTTTTTAATTTTACTCTTCAATAATTTAATATATATTTTTATTTAGTTTTTTTTTTAAATTATTTTTTAATATTAAATTGTTTTAGGAATTATACTTCATAATTTTCCTCTATTTTTTTTAGTTATATATTGATATCATGGATTTCATTTTTTTCCTTGATTTCAATATTAAATATATTGGTAGTGGCATTTTTATTTTTTATGAATTTATCTTAATTTTATAATTTAAGTTACAGATTTAACAGATTAACCTGGATTTACTTTTTCAATATTTTTGACCTTTTCTAATTTAATATATTTTTAATTGGGCTTAGTCATTTTTTTATTTAATTTCTATAAGGTTATCTCTTTTTTATTTTACCAATCTACAACTTATTTTTTTTAACAAAATTTATACTTCACTATTAGGCTTTTTGAAAATCGAGTTTAGTAGTTTTTTTCAATTTGATTTCTATTGAGTTATTTTGGTCTAAATGATTTGAATTTTTTTTTCGATTTCAACCGTCAGCATTAGATCTATTGAAAATAGAACTTTGTAATTTTTTTATTTGTTTTTCGTGAAGTTATTTTGTCTCTTATTCTAGGTTACAAGTTTAATAGGTTAGCCAGAGTTAACTTAGGTTTTTTTTTTTGTAATTTTTAAATTGATTTTTGTACAATTTCAATCTTCAACATTGGGTTGGTTAAAAATTGATCTTCATATTTTTTTTATTTTTTTTGTTATCCCGATCTCATGACTCGAGTTGTGTGTTTGGAGGTTAACCATGGTTAACTTGGGTAGCTTTTTTTTATTCTTTTTTTTCTATTTTATCCTTCAAAAATATTGGGTTGATTAGTAATTGATCTTTATAATTTTTTTCAATTTTTTTTATAAGGTAAACATGATCCTCGATCACAAACTTGACTAGTTAACTATGATCGATTTAATATGTCATTGTTTTAATATTTTAAAAAAATATCATCCAATATATCACCAAATAAATATTTAGAAAATATGTCATTTAATATGCATTATATTTCAAGTTAAAAAATAAATTTTTTATTAGAAAACATATTAATAATGCTTAAATAATTTTTTATGCTAAAAAAATAATCCGTAGCACCGGAAAATAATACAGTGGAGGACTATTTGTGGTGGGTTAAATCTCCTCATAAACCCCATTCGATAGTTGAATTTTATTTTGAGAAATTCAGATGCAATTCATTAGCAGTAAAATTATATAAAATCAAGCTAAACATGTAGTGAATAGCAAAGAAAGGATCTTCAGCGAAGAAAATGGTCCATTTGTCAGAAGTTTAGGCTTAAGAGTTTAAAATCATCCGAAGAAAAGCATTGAGGAGTTCTGTCTTGTATTTTCTTGACATATGATTGTATTGAGGAGTTGATGGGTCCATGTGTTCTCGCAATGCAGATATCTGAAAAGGCAAGATCTTAACGGTACTCTCCCAAAGGCTATCGAGAAACTACCACACCTTAAACATCTGTAAGCAGTGCTTCAAATTACTACATTTCTACAGATTGAGCACCGTGAATTTGTGTTGTATGATTCGATTTTATTAGAACTCTATCGGCTCTGCAGAGATCTCTGGGCCAACTACCTGAGTGGCAATATACCACCTGAATGGGCTAATACCACGCTGGAATTATTGTAAGAAAATACTTCATTCATGTTTTCTAGCCAAGGAATTGCTTACTCATAATTAATAGATTGTATAAACAACAGGTCTATCGGCGTGAATCGGTTGACAGGAAAGATTCCTGGCTATCTGGGAAGGATTACCACACTTAGATCCCTGTATGCATTTTTCTACTAGTCTATTCGTGTCTTTTTTTATTTTTTAAATCTGTTCAATTGTTTAGTAAGGAGTAATCCTGAGAGCTGGCATTTATGCAGGAACGTTCAGAACAATATGTTTTCTGGAACTGTTCCCCCTGAGCTTGGAGGCTTGGTTAACCTGGAGAATCTGTCAGTTCATTCGACCTTTTGCATTAGAAATTAAGTCCTAACTGATTATTGAATGCTAAGTGTTTTTCTCCTTTTGTGATTGCAGAACTCTCAGTGCCAACAATCTCACTGGAGAGTTACCCCAGGCTCTCATTAATCTTACCGGATTGAAGGAACTGTAGGTTCTCATTTCTCATGGTTATTGTGTATCATACTCATTAGTTGCAGTATTTGATATTACAGATGCATCTCTTTACTCTCCAAGTTTCATGATTCTGTGTTTTCCGTTCGGCGAATGCAGAAGGCTTAGCAGCAATAACTTCACTGGAAGAATACCTGATTTTATTCAGAGCTGGAAACAACTTGATACATTGTATGTGCTAGTTTCTACCACAAGCTCTGAATCTCATCACTGAAGCAGAACCCTAATCCCCCTTTAATTTTGTATTAACAGAGAGATCCAAGCTGGTGGTTTCACTGGACCCATTCCTTCAAGCATTTCTCTCTTGACTAAGCTAACTGATCTGTAAGATATTTGTTTTAAATTTATGGTCTCAGCTACAACTTTAATCCTGAACATCTCACATTTTTATGTTGCCTACTATTGAGCAGAAAAATAAGTAACTTACTTGGAGATGGTTCAGATTTTCCCAACCTAGAATCTATAGCAGGCATTAAATATCTGTGAGTTATTCTTGCAGCTGATACTCTCATATCAGGATCATATTTAATTTACAACACAGCATATATATTTAGCTTACATGAAATTAATGTATATTGCAGGCTGTTGAGCAACTGCAACTTGTCAGGAAAGTTTCCCATATATTTGACCAGAATGGCACACTTGAAAATTTTGTAATTTACTCTATCCCTTATACATCGTCCATTCTGTCTTTAGAATGCAGCTAAATTATTATTTGTAAATAACTTTCAAAATGCATTATGAATCTCAGTTTTGGTCTTTAATTTATTTTTTTTCCTTCTTTTCGAAAACAGGGATCTCAGTTTCAACAGATTAAATGGTTCACTTCCAACAAATTATGATGGCCTACAAAGCTTGGAGAAAATGTCAGTATACCATACAAGAAATTAATGTTTGTCATATGAAAGTATAGTTGTTAAATTTAGACCGCAAGTTGACCTAGAAAATCCAGGACTCAGAGCCTGACTAGGGCCGAGATTCCGGTTGTACCATACAAGACATCGAACTCAAAGTATAGTTGTTAATTTCCAAATAAGTTCGCAAATTAATGTTTGCAAACATGATGGGGTCAATATCTTGTAAAAAAAATGGAACAAAATGCATTTGTTTATATAAAAAAGTTGACCTGAACTGACCTAATCTTTTTTTCAAGTTAGTCTCTGCAATGATAGCCTTGGACAAATGTTCAACCAAATGACCATTCTTACTTTCTGCATAGGTATCTTACATGGAACATGTTTACAGGACCCATCCCAGAATGGATCAACGAAAGAGTTGCTCGCTAGTATGTTAGCTTTTTTCTTAATTTCTGTATACAAATATGATTTTTGAGATTCTTGTTCGTAATATATTTTCTTTTTACTCAATTAGAATTATTGAATATTTTATCTATTAACTCCCATGAAAGACAGAAATGATCATCAACTTCAGTTCGCCTTTATGTAACATTCTCAGCCCAAAAGCATAATCATGAACTTCAGGTTTCCCTTATCCTATAACAGATGCGTGTCTGTAGGTTTAATAACATGTCCTAGTCTTTGAAGAGCTATACTGATGAGAAGCTGATAAACAGATGATCCTTCCCAGTTTCCAGATAGTTTTCAGTACAGCTGTGCATGAATGATCAAACTATCTCCAAGGTTTCATTTTGTTAGTGTCCTAGGATAGAAGGGACAAATACAATAGGGACAAAAATGTATTTGGCTGCAGTGTCGAAGATGAAGATATAAAAATAAACTTGTCGAAGTGAGGACATGTCCTTTCTGTCCCAACTGTCTTCATCTTTTCTGTCTATTCATCTCCTGTCTTGAGATAGCAACCAAAAGCTAACCAATTGAAATATCTTCCAAGTGTCTGTCTATAACATGTGCATGCGATTTTCTAAAAAATTCGGAAATACTGGCTGAATGTTTAAGGAAGCTATCTTTGTGTGCAGCGAAATCGATCTTTCTTACAACAATTTTACTTCGGAAGCAAAATGTAGGGAAACACTGTAAGATTGATTTCATTTTCCTTGCCTTACCTTTGATTTTGAATTCTGCTTCTTCTTACATCACCATTCACTTCATAACCTTAAAAACTTAACTCTTCTTGTCTTGCCAGAAATCTGTTCAAAAGTACTTGGGGAGGGAACGATTCGTAAGCTTCTACTTTGATAAATATCTAAAACATAGATCAATTTTTTTTCTTCTTCTCTGTCATTTCTTTTAAATAAGCTGATGATTCTATCTGGCCAATCTTTCCAGGAAACCTGTTGAGTGCCTGAGTGTTTGTTCTGAAGGTACTCTTAAATTTTTAAAGCTATCCGCTTTCTCATTTCTATATTCATTAGATCATAGCATCTCAGTCATAAACGCAATGGTCTGCATCATCATCCTCTGAAAAGAAATCGAATCTAAGACCTTCAACTGGTGTAGGAATAAACAACCAGTTGATCCCAAAAGCCTAGACAAATGTTAACGGACAAACTTATTCCTATTTTCACTAGATAATATTGTCTCTGTCATAAATGTTGTGCATTCTGGACCGAAAACAAACACAAATAAAACACAAACAAGTAGATTTACGTGGTTCTCCAAAACCGGGTACGTCCGCGGAGACAGCAAATTGTATATTATTGAAGGAATGATACAAACACTCAACTCAACCCGATACAATACCAGAAAACCCAGTGTTTGACTCTTACGCTCACTCACTCTCTCCTATCTGCTCTCTTTCACTCTCACACACTTCCTCTGCACACTCAACTCTCTGCACTCTCTATGTCTCCATTTATAGGAGAAAGAAGAGCCTTGGCAGTAATCCATGTGCAGCCTAATAAATGCCAACCAACTACTACAATAAAAAAGTTGGTTGGAAAAAGATTGACAAATTTGCTAGTGGGCCTATAACACCTTTGTGTGGGCCTTTACATTGTGTGTCCCACCACGATTTCCACTCCAGGAGGAAAAGGATGCTCCTGCATCACAAAATCTTTATTTGCTTTTGTGTTTGATTGTTTCTGTTCTGTTTGCTTCGATTTAGCAGACGGTCTGATCCTAACATTTCTTGTGTTATAATCTGCTTAATCATATCAGTGGCCATGAACATTTTTATTTCTATGTATAGAGCGATATTCAGTGCACATAAATTGTGGGGGACCAGAAGCCACCATTGGAAACACCATCTACGAAGCAGATAATGACCCAGGAGGTGCAGCAAAATATGTGTTTAAAAAAGAGGTGGATTGGCAAACAAGTACCACAGGACATATCTGGGATGTTCCTGCTTCCTTGGATAAATACATAGCACAAAACAAGTCCATGCTCAGAATGGACAACTCTGTATTGTACACAAATGCACGCCTCACTCCTTTGTCTCTCACATACCACGTTCCCTGTCTGGCAAATGGGAATTACAAAGTCAAGCTGCACTTTGCAGAGATAGTAATCAGGGATAACAGATCCTACTACAGTCTAGGAAGACGGATATTTGATGTTTATATTCAGGTATGTATTAATTGAAAGATCATAGATTCATTCCTTATGCAATAGGTGACAGCTTAATTGAACAATTGTTCACGCAGGACATTGTTGTGTTAAAGGATTTTGATGTTGTGAAGGAAGCGAGAGGGGTGGATAAGGTATACATTCATAATTATACAGCACTTGTAACCAATGGAGCTTTAGAGATCCGCCTTCATTGGGCTGGGAAAGGAACCACAACGTCTCCCAAAAAAGGAATATATGGTCCTCTAATATCAGCCATTGATGTGGAATCTGGTAGGTTGACATATAATGGAATGACATGGTAATGAAGGAATAAACTGTGATCTGACAATACTTGCACTTGCTGCAATTCTATTTCTGCCTAGACTTCAAGCCTCCTAACAAAGGCAGGAGGAAGAGATTCATTGTCGCTGGGGCTGTGGTTTTGTCACTATTCCTCGTTTTCATACTTCTATCCTCTCTCTGGTGGAAAGGTTATTTGGGAGGAAGGAAATCGAGGGATCGAGGTACAGTTGATACATTTATTTTATTTTGCAAATTCTAGTAAGAATCCAGTCACAATAATAACACGGCAATAAACAATTTTCTGCATCTTATTTGCTGTTTACTTGTAGGACTGCAAAAACTATGTTCTTCCTTTGATGAATCATTCATGCAGAACATCTAATATATACATATCTCTTTGTTCCTTAGGCAGAACTTGTTGGGTTAGATCTGCTAACTGGTATCTTCACCTTCAGTCAAATCAAAGCCGCAACGAATGACTTTGATCCAGCAAACAAAATTGGAGAAGGCGGTTTTGGCTGTGTCTACAAGGTATAGTACAGATTTTTGTTTTCATCTAGCTACTTATCTACTATATTATTTCTTTTTTCTTATCAAATCAGCAAGGAATTACCTAGTGAACTTATTTTCTTTGTCTAAAATTATTCTCATTGCAGGGAGAACTATCAGATGGCACTCAGATTGCGGTTAAGCAGCTTTCGGCGAAATCAAAACAGGGGAATCGTGAGTTTGTGAACGAAATAGGCATGATTTCTGCTCTGCAACACCCAAATCTTGTTAGATTGTATGGATGTTGCATTGAGGGGAAGCAATTGCTGCTGGTATATGAATACATGGAAAACAATAGCCTTGCGCATGTTTTGTTCGGTAGGCCTCTGATCACTTCCCCATAGTATCTTATGTAAAGTAATGGGAAAGAAAACAAGTTCTTTTAATGGCATATAAATAGAATTAGTGAAGAAGAAATTGATGGGTTGGGTTATGCATGATGATTACAGGGACAAAGGAAATCCAGGCAAAGAAGCTAGACTGGCGTACAAGGCAGAGGATATGTTTAAGTATAGCGAAAGGTCTGGTTTTCCTGCATGAGGAGTCGACACTAAAAATTGTTCATAGAGACATAAAAGGTACCAATATCCTTCTTGACAAGGACATGAACGCCAAGATATCTGATTTTGGAATGGCCAAGCTTGATGACGAGGACAACACCCACATCGACACCAGAGTTGCTGGAACAATGTGAGTTTCTGATATTAACACAAGTGGTTTATTGATCAAACTGTAAGGAAAACACACAAGTATTGTCATTTATCTAAGATAGCTTTTAGTCTTAAACAGTATGATGCTGTAACTGGGCTCAAGTGCCGATGGAAGGGGTTAGCTTAAAAATATGTGGTAGGCAGGCAGGCATTTAGGGTTCAAATCACACACTGAAGGGTTCTCATGGATCAGGGCCTCCCCATCTATGGCTGTGTTCCTCTAAGAGTAATCCTTGGAGAGGTTTAGCCTGGTTGCTAAATGAATATACTATTCACATTATCATCCAGGGTTCGAAATCCTATTTAGGCTGCAAGAAATATAATTTTGCCTATTGAAAACAAAAACAAACAATAGACATTTAGCATTTTTTACATGTTTTAGAGAAGCAAACTAGTAAAATGTCTCTGAGTTATTCTTTCTGTGCAGGGGATACATGGCACCGGAATATGCATTATATGGTTACTTAACTTACAAGGCAGATGTATACAGCTTTGGTGTTGTAGCATTGGAAATTGTTTCTGGGATGAACAACGTCAAATTTAGGAGGGATGAGAATTTTGTATGCCTTCTAGATTGGGTAAGTTATGCCCATTTAGTCTCTTAATTGTCTGTTCATGTTTACTCTTAGTCAGCTATATATCTATTTTTTATTTTTTTTTGGTTATTTCAGGTTCTATATTTACAAAAAAATGGGGACATAATGGCGATGGTTGATCCAAGATTGGGGTCTGAATTCAACAAGAAAGAAGTGGTTAGAATGATCAATGTAGCCCTGCTATGCACAAATCAGTCTCCAGCACTTAGACCTACAATGTCTACAGTAGTGAGCATGCTTGAAGGAAAAACTGATGTAGGAAGTCGTCATGGTTCCAAGCACATTGGGTGATCCATCAGGGTATGCTACGGCCTTACATAAAAAGTTTGCTCAATCTTCTGTCAGTGGAAGTTTAAGTGAAACTCCGTCCCTCGTGAAGTCATCAGAGGGACTATGGACTGCTTCTTCCTCTTCATCGGCCCAGGATCTTTATCCAATTAGTAAAAGCTGATGCCACGAACCACAAATTTTTTATCATGAAAAATCATGAATAAGAAACAGATTGAAATTAAAGTTGATTAATAAATATAAAGTTTTAGAATAAAAATATTTTGTAAAGAAAATTATAAGATAGTTATAATTATAAAGATTGCTATTATATTAAAGTATTATTTCTAAATATTTTAATTAATATTCTTCTAAAATTGTATATTAATTAAAATTATTGAGAACAATAAGCAACTTTTCTTATATATTAAGTTATATGTAATAGGCTTGTGATAGCCTTGGCAACGTGTGTTACTATTGAAGTAATCTTGCCAGCTTCCTCTTGCTTTCCTGGAATGTGTTTCTACCCCTTACTCTCTGCCTGTCTCTCTTTCTTATATCCTTTTTTTTTTCCCCTCTCCCCACTAGTGCCTCCCTTTTCATGTGTTTTTTTCTGTCCTCTCCTCCTTGTTCTTTTTTTCCTGGTCTGCCATTTTATAGGTGAATAAAAGGAAACAATCACCGATTTTGAAGAAAGGCTTACTGAGAGAGCATGTTTGGCTCAGAATCTGTAGTGGATTCTATGAGTTAAAGCATGATCTCTTGTGTCGTGATTGTAGCCAATATATCATAGAATATGATCTTTTTTTGATTCATGGAGATAGGACCAAATTTTTTAAGCTAAATCTTTCAATTTCGGCGTCGTTTGCTCTTTGGTTCCTAGTCTTTCAATTTCTTATTTTTGGTTAATTTCCATCTTTTTTCTTAATTTGTTTCAATTCTGTCGCTAACCAAAATAACATTCACCCTCTAAATTCTCCGCTTTACTCATTTTAATCCTTGTTCCTCCAATTCTTTATTTTTAAGCCAAATTAACTTTAAATTTCAAGTTTCTCTTTCAATCAAGCCCTTAATTGATTTCTAACTTTGCTACTTATTTCAAACTCATCTTTAAACCTTAATTTTTTTTAATTTTAGCCAAATTAAACCAATTTAAGCCAATTTCTCTTCAATTCAGACCTAATTATGACTTAAAAATTTTCTAACTTCAATTTTGCTTGTGATATTCATATATTGGTTCGATTGCAACCCCAACTACATTGATTTTTATATTTTTTATGTTCCAACTACGTTGATTTTTATATTTTTTATGTTTTCAATATTTCTTGCAAACAAAAAATTAAATAAAAATAAAAAAATAGATAAATTTGTTGAAAAGATATATTTTTTGGATTTTTTTATTTTAAATATATATACAAAAATGGAGGTCAAAAATTGGTTCTTAGCAATTACGTTCACGTCTTTTCAAAACCCCAACAATTCTCACATCTATGAATAGGTTTATAAGATTCTCCTTAAATTGTGCAGATTAAGTTGCATGCATAATAGAAAAAAAAGGCCAAATATTGGCTGATGAAGCTTTTGGTTCCCATATCTATATATGCTCTCACTATTTTCACCTATTGAAGATATCTTATTAGTGATAGAAGGAAGAAAAATAGATATCCTGCTGAATTAACTTATATTTACCAATTTATGTGATATAGCTTCTAATTAACGCAATAATATATATATATATATATATATATATATATATATATATATATATTGAAATAAATTTAATAGATCATCCGGCAATAAAATGGGAACTTCAAATAATAATTAATGATAATAATTCTCTTTTCGATAACATATACATGTAAAAAGAAAAATACAATACTAGAGCTTAATTTATACCAGGATTTGTCTGCAAGGTGTGGGCAAAGCTTTGAAACAATGATCCGTGCTCTGATGGATTGCGATTGGGCTAAACAAATTTGATTGGTTACTGTTTTTTTCGAAGGTATAGCTAGGTCATAGGTGGCTGCAGCAGCAACATCTTTTCTCATGTAACAGTGATCAAATTCGGAGGTTTATTACAATTTTCTCATGTAACAGCAACTCCCTCGGTAATCTTGGTAGAGTGCGATGAGAGTGGAAACTGATTTATTGGGATTTCTGGATGCATTGGCAGAGCTACCAATATGAATTATGCTGATCTTAATGCCATGAGGTTTTGGCTTTTCATTACATAGAACAAGGGGTATATATTGGATAGTGATTCCTCATGAACAATATTGGAAATAATAGATGGCCATATCAATCCAGCATAGAACTGGGAATAGTGCTGCGGATTTTCTTGTTAAAGGGTAGAATAAACAGATCATTGAGAATTATAGATTAAGGGTAGAATAGTATTTTCAGTTTAACATATATATACTTTCTTTGTATTTAGGTTAACATTAAGCACTCATAATAAACAGATCATTGAGAATTGTAGCATCCTTTTTGTGTTTGATCTTAATTATTTTAACATGGTATTAGAGCTGGTTTTATGGAACGAGGCTTAATCTCGAATACAGCTTTCGCGGATCCAACTTCTGCAAAAAAAATTTGGAGTGATATTTTGTCTTCTCGCTTCCGCAAAATTTGGTATTTCGTTAGTTTCTGCAATTATTTTGGTATTTCTTCTTCCCTTCAGCTTCTGCAATTTGGTATTTGGTATTTGCGTTTAGTTTCTACAAATTTGTTTTGTGTTTTGAAGTAATCGTATAATTTCGAGAAGATATTTGTTTAGTTTCTGTAATCTCTATTCAGTTTCTGCAATTTGGTATTTTGTTTTCCGCTGCTTTTGCATTTTGGTTCTCTGTGATTGTTGATTATGGCTACTGAAAGAGATGATTAGTCTGTGAGTGTGAGGTTGGATGGGAAGAACTATTCGTATTGGAGCTATGTAATGAGAAATTTTCTTAAGGGTAAGAAGATGTGGGGATATGTCAGTGGAACTTATGTGGTACCTAAGAATACTGAAGAAGGAGATACTGCTTTGATAGATGCATGAGAAGCAAACAATGCAAAGATCATTACTTGGATCAACAATTCTGTTGAGCATTCTATAGGTGCGTGGTTGACGAAGTATAAGACAACAAAGGAGGTTTGGGATCATCTGCAACGGTTATTTACACAATTAAATTTTGAAAAACAGTATCAGTTAGAGAATGACATACGAGCTCTTCACTAAAAGAATATGAGTATTCAGGAGTTCTATTCTGCCATGACAGATCTTTGGGATCAATTGGCTCTTACAAAATCAGCATAATTAAAAGCATGTAGTGCTTATATTGAACGTAGAGAGCAGCAATAATTGGTACAATTTTCTAACAACACTTTGTAGTGATTTTGAAGGACTTAAAGGTTCAATACTGCATCGCTCTCCATTACCTTCTGTTGACTCGGTTGTCAGTGAGTTATTGGTTGAAGAAATACTTCTGTAATCGTATTCTGCAAAGGGTATTCTTTCTGTTTTGAATCCTTCTATACTAGCAGTACCCTCTAAACAATTCTCCAATCACCACCATAAGCCTTACACAAGGGTTGGCTTCAACAAGTGCAGTTTCTGTAAGCAGAAAGGTCATTGGAAGGCTCAGTGTCCTAAGTTAAGACAACAGAATCAAGCTTGGAAGCCTGGCAGCCAGTTACAATCTAATGCTCATAGACCACCTCAGGGTTATAAACCACCATACCACAATACCGTAGCAGTAACTTTTTCAGGCTCTATTATCGATCCTAGTTCTTTGGTTGAGCAATTTCAGAAGTTTCTCTCCTTGCAGCCACAAGCAATGTCCTTTTCTTCTTCCATAGGTCAGTTGTCTCATAGTTCCTCAGGTATGTCACATTTCTGAATGGGTTTTGGATTCTGGTGCTTCACATCATATGTCTCCAAATTATTCATCTTTGACCTCTGTTTCCTCTTCGCCCTCCATTCCTGTTATGACTGTTGATGGCACTCTCATGCCCTTAGTAGATGTTGGTTTTGTTGTCACACCTCACTTGTCTCTTCCTAATGTCTATCTTATTCTCGAACCTCAAATTGAATCTTGTTTTTGTTGGTCAAATATGTGATTCGATGATTATTTAGTTATTTTTTCCTCTTTTTTTGTTGTGTACAGGATCTACAGTCTCAGAAGTTGATTGGGACAGGTCGTAGGGTGAATGGACTATATATTTTAGATGAGTTAAAAGTGTCATTTCCCGCCGCTGCTATTACTATTGTCGATTTGTCCTATTTTCATTTGAGTATTTCATCTTCTAGTTTTTATTTATGGCATTCTCTTATAGGACATGTTTCATCTTCTCGTTTGAGATTTTTGGCATCCACATGAGCTTTAGGAAATTTGAAAACTTATGACAATTCTAATTGTAGTAGATGTAAATTGGCAAAAGTTTTCGCTTTACCTTTTAATCGAAATATTTCTGTTTCTTCTTCACCATTTGACTTGACTCATTCTGATGTATGGGGACCTTCTCCTGTTGCCACAAAAGGAGGGTCTCAATATTATGTCTCTTTTATTGATGATCATACTCGTTATTGTTGAGTTTATTTAATGAAACATCGTTCTGAGTTCTTTGAGATATATGCAGCTTTTCGATATCTTATCAAAACTCAATATTCTATTGTGATCAAATGTTTTAAGTATGATTTGGGTAGGGAATACACTTCTAATAAATTTTGTCAATTGCTTGCCTTAGATGGAACCATCCACCAAACTTCATATATAGATACTCCTGAGCAAAATGGTGTTGCTGAAAGAAAACATAGGCACATTGTCGAAACTACCCGTTCTCTCTTGTTGTCTGCTTTTGTTCCTAGTGAGTTTTAGGGAGAAGCTGTTCTTACTATTGTAAGTTTAATTAATATAATTTCATCTTCTCACAGTTCGGGTCTATCTCCTTTTGAAAAGTTATATGGGTATGTCCCTTATTATTCTTCATTTAGAGTTTTTGGTTGTACTTATTTCGTTCTTCGTCCTCATATACAATGCGTAAGCTATCCTCTCGATCCGCTATTTGTGTCTTTCTAAGTTATGGTGAAGGTAAAAAGGGTATTATTGTTTTAATCCAATAACTCAAAAACTTTATGTGTCTCATCATGTTGTCTTTCTTGAGCATATACCTTTTTTTTCTATTCCATCCACTACTCATAGCTTGACTAAACCTGATTTTATTCGTATAGACCCCTTTTCTGAGGATTTTGATAATAATACCTCTCCCCGTGTTCGACCAATTTGTACTCATAACTCTGTAGGTACTGATACTTTACTCTCTAGCACACCTGAAGCTCCATTATCATCTACAGCCCCTCAAGCTTCATCTGAGATTGTGGATCCACCTCTACGTCAGTCCATCCGCATTCGTAAGTCCACAAAACTACTAGATTTTGCTTATTCTTGTTATTCTTCATCATTTACTTTCTTTTTAGCTTCTATTCATTGATTCTTTGAGCCTTCTTCCTATAAAGAGGCAATTCTTGATCCGCTTTGTTAGCAAGTTATGGATGTGGAACTTTCGCTTTGTATAAGACAAATACTTGGGATCTGGTTCCTCTACCTCCCGGTAAGAGTGTTGTTGGTTGTCGTTGAGTGTATAAGATCAAGACTAATTCTGATGGGTCTATTGAGCGATACAAAGCTAGGCTGGTTGCAAAAGGATACTCTCACATGACTCTGGATATGTTTGTAAGCTTAAAAAAGCATTATATGGTCTCAAATAAGCACCCCGTGCTTGGTTTGAGAAATTCTTTATTGTGATCTCGTCTCTTGGCTTTGTTTCTAGTAGTCATGATTCTGCTCTTTCTATTAAGTGCACTGATGCAAGCCGTATCATTCTGTTTTTATATGTTGATGACATGATTATTACTGGTGATGACATTGATGGTATTTCAGTTTTTAAGACAAAGTTGGCTAGACGATTTGAAAAGAAGGATTTAGGTTATCTTTGATATTTCCTGTGTATTGAGGTAACATACTCACCTAGAGGTTACTTACCTAGAGGTTACCTACTTTCTCGGTGGAAATATGTTGCAGATATTCTTGAGCGGGCTAGACTTACTGATAACAAGACTGTAGATACTCCTATTGAGGTTAACGCAAGGTACTCTTCTTCTGATGGTTTATCTATGATAGATCCTACTTTATACCGTACTATTGTTGAGAGGTTGGTATATCTCACCATTACTCGTCCAGATATTGCATATGTTGTTCATGTTGTTAGTCAGTTTGTTGTTTCTCCTACTACTGTTCACTAGGTAGCTGTTCTTCGTATTTTGTGATATCTTTGGGGTACAATTTTTCATAGTCTTTTACTTTCATCCACCTCTTTCTTGGAGCTGCGTGCATACTTCGATGCTGATTATAGTAGTGATCCCACAGATTGCAAGTCTGTTACCGGGTTCTATATCTTTTTAGGTGATTCTCTTATTTCTTGGAAGAGCAAGAAACAATCTATTGTTTCTCAATCATCCACCGAAACAGAATATCATGCCATGACATTTACTACCAAAGAGATTGTTTGGTTACGTTGGTTACTTGTTGATATGGAAGTTTCCTTTTCTCATCCTACTCTTATGTATTGTGACAATCGAGTTCTATTCGATTGCTCACAACTCGATTTTTCATGAGCGAACTAAGCACATTAAGATCGATTGTCATCTTTTTTTGGATAATCACGATTGTCATCTTACTCGTCATCATTTCAAGCATGACACCATTACTTTGCCTTTTGTTCATTCTTCCTTGCAGATTGCAGATTTCTTTACCAAGACGCATTCCATTTCTCGTTTTCATTTTCTAGTTGGCAAACTCTCGATGCTTGTAGCTGCCGCATCGTGAGTTTGAGAGGAGATGTTAAATAATATTTATGTAGACTTATTTATTAAGGGCAGAATAGTATTTTCAGTTTAACTTATATATATTTTCTTTGTATTTAGGTTAACACTAAGCACTCATAATAAATAGATCATTGAGAATTCTAGCCTTATTTTTATGTTTGATCTTTAATTATTTTAACAATGAGCACTATCAGAAAATTTCATGAAAACATTAAATTATCTTCCGATGGGAATTTTTTACTGGAAAAAATCCATAACTACAAATGCTTTTTGAAAAATAAATTCTTGAAAATTTAAGTTTTGAAGGGATATCCATAAAAAAAATGCTTTCCAGAAACTAAATTCTTAAAAAAACAATTAATTCTCGATGGTAATATGATTGTATTTTTACGAGAATTTGTGTTTTGGTGGGAAATCAGATTTTGAAGGTTTTAAAGTATTTTTTACGGGAATTATCAACATAAGTTTTTTTTTTTTTAAGAATATTTCTAACAGGATTTCTGACTAAAATTAATTCCTCTTCATCTTCATCGCTAATTGACAGTGAAATTGTTTTCATAAAAAATTATGGACAAAAATTCCATCCAAAATTATGGACGAACATTATTTGGGACTGCTCACCTGCAGTCTATCTTCTGTTTTGGCTGGCGATGCTGCTGGTGCTATCCTTCTAGCAGTTTGATTTTTTCTTTGATTTTGTGTCATTAAGAGCTATTTATATTTTTTTATTTCATTATATGTTAATAATTTTTTTTCTATTAATCTATTTTTCTCAACAAAAAAAATATAGATTTTTTTAGTAATGCACATCATTTAATAAAAACCAAAGGTGATTAGAATAAAAATTCAATAAACTCTAAAGGATCTGAAATAACGATAAAAAAGACATGATTTTAAATAAAAAAAACTTTTTATCCTATTAATATAATTTTTTTAGGCAATTAATTTATCAAAATGTTTATTTTTTAAGTGAAAAATAATGAGAATCATAAAAAACAAAATTTAATAAAATGATTAATGGTTTTATTATTGTGTCGTGGAGGTATTGAGTATTTTTTTTATGAGATCATTTGACAATAAAAAAACATTTCCTTGAAAAGCCAGAAAGCAAAATTTAAGAAAAAAAAATATGAAGGGTTGTAAAAAAAAGCTCAATAATTTTGTAAAAAAAAATATAATATAATTATTTAAAATGATATTTTAAAGTTATTTATGATAAAGATATTTTCATGATATTTATGTATGTTTAGAGTATTTGATAATTTTATAAAAAAATGATATGATGTCATAAAAAAACTAAATATAAGCTTACTAATATTTAATAAAATGATATTTTAAATTTATTTTATTGAATAAAATTTAATTAAAAAAAAGTATAATGGATTGAATAAACAGAGGCCACGCGATTGATACTGTGTCGCCTAGCGTGCTTGATTCAAAGAAGAAAAAGGCCACGCAGGGACTGCAAGGGATAGGCTCACATGCCTATCTCTGTCACGGGGTAATTTTTCACAATGCGAAGAAACCCGCGGTAGCCCGGTCTCTCGCTAGACTCGGCCTTCCTCGCCAATCCCACTTGTGTTTGCCTAGTAACTAAGTGTTTCCCTCTTCCAAGTTAAAAGACAAGCGGAATACACAAGAAGAATAGGATAAACAAAGTGCACAACAAGCTTTATAGGAACTCTTTCCTAACCTTTATTGATCTCGTAAACAAAGGAAACTTTACACAAATCCGTATGTGTGCTATGCACAAAGATTGCATGCTACACCAAGCTAATCTCTCTAATCTCGTGCTCTACATGCTTACATAACCAAGAGCTGCAGCCACTATTTATAGACAAGCATTTACAAGGCACAACTTTCATTCCTACATTTTAGGAAGTAGTGGGACACTATCTCACCCATGAACATAGTAGCCCCATTATCTACCATGTAGTGGGTAGTTTTCCCCCCATGATCTTCCATGATCTTAGTGGGTTGAGAGCACTTCCAGCCATGCCCCCACGTTCTCCAGCACATCTCCCATGATCCCATGATCTTGGATGCCCATAACAGCCACTAACCCACGTTCTGCATGCCCACCTGGCAGCCCCATTTGCCAGCTCTTGCTGCGTCAGCTGTTGAGTCATTCGTATGCCTTGGACAATCCTTCGTCCAAGTTTTAGATTGTGCCAAGTCGAGCCCCTGACTTGCACACGCCGCTGCGCGCGACTCGCATCGTGTGCAGGCCGCCAATTCTGCGCTATCGACAATTCGCATCTGCGTGCGGCCGCCAATGTCTTTGTCGAATTCCTCGACAGCCTTCTCGTCTGCTTATGCCCCTGACGAGTTTTCCTGCCTGGCTTGAACATTCCATTGTCAAGCCAATGTTCGTCAACAATCTGCGCTACCGATTTTCCTTTGACGAACTTACAGCCGCATAAATCTGCACTGCCGATTTCTCCTACTGTTGGCATGGCTACCAGCACCCTTAGGCCCTGTTTTGGACAGCCTGCCGAAGTGTGCACCTCGTGCATGTTTAACACTGTTACACTATCCTTTTCTTTTTTGTTTATTGGTTCTCATTTTTTAAAAAAAATAACACCAAATGACACGTTATTTACTATGGTGAATGGTGCCTCGTCTACTATGGCAGGGTTTCATCATTTATCTGCTCAATTTTTTATTATTGGAAAAGTGGTCAGAAAAACAATTTGAAGTTTTTTTTAATTCAAAGTTTTATTTTTAAAATATTTTTATTTAAAAATATCTAATAAACATTCATATTATTTTAATAAATTAATCTCTCAACTCAAAATATCTCACAATCAGTTTAAAACACAAAATTAAATTGGGATAAAAATCACCTCTCAACCTTGATCTACTTTTTCATAAAAATAAAGGGAAGAAAACATCTCAATAGAACTCTCATCATAAAATAAAATCCGTTAACATAAAAAAAGACTTTTTTCATGGCTATAATTTGGCCAACCATTAACTTTTACTTTCTTTCATTGTTTTTTTTGACAACTCTCACTTTTATATCTCAAATTAATAAACTTAAAAATAAGTAAAATGAACTTTTGGATAAAAAAAGATTATAAGTAATTCTTTTTGCATTTTACATTGTGTTTCTAGTTTTTAATTTTGTTTCTGTATATAATTTAAAATTATGTCTCATATAATTTGAATATAAAAAAATTAAATAAAAATATATGGATGAAATTAAAAATAATAAAAAACAAAAAAATAATAATAATAAAGAAGGCGAAGCACCTCTCCGGCGCCACAATTTAGGTAATTCTACCGATGTTTAAGGGTTGGTTGCCTAGTCTTCCCAATTTAAGACAAAACGATGACTTCAGCCTTTTGAATTACGGCCGAGATGAAATTAAAGACTCCGAAATACGTGTAGAGGTCACCAAATCAGCCGCCAATATTGATCACTAACTGAAAACAATCACATATTGAGATGTAGCCTACATTTCATATAAATAGTTTTTTTCTTTGTTTTTTTATTCAATCTTCTATTGCTTTCTTTCCATGCTTTTTTTTTTTCATTAAAGTCTTTATTTCAATTTTATTCTTTTATATTTTATTAATTTTAAATTGATCATTATAATTATTTCAATTTTTTTAAAAAATTTATTATAATTTAAATAATCATCCAAATATTTAATTGATGTTTAATTTTACAAGTATTTGTTTTTTATATACACACCTGGAAGTTGGTATTTATTTTAATATTTTTTATAAATTCATTATAATTTTAAATAATCTTTTAAATATTTAATTGATATTTAATTTTACAAGCATTTGTTTTTTTATGTATATACACCTGGAAGTCGGATTCAGAGATAATATATAATATCAAAAGGAATTTATTTAATGAACACTGTTGGGATTCTAAAAGTCCAAACCGTATAACAATTCTCTTCCATTCGAATTGTATATTACAATTATTATTATTATTATTATTATTATTATTATTATTATTATTATGATCTCGTTCAAAGATTGCTTGCAAATCTCATTTGATGATGTTATCGAGGGATTAATTTCAGCATTCAGTTACATAATTTATTTCTTTCGGTCAATGTCTATAGAGATATTAAGCATGGTCCGTGCACAAGGTGTGGGTGACCGGGAAATTAAATTCTAAATTAATGCCAAGTATTTATGAAAAAATATATTAAATGAGTTGATCCCAGCTACACCTGCCTCAAGAGTAATAGTTGCAAAATTTCATGTGTGTTTGGTGTTTTTATAATTATGGTTTGAAAATATAAGTTTTTGAAAAATATAACTATATTATAGTTTTTTTGTTAATCAAAGTTCTAAGAGGATTTTCAGTAGGATCCATATAAAATTATAGTATTTATTAATTAATTAAATACATTAAAAATTATATAATTGAGATAAAATACAGTTTCAATTATACTTCATCACGTTGCAAAACGGACCAGACATTCTTTTTTAAATCTAGCAATAGTCCGTATACACCTATAATTGGATTTTAAAAAATCTAATATGCTTTATAATAATCAAGGTGTTTTTTTTATAATAATTGAGTAAGGTGTTTTATATATTATTCCAAGTATATGATAAATTTGTATCCGTATACGCTGATGAATAAACTCAAATATTGTATTCTAAATTTGTATAATATCCTAAAAAATATCAGTTTGTATTTTCAATTTTTTCACAAAATCAAATGCTCCCATACGCACTGTTAATGCCCAACCACCTCATGAAATGCTGACAAAGAGGCCAAGAAAGTGAGCTAGGAATGGCAACGTTTCAAGTAATATTGTGCTTGGATAAAGTGATCATTCTTTATCTTAATTAATGTGAGGAATCTCCCTTTCCCAAATGAAGAATAAATTTTAATTTATCATGAATATTATGCTCTTAGTTTAAATTATAAGAATAATAGGATCATAAATAAATAAATAAATAAATAACGTTAGTATCCTCAATATTTAATTTAAAAGGGAAATATAAAAAATCATACCAGTTTTTTTTTTGTCAATTTTTTTAATACACGTTAGAGAATAATATAAATCATATCCCGAGACCTCACTTAAGAGCTTAAGTTATTGGGTGGAGATGGTTCTTTGATATGGTATTAGAGTCTTGATTACCAAGCGGTCATGAGTTCGAATCTCACCATCTTTATTTATTTGATAAAAATTAAGCACAAGGTAATGTTGACCTGTGTAAGTTTCAAGCCCAAAGGGCTTTCACTTGAGAAGGTGTGTTAGAGAATAATATAAATCATATCCTAGGACCTCACCTAAGAGCTTAAGCTATTGGGTTGAGATGGTTCTTTGATATGGTATCAGAGTCTTGATGACTAAGCGGTCACGAGTTCAAATCTCACCATCCTCATTTATTTGATAAAAATTAAACATAAGGTAATGTGGACTTGTGCAAGTTTCAAGCCCAAAGGGCTTTCACTTGAGGGGGTGTGTTAGAGAATAATATAAATCATATCCTGAAACCTCACCTAAGAGATTAAGCTATTGGGTTGAGATGGTTCTTTGATAATACATATAATTTATATTATCACCTAACTGTTATATGCATGGATAAGTTATTTTATAGTTTATTTAAATTTTTATAATTTCCATAGAAATCCTTTGGATCAATATGCTTTACTATATATGAATTTTTTTTTTCTTATTTTAAAAAAGGAAGATGACGCTTTCTAAGGTAAACACAAATGGAAAAAAAAATTTTGTGGAGACCTCTTTTTGGAGATGTACGTTTTTTTTGTTGTTTTTTTCCTTTCAGAAAAGTAATTCTTAAAGAGAAAAGTAGCCTTCTGTGCATTGAAAGCCACCTATAGTCAACCACTATATATTTAACAAAGATATTTATGGTTTCAAAAATTGTGTACACGTAATCAAGATGACAATTGTGGACATGTGAAAGTTGACTTGAGAATATTCAAAATATCAAATTAAAAAAATAAAGTGAAAAGTTTTTTATTGTTATTTTTTCAATTTAATTTTTTCTGGGAATAACATAAATTTACGACTCACCAACTTGGTGAGTAAACTTGTCTATTTTGAATAAATGCTAAACTATAAAACTTTTTAGTTTTCATTATTGATGCAATGCATAGTGGAAACTAGAGTTTGATAATTTCTATAAAATCTAGAAATAAAGAAGTTTAAATCACCAATGGTTATGGAAACTCAAATCATTAAAGAAACTAAAAGTAAATATTGCCCACCTCTTCCTACCCTATATAATCCCGACGTTTTCATCAGGCTGTGTTACCATCGATTCCTTTGTTCTCCTCACAGTTTTCAAACTCCATTGCTTCAAATACTTCTCAACAGCTCCCACCTTAGTTTCCTGCAAATTGATTAGAAATGGCATACAATATCAAAGTATGGTGCTTCCTACTTTTCCTATTGAAGCTGGTGTCGATTTTGCAAAATTGTGCTCATGCGGCTCCACAGGTGCCTTGTTTTTTCATATTTGGAGACTCGTTGGCGGATAGTGGCAACAACAACAACCTTGTCACAGCTGCTAAGGCCAATTACCGCCCATATGGAATTGACTTCCCTAATGGAACCACCGGAAGGTTTACTAATGGCCGAACCGTAGTGGATATGATTGGTGATCCCTTCTCATCTCCTTGCACGTTATGATCACTTTCATATTAGTTTCGAAATGCAAAATAATTTGTCTCGTATATACCAAATTATATCAGTTTAAGTCTTGTTTATCACGTGGTATAGCCAAATATATTAATTAATAGCTTCACGTAAAGTTTCATCATATATTATTGTTTAAGAATAAATTACATCGTCTCTCATGAAATATAGTTCAAGAATTACACGCAGTATTTAGTCAAAAGTTGTGAATTGATAGAACAACATGCATAGAAAAAACTTTATAATGCTACAGTATATGAGAGGAGAAAAAATCATATAAATGTTCAAAATGATAATAGTATCTTTCTTCTTCTTAAAAAATTATTTTTAGTTCTTTTTTTTGTTGTTGTTTCTCTCTTTTCTTGTGTCTATCTCTCTTGCATCATAGAATTTATATGTCAAAATCCCCTTAACCGTGATCATAGCAGAACAATTTATTTGCACATATACGGTTCAGATGGTGAATAGACATTACATTTGGGCATTTGCAGGTGAACTTCTGGGCTTTAACCAATTTATTCCACCATTTGCAACTGCTAGAGGCCGAGACATATTGGTTGGTGTTAACTATGCATCTGGGGCAGCAGGGATTCGTGATGAGAGTGGAAGGCAACTGGTACCAAATAATTTACGTTGTAGTTATTTTTTGCCTCTGAATATTCTTACAACGTCTTATGATTTAACTTCTCTCTTCTTCTTCTTCTTTTCCTATTTCTGTTGACATGTTCCAGGGTGATAGAATCAGCCTAAATAAGCAATTGCTGAATCATGTTACTACACTCAGTCGCTTGATTCAATTACTAGGGACTAAACGAGCAGCAACAAATTACCTTAATAAGTGCTTATATTATGTCAGCTTGGGCAGTAATGACTACTTAAACAACTACTTCATGCCCAGTGAATATATAACAAGCCGTTTATATACCCCAGATCAATATGCCAAGGTTTTAATTGACCGGTATAGTCTGCAAATAAAGGTTGGTATTACTATGCCAAGGTTTTTTATGGGACTAGATGTGATTTTTTCTCTTATTCTTGTATCCATCTATTTTTATAGCTTGAACACTATAAATCTTTTTTAATAATTGTATTATGTACCTTAATTTATGCATTATAGCCCATACATATTTCAATTTATCTTTTTTGTGAATTTATGTCTTTTGTTTCTATTTTTCTTCAGCTTCTGTACCACCTAGGAGCCAGGAAAATTGCCTTGCCTGGACTTGGACCAATAGGCAGCATTCCTTATTCATTTTCTACTCTATGCCGCAACAATCTCTCTTGTGTGACCAATATAAACAACGCAGTCCTACCTTTTAATGATAGACTCGTATCACTTGTTGATCAACTGAATAGAGAGTTGAATGACGCACGCTTTATATACTTGAATTCTACTGGGATGTCATCTGGCGATCCTTCTGTGCTCGGTAAGTCATTCCAACCTGTTGGTGGAGGATGTTACAATTTATTAATACGAGGAATTACTCAGTATATAAGGAGTACGATTCACAGTATACCTAGTAATTTCTTGTTTTAATGATTACTATTTGGCTCTAAGCAATGGAAATTGTCTGTTTTGTGCATAACAGGGTTTAGGGTTACAAACGTTGGATGTTGTCCAGCACGTAGTGATGGCCAATGCATTCAAGACTCAACCCCATGCCAAAATAGGACTGAATATGTGTTTTGGGATGCAATTCATCCTACCGAAACTTTGAACCAATTCACTGCAAGAAGATCGTACAATGCCTTTCTTCCATCTGATGCTTATCCAACCGATATCAGTCATTTAATCAGTTAACATGCAGATCTAAGTCAAGGAAGATAATATTCCATAAATAATATAATAAATAATTTATAGAAATAATGTGGTCTTGGTCACTTTGTTACGATGATAAAATTATGCTAAACAGCAGTCTAATAATATGACTTCTTGTAAACGAAAAAAAAAAAAAACAGTCTGACAATATGCTGTAACATGCATGTACTTGTACCTCAAGAATGATATATAAGATCGTTTTCTTACGAAATATTTGGATAAACTATCTTTTTCGTGCATATAGATTATCAACTTTCCAGTTCTACTCTTCTAGTTTAAATTTTGCTCTTCATTATTAAAAACTAACAGAAGGTTAATGTTATCACATGCATTTAGAAACCTAAAAAACTCAAAAAGCAAATTTAAAAAATAGTTTAGTTGATGGTTGGGAATGGCATTGAAACGTTTAGAAAACCACAACGGTAGCATTGAGAGATTTTAAGGTATAGAAGCAAATATTGATGACTTTAGAGGGACCAAAATAAATTTTAACCAATTTTTTTTTCTTTTGAACTTTTTTCTTTTACTTTTTTTTCAATTGATTTTACTTACTTAAAATTATACGTGCTTGAGTATAATTTTATAGTTGATAATATTGGACTTAATTAGGAAAAAAAAGAATTAATTTGTTTTGGGTTTTTGATAGAAGTATAATTACGAATGTATATAAGCAATAAATGCTTCAAAATTATGCAAAAATCTCTTTCTTACCCTATTTTTTACCCTTTATTTTCAACATATTTTAAAAAAAGATTAAAAAAATTAAAAAATGAATAATAATAATAATAAAAGAGAGTGAAACGGCATACATGCAAAGAAATAAAGGACATACTAAATACAAGAGTTTGAGTCCCTCTTAGCTATGAGATAAGGAGATGAGAATATAAGATTCAAAAGTCAAGTTTTTTTTATCCTCTATCATGATTTTATCAGGGAATAATGTTTGTGGATTGTGTTCTATGTGTAAATGTAGAACAATTAGTAAAACTATTAGACTATGGCACTGATACTGCTTAATTAATCGTTGGGTCTGTGGGCGCTGCTGAAGAGAGAAGGTGGGCAGATCTGTGGTGAGCGGCTGGAGGAGGGGAGCTTGTCCGGCGTGGGAGATAAAGGTGCAGCGGCGGCTGACTTCTATGGGTGAAGAAGAAGAGCAAGCCGGCTGGGAGAGGAGAGGATAAAGGGAGTGTTGGCTGTTGTGGAGGCGGAGACACCGCTGCTGGGAGGAGGAGATGAAGACGCGGGGGGGGGGGGATGGTTCTGTCGTGGTAAGGCTAAAGGAAGAAGAAGCAAAAGGGAAAAAAGCTTGGGCGGCCGGTTTTGGTTGTTTTTGGCAGAGAGGAAAGGGAGAAGTACTGAAATGGCTGAAAGAGGGGAGGTTGAGAGAGGAGAGGGACGATGGAGAGGAGAGTGGCCAAGGAAGAAGAAAATCGAAAGCCAGGGGAGGTGCGACTGCTCTTTTGTTTTGCCAAGTTCGAGGCGGCTGGCTGGTTTGAAAGAGATAGGTTTTTAGGATTAGGGTTTTTTATATTCTCTTTAAATGTGCAAAATTATCCCTTGTATATGTTGAAAACTCTTATTTATAAGTAAAAATATTGATAGGTTTCCAAATTTAGTTTCTCAACTTCTTTTTTTTTGTAAATTTAATTTTTCTTATTTTTTTTGGATTTTTCTTATCAACATCGACTCGAATGAGAAAAATTATTGATTTTAAAAATAACGCGTTAAAAGTCGAACACGTTCTAAATTTTTTTAAAAATTTAAATTCTTTTGAGAGGATGCTGAAAATACTAAAAATGATGCAAATATATTAAAAATGTTTGAAAATTTAAATTTTTTTGAGACGATACTGAAAATGCTAAAAATGATATAAATATATTAAAAACATAATTTTTTAGATTTTCATTATTTTTTTTATTTTTGGATTTTTAAAAAAAAATTATAAAAAAAATGGGTAAAAAATTATGTAAAAACAAGAGATATCAAGGAAGGAGCAACTTCCTTCTTCTCTGAGCTATTCTCTCAACCACCTGTTTTCATACCTCTTTTGGGATATAATGGTTGTAAAAAGCTTAGTGCTTCTTCAGCTGCTTCTCTGGAAAGAGGTATAGCTATGGAGGAGCTCTAAGAAGCTATATTCAGTTGTGATGGTCCAAAAGCTCTAGCTAGGTCCTAATGGTTTCAACTTCAACTTTTACAAGAGGTCTTGGAATTTGTTGAAGAATGACATTTTATTAATAATGGTTTCAGAGTTCTTTCAAAGGGGTAAACTTCCAAAGGGTATTAACAACTCCTACATCACCTTGATTCCAAAAAAAAAGGCAGCATTAGCTTTGGGGATTACAGGCCTATCAATTTGATAAATGGTTTGTATAATATGATCTCAAACATCCTTGGTAATAGACTAAAAGAAGTTATGAATGGTATTGTGAGCATTCCTCAGTCTGCTTTTATTACAGGCAGATACATCTTAGATTAAGCAATGATTACAAAGGAGGTCATGGACACTATGAGGAGCAAAGGAATTCCATTTCTTGGGATTTTCTGGGCAAGGTTATGGAATACATGGGCTTTGAGGATTGCTGGCATAAATGGATTGAGGAATGCCTCTCAACTTCTAGATTGTTTACCCTAATCAATGGCTCTCTATCTGTAGAATTTGATGTGATAAGTGGCCTTAGGCAACGAGATCCTCTGTCTCCATTCCTTTTTAACATGGTGGTTGAATTAAGGCCTATATGTTCTGATCAGTAGAGGCACTAAGGCCGGTTTGCTATTAGGAATTGAAGTAGGGAGAGGATTACAGATTACTCATATGTAATTTGCAGATGACTCCCTATCCTTTATCCCAAATGATGTTCAAAGCTTGCTGAATACTAAAAGAACTCTTAGGTGGCTCTGTAAATGCTGTAGTTTGAGGGTCAATTTCCACAAGAGCTTCCTGGTTGGGATTAATGTTGATGAGGCATACACTGTTGGCCTATCAAACCTTCTTTTCTGTAAATTTGACTCCTTGCCATTCAAATATTTAGGTTACCATTAGGTGCTTTTCCTAAAAGGATCACTACATGGAAGCCAGTTATTTCAAGGATCCGGACGAGGCTTCAATCTTGGAAGGGTAAACTGCTTTTAATGGAAGGAAGAGTATGCTTGATCAAGAGTGTTTTGTCATCTCTCCCTATCTACTACATATCTTTATTTTGTATTTCAAATGGTGTACTGGTGAGACAAATTATGGCTATGGAGTGTCAATTCCTATGGTCAAGTACCTCTGACAAACACGAAGTGCATAAGATTGCCTGGAAAGTGGTTTTAAGGAGGGTGAAAGGGAGGGCTTGAATTGGATTAGTTGCAGCAAAAAATAAAGCTCTTCTCTTCAAACGGTTGTGGAGGTTGGGCTCAGGAGATCGCCACCTTTTAAGAATGGGTTACATGTGTTCTCCAAGCGTCTCTCCATCGTCTGGTCAGATATTTCCCTAACCATTAAATATGATGACCATGCCTCTTCTACTCTTTGAGAAAATTACAAGCTTCAAATAGGGTATGGTGCTACTGTTCACTCCCGGGATGATGTCTAGATTGGTAACAAACCTGTGTCTGAGTACGGGTTTTTGGGATGATATCTGTTGGCATTGGAACTTCACCTGGAATCGAGATCTCATGAGCTATGATTTGAAGCAACTTGATAGCTTAATTGAGATTCTTAACAGTGCTCACCTGCACAAGTATAAAGAAGATAATTAAGTGCTGGATTTTGGACAGTCTCTTGATCCTTGGATTTAAACCATTCCTTGCAGACATTTAGAAGAATTCTTCTTCACCAAAATCTGAGATGTTGTTGTGGCTAGCCTTGCATAACATGTTGTGCACTCGTTCCTTCCCAGCAAAATGAAAGATTTTGTCGACTAATGAAGATTTATGCCCCTTCTGCAATTGTACCTGTGAAACTAAAAATCATATTCCTTTTCACTATCCTTTGTCTTGGATCTTGTGGAATAGAATAATCAGGTGGTGGAATCTCTCATGGTTTGAACATATGGATCCTTTATTGATTCTTTAAGGTATTGTTTTTTATTTTCAATCAAATAGAATTTTTATATATATATATAACATTAAAAAATAAAGTATCCTTGACATATTTCATCATACATTTTTTAGAGTTTTCGTACCTCCATATTTGATACCATATCTATATTTGTGCTTCTTCGTCAAATAAAAAAAAATGTCACCCAAAACCTCAAACATCATTGTAACCAGCTTTAATACTTCATCAAAGCACTAAATCCCATAGAAATTCAAATCAAATTATAAATTTTAAACCTTGTATCCAAAGATTTGTCAGCAAGATGTGGTGGTTGTGGTCAAAAGCTTTGAAACGATGATCTGATGGATTGCTGTTGGCTAAAACAATTTGAGTGGTTAGTGGTTGATTGACGCAGTGTATAACGATAAATAGAAAGTTAAAGCTACTTTGAGTAGTCTGGACATCCTGCGTCATTAATAATTGAACAACTACCACTGTTTTTCCTTCGAAGTTAACTGGGATAGGTGGCTGCAGCAACATCTTTTCTCAAATGAATGTTATAGTGATCAGATTCGGAGGTTCATTCCAATTTTCTGGGTTGGAATTTCTGGATGTATTGGTAGAACATTTGAATATGCCGAGCTTTCTACATGACCGATCTTATTATTCTTGAGGTACAAGTACACGTTACAGCATTTATTATTGCACTGCTGCTTTACATAATTTTATCATCAGTTTATTATATAATCTCTGGAATATTATCTTTCTTGACTTAGATCTGCATGTTAACTAAATGGCTGATGTCGTATGGATAAGCATCAGATGGAAGAAAAGCAGAATACGATCTTCTAGCAGTGAATTGGTTCGAAGATTCGGTGGGATGAATTGCATCCCAGAAAACATATTCAGTCCTGTTTACGCATGGGGTTGAATGTAGAATACATGCACCACCAAGTACTGAACAACATCCAACGTTTGCAACCCTAGACCCTGTTACGTACAAAACAAACTTTCATTACCAAGAACGAAATAGTAGTTAATATATAGCAATAAAAGCATTCCGAGAAATTGTAAGGTAATTAGGTATACCAGTAGTTGATTCCCCCTCCCGCATAAATATGAAACCCACAAAATTATTCATGAATCCAATCTTAATGTTATAGTAGATAGTACAACTCTAGACATATTGAATACTTTCTTATATTAATATAATCCAATCGACTTTCATACAAAAAAGAAACGCAGATAAGTTACTGCGAGAAACAAATTTCTGATAAATACACCAATAATAATATGATCAATTTGCTTAAAATCTGATCAGAACTAAATTCAATCTTGATATATAAAAATTTGTAAGAAAATTTACATCATTAAAATGAAATTTAAATGAATATATTACTTCGATTGACATGTTGTTATGTAAAATAATAATCCAAACCAAAAAAAAATAAATTTGTAACGTCCACCAACACCATTGGTTTTTAAGTCAATTATTCAAATTGACCAAATACGATAAATCAAATATCTCAAAGAACATTATAATCTAAAGAATAAAAAAAGATGTATCAATCGGAAATGATTTCTATAAAATCCGTGTATATGATAATTTCACCACATTGTTGACGACTTACCAGGCACAGAAGGATCGCTAGATGACATTCCAGAAATATTCAAATATATAAAGCGTGCGTCATTCAACTCTTGATTCAGTTGATGAACAAGTGAAAAGAGTCCTGCGTTAAAAGGTAGGACTGCGTTGTTTATATTGGCCACACAAGAGAGATTCTTGAGGCATAGATTAGAAGATGCGTAAGGAATGCTGCCTAATGGTATAAGTCCAGGCAAGGCAATTTTCCTGGCTCCGAAGAGGTACAAACGCTGATGAAAAATAGAAACAAAAAGACATAAAAATCACAAACAAAATGAAATATATGTGGACTATCATGCATAAACAAATGTACATAATACAATTATTAAAAAAAAATTATAATGTTCCAGGAGAGAAAAAAGAAAAAAAGAAATAAAAAAAGAATTTTGAATAGCTGAAAATATTCTTATACTCTTTTTTATAAGATGAGATGTGATTTTTTCTCATGTTTATTTTTTCTTATCACCAATGACATATTCACGGACGGGACTCCCAGGTCCTAAAAGCCCAGCAATGGAACAGAGTTCGTCAACTCGAGATCCTTAATTGATCGCACACTTACATGTAGATTAAAAAATACAAGTAGTAGGATTCAAACCAATGATGTCTCTTTCCCTAATTCATTTCTTACCACTTTACTATTACTAGTTGAACTACTAGCTAGTAAGCTTTTCCAATATGTCTATGAGAAAGTACTAATAGTTATATAATTTGAGCATCATAAAATTTCTCTAATAATTATTCGAATCAAACTAGAAAGTGAAATGGACTGTAATACCAACCTTTATTTGCTGACTATACTGGTCAATTAAAACCTTGGCATATTGATCTGGGGTATATAAACGACTTGTTTCATAATTACCAGGCACGAAGTAGTTGTTTATGTAGTCATTAGTGCCCAAGCTGACATAATATAAGCACTTATTAAGGTAATTTGTTGCTGCCTGTTTAGTCCCTAGTAATTGAATCGAGCGATTGAATGTAGCAGCATGATTTTGCAATTGCTCATTCAGGCTGATTCTATCACCCTGGAACATGTCAACAGAAATAGGAAAAGAAGAAGAAGAGAGAAGTTAAATCATAGGACGCTGTAAAAATATTCAGAGGCAAAAAATAACTACAATGTAAATTATTGGGTACCAATTTCCTTCCACTCTCATCACGAATCCCTGCTGCCCCAGATGCATAGTTAACACCAACCAATATGTCTCTGCCTCTAGCAGTTGCAAATGGCGGAATAAATTGGTCAAACCCCAAAAGTTCACCTGCAAATGCCAGAGTGTTATATGTGAAAAAATTCCATTTCTAAACTAATATGTGAGGAATAATGCGCAAGCAGAGATGAGAAGAGAGCACCAATTATATCCACTGTGGTTCGGCCATTGGTAAACCTTCCGGTGGTTCCATTAGGGAAGTCAATTCCATATGGGCGGTAATTGGCTTTAGCAGTTGTTACAAGGTGGTTGTTGTTGCCACTGTCCGCCAACGAGTCTCCAAATATGAAAAAACAAGGCACCTGTGGAGCTGCATGAGCACAATTTTGCAAATTCGACACCAGCTTCAATAGGAAAAGTAGGAAGCACCATACTTTGATCTTGTATGCCATTTCTAATCAATTTGCAGGAAATTAAGGTGGGAGCTGTTGAGAAGTATTTGAAGCAATGGAGTTTTGAAAACTGTGAGGAGAACAAAGGAATCAATGGTAACACAGCCTAATGAAAACGTGGGGATTATATAGGATAAGTTGAGAATAATTAGGAGGCTTAACCTATTGGTTAGCCAACCCTTTTTATATATATGTGTAGGCCAATATACAATAATAATGGTGGAGGTTACCACACAAGAGTATGACTACAATATTTTCTATATAAGTACATTCTATAATATGCCCCCTCAAGCTGAGGGTGGAGGATCAACCAGAAGCTTGAAACGAAAAGCAGTAAACGAAGCAGTAGGAAGTGGTTTAGTAAAGACATCTACAAGTTGATCTTAAGAGGAAATAAAACGAATCTGAATCTCCTTCTTCGCAACTCTATCTTGGACAAGATGATAATCATATCTTGGAGCCTCACCTAATAGCTTAAGCTTTTGGGTTGAGATCCCAAGATATGATTTATATTATTCTCTAACACACCTTCTCAAGTGAAAGCCCAGAAAAGCAAATATATGATCTCGTAAAGGTGTGATATTGAAGAGCACCCACAATTTGACGAAAGCGTTTAGCATCGAAAAAATAGAGGATCCGGTAGTATGGTACTTTTTGGATGTAGATATAAAGTATCAACAAGTTTGAAGATAACACACCAGCCCGAGTGAGAATGTCGAGTGTATATTTATGATGTCGAAGCATAAGACCCATACCAGGAGGCTAAACCTCAATACCCAAAAAATAATGAATGGTATCCAAGTCGCGAAGCTTAAATTCTAAGCTTAGTAGCTGTGAAGCGTTGAAGCAGAAGAGAGTTGCTACCTGTAAGCAGAATATCATCAACATAGACCATAAGATATCAAATATCAGCACCAATAGAGAAGATAAACAATGAGGAATCCACCTTAGAGGCACGGAAACCAATAGATAGCAGGAAATCATTCAGATGAGTGTACTAAGCTCGCGAAGCCTATTTTAAACCATATAAAGACTTATTCAATCGACACACATGAGAGGGGAGAGCAGAATCAACAAAACCTAGAGGTTGTTTCATGTAGACCTCCTCATCAAGAACACCATTGAGGAAGGCATTATGGATATCAAGCTGATGAATTTTCCAATCACACGAAACGACAATGAAGAAGACTAATCGACGGTCACCTGTTTGATAACGGGACTAAAGGTTTTAGAGTAATCAATACCTTCTTACTTGAGTGAAACCTCTAGCAACTAAACACGGCTTATACCTCTCAATGCAGCCATCGATCTGCGTTTAATCTTGTACACCCACTGACTACCAACAACATTCATCGAAGGGTGAAACGGCACTAAGGTCCAAGTTATGTTAGCGTGTAAGACCTGAATTTCCTCTATGCCATGCCTTATACCTGTTAGCATCATTAAAAACAAATGGCTAATGAGTAGGAAGAGAAACTACCTGGCTGAAGGAGGCAGCAGAGGCGATGGTAGTTGTTATGGATAATGTTGTCCTGGGTTGTCGAGGACGGAGAACCATGGGATGTTGGTGAGCAGCTGGGCGTGGAGAAGAAGAGCTAGTACCTAGAAGTTGTTGGAGAGGATATGAGAAAAGGTCAACACAGAGCTGCAGGTCGGCTGGAGAGGCGGTGGAGGGATTGGACTAGGCGACGAGACACCACGCCGAGCCGCTGCGTAACTGGGCTATTCTACGGCGGTCGAGCCGAAGGCAAGGGCATCCGGCGATGGGGAACGTGTTCCCCATAATGATCATTTAAAAAACAAGCAGTGGTGACAATATGGTAGGGCTGGGTGGGGGGGTGAAGCGAGAGGCAGAGGCTGTGGGCAAGTGAGGGGTCTATTGGGGTGCGGTAGAGGGTAGAATAGAGGTGCTGTTTGGGCTGGTTGGTAAAGTGGTAGGCTGAAAGAATTGGAGGATGCAAGGATGGAAGGTGTGTAGGCTGTGTGGAGGGTACTGGGGTATGTGTTATTTGTTCAGAGTTCACAAAAAGAAAAGATATTTTCATGAAAACGAACATGACAAGAGACATAAATACGATGATAAGCTAAATCAAGACAATGATAACCAAGATGAGATGAGCTATATCCTAAGAACACACATGGTGAAGAACGGAAATCCAATTTGTGAGCATGGTATGGACACAAGAAGGGAAAACAAAGACACCCAAAAGTACGCAGGAAATTATAATCAGGAATACGACGAAATAGACACTCAAACAGAGATTTATTTTGAAGAACAAGAGTAGGAATGCGATTAATAAGATAAACTGATGATTTAAAAGCATAGTTCAAAAATCGCAATGGTGCACTACATTGGCCTAAAAGAGTGAGGCAAGTTTCGACAATATGTCGATGACGACGCTCAATGGTGCCATTTTATTCATGAGTACGAGGACATATTAACCGATGATGAATACCAATGGCCTGAAAGAATTTATTTAACCTACGATATTCACCGCCCCAATCAGTATGAATAGATTTAACTTTAAGTGAAAACTGACGTTCAACAAGTATTTGAAAACGTTGAAAGGTGGAAAACACATCAGATTTGGCAACAAGAGGATAATGCCATATATGTTTGGTATGCACATCGACAAAGATAACAAAGTAATGGAAGCCATTAGAAGAAAACATAGGGGCAAGACCCCAAACATCACTAAATATTAAATTAAGTGGGGCAAAGAGTTTTGTGACCCGTAAGTCGCAACGATAGACACAATAACTTGCCTAAAGGACAAGCTTGGCACTGAGCAAAAGAACGTCTAGAAGTACATACAATTTTATTGCTGGAAACTAGCAGATCTAAAATGCGAGGGGTGGATGACCCAAATGACGATGCCACATGTCGGCGTCAGCGGAGATGCAAGGAGACCAAAAAGCTTGAGGAACCGACGTGGCGAAGACTCGAGAGGACATAAAGACCATCATTACTCGACTTGGAAAGGAGAACTTCCTTGGTGATGATATCCTTGACATAAAATAGAGAATCATGAAATTCAAAATAAACATGATTATCACGGCAGAATTTCTGAATAGATAACAATGATTTGGTGATATAAGGCACATGAAGAACATTGGATAATGTAAAGATGCGTTTTGGAGAATGTAACATAGTATTTTCAATATGTGATATGTCAAGGCCTTACCGTCACTAACATGCAAATGATCATTATCAAGATAGGTTGTAGAATCGGTTAGAGTTGCAAGACCAGGTGTGATGTGTTGATTCATGCCGGTGTCGGGGAACCAAGTCGCAGTAGAGACATTCCCAATACCAATGTGAGCAGAAGGTTGTTGAGAATTGCTGCGAAACTGGGGACAATATGGAGCTGTATGACCGAAGTTGGAGCACAGTTGGCAGCGGACATGCTGCTATCTAGACCATTGGGCAGCCCCTGCGTTGCGCCTATTCTGCTGCCAATTGGTTGGTCTCCAGTCAGCAGTAGAGTGACCCCTTGGCTAGCGGTTGTAGCGGGTGTTGTAGGGACGCTAGCTGCCACGGGAACGACCCTTGTTATGATTGAAATTTGGGTTGTAATGAGACATAGCAAGATGAGCAGAGGGTTGTCGTGTTGACAACAGTGGTGGCTGTTGCGGCAGAGAAGAAGACAGTAGAGAGGGAGTGGCATCCATGGAATGAAATGAGTTCTTGTTCAGAAATTCATGGGTGAGAAGGTGGCTGTGAAGATCATCATATAACAGTGGTTCTACCTTAGTTATAAGACTCATTACCAAGTCTTTGAACTCACCATGAAGGCCATGAAACACATAAAGATTAAAGTCTTCAAGAGACATGGGGCGACCAGCAGCTGCCAATTCGTCAAATAACGATTTGGTTTACTGCATGTACATACTAACCGATGAGTCTCCTTGCCAAAGATCTTGAAAGGAGCCATGGAGTTGCATGATGCGAGAATTAGACAGAGACACAAACGCTTTCTCAAGAATGTACCAAACACAATGCGGGGTAAAACAATCTACCACGAGATGCAACACGTCTATGGAGAGAGAGGAGAGTAATGTACTCAAAATAAGTTGATCTTGTTGCTTCCAACAAAGAAAAGAAGGGTTGATTGTAGAGGAAGAACCAAGAAACCGTCGAAACACGAGATGGAGGACACGACACCGAGCCGTCAACGAAGTGAAAAACACCTTGACCAAGGAGATAGGGCTTGATCTGCGTTCGTCAATAGAGATAATTTATGTTTGTACGTAAGTTTCAACGAAACAACTTGGTGGGTGTTTGAGAGAGCAACGATAGCTAGAGTTTGTGTTCCCATAATGTGCAAAGGAACGACAGAAACTTGCGAGAAGGAGTCATTGACTTGTTCTACAAGTGAAGGCTGCTGTTGTGGAGGAAGAACACCACCACCAGAAGCTTGTAGATGGCTGGCCGGCGAGGCCGCACCACCGGTGGTGAAGGAGAAGTTGGCTACAACGATTGTAGAGTCCATTGAAGAGAGGAGGGGAGAAGGTCGGCGCAAGGGGAGGAGGGAGAGAGGAGTTCTGATGGCAGAAGGCTCTAATAACAAGTTGAGAATAATTAGGAGGCTTAACCTATTGGTTAGCCAACCCTTTCTATATACATGTGGAGGGCAATATACAATAGTAATGGTGGAGGTTACCATACAAGAGTATGACTACAATATTTTCTATATAGAATATTTTTTATATAGGTACATTCTATAATAGGGTAGGAAGAGGAGTGCAATGTTAGAGATAAGTGGGAAAAAAATATTATTTTGCATAGATTCAACATGGTGCTTATAATTTTTGTAAGTGAAAGTCATTATTATTGTTGTTTTTGTTGAATACTATTGATAAAAACTCCATACACGAGTTTGGATTTGTTAAAGGGTTCGGAAGGTATTTTTTTATTGTCTAACAAATAGATCAGCTCTGTCTATTTTGTTTGTTCATTTTTTGTTTGTAAATAGTACTAAATAATCTTATATATGTTTGTTGTAGTTTGTCATCCTTCTATGGCACTACCATTTTTTTTATAATAAAATTCTTCTATTATTGTAAAAAAAAAGAGAGTTAATATTATTGTTGTTCTTCATCTTATTACTGTTGTTATTGTTGTGGTCATTGTTATTCTAAAAGAGATTTGGGAGTGTGATAACGATTGCTTTTCAAAGTACTTTTCGCTCAGAAATACATCAAAATATATTTTTTTTAATATTAGTACATCAAAATAATCTAAAAATATATATATAAAAAATTTAAATAAAATTTTTTTCAAATTTTATCAAATTCTCATTTGGAACACAATGTCAAACTAGAGCTAAGTCGATTTTAATGCACTTAAATTAAGCAATACGATGTTTGGCCAAAACGTTGAAAAGTATTTGTCTATATAGAGCAATTTAAATATAGATAGTGATATGTTTTTATCTAAACTGAATACCATTGCTAGATTCAAAAAGAATGTCCACCAGAAGTAAGTATACAACTTTTACTTTTGAGGTAGGTCTAGTGTGGGATCAACTCATTTAATTTTTTTTTTCCATACTTGGAATTAATTCAGAATTCAATTCCAAGTCTATACACGTTTTTCATACGCTTAGTATCTATAGACGTTTGACCACAATAAATAAATTATGTAATTGAATGCTGAAATTAATCCCTAAATAAAGCATCGAATGAGATTTGAAATTTTATTTATTTATTGATAAAGAGATTTTGTAGCTATCTTTGACCGAGAGACAATAATAATAAATATTTTCGCACAAATCTCTGAATCCCACTTCCAACTGGTGATGTATGTAATTGTTTTTCTCTTTTGTTTTCTGTTTTTTTCTTTAATTAAATTGATGAAAGTAAATATGGATCTGATCATACCAGGTGGTAAATAAAATTGATGAAAATAAATGGGAATAAATTACATTTAAATAAAACTTTGAAGGCAAAGCCAGCCACTAAATTCAATGCATGAAACAGAAATTAAATTGGATAGCAAAGCCGACCACTGGATGCAATTGAATCTTTGTCTATGCATCTTGTTTAAAATTATAGACTCATGCACAAATCCATGGAATACCAAAATTATAGCAAAAATAGAGAGAAGTCTTGGGAACGTTTCTTCCTTTGGAACTGGTTGGAATTTATTGGAAAATGTCTGACATCCTTCATAGATTGGTAGTGGAAGAATTTCTAAAGTAGCTCTAAACCAGGAACACCATTGGATTAACCAAATTAGAGAAATTATTCTAGAGTGCCTAAAATGTTGGTTTTGAATAGGTATAATTAAAGTACCAGGATTGGTGGAAATTCCAGTAATAATTAAATATTAGATGATTTTATTGGATTCATAGTTATTTTAGTTGGGAACTAGACTGATGCCCGAGCTATGAATGTTGCGGTCCATTTTATTTTTTCAATAAAGTATTTAGGCTTTGCAAATGCATTTTTTTAAAAAAATAGAAATCCAATAAATCGGGTTATAGTCCCGACCAACTAAATAAGTTGGCTTTATTTAAATCATATGGAAAAAAAAGAAGACGATAGTGAAACTGGAATATATATATATATATATAATTATCACGATTGTTGTAACTCAATTTTGGCCCATTGGTTTTTAATTTAATTTTTACGGAGATTAAAATGTAAAATTCAAAAAAAGGGTGATTTGTCAGCTTGTACTGAAACTAGGGACTACAATGTGCTTTTGTCATTCTATCCTTACCTTCAAGATAATGATAGTTGTCTGCTTTCGAATTAGATTCTTCACAAAAAATGAGAATGAGTTTGATTGGGACTTTACTTCTCGCAAGCGATGGGACTCTTGCACTATAAATACTGATCTCAGTATATGTAGAAAAAGAAGGATGATTAGAGGGAAACCCTAAAAGAAGAGACCCCAAGAGGAGGCCATTATCAGAAACCCTAAAAGAGAGAAACATAAAAAGGGGAGGGGGGCGAACCCTATACTAGCCGCCGCCCCCTTAACCCTTTTTTAGCCTAGTCTCCCTCGACTTCGCCTCAAGCAGCCGCACGTCTGGGTAAGTTTCCTTCCTTCCTTGCTAAAATAATTAATTGGTTACTGTTGCATGCATGCGTGAACTTTTCACGCATGGCTGGGCAAGATCCAGCCCAAAAAGACAAAAAAAAAAAAAAAAGAAGTGGACCGGGTTTGGGCTTTAGGCCTAGCCGACCCAAATTGTGTTTGCTAAAGGTGTGCTTGGCAAAACACACCCTTATGCCTTGGCCATAATTTTTATGCCTATTCTAATTTGATATTTGACCAAACGAGCCCCTTTTCGATAACAGAAAATTCCAAAAATATTTAAGGCCTTCGTTGATTTATTTGTGGGCCCCATGCACGTTGTTTTATTTTTTTCTTTGTGTTTGTATTTTTTTATAGATGTGCTCAATCTGTGGACTATTACTGTTAAATGTAAATATGTCGTGCAATGTTTTTTTTTACTTCCATCTAAAAAGGGCAAATAATAATAAAGGATAAACAAGAAAAAAATGACATAGAAAATTTCTTCTTCAAATTCATTTTTTGCGAAAATATTCACTGACGCCAGAGTCAGGAGTATCGTATTTTTTGAATTTATGCGATATTTACCAACGCCAGAGTTGGAAATACTCGTAGGAATTGTTCATTGACGCCAGAGTCAGGAACATGAAAGGAAGAACAAAAAAAAGGGAAAAAGGAGAACAAATTCTTAGCAATTTTAGACAAAACCAGCAATGCAGCCTGCCTTAGGTAGGGAGCTTAAAGGGTGATAACATCTTCCCTTTTGCGTAACCAATCTCGTACCATAGAATCTATGTTGACCAGTTAGGGTTTCTAGTGACCATAATACTAGGTGGCAACTCCTTGAACAAGACCTTTTCTCCTAAAAGAACAAGATGCCAGATATCTATTCCTTTTCCAATCGAGTGATTTTTAATCGGTCACCGTGATGTTCGAATGTGATAGAATGGCAACTCCACTGGGGAATTTAGAACTAAGCTTTGCTATTTGTCTTTTTTATTGCTAAACTATATTTGTCGTACTGTTTTTTCTCCTTGTTTTGGCTATGTTAAGTTTATCAAGTTTTATTTATTTATTATTTTTGCTCTTTTTACTGTTTTCGCATGCATTGTTTTTCATGTTTATCATGCATATCTATTGGATATGGATCTAAGGTCTTCACGCATCACTTATCTCATTTTTAAAATACGTGTGGTATCAACTTTAAGATAAGTGGAGGAGTAATGGCACCCCAATGGCTTTAGCCTGGGTAAGGCTCGTGAAACTATCCAGCTCTCGCATGATTGTTTGCTTGACAGTGGTTGATATGCCGAACTGATTTTACTCAGGGCCTCTATCTTCACGCTGCTTGTAAACCTCATATCAACCTTTCGAGGATGATCACTAAGCATGCGAAAGACCTTTGAGACTAGATAACAAAATTACCCTGATGCATTTAAATGACTAGAACCTATCATTTAGGTTGATCCCTATGTAATTTCACTGAGATAAGCTTAAAAGTGTAAGCATTCTTCTTAAAGGGCTTTCGGGTGACATAATGGTCGCTATTCCTAAGATAACAATTGTTGAGTATAGACTCGAGTCTGAATCCTTGCAAATGATCGAGAGAGACTACCCTAGACTGGATGCCACTACTTAAAGACATTAGATGCATAATAAAAGACACCAAAAATATGGTTGAAAGTTCAGACGACAAAAGGCTAAACAGATTTCCTTTCGGCATTGCAATGAATATTGGATTTGAATCTGACCACACATCCAAAGAATAGCGATTGTTATGTCACCCTATAAAAGGTGAATCCATACCTAATATGTTGCATTCATCTTCATGCATGTTCGAACATACACTTATGAACTGTCATGATACCGCACTCCGGGTGAAATATAGGTCCCCTATTGAAACGCACTTGTGACACTCAACTGCGAAAAAGACACAGGGAAAACAAAGAAAGAGCCCAGTTGGAAGCCCAACACCAAAAAGAGATGGAAAGTCTTAGAGAATAAGTCGCCAGGTTTACTAGCCTACTTAAACAAGCCTTAAGATCTAAATCTGAAGAGGCAAAAATTTACAGCTCAGCCTGAACTTATGCTCGTAAATCCACAGAATCTGGGGGCAAATGAGATGTCTCAACATGCTATGTATTCCCAATTTTCTCAACCAGTATATCCTATAAGAATGTCATCTACCATTGACCTTATAATAAATGAATCTCAAAAGAACAAGATGGTAAAAGAAGAAGGCCTGGATAAATGGGCTGCCCTAAAACAAAGGCTGAGGGCATTCGAGGGAACTAGCCTACATGACCATATAAAAGCTGTTGAGATGTGTTTGGTACCTAATGTAGTCATTCCTAAGAAATTTAGGGTGCCAGAATTCATCAAATATACAGGAACTCAATGTCCTGTAACTCATCTCAAGGCATACTGCAACAAAATGGTTGAGGTAGTCTACGACAAGAAATTGTTGATTCATTTCTTTCAAGACAGTTTGAGTGACGTTGCCCTTACTTAGTATATATGGTTGGACAATACCAAGATAAAAAAGTGAAAGGACTTAGTTGATGCCTTTATTAGGCAATATAAGTTCAATATGGATGGGAGCCCTGATAGGTCAAGCTTGCAAGCTATGGAAAAGGACAACAAGGAGTCCATAAGAGAATACACTCAAAGGTGGTGTGAGACTGCCATATAAGTTAATCCTCCTTTATTAACAAAGGAGATGATCAACTTGTTTGTCAACACTTTCAAGGCCCCATACTTTGAATACCTGGTTGGAAGCTCTGCACAACATTTTTATGACCTAATCGTTATAGCTGAGATGATCGAACAAGTTATCCGTTTAGGAAGGGTTGCTAACTTGACTGAGAAGAAAACATTTCCTTCCTTTGATTTACAATCAAAATATCCTAAAAGGGATTCCCTTTAAGCACTCACAAATACACTTTTGAAGCCTCGCGTGATCTCATAGACTCAATTCATCTCTTTTACCAGAATCAGTTTCCCCATTGGAGTTTTGAAAATTGAACTTGCATTTTGATTTCAAAAATAATTTGGTGTTTATTTAAAATAATATTTTTGACATTCTACTTGTAGAATGACACATGAATCAAGCAACTCCTTCATTAAGGTGACTAAACTCTAAACCAAAATGCACGAATAAAAAATGAACTTTCACCCTCATCCTGTGACTCTTGAACCAAGTGTTTTAAATGTATGATTAATGGTAGGTGGTGAACTCATTGGTCATAGATTCGTGAAATGCATCCCTTTGCAAAGACCAAACCATCAAATTGGACGAGGCCAAAGTTTATTGATCTTAACTGCTTGCGTTTGAAATAAGGAAAGACCATCTTTGTTATTCCTTTCACATTCTAAAAAATATATCCCTTACGGCCCCTCTTTGAGCCTGAATAATTTTTTCTTTCATGAAAAATCCCGACTAGGATCACACCCCACACTAGAGGCAAGTGAGTATTTTAATGAAAAAAAAGCCATGAGAAAGCCAAAAAGGCAAAAGAGCCCAAGAAACTCAATGACTAGGGGGCATGCCCAAATCACAAGAAAGAGTGATAACCAAGATAAAATGAGTATGCCTTAGAAAAGCGGAAAAAAAAGAAAGGGGTGAATCAAAGAAGAGCGGTAAAAGAAAAGACGAATGACACAAAGAGTCGAACTGCTGATAGTGATCCTTAGTCTTTGAAACCCTGAAACACTCTTTGAGCCTTATGAATCCTTTTCTTTTATAGCAAAAAAAAACCATAGCCTACATTACATACCTGGAAGTCCTTTCTAATCAAGCAAGCAAGCAACCTGGATTAATAAGCAATGCTCTCAAAATGCAAAGAGTACTTCTTTATTAGAGTCATGACATTGAGAACTAGCTATTCATTATTATTCATGCTGATAAAATAAGTGTTCAAAAAGAGACAAGTTTTTCTCAAACAAAACCTCGAGCTTTTTCTCGAGCCCTTCACTTTGGAAACCCATAAGAAACAGAAAGTCACCTCATTACATACTTTTACCAAAGACAATATTGCCGAACACAAGAGCAAATAATCTCTTTTCCAAGAAAAAAACAAAAAAAAACAAAAACAAGGAGTTGCAAGAATTCAAGAGCAAATTGTTTCAAACTTACATCAAAACAATTTTTGTTTTCAAAATGCAAGATCAAGATTTCAAGATTCATTATAAACAGATATTCCTTCACCAAGCTAAAAAGGAGAGAAATGAGAGTGTCGCCCGTCAGAATCTGCGCGGCATCAGTAAGGCGATTTTTCATTCCTCGTTTTGCTTTGATTCGTCGGGAGTCGCCACCTAGCATTTAATTGAGGGCTACTAGGAAACCCAGGTATACTGGTCTTGTCAGAGATTCACGGGTAAGGGACTGGTTATGGTTAGGGAAGGTATTAGCACCCCTAACGCACCCTACCTGAGGTAAGCTGCTTCGTAGCTTTGATGTGTTAAAGAAGTTTTAAAAATTTTGTTCTATCATCGAATTTTAGAAATACGACTTACGTGTAAGTTCATAATTCTTTATCCGTGAGCAAATAAAAATATTAAATTCTTCTTTATTCTTTGCAATTTTATCATAAAAAAAAACATCCATAAAAACATACAAACACACACATACACTTTGACTATATTTTTTTTCTTTTTTCCTTTCCTTTCTTTTCTTTCCTTTTTTCTTTTACATCCACATTTCAAAATACAAATTCAAAACAACTAAACAAAAATTACACTACACAATTTCAAATTTACAAAATAGCCCCTAAAAACAATCTGGAATTACAGGGAAGGTCTTCTGCACCCCGGAACAGTGGCGGCGCATCTCTCCAGGCGCCACTGCCACTGGCGGCGCGTGGGTTCACGCGCCACCTCTGACAATGCCTGGAAATGGGGCTTTCTTCTTCCCTTCCTTTCTCTGCTGGCTGTGAGAACCACCGTTACCTGCAAAGGGGGGAAAACACAATGCAAAGCTTCCAATTCTTTCTCCCTTTTTTAGATCTACTCTCTTCTGTCTTTTCTTTCTGGTTTTCTGTTCTTCCCTTCTTCAGGTGGTAGATGGCTCTAAGGTCAGGGCGTCTGTGGCTTGTGGCCGATGGGTTCTGCCCTGCTTGGGCCGCTGGATCTGGAGGTGCCGCAATGTTCGGGCCGCCGGCCGGAGGCTGTTGGGTCTGCGGCACCGCTGGAGGGAGGAGGCGGGCGGGGAGGCCGGTTCTGCGAAGATGAAGAAGAGTGTTGCCCCGGTGCTGCCATGTGTGGGCTGCTGGCTCACTGGTAAGGACGGCGCTGTTGCTGTTGTCATCTGTTCAGCTGGCTTCGTTGTGGAGAAGAGAGCAGTTGTTGAGCAGGGAGGCCGAGAGAGGAGGGGGACGATGGAGAGGTGAGGGAGCGGCCGGTTTCTGGTTTGTTTTGGGATGAGGGGAAGTGACTGTGAGAGGGGGATCTTGGGTTAGCTAGGGAAAAGGAAAATGTTAGATGGCCGGGGGAGAAAGGGAGAGTGGATCTCCTGTTGTGTGGTCTTGGTCGTGAACCAGAGGAAGACAGCGGTGGCTGGGGAGAGGAAGAAGGAAAAAAAAATCAGAGGGGGAAGGGCCTGCAGCGACTGCTTGGAGAAGAGATAGATTTAGGGTTTCCTTATTTTTTTTTCACTCTCCAAAACTGCTCCCCTGCCTTTGTGAATTTTTCTCCCCCCTTTTTTGGTAATTTGTTTGGCTTATATTTATAGGTAAAATGTTGTTTGGTCCTCAAAATTGGTCCCTCAACTTCTTTTTTAATAAAATTTTGATTTTTCTTAAATTTTTTTTGTATTTTTTGAAAATGAGCAATATCAACGTCGACTCAATGAGGAAAATCAATGATTTTAAAAATAACGCGTGAAAAGTCGAACGCGTTCCAAAAACCTTTGAAAATTTAAATTCTTTTTTAGACAACGTTGAAAATGCTAAAAACGATGCAAATATATTGAAAACATATTTTTTTGGATTTTCGTTGTTTTTTCGCTATTTTTGGATTTTCTGAAAATTTCATCAAAAAGGTGGGTAAAAAATTGGGTAACAACAGAGAGAATGGTCACTTAGAGACAATGACCAATACAAGGGGGCAACATTGTATTTAGAAGGAAAATCGATCCCTTCTAGGAAAAAAAAAGGAAAAAAAAGGAAAAAAAAAGGAACATTTCCTACAACAAGACAAGGGGGCATTATGTTTTATAAAAGGCAGCTTGATCCTTTCAAAGAAGTGACACCGAATGTTTTTAGTAGTGAGATGGGGAGTAATGAATGATCCTCTCAAATTATTTGACGAGACAAAAAATCTCTAGCAAGCAAGTGGGTCACGATGGGCACTATGAAGGCTGAGTTGTGTAAACAAATCTAGAAAAAGACTTACATGGGCCAACTCTAGTAGGCTAGAAGCTAAACGACAAAGATGACCCAAATCAGAAATAACAAGTCCTCGTCCATCAAGCTAACAAAAAGATTAAGAAGAAATGGGGAACTATATTTCAAATCAGGTAAAGATGCATGCATATCATCTAAACTTTGAGACATTGGACAACGAGTTTTGCAAATTTCACAAGAGAAATCTCTGACGAGATCCTTCAAATGTAAGGCCACCTTGAAATGGAAAAGATTGAAATTGCCCAAAACAGCGTCGTTTCATCTACTGTTCACCAAAAAAAAAAGAGGCCGAAACGGTGCCATTTTGAACGGTATTATGGGTCTTCTCCTTCCCTTGGACGTGCGAAGCAGGGGAAGAAGAAGATTTTTTCTTCCTCTGTTCTCACCGACTTCCCCTCTCAAAAAGACGCTGACTCCCCTTTAAAAAGACACAGACACAACCCACACTTTCCACGTGTTGGAAGGGCGGTGGAGGGGCGGCAGCATAGTGGCCGCCCCAGCTATGTCCCTCCCCTGTTTTTGCCTATAAAAACAGGGGAGGAGAAAAAAAAAGACGACAAAAAAGAGGGAAGAAAGAAGAGAGAGGGCAGAGAAGATAAAAAAAAAAAGAAAAAAGGAGAGGGTGATAAGATCGAAAAAAATGAAAAGAAGAAGACCCGAAGAGGAAGAAAGAAGAGAAAAACAGGAAGAAAGGAAGAAGAAAAAATCAGAGGAGTTGCCAACAACACCGCCGGCACTGCTGGAACCACCGCGTCACTGTTGGCCACCGCTGGACGACTGAGGCATCTCCAGGTAAACCCTCCGCCCTTTCTTTTGCTTTCACTTCTTCCCCCGCCATGCAAGATGTGCATAGTGCATGTCTCTGCAAGCGGGGAGAAGCTGGTTACTGTGCTCATGCACAGTAACCAGCTAATGTGGGCTGGGCTCAGCCCAGCCTATGTAGTTGAGCCAGGTTCGGCCCAGCCCATGTATTTGGGCCTGATCCGAACCATTTCAAAAAAAATCAAAAATATTTGTTTTAGTACAATTTTCCCATGTAGTTTTTATGTCATTTTGATTAATATCGGTCTGTATTTTATGTCGTTAAAAATACAAAATCCGGTATTAAAATACTCGATTTTCATCAAAATACAAAAAATTTTGATGAAAGAAAAAAATGTTTTTATGCATACGACCAAGTGTCTCAAAGCTAAAAAATCATATTGTGTTTTTCATACACCAAAAAATAATGTTTTAGCATGCATTTTAGCTTTAATAACCAGTTTATTAAAGACAAGAGAACATTGGCCAAAATTTCAAAAACAAAAAAAAATATTTTGTTTTGTTTTAGTATCAAGGATTATGAATTTTTACGTAAAACATATTCCCGATATTCAAAAGGTATTTTTTGTTGACAACATAGAACAGTTAAGTTTTACCCCATTAAGATAAGAACCTCTTTACAGAGGAGGGCTTTTCTTAAATCTTAGATAGACAGACCGATAATAGACACCATAACCAAACCTTAGATTTTATCAGACAATAAAATAATGCAGCCTACATTAGGTAGGGCATAGTTGGGGTGCTAATACCTTCCCTTTACGCAACCAGTCTTCGTACCCCATCTCTGAGACTAGTTAGGGTTCCTAGTGACCAGAATACTAGGTGGCAACTCCCATTCAAATTTGCACTGATAAAAGACAAGAATTTCTTGTTCCCTATATTTGCCAGATAGACCATTACCATTTTTCCTTGAGGGTGGACGATCGTCGCAACGCCGCACATGTGCGACAGAATGGCGACTCCATTGGGGACCTTGTGGACTAAGCATTGTTTTTTTTCTGATCATTGTGTTTTATTTGTTGGTTTGCGTGTTTTTAATATGCATTTCCTTTATTTATTGCTTACGTGCTTTAATTTTTGTACATATTTGTTCATGCATTGTATAGAATTACCTCATGCATCACATGCTTTAATTTTTGGAAAGCACACATAAACTTTTAAGTTAGGTGGGGAACTAGCGATCTGCCCTATGACCATTGGTCAGGGTTTAGATGCGTGAAACACCCAACTCATATCTGAGTGCCTGCTTGGTAATGGTGGGTATACGTGCCTTAACTATTCCCTGCAACGCCCCCACACTGTCTTTATGAAGATCATCACTAGGCAGATATGAGACCTTTTCTAGACCAGGTAGAAAACCTACCTATATTCACATAAGGAATAGAGCATGTCCTTAGGGTGTATGCGCCATCTTTAGTTGCATAAGGGCAATCCTTCTTGAAGCATCTTGAACTCAAGACTTGTGGGTGACACAATGATCATCACGCAGAATATTTTCATCGCAGAGTATGGACAAGAAGCAAGATTCTTGTTTCATCATGCAAGGGGTACGATCATATGTCATCGCTCGAAGGGTGAGTTCATCATATAGATTAAAATGCATAAACTTTATTTCATTGTAAATAACATGCATACATGCCAGGTTGAAATATAGGTCCCCAAAAAGTCTACAACACCCGACTTCGAGCAAGAATCATGGAAGATGAAGAGCGTGCTCAACATGATGCCTATCTTTAAGACGAGTTGGAGTCTCTGAAAACAAGTGTGGCTCACCTCACTAGCTTACTCGAGCAAACTCTAAGAAATACCTCCGGTGAAGGTCCTTCTAACCGACCGATCACTTTTAATTAGGCTCCTACTACAATTCAACTTGAAGACAGAATGAGCGAACATGGTCAAGAGCCTCAACAAAATCCAACATTTGTGTAGTCACCAACACCTGCACCAGCCCTGACAGTCATGGAGGCATCGGCTAACGAGTCCCACAAGGCTAAGTCATCTGATAGCATTGATCAAGCTAAGATAGAGGCGCTGGAAGCCAGACTCAAAGTCATTGAAGGGGTAGACTTATATGACCCGGTACGGGCAGCAGAGATGTGTTTGGTCCTAAACGTGGTTGTCCTAAAGAAGTTTCGTGTTCCTAAATTCATCAAATACAATGGAACACAATGCCCCATGACTCATCTCAGGTCCTACTATAATAAAATGGCAGAAGTAGTACATGATGAAAAACTACTGATTCACTTTTTTCAAGATAGCTTAAGTGGGGCAACATTGAGCTGGTACATGAGATTGGACAACATAAAAATCTGGAGATGGAAAGATCTGGTGGATGTTTTTGTCAAGCAGTACAAGTACAACATGGACATCACTCCCTACAGAACTAGTCTGTCAAATCTAGAGAAAAGAGATAAAGAAAGCATAAGGGAATACACTCAAAGATGGCGGGAATCAACTGCTCAAGTACATCCCCCACTTCTGGACAAAGAGATGATCTCTTTATTTGCCAACACACTCAAAGCACCATATTACGAACATGTGATGGGTAGTTCGGCCCAAAGAATTCACTGATGTTGTGGTAGTGTGTGAACGTATAGAGCAAGGTGTCAAGAGTGGTAAAATTTTTGCACCCACCGAGAAAAGAGGCTTCGAAAGAAAATAAGTCCACCATGTTGAAGATGGCTACAGTGGTAGGAAAAACTCATCCCAAAACTACCACACTCCATCCTAGATTACCAACATCAAAAAACCTAAGCCCCATAACTTTCAAGCCAAAAGCCAAATGGGAAATTACCAAAGGGTTCAAGAAGAATTACCTCAATTACCGCTACCCCTGAATGAGATGTACTAGAAGCTATTAAGCATCAGTCATATAGCTCCAGAACCTTTGGCACCTGTGCAGCCACTTTATCCTACTTGGTATAAGCCAGAACTCAATTGTGAATACCATGCTGGTATTGCTGGGCATAGCATCCATACCTGCAACGCCTTTAAGAGAAAGCTTCTGCAATTAATCAAGGTCGGGTGGATAGAATTGGAAGACGCCCCCAATGTGAATACAAACTTGCTGCTTAATCCTGCTTGAAGCATATGGCGGTTAGCCTGCCCAATTATTGTCTTTTGTTTCATGCTTTTGAACAAGACTGTCTATGTCAAATGAGCCCTTGTTAAATAAGATCATGTGCTTTCTTATGTTCATATCACACTCCTTTTGTTGTTATTACATGTAAATAACATTTTGAGCACAACTTTTGCTCACAAAACTACAACACAAAGAATCCTTCGGTGTTTTCCTTTCTTTCAAAACCATACATAATATCATATGTTTTCAAGGATATTTTTTTTAGGACTTCCAAAGTGAGTACAAAAACAAAAATCATGTTGGTATTTGTCTAAAACAAATGCATTCTGAAAATTCAAGTGATTCCTTAGAAGCGTAAACATATACCTAGAAAACTTGAAAGAAAAAATACAAAACAAAAACAAAAACAAAGACAAAAAATACCCCATGAGGTGACTCAAAAGCTGAGTTTTATTTGAATGAATAAATTATTTTGCATACGGGCATGAAAGGAAGACCTATCGATCCTCAATGCATGAGTTTGAGATGAGGAAATGCCATCTTTGATAATCCTTTCACGGGGCTGAAATATATCCTTTGCAGTTTCATTTTGAGCCTAGTAACGTTTTTTGAAAATAACCTTGACTAGGATCACACCCCACACTAAGGGGCAAATAAGAGAGGTTTTAAAGACCATCAATAGGAAAATACTTTATTATCATCCAGACAAAGCAGTGAAGATGAGTGTTGGAATTGATCATGTAATTTTTAGTCTTTCATTATCATCCAAATGAGGCAGTGAAGATAGATGTTGTGAAAAGAAGATCCAAAGGTTCCAAAAGATTTGAGATTTTCATAAAAACAACTGAGGTGATGATGCTCAACCAAACAAAAGTGAAGAAAACAAAGAGAAAGAGCCCAAACCCGACACTAGGGGGCATGAAATCTATTTTTGCAAGAAAGTCAAAAGAAAAGGTCAGGGAACAAGCACAAGTGATCCTTAGTCTTAAAATCCCTTAAACACCTTTTGAGCCTGCAAAATATCCTTTCTTTGTAACCAATAGCCAAAGCCTACATTACGTACTTAATCAAGCCCTTTCTGATCAAAGGCAAGCAATCTGGATCGGTAGGTAGTGCTTTCTCGTATGGGTCAAATCATTATTCATGCAAATAAAATAAATGCTTTGAACCGATTCGGTTCTCAATAACCCTTAAATTGAACTTTAACCTTTTGTGACCAACTAGATGTCACTTCATCTTTAAACCAAAAGCAAAACAAAAGCTTTCATCACTTCAAGAATCCTGTACATAGGAATCGCCTGAATTTTTTAGAACAAGTTTATTTTGAACCAATGTCAAATTGATTTTTGTGGTTGGAATAACTTGGAAGTTTCAAAAATTTTACATGAAAACATTTCCTTGTACAAAAAAACCCAAACTTACTTTCATATATCCTCAACCCAAAGTAAACCCAATTGAACACTTGGGGGGCATGATCAGGCTGAGGGGGCAATCAAAAACACATGGTAGGGTTGGCTCCATGATTCGTTTTCTAAGGAAATATTGGGCAAATTTGGCAACCTTTGAGATAAAGGGTGGAGGATGTCGCACCCGACATCGCGGCGACCTTAAAAAATTATATAATCTTTGGAAAGAACGGATTTCTAGCATCCTGTTCTTTAATGGGGATATTCTTTGTTTAAGGAGTCGCCACCTAGTATTACGGTTACTAGGAACCCTAACTGGTCAATGAGATTCTATGGTCCGAGACCGGTTTACGTAAAAGGGAAGATATTATCACCCTTAAACGTCCCGCCTAAAGCAGCCGCATTGCCGATCTTTGTCATTAATTGCTAACATTTTTTGTTGGTTTATACTATGATTGTTTGTGTGTAATATTCCCGACTCGGCGCCGGTGAATATTCAACTACGGATATTTCCAACTCGGCGTTGGTAAATATTACGTAGGTATCAAAATAAATAAATTTAAATCATCATTTTTTTTATTCCTGACTTTGGCGTCAGTGAATAAACAAATAAAATCAATTTATTTTTTACACATACGCATTATTTTTATTTTTATGTAGCTAAATAAAAACAAAATAAAATAAATTTACATTAGTATTTTTTATTCCCGACTCGGCGTCAGTGAATATACTAAATAAATTTATTTTATTTTATCTTATGTTATTTTTTTTATATAACTAAATAAAATACAATGAAATAAATTTGAATTGGTATTTTTATTCTGACTCTGACGTTAATGAATAAATAAAAAAATATGAAATTTTTTACATACACAATTTTTATTATATTTTTTTTATTTACATTTTTGGGCTGGGCCAGCTCAGCCCACATGGGCTGAGCTAGACCCAGCCAGCCCAGCCCGGTCACTGGCCCAAGCCAGTGACCCGGCTGGGCAAAAAAACTAAAGGCACGCGTGCACGAACACTGTGTAAAGGTAATTTACTGGTGAAGGTAATTAAATTACCTTTACACAGTGTTCTTGTAACACTGAATTACTTTTTGAAATGAAGATGCAAAGGGGACGAAGTCATACCTGCTTCTGGAGACCGAAGATGCTTGCAGCGTTGATGATGATTCTCGCCTACTGCTTCCTCTGGTCTTCCTTCTGTGACCACTTGTCTGTGCTTTCCTTCTTGATTTCTCAGTAGCTTCTAAAACTACAAAGAAGATTCCGGCTTGCTGTGAGTGTTCTATGGCTGAATCCGGGTTTTTTCTTTGTTTGCAGGTCCGAAGACAATTTCAAGGATAATTCTCCTCACTGTGTGCTGCCCTCTTGTTCTCTCTTTCTCTCTGTATTTGGATTTGTGCTATGTTTTCTCTGCTTTTTTTTTGTTCTTAACTCTGTTTTTCTGGGTTGATTTTTCGGCTCTGTTTTTTCCTCCTCGTTCTAGGTTTTCTTCCTCCTTTTATAGACTCCCCAGCCACTTCCTTTAACCAGTCCTGTCTTTGCAGGACTGTTATCTTCCCCGACGAGATCGTGGGCGAGAGACGTGGTCCATTATTGGATCGACTTCGTTGCAGATCTTCAGCCTGTTGAATCGGGATGGATAAGACGAACACGACTGTTCCACCAGCAACGACGACGTTTCGGCAGCAATGGATTCCTTCATTTTGACCCCTGAACTTTGGAAATTCGGCAATTGGACCCCTAAGCAATTAAAAATTTCTTTTAATTTTGCCCCTTTTGGATTAATTTCAATTAAATCCCTAAATTGGTACACTATTTACAAAACAGCCCTTAATTCCTGGATTATTCAATTTGGTCCTTAATTAAATCTTTAACTTTTAATTCTTTCAAAATTGATCCATTAACTCAAATTTTATAATTACATCCTCAAACTTCAAATTTTATGTTATCTTAACCCCATTGTCAACTATATTTAATTTTTATTATTTGTTTAAAAATTGGGTTATGACAGAGGACATAGAAGTATGATGACATCAAACGCTCCCTTAGAGATCCAGCTCACATGATGTGACTTGAGTGAGCAAGAATGAAAAAGCCATCAAAGTTTACTACTAACACTCCAACTTTTGAGAAAAGAAAGATACCATAAAGAAATGGAGGCTTGTATTTCTCAGGTAAGTATACATGCATATCAATCATAATGCATTGCTTTCAACATTTCAAAGAAATTGTTAATCCATCATCAAACTCTTAGGTAATGCGTTTTTTAACCCTACCTCTTTTTCCTTCTGAGTGCGTCTTTGTGCCTTCACCTTCTTTTCAAGTGCGTCGTTGAGCCCTCGCTTCCTTTTGAGTGCGCCTTTGAGCCCTCCCCACTTAGGTAGTACGTTTTCTAACCCTACCTCATTTCGAATGCGCCTTTGAGCCCTCGTCCATTCTAGGTCGGTCACCAATTACAACATGACCACTCTTTCTTTTTTTCCACTTGGGTAGGTCACCTATTACAACTCGACCATTCTCCATGTTTTTTATTTGGGTAGGTCACCCATTACAATGAGACCATTCCTCCACTTGGGTAGGTCACCCATTACAACTCGACCCCTCTTCCCTTTTCCTATTTTTGGGTAGGTCACCCATTACAATTCGATCAATTCTCCATGTTTTTTTATCTAGGTAGGCCACCCATTATAATGAGATCATTCCTTCACCTAGGTAGGTCACCCATTACAACATGACCACTCATCCTTTTTTCACTTGGGTAGGTCACCCATTACAATTCGACCATTCTCCATGTTTTATTTATCTGGGTAGGTCACTCATTACAATGAGACCATTCCTTCACCTGGGTAGGTCACCCATTACAATGAGACCACTCTTTTTTTTTCTATTTGGGCAGGTCGCCCATGAAAATAGACTAGGGTAAGTGTGAGTGTGGGCCGGTCGCCCCGAAAATAGACCACTTTAAGTATGTGTGGGCAGGTCGCCCATGAAAATAGACCAGGGTAAGTGTGAGTGCGTAGGCAGGTCGTCCATGAAAATAGACCATCTTTCTTCAAAAAACAAAGGGTTTGAACACACAGGATTTTGGTTCCCGTTAGAGGGGATTGGCGAAAAGAATCTCACTATCCTAACCACACATATTTTTGGTTCTAGTTAGAGGGGATTGGCGAAAGGAATCTTAGTCTAGCCCAACCACACAGGATTTTGGTTCTGGTTAGAGGGGATTGGAGAAAGGAATCTCAGTTTAGCCCAACCACACATGATTTTTGGTTTTGGTTAAAAGGGATTGGCGAAAGGAATCTTAGTTTAGCCCAACCACATAGGATTTTTGGTTCTGGTTAAAGGGGATTGGCGAAAGGAATCTCAGTCTAGCCCAACCACACAGGATTTCGGTTCTGGTTAGAGGGGATTGGCGAAAGGAATCTCGGTCTAGCTCAACCACACAAGATTTCAGGTTAATTTTAGGTGAATTTCGGGCCGGGTTTGACAATATCTATACTCTACCCAGTATCCATTGAGTACGGTAACTATCTAACAAATACCCACACATTCAAGTCAGGCCGAATTGATATCCATTTGGTTTGAATTAAATTGTCATAACTACGAGTCAAAATTTAAAACTATGATGATAATTACTTTTATTCATGCATTGACTTTGGTTAACCCTGGTTGACTCTCCAAGCCTTGCCTAGTCGACCCCCAAGTTAGTTTTAAAAACGATAATAATAATTACTTTTATCCTTATATTAACCCAGGTCAACATGAATTGACCCTCCTAACCCGTGACTCCAGTCTTACCCCGAGTCGACTCCCATATTGAATTTTAAAATTATGATAATAACTAATTTTATTTTTACATTGACTCAAGTCATTTAGGGTTGATTCTCTTGACCTGTGACTTGGGCCTTACTCTTGGTTGACACCTGAGTCAAGTTTTAAAATTATAATAATAATTATTTTTATCTTTACATGTCTTAGTTTGACAATTTTAGAATTGAAAGTTTTTTATAAAGATATTTTAGAAATAAAAAATAAAAAATATTGTTTCTAAAAACATGTCATCTCTATACCTCATATTTTAAAAATATAAAAATTCATTTTAAAATTATTTTTATATCTTTATCTCTTTTACTTCAACTAAATATATTTTTAGCTTCATCGCTTTTGTTTCTATTATCTCGGCAAAATAACGAAACAATACCTAATAAAACGTTGATATACCATCTTTTTAAGAAACTACCAGTGAGTCTCTTCGATGGTTTTGTGGATTCAAAGAATTATAGCCTATCTTTTCTCCATTTCACGCACAAATGAATATGTCAACGTAAAATTCTTATTTCTTAGTTCGGATTCTTCCTCTCCAATTTCCCAATGATATTTATTATTATTTTTTGACCTACCAATCTTCCCGTTGACGAAGAGAGAAAATGGAAGGGCACAAGTCGTCTAGTACAGACAAGGGTGTATTTTCGTGTGTGCTTGTCTATTTTCTAAATATGTGACCTGTACTCGGTTCTCTGCAGCAAGTTATAATTTTTTTTTTTTAAATCTGGATATACAGCTATTTTAACATATTTTTATATAAAAAAATTCAAAGTGTAAATAAAATTTTTGTAACAGCAAGTGTAACATATTGTAACCCGTTTATATCTACTAAATTTATTTATTGAAATCAATAAAATACAATGTAAGGAAAGGAAAAAAAACACAATGCAAGGCCAAACATATCAAAAATATTTTTGTAAAATAAATATTTTTTTTATAAAATAAAGTTTATCTATATAAAATAAGGAAAACAATTCTTAAAAAAATAAATATAAAACAAAATATTTTTTTTTAAAACACCTCTATTAAAAAAAGACTTGCAAAACTAATGACTACTTAAGCCATGAGATCAAGATAAACCAATAGAAAAAAAATTAAAAATAACCACAAAATCAATCTTTGTTTAAAAATAATGCATAATGATAAAATCATAAGAGAAAAAAAGAAAAAAAGAATCCTTAGCTGTGTCAACTCTTAAAACTCGTGATCCATGTTATCATATCAGAAGCACGACAAATAGAAAAACCATGAAACTCAATCCCCAACAAATCAAACACTAAAGGATGAAACTGGGGAAAAAAATAAATCAAACAAAAAATTATAATTAAAATAATGAGCGTGAAAATAAAATAAAAATTAAATTGGATGGTTAAATTGAAAAGAAAAAACACTTTAACAAAAGGAAAAAGAAATCAAAAGAGTAAGGGCTAAATTAAAAAAAAATAACATAAACTTTGATTGAAGGATGAAATTGAAAACAACAAAACTTTAACAAAAAAACCAAAAAAAAAAAATAGAAATCAAAAGGATAAGGACCGAATTAGAAAAAATAACATATAAAAATTTGTAATTTAAAGGCCAAGGATGAGAATAAAAAACAGAAAACAAAAAACAAAATGATTAAAATTTTAAAAAATAGAAAATAGAAAAACCATGCACTTTCTCCAGAAAAGAGAGAAAAAAATGAAGAAAAAAAAAAGAAATAACCACTAACAACAAATCGTTATCACGTGCCGCACCAAGAGGAAAAGCTGGGCGAGGCGGTGATTCCAATGACATGGTAGAACAACAGATTTGGCCACTAGAAGAAGCAACACGAGCCACCCAAAAGGCGCGAGTGCCTTTCACGCGCCCATGCGTAAAAGCCTGACAACTATAGTTTTTTGATTTAAAAATTAATTATTTATAACAAAAAGTCCAAAATATCCTTCATGATTCTTGTATTAATAAAAATACTCATGTGAAAAGATAAAAACATCCCTGATATCTTGAGAATCACGTCTAGCTTACTTGTGCTTATGTTACTAATGTTTTGCATGGGAGCAATTAACTTGGAGGCCCAAGATGTGAGCCCTGCTCCTGATGAAGGTACATATACATATATTTTTAATTTGGTTCAGATGGGCAGATTCTTTAATGTTTAGAGGAAGACATGCAGTTGTAATGCCTTCTAGCAGGAGTTTTTTTATCTGCAAAGTCCTCACTGCGTCATATACCGTTCAATAATACAGTCATCAAATTTGATTGTATTGCCGAATTAATTCTGTAACCATGTTACTAATTGCATCTTGCAGTGAGGTTTTAGCAGAATTCTGTGTTTTTTGCAAACTTTTTTTGATTTAATTTTGATTTATGCAGTGAAAGCCTTGCTTGAAGTAGCAACACAACTGGGCAAAAGAGGCTGGAATCGCAATATGAAACTGTGCAATAATACAAAAGATGCTGACAATGAAGTTGTTTGCAACTGCGCATTTCCTGGGGGAACGTGCCACGTTGTTGCCATGTATATTTCTTCACTTACCACTCCATGCTTTTGTTTTCAGTTTAAATTTGAGGTACGAAGGATTCTGATGGGGCTAGTTGAAGGAATTAACAAAATACTAAATGTGTGGCTAAGTAGTTACACTCATAATTTTCTTTTTAATTTTACTCTTCAATAATTTAATATATATTTTTATTTAGTTTTTTTTTTAAATTATTTTTTAATATTAAATTGTTTTAGGAATTATACTTCATAATTTTCCTCTATTTTTTTTAGTTATATATTGATATCATGGATTTCATTTTTTTCCTTGATTTCAATATTAAATATATTGGTAGTGGCATTTTTATTTTTTATGAATTTATCTTAATTTTATAATTTAAGTTACGATTTAACGATTAACCTGGATTTACTTTTTCAATATTTTTGACCTTTTCTAATTTAATATATTTTTAATTGGGCTTAGTCATTTTTTTATTTAATTTCTATAAGGTTATCTCTTTTTTATTTTACCAATCTACAACTTATTTTTTTTAACAAAATTTATACTTCACTATTAGGCTTTTTGAAAATCGAGTTTAGTAGTTTTTTTCAATTTGATTTCTATTGAGTTATTTTGGTCTAAATGATTTGAATTTTTTTTTCGATTTCAACCGTCACATTAGATCTATTGAAAATAGAACTTTGTAATTTTTTTATTTGTTTTTCGTGAAGTTATTTTGTCTCTTATTCTAGGTTACAAGTTTAATAGGTTAGCCGGGAGTTAACTTAGGTTTTTTTTTTTGTAATTTTTAAATTGATTTTTGTACAATTTCAATCTTCAACATTGGGTTGGTTAAAAATTGATCTTCATATTTTTTTTTTATTTTTTTTGTTATCCCGATCTCATGACTCGAGTTGTGTGTTTGGAGGTTAACCATGGTTAACTTGGGTAGCTTTTTTTTATTCTTTTTTTTCTATTTTATCCTTCAAAAATATTGGGTTGATTAGTAATTGATCTTTATAATTTTTTTCAATTTTTTTTATAAGGTAAACATGATCCTCGATCACAAACTTTAAGCTTTCTTCAGGCAGCCTATATATTAACTCTTAAACTGGATTGCAGACGAAGGAAGATGGCTCCTGCACTCTCTGATATCTTGAGAATCACGTCTAGCTTACTTGTGCTTATGTTACTAATGTTTTGCATGGGAGCAATTAACTTGGAGGCCCAAGATGTGAGCCCTGCTCCTGATGAAGGTACATATACATATATTTTTAATTTGGTTCAGATGGGCAGATTCTTTAATGTTTAGAGGAAGACATGCAGTTGTAATGCCTTCTAGCAGGAGTTTTTTTATCTGCAAAGTCCTCACTGCGTCATATACCATTCAATAATACAGTCATCAAATTTGATTGTATTGCCGAATTAATTCTGTAACCATGTTACTAATTGCATCGAGGTTTTAGCAGAATTCTGTGTTTTTTGCAAACTTTTTTTGATTTAATTTTGATTTATGCAGTGGAAGCCTTGCTTGAAGTAGCAATACAACTGGGCAAAAGAGGCTGGAATCGCAATATGAAACTGTGCAAGAATACAACGTTACCTCTAAAGCCAGATGCTGACAATAATGTTGTTTGCAACTGCTCATTTCCTGGGGGAGCGTGCCACGTTGTTGCCATGTATATTTCTTCACTTACCACTCCATGCTTTTGTTTTCAGTTTAAATTTGAGGTACGAAGGAATTAACAAAATACTAAATGTGTGGCTAAGTAGTCACACTCGTAATTTTTTTTTTAATTTCATTTTTCAATAATTTAATATATATTTTTATTTAATTTTTTTAAAAAAATTATTTTTTTAATATTAGATTGTTTTATGAATTATACTTCATAATTTTCCTCGATTCTTTTTATTAGTAATATATTGATATCATGGATTTAATTTTTTTTCCTCAATTTCAATATTAAATATATTGGTAGTGGCATTTTTTTTTTATGAATTTATTTTAATTTCATGATTCAAGTTGCAGGCTTAACAGATTAACCCGAATTTATCTTTTTAATTTTTTTGTTCTTTTTTAATTTAATATTTTTTTATTGAGCTTAGTCATTTTTTTTATTTAATTTCTATAAGGTTATATATTTTTCATTTTACTCATCTACAACTGATTTGTTTTTAAATTTTATCCTCCACTATTAGACTTTTTGAAAATCAAGTTTTGTAGTTTTTTTTCAATTTGATTTCTGTTGAGTTATTTTGGTCTAAATGATTTGATTTTTTTTATTTCAACCTTTAATATTAGATCTATTGAAAATGGAGTTTTGTAATTTTTTTTATTTGTTTTTTGTGAAGTTATTTTGTCTCTTGTCCTAGGTTACAAGTTTAATAGGTTAGCTAGGGTTAACTTATGTTTTTTTTTTGTTATTTTTTTAATTGATTTTTATACAATTTCAACCTTCAACATTGAGTTGGTTAGAAATTGACCTTCATATTTTTTTAATTTTTTTTATTATCCCGATCTTATGACTCGAGTTGTGCGTTTGGAGGTTGATTGTGGTTGACTTGGGTAGCTTTTTTTTGTTCTTTTTTTTTCTATTTTATCCTTCAATAATATTGGGTTGATTAGTAATTGACCTTCATAATTAATTTTAATTTTTTTTCTATAAGGTAAACATGATTCACGGTCACAAACTTGACTAGTTAACTTTGATCGATTCAATATGTTATTATTTTAATATTTTAAAAAATATCATCCAATATATCATCAAATAAATATTTAGAAAATATGTCATTTAATATACATTATATTTCAAGTTAAAAAAATAATTTTTTTATTAGAAAACATATTAATAATGCTTAAATAATTTTTTATGCTAAAAAAATAACCGGTAGCACCGGAAAATAATACAGTGGAGGACTATTTGTGGTGGATTAAATCTCCTCATAAACCCCATTGGATAGTTGAATTTTATTTTGAGAAATTCAGATGCAATTCATTAGCAGTAAAATTATATAAAATCAAGCTAAACATGTAGTGAATAGCAAAGAAAGGATCTTCAGCGAAGAAAATGGTCCATTTGTCAGAAGTTTAGGCTTAAGAGTTTAAAATCATCCGAAGAAAAGCATTGAGGAGTTCTGTCTTGTATTTTCTTGACATATGATTGTTGATTTGCAATGGTTGAAAGTATTGAGGAGTTGATGGGTCCATGTGTTCACGCAATGCAGATATCTAAAAAGACAAGATCTTGACGGTACTCTCCCAAAGGCTATCGAGAAACTACCACACCTTAAACATCTGTAAGCAGTGCTTCAAATTACTACATTTCTACAGATTGAGAACCGTGAATTTGTACTGTATAATTCGATTTTATTAGAACTCTATCGGCTCTGCAGAGATCTCTGGGCCAACTACCTGAGTGACAATATACCATCTGAATGGGCTAATACCAAGCTGGAATTATTGTAAGAAAATACTGCTTTCATGTTTTCTAGCCAAGGAATTGCTTACTCATAATTAATAGATTGTATAAACAACAGGTCTATCGGCGTGAATCACTTGACAGGAAAAATCCCTAGCTATCTGGGAAATATTACCACACTTAGATCATTGTATGCATTTTTCTACTAGTCAATTTCTTGTCTTTTAATTTTATATTTAAATCTGTTCAATTGTTTAGTCAGGAGTAATCCTGAGAGTTGGCATTTATGCAGGAACATTCAGAACAATATGTTTTCTGGAACTGTTCCCCCTGAGCTTGGAGGCTTGGTTAATCTGGATAATCTGTCAGTTCATTCAACCTTTTACATTTGAAATTAAGTCTTAACTGATTATTGAATGCTAAGTGTTTTTCTCCTTTTGTGATTGCAGAACTCTCAGTGCCAATAATCTCACTGGAGAGTTACCCCAGGCTCTCACTAATCTTACCGGATTGAAGGAACTGTAGGTTCTCATTTCACATGGTTATTGTGTATCATACTCATTAGTTGCAGCATTTGATATTACAGATGCATCTCTTTACTCTCCAAGTTTCATGATTATGTGTTTTCCGTTTGGCGAATGCAGAAGGCTTAGCAGCAATAACTTCACTGGAAGAATACCTGATTTTATTCAGAGCTGGAAACAACTTGATACATTGTATGTGCTAGTTTCTACAACAAGTTCTGAATCTCATCAGTGAAGCAGAACCCTAATCCCCCTTTAATTTTGTATTAACAGAGAGATCCAAGCTGGTGGTTTCACTGGACCCATTCCTTTGAACATCTCTCTCTTGACTAATCTAACTGATCTGTAAGATATTTGTTTTAAATTTATGGTCTCAGTTACAACTTTTATCCCGAACATCTCACATTTTTATGCTGTCTAATATTGAGCAGAAAAATAAGTAACTTACTTGGTGATGGTTCAGAGTTTCCCCACCTAGAATCTATAAAAGGCATTAAGTATCTGTGAGTTATTCTTGCAGCTGATACTCTCATATCAGGATCATATTTAATTTACAACACAGCATATATATTTAGCTTACATGAAATTAATGTATATTGCAGGCTGTTGAGCAACTGCAACTTGTCAGGAAATTTTTCCAAATATTTGACCGGAATGGCACACCTGAAAATTTTGTAATCCACTCTGTCCCTTATACATCATCCATTCTGTCATTCATCTACATGAAGATTGAATTGTGAATCTCATGGATACTTAGAGCTGCTGTCTTTAGATTGCAGCTAAATTATTATTTGTAAATAACTTTCAAAATGCATTATGAACCAGGGATCTCAGTTTTTGGTCTTTACTTTATTTTTTTTCCTTCTTTTCGAAAACAGGGATCTCAGGTTCAACAGATTAAATGGTTCACTTCCAACAAATTATGATGGCCTACAAAGCTTGGAGAAAATGTCAGTATACCATACAAGAAATTAATGTTTGTCATATGAAAGTATAGTTGTTAAATTTAGACCGCAAGTTGAACTAGAAAATCCAGGACTCAGAGCCTGACTAGGGCCGAGATTCTAATTGAACCATACAAGACATCCAACTGCCAAACCTGTTCGACTTGGCCAAACCCTGTGCAAACATGATGGGGTCAATATGTTGTAAAAAAAAATGGAACAAAATGCATTTGTTTATATAAAAAAAATGGAACTGACCCAATCTTTTTTTCAAGTTAGTCTCTGCAATGATAGCCTTGGACAAATGTTCAACCAAATGACCATTCTTACTTTCTGCATAGGTATCTTACATGGAACATGTTTACAGGACCCATCCCAGATTGGATCAACGAAAGAGATGTTCGCTAGTATGTTAGCTTTTTTCTTAATTTCTGTATACAAATATGATTTTTGAGATTCTTGTTCGTAAAATATTTTCTTTTTACTCTATTAGAATTATTGAATATTTTATTTATTAACTCTCCCATGAAGGATAGAAATGATCATCAACTTCAGTTCGCCTTTATGTAACATTCTCAACCCAAAAGCATAATCATGAACTTCAGGTTTCCCTTATCCTATAACAGATGCGTGTCTGTAGGTTTAATAACATGTCCTAGTCTTTGAAGAGCTATACTGATGAGAAGCTGATAAACAGATGATCCTTCCCAGTTTCCAGATAGTTTTCAGTACAGCTGTGCATGAATGATCAAACTATCTCCAAGGTTTCATTTTGTTAGTGTCCTAGGATAGAAGGGACAAATACAATAGGGACAAAAATGTATTTGGTTGCAGTGTCGAAGATGAAGATATAAAAATAAATTTGTCGAAGTGAGGACATGTCCTTTCTGTCCCAACTATCTTCATCTTTTCTGTCTATTCATCTCTTCTGCATGCGATTTTCTAAAAAATTCGGAAATACTGGCTGAATGTTTAAGGAAGCTATCTTTGTGTGCAGCGGAATCGATCTTTCTTACAACAATTTTACTTCGGTAGCAAAATGTAGGGAAACACTGTAAGATTGATTTCATTTTCCTTGCCTTACCTTTGATTTTGAATTCTGCTTCTTCTTACATCACCATTCACTTCATAACCTAAAAAACTTAACTCTTCTTGTCTTGCCAGAAATCTGTTCAAAAGTACTTGGGGAGGGAACTATTCGTAAGCTTCTACTTTGATAAATATCTAAAACATAGATCATTTTTTTTTCTTCTTCTCTGTCATTTCTTTTAAATAAGCTGATGATTCTATCTGGCCAATCTTTCCAGGAAACCTGTTGAGTGCCTGAGTGTTTGTTCTGAAGGTACTCTTAAATTTGTAAAGCTATCCGCTTTCTCATTTCTATATTCATTAGATCATAGCATCTCAGTCATATACGCAATGGTCTGCATCATCATCCTCTGAAAAGAAATCGAATCTAAGACCTTCAACTGGTGTAGGAATAAACAAATGTTAACGGACAAACTTATTCCTATTTTCACTAGATAATATTGTCTCTGTCATAAATGCATTGTGGGCCTATAACACCTTTGTGTGGGCCTTTACATTGTGGGTCCCACCACGATTTCCACTCCAGGAGGAAAAGGATGCCCCTGCATCACAAAATCTTAATTTGCTTTTGTGTTTGACTGTTTCTTGTCTGTTTGCTTCGATTTAGCAGACGGTCTGATCCTAACATTTCTTGTGTTATAATCTGCTTAATCATATCGGTGGCCATGAACATTTTTATTTCTATGTATAGAGCGATATTCAGTGCACATTAATTGTGGGGGACCAGAAGCCACCATTGGAAACACCATCTACGAAGCAGATGATGAGCCAGGAGGTGCAGCAAAATATGCGGCCAAAAGAGAGGAGGATTGGCAAATAAGTACCACAGGACATTTCTGTGATGTTAATGCTTCCTTGGTTAACTACATAGCAGAAAACACGTCCATACTCAGAATGGACAACTCTGTACTGTACACAAATGCACGCCTCACGCCTTTGTCTCTCACATACCACGTTCGCTGTCTGGTAAATGGGAATTACAAAGTCAAGCTGCACTTTGAAGAGATAGTAATGAGGGATAACAGATCCTACTACAGTCTAGGAAGACGGATATTTGATGTTTATATTCAGGTACCTATTAATTAAAAGATCATAGATTCATTCCTTATGCAATCGGTGACAGCTTAATTGAAGAATTGTTCTCGCAGGACATTGTTGTGCTGAAAGATTTTGATATAGTTAAGGCAGCGGGAGGGGTGGATAAGGTGTACACCCATAATTATACAGCAAATGTAACCAATGGAGCTTTGGAGATCCGCCTTCATTGGGCTGGGAAAGGAACAACAATGTCTCCAAAAAAAAGGAATATATGGTCCTCTAGTATCAGCCATTGATGTGGAATCTGGTAGGTTGACAAATAATGGAATGGCATAATAATGAAGGAATAATTATTACTGTGATCTGACAATACTTGCTGTTGCTGCAATTCTCTTTCTGCCTAGACTTCAAGCCACCTGATAAAGGCAGGAGGAAGAGATTCATTGTCGCTGGAGCTGTGGTTTTGCCATTATTCCTCATTATCATACTTCTATCCACTCTCTGGTGGAAAGGTTATTTGAGAGGAAGGAAATCGAGGGATCGAGGTACAGTTGATACATTTATTTGATTCTGCAAATTCTAGTGAGGAATCCACTCACTGTAATAACACGGCAAAATGCAAGTTTCTGCATCTTATTTGCCGTATGTCTATCCATGAATGCGTACATTTGTCACAGAATTATCTCAATCCAAAGGTTTAAGTCGTTTGGCAAAGCTCAAGGAATGGTTTTATATTACTCTTTAATAATGGTTTTTTCAATGGGAATTAGCAATCTGTGTTCTTCCTTCGATAAATCATTCATGCTGAACATCTAATATATACATATATCTTTGTTCATTGGGCAGAACTTGTTGGGTTAGATCTGCTAACTGGTATCTTCACCTTCAGACAAATCAAAGCCGCAACGAATGACTTTGATCCAGTAAACAAACTTGGAGAAGGTGGTTTTGGCTGCGTCTACAAAGTATAGTACAGATTTTTGTTTTCATTCAGCTACTTATCTACTATATTATTTCTTTTTTTCTTATCAAATCAGCACGGAATGGCCATGTGAACTTATTTTCTTTATCTAAAATTATTCTCATATTGCAGGGAGTACTATCAGATGGCACTCAGATTGCGGTTAAGCAGCTTTCAGCGAAATCGAAACAGGGGAATCGTGAGTTTGTGAACGAAATTGGCATGATTTCTGCTTTGCAACACTCAAATCTTGTTAGATTGTATGGATGTTGCATTGAGGGGAAGCAATTGTTGCTGGTATATGAATACATGGAAAACAATAGCCTTGCGCATGTTTTGTTCGGAAGGCCTCTGATCACTTCCCCATAGTATCTTATGTAAAGTAATGGGAAAGAAAACAAGTTCTTTTAATGGCATATAAATGGAATTAGTGAAGAAGAAATTGATGGGTTGGGTTATGCATGATGATTACAGGGACAAAGGAAATCCAGGCAACGAAGCTAGACTGGCGTACAAGGCAGAGGATATGTGGAAGTATAGCGAAAGGTCTGGTTTTCCTGCATGAGGAGTCGACACTCAAAATTGTTCATAGAGACATAAAAGGTACCAATATCCTTCTTGACAAGGACATGAACGCCAAGATATCTGATTTTGGATTGGCCAAGCTTGTTGACGAGGACAACACCCACATCGACACCAGAGTTGCTGGAACAATGTGAGTTTCTGATATTAACACGGGGTTTATTGAACACATGAAAAATCCTGAAAAGAAGACAGTAAGGAAAACACACAAGTATTGTCATTTATCTAAGATAGCTTTTAGTCTTAAAGAGTATGATGCTGTAACTGGGCTGAAGTGCCGATGGAAGGGGCTAGCTTCAAAATATGTGGTAGGCAGGCATCTAGGGTTCAAATCACACACTGCAGGGTTCTCATGGATCAGGGTCTCCCCATCTATGGCTGTGTTCCTCTAAATGAATACACTATTCACATTATCATCCAGGGTTCGAAATCCTGTTTAGGCTGCAAGAAATATAATTTTGCCTATCGAAAACAAAAACAAACAATAGACATTTAGCATTTTTTACATGTTTTAGAGAAGCAAACTAGTAAAATGTCTCTGAGTTATTCTTTCTGTGCAGGGGACATGGCACCGGAATATGCATTATATGGTTACTTGACTTACAAGGCAGATGTATACAGTTTTGGTGTTGTAGCATTGGAAATTGTTTCTGGGATGAACAACGTCAAATTTAGGAGGGATGAGAATTTTGTATGCCTTCTAGATTGGGTAAGTTATGCCCATTTAGTCTCTTAATTGTCTGTTCATGTTTACTCTTAGTCAGCTATATATCTAGTTTTGTTTTTTGTTTTGGTTATTTCAGGTTCTATATTTACAAAAAAATGGGGACATAATGGAGATGGTTGATCCAAGATTGGGGTCTGAATTCAACAAGAAAGAAGTGGTTAGAATGATCAATGTAGCCCTGCTATGCACAAATCAGTCTCCAGCACTTAGACCTACAGTGTCTACAGTATTGAGCATGCTTGAAGGAAAAACTGATGTCGAGGAACTCGTCATGGTTCCAAGCACATTGGGTGATCCATCAGGGTTTTCTACGGCCTTACATAACAAGTTTGCTCAATCTTCTGTCAATGGAAGTTTAAGTGAAACTCAGTCCCTCGTGAAGTCATCAGAGGGACCATGAACTGCTTCTTCCTCTTCACCAGCCCAGGATCTTAATCCAATTAGTAAAAGCTGATGCCACGAACCACAAATTTTTTATCATGAATAAGAAACAGATTGAAATTAAAGTTGACTAATAAATTAGGATAAATATAAAGTTTTAGAATAAAAATATTTTGTAAAGAAAATTATAGCGCAGTTATAATTATAAGAATTATTATATTAAAGTATTATTTTTAAATATTTTAATCAATACTTTTTCAAGATTGAATATTAATTAAAGTTGAAATAATCTTGCCAGCTTCCTTTTGCTTTCCTGGAATGTGTTTCTACCCCTTACTCTCTGCCTGTCTCTCTTTCTTATATCCTTTTTTTTTTTTTCCCCTCTCCCCACTAGTGCCTCCCTTTTCATGTGTTTTTTTCTGTCCTCTCCTCCTTGTTCTTTTTTTCCTGGTCTGCCATTTTATAGGTGAATAAAAGGAAACAATCACCGATTTTGAAGAAATGCTGACTGAGAGAGCATGTTTGGCTCAGAATATATAGTGGATTCTATGAGTTAAAGCATGATCTCTTGTGTTGTGATTGTAGCCAATATATTATAGAATATGATCTTTTCTTGATTCATGGAGATAGGACCAAATTTTTTAAGCTAAATCTTTCAATTTCGGCGTCGTTTGCTCCTTGGTTCCTAGTCTTTCAATTTCTTATTTTTGGTTAGTTTCCATTTTTTTTCTTAATTTGTTTCAATTCAGTTGCTAACCAAAATAACATTCGCACTCTAAATTCTCAGCTTTACTTATTTTGATCCTTATTCCTCTGATTTTTTATTTTTAAGCCAAATTAACTTTAAATTTCAAGTTTCTCTTTCAATCAAGCTCTTAATTGATTTCTAACTTTGCTATTTGTTTCAAACTCATCTTTAAACCTTAATTTCTTTTAATTTTAGCCAAATTAAACCAATTTAAGCCAATTTCTCTTCAATTCAGACCTAAATTATGACTTAAAAATTTTCTAACTTCAATTTTGCTTGTGATATTCATATATTGGTTCGATTGCAACCCCAACTACATTGATTTTTATATTTTTTATGTTTTCAATATTTCTTGCAAACAAAAAATTAAATAAAAATAAAAAAATAGATAAATTTGTTGAAAAGATATATTTTTTGGATTTTTTATTTTAAATATATATACAAAAATGGAGGTCAAAAATTGGTTCTTAGCAATTACGTTCATGTCTTTTCAAAACCCCAACAATTCTCACATCTATGAATAGGTTTATAAGATTCTCCTTAAATTGTGCAGATTAAGTTGCATGCATAATAGAAAAAAAAGGCCAAATATTGGCTGATGAAGCTTTTGGTTCCCATATCTATTTTCACCTATTGAAGATATCTTATTAGTGATAGAAGGAAGAAAAATCGACATCCTGCTGAATTAACTTATATTTACCAATTTATGTGATATAGCTTGTAATTAACGCAATAATATATATATATATATATATATATATATATATATATAATAGATCATCCGGCAATAAAATGGGAACTCAAATAATAATTAGTGATAGTAATTCTCTTTTCGATAACATATACATGAAGAAAGAAAAATACAATATTAGAGCTTAATTTATACCAGGATTTGTCTGCAAGGTGTGGGCAAAGCTTTGAAACAATGATCCGTGCTCTGATGGATTGCGATTGGGCTAAACAAATTTGATTGGTTACTGTTTTTTTCGAAGATCTATCAAAGGTGGCTGCAGCAGCAACATCTTTTCTCATGTAACAGTGATCAAATTCGAAGGTTTATTACAATTTTCTCATGTAACAGCAACTCCCTCGGTAATCTTGGTAGAGTGGGATGAGAGTGGAAACTGGTTTATTGGGATTTCTGGATACATTGGCAGAGCTACCAATATGAATTATGCTGATCTTAATGCCATGAGGTTTTGGCTTGTCATTGCATAGAACAAGGGGTATTGGAGAGTGATTCTTGAATCGGATTCCTCAGGAACAATATTGGAAATAATAGATGGCCATATCAATCCCGCATAGAACTGGGAATAATGCTGCGGATTTTCTTGTTCAAGTTGGCTCTGCTTAGAGAGGAGCACTATCAGAAAATTTCGTGAAAACATTAAATTATTTTCCGATGGGAATTTTTTACTGGAAAATTAATTCTCGATGGTAATATGATTGTATTTTTACGAGAATTTGTGTTTTGGTGGGAAATCAGATTTTGAAGGTTTTAAAGTACTTTTCATTGCTAATTGACAATGAAATTGTTTTCATAAAAAATTATGGACTAAAATTCCATCCAAAATTCTTATTTTTCTTGTAGTGCAGGAACATTATTTGGGACCGCTCACCTGCAGTCTATCTTCTATTTTGGCTGGCGATGCTGCTGGTGCTATCCTTCTAGCAGTTTGATTTTTTCTTTGATTTTGTGTCATTAAGAGCTATTTATATTTTTTATTTCATTATATGTTAATATTTTTTTTTCTATTAATCTATTTTTCTCAACAAAAAAAATATAGATTTTTTTAGTAATGCACATCATTTAATAAAAACCAAAGGTGATTAGAATAAAAATTCAATAAACTCTAAAGGATCTGAAATAACGACAAAAAAGACATGATTTTAAATAAAAAAAACTTTTTATCCTATTAATATAAGTTTTTTAGGCAATTAATTTATCAAAATATTTATTTTTTAAGTGAAAAATAATGAGAATCATAAAAAACAAAATTTAATAAAATGATTAATGGTTTTATTATTGTGTCGTGGAGGTATTGAGTATTTTTTTTTTATGAGATCATTTGATAATAAAAAAACATTTCCTTGAAAAGCCAGAAAGCAAAATTTAAGAAAAAAAAATATGAAGGGTTGTAAAAAAAAAGCTCAATAATTTTGTAAAAAAAAGCTATAATATAATTATTTAAAATGATATTTTAAAGTTATTTATGATAAAGATATTTTCATGATATCTATGTATAGAGTATTTGATAATTTTATCAAAAAAATGATATGATGTCATAAAAAAAACTAAATATAAGCTTACTAATATTTAATAAAATGATATTTTAAATATATTTTAAATATATTTTATTGAATAAAATTTAATTAAAAAAAAAGTATAATGGATTGAATAAACAGAGGCCACGCGATTGATACTGTGTCGCCCAGCGTGCTTGATTCAAAGAAGAAAAGGCCACGCAGGGGACTGCAAGGGATAGGCTCACATGCCTATCCTTTTCTCTTTTCTTTTTTGTTTATTGGTTCTCATTTTAAAAAAATAAATAAATAAAACCAAATGACACGTTATTTACTATGGTGAATGACGCCTCGTCTACTATGGCAGGGGAAACATCATTTATCTGCTCATTTTTTTATTATTAGAAAAGTGGTCAGAAAAACAATTTGAAGTTTTTTTCTTAATTCAAAGTTTTATTTTTATTTAAAAATATCTAATAAACATTCATATTATATCGATAAATTAATCTTTCAACTTAAAATATCTCAAAATCAATTTAAAATACAAAATTAAATTGGGATAAAAATCGCCTCTCCTCATCAAATAAAATAAAACCTGTTAATATTAAAAAAGATTTTTTTTCATGGCTATAATTTGACCGATCATTAACTTTCACTTTCTTTTCTTTTGATAACTTTCTTTTTTATATCTAAAATTAATAAACTTAAAAATAAGTAAAATGAAATAAAAATAAAAATTATAAAAACTATGATTAACAATGTATATTTTTTTGCATTTTACATTGTGGTCCTATTTTTTAATTTTGTTTCTGTATATAATTTAAAATTATACCTCATATAATTTAAATATAAAAAAATTAAATAAAAATATATAGATGAAAATAAAAAAATAAAAAACAAAACAAAAACTAATAAAGAAGGCGAATTGAAGCGATGACTTCAGCCTTTTGAATTAGGTAATTAAAAAAAAGCGATGTCTTCCCAATTTAAGACAAAACGATGACTTCAGCCTTTTGAATTGCAGCCAATATGAAATTAAAGACTCCGAAATATGTGTAGAGGTCACCAAATAACTAGTCTACATTTCATATAAATAGTTTTTTTCTTTGTTTTTTAATTTCATCTTCTACTGCTTTCTTTCCATGCTTTTTTTTTAATTATTAAAGTCTTTCTTTCAATTTTATTCTTTTATATTTTATTAATTTTGAATTAGTCATTATAATTATTAAAATTTGTTTTGTAAACTTATCATAGTGTTAAATAATCATTTAAATATTTAATTGATATTTAATCTTACAAGCATTTGTTTTTTCATATGCTTCCTGATGAGAAAGAAAGAGTGAGAGAGAAAGAGAAATAGAAAAAGAAAGGAATATCGAAAGATTCTCCTCCAAGTCGGATTTAGAGATAATATATAATATCAAAAGGAATTTATTTAATGAACACTGTTGGGATTCTAAAAGTACAAACCGTAAAACAACCGTGGAAAAATTATCTTGATTCGAACGTCTATGAAATTGGAAGCAACGTCTGCTGTAGGCGGATTCACATGTTTATTCCTTTTTTACCATTGTCAACACTGCAATCTCAACTTGGATTTCAACTGTGTGTATAATAAACCAACCGTGGAAAAACTTCCTAAGTTTCCAAGGCTTCATGATGCGTGAGTATACGTGATCTTCCAACCAGTGGTCTAGAATTATGATTTCCTTGTCCATCAGGCGTGCTTACGGTTGAAGTTGCTGCAAGAGATTCAACATCCTTGTCATCAATGCTCTCTAATCATTGGCACCACAAATTATGATATACTATCAGCCCTGAATTTGATGAGTTATGATATATATGTTCTCCCAGCTCTGGATTACTTCTGTGAAAGCTGCTAGTTCAAGGCGCCTCTTTTTTTTCACGGACCTAGAATTCACACATGAAGGCCAAAGCAATTCTACCATCTCAGTTCTACAGAAGTCCATTTCACGTCAACATATATAATGTTTTTTTTTAAACGAGGGTGACCTTGCACTGATTTGTCGGATCCAGTGCTTCGTGCACCCATGTTCTTCATCCAGCTTCTTCTGCCATTCAAGCAATCTGGATTTATCCTTAGATTCATCAACGTATGTTCTATCTGATGCTCTTTCAATTTCAATTGGTCGGGAAGACCATGCAGCCTTAACTCAAAACCACCCGTGATTGATTGGAGCTCCTCATTAGCATTCCGAAGCACTTTCATATCTGTCTCCTTGTTTGCATCAATTCTAACAAGTACCTAATTTCTTGTTCAACTCATGCATAATGTCTTTTTTTTTTACGAAGTGCATTAGTTTTCTCTCCTGATCTCAGGTGCTTATTCTTAGAGTGTGGATTGGAAATCCATTCTCTGGTTCAGATAGCAGGAGCGACAAGTCACTAACCGTCCTTGTATAATCTCTTAAAGCATCGGTGACAAGAAATATATATGTCCCTGTATAATAATTTTTTTTTTTGTATCTATGTCCTTGCAGATTTTTCTTCAGCAAGTCCTGCCCCCTGATGATCATAGTAATATTTTGCATGGACTCACTTTCATCTTCTCATTGAATTAACACGAAGCTGTTGCAGCAGTAGCGACAGAATCAACAAATCCTTCAGTCTTAAAAGTAGCGACAATTTACAGTTGTAGCTGCAGCTTCCACTCGTAGTAAAACACCAGCAACTTGTAAAGGAAGTGTTTATTCAGACCACATTTCATCATCATCATCATCATACTTTCCTCAGCAACAAGGCAGAACCCAACAAGGTAATACACAGATATCTTTTGCAGCCAGCTAAAAATTATATGCTTCTCCATAAGGGCAACCAGGTCCCAGTAGTGACCAATCCTCGTCTCCTCCAATGGTGAATGGTTCCCCTACAACGTCGATTTCTAAGAGTGCAGTGGAACTCCAAGGACACCCAGCTGCACAAGTAACAAAGGCGGCCAATCATCTCAGCAATCCAAGAGCTCTGTTTTACTGCCTGTGCAAATTAAATTCATCTCCATTTGGTGGAGAAAAAATATTCCATCAATCCTTGGTTATCCTCACGTCTCTTCTTCATCATCAGCAGCAACAATTAACAAAGCATGCATTGCAGTTGGCTCAGTTAATCTACATTAATGCTTTTTATGCAAGCTCAAGCACTTCATGTAGCAAATTCAACAAACGTTGCATTAACCTATTGGGTTTTATCTGCGACAGTTGCATCAGCAACGTGTGCCTTCTTTGCACCTTCAGCTTCTCTTTAGATCCTATCAGCCCATCACATCGTTTTATCCGAGTCCTCTGGTGATAAAGATGACATGGCCTGTTGAGCTTTATCTTCATCTTCTTGAGAGTTTATTCCGAGGTGCTCACTTATGGTAGCCATGTTCTCTGGGCTTAGATACTTCATCATTGATATGAACATCTGCTGCATAGTTGGATCCTTCATTTGGTCCCTATCTGTTCTTGCATATCAGAAGTTGAGGCAGGAAAGCTTGACGGAGGAATATTTCTCGAACTTGAAAAAGATATCCAATGAGGAACTAACTCCACTGATGCTACCATTCTTATTAACTGTAAATTTTCCTCGAGTTTCTATTGGTTTTGCCCCAGCAAAGGAACTTGATCCGTCAGTGTTTAAAGCTGAAGCAACGGCTGGAATTAAGTCATTTCCTCTCGAAGAAGATGCCATTTCAAACATTTTCTGAAGCACTTCTGGTGACATCTTACTCATTATATCACCTGCTCATGTTTGGAGGAACCATACCAAATCTGAAGCCATTTGAAGCATACTTTGAAGCTCTTCAGGTCATCTCGTTGATCATATTTGAGGTAGTCTTAAACGAACATGTCAAGAGACATCTCTCCAGCTTATGTCGCGTTTTGAAACAAGAAAGATCTTGACATCTCTTAAAGACTTGTGCAGGTGACTTACCTATAGCAATATTCCAAATCGTTCTCTTATGCACAGCAACATCTCAACGACTAGAAGGCAAATTTTTTTTTTTTTTTTTTTGCTTTGACAGTGAAGGTGAGCTTTGGATGTTGCAGCGCAGCAAGACCGAGTTATAGTAATTCCTCAAGGCGTATGATGGAGAATTTTCTTAAGAGAAATTATAACCTTCAGCATTTGAGCAGAGATCACCACATTATTTTCTTCCCTTTGTGGATAAAGAATCAAGTCACAACGTATTTCAAAATATATTTTTTTGTCAAAGAGGTTTTTTTTTTTTTTTTTTTTATGGACCGTACTCGGGAATGAATTCCGAGTTGCCTACGTACCTTTGTGGATAAAGGATCAAGTCATAACGTAGTTCAATTTTGTTTTTGTTTTGTTTTGTTTTTTTTTTTTTTTTTTGCCTTTCGCAGTTTTAGCTCATGCGGGCCGGGAGCTATATCGATTTCAAGCATGGTATCTTTTCAAGAATTTGCCGTTGATAGGCCCAATCCTCAATCCATTCTCATCAACAATTTTGTAAGCTCCGTTGGTGTAGACTTCTTGAACCATATAAGTGCCATCCCATTTGGAGAGGAATTTGTTGCCCCCATCTTGGCAATACTTAAAACATTGGTGGAGCGTTGAGGAGATGATACCATTTTCATGTATCCATGGTCGTCCAAGTAGCATATTATAAGTAGTTTTGACATCTATGACATGGAAAAGTTCATTGAACTTCATATCTTCCATGTGTATCGCAAGCCTTATCTTTCCTATGGCGTTTTGCCCTTCTTGATTAAAACCTTGAATCATCGATGACTTGGGAAGAGTTCATCCATAGGAATCCCCAGCTCTTTCATAGTCTTAAGAGGTAGTATATTGACCGCCGAGCCATCATCCACCAAGATACGATTCACCATCTTTTCATCAACATATCCTTTAATGAACGGTAACTGATTATGGAGTTTTGATCCAAGTAACAAGTCTTCGTCGTTGAAGGATATCTCTGTTATGCAAACACCATGAGCCAAGTTTGAAGAGTGAGCATGACTTTCCTTTATGACGGGTTCAATAAGAGTTTTCTCTTCATCAATATGATAGCAAGCAAAGTGCATTTTCAATCCTTCTCGTCTCTATTGGCATGTACCCATCCAGGTGTAACAAGCTTCCTTAGACTTTGAGCCGAAAAACCCTTATTTTTAATTGGTATGGATTTTCGTTGAATCTTTCGGCGTATCGGCTCAATTAGCTTCCTCACCGTCGAGATCCTCATTCTAGGCGGCTTTGTCATCTGCATGCGCCTCTTCCTTCCTCTTCTATGCATGACTAAATTCCATCCTTCGTCATCATAATTTTCAGATGAATCAGGTTTCGAGTTGTCAACATGAGGCGCGAGGGTTATACATGGAGTTTGACTTGAGGATGCAATGAAGCTCGTAGGCAAAATGATTCCAAGCTCTATAGGTTCAAAGGAGCCAAAACTTATTGTAGGGAGTGACCGGCGTGGTCCTAAATTGACCATGGTTGTGATATTAGAGGTTGCTACTTCATCATCGAAAACGATATCCCCATTCTCGTGTAGCCTCATGATCTTATCTTTCAAAGACAAAGCACTTCTCTACGGGATGACCGATCAAGCGATGGTATTTGCAATAGTTTGGATTGTCCATTTGGTTTGCTTCATTGGGGCGTTTCACCTCCGGTAACTCAATGATATTTGCCTCAAGCAAATCATCCAAAGATCCTAGATATGTCCGAGTCGGGAATGGATACACCTTTTCTTGTCGCTCTTTCAGGGATGGTTTCTTTCTTTCACCTTTTTGAAAAGTAACCGGTGTCGCCCGATCATTCCTCTTAACTCCAGTTGGTACCCTTGTGGTAGTCGAGTTAACTACTAAAGATTGCTTTCCCTCGACCTTTGCGGTGCTCTTTTCAAATCTATGACCTTCAAGCTTATTTCTCATTGGCTCTTGCATAGGTAATGATGAGCTTTCAGCCGCCGCAATGCTAAGTTCCATGTCGTGTGCTCGAGTAGCCAATTCTTCAAAAGACTTTGGTTTGATACCTTGTAAAATATAGCGTAGTCCCCAATGCATCCCTTGAATACACATGTCTAGCGCTGAAGTTTCGATGAGCCGATCTCTACAAGTTGAGGCTAAGGTTTCTCCACCGATGAATGTAGTCAATGACAAGCTCTTCCTTCCATTGACGTGTATTAGTGAGTTCAATCATGCTAACCACACGACGAGTGCTGTAAAAGCGGTTAAGAAACTCGCGCTCTAGTTGCTCCCAAGTATCGATCAAGCCAGACTTCAAGTCAGTGTACCAATCAAAGGCATTACCTTTCAAGGAACGAACAAACTGCTTTTTACCATGAGATCGCCCTTAGTTCCGGCATTGTTGCAAGTCTCCACAAAGTGAGCTATATGTTGCCTAGGATTCCCTTTGCCATCGAATTGTTGAAACTTTGGTGGTTGATAGTTCGGAGGCATCCTTAGCAGGTCAATTCGTTGGGTGTATGGCTTCGCATACGAATACGAGGGTTGAATTGAGCTTTCCACCTGGTCTGTGATGGCTTCCTTGATGAGTTCTTTCAGTTGATTTGTGGTGAAGATGCCATCGATAATACCGCGTACATTCTTCACAGACTCCGATTGCGAGACTCTTCAATGACATCTAGTTGATCTCGCTTGAAAAGCCTTGGTAGTCGAGGTTTGGCCTCCTTCGTTCAAGCTCTCAAGTTTGTTCATCAACTTTGCTATCTCGTGGTCTTTTGCCTTGAGTGAAGTTGAAAACCCCTCGACGAGTTTTGTCAAGTTAGCCACTTGATCCTCCAAAGATGTTGTCTCGGTCATCATCACTGACATGGTGCCAAAACCCGAAGCCTTACTTGGTGATTGACACGGAGAAGTTTCCATAGGTGAATTGTCGAAGTCACCTTGAGTGCCAAAGAGAATTTCACGCGCCCCACTTGACTCTTGTAGTGGAGTTGCTTGTGGCTTCATCTTTGAGGCGAGATCTTGTGCCCCTCTTACATTCGAAGTTGATGTCAACTTGAGAGTCGGCTTAGTTCGTTCATACAACTCGACGATGGATTTTGTTTTCAATGGCGGGGTTGAAGAATCTTCAATAGTATGTTGGTGACTTGAATCAGTGGCCTTGTTGCTTTTCGAAGCGACAATGGTGATCATGTTCCTCCTAGTTGCCATTGAGAGTTTGTTGAAAATTCTTTCTTGAAGGGAAGAGATGAGAGGTAGAGATTTCCCCAGTGGAGTCGCCAGAAATTTGTAGACACAATTTTATGCACCTGAAATTAAACAAGCACGCGTGTACAAATATATGATTTTATTAAATATATGAATGGGTACAATCTCTACGTAATATATTCTTTCAAAAGAACAAGACAATCCTTTGATTCTTCCCTTGGATTTGATGTATGGTGACTTGATTTATTTGAGTAATCAAGCCAAGATTTGTGCTTTGCAAGAACACGAATTTGGGCGTGTATTGCGAAGCGAGATTTGGTGATTTGATGCTTTGAAGAGTACCTTTGATGTGTCTTCAAAGTGTTGTTGAAGAACTCTTATGGGGCGTTTAGGCTTGATCCAATAGAGCTTCGTTCTTTGTAGACTTCAAGCGTAGATGAAGGAGGCTTGAGAACTCTTTGAGAGAGAGCTTCCTTGCTTGAAGAGAGAGAGAGCGAGAGCTTCCTTGCTTGCGAGCTTGTCTTGAAGGAAATTTGTATCTCCCGGAATCCCCCGGTGATTTGATGCTTTGAAGAGTACCTTTGATTTGTCTTCAAAGTGTTGTTAAAGAACTCTAATGGGGCGTTTAGGCTTGATCCAACAGAGCTTCGTTCTTTGTAGACTTCAAGCGTTGATGAAGGAGGCTTGAGAACTTTTGAGAGAGCTTCCTTGCTTGAAGAACTTGTCTTGAAGAAAATTTGTATCTCCAGGAATCCCCTTTCCTTTAGGTTGAGGCCCTCTATTTATAGAGATCCTGTAGGGGCTCTCGTGGTCCTTTTCCAATGCCACATGACATAATTTTATTGGTTGATATTTATTGACGGGATCTTGCATTTATGAAGAGATATCCGATGAGATCTTGTATTTATGACCGGATACTTGAATATCTCATCCCAAGTGTCAACTTTTCATTGGCCAAGAAATATATGAAGGCTCATTTATTTTCCATGTCATTTATTTCAATTTTATTTTATCCTTTCTTTTAAAGAATAAAATAACACATGGCGAAATTTGATTGGTAGAAAATTTGTGTTTCTACAAGTATTTTTACAACGTCCTATGATTTAATTTCTATCTTTTTTTTTTGTTTTCCTATTTCTGTTGACATGTTCCAGGGTGATAGAATCAGCCTAAATAAGCAATTGATGAATCATGTTACTACACTCAGTCGCTTGATTCAATTACTAGGGACTAAACGAGCAGCAACAAATTACCTTAATAAGTGCTTATATTATGTCAGCTTGGGCAGTAATGACTACATAAACAACTACTTCATGCCCAGTGAATATATAACAAGCCGTTTATATACCCCAGATCAATATGCCAAGGTTTTAATTGACCAGTATAGTCTGCAAATAAAGGTTGGTATTACTATGCCAAGGTTTTTTATGGGACTAGATGTGATTTTTTCTCTTATTCTTGTATCCATCTATTTTTAGAGCTTGAACACTATAAATCTTTTTTAATAATTGTATTATATACCTTAATTTATGCATTATAGCCCATACATATTTCAATTTATCTTTTTTGTGAATTTATGTCTTTTGTTTCTATTTTTCTTCAGCTTCTGTACCTCCTAGGAGCCAGGAAAATTGCCTTGCCTGGACTTGGAGCAATAGGCAGCATTCCTTATTCATTTTCTACTCTATGCCGCAACAATCTCTCTTGTGTGACCAATATAAACAACGCAGTCCTACCTTTTAATGATAGACTCGTATCACTTGTTGATCAACTGAATAGAGAGTTGAATGACGCACGCTTTATATACTTGAATTCTACTGGGATGTCATCTGGCGATCCTTCTGTGCTCGGTAAGTCATCCAACCTGTTGGTGGAGGATGTTACAATTTATTAATACGAGGAATTGCTCAGTATACAAGGAGTACGATTCACAGTATACCTAGTAATTTCTTGTTTTAATGATTACTATTTGGCTCTAAGCAATGGAAATTGTCTGTTTTGTGCATAACAGGGTTTAGGGTTGTAAACGTTGGATGTTGTCCAGCACGTAGTGATGGCCAATGCATTCAAGACTCAACCCCATGCCAAAATAGGACTGAATATGTGTTTTGGGATGCCATTCATCCTACCGAAGCTTTGAACCAATTCACTGCAAGAAGATCGTACAATGCCTTTCTTCCATCTGATGCTTATCCAACCGATATCAGTCATTTAATCAGTTAACATGCAGATCTAAGTCAAGGAAGATAATATTCCATAAATAATTTATAGAAATAATGTGGTCTCGGTCACTTTGCCATGATGATAAAATTATGTAAAACAGCAGTCGAACAATATGACTTCTTGTAAACGAAAAAAAAAAGAAAGAGTCTAACAATATGCTGTAACATGCATGTACTTGTACCTCAAGAATGATATATAATATTATAGCTGATAAGAATGTTTTTTTCTTTTGGTCTTTTTAATTTTACCTTTTTTTTTAGTAGGGTCAATTGATTTTACATACCTAAAATTATACTTGCTTGAATATAATATTATAGCTGATAATATTGGACTTAATTAGGAAAGAAAGAATTAATTTATTTTGGGTTTTCAATAGAAGTATAATTACGAATGTATACGAGCAATAAATGATTCAAAATTACGCAAAAATCTCTTTACCTTATTTTTTACCTTTTATTTTCAACATATTTTCAAAAAAATATATACAAAAACTAAGAAATCAAAAATAAAAATAGGGAGGGCAACAACATGTATACAAAGAAATAAGGACTATAATAAATATAAATGTTTGAGTCCCTCTTTCAACGTAGTTGTGAGATAAGGAGATGAGAATGTAAGATTCGAAAGTTTTTTTATCCTCTATTATGATTTTATCATGGAATAATGTTTGTGGATTGTGTTCTATGTGTAAATGTAGAACAATTAGTAAAACTATTAGTAAAACAATTAGTATAACTTCAGTATGCTTTGTTGGAAACCGGTGGTGTTCATGATCATTTCTTGTGAAGACTGAGCACGTATAATTGTTGCTACTTAATTTTTTATTTTACGGAAAAAAGAGAGGATAAGACTTGGTGATCGCAACACTAGATTTTTCCACTTATCAACAAACCTTCGAAGAAGCAATAATTTAATTTAATAATTTAGTTGATGGTTGGGAGTGGCATTGAAACGTTTAGAAAACCACAAGGGTAGCATGGAGAGATTTTAAGGTATAGAAGCAAATATTGATGACTTTAGAGGGATCAAATTAAATTTTAACCAATTTTTTTTAAATGTGTGGCTAAGTAGCCACACTCTATTTTTTTTTTAATTTTACTTTTCAGTAATTTAATTAATATTTTTTAAAAATAAATTTATTTTTAATATTATGTTGTTTTAGGAATTATGCTTCATAATTTTCGTCGATTCTTTTTATTAGTTATATACTGATATCATGGATTTAATTTTCTTCTAGATTTTAACATTAAATATGTTGGTAGTGGCATTTTTATTTTTTTATGAATTTATTTTAATTTCATGATTCAAGTTGCAAGTTTAACATATTAACCCGGGTTTATTTTTTCAATATTTTTATTCTTTTTTAATTAATTTAATATTTTTTAATTGGGCTTAGTCATTTTTTTTATTTAATTTCTATAAGTTTATCTCTTTTTTATTTTACCCTTCTACAACTGTTTTTTTTTTTAAAATTTTATCCTCTACTATTAGGCTTTTTAAAAATCGAGTTTTATAGTTTTTTTTCAATTTGATTTCTATTGAGTTATTTTGGTCTAAATGATTTGGAATTTTTTTTCTCGATTTCAACTTTCAACATTAGATCTATTGAAAATAAAACTTTATAATTTTTTTATTTGTTTTTTATGACATTATTTTGTCTCTTGTCTTAGGTTACAAGTTTAATAGGTTAGCCCAAATTAATTTAGGGTCTTTTTGTTATTTTTAATTGATTTTTTGTACAATTTCAACCTTCAATATTGGGTTGGTTAGAAATTGATCTTCATATTTTTTTTAAAAAAAATTTCTTATGGGTTATCCTGATCCCATTACTCGAGTTGTGGATTTGGAGGTTGACCGTGGTTAACTTGGGTAGCTTTTTTTTTCTATTTTATCCTTCAACAATATTGGGTTGATTAGTAATTGATCTTCATAATTTATTTTAATTTTTTTCTATGAGGTAAAGATGATCCTCGGTTACAAACTTGACAAGTTAACTAAAATCAATTCAATATATCATTGTCTTAATATTTGAAAAACAATATCATCAAATATATCACCGAATAAATATTTAAAAAATATGTCATTTAATATGCATTATATTTCAAGTTAAAAAATAAATTTTTTATTAGAAAACATATTAATAATGCTTAAATAATTTTTTAAGCTAAAAAAATAATCCGTAGCACCGGAAAATAATACAGTGGAGGACTATTTGTGGTGGATTAAATCTCCTCATAAACCCCATTCGATAGTTGAATTTTATTTTGAGAAATTCAGATGCAATTCATTAGCAGTAAAATTATATAAAATCAAGCTAAACATGTAGTGAATAGCAAAGAAAGGATCTTCAGCGAAGAAAATGGTCCATTTGTCAGAAGTTTAGGCTTAAGAGTTTAAAATCATTCGAAGAAAAGCTTTGAGGAGTTCTGTCTTGTATTTTCTTGACATATGATTGTTGATTTGCAATGGTTGAAAGTATTGAGGAGTTGATGGGTCCATGTGTTCACGCAATGCAGATATCTAAAAAGACAAGATCTTGACGGTACTCTCCCAAAGGCTATCGAGAAACTACCACACCTTAAACATCTGTAAGCAGTGCTTCAAATTACTACATTTCTACAGATTGAGCACCGTGAATTTGTACTGTATAATTCGATTTTATTAGAACTCTATCGGCTCTGCAGAGATCTCTGGGCCAACTACCTGATTGGCAATATACTGTCAAGATATCAAATGCTCTGCTTCAGCCACCTCTGCTTCAGCCACCTGTCAAAGAAAATAGAGAATATAATGGTTAGCAAGTTTGTTAATATGGTTAGGCAGTTAATGAATTCTGTTACAGTTGAGTAGAAAACGTAACCAAGCTTCTCATCTTCTGTGATATAAAATGAATGTAACAAGATCTTTGGGAAAGTATCAAGTGAATAAAACACATAGACATTTTCTTCTTCCTCTGCATTACAGCAGCATCTTTCCCTACTTCTATTTTGCTTCTTGTTCATCTCTGTAACAATTCTTGCTAGCTTTCATGGTATCGAGCTTAGGATTGTTAGTATCTTGTGAGCTTGTGATTTCTCTGCTTCTAATCTCTGTTTACTGCGTTATTATCACCATATTCAACCAAAAATTTCATAATAATGATCCGCCTATCATCTGTTTGATATATTGTCAAACTGAAAGACTTCTCTTCAAACACTCTTCTCAAACTTGTGATTCTCTTCCTCTTCTGTCGCTTGAACTTCAAAAATGGTAACAACTTCTCAACTACAGATCATCCAATCTCCCATTACCTCTTTACTTCCTACAGTTTCAACGCGCAGTAACCGTTAAATTGGATGACACAAATTACCTCATCTGGAACTTTCAAATGCAAATTCTCTTTGAGAGTCATGGTATTTTAGGATTTGTTGATGGATCAACAAAGTGTCCACATCGGTTTGATGCGGCCTCGATGTTGAAGGTGCTGAAACCGATGATTACAAAATTTGGAAAATGCATGACCAGGGCATTGATGCGGTTGATTATTGCTACCCTCTCTTCAACCGCAATCTCTTACGTTATTGGATGTGTTAGCTCTCATGACATGTGGATTCAACTGAAGGATAGATTTTCCACAATCTCTAAGGCACGAATTTTTCAGATGAAAAGTGAGCTTCAAACCATCAAGAAGGGCTCCGATATTGTGACTCAATATTTGCAAAAAAATCAAAGATGCTCGGGATCATCTTTCTGCAGGCGGGTTTATTTTGAAGATGATGACATTGTCATCTTAGCTCTCAATGGTCTTCCTTCGATTATAACACCTTTCGGTGTATGGTTCGCGGCGAGACAACGTGTTATCTCTTAAAGATTTTCGGTCTCAATTGTTGGGTCAAGAAGCTACTCTTGAGCAAACTTATTCTCGCCGCTTCGTTTGTTCCCGCAATGATGGCTCAACATCAAGTATCTCCTGGCAAAGCTCTTGTTCTTGATGAAGGTAACTCTCATTCTCATCCTTCAAGCTCCAAGTCCGCTCCACCTCCTGGTTTCCATGGAGGATTTAATGGTCATAACAATGGATTTCATGGTTCCAATGGTGGATACTTTGGCAATCGGGGGTCTCACTTTAAGGGACGTGGCGAGAGGACGTCATCGCATATCGGTTCAATCCACGTCCTTATCGGGTTCCACCTCCGTCTCACCCCCGGTATTCTTGGTCCCGGCATTGACATTCCTACATGTCAAATTTGCACTAAGAAAGGTCATGTAGCTGCTGATTGCTATCGGCGTCACACTCTGCCTCCTAATTCTCGCCTCTTCCATTCAATGTCAAATTTGTTGGAAATTTGGGCACACTGCCGTTCGGTGTTATCATCGAGGTAATTTCAGCTATCAAGGCCGGCCTCCCTCCGGTAATCTTAGTGCTATGCATGCTGCGTTCCCACCTCCTTCTCCTCCAGAACAATTTTGGGTGGCCGATACCGGCGCCACCACACATATGACCTCTGATTTGGCTCAACTTAATCTGGCCGCACCTTTCTCGGGAGCCGATACTGTTACCACTGCAGGAGGTTCGGGTTTGACCATTTCTAATATTGGTTCCTCAACTCTGGATGTTCCTCATTGCTCCTTACAATTAAAGCAAGTTTTGCATGTGCCAAAACTCTCTCAACACTTGTTATCGGTTTATAAGCTGTGCAAAGATAACAACTGTCGTTTTATTTGTGATGCTTTTGGTTTTTGGATTCAGGACAAAATCACGGGGAATGTTCTCCTCAAGGACCGTGTAGAGTCAAGGGTTATATCCTATTCCTTTCTCTTTTTCGTTTCCTTCACGCTCTCTCTTTCCAAATAATCTGGTTTGTTATCTTGGTAAACAGGTCAACACAAGTCTTTGGCACAAGCGTTTTGGTCATCCTTCTAACACAGTCACCTCTGCCATGTTAAAACAATCCCAGATTTCTTTCACCTCAGACACATCCAAATTTGTTTGTACCACTTGTTTAGAAGGTAAACTTGCCAAACTTCCTTTTCCTTATCCGGCAGTTAAGTCTGTTAAACCTTTAGAGGTCATTCATAGTGATGTTTGGGGGCCTTCTCCCACTGTATCTGTTGAAGGTTTCCGATATTATGTTAGCTTCATTGATGAATGTACTCGATTTATTTGGATTTTTCCAATGATCAATAAAGGAGAGGTTTATTCCATTTTTGTTTACTTTCATACCTTCTTAGTTACTCAATTCTCTCTGCTACTCTTCGAGTCTTTCGAGTGATGGGGGTGGTGAGTATCTTAGAAATAAATTCAAACATTACCTCCTTACCAAGGGTATTATCCATCAAATGTCTTGTCCCTACACTCCGGAACAAAATGGCCTTGCTGAACGTAAACATCGGCATATTTTAGAAACAGCCATCACTCTATTACAAACTGCCCATTTACCTCCGAAATTTTGGTTTCATGCTTGTGCTACTTCCATTTATTTGATTAATAGAATGCCCTGTCAAATTCTTCAACACAACTCACCATATTTCCTGCTCTATGGTTCTCCACCGGTTGTTCATCATTTGCGAATTTTTGGTTGTGCTTGTTTTCCTTTACTCAAGCCTTATAATTCTAACAAGCTTCACCTAAGACTTCCACTTGTATTTTTCTGGGGTATGCAGTCAAGATAAGGGGTATATTTGTTTTTCTATTTGCACAAATCGTTTCTTTGTCACTAGACATGTTCTATTTGATGAATCCATGTTTCCTTCCTCACATGTGCTTCCTGTATCCCCTTCCACTTCCTCATCCCCTTGTCTACATCCCACTGTGTTCCCTCTTATTTCTCCTCCTACTCCAGCGGCTGCATCTCAGCCTCTACTGTCTTCCAGTTCCTCTTCTCAGTCTGCACTATCTCATAGTTCCTCCTCACAGCCTGCACTGTCTCCGCCTCTGCCCATTCTGTCATCTACACAGTCCCCTCTCCCGTTGATCCCGACTTCCACTCGAGAATCTATGTGTGGTCTTACCTCTTTCACCACTAAATCTTCATCCCATGACCACCAGGTCTAAGAATGGTATCTCCAAAAGAAGGGCTTACTCTGCCTCTGTACAGTTTGTTGCTTCTTCTCAGGTTGAACCCCATTCTTTCAAGGCTGCTTCCACCATTCCCGAATGGCGATCTGCTATGCGGGAGGAGCTTGATGCTCTTCATGCCCAAGGTACTTGGGACTTGGTGCCTCTCCCACCTGCCAAGAATCTTGTTGGCTGTAAATGGGTCTACAGAATCAAAAAGAATGCGGATGGTTCTATCGCTAGGCATAAAGCTCGGTTGGTGGCCAAGGGTTTCGATCAAGAGGAGGGTATTGACTATAATGAAACCTTTAGTCCCGTCGTGAAACCTACTACGGTTCGTTTGGTCCTTGCTCTTGCGGCTCGGTTTAACCGGGTCTTTACGGCGGCTTGACGTTACCAATGCCTTTTTGCATGGTCTTCGCATGAGGAGGTTTATATGACTCAGCCCCAAGGTTTTGTGAGTAAGCTTCATCCTTCTGACTTTGTTTGCAGACTCAAGAAGTCGTTATATGGCCTTAAACAGGCTCCCCGTGCCTGGAATGAACGCTTTACCAGTTTTTTACCAAGTTTGGGGTTTCAAGCATCTCCTGCCGATCCCTCTTTGTTTGTTCAAGATTCTTCTCTTGGTGTTGTGATTTTGCTACTCTATGTTGATGATATCATACTTACTTGGTAGTCATGCTTCTCTTCTTTCTTCATCGTTGATGCCTTGACTCAAGAATTTGATATGAAGGATCTCGGCGGGTTGCATTATTTTTTGGGATTGCGGATCTCTTATCTCCCTTCCGTTTGTTTGTGTCCCAGACATGGTTACATCACCGACTTACTTGGTAGAGTTGATTTACAGCATTCCAAATCTTGTGATACTCCTTGTCTTCCTCATCATCATTTGCTTAAAGATGATGGATAACCCTACTCTCATCCTCAACAGTATCGCAAAGATCGTTGGCGCCTTGCAGTATCTAACGTTCACAAGGCCTGATATTGCCTTCTCTGTGAACCAGGCTTGCCAATTTATGCATAATCCCATGCATTCTCATGTTGTTGCTGTCAAACGGATCTTGCGGTATCTTAAAGGTACCCTTGATGTTGGTCTTCATTTTCAGGCTGGTCCTCTTAATCTCCAAGCTTATAGTGATGCTGACTGGGCCGGTGATCCCAATGATCGACGTTCTGTCTCTGGCTCTGTTGTCTTCCTCGGCTCCAGTCCTATTTCTTGGGCTTCTAAGAAACAACATACTGTTTCTCGATCCTCTACTGAGGCTGAGTATCGCGCTCTCGCGATTGCTGCCGAACTTGCCTCGGATTCGTCACTTCTTCTGTGACATTCACATTCCTTTACATATCCCTCCGATCATTCATTGTGATAATATCTCTGCTATTTCCCTTGCTTCCAATCCTGTTTTCCATTCCCGAATGAAGCATCTCCAAATTGATTATCATTTTGTTCGCGAACGTGTTATCAAAGGTGATTTGTTGGTTCAACATGTCTCTTCTGCGATCAATTTGCCGATATTCTCACTAAAGGCCTTTCCACTCCTTTATTTCGGCATCACTGTTCCAATCTTATGCTTGGTTCCTCCAAGCATATGATTGCGGGGGAATGTCAAGATATCAAATGCTCTGCTTCAGCCACCTCTGCCTGACCACTGTCAAAGAGAATAGAGAATATAATGGTTAGCGAGTTTGTTAATATGGTTAGGCAGTTAATGAATTCTGTTACAGTTGAGTAGAAAACGTAACCAAGCTTCTCATCTTCTGTTGATATAAAATGAATGTAACAGTCTTTGGGAAAGTATCAAGTGAATAAAACATATAGACATTTTCTTCTTCCTCTGCATTACAGCAGCATCTTTCCCTACTTCTATTTTGCTTCTTGTTCATCTCTGTAACAATTCTTGCTAGCTTTCATATACCACCTGAATGGGCTAATACCAAGCTGGAATTATTGTAAGAAAATACTGCATTCATGTTTTCTAGCCAAGGCATTGCTTACTCATAATTAACAACAGGTCTATCGGCGTGAATCGGTTGACAGGAAAAATTCCTAGCTATCTGGGAACGATTACCACACTTAGATACTTGTATGCATTTTTCTCGCTAGTCAATTTCTTGTCTTTTTTTAATTTAAATCTGTTTAATTGTTTAGTCGGGAGTAATCCCGATAGTTGGCATTTATGCAGGAGCATTCGAGAACAATATGTTTTCTCGGAACTGTTCCCCCGAGATTGGAGGCTTGGTTAACCTGGAGAATCTCGGTTCATTCTGTTAGGATAGTAAGATTTACATAGGAAAGAGAAATAGAGAGAGATGAAAAGCAGAGAAGGATTCTGTTAGAGAAAGAGGAAGAAGAAATTCTGTTTTTGATTCACTGTTTTATTAAGTGAATATTGTTCCCTTATTTGACATCAGTTTATATATTGCTACAGTAAGAAGCTTATTCACGTTATCTATTCTTCACTAAACAATACTAACTAATTCTCTTAACGACAAACAAGACTAACAACTACTAACAGCATTCTAACCATTTCATTCTCTAATCTTTTGACATGTGGCAGGACTAGAGCCTTTGATATCTTTACACATTCAACCTTTTACATTTGAAATTAAGTCCTAACTTATTATTGAATGCTAAGTGTTTTTCTCCTTTTGTGATTGCGGAACTCTCGGTGCCAATTATCTCACTTGGAGAGTTACCCCGACTCGACTAATCTGACCGGATTGAAGGAACTGTAGGTTCTCATTGAACACAAAAGCTTAATACACGCCCTCTCTCTTTCTCTTTCTAGTGTCTCTCTCTAATCTCCCACACATAATAGCATAAGCTCAGCTTGCTATTTATACACGAATTCAAAACAAGAAAATTCAACCTTCAAGTGTGAAGGCGGCTGTGACGGTGGTGTGAAGGCGGCTGGCCGCGGCCGGTGGTCGGCGGCTGTCCGGTCATACTGGTGGTCGGCTGGCCGGTGGTTGCCTTCCTTGACCTTCTAGATTGAGTTTAGTATTCAACAAATCTCCCTTTAAACTCAATCGAGAGATATCATGCCAAGCATGAACTTTAATCGGATAAATACTTCTCTCTTCAAAGGCTTTGTGAAGATGTCTCAACTTGATCATTTGTGTTGCAAGATATCGGTTGGACTTCTTCATTCTTCACATGTTCCCGGATAAAGTGATGACGTGTATCGATATGCTTGCTCCTTTCATGATATATCTTGGATTCTTTGCCAATGCGATTGCCGATCGATTGTCAATATAAATCTCCGTAGGATTTTCTTGAGGAAATCCCAAAAACTTCAAAGATATTCCTTAACCATATTGAATGGCATACGGTGAGTTGGCGGCAACATACTCAGCTTTACAGACTTGATAATGTGACAATCGATTGCTTCTTGGATGACCATGTGAAAGATATGTCTCCCATGAAAAAGACAAACCCCGTTGTGCTTTTCCTTTCATCCAAATCTCTACCCCAATCACTATCCGAGTAGCCTACAAGATTAAAGTCTTTACTTGAGGTATACAACATACCTTCATTCATTGTGCCTTTGATGTAGCGAAGAATTCTCTTGGCTGCATTCAAATGAGACTGGTCTGGTGTCTCCATGTATCTGCTGACGAGTCCGACTCGTAGAGTATATCCGGTCTGGTACATGTCAAGTACCTTAAGCTTCCTACTAAGCTTTTGAAGTAAGTTGGATCAACATTTCCAACCTTACTCTTCCTCAATTCCACTCCATTCTCAACTGGAGTTGATACCGGATTGCAGCTTTCCATCTTGAACCTTTCAAGAATATCTTTGGCGTAACCGCTTTGGGATACAAAAATCCCTTCTTCTTTCTGCGTTACTTCCAAGCCAAGAAAATGTGACATTAGACCAATGTCGGTCATCTCAAACTCATGTACCATGCTTTGTTTGAAGTCGTCAAACATGGTAGGGTTGTTGCTTAGGTGAATATCAAATCATCAACATATAGGCACGCAAATAAGATGCCGCCATCTGCTCCTTTCTTCACATATATAGCGTGTTCATATGGACATTTCTCAAATCCATTATCTTGAAAATACCTGTCAATTCTAGTATTCCAAGCACGCGGAGCTTGCTTCAAACCATAGAGAGCTTTCTTCAACTTGTATACTTTGCCTTCATTTTCAGCATCAATATATCCAAGTGGTTGTTCAACATAGATCTCTTCTTCTAGGAAGCCATTCGAAATGCCGACTTCACATCAAGTTGATAGATCTTCCATCTATGTTGTGCGGCTAGTGAGATCATCAGTCGATTGTTTCTAGCCGGCTCTTTGGAGCAAATACTTCTCCATAGTCAATGCCTTCTCTCTGTTTGTAGCCTTTAGCCACTAATCCGGCTTTGTATCTTTGCACTTCTCCTTTGGCGTTCTTCTTCATCTTGTAGACCCATTTGACACCTATTGCTTTCTTGTTTTCTCGGTAGATAAGTCGGCTTCCGGTATCATTCTTCTCAATGGCATGTATTTCTTCATCCATTGCTTCTATCCATTTTTCTTCTGTGATAGCTTCATCGAAGCTTAGTGGGTCACTATCTGCAAAGAAACAAAACAGAGTTGTATCTTCCATGACCTGAGTGGTATCGTACAACTCTTCAAGATTCCTCATCCTTCTTGGTCCTTCGACGATGAGGATGTTGATGCTTGGTGTTGATGATGATGCTCCTGGTGTGTTCCTCCTGTTGAATACAGGGAATCGTATAATCCGGACTTTGTGGTTCAGTTCTTGGCACAACTCGTTCTTCTTCGCAAGTCATCGTTGGTACTTCTTCACCTTCAAGGATCAAATCGGTGGTGATCCATTTGACGCTTCTTGGTCATTCTTCCATTCCCAAGATTTATCTTCTTCAAAGATAACATCTCTACTCATAATCATTTTCTTCGTGATGGGATTATACGGCTTGTATCCCATCCTTCTTTCACCATATCCCACAAAGATGCATCTCTCGCTTTTATCATCGAGCTTTCTCCTTCTTGCATCTAGGATCTTTGCATATGCCACACAACCAAATACTCGTAGATGAGTAACACTTGGTTTGTGACCACTCCATGCTTCTTCTGGAGTGACAGATTGCAGACTTCGGTGGGGCGCCGATTCAATAGATACACTGCACATGATACAACTTCAGCCCGGATTGCTTGGGCAACTTCTTTGCTTTGAGCGAGACTTCTTGTCATGTCAAGAATCGTGCGATTCTTCCTTTCAGCTACACCATTCAGCTGTGGTGTATAAGCGGCGTTGTTTGATGTCCGATGCCTTGTTGTGTACAATAGGCTTCAAAGTCATTTGTCAGTATATTCTCCACCTTGATCGATCTCACGGTTCTGATCATGTAGCCACTTTGCTTCTCCACAATTGCTTTAAAATTGTGTTCATTTGTTGAATACTAAACTCAATCTAGAAGGTCAAGGAAGGCAACCACCGGCCAGCCCGGCCACCAGCTGTGACCGACCCAGCCGCAGGCGCCACCGCCTTCACACCACCGTCCACGCGCCTTCACACTTGAAGGTTGAATTTTCTTGTTTTGAATTCGTGTATAAATAGCAAGCCGAGCTTATGCTATTATGTGTGGGAGATTAGAGAGAAACATTAGAAAGAGAGAGAGAGGGCGTGTATTAAGCTTTTGTGTTTATTTTTGCTTCGTAAGCTTTTGTTCTTGAAATAAAACTTTGTGTTTTATCCCCTCGAGTGTTTCAAAGCCACCACCAGGTGGTTCCTCCCACCAACACTCATTTCACATGGTTATTGTGTATCATACTCGTTAGTTGCAGTATTTGATATTACAGATGCATCTCTTTACTCTCCAAGTTTCATGATTCTGTGTTTTCCGTTCGGCGAATGCAGAAGGCTTAGCAGCAATAACTTCACTGGAAGAATACCTGATTTTATTCAGAGATGGAAACATTGTGTATGTGCTTCTTTTCCAACACAAATATTCAATCTCATCTCTACAGCTCTAGAAGCAGAGCCTTAATCGACCTTTTTATTTTATATTAACAAAGGTTTCTCAGGGCCCATTCCTTTAAGCATTTTTCTCTTGAGCAGTCTAACTCAGTCGTAAGTTGTGTTCCTGGGTCATAGCTCATGAAAAATCTATAAAAACACGAAAGTCTCACATTTATTTGCGGTTGATGTTTTCCAGAAGAATCAGTAACTTACTTGGAGATGGTTCAGAGTTTCCAAACCTAGAATCTATGCAAAACATGACCTATTTGTGAGTCATTCTCTCTGTTGACGCTCTCATATCAGGATATTTACAATGCAGTATTTAGCTTACATGAATTAAATGTATGCTGCAGGATGCTGAGCAACTGCAACTTGTCAGGATCTTTTCCCAGAAACTTGACTGAAATGAAACGACTGAAAGTTTTGTAATCTTCATTATCTCTTATGCTTAATTTTTCATTCATCTACATCAAGATTGAAATGTGAATTTCACGCATAGTTAGAGCTGCCGACCTTAGATTGCTTATTTAGTTATTATTTGTACTTTTTTGTGAACTTCCATAACGTAGAATTAAGAACAATATGCACCTTTTGTTTAGGTTGCAGGGATCTCAGTTTCAACAGATTGAAAGCAGTTCTTCCAACAGATTATGATGACCTAATAAGCTTGGAGAAAATGTAAGTATTCTAGATTCATGAGGATGGCTAGCTACTGTGTCTTATGGTGCATGAGCAGCCTCCACTGTGCTGTAAACAGCATATAAGTAGTCATATGATAAGCTTATTGTCCCAAGCCATCATCTAAGCTTCAAAATTTTGTCTAGTCTCGGGACAGGATTTGGCTATAGTAATCATGGTTAGATGCTCAACCGAATGATAATTTTTTATTATTGCATAGTTATGTTACAAGGAACATGCTTTCCGGACCCATCCCGCCCTGGATCCAGAGCAGAAATACTCGCTAGTAAGTTATTTTTCTTAATTTCTATATGAAATACGTTAGAAATTTCATAATGTATTTACCTTTATCAACATAATTTTAATGCATACATATTATATTGAGAATTATGCTTAGTCCATCTTCTCTCCCTTGTCATACGAACGACTGAAATGATCAACTTTTACTGGCACTTCCAGTTTTCCCTTGTCTGTGAGAGCATAAAAAAAAAAGAGATTTAGGCCATTATTTATATAATTTTGTAGGATTAATCTGTCTGTGGCCATAAAAGTAATCCTAGCTTTTGAAGAACTATACTGATGGGCAACTGATAAACAGACAATCATTCCCATAATTTATTGATTTCAGTACAGATATGTATGGATAATCAAACTATTTCCAATTGCAGTATCTTTCAAGTTACTATCTATAACTTTGTAATAAAAATTCTAAAAATCTGTGCAAAGTTGTCTCAATGTTGAAAGAAGCTATCTTTGCATGCAGTGAATTTGATCTTTCTTACAACAATTTCACTGAAATCCCAACTAATTGTAAAGAAACACTGTAAGATTGACTTCCTTTTGCTTGTCTTTCCTTTAATTAATTGAGCTTGTTGTTTATATCCTTTCACTTCATAACTTGTAAATAACTTCTGAGTTGGTTCGCCAGAAATTTGTTCAAAAGTTCTTGGGGAGGGAACTACTCGTAAGCTTCTACTTCATTAAACTCTCAAGACAGATATCTTTTCATTTTCTTCTCCTTTTCACTTCATTTTTAAGATAAGCTGATGATTCTCTCTCACCAATCTGTCCAGGAAGCCTGTCGAGTGCCTCAGTGATTATTGTTCAAAAGGTACTCATGCTTCTGCATCAAATTTATGATACATGTGCTCCTCTTGTTTTGTATTTATGTTCACAGGAATTAGAGTTTGCAAGAGTTCTGATATTGTTAAAACTCTCCAATATTAAGACCAATAATTTATTAGAATTTTAGTGCTGTTAGTATATCGTTAGTTGATTATTTTTCTTCATAATTAGATTAAGATACAAGTCTTAGATTGGATGTGCCAAATTAAGTTAAATTTGTTTCTTGTTTTCTAAATGCTCATATTGATGACAGTATAAACATTTTGACAATTCTATATAGATCAATACTGGGTGCACATAAATTGTGGCGGATCAGAAACCACCGTCGGAAATACCATGTATGAAGCAGATGATGAGCCAGGAGGTGCAACAAAATATGTACCAAAAAGAGAGGTTTGGCAAATAAGTACTACACGGAGCATGTTGGCATATAATGAAGTGGCATAGTAGTGAATAACTCTACAATCTAACATTAATTGCTTTTACTGTTCCTATTTCTACATAGAATTCAAGCCTCCTACGAAAGGCAAGAGGAAGAAGCCCATTGTGGCTGGGTCTGTGGCTTCGCTGTTGTTCCTTATTTTCATACTTCTATCCGTGCTTTGGTGGAAAGGTTATCTGGGAGGAAGGAAATCAAGGGATCAAGGTACTGTTATGAACATTAGTTTGATTTGTGAATTCTAGTGTGCCTAATACCACATACTTTCAACAATGAGAATTCCCAACCTCAAGATTGTGTGTACTCAATGATTGTTAAAAAGCACATGTTTTCTTCCCTTCCACCGTGATGATTATGTGAAATTGGTTGTTCATGATATAATGGTTTTTTGTCACATGCTTGTCCTTTTCAACTTGGAATATGGGTCATGTTAAGCTGTTAGGGATGAGAAGTTGGCACATCTAAGATCTGAACTGTATCATTTTAGTCTCTCATCGTCATACAAATGACATGTTTTTTACAAGTTAGTTTTTTTCTTATGAATCGTTTGTGTGGCACAACTTATCCTCCTCGTTCCTTGGGCAGAACTTGTTGGGCTAGATCTGCTAACTGGTATCTTTACCTTCAAACAAATCAAAGCTGCAACAAATGACTTTGATCCAGCAAACAAACTTGGAGAAGGTGGTTTTGGCGTTGTCTACAAAGTAATGACAGCCTTGTCTTTCATGTAGCTACTTATTGATTACTTTCTTTTTCCTTCCATTCCATACCATGGAAGATTGAACTAAATGAATCGATTTCCTCATTTCTCTAAAATGATTCTCATTCCAGGGAGTACTATCAGATGGTACTATAATTGCAGTTAAGCAGCTATCAGCAAAATCAAAGCAAGGAAATCGTGAATTTGTGAACGAAATAGGCATGATTTCTGCTTTGCAACACCCAAATCTTGTTAGATTGTATGGATGTTGCATCAACGGGAAGCAACTACTACTGGTTTATGAATACATGGAAAACAATAGCCTTGCGCATGTTTTGTACGGTAGGCTATGCTCATTTCCTTGAAGTAGTAGCTTTTATAAATTGATTTAAGAAACAAAAGGACATTGAATGGCATATAGAAAGAATTAAGGTAAAAAATTTGATTGGTTGGGCTGTGCATACTGATTACAGGCAAAAAGGAGGGCCAACTAAATCTAGACTGGCCTACAAGGCAGAAGATTTGTGTTGATATAGCAAAAGGTCTAGCTTTCCTGCATGAGGAGTCCACACTCAAAATTGTTCATAGAGACATAAAAACTACCAATGTTCTCCTTGACGGGAACATGAATACCAAAATATCTGATTTTGGCATGGAAAAGCTTGACGAGGAGGACAACACCCATATCTCCACCAGAGTTGCTGGAACAATGTGAGTTTCTGGTATCTCATTTCCTATCCAGCTAGCCTTTTCACATAGTTTTAGAAGTGCTGCAGCTATTCTTTTTCAAGGCATTCGGTTAAACAAAACTGATATGTGACTGCTCCTGTAGACCAATTATAATACAATAATTATGATATAGAATCATAGATGGGTATAATTTCTGACAAAGTCAGTACTATTACAAGTGAGTTGCTCCAAATTTAGCATTGTTTACTGTTTTTGCTAAGGTTGTGGTGTTATTCTTTCTGTGCAGGGGATACATGGCACCAGAATATGCTTTATATGGTCGCTTGACCTACAAGGCAGATGTTTACAGTTTCGGTATTGTCGCACTGGAAATTGTTGCTGGGATGAGCAACATGAGCTTCCAACATAATGAAAGTTTCGTATGCCTCCAAGATTGGGTAAGTTGTGTCATATCCATTTACTCCTTGCAGGCAACTTAAGCTCCAAAGCAGACTAGGTTAGGCTGCTTCAAGCCTGACATCTTCTCTAAATAAAGCCAAAATCGAGTGGTTATATTCTATCTTAGAAGACAGAATACTTCTGCGAACCACCTTAACATTAATTCACTGCTAAAAATTTCGCACAGTAAAGTTATATCTTTTAATCAAGAACGGACTTCTGGAACATTAGACAGTAAAACAGCTACATGTCTGTTTACTTTTGCCTTATGGTTTATTTCAGGCGCTGAGTTTACTACAAAATGGAGACATAATGGAGCTTGTTGATCCAAGATTAGGGTCTGACTTCAAGAAGAAAGAAGCAGCTAGGATGATTAAAATAGCACTGCTATGCACAAACCAATCTCCCGCACTTAGACCTACAATGTCTGCCGTGGTAAGAATGCTTGAAGGAAAGGGTGATGTTCAGGAATTAGTCGTGGATCCAAGTACATTTGGCGATTCATTGAGGTTTAAGAGTTTCCAAGGCTACTCTGATCAATCTTCAGTCCTGAGTATCGACGAAACTCAGTCCCTCGTGCGTTCATCAGATAGAACATGGGATGGTCCTTCATCTTCATCAGCCCAGGATCTGTATCGTGATCATTAATAATGATCCTAACATGTACGGATGCCCATTAATAGTCTTCTTAGAGTCACAACTGAAATGAGTTTCACTTTGTATAGAATTAAATAAGTATCTTCAGCTGTATATGACTTGACAGAAGTCATAGGATAATTAGTGATTAGTAGTTTTTTAAAGTGATTTTTATTTAAAAATATATTAAAATATTTTTTAAAAAAAATTATTTTTGATATTATCACTGTTAAAACGATTTAAAAATATAAAAAAATTAAATTAAAAATTGTTTTCAAAAGTTTTTTAAAATATTGTTTGATTGCAAAAATAAACATTATTTTCATCAATTGGTGAATTGATGTTTAATTTCATGAAAAACATTAAATAAAAAATAAAATAAACCATGCGAAATCTGAAGGTTTTTATTTTAAAAAAATAAAAAATAGTGCAATCATAATATTTTTTACCCCCTACAAAATAATTATCAAAGCTGTCGTGATATTCCATTAATATAACTTATTGAATTTTAATTATTTTAATGGAAACAACGCAGTCTAAAATTCAATAGGTAGCATTGTTTTTACCAACGCAATCTTAAAATTAAGGGTTGCACTATCCCTTTAAACGAGTAATTATAGTCGTTTCAACAAAATAAAAAAAAATTAAAATTTCAGTTAATAATATAAATTATATTTTAAAATTTTATCTAATAATTAAAATTATTAAATTAAAATGATTTTTTGATACGTCGCAATTCTTTAAATTATTTATTTATATTTTTAGTTTTAGAAGTTGCACTGCTAGAAGCAGCATAATTAATTAACTCTTTAATTTTTTTATTGAGAAAATTACTTGGGCAATATTTTATCTTAATTTTTCCATAAATTATATTTTATATTACAGGTAAACACATAATTCATATATGAAACAACTAAACTATTCCTCAACTTTTTTCACCATTTCCTTTTTTTATTTCTTTTCTTTATCCTCTCCAGGAGACTTTTGTGAAAAACTATACTAGGGGTCGTTGGGTTGCGATATAACCTGTTTTTCATTACTTTTGTGGAAAATTTATATTTTATTAATATTAAAAATAATTTTTAAAAAAATATTATTGTAATATATTTTTTAACAAAATTTATTTTAAAAAATAACTCATATCAAATTTACAAACATCTTGACAATACAAACATCCCTGAGAAAAAAAGAGAGGGTTAAACAGTGATATTAGGGTTTGATTGACGTCACCCCTGATAAAAAAAAAAAAAAAATTAGACAGTGATATTAAACGTTGAAGGTGAGTCTAGGACGGCAGGACCTGTACTAAAGTTCCTACTGTTAGCAAACAAAGCATTCATTTCACACGGTTTACATTCATGGCTATCCCCTTCGGGCCATTCTATCCACAAGAATTGATTTTCCATAGGAATATGGCTGATCGGTTCTCGTCTGGACTGCAAATCCATTCCAGACAAAATCCTCCTTTTACTCTTCGTAGTTTTGTATTTTGGGCAGGCAATTAAAATTGTTAGTTACTAATAAAACACTAGGTTATATGGTACCTGAATGGAATAAGATTAGCACTTGAAGAAGATGTTCATAGTTATGGAGTTGTGATCTTAAAGACCGGTCTTTTGCGGAAGAAATATGGAAATTAACGTATCAAAACCAGAGGAAGAAGTTCTACTTTCTAACTGGGCATACGCAGGGGCGGAAACAGGGGGAGGTGGGTAGGGGCCGAGCCCTGTAAAATATTTTAAATTTTTGTATTTTTAGTATTTAAATATAGGATAATATAATATATTTTTATTTTAAATAGATAAATTTTCTAATAATAAATTATATCTTAAATTTTAATCCTTCCTATTATATAATTTTAGCTACGCCCCTGGGCATACAAACTTTTGATTGAAAAAGAATTAGACAAGCTTGATCGTGGTGAATATGTAGACTGACAGAAATTGATGTATGTATGATGGTTGATAAAATATCCAAGTGAGAAGTTGTAACTGTATGATATCTCACTTGCACATAAACTTTAAACATTAGATAATTTGTAATTATATTTTTGAAATTTATATTTGACTAATTTATCGCTGATTTAATATTTAAAGTGTTATCAATTATTTAATTTTAAAATGTAAGGCTTAATTTTTACAAAAACAAAAATAAATTCAAATGTTGAAAAGATTAGGATAATGTTTTTCAAAATTATCTATATTTTATAATATTTATATTTAAACCGAGCTTAATAATATTGGGTCCGTTGAAAAGATTAGAATAAAAATATTTATATTTTAAAAAATAAAAATAACCATACTCTCTATTAGTCCTCAAATAAAAAGAATATATTATCGCCGGCCCATTGTCTTTTCATGAACTTGGGGGGTTTACTTTCACAATTAATCCAATGATAGCAGCAGCTCTTGCATTGCATGGTTTACCTGATCTTATAGGAGGTTTAAAGCATGGAGGGCAACGACATGGAAGTGGTCCAAAGACATTGATTGATATTCCATAAATGCAATGGTGAAATGCAAAAAAATTGATAGAACAACGAATCTCATTACCGAAAAGCAAAATTGTTAGCATACAGATACAGTAGCAAGGCCAAATGCTGGTCCCAACAAAAATAATTCGCTGCCACCAATTCACACCAAGCCAATAATTATGAAGTGAATTATTCTTGTATTTTTAAAATAAAAAAATACAAAGCTACATGTTTATTATATTCTCACTGTCTATTTTATTACAAGATACTAATCAAATGCTATTTTAACAGACTAACACTACTAGGGTTAAAACAAATTACTAAACCCAAAAGAAGTTTGAATCAAATTCCAAAATTTAAACTTTATATCCAAGTATTTGTCTGCAAGGTGTGATAGTGAAATATAAAAGAGAAAGGTAAGGCATGAAAGAATCTTGGGCAATAAATCATCATACTTCATTGGAGATGCATCAGCAAAGTTCATAAATGGAGCACCTCATCAGAACCAACCTCTCTGCTGGGAAGCTTTTATTTTTTTTCCAGGTCACTTTAATTGGAACTTTGTTGGGGATTCCTACTCCCCTGTGCGCGGACCGGTGGTGTACTGATAGTTGCCCATTGAAGGCTAAGCACACTGAGACACAGTATTTAACGTGGTTCAGCAAAACCGCCTACATCCACGGGAGAAGTCAATATTATTAGAGACAGATAGAGCAATGATTACAACACACATGGAGGAGGAGGATTACTTCACTCAAACTCCACTCCCATTGCTCCCACACTTCTGCACAAGGCAGTAGGGTTGCTGCCCTTGGCAGCCCCTCACTTTCTCTCTTGGTCTCTCACATTCTGCACTCTCTCACTCAGTTTTGCTCTCTTTCTCGGTGCCTATTTATAGGCAAGAATGGTGCCACAGCTCCGGCTCTTCTTCAACAAAGGTGGCTGTCAACTCCATCTCTTCTTCAACAATGGTGGCTGCCAACCTTTGACATCTTGGATGGGTGCACATGGTTGGTGCAACTCTAGCTGCAGCCGCTGCAATTGTCAATGGTTGTTGCACATTAATGGCAACCAACCCAACAATCACCCCCTTTGCCATTTATGTAGGGCAACTGTCCTCTTGCTTCTTCAACACAGGCTTGTATCTTGCAACTCTTCCAAGTTTACCATTCTGAGACCGTCTCCAGCCGAGTTTACAGGTACTTGCCACACCTTTCAATCACCAAAGTCACCAAAGCACACCTTTTCTCACACAAAAGGATCACTACAACCAGATGGTTTGCCACTTCACATCTGAAGAGTGTTATCGCTTGTCTCTAGGACAACATTCCCTTTCGAGCGTATCAACCATGCTCGGTCCGGAATGATTCATCAAGCCTCACACCAAGGCTTACAACACCCCCTTAAATGGAAATTTCTATTTCCAAGTGTGACAGTAATTATCTTAGTATTTCAATATGATCACGAGCTCACCACTCTTCCAAAAGTCTACTCATCCAAGAGTTGCATCTGCCCTCTATTCCACCCTAGGAACCACACCTTACTTCTCCATGAGTCTCTCGCTCTTAGTCCTAAAAGTCCAGGTAGCTCTTCACCTTTACCTATGGGGACAACCCATTAAAGGTTGATCCATATATGTCTTGATACTTTGAGTATTGCAGTGCCTTCACCGAGCTCACCACCTTGACAAGAGTCAACTTGTTCCCGGAACCTGCGCATGCCCTCTGCTCCTTCATAGCAGCCGTGTCTTAATGCTCCACAAGTCATCCACTTATTGTCCAAGGCAAATCTCTTTTAGCTCATTGATCTTTAGCATGAGGGCAATATCCATGAAAGTCAATCTTGCATTTGTCTTCATACTCATCATAGCCATTTCATTGGCTATACCACTTATGTCTAGCCATCACATTGGCTTTGGGGCTTTCTGAATTGGGCTCATATCGTGGCCCACACACCTTCTCCTCAGGTGTCTCCGTTTGTCGTCATGCGGCGGTCTGAACTGGGGCTTATATCAAGGCCCTCACACCTTCTCTAAGGTGTCTTCGCCCGTTGTCATGGGGTGGTCTGATCCCGGGCTCCTATCACGACCCACACACCTTCTCTAAGGTGTCTTCGCCCGTTGTCATGGGGTGGTCTGATCCAGGCTCATATCAAGGCCCTCGAGACACCTTCTCTCTAAGGTGTCTTCGCCTTTCATAGGCGGTCACATCCTCCTTCAGCTGAGATGCTTCAAAGTGGCTTCAAAATTCTCTACCACCATGTGCACTATGAGAGAGATTACTACCACTGATTACATAGAAAGAGAAAGTTGCGGTATACTCCTCGCAATCCTCCACCTCAATTTCTATGTTTGGAACTTTTACGCCTTTCTGCTTGACAGCTCCACCTACACCAACTCTCTTTGGTGTCTTCGCCTTTCATCGTAGGCGCTCGCCTTTTATCACGGCGTTTGCACCCCCTCAATTAGGTGCCTCTACAACAGCTCTCTTTCCATCCTTGCATGCATTGGAAGGTCTTCGCCTGTTGTCTTCATAAAGAGCACAAGAGACTTCATGTTGTATAACTTCTACATAGTCTCTGCTCTAAGCTTCATCTGGGAACACTTCTTCTCCTTGCACATGTTGTCTCATTACAGTACCTCGTTGGATCCTACAGGTATTCCTGCACAATCTCTGTGTGCCCTCATGCAATTTCTGTTCTCTAAATTTCTCCCTATTCCTTGCTTATGTTTGACAGCAGCTCATCCTGTCACAACACCTGTCCAAGTCAAAATAGGGTGCCAATCTTTATCTCCTTGCTGTATTTCCCTTCCATTATCAGGGTCTTCATCAATTCTCCCCTAGAGAAATCACAGACACCGAATCTAACTTCTTTGGAAAAATCACCACTCCATCAGATCCTTGAACATACAGAACCCAATTGTTCCCTTGTGCCTTCGTCTTGCTAGTCTTCAACCCTTTCATTACAAACTGATATATATACGAAAATAGTACCGTATGGATAATCCTTCCACTAAGCAAGTTCCTAAGAAAGATTGGAGGGGTCACACTGGTCCCGTTTAAAACCCAATCTCCTAGACAGAACTTCTTAGGCTATATCTATCCATCATACTGTCTTTTCGTATATACAACCATTTGCTAGCTTTGTTGCGGCTTTCCTTTACAAGTGATCTGGAATATACTGGTTTAATACATGATTTCTCAACATCTGTCGAGACTACCAGTTCTTAGATTCGTTAAGATCGGTCTTCATCAATTTTCACTCTACACCTCTAATTGTCCACTTGATCGGGTGTCTAGAGTATCCCAATTTTGCCTTCCTTCAAGGCAACTAAAAAATTATCTCCTTAGCAGTTCAAAGACATGTAATTGGGTAAACATGTGCACCTTCTTCTTCTTCATCTCTTTCGACCACCATGATGACCATCGATGCCTCCTGATCGGGCAATCTATTTTGTTAATTCACCATCACCATTTTTTATCTCAAATCTTAATGATCGGACCATACCATTGCATCCAGAACGATTAAATTAGCTAGAAACAAGTCTGAAATTATCCAAATCGCATTTCAGACGGCTAAGATTTGATTAAAACAATTCTAGCCTGATTAGCGGCCCAAATTCAATCTCAGATCCGGTTGCACGTAGACTCCGCGCACAAAATCTTCTCCGTCGGCTCGGCTCAACTTGGCTCGCGGTGATGACGTGGCAGGTGGGTCCCACTATGCTGACGTTTCGCTGACTGGACGCTGACATAGCATGCCAACCGGGCATGTTGAAGCCATGCTTACGTCATGATGACGTCATTCTCATCCGGGTCTGCCACGTGGGTCGGGTCATTTAGTATTCGGGTTGGGTCAGCTCATCTGGGTGAAGAAGATGCGTGTGACACGTGGCACGTGTTTGTGTGCGTGGCCGACCCACATCCCCGACGCGTGACGATGTGTGCGGCTAGTTCCGACGTCCGATTTCAACGCGGTTTTCAACAATGGCTTCGTCTCTTCCTTCTCTACACAGTGGTATGGTCAAAACACAATTTTGACAACTTTCATTTTTGAGCAAAATCAAACACCACTTCAAACCATATGCTCTGATACCAATTGTTGGGGATTCCTACTCGCCCATGCGCGGACCGGTGGTGTGCTGATAGTTGCCTATTGGAGGCTAAGCACACTGAGATATAATATTTAACGTAGTTCAGCAAAACCGCCTACATCCACGGGAGAAGTCAATATTATCAGAGACAGATATAACAATGATTACAACACACATGGAGGAGGAGAATCACTTCACTCAAACTCTACTCCCATTGCTCTCACACTTCTGCACAAGGCAGCAGGGTTTCTGCCCTTGGCAGCCCATCACTTTCTCTCTTGGTCTCTCACATTCTGCACTCTCTCACTCAGTTTTGCTCTCTTTCTCGGTGCCTATTTATAGGCAATAATGGTGCCACAACTCCATCTCTTCTTCAACAATGGTGGCTGCCAACTCCATCTCTTCTTCAACAATGGTGGCTGCCAACCTTTGACATCTTGGATGGGTGCACATGGTTGGTGCAACTCCAGTTGCAGCTGCTGCAATTGTCAATGATTGTTGCACATTAATGGCAACCAACCCAACAAACTTGTCCTTTCCCTACCATCTATATTTGTCCATCCAAATCGTGTTTATGCTACACCCCCTTTAATGTTTGGGAAGACTATACACGTCAGCGTTTTATTTCCATGATCGGAGTATATTTTACCCAATTTCGTTTATTAAAAGCAAATCTCTTTCAATTCAGATTAAATTAAAAGGGATCACAGACTTAATCAGATGCATTATCGATAAATTTGGAATGTTGATATTAGCTTCAACTACCATCCATCGATACCTGAGTAATGTTGTGCATTGTTTAGTTACTAAATTTGGAAACATGGCCAATTATCTAAAAAAGCTAATAACTCCGTTCATTTGTAGAAAATATTTTTTTTTAAAGTGTTTTTTTTTATGAAAATTGAATTACTTTTCAATATTTAACAGTATTATAGAAAATAAATTAAAAAATATTTTTTTTATGAAAAATCGTTTATTAATGTTTTTTTTAAGTTTATTAAAGTTTACAAAAACAAAAACAAATTTAAATGTTGAAAAGATTAGGGTAATTTTTTTAAAATATATATATATATATATATATATATATATATATATATATATATATTATAACATTTACATTGAAGATGAGGCTAAAAATATTGGGTATGTCAATTATTTGACAATTTATTTTTATATATTTTATAACTTTTGGGATTGACATGAGGTTGAGTTAGGATATATTTGGTGTAACAGCTCGAAAAACTAAGATGCATTAAGATGCATGTACTTGACTAAAAAAATAAGATGCACACACTTCTTAGTCCTAAAATAAAAATAAAAATAAAAATAAAATATTGTCACCCATTATCTTTTCATGAACTTGGGGGATCTCTTGCATGGTTTGCCTGATCTCATAGGAGCTTTAAAGCATGGCGGGCAACGACATGGAAGTGGTCCATCCCAAGATAAGAACCCATTCATGCTACTTCCATTATTCTCAAACAATTTATCTACTTGGTTGTTGACATTTTCAGAGGCATTGATTGATATTCAATAAATGCAATGGTGAAATTTTGAAAGCAAAAAAATTGATAGAACAACGAATCTCATTACCGAAAAGCAAAATTGTTAGCGTACAGATACAGTAGCAAGGCAAAATGCTGGTCCCAACAAAGATAATTCGCTGCCACCAATTTAAACCAAGCCAATAATTGTTCTATCGGCAAAATAATCGGTTCAGCTTTTACATCAAACGCCAATGAAAAACATTAATTCGGAATTCGGATTTTTGCATTCAAAACATTAATTTTCCATTTTCCATTGAATAAAAAATGGAAGTTTGCTTCTTCTCCTTACAAAATGTAGGTTTAAATTCGGAATTTCATTAATATTGAGCTACTGAGATAAATTAAGGCCTTATATATGAATTAAGGATCGGGACAGAAGGAATTCTTGGGAATTTAGTGGACGGATTCATATCTATAATTAATGCGCTCCGGGTTCAATAGCCATGTCCATGCAAGGACGATGTAAGCTTCCCACTGACTCTTCTTTTGCCGTCTAGTGCGAAATTCTACGAACTAGAGCTCGCAGGGGAAGATATTAAAAACAAATGGGAAAAAGAGACCAAACAAGGCTAGCGATGCACGCCCTATTTGTAATTTAGCTCTGGAAAGGATGGATGGCGGCATGGGGCAAGATTTTATGGTCCAATTCATTATTCATCCTTGGCGGCTGAGTTGTCCCATGAAAGCGTCGTCCCTTGAAAAACATTTTTGGTAAAATTGCAAAACTATTTGAAAACCCAAAGTTTAATGCTACAAAATGAAGTATTTGGATTTTAAGCATGACATTCCGTAATAACATGAAGTAATTTTAAACATAGAGATTGTTAATTTTATGTTATTACAATGTAAAAAATAACTCCACTCAAATTTACAAACATCTTGACAATACAAACATCCCTGAGAAAAAAAAAAAAAAAAAAAGAGGTTTAAACAGTGATATTAGGGTTAATTTGATTTAGACGTCACCCCTGACAAAAAAATAAAATAAAATAAGACAGCGATACAAGGGGTTGATTTAGACGTCGAAGGTGGGTCTAGGACGGCAGGACCTGTACTAAAGTTCCTACTGTTAGCAAACAAAGCAGAAATTTCACACGGTTTGCATTCATGGCTATCCCCTTCTATCCACAAGAATTGATTTACCATATGAATATGGCTGATCGGTTAACCTGATAACACACTCGTCTGGACTGCAAATCCTCCTTTAGCTCTTCGTAGTTTTGTATTTTGGGCAAGCAAAATTGCTAGTTACTAATAAAACAAGAACCTTGACGATAGCTAGAGGGGCACTAGGTTATATGGTACCTGAATGGAATAAGATTAGCACTTGAAGAAGATGTTTATAGTTATGGAGTTGTGATCTTAAAGATCGTCTTTTGTAGAAGAAACATGGAAATTAACGTATAAAAACCAGAGGAAGAAGTTCTACTTTCTAACTGGGCATACGAACTTTTGATTGAAAGAGAACTAGACAAGCTTGATCGTGGTGAATATGTAGACTGACAGAAATTGATGTATGTATGGTGGTTGATAAAATATCCAAAGTGAGAAGTTGTGAATTGTTAGCATACAGATACAGTAGCAAGGCAAAATGCTGGTCCCAACAAAAATAATTCGCTGCCAATAAAGTAGACTGACTGAAATTGATTGAAAGAGAATTAGACAAGCTTGATCGTGGTGAATATGTAGACTGACAGAAATTGATGTATGCATGATGGTTGATAAAATATCCAAGTGAGAAGTTGTGAATTGTTAGCATCCAGATACAGTAGCAAGGCCAAATGCTGGTCCCAACAAAAATAATTCGCTGCCACCAATTCACACCAAGCCAATAATTATGAAGTGAATTATTCTTGTATTTTTAAAATAAAAAATACAAAGCTACATGTTTATTATATTCTCACTGTCTAATAATTATGAAAGAATCTTGGGCAATAAATCATCATACTTCATTGGAGATGCATCAACAAAGTTTATAAAAAATTTAGATATTCATAAATAATCCATCGAGTCTCGAGCATCCATATGATTATTCATTATCTATTATTACTTATTATTCTATAAAAATATAGCTTATATATATATATATATATATATATATATATATATATATATATATATATATATATATATGTATTGTATATGAAGTATTTACATATTAAATGATAATATTATACATATTTATGAGTTTTATGCCAATATTAAGATATGAATATATTTTATTGTATTAAAAAAAAATCTAAATGTTCGACAATTATAAATATATATTTCAGGTTAATTTTGGGTGAATTTCGGGTCGAGTTTGATAATATCTATACCCTACCCATTATCCATTGAGTACGGTAACTATCTAACAAATTCCCACACATTCAGGTCAAGCTGAATTGATATCCATTTGGTTCGAATTAAATCGTCATATCTACAAGTCAGAATTTAAAACTATGATGATAATTATTTTTATTCATGCATTGACTTAAGTTAAACCTGGTTGACCCTCCAAGCCTTGCCTAGTCAACCCCCAAGTTGATTTTGAAAATTATGATAATAACTACTTTTATCTTTATATTAACCCAGGTCAACATGAATTGATCCTCCTGACCCGTGACTCAAGTTTTGTCCCGAATTGACTTCCATGTTGGATTTTAAAATTATGATAATAACTAATTTTATTTTTACATTGACTCAAGTTATCTAGGGTTGATTCTCTTGACCTGTGACTTGGACCTTACCTTTGGTTGACACCCGAGTCGCGTTTTAAAACTATGATGATAATTATTTTTATCTTTACATGTTTTAGTTTAATAAAAATATTGAAAGTTTTTTTATAAAAATATTTTAGGAATAAAAAATAAAAAATATTGTTTTTAAAAATATATTATCTATATCTCATATTTTAAAAGTACAAAAATTCATTTTAAAATTATTTTTATATTTTTATCTTTTTTACTTCAACTAAATATATTTTTAGCTTCATTGTTTTTGTTTCAATTATCTTAGCAAAATAACAAAACGATACCTAATAAAACGTTGATATACCATCATTTTAAGAAATTTCCAGTCCGTCTCTTCGATGGTTTTGTGGATTCAAAGAATTCGTATTTCACACACAAATAAATATGTGAACGTAAAATTCGTATTTCTTAGTTCGGATTCTTCCGCTCCCAATTTCCCAATGATATTTATTATTATTTTTTGACCTACCAATCTTCCCGTTGACTTTTAGATAAAATGGAAGGGCACAAGTCGTCTAGTACAGACAAGGGTGTATTTTCGTGTGTGCTTGTCTATTTACTAAATATTTGACCTGTACTCGGTACTCTGCAGCAAGTTATATATATATATATATATATTTTAATCTGGATATACAGCTATTTTAACATATTTTTATATAAAAAAAATTCAAAGTGTAAATAAAAAACTTTATCTAGATATCTAATTAAATAAATTGAAAATTATCAATGTAAATAAATGAAATAAATCATTAACAATAACTAAAGAAGAAATTAAAAAAATCAAGTGATGAATATAGATCAAGATATTTAATTTTGCAAAATGAAATATTTGTCTGTTTGTATCTACTAAATTATTTTTTAAAATCAAAATACAATGCAAGGAAAGGGGAAAAAAATACAATGCAAGGCCGAACATATCAAAAATATTTTTGTAAAATAAATATTTTTTTTATAAAATAAAACTTATCTATATAAAAAAAGGAAAACAATTCTTAAAAAAATAAATATAAAACAAAACATTTTTTTTAAAAAAAACACCTCTATTCAAAAAAGACTTGCAAACCCCATGACTTAAGTCATAAGATCAAGATAAACCAAAAGAAAATAAATTAAAAATAACCACAAAATCAATCTTTTAAAAAAAATGTAGAATGATAAAATCATAAGAGAAAATAAGAAAAAAAGAATCCTTAGTTGTGTCAACTCTTAAAACTCATGATCCATGTTATCATATCAGAAGCACAACAAATAGAAAAACCACGAAACTCAATGCCCAATAAATCAAACACTGAAGGATGAAACTGGAGAAAAAAATAAATCAAACAAAAAATTGTAATTAAAATAATGAGCGTGAAAATAAAAAAAAATAATTGGAGGGTTAAATTAAAAAGAAAAAACACTTTAACAAAAGAAAAAAGAAATCAAAAGAGTAAGGGCTAAATTAAAAAAAAAACATAAACTTTGATTGAAGGATGAAAACAACAAAACTTTAACAAAAAAAGCAAGAAAAAAAATTAGAAATCAAAAGAATAAAGACCGAATTAGAAAAAATAACATAAAAAATTGTAATTTAAGGGCCAAGGATGAGAATAAAAAACAAAAAACATAAGGGCTAAAATTAAAAAAATAGGAAAAACATGCGCTTTATCTGGAAGAGAGGGAAAAGAGTGAAAAAAGAAAAAGAAATGATCATCAACAACAAATCGTTATCACGTGCCGCACCAAGAGAAAATTAAAGCTGGGCATGATGGCGATTCCAATAACATGGCAGAACAACAAATTTGGCCACTAGAAGAAGCAACATGAGTCGTCCAAAAAGCACGAGTGTCTCTCAGACGCCCATGCATGAAAGCCAGACAACTACAACCTTTTGATTTAAAAATTAATTATTTATAACAAAAAGTCCAAAATATCCTTATGATTCTTGTCTCATGTGAAAAAATGAAAACACCCCTGAATACCACCCCCCAGGCATAAAAGTCATTTTATAATTTTGTAAAAAACATTAAAAAATATCCTTGCCCAGCGTTCAATTCTTTTTAGTGGAGGGCTAATTTTACTATTTATAAAAGTTAAAAAGACAAAAATAACCCATTTCAATCATTTAGTGATCAATTGATTATTGAAAATGACCATTTCATTCCTTTAATTGTCATTGAAAAAGACACGAAACCACTCTCCAAATCATTAATTAACTGTCACAATGAATAGTTCTTCGTGTCGGAGTGCACAGTGATCTCCGCAGCGTTTTGCCTACACGTTTTATTGTTTCTGTTTAATATATGACAACGTAAGAAACACCTACACCATTCTGACAAGTCAACTATAATAATACATAAAGCTTTCTTCAGGCAGCCTATATATTCACTCTTAAAGTGGATTGCAGATTAAGGAAGATGGCTCCTGCACTCTCTGATATCTTGAGAATCACGTCTAGCTTACTTGTGCTTATGTTACTAATGTTTTGCATGGGAGCAATTAACTTGGAGGCCCAAGTTGGGAACCTTGCTTCTGATGAAGGTACATATATATATTTAATTTCAAGGAAAGGGAAAAAAAAAATACAATGCAAGGCCGAACATATCAAAAATATTTTTGTAAAATAAATATTTTTTTTATAAAATAAAACTTATCTATATAAAAAAAGGAAAACAATTCTTAAAAAAATAAATATAAAACAAAACATTTAAAAAACAAAAAACACCTCTATTCGAAAAAGACTTGCAAACCCCATGACTTAAGCCATGAGATCAAGATAAACCAAAAGAAAATAAATTAAAAATAACCACAAAATCAATCTTTAAAAAAAATGCATAAGAGAAAATGAGAAAAAAAGAATCCTTAGTTGTGTCAACTCTTAAAACTCGTGATCCATGTTATCATATCAGAAGCACGACAAATAAAAAAACCACGAAACTCAATCCCCAACAAATCAAACACTGAAGGATGAAACTGCAAAAAAAATAAATCAAACAAAAAATTGTAATTAAAATAATGAGCGTGAAAATAAAAAAAATTAATTGGAGGGTTAAATTGAAAAGAAAAAACACTTTAACAAAAGAAAAAAAAATCAAAAGAGTAAGGGATAAATTAAAAAAAAAAAAAAATGACCATTTCATTACTTTAAGCTTTCTTCAGGCAGCCTATATATTAACTCTTAAACTGGATTGCAGACGAAGGAAGATGGCTCCTGCACTCTCTGATATCTTGAGAATCACGTCTAGCTTACTTGTGCTTATGTTACTAATGTTTTGCATGGGAGCAATTAACTTGGAGGCCCAAGATGTGAGCCCTGCTCCTGATGAAGGTACATATACATATATTTTTAATTTGGTTCAGATGGGCAGATTCTTTAATGTTTAGAGGAAGACATGCAGTTGTAATGCCTTCTAGCAGGAGTTTTTTTATCTGCAAAGTCCTCACTGCGTCATATACCGTTCAATAATACAGTCATCAAATTTGATTGTATTGCCGAATTAATTCTGTAACCATGTTACTAATTGCATCTTGCAGTGAGGTTTTAGCAGAATTCTGTGTTTTTTGCAAACTTTTTTTGATTTAATTTTGATTTATGCAGTGAAAGCCTTGCTTGAAGTAGCAACACAACTGGGCAAAAGAGGCTGGAATCGCAATATGAAACTGTGCAATAATACAAAAGATGCTGACAATGAAGTTGTTTGCAACTGCGCATTTCCTGGGGGAACGTGCCACGTTGTTGCCATGTATATTTCTTCACTTACCACTCCATGCTTTTGTTTTCAGTTTAAATTTGAGGTACGAAGGATTCTGATGGGGCTAGTTGAAGGAATTAACAAAATACTAAATGTGTGGCTAAGTAGTTACACTCATAATTTTCTTTTTAATTTTACTCTTCAATAATTTAATATATATTTTTATTTAGTTTTTTTTTTAAATTATTTTTTAATATTAAATTGTTTTAGGAATTATACTTCATAATTTTCCTCTATTTGTTTTAGTTATATATTGATATCATGGATTTCATTTTTTTCCTTGATTTCAATATTAAATATATTGGTAGTGGAATTTTTATTTTTTATGAATTTATCTTAATTTTATAATTTAAGTTACAGATTTAACAGATTAACCTGGATTTACTTTTTCAATATTTTTGACCTTTTCTAATTTAATATATTTTTAATTGGGCTTAGTCATTTTTTTATTTAATTTCTATAAGGTTATCTCTTTTTTATTTTACCAATCTACAACTTATTTTTTTTAACAAAATTTATACTCCACTATTAGGCTTTTTGAAAATCGAGTTTAGTAGTTTTTTTCAATTTGATTTCTATTGAGTTATTTTGGTCTAAATGATTTGAATTTTTTTTTTCGATTTCAACCGTCAGCATTAGATCTATTGAAAATAGAACTTTGTAATTTTTTTATTTGTTTTTTGTGAAGTTATTTTGTCTCTTATTCTAGGTTACAAGTTTAATAGGTTAGCCAGAGTTAACTTAGGTTTTTTTTTTGTAATTTTTAAATTGATTTTTGTACAATTTCAATCTTCAACATTGGGTTGGTTAAAAATTGATCTTCATATTTTTTTTTATTTTTTTTGTTATCCCGATCTCATGACTCGAGTTGTGTGTTTGGAGGTTAACCATGGTTAACTTGGGTAGCTTTTTTTTATTATTTTTTTTCTATTTTATCCTTCAAAAATATTGGGTTGATTAGTAATTGATCTTTATAATTTTTTTCAATTTTTTTTATAAGGTAAACATGATCCTCGATCACAAACTTGACTAGTTAACTATGATCGATTTAATATGTCATTGTTTTAATATTTTAAAAAAATATCATCCAATATATCACCAAATAAATATTTAGAAAATATGTCATTTAATATGCATTATATTTCAAGTTAAAAAATAAATTTTTTATTAGAAAACATATTAATAATGCTTAAATAATTTTTTATGCTAAAAAAATAATCCGTAGCACCGGAAAATAATACAGTGGAGGACTATTTGTGGTGGGTTAAATCTCCTCATAAACCCCATTCGATAGTTGAATTTTATTTTGAGAAATTCAGATGCAATTCATTAGCAGTAAAATTATATAAAATCAAGCTAAACATGTAGTGAATAGCAAAGAAAGGATCTTCAGCGAAGAAAATGGTCCATTTGTCAGAAGTTTAGGCTTAAGAGTTTAAAATCATCCGAAGAAAAGCATTGAGGAGTTCTGTCTTGTATTTTCTTGACATATGATTGTATTGAGGAGTTGATGGGTCCATGTGTTCTCGCAATGCAGATATCTGAAAAGGCAAGATCTTAACGGTACTCTCCCAAAGGCTATCGAGAAACTACCACACCTTAAACATCTGTAAGCAGTGCTTCAAATTACTACATTTCTACAGATTGAGCACCGTGAATTTGTGTTGTATGATTCGATTTTATTAGAACTCTATCGGCTCTGCAGAGATCTCTGGGCCAACTACCTGAGTGGCAATATACCACCTGAATGGGCTAATACCACGCTGGAATTATTGTAAGAAAATACTTCATTCATGTTTTCTAGCCAAGGAATTGCTTACTCATAATTAATAGATTGTATAAACAACAGGTCTATCGGCGTGAATCGGTTGACAGGAAAGATTCCTGGCTATCTGGGAAGGATTACCACACTTAGATCCCTGTATGCATTTTTCTACTAGTCTATTCGTGTCTTTTTTTTTATTTAAATCTGTTCAATTGTTTAGTAAGGAGTAATCCTGAGAGCTGGCATTTATGCAGGAACGTTCAGAACAATATGTTTTCTGGAACTGTTCCCCCTGAGCTTGGAGGCTTGGTTAACCTGGAGAATCTGTCAGTTCATTCGACCTTTTGCATTAGAAATTAAGTCCTAACTGATTATTGAATGCTAAGTGTTTTTCTCCTTTTGTGATTGCAGAACTCTCAGTGCCAACAATCTCACTGGAGAGTTACCCCAGGCTCTCATTAATCTTACCGGATTGAAGGAACTGTAGGTTCTCATTTCTCATGGTTATTGTGTATCATACTCATTAGTTGCAGTATTTGATATTACAGATGCATCTCTTTACTCTCCAAGTTTCATGATTCTGTGTTTTCCGTTCGGCGAATGCAGAAGGCTTAGCAGCAATAACTTCACTGGAAGAATACCTGATTTTATTCAGAGCTGGAAACAACTTGATACATTGTATGTGCTAGTTTCTACCACAAGCTCTGAATCTCATCACTGAAGCAGAACCCTAATCCCCCTTTAATTTTGTATTAACAGAGAGATCCAAGCTGGTGGTTTCACTGGACCCATTCCTTCAAGCATTTCTCTCTTGACTAAGCTAACTGATCTGTAAGATATTTGTTTTAAATTTATGGTCTCAGCTACAACTTTAATCCTGAACATCTCACATTTTTATGTTGCCTACTATTGAGCAGAAAAATAAGTAACTTACTTGGAGATGGTTCAGATTTTCCCAACCTAGAATCTATAGCAGGCATTAAATATCTGTGAGTTATTCTTGCAGCTGATACTCTCATATCAGGATCATATTTAATTTACAACACAGCATATATATTTAGCTTACATGAAATTAATGTATATTGCAGGCTGTTGAGCAACTGCAACTTGTCAGGAAAGTTTCCCATATATTTGACCAGAATGGCACACTTGAAAATTTTGTAATTTACTCTATCCCTTATACATCGTCCATTCTGTCTTTAGAATGCAGCTAAATTATTATTTGTAAATAACTTTCAAAATGCATTATGAATCTCAGTTTTGGTCTTTAATTTATTTTTTTTCCTTCTTTTCGAAAACAGGGATCTCAGTTTCAACAGATTAAATGGTTCACTTCCAACAAATTATGATGGCCTACAAAGCTTGGAGAAAATGTCAGTATACCATACAAGAAATTAATGTTTGTCATATGAAAGTATAGTTGTTAAATTTAGACCGCAAGTTGACCTAGAAAATCCAGGACTCAGAGCCTGACTAGGGCCGAGATTCCGGTTGTACCATACAAGACATCGAACTCAAAGTATAGTTGTTAATTTCCAAATAAGTTCGCAAATTAATGTTTGCAAACATGATGGGGTCAATATCTTGTAAAAAAAATGGAACAAAATGCATTTGTTTATATAAAAAAGTTGACCTGAACTGACCTAATCTTTTTTTCAAGTTAGTCTCTGCAATGATAGCCTTGGACAAATGTTCAACCAAATGACCATTCTTACTTTCTGCATAGGTATCTTACATGGAACATGTTTACAGGACCCATCCCAGAATGGATCAACGAAAGAGTTGCTCGCTAGTATGTTAGCTTTTTTCTTAATTTCTGTATACAAATATGATTTTTGAGATTCTTGTTCGTAATATATTTTCTTTTTACTCAATTAGAATTATTGAATATTTTATCTATTAACTCCCATGAAAGACAGAAATGATCATCAACTTCAGTTCGCCTTTATGTAACATTCTCAGCCCAAAAGCATAATCATGAACTTCAGGTTTCCCTTATCCTATAACAGATGCGTGTCTGTAGGTTTAATAACATGTCCTAGTCTTTGAAGAGCTATACTGATGAGAAGCTGATAAACAGATGATCCTTCCCAGTTTCCAGATAGTTTTCAGTACAGCTGTGCATGAATGATCAAACTATCTCCAAGGTTTCATTTTGTTAGTGTCCTAGGATAGAAGGGACAAATACAATAGGGACAAAAATGTATTTGGCTGCAGTGTCGAAGATGAAGATATAAAAATAAACTTGTCGAAGTGAGGACATGTCCTTTCTGTCCCAACTGTCTTCATCTTTTCTATGTATTCATCTCCTGTCTTGAGATAGCAACCAAAAGCTAACCAATTGAAATATCTTCCAAGTGTCTGTCTATAACATGTGCATGCGATTTTCTAAAAAATTCGGAAATACTGGCTGAATGTTTAAGGAAGCTATCTTTGTGTGCAGCGAAATCGATCTTTCTTACAACAATTTTACTTCGGAAGCAAAATGTAGGGAAACACTGTAAGATTGATTTCATTTTCCTTGCCTTACCTTTGATTTTGAATTCTGCTTCTTCTTACATCACCATTCACTTCATAACCTTAAAAACTTAACTCTTCTTGTCTTGCCAGAAATCTGTTCAAAAGTACTTGGGGAGGGAACGATTCGTAAGCTTCTACTTTGATAAATATCTAAAACATAGATCATTTTTTTTCTTCTTCTCTGTCATTTCTTTTAAATAAGCTGATGATTCTATCTGGCCAATCTTTCCAGGAAACCTGTTGAGTGCCTGAGTGTTTGTTCTGAAGGTACTCTTAAATTTTTAAAGCTATCCGCTTTCTCATTTCTATATTCATTAGATCATAGCATCTCAGTCATAAACGCAATGGTCTGCATCATCATCCTCTGAAAAGAAATCGAATCTAAGACCTTCAACTGGTGTAGGAATAAACAACCAGTTGATCCCAAAAGCCTAGACAAATGTTAACGGACAAACTTATTCCTATTTTCACTAGATAATATTGTCTCTGTCATAAATGTTCTGCATACTGGACCGAAAGCAAACACAAATAAAACACAAACAAGCAGATTTACGTGGTTCCCCAAAACCGGGTACGTCCGCGGAGACAGCAGATTGTATATTATTGAAGGAATGATATAAACACTCAACTCAACCCGATACAATCCCAGAAAACCCAGTGTTTGACTCTTACGCTCACTCACTCTCTCCTATCTGCTCTCTTTCACTCTCACACACTTCCTCTGCACACTCAACTCTCTGCACTCTCTATGTCTCCATTTATAGGAGAAAGAAGAGCCTTGGCAGTAATCCATGTGCAGCCTAATAAATGCCAACCAACTACTACAATAAAAAAGTTGGTTGGAAAAAGATTGACAAATTTGCTAGTGGGCCTATAACACCTTTGTGTGGGCCTTTACATTGTGTGTCCCACCACGATTTCCACTCCAGGAGGAAAAGGATGCTCCTGCATCACAAAATCTTTATTTGCTTTTGTGTTTGATTGTTTCTGTTCTGTTTGCTTCGATTTAGCAGACGGTCTGATCCTAACATTTCTTGTGTTATAATCTGGTTAATCATATCAGTGGCCATGAACATTTTTATTTCTATGTATAGAGCGATATTCAGTGCACATAAATTGTGGGGGACCAGAAGCCACCATTGGAAACACCATCTACGAAGCAGATAATGACCCAGGAGGTGCAGCAAAATATGTGTTTAAAAAAGAGGTGGATTGGCAAACAAGTACCACAGGACATATCTGGGATGTTCCTGCTTCCTTGGATAAATACATAGCACAAAACAAGTCCATGCTCAGAATGGACAACTCTGTATTGTACACAAATGCACGCCTCACTCCTTTGTCTCTCACATACCACGTTCCCTGTCTGGCAAATGGGAATTACAAAGTCAAGCTGCACTTTGCAGAGATAGTAATCAGGGATAACAGATCCTACTACAGTCTAGGAAGACGGATATTTGATGTTTATATTCAGGTAAGTATTAATTGAAAGATCATAGATTCATTCCTTATGCAATAGGTGACAGCTTAATTGAACAATTGTTCACGCAGGACATTGTTGTGTTAAAGGATTTTGATGTTGTGAAGGAAGCGAGAGGGGTGGATAAGGTATACATTCATAATTATACAGCACTTGTAACCAATGGAGCTTTAGAGATCCGCCTTCATTGGGCTGGGAAAGGAACCACAACGTCTCCCAAAAAAGGAATATATGGTCCTCTAATATCAGCCATTGATGTGGAATCTGGTAGGTTGACATATAATGGAATGACATGGTAATGAAGGAATAAACTGTGATCTGACAATACTTGCACTTGCTGCAATTCTATTTCTGCCTAGACTTCAAGCCTCCTAACAAAGGCAGGAGGAAGAGATTCATTGTCGCTGGGGCTGTGGTTTTGTCACTATTCCTCGTTTTCATACTTCTATCCTCTCTCTGGTGGAAAGGTTATTTGGGAGGAAGGAAATCGAGGGATCGAGGTACAGTTGATACATTTATTTTATTTTGCAAATTCTAGTAAGAATCCAGTCACAATAATAACACGGCAATAAACAATTTTCTGCATCTTATTTGCTGTTTACTTGTAGGACTGCAAAAACTATGTTCTTCCTTTGATGAATCATTCATGCAGAACATCTAATATATACATATCTCTTTGTTCCTTGGGCAGAACTTGTTGGGTTAGATCTGCTAACTGGTATCTTCACCTTCAGTCAAATCAAAGCCGCAACGAATGACTTTGATCCAGCAAACAAAATTGGAGAAGGCGGTTTTGGCTGTGTCTACAAGGTATAGTACAGATTTTTGTTTTCATCTAGCTACTTATCTACTATATTATTTCTTTTTTCTTATCAATGTAGCAATTGTCAACATTTTTTGTCAACCTTTCTCCAACCACCATGACTTTTGTCATTATAGTAGTTGGTTCTGCACATGGGTTGCTGCCAATGCTTCTCCATTCACCTATAAAGAGAGTGCAAGAGAGTGCAGTGTGTGTAGTGAAGTGCAGAGAGAAGAAGACAGTGCAACTTTGAGAGAGAGTGCAAGTGTAGATTTGAGAGAAACACCGAGTGAAGAGTGAAACACTGGGTTTTGTGGGGTTGTATTGGGTTGAGTTGAGTGTTTGTATCATTCCTCCATTAATATACAATCTGCTGCCTCCGTGGACGTACCCGGTTTTGGGGAACCACGTAAATCTGCTTGTTTGTGTTTTATTTGTGTTTGCTTTCGGTCCAGTATGCACAACAATCAAATCAGCAAGGAATTACCTAGTGAACTTATTTTCTTTGTCTAAAATTATTCTCATTGCAGGGAGAACTATCAGATGGCACTCAGATTGCGGTTAAGCAGCTTTCGGCGAAATCAAAACAGGGGAATCGTGAGTTTGTGAACGAAATAGGCATGATTTCTGCTCTGCAACACCCAAATCTTGTTAGATTGTATGGATGTTGCATTGAGGGGAAGCAATTGCTGCTGGTATATGAATACATGGAAAACAATAGCCTTGCGCATGTTTTGTTCGGTAGGCCTCTGATCACTTCCCCATAGTATCTTATGTAAAGTAATGGGAAAGAAAACAAGTTCTTTTAATGGCATATAAATAGAATTAGTGAAGAAGAAATTGATGGGTTGGGTTATGCATGATGATTACAGGGACAAAGGAAATCCAGGCAAAGAAGCTAGACTGGCGTACAAGGCAGAGGATATGTTTAAGTATAGCGAAAGGTCTGGTTTTCCTGCATGAGGAGTCGACACTCAAAATTGTTCATAGAGACATAAAAGGTACCAATATCCTTCTTGACAAGGACATGAACGCCAAGATATCTGATTTTGGAATGGCCAAGCTTGATGACGAGGACAACACCCACATCGACACCAGAGTTGCTGGAACAATGTGAGTTTCTGATATTAACACATGAAAAATCCTGAAAAGAAGACATTAACAAACTGTAAGGAAAACACACAAGTATTGTCATTTATCTAAGATAGCTTTTAGTCTTAAACAGTATGATGCTGTAACTGGGCTCAAGTGCCGATGGAAGGGGTTAGCTTAAAAATATGTGGTAGGCAGGCAGGCATTTAGGGTTCAAATCACACACTGAAGGGTTCTCATGGATCAGGGCCTCCCCATCTATGGCTGTGTTCCTCTAAGAGTAATCCTTGGAGAGGTTTAGCCTGGTTGCTAAATGAATATACTATTCACATTATCATCCAGGGTTCGAAATCCTATTTAGGCTGCAAGAAATATAATTTTGCCTATTGAAAACAAAAACAAACAATAGACATTTAGCATTTTTTACATGTTTTAGAGAAGCAAACTAGTAAAATGTCTCTGAGTTATTCTTTCTGTGCAGGGGATACATGGCACCGGAATATGCATTATATGGTTACTTAACTTACAAGGCAGATGTATACAGCTTTGGTGTTGTAGCATTGGAAATTGTTTCTGGGATGAACAACGTCAAATTTAGGAGGGATGAGAATTTTGTATGCCTTCTAGATTGGGTAAGTTATGCCCATTTAGTCTCTTAATTGTCTGTTCATGTTTACTCTTAGTCAGCTATATATCTATTTTTTATTTTTTTTTGGTTATTTCAGGTTCTATATTTACAAAAAAATGGGGACATAATGGCGATGGTTGATCCAAGATTGGGGTCTGAATTCAACAAGAAAGAAGTGGTTAGAATGATCAATGTAGCCCTGCTATGCACAAATCAGTCTCCAGCACTTAGACCTACAATGTCTACAGTAGTGAGCATGCTTGAAGGAAAAACTGATGTCGAGGATCTCGTCATGGTTCCAAGCACATTGGTTGATCCATCAGGGTATGCTACGGCCTTACATAAAAAGTTTGCTCAATCTTCTGTCAATGGAAGTTTAAGTGAATCTCAGTCCCTCGTGAAGTCATCAGAGGGACCATGGACTGCTTCTTCCTCTTCATCGGCCCAGGATCTTTATCCAATTAGTAAAAGCTGATGCCACGAACCACAAATTTTTTATCATGAAAAATCATGAATAAGAAACGGATTGAAATTAAAGTTGATTAATAAATCTTGAATAAATATAAGTTTTACAACAACAATTCTCACATCTATGAATAGGTTTATAAGATTCTCCTTAAATTGTGCAGATTAAGTTGCATGCATAATAGAAAAAAAAGGCCAAATATTGGCTGATGAAGCTTTTGGTTCCCATATCTATATATGCTCTCACTATTTTCACCTATTGAAGATATCTTATTAGTGATAGAAGGAAGAAAAATAGATATCCTGCTGAATTAACTTATATTTACCAATTTATGTGATATAGCTTCTAATTAACGCAATAATATATATATATATATATATATATATATATATATATATATATATTTGAAATAAATTTAATAGATCATCCGGCAATAAAATGGGAACTTCAAATAATAATTAATGATAATAATTCTCTTTTCGATAACATATACATGTAAAAAGAAAAATACAATACTAGAGCTGAATTTATACCAGGATTTGTCTGCAAGGTGTGGGCAAAGCTTTGAAACAATGATCCGTGCTCTGATGCATTGCGATTGGGCTAAACAAATTTGATTGGTTACTGTTTTTTTCGAAGGTATAGCTAGGTCATAGGTGGCTGCAGCAGCAACATCTTTTCTCAAGTAACAGTGATCAAATTCGGAGGTTTATTACAATTTTCTCATGTAACAGCAACTCCCTCGGTAATCTTGGTAGAGTGGGATGAGAGTGGAAACTGATTTATTGGGATTTCTGGATGCATTGGCAGAGCTACCAATATGAATTATGCTGATCTTAATGCCATGAGGTTTTGGCTTTTCATTACATAGAACAAGGGGTATATATTGGATAGTGATTCCTCAGGAACAATATTGGAAATAATAGATGGCCATATCAATCCAGCATAGAACTGGGAATAGTGCTGCGGATTTTCTTGTTAAAGGGTAGAATAAACAGATCATTGAGAATTATAGATTAAGGGTAGAATAGTATTTTCAGTTTAATATATATATACTTTCTTTGTATTTAGGTTAACATTAAGCACTCATAATAAACAGATCATTGAGAATTGTAGCATCCTTTTTGTGTTTGATCTTAATTATTTTAACATGGTATTAGAGCTGGTTTTATGGAACGAGGCTTAATCTCGAATACAGCTTTCGCGGATCCAACTTCTGCAAAAAAAAATTTGGAGTGATATTTTGTCTTCTGCTTTTGCAAAATTTGGTATTTCGTTAGTTTCTGCAATTATTTTGGTATTTCTTCTTCCCTTCAGCTTCTGCAATTTGGTATTTGGTATTTGCGTTTAGTTTCTACAAATTTGTTTTGTGTTTTGAAGTAATCGTATAATTTCGAGAAGATATTTGTTTAGTTTCGTAATCTCTATTCAGTTTCTGCAATTTGGTATTTTGTTTTCCGCCGCTTTTGCATTTTGGTTCTCTGTGATTGTTGATTATGGCTACTGAAAGAGATGATTAGTCCGTGAGTGTGAGGTTGGATGGGAAGAACTATTCGTATTGGAGCTATGTAATGAGAAATTTTCTTAAGGGTAAGAAGATGTGGGGATATGTCGTGGAACTTATGTGGTACCTAAGAATACTGAAGAAGGAGATACTGCTTTGATAGATGCATGAGAAGCAAACAATGCAAAGATCATTACTTGGATCAACAATTCTGTTGAGCATTCTATAGGTACGTGGTTGACGAAGTATGAGACAACAAAGGAGGTTTGGGATCATCTGCAACGGTTATTCACACAATTAAATTTTGCAAAACAGTATCAGTTAGAGAATGACATACGAGCTCTTCACTAAAAGAATATGAGTATTCAGGAGTTCTATTCTGCCATGACAAATCTTTGGGATCAATTGGCTCTTACAAAATCAGCATAATTAAAAGCATGTAGTGCTTATATTGAACGTAGAGAGCAGCAATAATTGGTACAATTTTCTAACAACACTTTGTAGTGATTTTGAAGGACTTAAAGGTTCAATACTGCATCGCTCTCCATTACCTTCGTTGACTCGGTTGTCGGTGAGTTATTGGTTGAAGAAATACTTCTGTAATCGTATTCTGCAAAGGGTATTCTTTCTGTTTTGAATCCTTCTATACTAGCAGTACCCTCTAAGCAATTCTCCAATCACCACCATAAGCCTTACACAAGGGTTGGCTTCAACAAGTGCGCTTCGTAGCGTAAAGGTCATTGGAAGGCTCGGTGTCCTAAGTTAAGACAAACAGAATCAAGCTTGGAAGCCTGGCAGCCAGTTACAATCTAATGCTCATAGACCACCTCAGGGTTATAAACCACCATACCACAATACCGTAGCAGTAACTTTTTCAGGCTCTATTATCGATCCTAGTTCTTTGGTTGAGCAATTTCGGAAGTTTCTCTCCTTGCGCCCACAAGCAATGTCCTTTTCTTCTTCCATAGGTCAGTTGTCTCATAGTTCCTCAGGTATGTCACATTTCTGAATGGGTTTTGGATTCTGGTGCTTCACATCATATGTCTCCAAATTATTCATCTTTGACCTCTCGTTTCCTCTTCGCCCTCCATTCCTGTTATGACCGTTGATGGCACTCTCATGCCCTTAGTAGATGTTGGTTTTGTTGTCACACCTCACTTGTCTCTTCCTAATGTCTATCTTATTCTGAACCTCAAATTGAATCTTGTTTTTGTTGGTCAAATATGTGATTCTGATGATTATTTAGTTATTTTTTCCTCTTTTTTTGTTGTGTACAGGATCTACAGTCTCAGAAGTTGATTGGGACAGGTCGTAGGGAGAATAGACTATATATTTTAGATGAGTTAAAAGTGTCATTTCCCGCCGCTGCTATTACTATTGTCGATTTGTCCTATTTTCATTTGAGTCTTTCATCTTCTAGTTTTTATTTATGGCATTCTCTTATAGGACATGTTTCATCTTCTCGTTTGAGACTTTTGGCATCCACATGAGCTTTAGGAAATTTGAAAACTTATGACAATTCTAATTGTAGTAGATGTAAATTGGCAAAAGTTTTCGCTTTACCTTTTAATCGAAATATTTGTGTTTCTTCTTCACCATTTGACTTGACTCATTCTGATGTATGGGGACCTTCTCCTGTTGCCACAAAAGGAGGGTCTCAATATTATGTCTCTTTTATTGATGATCATACTCGTTATTGTTGAGTTTATTTAATGAAACATCGTTTTGAGTTCTTTGAGATATATGCAGCTTTTCGATATCTTATCAAAACTCAATATTCTATTGTGATCAAATGTTTTAAGTATGATTTGGGTAGGGAATACACTTCTAATAAATTTTGTCAATTGCTTGCCTTAGATGGAACCATCCACCAAACTTCATGTATAGATACTCCTGAGCAAAATGATGTTGCTGAAAGAAAACATAGGCACATTGTCGAAACTACCCGTTCTCTCTTGTTGTCTGCTTTTGTTCCTAGTGAGTTTTAGGGAGAAGTTGTTCTTACTATTGTAAGTTTAATTAATATAATTTCATCTTCTCACAGTTCGGGTCTATCTCCTTTTGAAAAGTTATATGGGTATGTCCCTTATTATTCTTCATTTAGAGTTTTTGGTTGTACTTATTTCGTTCTTCGTCCTCATATACAATGCAGTAAGCTATCCTCTCGATCCGCTATTTGTGTCTTTCTAAGTTATGGTGAAGGTAAAAAGGGTATTATTGTTTTAATCCAATAACTCAAAAACTTTATGTGTCTCATCATGTTGTCTTTCTTGAGCATGTACCTTTTTTTTCTATTCCATCCACTACTCATAGCCTGACTAAACCTGATTTTATTCGTATAGACCCCTTTTCTGAGGATTTTGATAATAATACCTCTCCCCATGTTCGACCAATTTGTACTCATAACTCTGTAGGTACTGATACTTTACTCTCTAGCACACCTGAAGCTCCATTATCATCTACAGCCCCTCAAGCTTCATCTCGAGATTGTGGATCCACCTCTACGCGGTCCATCCGCATTCGTAAGTCCACAAAACTACTAGATTTTGCTTATTCTTGTTATTCTTCATCATTTACTTTCTTTTTAGCTTCTATTCATTGATTCTTTGAGCCTTCTTCCTATAAAGAGGCAATTCTTGATCCGCTTTGTTAGCAAGTTATGGATGTGGAACTTTCTGCTTTGTATAAGACAAATACTTGGGATCTGGTTCCTCTACCTCCTGGTAAGAGTGTTGTTGGTTGTCGTTGAGTGTATAAGATCAAGACTAATTCCGATGGGTCTATTGAGCGATACAAAGCTAGGCTGGTTGCAAAAGGATACTCTCACATGACTCGGATATGTTTGTAAGCTTAAAAAAGCATTATATGGTCTCAAATAAGCACCCCGTGCTTGGTTTGAGAAATTCTTTATTGTGATCTCGTCTCTTGGCTTTGTTTCTAGTAGTCATGATTCTGCTCTTTCTATTAAGTGCACCGATGCAAGCCGTATCATTCTGTTTTTATATGTTGATGACATGATTATTACCGGTGATGACATTGATGGTATTTTAGTTTTTAAGACAAAGTTGGCTAGACGATTTGAAAAGAAGGATTTAGGTTATCTTTGATATTTCCTGTGTATTGAGGTAACATACTCACCTAGAGATTACTTACCTAGACTTACTGATAACAAGACTGTAGATACTCCTATTGAGGTTAACGCAAGGTACTCTTCTTCCGATGGTTTATCTATGATAGATCCTACTTTATACCGTACTATTGTTGAGAGGTTGGTATATCTCACCATTACTCGTCCGTATATTGCATATGTTGTTCATGTTGTTAGTCGGCTTTGTTGCTTCTCCTACTACCGTTCACTAGGTAGTCAGTTCTTCGTATTTTGTGATATCTTTGGGGTACAATTTTTCATAGTCTTTTACTTTCATCCACCTCTTTCTTGGAGCTGCGTGCATACTTCGATGCTGATTATAGTAGTGATCCCACAGATTGCAAGTCTGTTACCGGGTTCTATATCTTTTTAGGTGATTCTCTTATTTCTTGGAAGAGCAAGAAACAATCTATTGTTTCTCAATCATCCACCGAAACAGAATATCGTGCCATGACATTTACTACCAAAGAGATTGTTTGGTTACGTTGGTTACTTGTTGATATGGAAGTTTCCTTTTCTCATCCTACTCTTATGTATTGTGACAATCAGAGTTCTATTCAGATTGCTCACAACTCGATTTTTCATGAGCGAACTAAGCACATTGAGATCGATTGTCATCTTTTTTTGGATAATCACGATTGTCATCTTACTCGTCATCATTTCAAGCATGACACCATTACTTTGCCTTTTGTTCATTCTTCCTTGCAGATTGCAGATTTCTTTACCAAGACGCATTCCATTTCTCGTTTTCATTTTCTAGTTGGCAAACTCTCGATGCTTGTAGCTGCCGCATCGTGAGTTTGAGAGGAGATGTTAAATAATATTTATGTAGACTTATTTATTAAGGCAGAATAGTATTTTCAGTTTAACTTATATATATTTTCTTTGTATTTAGGTTAACACTAAGCACTCATAATAAATAGATCATTGATAATTCTAGCCTTATTTTTATGTTTGATCTTTAATTATTTTAACAATGAGCACTATCAGAAAATTTCATGAAAACATTAAATTATCTTCCGATGGGAATTTTTTACTGGAAAAAATCCATAACTACAAATGCTTTTTGAAAAATAAATTCTTGAAAATTTAAGTTTTGAAGGGAAATCCATAAAAAAAATGCTTTCCAGAAACTAAATTCTTAAAAAAAACAATTAATTCTCGATGGTAATATGATTGTATTTTTACGAGAATTTGTGTTTTGGTGGGAAATCAGATTTTGAAGGTTTTAAAGTATTTTTTACGGGAATTATCAACATATGTTTTTTTTTTTTTTTAAGAATATTTCTAACAGGATTTCTGACTAAAATTAATTCCTCTTCATCTTCATCGCTAATTGACAGTGAAATTGTTTTCATAAAAAATTATGGACGAAAATTCCATCCAAAATTATGGACGAACATTATTTGGGACTGCTCACCTGCAGTCTATCTTCTGTTTTGGCTGGCGATGCTGCTGGTGCTATCCTTCTAGCAGTTTGATTTTTTTCTTTGATTTTGTGTCATTAAGAGCTATTTATATTTTTTTATTTCATTATATGTTAATAATTTTTTTTCTATTAATCTATTTTTCTCAACAAAAAAAATATAGATTTTTTTAGTAATGCACATCATTTAATAAAAACCAAAGGTGATTAGAATAAAAATTCAATAAACTCTAAAGGATCTGAAATAACGATAAAAAAGACATGATTTTAAATAAAAAAAACTTTTTATCCTATTAATATAATTTTTTTAGGCAATTAATTTATCAAAATGTTTATTTTTTAAGTGAAAAATAATGAGAATCATAAAAAAAAATTTAATAAAATGATTAATGGTTTTATTATTGTGTCGTGGAGGTATTGAGTATTTTTTTTATGAGATCATTTGACAATAAAAAAACATTTCCTTGAAAAGCCAGAAAGCAAAATTTAAGAAAAAAAAATATGAAGGGTTGTAAAAAAAAGCTCAATAATTTTGTAAAAAAAATATAATATAATTATTTAAAATGATATTTTAAAGTTATTTATGATAAAGATATTTTCATGATATTTATGTATGTTTAGAGTATTTGATAATTTTATAAAAAAAATGATATGATGTCATAAAAAAACTAAATATAAGCTTACTAATATTTAATAAAATGATATTTTAAATTTATTTTATTGAATAAAATTTAATTAAAAAAAAGTATAATGGATTGAATAAACAGAGGCCACGCGATTGATACTGTGTCGCCTAGCGTGCTTGATTCAAAGAAGAAAAAGGCCACGCAGGGGACTGCAAGGGATAGGCTCACATGCCTATCTGTCACGGGGTAATTTTTCACAATGCGAAGAAACCCGCGCGGTAGCCCAGTCTCTCGCTAGACTCAGCCTTCCCTCGCCAATCCCACTCGTGTTTGCCTAGTAACTAAGTGTTTCCCTCTCCCAAGTTAAAAGACAAGCGGAATACACAAGAAGAATAGGATAAACAAAGTGCACAGCAAGCTTTATAGGAACTCTTTCCCAACCTTTATTGATCTCGTAAACAAAGGAAACTTTACACAAATCCGTATGTGTGCTATGCACAAAGATTGCATGCTACACCAAGCTAATCTCTCTAATCTCGTGCTCTACATGCTTACATAACCAAGAGTTGCAGCCACTATTTATAGACAAGCATTTACAAGGCACAACTTTCATTCCTACATTTTAGGAAGTAGTGGGACACTATCTCACCCATGTTCACCCATGAACATAGTAGCCCCATTATCTACCATGTAGTGGGTAGTTTTCCCCCCATGATCTTCCATGATCTTAGTGGGTTGAGAGCACTTCCAGCCATGCCCCCACGTTCTCCAAAGACATCTCCCATGATCCCATGATCTTGGATGCCCATAAATGACCACTAACCCACGTTCGCATGCCCACCCGGGTGCCCCCATTTGCCGCTCTTCTTCGCGCGTCACCGTTGAGTCATTCGTATGCCTTGGACAATCCTTCGTCCAAGTTTTAGATTGTGCCAAGTCGAGCCCCTGACTTGCACACGCTGCTGCTTGTGCGCCGACGCATCCGTGTGCGGTGGCCGCCAATTCTCGCGCTATCGACTCGCATCTGCGTGCAGGCTGCCAATGTCTTTGTTGTCGAATTCCTCGACAGCCCCAGTTCTCGTCTGCTTATGCCCCTGACGAGTTTTCCTGCCTGGCTTGAACATTCCATTGTCAAGCCAATGTTCGTCAACAATCTGCGCTACCGATTTTCCTTTGACGAACTTACGGCCGCATAAATCTGCACCGCCGATTTCTCCTACTGTTGGCATGGCTACCAAGACCCTTAGGCCCCGTTTTGGACAACTTTGCCGAAGTGTGCACCTCGTGCATGTTTAACACTGTTACACTATCCTTTTCTTTTTTGTTTATTGGTTCTCATTTTAAAAAAAAAAATAACACCAAATGACACGTTATTTACTATGGTGAATGGTGCCTCATCTACTATGGCAGGGTTTCATCATTTATCTGCTCAATTTTTTATTATTGGAAAAGTGGTCAGAAAAACAATTTGAAGTTTTTTTTAATTCAAAGTTTTATTTTTAAAATATTTTTATTTAAAAATATCTAATAAACATTCATATTATTTTAATAAATTAATCTGTCAACTCAAAATATCTCACAATCAGTTTAAAACACAAAATTAAATTGGGATAAAAATCACCTCTCAACCTTGATCTACTTTTTCATAAAAATGAAGGGAAGAAAACATCTCAATAGAACTCTTATCATAAAATAAAATCCGTTAACATCAAAAAAGACTTTTTTCATGGCTATAATTTGGCCAACCATTAACTTTTACTTTCTTTCATTGTTTTTTTGACAACTCTCTCTTTTATATCTCAAATTAATAAACTTAAAAATAAGTAAAATGAACTTTTGGATAAAAAAAGATTATAAGTAATTCTTTTTGCATTTTACATTGTGTTTCTAGTTTTTAATTTTGTTTCTGTATATAATTTAAAATTATGTCTCATATAATTTGAATATAAAAAAATTAAATAAAAATATATGGATGAAATTAAAAATAATAAAAAACAAAAAAATAATAATAATAAAGAAGGCGAAGCACCTCTCCGGCGCCACAATTTAGGTAATTCTACCGATGTTTAAGGGTTGGTTGTCTAGTCTTCCCAATTTAAGACAAAACGATGACTTCAGCCTTTTGAATTACGGCCGAGATGAAATTAAAGACTCCGAAATACGTGTAGAGGTCACCAAATCAGCCGCCAATATTGATCACTAACTGAAAACAATCACCTATTGAGATGTAGCCTACATTTCATATAAATAGTTTTTTTCTTTGTTTTTTTATTCAATCTTCTATTGCTTTCTTTCCATGCTTTTTTTTTTCATTAAAGTCTTTATTTCAATTTTATTCTTTTATATTTTATTAATTTTAAATTGATCATTATAATTATTTCAAATTTTTTAAAAAATTTATTATAATTTAAATAATCATCCAAATATTTAATTGATGTTTAATTTTACAAGCATTTTTTTTTTATATACACACCTGGAAGTTGGTATTTATTTTAATATTTTTTATAAATTCATTATAATTTTAAATAATCTTTTAAATATTTAATTGATATTTAATTTTACAAGCATTTGTTTTTTTTATGTATATACACCTGGAAGTCGGATTCAGAGATAATATATAATATCAAAAGGAATTTATTTAATGAACACTGTTGGGATTCTAAAAGTCCAAACCGTATAACAATTCTCTTCGGTTACATAATTTATTTCTTTCGGTCAATGTCTATAGAGATATTAAGCATGGTCCGTGCACAAGGTGTGGGTGACCGGGAAATTAAATTCTAAATTAATGCCAAGTATTTATGAAAAAATATATTAAATGAGTTGATCCCAGCTACACCTGCCTCAAGAGTAATAGTTGCAAAATTTCATGTGTGTTTGACTGTTTGGTGTTTTTATAATTATGGTTTGAAAATATAAGTTTTTCAAAAATATAACTATATTATAGTTTTTTTGTTAATCAAAGTTCTAAGAGGATTTTCAGTAGGATCCATATAAAATTATAGTATTTATTAATTAATTAAATACATTAAAAATTATATAACTGAGATAAAATACAGTTTCAATTATACTTCATCACGTTGCAAAACGGACCAGACATTCTTTTTAAATCTAGCAATAGTCCGTATACACCTATAATTGGATTTTAAAAAATCTAATATGCTTTATAATAATCAAGGTGTTTTTTTTATAATAATTGAGTAAGGTGTTTTATATATTATTCCAAGTATATGATAAATTTGTATCCGTATACGCTGATGAATAAACTCAAATATTGTATTCTAAATTTGTATAATATCCTAAAAAATATCAGTTTGTATTTTCAAAATTTTCACAAAATCAAATGCTCCCATACGCACTGTTAATGCCCAACCACCTCATGAAATGCTGACAAAGAGGCCAAGAAAGTGAGCTAGGAATGGCAACGTTTCAAGTAATATTGTGCTTGGATAAAGTGATCATTCTTTATCTTAATTAATGTGAGGAATCTCCCTTTCCCAAATGAAGAATAAATTTTAATTTATCATGATTATTATGCTCTTAGTTTAAATTATAAGAATAATAGGATCATAAATAAATAAATAAATAAATAAACGTTAGTATCCTCAGTATTTAATTTAAAAGGGAAATATAAAAAATCATACCAATTTTTTTGTTTGTCAATTTTTTTAATACACGTCAGAAAATAATATAAATCATATCCTGAGACCTCACTTAAGAGCTTAAGTTATTGGGTGGAGATGGTTCTTTGATATGGTATTAGAGTCTTGATTACCAAGCGGTCATGAGTTTGAATCTCACCATCCTTATTTATTTGATAAAAATTAAGCACAAGGTAATGTGGACCTGTGTAAGTTTCAAGCCCAAAGGGCTTTCACTTGAGAAGGTGTGTTAGAGAATAATATAAATCATATCCTGGGACCTCACCTAAGAGCTTAAGCTATTGGGTTGAGATGGTTCTTTGATATGGTATCAGAGTCTTGATGACTAAGCGGTCACGAGTTCAAATCTCACCATCCTCATTTATTTGATAAAAATTAAACATAAGGTAATGTGGACTTGTGCAAGTTTCAAGCCCAAAGGGCTTTCACTTGAGGGGGTGTGTTAGAGAATAATATAAATCATATCCTGAGACCTCACCTAAGAGATTAAGCTATTGGGTTGAGATGGTTCTTTGATAATACATATAATTTATATTATCACCTAACTGTTATATGCATGGATAAGTTATTTTATAGTTTATTTAAATTTTTATAATTTCCATAGAAATCCTTTGGATCAATATGCTTTACTATATATGAATTTTTTTTTTCTTATTTTAAAAAAGGAAGATGACGCTTTCTAAGGTAAACACAAATGGAAAAATAATTTGTGGAGACCTCTTTTTGGAGATGTACGTTTTTTTTGTTTTTTTTTCCTTTCAGAAAAGTAATTCTTAAAGAGAAAAGTAGCCTTCTGTGCATTGAAAGCCACCTATAGTCAACCACTATATATTTATCAAAGATATTTATGGTTTCAAAAATTGTGTACACGTAATCAAGATGACAATTGTGGACATGTGAAAGTTGACTTGAGAATATTCAAAATATCAAATTAAAAAAATAAAGTGAAAAGTTTTTTATTGTTATTTTTTCAATTTAATTTTTTCTGGGAATAACATAAATTTACGACTCACCAACTTGGTGAGTAAACTTGTCTATTTTGAATAAATGCTAAACTATAAAACTTTTTAGTTTTCATTATTGATGCAATGCATAGTGGAAACTAGAGTTTGATAATTTCTATAAAATCTAGAAATAAAGAAGTTTAAATCACCAATGGTTATGGAAACTCAAATCATTAAAGAAACTAAAAGTAAATATTGCCCACCTCTTCCTACCCTATATAATCCCGACGTTTTCATCAGGCTGTGTTACCATCGATTCCTTTGTTCTCCTCACAGTTTTCAAACTCCATTGCTTCAAATACTTCTCAACAGCTCCCACCTTAGTTTCCTGCAAATTGATTAGAAATGGCATACAATATCAAAGTATGGTGCTTCCTACTTTTCCTATTGAAGCTGGTGTCGAATTTGCAAAATTGTGCTCATGCGGCTCCACAGGTGCCTTGTTTTTTCATATTTGGAGACTCGTTGGCGGATAGTGGCAACGACAACAACCTTGTCACAGCTGCTAAGGCCAATTACCGCCCATATGGAATTGACTTCCCTAATGGAACCACCGGAAGGTTTACTAATGGCCGAACCGTAGTGGATATGATTGGTGATCCCTTCTCATCTCCTTGCACGTTATGATCACTTTCATATTAGTTTCGAAATGCAAAATAATTTGTCTCGTATATACCAAATTATATCAGTTTAAGTCTTGTTTATCACGTGGTATAGCCAAATATATTAATTAATAGCTTCACGTAAAGTTTCATCATATATTATTGTTTAAGAATAAATTACATCGTCTCTCATGAAATATAGTTCAAGAATTACACGCAGTATTTAGTCAAAAGTTGTGAATTGATAGAACAACATGCATAGAAAAAACTTTATAATGCTACAGTATATGAGAGGAGAAAAAATCATATAAATGTTCAAAATGATAATAGTATCTTTCTTCTTCTTAAAAAATTATTTTTAGTTCTTTTTTTTGTTGTTGTTTCTCTCTTTTCTTGTGTCTATCTCTCTTGCATCATAGAATTTATATGTCAAAATCCCCTTAACCGTGATCATAGCAGAACAATTTATTTGCACATATACGGTTCAGATGGTGAATAGACATTACATTTGGGCATTTGCAGGTGAACTTCTGGGCTTTAACCAATTTATTCCACCATTTGCAACTGCTAGAGGCCGAGACATATTGGTTGGCGTTAACTATGCATCTGGGGCAGCAGGGATTCGTGATGAGAGTGGAAGGCAACTGGTACCAAATAATTTACGTTGTAGTTATTTTTTGCCTGTGAGTATTTTTACAACGTCCTATGATTTAATTTCTATCTTTTTTTTTTGTTTTCCTATTTCTGTTGACATGTTCCAGGGTGATAGAATCAGCCTAAATAAGCAATTGCTGAATCATGTTACTACACTCAGTCGCTTGATTCAATTACTAGGGACTAAACGAGCAGCAACAAATTACCTTAATAAGTGCTTATATTATGTCAGCTTGGGCAGTAATGACTACTTAAACAACTACTTCATGCCCAGTGAATATATAACAAGCCCTTTATATACCCCAGATCAATATGCCAAGGTTTTAATTGACCGGTATAGTCTGCAAATAAAGGTTGGTATTACTATGCCAAGGTTTTTTATGGGACTAGATGTGATTTTTTCTCTTATTCTTGTATCCATCTATTTTTATAGCTTGAACACTATAAATCTTTTTTAATAATTGTATTATGTACCTTAATTTATGCATTATAGCCCATACATATTTCAATTTATCTTTTTTGTGAATTTATGTCTTTTGTTTCTATTTTTCTTCAGCTTCTGTACCACCTAGGAGCCAGGAAAATTGCCTTGCCTGGACTTGGACCAATAGGCAGCATTCCTTATTCATTTTCTACTCTATGCCGCAACAATCTCTCTTGTGTGACCAATATAAACAACGCAGTCCTACCTTTTAATGATAGACTCGTATCACTTGTTGATCAACTGAATAGAGAGTTGAATGACGCACGCTTTATATACTTGAATTCTACTGGGATGTCATCTGGCGATCCTTCTGTGCTCGGTAAGTCATTCCAACCTGTTGGTGGAGGATGTTACAATTTATTAATACGAGGAATTGCTCAGTATACAAGGAGTACGATTCACAGTATACCTAATAATTTCTTGTTTTAATGATTACTATTTGGCTCTAAGCAATGGAAATTGTCTGTTTTGTGCATAACAGGGTTTAGGGTTACAAACGTTGGATGTTGTCCAGCACGTAGTGATGGCCAATGCATTCAAGACTCAACCCCATGCCAAAATAGGACTGAATATGTGTTTTGGGATGCAATTCATCCTACCGAAGCTTTGAACCAATTCACTGCAAGAAGATCGTACAATGCCTTTCTTCCATCTGATGCTTATCCTACCGATATCAGTCATTTAATCAGTTAACTTGCAGATCTACGTCAAGGAAGATAATATTCCATAAATAATATAATAAATAAGTTATAGAAATAACGTGGTCTTGGTCACTTTGTTACGATGATAAAATTATGTAAAACAGCAGTCTAATAATATGACTTCTTGTAAACGAAAAAAAAAAAAAAAAACAGTCTGACAATATGCTGTAACATGCATGTACTTGTACCTCAAGAATGCTATATAAGATCGTTTTCTTATGAAATATTTGGATAAACTTGTCACACGTGTGCGGCGTCGTGGCGAACCGTCCACCACTTTCAGGGAAAATATAATGGTCTATCTGTCAAATGTGAAGAGATAAGGAATTCTAGTCTTTTATCCATAAAATAAAATGTGAGTCGCCACCTAGTATTCTGGTTACTAGGAACCCTAACTGGTCTCAGAGATCGGGTACGGAGACTGGTTACGTAAATGGAAGGTATTAGCACCCCAACTACACCTTACCTAAGTTAAGCTGCATTGTTTTGTTGTCTGATAAAATCTAAAGTCTTGTTGTGGTTTCTAATTGTCGGTATGTCTACGGTTTAAGAAAAGTTCTTCTCTGTAAGGAGATCCTTATCTTATCGAGTAAAAACCAAACTGTTCTATATTGTCAAAATAAAATACCTTTTTAATATTGGGAATATGTTTTACGTATAAATTCATAATCCCTGATATTAAAACAAAACAAAATAAAATTTTTATTGTTTTTTTTTTAAATTTTAGCCAATGTTCTCTTGACTTTAATAACTGGTCATTAAAGCCAAAATGCATGCTAAAACATTGTTTTTTTGGTGCATAAACACAATATGATTTTTTGCTTTGAGACACTTGGCCATATGCACAAAAACATTTTTTTTTTCAATTTTTGGAACTTTTGACGAAAACCGAGTATTGTCATATTGGATTTTGTATTTTTAGTAACATAAAAATACTGCCCGATATTAATCAAAATGACATAAAAAATACGCGGGAAAATTATAAAAATTCTAAAAAATATTTTTTAAACGTTTTCTTTTTTATTCCGGAAGTGGGTCAGACCCGGCCCAAATCAGTGGGATAGGCCGGACTCGACCCAAAACTAAAGGGGCTGGGCTGGTTATTGTGCTTATGTACAGTAACCATCCCCTACCTCATTTGCTACAGAACGTGAATTATTCACATTTTGCATGCAAATGGAGGCAAGGGCAAAACAAGAAGGAAATAAACAGGGCAGTAGGAGGTTACCTGGGGGTGGTGCAGCCTGAGCATGGCCGTTAGCGGCGACGACGGTGGCAGTGGCAGAACACAACTGCTGGCTGCGGTGGAGACGTCGGCAATGACGGTTTTCACCGGTTCTTCCCCTGTTTTTCCTATCTCTCTATGTTTTTTTTTTCCTTTTGTTCTTCTTCTTTCTCTTTTTTTTTTCTTTTCTTTTTCCTCTCTCGGTTCTCTCCTCTCTATCCCTATTCTGCTTCTCTCTTCTTTCTCTCTATTCCTCTTTGTTTTTTTTTCCTTCTCTTCTTCCTCTCGTTTTTTCTTTTCTTTCTTTCTCTCGGTTTTTGGTTCTCTTCACTGTCTCTTCCTTTTTTTCTCTCTCTTTTCCTTTCGGTCCTCTTGCCTCTCTTCTCTTTTTTTCTGTTCTGCCCCCCTGTTTTTATAGGCAAAAACAGGGGAGGGACATGGCTGGGGCGGCCACTATGCAGCCGCCCTGAACCGCCCAAGGGGTACGTCCCCTTCATTCTTCCACCACATGGTAAGTAAGTGGGGATGTTGTGTCGGCATCTTTTTGAGGTTTAGGAGAGAGAGGGAGAGGAGAAGTCGGTGAAAAAATCTTCTTCCCCTGCCTCATGCGTCTAGGGGAAGAAGAAGACTCATAGTGCCGTTCAAAACGGCACCGTTGGGTCTTTTTTTTTTGCATGAATAGTGCATGAAACGACACCGTTTTGGACAAAATGCGCTATTTTATTTAAAAAGAAAAGGCGGCAAAACCGTGTCAGAGTTCACATTGGTCCTCAATTTGTGATTTGTTCAATCGAGTCCTCAATTGCAATTTTGATTGTAAAAATCAATTCAATTGCATCCATGCCAAATTCAGTTGTCGGCCCTGAAGTTGGCCGCCTTTTTCACATTGGTCCTTAGTCTTGAATTTATGCAATTTGACCCTCAATTGATCAATAAACTTCTAATTTCTTCAATTGGGCCCCTGATTCGGTTTTAATTACAGCCCTTATATTTACGCTCCTTTTCCAGTTTGGTCCTTGGTTTCAGATTTCTTCAATTAAGTCCCTAATTAGCCATCAAACTTCAATATTTATGCAATTAAGCCCCTGATTTGACCAAATTAACTTCAAAAATTATAATTTGACACCAGAACTTTAATTTCTTCTAATTAAAGCCCAAATTAACTCCAAAATCAATTTTTATTGCAATCAAAACCTCCATAAATTCAATTAAACCTTCAATAAAATTTAATTGAGTCCATAAACATCTGATTTTGGACTTTTCTTCCTTAAATTGAATTTTCTTTGTTAACAGGGCTCTCATCAGTCAACAAAATACCGTCAAATTTCAATCTTTGTATTTTTGAACCTCCTCAACCAATTTTTGACCATTTTCTGGGCGCTTTGGCAACCCTTTTTTTACTGTTATTATTTTTTTGGGTTTTTTAACATATATTTTTTATTTTTTTGTATTTTCTCTTTTTTTGTGCGGGGACCCAAAAATGGGTTACAACAAAACTATCTTTTTGTGCTTATAGATTATCAAATTTCCAATTTTACTCATCTAGATTAAATTTTGCTCTTCATTATTAAAAAACTAACAAAAGGCTAATTTTTAACAAAATTGTTATATTCAGTTGCAAGATAACATACCAGCCCGAGTGAGGATGTCAAGTGTATATTTATGTTGTCGAAGCATAAGACCCATACCAGTAGGCTGAACCTCAATACCCAAAAAATAATGAACAGTACCCAAGTTGTGAAGCTTAAATTCTGAGCTCAGTAGATGTATGAGGCGTTGAAGCAGAAGAGAGTTGCTACCTATAAGCAGAATATCATCAACATAAACCAGAAGATATCAAATATCAGCACCAATAGAGAAGATAAACAATGAGGAATCCACCTTAAAGGCATGGAAACCAATAGATAGCAGGAAATCATTCAGATGAGTGTACTAAGCCCGCGAAGCTTGTTTTAAACCATATAGAAACTTATGCAATCAACACACATGAGAGGGAGAGCAGAATCGAAAAAACCTGGAGGTTGTTTCATGTAGACCTCCTCATCAAGAACGCCATTGAGGAAGGCATTATGGATATCAAGCTGATGAATTTTCCAATCACACTAAACGACAATGGAGAAGACTAATCGACGGTCACCTGTTTGATAACAGGACTAAAGGTTTTAGAGTAATCAATATGCTGAGTGAAACCTCTAGCAACTAGACATGCCTTATACCTCTCAATGCTGCCATCAGATCTGCGTTTAATCTTATACACCCACTGACTACCAACAACATTAATCGAAGGGTGAAATCACACTAAGGTCCAAGTTATTTAGTGTGTAAGGCCTGAATTTTTTCGTGCATAGCACTATGCCATGCCTCATACCCGTTAGCATCATTAAAAACAAGTGGCTAATGAGTAGGAAGAGAAACTACATGGTTGAAGGAGGCGGTAGAGGCGGTGGTAGTTGCTTGTGGTTAGTGTTGTCCCGAGCTGTCGAGGACGGAGAACCATGAGATGTTGGTGAGAAGCTGGGCGTGGAGAAGGAGAGCCAGTACCTTGAAGTTGTTGGAGAGGATATGAGAAAAGGTCGACACAGAGCTGCAGGTCGGCTGGAGAGGCAGTGAAGGGACTGGACTACGCAGCAGACACCGGCGAGCTGCTACAAAACTGGGCTATTCTACAACGTCAGACCTGAAGGCAAGGGCATCTGGCGATGGGGAACCTGTTCTTGTATAATGATCATTTGAAAAATAAGCAATTGATGACAATATGGCAGGGTTGGGTGGGGGTGAAGCGGAGGTAGAGGTTGTGGGCAAGTGAGGGGTCTGTTGGGGTGCGGCAGAGGGTAGAACAAAGGTGCTGTTTGGGTCGGTTGGTAAAGTGGTAGGCTGAAAGAATTGGGGAGGATACAAGGGTGGAAGGTGTGTAGGCTGTGTGGAGGGTACTGGGGTATGTGTTATCTGTTCAGAGTTCGCAAAAGGAAAGTCATTTTCATGAAAACTGTCGCACGTCATAAAATCCGCGCTCGGCGTCTGCTGGCGATTTTTCGTTATGTTGATTTTGCTTTGATTGGTTCGTTGGAGTCGCCACCTAGTAATTTATTGAAGGCTACTAGGAAACCCGGATGCTGGTCTTATCGGAGATTTGCGGGTAAGGGACTGGTTGTGGTTAGGGAAGGTATTAGCACCCCTAACGCACCCTACCTGAGGTAAGCTGCTTTGTGGACTTGATGTGTTAAAGAAGTTTTAAAAATTCTGTTCTTTACAAAAATTACATTACATAATTTAAAAATTACAAAATGGTCCCTAAAACTCCAGAAATTGCAGGGAAGGACTTTTGCAAGCCGGAACAGTGCCGCGAGAACGGTGGCGGCGCGTGGGTTCACGCGCGGCCCGCCGGAAACTCCAAAATACGGGGGTCAGTCACGGTTTCCCCTCTTCTTCCCCTCACCGGCGGTGAGGATCAATGTTACCCGCAAATAAAACAAAAAAACACACAAGGCGTAGGGTTTTAATTTCTTTCCCCTTGTTTCGGATCTGTCTCTCTTCTTCTCCGTTTGGGCGGATCCGTTAGTTCCTTTTTCTTTCCTCCTAACTTCCTCTCGTTTCGGGTGGGCTGCCGGCTTCTTCTCCCGGTGATGGCGCGGCGGGAGGCCGCCGGAAGGAAGCGGGGATGGAGAGGGACGGCGCGTGTGGCTAGTCTCGTGGGTTCTACTCCTCCGTTGCTTGTTGATGGTCGACCAAGGGAGTAGACGGAGTCCGAGCTACCGGGTCTCCGGTGATGGCGCGCTTGTTGTGGCTGTTGCTTTGGCCGCGCTATGCGGAGGCCGATCGGAGGGAGGACCTGGTTCGGTCGCCGATAGAGAAGAAGAGGCTGAAGTCGGTGGGGACGGCCGGCTTGGTTTACGTGACGGGGGAGCTGAGCCGCTGGGCTGTTGTTGAAGAGAGGGAGCCGTCCCTTGTTGCCGGCTGCCGAGGAAGGAAATACCCGGCGGGGGAAGGCTTCGGTGTGAGTGATCCTTGATTCTGCGAAAAAAAAAATGGCGATGGCTAGGGGGCTGCTGGGTCTCGTTGGCTGTGGGAGAAGGAAGTGAGATGGAGAGGGTAGAAGGGAGGCTTGCGTCCGGCGGCCGAGGAAGAAGAAAATCAAAAGGGAGGGGCTCGTGTTGTTGGCTAGAAAATGGGGGGAACTTTGTTGCCGGAGAGGGAAAGTCTTGTCTTTGGAAGGGAAAAGCTGGGACGGTGATGAGAGGAAATGGGGGAAAAGGAAGATCGGCTGCTTGGAAAAGGAAAGACCGGTACGTGGGGGAAGAGGGAGCCTTGCTCTGGGCCGGCGAGAATAAGAGAAAAATTTTGATGAAGGAGGGGGGGCCTGCCCCGGTTTGACCTTTGTGAAACGAGAGACGGGGAGGCTTGCGGTCGCCCCTGGTTCTCTCTGTTTTTGCTCCAAGAGAGGGGAATGGCTCCTTTGCTCTTTGTCAAGGGAAAGCCACCCGTGTGCAAGCGGCTCAAGTTTTTTTGGTTTCAAAGGGAGAGGGAGCTAGAGACGGTGCCGGTTTGAGGGAAGAAGAAGATCTTGGGACCGGCTGGAGAGGAAAAACCAAAACGTGGGTGGCGGCTCCTCTTGGAAAAAAGATGGGTTTAGGGTTAGGTTTTTTGTATTTTTTTCGATGTTGTCAAAATTGCCCCCCCTTTGTTTGAGTTGTGGACCGGTATTTATAGGTAAAATGTTGCATGGATCTCAAAATTGGTCCCTCAACTTTCTTTCTTCTTTTTTTTGTAAATTTGATTTTTCTTAATTTTTTTGTATTTTTTGAAAACGAGCAACATCAACGTCGACTCAAATGAAGAAAATCAATGATTTTAAAAATAACGCATTAAAAGTTGAACGCGTTCCAAATGTCTTTGAAAATTTAAATTCTTTTGAGACGATGCTAAAAATGCTAAAAACGATGAAAATGTATTAAAAATGTATTTTTTGGATTTTCAATGTTTTTCGCTATTTTTGGATTTTTCTGAAAATTTATCAAAACATGGGTCAAAAATTGGGTAGCAACAGATGCCCCCTCTTTACAATGCTTACGAAGCAAAACTCCTCAATGTTTCGCATAGTAAGCTTTGTAAAGAAAAACTCTAAATGTTTCTTTTTTTTCTTCTTCTTTCCTCTTCTTTCTTTCTTTCTTTCGTTAACTTGAGATCCCATCGGCGATCTCCTTTTTCAAAACCAAAGAATGTGTGTAGCTCGGTCAACTCGAAATCCCATCCGGCGATTCCCTTTAACCAAAGCTACATGAGATTCCATCTGGCGACCTCATTAAACCAAAACAAAGAATAAGTGTGTAACTCGGTCAACCCGAAATCCCATCCGGCGATTCCCTTTAACCAAAGCTACATGAGATCCCATCCGCGACCTCATTAAATCAAAACAAAGAATATGCGTAACTCGGTCAACCCGAAATCCCATCCTGGCGATTTCCTTTAACCAAAGCTACATGAGATCCCATCCGGAGACCTCATCAAACCAAAACAAAAAAAAAGTGCATAACTCGGTCAACCTGAAATCCCATCTGGCGATTTCCTTTAACCAAAGCTACATGAGATCCTATCTGGCGACCTCATTAAATCAAGACTAAAAAATGTGTAAAAAGTGGTCTCATTGAAATGGGTGACCTACCCGGTGGAAAGAATGTGAAAAACAGTCTCATTATGATGGGTGACCTACCCAAATGGAAAGAAGGGAAGAGTGGTCTCATTCTTATGGGTGACCTACCCAAGGGAAGAATGGCCTGATTATAATGGGTGACCTACCCAAGTAAAAAAAAGATGGAGAATGGTCTCATTCTAATGGGTGACCTACCCAGATAAAAATGATGGTCTCATTATGATGGGTGACCTACCCAAGTGGAAAAGGAAAGAGTGGTCTCATTCTTATGGGTGACCTACCCAGGGGGAAGAATGACCTCATTATTATGGGTGACCTACCCAAGTAAAAAAAATGGAGAATGGTCTCATTCTAATGGGTGACCTACCCGAAAAAATGGTCTCATTGTGATGGGTGACCTACCCAAGAGGAAAAGGAAAGAGTGGTCTCATTCTTATGGGTGACCTACCCAGGGGGAAGAATGGCCTCATTATAATGGGTGACCTACCCACGTAAAAAAAGATGGAGAATGGTCTCATTCTAATGGGTGACCTACCCCGAAAAAATGGTCTCATTATGATGGGTGACCTATCCAGATGGAAGATAGAAAAAATATGAAGTGGTCGCGTTATAATGGGTGACCTACCCAGGTGGAAAGAATGTGAAGTGCGGTCTCATTATAATGGGTGACCTACCCAGGTGGAAGATAGAAAAAATGTGAAGTGGTCGTGTTATAATGGGTGACCTACCCAGGTGGAAGATAGAAAAAAATGTGAAGTGGTCGCGTTATAATGGGTGACCTACCCAAATGGAAGATGGTGGTCTCATTGTGATGGGTGACCTACCCAGAAAAAATAATGTTTTTTTTAAAAAAAAATGGTCTCATTGTTACGGGTGACCTACCCAAAGATAGAATGTGACTTACCCGGCAAAAAGACTTGGTTGGAGCAATCCCGACAGACAAGGTTGAGAAACTTGGCACCTTCACGTTGCGGGTTGACTTGAAGACTCCTTGATGACGGGGTTAATCTCCTCGTTTCTTTGAGATTCTCCTACCGGCGGGGTTCATCTCATTCTCTTCTCGTTCTAGGATCTAAACTGATTCTTTCATCATCAACTCAATGATCCTTTCTTTGTCCACAACCTTGCTGGACTTCATTGAGGATCTTTCTGTAACAAATCACAAGTATGTGCAATGCTTTGACGTTAGATGACATGCATGTATCCTTACCTGATGTGAAATATAGGTCCCCCCTTGATGATCCATCGTCATAGGGTGCCTTTGTTTGCTAACCAAAGCCTTCTTTGCTCTTCCCATGTACTGGCTCATTCGTGTGCTAGCCTTCCACTCAAATGTAAGTGTAGTGCCCATCTCGGGCTGTTTACGACGATTACTGCTCTTGTGGTTTATCAAGCTTGACTCGCCCCCCAAGTGTGGTGTTGCTTGATTCATCATGAAGGATTTTCTCTCCTGGATTCTTCGAAAATTATCTTCCGATTGGTTGTGTGCATCATGCCAACAACCATCAAGATGGTCAACCAGTCATGAACTTGCCTCCAATTGAAACAATACTCTTTAAGTATATGTTATCACCAACCTTTCTTGGAACTGTCGGTCATCCAGACATGGATCTCATACCTTGCGTAAAAGGCTCATCGTTGTAAGCTCAATGTTCTTCTCCATGGATTCCTCTTAGCTTGTCAAATCGATCATGAAAAGAAATGCAGTGGCATCATCAATGATGTTCATTTTATCACCTATATTCATGCGATGAAGTGCGCATTTGAGCTTCAGAATAGATGGTCCCACAGCCAGTCTTGGTGGGTGCATTTCTGAGATTCATTCAATGAAGTTGTGATAATATCTATCGATAACCATGTTTCAAAGGATGACAATATGAGATTGTCCTTCAAGTGCAGCATTGCTTTCTCGATTGTTGTCGGGGTTCACTAGATCATGGACTATCTTTGAACAACCTTGCCCCCAGGTAATGATCTGAATCCTTGTTCTGCTGCTTAGCTTTCTTTAAACACCATTGTCCTCAGTGCATTGATTCATCATTTGATCATCTTTCCTTGCCCCCCAGCTAATCTGAATATTGCTTGTTTTCCTTCTCGGGATCCACTATATTACCCCAAAGTGTCTCAACTTTTCAAGGAGTGTTGAGAAGAGTTGATGTCATTTCTGTCGAGGATTTTGCAAATTCAATTTGTTCTTCTTTGTTCGACAATCTTTCTTGTTCTGGAATCAAATCTAATATTTCAACGCTCATGTCTATTCAAATCTAATTGTTGAAATGAAATCAGAGAGATATCAATTTTGGAAAAGATCTTTTAAAAATCATGCTTTTTGGTCAAAGACCCAACACACGTCATTCAATGCAATCCTTTGATTGTCTTTTATTTTGAAAACAGAAATCAACCCGTTGTGAGATTAAAATAGCTTTTCTCGGGTTTTTTTTTTGTGTCTATTTTAATCTTTGGTCTTGGGTATATCTTTTGATGGTTTGCGATGAGGTGACCTTCTGTTAATTTCAAGGAAAACAAAAGGCTCAAAGTCAAAACTTGAGGATTCATCAAGAAATATTGTTTTCTTTTTTAGCACCAATTTTATTAGCATGCACAATAACAAGTAGCTTAATCCATGAAGCCACGACTCTTATGGAAAGGCTCTTCAAGTTTTGAGAGTGCCATTTATCAGTTCAAATTGCTTACTTGATCGAAAAGGGCTTTTAAAACCACGTAATGCAGGCTATGAAAGAAAGGAAAATTCAGGCTCAAAAGGTGTTTGAAGGTTTCAAAGACCTAGGATCAACATCAATTATTCATCAATTCTTTTTCTATTGTTGTCTTTGTAGAGGAAACGACATATAACCTTGTTAATTTCAAAGATCAGAATTCTCTTAACATAAGTCATAATGCTAATCCAACTTTTCTCTGATCAATAATGAATCTAAAAAATTTTGAAGACGCTAAAGGCTTTATCCTAGACACACCAAAAGACATGAAACTTGATTTTTTTGCTGTTGACTTTTGGCATTTGTTGTGTCTTTCTTCAATTGAAACCTCTTTTGCCACTCTTAGAATTGATAGGCATTCTCCTTCCTTTATCTTTGCCTTGCCTTTAAGTGAAGGCAATTTCATCATCTTCTTTTTTTCAATCTTTTTTTTCTCACAGCCTTCCTCAAAGTTTTCTTGGATGGCCCTCAATCTATGGCTTTTGTTCTTCTAGCCCTTTCTCAATCATTTGACTTTTGTTCTAAGCCTTTCTTTTATCCATTAGTCCAATCAAAGTCTTCAAAATATCTCTCATTTGCCCCCAGTGTGGGGTGTGATCCTGGTCAGGGTTTCTTGAAAGAAGTATTCTATCAGGCTCAAATGGAGACTACAAGGGATATTATTTCAAGAAATGTGAAAGGATAACAAAGATGGCCTTTTCTCATCTCAAGCAAGGTCGGTTAGAACCGATAAATTTTGACCTCATCTAGTGTAATGATTAGAACTTGTAAGAGTCATGATTCACGAGTCCATAACTATTGAATCCACTACATGTCATTATGTATACTGCTAAAACTTAGCTACATGGTGTGTGGTTCAGTTTCAGGAGGTATGAGTTCAAAATTGTTTGGTCACCTCCTGTCATTTTCAAGCATCAAGTCATTTCCGCAATCAAAACACTTTTAATGTTCAGGATTAAACTTTGCATGTTGGAGTTTGATCAAACATATTTTGTCAAAATACCCTTTGAAATAAGCATCTCTTGATTTCAAAACAACAGGAAGACAAAGGAAAGACATGTTTCGTTCAAGGATGAGATGCGACCCCAAAACAAAATGCAAGATGGCAAAATCCATAACAAAAATGATTGACAGTTTAACCCCTTCTTAGATCAGCCTCTTTGGCAATATCTGTGTTTTGCCAAGCAATTCCGATCACTCGTCATTCTGAGGATGTTCTGGCGACAAAATGATCGATGACAAGCTCCTTCACAGATTCCTCTCGTCTTTTACTCACCAACTTCCAGACTCGATTCTTGAAATTCTTGCCACTGTTCAATTGAAATGGCCGAGGACCCCACCATGACATCACATCTCTTGTTTGGATTATACCACCTAGAAAATGATGGTTGCATGGGATTTGTCAAAGTCAGGTAAAAAGTCTGGAATCTGACAGATGCTAGTAGTCCAATTTGGGTGGCAGAAAGATATCAATCTTAGCAAAGACACTTGAGTAGCTGGTGCTACAGTGAGACTTGACTAAACCACATAACTATGGTTTCCCGTCTTCGAGTCATCTCCTGATTCATCTCTTCACAGTTCTGGAATCCATGGCAGAACCTTCAATCTTTCACTTCTTTATGGCTCGTTCAATTCTTTTGACAATCTTCACAACATCATGTCAATCTTCCCTCATTTTCGTGGTCGTTTGTGGATTGTTGGAAACCTTCCAACAGCTAGGTAATCTTGGCAACGCATAGAATCATGCAGCGCTATCACTGTCAATGTGTGAAATGATGCATTGTTTTTATTGGAGGATAAACTGATGAATATGAAACTCCTTGGTCTCCTCTTCGATCCCTCACTGACAGTGCAGCAAATAGACACTTGTAGAGGGAGCTCTGCTCTGTTGAAGTTTCAGTCTTTTCCTGTTTTTCAGCCCAGGTCTGTCTATTCTCTCAACTTATGTGTTTTAATGCCGACAGTGGTGGGAGAAACTTGTAAGTGATCTGAAACTGCTGTATTCCTTCTTGAATTTTCCACTTGCAGATCCACAAACAGATTCCTGTCGAGAGAGCTCTGCTATGTTGAAGTTTGATGTTTGCCTCTGTTTTCTAGCTCAAGTTTGGCTTTTCTGCCTACTACAGTGTTTCGATGCTGAAACTGGTGGGGTAACTTTTCATATCGTTTGAAACTACTACATCCCCTCTTGCATTCCCCACTTGCAGATCCACAAACAAATCTCTACAGAGAGAGCTCTGCCACATAGAAGTTTGATGTCTACTCATGTTTTTTTTTTCGACCGTGTCCGGCTCTTCAACCTGCCACAGTGTCTTTGGGCTGAAACTGATGAGAGATTTTTATAGCATATGCAACTAATAAATCCCCTCTTGCATTCCCAACTTGCAGAGCCAAAAACGGATTTTTGTAGAGAGAGCTCTACCACATTGAAGTTTGACGACTGCTAACATTTTCAGACCAGGTCTGACTCTTCTGCCTACTACAATGTTTTGCTGGTGCTAGTGGTGAGAGAAAGTTTTAAAGCATATGAAACTACTACACCCCCTCTTGCATTCCCCACTAACAGATCCACAAACAAATCTCTACAGAGAGAGCTCTGCAATGTAGAAGTTCAGTGTCTAATCATGGTTTTTTTTCGGTTTTTTTTTTCTTGTGCTTTGTGAACTAGAATTGAGCTAACAGTTGGGGTAACTTCAAAGAAGGCTAATGCACCATGCACAGAAGGCTAGCAGTTATTTGGTGTCATTGGAAGATGTGGAGGCGATGAACAATTAACAATGCAACTGAACAAGAACAGAGGTTGTCATTAGCTGATGACTGAAGGCATTGTTGCTGTTGTTCATTAGTGAAAAGGAGAGGTGCAGCTTTAATTGGACTGGACAAGCATTGTTCCCACAGAAGACTGTGCAGATTTCAATTTGATGCTCGACACTTGTTCAAGCAGATCTGAGTCTGGCTACTTCGCCTTTGATGCTCTCAACTTTCTTTTGACTCTGTGCCTCTCTCTGACCCCTTTCTTTATTATCCATCTTTTCATTCCAATGTAGTAAACCTTTGATGGGGGAACCTATTTTCAACCCGGTACATGCATGATAAATGTATGTACATGTAAACTATATGATGAACTCGCCCTTCAAGGGGTGACATATGGTCGTAACTCTTGTATGATGAAACAAGAATCTTGATTCTTGCCCCAAACTCTACAGTGAAAATTTTCTGAGTGACGGCCATTGGGTCACCCACAAGTCCTGAATTCAAGATGCTTTAAGAAGGGTTTGCCCCGATGCAAAACAATGTATACGGAGCATGCATCCTAAAGGCAGGTTCTAATCTTTTTACGTGAGACAAAGGGTAGGTTTACTACTTGGTCTCTAAAAAAGGGTCTCTCGCTGTCCCAGTGATCGCCCTTGTAAAGGCAATATGGGGGTTCAGCGAGATAGTGGGATGGCACATGTACCAATCACTATCGGTCTAAACACTCAGCAAAAAGTTGGGGTTTACACAAACTTAAACCTTGACTCAAGTCATAAGGCAAGGTGCTAGTCCCCCACCTAATCTGAAGCTTGTGTGTGCTAAAAATAAATACAAGTGATGCATGAAACAATTCTAAAAATGCATGGATAAAACAAAAATAAAACAAGACAAAAATGCTAAAAAACTTAAACACATCAAATACACAAAGCTTAGTCCAATATTGTCAGAAACAATACCTTCCCCAGTGGAGTCGCCATTCTGTCGCACGTCATAAAATCCGCGCGCGGCGTCTGCTGCGATTTTTCGTTATGTTGATTTTGCTTTGATTGGTTCGTTGGAGTCGCCACCTAGTAATTTATTGAAGGCTACTAGAAAACCCGGGTACTGGTCTTATCAGAGATTTGCGGGTAAGGGACTGGTTGTGGTTAGGGAAGGTATTAGCACCCCTAACGCACCCTACCTGAGGTAAGCTGCTTTGTGGACTTGATGTGTTAAAGAAGTTTTAAAAATTCTGTTCTTTCATCGAATTTTAGAAATACGACTTACATGTAAGTTCATAATTCTTTATCCGTGAAGAAATCAAAATATTAAATTCTTCTTTATTCTTGCAATTTTATCATAGAAAAAAAATAACATTTATTAATAAAATTCAAATCACACATTCACTTCACTATGCTTTTCTTTTTTTCTTTTTTTTTCCTCTTTTTTTTTTGTACATCCACATTACAAATTAAAATAAATTCAACACTAAACAAACATTACATTACATAATTTAAAAATTACAAAATGGTCCCTAAAACTCCAGAAATTGCAGGGAAGGACTTCTGCAAGCCGGAACAGTGCCGCAGGAACAGTGGCGGCGCGTGGGTTCACGCGCAGCCGCCGGAAACTCCAAAATACAGGGGGTCAGTCACGGTTTCCCCTCTTCTTCCCCTCACCGGCAGTGAGGATCAATGTTACCTGCAAATAAAACAAAAAAACACACAAGGCAGTAGGTTTTAATTTCTTTCCCCTTGTTTCGGATCTGTCTCTCTTCTTCTCCGTTTGGGCAGATCTGTTAGTTCCTTTTTCTTTCCTCCTAACTTCCTCTGTTTCAGGTGGCTGCCGGCTTCTTCTCCTGGTGATGGCAGCAGCGGGAGGCCGCTGGAAGGAAGCAGCTGGGATGGAGAGGGACGGCGCGTGTGGCTGGTCTGTGGGTTCTACTCCTCCGTTGCTGTTGATGGTCGACCAAGGGAGTAGACGGAGTCCGAAGCTACTGGGTCTCCAGTGATGGCAGCGCTGTTGTGGCTGTTGCTTTGGCCGCTGTTACTGGAGGCCGACTGGAGGGAGGACCTGGTTCGGTCGCTGATAGAGAAGAAGAGGCTGAAGTCAGTGGGGACGGCCGGCTTGGTTTCTGTGACAGGGAGCTGCTGCGGCTGTTGTTGAAGAGAGGGAGCTGTCCCTTGTTGCCGGCTGCTGAGGAAGGAAATACCTGCTGGGGGGAAGGCTTCGGTGTGAGTGATCCTTGATTCTGCAGAAAAAAAAAATGGCGATGGCTAGGGGCTGCTGGGTCTGTTGGCTGTGGGAGAAGGAAGTGAGATGGAGAGGGTAGAAGGGAGGCTTGCGTCCAGCGGCTGAGGAAGAAGAAAATCAAAAGGGAGGGGCTCTGTGTTGTTGGCTAGAAAATGGGGGGAACTTTGTTGCCAGAGAGGGAAAGTCTTGTGCTGGAAGGGAAAAGCTGGGACGGTGATGAGAGGAAATGGGGGAAAAGGAAGATCGGCTGCTGGAAAAGGAAAGACCGGTCTGTGGGGGAAGAGGGAGCCTTGCTCCTGGCTGGCGAGAATAAGAGAAAAATTTTGATGAAGGAAGGGGGGGGCCTGCCCCGGTTTGACCTTTGTGAAACAGAGACAGGGAGGCTTGCGGCCGCCCCTGGTTCTCTCTGTTTTTGCTCCAAGAGAGGGGAATGGCTCCTTTGCTCTTTGTCAAGGGAAAGCCCTGTGTGCAAGCGGCTCAAGTTTTTTTGGTTTCAAAGGGAGAGGGAGCTAGAGACGGTGCCGGTTTGAGGGAAGAAGAAGATGCTGGGACCGGCTGGAGAGGAAAAACCAAAACGTGGGGGGCGGCTCCTCTTGGAAAAAAGATGGGTTTAGGGCTAGGTTTTTTGTATTTTTTTCTGATGTTGTCAAAATTGCCCCCCCTTTGTTTGAGTTGTGGACCAGTATTTATAGGTAAAATGTTGCATGGATCTCAAAATTGGTCCCTCAACTTTCTTTCTTCTTTTTTTTGTAAATTTGATTTTTCTTAATTTTTTTATATTTTTTGAAAACGAGCAACATCAACGTCGACTCAAATGAAGAAAATCAATGATTTTAAAAATAACGCGTTAAAAGTTGAACGCGTTCCAAATATCTTTGAAAATTTAAATTCTTTTGAGACGATGCTAAAAATGCTAAAAACGATGAAAATGTATTAAAAATGTATTTTTTGGATTTTCAATGTTTTTCGCTATTTTTGGATTTTTCTGAAAATTTATCAAAACATGGGTCAAAAATTGGGTAGCAACAAAAACGAACATGACGGAAGACATAAATACAATGATAAGCTAAATCAAGACAATGATAACCAAGATGAGATGAGCTATATCCTAAGAACACACATGGTGAAGAATGGAAATCCAATTTGTGAGCATGGTATGGACACAAGAAGGGAAAACAAAGACACCCAAAAATACGCAGAAAATTATAATCAGGAGTAGGACGAAACATACACTCAAACAGAGATGGACACAAGAAGGGAAAACAAAGACACCCAAAAATACGCAGAAAATTATAATCAGGAGTAGGACGAAACATACACTTAAACAGAGATTTATTTTAAAGAACAAGAGTAGGAATGCGATTAATAAGATAAACTGATTATTCAAAAGCATAATTCAGAAATCACAATGGTGCACTACATTGGCCTAAAAGAGTGAGGCAAGTTTCGACAATATGTCGATGACGACGCTCAACGGTGCCATTTTATTCATGAGTATGAGGACAGATTAACCAATGATGAATACCAATGGCCTGAAAGAATTTATTTAACTTATAATATTCACCACCCCAATCAGTTTGAACAGATTTAATTTTAAGTGAAAACTGACGTTCAACAAGTGTTTGAAAACATTGAAAGGTGAAAAACACATCATATTTGGCAACAAGAGGGTAATAACATATATATTTGGTATGCGCATCGACAAAGATAACAAAGTAACGGAAGCCATCAGAAGAAAACATAAGGGAAAGACCCCAAGCATCATTAAATATTAAATCAAGTGGAGCAGTAGTTTTGTGACCCGTAAGTCGCAACGACTTTCCTAAAGGACAAGCTTGGCATTGAGCAAAAGAACATCTAGAAGTACATACGATTTTATTGCTGGAAACTAGCAGATCTAAAATGTGAGGGGTTGGATGACCTAAACGACGATGCCCCATGTTGGTAGTCGCGGAGATGCAAGGAGACCAAAAAGCTTGAGGAACTGACGTGACAGAAGACTCTGAAAGGACATGAAGATCATCATTACTCTGACCAGAAAGGAGAACTTCCTTGGTGATAAGATCCTTGACATAAAACAGAGAATCATGAAATTCAAAATAAACATGATTATCACGGCAGAATTTCTGAACAGATAACAACGGTTTGATGATATAAGGCACATGAAGAACATTAGATAATGTAAAGATGCGTTTTGGGAATGTAACATAGTATGTCCAATATGTGATATGTCAATGCCTTACCGTCACTAACATGCAAATGATCATTACCAAGATAGGTTGCATAATCGGTCAGAGTTGCAAGATCAGGTGTGACGTGTTGATTCATGCCGGTGTCGGGGAACCAAGTCGCAACAGAAACATCCTCAGAAACTGGTTTATTGGGATTTCTGGATATGTTGGCAGAGCTACCAATATGAATTATGCGGATCTTAATGCCATAAGGTTTTGGCTTTTCATTGCATAGAACAAGGCGTATTGGAGAGTGATTCCTGAATCGGATTCCTCAGGAACAATATTGGAAATAATAGATGGTCATATCAATCCCGCATAGAACTGGGAATTGTGCTGCGGATTTTCTTGTTAAAGTTGGCTCTGCTTAGAGAGGAGCACTATCAGAAAATTTCGTGAAAACATTAAATTATCTTCCGATGGGAATTTTTTACTGGAAAAAATCCATAAATACAAATGCTTTTTGAAAAATAAATTCTTTAAAATTTAAGTTTTGAGTGGAAATCCATTAAAAAAATGCTTTCCAGAAAATAAATTCTTAAAAAAATAATTCTCGATGGTAATATGATTGTATTTTTACGAGAATTTGTGTTTTGGTGGGAAATCAGATTTTGAAGGTTTTAAAGTATTTTTTATGGGAATTATCAACATAACTGATTTGTTTTTTTAGAATATTTCTAACAGAATTTCTGACTAAAATTAATTTCTTTTAATCTCCATCGCTAATTGAAAATGAAATTGTTTTCATAAAAAATTATGGACGAAAATTCCATCCAAAATTCTTATTTTTCTTGTAGTGCAAGAAAATTATTTGGGACTGCTCACCTGCTGTCTATCTTCTATTTTGACTGGCGATGCTACTGGTGCTATCCTTCTAGCAGTTTGAGTTTTATTTGATTTTTCGTCCATAAAAGCTATTTATATTTTTTATTTCATTATATGTTAATAATTTTTTTAGAATTACGTTTCTATCAAAATAAAATAATTTTCTAGTATAATATTTTTTTTATTAATCTATTTTTCTTAACAAAACAAATATAGGAGTTTTTAGTAATGCACATCATTTAATAAAAATCAAAGGTGATTAGAATAAAAATTCAATAAACTCTAAAGGATCTGAAACAAGATAGAAAAGACATGATTTTAAATAAAAAAAAATTTTATTCTATTAATATAATTCTTTTTTAGACAATTTATTTATTAAAATGTTTATTTTTTAAGCGAAAAATAATGAGAATCATAAAAAGAAAATTTTATTTAAAAAAATGATTAATGGTTTTATTATTGTGGCGTGGAGGTATTGAGTATTTTTTTAATGTGATCATTTGATAATAAAACAAATTTCCTTGAAAAGCCAAAAAGAAAAATTTAAGAAAAACAAATATGAAGGGTTGTAAAAAAAAACTCAATAATTTTGTAAAAACAAAACTATAATATAATAATTTAAAATGATATTTTAAAGTTATTTATGATAAAGATATTTTCATGATATTTATGTATAGAGTATTTGATAATTTTATCAAAACAAATGCTATGATGTCATAAAAATTAAATATAAGCTGATTAATATTTAATAAAATGATATTTTTAATATATTTTATTGAATAAAATTTAATTAAAAAAAGAAAAAAAAAGTATAATGGATTGAATAAACAGAGGCCACGCGATTGATACTGTGTCGCATAGCGTGCTTGATTCAAAGAAGAAAAAGGACACGCAGGGGCTGCAAGGGATAGGCTCCCATGCCTATCCTTTTCTTTTTTGTTTATTGGTTTTCCATTTTTTAAAAAATAAAAATAAAACTAAATGTCACGTCATTTATAACAAGTGAAACATTATTTATCTGCCTATTTTTTTTAATTTTTACCATAGAGAGATGTCATAAAATCAAGCTGAGATTTTTTTAATTCAAAAATTTATTTTTAAAATATTTTTATTTAAAAATATTTAATAAACAATCAAATTATATTAACAATTCAATCTCTCAACTCAAAACATCTCAAAACTAATTTAAAACACAAAATTAAATTTGAGTAAAAATCACCTATTAACCCTGATCTATTTCTTCATAAAAAATAAAAAAAATAAAACATCTTAATAAAACTTGTATCATCAAATAAAATCTATTAATATAAAAAAAAAAAAATTTCATAGCCATAATTTGACCCACCATTAACTTTTTTTTTTATTGTTTCCTGGTTATTTTCTCTCTCATATCTCAAACCAATAAACTTAAAAATAAATAAAATGAACTTTTAGATGAAAATAAAAATTATAAAAACTATATATGATCGATCATGTACTTTTTTTTTTATATATTTTACATTAAGATCCTTTTTGTTAATTATGTCTTTGTATATAATTTAAAACTATATCTCAATAGAATTAGATTATAAAAAAAATAAAAAAAATACATGGATAAAATAAAAAAAATAAAAAAAAAACAAAACAAAAAATTATAAAACAAAAATTATATCTCAAGTGAAGCACCTCTCCGGCGCCAGAATTTAGGTAATTTTTCTGATTTTTAAGGGTTAGTTGTCTAGTCTTCCCAATTTAAAACAAAACGGTGACTTGAACCTTTTGAATTACGGCCGATATGAAGTTAAGGACTCCAAAATACGTGTAGAGGTCACCAAATCAGCCGTCAATATTGATCACTAACCGAAAAAATCACCTATTGAGATGTAGACTCCATTTCATATAAATAGTTTTTGTTTTTTTTAGTTCCATCTTCTACTGCTTTCTTTTCTTTCATTAAAGTCTTTCTTTCAATTTTATTCTTTCATATTTTTATTAATTTTGAATTAATCATCTTAATCATCTCCTTCATTCGAATTGTATATTATTATTATTATTATTATTATTATTATGATCTCGTTCAAAGATTGCTTGCAAATCTCATTTGATGATGTTATCGAGGGATTAATTTCAGCAAAGTATATATGAAAAAATATATTAAATGAGTTGATCCCACGCTACACCTTGCCTCAAGAGTAATAGTTGCAAATTTTGTTTTTATAGTCATGGTTTAAAAATATAAGTTTTTTAAAAATATAACTATATTATAGTTTTTTTTATTAATTAAAGCTATGTTTGTTTCCTGAAATTCATTTTCCGGGAAACTACTTTCCAAACTTTTCTGCGTTTGTTTGTCATTAGAAAAGTTGGTCAACAGAAAATACTTTTCAGTCAAAGAAAAATTTAGCTTGGTTTCATAAAAGTGTTTTTCTAGAAAATTTGGGCGGAAAACACTTTCCGGAAATTGTAAAAAATTTAAAAATATCATATTATTTACTGATTATATCAAATTTGGTCCTCAAACTTTTGATTGCTATATATATATATATATATATATATATATATATTTTGTTTTGAATATTTATTTTTCAATTTCATCTTTTAAAATTTAATTTTTATATTAATTTTGATCCTCATTTTTATAATTGTTATTTGCTTTTCCCTTTTATTGAAATTTTTTATGTATCAAATTTGGTTCTCATTCTTTTGATTCTTACTTATTTTATTTGAAATAATTTTTGAAATGTTAATTATTATTATTTTAATTTCTTCATCTTTTATCTTTTTTATTTTTTAGATTTGATCTCTATTATTTTGATTATTATTTATTTTATTTGAGATAATTTATGAAATTATATTTTTTTTCAATTTCATTCTCATTCAACTTTTTAATTTGTAAGATTTATTCCTCGTTATTTTAATAAACTTGAGAAAAATAAAACATTAATAAGTTATTTTCCAAATCATTTTTCATGACATAACCAAACACTGGAAAGTGTTTTCCAACTTATTTTACATTACACTACCAAATATCAGAAAATAATTCACTTTCCTGAAATTCACATTCCAAAAGAAAATTACTTTCCAGCAAACAAACGGGGTTAAAGTTTTGAGAGGATTTTCAGTAGGATTCATGTAAAATTATAGTATTTATTGATTAATTAAATACTTAAACAATTATAATTAAAACAAAATACAGTTTTTAAATCTAGCGTGGCATTAGAGATTGGAATTTACCTTTGAATTACTAGCAAAATAACTGATCAAAGACTCCCATACGCAGCGTTAATGCCCAACCACCTCATGAAATGCTGACAAAGAGGCCAAGAAAGTGAGCTAGCTAGGAACGGCAACGTTTCAAGTAATATTGTGCTTGGGATAAAGTGATCATTCTTTATCTTAATTAATATAGATCATGAATATATTTTTAATGGCCATAATTTGGCCAACCGTTAACTTTTATTTTTTTTCATTGTTTTCTGGTTGTTTTCTCTTTTATATCTCAAATTAATAAACTTAAAAATAAATAAAATGAATTTTTAGATGAAAATAAAAATTATAAAAACTATGATCGATCAAGTGTTTTTTTTCTTTTTTTGTATTTTACATCATGATCATTTTTTAATTTTGTCTTTGTATATAATTTAAAACTATATCTCAATAGAATTAGATTATAAAAAAAATAAAAAAAAATACATGGATAAAATAAAAAAAATAAAAAACAAAAAATTATAAAGAAAGTACTGAAGCACCTCTCCGGCGCCAGAAATTAGGTAATTCTTCTGATTTTTAAGGGTTAGTTGTCTAGTCTTCCCAATTTAAAACAAAACGGTGACTTTAACCTTTTGAATTACGGCCGATATGAAGTTAAGGACTCCAAAATACGTGTAGAGGTCACCAAATCAGCCGCCAATATTGATCACTAACCGAAAAAATCACCTATTGAGATGTAGCCTCCATTTCATTTAAATAGTTGTTTTTTTTTAAAAAAAAAAGTTCCATGTTCTACTGCTTTCTTTCCATGCTTTCTTTTCTTTCATTAAAGTTTTACTTTCAATTTTATTCTTTTATATTTTATTAATTTAGAATTAATCATCTTAATCATCTCCTTCATTCGAATTGTATATTATTATTATTATTATTATTATTATTATTATTATTATTATGATCTCGTTCGAAGATTGCTTGCATATCTCATTTGATGATGTTATCGAGGGGTTAATTTCAGCATTCAGTTACATAATTTATTTCTTTCGGTCAATGTCTGTAGAGATATCAAGCATGGTCCGTGCACAAGGTGTGGGTCGCCGGGAAATTGAATCCTAAATCCTAAGAATAATAGTTGCAAATTTCACGTGTGTTTGTTGTTTTTATAGTTATGGTTTGAAAATATAAGTTTTTTAAATATATAACTATATTATAGTATTTTTATCAATTAAAGTTCTAAGAGAATTTTCAGTAGGATTCATGTAAAATTATAGTATTTATTGATTAATTAAATACTTTAAAAATTATAATTGAAACAAAATACAGTTTTCAAATCTAGCGTGGCATTAGACATTGGAATTTACCTTTGAATTACTAGCAAAATACGCAGCGTTAATGCCCAACCACCTCATGAAATGCTGACAAAGAGGCCAAGAAAGTGAGCTAGCTAGGAACGGCAACGTTTCAAGTAATATTGTGCTTGGGATAAAGTGATCATTCTTTATCTTAATTAATGTGAGGAATCTCCCTTTCCCAAATGAAGAGTAAATTTTAATTTATCATGAATATTATGCTCTTAGTTTAAATAATAAGAATAGTAGAGATTGATTTCTATAAAATCTAGAAATAATAAAAGTAGAGAGACTCAATGTCTGAAATTTTATTTAAAAGTAATAATTGATTTCAAAATCTCATAAAAGTAGTTTAAATCATTCGTCAAAGCCAAATAAAGAAAAGATAATTAAGAAACCTTTTTTTTTTTAATATGAGCAAAAGTAAATATTCAAATATTCAAAACATATAAATAATAATAATAATAATATAAATAACCTAAAAGTAAATATTAAAAGTGAACTATAATAATAATAATAATATAAATAACCTAAAAGTAAATATTCAAAGTGAACTATAATAATAATAATAATAATAATAATAATAATTTACTGCTACCATGTCTGTAGCATTGCACTCCTCTTCCTACCCTATATAATCCCGACGTTCTCATCAGGCTGTGTTACCATTGATTCCTTTGTTCTCCTCACAGTTTTCAAACTCCATTGCTTCAAATACTTCTCAACAGCTCCCACCTTAATTTCCTGCAAATTGATTAGAAATGGCAGACAAGATCAAAGTATGGTGCTTCCTACTTTTCCTATTGAAGCTGGTGTCGAATTTGCAAAATTGTGCTCATGCAGCTCCACAGGTGCCTTGTTTTTTCATATTTGGAGACTCCTTGGCGGATAGTGGCAACAACAACAACCTTGTAACGGCTGCTAAGGCCAATTACCGCCCATATGGAATTGACTTCCCTAATGGAACCACTGGAAGGTTTACTAATGGCCGAACCACAGTGGATATGATTGGTGATCCCTTCTCATCTCCTTGCACCTTATCACTTTCATATTAGTTTCGAAATGCAAAATAATTTGTCTCATATATACCAAATTATATCAGTTTAAGTCTTGTTTTTCACGTAGTATAGCCAAATATATTAATTAATACCTTCACGTAAAGTTTCATCATATATTATTGTTCAAGAATAAATTACATCGTCTCTCATGAAATATAGTTCAAGAATTACACGCAGTATTTAGTCAAAAGTTGTGAATTGATAGAACATCCTGCATAGAAAAACTTTATAATGCTACAGTAATAATTACAGTACATGAGAGAAGAGAAAAAATCATATAGATGTTCAAAATGATAATAATGTCTTTCTTCTTCTAAAAAATTATTTCTTAGTTTTTTTCTCTCTCTCTCTCTTTTCTTGTGTCTATCTCTTTTCTTGTGATCAATTTGGTTTGCACATACGGATACGGTTCAGGTGAACTTTTGGGCTTTAACCAATTTATTCCACCATTTGCAACTGCTAGAGGCAGAGAAATATTGGTTGGTGTTAACTATGCATCTGGGTCAGCAGGGATTCGTGATGAGACTGGAAGCCAACTGGTACCAAATAATTTACGTTGTAGTAATTTTTTGCCTGTGAGTATTTTTACAACGTCCTATGATTTAACTTCTATCTTTTTTTTTTGTTTTCCTATTTCTGTTGACATGTTCCAGGGTGATAGAATCAGCCTAAATAAGCAATTGCAAAATCATGCTGCTACATTCAATCGCTCGATTCAATTACTAGGGACTAAGCAGGCAGCAGAAAATTACCTTAATAAGTGCTTATATTATGTCAGCTTGGGCAATAATGACTACTTAAACAACTACTTCATGCCTAGCAATTATACAACAAGCCGATTATACACCCCTGATCAATATGCCAAGGTTTTAATTGACCAGTATAGTCAGCAAATAAAGGTTGGTATTACTATCCGTTTCGCGAGAAATTTTATGATGCTCAAAATATAAACATTGATACTTGGATACAAGAAGAAAGAGAGAAAAATATAAGAAATACTTTTCATTTTTTATGGGACTAGATGTGATTTTTTCTCTTATTCTTGTATCCATCTATTTTATTGAATGAGGATTCGTAGTTAGAGCTTGAACACTATAATTTATTTTTAAAAATTGTATTTGTACCTTAATTTATGCATTATATTCCATATATATTTTAATTGATCTTTTTTGTGAATTTATGTCTTTTGTTTCTATTTTTCTTCAGCTTCTGTACCACCTAGGAGCCAGGAAAATCGCCTTGCCTGGACTTGGACCAATGGGCAGCCTTCCTTACGTATCTTCTACTCTATGCCCCAACAATCTCTCTTGTGTGACCAATATAAACAACGCAGTCCTCCCTTTTAACGCAGGACTCGTATCACTTGTTGATCAACTGAATAGAGAGTTGAATGACGCACGCTTTATATACTTGAATTCTACTGGGATATTGTCATCTGGCGATCCTTCTGTGCTCGGTAAGTCATCCTACCTGTTGGTGGAGGATGTTACAATTTATTAATACGAGGAATTACTCAGTATACAAGGAGTACGATTCACAGTATACCTAATAATTTCTTGTTTTAATGATTACTATTTGGCTCTAAGCAATGGAAATTGTCTGTTTTGTGCATAACAGGGTTTAGGGTTACAAACGTTGGATGTTGTCCAGCACGTAGTGATGGCCGATGCATTCAAGACTCAACCCCGTGCCAAAATAGGACTGAATATATGTTTTGGGATGCAATTCATTGTACCGAAGCTTTGTACCAACTCACTGCAAGAAGATCGTACAATGCCTTTCTTCCATCTGATGCTTATCCAACCGATATCAGTCATTTAATCAGTTAACATGCAGATCTAAGTCAAGGAAGATAATATTCCATAAATAATTTACAGAAATAATGTGGTCTCGGTCACTTTGCCACGATGATAAAATTATGTAAAACAGCAGTCGAACAATATGACTTCTTGTAAACGAAAAAAAAAAAAAAGAGTCTAACAATATGCTGTAACATGCATGTACTTGTACCTCAAGAATGATATATAAGATCGTTTTCTTACGAAATATTTGGATAAACTATCTTTTTCGTGCTTATAGATTATCAAATTTCCAATTCTACTCTTCTATATTAAATTTTGCTCTTCATTATTAAAAAACTAACAAATTATCACATTTTTGTTTTATTTTTATGATTTTTCTCTCATCTTTCCCTCTCAAATCAACATCTATGTTATCACATGCATTTGGAAACCTAAAAAACTCAAAAAGCAAATTTAAAAAATAGTTTAGTTGATGGTTGGGAGTGGCATTGAAACGTTTAGAAAACCACAAGAGTAGCATTGAGAGATTTTAAGGTATAGAAGCAAATATTGATGACTTTAGAGGGACCAAATTAAATTTTAACCAATTCTCTATTTTTTTTTTTTACTTTTCAATAATTTAATATATATTTTTTTAAAACAAATTTATTTTTAATATTATGTTGTTTTAGGAATTATGCTTCATAATTTTCCTCGATTCTTTTTATTAGTTATATACTGATGTCATGGATTTAATTTTCTTCTAGATTTTAACATTAAATATGTTGGTAGTGGCATTTTTATTTTTTTATGAATTTATCTTAATTTCATGATTCAAGTTGCAAGTTTAACAAATTAACCCGGATTTACTTTTTCAATTTTTTTATCCTTTTTTAATTTAATATTTTTTAATTGGGCTTAGTCATTTTTTTTATTTAATTTCTATAAAGTTATCTCGTTTTTATTTTACTCTTCTACAACTGATTTGTTTTTTAAATTTTATCCTCTACTATTAGGCTTTTTGAAAATCGAGTTTTGTAGTTTTTTTTCAATTTGATTTCTGTTGAGTTATTTCGGTCTAAATGATTTAGAATTTTTTTTCCTCGATTTCAACTTTCAACATTAGATCTATTGAAAATGGAGCTTTATAATTTTTTTATATGTTTTTTATAACATTATTTTGTTTCTTGTCCTAGGTTACAAGTTTAATAGGTTAGCCCGGGTTAACTTAGGGTTTTTTTGTTATTTTTAATTGATTTTTTGTACAATTTCAACCTTCAATATTGGGTTGGTTAGAAATTGATCTTCATATTTTTTGTAAAATTATTTTCTTTTGGGTTATCCCGATCCCATTACTCAAGTTGTGGGTTTGGAGGTTGACCGTGGTTAACTTGGGTAGCTTTTTTTTTTTCTATTTTATCCTTCAATAATATTGGGTTGATTAGTAATTGACCTTCATAATTTATTTTAATTTTTTTCTATAAGGTAAAGATGATCCTCGGTTACAAACTTGACAAGTTAACTAGAATCGATTCAATATGTCATTGTCTTAATATTTGAAAAACAATATCATCAAATATATCACCGAATAAATATTTAAAAAATATGTCATTTAATATGCATTATATTTCAAGTAAAAAAATAAATTTTTTATTAGAAAACATATTAATAATGCTTAAATAATTTTTTAAGCTAAAAAAATAATCCGTAGCACCGGAAAATAATACAGTGGAGGAAGAAGCTCATTGTGGCTGGGTCTGTGGTTTTGTCATTATTCCTCATTTTCATACTTCTATCCTCTCTCTGGTGGAAAGGTTATTTGGGAGGAAGGAAATCGAGGGATCGAGGTACAGTTGATACATTTACTTGATTTTACAAATTCTAGTGAGGAATCCAGTCACTATAATAACACGACAATAAACAATTTTCTGCATCTTATTTGCTGTATGTCTATCCATGAATGCATACATTTTTCAAAGAATTATCTCAATCCAAAGGTTTAAACCATTTGGCGAAGCTCAAGGAATGCTTTTATATTACTCTATAACAATGGTTTTTTCAATGGGAATTGGCAATCTCAATGCTGTTTTCTTGTAGGACTGCAAAAACTATCTGTGTTCTTCCTTTGATGAATCATTCATGCAGAACAACTAATAAATACATATCCTCTTTGTTCCTTGGGCAGAAGTTGTTGGGTTAGATCTGCTAACTGGTATCTTCACCTTCAGTCAAATCAAAGCCGCAACGAATGACTTTGATCCAGCAAACAAACTTGGAGAAGGTGGTTTTGGCTGCGTCTACAAAGTATAGTACATATTTTTGTTTTCATCTAGCTACTTATCTACTATATTATTTCTTTTTTCTTATCAAATCAGCATGGAATGGCCAAGTGAACTTATTTTCTTTGTCTAAAATTATTCTCATATTGGAGGGAGTACTATCAGATGGCATTCAGATTGCGGTGAAGCAGCTTTCGGCGAAATCGAAACAGGGGAATTGTGAGTTTGTGAACGAAATTGGCATGATTTCTGCTTTGCAACACCCAAATCTTGTTAGATTGTATGGATGTTGCATTGCGGGGAAGCAATTGTTGCTGGTATATGAATGCATGGAAAACAATAGCCTTGCGCATGTTTTGTTCGGGAGGCCTCTGATCACTTCCCCATAGTATCTCATGTAAAGTAATGGGAAAGAAAACAAGTTCTTTGAATGGAATATAGATAGAATTAGTGAAGAAGAAAGTGATGGGTTGGGTTATGCATGATGATTACAGGGACAAAGGAAATCCAGGCAACGAAGCTAGACTGGCATTCAAGGCAGAGGATATGTGTAAGTATAGCGAAAGGTCTGGTTTTCCTGCATGAGGAGTCGACACTCAAAATTGTTCATAGAGACATAAAAGGTACCAATATCCTTCTTGACAAGGACATGAATGCCAAGAAATCTGATTTTGGAATGGCCAAGCTTGATGACGAGGACAACACCCACATCGACACCAGAGTTGCTGGAACAATGTGAGTTTCTGATATTAACACAAGGGGTTTATTGAACTCGTGAAAAATCCTGAAAAGAAGACAGTAACAAACTGTAAGGAAAACACACAAGTATTGTCATTTATCTAAGATAGTTTTTAGTCTTAAACAGTATGATGTGTAACTGGGCTCAAGCGCCGATGGAAGGGGTTAGCTTTAGAATATGTGGTAGGCAGGCATCTAGGGTTCAAATCACACACTGCAGGGTTCTCATGGATCAGGGTTTCCCCATCTATGGCTGTGTTCCTCTAAGACTAACCCTTGTAGAGGTTTAGCTTGGTTGCTAAATGAATATACTATTCACATTATTATCCAGGGTTCGAAATACTGTTTAGGCTGCTAAAAATATATCTTTCCTATCAAAAACAAAAAACAAAAACAAACGATAGACATTTAGCATTTCTTACATGTTTTAGTGAAGCAAACTAGTAAAATGTCTCTGTGTTATTCTTTCTGTGCAGGGGATACATGGCACCGGAATATGCATTATATGGTTACTTAACTTACAAGGCAGATGCATACAGTTTTGGTGTTGTAGCATTGGAAATTGTTTCTGGGATGAACAACGTCAAATTTAGGAGGGATGGAAATTTTGTATGCCTTCTAGATTGGGTATGTTATGCCCATTTAGTCTCTTAATTGCTCATGTTTACTCTTAGTCAGCTATATATCTAGTTTTTTTTTTTTGTTATTTCATTTTCTATATTGTCATAACCCATTTTGGGTCACTCCCAAATTTTTTTCCTTTTCTTCAAAAAAAAAAAAAAAAACCTGCACGGTGTCGTTTTAAACGGCACTGTGCAGCTTCTTCTTCCCTGCGCATGCAAAGGCAGGGAAGAAGAAGATTTTTGAAAATGTTTTTCCCGCTCACTTTCTCTTCCTTCCACTTGCATAAAACCCTGTCAAAACCCATACCCACACAACCACACAACCATACCCTGCCAACACCCACACAACCATACCTTGCCAACGTGACAATAAAAGAGAGGGACACCATGCCCTGCAAACACAGCCGGCCACCTTACCCTGCAGAGGTAAGGCAGCCCGTTTCCCCCCTGCACCACGATGGGACAGAGCAGGGGGGGCACCTTCTCTTCCTGCTTATAAATAGAAGGGGGAGGGAGAACAGAAAGGGGGCAAAATTTTGGAGAAGAAACAGAGGACGAATGTGAGGGGGAGGAGGAAAAGGAAAAAGGAAACCAGGGGGGGCAGCCATTACACCACCATCGTCCTCTTCATTAGTAGAGCAGAGGCAAGCAAACCGAAACAAGAAAAAGATCAACAGAAGAATACCAAAGACAGGCAGAGTAAAAACGAGAGAAGGGAGAAAGGAATAGAAAACAGAGACTGCGGTCTCTGCACAGAGAAGAAGAAGAACCGTCCTCACCCCCTGGGCATCACCGCTGTTTCTTCCTCTCCACCGCCACGAGCAGCACCGGGATTCCAGCCGATATCTTTGCAGAAGGAGGAGCAGCACAGCAGCTGCCATCTTCCTCCCCTTGCTGCAACACTGTGAAGAAGAAGGAAAACAGCAGCACTGGTGGTCACAACCATTGTGCCACGACTCCCTCATTTCTGTTCAACCCCTCCGCCACCTACAGCGCCGTCAACAACAGCTGCCACCACAGAAACAGAAGAACGACCAGGGAGTGGGAGAAGGAATAAAACAGGGAGCAGGAGGAAGAACAGAGCAGAAGAAAAACGCAGAGAAGAAGAAGGACCACCGCCTGGAACCAGTCCCCAGTCGCCACCACAGTAGCACCGCCACCATGCAGAACCGCCACCGCCACCGCCAGTGAACAAAAGGAGAAGAACAGCAGAGGGGAGGGGCAGAGAACCGAAAGCAGCAGAGAGAAGAAAAAAAAAAGGAAAACAGAAACCGACAACTGCCACCGACCGCCAACTCCACCACCGTTTCCACCGCCGGCTTCAGGTCGTCCTCCCCGTCCAGCCAGCCATCACCGTCACGCCAGGTGATCCGCCCCTCTTCCTTCTTCTTCTTCTTCTTTCTTCGTTGCACCATCTCCACTGTTCACATAGCATGTGAACAGTGGAGAGTGCTCCACTGTTCACTGGGCCGGACTTGTCCGGCCCAGTCCAAAATGAGTGGGCCGGGTCCAGCCCGGTCCAAAAAAAATTCAATTTTACTAAATTTTGCTTAATATTGGTTTGTATTTTTACATCGTAAAAATACACATCCAGTATTAAAATACCTGGTTTTCGTCAAAACATTAAAAAAAAATTCTTTTGTTTTCATGCATACGGCCAAGTCTAAAAAAAAAATCACATCATATTTTCATACAATAAAGAAAACTTCAAAAAAAAAAAGTTTTTGCATGCATTTTGGCTTTAATAACCAGTTTATTAAAGTCACGAGAACTTGGCCAATATTTAAAAAAAAATTCAAAAAAATTATTTTGTTTTCTTTTAATATCAGGGATTACAAATTTACATGTAAAACGTATTCCCGATATTAAAACAATAGTTCTTTTATAGACATTAGAACGGTTGGGTTTTACCCCAAAAGATAAGAACCTCCTTACTGAGGAGGGCTTTTCTTGAACCATAGATGGACCAATATGATGAGACATTAGATTTTTATCAGACAATTAAACAATGCAGCTTACCCTAGGTAGGGCGTATTTGGGGTGCTAATACCTTTCCTTTACGCAACCAGTCTCCGTACCTGATCTCTGAGACCAGTTAGGGTTTCTAGTGACCAAAATACTAGGTGGCGACTCCCATTCCATTTTCCACTAATAAGAGAATAATTTCTTGTCTTCCCATATTTTCCAGATACACACACACATTGAGTGTGGAGGACGATCGCCGCGACGCCGCATTTGACGTGCGACATATATTTACAAAAAAATGGGAACATAATGGAGATGGTTAATTCAAGATTTGTTAGAGAATAATATAAATCATATTCTGGGACCTCACTCAAAAGCTTAAGCTTTAGAGTTGAGATGGTTATTTAACATGGTATCAGCGCCTTGATAACCAAGCGGTCACGAGTTCGAATCTCACCATCCCTATTTATTTGATAAAAATTAAGCATAAGGTAATGCGGGACTATGCAAGTTTCAAGCCCAAAGGACTTTCACTTGAGGGGGTGTGTTAGAGAATAATATAAATCATATTCTGAAACCTCACCTAAAAGCTTAAGCTTTTGGGTTGAGATGGTTCTTTGACAAGATTAGAGTCTGAATTCAACAAGAAACAAGTGGTTAGAATGATCAGTGTAGCCCTTCTAATGTCGAGGAACTAGTCCTGGTTCCAAGCACATTGGGTGATCCATCAGGGTATGCTACGGCCTTACATAACAAGTTTGCTCAATCTTCTGTCAATGGAAGTTTAAGTGAAACTCAGTCCGTCATGAAGTCATCAGAGGGACCATGGATTGCTTCTTCCTCTTCATCAGCCCAGGATCTTTATCCAATTAGTAAAAGCTGATGCCACGAACCACAAATTTTTTATCATGAAAAATCATGAATAGGAAACTTTATTAACCAAAGTGCATGCTGTCTGTGCACTTCCTCTCTTATTTCGCAAATTTAAGTCTCTTTATTTCTTGACATATCTCAAAGATCATTTATTTTAGTATCACATAAAGCAACCATCACAGAAAATTTTAGCTGATAAAGTTAAGTCCAAGATTTTCAGTTTGATACACATACACTCAAGCATTAAGAAGCAAAATAAAATTGGAAATTCAAAAACTTTACATAGAAATTATAAAAAGATATCAGTGTACAAAGATGTTTGAACCAGCTGGTTCTGCAGAGCAATTTCTCCTAGACTGAACTGGAATTTGTAAAGAAAAAGACTACACAATTGCCTTGGCAACGTGTGTTACTATTGAAGTAATCTTGCCTTCCTCTTGCTTTCCTTGAATGTGTTTCTACCCCTTACTCTCTGCCTGTCTCTCTTTCTTATATCCTTTCTTTTTTCTCTCTCTCACTAGTGTCACCCTTTTCATGTGTTTTTTTTTGTCCTCTCCTCGTTATTTTAGTCCTGGTCTGCCATTTTATAGGTGAATGAAAGGAAACAATCACCGATTTTAATCCTAAATCAAATCCCTATAATTATTGTCACACCCAATATCACGACGACCTTAAAAAATTCAATATTAAAGAATTAATTTCTGACATCTTGTTCTTTGATATGAAAAGATCTGAATTAAAGAGTCGTTTCTTAGTATTATAGTCATTAGAAACCCTAATTGGTCAAGAGAAATTCTACGGTACGAGACTGGTTACGTAAAAGGAAAGATATTATCACCCCTTAAACGTCATGTCTGAGACAGGCTATATTGCTAAATTTTATCTTAAATTGCTAAATTTTTGTTGATTTATGTTATGATGGTTTGCTTGTAATATTCCTGACTTTGATGTTAGTGTATATTCAACAACGAATACTTTTAATGCTGGCGTTGGTAAATATTACGTAGTAAAAAAAACATATGGTATTCCCGACTCTGCCGTTAGTGAATAAACCAATAAAATGATTCTAAAATCAATGCATTCATATTTTAAAAAAAAAAGGTGTTATACACTAATTTGTATTTCATAGTAAAAATTCACATATTAGTTATATAATGAAATATCTAAAATAAAAAAAAAATGAGGGACTTGCAAATAAATTCAAAAAAACTACATGAATTTTTTAAGCAATTTTCTGATATCACAAAGGGCTCGTTTGGTCAGATATTAAAATAAAAAGGAATAAAATAAAGGGAATTAACATAAAGATATGTTTTGTGAAATACGCCCTTGGCCCAAAACAAATTGATCTTGCCCGATCATAGCTGTTTCTGTTTTTTCTTTGGGTGGGGGGCTGGGTCTGACCGAGTACGTACGGGCTGGGCTGGACCGGGTCCAGCCCAGCCTGCTCACTGGCTCACTGGCTCAAGCCAGTGACCTTACCAAGTAGCAGGCGTGTGCGAGGAACAAATGAATTATAATTAACTGCTATAGTATCAATTCTACTGCATCAAATGAATTATAATGCAGAGGAAAGCGGGGAATGAGAAAGAACTTACCTGATGCGGGGAGATGAAGTCGAAGACGATGGTGATGGCGTGCTCTAGACATCGCTTCTGTTTTTCTTCTCTGTCTGTCTGCGTGTTCCTTGGTTTTTCTGTTCTCTATAGTTTTCTTGTTTTTTCGTTCGTTCGTTCTTGGTTCTCTGGTTTATCACTTTGTCTCTCTGCGTCTGGCTCTCTCTCCCTCTCTTATTTTGCGTTCGTTCTCGGCTCCTGTGTTGTTCCTGTGTTTTTTTTCATTTCTGTCTTTCTCTCTGTGTTTTTTTTTAGCCTGTCCTTTTCCCTGTGAGGCCTTTCTCTAGCTTTTATAAAGCCAGGAAGGTCGTGTGTTCATGCCTCCAGAAATGAGGCACGTTCCGTGAGGGATCATAGGCATCGTGGTCCATGATCTGCTGGCTTAGTCTCCTGTTGATCCGGTCTTCAGGATGAGGAGATGATAAATAGTGTGCGTTGAAAGCGACACCGATTTATCATAAAACATGATCTCTTGTATCCAATATATCATAAAACATGATTTTTGCTTGATTCTAAGAGTTAAAGCCTGACTTCTTGTATTATTGTAGCTAGCCAACATATTAAAAAACATGCTCTTTACTTGATTCATCGAGATAGGGTTAGATTTTGCAATCTAAATCTCACATCCAAATGGAAAGAACGATAGTTAGTCTTGGAGGGAGGCTGATTTAGCTGATTCTGGAAATTAAACTCTGATTTCGTGCACCAAGATTGTAGCTGATATGTTAGAAGACACATTTCCATCGTTTCTGCACCATAAAGAGACTTAATCAGGACCGAAACTAAACCCTAAAGTTGCATGAGACCTCACTAATTTTGCCTCTTTCCTGCCCAAAAATCTGCAAATGCCATGAACAAAACGGCGCCGTTTATTTTGAAACTCCAACTGTTGCTCTTCCCATTTCACTCAAAATGCACTGTTTCATTTAATTTGAAATGTCGTCGTTTTGAGTCTTGGTTAAGGTTTCTTCCTTTCTTTGATTTAATTGTGCCAAACTTCATTATAATCTCTCCATTTCAGCGCATTTTGCTCCTTGGTTCCTAGTTTTTCAATTTCTTATGCTTGGTTAATTTCCATCTTTTTTCTTAATTTCTTTCAATTCAGTCCCTAACAAAAATAAAATTCACCCTCTAAATTCTCTACTTTACTCAATCTGATCCTTATTCCTCCAATTCTTTATTTTTAAGCCAAATTGACTTCAAATTTCAAATTCATCTCTTTCAATCAAGCCCTCAATTGATTTTATAACTTGGCTACTTGTTCCAAACTCATCCTTGAACCTGAATTGCTTTTAATTTTAGCCAAATTAAACCAATTTAAACCCATTTCTCTTTTATTCAGACCTCAATTATAACTTAAAAATTTTCAAACATCATTTTTGCTCGTGATATTTAAATATTGGTCCAATTGCAACCCCAACTACATCGATTTATATATATTTTTATGTTTTTAATATTTCTTGCATACAAAAATTAAATAAAAATAACAAAACAAATAAATTTATTGACTAATATATTTTTTAGACTTTTTTATTTTAAATGTATATACAAAAATTATGGTAAAAAATTAAGTTACAACAAAACCAGACCTAACATATGTTATGCTGTCAATAAGGTATGTCAATTTATGCATGCCCCTACTGAGAGTCACTAGGCGGCTGTCAAACGTATACTACGATACATAAAGGGTACGTCCTCCTTTGGTCTTCATCTTACTCATGGTTCTTCATTATCCCTTCATGGTTTTACTGATGCTGATTAGGCGGGAAGCATCGATGATCAGAAGTCTACGGGTGGTTATATTATTTTTTACGGCACTACTCCCATTTCATGGAAATCTGGCAAGCAACATACTGTTGCTCGCTTTTCCACAGAAGCAGAATATAAGGCATTAGTTGATGGTACTACTGAGGTTCTTTGGCTTCGTTACCTTCTAACAAATTTGTGTTTTTCTCCCAGTTCTGCTACCACTATTTGGTGTGACAATTTGGGTGCTATATATTTGTCTGTTAATCCTGTCTTCCATGCACACACAAAACATGTTGAGGTTAATGATCACTTTGTTCATGATCGAGTGGCTAAAAAGGAGATACAGATTCACTTCATACCTTCTAAAGACCAATTAGCTAATGTTCTTACTAAACCGCTACCCCACTCTACTTTTGCTTCCTTGCAGTCCAAGCTTCATGTAGTTTCCCCACCTTTAGCTTTAGGGGGTGTATTATGATATGTGATGTAATATAGGAAATATTGTATTTTCCTATATATATTTATCCTGCGCAGTACGCTACACAGTAAGTATTGTATGTTGCCTTAGTTATATATATAGAAGAGATGGCTACAGATTATGTACGCCCTTCAATCAATTACAGTTTATGCTTCAACTAGTTACAACAAAACCGCATCAATTCTCACATTTATGAATAGGTTTAGAAGATTCTCCTTAAATTGTGCAGACTAAGCTGCATGCATAATTTTTTTTTTAAAAAGGCCAAATATTGGCTGGTGAAGCTTTTGGTTCCCATATCTATATAAGCTCTCACTATTTTTACCTATTGAAGATATCTTATTAGTGATAGAAGGAAGTAAAATCGTAAACATCCTGCTGAATTAACTTATATTTACCAATTTATGTGATATAGCTTGTAATTAATGCAATAATATATATATATATATATATATATATATATATATATATATATATATATATATATATATATATATTTGAATAAAATTTAATAGATCATCCGGCAATAAAATGGGAACTTCAAATAATAATTAATGATTGTAATTCTCTTATCGGTAACATCTACATGAAGAAAGAAAAATACAATTTAAAATATTTAATAAACATTCATATTATGTTAACAAATCAATCTCCCAACTAAAAACATTTCAAAATTAGTTTAAAACACAAAATTAAATTAGAGTAAAAATTACCTATTAACTCTGATCTATTTTTTCATAAAAAATAAAGAAAAGAAAACATCTCAATAAAACTTCTCTCATCAAATGAAACCTATTAATATTAAGAATGACTTTTTTAATAGTCATAATTTGGCCAACCATCAACTTTTATTTTTTTTCATTGTTTTCTTGTTGTTTTCTTTTTTATATTTCAAATTAATAAACTTAAAAATAAATAAAATGAACTTTTAAATGAAAATAAAAATTATAAAAACTATGATCCATCATGTTTTTTTTTTTTTGTATTTTACATTATGATCCTCTTTTTAATTTTGTTTTTGTATATAATTTAAAACTATATCTCAATAGAATTAGACTACAAAAAAAAAAAAAAACAATTAATTATAAAGAAAGTACTGAAGCACCTCTCCGGCGCCAGAAATTAGGTAATTCTTCTGATTTTTAAGGGTTAGTTGTCTAGTCTTCCCAATTTAAGACAAAACGGTGACTTCAGCCTTTTAAATTACAGCCGATACGAAATTAAGGACTCCAAAATACATGTAGAGGCCACCAAATCAGCCGCCAATATTGATCACTAACCGAAAAAATCACCTATTGAGATGTAGCCTCCATTTCATATAAATACTTTTTTTTTTTTAGTTCCATCTTCTACTGCTTTCTTTCCATGCTTTTTTTTTTCATTAAAGTTTTACTTTCAATTTTATTCTTTTATATTTTATTAATTTAGAATTAATCATCTTAATCATCTCCTTCATTCGAATTGTATATTATTATTATTATTATTATTATTATTATTATTATTATTATTATTATTATTATGATCTCGTTCGAAGATTGCTTGCAAATCTCATTTGATGATGTTATCGAGGGATTAATTTCAGCATTGAGTTACATAATTTATTTCTTTCGGTCAATGTCTATAGAGATATTAAGCATGGTCCGTGCACAAGGTGTGGGTCGCCGGGAAATTGAATTCTAAATTAATGCCAAGTACATATGAAAAAATATATTAAATGAGTTGTGATCCCACGCTACATTTGCCCACGACAGAGAAATTGAAAATATATTGTTTTTTAAAAATACTATATATTGTTTTTATAGTTATGGTTTGAAAATATAAGTTTTTTAAAAATATAACTATATTATAGTTTTTTTATTAATTAAAGTTATAAGAGAATTTTCAGTATGATTTATGTAAAATTATAGTATTTATTGATTAATTAAGTACTTTGAAAATTATAATTGAAACAAAATACAGTTTTTAAATCTAGCGTGACATTAGACATTGGAATTTACCTTTGAATTACTAGCAAAATAACTGATAAAAGACTCCCATACGCAGCGTTAATGCCCAACCACCTCATGAAATGCTGACAAAGAGGCCAAGAAAGTGAGCTAGCTAGGAACGGCAACGTTTCAAGTAATATTGTGCTTGGGATAAAGTGATCATTCTTTATCTTAATTAGTGTGAGGAATATCCCTTTCCCAAATGAAGAGTAAATTTTAATTTATCATGAATATTATGCTCTTAGTTTAAATAATAAGAATAAAAAACGTTTTCTTACGAAATATTTGGATAAACTATCTTTTTAATGCATATAGATTATCAACTTTCCAGTTCTACTCTTCTAGTTTAAATTTTGCTCTTCATTATTAAAAACTAACAGAAGGTTAATTTTATCACATTTTTGTTTTATTTTTATGATTTTTCTCTCATCTTTCCCTCTCAAATCAACATCTATGTTATCACATGCATTTAGAAAACTCAAAAAGCAAATTTAAAAAATAGTTTAGTTGATGGTTGGGACTGGCATTGAAACGTTTAGAAAACCACAACGGAAGCAAATATTGATGAATTTAGAGGGACCAAATTAAATTTTAACCAATTTTTTTTTGTCTTTTGGACTTTTTAATTTTACTTTTTTTTTAGTAGGATCAATTGATTTTACTTACTTAAATTTATACTTGCTAGAGTATAATATTATAGTTGATAATATTGGACTTAATTAGGAAAAAAGAATTAATTTGTTTTGGGTTTCTGATATAAGTATAATTATGAATGTATTTGAGCACTAAATGCTTCAAAATTATGAAAAAATCTCTTTCTTACCCTATTTTTTACCTTTTATTTCAACATATTTTTTAAAAAACAAAAAAAAAACTAAGAAATCAAAATTAATAATAATAATAAGAGGGAGTGAAACGGCATGCATGCGAAGAAATAAAGGCCATAATAAATATATAGCTATGTGAGATAAGGAGATGAGAATATAAGATTCGAAAGTCAAAGTTTTTTATCCTCTATTATGATTTTATCAGGGAATAATGTTTGTGGATTGTGTTCTATGTGTAAATGTAGAACAATTAGTAAAACTATTAGACTATGGCACTGATACTGTTTAATTAATCATTTAATCTAAAATATCTTGATGCTTTGATTCTTTAGTTAATTAGAGGATTGTGGAATGAAGATTGTCACCCAAAACCTCAAACATCATTGCAACCAGCTTTAATACTTCATCAAAGCACTAAATCCAATAGAAATTCAAATCAAATTATAAATTTTAAACCTTGTATCCAAAGATATGTCAGCAAGATGTGGTGGTTGTGATCAAAAGCTTTGAAACAATGATCTCATGGATTGCTGTTGGCTAAAACAATTTGAGTGGTTAGTGGTTGATTGACGCAGTGTATAACGATAAATAGAAAGCTAAAGCTACTTTGAGTAGTCTGGACATCCTGCGTCATTAATAATTGAACAACTACCACTGTTTTTTCTTCGAAGTTAACTGGGATAGGTGGCTGCAGCAACATCTTTTCTCAAATGAATGTTATAGTGATCAGATTCGGAGGTTCATTCCAATTTTCTGGGTTGGAATTTCTGGATGTATTGGTAGAGCATTTGAATATGCCGAGCTTTCTACATGACCGATCTTATTATTCTTGAGGTACAAGTACACGTTACAGCATTTATTATTGCACTGCTGCTTTACATAATTTTATCATCAGTTTATTATATAATCTCTGGAATATTATCTTTCTTGACTTAGATCTGCATGTTAACTAAATGGCTGATGTCGTATGGATAAGCATCAGATGGAAGAAAAGCAGAATACGATCTTCTAGCAGTGAATTGGTTCGAAGATTCGGTGGGATGAATTGCATCCCAGAAAACATATTCAGTCCTGTTTACGCATGGGGTTGAATGTAGAATACATGCACCACCAAGTACTGAACAACATCCAACGTTTGCAACCCTAGACCCTGTTACGTACAAAACAAACTTTCATTACCAAGAACGAAATAGTAGTTAATATATAGCAATAAAAGCATTCCGAGAAATTGTAAGGTAATTAGGTATACCAGTAGTTGATTCCCCCTCCCGCATAAATATGAAACCCACAAAATTATTCATGAATCCAATCTTAATGTTATAGTAGATAGTACAACTCTAGACATATTGAATACTTTCTTATATTAATATAATCCAATCGACTTTCATACAAAAAAGAAACGCAGATAAGTTACTGCGAGAAACAAATTTCTGATAAATACACCAATAATAATATGATCAATTTGCTTAAAATCTGATCAGAACTAAATTCAATCTTGATATATAAAAATTTGTAAGAAAATTTACATCATTAAAATGAAATTTAAATGAATATATTACTTCGATTGACATGTTGTTATGTAAAATAATAATCCAAACCAAAAAAAAATAAATTTGTAACGTCCACCAACACCATTGGTTTTTAAGTCAATTATTCAAATTGACCAAATACGATAAATCAAATATCTCAAAGAACATTATAATCTAAAGAATAAAAGAAGACGTATCAATTGGAAATGATTTCTATAAAATCCGTGTATATGATAATCTCACCACATTGTTGACGACTTACCGGGCACAGAAGGATCGCTAGATGACATTCCAGAAATATTCAAATATATAAAGCGTGTGTCATTCAACTCTTGATTCAGTTGATGAACAAGTGAAAAGAGTCCTGCGTTAAAAGGTAGGACTGCGTTGTTTATATTGGCCACACAAGAGAGATTCTTGAGGCATAGAGTAGAAGATGCGTAAGGAATGCTGCCTAATGGTATAAGTCCAGGCAAGGCAATTTTCCTGGCTCCGAAGAGGTACAAACGCTGATGAAAAATAGAAACAAAAAGACATAAAAATCACAAACAAAATGAAATATATGTGGACTATCATGCATAAACAAATGTACATAATACAATTATTAAAAACAAATTATAATGTTCCAGGAGAGAAAAACGAAAAAAAGAAATAAAAAAAGAATTTTGAATAGCTGAAAATATTCTTATACTTTTTTTTGTAAGATGAGATGTGATTTTTTCTCATGTTTTTTTTTTCTTATCACCATTGACATATTCAAGGACGTGACTCACAGGTCTTAAAAGCGAAGCAATGAAACAGAATTAGTCAACTCGAGATCCTTAATTGATCGCACACTTACATGTAGATAAAAAAATACAAGTAGTATGATTCAAACCAATAATGTCTCTTTTCCTAATTCATTTCTAACCACTTTATTATTACTAGTTGAACTACTAGCTTACTTGTTTTTCCAATATGTCTATGAGAAAGTATTAATAGTTATATAATTTGAGCATCATAAAATTTCTCTAATAATTATTGGAATCAAACTAGAAAGTGAAATGGACTGTAATACCAACCTTTATTTGCTGACTATACTGGTCAATTAAAACCTTGGCATATTGATCTGGGGTATATAAACGACTTGTTTTATAATTACCAGGCACGAAGTAGTTGTTTATGTAGTCATTAGTGCCCAAGCTGACATAATATAAGCACTTATTAAGGTAATTTGTTGCTGCCTGTTTAGTCCCTAGTAATTTGTTGCTGCCTGCTGCCCCAGATGCATAGTTAACACCAACCAATATGTCTCTGCCTCTAGCAGTTACAAATGGCGGAATAAATTGGTCAAACCCCAAAAGTTCACCTGCAAATGCCAGAGTGTTATATGTGAAAAAATTCAATTTCTAAACTAATATGTGAGGAATAATGCGCAAACAGAGATGAGAAGAGAGCACCAATTATATCCACTGTGGTTCGGCCATTGGTAAACCTTCCGGTGGTTCCATTAGGGAAGTCAATTCCATATGGGCGGTAATTGGCTTTAGAAGTTGTTACAAGGTGGTTGTTGTTGCCACTATCCGCCAACGAGTCTCCAAATATGAAAAAACAAGGCACCTGTGGAGCTGCATGAGCACAATTTTGCAAATTCGACACCAGCTTCAATAGGAAAAGTAGGAAGCACCATACTTTGATCTTGTATGCCATTTCTAATCAATTTGCAGGAAATTAAGGTGGGAGCTGTTGAGAAGTATTTGAAGCAATGGAGTTTTGAAAACCGTGAGGATTATATAGGGTAAGTTGAGAATAATTAGGAGGCTTAACCTATTAGTTATTCAACCCTTTCTATATATATGTGTAGAGCAATATACAATAATAATGATGGAGGTTACCACATAAGAGTATGACTACAATATTTTCTATATAAGTACATTCTATAATATGCCCCCTCAAGCCGAGGGTGGAGGATCAACCAAAAGCTTGAAACGAAAAGCAGTAAACGAAGCAGTAGGAAGTGGTTTAGTAAAGACATCTACAAGTTGATCCTAAGAGGAAATAAAACGAATCTGAATCTCCTTCTTCGCAACTCTATCTTGGACAAAATGATAATCATATCTTGGAGCCTCACCTAACAACTTAAGCTTTTGGGTTGAGATCCCAAGATATGATTTATATTATTCTCTAACACACCCCCTCAAGTGAAAGCCCAGAAAAGCAAATATATGATCTCGTAAAGGTGTGATATTGAAGAGCACCCACAATTTGACGAAAGCGTTTAGCATTAGAAAACATAGGATCTGGTAGTATGGTAGTTTTTGGATGTAGATATAAAGTATCAACAAGTTTGCAAGATAACATACCAGCCCGAGTGAGAATGTCAAGTGTATATTTATGATGTCGAAGCATAAGACCCATACCAAAGAGGCTAAACCTCAATACCCAAAAAATAATGAATGGTATCCAAGTCGCGAAGCTTAAATTCTGAGCTTAGTAGCTGTAAAGCGTTGACGCAGAAGAGAGTTGCTACCTGTAAGCAGAATATCATCAACATAAACCATAAGATATCAAATATCAGCACCAATAGAGAAGATAAACAATGAGGAATCCACCTTAGAGGCATGGAAACCAATAGATAGCAGGGAATCATTCAGATGAGTGTACTAAGCCCGCGAAGCCTGTTTTTAACCATATAGAGACTTATGCAATCGACACACATGAGAGGGGAGAGCAGAATCAACAAAACGTGGAGGTTGTTTCATGTAGACCTCCTCATCAAGAACACCATTGAGGAAGGCATTATGGATATCAAGCTGATGAATTTTCCAATCACACGAAACAACAATGAAGAAGACTAATTTGACGGTCGCCTGTTTGATAACAGGACTAAAGGTTTTAGAGTAATCGATACCTTTTTTCTGAGTGAAACCTCTAGCAACTAAACACACCTTATACCTCTCAATGCTGCCATTAGATCCGCGTTTAATCTTGTACACCCACTGACTACCAACAACATTCATCGAAGGGTGAAACGACACTAAGGTCCAAGTTATGTTAGCATGTGTTGCTACCCAATTTTTGACCCATGTTTTAATAAATTTTCAAAAAATCCAAAAATAGTGAAAAGCATTGAAAACCCAAAAAATTACATTTTTAATACATTTGCATCGTTTTTAGCATTTGCGGCGTCGTCAAAAAGAATTTAAATTTTCAAAGGTCTTTCGAACGCGTTCAACTTTTAACGCGTTAAATTTTAAAATCATTGATTTTCCTCATTGAGTCGACGTTGATATTGCTCATTTTTAAAAATACAAAAAAATTAAGAAAAATCAAATTTACAAAAAAAGAGAAAAGTTGAGGGACTAGTTTGAAAACCTAACAAATTTTTTCCTATAAATACCATGCTACACCGATTTTGTAAAAGGAGGGTAATTTTGCAATTAAAGAAGGCAACCAAAAAAACCCTAAAGGCCGAACATTTTTTCCTCTCCCGCACCCTAGACAAACCGCACCCCCTTCCCCGGATTTTCTTCTCTCGCTCCCTCAACCGCACAGCCGGCCCTCCCCTTGAATTTTTTGCTCTTCTCCCTCAACCGAATGCCCCCTCTCTTTGAAAACCCGGAGAAGCCAAGGCACCCCCCTTCCCGTTTGTTGGTCTTCCTCCCGCCAAAAACATACCAAACAAGTCCCCGTAGATTGTTTTCTCTTCTCCCTACTCGGGCGGTCGCTCACAACCCCCGTAAAAAAAAAAATTCATAAAGAACAGGGGGCGGCCCGGAAGCCTCCTTTTCCCCGCTCACAAAGGTCGGCCGCCCCCCACTTTCACTTTCAAACCCCATTCCCACAAATCTTCTCCAAGCCGCCGCTCCCTTGGAAAACAAAACCATCACCGAACACCCTCCTCCCTTGCTCTCTGCCAAGACAAACCAGACCAGCCTCCCCTCACAAATAAGCCTCCTTTTCCCTTCTCCCAGCCGGTTCCACTCTCTCCATCGTCCGCTGACAGCCTCTCCAGCCACCGCCTCCCGTGGCCTTGGGAAAGCCAATCGGAGAGAAACCCCCACAGACCCAAATAGGCGCCGTCCACACTCCCTCGGCCGGCTACCAACAGCAACGGAGAAGCGGCTCCACGGAACCGGCCTCCTCCAAGCCACACAACAAAGAGGCACCTCCACCACCGGCAACCGGAAAACGGCGCCGCCTACCGACCCAGCGACCATCCTTCCTCCTACCCAACGACACGAAGCGGAGAGGGAGACAAAAACTCATAGAAGAACAGATCTGCAGCGAAGCAGATCTAAAGAAGAGAGAGAGGCAGATCCGAAAACAGTGAAAGAAGATTAGAACAGCTTGTTGTTGTGTTTTGTTCTTTTTGCAGGTGACAGAGGTTGCCAACGTCGATGCAGGAAGGGAAAGGGAGAAGAAGCTGAGAATTTCCATCCAGTTTGCGGCGGCGCGTGGACCCACGCGCCCCCACCAGTGGGGCGCGTGGGGAGACGCGCCGCGACTGTTCCTCCGGTTCCAGAAGGCTTCCTGACACTGTTCGGGATGTTTTGGGTTATTCCGTAATTTTTAAAGCGTTTAATGTAATTTTTGTTTAGTTATTTTTTTGAATTTGTATTAATTTGTATTGTGGATGTAACAACAAAAGAAAAGAAAAAGAAAATATAGTGAAAGTGTACGGGTGCGTTTGTATTTGTTTTATAGATGTTTTATTTTTATTTAAGATAAAATTGTAAAGATTAAAGAAGAATTTAATATTTTGATTGGATCACGGTCAAGAATTATTAACTTACATGTAAGTTGTATTTCTAATATCCGATGAAAAGACAATTATTAAAACTTCTTTAACACATCAAAGTCACGAAGCGGCTTACCTCGGGTAGGGTGTGTTAGGGGTGCTAATACCTTTCCTAACCACAACCAATCCCTTACTCGCGAATCTCCGACAAGACCAGTAGACATCCGGGTTTCCTAGTAACCTCAATTAAATACTAGGTGGCGACTCCAACGAACCAATCAAATCAAGCAAAACGCATAGCAACGATAAAATCGCCACCGATGCCGCGGATATTTTCCGACGTGCGACGAATGGCGACTCCAATCGGGAAGGTACTGCTTTCGACAATATTGGACTAAGCTTTGTGTATTTGATGTGTTTAAGTTTTTGCATTTTTGTCTTGTTTTATTTTTGTTTTATCCATGTATTTTTAGAATTGTTTCATGCATCACCCGTATTTATTTTTTAAAGCACACACAAGCTTCTAAGTTAGGTGGTGAATTAGCGATCCGCCCTATGACTATTGGTCGGGGTTCGGATGCGTGAAAAACCGAACTCATTTCGAGTGCCCGCTTGGTAATGGTGGGTAGACGTACCTTAACTATTCCTTGCAACGCCCCCATACTGTCTTTACGAAGAACGTCACTGGGCAGATATGAGACCCTTTTGAGACCAGGTAGAAAACCTACCCATGATCACATAATGAATAGAACCCGTCCTTAGGTTGTATGTGCTATTTTTATTTGCATCGGGGCAAACCCTTCTTGAAGCATCTTGACCTCAAGACGGTGGGTGACACAATGACCGTCACTCGAGAAAATTTTCATTGTAGAGTTTGGGCAAGAATCAAGATTCTTGTTTCATCATACAAGAGTTACGACCATATTGTCACCCCTCGAAGGGCGAGTTCTTCATATAGTTTACATGTTCATACATTTATCATGCATGTACCTGGTTAAAGATAGGTTCCCCCACACAAGCTGTGCTACACGCAAATGAAGAAAGATAATAGAAGCAAAGAAAGTTGTCGGAGAGAGGCTCATTGTCAAAAGGAAGTAGAGAGCATCGGAGGTGAAGTAGCTAGAATCGGATCTCGCTTGAACAAGTGTAGAGCATCAAATGGAAAGGGAATGTCGCACGGTTTTACGTGAGAACACCGCTCGTCCATGTCCCATTGAAGCTGCACCTCTCCTTTTCGATCACGAACAACCACAATGCTTTCGGTCATCAACTTATGACAACTTTTATTCTTGGTCAGTTGCCCTGATAATTGTTCATCGCCTCCGTATTTTTCAATGGCACCAAATAAACTGCTAGCCTTCTATGCATGGTGCATTAGCCTTCTTTGAAGTTACCCCAACCGTGAGCTCAATTCCGGTTCAAAGAAGACAAGATGTGGAAAAAAAAAACCGAAAAAAAAAACCATGATTCGACACCGAACTTCTACGTTGCGAGCTCTCTCTCGTAGAGATTTGTTTGTGGATCTGCCAGTGGGGAACGCAAGAGGGGGTGTAGTAGTTTCATATGCTTTAAAACTTTCTCTCACCAGTGGCACCAGCAAAACATTGTAGTAGCCAGAAGAGTGAGACCTGGTCTGAAAATGTTAGCAGTCATCAAACTTCAATGTGGCAGAGCTCTCTCTACAAAAATCCGTTTATGGCTCTCGCAAGTTGGGAATGCAAGAGGGGATTTATTAGTTGCATATGCTATAAAAATCTCTCATCGGTTTCAGCACAAAGACACCGTAGTAGGCGGAAAAGCCGGAGCCGAGCTAGAAAACAGAGCAGATATAGAAGTTCATCGTGGCGGAGCTCTCTCCACGTAAATCTGTTTGTTGCTCGCAAGTGGAGAATCCAAGAAGGAATGAAGTAGTTTCAGATCACCTACAAGTTTCTCCTACCAAGTGTCGGCATTAAAACACGGAAGTAGGGAAAAGAGACAGACCTCGGCTGAAAAATAGGAAGAAGATTGAAACTTCGACAGAGCGAGCTCCCTCTACGGTGTTTGTTTGCTTTGACCGTACGTGAGGGATTGAAGAGGAGACAAAGGAGTTTCATATTCATTAGTTTCTCCTCCAATAAAAACAATGCATCATTTCACACATTGACAAGTGATAGCGCGCATGATTCTATGTCTTTGCCAAGATTACCTAGTCGTTGGAAGGTTTCCAACAATCTCATACAACCGCAAAGAACATTGGAAGAATGACATGATGTTGTGAAGATCATCGAAAGAATTGAGCGAGCTATGAAGAAGTAAAGGATTGAAGGTTTTGCCACGGATTCCGGAACTGTGAAGAGAGTTGAATCGAAGATGACTCTCAATTGAGAAACCTCGGTTATTTTGCCTAGTCAAGTCTCGCTCAAGCATCAACTACTCCAATGTCTTTGCCAAAGATAGACATTCCTTTGCCATATGGGTTTATTTACCAAGCATCTCGCGATTCCGCATTTTTGCTTGACTCGACGGATCCCATGCAACCACCGTTTTCTAGGTGGTATAATCCAGACAAGAGATGTGATGTCATGGTGGGGTCCTCGCCTATTTCAATTGAACAATTGCAAGAATCGAGTCCGGAAGTTGGTGAGCAAAAGACGAGAGGAATCTATGAAGGAGCTTGTCATCGATCATTTTGTCGCGAACATCCTCGAATGACGAGTGATTGAAATTGCTTGACAAAACAGAGATATTGCCAAAGAGGCTGATCTAAGAAAGGGTTAAACTGTCAATCATTTTTGTTATGGATTTTGCCATCTTGCATTTTGTTTTGGGGTCACAACTCATCCTTGAATGAAACATGTCTTTCCTTTGTCTTCCTGTTGTTTTGAAATCAAGAGATGCTTCTTTCAAAGGGTATTTTTACAAAATATTTTGATCAAACTCCAACATACAAAACTAAAGCTAATTAATCCTGAACATTAAAAGTATTTTGATTGCAAAAATGACTTGATGCCTGAAAATGGCATGAGGTGACCAAACAATTTTGAACTCATACCTCCTGAAACCGAACCACACATCATATAGCTAAGTTTTAGCAGTATGCATAATGACATGTAGTGGATTCAATAGTTATGGACTCGTGAGTCATGATTCTTACAAGTCCCAATCATTACACTGGATGAGGTCAAAATTTATCGGTTCTAACCGACCTTGCTTGAAATGAGAAAAGGCCATCTTTGATATCCCTTCACTTTCTAAAGATTATATCCCTTGTAGTCCCATTTTGAGTCTGGTAAAATATTTTCTTTCAAAAAGAAACCCTGACTAGGATCACACCCCACACTGGGGGCAATGAGAGATATGTTATTAGGAAGGATGAAGACACCGATAGAATCAATGATAAAAGAAAGGCTTAGAATGAAAGCCCAATGATTGAGAAAGGGAGAACAAGAAAAGCCATAGATTGAGGGACATCCAAGAAAACTTGGAGGAAGGTTATGTAAAAGCAAAAAAAGTGGAAATGAAGGAGAATGCCTATCAATTCTAAGAGGGGCAAAAGAGGTTTCAATGGAAGAAAGACACAACAAATGCCAAAAGTCAACACCAAAAAAATCAAGTTTCATGTCTTTCGGTGTGTCTAGGATAAAGCCTTTAGTGTCTTCAAAATTTTTTAGATTCATTATTCATCGAGAGATAAAGTTGGATTAGCATTATAACCTATGTTAAGAGAATTCTGAATTTGATATTAACAAGGTTATATGTCACTTTCTCTACAATGACAATAAGAAAAAAGTTGATGAATAGTTGATATTGATCCTAGGGCTTTGAAACCCTCAAACACCTTTTGAGCTTTTGAAATTCCTTTTTTTTTCATAGCCACGAACCATAGCCTACATTACGTGCTTTTAAAAGCCCTTTTTGATCGGGTAAGCAATTTGAACCGAGAAATGGCGCTCTCAAAACTTGAAGAGCTTTTCCATAAGAGTCGTGGCTTAATGGATTAAGCTACTTATTATTATGCATGCCGATAAAATTGGTGCTGAAAAAAGAAACAATCTTTCTTGATGAATTCTCAAGTTTTGACTTGAGCCTTTTGTTTTCCTTGAAATTCACGAAGGTCACCTCATCGCAGACCATCAAAAGATATACCCAAGATCAAAGATTAAAATTGACACAAAGAACCATGAAAGAAGTCATTTTAATCTTACAATGGGTCATTTCTGTTTTCAAAATACAAGACAATCAAAGGACTATATCGAATAGTGTATGTTGGGTCTTTGACCAAAAAGCTTGATTTTCAAAAGATCTTTTCCAAAACCGATATCTCTTTGATTTCATTTCAACAATTAGACTTGAATTGACATGATCTTTGAAATATGAGAGTTGATTCCAGAACAAGAAAGATTGTTAAACAGGAAGAACATTGATCAAATTTGCAAAATCCCTGATAGAAATGACATCAACATTTATCGATACTCCTTGAAAAATTGACCATCTGGGGCCAATACAGTGGATCCTGAGAAGGAAAACAAGCAGTATTCAGATCAGCTGGGGCAAAGAAAGAATCGAACGATGAGTCGGTGAAGTCCATCAAAGTCATTCTTGGCGATCACAAAAGCCATTTGGTTATAGACGGGAGAACGAGCATTCAAATCATTCTTTGGGGGCAATGTTGTTCAAAGATATGTCCATGATCTAGTGAACCCCGTCAACAATCGGGAAAGCAAAGATATACTTGAAGGAAATCTTTATATCATCACCTTTTGAAACATGGCTATCAACCGATGTGGGCATACGGTTGCATTTGAATGAATATTGAAAAGATGCACACCACCAAAACTGATCATGGGAATAATGTTGCACTTGAAGGACAATCTCATTGTCATCCTTTGAAACATGGTTATCGACGATGTTATCACACAACTTCATTGAATGAATCTCGAAAAGGCACCCACCCCGAAGACCGTCGTGGGGACAATTTGTTTTGAGGCCAAATGCGCACTTCACCGCATGAATATGGGTGATTAAACATCATTGATAATGCCAAATCATTCTTTGGCATAAAGCTGATTTGACAAGTTGCGAAGAACTCATTGAGGAGAGCATCTGGAATGCAACAAAGAGCCTTTTACGGCAACTTATGAGATCCATGTCTGGATGACTTGGCGGTTTCCAAGAAGGTTGAAAAGTATTGTTTCAATTGGAGGCAAGTTCATGACTGGTTGACCATCTTGATGGGTGTTGGCAAAACACACGCAACACCACACTTGGAGGTTAAACACCAAATCGATGACGATTCTTGAGAGAATCTAGGAGATGGATGATTTGATCAACTCCTTTAAGATGAGTCGAGCAACACCACACTTGGGGGCGAGTTAAGGTTGATAAACAACAAGAGCGTGTCGTCATAGACAGCCTAGGATGGGCACTCGCACTTCCAGTGAGTGGATGGCTAGCACATGAATGAGCCAAGGCATCGAAAGAACCAATAAAGCTTTGGAATGCAAACAAAGGCACCCTATGACGACGGATCATCAAAGGGGGGGACCTATATTTCGAATCGGGTAAGGATGCATGCATGTCATCTAACGTTAAAACATTACACATATTTTTTATTTTGTTTTGTTGCAAGAAAAATCCTCAATGTAGTTCAACAAGATTGGGGACCAAAAAAAAAAAGAGAAGAAAAAAAAGGGAGAATCATTGAGCTGATAATAACGAGAGAATCATGGTTGTGACCTTGGAACGGGAAGAAGATGAGATAAACCTTACTTGTTAGGAAAATCTCAAAGAAATGAAAAGATCAACCTTGCGGTCGGGAAGCATCGAGTTTTCAAACCACCGTGATCAAGAATTATCAAGAAGCACCAAGTTTTCCGGCCCTTCTTCTATCATCCCTTCGGGACTTCGCCGGGTAAGTCCCATTTTTCACACTTGTCACATCACATCTTTCATTTGGGTAGGTCACCCATAACAATGAGACCATTTCACATTTTTTCTATCCTCCACCTGGGTAGGTCACCCATAACAATGAGACCACTTCATATTTTTTCTACCCTCCACCTGGGTAGGTCACCCATAATAATGAGACCACTTCACATTTTTTCTCATCTTCCATCTGGGTAGGTCACCCATTATAATGAGACCACACTTCACATTCTTTCCATTTGGGTAGGTCACCCATCATAATGAGACCGCTTTCCATATTCTTTCCACCTGGGTAGGTCACCCATTACAATGAGACCACTTTTTACACATTTTTTTTTAGTTCTAGTTGAATGAGGTCGCCGAGATGGGATCTCATGTTGGTTCCGGTTAAAGGGGATCGCCGGATGGGATCTCGGGTTAGCCCAACCACACACGGATAATGGTTCGGTTAAAGGGGATCGCCGAGATGGGATCTCGGGTTAGCCCAACCACACACGGGATTTTTGGTTACGGTTAAAGGGGATCGCCGGATGGGATCTCGAGTTAGCCCAACCACACACGGATTTTTGGTTACGGTTAAAGGGGATCGCCGAGATGGGATCTCGGGTTAGCCCAACCACACACGGGATAATGGTTCCGGTTAAAGGGGATCGCCGGATGGGATCTCGGGTTAGCCCAACCACACACGGGATTTTTGGTTACGGTTAAAGGGGATCGCCGAGATGGGATCTCGGGTTAGCCCAACCACACACGGGATAATGGTTACGGTTAAAGGGGATCGCCGGATGGGATCTCGAGGTTAGCCCAACCACACGGGATAATGGTTCGGTTAAAGGGATCGCCAGATGGGATCTCAGGTTAGCCCAACCGCACAGGATAATGGTTTTGGTTAAAGGGGATCGCCGGACGGGATCTCAGGTTAGCCCAACCACACACACGATATTGGTTCTGGTTAAAGGGGATCGCTGGACGGGATCTCGGGTTAGCCCAACCACGCAAATTTTGGTTTTGGTTCAAGGAGATCGCCGGATGGGATCTCAAGTTAACAAAAAAAAAAGGGAAAAAAAGAGAGTGAAAGAAAGAAAGAAAGAAGAGGAAGAAAAAAAAGACAAAAAGAAACAGTTAGAGTTTTTCTTTACAAAGCTTACTACGCAAAACATTGAGGAGTTTTGTTTCGTAAGCATTGTAAAGAGGGGGCATCTGTTGCTACCCAATTTTTGACCCATGTTTTAATAAATTTTCAAAAAATCCAAAAATAGTGAAAAGCATTGAAAACCCAAAAAATTACATTTTTAATACATTTGCATCGTTTTTAGCATTTGCGGCGTCGTCAAAAAGAATTTAAATTTTCAAAGGTCTTTCGAACGCGTTCAACTTTTAACGCGTTAAATTTTAAAATCATTGATTTTCCTCATTGAGTCGACGTTGATATTGCTCATTTTTAAAAATACAAAAAAATTAAGAAAAATCAAATTTACAAAAAAAGAGAAAAGTTGAGGGACTAGTTTGAAAACCTAACAAATTTTTTCCTATAAATACCATGCTACACTGATTTTGTAAAAGGAGGGTAATTTTGCAATTAAAGAAGGCAACCAAAAAAACCCTAAAGGCTGAACATTTTTTCCTCTCCTGCACCCTAGACAGCCGCACCCCCTTCCCCTGGATTTTCTTCTCTGCTCCCTCAACTGCACAGCCGGCCCTCCCCTTGAATTTTTTGCTCTTCTCCCTCAACCGAACAGCCCCCTCTCTTTGAAAACCAGAGAAGCCAAGGCACCCCCCCCTTCCCGTTTGTTGGTCTTCCTCCCGGCCAAAAACATACCAAACGGTCCCCCGTAGATTGTTTTCTCTTCTCCCTACTCGGGCAGTCGCTCACAACCCCTGTAAAAAAAAATTCATAAAGAACAGGGGCGGCCGGAAGCCTCCTTTTCCCTGCTCACAAAGGTCGGCCGCCCCCCACTTTCACTTTCAAACCCCATTCCCACAAATCTTCTCCAAGCCGCCGCTCCCTTGGAAAACAAAACCATCACCGAACACCCTCCTCCCTTGCTCTCCGCCAAGACAAACCGAACCAGCCTCCCCTCACAAATAAGCCTCCTTTTCCCTTCTCCCCGGCCGGTTCCACTCTCTCCATCGTCCGGCGACGGCCTCTCCCGACCACCGCCTCCGTGGCCTTGGGAAAGCCAATCGGAGAGAAACCCCCACGACCAGCCCCAGCCGTCCACACTCCCTCGGCCGGCTACCAACGGCAACGGAGAAGCAGCTCCACGGAACCGGCCTCCTCCAAGCCACACAACGCAGGCACCTCCACCACCGGCAACCGGAAACGGCGCCGCCTACCAGCCAGCTGACCATCCTTCCTCCTACCCAACGACACGAAGCGGAGAGGGAGACAAAAACTCATAGAAGAACAGATCTGCAGCGACGCATCTAAAGAAGAGAGAGAGCGGATCCGAAAACAGTGAAAGAAGATTAGAACAGCTTGTTGTTGTGTTTTGTTCTTTTTGCGGGTGACGGAGGTTGCCAACGTCGATGCGGGGAAGGGAAAGGGAGAAGAAGGCGAGAATTTCCATCCGGTTTGCGGCGGCGCGTGGACCCACGCGCCCCCACCGGTGGGGCGCGTGGGGAGACGCGCCGCGACTGTTCCTCCGGTTCCGAGAAGGCTTCCCGACACGTTGCAGGATGTTTTGGGTTATTCTGTAATTTTTAAAGCGTTTAATGTAATTTTTGTTTAGTTATTTTTTTGAATTTGTATTAATTTGTATTGTGGATGTAACAACAAAAGAAAAGAAAAAGAAAATATAGTGAAAGTGTACGGGTGCGTTTGTATTTGTTTTATAGATGTTTTATTTTTATTTAAGATAAAATTGTAAAGATTAAAGAAGAATTTAATATTTTGATTGGATCACGGTCAAGAATTATTAACTTACATGTAAGTTGTATTTCTAATATCCGATGAAAAGACAATTATTAAAACTTCTTTAACACATCAAAGTCACGAAGCGGCTTACCTCGGGTAGGGTGTGTTAGGGGTGCTAATACCTTTCCTAACCACAACCAAGTTCCCTTACTCGCGAATCTCGACAAGACCAAGTACATCCGGGTTTCCTAGTAACCTCAATTAAATACTAGGTGGCGACTCCAACGAACCAATCAAATCAAGCAAAACGCATAGCAACGATAAAATCGCCAGCTGATGCCGCGCGGATATTTTCTGACGTGCGACAGCATGTAAGTCTTGAATTGCCTCTATGCCATGCCTCATACCTGTTAGCATCATTAAAAACAAGTGGCTAATGAGTAGGAAGAGAAACTACCTGGCTGAAGGAGGCAGCAGAGGCGATGGTAGTTGTTGTGGATAGTGTTGTCCTGGGTTGTCGAGGATGGAGAACCATGGGATGTTGGTGAGCAGCTGGGCGTGGACAAGGAGAGCCAGTACCTGGAAGTTGCTGGAGAGGATATGAGAAAAGGTCAACACATAGCTGCAGGTCGGCTAGAGAGGCGGTGGAGGGACTGGACTAGGCAGCAGACACCGGCGAGTTGCTACAGAACTGGGCTATTCTACAGCATCAGAGCTGAAGGCAAGGGCATCTAGCGATGGGGAACCTGTTCCTGCATGATGATCATTTAAAAAACAAGCAGCTAGTGACAATATGGTAGGGCTGGGTGGGGGTGAAGCGGAGGCAGAGGTCGGCGTGGGCAAGTGAGGGGTCTCGTTAGGGTGCGGTAGAGGGTAGAACAGAGGTGCTGTTTGGGCTGGTTGGTAAAGTGGTAGGCTGAAAGAATTGGAGGATGCAAGGATGGAAGGTGAGTAGGCTGTGTGGAGGGTACTAGGGTATGTGTTATGTCGCACGTCACCCGTGCGGTGTCTGTTGGCGATTTTTCTTTTCGTTTGATTTGATTGGTTCGTTGGGAGTCGCCACCTAGTATTTAATTGAGGGCTACTAGGAAACCCGGGTGTACTGGTCTTGTCAGAGATTCGCGGGTAAGGGACTGGTTGTGGTTAGGGAAGGTATTAGCACCCCTAATGCACCCTACCTGAGGTAAGCTGCTTCATGGCTTTGACATGTTAAAGAAGTTTTAAAAACTTTGTCTTTTCATCGGATATTAGAAATACAACTTACATATAAGTTAATAATTCTAGACCGTGAGCAAATCAAAATATTAAATTCTTCTTTATTCTTTGCAATTTTATCATAAATAAAAAAACATCCATAAACAAATACAAATACAAACACAAACACACACATACACTTTTGCTATATTTTTTCCTTCTTTCTTTTCCTTTGTTTTTTTTACACTACAAATTATACAAATTCAAAAACAACTAAACACAAATTACATCAAACACAAATTACATCAAACACAAATTACATCAAACACTTTAAAAATTACAAAACAGACCCCCAAAAATCCATAACAGTGCTGGGAAACCTTCTGGACTTGTATGAACAGTGGTGGTGCGATTTCTCCACGCGCCACCATGGCTGGCGGCGCGTGGGTTCATGCGCTGCCGCAGGATGACCTGGGAAACAGGGGTCTGGTCTGCTTTCTTCTTTTCTTCCCTTCCCTGCTGGTGGTGAGGATCCCCTTCACCTGCAAATCCAAAACGGAGTTGCGGGTGCAGCCGTGCGTGGTGGAGGAGCTGCTGCGGGGTCGTCTTTGCTACGGGAGGCAGAAGACGGGCAGATCTGTGCTGTCGTCCAAGTGAGGGAGACCGACGGGTCGGCTGAGAGAGGAGAAGGACGACGCCGCCGCCGCCGCCGCTGGGGGCCGAATGGAGGAGAGACCTGGCCTGTGGCTGATTGAAGAGGGAAGATCTATCGGTTGCGGGCTAGAAGGCGGTGCTCTCGGCAGTGATGCAGTTGCTGAGAGAGAGTGAGCGGCGACTGGCCGAGAGAGCAAGAAGAAAAGGGAAAGTCTCGTTGGTCGAGGGGAGAAGGAGAGCTGGGTCTCGGTTTGTGAGGGAGGAGCTCGAGCTGGGCTTTGTGGTGGAAGGGAATGGCCGGGATGGAGAGTGAGTGGCAAGCGTGAAGAAAAAAATGGCCAGTAGGAGGGGGCGGCTGCTGGCTTTGAAAGTGATGGTTTAGGGTTAGGGTTATCTTTTTTTGTATTTTTTTAATGTTTCAAAATTCCCCCCTTGTGAAAGTGTTGGAAACTCTTATTTATAGGCAAATATGTTGTTAGGTCTCCAACTTGGTCCCTCAACTTTTTTTTTTGTAAATTTTGATTTTTCTTATTTTTTTGGATTTTTCTGAAAACAAACAATATCAACATCGACTCAATGAGGAAAATCGGTGATTTGTAAAAATAACGCGTTAAAAGTCGAACGCGTTCCCAAGATCTTTGAAAATTTAAATTCTTTTGAGATGATGCTAAAAATGCTAAAATGACGAAAATATATTAAAAAACATATTGTTTTGGATTTTTGTTGTTTTTCTCTATTTTTGGATTTTTCTGAAAATTTATCAAAACATGGGTCAAAAATTGGGTAGCAACATGTTATTTGTTCAGAGTTCGCAAAAGGAAAGATATTTTCATGAAAACGAACATGACGAGAGACATAAATACGATGATAAGCTAAATCAAGACAATGATAACCAAGATGAGATGAGCTATATCCTAAGAACACACATGGTGAAGAACGGAAATCCAATTTGTGAGCATGGTATGGACACAAGAAGGGAAAACAAAGACACCTAAAAGTACGCAGAAAATTATAATCAGGAATACGACGAAACAGACACTCAAACAGAGATTTATTTTGAAGAACAAGAGTAGGAATGCGATTAATAAGATAAACTGACGATTCAAAAGCATAGTTCAAAAATCATAATGGTGCACTATATTGGCCTAAAAGAGTGAGGCAAGTTTCAACAATATGTCAATTGTTGCTGTCGCACCCTCCCGAGAGCTCGACGTCGCGGCGACCCGTCCTTCGTAGCGGGGATTGATGTTGGGGTCTTTCTGTTGTGAAAAAAAGGGAGTCGCCACCTAGTATTATGGTCACTAGGAAACCTAACTGGTCTTTCAGAGATTCTAAGGCAAGGGACTGGTTGCGTAAAGGGAAGGTTTTAGCACCCCTAGTACGCCCTACCTAAGGTAAGCTGCTTGGTGTTTGATTTGCCTTATAACTGTTATGGTGTTGATGTTCTCTAATCCCATCAGTTTTCTAGGATAAGTCTGCTCTGATGAACGAAAACTAGGGTGCTTTAAAAACCTATTTTTTCGTCTCGTAAACCGAGTAAAAAAAAATTGAAATGTCCTCGATTATAATCAAGGCTTCTTTCAAGGATTTGTGCGGATTTATTATTCCTAGAAAATTATTTTGGATATTTACCACTCCGGGTTTCTTTATCCAAATATTAACAGTGAATAATAACAAATTATCCCCAATAATATTTTGGATATTCGTCCTTTAAGGATTTCTTTATCCAAACATTAGTGGTGAATAATAACAAATTATCCCCAATAATATTTTAGATATTCGTCCTTTAGGGATTTCTTTATCCAAACATTAGTGGTGAATAATAGATGAATTCCCCCAAAAATAAGATTTTTATATTTTTTGGAATATTGGCCAATACCCTTTGGAGTTTTACAAACATGTTGTAAAATCCAGAAATGCAAGAAAAATGATTTTTGTTGTGTTTAAGAAATCCATGCGAAAACACATTTTTGAAACTTCAAATATTTGTTTTTTAGATAAAAGATGTAAAAACAATGTTAGGGTATTGGCCGTATGCATGAAAACAAAACATTTTTTCATTTTTATATTTTTTCTGATGTCTTGACGAAAACCGGGTATTTTCATACCGGATTTGTATCTTTATAGTACAAAAATACAAACTTGCAGAAAATCACAGATTTTTTGAATACATACTTGAAGAAAACTTTTGAATGGGCCATACCCGACCCAAAAGGAAAATGGGCCGAAATCAGCCCAACAGCATGGGCTGACTTTCTACGAGGCCATGATATTCCGGCCGAAACAAACAGATAACTGGCTTGTACATGAGTACAATGAACTTAGGGTTGCTTTGTACACGCATAGTAACGGGTTCTTGTACATGAGCACTGATGCCGTTAATTAATTAGGCGGATTCTTGTGCAATGCACGATGCTTAGCTAATTATTTTCTGGCTTGCAGAACGTGCAGGCGTTCTGCATGCAAGAAGATGACCCTAAACGGTGATAAGGGAAAGGGTTACCTGAGATGATGAGCTTGGATAGATGGGCTGACCGATGTGGTCTGGTGGCCGGTTTGGCGGTGGTGTTCTTGCGGCCTTCTTCCTCCTCCCTGCTTGTTTCGCACCTTGCTTCTTCTTTTTGTTTCCTTTGCTCCCTCTGTCAAACTGTTCTTCCCTCTCTACAGCAGCTTCAATGGAGGTGCAGGTGGTAGGGAATGGCTGGGATGAAGATGGTGGTCGGTGGCTGTGGAAGTAAAGGAAGAAATCTGCAGAAATTGGGCGAAAATGCTGGTTTTTTGGCTGACTTTGGACCCGATTTTCTCTCCCTTTAGGTCTTCAACAGAGATTCTATTTATAGGCGGTGTAAGAGGGCCATATTGTCTATATTGGGGAAAATTTTCAGCCCTTGATTCGACTCGAGGAATCCAAACCGTTGGTTCAAAGTGTGCACCTCGAGCTGCCAAATTTGGCAGCTCAAGGCTGTGAACTGCCCGAGGTGGCCACTTAGAGCCACTCAACGGAGCCGTTTCTAAATTTGTCGACCCGACCGGACCATTCTCCGGGATAAAGGGGTTTCAGGTGGACATGTTGGTGCATGTTTTGTCGGATTTGAAGGCCGACGGCCGGGGAAAATGCGCCTGGAAAGCGACCACTCGGGCAGCTTTTCGAGGAAGAAAGTGAACGATAACGTGCGACGTGTCACCTGGTTTCCCTGCGCCGTTTTCAAATCAGTCCTCCGGTTTTCAATTTCTTCAATTTGGCCCCGGATCAAATCCAATACAGCCCCTCCGATTTACGCGCCTTTTCCAAATTGGTCCCTGGTTTCGGATTTTCTCGGTTAAGTCCCTAATTGGCCATTAAACTTCAATATTTATGCAATTAAGCCCCGATTGGACCTAATAAATTCCTAAAAATTATAATTTGGCCCCCTAACTTTAATTTATTCTAATTAAAGCCCAAATTGACTTAAAAATCAATTTTTATTGCAATCAAATCCTCTATAAAATAAAAATCCAATTAAGTCCATAAACATCCAAATTTGGGCTTTTCTCCTCAAAATTCAAATTTTCCTTCTTAACAGGGCTCTCATCCTTCAAGAATATACTGTCAAAAAACAAATCTTTGTATTTTTAACCTCCTTGACCAAATCCGACCATTTTCTGAGCGCTTCTACCTCCTGTTATTTTTTCTAACCTTCTTTGGCTTTTTATTTTTATTTTTTGTGGGGACCCAAAAATGGGTTACAACAGTTGCTACCCAATTTTTGACCCACCTATTTGATAAAATTTTTGAAAAAAATCCAAAAATAGCGAAAAACAACGAAAATCCAAAACAATATGTTTTTTTATATATTTGCATCGTTTTTAGCATTTTCAACGTCGTCTAAAAAAGAATTTAAATTTTCAGAAGTTTTCGAACGCGTTCAACTTTTCACGCGTTGTTTTTAAAATCCTTGATTTTTCTCTTTGAGTCAACGTTGATATTGCTCGTTTTAAAAAATTCAAGAAAAAAACAAGAAAAATCAAAATTTACAAATAAAGAAAGTTGAGGGACCAATTTTGAGTCCCGGCAACATTTTACCTATAAATATAGGTCCAAAACTCAAAATCGGCGGGGGGGGATTTTGCAATTTGGTGAGAGGCAACACAAAAAAGGGGGAAACCCTAAAGAAACTGAACCTTTTCTTCTCCCTCACCAGAACCGACCGCCAGCTCGCTGAGACCAAAAGGGGGGCGAGTCGCTCCCCTTCGCTATCCCCTCTTGCCGGCCGCCTCTCCATCGTCCCCGATCTCTTCATCTACATCAACACCGAAGCTTCCCCGCAGCAGCTCCAGCCTCCAGCATTCCTTCCTCGAGTGCCGGCTGCCGCTTGAAGAAGAAGGAAAGAACATGCAAGAACGACTCATGACCACTTAAAGCGCAGGAGAAGACGACGAAACCTAGAAAAAAGTCGATTTGCAGATCTAAAGGAGAAGAGAGGCAGATCCGAAAACCGTGAAAGAAGATTAAAGCAGTTGCTTGTTGCATTTTCTGTTGTTTTGCAGGTCATGATCCTCACCACAGGCAGGAAGGTGAAGAGGGGAGCAAGCTGTGGCTGACCCCTGCTTGTTCGGTTTTTCTCGCGGCGGCGCGTGGGTTCACGCGCCGCCAGTGGCGGTGGTGCGTGGAAGGACTCGCCGCCCTCTTTCCTGCCCCCGAAATCTGCTGAACACTTTCCGGCTTGCAGAAGGTGTTTCCCGTAAATTCTAGATTGTTTTTAGGGGGCTATTTTGTAAATTTGAAATGGTGTAGTGTAATTTTTGTTTAGTTGTTTTGAATTTGTATTTTGAAATGTGGATGTAAAAAAAAGGAAAGAAAAGAAAGGAAAGGAAAAAAGAAAAAAAATATAGTCAAAGTGTATGTGTGTGTTTGTATGTTTTTATGGATGTTTTTTTATGATAAAATTGCAAAGAATAAAGAAGAATTTAATATTTTGATTTGCTCACGGATAAAGAATTATGAACTTACACGTAAGTCGTACTTCTAAAATTCGATGAAAGGACAAATTTTTTAAAACTTCTTTAACACATCAAAGCCACGAAGCAGCTTACCTCAGGTAGGGTGTGTTAGGGGTGCTAATACCTTCCCTAACCACAACCAGTCCCTTAGCCGTGAATCTCTGATAAGACCAGTATACCCAGGTTTCCTAGTAGCCCTCAATTAAATACTAGGTGGCGACTCCCGATGAATCAAAGCAAACAACGAGAAAGAAAAAAATCGCCAGTCGATGTCGCACGGATTTTGACGTGCGACAGAATGGCGACTCCACTGGGGAAGGTATTGTTTCAACTTTATTAGACTAAGCTTTGTGTTTTTGATGTGTTTAAATTTTTTGCTTTTTGTCTTGTTTTATTTTTTGTTTTATTCATGTATTGTATAGAATTCTCTCATGCATCACATGTTTTAATTTTTGAAAGCACACACAAGCTTTAAGTTAGGTGGGGGACTAGCAAACTTACCTTACGACTTTTAGTCAAGGTTTAAGTTTATGTAAACCCCAACTCTTTGTTGAGTGCTTAGACGGGTAACAGTTGGTACACGTGCCATCTCATTGCCTACTGGGCCCCTATATTGCCTTCAAGAGGGCGATCACTGGGACAACGAGAGAACCTTTTGAGACCAGGTAGAAAACCTACCCATGTTCACATAATGAATAGAACATGTCCTTAGATTGTATGTGCTATCTTTATTTACATCAGGGCAAACCCTTCTTGAAGCATCTTGAACTCAAGACTTGTGGGTGACACAATTGTCGCACCCTCCTCAGAGTTCGACGTCGCGGCGACACTTCCCCCGTAGCGAGGATTTGATGTTGGTCTTTCTGTTGTGAAAAAGGGAGTCGCCACCTAGTATTATGGTCACTAGGAAACCTAACTGGTCTTTCAGAGATTCTAAGGCAAGGGACTGATTGCGTAAAGGGAAGGTTTTAGCACCCCTAGTACGCCCTACCTAAGGTAAGCTGCTTGGTGTTTGATTTGCCTTATAAATGTTATGGTGTTGATGTTCTCTAATCCCATCGGTTTCCTAGGATAAGTCTGCTCGATGAACGAAAACTAGGGTGCTTTAAAAACCTATTTTTTGTCTCGTAAACTGTGGAGTAAAAAGAATTGAAATGTCCTCGATTATAATCAAGGCTTCTTTCAAGGATTTGTGTGGATTTATTATTCCTAGAAAATTATTTTGGATATTTACCACTCCGGGTTTCTTTATCCAAATATTAACGTGAATAATAACAAATTATTCCCAATAATATTTTGGATATTCGTCCTTTAAGGATTTCTTTATCCAAACATTAGCGGTGAATAATAGATGAATTCCCCCAAAATAAGATTTTTATATTTTTTGGAATATTGGCCAATACCCTTTGGAGTTTTACAAACATGTTGTAAAATCCGGAAATGCAAGAAAAATGATTTTTGTTGTGTTTAAGAAATCCATGCGAAAACACATTTTTAAAGCTTCAAATATTTATTTTTTATATAAAAAAACATAAAAAACAATGTTAGGGTATTGGCCGTATGCAGGAAAACAAAACATTTTATATTTTATATTTTTTTTGAGGTCTCGACGAAGACCGGGTATTTTCATACCGGACTTGTATCTTTATAGTACAAAAATACAACCTTGCAGAAAATCACAGATTTTTTAAATACATCTTTGAAGAAAACTTTCTGAACGGGCCAGACCCGGCCCAAAAAATAAAATGAGCCGAAATCAGCCCAAAAATAAAATGGGCCTACTTTCTACAGGGCTGGACTCAGCCCAGCCCAAACCACATGACTGTTAATTAATCAGCCCAAAAATAAAATGGGCTGGTTCACCATTCCTGCAAGACACGTTAATTAATTTTCCGATTCTTGTGCACATGCACAGACTACCCCAAACCGCATGCAAAGACCACGTTCTTGTTCAAGTGAATTATATTTCACTTGAACAGTGCAAACACGAAGCAAAAAAATGCGGAAGCTACAGTTAAATTAAAGCTGGAAGTCTGAAACAAGTCTGCTCATTACTCTAAAAAAACAATTCCGCAGGCACCAAAACACATTAAGTCCTGAAACTGAAACCTATAACAGAAGCTATAACGAAGCCATGCATTTCTACAAGAAACAGAAGAGAAAAAAACATGAAACCGAACCCGCAAAAACAAAGTCCCCTTAATTAACGGGACACTCCCTCACGTTATCTTCTTTAATTAGACAGACCTTCCCCTCACGTCATATACATCCTTCCCTAGCCCAAAAGCTTTGTTTAACAACAAAAACTTCTCCCGTTACATTCTGCGGCTCACCCTTTGCAATAAAGAAGGAAACTGGAGGCCAGGTTAACCTCCTCTCTCTTTCGTTATTTCCCATGATTTTTACTCTCAAACCTTCTTGTTCTCGGTTCTCTCCCTTTTCTTTTTCCTAGCTTCTGTTTCTCTTTTCTCTTCCATTTTTCGTTGTTTCCTCTCTCTTTTTTTTTTTTGGTGTTGTTTTTCTTATACGTGCTTACTCTCTCCATCTCCCCTACTCTCTTTGTTTTCCCTTCTTCGTAGAAACTATGTTTCTAAGCCACTAACATTCCTATATATGCAACCTTCCCTAAGGCAAGGAGACAAGCTCCGGCGGGAGACCATGAAAAACAGTCACTCACAACAAAAGACCAAGGAAAAAACGCAGCATGTAACGTAGACAAATAATCCAAACTACAAAGTATGGCGTGTGACAGTGGGCAAGCACCACCTTTTTGTTCAAACCAAAACTGAAATTAGAGCAAAGCGGGGAACATATTTTTTTTGGAAAATAAGCAAGCAATCGGTGCCAAGTTTCAATACAGCGGAACGCGGCTATATCTGCGGATCTTTGGGGCCATAAATTCACGGTTCCTCGAGTAATAAACCAACAAAAGAAAAAAAAATAAAGAAAAAGCATACGGCCTTGACGTAAGATCAAGAGAAAAAACGCAGCTGCAACGATACAAGCAATCCAAACTATAAAGCATGGCAATGACAGTGGGCAAGCACAATACTTTTGTTCAAACCATAATAAAACAGAACATCTAGAGCAAAAAACCATAAAAGGGTTTGGGAAAGAAAAAAAAAACCACACACCAAATGCCAAGCTTAGCAAAGAAAAGGAAGACTAGGAACCATACTGCCGATGCGGGCTGTTTCGAATGCGAGAAAGTGAGGTGCGAGCGGTGGAAACCTTTGCTTTTACTGTTCTCGAACCGAAGAAAGCCTTCCTCTTTTTACGCCGTTGGGAGCTTTTCCAAAAAAACTCTTAGAGCCTTTGTAAACCCCGGTTCGACGGAATAGGATAGACTCAACCCAAGGTAATCTCCTCCTGTTCTCAATGATTTTCGGCTTCTCTAAACCTCGGCTAGTGTAGCACTCTGTTTCTTTAACTCTTCTCTCCCTCCTCCCTTTTTTGCTCTCTCTCTTTAAACTCTCTTTGTCTCTTCCTTTTCTCCTTTCTACCTCTCCCCCGAAAAAAAAAACCCCCTTCGGTAGCGTTGCTAATAACGGTATATATATAGGTGAAGGGGGAGCGGGGCGGCGGCATGCGCATGGGGAGCGGGGACACCAAGCCCGGGCGGCTGCTTGCTCCCCACGCTGCGCCAGGCTGCTCGCCGCACGCCGCGCACGCTGCGGCGCTCGCATGCTGCGCATCTGCTCCCACCACGCTCGCAGCTCTCCACGCCCTGCAGCGCTCCCCACTCCTAACAATGTCTCAAAACGACGACACATTTCGGGTTACGCTCTCTTTTTATATATAATTAATATTATGTTTGCAGGTAGCCAAAAAAACATGCAGCAGAAATTTCACCTCCTCATTAGATATTCAAACATGCATATCTTGAGTTTCTGATATCAAAATCCAGCGATTCAAAAGCCAAAATTCATCTATGTGTGCAGGACTACAACTTTCACGAAGGATTCAAGGTGAGATATAATCGTTTTACTGGACAGAATCGGGCTGCAATCTGGTTGGTCAAAAAGGGTCTCCGATCTAAATTCGGAAACCGACAATGCCAAGCATCCTAGTTCGACCGAGAGTCCGCCATAAGAACAGTGAGCTCTAGGACCCAATAAAGGTGTAGGTCCATTTTTCAACATGTCATGAGTGACAGAATATAGCTGGGATGGTCAGATATTGCACGAAACCAAGTCAGAGACAGGGCCTAAGTTGGAGAAAAAAAAGATTGCGGCAGCAGCAGAACCAGGTTTTTTTTTATTTCCACCTTTGAGGGATTTATTCACCCTTAAAGACCCTATAAAAAAGGAATGAATTTGGCATTATGAAGACTTCTGATCGCCTAAGAAAACCTGATGATTTTGGCGGCAAAGGGAAGGATAAAAAAGAGCGAAAAACAGCTCAAACAGAGTTTTTTTCGAAAAAAAATATTTCTTTCATTTGCTTTTGTCAATCTTCCAACAGAACATGGGGTCCAAAAATGAGTAACAACAGCTGCCCCCTCTTTACAATGCTTACGAAGCCAAACTTGTCAAGTGCTTTGCGTAGTAAGTGTTGTAAAGATAAATTGTATGTTCATGCTAAAACTCAGCTGCTTTTCCTACCCAATGGTATTCCTATCAGATTTCTAGAAAAACTCCAAAATTTGAAATGGTCTGATTATCGGGTGACCTACTCATCCAAAACTCTTGGAAAACTCCATGCTTTCCTAAGAAATGATCTCAATACCAGGTGACCGGCACATCTTAAAATTCTTAGAAAACTCCACGCTTTTCTAAGAAACGGTTTCAATATCAGGTAACCGGCCCCTCTTAAAATTCCTAGAAAACTCCACGCTTTTCTATGGAATGGTCTCAATATCGGGTGACCAGCCCATCTTAAGATTCTTAGAAAACTCCATGCTTTTCTAAGAAACGGTCTCAATATCGGTGACCAAATTCCATCTTAAAATTCTTAGAAAACTCCACGCTTTTCCAAGAAACGGTTTCAATATCAGTAACCGGCCCCTCTTAAAATTCTTAGAAAACTCCACGCTTTTCTAAGGAATGGTCTCAATATCGGGTGACCTCGCCCATCTTAAGATTTTTAGAAAAACTCCACGTTTTTTCTAAAAAGTGGTCCCAATGTCGGGTGACCTGCCCGTTTTGAATCTCAAAAGAAATCATCTTACCTCAAGGAATGAAGCAGTGCTAGCTCACCAATCTCCTTCGTAGTTCCATTGACCTTAGATTCTGTATCTCAGTGGTTCCCAAACACTTGGAACTAGTTTGGTTTTCGCCGCCTTTCCCGCCCGGTTAATGTTTATGACAAGATAGTATGCATGCTTTTGTTACCTATTTTGGAAACATAGGTCCCCCTTTCCATTGTAGCCGTCTTTGAGCTCATGTTTCCATTTATTTGCATGTCCTGTCCTTTTCGAACCAGAATATATTCCACGCGCTACACTTCCTATTCTCTTGGTGAAGAGATCTTTGGTTCCTTCTAGGGCCCTTTCTTGCTCCATTGAGTATTGTTTTTTATTATTATTTTAAAAGGAAAACTCAAAAGATTTGGTTTTGTTCATGAAAACTGAAACTTTCAATGCAATTAGCAATCCCCATAAAAGATGCTTTTTCAGAAGTTTTCATGATGATACCTCTTTTGGGCTTTGGTTAACTTTGGGCCCCTATGCACACTTCGTGCGCTCCTTGCCCCCAGTATGGTGTGCAAAAATATGTCAAGTTTTGATTTGATTTGATTCTCTCCAATTGATGGAGTCATCTCCTTAGTCATGTGTAAGAAAAGAGTTTGTTTAAGTAAAAGATTTCAAATGCGATGAGATCATGCTTTTTATGAAGAAAGGTTTAGAAAATTCATGGCCAAACTTTATTTTATTGATTGGGAGATTACGGAATACATCAAGCATAATATTTCCTTACAGTCGAATTCACTGGCCTAACTAGATCTTCTCCATCCATTCTAGATAACAGCAAAGCTCCTCCCGAGAATGCTTTCTTCACCACGTAAGGGCCCTCATAGTTCGGCGCCCATTTACTCGATCTTCTCCTGGTAAAGGCAATATTTTCTTCAGACAAGATCCCCTTCGTGGAATCCTCGAGGTTGAACCTTTTTGTCGTATGATTTGGCCATCCTTCTTTGGTAAAGTTGATGATGACAGATTGCGGCTATCCTCTTTTCACTGATCGATTCAAATTGTTCATATCTAACTTTTGCCCATTCTACCTCTTCCATTTCGAGTCTACCAAGACTCTCAATGAGGGGATTTCCACTTCTAAAGGCATAACCGCCTCCATTCCATATACCAACATGTATGGGGTGGCTCCTGTCGAGGTTCGGATCTGCGGTGCGATACGCATGAAGGGCAAATGGCAACATCTCATGCCAATCCTTATAGGTGACTACCATCTTCGAATAATCTTTTTGACATTCTTGTTAGCAGCTTCTACCGCACCATTCATCTTTGGTCTATACGGCGAAGAGTTGGAATGCTTGATTTTCCATTTAGCACAGAGTTCTATTATCATCTTGCCATTGAAATTCGGGCATTATCGTGATAATCTTTTCGGTGGACCATATCGACAAATCAAATCTCTCTCAATAAATTTCTTCACTACTTTTTGCGTCACATGAGCAAATGACCCGGCTTCTACCCATTTTGTAAAGTAGTCGATAGCTACGAGAATAAACCTATGACCATTGCTTTGGCTTTTGGGTTTACAGGGTCCAATCACATCAATTCCCCACATCGCGAAGGGCCATGGAGATGATAAGTTAAATAGAGGAGCTGGAGGGGCGTTGATTTTGTCACTGTATACTTGGCACTTATGACATTTTCGGACATAGTCGATGCAATCCTTTTCTAACGTCATCCGAAGTAACCGCTCTTTGTATCTTCCTAGCCATCATGTGTCCATTAGCATGGGTTGAGCAAATCCCTTCATGGACTTCTCGTAACGCGCTTTTTGCCTCAAACTCATCCAAACATCTCAACAAAGTCCCGTCGGATGATTTCTTATACAAAATCTCCCCATCAAGATAAAAATCCATTGCCAACCTCCTCAAGGTCTTCTTGTCGATTTTGGATGCCCCCATGGGATATGCCTGGTTTTGGATGAAATTCTTGACATCATAGTACCAAGGGTTTTCATCCACTTCTCTTTCGACCGAGCAACAATGAGCTGGGTTATTTCGATATTGATGTGTACTTGGTTGTACCTTGTGCCCAAAGTCTATTTTGGCCATAGATGCTAGTGTAGCCAAAGCATCTCGCAAAGTGGTTTCCTTCCCTTCCTAGATGGGTGAACTCTATTTCCTCAAATTCTCCAATCGGCTTAGACAGGTATTCTTGGTAAGGCCTTAACTTCTCTTCCTTGGTTTGCCATTCTCCTTTTATTTGGCAAATGATCGCATTGAGTCTCCATACACATCTATCTTTCGATGTTTAGCTCCAATGCACCTCTAAACCGAGAATGCAAGCTTCATACTCACCCGTGTTGTTGGTGCACCCAAATTGTAGCTTGACTGAAACCGGATCTTGCTTCTTATCGGAGAGATTATCACTTGCACCCGCTCCGTTACCACATGCATTTACAAGACCATCAAAGTACATAATCCACCAATCGATTTCTCTTCCTCAATTACAAGCACATCTTCATCGGGAAATTCAAAGTCTAATGACTCATAATCTTCCATAGCATGGTCGGCTAGGTGATCGGCAATAACGCTCCCTTTCACAGCCTTTCCTTGTCATATATACTATGTCATACTCAGCCAATAGAACTTGCCATCTTGCAATTCGGCTAGATAGATAGGGTTTTTCACAAATGTACCTCAACGGGTCTAATTTGGAAATTAACCACGTAGTGTGGTACAACATATACCGACGTAATCTCTTTGCGGCCCATGTTAGTGCGCAACACACTTCTCAATCACAAGTATACCTAGACTCACATTCCGTGAACTTCTTGCTCGGTAATAAATGGCCATTTCCTTCCTTCGGTTTCATCGTGTTGCCCAAGCACACATCCCATTCTTGTTTCGTTACCGTTAGGTATAATATCAACGGCCTTTCGGCACAGGAGGAACAAGCGGGGCGGATTCAACAAGTATTGCTTGATTTTCTCAAAAGCCTCTTCGCACTCTTCATTCCAACTTCCGGGGTTCTTCTTCCTTAACAAACGAAAGATCGGGTCACAAGTCGTGGTTAATTGAGATATAAACCGAGCAATGTAATTCAACCTTCCTAAGAAACCTCTCACATCTTTCTCGGTCTTGGGAGGTGGCATAGATTGAATAGCCTTTACTTTGTCGGGATCCACTTCTATCCCTTTGCCACTCACCACAAATCCCAACAACTTCCCGCATTTCACCCCGAACGAACACTTTGCCGGGTTAAGCCTCAACTTATATTTCCTTAGTCTTTCAAACAATTTCCTCAATATTTGGACATGATTCTCTCCCTCTCTAGATTTAGCAATCATGTCATCCACGTATACTTCAATCTCTTTGTGCATCATGTCATGAAACAAAGTCACCATAGCTCTTTGGTAGGTGGCCCCACAATTCTTTAAACCAAATGGCATGACTTTGTAGCAAAATGTTCCCCACGGTGTTACAAAGGTTGTCTTCTCTTTATCCTCTTGCGCCATTTTTATCCGATTGTAGCCCGAAAATCCATCCATAAAGGAATACGTGGAGTCACGTCGTTGCATTATCAACTAACATATCTATGTGTGGTAGAGGGAAGTTATCTTTAGGGCTAGCCCGGTTTAAGTCCCTAAAGTCCACACAAACTCGATTTTACCTTCCTTTTTGGGTACCACCACTATGTTTGACACCCACCGTGGATACTTGACTACTTCCAAAAAACCAGCGCTCCATTGCTTTTCAATTTCCGCTTTTACTTTGATTAAGATCTCCTGGATGAGTTCTCCTTAACTTCTCGCTTAACCGGCTTGCATCCTTCCACCAAAGTGGTATCCTATGCACTACGATGTCCGTATCCAAACCAGGCATATCTTCGTAGGACCAGGCAAAGACATCTACGTAATCTCGGAGCGGTGCAATCACCTCTTTCTTCTCTTCCGGGAGTGATCAAAGTCCCTATTTTCGCTCTCGCTTGATTTCTTCATTACCTACATTTATGGTTTCAAGTTCCTCTTTAGCGGGCCTCCAAGTCTCGTTCGTGTTGTTCTATTAATTTTGTGAATTCCCATATGTTTTTCTCCTCCCATTCCTCATCTTCTACAATACTACTATGTATTCTTTAAAGTTTGGCCATTCATTCTCAATGTAAAGTGCGGTGTTGTTGTGGAGGATCCGCTTTGGTTCCCGAAAGCGGAAAGTGATGTGTAAATGCATAGTAAGACATCAAGCTGAATTTTGAAAATGCATGATCTCATTAAACGGAAAAGATTGGCTCAAAAACTAAAATCCAATTGACATCTTGAGCCTCGATTGTCAATAAATAAAAACAAAAATAGAAAAGGGCAAACAACATAGATAAAATTATAATCCAACAAATCATTGTTGATTACATTTTGAAAACCAATGGAGCTTCTTGGGTCTCCCAATTCGGAACGTTTCTCCTTCGGCCGCTTTCGAACGAAAGTCTTGACGGTGACTTCTTCCAACGTGTGGATGGTTAATTGTGTCAGCTCTTCATCCCTTCTTCCAGATTCAATTTTTTTAGCAATGTTCTTGACTTGGTCTCCCTCCAAAGTGTTTATGTTCATTGAAGAGAGCTTCTGAAAGAGGCTTTCATGTCCCTTATCAGGCTGCATCACATATGCAGCCTTTGGAAATGAAATCCCGATTGGAGGGATGGCTAAGCTTTCTTCTTCGGCTTCCTTCCTTCAATCCTAGCCATTCTCTTCTCCCTTCTTGCACCAAAGCTCGCTTGTAATCCTCCTTCTTGGGCTTATATCCAAGCCCAAACCTTTGTTCTACAGCTTTCAGTTTGATTATATCCATCCATTCAAACCTTCCTTTCTCAATGTCATATGGGTAAGGAAACTTGTGTTTCAAAAAGCTTTTAGCGGCCATTTTGGTGGCCTCCGAGATTCCCGGGCTTCCTCACCACGAGTGTTCTCGGGCACCCACTCGGTATTCACAACCTCAAATGCATGAAGGTTTCCATCCTTACAATCTTCAGCTTCAATGAATGGAACCGCGACATTTCTTACCATTGATATAGTCTCCTCACTCCTTAACAAAGTAACTGTAACACCATTGGCAATGTACTTCAAACATTGATGTAGTGAGGAGGTGACAGCTCCCGCAGAATGTATCCATGGCCTTCCTAACAACATACTATAAGAAGGGTGGATATCCATCACTTGAAGGGTTACTAGAAAGACTTGTGGACCCACAGCTAGTTCGACCTCAATTGTCCCTATCACTTGCCTTGGCGAGCCATCGTATGCTCTAGCCGTCATCACACCGGGTTGCATGTGTGAGGGATCTACCGGCATTTCATCCAAGATATGCCTTGGTAACACATTAAGGGCCGAGCCATTATCGATCGAACTTTGCCGATGAGACAGTCTTTGCATCGGACCGTGACATACAAGGCCTTGTTATGCCCGGTTCCTTCAGTGTCAAGTTCATCTTCCGTAAAATATAAATAATTGGCGGCATGGATCCTCCCTACTAGATGCTCCATAGTCTTTTGTTCAATATCTTGGGGTACGTAGGCCTCATTCAATACTTTTTGCAAAGCATTACGATGCGGCTCGGAGTCGAGTATTAATGACATGATGGAGATCTTGGCAGGGGTCTTCTTCAACTGATCCACTATACAGTACTCACTATGCTTCATCAATTTCAGGAACTCATTTGTTTCTTCCTCCGTTACAGGTTTATTTACCTCAAGCTCTTTATCGAGGTCCAACACCTCCTTGCCCTTAGCCTTTCTTTGCTTTTCTACCTCTTCAGGTGTGAAACAACGACCACTCCGAGTTAGCCCACTTATCTCATTTCGGAACCATGACAAAGGAGTTTCGATATTCGAGGTATAACCATAATCTCCAGGCATTGCTCCATAGTCTACTTTGTTTGCATATGAGGGCTTGGTCAATACCAATTTCGAGAGCCCATTAGCTGTTGATTGGACTCTACATTTCCCCCAATTCTCTATCATCTCTATCTCTTCATTATCTTTTACAAACTTCAATCCTTAACTCTCCTAAAGTCAGCATTCTCACAACCTTTTGATGAAACTCAATGCATTCATCAATGTGATGCCCTTTCTTTTTATGGAATGGGCAAAAATCATCTTCCCTTATGCAATGTTCGATGGTTTCTCCAAATGTCCAGATTGTACCAACATTTCATACAACCTTGCCATGGTCACTCTTAACACCTTCCCTTTGCTACCGACCTCCATAGCATTCACTCCACTACCACCTACGCAATGTTTGGGTAGAGGGTTCGAATTCACATTAGGCGAATCTTCAAAAGTGACCCATCCGATTTTGATCAACTGCGATACCCTCTTCTTAAAAGCTACGCAGCTTCAATGCTCGTGACCTGTATTACCAACATGGTATTCACAAGTCAACTCGGGTTGTACCGTAGTAGGAAAGGCGATTGCATAGGAGGTAATGGTAAGGGAGCTATCTCGCCCAATACTTAGCAACTTGGCATATAACTCCTTTAGGGTTATTGCGTAGGCGGTAATTGTTCTTCTAGTTGTCGGTTGTCTCTCCTTTGGTAATTGTTTTGGTTATTGGTGGGGAATTTTGTTTGATGGGGTTGGTTTGGGACGGAGGGTTTAGAAAAGTTGATGCTAGTGATTTGGGAGGTAGGTGTTTGATAGTTTTGGTAGTTTTTGCCTTTCCTTTTATAACTCGTCTTCTAGGTTATTTACCTCAATTTCCTTCTTCTTCCCAACAAAACCCCTCTTCTCTATAGGTTCCGCAATTCTCCCACTTCGGACTCCTTGCTCAATCCTTTCAAAGAATTCGCACAGATCATAGAAATGTCAATGAGCTACCCATAAGATGTTCATAGTATGGGGCCCTAAAAGTATTGGCAAACAGTGTTACCATCTCCATCTCTATTAGTGGAGGTTGTACATTGATAGCTTGGTCTCGCCACCTCTGAGCATAAGCCCTCACAGACTCTTGAGCTCCTTTCTCCATGGTAATCGAGATTGGTCCTATCGGGAGCAATCTCAAGATTGAACTTGTATTGCTTTAAGAAAGCATCTCGCAGATCCGTCCATTTCTTAATCCTAACGTTGTCCAACCTCATATACCAATCGAGGGCCGATCCCGTCAAACTATCTTGGAAGAAGTAAATTAGCAACTTATCATCGTGGATAACTTCGCCATCTTGTTATAGTAGGAACGAAGATGGGTCTTTGGGCATTCCATTCCGGTATACTTAACAAACTCTGGCACTCTGAACTTCTTTGGAATTACGATGTTAGGTACCAAACATACTTCGGCGGCCCTAATTGGGTCAAATAAATCATTCCCTTCAACCCGCCTCTAGCCTCTCCTCTAGGGCGGTCCATTTATCATACCCAACATGATCGAGACTCGACGTCCCGTGGATCCTCGTTTGTCAAATCCATTGTAATAGGGATTTGGATGGGTTGAGAGGGATTAGGAAGCTGCTTATGTGGTGTATTTGCCCCTACGTCTATAGGTGCGATAGGGATTTGAGCTGCTGCTGGTGCTTCATCAGGTTGAGTAGACGTTCCCTCTCCATCTTTGGCTCTCAACATTTGCTCAAGCAAAGCCGGTCAGTGCGCCACATCATTCCGAACTCCTTCAAGTTCCCTTTGGTACCGAGTTTCTGCTTGTGACCTTTCTTCGTTTTCCATTCTTTTTCTTTGTCGAGTGTTGTGGATTTTAGAAGGGGGACCTATGTTTCTTAATCTGCGAATGCGTGCATAGATGTATGAGAAAATGCATGATTGAGAATGCTTTGTATATTGGGTATGGATGCACTCTTCTCGTGAACGAATAATAGCCACCACCTTATAAACATAGGTTCTCATCACATTGCTAGGAGTACTGCCTTTCAAGTCGTTTGCTTGAATCATATTCACCAAGAGACAAATTTTGCATAAGAAGATGGGTCAACGCCCTTTTCATTAATACTTGATAAGTTTATTACATTAAAAAAGAAATACAAAATACTTTAAACCCTTTCCTCCACAAACTCTCTAGCCAAAGGTAAGAAGGTAAAACCGCGGTTCTCAATCTTCCCTAGAAAAGCATCGGTTTCAGCTAGGCTTCGGCGATAGCGAATGATGTCCCCTCCTACATTCCGTGCATTGATTCTAATAATTCGAGCATGTGCAGCAGCTTCATCCATTTGCTCATCTGTCTTGGTCATCTTTTCTATGAGCAACATATTGGTTCTGTTCAAAGCAGTGTTGTTGGCGTCGATTTGATCCTTGTGTTTTTCCATTGCTACTAGCTTCTCATCCAAATACTTCACCTTTTCACGTTCCTTGTCAAGTTTTATCCTCATAACTTTTATCTCATTCTTCTTAATCGCTAATTCTGTTTCAACAGCTTCAAAATCTTTCCTTTTACTTTCTCCTTTTGCAATCCCCATCGAATGGCTTTCTAACTCCATATATTTCTTGTTCAAATCCTCATAATTCCCAATCCTATCCATCAATTCAAACTGGACTTGTGCAAATTTTTCTTGGAAATATTCTCGCACTTCCTTGGCAATCGCTAAAGTCAATCTCCATTGCTTCAAGTTCGAGCAACTTTGCATCCAATCCAAACTCATCTCTCTTAGCTCCTTCTCACTCCTTTCCCTAGCAATCTTCTCCTCCCCTAGCTTTAACTCAAGCTTTGTTATTCGTGCATCTCTAGATTGTATCTGCTCATCTAGAAATGCTCTCCTCTTATCTTCGTTTAGCATCATTTCTTCCAATATTGCCTTGTCTTTTCTGCTTTTGCTCAACTCTGTTCGAAGTTGTTCCACTTGTCTTCTCAACTCCTCTTCATTATTGACCCTTTTCCTCTTAATAGGCTCTTCTACAGTTTGGGGAGATTTGACCCCTACACAAGGCATGGCTAAAGTAGCTAAGTCTCTCCATCTTGCATATCCTTCGCTTGCACTTGAACCCTTTAAACCTTCTATCTCAACCAAAACCGAGATGCTTCCAATCTTGTTTGATGATCTCCAAAACTTCTTGTGCAATGGGATCTTTGAACAAACCAAAGAATTGAGCAATTCCTATAGTCCTTGGAACAAACCGCATGCCCCCAAGCCGCCTTACCACCAGGCGGGAGCATAACTCACATAACCCGTAATCCCTATCAATGGTACCCAACGTCTTTGTCCACAACTCATTAGGACTTTCACCGTCGTCACCCATGGGGCTCTCCACTTAAAATCACTATTAGGCAAACCTTCTAATTTGTCAACCCAACCTTGGTTGTCTAGATCTCCCCATTCTTCTTCTTCTACTAACTTCGGGGTCTTTGGGTGAACCACCAAAAATTATTGAAGACAGTTTTTTTGTTTCGATATGGCTAACCATCCAGGATATACAACAACTGCGTGCAAGATCTCATTGCCCCTTTCCCGGTCCTCCTACAATGATTAAGCGTCAAGATGGTTTCAGCTTAAAATAGCAGCCCACTGGATTGATTTGTGTATTCTCATACTCTACATAAGCAAAGCCGGCCTCCAAACTCACTAAACCTGTCTCGACTTGGGAACAAAGACAAGGCCAAATATGCCCAAGGCAATCAATCTCTCTTTTTCTAATCCCGACTTCTTTTCCAGTTCAATTTCTAGCATCCTCCATTTCGGACCGGTAGCCATTCTTTTCCAAAAACTTTTCCAAGTTGGAGATTCCGAGTAGTTTTGACAATTCGGGGATGATCTTGTCCGATCTCAAAGGCAAATAAATCTGATACATTGTTTGGAAACTCAGCCAACATCCCATATTCCTCCATAGTGGGACATAAGTCTATGCTTCCAAAAGAAAAACACCGGTAGTCTGGATCCCAAAAATGAATTATAGCTCGCACAGCTGGGTTTAAAACTTCTACCTTTGCAATTTCCATCAAACGTCCGTATTTATTAAAAAATGCATCCTTATCCATATCCTGAAAGTGAGTCGTTAACTTGTTCACCTCATTCATAATGCAATTCGGGTTCTTGATTGGTGACAGCTTTCTTAGCATTGCTTCTAAGGCAGTCTCCTTCACTCAATTGTGACAGTTCAGGAATTTTTCCCATATTCTATGATGGAAAATTTAGTAATGGTGGCCATTTCGATCACAAGTCCCGCAATTCAAAATGCTTTGGGGGTTAGACTTGTTTTGATGCAAGAGATATTATGGATCATACACCCTAAGGATAGGTTATAGTTCCTTTACGTGAGACGTAGGGTAGGTTTACTACTTGGTCTCTAAACGAAGGGTCTCTTCTTTGTCCCAGTGATCGCCCTCTTGAAGGCAATATGGGGGTTCAGCAGATAGTGGGATGGCACATGTACCAATCACTATCGCCTAAACACTCAACGAAAGAGTTGGGGTTTACACAAACTTAAACCTTGACTCAAGTCGTAAGGCAAGCTGCTAGTCCCCCACCTAACTTAAAGTTTAATGTGTGCTCTTGACAAGATAGTAAAAATACAAGTGATGCATGATAGGATGCAATAAAATCTGTATCCATATTTGATATACCATGCATGACAGATGCAAATATGCATGCTAAAGCTTTTAAACAAAGTATCATTCATATAAGAAAACAATAACACATGGCATAACACAAACAAAATACCAAGCCTAGTCCTAGGTTCCCCAAAGTGGAGTCGCCATCCCGTCGCACCCTCCTCGTAGCTCGACGTCGCGGCGACACTTCCCCCGTAGCGAGGATTTGATGTTGGTCTTTCTGTTGTGAAAAGGGAGTCGCCACCTAGTATTATGGTCACTAGGAAACCTAACTGGTCTTTCGTAGATTCTAAGGCAAGGGACCGATTGCGTAAAGGGAAGGTTTTAGCACCCCTAGTACGCCCTACCTAAGGTAAGCTGCTTGGTGTTTGATTTGCCTTATAAATGTTATGGTGTTGATGTTCTCTAATCCCATCGGCTTTCCTAGGATAAGTCTGCTCTGATGAACGAAAACTAGGGTGCTTTAAAAACCTATTTTTTGTCTCGTAAACTGTGGAGTAAAAAGAATTGAAATGTCCTCGATTATAATCAAGGCTTCTTTCAAGGATTTGTGTGGATTTATTATTCCTAGAAAATTATTTTGGATATTTACCACTCCGGGTTTCTTTATCCAAATATTAACAGTGAATAATAACAAATTATTCCCAATAATATTTTGGATATTCGTCCTTTAAGGATTTCTTTATCCAAACATTAGCGGTGAATAATAGATGAATTCCCCCAAAATAAGATTTTTATATTTTTTGGAATATTGGCCAATACCCTTTGGAGTTTTACAAACATGTTGTAAAATCCAGAAATGCAAGAAAAATGATTTTTGTTGTGTTTAAGAAATCCATGCGAAAACACATTTTTAAAGCTTCAAATATTTATTTTTTATATAAAAAAACATAAAAAACAATGTTAGGGTATTGGCCGTATGCGGAAAACAAAACATTTTATATTTTATATTTTTTTTGAGGTCTCGACGAAGACCGGGTATTTTCATACCGGACTTGTATCTTTATAGTACAAAAATACAACCTTGCGTGAAAATCACGATTTTTTTAAATACATCTTTGAAGAAAACTTTTCCGAACGGGCCGACTCCGCCCAAAAAATAAAATGAGCCGAAATCAGCCCAAAAATAAAATGGGCCTACTTTCTACAGTATCGACTCACCAAATTTCAAACCACATGATCGTTAATTAATCACCCCAAAAATAAAATGGGCTGGTTCATCGCACAAGACACGTTAATTAATTTTCCGATTCATCGTGCACATGCACGGTACCCCCAAACCGCATGCAAAGACCACGTTCATCGTTCAAGTGAATTATATTTCACTTGAACAGTGCAAACACGAAGCAAAAAAATGCAGGAAGCTACAGTAAATTAAAGCTGGAAGTCTGAAACAAGTCTGCTCATTACTCTAAAAAAACAATTCCGCAGGCACCAAAACACATTAAGTCCTGAAACTGAAACCTATAACAAGCTATAACGAAGCCATGCATTTCTACAAGAAACAGAGGAAAAAAAAAACATGAAACCGTAACCCGCAAAAACAAAGTCCCCTTAATTAACAGACACTCCCTCCCGTTATCTTCTTTAATTAGACAGACCTTCCCTCACGTCATATACATCCTTCCCTAGCCCAAAAGCTTTGTTTAACAACAAAAACTTCTCCCGTTACATTCTCGCAGCTCCCGCTCGCAATAAAGAAGGAAACTGGAGGCCGGTTAACCTCCTCTCTCTTTCGTTATTTCCCATGATTTTTACTCTCAAACCTTCTTGTTCTCGGTTCTCTCCCTTTTCTTTTCCTAGCTTCGTTTCTCTTTTCTCTTCCATTTTTCGTTGTTTCCTCTCTCTGTTTTTTTTCCCGTTTGTTTTTCTTATCTCGTGCTTACTCTCTCCATCTCCCCTACTCTCTTTGTTTTCCCTTCTTCGTAGAAACTATGTTTCTAAGCCACTAACATTCCTATATATGCAACCTTCCCTAAGAAGGAGACAGCTCCAACAGGGAGACCATGAAAAACAACACTCACAACAAAAGACCAAGGAAAAAAACCGCAGCTGTAACGTAGACAAATAATCCAAACTACAAAGTATGGCAGTGACAGTGGGCAAGCACCACCTTTTTGTTCAAACCAAAACTGAAATTAGAGCAAAGCGGGGAACATATTTTTTTTGGAAAATAAGCAAGCAATCGGTGCCAAGTTTCAATACGGCGAAACGCGGCTATATCTGCGATGATCTTTGCCGGGCCATAAATTCACGGTTCCTCGGAGTAATAAACCAACAAAAGAAAAAAAAATAAAGAAAAAGCATACAAAGCCTTGACGTAAGATCAAGAGAAAAAACGCACCGCAACGATACAAGCAATCCAAACTATAAAGCATGGCAATGACAAGTGGGCAAGCACAATACTTTTGTTCAAACCATAATAAAACAACATCTAGAGCAAAAAACCATAAAAGGGTTTGGGAAAGAAAAAAAAAACCACACACCAAATGCCAAGCTTAGCAAAGAAAAGGAAGACTAGGAACCATACCCGCTGATGCGGTCCGCTTCGAATGCGAGAAAGTGAGGTGCGAGCGGTGGAAACCTTTGCTTTTCTCGCCCTCAAACTGAAGAAAGCCTTCCTCTTTTTTCGCCGTTGGGAGCTTTTCCAAAAAAACTCTTAGAGCCTTTGTAAACCCCGGTTCGACGGAATAGGATAGACTCAACCCAAGGTAATCTCCTCCTGTTCTCAATGATTTTCGGCTTCTCTAAACCTCGCCTAGTGTAGCACTCTGTTTCTTTAACTCTTCTCTCCCTCCTCCCTTTTTTGCTCTCTCTCTTTAAACTCTCTCTGTCTCTTCCTTTTCTCCTTTCTACCTCTCTCCCCGAAAAAAAAAAACCCCTTCGGTAGCCGCTAATAACAGGTATATAGGTGAAGGGGGAGCGGGGCAAGAAGATGCGCATGGGGAGCAGGGGACACCAAGCCGGGCGCTGCTGCGCGCTCCCACGCCCGCAACGCTGCCAGACGCCCGCACGCTGCATGCTCGCATGCTCATGCGCCTCCCACGCCGCGCATGCTCCCACGCCCGTAGCCGCTCCCCACTCCTAACAATGTCTCAAAACGACACCGTTTCGGGTTCCGCTCTCTTTTTATATATAATTAATATTATGTTTGCAGTAGCCAAAAAAACATGCGCAGAAATTTCACCTCCTCATTAGATATTCAAACATGCATATCTTGAGTTTCGATATCAAAATCCAACTGATTCAAAAGCCAAAATTCATCTATGTGTGCGGGACTACAACTTTCACGAAGGATTCAAGGTGAGATATAATCGTTTTATCGGACGAATCGGGCTGCAATCTGGTTGGTCAAAAAGGGTCTCCCGATCTAAATTCGGAAACCGACAATGCCAAGCATCCTAGTTCGACCGAGAGTCTCGCCATAAGAACAAGGAGCTCTAGGACCCAATAAAGGTGTAGGTCCATTTTTCAACATGTCATGAGTGACAAGAATATAGCTGGGATGGTCGGATATTGCACGAAACCAAGTCGAGACGGGGCCTAAGTTGGAGAAAAAAAAGATTGCGGCAGAAGAGGAACCAGGTTTTTTTTTATTTCCACCTTTGAGGGATTTATTCACCCTTAAAGACCCTATAAAAAAGGAATGAATTTGGCATTATGAAGACTTCGATCGGTCCTAAGAAAACCCGATGATTTTGGCAAAGAAAGGGGAAGGATAAAAAAGAGCGTAAAACAAATTTCAAACAGAAGTTTTTTTCGAAAAAAATATTTCTTTCATTTGCTTTTGTCAATCTTCCAAAGAAACATGGGGTCCAAAAATGAGTAACAACAACAATGACCGTCACTCAGAAAATTTTCATTGTAGAGTTTGGGCAAGAATCAAGATTCTTGTTTCATCATGCAAGAGTTACGATCATATGTCACCCCTCGAAGGGCAAATTCATCATATAGATTGCATGTTCATACATTTATCATGCATGTATTGGGATGAAAAATAGGTTCCCCCATCCGAGGTTTACTACACTAGATGGAAAAAGATGGATAATAAAGAAAGTGGTCAGAGAGAGGCACTGTGTCAAAAGGAAGTTGAGAGCATCAAAGGTGAAGTAGCTAGACTCAGATCTGCTTGAACAAGTGTTGAGCATTAAATGGAAAGGGAATGTCTGCACAGTCTTTTATGGGAACACTGCTTGTCCACGTCCAATTGAAGCTGCACCTCTCCTCTTCAACCATGAACTACAGCAGCAATGCCTTCAGTCATCAACTAAGGACAACCCTTGTTCTTGTTCAGTTGCATTGTTAATTGTTTATCGCCTCCACATCTTCTAATGGCACCAATAGCTGTTAGCCTTCTGTGCATGGTGCATTAGTCTTCTTTGGAATTATCCCCACTTTGAGCTCAATTCCAGTTCAGCGGCATATGATGCTGGTCTTAAAAAAAAACCATGATTATACATTGAACTTCTATGTGGCAGAGCTTTCTCTGTAGGGATTTGTTTTTTAATCTGCCAGTGGAGAATGCAAGAGAGGATGTAGTAGTTTCATATGCATTGAAACTTTCTCCCACCAAAGGGCACCAAAGAAATATTGTAGTAGGCAAAAAAGTCTGGGCCCGGTATGAAAAAAACATGAGCGGACATCAAACTTCAACGTGGCGAGCTCTCTCGGCAAGAATCATTTGTGAATCATAAGTGGGAAATCTAAGAAGGGATGTGGTAGTTTCAGATCGTCTACAATTTTCTCCTACTAGTGTCAGCAATGAAATACAAAAGTAGGGAGAAAAGACAAGCCTGGACTAAACAACATGAAGAAGACTGAAACTTCAATAGAGGAGAACTCCCTCTACAGGTGTCTGTTTGTTGCACTGTCTGTGAGCAATCGAAGATGAGGCAGAAGAGTTTTCGATTCATCAGGTTCTCTTCCAGTTTTGATAATGTGTGATTCCACACGTTTTGTTTTTGTGCGCTACCAGGATTACCTAGCTATTGAGAGGGTTCCAACAATCCTAAAACAACAACAACAACATTGGAAGATTGATTTGAAGTTGTGTGGATTGCCAAAAAAGAATTGAACAAGCTATGAAGAGGGGAAAGATTGAAGGTTCTGGCACAGATTCCAGAACAATGATGAGAGATGAATCAGAGGATGACTTTGAAGGTGGGAAACCTTACTTATGAGGTCCATCGGATCTCGTTGTAGCATCAATTGCTCAAGTACCTTTGTCGGGATTGACTTCCCTCGCCATTTGAGTTTATTTACCAAGATCTCGCGATTCCGGACTTTTGCCCGACTCCGTTAAATCCCACGCAACCACTATTTCCTATGTGATATAATCCAAACAAGAGATTTGAATATCATGGGGGGATTTCAGGCCATTCAGTTGAACAATTGCAAGAATCGAGCCTGGAAGTTGGTGAGCAAAAGACGAGAGGAATCTGTGAAGGAGGTTGTCATCGATCATTTTATCGCGAACATCCTCAGAATGATGAGTGATCGGAGTTGCTTGGCAAAACACAGATATTGCCAGAAAGGTTGATCCAAGAAGGGTGTTAAATTGTCAATCATTTTGTTATGGATTTTTGTCATTCTGCATTTTGTTTCGGGATCACGTCTCATCCTTTAACGAAACATGTCTTTTCTTTGTCTCTTTGTTATTCTGAAAGCATGAGATTTTTTCTTTAAAGGTTATTTTGAAAAAATATTTTGATCAAGCTCTAACATGCGATTAAGATTAACCAATCCTGAAGATTAAAAGTATTTTAATTGCAGAAATAACTCGATGCTTGAAAATGACATGAGGTGACCAAACAATTTTGAACTCATTCCTCCTGAAACTGAACCACACATCATATAGCTAAGTTTTAGCAGTATGCATAATGACATGTAGTGGATTCAGTAGTTATGGACTCGTGAATCATGATTCTTACAAGTCCAAATCGTTACACTAGATGAGGTCAAAATTTATCGGTTCTAACTGACCTTGCTTGAAATGAAAAAAGGCCATCTTTGTTATCCTGTCACATTTCTTGAAATATTATCCCTTGCAGTCCCATTTTGAGCCTGGTAAAATATTTTCTTTCAAAAAGAAACCCTGACTAGGATCACACCCTACATTGGGGGCAAATGAGAGATATTTTGAAAACACTGGTTGGACTAATGGATAAAAGAAAGGCTTAGAACAAAAGTCCAATGATTGAGAAAGGGCTAGAAGAAGAAAAGCCATAGATTGAGGGCCATCCAAGAAAACTTTGAGGGAGGCTATGTAAAAGCAAAAAAAAAAGTGGAATGGAAGGAGAACGTCTATCAATTCTAAGATGGGCAAAAGAGGTTTCAATTGAAGAAAGACACAACAAATGCCAAAAGAAAAAAAAAATCAAGTTTCATATCTTTTGGTGTGTCTAGGATAAAGCCTCTGATGTCTTCAAAAAGATTAGATTGGTTATTCATCAAAGAAAAGTTGGATTTGCATTATGACTTATGTTAAGAGAATTCTGATCTTTGAGATTAACAAGGTCATATGTCACTTTCTCTACAATGACCACAAGAGAAAGAGAGTTGATGAATAGTTGATGTTGATCCTAGGTCTTTGAAACCCTCAAACACCTTTTGAGCTCCGAATTTTCCTTTCTTTTATAAGCCATGAACCATAGCCTCGCATTATATGCTTTAAAAAGCCCTTTTTAATCAAGCAAACAATTTGAACCGATAAATGGCGCTCTCAAAACTTGAAGAGCTTTTCCATAAGGGTCATGACTTCATGAATTAAGCTATTGGTTATTATGCATGCTGATAAAATAAGTGCTAAGAAGATAAACAATCTTTCTTGATAAAGCCCGAGTTTTGACTTGAGCATCTTGTTTTTTTGAAATTCACAAAAAAGGTCACCTCATCATAGACCATCAAAAGATATACCCAAAATCAGAGTCTAAAATGGATACAAAGAACCATGAAAAAAAAAACCATTTTAGTCTTACAACGGGTCAATTTCTCGTTTTCAAAATACATGACAATCAAAGGACCTGTATATTTCGAATAACGTGTGTTGGATCTTTGATAAAAAAAAGCTTGATTTTCAAAAGGTCTTTTCAAAAAAGGACATCTCTGATTTCATTTCAACAAACTAGACTTTGAATAGACATGATCTTTGAAGTATGAGAGTTGATTCTAGAACAGAAAGATTGTCAAACAAGAAGAATATAGATCAAGTTTGCAAAATCCTTGACAAGAATGACATCAACACTTCTTGACACTCCTTGAAAAGTTGACCACACGGGGGCAATACAGTGGACCCCGAAAAGAAAAGCAAAAGGTATTCAGATCGGCTAGGGGCAAAGAAAGAATCGAATGATGAGTTGGCGAAGTCCATCAAAGTCATTCCTGGCGATCACAAAAACCATTTGGTTATAGACAGAAGAATGAGCATGTTCAGATCATATTGGGGGCAATGTTGTTCAAAGACAATCCATAATTTAGTGAACTTCAAGACAATTGATGGGCAACACTGCACTTGAAAGATATTTTCATATCTTCATCTTGGTTTATCATCCCCAACATAGCTATGACTTTTGAATGATGTTATCACATAGTCGCATTTGAATGAATGTTGGAAGGATGCACCCACTAAGACTGACTGTGGGGCCATTTGTTTTGAAGCTCAAATGCGCACTTCACCGCATGAATATGGGTGATGAACATCATTGATGATGCCAATGCATTTCTTTTCATGATCCGATTTGACAAGTCGAGAGGAATCCATAGAGAAGAACATTGAGTTTACAACGATGAGTTTTTTATTGCAAGCTATGAGATGTATGTCCTGGATGACTTGGCGGTTTCCAAGAAGGTTGATGATAACATATACTTGAAAAGTATTGTTTCAATTGGAGGCAAGTTTATGACTAGTTGACAATCTTGATGGGTGTTGGCATGAGGCACACAATCAATCAGAGGATAATTCTCAGAAGAATCCAAAAGAGAAAATCCTTTATGATGAATCAAACAACACCACACTTAGGGCAGAGTCCAACTTGATAAACAACGAGAGTAGTAATCATCGTGGACAGCCTAAGATGGGTATTGTACTTGCATTTGAGTGGAAGGCTAGCACGTAAATGAGCCAATGCATCGAAAGAACAAAGAAAGCTTTGGAATGCAAACAAAGGCACCCTATGACGATGGATCATCAAAGAGGGGGGGACCTATATTTCAAATCAGGTAAGGATGCATGCATGTCATCTAACCTCAAAGCACCGCACATACTTGTGATTGTTACAGGAAGATCCTCAATGAAGTCCAAGAAGATTGTGGACAAAGAAAGAATCATTGAGTTGATGATAACAAAGAATCGGTTTAGATCCTGGAACGAGAAGAGAATGAGATGAACCCTGCTAGTAGGAGAATCTCAAAGAAACAAGGAGATCAACCCTGTCATCAAGAGGAGTCTTCAAGTCAACCCTGCAATCGGGAAGCGTCGTTTGTCAGCCTTATCCTGTCAGGACTTCGCCTGCCAAGTCTTTTTGCCAGGTAAGTCATATTTTTCCATCTGGGTAGGTCACCCATCATAATGAGACCATCATCTTCCATTCGGGTAGGTCACCCATCATAATCAGACCATCATCTTTCATTTGGGTAGGTCACCCATAACAATGAGACCACTTCACATTTTTTCTTTACCGAGTAGGTCACCCATAACAATGAGACCACTTCAAATTTTTTTCATCTTTCATTTGGGTAGGTCACCATTACAATGAGACCACTTTTTATATTTTTTTGGTTTTGGTTAAAGGTGGTCGCCAGATGGGATCTCACGTAGCTTTGGTTAAAGGGAATCGGCAGATGGGATTTCAGGTTGACCGAGCTACACAAATTCTTTGGTTTTGGTTAAATGAGGTCGCCAGATGGGATCTCACGTAGCTTTGGTTAAAGGGAATCGCCAGATGGGATTTCAGGTTGACCGAGCTACACACATTCTTTGGTTCCCAGTTGGGGGGATTGGCAAAAGGAATCTCAGTCTATCCTAACCATAGAGGTTTTTTGGTTCTGGTTAGAGGGGATTGGCGAAAGGAATCTCAGTCTATCCTAACCACACGCAGGAATTTTGGTTCTGGTTAGAGGGGATTGGCGAAAGGAATCTCAGTCTATCCTAACCACACGCAGGAGTTTTGGTTCTGGTTAGAGAGGATTGGCTAAAGGAATCTCAGTCTATCCTAACCATAGAGGTTTTTTGGTTCTGGTTAGAGGGGATTGGCGAAAGGAATCTCAGTCTATCCTAACCACACAGGATTATGGTTCTGGTTACAGGGGATAGGCAAAGAAATCTCAGTCTATCCTAACCACACAGGAGTTTTGGTTCTGGTTAGAGGGGATTGGCGAAAGGAATCTCAGTCTATCCTAACCACACACATGAGTTTTGGTTCTGGTTAGAGGGGATTGGCGAAAGGAATCTCAGTCTATCCTAACCACACAGGAGTTTTGGTTCCGGTTAGAGGGGATTGGCGAAAGGAATCTCATCTATCCTAACCACACACGGAGTTTTGGTTCTGGTTAGAGGGGATTGGCGAAAGGAATCTCAGTCTATCCTAACCATAGAGGTTTTTTGGTTCTGGTTAGAGGGGATTGGTGAAAGGAATCTCAGTCTATCCTAACCACACAGGAGTTTTGGTTCTGATTAGAGAGGATTAACGAAAGGAATCTCAGTCTATCCTAACCACACAGGATTATGGTTCTGGTTACAGGGGATCGGCGAAGGGATCTCAGTTTATCCTAACCACAAAGGATTTTGGTTCTGGCGAAGGGATCTCAGTTTAGTCTAACCACACACAAACTTTGGTTTTGGTTAAAGGGGATCGGCGAAGGGATCTCAGTTTAGCCTAACTACAAAGGATTATGGTTCTGGTTAAAGGGGATCGGCAAAGAGATCTCAGTTTAGCCTAACCACACACAGACTTTGGTTCTGGTTAAAGGGGATCGGCGAAGGGATCTCGCTTAGCCTAACCACGCAGAATTTAGCTTTGGTTAAAGGGAATCGCTAGATGGGATTTCAGGTTGATCGAGCTACACACCAATTTTTGTTCTTGTTAGATCGCTAGATGGGATCTCAGGTAAACCCAATCAAAAGGGCAGTCACCCTTGAAAATAGACCAAAGTGAGTATGTGTGGGCAGTGTCGCCCGTGAAAATAGACCAGTGTGAGTGTGTGGGCAGGTGTCGCCCTCGAAAATAGACCACTTTGAGTCCGTGTGGGCGTCGCCCGTGAAAATAGACCAGTGTGAGTGTGTAGGCGGGTCGGCCTTGAAAATAGACCACTTTGAGTATGTGTGGGGCGGTCGCCCCCGAAAATAGACCACTTTTCTTCAAAAGGGGCGGTCGCCCAAGATAATGAGATCATATTCCTTTTCTTTTCTTTACAAAGCTTACTATGCAAAACATTGAGGAGTTTTGCTTCGTAAGCATTGTAAAGAGGGGGCATCTGTTGCTACCCAATTTTTGACCCACCTATTTGATAAAATTTTTGAAAAAAATCCAAAAATAGCGAAAGACAACGAAAATCCAAAAAAATATGTTTTTTATATATTTGCATCGTTTTTAGCATTTTCAACGTCGTCTAGAAAAGAATTTAAATTTTCAGAAGTTTTCGAACGCGTTCAACTTTTCACGCGTTGTTTTTAAAATCCTTGATTTTTCTCTTTGAGTCAACGTTGATATTGCTCGTTTTAAAAAATACAAGAAAAAAACAAGAAAAATCAAAATTTACAAAAAAAGAAAGTTGAGGGACCAATTTTGAGTCCCGGGCAACATTTTACCTATAAATATAGGTCCAAAACTCAAAATCGGCGGGGGGGGATTTTGCAATTTGGTGAGAGGCAACACAAAAAAGGGGGAAACCCTAAAGAAACTGAACCTTTTCTTCTCCCTCACCAGAACCGGCCGCCAGCCTCCGACCCCCCTCTTTTTTTTTATTTTTTCTCTTCTCCCTCAACCAGCCCCCCAGCCCCCACACACCCATCTCCTTCTCACAGCAGCCGACCACCACATCCAAAGACCAGCCCCTTCCTCTCCTCCCGCTGACCTTCCACCCGACAGACCCCCACACACACCGTCCCTTTTCTGTTTAACAGCCGCTCACCACAAGACGCCCCTCATCTCTCAGCCGACAACACAGGTGCCTCCACCATCGGCCACCCGAACCAGCCATCCTCGTCGAAGGTCCAAGAAGACACCCCCGATTCATGTCATCTTCCCCTCTCGCTTGCTCCCTTCTCCAGCCGCCCCCCGCGAGACCAAAAGGGGGGCAGAGCCGCTCCCCTTCGCTATCCCCTCTTGCCGGCCGCCTCTCCATCGTCCCCGATCTCTTCATCTACATCAACACCGAAGCTTCCCGCAGTAGCTCCAGCCTCCGGCATTCCTTCCTCGGCCTCCGTAGCTGCCGCTTGAAGAAGAAGGAAAGAACATGCAAGAACAACTCCGCCAGCCACTTAAAGCGCAGGAGAAGACGACGAAACCCAGAAAAAAGCCGATCTGCAGATCTAAAGGAGAAGAGAGGCAGATCCGAAAACCGTGAAAGAAGATTAAAGCGGTTGCTTGTTGCATTTTATGTTGTTTTGCGGTCATGATCCTCACCACAGCGGGAAGGTGAAGAGGGGAGCAAGCCGTGGCCGACCCCCGCTTGTTCGGTTTTTCTCGCGGCGGCGCATGGGTTCACGCCGCCGCTGGCGGTGGCGCGTGGAAGGACGCGCCGCCACTGCTTCCGTCGCCCTGAAATCCCGTCGAACACCGTTTCGGCTTGCAGAAGGTGTTTCCTGTAAATTCAAGATTGTTTTTAAGGGCTATTTTGTAAATTTGAAATGGTGTAATGTAATTTTTGTTTAGTTGTTTTGAATTTGTATTTTGAAATGTGGATGTAAAAAAAAGGAAAGAAAAGAAAGGAAAGGAAAAAAGAAAAAAATATAGTCAAAGTGTATGTGTGTGTTTGTATGTTTTTATGGATGTTTTTTTATGATAAAATTGCAAAGAATAAAGAAGAATTTAATATTTTGATTTGCTCACGGATAAAGAATTATGAACTTACACGTAAGTCGTACTTCTAAAATTCGATAAAAGGACAAAATTTTTAAAACTTCTTTAACACATCAAAGCCACGAAGCAGCTTACCTCGGTGTAGGGTGCGTTAGGGGTGCTAATACCTTCCCTAACCACAACCAGTCCCTTAGCCGTGAATCTCTGATAAGACCAGTATACCCGGGTTTCCTAGTAGCCCTCAATTAAATACTAGGTGGCGATTCCCGACGAATCAAAGCAAACAACGAGAAAGAAAAAAATCGCCAGCCGATGCCGCGCGGATTTTTCACGGAATAAAAATTTGTCGGTATATTTCAAGCGGGAATCTTTTTTTTTGGTGCGCAAATTCTGTCTATAAAACCATCGGCAAATGGATTTTTTGTTTTTCTGACCGATATAGCGACGCAAGGGGGAATCACTGACGAAGGGAAAGGCGACGGACATAATCCGTCGGTGAGGACGTCTGTAAATAAATCACCAACGAACTTCTAATCACACACCGACTGATGCCCGAGCTGTGAAATCTTGTAGTGATTCTAGAGTGCCTAAAATGTTGGTTTTGAATAGGTATAATTAAAGTACTAGGATTGGTGGAAATTCTAGTAATAATTAAATATTAGATGATTTTATTGGATTCATAGTTATTTTAGTTGGGAACTAGACTGATGCCCGAGCTATGAATGTTGCGGTCCATTTTATTTTTTCAATAAAGTATTTAGGCTTTGCAAATGCATTTTTTAGAAAAAATAGAAATCCAATAAATCGGGTTATAGTCCCGACCAACTAAATAAGCTGGCTTTATTTAAATCATATGGAAAAAAAGAAGAAAGGAGACGATAGTTAAACTGGAATATATATATATATATATATATATATATATTCCAGTTTATATATATATATATATATATATATATATATATATTATCACGATCGTTGTAACTCAATTTTGGCCCATTGGTTTTTAATTTAATTTTTACAGGGATTAAAATGTAAAATTCAAAAAAAGAGTGATTTGTCAGCTTGTACTGAAACTAGGGACTACAATGTGCTTTTGGCATTCTATCCTTACCTTCAAGATAATGATAGTTGTCTACTTTCGAATTCGATTCTTCACAAAAAATGAGAATGAGTTTGATTGGGACTTTACTTCTCGCAAGCGATGGGACTCTTGCACTATAAATACCGATCTCGGGGTATGCGAGAAAAGGAGGACGATTAGAGGGAAACCCTAAAAGAAGAGACCCCAAGAGGAGGCCATTATCGAAACCCTAAAAGAGAGAAACATAAAAGGGGGGGGGGCGGCGAACCCTATACTAGCCTTGCAGAAGGTGTTTCACTCTTACGCTCACTCACTCTCTCCTATCTGCTCTCTTTCACTCTCACACACTTCCTCTGCACACTCAACTCTCTGCACTCTCTATGTCTCCATTTATAGGAGAAAGAAGAGCCTTGGCAGCAATCCATATGCAGCCTAATAAATGCCAACCAACTACTACAATAAAAAAGTTGGTTGGAAAAAGATTGACAAATTTGCTACAATAAATACATTGTGGGCCTATAACACCTTTGTGTGGGCCTTTATATTGTGTGTCCCACCACGATTTCCACTCCAGGAGGAAAAGGATGCTCCTGCATCACAAAATCTTAATTTGCTTTTGTGTTTGATTGTTTCTGTTCTGTTTGCTTCGATTTAGCAGACGGTCTGATCCTAACATTTCTTGTGTTATAATCTGCTTAATCATATCGGTGGCCATGAACATTTTTATTTCTATGTATAGAGCGATATTCAGTGCACATAAATTGTGGGGGACCAGAAGCCACCATTGGAAACACCATCTACGAAGCAGATAATGAGCCAGGAGGTGCAGCAAAATATGTGTTTAAAAAAGAGGTGGATTGGCAAACAAGTACCACAGGACATATCTGGGATGTTCCTGCTTCCTTGGATAAGTACGTAGCACAAAACAAGTCCATGCTCAGAATGGACAACTCTGTATTGTACACAAATGCACGCCTCACTCCTTTGTCTCTCACATACCACGTTCCCTGTCTGGCAAATGGGAATTACAAAGTCAAGCTGCACTTTGCAGAGATAGTAATCAGGGATAACAGATCCTACTACAGTCTAGGAAGACGGATATTTGATGTTTATATTCAGGTATGTATTAATTGAAAGATCATAGATTCATTCCTTATGCAATAGGTGACAGCTTAATTGAACAATTGTTCACGCAGGACATTGTTGTGTTAAAGGATTTTGATGTTGTGAAGGAAGCGAGAGGGGTGGATAAGGTATACATTCATAATTATACAGCACTTGTAACCAATGGAGCTTTAGAGATCCGCCTTCATTGGGCTGGGAAAGGAACCACAACGTCTCCCAAAAAAGGAATATATGGTCCTCTAATATCAGCCATTGATGTGGAATCTGGTAGGTTGACATATAATGGAATGACATGGTAATGAAGGAATAAACTGTGATCTGACAATACTTGCTCTTGCTGCAATTCTATTTCTGCCTAGACTTCAAGCCTCCTAACAAAGGCAGGAGGAAGAGATTCATTGTCGCTGGGGCTGTGGTTTTGTCACTATTCCTCGTTTTCATACTTCTATCCTCTCTCTGGTGGAAAGGTTATTTGGGAGGAAGGAAATCGAGGGATCGAGGTACAGTTGATACATTTATTTTATTTTGCAAATTCTAGTAAGAATCCAGTCACAATAATAACACGGCAATAAACAATTTTCTGCATCTTATTTGCTGTTTACTTGTAGGACTGCAAAAACTATGTTCTTCCTTTGATGAATCATTCATGCAGAACATCTAATATATACATATCTCTTTGTTCCTTGGGCAGAACTTGTTGGGTTAGATCTGCTAACTGGTATCTTCACCTTCAGTCAAATCAAAGCCGCAACGAATGACTTTGATCCAGCAAACAAAATTGGAGAAGGCGGTTTTGGCTGTGTCTACAAAGTATAGTACAGATTTTTGTTTTCATCTAGCTACTTATCTACTATATTATTTCTTTTTTCTTATCAAATCAGCAAGGAATTACCTAGTGAACTTATTTTCTTTGTCTAAAATTATTCTCATTGCAGGGAGAACTATCAGATGGCACTCAGATTGCGGTTAAGCAGCTTTCGGCGAAATCAAAACAGGGGAATCGTGAGTTTGTGAACGAAATAGGCATGATTTCTGCTCTGCAACACCCAAATCTTGTTAGATTGTATGGATGTTGCATTGAGGGGAAGCAATTGCTGCTGGTATATGAATACATGGAAAACAATAGCCTTGCGCATGTTTTGTTCGGTAGGCCTCTGATCACTTCCCCATAGTATCTTATGTAAAGTAATGGGAAAGAAAACAAGTTCTTTTAATGGCATATAAATAGAATTAGTGAAGAAGAAATTGATGGGTAGGGTTATGCATGATGATTACAGGGACAAAGGAAATCCAGGCAAAGAAGCTAGACTGGCGTACAAGGCAGAGGATATGTTTAAGTATAGCGAAAGGTCTGGTTTTCCTGCATGAGAAGTCGACACTCAAAATTGTTCATAGAGACATAAAAGGTACCAATATCCTTCTTGACAAGGACATGAACGCCAAGATATCTGATTTTGGAATGGCCAAGCTTGATGACGAGGACAACACCCACATCGACACCAGAGTTGCTGGAACAATGTGAGTTTCTGATATTAACACATGAAAAATCCTGAAAAGAAGACATTAACAAACTGTAAGGAAAACACACAAGTATTGTCATTTATCTAAGATAGCTTTTAGTCTTAAACAGTATGATGCTGTAACTGGGCTCAAGTGCCGATGGAAGGGGTTAGCTTAAAAATATGTGGTAGGCAGGCAGGCATTTAGGGTTCAAATCACACACTGAAAGGTTCTCATGGATCAGGGCCTCCCCATCTATGGCTGTGTTCCTCTAAGAGTAATCCTTGGAGAGGTTTAGCCTGGTTGCTAAATGAATATACTATTCACATTATCATCCAGGGTTCGAAATCCTATTTAGGCTGCAAGAAATATAATTTTGCCTATGGAAAACAAAAACAAACAATAGACATTTAGCATTTTTTACATGTTTTAGAGAAGCAAACTAGTAAAATGTCTCTGAGTTATTCTTTCTGTGCAGGGGATACATGGCACCGGAATATGCATTATATGGTTACTTAACTTACAAGGCAGATGTATACAGCTTTGGTGTTGTAGCATTGGAAATTGTTTCTGGGATGAACAACGTCAAATTTAGGAGGGATGAGAATTTTGTATGCCTTCTAGATTGGGTAAGTTATGCCCATTTAGTCTCTTAATTGTTTGTTCATGTTTACTCTTAGTCAGCTATATATCTATTTTTTTTTTTTTTGTTATTTCAGGTTCTATATTTACAAAAAAATGGGGACATAATGGCGATGGTTGATCCAAGATTGGGGTCTGAATTCAACAAGAAAGAAGTGGTTAGAATGATCAATGTAGCCCTGCTATGCACAAATCAGTCTCCAGCACTTAGACCTACAATGTCTACAGTAGTGAGCATGCTTGAAGGAAAAACTGATGTCGAGGATCTCGTCATGGTTCCAAGCACATTGGTTGATCCATCAGGGTATGCTACGGCCTTACATAACAAGTTTGCTCAATCTTCTGTCAATGGAAGTTTAAGTGAATCTCAGTCCCTCGTGAAGTCATCAGAGGGACCATGGACTGCTTCTTCCTCTTCATCGGCCCAGGATCTTTATCCAATTAGTAAAAGCTGATGCCACGAACCACAAATTTTTTATCATGAAAAATCATGAATAAGAAACGGATTGAAATTAAAGTTGATTAATAAATCTTGAATAAATATAAAGTTTTAGAACAAAAATATTTTATAAAGAAAATTATAAAATTATTGCTATTATATTAAAGTATTATTTCTAAATATTTTAATCAATACAGATTGTATATTAATTAAAGTTATTGATACCAATATATATTATGAATTTTTTTCTTTTATAAAAGAAACAACTATTTTATATATATATATATATATATATATATATATATATATATATATATATATTAAGTTACATGTAATAGGCTTGAGATAGCCTTGGCAACGTGTGTTACTATTGAAGTAATCTTGCCAGCTTCCTCTTGCTTTCATGTGTTTTTGTCTGTCCTCTCCTCCTTGTTCTTTTTTTCCTGGTCTGCCATTTTATAGGTGAATAAAAGGAAACAATCACCGATATTGAAGAAATGCTGACTGAGAGGGCATGTTTGGCTCAGAATCTGTAGTGGATTCTATGAGTTAAAGCATGATCTCTTGTGTCGTGATTGTAGCCAATATATCATAGAATATGATCTTTTCTTGATTCATGGAGATAGGACCAATTTTTTTAAGCTAAATCTTTCAATTTCGGCGTCGTTTGCTCCTTGGTTCGTAGTCTTTCAATTTCTTATTTTTGGTTAATTTCCATCTTTTTTCTTAATTTGTTTCAATTCAATCCCTAACCAAAATAACATTCGCCCTCTAAATTTTCTGCTTTACTCATTTTGGTCCTTGTTCCTCCAATTCTTTATTTTTAAGCCAAATTAACTTTAAATTTCAAGTTTCTCTTTCAATCAAGCCCTTAATTGATTTTCTAACTTTGCTACTTGTTTCAAACTCATCTTTAAACCTTAATTTCTTTTAATTTTAGTCAAATTAAACCAATTTAAGCCCATTTCTCTTCAATTCAGACCTGAATTATGACTTAAAAATTTTCAAACTTCAATTTTGCTTGTGATATTCAAATATTGGTTCGATTGCAACCCCAACTACATTGATTTTTATATTTTTTATGTTCCAACTACATTGATTTTTATATTTTTTATGTTCCAACTACATTGATTTTTATATTTTTTATGTTTTCAATATTTCTTGCAAACAAAAATTAAATAAAAATAAAAAAATAGATAAATTTGTTGAAAAGATATATTTTTGGATTTTTTATTTTAAATATATATACAAAAATGGAGGTCAAAAATTGGGTCTTAGCAATTACGTTCATGTCTTTTCAAAACAACAACAATTCTCACATCTATGAATAGGTTTATAAGATTCTCCTTAAATTGTGCAGATTAAGTTGCACGCATAATTAAAAAAAAAAAAAAGGCCAAATATTGGCTGATGAAGCTTTTGGTTCCCATATCTATATATGCTCTCACTATTTTCACCTATTGAAGATATCTTATTAGTGATAGAAGGAAGAAAAATCGACATCCTGCTGAATTAACTTATATTTACCAATTTATGTGATATAGCTTGTAATTAATGAAATATATATATATATATATATATATATATATATATATATATATATATATTGAACTAAATTTAATAGATCATCCGGCAATAAAATGGGAACTTCAAATAATAATTAATGATGGTAATTCTCTTTTCGATAACATATACATGAAGAAAGAAAAATACAATATTAGAGCTTAATTTATACCAGGATTTGTCTGCAAGGTGTGGGCAAAGCTTTGAAACAATGATCCGTGCTCTGATGGATTGCGATTGGGCTAAACAAATTTGATTGGTTACCGTTTTTTTCGAAGGTATAGCTAGGTCATAGGTGGCTGCAGCAGCAACATCTTTTCTCATTTAACAGTGATCAAATTCGGAGGTTTATTACAATTTTCTCATGTAACAGCAACTCCCTCGGTAATCTTGGTAGAGTGGGATGAGAGTGGAAACTGGTTTATTGGGATTTCTGGATACATTGGCAGAGCTACCAATATGAATTATGCTGATCTTAATGCCATGAGGTTTCGGCTTTTCATTGCATAGAACAAGGGGTATTGGAGAGTGATTCTTGAATCGGATTCCTCAGGAACAATATTGGAAATAATTGATGGCCATATCAATCCCGCATAGAACTGGGAATAATGCTGCGGATTTTCTTGTTCAAGTTCGCTCTGCTTAGAGATGAGCACTATCAGAAAATTTCGTGAAAACATTAAATTATTTTCCGATGGGAATTTTTTACTGGAAAATTAATTCTCGATGGTAATATGATTGTATTTTTACGAGAATTTGTGTTTTGGTGGGAAATCAGATTTTGAAGGTTTTAAAGTATTTTTCATTGCTAATTGACAATGAAATTGTTTTCATAAAAAATTATGGACTAAAATTCCATCCAAAATTCTTATTTTTCTTGTAGTGCAGGAACATTATTTGGGACCGCTCACCTGCAGTCTATCTTCTATTTTGGCTGGCGATGCTGCTGGTGCTATCCTTTTGTAGGCAATTAATATTTATCAAAATGTTTATTTTTTAAGAAAAAAATAATGAGAATCATAAAAAAAAAATTTAATAAAAAAATGATTAATGGTTTTATTATTGTGTCGTGGAGATATTGAGTATTTTTTTTTATGAGATCATTTGATAATAAAAAAAAATTTCCTTGAAAAGCCAGAAAGCAAAATGTAAGAAAAATAAATATGAAGGGTTGTAAAAAAAAGCTCAAAAATTTTGTTAAAAAAAACTATAATATAATTATTTAAAATGACATTTTAAAGTTATTTATGATAAAGATATTTTCATGATATTTATGTATGTTTAGAGTATTTGATAATTTTATCAAAAAAATGATATGATGTCATAAAAAAACTAAATATAAGCTTACTAATATTTAATAAAATGATATTTTAAATTTATTTTATTGAATAAAATTTAATTAAAAAAAAAGTATAATGGATTGAATAAACAGAGGCCACGCGATTGATACTGTGCTTGATTCAAAGAAGAAAAAGGCCACGCAGGGGACTGCAAGGGATAGGCTCACATGCTTACTATCCTTTTCTTTTTTGTTTATTGGTTCTCATTGAATAAATAAATAAATAAATAAAACCAAATGACACGTTATTTACTATGGTGAATGGTGCCTCGTCTACTATGGCAGGGTTTCATCATTTATCTGCTCAATTTTTTATTATTGGAAAAGTGGTCAGAAAAATAATTTGAAGTTTTTTTTAATTTAAAGTTTTATTTTTAAAATATTTTTATTTAAAAATATCTAATAAACATTCATATTATGTTAATAAATTAATCTCTCAACTCAAAATATCTCACAATCAATTTAAAACATAAAATAAATTAAATTGGGATAAAAATCACCTCTCAACCTCGATCTACTTTTTCATAAAAATAAAAAGAAAAAAACATCTCAATAAAACTCGTCAACCATTAACCATCTCAATAAAAATGAAAAGAAAATAAAACCCGTTAACATCAAGAAAGACTTTTTTCATGGCTATAATTTAGCCAACCATTAACTTTCACTTTCTTTTAATTTTTTTTTGACAACTTTCTCTTTTATATCTCAAATTAATAAACTTAAAAATAAGTAAAATGAATTTTTGGATAAAAAAAAATTATAAGTAATTTTTTGTTGCATTTTACACTGTGTTCCTAGTTTTTAATTTTGTTTCTGTATATAATTTAAAACTATATCTTATATAATTTGAATATAAAAAAATTAAATAAAAATATATGGATGAAATTAAAAATAATAAAAAACAAAACAAAAAATAATAAAGAAGGCGAAGCACCTCTCCGGCGCCACAATTTAGGTAATTCTACAGATTTTTAAGGGTTGGTTGTCTAATCTTCCCAATTTAAGACAAAACGATGACTTCAGCCTTTTAAATTACGGCCGAGATGAAATTAAAGACTCCGAAAAACGTGTAGAGGTCACCAAATCAGCCGCCAATATTGATCACTAACTGAAAACAATCACCTATTGAGATGTAGCCTACATTTCATATAAATAGTTTTTTTCTTTGTTTTTTAATTCAATCTTCTATTGCTTTCTTTCCATGCTTTTTTTTTCATTAAAGTCTTTATTTCAATTTTATTCTTTTATATTTTATTAATTTTAAATTGATCATTATAATTGTCGCACGTCATAAAAATCAGCGCGGCGTCGGCTTGGCGATTTTTTCGTTATGTTTAGCTGGATTGGTTCTTTGGGAGTCGCCACCTAGTATTTCTTTGAGGGTTACTAGAAAACCCGGATGTACTGGTCTTTGTCAGATATTCGAGGGTAAGGGACTAGTTGTGGCTAGGGAAGGTATTAGCACCCCTAACACACCCTACCTAAGGTAAGCTGCTTTGCGATTTGAAGTGATTTAAAAATTTAAAATATTAATTAAATTCTAAGGTTTTAATAAATCAGTTATTAAATCCCCGAATATGTATAGAAACATGTTCTTACACTTTCATGGAAAATATAACATGATTTTATTTGTCCTTAAGATATTTAACCATATTCAAATTAAACACTTAATTCTTTTTGTCTTTTTTTATTTTTTACAATTCAATAACATAAAAAAAAAACAAACAACACACATCTCCTTTACTATTTTCTCACCCGTGCTTACATGTTTACAATGTGTGCTTACATGTTTACAATGTGAACAAAAATTAAAATTAACCAAACAAAACCTTAACAATTCCAAAATTACGTAACCCATCCCCCAAAAATACGAACCGGGGACTTTCGGAACCACGAGACGCGTGGTGGCGCGGGGACCTCACGCTCGGCCCGTCACGGCGGCGCGTGGGTTCACGCGCGCGTAAGAAGACCGGCGGCCGGGGAGGTCTGTAATGGCTTCATCCCCCTTCTCTTCCCTCGCCGGCGGTGACAAACACCATTACCCGCAAAAGGAAACACCACAAGCAAGGCGATTTTAATTTCCTTCTCTCCTTGCCGGATCTGTTCTCCGCTGTCTTCTTAGTCTGTTATTCTTTCCTTCTTCTTCCGCTGCAGATCTGCTACGGAGTGTGGAGTGACTCACCGGCAACTCACGCAGTCGGACACCCGCTGGGCCGAGTAGATCATCGACCCCTCCTTCTTTGACCGGCGGTGAGGCGAGCAGAGGGGTGTTGGTGATGGAGAGGGACGATCCGTGAGGTCTGACCGGGGCAGGAGCCAAAACGGGAGTGGCCCGGGGTTATGGAAAGGCGCCTGGAAACGAGAAGGGAATGGCCGATGACAGTGAAGACTCCAGCGGTGCTCTTTGGCCCTCTGGTTCTCTTCTTTGCCAAAAGAAGGGCGGCCGGCTCTTAGGCGAGGTAGTCCGGTCATCAGGTGTTGCTTCCTCATTCTGCGTCGGTGGAAGGGCCGAAAGGAGAAGGGAAGGTCGGGTGGTGGTTCAAGAGCAAACGGGGCTCTCTCGTGTTTCGCCCGAGCTCGAAGAGGAAATGAGCGGCCTCTTTGTTGGCCGGGAGTGTGGCCGGCAAAGGAGAAAGGGAGCTTTTGCTTGGTGGGAGAGGAGGTCTCTCGGTTTGTCTTTGGTTCGGCGCCGGGAGAAGGAAAACTTGTCCGGCTGCCCTATTTTTGTGTGGGGTTCTCCCCTTTTCTTTTTCAAGGCCAAAGGTGGGGGAAGGTGGCGGCTTGTCTTGGTTTCAAGGGGGGGCACTACAAAGAAGATGAAAGCTTGGGTTTATTCTTTCGGGCGGGCAGGGGGGGAGGAGGGTTTTTTAGGTTTAGGTTTTTTTCTTTTGTTGGCTGCCCTTTTGCCTCTCAATTTTTCTCCGCCCCCACCCCCGTCAATTTTTCTCCCCCCTCTTTTTCTCTCCGTAGCATAGTATTTATAGGAGAAGTTTTGCTAGGTTTTCAAACTAGTCCCTCAACTTTTCCTTTCCTTCTCTTTTCCTCTTTTTTTTGTAAATTTTGATTTTTTATATTTTTTTATATTTTTGAAAGCGAGCAATATCAACATCAACTCAACAAGGAAAATCGTGATCATAAAATTTACGCGTTAAAAGTTGAACGCGTTCCAAATACCTTTGAAAATTTAAATTCTTTTGAGATGACGTTGAAAATGCTAAAAACGATGCAAATATATCAAAAATGCATTTTTTTGGGTTTTCATTGTTTTTTTGCTATTTTTTGGTTTTTTCTGAAAAATTATCAAAACATGGGTCAAAAATTAGGTAGCAACAGATGCCCCCTCTTTACAATGCTTACGAAGCCAAACTTCTCAATGTTTTGCATAGTAAGCTTTGTAAAGAAAAACTTGTCTTTCTCTCGCTTAACTTGCTCAATATCCACTCATCTAAAGACCTTGCTCTTTTTCTCTTTCTCTCTTCCTTCTCTTTTCTTCCTCTTCTTTCTTTCTTTCTTTCTTTCTCTCTCCTTTTTTTGTTATCTTGAGATCCCATCCGGCGATCTCCTTTCCCAAAACCAAATAATGTGTGTAGCTCGGTCAACCTAAAATCCCATATGGAGATTCCCTTTAACCAAAGCTACATGAGATCCCATCTGCGACCTCATTAACCAAAACTAAAAAATGTGTAACTCGGTCAACCCGAAATCCCATCTGGCGATTTCCTTTAACCAAAGCTACATAAGATCCCATCTGGCGACCTCATTAAATCAAGACTAAAAAATGTGTAAAAAGTGGTCTCATTGTAACGGGTGACCTACCCAGGTGGAAAGAATGTGAAAAACAGTCTCATTATGATGGGTGACCTACCCAAATGGAAAGAAGGGAAGAGTGGTCTCATTCTTATGGGTGACCTACCCAGGGGAAGAATGGCCTCATTATAATGGGTGACCTACCCAAGTAAAAAAAGATGGAGAATGGTCTCATTCTAATGGGTGACCTACCCAAAAAAAAATGATGGTCTCATTATGATGGGTGACCTACCCAAGTGGAAAAGGAGAAGAGTGGTCTCATTCTTATGGGTGACCTACCCAGGGGGAAGAATGGCCTCATTATAATGGGTGACCTACCCAAGTAAAAAAGATGGAGAATGGTCTCATTCTAATGGGTGACCTACCCCGAAAAAAAATGATGGTCTCATTATGATGGGTGACCTACCCAAGTGGAAAGAATATGAAAAACGGTCTCATTATGATGGGTGACCTACCCAAATGGAAAGAATGTGAAGTGCGGTCTCATTATAATGGGTGACCTACCCAGATGGAATATAGAAAAAATATGAAGTGGTCTCATTGTTATGGGTGACCTACCCAAGTGGAAGATAGAAAAAATGTGAAGTGGTCGTGTTATAATGGGTGACCTACCCAGGTGGAAGATAGAAAAAAAAATATGAAGTGGTCGCGTTATAATGGGTGACCTACCCAGTGGAAGATAGAAAAAATGTGAAGTGGTCGTGTTATAATGGGTGACCTACCCAGGTGGAAGATAGAAAAAAAATGTGAAGTGGTCGCGTTATAATGGGTGACCTACCCAAATGGAAGATGGTGGTCTCATTGTGATGGGTGACCTACCCAGAAAAAATGATGTTTTTTTTTGTTTTTTTTTTTTAAAAAAATGGTCTCATTGTTACGGGTGACCTACCCAAAGATAGAATGTGACTTACCCGGCAAAAAGACTTGGCGGTGAAGTCCTGACAGATAAGGCCGACAAACGGCGCTTCCTGATTGCAGGTTGACTTGAAGACTCCTTGATGACGGGGTTAATCTCCTCGTTTCTTTGAGATCCTCCTACTGGCAGGGTTCATCTCATTCTCTTCTTGTTCCAGGATCTAAACCGATTCTTTCATCATCAACTCAATGATTCTTTCTTTGTCCACAACCTTGCTGGACTTCATTGAGGATCTTTCTGTAACAAATCACAAGTATGTGCAATGCTTTGAGGTTAGATGACATGCATGCATCCTTACCTGATGTGAAATATAGGTCCCCCCCTTTGATGATCCATCGTCATAGGGTGCTTTTGTTTGCTAACCAAAGCCTTCTTTGCTCTTCCCATGTACTGGCTCATTCGCGTGCTAGCCTTCCACTCAAATGTAAGTGCAGTGCCCATCTCAGGCTGTCTACGACGATTACATGGCTCTTGTTGTTTATCAAGCTTGACTCTGCCCCCAAGTGTGGTGTTGCTTGATTCATCATGAAGGATTTTCTCTCCTGGATTCTTCTGAAAATTATCTTCTGATTGGTTGTGTGCATCATGCCAACAACCATCAAGATAGTCAACCAGTCATGAGCTTGCCTCCAATTGAAACAATACTCTTCAAGTATATGTTATCACCAGCCTTCTTGAACCGTCAGGTCATCCAGACATGGATCTCATACCTTGCAGTAAAAGGCTCATCGTTGTAAGCTCAATGTTCTTCTCCATAGATTCCTCTTAGCTTGTCAAATCAGATCATGAAAGGAAATGCGTTGGCATCATCAATGATGTTCATCACCCATATTCATGCAGTGAAGTGTGCATTTGAGCTTCAAAGCAGATGGTCCCACAGTCAGTCTTGGTGGGTGCATCTTTCCAACATTCATTCAAATGCAACTATGCGATAACATCATTCAAAAGTCATAGCCATATTGGAGATGATAAACCAAGATGAAGATATAAAAATATCCTTCAAGTGCAGCGTTGCTCATTAATTGCTGCTTGAAGTTCACTAAATCACTGATGTCTTTGAACAACATTGCCCCCAGTAATGATCTGAATGCTTGTCCTGCTGATTAGCTTTCTTTAAACACTATTGTCCTCAGTGCATTGATTCATCATTTGATCATCTTTCATTGCCCCCAGCTGATCTGAATACTGTTTGTTTTCCTACCTAGGATCCACTGTATTGCCCCCAGGTGGTCAACTTTTCAAGGAGTGTCGAGAAATGTTGATGTCATTCTTGTCAAGGATTTTGCAAATTCGGTCGATGTTCTTGTTGTTTAACAATCTTTCTTGTTCTGGAATCAAACCTCATATTTCAATGATCATGTCATATTCAAGTCTAATTGTTGAAATGAAATCAAAGAGATGTCAATTTTTGAAAGTATTTTTCGAAATCAAGCTTCTTTGGTCAAAGACCCAACACACGCTATTCAATGTAATCTTTTGACTGTCTTGTATTTTGAAAACAGAAATGACCCGTTGTAAGATTAAAATGGCTTTTTTTCATAGTTTTTTGTATCAGTTTTAATCTTTGATCTTGGGTATATCTTTTGATGATCTCGTGATGAGGTGACCTTCTGTTAATTTCAAGGAAAATAAAAGACTCAAAGTCAAAAATTGAGGATTCATCAAGAAAGTTTGTTTTCTTTTTTTTAGCACCAATTTTATTAGCATGCATAATAACAAGTAGCTTAATCCATGAAGCCACGACTCTTATGGAAAAGCTCTTCAAGTTTTGAGAGCACCATTTATCGGTTCAAATTGCTTACTCGATCAAAAAGGGCTTTTAAAAGCACGTAATGTAGGCTATGGTTTGTGGCTATGAAAAAAAAAGGGAAATTCACAAGCTCAAAAGGGTGTTTGAGGGTTTCAAAGACCTAGGATCAACATCAAACTATTCATAAATTCTTTTTTCTATTGTTGTCTTTGTAGAGAAAATGACATATAACCTTATTAACCTCAAATATCAGAATTCTCTTAACATAGGTTATATCCAAATCCAACTTTTTCTTTGATGAATAACCAATCTCAATCATCTCGATAACTTCGGGGCTTTATCATGCATGCCAAAGGTCATGGCTTTCACATAGCATTTCTCATAGTTTTCTAACATGCCCCCGTCTAGGTCTTCTTTCTTTTAACTCACTCTCAAACGTTGGACTTTTGTTCGAAGCCTTCTTTTTCACTTTTGTCTTCTCTTATTTGCCCCCAGTGCGGGGTGTGATCCTAGTCAGGGTTTTCTTGAAAAAATATTCTATCAGGCTCAAATGGGGACCGCAAGGGATAATATTTCAAGAAATGTGAAAGGATAACAAAAATGGCCTTTTCTCATTTCAAGCAAGGTCGGTTAGAACCGATAAATTTTGACCTCATCTAGTGTAATGATTAGAACTTGTAAGAGTCATGATTCGAGTCCATAACTATTGAATCCACTACATGTCATTATGCATACTGCTAAAACTTAGTTATATGATGTGTGGTTCAGTTTCAGGAGGTATGAGTTCAAAATTGTTTGGTCACCTCATGTCATTTTCAAGCATCAAGTCATTTCCGCAATCAAAACACTTTTAATGTTCAGGATTAAACTTTGTATGTTGGAGTTTGATCAAACATATTTTTGTCAAAATAAAATGCTAAACATATGTTGATTTCAAAACAACAAAGAGACAAAAACAAGACATGTTTCGTTGAAGGATGAGATGTGATCACAAAACAAAAATGCAACATTGCACATCAATATGATTGACAATTCATTGCCATTCTTGAATCATCTTTTCTGGCAATATCTGTGTTTTGCCTAGCAATTCCGATCACTCATCATTCTGAGGATGTTCTGGCAACAAAAGGATCGATGACAAGCTCCTTCACAGATTCCTCTCGTCTTTTTCTCACCAACTTCCAGACTCGATTCTTGCAATTGTTCAATTGAAATGGCTGAGGACCCCACCATGACATCACATCTCTTGTCTGGATTATACCACCTAGAAAACGGTGGTTGCATGGGATCTGTCAGAGTCAGGCAAAAGTCTGGAACCTGGCAGATGCTGGTAAATAAACCCACATGGCAAAGGAATGTCTATCTTTGGCAAAGACATTGGAGTAGTTGATGCTTGAGCGAGACTTGACTAGGCAAGATAACTAAGGTTTCTCAATTGAGAGTCATCTTCTGATTCAACTCTCTTCACAGTTCTGGAATCCGTGGCAAAACCTTCAATCCTTCAATCCTTCATAGCTCGCTCAATTCTTTCGATGATCTTCACAACATCATGTCATTCTTCCAATGTTGTTGTGGTTGGTTGAGGGTTGTTGGAAAACTTCCACCAGCTAGGTAATCTTGGCAGCGCCTAGAAACTTGCAAAAGATTGCCACTGCCGACGTGTGGAATCACGCATTGTCTTTATTGGAAGATAACTGATGAATCTGAAACTCCTTTGTCTCCTCTTCGATCCCTCACTAACAGTGCAGCAAACAAACACCTGTAGAGGGAGTTCTGCTCTGTTGAAGTTTCAGTTTTCTTCGTGTATTTCAGTCTAGTCATGTCTTTTCTCTCTACTTCTACATTTTCATGTTGACACTGGTAGGAGAAAATTGTAGATGATCAGAAACTACTGCATCCCTTCTTGGATTCTCCACTTACAGAGCCATAAACGGGTTTTTGTGGAGAGAGCTCTGCCACGTCAAAGTTCGATGATCGCTCATGTTTTCAGACTAGGTCTGACTCTTCGGCCTACTCCAGTGTTTCAGTGCTGAAACTGATGAGACAAATTTTTATAGCGTGTGAAAGTACTGCATTCCCTCTTGCATGCCCCACTAGCAGATCTTCCAAACAAATCTCTACAGAGAGAGCTCTGCAACATAGAAGTTTGAGGTCTGTTCATGTTTTTTCAGACCAGGTTTGGCTCTTCAACCTACCACGGTGTCTTTGTGCTGAAACCGATGAGAGATTTTTATAGCATATGCAACTAATAAATCCCCTCTTGCATTCCCAACTTGCATAGCCATAAATGGATTTTTGTAGAGAGAGCTCTGCCACATTAAAGTTTGATGACTGCTAACATTTTCAGACCAGGTCTGACTCTTCTGCCTACTACAATGTTTTGTTGGTGCCACTGATGAGAGAAAGTTTTAAAGCATATGAAACTACTACACCCCCTCTTGCGTTCCCCACTGGCAGACCCACAAATAAATCTCTACAGAGAGAGCTCGCAACGTAGAATTTCAGTGTCTAATCATGGGTTTTTTTCGGGTTTTTTTTTCGGGTTTTTTTTTTGTTTTTTGTTTTTTTTTACATCTTGTGCCGCTGAACTGGAATTGAGCTAACAGTTGGGGTAACGTCAAAGAAGGCTAGCGCACCATGCACAGAAGGCTAGCAGTTATTTGGTGCCATTGAAAGATGTGGAGGCGATGAACAATTATCAGTGCAACTGAACAAGAACAAAGGTTGTCATTAGCTGATGACTGAAGGCATTGTTGCAATTATTCATGACTGAAAAGAGGAGGTGTAACTTCAATGGGACATGGACAAGCAGTGTTCCCACATAAGACTGTGTAGACATTCCCTTTCCCTTTGATGCTCTACACTTGTTCAAGCAGATCTGATTCTAGCTACTTCCCCTTTGATGCTCTCAACTTTTTTTGTGATAATGAGCCTCTCTTTGACCCCTTTCTTCATTTCCCATCATCTTTGTTCAATCAGGTGTAGCAAAGCTCGGATGGGGGAACCTATTTTTCCTCCCTATACATGCATGATAAATATATGAACATGTAAACTATATGATGAACTCGCCCTTCGAGGGGTGACATATGGTCGTAACTCTTGTATGATGAAACAAGAATCTTGATTCTTGCCCAAACTCTACAATGAAAATTTTCCGAGTGACGGCCATTGGGTCACCCAAAAGTCTTGAGTTCAAGATGCTTCAAGAAGGGTTTGCCCTGATGCAAAACAATGTATACGGAGCATGCATCCTAAAGGCAGGTTCTAATCTTTTTAAGTGAGACAAAAGGTAGGTTTACTACTTGGTCTCTAAAAAGGATCTCTTGTTGTCCCAGTGATTGCCCTCGTGGAGGCAATATGGGAGCTTGTAGGCAATGAGATGGCACGTGTCCAACTATTACCAGTCTAAGCACTCAACGAAGAGTTGGGGTTTACACAAACTTAAACCTTGACTAAAAGTCATAAGATAAGCCGCTAGTCCCCCTCCTAACCTTGAAGCTTGTGTGTGCTTTAAAAAATTAAAATATGTGATGCATGAAACAACTCTACAAAATGCATGAATAAAACAAAAATAAAACAAGACAAAAATGCAAAAACATAAACACATCAAATACACAAAGCTTAGTCCAATAATGTCGAAAACAATACCTTCCCCAGTGGAGTCGCCATTCTGTCGCACGTCATAAAAATCCGCGCGGCGTCGGCTTGGCGATTTTTTCGTTATGTTTAGCTGGATTGGTTCTTTGGGAGTCGCCACCTAGTATTTCTTTGAGGGTTACTAGAAAACCCGGATGTACTGGTCTTTGTCAGATATTCGAGGGTAAGGGACTGGTTGTGGCTAGGGAAGGTATTAGCACCCCTAGCACAACCTACCTAAGGTAAGCTGCTTTGCGATTTGAAGTGATTTAAAAATTTAAAATATTAATTAAATTCTAAGGTTTTAATAAATCAGTTATTAAATCCCCGAATATGTATAGAAACATGTTCTTACACTTTCATGGAAAATATAACATGATTTTATTTGTCCTTAAGATATTTAACCATATTCAAATTAAACACTTAATTCTTTTTGTCTTTTTTGATTTTTTACAATTCAATAACATAAAAAAAAACAAACAACACACATCTCCTTTACTATTTTCTCACCCGTGCTTACATGTTTACAATGTGTGCTTACATGTTTACAATGTGAACAAAAATTAAAATTAACCAAACAAAACCTTAACAATTCCAAAATTACAGAACCCATCCCCCAAAAATACAGAACTGCAGGGACTTTCTGGAACCACAGAGACTGTGGTGGCGCGGGGACCTCACGCTCAGCCGTCACTGGCGGCGCGTGGGTTCACGCGCCGCCGTAAGAAGACCGGCGGCCGGGGAGGTCTGTAATGGCTTCATCCCCCTTCTCTTCCTCGCCGGCGGTGACAAACACCATTACCCGCAAAAAGGAAACACCACAAGCGATCGATTTTAATTTCCTTCTCTCCTTGCCGGATCTGTTCTCCGCCGTCTTCTTAGTCCGTTATTCTTTCCTTCTTCTTCCGCTGCACATCTGCTACGGAGTGTGGAGTGACTCACCGGCGACTCACGCAGCTCGGACACCCGCCGGGCCGAGTAGATCATCGACCCCTCCTTTGACCGGCGGTGAGGCGAGCGAGAGGGTGTTGGTGATGGAGAGGGACGATCCGTGAGGTCTCGACCGGGCGGGAGCCAAAACGGGAGTGGCCTGGGGTTATGGAAAGGCGCTGGAAACGAGAAGGGAATGGCCGATGACAGTGAAGACTCCAGCGGTGCTCTTTGGCCCTCTGGTTCTCTTCTTTGCCAAAAGAAGGGCAGCTGGCTGTCTTAGGCGGGGTAGTCCAGTCTGTCAGTGTTGCTTCCCTGTTACTGTCGGTGGAAGGGCTGAAAGGAGAAGGGAAGGTCAGGTGGTGGTTCAAGAGCAAACGGGGCTCTCTCTGTGTTTCGGCCAGAGCTCAGAAGAGGAAATGAGCGGCCTCTTTGTTGGCTGGGAGTGTGGCTGGCAAAGGAGAAAGGGAGCTTTTGCTGGTGGGAGAGGAGGTCTCTGGTTTGTCTTTGGTTCGGCGCTGGGAGAAGGAAAACTTGCCCGGCTGCCCTATTTTTGTGTGGGGTTCTCCCCTTTTCTTTTTCAAGGCCAAAGGTGGGGGAAGGTGGCGGCTTGTCTTGGTTTCAAGGGGGGGGCACTACAAAGAAGATGAAAGCTTGGGTTTATTCTTTCGGGTGGCTGCAGGGGGAGGAGGGTTTTTTAGGTTTAGGTTTTTTCTTTTGTTGGCTGCCCTTTTGCCTCTCAATTTTTCTCCGCCCCCCACCCCCGTCAATTTTTCTCCCCCCCCCTCTTTTCTCTCCGTAGCATAGTATTTATAGGAGAAGTTTTGCTAGGTTTTCAAACTAGTCCCTCAACTTTTCCTTTCCTTCTTTTTTCCTCTTTTTTTTGTAAATTTTGATTTTTTTTATTTTTTTGTATTTTTGAAAGCGAGCAATATCAACATCAACTCAACAAGGAAAATCAGTGATCATAAAATTTACGCGTTAAAAGTTGAACGCGTTCCAAATACCTTTGAAAATTTAAATTCTTTTGAGATGACGTTGAAAATGCTAAAAACGATGCAAATATATCAAAAATGCATTTTTTTGGGTTTTCATTGTTTTTTTGCTATTTTTTGGTTTTTTCTGAAAAATTATCAAAACATGGGTCAAAAATTAGGTAGCAACAATAATTATTTCAAATTTTTTTAAAAATTTATTATAATTTTAAATAATCATCCAAATATTTAATTGATGTTTAATTTTATAAGCATTTGTTTTTTATATACACACCTGGAAGTTGGTATTTATTTTAATATTTTTTATAAATTCATTATAATTTTAAATAATCTTTTAAATATTTAATTGATATTTAATTTTACAAGCATTTGTTTTTTTTATGTATATACACCTGGAAGTCGGATTCAGAGATAATATATAATATCAAAAGGAATTTATTTAATGAACACTGTTGGGATTCTAAAAGTCCAAACCGTATAACAATTCTCTTCGGTTACATAATTTATTTCTTTCGGTCAATGTCTATAGAGATATTAAGCATGGTCCGTGCACAAGGTGTGGGTGACCGGGAAATTAAATTCTAAATTAATGCCAAGTATTTATGAAAAAATATATTAAATGAGTTGATCCCAGCTACACCTGCCTCAAGAGTAATAGTTGCAAAATTTCATGTGTGTTTGGTGTTTTTATAATTATGGTTTGAAAATATAAGTTTTTGAAAAATATAACTATATTATAGTTTTTTTGTTAATCAAAGTTCTAAGAGGATTTTCAGTAGGATCCATATAAAATTATAGTATTTATTAATTAATTAAATACATTAAAAATTATATAATTGAGATAAAATACAGTTTCAATTATACTTCATCACGTTGCAAAACGGACCAGACATTCTTTTTAAATCTAGCAATAGTCCGTATACACCTATAATTGGATTTTAAAAAATCTAATATGCTTTATAATAATCAAGGTGTTTTTTTTATAATAATTGAGTAAGGTGTTTTATATATTATTCCAAGTATATGATAAATTTGTATCCGTATACGCTGATGAATAAACTCAAATATTGTATTCTAAATTTGTATAATATCCTAAAAAATATCAGTTTGTATTTTCAATTTTTTCACAAAATCAAATGCTCCCATACGCACTGTTAATGCCCAACCACCTCATGAAATGCTGACAAAGAGGCCAAGAAAGTGAGCTAGGAATGGCAACGTTTCAAGTAATATTGTGCTTGGGATAAAGTGATCATTCTTTATCTTAATTAATGTGAGGAATCTCCCTTTCCCAAATGAAGAATAAATTTTAATTTATCATGAATATTATGCTCTTAGTTTAAATTATAAGAATAATAGGATCATTAATAAATAAATAAATAAAAAACGTTAGTATCCTCAGTATTTAATTTAAAAGGGAAATATAAAAAATCATACCAATTTTTTTTTTGTCAATTTTTTTAATACTAGTTAGAGAATAATATAAATCATATCCTGAGACCTCACTTAAGAGCTTAAGCTATTGGGTGGAGATGGTTCTTTGATATGGTATCAGAGTTTTGATTACCAAGCGGTCATGAGTTCGAATCTCACCATCCTTATTTATTTGATAAAAATTAAGCACAAGGTAATGTGGACCTGTGTAAGTTTCAAGTCCAAAGGGCTTTCACTTGAGAAGGTGTGTTAGAGAATAATATAAATCATATCCTGGGACCTCACCTAAGAGCTTAAACTATTGGGTTGAGATGGTTCTTTGATATGGTATCAGAGTCTTGATGACTAAGCGGTCACGAGTTCGAATCTCACCATCCTCATTTATTTGATAAAAATTAAACATAAGGTAATGTGGACTTGTGCAAGTTTCAAGCCCAAAGGGCTTTCACTTGAGGGGTGTGTTAGAGAATAATATAAATCATATCCTGAGACCTCACCTAAGAGATTAAACTATTGGGTTGAGATGGTTCTTTGATAATACATATAATTTATATTATCACCTAACTGTTATATGCATGGATAAGTTATTTTATAGTTTATTTAATTTTTTATAATTTCCATAGAAATCCTTTGGATCAATATGCTTTACTATATATGAATTTTTTTTTTCTTATTTTAAAAAAGGAAGATGACGCTTTCTAAGGTAAACATAAATGGAACAAAATTTATGATTATCAACTTTCCAGTTCTACTCTTCCCGTTTAAATTTTGCTCTTCATTATTAAAAACTAACAGAAGGTTAATGTTATCACATGCATTTAGAAACCTAAAAAACTCAAAAAGCAAATTTAAAAAATAGTTTAGTTGATGGTTGGGAATGGCATTGAAACGTTTAGAAAACCACAACGGTAGCATTGAGAGATTTTAAGGTATAGAAGCAAATATTGATGACTTTAGAGGGACCAAATTAAATTTTAACCAATTTTTTTTTCTTTTGAACTTTTTTCTTTTACTTTTTTTTTCAATTGATTTTACTTACTTAAAATTATACGTGCTTGAGTATAATTTTATAGTTGATAATATTGGACTTAATTAGGAAAAAAAGAATTAATTTGTTTTGGGTTTTTGATAGAAGTATAATTACGAATGTATATAAGCAATAAATGCTTCAAAATTATGCAAAAATCTCTTTCTTACCCTATTTTTTACCCTTTATTTTCAACATATTTTCAAAAAAGATTAAAAAAATTAAAAAATGAATAATAATAATAATAAAAGAGAGTGAAACGGCATACATGCAAAGAAATAAAGGACATACTAAATACAAGAGTTTGAGTCCCTCTTAGCTATGAGATAAGGAGATGAGAATATAAGATTCAAAAGTCAAGTTTTTTTTATCCTCTATCATGATTTTATCAGGGAATAATGTTTGTGGATTGTGTTCTATGTGTAAATGTAGAACAATTAGTAAAACTATTAGACTATGGCACTGATACTGCTTAATTAATCGTTGGGTCTGTGGGCGCTGCTGAAGAGAGAAGGTGGGCAGATCTGTGGTGAGCTTGTCCGGTGTGGGAGATGGAGGTGCAGCGGCGGCGGCTGGCTTCTATGGGTGAAGAAGAAGAGCAAGCCGGCTGGGAGAGGAGAGGATAGAGGGAGTGTTGGGTGTTGTGGAGGCGGAGACACCGCTGCTGGGAGGAGGAGATGAAGACGGGGGGGGGGGGATGGTTCTGTCGTGGTAAGGCTAAAGGAAGAAGAAGCAAAAGGGAAAAAAGCTTGGGCGGCCGGTTTTGGTTGTTTTTGGCAGAGAGGAAAGGGAGAAGTACTGAAATGGCTGAAAGAGGGGAGGTTGAGAGAGGAGAGGGACGATGGAGAGGAGAGTGGCCAAGGAAGAAGAAAATCGAAAGCCAGGGGAGGTGCGGCTGCTCTTTTGTTTTGCCAAGTTGGAGGCGGCTGGCTGGTCTGAAAGAGATAGGTTTTTAGGATTAGGGTTTTTTATATTCTCTTTAAATGTGTAAAATTACACCTTGTATGTGTTGAAAACTTTTATTTATAGGTAAAAATATTGCTAGGTTTTCAAATTTAGTTTCTTAATTTTTTTTTTTTGTAAATTTAATTTTTCTTATTTTTTTTGGATTTTTCTTATCAACATCGACTCAAATGAGAAAAATTATTGATTTTAAAAATAACGCGTTAAAAGTCGAACACGTTCTAAAATTTTTTAAAAATTTAAATTCTTTTGAAAGGATGCTGAAAATACTAAAAATGATGCAAATATATTAAAAATGTTTAAAAATTTAAATTCTTTTGAGACGATACTGAAAATGCTAAAAATGATATAAATATATTAAAAACATAATTTTTTAGATTTTCATTATTTTTTTGTTATTTTTGGATTTTTAAAAAAATTTTATAAAAAAAATGGGTCAAAAGTTATGTAAAAACAAGAGATATCAAGGAAGGAGCAACTTCCTTCTTCTCTGAGCTATTCTCTCAACCACCTGTTTTCATACCTCTTTTGGGATATAATGGTTGTAAAAAGCTTAGTGCTTCTTCAGCTGCTTCTCTGGAAAGAGGTATAGCTATGGAGGAGCTCTAAGAAGCTATATTCAGTTGTGATGGTCCAAAAGCTCTAGCTAGGTCCTAATGGTTTCAACTTCAACTTTTACAAGAGGTCTTGGAATTTGTTGAAGAATGACATTTTAATAATGGTTTCAGAGTTCTTTAAAAGGGGTAAACTTCCAAAGGGTATTAACAACTCCTACATCACCTTGATTCCAAAAAAGAAAGGCAGCATTAGCTTTGGGGATTACAGGCCTATCAATTTGATAAATGGTTTGTATAATATGATCTCAAACATCCTTGGTAATAGACTAAAAGAAGTTATGAATGGTATTGTGAGCATTCCTCAGTCTGCTTTTATTACAGGCAGATACATCTTAGATTAAGCAATGATTACAAAGGAGGTCATGGACACTATGAGGAGCAAAGGAATTCCATTTCTTGGGATTTTCTGGGCAAGGTTATGGAATACATGGGCTTTGAGGATTGCTGGCATAAATGGATTGAGGAATGCCTCTCAACTTCTAGATTGTTTACCCTAATCAATGGCTCTCTATCTGTAGAATTTGATGTGATAAGTGGCCTTAGGCAACGAGATCCTCTGTCTCCATTCCTTTTTAACATGGTGGTTGAATTAAGGCCTATATGTTCTGATCAGTAGAGGCACTAAGGCCGGTTTGCTATTAGGAATTGAAGTAGGGAGAGGATTACAGATTACTCATATGTAATTTGCAGATGACTCCCTATCCTTTATCCCAAATGATGTTCAAAGCTTGCTGAATACTAAAAGAACTCTTAGGTGGCTCTGTAAATGCTGTAGTTTGAGGGTCAATTTCCACAAGAGCTTCCTGGTTGGGATTAATGTTGATGAGGCATACACTGTTGGCCTATCAAACCTTCTTTTCTGTAAATTTGACTCCTTGCCATTCAAATATTTAGGTTACCATTAGGTGCTTTTCCTAAAAGGATCACTACATGGAAGCCAGTTATTTCAAGGATCCGGACGAGGCTTCAATCTAAGGGTAAACTGCTTTTAATGGAAGGAAGAGTATGCTTGATCAAGAGTGTTTTGTCATCTCTCCCTATCTACTACATATCTTTATTTTGTATTTCAAATGGTGTACTGGTGAGACAAATTATGGCTATGGAGTGTCAATTCCTATGGTCAAGTACCTCTGACAAACACGAAGTGCATAAGATTGCCTGGAAAGTGGTTTTAAGGAGGGTGAAAGGGAGGGCTTGGAATTGGATTAGTTGCAGCAAAAAATAAAGCTCTTCTCTTCAAACGGTTGTGGAGGTTGGGCTCAGGAGATCGCCACCTTTTAAGAATGGGTTACATGTGTTCTCCAAGCGTCTCTCCATCGTCTGGTCAGATATTTCCCTAACCATTAAATATGATGACCATGCCTCTTCTACTCTTTGAGAAAATTACAAGCTTCAAATAGGGTATGGTGCTACTGTTCACTCCCGGGATGATGTCTAGATTGGTAACAAACCTGTGTCTGAGTACGGGTTTTTGGGATGATATCTGTTGGCATTGGAACTTCACCTGGAATCGAGATCTCATGAGCTATGATTTGAAGCAACTTGATAGCTTAATTGAGATTCTTAACAGTGCTCACCTGCACAAGTATAAAGAAGATAATTAAGTGCTGGATTTTGGACAGTCTCTTGATCCTTGGATTTAAACCATTCCTTGCAGACATTTAGAAGAATTCTTCTTCACCAAAATCTGAGATGTTGTTGTGGCTAGCCTTGCATAACATGTTGTGCACTCGTTCCTTCCCAGCAAAATGAAAGATTTTGTCGACTAATGAAGATTTATGCCCCTTCTGCAATTGTACCTGTGAAACTAAAAATCATATTCCTTTTCACTATCCTTTGTCTTGGATCTTGTGGAATAGAATAATCAGGTGGTGGAATCTCTCATGGTTTGAACATATGGATCCTTTATTGATTCTTTAAGGTATTGTTTTTTATTTTCAATCAAATAGAATTTTTATATATATATAACATTAAAAAATAAAGTATCCTTGACATATTTCATCATACATTTTTTAGAGTTTTCGTACCTCCATATTTGATACCATATCTATATTTGTGCTTCTTCGTCAAATAAAAAAAAATGTCACCCAAAACCTCAAACATCATTGTAACCAGCTTTAATACTTCATCAAAGCACTAAATCCCATAGAAATTCAAATCAAATTATAAATTTTAAACCTTGTATCCAAAGATTTGTCAGCAAGATGTGGTGGTTGTGGTCAAAAGCTTTGAAACGATGATCTGATGGATTGCTGTTGGCTAAAACAATTTGAGTGGTTAGTGGTTGATTGACGCAGTGTATAACGATAAATAGAAAGTTAAAGCTACTTTGAGTAGTCTGGACATCCTGCGTCATTAATAATTGAACAACTACCACTGTTTTTCCTTCGAAGTTAACTGGGATAGGTGGCTGCAGCAACATCTTTTCTCAAATGAATGTTATAGTGATCAGATTCGGAGGTTCATTCCAATTTTCTGGGTTGGAATTTCTGGATGTATTGGTAGAACATTTGAATATGCCGAGCTTTCTACATGACCGATCTTATTATTCTTGAGGTACAAGTACACGTTACAGCATTTATTATTGCACTGCTGCTTTACATAATTTTATCATCAGTTTATTATATAATCTCTGGAATATTATCTTTCTTGACTTAGATCTGCATGTTAACTAAATGGCTGATGTCGTATGGATAAGCATCAGATGGAAGAAAAGCAGAATACGATCTTCTAGCAGTGAATTGGTTCGAAGATTCGGTGGGATGAATTGCATCCCAGAAAACATATTCAGTCCTGTTTACGCATGGGGTTGAATGTAGAATACATGCACCACCAAGTACTGAACAACATCCAACGTTTGCAACCCTAGACCCTGTTACGTACAAAACAAACTTTCATTACCAAGAACGAAATAGTAGTTAATATATAGCAATAAAAGCATTCCGAGAAATTGTAAGGTAATTAGGTATACCAGTAGTTGATTCCCCCTCCCGCATAAATATGAAACCCACAAAATTATTCATGAATCCAATCTTAATGTTATAGTAGATAGTACAACTCTAGACATATTGAATACTTTCTTATATTAATATAATCCAATCGACTTTCATACAAAAAAGAAACGCAGATAAGTTACTGCGAGAAACAAATTTCTGATAAATACACCAATAATAATATGATTAATTTGCTTAAAATCTGATCAGAACGAAATTCAATCTTGATATATAAAAATTTGTAAGAAAATTTACATCATTAAAATGAAATTTAAACGAATATATTACTTCGATTGACATGTTGTTTTGTAAAATAATAATCCAAACCAAAAAAAAAAAATTGTAACGTCCACCAACACCATTGGTTTTTAAGTCAATTATTCAAATTGACCAAATACGATAAATCAAATATCTCAAAGAACATTATAATCTAAAGAATAAAAGAAGACGTATCAATTGGAAATGATTTCTATAAAATCCGTGTATATGATAATCTCACCACATTGTTGACGACTTACCGGGCACAGAAGGATCGCTAGATGACATTCCAGAAATATTCAAATATATAAAGCGTGCGTCATTCAACTCTTGATTCAGTTGATGAACAAGTGAAAAGAGTCCTGCGTTAAAAGGTAGGACTGCGTTGTTTATATTGGCCACACAAGAGAGATTCTTGAGGCATAGAGTAGAAGATGCGTAAGGAATGCTGCCTAATGGTATAAGTCCAGGCAAGGCAATTTTCCTGGCTCCGAAGAGGTACAAACGCTGATGAAAAATAGAAACAAAAAGACATAAAAATCACAAACAAAATGAAATATATGTGGACTATCATGCATAAACAAATGTACATAATACAATTATTAAAAAAAAATTATAATGTTCCAGGAGAGAAAAAAGAAAAAAAGAAATAAAAAAAGAATTTTGAATAGCTGAAAATATTCTTATACTTTTTTTTGTAAGATGAGATGTGATTTTTTCTCATGTTTATTTTTTCTTATCACCAATGACATATTCACGGACGCGACTCCCAGGTCCTAAAAGCCAAGCAATGGAACAGAGTTCGTCAACTCGAGATCCTTAATTGATCGCACATTTACATGTAGATCAAAAAATACAAGTAGTAGGATTCAAACCAATAATGTCTCTTTCCCTAATTCATTTCTTACCACTTTACTATTACTAATTCAACTACTAGCTTACTTGTTTTTCCAATATGTCTATGAGAAAGTACTAATAGTTATATAATTTGAGCATCATAAAATTTCTCTAATAATTATTCGAATCAAACTAGAAAGTGAAATGGACTGTAATACCAACCTTTATTTGCTGACTATACTGGTCAATTAAAACCTTGGCATATTGATCTGGGGTATATAAACGACTTGTTTCATAATTACCAGGCACGAAGTAGTTGTTTATGTAGTCATTAGTGCCCAAGCTGACATAATATAAGCACTTATTAAGGTAATTTGTTGCTGCCTGTTTAGTCCCTAGTAATTGAATCGAGCGATTGAATGTAGTAGCATGATTTTGCAATTGCTCATTCAGGCTGATTCTATCACCCTGGAACATGTCAACAGAAATAGGAAAAGAAGAAGAAGAGAGAAGTTAAATCATAGGACGCTGTAAAAATATTCAGAGGTAAAAAATAACTACAATGTAAATTATTGGGTACCAATTTCCTTCCACTCTCATCACGAATCCCTGCTGCCCCAGATGCATAGTTAACACCAACCAATATGTCTCTGCCTCTAGCAGTTGCAAATGGCGGAATAAATTGGTCAAACCCCAAAAGTTCACCTGCAAATGCCAGAGTGTTATATGTGAAAAAATTCCATTTCTAAACTAATATGTGAGGAATAATGCGCAAGCAGAGATGAGAAGAGAGCACCAATTATATCCACTGTGGTTCGGCCATTGGTAAACCTTCCGGTGGTTCCATTAGGGAAGTCAATTCCATATGGGCGGTAATTGGCTTTAGCAGTTGTTACAAGGTGGTTGTTGTTGCCACTGTCCGCCAACGAGTCTCCAAATATGAAAAAACAAGGCACCTGTGGAGCTGCATGAGCACAATTTTGCAAATTCGACACCAGCTTCAATAGGAAAAGTAGGAAGCACCATACTTTGATCTTGTATGCCATTTCTAATCAATTTGCAGGAAATTAAGGTGGGAGCTGTTGAGAAGTATTTGAAGCAATGGAGTTTTGAAAACTGTGAGGAGAACAAAGGAATCAATGGTAACACAGCCTAATGAAAACGTGGGGATTATATAGGATAAGTTGAGAATAATTAGGAGGCTTAACCTATTGGTTAGCCAACCCTTTTTATATATATGTGTAGGTCAATATACAATAATAATGGTGGAGGTTACCACACAAGAGTATGACTACAATATTTTCTATATAAGTACATTCTATAATATGCCCCCTCAAGCTGAGGGTGGAGGATCAACCGAAGCTTGAAACAAAAAGCGATAGAACGAAGCAGTAGGAAGTGGTTTAGTAAAGACATTGTCGCACCCTCCCGAGAGCTCGACGTCGCGGCGACCCAATCCTTCGTAGCGGGGATTGATGTTGGGGTCTTTCTGTTGTGAAAAAGGGAGTCGCCACCTAGTATTATGGTCACTAGGAAACCTAAGCTGGTCTTTCGAGATTCTAAGGCAAGGGACTGGTTGCGTAAAGGGAAGGTTTTAGCACCCCTAGTACGCCCTACCTAAGGTAAGCCGCTTGGTGTTTGATTTGTCCTATAACTGTTAATATGTTGATGTTCTCTAATCCCATCGGTTTCCTAGGATAAGTCTGCGCTCGATGAACGAAATCTAGGGTGCTCGCAAACCGTGAAGTAAAAAAATTTGAAATGTCCTCGATTATAATCAAGGCTTCTTTCAAGGATGTGTGCGGATTTATTATTCCTAGAAAATTATTTTGGATATTTACCACTCTGGGTTTCTTTATCCAAATATTAACAGTGAATAATAACAAATTATCCCCAATAATATTTTGGATATTCGTCCTTTAAGGATTTCTTTATCCAAACATTAGTGGTGAATAATAACAAATTATCCCCAATAATATTTTGGATATTCGTCCTTTAGGGTTTTCTTTATCCAAACATTAGTGGTGAATAATAGATGAATTCCTCCAAAAATAAGATTTTTATATTTTTTGGAATATTGGCCAATACTCTTTGGAGTTTTACAAACATGTTGTAAAATCCGAAATGCAAGAAAAATGATTTTTGTTGTGTTTAAGAAATCCATGCGAAAACACATTTTTGAAACTTCAAATATTTGTTTTTTTAGATAAAAGACGTAAAAACAATGTTAGGGTATTGGCCGTATGCATGAAAACAAAACATTTTTTTTAAAATAAACATTTTTTTTGTTGACGAAAACCGGGTATTTTAATACCGGATTTGTATCTTTACAGTATAAAAATACAAACCGATATTGATCAAAATACAGTAATAAAATTACAGAAAAATCACAAATTCTTTGAAATAATTTTTGAAAAATTTTTATTTTTTTTATTTTTTTTTGGGCTGGACCCACTGGGCCCACGTGGGTCAATGAACCCAGAGCCTCACGCGAACAGTGAAATAGCATTTCACTGTTCACGTGAATTATTTTTGAAGTGAACAGTGAAATAGCATTTCACTGTTCAAGCGAATTATATTTCACTTGAACAGTGAAATGCAAGGAAATGTACAGCGACGAAGGGGGCAAACCTGGTGGCGGTGGAGAGGAAGTGCTCTGTTCCTGGTAGTGTTGGTGTCGCGGCGGCTGGCTGTGACGGTGGTCGGTGGCTGAGGATGACGGTGTGCTTCCAGTGATTGCAGCGGTGGAGGCCGGCGTTGGAAGTAAAGGAAGAAATCTGCAGAAATTGGGCGAAAATGCTGGTTTTTTGGCTGACTTTGTACCCGATTTTCTCCTCTCCCAGGTCTTCAACAGAGATTCTATTTATAGGCGGTGTAAGAGGGTCATATTGTCTATATTGGGGAAAATTTTCAGCCCTTGATTCGACTCGAGGAATCCAAACCGTTGGTTCAAAGTGTGCACCTCGAGCTGCCAAATTTGGCAGCTCAAGGCTGTGAACTGCCCGAGGTGGCCACTTTGAGCCACTCAACGGAGCCGTTTCTAAATATTTCGACCCGACCGGACCATTCTCCGGGATAAAGGGGTTTCAGGTGGACATGTTGGTGCACGTTTTGTCGAATTTGAAGGCCAGACGAGCCGGAAAATGCGCCTGGAAAGCAGCCACTCGGGCAGCTTTTTGAGGAAGAAAGTGAACAGTAACAGGCGACGTGTCACCTGGTTTCCTTGCGCCATTTTCAAATCAGTCCTCCTGTTTTCAATTTCTTCAATTTGGCCCCGGATCGAATCCAATACAGCCCCTCTGATTTACGCGCCTTTTCCAAATTGGTCCCCGGTTTCGCATTTTCTCAATTAAGTCCCTAATTGGCCCTTAAACTTCAATATTTATGCAATTAAGCCCCTGATTGGACCTAATAAATTCCTAAAAATTATAATTTGGCCCCAGAACTTTAATTTCTTCTAATTAAAGCCCAAATTGACTTAAAAATCAATTTTTCTTGCAATCAAATCCTCTATAAATTCAAAAATAAAAATCCAATTAAGTCCATAAACATCCAAATTTGGGCTTTTCTCCTCAAAATTCAAATTTTCCTTCTCAACAGGGCTCTCATCCTTCAAGAATATACTTGTCAAAAATCAAATCTTTGTATTTTTAACCTCCTTGACCAATTTTCCGACCATTTTCTGAGCGCTTCTACCTCCTGTTATTTTTTCTAACCTCCTTTGGCTTTTTATTTTTATTTTTTTTGTGGGGACCCAAAAATGGGTTACAACAGATGCCCCCTCTTTATAATGCTTACGGAGCAAGGGTTTTGCGTAGTAAGTTTTATAAAGATAAACCCAAAACGGAACTCCCGAAACTGATCTGGTCGAAGTTTGATTGATCTGAAACTTGTCTTTTACAGCAATCCTCCTTAGCCCCCAAAAACTATGATCAAAATTTAGTCATCTTGAGATCCCTTCTGGCCATCTCCTTTGAATTCTCACTTCAGTTTGATCAACATGGAATTCCATCTGAGATCCCTTCTGGCAGTATCTAAAAAGTCATATTTGTAGTTTGTCCAACCTGAAATCCCATATGGCGATTTCCCTTAGCCAAAGCTAAAATCGGTATTACGGTTGGGTTAACTTGAGATCCCTTCTGGCGACCTCCTTAGCCAAAACCTATATTTGTAGCTTACTCACTTTGGAATCCCATCCGGTGATTCAAAACTAAACTCGTGGAGTTGAGTTAACCCGAGATCCCATCTAGCGATCTCCTTTAACCACAACCAAAACAAAAAAAAAAATGTGTGTGGTCTCATTATGATGGGTGACCTACCCGAGTGGAGAAAGGGGAAGAGTGGTCTCATTCTTATGGGTGACCTACCCAGGGGGAAGAATGGCCTCATTATTATGGGTGACCTACCCAAGTAAAAAAATGGAGAATGGTCTCATTCTAATGGGTGACCTACCCGAAAGAAAAAAAAAAAATGATGGTCTCATTGTGATGGGTGACCTACCCGAGTGGAAAAGGAAAGAGTGGTCTCATTCTTATGGGTGACCTACCCGGGGGAGAGTGGCCTCATTATAATGGGTGACCTACCCAAGTAAAAAAAGATGGAGAATGGTCTCATTCTAATGGGTGACCTACCCGAAAAAAAATGATGGTCTCATTATGATGGGTGACCTACCCAAGTGGAAAAGGGAAAGAGTGGTCTCATTCTTATGGGTGACCTACCCAGGGGGAGAGTGGCCTCATTATAATGGGTGACCTACCCAAGTAAAAAAAGATGGAGAATGGTCTCATTCTAATGGGTGACCTACCCGGAAAAAATGGTCTCATTGTGATGGGTGACCTACCCAAATGGAAAGAATGTGAAGTGCGGTCTCATTATAATGGGTGACCTACCCGGATGGAAGATAGAAAAAATATGGAGTGGTCTCATTGTTATGGGTGACCTACCCAGGTGGAAAGAATGTGAAAAACGGTCTCATTATGATGGGTGACCTACCCGAGATGGAATGGTGTGAAGTGCGGTCTCATTATAATGGGTGACCTACCCAGATGGAAGATGGAAAAAATATGAAGTGGTCTCATTGTTATGGGTGACCTACCTAGGTGGAAAGATAGAAAAAATGTGAAGTGGTTGCGTTATAATGGGTGACCTACCCGGGTGGAAGATAGAAAAAAATGTGAAGTGGTCGTGTTATAATGGGTGACCTACCCGGTGGAAGATAGAAAAAAAAAATGTGAAGTGGTCGCGTTATAATGGGTGACCTACCCAAATGGAAGATGGTGGTCTCATTGTGATGGGTGACCTACCCGAAACAAAATGATGGTCTCATTGTGATGGGTGACCTCCCCGAGAAAAATGTTGGTCTCATTGTAATGGGTGACCTACCCAAAGATAAAAGAAAAGAGCGGTCTCATTGTAATGGGTGACCTACCCAAGATAAAGAAAAGAATGGTCTCATTGTAATGGGTGACCTACCCAGGTGGAAGAATGGTCTCATTGTAATGGGTGACCCACCCAGATAAAAAAACATGGAGAATTGGTCGCATTGTAATGGGTGACCTACCCAGAAAAATGTTGACAATGGCTCAAAGGCGCACTTGAAAGGAGATAGGGTTAGAAAACACACTACCTAAGAAGTGAGGGCTCAAAGGCGCGCTCAAAAGGAGGTAGGGTTAGAAAACACACTACCTAAATGGTGGTGGCTCATAGGCACACTCAGAATGAGGTAGGGTTAGAAAACGCACTACCTAAGAAGTGGTGATGAAACACCGATCTGACACATGTTGAAAGCAATGCATTATGGTCAATATGCATGTATGTTTTTGTTACTTATCTTGGAAACATAGGTCCCCCTTTCATCATAAACTTCTTCGAGCTCTTGTTTCAACCTTTTCTCATGAACCGAAATATACCATATCCTCTTAATGAAGAGATCTCTGGTTTCTTATGGGGCCCTTTTCTTGCTTCATTGAGTATTGTGCTATATTATTATTTCAAAAGGAAACGCTCAAAAGATTTGGTTTTGTTCATGAAAACTGAAACTTTCAATGCAATTAGCAATTCCCCTAAAAGATGTTTTTTAGAAGTTTTTATGATGATACCCCTTTGGGCTTTGGTTCGCTATGGACCCCTATGTGTACTTCGTACACTTCTTGCCCCCAGTATAGTGTGCATAAATATGCCAAGTTTAGATTTAATTTGGTTCTCTCCAATTGATGGAGTCATCTCCTTAGTCACGCGTTAAAAACAGTTCTTTTAAGTAAAAGATTTCAACTGCTATGAGATCATATGTTTTATGAAAAAAGGTTCTTTACAAAGAGAATTCATGGCCGAACTTTATTATTGACCGGGATCATAATTTTTCTTTATAGAGTCATCATTCACAAGTTTAACTAGATCTTCTCCATCCATCCTAGATAAAAAAAAGAAGCTCCTCTCGAGAATGTTTTCTTTAACACGTAAGGGCCTTCCTTGTTTGGCACCCTTTTACTTTGACCCTCTCCTGGTAAAGGCTATATTCAGTACAAAATCTCTTTTGGAATCCTCGAGGTCGGAACTTCTTATCATATGATTAGCCCATCTTTGATGATGACAGATTGCAACTAATCTCTTTTCACCGATCATATTCAACTATTCATATCTAACTTTTACCCATTCCACCTCTTCTAAACTTAGAGTCCAAAACTCTTAATGAGGGGTTTTCCACTTCTAAAGGCATTATCGCCTCCATTTCCCCATCATATTCAACTATTCTGTCAGATGATTTCTTATGCAAAGTTTCCCCATCAAGATTGAAATCCATTGCTAACCTTCTCAAAGTCTTCTTGTTGATTTTGGATGCCCCCATGGGATATGTCTGGTTTTTGGATGAAATTCTTGATATCATAGTACCAAGGGTTTCCATCTATTTCCCTCTCAACTAAGCAACAATGAGCTGGGTTATTTCTGATATCAATGTGTACCCATTGTACCCTATGCCCAAAGTCTATTCTAGACATAGAAGTTAATGTGATCAAAGCATCCGCAAAATGTTTTCCTTCCATTCCTAAATGGGTGAACTTTATTTCCTCAACTTCTCTAGCCAATATAGACAAGTATTCTTGGTAAGATCCTAACTTCTCGTCCTTGGTTTGCCCTTTTCCTTTCGCTTGGCAAATAATCAAAATCAGTGATTTAGCATGGTCAGCTAGGTTATCGGCAATGACATTCATGGCTTTCCTTATCATATATACTATGTTGTACTCAGCTAGTATAACTTTCCATTTTGCAAATTGGCTTGGTAGATAGGGGTGGATTTAGTAGGTACTGCTTGATTTTCTCGAAAGCTTCTTCACACTCTTATTCCACATTCCAAGATTCTTCTTCCTTAACAATTGAAGATGGGGTCATAAGTCATGGTTAATTGGGATATAAACAGAGCAATGTAATTCAACCTTTCTAAGAACTTTCTTACATCCTTCTCATCCTTAGGAGTTGGCATAGATTGAATAGCCTTTACTTAACCAAGGTCCACTTCTATCCTTTTGTCACTCATCATAAATCCCAACTACTTCCCAGATTTCAACCCGAATGAACACCTTGCATGGTTAAGCCTTAACTTGTACTTCCTTGGTCTTTCAAACAATTCCTTCAATATTTGGACATGATTCTCTCCTTCTCTAGGTTTAGCAATCATGTCATCCATATCTTTAATTTTTCTCTTATTTTTTTTTCATTGCCCGAATCTATGGTTTCAAGCTTCTCTCTGGCGGGTTTCCGAGCTTGTTCATGTTGTCCACTTCTTCCTCTTCTATAGCTACTATGTTTTCTTAAGTTTGGCCATTCATTCTCAGCGTAAAGTGTTGTTTGTTTTGAAAATATCCGATCTGAAAACAGAAAGTGATGTGTAAAAACATCAAGATGAACCTTTGAAAATGCATGATTTCATTAAAGGGAAAAATTGTCTCAAAACCATTTGCTTGAGCAAATCGATTAGGTGTGCAACATCATTCCAAACTCCTTCAAGCTTTCTTTGGTACTGAGCTTTTGGGTGTAACCTTTCTTCATTTTCCATCTTTTTCTTTAATCGAGTGTTGTGGATTCTAGAAAAGGGATCTATGTTTCTAGGTCTGATGCGTGCATAGATGTATAAGAAAATGCATGACATAATGCATGATTGTCATAAGAATGCTTTGTATATTGGGTATGGATGCAACCTTTTTGTGAACGAATAACAACCACCACCTTATAAACATAGGCTCTCTTGTCACATTGCTAGAGTACTTGCCTTTCAAGTCATTTGCTTGAATCATGTTCACCAAGAGACAGATTTTGCATAAGAAGATGGGTCAACGCCCTTTTCATTAATGCTTGATAAGTTTATTTCCTTTCCTCCTCAAACTCTCTAGCCAAAGGTAAAAAAGGCAAAGCCGTGATTCTCAATCTTCCCTAGAAAGGCATCGGTTTTAGCTAGGCTTCGGCGATAGCAAATGATGTCCCCTCCCACTTTTCACGCATTGATTCTAATAATCCGAGCATGTGCAGCGGCTTCATCCATTTGCTCATCTTGTTTTGGTCATCTTTTCTATGAGCAACATATTGGTTCTGTTCAAAGCAACATTGTTAGCGTCGATTTGATCCTTGTATTTTTCCATTGCTGCTAGCTTATTGTCCAAATACTTTTTATCCTTTTCGCGCTTCTTGTCAAGTTTTTAATCTCATAACTTTTTATCTCATTCTTCTTAACCGCTAACTCCGCTTTAATAGCCTTAAAACCTTTCCTTTTACTCTCTTCCTTTACAATCTCCATCAAACGGTTTTCCAACTCTATATATTTCTTGTTCAAATCCTCATACTTCCCAATCCTATCCATCGGTTCGAATTGAACTTGTGCAAATTTTCTTGGGTATATTTTGTGCTTCCTTGGCAATCTTTAAAGTCAACCTCTATTGCTTCAAGTTCAAAGCAACTTTGCATCCAATCCAAACTCATCCCTTCTAGCTCCTTCTCACTTCTGTCCTAGCAATCTTCTCTTCACTTAGCTTTAACTCAAGCTTTGTTATTCTCACGTCTCTAGATTGTGTTTGTTCATCTAGAAATGCTCTTCTTTTATCTTCTTCCAAAGAATCATTTCTTCCAACATTGCCTTGTCTTCTCAACTCCTCTTCATTATTGTCCCTTTTTCTCTTGATAGGCTCTTCTATAATTTGGGGAGATTTGACTCCTACACAAGGCATGGCTGAAGCAGCTAAGTCTCTCGATCTTGCATATCCTTCACTTGCACTTGGATCCTTTAAACCTTCTATCTCAAACAAAACCAGATGCTTCCAATCTTGTGTGATGATCTCCACAACTTCTTGTGTGATGGGATCTTTGAACAAAACAAAGAATTAAGCAATTCCCATAGTCTTTGGAACAAACTGCATGCCCCCAAGTTGCCTTACCACAAGGGCGGAGTATAACTTACATAACCTCGTGATCCCTACCAAAGGTGCCCAACGTTTCTGTCCACAACTCATGAGGACTTTCACTGTCGTTACCCACAGGGCTCTCCACTTGAAATCACTATTAGGCAAACCTTCTAATTTGTCAATCCAACCATGGTTGTCTAGATCTTCCCATTCTTCTTCTTTTACCAACTTCGGGGTCTTTGGGTGAACCACCAAAAATTATTGAAGATAGGCTTTTTTGTTTCGATGTGGCTAACCATCTAGATATACAACAATCGCGTGCGGCATTTCGGGTTTAAAACTTCTACACTTGCAATTTCCATCAAACGTCCGTATCTACTAAAAAATGCATCATTATCCACATTCCGAAAGTGAGTCGTTAACTTGTTCACCTCATTCATAATGCAATTCAGGTTCTTGATTGGTGACAGTTTCTTAGCATCGCTTCTAAGGCGTCTCCTTTTGTCAATTGTGACATTTCAGAACTTTTTTTTTTTATATATATTCTATGATGGAAAATTTAGCAATGGTGGCCATTTTGTTCACAAATCTGTGGTTCAAAATGCCTTGGGGTTTTGATGCAAAAGATATTATGGAGCATACAACCTTAAGGATAGGTTCTAGTTCCTTTACGTGAGACATAGGGTAGGTTTACTACTTGGTCTCTAAAAAAGGGGTCTCTTACTGTCCCAGTGATCGCCCTCGTAAAGGCAATATGGGGGTTCAGCAGATAGTGGGATGGCACATGTACCAATCACTATCAGTCTAAACACTCAGCAAAGAGTTGGGGTTTACACAAACTTAAACCTTGACTCAAGTCATAAGGCAAGCTGCTAGTCCCCCACCTAACTTAAAGTTTAATGTGTGTGCTCTCGACAAGATAGTAATAATAATAAAGTGATGCATGACTATATCATGCATGATAGAATGTAAAGATGCATGCTAAAGCTTTTAAACAAAGTATCATTCATAGTAAAAAAAACAACAACACATGGCATAACATAAAAAAAACAATTACCAAGCTTAGTCCAAGGGTCCCCAGTGGAGTCGCCATCCTGTCGCACCCTCCCGAGAGCTCGACGTCGCGGCGACCCAATCCTTCGTAGCGGGGATTGATGTTGGGGTCTTTCTGTTGTGAAAAAAAGGGAGTCGCCACCTAGTATTATGGTCACTAGGAAACCTAACTGGTCTTTCGAGATTCTAAGGCAAGGGACCGGTTGCGTAAAGGGAAGGTTTTAGCACCCCTAGTACGCCCTACCTAAGGTAAGCCGCTTGGTGTTTGATTTGTCCTATAACTGTTAATATGTTGATGTTCTCTAATCCCATCGTTTCCTAGGATAAGTCCGCTCTCGATGAACGAAATCTAGGGTGCTCGCAAACCGTGAAGTAAAAAAATTTGAAATGTCCTCGATTATAATCAAGGCTTCTTTCAAGGATGTGTGCGGATTTATTATTCCTAGAAAATTATTTTGGATATTTACCACTCTGGGTTTCTTTATCCAAATATTAACAGTGAATAATAACAAATTATCCCCAATAATATTTTGGATATTCGTCCTTTAAGGATTTCTTTATCCAAACATTAGTGGTGAATAATAACAAATTATCCCCAATAATATTTTGGATATTCGTCCTTTAGGGTTTTCTTTATCCAAACATTAGTGGTGAATAATAGATGAATTCCTCCAAAAATAAGATTTTTATATTTTTTGGAATATTGGCCAATACTCTTTGGAGTTTTACAAACATGTTGTAAAATCCGAGAAATGCAAGAAAAATGATTTTTGTTGTGTTTAAGAAATCCATGCGAAAACACATTTTTGAAACTTCAAATATTTGTTTTTTTAGATAAAAGACGTAAAAACAATGTTAGGGTATTGGCCGTATGCATGAAAACAAAACATTTTTTTTAAAATAAACATTTTTTTTGTTGACGAAAACCGGGTATTTTAATACCGGATTTGTATCTTTACAGTATAAAAATACAAACCGATATTGATCAAAATACAGTAATAAAATTACGAAAAAATCACAAATTCTTTGAAATAATTTTTGAAAAATTTTTATTTTTTTTATTTTTTTTTGGGCGGACCCAATTTGGGCCCACGTGGCCGGGCTGAACCCAAGCAGCCTCACGCGAACAGTGAAATAGCATTTCACTGTTCACGTGAATTATTTTGAAGTGAACAGTGAAATAGCATTTCACTGTTCAAGCGAATTATATTTCACTTGAACAGTGAAATGCAAGGAAATGTACAAATGACGAAGGGGGCAAACCTGGTGGCGGTGGAGAGGAAGTGCTCTGTTCCTGGTAGTGTTGGTGTCGCGGCGGCTGGCTGTGACGGTGGTCGGTGGCTGAGGATGACGGTGTGCTTCCAGTGATTGCAGCGGTGGAGGCCGGCGTTGGAAGTAAAGGAAGAAATCTGCAGAAATTGGGCGAAAATGCTGGTTTTTTGGCTGACTTTGTACCCGATTTTCTCCTCTCCCAGGTCTTCAACAGAGATTCTATTTATAGGCGGTGTAAGAGGGTCATATTGTCTATATTGGGGAAAATTTTCAGCCCTTGATTCGACTCGAGGAATCCAAACCGTTGGTTCAAAGTGTGCACCTCGAGCTGCCAAATTTGGCAGCTCAAGGCTGTGAACTGCCCGAGGTGGCCACTTTGAGCCACTCAACGGAGCCGTTTCTAAATATTTCGACCCGACCGGACCATTCTCCGGGATAAAGGGGTTTCAGGTGGACATGTTGGTGCACGTTTTGTCGAATTTGAAGGCCAGACGAGCCGGAAAATGCGCCTGGAAAGCAGCCACTCGGGCAGCTTTTTGAGGAAGAAAGTGAACAGTAACAGGCGACGTGTCACCTGGTTTCCTTGCGCCATTTTCAAATCAGTCCTCCTGTTTTCAATTTCTTCAATTTGGCCCCGGATCGAATCCAATACAGCCCCTCTGATTTACGCGCCTTTTCCAAATTGGTCCCTGGTTTCAGATTTTCTCAATTAAGTCCCTAATTGGCCCTTAAACTTCAATATTTATGCAATTAAGCCCCCGATTGGACCTAATAAATTCCTAAAAATTATAATTTGGCCCCAGAACTTTAATTTCTTCTAATTAAAGCCCAAATTGACTTAAAAATCAATTTTTCTTGCAATCAAATCCTCTATAAATTCAAAAATAAAAATCCAATTAAGTCCATAAACATCCAAATTTGGGCTTTTCTCCTCAAAATTCAAATTTTCCTTCTCAACAGGGCTCTCATCCTTCAAGAATATACTGTCAAAAATCAAATCTTTGTATTTTTAACCTCCTTGACCAATTTTCCGACCATTTTCCGAGCGCTTCTACCTCCCGTTATTTTTTCTAACCTCCTTTGGCTTTTTATTTTTATTTTTTTTGTGGGGACCCAAAAATGGGTTACAACAGACATCTACAAGTTAATCTTAAGAGGAAATAAAACGAATCTGAATCTCCTTCTTCGCAACTCTATCTCGGACAAGATAATAATCATATCTTGGAGCCTCACCTAATAGCTTAAGCTTTTGGGTTGAGATCCCAAGATATGATTTATATTATTCTCTAACACACCCCCTCAAGTGAAAGCCCAGAAAAGCAAATATATGATCTCGTAAAGGTGTGATATTGAAGAGCACCCACAATTTGACGAAAGCGTTTAGCATCAGAAAATAGAGGATCTGGTAGTATGGTACTTTTTGGATGTAGATATAAAGTATCAACAAGTTTGAAGATAACACACCAGCCCGAGTGAGAATGTCGAGTGTATATTTATGATGTCGAAGCATAAGACCCATACCAGGAGGCTAAACCTCAATACCCAAAAAATAATGAATGGTATCCAAGTCGCGTTGAAGTAGCTGTGAAGCGTTGAAGCAGAAGAGAGTTGCTACCTGTAAGCAGAATATCATCAACATAGACCATAAGATATCAAATATCAGCACCAATAGAGATAAACAATGAGGAATCCACCTTAGAGGCACGGAAACCAATAGATAGCAGGAAATCATTCAGATGAGTGTACTAAGCTCGCGAAGCCTATTTTAAACCATATAGAGACTTATGCAATCGACACACATGAGAGGGGAGAGCAGAATCAACAAAACCTGGAGGTTGTTTCATGTAGACCTCCTCATCAAGAACACCATTGAGGAAGGCATTATGGATATCAAGCTGATGAATTTTCCAATCACACGAAACGACAATGAAGAAGACTAATCTGACGGTCACCTGTTTGATAACAGGACTAAAGGTTTTAGAGTAATCAATACCTTCTTACTGAGTGAAACCTCTAGCAACTAAACACGGCTTATACCTCTCAATGCAGCCATCAGATCTGCGTTTAATCTTGTACACCCACTGACTACCAACAACATTCATCGAAGGGTGAAACGGCACTAAGGTCCAAGTTATGTTAGCGTGTAAGGCCTGAATTTCCTCTATGCCATGCCTTATACCTGTTAGCATCATTAAAAACAAATGGCTAATGAGTAGGAAGAGAAACTACCTGGCTGAAAGAGGCAACATAGGCGATGGTAGTTGTTATGGATAGTGTTGTCCTGGGTTGTCGAGGACGGAGAACCATGGGATGTTGGTGAGCAGCTGGGCGTGGAGAAGGAGAGCCAGTACCTAGAAGTTGTTGGAGAGGATATGAGAAAAGGTCAACACAGAGCTGCAGGTCGGCTGGAGAGGCGGTGGAGGGATTGGACTAGGCAGCAGACACCAACGAGGTGCTACAGAACTGGGCTATTCTACAGCGTCAGAGCTGAAGGCAAGGGCATCTGGCGATGGGGAACGTGTTCCTACATAATGATCATTTAAAAAACAAGCAGCTGGTGACAATATGGTAGGGCTGGGTGGGGGTGAAGCAGAGGCAGAGGCTGTGGGCAAGTGAGGGGTCTATTGGGGTGCGGGAGGGTAGAATAGAGGTGCTTGATTTGGGCTGGTTGGTAAAGTGGTAGGCTGAAAGAATTGGAGGATGCAAGGATGGAAGGTGTGTAGGCTGTGTGGAGGGTACTGGGGTATGTGTTATTTGTTCAGAGTTCGCAAAAGAAAAGATATTTTCATGAAAACGAACATGACAAGAGACATAAATACGATGATAAGCTAAATCAAGACAATGATAACCAAGATGAGATGAGCTATATCCTAAGAACACACATGGTGAAGAACGGAAATCCAATTTGTGAGCATGGTATGGACACAAGAAGGGAAAACAAAGACACCTAAAAGTACGCAGAAAATTATAATCAGGAATACGATGAAATAGACACTCAAACAGAGATTTATTTTGAAGAACAAGAGTAGGAATGCGATTAATAAGATAAACTGATGATTCAAAAGCATAGTTCAAAAATCGCAATGGTGCACTACATTGGCCTAAAAGAGTAAGGCAAGTTTCGACAATATGTCGATGACGACGCTCAATGGTGCCATTTTATTCATGAGTACGAGGACATATTAACCGATGATGAATACCAATGGCCTGAAAGAATTTATTTAACCTACGATATTCACCGCCCCAATCAGTATGAATAGATTTAACTTTAAGTGAAAACTGACGTTCAACAAGTATTTAAAAACATTGAAAGGTGGAAAACACATCAGATTTGGCAACAAGAGGATAATGCCATATATATTTGGTATGCACATCGACAAAGATAACAAAGTAATGGAAGCCATTAGAAGAAAACATAGGGGCAAGACCCCAAACATCACTAAATATTAAATTAAGTGGGGCAGTAGTTTTGTGACCCGTAAGTCGCAACGATAGACACAATAACTTGCCTAAAGGACAAGCTTGGCACTGAGCAAAAGAACGTCTAGAAGTACATATAATTTTATTGTTGGAAACTAGCAGATCTAAAATGCGAGGGGTTGGATGACCCAAATGACGATGCCACATGTCGGCAGTCGCGGAGATGCAAGGAGACCAAAAAGCTTGAGGAACTGACGTGGCAGAAGACTCTGAGAGGACATAAAGACCATCATTACTCTGACTGGAAAGGAGAACTTCCTTGGTGATGATATCCTTGACATAAAATAGAGAATCATGAAATTCAAAATAAACATGATTATCACGGCAGAATTTCTGAACAGATAACAGTGATTTGGTGATATAAGGCACATGAAGAACATTGGATAATGTAAAGATGCGTTTTGGAGAATGTAACATAGTATTTTCAATATGTGATATGTCAAGGCCTTACCGTCACTAACATGCAAATGATCATTATCAAGATAGGTTGTAGAATCGGTTAGAGTTGCAAGACCAGGTGTGATGTGTTGATTCATGCCGGTGTCGGGGAACCAAGTCGCAGCAGAGACATTCCCAATAGCAATGTGAGCAGAAGGTTGTTGAGAATTGCTGCGAAACTGGGGACAATATGGAGCTGTATGACCGAAGTTAGAGCACAGTTGGCAGCGGACATGCTGCTAACTAGACCACTGGGCAGCCCCTGCGTTGCGCTTATTCTGCTGCCAATTGGTTGGTCTCCAGTCAGCAGTAGAGTGACCCCTTGGCTAGCGGTTGTAGCGGGTGTTGTAGGGACACTAGCTGCCACGGGAACGACCCTTGTTACGATTGAAATTTGGGCTGTAATGAGACATAGCAAGATGAGCAGAGGGTTGTCGTGTTGACAACAGTGGTGGCTGCTGCGGCAAAGAAGAAGACAGTAGAGAGGGAGTGGCATCCATGGAATGAAAGGAGTTCTTGTTCGAGAAATTCATGGGTAAGAAGGTGGCTGTGAAGATCAGCATATAACAGTGGTTCTACCTTAGTTATAAGACTCATTACCAAGTCTTTGAACTCACCACGAAGGCCACGAAACACATAAAGATTAAAGTCTTCAAGAGACATGGGGGCGACCGGCAATGACCAATTCGTCAAATAACGATTTGGTTTACTTGCATGTACATACTAACCGATGAGTCTCCTTGCCAAAGGTCTTGAAAGGAGCCATGGAGTTGCATGATGCGAGAATTAGACAGAGACGCAAACGCTTTCTCAAGAGTGTACCAAACACAATGCGGGGTAAAACAATCTACCACGAGATGCAACACGTCTATGGAGAGAGAGGAGAGTAATGTACTCAAAATAAGTTGATCTTGTTGCTTCCAACAAAGAAAAGAAGGGTTGATTGTAGAGGAAGAACCAGCAAAACTGTCAGAAACACAAGATGGAGGACACGACACTAAGCCGTCAACGAAGTGAAAAACACCTTGACCAAGGAGATAGGGCTTGATCTGCGTTCGTCAATAGAGATAATTTGTGTTCGTACGTAAGTTTCAACGAAACAACTTGGTGGGTGTTTGAGAGAGCAACGATAGCTAGAGTTTGTGTTCCCATAATGTGCAAAGGAACGACAGAAACTTGCGAGAAGGAGTCATTGACTTGTTCTGCAAGTGAAGGTTGCTGTTGTGGAGGAAGAACACCACCACCAGAAGCTTGTAGATGGCTGGCCGGCGAGGCTGCACCACTGGTGGTGAAGGAGAAGTTGGCTACAACGATTGTAGAGTCCATTGAAGAGAGGAGGGGAGAAGGTTGGCTGCAAGGGGAGGAGGGAGAGAGGAGTTCTGATGGCAGAAGGCTCTAATACCAAGTTGAGAATAATTAGGAGGCTTAACCTATTGATTAGCCAACCCTTTCTATATACATGTGAAGGGCAATATACAATAGTAATGGTGGAGGTTACCATACAAGAGTATGACTACAATATTTTCTATTTAGAATATTTTTTATATAGGTACATTCTATAATAGGGTAGGAAGAGGAGTGCAATGTTAGAGATAAGTGGGAAAAAAAATATTATTTTGCATAGATTCAACATGGTGCTTATAATTTTTGTAAGTGAAAGTCATTATTATTGTTGTTTTTGTTGAATACTATTGATAAAAACTCCATACACGAGTTTGGATTTGTTAAAGGGTTCGGAAGGTATTTTTTTATTGTCTAACAAATAGATCAGCTCTGTCTATTTTGTTTGTTCATTTTTTGTTTGTAAATAGTACTAAATAATCTTATATATGTTTGTTGTAGTTTGTCATCCTTCTATGGCACTACCATTTTTTTTATAATAAAATTCTTCTATTATTGTAAAAAAAAAAAGAGAGTTAATATTATTGTTGTTCTTCATCTTATTACTGTTGTTATTGTTGTGGTCGTTGTTATTCTAAAAGAGATTTGGAAGTGTGATAACGATTGCTTTTCAAAGTATTTAGAGAAGTTGAAGGGTGGGAATATACAAGATTCATCTCGGATACAGTACAAATAGAATCTGATCTCCTTTGATTTCTTTGTTTTTGTTTTTTCTTTCCTATTATATTTCTTTATTGACTTTATATAGCTCATCTAAAGGATGTGCGCAGTTATGATATTACATATTCCAATACAAGTGAAATAAATAATTCGGGATTTGATCTCTTCGATGAGATAAAAACCCAATAGTTAGAAACAATATAAAGTTGTTTTTTTAGCACTTAGCTTTTTCCTTTTTTTCGTGGATTTCCTTGTTCAGTTCAAAAAAAAAAAGGATTCGCACCGAACAGACGAGATATTTTTTTTTATTTTAATAGAGTTTGTTGAAGCGTTTCGCTCAGAAATACATCAAAATATATTTTTTTTAATATTAGTACATCAAAATAATCTAAAAATATATATATAAAAAATTTAAATAAAAAAATTTTCAAATTTTATCAAATTCTCATTTGGAACACAATGTCAAACTAGAGCTAAGTCGATTTTAATGCACTTAAATTAAGCAATACGATGTTTGGCCAAAACGTTGAAAAGTATTTGTCTATATAGAGCAATTTAAATATAGATAGTGATATGTTTTTATCTAAACTGAATACCATTGCTAGATTCAAAAAGAACGTCCACCAGAAGTAAGTATACAACTTTTACTTTTGAGGTAGGTCTAGTGTGGGATCAACTCATTTAATTTTTTTTTCCATACTTGGAATTAATTCAGAATTCAATTCCAAGTCTATACACGTTTTTCATATGCTTAGTATCTATAGACGTTTGACCACAATAAATAAATTATGTAATTGAATGCTGAAATTAATCCCTAAATAAAGCATCGAATGAGATTTGAAAATTTATTTATTTATTGATAAAGAGATTTTTTGTAGCTATCTTTGACCGAGAGACAATAATAATAAATATTTTCGCACAAATCTCTGAATCCCACTTCCAACTGGTGATGTATGTAATTGTTTTTCTCTTTTGTTTTCTGTTTTTTTATTTAATTAAATTGATGAAAATAAATATGGATCTGATCATACCAGGTGGTAAATAAAATTGATGAAAATAAATGGGAATAAATTACATTTAAATAAAACTTTGAAGGCAAAGCCAGCCACTAAATTCAATGCATGAAACAGAAATTAAATTGGATAGCAAAGCCGACCACTGGATGCAATTGAATCTTTGGTCTATGCATCTTGTTTAAAATCATAGACTCATGCACAAATCCATGGAATACCAAAATTATAGCAAAAATAGAGAGAAGTCTTGGGAACGTTTCTTCCTTTGGAATTGGTTGGAATTTATTGGAAAATGTCTACATCCTTGATAGATTGGTAGTGGAAGACTTTCTAGAGTAGCTCTAAACCAGGAACACCATTGGATTAACCAAATTAGAGAAATTATTCTAGAGTGCCTAAAATGTTGGTTTTGAATAGGTTTAATTAAAGTACCAGGCTTTGTGGAAATTCCAGTAATAATTAAATATTAGATGATTTTATTGGATTCATATTTATTTTAGTTGGGAACTAGACTGATGCCCGAGCTATGAATGTTGCGGTCCATTTTATTTTTTCAGTAAAGTATTTAGGCTTTGCAAATGCATTTTTTTAAAAATAGAAATCCAATAAATCAGGTTATAGTCCCGACCAACTAAATAAACTGGCTTTATTTAAATCATATGAGGAAAAAAAAGAAAGGAGACGATAGTGAAACTGGAATATATATATATATTGATCATGATAACATGGGTGGAAATTCCAGTAATAATTAAATATTCGATGGTTTTCTGAATTCATAGTTATTTTAGTTGGGAACTAGACTGATACCCGAGCTATGTATGTTGCGGTCCATATTACTTTTTTAGTAAAATATTTAGGTATAATTATTCTAGAGTGCCTAAAATGTTGATTTTGAATAGGTATAATTAAAGTACCGGGCTTTGTGGAAATTCCATTAATAATTAAATATTAGATGATTTTATTGGATTCATAGTTATTTTAGTTGGGAACTAGACTAATGCCCGAGCTATGAATGCTGCGGTCCATTTTATTTTTTCAGTAAAGTATTTAGGCTTTGCAAATGCATTTTTTTTAAATAGAAATCCAATAAATCGGTTTATAGTCCCGACCAACTAAATAAACTGGCTTTATTTAAATCATATGGAGAAAAAAAAGAAAGGAGACGATAGTGAAACTGGAATATATATTGATCACGATAACATGGGTGGAAATTCCAGTAATAATTAAATATTAGATGGTTTTCTGAATTCATAGTTATTTTAGTTGGGAACTAGACTGATACCCGAGCTATGTATGTTGCCGTCCATATTATTTTTTTAGTAAAATATTTAGGTATAATTGTGCAATAAAAAAAAAATAGAAATTCAATAACTTGGGTTATACTCCTGACCAACTAAATAAACTGGCTTTATTTAAATCATATGAGAAAAAAAAAAAGAGTAGACGATAGCGAATCTGGAATATATTATATATATATATATTGATCACGATAATATAGGAAAAAACCAAATTAGGGAAATTATTCTAGAGTGCATAAAATGTTGGTTTTGAATAGGTATTAATTAAAGTACTAGGCTGGGTGGAAATTCCAGTAATAATTAAATATTAGATGGTTTTTTTTGGATTCATAGTTATTTTAGTTGGGAACTAGAAAGATGCCCAAGCTATGTATATTGTGGTCCATATTACTTTTTTAGTAAAATATTTAAGCTTTGCAAGTGTATTTTTTAAAAAAAAAAAAAAAAAAATTTAATAACTAGAGTTATAGTCCAATTTTAGGCAATACCGAAATTGGAATATATATATATATATATATATATATATATATATATATATATATATATATATGGAAAAAAACCAAATTAGGGAAATTATTCTAGAGTGCCTAAAATGTTGGTTTTGAATAGGTATTAATTAAAGTACCAGACTTGGTGGAAATTCCAGTAATAATTATTCCATAGATGGTTTTTTTGGATTCATAGTTATTTTAGTTGGGAACTAGAATGATTCCCCAAGCTATGATTCCCCGAGCTATGGAAGCTGCAATTCATATTATTTTTTTAGTAAAATATTTAGGCTTTGCAAGTATATTTCTTTTAAAAAAATAGAAATTCAATAACTCGAATTATATTCCCAACCAACTAAAAATACTAGCTTTATTTAAATCATATGAGAAAAAAAACAAAGAGGAGACGATAGCAAAACTGGAATACACACACGATAACATGGGGAAAAAACCAAATTAGGGAAATTATTCTAGAGTGCCTAAAATGTTGGTTTTGAATAGGTATTAATTAAAGTACTAGGCTAGGTGGAAATTCCAGTAATAATTAAATATTAGATGGTTTTTTGGATTCATAGTTATTTTAGTTGGAAACTGTATCACTACTCGAGCTATGTATGTTGCGGGTTCATATTATTTTTCCAGTAAAATATTTAGGCTTTGCAAGTGTATTTTTTTAAAAAAATAGAAATCCAATAACTCAGGTTATAGACCCAACCGACTAAATAAGCTAGCTTTTATTAATAACTTTTGAAGAAAATAAAAGAGGCGTTGATAGCAAAACAAGAATATATATATATATATATTCCTTTTAACTTGTAGTATGGGGAAGAAGTGGACTATAGGGATACTACTAGAAATGAAACTCTATCAATTCTTTTATAGATCCTTCTACAAAGACTTTTTAATTTAATTATTTTAAAACGAACTATTTATATTGAAATTGAATTCAATTTCAAAATTCTATTCGATTTGAGTGGAGTAATTTATTCTATGAATAATATTTGAATAATACTCTTTTAATCATAATCAAATAAATATTTTAATGATTCCAGTGTTCATATTTCAAAAGTAAAAAGAATATAAATGATAGGAAAGTTATTCCAACCGAAATATATATATATAATCATGGTAACATGGGGAAAAAAAATCTATATCCAAGAGAAAAAAAGATGATGTTGTTTAATTTTTAGCCAATTTAACTTGGATTGATGAAATAGGGTAAAAAATGATATAAAAAAAATTGGTCTAAGCCAACCCAAGCCAACACGGTAGACATGTAATCTGGACTTTAAAGGGCGAGCTAGTCCAGATTAACCTGACAAACCCGAATTCAAGGTCATGCAATCAGGATAATTTGATAAAAAAAAAGAAATTAAAAAAAACCACACAAACATTTTATTTAAAAAAACAAACCAATGTTGAATAATAATATCAGAAAAGAAAATAAGATAAAAAAGTCAACCTATGTTAACTTTTCAAACATATGACTTGAGTCATCAAATTAAAAACACTATACATGAAAAAATCATAAAGCCCAATACTTAGGAAATGAAACGTTAAATGATGAAATTAAAAAAAAAAATTTACACAAAAAAATCCAAAATTGAAAATATCAATTAAAAGAAACAGGGTTAAAATAAAAATAAAAATAAATAAATTATAGGGCAACAATAAATTTTCACTTTGAGAGTTAAATTGAAAAGAACAAAAACATTAACAAAAGGAAAAAAATAATCAAAAGAATAAGGACCAAAATGAAAAGAAAAAAAACAATACACTACCAATTTGGATTGAATGGTGAAATTAAAAACAATAAAAAATTTACAAAAGGGTTAAGAAAAAAAATAAAAAAATCATAAGAATAAGGATCAAATTGAAAGCATCAATACATGATAAAAATAAATAAACTTGTAGTATTTTTCAACGTGTAATATAAATCAAAACACTTATGCACACATCAAATTAAATAAACTATGAACTATTGTGTAAATAAATAAATAAATAATTCATCAATTATAAATAAAAATATAATTGAAAAATTGAGAGATAAATATAGATCAAGATATTTAATATCGCAACATAGGTCTTTACCTTGTTATGTTTAATGAATTTGTTTATTAAAATCAATTTGTAATAGAAATCGACACACATAAAGTTTATTAAATAAAATAAAATAAAACAATACTATGTAAGGTTGCACATTAAGAATATTATAAAAGATAAATATTTAATCTGTAAAAAAATATATAAAAAAAAGATGCATCATACTAACCTCTTAAAAAATTAAACACACTCAATATAATAATAAAAATAATCGATATTTAAAAAAAGATAAATAAGCCAAAACAATCATTGAGAAGAGGTATTAATTAATAAATAAATTTTAAAAATATTTTAAAAAATATGAAAAGAGGTATTAATTAAAAACAATAATAATAATAATAATAATAATAAAGAATGAGGCTAAGCGCTTGACCTAACAAGAAAGGGCTTGTGCGTGGGCTTGCATTGCTAGGCCCACACGTGGGGGCCTTTAATTTATTTTTTCTTAAGTTAATAAGGGCAAATAACATGTTATCTGCCTCAATTGTTTGGGGAAAAAAGACTATGCGTCATCCAGAGCTCTCCCGAATCTGGCAACTAGTTGGTCGGAAAAACAAGGTTGGTGTTCTTCAACCCAAACACTCATTTTCAACTCACTTTTGACCCAAACACTTAGGAAAACATCTTCTAAACCATTGTTAAACCAATCCATGACCTTCAAAAACTCAAAAAAGAAAAAAACGCAACCCCAAAACCCGAAATAAAAAAATCTTTCCGATCTCATACTTGTTTTTGTAGGTGTTTTCAAGGTAAAACAACACTTAATCTTAACACTCTTCATTAATTATATGAAACCATTTTACATAAAAAAATATATTGTTTTTGTAACATCCTCATATCCGGGATAAAACAACGATCTCATATTAACTGATAAACAGAGTGATTAAATTATTTTTTTCTATATCTATTCATGGTGTTTGTATTAAAGTCTACCGAAATTTCAACGGAGTCTCTCCTATACCGGGAGGTCCCAAGTTATCGACATACGACCTGTTTACACTTCTATTATACCGCTTCTCCTAACTCAATTCAAGCCAATCATCTTAGATCTCAATCCCACAAACATCATCATTCATATCAACCATAATGTTTATGATATACATTGTACAACAATTATCATTATGGATGGATAAAAATATAAACATGCATACATGGAACATGGTTATACAAACTACATAATTTAATTCATCTATTCAAGTTTAAACATCAATTATACAAATTGAGTTAAATAAAAGTTGTAATATTACCAAATACAAGGGTATACTCCCTAGAACCTAAATTACAAAAAGTGAACCTAAGCTAGAATCTACACTTGTCATGCATGCGATGGTCCTGAAAACAAAATACATATTATTGAAATATGAATATCACAATAATATAGCAATACAAATATCCAGCAATTTAAAAAGGCAAACATGCATTCATATTTTATTCACTTCTCCTTTTTGGTTTTCATTAGAAACTCTTTCTCCTTCAACTACTAAAAACCATTTCCTCTTCCATTATCAACCTCCATTCAAGATCTCATAAGACCACCCATGATTATTTCCGCTTAACACATTATCGATACCAATTTCACTGTTATCATCATCACCCTGTAGGAGTCGATGCAAGGTTATCCTCTTACCCGGGATCCTAACATACACTAAATATATGCTAGCCGATACATGATTAATCCCCTTATCCGGGATCCTAACATACACTAAATGTATGCTAGTCAATACATCTTGATCCCCTTACCCGGAATCCTAACATACATTAAATGTATGCTAGCCGATACATGATTAATCCCCTTATCCGGGATCCTAACATACATTAAATGCATGGTAGTCAATACATCTTGATCCCCTTACCCAGGATCCTAACATACACTAAATGTATGCTAGTTCATGCCCAATCACACTTCTCATATTTTCTTTGTCAACGATAATTTTATCACTTGGCAATTCACACAACAACCGTTCACCTTGAATACACATACATTCAGAATACTATCTAAAATATCGGCATCATTACGCAAACTTTCCTCCTTTCTTCTAATATCCAACGTTCGATAATTCACATCTCACATCAATAACATATTAAATCATAGAATTTAACTACAAAGTATAGGTGCGGATCACTTACCTGCAGTAGAAGCTCTACTCGTGCTCCCCTGCTGCTGCCGTTGCACAACGCCTGTGGTCCCTCTTGGTAATCACAGGCATAATCTCATAAGTGATCCTTATTCAAGGATATATTTCATAATAACCATATTAACAACCAATACAAGTATTTCTTTCAATTATTCCTTTCTTTATATTGTATGTTCTCTCATTTCATCTATTTAAATCATCATTCTTCGTCCAACCATGGTTATCATTCTTTTCTTTATATTTAAATTGTTACTGTTTAAATCCGAACTGTTACTGTCCGACCTCTCCTTAGATTTTTAACTATATCTAGAGTTATAGAACTCTGTTTCAAGCAAGATTGGTCACGTTGAAAAGCTAAAACACGAGGCTACAAGTTCTTTGAAGGAAGGAGAACCCACTTCTGCCTCTAAGATAGTCAAAATCACTTATCAATAAACATTTGAACTGTTACTGTCTAACTGTTATTGTCTTGTTTTTGAATCGTTGCTGTCTGACCTCTCCTCAGATTTTTAACTATATCTAGAGTTATAGAACTTCGTTTCAAACGAGATGGTCTCTTTGGAAAGCTAAGACATAAGGCTACAAGTCCTCTGAAGGAAGGAGAATCTAGTTCTGCACCTAAGACAATCATAATTGCTCATCAAAAAATCAGACTTACTGCTCTACAGGGTCTGTCCTAACCCAGTCTTTGTTGATAACCCATAACTAGAGTTCTACAGCTCCAAATTGAGCAAGACCAATTTTCTTAGTTAGATAACATTCAAAACTACAATTTTTATGGGGAACCTAGTTCTAATTCCCTCATCCTCCTATCTGAAATCTTACTGAAAGTCAGGAGACGAGTCTGTCCAGATTCGTCACCCCCTTCCCTTCACACATAACTTTCACAAACTACATTTTCTAGGTAAATTATCATGGTTTCACGTCCCCAATCACAACCACACATGAATTAACTTAATTTTAACAACAAATATTTTTCCCCCAATTCCAGCCTAAGAACCATAATCTATAATTCACATCAAGACATCAATTCATTATCGAATTTGAAATGACTTATAAGATCATGTTTAGAACACTTTACTCGGTGAATTACGGTTTTGATCTTCAACTAGTTGAAGATTTTCAACTCCCTCCTTTCTTATCTAATGACAGACAGCCCTCCATCTTCTCTTTTTGTTCAATTTCCTTGTTAATCCCTTGCTCACAAGTGTTTATTCCATCTATAAACCTTTAATCTTGGATGGGTTCTTGAAATTTTGGTGTTTATATCTTGATTTTGCAAGAATGGATACAAAACTCTCTCTTTTTTTCCCTTACGATTGCTGCAGATTTTTCATGAGAATAGGAGTATTTATGGTCTATGATTTTTTTTATTTGTGTTTAGGCCCCCACATCTTTTTTTTTTCTTCTTATAATTAAATTATACCTCTTTTCATTTCTTATAATTTCACCTCATAACTTTTAGTTTAGTTTATTTTCTTTAATTTAATCCAACCCTCAACATTTTCGGGTTGATTTATAATATCTTGAAATATTTCGTCCAGAAACTTATATCCAAAAATTTATGAATTCCCGTTTTTATTTAACCATATGCATGAATTTCTTCACTTTTATTTCTCATGTAGTTAGTTTGCAATCTAAGCAACCTTTATTTTTCCTCGGGGTTTACAGTTTTGGTCATTGAAATCATCTCCAACAACATCTCTCTTTCCCTACATTGGAATCCGGCGACCCCCTCTCTCCTCCACCAAAAGAAGCGAAAAAAAAGAAGAGAAATGAAATTTGGTACTAAAATTAAATTTTTGATGATTAGAGGAACCAATTACCTAAGAGCTAAAAAAATATGGGGGATTAAAATGAACTATGAAAACCAATTTAAAAGATGCCACCTATTTTACTCATTTTTTTTCACTTTAGTCCTTTGTCTTCCAATTCAACCCTCCCTAAAAAAAAATGTGTGATTGGGTTCTAATTTGCACTTAGAAGGGTTCAATTGTGTAAAATAAAATTTTAAAGATCATGTTGCACGTGTGCGGTGTTACAACGATCGTCCTCTTGGAATTCATGGTGTCTTGTGGTGAAATGGAAAGGGCATTCTTGTCTTTTATCAGTGGAAAATGGGAATGAGAGTCGCCACCTAATATTTTGGTTACTAGGAACCCTAACTGATCTTAGAGATCGGGCACAGGAACTGGTTGTGTAAAGGAAAGGTATTAACACCCCTAATACGTCTTACCTAAGGTAAGATGCATCATTTAATTATCTGATATATATAAACTAAGTTATTGTCATGTTTTCTAATTGTTGGTTTGTCTACGGTTTAAACAAAATCCTCCTCAATAAGGAGATCCTTATCTTATCAGGTAAAAACCTAACTATTCTAACGTCAACAAAAAAGAACTACGTTTTATTTAATATTGGGAATATGTCTTACATATAAGTTTGTAATCCTTGATATTATAGGAAAACAAAATATTTTTTGTATTTTTGAGATATGGGCCTAATTCTCATGGTTTTAATAAAGCTGGTTATTAAAGTTCAAAATGAATGTTAATACATACTTTTTTTTAATTTTTTATATGAAAGTACGATATGAATTTTTTATTTTTTGAGAGAATTGTTTGTATGCATGAAAACAAGTTATTTTCTTTTTTCTTTTTATATATATTTTCTTGTAGCATTTTGGAAAAAAATGGCTATTTTAATACTGAATTTGTATCTTTACAGTATTGTCATAACCCAATTTTTGAATAAATAATAATAAAAAATATATAGTTGAAAATGGGGTTAAGACAACACAAATTCGAAGTTCAGGGATGAAATTATCAAATTTGAGAGTCAATTGGTTAGAAATTAAAGAATTAATAAGTTTGAGAATTTAATTAAAATTTGGATTAATTTAATTAATGAAATCATGAGCTTAATTGTGGAATTAATAAGTTTACTGACTTAATTAAAATTTGATTTGATTAATTAAAGAAATCAGAAGTTTAATTGAAGAAACAACAAAGTTTGAAGCTGATTTAAAGCAAAATGGCAGGAAATTATAGTCCAAGGATCAAATTGAATAGTCTAGAAACCCAGGATTGTTGTGTAAATGGCACTATAACTCAGGGATTCAATTGAATTTAATCCAAGGGCACAATAACAAATTGATTGTTACTGATTAAGATCCCAATTGTTAAGTTTAAAACGTTTAGGGACCAAAGTGAAAAATAGTCATTTCCAAGATACAAACGGCGCCGTTTTGAACCACTGTTCATCACCTTCTCCAGACCAGGGACCGATTCAACAGGAAACCAAAACCGTTCTGAACCACGTCTCCCATGAACGTCTCCTCAGCTGCCCATTATCTTTTTTAAGAGGCCACGTTGAACAGTCCCCTGTTTCTTTAAGGCGTTCGTGCCTCACGATCGTGAGGCACGAACACATGAACGTCAACAGAGGCCATCCTCTGGCTTTATAAAAGCCAGAAAAGGTCACGAACAGAGGGAGGAAAAACAAAAGAAAGAAGGGACGGAGAAAGAATAGAGAGAGTCAAGAGAACAGAGAGGAGAGAAGACGACGATCGGGAGGAGAGACAGAGAAAAAGGGAGAAGACCGAGAGAAAAACAGGGGGGAAAAAAACGAATAACACAGGAGGAACGAAACAGAAGTGGAGAGGAAATTTTGGCCAGACACTACACCTTCATCATCATCTTCTTCCAGACCAGTGCTAGCCGCGACTCCGGTTGCACCAACTTCCCCCCTCCACCCGAATAGACAGACGCAAAGGAAAACAGGGGAGGAGACGACGAGCAGGAGGAAGAGAGGGAGAAACAGAACAACAGGAAAAAAAAAAGAGCAAGGAGCAGGAAGGAAGCTTGAAGACAGGAGCTTCGCCCAGCGTCTGCCGATTCGCGCGAAGTCTCTGCAAAACCAGGTAAGTCCTTCCTTCTCCCCGCTTTGCAAATTCACTTTCATTTGTAACTGTGCAAAGGTAATATAATTAGCTTGTTACTGTTACAAGCATACGTGAATAATTCAGCACAGCTAAAATAAAAAAAATAAAAAATAAAATAAATAAAAATCCAAAAATATTCATGGACCCTTTTGAATTTATTTATAAGTCTCTCGTATTTTTTTATTTAAAGTACTTCACTGTATAATTAATTTGTGGATTTTTATTGTGAAATACAAATCCGATGTATGATATATTTTTCTAAAAATAAAAAAATATGCATGCATAAATTTAAATTCATTTTATTGGTTTATTCATTGACGTCAGAGGCAGGAACACCATTCATTGTTATTTTCTATTACGTAATATTTATCAACACTAGAGTTGGAATTATCCGTAGTCAAATATTCACTAACACTAGAGTCAAGAATATTACAAGCAAACCATCGTAGCATAAATCAACAAACTTTTAGCAATTTAAAACAGAACTAGCAATGCAACTTGCCTCAGACAAGACGTTTAAGGGGTGATAATATCTTCTTTTTTACGTAACCAGACTCGTACTATAGAATCTCTGCTGACCAGTTAGAATTCCTTGTGACCATAATATTAAGTAGTGACTCCTTAAACAAGACCTTTCCATACAAAAGAACAAGATGTCATAAATCTATTTTTTTTCAGAATATTTTTACAGCCGCCGCGATGTCGGGTGCAACAAGTATAAATATATAAACCAATATTAATCGAAAATGGTAGAAAAATCCATGAGAAAATCACAAATTTTTGGAAAGAATTTTTTGAAATTTTTTTATTTGTTTTTTTATTTAATAAATAATATTATATTATATATTATTATAATTATATAATAAAATATATTGGGATGGGCCCAGCCTAATTATGTGGGCTGAGCCCATCCTAGTTGGGTCGAGTTTCAGCCCAAAATCAATTGGGTTGAGGTTAGCCCAAAAAGAAACTAGGTTGAGGTTGGCCCAAAAGAGTTGGGCTAATATCAGCCCAAAACAGGGGGTGGGCCGATGTCAGCCCAACATATCTTCTTTTTTTATTGGATTAGGCCGGACCCGGTCTAGCCATTTTAGTCTAGGCCGGAACTGGTCCGGCCTAGTAAACGGTGGAGAAACTCTCCACTGTTCAAGCAAACAGTGGAGCAACGAGAGGAGAAGAAGGACGAGGATGGGAGGGGAGGGGAGGGGAGGGGAGAAGCTGACCTAGTGGTGGGGCTCACGATGGTGTTGACAGTGGCGCTGGTGGTTCTTCTTCCAAACGAGGTGATTGTGCATTGGGGAGGCTGCCTTTGGTTGGTGGTTCTTCATCTTCTTCTCTATGTGTTTTCTTTTTCTCTTTCTTCTCTTCTCTCTTTGTGTTTTCTCTTTTTTTCCTATTCATCTGTCCTCGTCCTCTTCTTCATTTATGTTTCTCTCCACTTTTCATCCCCTGTTTTCTTCCCTTTCTTTTTTTTTTTTCGTCCCTTTTCATCCTTTGATTTTTCTTCTGTTTTTTCATGTTTCTTTTTTGTCCCCCTTCTCACCTCTTGGTGAGGGGGTATTTATAAGGGGGAAAGGAGGAGAGAGCCACCCTACCCTTGTCCAGTCAAGTCAAACGAGTAAGGTGGTTGGGTGGCCACTGGGTAGCCGCCCGCAAGGCTTGTCTCCTTTGCCCCTTTCATCATGGTGGTAGGCCACAAGGGGGTGTGCATTGTGTCGGGTTTTTTAGGCAAATGGGAGAGAGGGGGAGAGAGAGAGAGAGAGAGAGAGAGGCGTTGTAAAGGAGGGGAAAAAACCTTCAAAACGGCAACGTTTCGTGTTTTATAACAGTGAATGAAACGATATCATTTTGTACAAAACATGTTGTTTTATTTAAAAGAAAATGGTGCCAAAAAGTCTTTATTTCCAAATCAGTCCTTAATTTTTTATTTGTTCAATCTAGTCCTTAATTGAGATTTTGGTTTTAAGAATCAATTTAATTGCATCCTTGCCAAATTCAAATGCCAGCTCTGAAGTTGGCTGCCTTTTTCATTTTAGTTCTTGGTTTTAAATTTGTGCATTTTGACCCTTAATTGTTCAACAAACTTTCAATTTCTTCAATTTATCCCCTAATTCGATCAATTTCAGCCGCTTTATTAGCTTTTTTTCCAGTTGGGTTCTTGGTTTTGGATTTCTTCAATCAAGTCCCTAATTGTCCATCAATCTTCAATATTTATGCAATTAAGCCCTTGATTTGACCAAATTAAATCTTAAAAGTTGTGATTCGACCCCTAAACTTTAATTTCTTCTAATTAAAGCCTAAATTAACTTTAAAAAATCATTTTATTTTGTAATTAAACCCTCCATAAATTCAATTAGACCTTAAACAAAATCTAATTGGTTTCTTAAACATCCAATTTTAAATTTTTCTTCCTCAAATTGAATTTTCTTTGTCAATAGGGCCTTCATCAGTTAAAAATTATTGTTAAATTTTAATCTTTGTATTTTTAAACTTCCTCAACCAATCTTTAGCTATTTTTTGGGCGCCTTTATGTCCTCTTCTCACTGTTATATATTTTTTGGTTTTCTTCTGACAATGTTTTTGATTTTTTGATTTTTTTTCTTTTTTCTTTTTGGTGTGGGGATTTAAAAATAGATAACAACATATCAAATTGAAAATTTTCAAAAAAATAACTATTGAAATCCACGTTGATATGTGAGAGGATGAACAGTAATTAACAATAAAAACACTACAGTAAAACCTCTTTTTTTTAGTTTATACTATAATTTTGGGAAGGAATTTGGTCCTTTAGGCCATTCTAGGGACGAACAATGCTGAGTATTTGGGCTGTTGAATGGTTAAGAAATTGGGTTTAATTTCTTTGTGTATTGTATTTAATTTTCATTGATCCGGTCTTTATCAATATATTTTCATAATAAATTTTGGATTTACTCATATCCCAAGCTTTGAAATGCCAAGTTGGAGGGAAAATATTTTTGGCAACAATCCTTGGTTGTCATGGTAAAACCATAGTTACGAAACTTGGCTCCGGGTTAATCTGGCCAACGGGTCGAGTCTTAGGTCACACGAGTTGACTCGAGTCAACCCAAAAAAAAAAAATATATATATATATATATATATTTGAGGTTTTAATATTTTATATAAAATAGTTAAGAAACTACATGTGTATGTAGTCTATATACGTACATGTGAGTAGAGAATATATATATATATATATATATATATCCCACGTGAAAAAGTTAAAGAATCATTCCATGTTTTTTATGGATATATATAGTTATTTTACATGAAAAATTAAAAAAAATTCACTATAAAACAATTTATAGAGCTGTAAGCTATAAATATAGTTATCCAATGGAAAAAGGTTAGGAAACATTTGATGGGTATAGGCTAGAAAAAGTTATAGAAAAGAATCTTGAAAAGCATTCCAACTATAAACAATCTCAAAACATAATTTTTTTAAAAACGTGGCTAGAAAAAATTATAGAAAAGAATCTTGAAAAGCATTCCAACTACAAATAATCTCAAAACATAATTTTTTTAAAGAACGTTTGTCTTCGCGGTCTAATCATGATTTTTACAAAATTTATTTTTTTCTTCAATTTAATTTTTATAATTTTTTTGATGTTATAATATTAAAAATAAATTTTAAAAAATAAAAATAATATTATTTTAATATATTTTAAAACGAAGCCACGATTACAATATAAAAGACAACCTAGTTAACAAGTATTGAAAGCCAACTTGATGTCGCTACCGCAGAGTTTGGATTTGTAGCAGGGTATCATGGTCACTGTTCAGGAACGTTGCAGAAAACAAGGCTGTATAAAACTAATCACTATTAGTAAAAGAAGAAAAAACAAAAAACAAAACAATAGCACTAGATTTATGGAATCCAAGTGATGGAACCAAGATGATTTTCTCCCTCTTTTATAGAATCAGCTACTCTCTTTTCTATCTCAAATTAAAAACTGAAAAAAAAAAATATTCTAGATCAAAAATGCAATTTTAAAAATTATAATAACTGAAAATATACCAGTTGAAAAGTTGGGGGGCAAGAGTTAACTTATAGCATCAATGTTGAAATCTTGTTTTTCATTTTGATCCCTTATCTTTAAATCTTGTCCTCTTTTAATAGAATAGAAGTAATTTGCTTTTAATTTGACCTAAAATAATCAAATCGAGTAAAAAATAATTTGATGAAATAAAAAAATACACCGCTCCAGTGTATATAATTATAAAATATGAGAGATTGCATAGGTTCTGAGCTATAGACACCGTTTAGAAAAGCGGTGCAAATCATGTTTCATAAAAATTCAATTTTTTTTTTTGCTAAAAATTAATTTTTTTATATGTTTTGGATCGTTTTAATGCGTTGATTTTAAAAAATAAAAAAATATATTATTTTGATGCATTTCGATACAAAAAACACTTTAAAAAGCAACCATAACTACACTCTCAAATAAGCACATATTAAAACCACCATGTTTTTTTATTTCCCTCTAATATTCGAATGAGAATGAATTATATTTGACACAAGACAAGCAATCAATTAGATCGGTGTAATGCATAAGATTTATTTATTTTTAAATATTGTACGTACATTTTAGTAAAGGATCCAGCTTCATGGCATATAAATTTCAATCTTTTAAATTTATATAAAACTAACTTCTTGAGATAATATTTTAATCGAAGTATTTATTAGTTCTTTTACGGAATTTATTTGAAGATTATTATAGTGTCCGCCAATACTTTTGTTATTTTTTTAGCATATTCCAATCTTATTTCTTTCTTGAAAGAAATAGTTTTCAATTTCTTTATTGAAAAACATTTATTTTATAAAAAAAATAACATAATATATATTAATCTTCACAACTCTGACTATAAATATTTAGAAACAATATTTTAATACAATAGATATAAATACTCATAATTATAACTACTTTATAATTTCATTTACAAAGTATTTATTTTTTAAAATTTTATATTTACTCTAGATTCATTAATCAAACTTGAATAATTATTATTATAAATAAAAATATATATTTTTACATAAATAAAGTCAATATTACATATAATCACTCCATTCACTATAGGATATATAAACTAACTATAAGAAGTAACGATTCATAACAGGAAACACTAACTATAAAAAGTACTTTTGTGACTGTTTAGTTTTAATCTGTTTCTTATTCATGATTTTTCATGATAAAAAATTTGTGGTTCGTGGCATCAGCTTTTACTAATTGGATAAAGATCCTGGGCTGATGAAGAGGAAGAAGCAGTCCATGGTCCCTCTGATGACTTCACGAGGGACTGAGTTTCACTTAAACTTTCATTGACAGAAGATTGAGCAAACTTGTTTTGTAAGGCCGTAGAAAACCCTGATGGATCACCCAATGTGCTTGGAACCATGACTAGTTCCTCGACATCAGTTTTTCCTTCAAGCATGCTTACTACTGTAGACATTGTAGGTCTAAGTGCTGGAGACTGATTTGTGCATAGCAGGGCTACATTGATCATTCTAACCACTTCTTTCTTGTTGAATTCAGACCCCAATCTTGGATCAACCATCTCCATTATGTCCCCATTTTTTTGTAAATATAGAGCCTGAAATAACCAAAAACAAAAACCTAGATACATAGCTGACTAAGAGTAAACATTAACAGACAATTAAGAGATTAAATGGGTATAACTTACCCTATCCAGAAGGCATACAAAATTTTCATCCCTCCTAAATTTGACGTTGTTCATCCCAGAAACAATTTCCAATGCTACAACACCAAAGCTGTATACATCTGCCTTGTAAGTTAAGTAACCATATAATGCATATTCCGGTGCCATGTATCCCCTGCACAGAAAGAATAACTCAGACATTTTACAAGTTTGCTTCACTAAAACATGTAAAAAAATGCTAAATGTCTATAGTTTGTTTTTGTTTTTGATAGGATTTCGAACCCTGGATGATAATGTGAATAGTATATTCGTTTACCATTATATGGTTACTAGATAGGGCATAACTTACCCTATCTAATATAATTTTACAATGAATTTTTATATTTTTAAAATAGAAAATACAAAGAAAAAATAACATATTTTCAGAAACGATATTTTTTATTTCTTATATTTAAAATATATTTATTAATCCAATTGCATTGAATAATTTCTCAAAATGAAATATCTTAAAGAATATCATTTCGAAGTTGGATTCCTGGGTGGCTCTATGAGATTCTGTGTGTTTTCTTATGCTTTTAATATGCTTAGATGAAAATTTAGCACATGTTGGTTTTCTAGTCCTCCATAATATTTGACCAAAATATTAGCTCTAATATCAATGTAAAAAAATAAAATAAAAATTTGTATGTATTTTTTATATTGAATCTAGCTCTAATATCAATGTAAAAAATAAAATAGAAATTTGAATGTATTTTTTATATTGCGAGAGTTGTTATAATTACGCTATTTTTAAAATATATTTATTAATCCAAACTTTTTCTTTTCTTTTCATATCCTAGATCACGACAACTATAGTTGACATAACTCATGTGACCGTTTGGGATCAAAGAATTTACATGAATCTAATGCTTGACTGTTCTAGCTCTTTGCTGCGATTTTAAGAACTCCATGGACAATCTAATTTACATCAAATTGTTTTAAATTTTTAATAAATAAAAAATATTATTTTAATATATTTTTAAATAAAAAATATTTTGAAATGTAATATTTATTATTGTTACAAATACCTCCTTTTTCTTTTCTTTTTAAATGAGGAGTGATGACTGCATTATCGAGGAGTATGGTGCAGCGAGGATTTTGGGCTCGTTTGGGAACGCGGCTACGGCTGCGTTCCCAAAAAATTTGAATTTTTTTTTTTTGCTAAAATTTAATATGATTTATATGTTTTGGATCGTTTTGATGTGCTGATGTCAAAAATAATTTTTAAAAAATAAAAAAACATCATTGTCATGTATTTTGACACGAAAAGTTATTTGAAAAGCACCCTGCAACCATACTGCCAAACACGCTCTTTGCAAATAAAAAAACTCCTGCTAGAAGAAGGCATCACAAGTGTATGTCTTCCTCTAAACATTAAAGAATCTGCCCATCTGAACCAAATTATATATATATATATATATATACACACCTTCATCAGGAGCAAGGCTCCCAACTTGGGCCTCCAGGTTAATTGCTCCCATGCAAAACATTAGTAGCATATGCATAAGTAAGCTAGATGTGACTCTCAATATATCAGAGAGTGCAGTATCCATCTTCCTTGGCCTGCAATCCACTTTAAGAGTTATTAGGCTGCCTGAAGAGAGCTTTATGCATTATTATAGTCGACCTTTCATCATGTGGTTCTTTCTTACCTTGTCTTATATGCTTTCAGCCAGTCACACCCCTATTAGGTATTACGTGTTGTTGGGCAGCCGACCTAATATTATTGAATTTTATTAGGCTGTTAGATATTTTTAATTTTATTTTATTTTTTTTAGATTTTTTATTTAATTTTTTTTGTTATACGATAAAGAAAATAAATGTATATTACTGTATAAAAATTAGGTGATGATATTTTTTTTTCGTTTGAAGTTGAGTTGAATTTTCTTATTAAAACATGTTTGTTTTTGCCTTTTAAAATTAAATACTTTAAATTTTTTTTGAATTTTTGAATTTTTTTATTTAATTCAAGTTAATATATTTTTTATATTTTTGTATTATTTTGATGTGATGATATAAAAAACCAATTTTAAAAAATAAAAAATATATTATCTCAATATATTTTAAAAAAATAATCATTACGTACGTAATAATATATCAGTTAGCATATTGACCTGTGCTCCACAGCAGGTTAATAACTATTTTTTTTCTAATGTAAAAATGTTTGAGTTAGGTTAAAAGCAAGGAATGTATTTGCATTATCACTATCTCTAACTAAAGTATTTTCTACAATAGCATCATGAATAGCGCATAATAGAGCAGCGCCAAGTATACTGACAACTAATTTGTTTCCTCTTTAATTTTTTTAAGATATTTTTAATTTTATTTTTTTTCCTCTTTAAATTTTTTTTATTTTCTCTTATTGATTTTTTTCATATTGTAAAAAGCAAATAAATTGATGTGATTTTTTTTATATTGTATAAAAGTTGAGTGATGATAATTTTTTGTCATTTTTAGATTGGATTGAATTTTCTTATTAAAGCATGTTTATTTTTGTGTTTCAAAAATATTTTTAAAAAAATTAAAATATTTTAATTTTTTTAAATTCAAATTAATATTTTTAATATTTTTAAATTATTGTAATATAATGATAGATATAAGAACAGCAACCAGACCCAAGTCTCTGCGGAGCCGGATTTAAAATTATTGGGTGTGGCTCTACATCTGGATTCAATGCATCCAAAATCATGCTCTACATCTAGATTCAATGCATCCAAAATCAATGAATTTTATATTTTTAAAATAAAAGATACAGAGAAAAGATGCTATATTTTCAGACATAATATTTTTTATTTTTTATTTTTAAAATATCCTTATAAAATATATTTATTAATTAATCCAATTGTATTGAATAATCTCTCAACATGAAATATCATAACGAATAGTCTCTCTTGGGTGGCTCTATGAGATTCCGTGTGTTGGTTTTCCAGTCCTCCACACTAAATTAATTATAATTAACTCTAAATTAATCTTTTGGCCATAATCAACGTTAAACTTAGTAGCAAAAACTTAATGAGAAATAGGTGCCAATTCGATGCATTAATCATCAATGATAATTGTAAATTGTCAAATAATCATGAAAACTACTTAAGTGTTATGCAAAATCTAATTAATAAATTTATATTATTTTTTAATATATTTTGTGAAATAAAACTCTATTAAAATAGAAATTTTTATTACTATTTTGTGTTTAATTTTATTAATTTAATCAAGAAAAAAATAGGATAATAAAATTAAAAAATAGGTAATATTCGGTTGTTAAAATTATATTATTTTGTTAAAAAATAACCTCAATCTAAGATTAAAACTACTAGATAAAACCCAACAAACATTTTTATATTACTTTCTAAAAATAATATGAGAAATATTATTAGGTCTAAATTTAATGCCTTCCACCATGATCATATGTCGAAAATAAATCCAAATACCGCAGGAATATCCAATAGCAGACATGATATCATTTACCAACACGTGTACAGTTAAAGTTGAAGCTAATGATTCTTTTTGTCGACGACTGGTGCTTATAAATTTCTCATCAATAATTCAGTGCTCATGCCAGGACAACATATCCTGCTTCGATCTAAATTCATGATAACCATTAACAAAAAAAAATTAAATAAATAAAAACTAAAAGATCTGTTTGGAAGTGTAATCTTTTTATATACTTTTTAAAAATATATTTTTCTTAAAAAATATATTTTTAGTATTTTTTATAATTTTAATGTATTAATATTAAAAATAACAAAAAAAATAAAATATATACTTATAAATCTATGTTTTCCTATTCTTAATTAAAAATATATCATTTTAAGCAAAAATTATTTAACTGATATTCATGGATTGTTTTGTATTTTTATCATTTTTTTCATAATCAAGTTAACTTTAAAGTAATTTAGTCATTTAACAAATATTAATATTAATAAAACAAAGTGATTCACATGTGAATTGCACATATTGGTGTTTGGCAGTCAAACAATGGCTTCTAGGTAGGCACTCGAGCCATCTCGATAACCTCTGCATCCCTAGGCAAAGTGTATGGCCAACGAATCTTTGGATTGGATCATTCATCTTTTTTTTTACTTTTTATTTTCTCCCTTCAAATTTTCAAAGCAACCATTTAATTTGATTTTTTTTAAAATTTTTTTTATTTATCAGATTTGATCGTTGTTCTTTTGATTGCTATTTATTTTATTTGAGATGATTTTTAAAATTGATTTTTTTAGGATTTCATTCTCCTTCAGTCTTTTTTTCCCTACAAAATTTGATTTATATTCTTGTAATTGTTATTTTTTCTACTGTGATAAATCTTAAAAATTGTGATGCGACCCCTAAACTTTAATTTATTCCAATTAAAGCCTAAGTTAACTTAAAAAATCAAATTTTCTTGCAATTAAACCCTCCATAAATTCAATTAAACCTTAAACAAATTCTAATTGGTTCCTTAAACATCCAATTTAAAATTTTTCTTCCTCAAATTGAATTTTCTTTATCAATAGAGCATTCATCAGTCAAAAATATATTGTCAAATTTTAATCTTTGTATTTTTGAACTTCCTCAACCAATCTTTGATAATTTTCTGGGTGCCCATGTGTCCTCTTTTCACTACTATATATTTTTTGGTTTTCTTCTGACAATTTTTTAGTTTTTTGATTTTTTTTTTGCGTGGGGACCTAAAAATAGATAACAACAAATCAAATTGAAAATTTCAAAAAATTCACTATTAAAATCCACGTTGATGAACAATAATTAACAATAAAAACACTACAATAAAACCTCTTTTTTTTTTAGTTTATACTATAATTTTGGAAAGGAATTTGGTCCTTTAGGCCATTCTAGGGACGAATAATGCTGAGTATTTGGGCTGTTGAATGGTTAAGAAACTACAGGTGCATGTAGTCTTTATATGTACATGTGAATAGAGGGGATATATATATATATATATGAAAAAGTTATGAAATCATTCTGTATTTTTTATGAATATATATAGTTATTCCACATAAAAAAGTTAGAAAAAATTCCATGAAAAAACATTTCATAGAATTGTAAGTTATAAATATAGTTATCCCACGTAAAAAAATTAAGAAACATTTTATAGGGTATAGGCTATGAAAAAAACAATGTGAGAACAAGGATTTGAAACTACCACCTCTTTGGATTTTGAAAGATTTGGATCTGTTGATTTGTAAAGCTCAAGGTTACTTGTCTTTTTAGAATATAAAAGCATGATGCCTTTTCCTTTGTCTTTGTCTTCCTGTTTAGATAGCAAAAAATTCTCTTCTTGAGGAATTCTAGCGGGGAATTTGAATTTTCTTTGATACATTCAATATCAGAATCGAAAATACTGAAAATAGCTTGCTGTGTGGCAAAAGATGTAAAGGTTTGCAACAATGGAAATGTGTCGGATAGACTAAGGTAGAGGATTTTTCTTGAGTCTATCATGTAAAAGGCTTGCAAATATGGCTGAGATTAAGGTAGAAGTATAAAATATAATCAAGACTTTCAAGAAATCTTTGTAATTGCTTGTTATGAAGGATTTGATATGGGGACTTGTCACCAAATTGGATTGACTTTCCATGGGAATAATTGTTACTGTAGGTTTATTAATCAAACTTAAATAATTATTATTATAAATAAAAATATATTTTTTTGCATAAATAAAGTCAATATTACATATAATCACTCCATTAACTATAGGATATATACACTAGCAATAATAAGTACTGATTAATGAGTAATGATTCATACCAGGAAACATGAATCACGAATAAAAGATAATAGCAATCTGTTTCTTATTCAGGATTTTTCATGATAAAAAAATTGTGGTTCGTGGCATCAGCTTTTACTAATTGGATAAAGATCCTGGGCTGATGAAGAGGAAGAAGCAGTCCATGGTCCCTCTGATGACTTCACGAGGGACTGAGTTTCACTTAAACTTCCATTGACAGAAGATTGAGCGAACTTGTTATGTAAGGCCGTAGCATACCCTGATGGATCACCCAATGTGCTTGGAACCATGACTAGTTCCTCGACATCAGTTTTTCCTTCAAGCATGCTCACTACTGTAGACATTGTAGGTCTAAGTGCTGGAGACTGATTTGTGCATAGCAGGGCTACATTGATCATTCTAACCACTTCTTTCTTGTTGAATTCAGACCGCAATCTTGGATCAACCATCTCCATTATGTCCCCATTTTTTTGTAAATATAGAGCCTGAAATAACCAAAAAAAATTTAGATATATATCTGACTAAGAGTAAACATGAACAGACAATTAAGAGACTAAATGGGCATAACTTACCCTATCTAGAAGGCATACAAAATTTTCATCCCTCCTAAATTTGACGTTGTTCATCCCAGAAACAATTTCCAATGCTACAACACCAAAGCTGTATACATCTGCCTTGTAAGTTAAGTAACCATATAATGCATATTCTGGTGCCATGTATCCCCTGCACAGAAAGAATAACTCAGAGACATTTTACTAGTTTGCTTCTCTAAAACATGTAAAAAATGCTAAATGTCTATTGTTTGTTTTTGTTTTCGATTGGCAAAAATATATTTCTTGCAGCCTAAACAGGATGTCGAACCCTGGATGATAATGTGAACCAGGCTAAACCTCTCCAAGGGTTAGTCTTAGAGGAACACAGCCATAGATGGGGAAACCCTGATCCACGAGAACCCTGCGGTGTGTGATTTGAACCCTAGATGCCTGCCTACCACATATTTTGAAGCTAGCCCCTTCCATCGGCACTTGAGCCCAGGTACAGCATCATACTGTTTAAGACTAAAAGCTATCTTGGATAAATGACAGTACTTGTGTGTTTTCCTTACTGTCTTCTTTTCAGGATTTTTCATGTGTTCAATAAACCCCGTGTTAATATCAGAAACTCACATTGTTCCAGCAACTCTGGTGTCGATGTGGGTGTTGTCCTCGTCATCAAGCTTGGCCATTCCAAAATCAGATATCTTGGCGTTCATGTCCTTGTCAAGAAGGATATTGGTACCTTTTATGTCTCTATGAACAATTTTGAGTGTCGACTCCTCATGCAGGAAAACCAGACCTTTCGCTATACTTATACATATCCTCTGCCTTGTACGCCAGTCTAGCTTCGTTGCCTTGATTTCCTTTGTCCCTGTAATCATCATGCATAAACCAACCCATCAGTTTCTTCCACACTAATTCTATCTATATGCCATTTAAAGAACTTGTTTTCTTTCTCATTACTTTACATAAGATACTATGGGGAAGTGATCAGAGGCCTACCGAACAAAACATGCGCAAGGCTATTGTTTTCCATGTATTCATATACCAGCAACAATTGCTTCCCCTCAATGCAACATCCATACAATCTAACAAGATTTGGGTGTTGCAAAGCAGAAATCATGCCTATCTCGTTCACAAACTCACGATTCCCCTGTTTTGATTTCGCTGAAAGCTGCTTAACCGCAATCCGAGTGCCATCTGATAGTACTCCCTGTAATGAGAATAATTTTAGACAGAAATAAGTTCACTTAGGCCATTCCTTGATGCTTCGATAAGAAAAAAGAAATCATATAGTAGACAAGTAGCTAGATGAAAACAAAAATCTGTACTATACCTTGTACACGCAGCCAAAACCACCTTCTCCAAGTTTGTTTGCTGGATCAAAGTCATTCGTTGCCGCTTTGATTTGTCTGAAGGTGAAGATACCAGTTAGCAGATCTAACCCAACAAGTTCTGCCCCGGGAACAAAAAGGATATGTATATATTAGTTCTTCTGCATGAATGATTCATCAAAGGAAGAACACAGATAGTTTTTGCAGTCCAATAAGTAAACACAATTGAGATTGCCAATTCCCATTGAAAAAACCATTGTTAGAGAGTAATATAAAACCATTCCTTTAGCTTCGCCAAGCAGCTTCAACCTTTGAATTGAGATAATTCTTTGACAAATGTATGCTTTCATGGATCGACATACAGCAAATAAGATGCAGAAAATTGCTTATTGCCATGTTATTTTAGTGACTGGATTCCTCACTAGAATTTGCGAAATCAAATAAATGTATCAGCTGTACCTCGATCCCTCGATTTCCTTCCTCCCAAATGACCTTTCCACCAAAGAGTGGATAGAAATATGAGAATGAGGAATAATGGCAAAACCACAGCTCCAGCGACAATGAATCTCTTCCTCCTGCCTTTATCAGGTGGCTTGAAGTCTAGGCAGAAATAGAATTGCAGCAAGAGAAAGTATTGTCAGATCACAGTACTAATTATTCCTTCATTACCATGTCATTCTATTATATGTCAACCTACCAGATTCCACATCAATGGCTGATATTAGAGGACCATATATTCCTTTTTTGGGAGACGTTGTGGTTCCTTTCCCAGCCCAATGAAGGCGGATCTCTAAAGCTCCATTGGTTACAGGTGCTGTATAATTATGAATGTATACCTTATCCACCCCTCCCGCTTCCTTCACTATATCAAAATCCTTCAGCACAACAATGTCCTGCGAGAACAATTCTTCAATTAAGCTGTCACCTATTGCATAAGGAATGAATCTATGATCTTTTAATTAATAGATACCTGAATATAAACATCAAATATCCGTCTTCCTAGACTGTAGTAGGATCTGTTATCCCTGATTACTATCTCTGCAAAGTGCAGCTTGATTTTGTAATTCCCATTTACCAGACAGGGAACGTGGTATGTGAGAGACAAAGGAGTGAGGCGTGCATTTGTGTACAATACAGAGTTGTCCATTCTGAGCATGGACTTGTTTTGTGCTATGTAGTTATCCAATGAAGCAGGAACATCCCAGATATGTCCTGTGGTACTTGTTTGCCAATCCTCTCTTTTGGACGCATATTTTGCTGCACCTCCTGGCTCATTATCTGCTTCGTAGATGGTGTTTCCAATGGTGGCTTCTGGTCCCCCACAATTTATGTGCACTGAATATCGCTCTATTCATAGAAATAAAAATGGTCATGGCCACCGATATGATTAAACAGATTATAACACAAGAAATGTTAGGATCAGACCGTACGCTAAATCGGAGCAAACAGAACAGAAACAAAAGATTTTGTGATGCAGGAGCATCCTTTTCCTCCTAGAGTGGAAATCGTGGTGGGACCCACGATGTAAATGCCCACATAATAGGACCTTTATATTTATTATCTAGTGAACATAGGAATAAGTTTGTCCGTTAACATTTGTCTAGGCTTTTGGGATCAACTGGTTGTTTATTCCTACACCAGTTGAAGGTCTTAGATTCGATTTCTTTCCAGAGGAGGATGATGCAGAGCATCATCTTCCTCTTGGGATGGAAATCCTAGTGGTCGGATGCATGATGGGGTAGCCACACGGAAAAGGACCATTGAGTTTATGACTGAGATGCTATGATCCAACGAATATAGAAATAAATATATAGTCTAGGCTGACAGGTTGTTCCTGCATCATTTTTCTGTCTACTTTCAGGTGAAATATAAAAGCGTACAAATTTAAGAGTACCTTCAGAACAAGCACTCAGGCACTCAACAGGTTTCCTGGAAAGATTGGCCAGATAGAATCATCAGCTTATTTAAAAGAAATGACAGAGAAGAAGAAAATAAAATGATCTATGTTTTAGATATTTATCAAAGTAGAAGCTTACGAATAGTTCCCTCCCCAAGTACTTTTGAATAGATTTCTGGCAAGACACGAAGAGTTAAGTTTTGTAGGTTATGAAGTGAACGGTGATGTGAAAAGAAGCAGACTTTCAAAATCAAAGGCAAGGCAAGGAAAATGAAATCAATCTTACAGTGTTTCTCTACATTTTGCTTCCGAAGTAAAATTGTTGTAAGAAAGATCGATTTCGCTGCACACAAAGATAGCTTCCTTAAACATTCAGCCAGTATTTCTGATTTTTTTAGAAAATTGCATGCACATGTTAGCTTTTGGTTGCTATCTCAATGCAGAAGAGATGAATAGACAGAAGAGATGAAGACAGTTGTGATATAAAGAACATGTCCTCACCTCACGTCTTTTCTGATTTTAACAGATAAAAATTCAATCCAAAACTATACAAATTTATTTTTATATCTTCATCTTCGTTACTGTAACAAAACACATTTTTGTCCCTACTGTATTTGTCCTTTCTTTTCTAGGACAATAACTAAATGAAACCTTGGAGATAGTTTGATCATTCATGCACGCTGTACTGAAAACTATCTGGAAACTTCTCATCAGTATAGCTCTTCAAAGACTAGGACATATTATTAAACCTACAGACACGCATCTGTTATAGGATAAGGGAAACCTGAAGTTCATGATTAAGCTTTTGAGTTGAGAATGTTCGATAAAGGCGAACTGAAGTTGATCATTTCTATCTTTCAGGGGAGAGTTAATGGATAAAATATTCAATAGTTCTAATTGAGTAAAAAGAAAATATATTACAAACAAAAATCTCAAAAATCATAATTTATATCAGAAATTAAAAAAAGAACTAACATACTAGCGAGTATCTCTTTTGTCGATCCAATCTGGGATGGGCCCTGTAAGCATGTTCCTTGTAAGATACCTATGCAGAAAGTAAAAATTGTCATTTGGTTGAACATTTGTCCAAGGCTATCATTGTTAAAGACTGTCTGGAGGACAAGTTTATCATCATAATTGCTGTACTCTACCATGAGAATAACTTGAAAAAGATTGAGCTATCGGCTCAGCTCTGGTCAACATTTTTATTAAAAAAAATTAATTTTGTTCCATTCTTTTCACAAGATATTGACCCGATCAGGTTTGGACAGGGTTTGGCCAGGTTGAATAGGTTTGACAGTTCAATGTCTTGTATGGTTCAACTAGAATCTTGGCCCTGGTCATGCTCCGAGTCCTGGATTTTCTTGGACTAGTTGTCTGACTGGTTTAGGTTTAATAATTATGCTTTCATATGGCAAACATTAATTTCAGAAGGTAATATAATATAGTATACTTACATTTTCTCCAAGCTTTTTAGGCCATCATAATTTGTTGGAAGTGAACCATTTAATCTGTTGAAACTGAGATCCCTGTTTTCGAAAAGAAGAGGAAAAAAAAGGGTAAAGACCATGGTTCATAATGCATTTTGAAAGTTATTTACAAATAATAATGTAGCTGCAATCTAAAGACAGCAGCTCTAAGTATCCATGAGATTCACACTTCAATCTTCATGTAGATGAATGACAGAATGGATGATATACAAGGGATAGAGTAAATTACAAAATTTTCAGCTGTGCCATTCTGGTCAAATATATAGGAAAATTTCCTGACAAGTTGCAGTTGCTCAACATCCTGCAATATACATTAATTTCATGTGAGCTAAATATATACTGTGTTGTAAATTAAATTGATCCTGGTATGAGAGTATCAGCTGCAAGAATAACTCACAGATACTTAATGCCTGCTATAGATTCTAGGTTGGGAAACTCTGAACCATCTCCAAGTAAGTTGCTTATTTTTCTGCTCAATATTAGCCGACATATAAATGTGAGATGTTCAGGATTAAAGTTGTAACTGAGACCATAAATTTAAAACAAATATCTTACAGATCAGTTAGATTAGTCAAGAGAGATACGCTTGAAGGAATGGGTCCAGTGAAACCACCAGCTTGGATCTCTCTGTTAATACAAAATTAAAGGGGGATTAGGGTTCTGCTTCAGTGATGAGATTCGGAGCTTGTGGTAGAAACTAGCACGTACAATATATCAAGTTGTTTCCAGCTCTGAATAAAATCAGGTATTCCTCCAGTGAAGTTATTGCTGCTAAGCCTTCTGCTTTCGCCGAACGGAAAACACAGAATCAAGAAACTTTGAGAGTAAAGAGATGCATCTGTAATATCAAATGCTGCAACTAATGAGTATGATACACAATAACCATGTGAAATGAGAACCTACAGTTCCTTCAAACCGGCAAGATTAGTGAGAGCAGGGGGTAACTCTCCAGTGAGATAATTGGCACTGAGAGTTCTGCAATCACAAAAGGAGAAAAACACTTAGCATTCAATAATCAGTTAGGACTTAATTTCTAATACAAAAGGTTGAATGAACTGACAGATTCTCCAGGTTAACCAAGCCTCCAAGCTCAGGGGGGACAGTTCCAGAAAACATATTGTTCTGAACGTTCCTGCATAAATGCCATCTCTCAGGATTACTCCTGACTAGACAATTGAACAGATTTAAATAAAATAAAAAAGACAAGAAATTGACTAGTAGAAAAATGCATACAAGGATCTAAGTGTGGTAATCCTTCCCAGAGAGCTAGGAATTTTTCCTGTCAAGTTATTCACGCCGATAGACCTGTTGTTTATACAATCTATTAATTATGAGTAAGCAATTCCTTGGCTAGAAAACATGAAAGCAGTATTTTCTTACAATATTTCCAGCTTGGTATTAGCCCATTCAGATGGTATATTGCCACTCAGGTAGTTGGCCCAGAGATCTCTGCAGAGCAGATAGAGTTCTAATAAAATCCAATCATACGATGCAAATTCACGGTACTCAATCTGTAGAAATGTAGTAATTTGAAGCACTGCTTACAGATGTTTAAGTTGTGGTAGTTTCTCGATAGCTTTTGGGAGACTGCCATCAAGATCTTGCCTTTTGAGATATCTGCATTGCAAGAACACATGGACCCATCAATTCCTCAATACAAGGTAAGAATTCAAAACTTTCAACCATTGCAAATCAACAATCATATGTCAAGAAAATACAAGACATAACTACAACAGCCAATGGAATAGAAAACCAAATTTTTGACTTACGCTAAAAAATTTATATCATTCTCTAACACACATCTAAAATGAAAATCTCGAGATTTAAGATCCACACAACTTTATGCTTAATTTTTATCAAATAGAATAATAAGAATGATAAGATTCGAATTCATCATTACTTGGTCAATAAAACTATGTTGTTATGTTAAATAAACATTAAATGAGATTCCAAAATAATATTTATATTATTTTCCGACAAACTCAGTTTTTCTTCAAACTCTTAAGCCTAAACCTCTGACAATTGCTCAATTTTCTTTGCTGGAGATCCTTTCTTTGCTATTCAAGACATTTTCAGCATGATTAAGTTTTCCTTGAGATCCTTATCATACTTGTTTTTAGATAATTTTACTGCTAATGAATTTATCCGAATTTCTTGATATAAAATTCAACTATCGAAATGGGGTTTCTGAAGAGACTTTATACACCACAACTATTCCTCCATTCCCTGAACTGGCCCCATCAGAATCCTTCAGACCTCAAATTAAAATTGAAAATAAAAGCATGGAGTGGTAAGTGAAGAGATATACATGGCAATAACGCGGCACACACCCCCAGGAAATGAGCAGTTGCAAACAACTTTATTGTCAGCATCTGGCTTTGGAGGTAAAATTGTATCATTGCACAGTTTCATATTGCGATTCCAGCCTTTTTTGCCCAGTTGTGTTGCTACTTCAAGTAGAGCTTCCACTGCATAAATCAAAATTAAATCTCAACTTCTAATTCTGGGATGATTAGTTGCAGGTGGCTTCTACAATGCCTTGCCAAGAAATGTTTGCAAAAAACACAGAATTCTGTAAGAAAATCACTGCATGATGCCATTACTAACATGGTTACAGAATCCGGCAATACAATCAAGTTTGATGACTGCATTATCGAAGAGTATATATGATGCAGTGAGGATTTTGCAGATAAAAAAACTCCTGCTAGAAGAAGGCATTACAAGTGTATGTCTTCCTCTAAACATTAAAGAATCTGCCCATCTGAACCAAATTAAAAATATATATATGTACCTTCATCAGGAGCAAGGCTCCCAACTTGGGCCTCCAAGTTAATTGCTCCCATGCAAAACATTAGTAGCATAAGCATAAGTAAGCTAGATGTGACTCTCAAAATATCAGAGACTGCAGTAGCCATCTTCCTTAGTCTGCAATCCACTTTGAGTTAGTAGGCTGCCTGGAGAGAGCTTTATGCATCATTATAGTTGACCTTTCAGGATGATGTGGGGTCTTTCTTAAGTTGTCTTATATATATATATATATATATATATATATATATATATAAGCCCACACTTCTTCAAGTATACCTTTGTCTGTACTAGACCACTTGTGCCCTTGCATTTTATCTCTTAGTCAACGGGAAGATTGATAATAATAAATATCATTGGGAAATTGGAGAGGAAGTATCCGACTATATAATTCTTTGAATCCACAAAACAATGAAAGAGACTCATTGTATATAAATATTTCATCTTCGAGCCTCACTGGTAGTTTCTTAAAAAGATAGTGTATTAACGTTTTATTAGCTATCGTTTAGTTATTGTCCCGTGATAATAGAAACAAAAATAATAGAACCAAAAATATATTTAATTAAAAAAATAAACATATAAAAATAAACTTGTTTTTAAAATAATTTTATAGTGAATTTTTGTATTTTTAAAATAAAAATATAGAAAAGAGATACTATATTTTCAGAAACAATATTTTTTATTTTTTATTTCTAAAATATTTTTGTAAAATATATTTATTAATCCAATTGTATTGAATAATATCTCAAAATGAAATATCTTAAAGAATATCATTTCAAAGATGGATTCCTACCAGTCTCTCTTGGGTGGCTCTATGAGATTCCTTCTGTTTTTTCTATGGAATCTTAAGCTTTTAGTATGCTGAGATGAAAGTTTATCACATGTTGGTTTTCTAATTAATGAATTTATATTATTTTTTAAATAATATCCAATAGCAGACATGATATCATTTACCAACACGTGTAAGGCTAAAGTTGAAGCTAATGATTCCTTTTGTCGACGACTGGTGCTTATAAATTTCTCATCAATAATTCAGTGCTCATGCCAGGACAACATATCCTGCTTCGATCTAAATTCATGATAACAATTAACAAAAAAAAAAATTAAATAAATAAAAACTAAAAGATCTGTTTGGAAGTGTAATGCTTTTATATACTTTTTAAAAATATATTTGTCCTAAATATTTTTTATAATTTTAATATATTAATATTAAAAATAACAAAAAAAAATAATATGTAAAAATATTATTTTAATATGTTTTCAAATAAAAATCACTTTTTAAAAGCTATAATGCACTACATCATCAAAGAGGTAATGTTTTTACTTTATATCATCTCACAAAATTAATATTTTCTTTTGTTATTTTGTCCCTTTATTTTTTTAAAAAAATCTATATTTCCCTATTCTTAATTAAAAATATATCCTTCTAAGCAAAAAGTATTTAACTGATATTTATGGGTTTTTTGTATTTTTATCATTGTTTTTTTCATAATCAAGTTAATTTAAAAGTAATTTAGTTATTTAACAAATATTAATATTAATAAAACAAAGTGATTCACATGTGCATTGCACATATTGATGTTTGGCAATCAAACAATGGCTTCTGGGTAGGCATTCGAGTCATCTCGATAGCCTCTGCATCCCTGGGCAAAGTGTATGGCCAACGGACCTTTGGATTGGTTCATTCAACTTTTTTTTCAATTTCTTTTTTCTTTTCTCCTTGGTTTCCATGTCTAACCCTTTAAATTTTCAAAGCAACCATTTAATTTGATTTTCCTTTCAATTTGGTCCATCTTTATAGAATTGGATTTTTTTTCAATTTCATCCTCCTTTAATTTTTTTTTATCTATCGATTTGGTCATCATTTTTTTTATTGCTATTTATTTTATTTGAGATGGTTTTTAAAATTGAATTTTTTAGGATTTCATTCTCCTTCAGTTCTTTTTCCTACAAGATTTGATTTATATTCTTTTAATTGTTATTTTTTCTACTGTGATAAATTTTTTAATTTGATTTTTTTTTCAATTTCATCTTTCAACATTAAATTGGCTGGAAATTAAGCTTATTGATTAAGCATGGGTTGAGGATTTCATGAGTTGCGGATTTTGAAGATTAACTCAGGTTTAGGAGATTCTCTAGAATTTGCTTGGTTGTTTTTTTCAATTTTTAAGCTCATGTTTTTTTTAGTTTCATCCATTGATATTTATTTAATTAGAGATTAGACTTTGTTATTTTTTATTTTTTTTCTATATGAATTTTCACCGGGTTTGAAAATGACCAGGGTTTTTCTTATAGGATATATAGATGGTATTATTATAGGATTCCAATTCATCCCATAGTTGTTTTTTTAGTTTTCTGTAGTAAGCCGTAACAATCATATGACCTTGAGTAAGGTAAGAAATATCTCATTCAATTTGAAAAATACAAAGAGCATTGCCTTGTGAAAAACGATCTCTAAGTTCTTTCTATACTTCTTGTGTTGTGGTTGAAAAAATAACATTGTCTGCAATGTCTTATGTGAGTGAATTAAGGGTAAAAAAAATCATATTATTGTATTTTTTCCATAAGGCATATTCATCTAGCTTGTTTGTTTCAATGACATGGAAATGGTTCCATTTATAAAACCTAGCTTGGATTTGGCATTCAACAAAATCATCGTGGTCGTGCACCATACAAGAGGCTTTGAGATGAGCACCATATCTAGATGATCTGAATGGTACAAAGAATATGGATTGTTGTTTAATGGTTGATGTTCCTCCATGATGATTGATAGTAGCAGGAAAAAAAAAAGAATTACTAGAAAGGTTAGGGTATTAAACCTAACTCTAATACCATGTAAAGAAAATAAAATAGAAATTTATATGTATTTTGTATTAGGAAACATTTACTTTATATAAGAGAGTTGCTATAATTATGCTTTTTTATTATAAGTAGTCTAAGTGTAAAAGGAAATTAAAAATAATTACAGGAAAATTACATTAAATAAAATATATTCTCTTTGAATGAACATATATTTTCTAATACACAGAGCATTCTCCATCATTCTATACTGCTATAAAACAAATGGTTGTTTGGATTAGTTTTCTTTTACCACCTTAACATATAATAGTGAACATCATAAGTTCAGGCAAGCAAACACATCGAAAAACCTGATGGGATTAGAGAACATCAACACCATAACAATTATAAGGCAAACCAAACACCAAGCAGGCTTATCTTAGATAGGGCGTACTAGGGGTGCTAAAACCTTCTCTTTACGCAACTAGTCCCTTGCCTTAGAATCTCCGAAAGACCAGTTAGGTTTCCTAATGACTATAATACTAGGTAGCGACTCCCTTTTTCACAAAACAAAGACCCTGACATCATTCCCTGCTCTCGGGAAGGGTCGCCGCAACGTCGCGCTCTTGCGAGGGTGCGACAAAGGGGAAAAACCTTCTTGTCCTGCCTGCAACGCGTCTAGGTGAAGAAGATGGCAAGTAGTGCCATCAAAATGGCATCGTTTCGTCTGTCTTTTTTTATAACAGTGAATGAAACGACGTTATTTTGTACAAAATGTGTTGTTTAATTTAAAAGAAAATGACGCCAAAAAATCTTTGTTTCCAAATCAGTCCTAAATTGAGATTTTGGTTTTAATAATCAATTCAATTGCATCCCAGCCAAATTTAAATGTTAGCTCTGAAGTTAGTCCCCTTTTTCACTTTAATCCTTGGTTTTGAATTTGTGCATCTTGACCCTCAATTATTCAACAAACTTCCAATTTCTTCAATTTAGCCCCTGATTCAGTCAATTTCAGCCCCTATATTAGCGTCTTTTTCAGTTTGGTCCTTAGTTTTGGATTTCTTCAATCAAGTCCCTAATTGCCCATCAAATTTCAATATTTACACAATTAAGTCCTTGATTTGACCAAATTAAATCTTATTAAATATTAAAAATTGTGATGCGACCCCTAAACTTTAATTTCTTCCAATTAAAGCCTAAATTAACTTTAAAAAATCAAATTTTCTTGCAATTAAACCCTCCATAAATTCAATTATACCTTAAACAAATTCTAATTGGTTCCTTAAACATCCAATTTTAAATTTTTCTTTCTCAAATTGAATTTTCTTTATCAATAGAGCCTTCATCAGTCAAAAATATACTGTCAAATTTTAATCTTTGTATTTTTGAACTTCCTCAACCAATCTTTGGTCATTTTCTGGGTGCCCCCGTGTCCTCTTTTCACTGCTATATATTTTTTGGTTTTCTTCCGACAATGTTTTTTATTTTTTTGATTTTTTTTGTGTGGGGACCTAAAAATAGGTAATAACAAATCAAATTGAAAATTTCAAAAAATTCACTATTAAAATCCACGTTGATGAACAATAATTAACAATAAAAACACTACAATAAAATCTCTTTCTTTTTTAGTTTATACTATAATTTTGGAAAGGAATTTGGTCCTTTAGGCCATTCTAGGGACTAATAATGCTGAGTATTTGGGCTGTTGAATGGTTAAGAAACTACAGGTGTATGTAGTCTTTATATGTATATGTGATCCCGCATGAAAAAGTTAAGAAATCATTCTGTATTTTTTATGGATATATATAGTTATTCCACGTAGAAAAATTAAGAAAAATTTCATGGGAAAACATTTCATAGAGTTGTAAACTATAAATATAGTTATCCCACATGAAAAGATTAAGAAACATTTTATGGGGTATAGGCTATAAAAAAAATATGTGAGACCAAGTATTCACAAATTAACTTTATATTTCTTGGGTTTATTAAACAAAAATATAAAGAAAAAAAAGAGTTCAGGTCTCACCCGGGTTATACCGAGTTACCCGAGTTTAGACTATTTAAAACCCGGCCGAGGCCCCGGGTCGCCTAGGTCTCACTTCAACTCCCGGGCTAGGTCGGGTTTTATATTTATGGGTAAAACTCATGTCAAATCTTTTGAAAATTGTTTTATGAAAAATATTACTGAAAATTGTTTTGCTTTGGAAATTATTTTGAGGAGTTTTTGATATCACCGCCTCTTTGTTTGGGAAAACGGTTTGAAGAGGAGCATCTGGATTCGAAACTAGCACCTCTTTGGATTTTGAAAGATTTGGATCTGTTGATTTGTAAAGCTGAAGGTTACTTGTCTTGATCAAAATTTGTTTTTCTTACAAAGAGGATTCTTCTTTTACTTCAGAGAATGCAGACACTAATTTTATCTTCATCTGAAACCATTTGAGCCCATGATCTGGACTTTTGTTTCTACTTTTTTTAGAATATAAAGGCATGATGCCTTTTCCTTTGTCTTTGTCTTCCTGTTTAGATTGCATTGGGTCGTCTTCCCTGCAAAAAATTCTCTTCTTGAGGAATTCTAGCGGGGAATTTGAATTTTCTTTGATACATTCAATATCAGAATCGAAAATACTGAAAATAGCTTGTTATGTGGCAAAAGATGTAAAGGTTTGCAACAATGGAAATGTGTCGGATAGACTAAGGTAGAGGATTTTTCTTGAGTCTATCATGTAAAAGGCTTGCAAATATGGCTGAGATTAAGGTAGAAGTATAAAATATAATCAAGAGTTTCAAGAAATCTTTGTAATTGCTTGTTATGAAGGATTTGATATGGGGACTTATCACCAAATTGGATTGACTTTCTATGGGAATAATTGTTAACGAATCTTTAACTTAGTTTTTTAGTAACGGTTTTTAATTATTATTATTATTTATTTTATAAAAAAAATAATATAATATATATTAGTCTCTATAACTTTGGTTATGAAATTTTAGAAACAATATTTTAATGCAATAAAAATACTTATAATTTTATTTATAAAGTATTTATGTGTCAAAAATTTTATATTTATTCTAGATTCATTAGTCAAACTTAAATAATTATTATTATAAATAAAAAAAATATTTTTGCATAAACAAAGTCAAAATTACATATAATCACTCCATTAACTATAGGATATATACCAGGAAACATGAATTGCTAATAAAAGATAATAGCAGTAGTGTAATTTTGTGACTGTTTAGTTTCAATCTGTTTCTTATTCATGATAAAAAATTTGTGGTTCGTGGCATCAGCTTTTACTAAATGGATAAAGATCCTGGGCTGATGAAGAGGAAGAAGCAGTCCATGGTCCCTCTGATGACTTCACGAAGGACTGAGTTTCACTTAAACTTCCTTTGACAGAAGATTGAGCAAACTTGTTATGTAAGGCCGTAGCATACCCTGATGGATCACCCAATGTGCTTGGAACCATGACTAGTTCCTCGACATCAGTTTTTCCTTCAAGCATGCTCACTACTGTAGACATTGTAGGTCTAAGTGCTGGAGACTGATTTGTGCATAGCAGGGCTACATTGATCATTCTAACCACTTCTTTCTTGTTGAATTCAGACCGCAATCTTGGATCAACCATCTCCATTATGTCCCCATTTTTTTGTAAATATAGAGCCTGAAATAACCAAAAACAAAAACCTAGATACATAGCTGACTAAGAGTAAACATTAACAGACAATTAAGAGATTAAATGGGTATAACTTACCCTATCCAGAAGGCATACAAAATTTTCATCCCTCCTAAATTTGACGTTGTTCATCCCAGAAACAATTTCCAATGCTACAACACCAAAGCTGTATACATCTGCCTTGTAAGTTAAGTAACCATATAATGCATATTCCGGTGCCATGTATCCCCTGCACAGAAAGAATAACTCAGACATTTTACAAGTTTGCTTCACTAAAACATGTAAAAAAATGCTAAATGTCTATTCTTTGTTTTTGTTTTTGTTTTCGATAGGCAAAATTATATTTCTTGCAGCCTAAACAGGATGTCGAACCCTGGATGATAATGTGAATAGTGTATTCATTTAGAGGAACACAGCCATAGATGGGGAGGCCCTGATCCATGAGAACCCTGCAGTGTGTGATTTGAACCCTAGATGCCTGCCCACCACATATTTTTAAGCTAACCCCTTCCATCGGCACTTGAGCCCAGTTACAGCATCATACTGTTTAAGACTAAAAGATATCTTAGATAAATGACAATACTTGTGTGTTTTCCTTACTGTCTTCTTTTCAGGATTTTTCATGTGTTCAATAAACCCCGTGTTAATATCAGAAACTCACATTGTTCCAGCAACTCTGGTGTCGATGTGGGTGTTGTCCTCTTCATCAAGCTTGGCCATTCCAAAATCAGATATCTTGGCGTTCATGTCCTTGTCAAGAAGGATATTGGTACCTTTTATGTCTCTATGAACAATTTTGAGTGTCGACTCCTCATGCAGGAAAACCAGACCTTTCGCTATACTTACACATATCCTCTGCCTTGTACGCCAGTCTAGCTTCGTTGCCTTGATTTCCTTTGTCCCTGTAATCATCATGCATAACCCAACCCATCAGTTTCTTCTTCACTAATTCTATCTATATGCCATTCAAAGAACTTGTTTTCTTTCTCATTACTTTACATAAGATACTATGGGGAAGTGATCAGAGGCCTACCGAACAAAACATGCGCAAGGCTATTGTTTTCCATGTATTCATATACCAGCAACAATTGCTTCCCCTCAATGCAACATCCATACAATCTAACAAGATTTGGGTGTTGCAAAGCAGAAATCATGCCTATTTCGTTCACAAACTCACGATTCCCCTGTTTTGATTTCGCCGAAAGCTGCTTAACCGCAATCCGAGTGCCATCTGATAGTACTCCCTGTCATGAGAATAATTTTAGACAAACAAAATAAGTTCACTGAGCCCATTCCTTGATGTTTCGATAAGAGAAAATAAATAATATAGTAGATAAGTAGCTAGACGAAAACAAAATTCTGTACTATACTTTGTAGACGCAGCCAAAACCACCTTCTCCAAGTTTGTTTGCTGGATCAAAGTCATTCGTTGCGGCTTTGATTTGTCTGAAGGTGAAGATACCAGTAAGCAGATCTAACCCAACAAGTTCTACCCAAGGAACAAAGAGGATATGTATATATTAGTTGTTCTGCATGAATGATTCATCAAAGGAAGAACACAGATGGTTTTTGCAGTCATACAAGTAAACAGCATTGAGATTGATAATTCCATTGAAAAAACCATTGTTAGAGAGTAATATAAAACCATTCCTTTAGCTTTGCCAAGCAGCTTAAACCTATTGGATTGAGATAATTCTTTGATAAATGTATGCATTCATGGATAGACATACAACAAATAAGATGCAGAAAATTGCTTATTGCCGTGTTATTTTAGTGACTGGATTCCTCACTAGAATTTGCAAAATCAAATAAATGTATCAGCTGTACCTCGATCCCTCGATTTCCTTCCTCCCAAATGACCTTTCCACCAAAGAGTGGATAGAAATATGAGAATGAGGAATAATGGCAAAACCACAGCTCCAGCGACAATGAATCTCTTCCTCCTGCCTTTATCAGGTGGCTTGAAGTCTAGGCAGAAATAGAATTGCAGCAAGAGCAAGTATTGTCAGATCACAGTACTAATTATTCCTTCATTACCATGTCATTCCATTATATGTCAACCTACCAGATTCCACATCAATGGCTGATATTAGAGGACCATATATTCCTTTTGTGGGAGACCTTGTGGTTCCTTTCCCAGCCCAATGAAGGCGGATCTCTAAAGCTCCATTGGTTACAGCTGCTGTATAATTATGAATGTATACCTTATCCACCCCTCCCGCTGCCTTCACTATATCAAAATCCTTCAGCACAACAATGTCCTGCGAGAACAATTCTTCAATTAAGCTGTCACCTATTGCATAAGGAATGAATCTATGATCTTTTAATTAATAGATACCTGAATATAAACATCAAATATCCGTCTTCCTAGACTGTAGTAGGATCTGTTATCCCTCATTACTATCTCTGCAAAGTGCAGCTTGATTTTGTAATTCCCATTTACCAGACAGGGAACGTGGTATGTGAGAGACAAAGGAGTGAGGCGTGCATTTGTGTACAATACAGAGTTGTCCATTCTGAGCATGGACTTGTTTTGTGCTATGTAGTTATCCAATGAAGCAGGAACATCCCAGATATGTCCTGTGGTACTTGTTTGCCAATCCTCTCTTTTGGACGCATATTTTGCTGCACCTCCTGGCTCATTATCTGCTTCGTAGATGGTGTTTCCAATGGTGGCTTCTGGTCCCCCACAATTTATGTGCACTGAATATCGCTCTATTCATAGAAATAAAAATGGTCATGGCCACCGATATGATTAAACAAATTATAACACAAGAAATGTTAGGATCAGACCGTACGCTAAATCGGAGCAAACAGAACAGAAACTATTAAGATTTTGTGATGCAGGAGCATCCTTTTCCTCCTAGAGTGGAAATCATGGTGGCACCCACAATGTAAATGCCCACATAATAGGACCTTTATATTTATTATCTAGTGAATATGGAAATAAGTTTGTCCGTTAACATTTGTCTAGGCTTTTGTGATCAACTGGTTGTTTATTCCTACACCAGTTGAAGGTCTTAAATTCGATTTCTTTCCAGAGGAGGATGATGCAGAGCATCATCTTCCTCTTGGGATGGAAATCCTAGTGGTCGGATGCATGATGGGGTAGCCACACGCAAAAGGACCATTGAGTTTATGACTGAGATGCTATGATCCAACGAATATAGAAATAAATATATAGTCTAGGCTGACAGGTTGTTCCTGCATCATTTTTCTGTCTACTTCCAGGTGAAATGTAAAAGCGGATAGCTTTACAAATTTAAGAGTACCTTCAGAACAAGCTCTCAGGCACTCAACAGGTTTCCTGGAAAGATGGCCAGATAGAATTATCAGCTTATTTAAAAGAAATGACAGAGAAGAAGAAAATAAAATGATCTATGTTTTAGATATTTATCAAAGTAGAAGCTTACGAATAGTTCCCTCCCCAAGTACTTTTGAACAGATTTCTGGCAAGACAAGAAGAGTTAAGTTTTGTAGGTTATGAAGTGAACCGTGATGTAAAAGGAAGCAGACTTTCAAAATCAAAGGCAAGGCAAGGAAAGGAAAATGAAATCAATCTTACAGTGTTTCTCTACATTTTGCTTCCGAAGTAAAATTGTTGTAAGAAAGATCGATTTCGCTGCACACAAAGATAGCTTCCTTAAACATTCAGCCAGTATTTCTGAATTTTTTAGAAAATTGCATGCACATGTTAGCTTTTGGTTGCTATCTCAATGCAGAAGAGATGAATAGACAGAAGAGATGAAGACAGTTGGGATAGAAAGGACATATCCTCACCTCACGTCTTTTCTGATTTTAACAGATAAAAATTCAATCCAAAACTATACAAATTTATTTTTATATCTTCATCTTCGTCACTGTAACCAAACACATTTTTGTCCCTACTGTATTTGTATTTGTCCTTTCTATTCTAGGACAATAACTAAATGAAACCTTGTAGATAGTTTGATTATTCATGCACAGCCGTACTGAAAACTATCTAGCAACTGGGAAGGATAATCTGATTTCCAGCTTCTCATCAGTATAGCTCTTCAAAGACTAGGACATATTATTAAACCTACAGACACGCATCTGTTATAGGATAAGGGAAACCTGAAGTTCATGATTAAGCTTTTGAGTTGAGAATGTTCGATAAAGGCGAACTGAAGTTGATCATTTCTATCTTTCAGGGGAGAGTTAATGGATAAAATATTCAATAGTTCTAATTGAGTAAAAAGAAAATATATTACAAACAAAAATCTCAAAAATCATAATTTATATCAGAAATTAAAAAAAGAACTAACATACTAGCGAGTATCTCTTTTGTCGATCCAATCTGGGATGGGCCCTGTAAGCATGTTCCTTGTAAGATACCTATGCAGAAAGTAAAAATTGTCATTTGGTTGAACATTTGTCCAAGGCTATCATTGTAAAAGACTGTTTGGAGGACAAGTTTATCATCATAATTGCTGTACTCTACCATGAGAATAACTTGAAAAAAGGATTGAGCCATCGGGTCAGCTCTGGTCAACATTTTTATTAAAAAATAATAATTTTGTTCCATTCTTTTCACAAGATATTGACCCGATCAGGTTTGGACATGGTTTGGCCGGGTTGAATAGGTTTGACAGTTCAATGTCTTGTATGGTTCAATCCTGAATTTTCTTGGACTAGTTGTCTTACTGGTTTAGGTTTAATAATTATGCTTTCATATGGCAAACATTAATTTCAGAAGGTAATATAATATAGTATACTTACATTTTCTCCAAGCTTTTTAGGCCATCATAATTTGTTGGAAGAGGACCATTTAATCTGTTGAAACTGAGATCCCTGTTTACGAAAAGAAGGGGGGGGAAAAGGGTAAAGACCATGGTTCAAAATGCATTTTGAAAGTTATTTACAAATAATAATGTAGCTGCAATCTCTAAGTATCCATGAGATTCACACTTCAATCTTCATGTAGATGAATGACAGAATGGATGATATACAAGGGATAGAGTAAATTACAAAATTTTCAGCTGTGCCATACTGGTCAAATATATGGGAAAATTTCCTGACAAGTTGCAGTTGCTCAATAGCCTGCAATATACATTAATTTCATGTAAGCTAAATATATACTGTGTTGTAAATTAAATTGATCCTGGTATGAGAGTATCAGCTGCAAGAATAACTCACAGATACTTAATGCCTGCTATAGATTCTAGGTTGGGAAACTCTGAACCATCTCCAAGTAAGTTACTTATTTTTCTGTTCAATATTAGCCAACATATAAATGTGAGATGTTCAGGATAAAAGTTGTAACTGAGACCATAAATTTAAAACGAATATCTTACAGATCAGTTAGATTAGTCAAGAGAGAGATGCTTGAAGGAATGGGTCCAGTGAAACCACCAGCTTGGATCTCTCTGTTAATACAAAATTAAAGGGGGATTAGGGTTCTGCTTCAGTGATGAGATTCAGAGCTTGTGGTAGAAACTAGCACATACAATGTATCAAGTTGTTTCCAGCTCTGAATAAAATCAGGTATTCTTCCAGTGAAGTTATTGCTGCTAAGCCTTCTGCATTCGCCGAACGGAAAACACAGAATCATGAAACTTGGAGAGTAAAGAGATGCATCTGTAATATCAAATACTGCAACTAATGAGTATGAAACACAATAACCATGAGAAATGAGAACCTACAGTTCCTTCAATCCGGTAAGATTAGTGAGAGCAGGGGGTAACTCTCCAGTGAGATAATTGGCACTGAGAGTTCTGCAATCACAAAAGGAGAAAAACACTTAGCATTCAATAATCAGTTAGGACTTAATTTCTAATACAAAAGCTTGAATGAACTGACAGATTCTTCAGGCTAACCAAGCCTCCAAGCTCAGGGGGAACAGTTCCGGAAAACATATTGTCCTGAATGTTCCTGCATAAATGCCAACTCTCAGGATTACTCCTGACTAAACAATTGAACAGATTTAAATATGAAAAAAAATGACAAGAAATTGACTAGTAGAAAAATGCATACAGGTAACTAAGTGTGGTAATCCTTCCCAGATAGCTAGGAATTTTTCCCGTCAACCGATTCACGCCGACAGACCTGTTGTTTATACAATCTATTAATTATGAGTAAGCAATTCCTTGGCTAGAAAACATGAATGCAGAATTTTCTTACAATGTTTCCAGCTTGGTATTAGCCCATTCAGGTGGTATATTGCCACTCAGGTAGTTGGCCCAGAGATTTCTGCAGAGCAGATAGAGTTCTAATAAAATCGAATCATACGATGCAAATTCACGGTGCTCAATCTGTAGAAACGTAATAATTTGAAGCACTGCTTACAGATGTTTAAGGTGTGGAAGTTTCTCGATAGCCTTTGGGAGAGTACCGTCAAGATCTTGCCTTTTGAGATATCTGCATTGCAAGAACACATGGACCCATCAACTCCTCGATACAAGGTAAGAATTCAAAACTTTCAACCATTGCAAATCAACAATCATATGTCAAGAAAATACAAGACATAACTACAAATTTTATTATTTATTGTTTTTATATAATTTTACTGCTAATGAATTGCATCTGAATTTCTCAAAATTAAATTATTTTTTAACTCGAAATATGATGCATATATTAGATGACATATTTTTTAAATATTTATACGGTGATATATTGGATGATATAATTTTTTTTCAAATATTAAGACAATGATATATTGAATCGATCTTAGTTAACATGTCAAATTTATAACTAAGGATTATGTTAACCTTATAAAAAAAATCAAATAAATTATGAAGGTCAATTACTAATCAATTTAATGTTAAATGATAAAATAAAAAAAATAAAAAAAGCTACCCAAGTCAACCACGGTCAACCTCCAAACCCACAACTCGAGTCATGAGATCGGGATAACTCAAAAGAAAAAAATTAAAAAAAATATGAAGCTCAATTTCTAACCACCCGATGTTGAAGGTTGAAATTGTACAAAAAATCAATTAAAAAATAAAAAAAAAAACCTAAGTTGATCGTGCTAATCTATTAAACCTGTAACCTGGGACAAGAGATAAAATAACTTCATAAAAAGCAAAAAAAAAATTACAAAACTCTATTTCTAATACATCTAATGTTGAAAGTTGAAATTAAGAAAGAAAAAAACCAAATCATTTAGACCGAAATAACTCAACAGAAATCAAATTGAAAAAAACTAAAAAAACTCGATTCTCAAAAAGCCTAATAGTGGAGGATAAAATTGAAAAAAAAAATTGTTGTTGAAGGGTTAAATAAAAAAATAATTAAAAATGACTAAAAAATGAACCGAATCAACCCAGGTTTACCTATCAAAGCCATGATCTAGATAATAAGATTGAGATAAATGAAATAAAAAAAATGACTAAGCCCAATTAAAAAAATATTAAATTTAGAAAAGATAAAAAAAAAATAAAAAAAAATCCGAGTTAATCTGTTAAACCTGCAATTTAGAATAATAAAATTGAGATAAATTCATAAAAAGATATATAAAATGCCACTACCTAACATATTTAATGTTGAAATAAAAAAAAATATACATGATATTGGTATATAACTTAATAAAAAGAATCGAGCAAAATTATGAGTGTGCCTGCTTAGCCACACAGTTAGTAATTTGTTAATTCCCTGGACTGGCCCCATCAGAATCCTTCAGACCTCAAATTAAAATTGAAAATAAAAGCGTGGAGTGGTAAGTGAAGAGATATACATGGCAATAACGTGGCACGGTTCCCCAGGAACTGAGCAGTTGCAAACAACTTTATTGTCAGCATCTAGCTTTGGAGGTAAAATTGTATCATTGCACAGTGTCATATTGCGATTCCAGCCTTTTTTTGCCCAGTTGTGTTGCTACTTCAAGCAAGGCTTCCACTGCATAAATCAAAATTAAATCTCAACTTCTAATTCTGGGATGATTAGCTGGTGGCTTCTACAATGCCTTGCCAAGAAATGTTTGCAAAAAACACAAAATTCTGTAAGAAAATCACTGCATGATGCCATTACTAACATGGTTACAGAATCCTGCAATACAATCAAATTTGATGACTGCAGTATCGAGGAGTATGATGCAGTGAGGATTTTGCAGGTAAAAAAACTCCTGCTAGAAGAAGGCATTACAAGTGTATGTCTTCCTCTAAACATTAAAGAATCTGCTCATCTGAACCAAATTAAAAATATATATGTACCTTCATCAGGAGCAAGGCTCCCATCTTGGGCCTCCAAGTTAATTGCTCCCATGCAAAACATTAGTAACATAAGCATAAGTAAGCTAGATGTGACTCTCAATATATCAGAGAGTGCAGCAGCCATCTTCCTTAGTCTGCAATCCACTTTGAGTTAGTAGGCTGCCTGGAGAGAGCTTTATGCATCATTATAGTTGACCTTTCAGGATGATGTGGGGTCTTTCTTACCTTGTCTTTTATATATATATATATATATATATATATATAAGCCCACCCTTCAAGAATACCATTGTGTGTCCTAGACCACTTGTGCCTTTCCATTTTTTTTCTTATATCTTATTAAAAAAATTTAAAAAAATTTAAATTAATATATTTTTAGTATTTTTAAATCATTTTTATACGCTGATATCAAAATTATTTTTTTAAAAATAAAAAAATATTATTTTAATATATTTATAAATAAAAAATATTTTAAAAAATAATCACACCTCAATAATTCTTAAGTAAAAGGAAAGATTGGTAGGACAAAAAATAATAATAAATATGATTGGGAAATTGGAGAGGAAGTATCCGACAATATGAAAGAAGAATTTTACGTTCAAAAAGGGACAAAAGATAGGCTATATAATTCTTTGAATCCACAAAACCATCAAAGAGACTCGTTGTATATAAAGATTTCATATTCCATGCAGCCTCCCTCGTTGTTTCTTAAAAAGATGGTATATCAGCGTTTTATTATATATTATTTAATTATTATCACGTGATAATAAAAACAACAACAAAAAACCAAAAATATATTTAGTTGACAAATAAAAATAAATTTGTCTCTTATATAATTTTATAATGAATTCACTATTAGAAAATTGATAAATATAAATAAAAATATCGAGAGAATATTTTTATCGGTAAATTTTTTTTATTACCAACAGATTTACCGACAAATAAAAAATTACCGATGAAAAATTCATCGATGGAGCATTTCTGTCGGTGATCTCATTGATAAATTAATTACCAACAGAATAATAGTACAAATACGTACCGATGAAAAAATCTGTCGGTAAATATAAAGATTGTGGTAGTGATTTTTGTATTTTCAAAAAAAATTAAAAAAAAATAACATATATTTAGACATAATATTTTTTTATTTTTTATTTTTAAAATATCTTTCTAAAATATATTTATTAATCCAATTGTATTGAATAATCTCTCAAAATGAAATACCTTAAAAGAATATCATTTCAAAGTTGGATTCCTCCCGGTCTCTCCTGGGTGGCTCTATGAGATTCCATGTGTTTTCCTATGCTTTTAATATGATGAAAATTTAGCACGTGTTGGTTTTCTAGTCCTCCACAATATTTGACCAAAATATTAAAAGATTAGGGTATTGAAACTAGCTCTAATATTTCAAATGTAAAAAAATAAAATAGAAATTTATATGTATTTTTTATATTGCAATTGAAAAAGGGAGTTTTATAATTAAGCTATTCTATTACAAGGAGTCTGAGTATAAAAAAACTAAAAATAATTACAAGAAAATTGTATTAAATAAAATATATTTTCTTTGAATGAACATATATTTCGTAACGCATAGAGCATTCTCCATCATTTTGTCCCTGCTATAAAACAAATGGTTGCCTACATCGGTTTTCCTCCACCACTTGAATATATAACAGTGAATATTATAATTTTGAGAGGTAGGTGAACTAATTAGGTCTTGATTTTGCTTTTTAATAATCATAAGTTTGAGTTTTTTTAAAGTTATTGAAGGTTTATATGATTATTAACTTCAGGACCCATAAGATTAGTCGAGATACGCGTAAACTGACCCGAATATTTAAATTAATAAAAAAAACAGTGAACATCATAAGTTCAAGCAACAGCAAATACATCATGAAATGGATTGTTAAAGGACTAAATTGTGACTGTTCTCATTGTTCAGGAGCAAATGTTTACTTTACCCTCAAATCATAATCCAATAAAGCAGTCCTGAACAATCAAATTAAAAAAAAAAAAAAGTAAGGTCGTGTTTGGGAATATGGGTACTACTTCCAAACAGAGTCTAAATCAAACACATTTAAGTGTCTTTGTCAACCATTTTAAACAAATAGGAATAAGCAATGTATCACAAGTTTATACATCGCTATGAATAGCAGAAATTATTAAGTTCTTATTGATTGTTTTATGTAATTATCTGAATTGTGTTATTTAATAATTTTGTTGAGTTGATACAAAAAAAAATTATTGATAAAAAAAATTAAAAATAATAAAAAATTATTTACTTCACCAAGCCTAAAAGGCTGATTGTTTAAATTATATAATAATAATAATAATAATAATAATAATAAGACACCAAAATGGTATACAAAGTCAAAAGATCTTAATTAATACCGAAAACAAATTTATAGCTACACAAAGAAAAGAATTGAAAGAAGTTTTTATAATTAAAAAATATTTTAAAAAAACTAAAATACCAAATACACAAAGCATTGAGAGAAGTTTTTATATATTTTTAGCTGAAAAATATTTTTGAAAAACCAAAATATCCTTCCATTAATCCAAGGAAATCATGTCCCTTGCCTTCCAGCTGCGAAATCACAAGTCCATAGCCAGATTCACAAAAACCTGCCACAGGCTGGTATGGAGACAGAAGGACAATAATGCATGAGACGTCGGCCAGTAGGGACTCAAATCTTTCAACTGATCTTGCTTGTTTGATTTTGTGATGTATGATTTTTTAAAATAATATTTTTTATTTTTTATATTAAAATATTTTAAAAACAATTAATTTAATAATTTAAAATAAAAAATACTTTAAAAAATACCCCATATCCCTATCCCTGATGGCTATTGACTTCTATTGACTTGGTACAAGCGTTCATATAATAATTGTTCGGTGTGAGATATTAATCTGAGTCTTGTCAATGCTTTCTAGTTAGGTGACGTATAGATTATTTAATAAAAATTAAATGAATGATTGATTTATCTATGCAATATTTAAAAGATTTACTTTTTCAACCATTAAAATAGTAATGAGATTTTCCAGGTGTTTGTTCATGTGCTTGAACTGAAGTTTAAAAAAAAAAAAATTAAATTGTTTTTAAATTGTTTTGATATACTAATATTAAAAATAAATTTTAATAAATAAAAAATATATTTTTAATATATTTTTAAATAAATATTATTTTAAAAAAATAATATTTATTACTGTTTCAAATATCCCCTGTCTTTTCTTTTTAAACGATGATTGAGGTTTCCAATTTTAGTTGGGAAAATAAGAGATATATAGATCACAACATCATTTTATTATTTTATCCTCCTAGCTCTATCTTCTTCTTGGAATCGTAAGTTTTGATTTGTTTTGAAAGAACAAATAAAAGTAAAAAGATGTTATTCTAAGCTCCTAAAATAATATTTAATTGGGAAGGTGCTGATATTGCAAGTTAATGGTCAAAGTTTGAATAATAGGTGAAGTGATTAGAGTTTTTATTTTTATTTTTTTAATTTAGGATAATGAAAGGAAAAAAATAACACAATTAGAAATATTAAAAATAAACATAATTTAATAAGCTATTAGCATATTGACCCGCGCTTCAGAGTAGGTCAATAATTTTTTTCACATATAAAATCAATATAAAAAGTATAGAGAATAGTTTAAGTGTTTTGAGTCTGATGACTAATCCAGATCCAATAGCCTTAGGTCTAGTAGTCATGACAGACCCAAATGCTATTGAGTCTGACTGCGGAGCCACACTCAATAGCATTAGGTCCTGCGGGAATGCTAGACCCAATAGTATTGATCTGTTGTCGAGCCAAATCTCATATTCTTGGATCTTGCTGCCTAGTGAGGCCCAATATCCTAGGGTCTGGGGCCGAGCCAGATCCAATAACTTTGAATCTGATTGCGGAGCCGGATCCAATAGCATTGGGTCTGAAATTGTGGTGCAAAATATTTTTTTAAGAGTATTTTTTATTTAAAAATAATTCAGATAATTTTTTTTATTTTTAACAACAACACCTCAACATTAAAAAAAATACTTAAAAAATACATCAAAATATAATATTGTTTCATGATAAATACATTTTTAAAATACAAAAACAAACAACTTTTAAAGCAAATATGACAAAGAAAACGTGATTAAGTGTGTGTGTGTGTGTGTAAAAATCTTAATCATATTTTCCATATTAATTAAAACAAATATGCATTGGGTCAAAAAATGCAAAAATTGTAAATATAAAAATGGCATTAGGTACGGCTAGGCAACCAAGCCTAGCTAGACTCAATAGCATTGGGTTTGGTTGTCGAGTCAGACCTAATATTATTGGATCCAGTTAGGCAGTAAGACCCAAAGCTATTAGTAGTTAGATTCAATAGCATTGGGTCTGGTGGTCAAGTCAAATCCAACAACACTTTTTGACTAAAAAACAAAAATATAATAGCATTTTTTGAATAAAAAATAGAAAAGACAACGTCCCCTGGTTCTACAAAGACTATCCACAGTGTAAATAATCTATGTCTATAGTGTTGTCTGTAGTATAATAAATTTATGTACACAATACTTGTACAGTGTTTTTCCATGCATTTTAAAGTATATAATAATAATAATAATAATGTCTTATTTGTGACAGAAAAAGCCTCTAAAATTATAAAAATCAATCTATAAAAGTCCAATAAGCTTCATAAAATAGATTTGTCATTTGTGAGATTTGTTTTAAATGTGGTCAAATGTTGTGTGGTCCTTCGAAACTGTACAGCCAAAGCTAAAATAATGTGAACAGTTGTCAGTTTAACAACTAGGCTAAAGGTCTCAAAGTACCATAAAAGACAAATAAAAGAGAAGATAGTTTTGGCAAAAAGTACACAAACCATGTGTATCATTATCATTATATAGATGTTATAGTTGTAGTGATAAACATTACAATAACAGCAACCATAACTTTCAGAATAATCACAATAGAGTTTAAGTTTAAACCTAACAGAGTAAAGTTTGAAAATCAAGTATCCTGGTTTGTAGGGAGCATGGGATTGATATCCTTAACACCTTCCCTCAAATTAGTGGGTAAGGAACAAACCAATCATTTGTCGCACAGAATACAAAATCGATCAACAGTGTGGCCCTTGGTGAAGATATCTGCAACTTGATTGCAGGTGTTAATATATCGAACAACCACATCTTTGTTAACCACCTTTTCTTGAATAAAATGATAATCAATTTCAATATGCTTAGTTCGCGTGTGAAAATTAGGATTAAAAGCCAAAGACATAACACTGAGATTATCACACCAAAGTGTAGGTGGTGCAAATAAATGTGCAACTCTTGCAAAAGCATACAGATCCAATATACTTCAGCTGTTATTAATGTTAAGCTTCGATACTCTGCTTCAGTACTAGACCTGGAGGCAATAGGTTGTTTCTTATAGGACGAAGAAACTAAACATTGTCCAATATAGATGTCACAGCCACTTGAAGAACGTCTATCAGGATTACCTGCCCAGTCCGCATCATAGAAAGCATGTAAGGCAATAGTACTTGGTTTATAGTGAAGACCAAAATCGACAGTATGCTTTAAGTAACAAAGAACTCTCTTGGCCGAAGTCCAGTAGGTACTAGTAGGTGCTTGCATATGTTGACATAACTGATTGACGGAGTATACAATATCAAGACGTGTAATGGTAACAAACTAGAGGGCCCCAACAATATGGTGGTATTCAGAAGGATCAATTAAAAGATCACCATCAAATTTTGACATTTTCGACCTAGAAATGCAGGGAGCCTTGTAAGGTCGAGCACCTACCATATTAGCGCAATCAAGAAAATCAGCAATTTATTTAGATTGACGTAAATGTAACCTTGTATGATCACGTGCAACCTCTATCCCTAAAAAATAGCTCAAGTCACCTAAATCCTTCATCACAAACTCAGATTGCAGTTGTGAGATAATAGAGAAAATTATCGAATCATCATTGCCAGTGACGATAATATCGTCGAAATACACTAATATATAAATATGCAATTTATCTCTATGAAGAGTGAAGAAAGAGTAGTCAACGTGTGAACCAGAGAAACCAAGATCAACCAGTGCATGTGAGAGGCGAGTGAACTAAGCTCGTGGTGCCTGTTTAAGGCCATAAAAAGAGCAATGCAATCAACACACAAAGGTAAGATGTTCAGCACTAATAAACCCCTTTAGTTGCTCCGTATAAACTTCCTCGTCATCAAGATATCCTTGGAGAAAAGCATTGGAAACATCTAGCTGCTATGTGGTCCATCAAAATTGTACAACCAAAGCTAAAATAATAGGAACAGTTATCGGTTTAACAACTGGGCTAAAGGTCTCAAAGTAGTCGACACCAAACCTCTAATCAAATCCTTTTACAACTAACCTCACCTTATAATGATCAGTGGAGTCATCAGGTTTCTGTTTGATCTTGTAAACCCATTTGTTGCGGACAATATGATGGGAAGAAGGTCGTGGACAGGGTGACCATGTATCGTTGCCCAATAATACCTTGAACTCAGATTCTATAGCTACACGTCATTCCAGTTTTGGAGACTGCCTGTGTAAAAGTGTTAGGCTCAGGATGGATGACAGCTATATGGAATAGGTGAAGTGGATGTTATGAGGAATAATGGGTCACATAGTCAGGAAACTAGCGAGGCCGAGAATGCCCTGTTTGTGAACGAGTAACAATATGGGGAACAAAGGAGTGCTTGATAGATGGGTTTGAATAAACTAAGGGATCAGAGGATTCAATGATAGTGGGATAGGGTGAAGAATTACGGGGCACAATTGAAATTTGAATAGAGGATGAGATGGGTGACACAGGGGAATTGAGGGGCTCATGAGGTTAGGGTAAAGGATGTGAAGTTGTTGCAGGTTGATTTGCAGAAGAGTTTATTCAATAGGTAGGTGGTGAACCCAAAAACTTAGGGGAAGTTGGAATTGGAAGGGGAGAAGAAGACGTACTAGTAGATCTGGTAGGTGGTGAACCCAAAAATTAAAAGAAATTGGTATTTGAAGGGGGAGAGGACGACATACTAGGAGGGATCACGACACCAACAGGAGAGTGATTTGGGATCCTTATTTTGGCTGGAAAATAGTTTTCATCAAACACAACACTACGAGAGATGTAAACACGCTCACTTACTGAATCAAGGCACCTATAACCCTTTTGACTGGAGCAATAACCAATAAAAATGCACGGGATACTACGATATGACAATTTGTTTTCAGCATATGGACGTAACAAAGGATAAAATCTACATCCAAAGTTTCGTAGAAAAGAATAATCAGGTGCATTTTTGTATAGTTTGAAGAAAGGAGTATCATTATTTAAAACTAGCGTAGGTAACCTATTGATTAAATATACGGCAGTTAAAAATGATTTAACCCAAAATTTCTTAGCAAGACCAGATTGTGCAAGTAAAGTGAGGCCCATATCAACAATGTGGCGATGTTTTTATTTGGTAATACCATTTTGTTGAGAAGTATGTGGATATGTTTGTCTATGAAAAAAACCATTTTCTATGAGATACCAAGTAAAAAGTGAGGAAATATATTCTCCACCATTTTAGGTTTGTAAACGTTTAATAGGGGATGAAAATTGTTTTTCCACAAGTAGCCGAAACTGAACAGAAGAATTGAAGACATCAAATTTATTTGCAATTGGATACAACCATGTAAATCAACTGAAATCATCAATAAACGTTAAATAAAATTTAAAACCACTAAGTAAGATAAGAGGTGCAACCTAAACATTCAAGTGGACCAGATCTAAAGGACCTGATGTCTCACGATGAGAGGAGGAAAAAGGTTGTTGCATGGATTTTCTAAGTTAACAAGATTAACATAAAAAGCTCTTTTGCACTAAACCAACAAGAGGTAAATTAGAATTAGATAAGACATGACACAAGACAGACTCAGATGGATGACCTAAGTGTTGATGCCAAAGGGAGCTGGGTACCTTGATTCCTATAAAGGCAATTAACCCTCTACGCTTATTATGTGATAAGTTGGCGAGATTGATAGGATAGAGCCCATTTTCACTCGGACCCTGAAGAAGCATGATTCTCGTCTAATTGTCCCGAACCGAATAGGCACTATGTGTGAGATGGAAAGTAACATCATTATCAACACAAAATTTGTTAATAGAAAAGAGATCAATAGCAGCTTAAGGACAATGAATAATATTTTTAAGAAGAAAGCGATTGTTATGAGAGCGGACAATGGATGAACTAGTATGTTTAATAGACAAACCTGCACCATTACCTTCACCGACAGTCTCATTACCATCAAACGGGCGTTTGGAATCAAGATTCTCAACATTATTAATTACGTGTGCATTAGCAGCCATTGACAATTCAGAAATTCTGCATTAATATCAGCAACCATGGCTGTCAGGTCTGTAGAAGGATGACATCCTTGGAAAGAAGAATTCATTCGCCGAAAACAGTCCAATACCTGATGATTATGTCCTTTGCAGATCTGGCAAGGGGAACGACCACCAAAGTTGAAAAACAGAACGAACATCCTTGGTAGATGTGGAGGAGGCAAGTTTAAGAGAAAATTTCGGCTTTGTAGCGTTAGTGTTTGAAAACCCAGAAAAAATGGAGTTTACGTTTCACAGGCTGAAACTTTGGTCGATTGGTGAATAAAGCAAAGGAGGACATTTCTGGCGCAGGATTTAATGGAGCATGACGGTAATTATTTCATGATTCAGCAGCTCAGACTTAAAATCAAAAAATGACATACAAGTCTCCCGAGTGTGGAAGGAGTAAGAGGTAATAAATTGTGTAAAAGTATGATTAAGACCCCCAATAATAAAGGATATGAGATCATCATCATCAACTAGTTTTCCAATGGCAAATAATTGATCTTCTAAGAACTTGGCTTCAGCCAGATACGAAGCACAAGTCAAAGAACCTTGTTGGAGATTCTGTAGCGGATGTTTCAAGTGGGAGATGTGGGATTTTGATTAAGAAGCAAACCGAGCAGCAAGAGACTGTCATGCTAAAACGAAGAGTCCAAACCATATATAAAGGGAAGCCACTGGTGCAGGAGAAATAGAGGAGATGATCTAACTTAGTAAAAGTTGGTCACGACTCTGCCAACTGGTGTGGGCAGGATTTACGGTCCTGGTTTGTAAGGAGCACAGAATTGATATCCTTTACATGCAAGTCCATACTTCTATCGAGAAGCCTCTAAACTGCTTATAGTCATGGGTTTATTGTAATGTGCATAATTATTAAACATGCTTGAGATGACATATTAACATGGAAAACTTAGAATCTGACCCAAAGTTTTTTTAATTATATAATGATTAAACTAGTTTATCATCATCAGGTTTTTAGTAATTCAATTAATCAATTTAACTAAATTTAAATTCAACCAGAACTATATATATATAATTGACTTAATAACCTCCGCGCAAATCCAAACTTTTTTTTTACTTTTAATATCCTAGATCACGTTTGACAACTATAGTTGACATAACTCATGTGACCGTTTAGGATCAAAGAATTTACATAAATCTAATGCTTGACTACTCTAGCTCTTTGCTGCGATTTTAAGAACTCCATGGACCCATTATCTTGTAAAAACGGGCTAAGGTGAAAATACAATAGCAACAGATGGGCTTTGCCTTTCACCATTTTTTTCTCTTCAAAAAGGGTTAAAAGTTTTTGTTTTTCCAGCATAGTTGTAAAGCTTCCTATGCCTTTTTTTAAAAAAAAATTGTTTTTCGTGTATTTATAGGTATAGGGGGTGCTGATCCTGAACTTGTTTAAGCACAAGCAAGCAGATCAACATCGAGTCTTTAATGAGAAATTATGTAAAGATTAGATGTGTTTATCTAACCATTTTCTACATACAAAGTTTTAATTTAATCTTAAAACTAAAATTTTGATGATGGGTTATTTTAAAATGAGCCATATCTTGTGGAACTCTCCTTGTGAGTAGAAAGCCAGAAAATGCAAGAAAAAAAACTAAAAAATGTGCATAAAACAGTCTGTTGATATATAATCTAACAAATTAATAAATCAATCCTTCCTCATGGAGATATAAAGATGTCAAACAAGCTGAAATGAAAAGAAAAATCGATGTGTGAGAAAACAAGAGAAACAGACTCACAAAAGCAGCAGCGAAAGTACCATGGCAACCACCACATCACAGCCTTTACCCTGAAGTGTCAAGATCTATAGCTAAAATCACACTTCTGAAATTACTTCCAAGACCTCAAGGAGTCTCTTCAGGTTTTTTCTCCCCTACTGTTTCAGTAGTTTTAGTCTCAGTCTCCACAGGTTTTTTCTCCCCTAATGTTTCAGTAGTTTTGGGCTCTGCTGCTGCTGCTGCGACTTCACTTGTTACTTTTTCTGTCTCTACCTTTACAGGAGCATTTACATCTTTTGGTTCAATTACCACTACAGGTTCTTCCTTCACTGTTGATGATTCTTCTTCAGGCACTTCTGGCTCAGTAGGTTTTTTAGTTTCTGAAGTTTCTGGTTTGACTTCAGTTGTTACTTTTTCTGTCTCTACCTTTACAGGAGCATTTACATCTTTTGGTTCAATTACCACTACAGGTTCTTCCTTCACTGTTGATGGTTCTTCTTTAGGCACTTCTAGCTCAGTAGGTTTTTTAGTTTCTGAAGTTTCTGGTTTCTCTTGTTCTGCTGGTGCCTTGTCACTTTCTTTTGGCTCCTTCCCTTTTTCATTCTGCATAGCATGCAATTTTAACCATAAGATATCGCAGAATATTCAAAATCTAACTAATGTGTTCATTTTACCAATGGCATTGTAGCTTATGGCAGCCCTGCAAAGCAAGAGAAGTGAGGGCTCAGGCTTGAGCCCCCTGTCCATGTCCCCCTCTTAGGGTGCAGTACTAGTTATATACAAGCAATGGAGACTCTATAGGTTCCAACGGGACACCATAAATAATTCTCTCTGGTTGTGTCAGAATCATAGTTGTTAACCTTAGAAAGAGTTAGGCCGAAGAATAACCTATCCAGTTGGCTGTTGTGTGAACAAGGCGATGCAAATGTAATTGTGTGTATGGACTTGCATTGCATAAAAATAAAGTGCAGGGAACATAGCTAAGAGGCTGAAAGATACGTTCCAAAATCAACGAAGAACACCCCACAATCTGACACAATTTAATCGAATTGGTAGGAAACAAATGATCAGAATAATCCAAGCCCCAACAACCAGTACAGCTAGATACAAGTCTTCTATGGATGTCAAGTACATTCAGCCATAAACCATCAATTTTGCCACGCTTTATGGCGCCCACCATCGACTAGGGCCATACATATCCAGCCTATGTTGCTCAATAGTTGCTTTCCATTACTGTCAAGATTTAACATTCCTACCTAGATCCTTCATCATCATAAGAGTTTGTAGATATATTTTTCTATCCCTCAATATTTTTATATCACCTTTCTCACATCAAAACTAAGTTATCTAAGTATGCAAACTCCGTTTTTTAATATATATTCGGCACTGTTAATGCATGTAATTTTTAAAAATACTTTTTATTTTAAAATATATTAAAATAATTTTTTTTAGTTTTTTTTATTATGCATATCAAAATCATCAAAAAAAAATACTAAAACAAATATAAATTTAATATTTTTTAAAGAAAAACATGTTTTTAAAAAGTATTAAAAAATAGAAGCTACTACAGTCTCAAACAAGTAGTTATTTTTTTATCTAATTAAGAGATCGCATTAAAATAATAATATACTAATACCTTCTCACTATTAATATATAAAACTAATGTGGGCAGCAATTAAAAAAAAATTATCTCATTCAAGGGTATGAAAATGAAATCACAGAAAATATTGAGGAAAATCATGGAAGAACCAAACAAAAAATGGGTCCTTGATAAGAGTTAATTTGTTTGTATGTCATCAAATGAATATGCAAAATAACAAAGTTAAAGATACCTTACCCCAACTTTCCTGTTCATGGAAACTAAAGCTTTTAACTTTATTGCTTCTAATATCCCAACAAATAAAATAAACCTAATACAAATAGCTGCATATACTTGAGTTTTTCATAGAGAAAGTGGGCTCAAGGGAAAAGTTTTACTTGAGCTTTAAACTTTATTGCTCAAGAATGTCTTAAAATAAAATAAAATCAAAATCTTTCATTTATGGTTGCACAAAAAATAAAAATAAAATTAAAAAAAAATTGTATGGAAAATCTTGATATAAGAAATAAAATAAAAAATAAATACCTCCTTGAACAAATTACTTAGAGATCGTCTCTTGTTGTCATCAACAATCTCAGTCTCCTCCACCTTATCACCGCCAGCATCACCAATATCTTTCTCAAAAACGACTTTCTTTTCCTCTTCATCCACAGCGACAACCTTATCTTCAATCTGAACATCACCACCTGTTGCCACCACAACTTCCTCCTTGGCAGGCTCAGGAGTCTCACCCTCCTTCAACACCTCAGGCTTGGTGGCACAGGCTCCCATATTATCCTTCCTTCTCTCCCTTTAACGAGTAACTATTATTCTTTCTTTTGGTGTACGTTAAGGAAAGTTAAAAGAAAGATTCAAGAATTGTAGACAGACAAAGAGAGGAAAGAAAATATGGGAAACTTAAATATAAATTAAAGAAGATGAAGGAGAAACGTGGGATGCTATTTTTTTGGCTCCGGCATCCACTCTGTGATGGAGGGAAACGTATGTGTATATATATAGACAGAGAAGAAAGAGGAAGAAAAGAAAAGAAAGACGGAGAGACAAGAAAAACTGGTTTGAAAATTAAGGGTTTTCAATGTTTTTTTGGAAGCTTGGTTTTTGTGAAATATTTTTTAATAATTTTCTTAATTTGGAATTACGGTAGAACAGGTGTCCCAGGCTGTGAGAGGGAGAGGGAGAGGGGGAGGGAGAGGGGGGGGGTTTCTGAGAAGAGTGAGGGAAGGGAAGGAGAGGGAGGGAGAGAAGGAAGGAAAATGGATGGTTTTTTTCTGTTTAAGCGGGGAATTTGAGGGGTTCATAATTCATTTATTGTGTTTAATTTAAATTTTATTATTCATTTATTTTTTTGTGTTTTGTGTGGGTGTGAGTGTGTGTTAGGTAATGTAAAATATTTTGTGGTTATAATTTAAAAAAATAAATTAAAAAAAAACATTTTTAGTTGTAGTTTTAAAAAATAGGTTTAAAAAAATGTGTTTTGTTAAAATTATTATGAAATTAATTTTTGCATGTAAAATAAATGAAAAACATGTTATTTTAATTTTTATATATCAAAATTTAAAATATAATTATGTATGGAATTCAATGTAAAAAAAAAAACTATTGGATTAATGAAAAGGTTTTTTAATTGGATAAAAATCTGAAGTTATCAGTATAACACATTATAAAAAGCTGTGATATTAGCTTTTAAAGTATTAATAAACACTTAAAAGCAACAATCATAGTTAAAAGCTAAAGCCACATTAAAAATAATGATTCCCAAACAAACACTAAGTTTTTGTACTTTTGTGTGATGTTTTGTGGATGTTTTTCATTGATTTAATTTTTTAGTAATTTATAGGGGGAAAAAATGGGACACTTGAGTTGGCTTTGGTATTAATGTAGGTCCCAATTACAGGTTGGCTTAGTGACTCTTGATTTCACATAATAAAACCTAAATTTAAATTAGGGTTTCTTTTTGGGTTGATGATAGTTTAAATATATGATTTATTAGAAATAAAAAAGGGTTTTTAAAATAATATATGCGTTTTTTAGTTGTTCTTGAGATATATTTAATGGTTATCAAAACTAAATAGATATTTGAGTGGTGATGCATCTTTAGAAATTTCAAAAGCAAAGAGAAATTAAAAAGATAGGAAATTATGTTTTTTGTCGAGTAAGAATAAGGTTGTTAATTTTGTTTCGTTTCGCCCACAATGACCGAAACATTTCATACCAATTCAAAAAATAAAATAATTTTCATCTCATTTCAAATATCAGTCCGTCTTTGGATTTTTCGGCTAAATTTCAGTCGGAATATTCCAGTTTCATTCCACATGTTTCATTCTGGTCTTGAAAATCCATTGAATCAAATTGAACCTAGTTTAATGGTGATCAAATAATATATACGTGTGGATTAATTGTTTTTGAGATATATTTGATGGTGATCAAATCTAATAGATGTATATTTAGAAATTTTAAAAGCAAAAAAATTAAAAAAAAAAAGGATCAAAGATTATGTTCATTATCTAGCAAGAAAGAAAAATCAAGAGAAAAGTAGGGAAATTTGAAGACAAAAAAAAAAATGAAAGATGCAAATAGAAAGAATGTAAAGATATAAAATTTAATTGTGGATTTATTTGGAAGGTAATTACAGCAAGAAAAAAAAAGTCAAAATTAGTTGAATTTTATTTTTATATAAATTGATAAATCAATTTTTTTTATATATAGGTTTTGAAGAAAAAGAAAAACCTCTTGCTAGTTAGTAGTTATGATCCCATCAGCACAACTTTTTTAATAATTTTGGTGCTTCAAATTCAGAACCCTATTGAAGTGCCAAAACTAGCACATCTTAATTAAAATTCTTATTTTAGTAGTAAGAGGAGGGCACATTCTTGCATCCATTCATTTTCATGGAGGCCGAGCTAGAGACGTGGAGAATCTAGAGAAAGCCACAATCTGGGCGAAGTTGTTTTGTTTTTGGACGGCCAGATTGGGTCTGTATTTATTTATATTACATCTGATTAAGCTTAGCGGGTCAATTCAGGATATGTTTAATTAGAAGTGGCAACGATTGTTTTTCAAAGTATTTTTTATTTAGAAATATATTAAAATAATTTTTTTATTTTTAAAAAAATTATTTTTGAGATAAGTATATCAAAATAATCTGAAAACACCAAAAAATATTAATTTAAAATAAAGAAAAAAATTAAAAAATTAAATCTTTTCAAAAGCACTTTTAAAATACAAAAATAAATAAGCTCATAATCATGTCTTAAATTAAACTAAATAAGAATTAACCCAATCAATTTTAATAAATCAACTCACAATTCATAACCTGTTTGATCCACTTGAAACTTGACATATTTTTTATTTAAAAAAATTAAAAAAATATTGTTTTAACTTTTTTTTTTAATCTAGAAACCATTTTGTCAATAACTAATTTGGATCAATTCAAATTATTTCATTCAACTCATGAATCGAATATTTAACCCGACGAAGTTTAATAACTTTTTATATACATATTCAGCTGGTATCAAAGATGCTAGTAGTTTTTTAAAAAAAATATATAAAAAATAAAAGCAAAGAGCACTATTTCATGCACGCAGAGGTAGGGCAGTTGTGGTGCCCATATAGTTTCATCGTGTTGGCCATTAGAGAGAACTATTCTATCATCAAGAAGTGTTTTGCAAGGTTTGAGTTCATTTTAATTATTAATGCTCTCTTGATCTTGAGACTATCCTTCCTTGCAATCACATCTTGTTTCTATGTACTGTGGGGCCATCACGATTATTTAAAAAAAGGGAAAATTAATCTGTGGTAATAGCAGAAAGCTAATTTTAAGCTCATGGATGGGTTGATGTTCCCACTCCACCTCTTGACATGACCACACTTGAATTTGCTTGGCAGTAATGTTAAATACGTCATTTATTCTTGGAGCACGTCTATTCTATTCCTTCCTGTGATTTAAAAATATTTTTAAAAAAATTAATTATTTTTATTTTAAATTAATATTTTTTTATGATTTTAGATCGTTTTGATATATTAATATTAAAAATAATAAAAATAATAAAAAATTATTTTAATGCAATTCTAAATAAAAAATAATTTGAAAAACAATTATTATCGTACTTTTAAAGATGCTTTTTATTTATTATTTATTTTAATTAATTTGATTGTTACACTTTATTAGTTAGGGTTATAAATTAATATGTATTTGGTATTGTGATGCATGGTTTTTTTAAAAATAAAATTAAGATTAACCCATTAAAATATACTAGTTTAATTTTTAAATGAAAACAATTTGAAAAGGCAGGTTATAACACAAAGACACTGATTTTGCTGGATGTAGGGAAAGGTTTTTTTAAAAAAAAAAAATCTAATTCAATTGTACATAATTTGCTTAAACCTAAAAAAAAAAAAATTAACTATAATTCATGAAAACTGCCAAGAAAAATATTGTATCTTGTGTACATTTCTAATATTCTATTGAAAAATTATTCATGTGCAAATTTTTATATTAAAAAAATTTCATACGAATTGATATATCAACTAATAAATAGTAAAATAAAGATTCGATGAATTATCTAGCCTCCCATTCTATAATCACTTCCCAAAATTATTTTTCCTTTCCATATGCGTGTATTTCTCTTCAACAGTGTAAAGGGGTAGAATAATAAATGTAATTTAATCATTATCAGAATAAATAGTAACATAAATTATATCAATCACAGAAAAAAAAAAACTTTATTGTGAACTACGAATTGCCCAGATTTAATGTGAGGTGTGTCACAAATGTAAATGCAATGCACACAACTAACGGGTATTATACTTTCTATACTAAAAAACTTGTGTACAATGTATTTTTTTATTATTATTAATATGGGTGTCCGGACCAGTTTGCGTGCACCTCAATTAATCTCACAGCTCCTGAAGTTAATGACCATGTAAATCTCCAGTGACCCTGAAGTTTGTAAGACTCGAACTGGTGACCTCTAAGAAGCAAATATATAACTTGACCAGTTGAGCTACACCTCTCAGGATTGGTACAACGTATTTTCGTCACTAAGGAGATGGCTTCTTTTTTTCTTTTTTTCTTTTTTTCTTTTTTTTTCTCTTTATTTTCACTATTTTTTTAATTTTATCTTTTAATATTTGCTTGATTTTGAATTTGTCTTCGTAAATTATTTCAATTTTCTTTCTATTAGATTATTACAATCTCAAATAAATATCTTAATATTTAATTTAAGTTCGATTTTATGATAATCTATTTATGTTATTGTTTTATTAAGTAAATAATAATTTAAAAAATAAAGTTTTTAAACCCAATAAAATCCATAACCTAGATCATAAATTTAGCTAATTAAGTTGTGAGTACCTTATTTAGAAGTCATTTAATTTTTAAAAAAGTTAAATATTAACTATTCGTGTTGATTGATTTTGAACTTTTCAAGTTGACTAAATCAAATCGGGATAATTTCTACCGAATTTTCAACCACTGCTTTTTCTTGGGCCTGTTAACATCGGCAACTTTTATCTTTATTTGGGCCTAAATTGTTGGCCACATGGACCTCATGAAAAGTTATTGGGTTACACCAAACCTCTCAAGACTATTATTACATGAGCTTACATGATAAATTAAATTTGGAATAATGATACGTGGGCTGAGCATTTAAATCCAATGCTTGATCTTTGCTTAGCCCACCTTGTGATTATTATTATTTTCGGGTTTAAATTTTAGGATTTTTGAAGTAACATAATGCACTAAAAAATAATGATAAAAGGAGAAATTTTCATTTTTTTTCCTACTATATTTTCAAATTTTGATTTGTATTCTCCAATTTCTTTTCAAAATTATCAATATAAGGTATCCAATGACACTTGTACATTTATACAATTTTGTGAGAAAAAAAATAACGAGTATAAAAAAGATATTTTTATATACTTTTATGTTTTTTAAATAAAGAGATGTACTATAAAATTATCTCATAGATTATATTTATTTTATCTTGTTATTTTTAATTTTATCTTTTTAACCGAATAATTTTTGTATCCTCTTAATTTATCCCTTGCATTATTAGACATTAACCAAATTGCAACATAAGACAAAAATAAATTCGATATAAAACTAATGAACCACCCACCAAACTAATTTAGTTTGAATTGTTGAAGTATATAAACCAATTAATCTTGATTTGAAGTGGTCATAACTAAGTAGATTTAATTGATTTAGCGTGTGTTTAGTATTATGATAATTTTTGTAATTATAATTTAAAAAAATTACAAAATCTAATTTTTTTAATCAAGGTTTCAAGATAAAATTACCAATAAAATCATGTAAATCTATAATATATTGATTAATAAAATACTTTCCTAACAAAATACATGAGAGCCTTGGTGAGTTCATATAAATCTCCTAAAAACAACACGTTATTCACTTGAAAGCAAGGTTGTTAAAATCGCGTTTTGACTCGTAAAATCGTATGATTTTACGAGTCAAAACATGCATTACGGGTTGAATCGCTTGAAAAAATCGAAAATGGGTAAAATCGGGTTGAAATCGAGTGAAATCGCAAAAATCGGATGAAATCGCGCAAAATCATGATTTCAGGACCGATTTTGTGATTTTGATAAAATGAGACACTGAAACAAAATCTCCCCCTCTTGAACAGTTGTCAGATGCTTTGGTAAGAGCAAAAGCTTTGCGGGCACGATTTGCTTTCCCTAGGATTTGGTTTAAGAAAAATACGGAAAGCCGTTCACGTTTTGGTTTCTTCTGTGCATATTGTACAACATGCAATTATTAACAAAAATATCTAAAGGTGTTTTTACTGTATACTAGGAGGTATTAAGAGGAGAAACAACAATGTTTTTTTTTTTCCCGTCCTTTAATTTTTTTTTTCCGTCCTTTAAATTTTTTCTACTATGTTTATTGATTTATTTTTCATTTTTGTTATTCTACGTAATGTTCACAAGGAATTAAGCTTAAAACTTTATTTTACTTTTTTTCTAAGTGGTTATCTTAATGTCAAAAAAGATTATGTCATTGGGTTAATGCTTAATTTTAAACAAAACAATTTAGTTTCATTGCTTGAAAAAAAATTTAAAATTCAAGGACCAAAATTTATCAGGAGTCAAATATTACTTTTAATATTATGATAGATTGTTGTTTAGAAAATCGTGTTTGCAATTTAAAAAAAAATATTTTCATTAAAATAATTAAGAGATGCATTAATAAGAAAATAAAGTTTAGATTAAAGAAATATATTTTATCTACATATTTCAAATGCTTTGAATTTTAAAAAAAAATTCTTTATTTTTATTTAAAGCATGAATTTTTTTTTATATATATTTTAAAATTCCTTACGATTTTATGATTTTACGATCTGTTTTTACGATCCGAGTTTGTGAACGGCTTTCCGTGCCGTGTTAAAATCGCGATTTTAACAACTTTGCTTGAGAGGGTTTAGTTTGAAGGTAATTTTGGCTTTTTTTTGGTGAGAGCCATATAAAAAATATGTATTTTTAACTTTTAAATATATAATTTATATTTTAAAAAAATTATAACTTAAAAAAAAACCAACACACTTAACCATCGGTTTATTAGAACACAGATCCTCGTTTATTTAGTTATTCTGTTAAATAAATAATCTTTTTGAACGCAGAAAAAAACACTCTTATTTCAACCGTACCATTGGGCAAGGAGAGGACTTCGCCGACGCCCTCACTTACCTCGCTAATCACCGATGCACAAACTCTCACTTTCACTCTCTCTCTCCCCCGCCTCGTTTTTTCGTGCCACAAGAACATCACTTTCCTCCGTATAACAATAGCTCAATTACAAATAAATTCAGGAAAGCATTGAAATATTGTTTTTAGTCAAGAGTTGTTTGTTTTCCTATGATTATGCAAATGCCCCGATGGAGAAACGTGATTTTACTCAAGAATTCATTGGTACCAGCTTCATCACAATCAATAACAACAAGGACCCATTTTGCTTCAATTCATTCTACGCCTATTGCATGCGAGAAACGGAAGAGCAAACGGGTTGATGTGAGTTTAAATTCATTTTCTTCTTTGCAGTTGTGGTTTTATGTGGGAAATGTTTAGATTTTTTTTATGAATTTTGGGATTTTCTTATTTTTTTTTGTAATTCAATTTAAGGTGATGATTGATTAGCTACACGGTGTTAGTTTTTGTGTCCTTTTAGCTCAATGTGTGTGAATATATTCATTGGGGTTGTTTCTTTTTGAAATTCAAGATTGAAACTTTATGTTTTGTTTGTTGCTTATTAGTCATAATTCGTAATGGTTCAGCTGGATTCTACTGAAAGATCCCTATTTGTATTGGGTTAGAAATTAGAACCTATCTTCATTATGAGCACAATTGTCTTGAATGTTGGAAATTGGGAGCTATGCGATTGCAGTAGGTTATTATGAACTAAGTGGACTTGTTCCATGTTCTGTGTCCCATGCTATGAACTGAACCACATGTCTTTAGGTGGGGAGGAAACATGAAGCTTTCAACAAAATGAACTGTACTATGACTATTACCTTGAGTTGAAATATGGAATGGGGAATTTTTCCTTGGGTTGAAAATGATTAAGTGGAAAATTTCTAGCAGTTCAAAAATTTCTTGGAGCTGAATATATTTAAGTAAAACTTCTAGGTGTGCTAACTTGTTCTCGTAAAATAAATCTTGAACTCTTCAAACTCTTAGCAACTCTAGACTTGAATGAAACTACCCAAATTCCCATGGACTCTGGTGAAATTTCGACAAAATTATGACAATATTCTGTTCTACAACCAAAAACTATTGCCATTGACTTCCCGTTGTCGCACAGATTCCAAAAGTATGAATCTTTCATCATTTAGATTTTAGATAAAAATTGTATAAAATGTGTTTCTCATTTATCCCTGAGGAAGTTATGAGAGTTTTACATGCCTCTGATAAGCTGCTAGAAGCATATTTGGGTTTCTCTTGTTTGGGAGCATCATATGGTCAAACCAAATATTGGGAAGACGAATAACCAATTTTAAATCTGAATGTTCCTTTTCCAGTTTTTTTAATGTATTGGCCCACATGAAACAGGGAGATGATATTTTCTGGTATACTATTTCTCTTTGTAGTTAATTTCTTTATTAGATGTAAGTTAGAGATTCGTCATTGTTTTTGCTTGTTACATTCTTCATCTATTTGCTTATTTTCTTACAGCTGTGTGGATACTAAAGATTGCCTATGAGAAAGACTAACATTGTTCCTTGGCCAGGATAACAGAGGATCTCAAAAGCCATCTAAGGTAAAGAAAAATGTTGCAACTTCTGGTCAACAACATATGTTACTGTTTCTCTCCCTGCTTAGAAATTGAGATGCTAAAATTTACTTTTCACATAAATTTCAAAAGTCATAAAGCTTTTCTTGTGTCTCCTATCTTGATAAAATTTGCTTTTTTACCCTTTACATTTAACAAACTTTGTATGCACTTCCCTTTCCTGTCAGTGTATTTTATTCATTTAGTTACCTTTTAAAAAAACAAAATTGTAACATGCAAATATAACTTCAGGATTACATAAAATTTGTAAGACGCCAAAAACGTGCTGATGAGAAGAGAGCATTGAAAGACCTTCTCTACAATAATGGACCTCTTAGAATATTTCAGGTAAACTTTTCTGTTACTTTGTCTGAATTAACAGAAATCCTTGGTGCAAACGTACATTATTGCATTGACATTTTACAGAGCATTTTAATTGGAGAACTCTATGAACAAGCAGTCAATCATTCTCAATAACACAGTTTCACTGGTATAGCCTAGATTGCTCTAAGAAGTCTTTTATGTGACTGTATATTGCATCCAGTTTTTGTCTTTGCAGAAAGGATTTACTTGACGATTTTGAAATGAGTGTATGGATACAATCAGTGTCTTCTTGATATGAACCTTCTTTTTCTAGTTTTATATCTATCTAACTCAAATTCTAGTTGTTTAATGAAAAGGTGCAGCATCATCATATCAGTCGTGTAGTTTTTTGGAATGGCAATCTGAATCACGAATCTGATTCTCCATTTTTTTCTTGACCAGAAACAAAAGCCATGAATTGTTCCCTGTTTGTTTATCATGTGAAGCATATGTATTTTCTCAGAGACAGAGCATGTACCTCAACCTTTAATTCTCTCTCTCTTTTTTTTTCTGGTCAAAAGTTTAGCTTACATGTTTTACAAGTGATACTGATTTGCATTTTTTATCCAGCACAAGGACCCAGTATGGTCATCTGATGCAGAGCCACCATTTGGCTCCAGAAAAAGGAATGAAAAGGCTTATGCTCGATCTGCTAAGAAATATCACCAAGACAAAATAAGAAGTGGGCTTTTTCCTTTTCCTTTCCTTTTGTTTATTATTTTCAGCCAACTAGCCATAGTACAATGTGACTTCCTCGCTTCTCACAAAAGGATGGACTCCTGACTTCATGAAATGATCAGGTAAGCTAAGAAGAGAGAGTTCTGCAGAGGACTCTGGCGATCCCGAGACAGTTTTTCATGCAACATTTGGAAACAGATGGTATACGTGGTCTAATAAGTCTTTCCGAGGAGAACCATCTGGATTTGAGTGGAGAGAGCCTCCAAAGTGGAAGGACCAAAGATACAAAGAATGGGATGCTAATCGAGAAACAGAGTCTGGCAACGCATCGTATTCTGTGGGATCACATTCTGACAGAACAATCCTTGGTCTGCCTCTAACTGGTCCTTTAAAGATTGAAGATGTTAAGAACGCGTAAGTGCTTTACTGCTTTTCTTGACCATAAAAGTAAGCATATTTTTTTTTATCTTTGATTCAGCAAATCTTCCTCATTACACCATTATTGATCATTTCTGCCTTAATTATGCCTGCAGTTTCCGCTTATCAGCTTTAAAATGGCATCCGGATAAGCATCAAGGTGCTTCACAGGTCAGTTAATAAATTTATCCCTCCACCCATACCAGTATCCAGAAAATCGTGTTTAGTTTTTCCCTCATTAGACTTCGTTGTTTCTTGATCAACCAAGACATTGCCCATCTATAAGCAGGATATGGTATCAAATCCTCATTGCATCACTTTCTGATGATTATAGGGCACACCTATATCTATCAGTTTGTCTTGTAAGTAGTGTGTTTAGAAGTGCTAAGATTTACAAAGGCTAGTTTGAAATAAGTATGTAGAAAACAAGACAAGGATTCTCTACAATGACATTGTAGACCAATTGAAAGGGATGCAGTGCAGCTTGACAGCGTGTTTGTTTTGGGTACAAAATATCACGGGTTCAAATCCTGTCATCCCTACTGACAGAGTTCTGATAATATGTTTTTGGATGCAAACATGACTTGAAGATGCCTAAACTTATATTAATGCAATCAAGTTTTTATAGAAATTAATTTGACATCACAAAAATGAATTTTATCCAAAATTATTTTAATTGCCAAAAATCCATCATCCAAAATAGCTTTATTGCCGAGATTTATGCATGGTGAAAAATACCTCATGAAAAACTCTTTTAACAAATGTTTTGGTATTTTCACTCAATTGTTTTAAAACGAAGAGCATGAACTGGATTACATGTGCTATTACACTTTTAATCATCAAAAAGCTTTTTATTCATTTCTAGCTAAAAAGACTTTATCACATGAGTTTTTGCATTTTTTATCCAATTTTAGCTAAAATAGTAAACTTGTAATTTTTGAAAGAGTTGTACGTAACACTTTTTACACTAAAGAGGTGACAAGTGCTAACTGTCTTAAGAGATCAACTTATTTTTTACTAAAGCTTTGGCAACAACTCTTTTTCTTCCAAAAATAGAAATGTAGCCGTTTCTAACATAGATGGAAGAACACATCAAAAATCAAAATATTTTAACCCCATCTTGTTAGTGTGAGTAACAGCCACGTGTGGTCTTTTTGCCTATAAATATCACTCTTTCACTTTTAGTGTAGAACACACAACTCTATTTTTACAACACTTGATGCTTAAAAATTCTTTTATCTAAAAAAACTTTTATTATTTTCATAATATTTACAAAGCTTTCTTTGCATCAAATCCCTGTTTCATGTCAGATTACATTCATAAAGACTTGAACTCAATTTACTGTAATTTTCTTTTCATTGTAAGGTGTGAAAAATCCTCGGGGGAGATACCTATTGTAAAAGTGTAAGTGACACTTGAAAGACTTGAAAAAAACTTTGGTTGTGAGTCATTGAAAGGTTTAATGTTAAGCCTTGAAAAAGATTGTGATTGAAAGGCTTGATCGTTGAAAAAGATTGTGAGTGAAAGATTTTCTAATCTTGATCCTGTAAAAAGATTAGTGTATCGGTAAGGTCTCACTCGTTAAGAAGACCGTGAGTGGATAGTGAATGCTTGAATGAAGGTTTAAAGAATATAGTAGGTGATTGTATGAACCACTATAAATTGGTTTCTCTTACTCTCTATCTTATTTTATTTGTGTCTAGTGTGTTGTAGCCGAAATTGATATGTTAAATTTCTTGAAGCGTCAAACTTTTAATTGAACATCTAATTCACCCCTCTCAGGTGCTATTTTAGACTTTCAGGTATCATTAGCTTCAACTTCGATTTTTTTTTCCTTGTTTTTCTACCTTAAGCATTTATTTTCATGAATATTTGCAGGCAGCTGCCGGGGAGAGATTCAAACTTTGTGTAAACGCATACAAATCATTATGTGATGCTCTCGCCTGAGTTTAAGCACCAGGCTGCAACTGAATTCCTCACTGTTAGTCGCCACCTTTTTCTTAATGGAAGCAGCAATAATGGAGAAGAGGTGTACTATATCATTTACTTATATTTTCTTCACAATATTATAAAATATAAACTAATTCTTTTGATTTTCTTTTTCGCTCTACCAACCCTTTCCTTAACCCATTTTCAATAGCAAGGGTTCAATTTGAGATTTCGATCATATTAGATAAATGGACACAGATGGAAATTTTTCGAGTTTTAGAGAAGCTTGAAATAAATAAATAAATCCATATGGTTCATATTCAATGCCTTTGATTAAAATATATAAATATAGGATGAAATGGATAAAATTAATTGATTAGGCATTCAAAAGAGAATGCCTCATTAGAGATGATAAAAAAAAAATTCCAAAAAAATTTCTAGAAGATTCATAGAACTCCAAGAATATTTAACTTTTACCGGTTCTGCAGTAGAAGATCATGTGAATAAAGAAAAAAAAAAGTAAATTATTTGATTTTATTTGGATTTGGCTTCCAATAGAAGATTATCTTTAAAAAATAATCTTCCATTTTTTCCATATAAACAGCCTTCTTACATTGTGAAAAGCAGAGGCCATCTTTTTCGGTAGAGATGATAGGGCTCTGGTGCCTGAAAGTGTACATATGAGTTGCTGTGGATTATCTGGGCCATTATTGTGATCTTAACACTGCATGTTCTTGGTTCTATAATCCATGTGGGATCGTTTACCTGTGTTTGAGAGATTTACCTGAAAATAATATTTTATTATTATTTTTTTAAAATTATTTTTAATATTAGTATATTAAAATAAAATAAAAATAAAAATTTTATATAAAAAAAGTTTTAAAATTTAAAAAGTTACGGATTAAAATGCAATTTCAAACTCCACTTGATTCATCAAAGGATTCTAGCCGTGTTTGACTGAAGAGGTCAATTGTGATAGCATGAAATAGAATGTCTTTTGGACGCTTTTATGAATTAGATAGTTAAAGTCTATGACGTAGCTCAAATATGTCAAACATGTAGTTAATTTTAACAAAAAATAATAAAAAAATTAAATTCAAAATAACTATAATTTTAAATCCAATATCATTTTTATCTTATCACTATATTTTCTTGTTTCTATAATCTTCTCACTTGTGAATTCCATATTGGTTCTATTCCCAATAGGAATAAATATATATATTTAATTAATATATGCGGTTGAAAACATAGTTTTGAAACCCGGCTTGGTGGGTCGACCTGGGGCTGGAAACAAGCCGGGTTGAAAAAAAAATAAGGTAAGGAAAAATCTGGTGTGACCCGATCAAAAACCTGGTTGCAACCAATTGATTTTTTTTACTAAAACGACGTCGTTTTGATTAACTCGGCTGACTTGGTGACCCGATCAAAACTTGGAACCCAAACCTTGAATCGGACCGGATCTGAAAACTATAGTTGAAAGGAAATTTCATTCCCTCCTTTTCTATTTTATTTTTGTCAATTTTTCTTTATTTTTTTTATTACATACAGTATTTTTAAACCGACTAATTTGATTGAATGATATCAAGATAATTTTTACATCATTTAATTTTAAATTTGAGTTAAATAAAGAGATAGATAAATAATTTTTTTTTGATAATTTTAGTTTTTAAAATTTTATTTTTAAAATTTTTTTATCCATTAACTGAGTTGTTTTTCTAGCCTAGTCAACAACTAGATCATGTTAAAAGTACAAATTTTAAACCAATGACTCCTCACTTTTTGGCTACAAATTTTCAACGGGTAGATTTCCTCCTCCATTCAAATTTCAAACTATAAATATTGATATTAACACAGCTGCATCTATTTATAGATAAATAAATAACTTGAGTTTATTTTACTCTATTTTCTGTCTCCTTGAAATATAAAAATTACAATGTCACTAGAATAGTAAAAACTTTATTTTATTTTTAGTTTCTATGGTTTAGTAATACTTAAAAATTAATATCTAAACCCTTTATTTTATAATTATTTAAAAAAAACAACAATTTATAGCTTTTGAACTACAATCAAAAGCCACAATCACAGCTAAAAATCATAACTTTTCTAAACAAACTCGTATTAAATTTTTAAGAACTTCATTAACCAGATCAAATCCAATTGAAACCCAATTAAGTCAAAAACCAACAGAAACAATTGATCTACTCTCTCCCTGAAATGGGTGTAAGAAGTAGACACCTATTGATCTTACCCCCACAAAAAGAGAGAGTGTAAAAAAAAGGTAGCAAAAGTATTCATAATATATCTCTCAAAAGCAGTCCTCATCATGAGCAGTCATCATGCCCAAGACCAAGCTGCTAGCATCTTTGAATGACAATAAATAAATTATTTCCAAAGAGAATATTAAATTAAGTATATCTACTATGAGTTCCTCTCTTGTTTTTGGGTATGCAAAAAAAAAAAAAAAAAAAAAAAAAAAAAAAAGGAAACAATAGCTTAGCATTAAAACCAGTCAAGGAAACATAAAAATGGGATTCCAATTTCCAAATTGTAATTGAAATCAAGAATTTAATTCTCAAAAACGAAAACAAATTCTTTCTCACATCAAATTACAGAGATTTGAAGCTATTTTCTTGCTCAACCTTCTAACACTAAGCTTACACTTCTAAAAGACAACATGAATTTGACCAACAGGCAAGGTACTAGAAGCAAAGAAGCACAACTGAAGTAGATACCATGAAGGCATAGATGAAGATCAGGAACCCAAAATGCAAAGCCCAGTTCCTCTTGAACTTACCAAAGTAGCTCTCAGGCGGTTCTTGATAATGAATCTCAAGCTCACCCTCATCACTAACAACAACGTGATCATGACCATACTCGTTGCTAGCACTAGCTGTTCTCATCTTCAACTCCCTTAACTTCTCAGTAGCCAAGCCAAGAGTGAGCTTGTGACACCTTCTTTGGTACTTGAAACCATTGATGCACCTAAGGGTCTGAGCCACGGAGACATAGAAGATGAGGTGTGATAAAGAGAGGAGGATAATGGGTGCCCAACAATGGCGGCATTGAAGGCGATTGGGCTGTGCTTCAGCCATGAAAATGAGAGAAAGGAAGATGAAGAAGAGGAGGAAAAGCTTGTGGAGTTCTTTCTTTTGGAGGTCTATGGCTCTTTTCTTTTCAAGGGTCTTCTCAAAGTGGAGCTGGATTATGGTGTTTATAGCTTGGAAAGCTGTTTCTTTTGGGATTTGTTGGTGGTGGTTGCTCTGGTGGTGGGTTTCATAATCTGCCATTGTTGAGAGAGGGGCTGTAGGGTGGGGGGGACTCCTTGTTGTATGTGGCAGGGGGAGGGCTATGGGGTTTGTGGAAAAGGCAATATTTTATAGTAGCTGGAATCCAATGGGACATAAAATTCTTGTAAGTATGTTCATCAACTGTTATAATAATGGGAAATTTGGAGCATTCAATTTATGATTTGTTAATTTTTTTTTTTTAACGTGGGTGTCCGGGTCAGCTTGCGCGTACCTCGACTAATCCCACAGGCCCTGAAGTTAACGACCATGTAAGCCTCTAGTGGTCATCATATGAGCAACCACAGGGCTCGAACCTGAGACCACAAAGGAAACAAATCTCTTGATCCCAAACTCTTACCACTGGACCACCACCTAGATAGTTATGATTTGTTTTCGAAGTGAAGGTGTCCGAATTGTAGAGGGAATAGGTATTAAACTCGGGGATGGATTATGATAAGGTTTGAGTTATAAGTGGGGACTATTAATTCATACTCTTTTATTATTATTATTTTATTAATATGTATTCGTGTTAGTTTGTATGTATTTTAATTAATCTCACGAGTCCTGAAGTTAATAATCATGTAAACTTCCAGTGACCTTGAAAGAACTCAAACTCGTGACTATTGGGAAGCAAACCCAAGACCTGATCAGTTAAGTTACCTTTCAGAGTTAATTCATACTTATTTAATGTTTTTTTTAATATTTTTGTTTTTAAAAAATATTAAATAAATATTTTTTAATATTTTTTAATTATTTTAATACATTAATATTAAAAAAAATTATTTTAATATGCTTTAAACAAAATTTTGAAAAGCATTTTATTTCGTAATACAAAACACACATTCAAATTAATTCAAAAAAGCACGTGCGTGAGCGTATGTTTGTGTGTATGTAAAAATTAAAACAACATCGCTTAAAAAAAATAAAAAAGATCAAAAAAAAATTTAAATTAATTTCATACGTCAACTTAAATATTCGATCAGATTCCAAATTAACTCCATTATTATGCCCCCGGTTAAAGTTTTTTTTTAACTTCATTCACATAAATATCCCTTACTCTTAATATGATAAGTAATTTATATGTCTTTATATTTTACAAATTGTGTTCAATAACCCTTATATATATAATTATATTAATTATGTTCTTAATTTTTAATTAGCTTGTTCGAAGGAGGGTAGTTCATATAAAAATTAAACTTGGGATGAGAAATTTATTTGAAAAAAAAATCAGTTAATTTAAATTACGTATCACAATTTTAGTTAATTTTTTAAAACAAAACACATAATATCTTGAAAACATGAAACTAACATTTATTATTAGAACTTAATGTTTATTTCAAATTGTTATGTATTAATTAAATATATAAAAATAACAAATTATATATTTTTCTCATATTTTTTAATTATTAAGAGAAGAATAGATGAAGAGGTTGATTGAGAAAGTGATTGTAACAACGTTTTTTTAAAAATTAAATTATTATTTTTTCGGTATAAAATTAATTTTTATTTGTGTTTTTAAATCATTTTAATGTGTTGATATTAAAAATAATTTTTAAAAAATAAAAAAATATTATTTTAATATATTTTTAAATAAAAATCCTTTAAAAAACCATGGTTGTAGTACTCCCAGTCACACTAAAATTTGGGAGGAAAGGTAAAATTTCTTCAAGAAAATGCTTCAGTACTGTCAAGGAGTGCATTTGATTTTGGTAATCTACCATTTTCACAAAAATTACAAGAAAAACAGAACTCAGTAATTTACCAGGGCATGGGCCCAATTTTATAATATAAACTAAGCTCAATTTCATGGGCCAAAACCTAGCGTCATCTGTTAAGCTGCACTGCTGCATGTAATTCCTCGGAAGCTGAAATCTAATCCCATGTATACTGTTAGTCACATAATTAAAATATTTTTTTATCATATAGTATAAGAATTAGCTGATGATCCTAATTAAAATATTTTTCCATTAAACCTTCACCATCTTGTTGCTGACATAACAATTTTCAAATCTTTGTATGACCAATTTGTAAGGTAATATTTAGTTATTATTTGGGATATCGAGATAATTACAATAAAAAAAACTTGTTATTTAGTCCTTTTTATTTTAAAAATATAAAAATTTATTTCAAAAATTTATTTATTTTTATATTTGTTCATGTAACCAAAATGTTTTTATCCATTTTGTCAAATATTAATCATTCTTCACATGCTTGATGGTGATCTCTGACTTATTTAGCAAATTGTTAGCAGTGTTGAATACTTTACAAGGATTTTGTAAGGGAGCCCAAATTAGCAAAGCTCATCTTCATGGCCAGTCTTCACAAGACTGGAAACCTCCTCATCTCTTGGCACTATCAGAACTCTGACCTTCACACACCCCTTTCAACAGGAGTGTTCATTTTTCTCTACAATGATCACCGCGGCAGCACCAATTTGCAGCAGTGAAACTTTCCAAGATCAAGAATGTTACATACACACATATGCCTAGCCTGTGGCACTGAAGTGGAAAGCATTTTTCTTCCAAGCTTCAGGATTGGAGGCCTGCCAAGGCAAAGATACAGGATGGATAGGAGATGGCAGGAGTCAAAAGGAACTGCTTTTGCCAATCACACCAGATCAGCTTGCGCACGGGTGATAATGATAGGCACTAGTCAAAAAAGTGAATCACTTTCAACGTAGTGTTAGTGATGAGGGCAGTCTGCCATTTTTTTTCTCCCATAGTTTATCTCCTCTTTACCTGCTCCATGGACTGGTCCCTCCTACACAAAAATAACCGAACTATTTGCAATTTGTCATCTAAAAAAGTGATGCTAGACTGCACTGCTCATGTAACATTTGATTGATACAAATATGAACAAACATTTTCCCACCTTTGCATACATGTGTGAGCTTTCAAAAGCTAAAAAAGTGAAGTGTAAACTATTTTAGTACATATTAACCTACTACTAATTTCAACCTCTATCTCTCTTGACATGTTTATTCAACAAATGATGACCATATACACTATACATATGCAAGGATGCCGCTTTCTATGAGATGTATTCCTAATTGGTTCTTGACAGTAAGGTCTTCGAAACCGGAAAGTTCATGGAACCATGGAAGAACTCCATAATCACTTTGACCCACATCTCAGAATAAGGCAAACTAAGTTTAGCTGTGGAAAGAAATTCGTTGTCTAATGACTCCATAATTTCCATTGAAGAGGGATCAATAGCTACAATTCCCTTACTCCATAATTTCCAATGAAGAGGGATCAATAGCTACAATTCCATAACCATCTCCATCTTCTTTGCCTCTATAGTCTACTTGAATCTGATCAACATTTTCGCTTTCTCTGTCTTCTGTTGTGGCAGAATCTGGCAGTTGTTGATCTTCTTGGCCACCCATCATATGCATTAAAAGTTCTTCAGGCTTCAACTCGTAACTGGGATTATCAACCCTCCTAGTCTTCTCTCTGTATAGAGCATCAAGCTGCTGAAAATAAGGACAGGTCTTAGAATCCCCAGGTCTTTTTTTATTGCTATCTTTTACCCTCTTGAAGTACTTGTTCATATTCTCCCATTTCTCTTTGCACCTCTTTGCACTCCTATCATAACCGAGATTTTTCATTGATGTTGATATCTCCTCCCACAGCGGCCCTTTTGGTCCATTTTCTTGATACTGGAATTCAAGATAAGTTCGTATCTTGATCAAAGATTCAATTTCTTCTTTAGGCCATCTTGATGAGTTCATGTTGACAAAACTCTCAACACTACTATTTTCATGTGTCTTCACTACATTCTCCACTGGAACTGCTTGGTTCTTGGACAGTTGCGCTGGAGATGTTTGATTGTCAGGAAATTTCATCGGGACTGTAGGGTTGTCAGGCAATTGCACCGGGATACCTTGCTCAGAGAACTTCTGTAAGAATGCAAGCACAGCTGCATCTTTCGCAGCTGCAATCGCTCTTTCGTGAACTAAAAGCTCTTGTTCTCTCTTAATCCTATCCAATTCTTGCATCTTCCACACTTCTTCTCTAGCTATCCTTTCTTGCTCGCATTTCTCTATTGCTTCTAGAAACTTATTTTGCAAATTCTCTTGCTTTTCTATCACTTCCTTCATCAACCTCTCAAAAAAATCTGTTAATCTCCGCTTCTTCTTTCTTGTTCCTTCTGATTCCTCACTCGAAGTAGATGCAGTTGAAGTAGAGGTGGCGTCAGTGCAATTCATTCTAGGACTCTGGATAGAACATGGAACATCATTTGGGATGAAGCTCACTGGGTTTACCGAGGCCGAGGGCATTAAACAATGATCTTTATCTGACGATGTAGGTGACACTAATGCATTGGTCTTATCTAAAGCTTGTAATTGTTCAAAAAACCTATATGTCTTGCCATTCGGCCTACCGGACTGACTTCCTTTGGTTCTTCTATGATACTTGTAAATATTTTCAAACTTCTCTTTGCATTTCTTGGCACTTCTGTTATACCCAAGCTCATTCAATTTCCTGATAGCAACAGTACCAATAGGAAAAAAAAAAAATTCCATGGTCTCACTAACGGCTTAAACTTTGAATAAACCAATAAAAAATATCAAACATGATTCAATAACTAAAAAAATTGACAGACGCAGTAATTTGAGCTAAAAAGCCATCCTTATTAGACCCTTTTGACACTATACACAAAATTTAATGCTAATTAACTTAGACTATAAAAAATGAACACAATAGACAAAAAGAACGGTAATTTTGCAATTCTGCTCAGATGGGTACCTCGAGATTGATTATTATGCAATAATTTGCTAAAAACAAGGTCTTCTCCACCATTTTCTCAGCAACCAAACGTAAAATGACAAAAAAACATAAAGCTCAAAACTTTACGTCATTTTCTATCAAACTCTCCAGAAGAAGCTAAAAAACTCACCTCGAAACCTCTTCCCAAAGAGGAGCTTTAACAACAGAGTCTCTAAATGCAACATCCATATCAGACCTTATCTCCAACAAAGCTAAAGTCTCTTGCTTTGGCCACCTGTTAGCTGTTGAGCACTGCACACCCTCTTCAGCTTGCACCCTCATCCCCTCATCGCCTTCCTCGTCCTCCCAGTCACCGGCGGCGGCGCTTGAATTTTCCAGGAAAGTGGTTGACGCTTCCATGATTTTGTTAGGAAAAAGAAAAATTACAGCTTTAGACAAGAAAGGTGAATTCTTGGAGTTAAATTTTCTTTCCTTCTTTTTGGGTTTTTGTTTTTAAAATAAAAATGGGGTTTTTAGCTTCTCTCTTACTGCTACTACCTACAATTCTACTTTGTGGTTATGGTTCAATACAATGGTGGTGAAATTAAATTAGGGTTTTTGGTTTTTATAAAGGGATAAAGCTGGGAAGGTGCAATCAAGTGGTGGGTACAACAAAATAACAAGCTTGATTTTTTTGACATGTGAGTTTTGGAAGTATTTTGGGGTTAAAGGAGATGGAGTTGGGGGTTGACTTTTGGTAAAAAATAGGAGGCTTGCAAATAATTAAAAAATAAAATAAAAAAATTAATAGAATTATAGGGTAAAATTAAAAAGTAAAAGGTAAAAGAATATGGATATGATTGTGGTGGCAAGTTGTCTGTTCTTGTCTTAATTGCTAAATAAGAGGCCTACCAAGCCCATTGTTTTCCCTTTTCAGTGTCTCCATTTTACATAATGAGACTAGAGAGGAGGAATCCATGCCTTTGGATAGATATAAAAAAAAATTTGATGTTTAAGTTATAATTATTAATATTTATAATACTAAAAGAAAGATAAATATAAAAGAAAGAAATATAAGAGAGGAAATCACACTCGATTTTAAGAATTCATTTCTCATATTTTTCACTCTTAATCCAAAATCTTGATAGATTTTGTATATCAACATTCACATATTAAGAAAGTTAATGATATTAAGCATAAGTTTGTCTTCATATTTATCTAATATTCCCATCTCAATAGCATAATTAAGCGCTTGTTTTTATATTACAACCTGTTTTTAAATTATTTTTAGATATTTGTTTTTGATGATTTTAATGTGTTAAAATTAAAATTATAAAAAATATTATTTTAATATATTTTAAATTAAAAAAAATACTTTTAAAAACTACTCCCAATATAATCTAAAAATCATGTATTATATATAAAAGGGAATGGAAAATGGAATCACATAGAGAGGTTGAAAATATTAAAATAAAATGAATGCTTGTGGGTGTAGACGAGGCTCCATGTCATGATGCCAGGTTTTCGAGATAAGCTGCATGTCACAATGATCTAGAGATCATTAAACAATTAGATTTGACAACTTTGCATAGGAAATTAGGACCTTACTTTTACACCAAGGAATATGAGTGGAATACAATAGAATAGAATTTGCTCATCCTAATCATGCAAAGCTGGTGAGAAAATTTAGTTTTTTTAATTATATATAAATAAAAACAAAGTGCTAGAATGGATTACTCAAAGTGTCTTTTTCATAATACTTGCAGGCTGATTTTACAAAAATATTTTTTAATTAAAAACATATTAAAATATATATTTTTAATTTTTAACATACTAGCATATCAAAACTGTTAAAAAATATATTAAAAAACATTAATTTAATATTTTTCAAGAAAAAAAACAATTTAAAAACCAAATCGAAACACAAGAAAAACCAACTCGGATAATCTGGATGCCATTTCATAGATACCAAGCAAGCAAGCAACTACATGAAACAACTCACAAAAGTCCATTTTTTCAACCATAGATTAAGGTGGTGAAATTGTGGTCTTAAACCACCTATGTATGTAGATAAATGGGACCTTTGTGAGCGTGACCATCCATTTTCAGAGACCTTTTGTCCTCTACTTTGCTTCAAAATATCTTGAATGGATGCTTGCCGGAGATTTCTTAGTGTCAAAATTGAAGTAAAATGGAAGTTATTATCATGGCGCCATGCATGAATGTTTCAATTCTACAAGTAACTCTCTATTCTTGATGAAGACGTCGTGTTAATTTCTAGCATTTGATTGCGGTTTAAAATACATAATTACTTTCTTCTTGCGTGAGGGACTTCACTTTGTCAATAATTTCAACTAGCACCTATGTATGTGATTGTTACGAGGTAAAGGGGAACTTCTAGCTAGTGTGTTTTTTTTTAATTATTATTATTATTATTATTATTATAGATTGTATTAATCAAAAAATAATTATTTAAAAAATAACATCTAGAAAGTTGAATGACCGTTTATATAAAAATAAAATATTTACGTTGTGTTATTATTATTAAATTTATAGAAGAAACTAAAGCAAGTGGGAGAATTATTGTGAATGCTCTTTCGGCAATTCGTGGATTTTACTGTATAGAATTGTATTAATGATTATTTTTTAAAATATTTTTTATTTAGAAATGTATTGAAATAATATTTTTTTTAATTTTTAAAATTTATTTTTGATATTAACACATCAAAATAATTTAAAAATATAAAAAAATTAATTTAATTTTTTTTAATAAAAATACTTTTCAATCACATAAAATAAATGTTTTGTCTTGCCCTATTAGATGTTGTGTTGGCTTGGTGGCAACTTGGTTTCTTTGACTTTGACGATTTCATCTCACATGCTTAATGAGGTGCTGGTTTAACCTACAAGAGTATAGAAGATTTACTCCTTTTCCCCTTGTTTTTTAGTGTGGGTCCTAAAATATGATAATTTTTATTTTCAAATGTTTTTTAAAAATATATTTAACTTAAAAAAGTAAATTGATGTTATTTTTAGTATTTTTTTTTATAGTTTTAATATATTGACGTTAAAAATAATAAAAAAATATTTTAATAAATTTTTAAGTGAAAAAACATTTTTCAAATGAACTCTACATCACAATAACATATACTCACTTAATCTAACACTCACCCTTTTTTTTTCCTTTTGCCTCACATTTAAGACCAATAAATACATGAAAAATCTTATGGTGTTCAAGCTGTCACTAGTAATATCCTATAAGTTACTCGAGAGATTTACTTTGAAAACAAAGACAGACACGAGTGAGAGAAAAAGAATAAAATTCATGACCTATCAAAAGTGATAAGAATATCTAAATCTCTTACGTATATCTATTTATTTACTATAAAATGAATTCAATTAAGTAACTAATAGGACGATGTTAGTAGCTACAGCTTGAGCACCATAAAATTTCTCCATAAATACATGGTAATCTTTTCAACTTTTAAATTTTGATATACTTTATATTAGGATTTATTAATACCCATAATTTCTCAACACTTACCAAAAAAAATTTAATCTTTCATCCATTGATAGTACTTTCTTTAAAAATTTAGAATATTGGTATTGATGTAATTATGATGTGTTTATATCATTATATTCAAATAAAATAGTAAGAAAATATTAAATTTAAATCCAAAGTCAAATACTATCCTTAAAAATCTTATCTCTTAACATTTTTTTCTTAAATGTATTTCGATCTGTATATCAAATTAACTTTTTTTTTATTATTATTATTAGAGAATTTTATGGATTGATAATAAATCAAAACGAATTTCCAAGTTCTTGGGCTATTTTCTCTAGACGTTTTATTTATTTCAGTGGAAATTCCACAAACAATTTTGGAAATTTGAAGAGAATGGTGACCTTATAGGACAAAGTAGTTGTTATGAAGTTTATCCAAGAGTCACTTTCCATGGCAGCAAGAAGGGAGGTAGCTGCCTATTTCGCAAAGGAAAGAAATCCAGCTTACCTAATTAAATCATACATGTGGGTCAAGTTCAAATTTCTACCATGGAAAGTGAAAAGCAAAGCTATCATCAACCACATGGAATGGAGGATGGAGGATGGAGGATGGAGGGTGAGAAGTAAGCATATGAATGTGAAAGCTTCGAGGCTAAAAAAAGAAAGGATTAAACTCAATGTATGTAATTATGTATAGTATCTTCTTCTTTTTTTTGAAATTGTATTCGAGAGTTTGGCTTGCAAAATCATCAAATTAATTATTTTTAGTGATTTTAATAATTTTAATGTATTAATATTAAAAAGATATTTTAATATATTTTTAAATGAATAATACTTTTAAAAAAATATTTTTCACTGTAAATAAAAGCACACACTTACGAACTCTAATGATTGAGGAATTGCTTCAAAAGTGGGTAGAATGCAGAAATTGGTTGGTAATCCTCAATTTTTTTTAATCAAAGTTTCAATAAGGGATAATTAAAAAAAAAAAGTCTCGAATAGTTTGTTGATTCTTTTACTTTATCTTTTTTTTTTTTAAATTACACTTTGCATAATAAATCAATTTAAATTTTTAAATCAGATAAAATAATCAAATTACCGTTAAATATATAAAGCACAACTTCTACGAGCCCCAATTTAAGAATGGAGCTTGAAAAATTATCACAAAACTAAACGCCCTCAAGAGCCCAAAAGATTCAAATGATCACAAACCCCACCGTCATCCTTGTAAAATTATCACTAAAAAACAGAAATTATCACACTTCCAAACGAGGTGTTAAAGAATTACTCTCCACAATCCCAACTGTAAAATTAGTTCTCGGGAGCCATAAATGGAGAAATGACTCACATGAACCCCACCAAAGAATTCAAATGACTCGCATGAACCCCACCAAAATTAATTGTTTTGCAATCATTTTGTCAAGAAATTGATTAAATTCTGGGGCCAAACCACTCATCTTCTTTGCCAAGCCTTGCAAATCGAATCTAGCGCCCAAGGCAGGAGAGGGCGCCCCCAATAACTGTGTCATGTCCAAAAATAATGGCTTCAATTATTTCCTGTGGGCTTGATAGAGATTGACAAGAAAAGGAAGAAGAAAAAAAAGAAGTTAGCTACGATAGTGGTTAGAGTTTTTAGAGGTCAATGACAAAGCTATGATATTAGAATTAAAAGGGATTTTTTAGTTATTAAATCAAATATAATAACAATTATGTGTTGATTTTTTCTTGCTTCGCTGACTTGAGAATATAAACTATAATATAATCTCTAAAAAAATAGAAGCAAAGTAAAACAAAACAAGTAAACTATATGATATTTTTATTTTTTTTTGTAATCATCTCTTTTAATAATTTTAATAGCATTCCTTAAATATGTTTCCCTGTCATCCTAATTCTTTTAAAAATACAAAAATTCACTTCAAAACTTTATAACTAAATATGTTTTCATAACCCAAACAAATCTTTTTTATAATTTGTTATGCACACTGTTTCACTAACTATATGATATATTTGTTTTGCTGCCCGGGAAACAATGACAGTGTCTTTTATATTTTTTTTTTTTTATTAATATGAATATACAAGTCAGCTTGTTTAGACCTCGACTAATTATACGGGCCCTAAAGTTAACAATTATATAAGCCTTTAATAGCTCTAAAATTTATAAAACTCAATCTGGTATATCTCTAAAGAACAAATTTAAAACCTGACCAGTTGAGCTACTCCTCGTATTAATATCCTTCATATTTTGAGAAGACATGTATTTGCTTCAAAACTATCTCAGTTTGTATGTGTTTTTTTTTTATAAGACACTAACCAAACAAAACCTAGAAAAACATGTTCTAGAAAAACTACTATCTTCTGCTCAACGTCTTGAATCTGGATGGTTGGCTCGATCGAGATCACATATCCTTCTCGGCATTCGAATTCACTATTATGAATTTACTTAGAAGAACACTCTTGTTTTAACATTGTAGCTATGTGGTGGTGAAGAAAGCATTAATTGATCCTTGATTTGGTGAACACAGATCAACACTATTATGAATTTATTAAGATATGTTGATGATAACACGAGGATAAGGAGAGATGGCAGTGGCAATATCTTCGTACCAAGAGAGAGATCCCGAGAATTTGAAGCTTATAGAGATCAAGAGTTGTTGCCATGAGAGCAAGTTCATTATTTTAGTGACACAATCTTCCAGAATTGTGCTGATTTCTTCATTGATTTCAGTTGGAAATTGACTCATTGCAAGCACAACACATGTAATATATCCCATTCTGGAAAAACCAAATTCATCACTGTTAGGTTTTTACAAGCAAGCAAGAGATTGTCTCTGCAACTATTGAAAAGGAAAAATCAGCCCAGCTGCATTGCACAAGGCAGCAAGAACTGCCTAATTGCTGATATACGCAAATTTCCTCACCACATGCATCTTCTTTACAAAAATGAAATAATCAAAGTGAAAGATCATCGATTTTTTAAGGGTTTATGAGGAAAAAACTCTAAAACTTGTATACCCACACAATTCTCAATTACTTCTTGATCACAGAAAGTGATCCTAAAAATAATATTTGTATTTGTATCTGTCAAATGTTAGAATTAACATTACATGCAATTGGCTAGATCAGCAAAATAAATGAAAATGTACCATGATTTATTCATAATCAGTAAATTCCAATCCAAGATGACAACATTATAAATGAACAACAATGACAATTTGAGAAAAAAATGAACCCACATATCACAAATAGAACCCTTAAAGTGTATATGAAACAAACTTACCAATCAAACTAACATCAAACTTTAACCTTACATCAATTGAAAACATAGTTTTTTGGATTCATGAAATTAAACTAAAATGTATTATATTTACTGTAGACGGAATTTAGAACTTGAATTGTTGGGGGTCGACACAAAGAGAACCCCTCCAAAAATAGAGGTATGCCGTTATCAATGGAGAGCACACGGTATTCTTTAGTAAAAGGCGAAAGAATAGTTCGCTCTGTGCTCACCACACGGCTCCATGGTTTTCAGAACGGGCGATATGTTTTGTTATATAGAGATGAGGGCTAGCTGTTGTATGTTCCTTTTGTCGATGTGGGACTTGTCTTTTTCTTTCAAAACATTCTGTAACTCCTCAACTATGTTTTTTTATACCATTTATCATTAATCATCTTTTATATCTCATCTTAACCGGTGGGATTTTAAATTTATTTTCTATAAATTTTCAATTCAAATCCTATAAATCTCAAGATTATTAGAGATTTATATAATTATTAACTTTAAAGCCTTATAAAATTACACACAAGTTAACTTGAATATCCACGTTAATTTAAAAAAAATACATTTAAAGAATTAAAACATATTTTTGAATGATTGCTGAAAGATACCAACTGGATAAGTATACTTCGTTTATAATTATATAACCTGATCTCACAAGAACAAAAGTTGTCCTTCTTTCTTTCTAATTTTTTATTTTTTTGGCTATGTTCGATGCTATTAGAAGGGCCATAATCTAAAGCCTAGAACAAGTATGTACAACTTCTCATGGTGCTCAGTTCTTAGGACTTGCGGAAAACTGTGCTAGAATTTAATATCAACTAGGATTTAGGTATATAGGAATTTAAAGTTTGCAAGACTTCTAAGATTGGTAGGATTATGCAATACTTGGTCAATATCTATTATATTTTTATTACTTAGGAGTTAGCTAGTTGATTAGTTTTCATCTTGATTAGTTAGATATAGTCACATTAAACATTCAAAATTATATTCAAGAAAATATAAGAAAATAATAAAGAAAAAGTATTAACTGCTGTGTTTTTCTTGGAGCAAAACCAACGTATCAGAGCCTATAGGTTGGAAAGAAAAGGCGTACGTGAAGCAGCAGTGTCTTTAGCAAATTAATCTCCCAAAACGATGAAGACAACAAGATTTATTTTTCAGAAGCTTGGAGCACAAGACGTAACAGCAGTCTACGTTGTGAAGAAAACGAACCAGCAACGATTTGGTCTTTGGAAGAAGAAAATCAGCAGCTTGTAACAGACTCGAGGCAGCAGCAAGTCTCCTAGAACATGACAGTAGCAACGTTGCAGTTGTAGGAAATTACAGTTGCAGAATCACGTGGGCTGCAGACTCATAGCAATAGAGTCTCCACTGAAGTAGTAGAAAAATCAGTTGCAGCAGTCATTGATTCCAGCTTCAGTTCCAGCAGAAATAAACAAACAAAGCAGTAGCTTTTCACGTGACAGCAAGTCTCCAGCGGTCGCAGCTTGGAGCGCCAGCAGCAGCAACAACAGACAAAAAGTTCAGCAGCAGTTGATTGCAGCAGCAACAAGTCAGTAGCACACACAGTCCAACAGCAGTAGCATCAAAATTTTTGGTTTTCCAGTAGCCAAAACAACAGTAGCATAGGAAGCAGCAGACATGGGAAATCTTCAAATTGTTATAGGGATCAAAAAGCTTAACAATCAGAATTACAGTACATGGCCAACATGTTGACCATGATGTCTTGCATGCTAAGCCAAGATCTGTGAGAATTGTGGTCAACTGTAGTGAAAACACACAACCAATCGAAGATACTAATGGAGTCTTGCGCAAGTGGAAGATTAAAGTTAGTAAGGCAATGAAGATATACTAGAACATATTTGGGATGCTACAACGCCAAAAGAAGCATGAGACACCCTCACTAGTCTTTTATCAAAGAAGAATGATATCAGATTGCAACTTCTCAACAAGTTGTCGATGACACAATAAAACATGACGATTTCTCAGTACTTTAATAAGATGAAATCAACTTATCGTGAGATTTTTAAATTATAACATGAAACGGCTATTAGAAAAACAAGATGAAGAGCTTACTGATTTTAATAAACCTGAAGTGTAGTTTGGAGCATCTATCACAAGGTTCTGTATGTAATGAAATTATCTCACCAGGTTATATAGAAGAAAATAGCAATGAATCTGATCCAAATAAAAAATTCAAAAAAATTGTATGCAAAGCTCGAACATGGATGTTGTAGTTCACCTTTTACCGGGATTGATATCCTAGGAAGGATTTTCAAGTGAGCTATCCTCCTACTACGAGCAGTTTGAAGCTTATAATTTTAGGTTAAAGTTTCGAAGCTTCAATTATATTTTTCTGGATTCATAAAATTAAACTCAGATCTACAGAGAGCAAATATTTAGAGCATGAATTGTTGGGGGTCGACACAAAGGAGAACCCCTCCAAAAATAGAGGCATGCCGTTATCAATGGAGAGCACACGGTATTCTTTAGTAAAAGGCGAAAGAATAGTTCGCTCTGTGCTCACCACACGGCTCTATGGTTTTTGGAATGAGCGATATGTTTCATTATATAGAGATGAGGGCTAGCTGTTGTATGTGCCTTTTGTCGATGTGGGACAGTCTTGATTTAACTTAAAAAAACATTTTTTTAAAAAATATATTAAAACAACTTCATTTTAGATACATCATGCTGCTTTAAAAAAAAAAAAAAGGGAGTTTTATATGATTTCAATTTATTTCTATATCATTTTTTCTGCAATACTCATTCTATACTGTGCTGCTACTACTTGTTTACCTTATCTATAGGATTGTGCAAATGGATCTGAAGTTCCCTCCAAAACCAATTGTCTCTTCTGCTGGCAAGGACCTTACTACTCAGGGAGCCTAGCGTGCTTGTGATCTGCACTCATGTTCTCTTGTTTTTTTCTCTCTTTTTGATCAATAGATGCTTGCCAGGGATTCTGTAGAGAGATCACCGCTGCATAAGCTACCTGAGCATCCCTGGATTGTTCAAAATGTTGATCCCTCAGGGCATCTTTAGGGTTTGATTTGTCTCTATGAGATGCTTTGCTGCTTCGAGGGAATTGATGGTGTAAGATTTTGGAGAAGAACGCAAAGAACCTTCTGGCAAGTTCTATGAATTTATGAAGAACCGGATCACACTCTTTATAAGAGTTCAATATTGCCCATGCTGTCTCCAAGCTCTGTAGAACTAAGAAATAAAATTGGTTTATTGAATTTATTTAAATTCAATTTTATGTTGATATAGAGCCCGTGTTCTTTTCTTTTAAGATCTCCTATTTCCATTTTTAATGATGCACTTTCTGCAACACCATGCCTGTTTCTTTTCCATTTTCAAACATCATGAAACAAATACCTTGAGATTGTGATGAATTCAAGATACATGCCTGGTAAAGTATCATTAATGCTAAATATAAATTATCAGGATATTTTTGTACATTTATTTACGAACTGATGTAATTAAATGAGAAAACTGAAGTGATTGTTTTTACTATTTTTATGGATAATAACTTACAAATTTATTATTTATTTTTGTAGAAAAATAGTATTTGATAGACATTGAATATTCAAATAAACACACACTAGGATTAATAACTTTGCCTTGGTTCATGCTTATTGATTTCTATGGAGGAAACATGTGTTTTATTATTTCTTATTGATTTCAATAGAAAAGCAAAGGCGGGAGCATTAGTCTAATACTGAAGTCATTTTGGCAATCGCTTGCTTTCTTTCATTTGCTTGTCTAGAAACAACAATCCTCCTCCCCCGTGGAACTAGCCTCTCCTTGGCATGTCCCTAAATATTTTTTAATCAAAGAATTGAAAAATATTTATCAGCCACCAGAGTGACGTAGACTAAGGAAGTCCCGTAAAGGCGTGGGATCAATTCAAACTTAACATTCCAGTAGTGGTACTATTTTGTCGTTTTCAGTTCATTTTCTCTCTCGATTTGACCAGTCAACTAAAAATAAAAATAGCTATCACAGTCATCCAAATGGAATCACTTCGACCAAGCTGATCTCAAGTCAAACACCGCAGTATCCAACTACTAGTCCTACCAAACATAGCTGTCAGCCCCCAGTCCGACTCCAGGACTGACCCTAAAAAAACCGGGGTTATTAGAACACTATAGGCCAACAACCCCGCCAAGCCAATTTTAGTGTTTAGTAATGTACTTCAAAAACAAAGATTAAATTTAAAATACAAATGTATTTTTTTATTTTTTATACCATCGAATCGAATCGAACTGCCGCAGGATGCTATAAGAACCTCTGTCTAATTCCTATTGTAAAAATCTGTTTTGTAATATATTGCAGCGTTAGTTAAAACCCCACAATTTAGAAAACATTTTTAAAACCTTGAATAAAAAAAAGAAAAACAATTTATAGCTTTTGCAAAAACTAACACAACACCATAACTCAATTTACCGCCAATCAAATGAGGTTGAGAGGCAACAGAAACTGATGACAAATTGTGGATTGGACGCACCCAATCATAAATGGCACTAAGTATCTGCCTTTATAAACAGAAGGGCTTTGTACGGGAATAATTATTACTAAGCAACATTAAAATTAGATACTTCTACTAATTATGTCCTCACAGGCAAGCCGGCCTCTTCTACAGGAGACAGACATGATGAAAAAAACACAAAAAAACCTGCAGCGGTGTAAAACAAACCAACAATCTATACTCTAGAAAGGACTGAGAGATCCGTTCAAAATTCAAACAGAGAATTAAGTACGATTTCAATAGGGTTTATGAAAGCAAATTGACACTAACACAAAATTTCTCATACAATAACTATTAACATTAATGTTCCCAAGGAAAAAAAACACCTTCAAATGTTGAGATGGAAAAAAAAAAAAAAAAAAAAAAAAGCATCATCACAACCACTCTCCGTCTACAAGCATCCTCCTACTAAAAAGACGCAAGGTTGAACCACAGATGATGTGGAAGAAAGCAAAGAGCTTGACTACCAAAGTGTCTGACCACCACATCGAGAGGGAGGACCATTACAGTTGCGCATCTTAAAAAGCAGCAATAACAACATCGAATCACAAGCCTATTCGATACATTGAATATCAGAATGTTCCCTCCTTCAATGACCCCCCACCTCAACAAATTCTCCATATCAACTAGGACTTCGAGTTCATGACACCTTGACACGAAAAAAGCCAAACTAAATAGAAAGAAAGAACTCACCATCACCGCACTGTTCGGAACTTAGAAGCACTTCCTGTGGACTATGGATGGGCCAGACTCGTCGTACTCACCCTTGGAAATCCACATCTGACACAACACAAGCCATGCACGTCAGTCACGATCAAACACACAACCACACACTCATGATATAAATCAAAAGACAAAACGTTATTGAAATGAAAAATCTTCACCTGCTGGAAGGTGCTGAGAGATGCAAGGATTGACCCTCCAATCCAGACACTGTATTTTCTCTCTGGTGGTGCAACCACCTTAATCTTCATGCTGCTTGGGGCAAGGGCAGTGATTTCCTTGCTCATACGGTCAGCAATACCAGGGAACATAGTGGAACCACCACTGAGCACAATATTACCATATAGATCCTTTCTGATATCCACATCACACTTCATGATAGAATTGTAAGTAGTCTCGTGGATACCAGCAGCTTCCATTCCGATGAGAGATGGCTGGAAGAGGACTTCTGGGCAACGGAATCTCTCAGCTCCAATGGTGATGACCTGACCATCAGGTAGCTCATAGTTCTTCTCAACAGAGGAGCTACTCTTGGCAGTCTCAAGCTCCTGCTCATAGTCAAGGGCAACATATGCAAGTTTCTCCTTCATGTCACGGACAATTTCCCGTTCAGCAGTGGTGGTGAACATGTAACCTCTCTCGGTGAGGATCTTCATCAAAGCATCAGTGAGATCACGACCAGCAAGATCCAAACGAAGGATGGCATGTGGAAGGGCATACCCTTCATAGATGGGCACAGTGTGAGACACACCATCACCAGAATCCAGCACGATACCTGTTCACATGAGTAGCCACTCAATACCAAAATCATTTACCCAACCAAAGCAAATACAAAACAGATTTCAATAGAAATAGATACTAACCAGTTGTACGACCACTGGCATACAAGGAAAGGACAGCCTGGATGGCAACATACATTGCAGGCACATTGAAGGTCTCAAACATGATTTGAGTCATCTTCTCTCTGTTGGCCTTAGGGTTAAGAGGAGCCTCTGTAAGGAGGACTGGGTGCTCCTCAGGAGCAACACGAAGCTCATTGTAGAAAGTGTGATGCCAAATCTTCTCCATATCATCCCAGTTGCTAACAATACCATGCTCAATAGGGTATTTCAAGGTCAAGATACCTCTCTTAGATTGTGCTTCGTCACCAACATAAGCATCCTTCTGCCCCATTCCAACCATGACACCAGTGTGTCTTGGTCTACCCACAATACTTGGAAACACTGCCCTGGGAGCATCATCCCCAGCAAACCCAGCCTGCAAACATTACAACACAATATAACTTATTAAATCCAAACAAATTAAGAGTAATAAAATGCAAAACCGAATTTTCACAACTAGTAAAGTAACCAACCCACCTTTACCATTCCAGTTCCATTGTCGCAGACAAGGGGCTGAATATCCTCAGAATCGGCCATTTTCTACAAGTTCTGTGCAAAAAGTCAATAAATGAGTAAAAGAAACAAACTTCACACCAGAAAAATACATTCTACATAATTTACAAATACATCTACATATCTATCAAGCATAATCAAATCCACATATCTAGTTCCTCCACTATTTACAAATCAAAATAGACTAGCCAATTAACTATTCCAAATCATTAACCATCCAAAGCTTAATCCACTCAGCATGATTATCTTTCGTTATCATTCCTACTATAATAGAATCCAAATATCCATCGAAAATCATCTATTTTAAGCTTAAAACACAGAAATGTAACCAAAATCTCAATCAATTACCACATCATTTCCAATTTACCAATATCTTCTAATTCACACTGGCAGATTATAATCTAACAATGACCAAACGAAGGAGGTCAAAATCAAACAGATCTAATAACTTGTCACAAAAACATACAGATCTGGATTCAACACAATCAGATCAAGCTCTCAAATCAAACGATCCAAATCAGACCACCAAATACATCTAGATCTAACCTTCGACAGCACAAAAATCATAGATCGGAAACAAGAAAACGATAACACTTACCGATTCCAAACCAAAAACAACAAAAAGACGGCGTTTAACCAAAACACGATCTACAAAGCTCAAACCAAGACGAAGAGATAGAGAAAGGGATCCTTTACTTACCTTAATCGGAGAAGTATATGAGAGAATGATCAGAGAACGAACCAAGCCAAATCTAGCTATAGACGTGGCCTGGCCTAAATTGCTTGTTTGTATTGCGGTTGCTGGTGCGAGAGAGAGAGAGAGAGAGAGAGAGAGAGTGTAAGGGTTAGCTGAGGAAAGGAGACGACGATTTTATATATAGTGAGAGACAGATAGAAAGGAAGGGATTTTTGAAATGCAAATGAAATTAAGACTAAATTTTTACGCAGAGGAATCATTTCCACCACGAGAAAAGATAGGGTGACCTGGCTGGCTGACAGCCTTTTTTTATTTTATTTTATTTATGACTTCACTTGTGTTCCCTACATGTTCTGGCCTTCAGGGCTATGGACTCTTTCGGCTTTTGCTGACTTGGTTTTTGACTTTTTTTTCCTTATAATTTCAGCCGTCGGATCTTTATTTGGACGGCTTTGGCGGCTGGGATGGTTGGTTTGTTTTGAATGGTCGGGTCGGGTATGATTGGACCGTTATTTGAGTTATAAGTTGTGTTTGTTTACGCACTGCTTGTTTTTATAAATTTTAATTTTTTAAAATTAATTTTTTATATATTTAAATAGTTTTGATATGCTAATATTAAAAATATATTTTAAAAAATAAAATATATATATTATTTTAATATATTTTTAAATAAAAAATATTTTTAAAAACAACCACCACCACAATACATAACAATAAATATTTTGTAAACCATTTCTTTTTTCTTTAATCCTGTTTGGTTGAACTTGTCTTAATTTCACAAGTTAATTTAAAAATTATCATTAAAATGGGTTTTAAATTAAAATGGTTTTGAAATTAACTCAAATAATTAAACTTAGTCTAGATTTAATCAAGTCAGAACTAATAATTAAAATAATAAACTTGAGTTAACACAACTACCCTGGAAATGTTGAATCCTCCTATCAAGTTTAGTAATTATAATTCTATTGAGTTTAAAAAAAATATAAGAAATTGTCTATAAAAACATGTATTTCATGATTTTTGTTCCGATTACATTATCAATCATTTTGTAAATGAATTTATATTTATTTATAGGGTTTTATATTCTATTTTAGTGTGCAATAACTTGATATAGATTATTTACCTAAAGAAATTGGTTTTAAGGCATCCTCTTATTAAAAAAAATATGCAAAATATTTATGAACCAACATCTATTAATAGACATGTAAGATTTGTTTCTTTATAAAATTTTATTTGTTTTTATCAAATCAAGTATTCCTCCCACTTTCCTAAATCAGTCCAATTTTTACATCTTTTCAATAAATAAAAATAAATGTTGCCAAGTTGAACGGTTTTATGACTTATAATTCTTTAAATATAAAAATATTTTACAAGCCACCACCAACTAAATCTAAATATAATTTATTATAAATATACGTTTCAATAACTCTTTGCAGGCCTTAATAGTACAAATCATCATTAGCAGCCCTTATAAACGGCAATAAAGTAGCCACTTCAAGCTTAGAAAAAAAAATCGAGTCAATTTCAACTCAAATAAAGTTGATAATATTTTTTTACAAAATTCTGGATTTTCATATTAAAATATATAACTGATCTAATATATCATAACATAAAATGTTAAAATTAAGGGTGATTATTTTTTGTTCGGTTCGGTTTTTATAAAAAAATAACAAACCAAAATTTTAAAAAAAAAATTGAAACCGAACCAAAACCGGTTCAAACTGATCGGTTTCGGTTCGATTCGGTTTGTAGGACAAAACTGGTTCAGACAGGTTTGGCTTGGTTTTTTCATTTGGCTCGATTTTTCGGTTTGGCTCGGTTTTTTCCGGTTTGGCTCTAGTTTTTTCTGGTTTTTTCGGTTTGGGTTTGGTTCGGTTTTTTCAGTTTCGGGCTTATAAAACCGAACCGGTCGGTTTTTTAAAATTTTAATAAGTTTAATCTGTCTTTTTTCACGGTTAGGTTTTTTTCAGTTATTTTTTTTCTGATTTTCTCAGTTTAATCGGTTTTTTGGTTTTTTTTCACCTTTAGTAAAACAAAAAATGATAGTAATTTGTTGAAAATTCTAATGTTTATATGATAAAAAATCAATTTTCACTTTAAATGTTGTAAGAAATTACTTATAATCTCTGTAAAGCAATTATTTTTAAGAGAATATAAGAGAGACTCGAAAAAAATAAGAAGCTTCATGTCTATTTTACTATCAATTATATTTTCATTAAACTTAAATAATTTTAGAATATAAAAAACCCTATAAATTTATTTAATTTATATTATAAGAGAAAATCATATTTCATATTCTTGATCTTATTATAAAATATCCATGTTCTTATTCAGTTATTTGGTGAATTATTCTTTCACTTGATTAGACTAGAAACTTTCCTTCTTGAGCAACAAATATGATAATTATAGAAACTTTGAAATGGAGGAGCAGAGTAATTGCATTCAGAGAAAAACTCAAAATTATATTCCAGTTATATAGGTAATATAAACTTCACCATTAAACAATTTCTTATATCAATCTTATTTATTTTTTAAAAAAAAAATTTAAGAATACTCACCTATTTTTAAGACTTTTTATTCATATTTCTACCCAAATTATACTTTAAAAATTAACAAAATTATATTGTAAGATTATTAATGGTTTCTGTTAATTTATTTTGAAAAAATAAAATAATTTGAATGTAAAATTATACCTAGGGGTAATCATTTTCGGTTCGGTTCGGTTTTTATAAAAAAACAAATAACCAAACCGAATTTTTTTTAAAAAAACCGAAACCGGTTCAAACCGACTGGTTTCGGTTCGGTTCGGTTTTTTTAGAATAAAAACCGGTTCAAGCTGGTTTGGCTCGGGTTTTTTTCTGGTTTTTCGGTTTGGGTTTGGTTTTTTCGGTTTCAGTCTTATAAAACCGAAACCGAACCGAACCGGTCGGTTTTTTCAAAATTTTAATCGGTTTTCTTTCACGGTTTGATTTTTTCAATTATTTTTTTCCGATTTTCTCGGTTTAATTAATTTTTAAAATTTTTTTTGCTCACCCTAGCTATTCCTTCTTAATATTTTGTATATGTATTAAATTTTTGAGTCCTCAAGAGACGTAGCGTGATGACAAAGGGCTTAAAATCTGCACAGCAGGTCTCGAGTTTGAGTCAAGATGTGCATCTCTTGTAAGAGCTTAGGACAACCATGATTTTACTCGTTCATACCTATAAAATATATTTTCTAGAAAGTAGAGTTTCCTCGAATAAAAAAAAAAGTATTAATTTCTTGCCCTTACATTTATTATTAAGCAGGGACACGAGGAGTCGAGTCTGAAAAATGGCAAGCCTGGGGTCGGCTTGGCTTACAAGGTTTTTGTCAAAAACTCGAGAATCTTTTATTTCTTTTTGGCATTTAATATTTTCTCTGATGTAATTATTGCATCAGAGAAAATAATGTGGCCCTTTCAGCCTTACTCGCCACTGTTGCTCTGAAGAGAAATTCATGCAACAGAAAATAGCTTGACATTTGGACAAAACCATTTCATGTGTATTATTGTCTTGTTTGCAATTTGTTGTCATGAAACATGCAACCTGTGCGCTTCTTTTCTTTTATCTGACACATTCAAGCGTTTGCAGCTAATTGTAGTTTTTGTTTTTTCCTCCAACTACATAAAAAAAAAACTTTTTCATGAGTTAAATAGTATACCGGGCTTTATATATAATTGTATTTTAATTTTTAATTTTGTAATAATTAAAATAGAATATTTTTTTATTGAGATTTATTTTTTTTATTTATTTTACATGTAAAAATATATTTTTATTTTTTTAAATTATAACAACTAAAACTACTATAATACCCAATATATACTTTGTTTATATGTAATTTTGAATCGATGTACATCTAACAAATGCCTCACTTGAGCATTTGGATAACAATTTAAACTTCTAGCAATGTTGTGAGAAATCGGACTTGGAAAAGAGTTTGTATTACCGGGTTAATTTATATGATTTTGAGTTAATTTGGATTAATTATTTTTATTAAAATAATATTGTTTTTTTTTTGTTTTTAGTTGTTGATCTGATTGGGTTTTGATTAGATTTGGTGTGTTCAATTAAGTTACTACAAACACAATTGGTTAATATTACTAGTTTAAATCATTCTTGAAAGCAATTCCAACTCTTGATGGATAATAGTCATATATCTATACGTACAATCGGATTATTAAAATAATTTTTTTTATTAATACACAAATTTATTTGTTTCAATTTAGAACTTCTTATAACTTTTTAAGAATAAGAGGGTGCTTGGCAGTGTGGTAACGGTTGCTTTTCAAATAATTTTTTGTGCTGAAATGCATGCCAATGATTTTTTTTATTTTTTAAAAATTATTTTTGATATCAGCACATCAAAACGATCCAAAACATACAAACCATATTAAATTTTAGCAAAAACAAAATTTAAAATTTTTTGGAAACGCGGTTTGCACCGCGTTCCCAAACGCTTCCTAAGTTTCAAAATTGTTAAATCAAAATCATAGAACTACCATGCATTATAATACAAGATAACTATATATGGCCAAAAAGAAATAATAATAATTGTATTTCGTGGTCCCTAAAATTTAATATGTAACTGATTACACCCTTATACTTTAATTTTGAGCACCAAACATTCAATGGGCAGACACGCAGAGTCCCTCCGGACGGACTCCCCATGCTTGTTATTCGTGCTTACCACATCTACATATAAGAAGAAGAAGAAATCTAGGTGGTAGCCCAGTGGTAAGAGCTTGGGACTAAGAGGTTTGCTCCCTCTTAGGTCTCGTGTTCGAACCCGTGGTTGCTCATATGATGGCCACCGGAGACTTACATGGTCGTTAACTTCGGGCCCGTGGGATTAGTCGAGGTGCGCGCAAGCTGGCCCGGACACCCACGATAATCTAAAAAAAAGAAGAAGAAATCACATGCGTCCTCAAATTGAAAGCTCGAGGGTTTGCACAGCTATATCTAAAGGTTTAAAATGATCAAAATCTAAGACTTTGAGGACAACAAGTGTAATTCACTCCCTTTGTTAGATGCATAGTTAAGAGATTCCACCTGACCCAAGAGCAAGGATTACAAAATGGGTCAGACAACCCATGGTCAACAGCTTAATCCAAGTTTATTATTTTGTTTTTAAATTAAAACGTTATCATTTTAAATAATAATAAAAAGTTAACAAGGTCATTTTAGTCGTGGGTTAACCCGTCAAGCACCATAGTTTGATTGGGTCAATTATATGAACAGTTTAAAAAACCAATCTAGGACACGATTAAGGTTAGTGGGTCTTCGGGTTAGCCAAGTTTATTGTTTTTTTTAATCAAAACATCATCATTTTAAACAAAAAAAAAAAGTTAATAAGGTCATTTTGGTTGTGAATTAACCCATCAAGCACCATGGTTTAATTAAGTCAATTATATAACCGGTCTAAAAAAACCAATTTAAAACATGATCTAGATTAGCAAATTATCGGATTAACCAATTAAACTAGCATAGGTTTCATAACCCTAATTAGGTTACTCGAGAACATGTAAGAAACGAGGGAAAAGTAGATGTAAATGGATCTTAAATATTTTCTGATTTGCCTCCAAACTTGCATGTGCTTACATGTGCAAATGCACAACTACTTCTTCCTAGACAAATTATCAATGAAGTTAGAGGGGGGAGCTGGGAATGGTCGGGGAGGCACATAAAATATTAGTGAATGTCAGGGGATATTGCTTGTGATTTCAGGATCTGCAAGAATATTAATCAAATCAAGGTGTTGATCAATGCATGTTTGCACTGTCTAAATGTGACCTTTTTTGGCAGCCACATCTCCACACTAAGGAAGAAGAACTTTCGTGTACTCTTAGTGGCATGCCATTACAGGGAATCGTGAATATTTATTCCTTGTGATAAAGTTTACTCACGTGGATAATGTCGACACTACAAATCCATTTCCATTTTCCTTGTTTTTTTTTAATATTTATTTCAGTTTTACTGATGGAATATTTTATTAACAACTCAAGTTCAAGCATTTTCAGGATTTCGTGTGTTTGATATTACACCACGAGTGTTTTTTTTTAATATTTTTTAATTAAAAATATATTAAAATAATATTGTTTTAAAATTTTTATACTAGCATGTTAAAATTATTGAAAAATACTTAAAAAAACATATTTTTTTATACAAAAAACACTTGGAGAGTATTTGGCAGTGTGGTTGCGGTTGCTTTTCAAATAACTTTTTGTGCTGAAATGCATGCCAATGATGTTTTTTTATTTTTTAAATATTATTTTTGTCATCAGCACATCAAAACAATCTAAAACATACAAAACATATTAAATTTTAACAAAAAAAATTCAAATTTTTTGAAAACACGGTTAGCACCGCGTTCCCAAACGTATTCTTAAAAAACAAAAACTACTGTAATATCCTTATGATTAAAGAAGTATGCATCTCATGGTGTAAATAATCATGCATCCTCTAACAAGAGTTTGCAATTGTGTATTGGTTTTGCTTTACAATTATTTTACATGGAATCACCAGGAAAAAAAAAAAAAGTGGATTCCAAGCAAAGACTCAATTATCACTTTGGGAATGTATGTCTAATGCAATTCAATGCAATGTCAAAAAGTAATGGTGTAAAATCAGTTCCTTGCTCTCTACTCACCCATACCGTAACCTAATCTTGTCCGCTGCCTAAGGAATCGAAAACAGAAGCTATCACCACAATGCATTTTCCCACATTTGGTAGATCTAGTCATTTATGAGTCACCGAAAGCTTTATTGAGTTTCTGTAGCAAATTAAATTTTTTTATTTTTTTCTTTACTTCAAATTAATTTTTTATATATTTTTAGATCATTTTGATGTGCTGATATCAAAAATAAATTTTAAAAATAAAAAATATTATTTCAATGCATTTTCGAGCAAAAAATATTTTAAAAAATAACAACTATCACAATATCAAACAGGCTCTTAATTCATATATAAAATATAAATAAACAACCTAAAGTCGTATGTATAAGATAGTTAAAGTAAGAATTGAATAATATTTTACCCCATCTTTGTACTAGATGTTATAGTTATAAAATTTGATATGATTAAGGTCTCGGGTTATGAATTGATTGGATTAATTTACAAGTTGACGGGACAATTCAATTTTTAGATTAAGTCGTTGCCATTTTGTTTTTAAAATACAACCATGTTTTAGTTATATATAAAAAAAGATTCTAATTCAAAATAAAATCCAATTCAAGTTAGATTTTAGATAAACAGGTAATCAAATTGACCTGTTAGGCAATTAGGTGTTTTATAACTATTCTTGATAATTTTTGGGACCAGGAAGGAGAGCTAGAAAGTGTGATTAATTGCAAGTTGCGAAGTCCTCCATCTTGTAAGTATCACTCTACTAACAAAGAAGAGGATATATCTCTCTCTTTTCCGGATTAAGTGAGATTCTTGGCAAAGAGAAGATTTTTGGTGTGCAATTGAGGAGATGAAATAATGTGAAGCGAATGCTAGACCTGCTAGAACCAGTACGATCCATCACTTATTGACCTCTTTTTTCTCTTTTCTCCATGAAGTGACAATGTCTAGCAAGCAAAAAATGTTGAACTATGAAGGCCGTATTTACTTTCTTGACAAAATTCTTTCTGTCAAAATGGATGGAAATTAATAGCTGTTTTATAATGTGGTTGTGTTTGTTTTTTAAAATATTTTTTATATCAAAAAAATATTTTTTATTTTTTAAAAATTATTATTGAGATCAGCGTATCAAAACGATTAAAAATATATATAAAAATTATATTTTTAAAATTTTTTAAAAACATAAATTAAATGCATTTCCTAACCCAAAACAAATTCACAATTGCATGTGGCAAAGCCACAACTCCCAAGGAGATTTTAATTACAGGCATTGACTACATGGATACGAAAAAAAGAAAGCAAGACTAGGCACCTACTTGTCAAGAAATTCAAAAGTCGGTGCAGAAATCTTGTGTATTATTTGATACATCTAAAAAGACTTGGATGTCATCTCTCCTTTCACAGTAGGTTTTTTTTTTTTAAAAAAAATTATTATTTAATATTCCTTGATTTTAAATTTCTCTTTATTAATTATTCTGATATATTTTTTACAAGATTATTACAGTCTCAATTAAATATCAAGATATTTGATTTGTGCTTGATTTTACGAGCGATTATTTTTATTATTAAATAATTAAGTAAAAATAATTTTAAAAAATAAAGTTCTTAAACATAATAGAGTTCATAATTAGGACTATGAATTTGACAGGTTAAACAGAGAAATCTAAATCAATCAAATATTAAAATAACAATATCTTTTTAATTTTTTCTAAAATCAAACCACAATTTGCACTGGTCATTTTATTGTCTTAGAACCCGCCTATTCAACTAAAATATATTAAAATAATTTTCTTATAATTTAATTTTAAATTACTCGAGCAATAGAAAATCCGTTGAAACTAGTTTGTACTATTTGATGAATCCCATGAGTGACAAAAGTCAAACAGTCTAATTAGAAGCATGGTTAAAGTTGTTTTTTAAAATGTTTTTTTATTTAAAAATGTATTAAAATATTTTTTTAAAAAATTTATTTTTAACATCAACACGTTAAAACGATTTCAGAAACACAAAAAAATTAATTTGAATTTTTTTTTCAAAATTTACTAAAATTCCGGTGCAAACACAGCTCCGAACATGCATGAAAAACATGTCATTTTCAACTCCATTTTGGGGTTGCGGTGCAACCTGTTTTTCATCAAAATTTGAATTTTTTTCCTTTCTTCAAATTAACATTTTAGTGTTATAAAAAATGAATTTTATAAAATAAAAATAAATATTATTTTAATAAATATTATTTTTAAAATATTTTTAAAATAACTTATAAAACTTCTCCCAAACACCCCCAATTAATATTTTTATCCCAAAAACGTGTAAACGTGTCAGAATCATCGAAGTAAGAGCAGATCTTTCACAATCAATGATGACTAGTGGTGAACATACCGCCATGTTAATTTGAACTTTGAAGAAGAGATGGAAAAGCATACACCACACCATTTCAAATTCAAGCATTAGTGGTGGAACTGGAGGCAATATTACCCAACAACCGCGAGCCATGATTTAACATATTTCAAACAACAAATATATAAAACGAAAACTCTCTCTTTTTTACTTCAATTTATGCGCAATTAGTAGTATTATTATTAAATCTAGACTGATCTGGGTAAGTTGATTTGATAACTAATTGATTTGAAGAATAATTTAAGTCTTATTTCATTTTAAATTAGTTTTGAAATTGACCCAAACAAATTTAAATGATACTCAACCAAATTAATTTCAAGAATATTTTTGAAATTAATTTTTTTTAATTCCAGTGCAAACACAGCTCACAATATACATGAAAAACATGTTATTTTCAACTCCGTTTCAGGGTTTAAGCTTAATTTTAAAAATTACTTTTTAATTTTTTTTATTAACAACATTGTTGTTTTAAAGTTGATTTGACATTCTTGAAGCCAAGTCAGAAATAATAACTATGATTCTTACTTTTATTTTAAATTAATTGATATTAATTTTATCCATAAACTACACATTTGAAAAATACATGTAAAAAATCAAGTATTTTTTTCAAAATAAAAGGTGACTTTGTTTAATATTAAATAAATTTTGAATTCAACTGATAACATTAATAAATTAAAAATGAATCAGGAATGGCCCTTGTTTTTGTATATAAGGTCAAGAAACTTAAACACCATCATCATTGAACGACATGGGAGTTCGTGGAAGCCTCTACCTAACAAATGAGCCATTATGCACCCAATTTTAACGAATCTCTTGTAACCCTAGATAAATGTTATGGCTAGTTGTGTCTACGACTGGTTTTGTTTGGCTAAGAACTATTTGGACCAACTCAAGTTCTCCTTCACACTTCAAACCTAGAGTGGGTTATTTTGTGAGACTTGGTTTTTAATTAGACTCTCTACATGCAATGTATTTAGAATATGTTTGGGAATGCGGTGTAAACTGTGTTTTCAAAAAAATTAATTTTTTTTGTTAAAATTTAATATATTTTATATGTTTTAAATCATTTGAATGTGCTGATGTCAAAAATAATTTTTAAAAAATAAAAAAATATCATTGGCATACATTTCGGCATGAAAAGTTATTTAAAAAGTAATCATAACCACACTGCCAAATACACTCTTACTACTTTAGGTGTTAAATAGAGGGATATCTGCAATACTACCACAAATGTTGTTTTTTAAAATATTTTTTATTTAAAAATATATTAAAATATTTACCAGAACGATCTAAAAATATAAAAAAATATTAATTTTAAATAAAAAAAATTAAAATTTAACAAAATAGTAGTTGCACCACATAGCCAAGCACTCCTAAATTCAAAATATAAGATCATCCACCCCATGTGGAGAAGGAAAGACCAAGGTCTCGTGATCCCATTTTTTGCCTAAAAATAATCTATTTGCTGGCAATTCTTGAATGTGGAAAAGGTTCAAAAAAGCTTTGAGGCAAAAACAAGCAATCACTTGATATGAAATACCAATAGGAACGTAGTTTGGTAGTGGATTACCAGCTAACATAGTACAAAATTGATATTTAAAGAGAACCTTCAAAAAAATCAGCGTAATTGATAAGTTGATTTTCAAAAAAATTTAGCGTAATTAATAAGTTGATTTTCTGCTTACGTTGTAATTCAAGGTTTGGACCCTAGGAGCGTACGGAGACAATAAAATAAATGAATATACCAACCAAGCTAAGATGCTTTATGAGAAATCTTGCCAAGAATGTAAAAGTAGTTTTGGAGCTTGAAAGCTGACTCAAGAATATTCTTATTGATAAAAAAACAAAATAGTTATGTTAAGATATTTTGGAGATTGTGGTATAATATATTTTTCAATAGAAAATATTTTAAAATAATATTTTAATTTTTTTTTGATATTAACAAATTAAAAGCATTAAAAATCACTGAAAAATATTAATTAAATGTTTTTATAAAGTTACCCTAAATATTTATTTGTAAAAAAAGATTAATAGCATAATCACTCTTGACTAGCATACAACTAAGAAATGCAAGTTTTTTTTTTTTTTTTACTATGAATATAATATATATATATTTTGTTAATTGTAAGTGTCCGGACTAGTTTACGCACATCTCGACTAATCTTTTGAGATTTTGAAGTTAACGATCATGTAAGTCCCTAGTGGTCCTGAGATGTATGGTACTCGAACTAATGATTTCTAAAAAACAAACTCAGGATCTGACAAATTTAACTATATCTTTTAGGATTACGAATATAAATTGATTAAAAGGCACGATTATTACTCACCGAATCTCATCCATTCTAAAAAAAGGAGAGATATAAATTGCAAGAACTCATAACTTGAAAGATTGATTTGGACTCGTCGCCATAGTTGGAGGATCGATTTGTACACTGGCCTTGCACACGTACACAACTAGTTTTAGCGCCACTATCTTTCGAATTAGGGTTTGGTGAGAGTAGGCCAGGGATTGTGGATTAGTGGTTCAAAATCAAGCGATGCTCATTGGCTGGGACTTGATTTAGCTTCAACATCAAAATTTACTTTTGGATTTTCTCTTCGATTGACAAAGATGTTGCCATCACTTTCTCCTACAGGGCTTTGATTTGAGCCCCGATTTGCTGCCGCCATGTTAAGGTGTGGGAGTTATCTTGAAGGCTGGTGCCATGTCCATCACAAGTTAAACTCTCATTTTCTAATCCCATGGAGATTCTTCAACTTATTTGGTGACCACAAAAAAAATAAAAAAAATGGTATTTTAAGCTCAAAAGAAACGTTGCCATCGTCAATGGCCCCCTTGCATCAGGCTTCTGTAATCACCAGCCTAGTTTACCTTCGTGTTTGGATCTCTCATGATGTGTGCGTTTGAGAACCGTATTTCTAAAAAATTTTATTTATTTTTGTTAAAATTTAATATAATTTTTATGTTTTAAATTGTTTTGATGTACTAATATCAAAAATAATTTTAAAAAAAATAAAAAAACATTATTGATTTTTTTCTTTGTAGTTAGGCAAAATCAAATTAAAGCTACTATAATATCTAAAAATATAAGATGTTTTTCATAAAAAATAATAATCGTGAAACCATGTTTATTTCTATTAGACGAAACAATAGTTTTATTTGATTAATTTACATGTAATTAAATCACTTTAATGAGTTTTTGATTTTTTATTTGAGCACATGAGATTTGAAATGAAGAGGGGTTAAGTGAGAAAACAAGCTATTTTTTTAAAGGTGTTGGAGTTAATTCAAATGTTCGATGAGCTTTAAGAAAATAATTTTTTTTATGAATAAATGAAATAAATAATTTAAATTTGGGTTGAAAATAATATATTCTTAATACATTAAAACTAATAAGATAATATTGGCATTAATATCAGAATTATATTTATGCAAGTTAGGCATATTGGTGAATTGGGCAAAGTACTGGGCCCATTAAAAGTAAGCCCAGGGCCGTCCCATGAGATATTCAACACCACTGGGCATAGTTTTAATGAACATGGTTTACTTGATGATCTAGTAACATAATCTTTTTTCATGTTAGTTTTCAAATCGGATTTAACAACTATATATACATGATAAAAACTGTGTTTTCAAATCGAATCAGACAACTATATACCTAATAAAAACTATGTGTTTTTGTTCTGCAAGTAGCGTTTGTGCTTGAGTATTTAACCAGACAGTTGATCAGTTGCAAAAATTATATTTCTTGATCATATGGAGTTGGCCAGGTCTCTTGTTATCAAGTCTTTCGAAATCAAGTGAGTTTCATGGGGGTGCTAAATACTGGTGTGGGGAAAGAGGTATTCGAGCACTGAGTCTTGTTTATTGAAGCATAAATTGAGCTTCCCAGTGGTTATTTTGTAAGTTGCCAGACTTTGAGTGAGTGCAGTCCATGTCTGAACCAAGAATTTTCACCAGATATGCACATCTCATGTTGATTAAACTTTTCGTTTAATAACTTAAACTTTAATAACTAATTTGTGAAGAGTTTGGATTTTATCATCTCAAATTCGTTCAAATTTCAAGTTCATAAAAAGTTTTATTAATTATGTGTTAATGAAAATATAAGATCATTCTCGAGAATTCATCAAATAACATGTTTCTTTGACAAGATGAGCGCTTGTCTACAGATTTTTTCCCCCTGATCACAATGTTTATTTGCACTTTCTCCCCCTATTCACCAGCTTCCGTTGTCTTTCTTTGCCTGATAGCAAGTTTATAATTTTCTTAATTTGGTGCACACTTTTGAACTGATAGCTGTCCTGAAGCCCCTCTGTGCTTCCTTCTGTGCCCTAAACATAAACATTCAGACTTTTGCTTCCACTCTGGCATGGTTCTTATAATGAGTAGACCGATCCATCTCCATGATGAACAAGATCAATCTTGAATAAACTATGTACTTGTGATTGGCTTGACTATCAGGTGTTCGTTTATGTCTACGTTTTTTTCCTGTTCTATTTCCCGTCTTTACTCTGTGAGAAAACGTCTAGAGTGACAAGGTGACTTTATAGACAATGTGTATGTATATATATATACACGAAATCTTTAATCTATATAAAAAATCATATAATGTTCAATGACATTTATCTTTTCTAAAAAAGGTGTCTTGAGATGTCCTCTCTATGGCTTGATGATGCACCTTTATGGGCTAAAGATTAGATGATAATGTATCTTCAATAATTTAACAAGGCATCAAGAACGTGGAAGATCTTTGCTTCTTCGATTCTAGGCCTACCTCAAGTGGTAAACCTACCCGATCTTTGTTCCTTGATGGCTTCAAGACTCTATACTTCATTTTGTTTTCTCGATATCGAACCTTAAATTTGTTAGAGGCATCTAATTATGAGAATGTTCCAGAAATTTTGTATTCACTGCAATGTGATTGCATTCTCCTTTGTTCAGCGTGTCATAGTTATAAAACTCGATCTAGAAGTCGACTTGACTCAAGACTCAAGTAGTAGATTTGAAATTGACTTGGATAAACCTAATCAATAAATCATTAGGTTGATCTACCGAGCCAGACCAGCCGAATCTTCACTAGTCACGGTGCCAATGCCTTAGCTTCTCTTTAGTGTCATTTAAGCATTACAGTCAAATCAAGGACCCACATTCAACATCAATAGCGCATTACATGATTCTTTGCAGCCAGGGAAGAGTGATTTTTCACTCTTCTCTACGAGTCACTTTCATGCTAGTACTATGATACAAAACTCCCCTTTTATTTCATTTGGGAATATGTATTGCATTCATCCTCAGCTTCCATTGATCCTTGAAGCTCCTTTGATTGGATGAACATATTGTTTTACACATTATTGCTATGTTTTTAAGTCTTTTCAAGTGCTCTTACAATGAGGCTGTTTCCCTTGCTGTTGATTGCTTTGAAGTAAAGCTAATGAAAACAATGAGCACTCGTAGTGGGTCAAGATTCTTGGAAAATAATTTGTGCTTGCTTACCATGAATATAGTATGAGGGATTTTCCTTTACTCTTTACACTCCCTCTTGACATTTACTCCTATGTTGAGCTGCTCCTATATGAATATTACTATAAATTATACTGCTGCAATACCGTCCTTTGTAGGTCTAGCACTAATACTGAGACTTGGCATTCTTTTATTATTAGTAAAGAGAAATCTTTAGCTAATTCACTCACCTTATTGGCCTTCCACATTAAGACAAGGGAGTTTTTCAGTGATTTTCCTTCTCAGTTTCCTATAGCCAGCATATTGAACCAGCTAGGTGTTTGAGGGATCCTACATGGTTCCAGGTCCTTCAAGTTCTGTTTTTGGCCTGTAATTCTGATTTAAGAACTACTGTTTAACACATTGTGAGGAAAGAAAAATTGTGCATTATGTAACAATTTCAAACTGCTAAAATTATTTACATGTTTACTGCACTTCTTGTGGATGGTAGCCTATAACCTGTGGCAAATTAAGGCCTTTTAAGTATCATCCTTCAAGGGGCAGGGCTAAACATATTATACAATAAAAAGTGAAAAAAAGAAAGGAAAATTCTTAGCTATTTTCCCTGTAATCTCGTATCAAACCTTCAGGTTCTAGTGGCAATATGCTCACAATGGTTTCTTGTACTGGTAGAGAAGGTCTTGATGTGCTAGCCTGGCTACAACCAATAATTTTTTGACATGTCTCTATCAGGCAGTGCCTGCATGTAGGGCAGGATGAGTGGGAGCTAAGCCACTTATCAATGCATTTGACATGGAATCCATGGTGGCACTTAGGAAGAAGACGCACACGCTCACCAGGAGTGAACTCTGAGAGGCATATTACACACTCTGTGTCAAGACCAGGCAGGTTCAAGTCACTTGAGTAATTTACCACTGGGAAAGACTTTAATGCTTTTCGATTCACTCCAGTGTTTGCTGACCGAGTCGAGGGGTTCGCAACAGTTTCTGAAGCTGCTATGTTAGAGCACCTTAATGCACACCTAATGATGGAATTTAGCCCCAGTGAGCAAATCAGTGCACACAACAGAACTGAAAGGACCATAACAACATTCGCATCAAAGCTGCTGCCAGTGCCAGTGTAAGGTTCAGATGGGGCACTGTTTCCAGGAGCTGGAGGAGTTGCTGTGTTTGTTGATTGGTAAAGAGGGTTATGTAATAGCAATCTTCTTGAGTAGAAATCCCCAAGAAAATCTTGAAAGAGTTGAGTAGTTGAAGTAGAAGCAGACATGTTCAGATAGCTTGGACTTTGGAGGGTTAAGACAGAAATATTTGTAGGTGGTTGCATATTGATGTTATATATATATAGGGAAAGTTGAAAGGATCCAATTTTCCACTTGATCTTTGATATAATATTCACAATTATTACACTAATGAAACTATAATTTCGAATATTCTGAGGGTTTTAGCACGCAACAAGTCATTATCTCTTATTTTATGTAGGTCTCTGACATGTGGATGCTCCACTGAACTTTTTGTATTTTAATGGGTTTTCTTATCAAATTGGGGCCATTCCACTTGCTTCTGTTCAGACAACTACATGTATCAATTTCATTTCAGGAATCAAAACCTCAAAATGCTGTCAGGGACCCAGAAAACTCCAGGAAGGACTCACGAAGGTTCCTTGGCTAAAGGTGACATGAAAAATATGATTTCGAAGTCAATTCAAATGAGCTTTCATACACTTTTTTATAAGATAGGGGTTCTAGTTTTTCATTTTCAATGATTCCGGAATTGTTTTGAGTCAGACACAACTCAATTTTTATCGAGCACAAATCAGTTAACAGATATGCAGCTAGTCACTAAACTCATTGCTGTAGCAAATTCACTTTGTTTTTCCACCCCCTTTTTGCTTGGCCTTTAGGATCTTAATTTATCCTTTTCAGTGTGCTGAATCAACCTTAGCTAATAGATTAGCTAGTGAGTGGTTTGCCTCTCAAATTCTAACTAGCTGCAGTAAACATTCTGTATGAAACCTGCTAATAAGAAGTTCATAGTTTTTTCCTTCTCTTTTAGCATAACCTGAGTGATCTGTCTGCATCTCAATAATTATGTAAACCTCCACTAATTGGGAGGACATGACACTCCCAACTGTAAGCCACAACCTTGTGTTCAAGCTCCATTTCACATTGGTAGCATCATGGCTATATTCTTATTATTGTACTAACCTCAACATTCTTATATATCTGCTATATATGTTGTCTAGATGGGCTACTGCGCGTCACCAGCCTTCGATTATACTTCGACAAGTATCATAAAAGTTAGATTTGGGAATGGTACTAAAGATCCCATGTTTTGTTGGTCTGCAAGCTGTGATCTTTTGCCACACAAGTAGGTTGATTGTAATCCAAATATGTTCTATTTATTAGCTTCTTCATGTGGCTGTAAATTAAAGCAATATTCTTAACTAGATCTTCAACGAATCTGTGGTATATAAAAAGTCATGTTAGTGCTTGATGAGAATGTTAAAAATTTGAAGGCTAATGTGAACCTATTTTGCATATTGCATTAAAACGCCAAAAAGAGGCGATTTTTTTTTGGAAAATCTACGTGTCAAAAGATAATCTGAACTGAAAAAGACTGCAAGACCCCGGAAGATCCAAGCTAGGCCACAAAGTCACAACTTCTAGTCATACCTTGTTTTGCAAAACCATCAGCCATATGGTTAGTATCGTGCCAAACTCGAGAGAAAGATACCGATCCCAAATATGAAGAGAATCTAGATGCAGAACTGTTATTTAACTGATACAATACTTTTAGGATTGATCTTATAGATTTATGTGTACAAAAAGTTGCTCAAGGGGGCCAAGAAAGCAAGTAGGGGAACACTTTTCTCTTTCTTTTAGCTAAATGGCAACAAGAGAGATACGCTGGCGTAAAGGATTTCTTTTGATTTTCTTTGTACAAGAAGTACCACTACTATGATCCTTATCTCTTTTACAGTTGAGTTTTATTTTTTAAATAATATAAATTATATTTTAAAATTTTAATTTTTAATTTTAATTTTTGAATTAAGATGATTTTTTAACATCAGAATCTTATTGATCAAACGGTTATGATTTTAAATTTCACCCCTCTTATTTTATTTAATAAAAATTAAATATAAGATAAAATAAACCTTTATAAGTTTCAGGTTTAAAATGTTTTTATTTAAAAAATATAAATTATATATTAATATCTTACCTATCCACTTAAATTTCTAGATTAAGATAAATTTTTTAACAGGTTTATTAGGTTGTTGTTGCATTGTCGTCCAAAGAAGCAGAGCTGGAGAGGTGGATCATCATGTTTTCTGATGCACGTTCTGTTCTCTTACTTGGAGCTCACAGTGATGAGCATTGATCTTGTTTACTTGATTGTTGGTTCTATGAATGTGGAAAGCAAAATTTAAGTGGGAAAGTTCTATTAGCAAACATTCTTGCATGCCATGTTTGAAATTGCTACGTTTCAAAGTGTCTTTTAACTCAAAAACTATAGGATTGATGTTTTTTTCATTCTAAATTAAGTTTTTTTCTAGATATTTTTTAATAATCTTGATATAAACATAATCATAAAAAAAAATCCCTAAAAGTATTCTACTTTCATTATATTATCAAACTCACAAAATTATACCTGCAAAGTTAGCAGTAGATATAGGGTAGTTTGTTCTTTTCTCTCATAGAGGTAGCTTTATTGAAACTTGAAACCTTATCTCTGTGTATAGGATGTCTATATCATTATATAAAAAGTCCAAAGGGATCAAACTTTAATATCAGGCCATATTTTACAGCTGAAAAAAAGTTATCAACGTAGACAATAACAAAATGATTGAAAATTGTAAAATAACTAGAAATTGATCTTCAAAAATATATTTTTTAAAATTCTTTAGGTTTTTTTCTAAATCCCAAAGAATAGGAGCAGAAAAATCTGAAACCATTCAAATGCGTTTATGCTTTTGTTAAATCTATTGTTTTCGTTGATGCCTTGTGATCCTTGACAAGGCAAAGTGTGTTGCAGTTTTAATGGAGAATGTGCGACTTGACAAATATTTGGATTACTCTCTCTCTCTCTCTCTAGATATATATATTCTTATCTCCCATGTGTTATTATCCCCATATTTGGAGAAGGCAAGACCTCTTAGTTGCATGCCCCGATCCAATGAGAAAATTTTGCTTGAGGGACTTTGCAAGAATATTAAAATGAAGTAAAACATTTGTGCTGCAACCACCTTGGCTAGCTCTAGTTCGCTTGCGCCACCACAGATTATATATGGGGAAGAAGATTTCATTGCATGTTAAGCGAAGAACAAGATCATGCATCACAGTCACAGATAACATGGCAGCCCACTAAGTTAATGGGGGTCAAACTTCATGCATGGCTGACATTAATTATTAAGTGAACAAAAACAGCTCAATAGAGAAGATGGGGGTTGACTTTTGGAGAAGAGAGCAATGAGCTGAGGTCCCTCCATGAAGACATGAATAGTGAGACCATGCGCTGAGGCAATTAAATTGATAGGGCAAGTATTTGTGAGTGCTTGAAGTTTTAGAACACTTGAATTATGGTTTTTGTGCTCTTAATCACATCAGCTAAAGTTAGAACACAGAGATTGAAACAAGGAATTATTGGAATATATCTTTCAAGCTTTTATTAATCCGGGGCAGGATTCATGGCTTGAAATCTATCTCTCGGCCACCATCAAGCTTATCATATTGAAGGTATGTTCTTCAGTGGCGCACACCATGATTTTTCCAGTCAACAGAAGGTCTGACTTGCCTTTTGAATTCTTATAGTCAAGTTCAAAAAAGTATGTACACCAACAGGAGCTAGTGCTCTTGGAACGAAAGGTTGGTAAGTCAAGCTATTTTCTGAATTGAGATATTGACCATGGCCATGAATGTCAGAAAATTGACTATAACCATATCAGTCTCTCTGTTTTTTTTGGTTGAGAGAAGGGATGCACTCATTAATAAAACCATATGTGGTGGTTTTATTAACACATATTAACCTTGAAATTATCAGACTCGATTTAGAGACTGATTTGAAAAAAAATCATCACTTTTAAGTCACCATGTCAATATATGAATATCTAGATCAAACCAAGTTAATTTTTTTTTTATCAAACTAGTGTGGTTTCACTCTCTCTATTTTTTTTTAAATATTTTCTTGAAGTTAACTCCACCGTGTCTAAACCAGATTTAACCTAATTAATCAAATCCCAAATAAACCAAGTCGTGTTAACCATGTTTCATCAGGTCAATAACTTTTCAATTCAATTTGAAATTCTATTTTTCTAGATCAACCTATCGAGCCGGGTTAGATTTAACAATCATGTTAATTTTTATAAACAACAAACTAACCCTTATAGTTATAGAACTGGTTCGAGTATTGACTTGAATTTTTTTTTGGGATATTAGATCATCAAATCAACCTGAATTAATTATTTTTATTAAAATTATATTGTTTTGTCCTTTTTCTTTTAAAATAGAATAAATTCTATCAATGTGGATTTAGATCTAAGCTTGACCACCAAATCAACCAAATCGGGTGAATATATTTTCAATTCAACTTAAACTCTTGACCAAAAAAAGTTTAAATCAATCCATCAAATTGAGCCAGGTGGGAATTTTTGTCTATAGTCAAGTTCTTCTGACTGTCTTCCTTGAATTGATCTTAATAGTTATTTGATCCGTCTTATACCAGTACTTTGGATGTTTGCTTTTCATGGAATACATTATTCACTCTTCTTGTTAATGGTTGACTTTGCCAATACTTTTTTATTCATTCTACAATGCCTTAAAAGCTTATAATATATTACTCCTTTCGTCCAAATATGTTCATCCATATTTCATTTTGGGGATAAAAACTTGTCCTTCTTTCTATTTTTAGATATCCCACAACTAATTATGGCATATAAATATGTAAAAATAAATACAAAAACAAAAACAAAAACCAATGCATGAACTAGGACTCGAATCCATTTCAACTTAATGGTAAAATAAACTCTTGACCATGAACTTTATTACATTAGTTTAATATGCATTTCATTCTAAAATAAAATAAAAAAATAACATTGAAAAGTTGTTTGGAAACAGATGATATCATATGCAATTAATTGTATTTTTTTAATATGCATAAAAAGTTAAATGATAATAAAACTTTCGAATAGAGAGAGTGATGATTTTCTATTTTTCAAATGAAGCATATAAATTTTTGAGATTAATTATTTAATTAATCACAGCTCTATTTCAAGAAATATTCAGTTCTGAGACTATAATATCTTTGAGATTATGCACATAAAGCAATAGATGAACATTTTAATAAATAGATGGAAATCCAAGCGTGGACAAACTCAATGGGAGAAAAATGGTAGGAAGATAGTATATTGGGTGTGTTCGGTAATGGGTCTCAATTGTTTTTTAAAGTTATTTTTATACTATTTTTTACAATAAAAAAAATATTAGATTAATGTTTTTTTATAGCTTTGATGTGATGCTATAAAACAAATTTATAAAAAATAATATTATTTTAATATATTTTAAATTAAAAAATATTTTTAAAAAATACTTTGAATCACGTTATCAAAACACTATCAGAACATGCACCGCTCACTGTATAATTGATTTAGAGGGTGATTGAGAGTGTAATTTATCTATTTTTTAAAAAATTTAAATTTTTTTTTGCTTTAAATTAATTGTTTTAGTATTTTTGAATCGTTTTAATATACTGATGTCAAAAATAAATTATATTTTTAAACAAAAATACACCAAAAAATAATATCTACAACTACTCCATACCCCTCTTTATTTACGAACTACCATGTTAACATTCCTACCACTATCAATCAATAGGCGAACCCACTAACATGTGTCTCGCTACAATAATACACTTCTCTCCCTTTTCATTTTTAAAGATTTGAAAAGCTTATAATTTAATTAATTTGTTACATGTATGTGGTACCAAAAATTATCTTAAAATCATCTGTTTATGATGCCTCGAGTGACATTATAAAGTAGACGTTTTCTCTCAATAAATTCCCCCAACATGTAGGCCTAAGATAAAATATGGAGGAATGGGATTATGGGCTTTATACATAATGGGCATCCCTTTAATGATGATGTTTTCTCTTACATTTATTCCCTTATTAAAACTCCAAAAATTATTTAATATACTTTAATTTTAGCTGGATTTTGGGGTCCAATTAGAAGCTAACATACCAGACTTTGGAATAAGACTTTTTTAAAAGTATAGAAAGCAATATTGGAGCTACCACTTGCCAACCATCTTAGCTATCTCCTTGGTGCCGACAATTGATGATAGAAAGTCTCAATAATAAATTGGGTGAATAGGAGATAAACGTGTATTTCCCAACTGAGTCTATACTTTTTACTCAAAAATTTATTTTTAATCCAAATTTAACCTAAAACATCTAGAAAATAGCTTGAAAACATTGGAATCCATAAATAACCTTAAAAAAAAAATCAAAACAAAAACCCAAAATCAACCCGAAACAAAAACTCTTTATGAAATTAGATCTGGTTTTTAAGGCAATTTTTAAGGTAAAAACAAATATATAAGAACTCCTCTCATCAAATAGAACATCATAACACCAAGATCGACCATTTTGGTGGTTAGAATAAGTGTGAATGTTGATTTTTTCTCTCTACCGTTAGAATCTAGCGTCCTCTCTCTTCTCTCAATCGAAGGATTAAAAATTAAGAAAAATAAATTTTTATTCCAAAATTGAATTGAAAAACTATTGATGATCGAAAATTGATAATTTGTAAAGTTTGAGGACTAAAATATACTTTTTTTTATGATAACTTTGAAAGCATCACCCATTTGCGATGCATTTTTTTCACTTTGATCCTTCTCCTTTCAATTTTTTCTTTAATCAATAAATTTGTTTCAATTTTTCTTTAATTGTGCCAAAAAAAGGATGCAATCATGCAAATTAAAAGTTTAAAGATCAAAATTAAAAGAAATAAAAATTTTAAATAGTAAATCCACAATAAAATATGACATGGGTGCACAATGTTTATAACATAACGTGTAGTCTTTGTAATAAATAAATGTTAAAAAAGTACTTCATGGCCAAACCTGGCTTCATTGCCTAGGTAAAATATATGTTCATGGTAAAGTTATTAAACCTGATGTGGTCCATGATGTTGTTAAAGATTTGGGTCATGGGTTGAATGGATTAATTTAGTTCAATTAAAATGATGTCGTTTTATTTTTTTAATAGTTAAAACAATGTTGTTTTGATTTTTTTTAAAAATCAAACTAGGTTTTGAAAGGGTTGTAGATTGACTCACTAAGTTGCCTTAATTTAACCAAGTCAACTCCTACTTTGTTTTTTTGAAACCCAACTCAGGCTCGGTCCTAAGTGGACATAATCTTAGGTTGATTTATCGGGCTGAACCGAGTTTAATATCACTACTTCTCTTAGCTATAATTATGATGAATTAGTTTAATAGAGATTATCATCATAGAGCAAGTAATTTAATACTGATATCATGGTGCTAAATTCTTAGAGCAACACAAAAAAAATTCAGTGCCGTTAAGGATAGACAATTGAAATGCGTACAATGGAGAGAAAGGATTAGCAGGCCTTTAAATAGTAAAAAGGGTTGAATTTGGAAGGGATTCTAGATTGGATTAATATTGGTTTTGTAAGCCAAAGAAAAAAAAGAAGAAGGAGAATTAAAGGCACTAGGTTAAAGCCCTGGCAGATTGTAAATTTGGTCACTTGTATCAATACTGAAATCTTTGTAATGAGTTTTAAGTCATTGGATATTTTTTTTTCTGTTTCAATAGCAATATTCTATTTTTAAACTGTGATTTTGTTGTAAAAGTTGCTTGATTAATGGATTTCTTTAATTCATAAAATAAATAAATAAATAAAAAGAAAAGAAGGGTGTGGGTTATCAATTTTAAAAAATAATATAAATCACGGGTCTCACTTAACAATTTAAACTTTTGGGTTGAGATGATTTTTTGACATGATATTAGAGTTTTGATGATGAAATGGTTACGAATGTAATTTTTAAGTCTAAAGAGCTTTCACTTAATGATATGTGTTAGAGAATAATATAAATCATATCTTGAGGTCTTACTTAACAATTTAAATTTTGAGTTGAGATGATTCTTTAACACTCAGGGGTTTTCTTATAATAAAATATTGGAAAACATTAAAGTTTGATTGTGACACAGTGCAAAGTGCTTTTAAAAAATATGTGTTAGGTAATGCGGTGCATAATGCTTAATTTAATTTTTTTTAATTAAATATACATTAAAATGATTTTCTTTTTAGATTTTTTTTTAATTTTTGATGTCAATACATCAAAACTATAAAAAAAAAACACCTAAAAAACACTTCCTATAACTTATGAATGAATGACATTAATTTACAATACCTATTTTTTTAAAAAAAAATATATAAGTAGTGAAGTATTTGTGCAAATGGATCCAGCTGCATGGATGTCTTTGACAATCTTATACATGAATAAAATTTACAAACACCCATTTTTAAAAATATTTAAGTAGTAGGATATATGTGCAAAGGGATCCACCAATGTTGATTTCTTTGGATATCATAACTATTATTCCATCTTGTTTATGAAAAACCATCTTGTTTTTCAAAGAAAAGAGACTCCGCGTCAAGGTGCAAAGCTATAAACATGGGAGGAAAATGTTTAAAAGGAAAGATGACATATATGAACTATGAAAACTAGGGATAGCAAAACTCATTTTTTTGAAAAGTTTGTCCCTTTCTCTTCAATGCAAGTATGCCCTCATTCACGTTTCGATGTTCAAGAAAATCATTTACACAGAGTATTTAAATGAAACGTAAGAAATTATAAAATAATCAAAAATTGGTTGGGTTAAAAATATATTTTTTAAATATATTTTTTATAGTTTTTGGAAAATATGTTCAACACAAAAGATAAAAAAACAATTTATGACATAAATACTTTAATCTAATACCTTTTCATATCTCATGTCGAATCCGTAACATTTGTTATAAAATAATAAAAACTTGGTTAAGTAAAAAATATATTTTTTTTATAGTTTTCGAAAAATATGTTCAACAGATAACATAAAAAATAATTTATGACATAAATACTTCAATCTATGACCTTTTTATATCTCATGTCGAATCTAATAAGTAAAATATCATTAATATAAACTAGAAGATAAAAAATATCATCATCTCTAGATAAGATAAATAATAATGTGTCAACTTTAAAAGTATGAAATTCAATAAATAAAAGATAATCACTTAAGAGAGTGTACCATATCCGAGGAGCTTGTTTCAAGTCATATAAAAACTTATACAACCGACACACATAAAAAAAAAAAAAGTATAATCAATAAAACTCGAAGATTACTGCATGTAAACCTCTTTATCATGTGTCCCATATATATATATATATATATATATATATATATATATATATATATATATATATATATATATATATATATATATATATATATATATGTGCTGATAAAGCTAGCGAAAGCTGAACACTAAGGCTGGAAAACAATTCCTTCAATGCCTTCAATGGCAAAGCCCAAAAACCAATTGGAAAACATATTAATTATATTTTTTATAATATGAAATTCCTCTCATCAGTTGCATTAATCTAACTTTTATTTTCAGGCATAGATTGATGAAAAAAAAGAAAAGAAAACAAATTTGTGGATAGATGGAAAAATTCTATGAACAAGGGTCTAGGGTTGGTTTTGCTTTCTTTCTAATGGGAGAAGAAGTTGGATAGAAAAAACACAGAAAAAACAAACCACATAGTTTATTGCCTTAATAAAAATGCCCTTCCAATGCCTCCTACATTTCCTTTTCCACCTTCAAGATCTCCAATTAATACATCCCAAATGCACCAATGAAAGTCAAATATTTCAATATATAATGCCCCAAAACCCACTAAAATCTATTGCCAACTTTACCACCTTCATTTTAATTCGGGCATGAAGAATGAGATAAGCGTACTCTTACCAGGTACATACTCTGAATGGCATTAGTTTCCTCCTCTCGTACTTTTACTTCCACTGAGTATGCCCAGCAGATAATGTTTTCATAGATATTAGCTTGATCCTTGCACCACGATTGGCTAACCTAGCAACAAGGTTGCCATTATACTCGGATGCTACTAAAGTTGAACACTACTGTGATGCATTCTTAATGATTGTATATAAAACAAGCGAGCCAATAATTGCAGATAGGACCAAACATGATGACTGAAACAATATTTGGAACCAATCTGTGGCCAGTGTTAAGTTCTGAAGAGGGATAGGTGGTGCCTCCTGGTGGCGAAGGAGATGCTAGCATTGGTGGTTGAGAAAAGAGGGCTTCTTGTAACAATTTTCTCGAGGGTTTTTCTCTTAGGAAATCTTGAAAATGTTGAATAGATGTAGAAAAGGTGGTTCTAGACGTGCTTGTTGAGTTTAGTGAGCTCTTCGCTGGACGTATATGGTTGCATTTGAGGTGATTTATATATGTAAAACCCAGTGAAAACCCGGTTTTACAAAAAGAAATTCATATATATATATATATAAAGCATATTTGAAAAAACATTTTAGAGATTGCTAGTAGTTTATGCTAAAATGTTGAGGTTAATATAATTCTTTTGTGACTCGTGCCTGAGTCAGGGTGCCACAAAATTACAAGCAACAAGTGCTTTTCATATATATATATTTTTTGGAGTCATGAAGACACACCTGTATCCCACAATCTTTCTATTATTTACCTGAAGCCCTGTGTCATTATTTATTTATTTATTTATATGAATATACTTTTGTAATCATCACCAATATGGTCATCTTCAGCCCTCTCATTTACTTAGGCAAGATAATTGGCTGAAAATGGAAGTGGCCAAGCAAGCCTCTCTATCTTTTTACTCGTGATCCCTGTTTGTACACTATATGATTCCCAATTATTTATTGAATCAATACACTCTCTCTTTTTTTTTAATTGGGTTTGTTTGGGAGTGTGGTTGTAGTTGTTTTTCAAAGTGTTTTTTATTTAGAAATACATCAAAATGATATTTTTTTTATTTTTAAAAATTATTTTTGAGATTAGTGCATCAAAACGATCCGAAAACATAAAAAAATAATTTTTAATAAAAATATTCTTTTAATTTTTTGATAATACATGTTGGCCCGCGTTTCCAGACAATTTCTAAATGGATGCTGTGAAAATTGTGGTCACTAGTAAAGTAGTAGAATCTTTCCTATCAAGTTATTAAATTATTACAATATTTAAATATTACCATTACCAATAACTAATATTTGATTGAGAGTTTAAAAAATAATGTATTATAATTCTTGTTTTTTTTTTTTTTTTGATATGGGTTATATTTTGAATTGTTGAATCATCAAGTTAACTTTTTTATATAATTAAACTCCAAGCCCTTAAACTTCTAATTCATGCTTGCTTTGATCCTCTATGGACAAATTATGGATATCATATGACTTCACCATATTATGTCACCTACATACATACATAAAAGTGGATATAGGGACTCAAAGAACCATGAACATCGAAAGGTAACGAGATGTATGATATTTTTAAAATATATTTTTTAATTAAAAACATATTAAAATAATATTTTTTATTTTATAATCAGCGCATAAAACTATCCAAAATAAATATAAAGAATATTAATTTAATATTTTAAAATAAAAAATAATTTTAAAAACCAAATCACTCACATAGTTATCTTCAAATTCTATATGTATCCACTTGCACTTCTTTTGTTTTGAAGTTCTCTTGAAAAAGAGACAATCACACCTTTTTCATAAAAATGTATATATTGGCAAGATCTCTTTCAAGAATCTGTCTGCAAATGTGTACGGACTAGTACTAGCCCATTGGTTGGTCGATAGTTATCCCAATAATCGCACCTTATCCCGTTCAGTTGATTAAAAATATATTTCACACATTTTATTATGTGCAAAAGGTTGAAGCTTTTCCACACTATCAATGTATCCATTACGAAGATATTTTTGAAGATAACTTACTTTTTAAATTTATAAATACTAAAATAACTTACTTTTTAGTCATGAAAACTTGTTTTATTTATTTATTTTAATTGTTAAAATCCATCTCACAATAATTTTAACAAAACACATTTTTTAAAAATTAATTTTTAAAAATTACAACTATTTTTTTTTAAATTGCAACTGCAAAAAATAATAAAATAAGTGGCATAACATTCTATTTATAGAAAATTAAAAAACTTTATAAATGATAAAATAACAATTTCCCCCTCTGAATAATATTACATATATTATTTCAGGAAAAATTTTAGAAATTTATTCAATCAAGTTCCTACTTGATTTTTCTAGGTCTAGAATTGCAATTCCCTGTATAAATTACACTATAGTCCTCAAATTCTAAAACTTATTTACAATCAAGTTCCATTAAGTTCTCTAATAAGTTGACCCAAATACAAATCATAATCCTAAATAAAATATGATTAAATAAATTAATTTATTATCAATTTAACAATTAATTGATTTATATTTGAAGATCAAGTACAATGTCTAATAACCTGTAATGATTCCTCAAATATTAGAAAAGTAATAAGTGGTTTAACTTAACCTTTTAATAACTAATTTCTCAGTGTAATTATTATCTCTTCATCAACAATGTTCTAATTTAGACATTATTGCATGAAGTGTGTCTACTATGTCAAATCATATGTGTTCTCACATTGATTTTTTTGAATAAAATTTAAAATTCTTTTTAAATCTCATTCCACTTTACGTAAGAATTTATAATTAATATTATTTGAGAACAAATGAAATAATTTTTTTAATTCACTTAGGGTGATGAATCCTCTCTTGATTACAAATACTTTCGTATAGTTCATGTTATACTCAATATCTGTCAATTTGTTACCTTTGATTAAGACAACGTGTAGCGGGATCAAATACTTTCGTTTTTTTATCCTTATACTATGAGTGAATGAATTGTATTTTCCCAATAATATTTTGGATATTAACCTCATACATATTTTATATCCTTATATTGAAATGAGTAATAATAAATTATTATCCCTAATAATATTATGGATATCAACCTCTTTTAAGTTTTTTTATCCTTATATTAAAAGTGAATAATATTTTCTTGTTAAAAAAATTAATATTTTTGAAATATACACCAAAATCATTTAGAATTTTACAAACTTGTTATAAAATCCATGCAATATCCTTTTTTTTAACATGCCAACATATTTTAAGTTTTCTATAAATAATTCTCAAATAATTTTAAGAATTTTGTGCATATGCAAGAAAAAAAGAAAATATTTTTTTATTGTTTTTTAGGTTTTGTTTGCAAAAACTTAATTTTTTTTGTAATAAAATTGCCAAAACAGGTTTAAGAAGGTGTTTGCCAAATTAACCCTTAAATCAAAAAAACCTTTAGCCAAAATATAGTAAGGCAAACTAGCCAAAGATTTGGGTTTGACCAAAAACCAAACAAGAAACAAAAACAAAGCCAAAAACAAATTAAACACCAAAAAAAACTCAAAAATTCTTTAACAAAATGGATCAAACACCAAAGAAATAAAGAACATGAAAAATAGTCAACCAAATTCCAGCAACTTGAACGCTAATCCAGACCAGATTTCATGAAATCAAAGGCATTGAAAGGTTGGAAATCACTAAAGGGTCAAGGATTATGGGTTCATTCACTTCGATTATCATTAATTCTTCACAATCTGGCCATAAAAAGGTTTCAGTCCAAAACCAAAATCCTAAGATTAAAATGTTGAAATACATGTTATAAATGCAAACTAACCCGAGATTATTGGCTAACAATGTCATGCGAAGATGCAGATGCAAATAAATAAAACAAAACAAGTCAAAATCACATAGCTAAGATAATGTTCTTGGGAAGAACACGAAGAACTCGAACCCAGCAATGTGAAACCCAACCCAGACTAGATACTATCAAACCAAAACCACAGACATGTTGGAAATCATGAAAGGATTAATAATACAACATCCATTCACTTTGATTATCAAAGCATCAACACGATTTTGTCAAAATAGGTTTCGGTTCAAAACTGAAACCTTAGAATTAAAAGCCCTCAAAACCTGTTATTGATGTAAATAAATCATAGATTATTGATTAATTAAGTTGCCCATTAGTCTAAAGAATTGGACCAAAATTGATCAAAATTATGAACCTAAGACAAAGTTCTTTCCAAGAACACGAAAAACACCACCCAGTAACCCATAAATATCTCACAAACTGAGCACATTGTCAAGCCTTCAAGACTGACATTTTTGAATTCTAAAACATGTTTTCTTCATTCTAACAAATTACACAACCAATAACCAAACATGTTTGAATAAAAAAACTAATAAATAACATCAAAACATCAAAATCATGCAAGAGGTTCCAAACTTTAAAATTTCAAAACTTAAAATAGCGTACCAAAACATGAAGTTTTGATTTAAAATTGACTCTTTAAACATTTGGAACCCAAATCATGCCTAAGAACAAAAAACACACACTAACAAATTAGAAAAAAAAACATTAATAACCCTACTTTTAGATTTCTAAATCACTTTATTTCATTTAATCTAAACATCTAAGCATATTATAAACATCCAACAACAAACAGATAACTCCAAACATGATCAAACAAAGAAAAAAACGACATTCTACACATTAATTAAAATCAAAGCTAAAATCAATATAATACAACAAATGTTAGAAAACACCATAAAATATGAAAGAACGAGCTAGAAATGTGCTTCATGGACATCATCTATTAGGATAAATGAATGTTTTATACCTTCCAAGCTCAAATAATGGCTGCCTTTGGTTCCTTCTTTTCCAAGTTTGTTACCTTCTCTTAAAGTTAGGAAATCCTTGAGTAAGGATCTTAAACCTTTAAAATTTAGAGTTCTTTTATTAATCTTTTCCTCACCTCTCTCTCTCTCCTTTCTTCCCCCCTCTTGTCCTAATTTTTTAGGGGGTATTTATAGAGTTTCAAGCTAGGATTTTTATGGATTTAATCAAAGATTGATCATTTTTTCTCAAAGCTTGACCCTCTAATCAAAATGGAAGAGTTTTGGGTATGTTTATAGCTGTGGGTTGTGTACCTACACTGGTTTTACAACGGTGGTCTTGCAACAAACTTGGTTCCAGAGATTTTAGTGTTTTTTCCAAATTTGAAGACTAAAGAGCTTGTTTTTGTCTTTTTAATCTTGAGAGAAACACGATCAACCTTTTATAAGAACCCACTTAGAAGGCTTGAAGTGTGAACACACGAAAAAGATTAGTGGTTTTTTGAAATGGGTATCACAACCATCGACGACCGAGTTACCCATTTTTGAGGTTTTGTCGGAGCAACTCTGATGTCATCAACATTGAATCATTTAAAGTTACTAGATGGGGTGCACTCATTTTGTTTGGATCCGACCTTGCTTAATTTGAAGGTCTATAACTCCACATTTATTCGTTTGAAAGTGTCAACCCGATTAGCCCAAAATCTGAAAATGAGTGATGGTTGATCAAAGATAAGATGTTGTTGAATTCGTTGAAGAAAATAAGATGTAAACATTCGATGAGAGTAGCTGATCTTTGTAAAGGAGGTGTTTTTTAGTTGAATGGTGGTGGTTACACCCCCGAGGTGGTAAAAAACACCACATTTATTCTCTTAAAAGTGCTTACTCGATTAGTTAAAATTGTCAAAGAAGAAGTTAAATAGTGGTCAAACAATGCATTGTTTAGGTTAAACCCTAAAATTAGGGTTTTTTTTTTTAATTTGGGATTTGACAACCTTCATATTAGTCCATATTCTTCCAATTTCTTTTTAATTGTACCTATAATTAGCTCATGAACTCTTAATTTCATGCAATTTTACCCATGCCAAACTCAATTATTAGCCCCAAGGTTCAGTGTCTTTTTCATTTTAGTTCTTAAAATTTGATTTGTGTATTTTGACCCACCATCAAACTTTTAATTGTCTTCAATTTGTGCCCTTAATTGATCAATTTCAAACTTTACATTCACACGCCATTTTCAATTTGGTCCTTGGTTTTGAATTTCTTCCATCAAATCCTTAACTGCTCATCAAACTTTAATATTTATGCAATTAAGCACTTGTTTGGACCAAATTGACTCTTTAAAATTGCAATTCGACCCCAGGACTTTAATTTCTTCAAAATTAAAGTCTAAATTGACTTTAAAAATCAATTTCTATTGTAATTAAACCCTCAATAAATTCAATTAAACCTTAAAAAAATCCTATTGAATCCTTAAACATCAAATCTTGAATTTTCCTCCTTAAATTGAATTTTTCTTGTCAGTAGAGCCTTTATCAGTTAAAATTGAACTGTCATATTTTTCAATCTTGTGTATTTTATTCTTCCTCAACCAGTCTTTGATAGTTTTCTGGGCATTCTCCATGTTCTCCTCACTGATATATCTTTTTATTTTCTTCAATATTTGTTTTCAATTCTTTGTATTTGCTCTTTTTTTTTTCTTTGCATGTTTATTAGGATCCCAAAATGCATAACAACAAAGAAAAAAATAACATGTATCAGTCTCAGTAATTCTAATTAATATTTAGTTTTAATAGAAAATTAACTATAAATATTTAGGAACAATACTTTGATGCAATATGAATCCCGTAATTAAACAACTTTATAGTTTCCTTTAAAAAGTATTTTTATCCAAAAACTTTATCTTTACTTTAGATTAATTAATCAAATATTTAATGAATATTAATAATAAATAAGTTTTTATTAATAAATTAAATATATTTATATGAACAAAGTTAATGTTAGGTGTAACCAACTGATTGACTACAAGACATGTAAACTAACAACTAATGTTTAGAATAAAGTTATAAAAAAGGTTCTTATAGACACTTTTTTTCCGAGTGAAATCATTTAGTTTTAGATTATTCCCACTATCTGTTTAATCCGATTATAATCATGCGTGTGTGTATATATAATCTATGTTTTTGTAACAAGATTCCTACAATAGTTACATTGGCAAGGAATTTTGTTACAAAAACATAGATTGTATTTGATAAGACCAATAACAAGTATATATACATTAAAACAGCTCTAAAGTAGTGTAAATTGTGAGAATTTCATGTTCATAGCCTACTTAAAAACAAAATTCTTGCAAAAGAGTGATTCTTTCAGGGACAGTGAGGATTTTAGATCTCTGTACCGCAGCCGCACCTTGAGTGCCATATTCCAAATTTCAACATCATAGAAAAGGATAACAAGTGCAATATTACTCAGCCACCACCTTTGACAGACAATAGAAATCCTTGAATGCATTCATTTTCCTTGCCAATTTGGACTGTCTGGAAATATCATTTTTTCCCTGTAGCTAGCTAGCCACAAATCCTATTGGGGTCATTTTGACAGCTTTGAGCTCCAAATTGAGTAACCTTAATTAGATTTTAAAATGGATGACAAAATAGTTAGCAGAAATTCACTTAGCTGACTCCCCTGTAATTGCTGACCAAACCTTCACGCTCGAGGGGTGCTATGTTCACAACTCTTTCTTGAATTGGAGGAGGTGGTTGTTCTGATGAGCTAGCCTGACTAACACCAGCAATCTTGTGGCATGTCTCCTTAAGGCAGTGCCTGCATGTGGGGCAAGATGAGTGTGTGCTGAGCCACATATCAATGCACCTCACATGAAATACATGGCTACACTTTGGCAAAATTCGAACACGATCACCAAATACAAACTCTGATATGCATATGACACATTCTGTGTCCAACCCAGGCAATTTACTATCCTTTGCTGAGTAATTCACCACAGGGAAAGTTTTCAAGGCTTTTTTCTTGATCCCTCTATTGGAAGGATTTCCATTTACGTTTGAACACCATAATGCACACCTTATGAAAGAATTTAGCCCAAGTGAACTAAAGAGTGCACACATTAGGACTATAAAGACAACAACAACATTTATATTGAAGCTCTTATCCCCTGTGGCGTTAGGATTCAATGGATGATGGGCGTTACCAGAAGGTGAAGGAGAAAGAGGGTTGTGTAGTAGCAATTTTCTTAGGTGAAAAACACCATGAAAATGCTGGAAAGGTAGAGGGGGTGTGGAAAAAGTAGAAGACATTTGTGTTGAGTATGGTTCATGAGTGTGGATATTTCTTCTTGTAGCGGGATTATATAAACGGAAAAGAACAAACTTTAGATTAAGTTTTTTATGAATCTTTGGTTCTGGATTTGATTTAATTGACCTCTCCAATAGAAAGTTTAGAGTACATCAGGTTTCATGACCCCACACAAAAAGGTTTATCTTCTAATTATGAAACATGCTCGGCTAGTAGGTTCATCTAGTCGATTTTTATTCAAGTTAGATTTTATAAAAAATAAGAGAGAGCTGATCCAGTTTAATTTGTTTCCTCGGATAAAATTTAATTCAAATATATTAATTTTAATTTATAAAAAAAACATAATTTTTTTTTAAAAATAATTAATCTAGATCAATCAATATTAACCCAACTTACTTATAATCTATATCTTTCACTAAGTTAATTCTTAAATCAGGTTTAATAATTATAATTTTTTATATCCTTCATTTATTTACTATTTCTTTTTTGTTCATATTTAAAAAGGAATCGTACGAAGGAGTGATTCTAATCTATATAAAAAATGTAAAATAAGCAATACACTTATCTTATCTTTTTAATTATTTAATTAGCTTTCAATTCAAAAAATGACTAACCCACTTTCTATTGCAAAGCGGGCAGCAGCCTTTCTTTGACAAATATCTGCATAGCGGACGTGGGATCTGCCCGTCGAAGACAAGTTTATCGGTTCAGATTCTAGAGGGTTTTTTAAGACATAATTTATTCAACTTGCCTCATCCCCGCCAATCAATTTGTTTACCTGTTGATATATCACCTCGAGAGTTAAAAGGTGATTCGATTAAATTTAAATGATATAATAAATTAATATATAATATAGTTATTTTTTATTTTAAAAAAACAAAAATAATTTTATTCTGAGTTAGATTCGAGTTCAAGTTGAGTTACATTAACCTTGAACCAGATCGAATCATGAATTAGGTCTGTTAAATATGATTAAAACCAAGTAGATAAGAATCAATTAGCAATATGCAATTGGCACACTTGTTTATTTAGGATGGGGCGGCCCCTAGGAACAGACGCACTACAAAATACAGGGTCTGATACTTAGATCCGCCTGAAATATAATCGAAAAGTGAACATTTTAAATTTCCATTAGCTTATCTCTTGTTTCAATCACAGATATTAGACCCGCCTGGAATTTAACCTATTAAAAAACTATAGGTTAATAAAGATCAACTTGGGTTAATAAATACTAGTTTAATCAATAAAAACTTTTTGTTTAAAGTTTAAACAATATTACTTTGTACTTTTTCTTAAAAAAGTTCCATAATATTAACCTCGATGTATTAATTGAATCGGAGAACAACCTCTTAATTAAATCAATTAAATTTTATGGAGTTGATATCTTTTCTACTGTTGTTAAAACATGAAATAAATGAAATTTCAAGTTATATCAGAATGGTTTGTAAATATTTCAAAGAAAAAATGTTTGCTGAATTCTGAGAAATTAACCAGTCATGTAGAAATTAGGCTAATTTCCCATTAATTTTACTCTCTACTAACTCTCCATTTTCTAATCAAAGATAATTAATGTTAATACTTTAGACTAAACATCATGAGGCAGCGTGTCCGCCAATCATCAGTCACATCAATCCACTCAGGAGAGAAATTAGAGAGAATACATGGTCCCTCCACAGCACTGATCAGCTCCTACCAGGGTTGCAATCAAGCAGTCAGATTTGCAGTCTGATGGCCTCTGCCCGTGGCTCTAAGCAAAAGTAACAGTGTATACTAGATCTTTGTGAAATCTTTCCTAAGCATGCAAAAGATTCAAAGTAGAGAAGTGATTAAAAATAAACATCAAAAGAAGTTTGGCAAGGTTCTAAATATTGATGATTTCATTGCATATGTACAGCATGCATATAATGCATAGTTTAAGACGTTGATAATATTATTTAACCTCTAACTGTTATCTACTTCTGCTTTTTCGTTACTTTCTTTTCTTGATCCATTGGCTTTCAGTATTTTTTGTGATAAGAAATCCGACATGAGCTAACCTCTGTGTGTGTATTTGCTCGAAGCACCACTTGTTTGCATATCCAACTTGGTCTAGGCTGGATTTCACTAGGCTTTTATATGATTTGTGAGCCTCTCTACTCAGAGAGAGACAGCATCAACTAATATCTTTTCACAAACACTAGCAGTTGAGAAAGTTGTCTAGTCTCAACTACTTGGATATATCTAAGTAGATTTGCCTCTCTCAAATGAGTGGTAACATTAGATATGTTGTCCAGAGAAAATATTTTTAAGTAAAAAAATGTCATATTTAGTGGTTGGACAACTCCTTACAGGCTATCCGAACAACGCGAGGAGCATCCATAAGCAAGTTTTTTTTTTTATATTATATTTAATAAATATAATTTACAATAATGTTCCTGAATATTTTTAAAAATTACAATGAAAACAACATAAAATAACAAAAAAACAATCATTGGTTAATAGTTCAATTAGTTACGTCTTTAAAGGCATCAAAATAATTACACTATTAAAAAAATTAAAAATACAAAAATATTCATGAGTAATAAGCATTAGATTATTTAATTTCGTGTTTAAATGAGTAATTTTATTGTAAATTAAAAAACATTTACCAAACTAACCTCATATATTTCACAAAAGCCGATTGTGTCAAGGTGAAAATACTACCTTACCCCTAATGCCAATTCAAAGTTTTAATGGCCAAGGGATAATATAATAATTATACTATTATAATGAATAGGAATTTGTGTCTTACAGCATAATAATTTCCTTCCACCATTACTTTTTATTGATGGTAGATTATATTTGTGGAAGTCATATGTTAACATTTTAATGTAGTAATGAACAAGAGAAATGTCAAGCCCCTTTTCAATTTGATCCTATGAAATATCAGGACATTTTTATTAAAAAAATTTATTTTATTTAATTTTATTTTTCAAGATTTACTTTACTAGGTATTAGATTTTATAATTTGTTTTGATTTGATTTCTACATAGTTAATCAGACTCATGACTCGGGTTATAGTTTTTACAGGTTAGCTGCATTGACTCAGATCATTTTCTTTGTTTTTTTTATAATTAATATTTTTTCTGAACTTCATCCTTTAACATCAGGTTAATCACAAATTGGACTTCATAACTATTTTTTTAATTTTATTTCTACGAGGTTACCACCGACTTGTGAATCTAGTCACGAGTTTTGTGAGTTAGTCAGGTTGACTTGGGTTTTTTTATTTTTTTTTAATTAATTTTTTTAATATCATCCATCAATATTAGGTTGATTGATAATTGAACTTTATAATTTTTTTTTATTTTCTTTCTATGGAGTTATCTTCATCTCTTGACCTAGATTTGACAATTTAACTCGAGTTGACTCGGGTCATTCTTTTTTTCTTTTTTCTTTAATTTTTTTTCAATTTAATCCTTTAATATTGAGTTGATTGAGAATTGGTCTTCATAATTTTTTTTTTATTTTCTTTATATGAGATTATCACAATCTTATGACTTGGGTTGTAGGTTAGGCTGTTTGACTAGTTTTTTTAGATGAATTCATTTTTCAATTTCATAATTCAATATTAGGTTGATTGAGAATTGAGTTTCATAATTGTTTTTAGTTTTCATTCTATGAGGTTATTCTCGTTTCATTACCCGGGTCACAGGTTTGGTCGGTTGACTTAGGTGATTTTTCGTGTCCTTTTTTAGTTGAGTTTTCTTAAAATTTCATTCGTCAATGTTGGGTTAATTGGGAATTGAGTTTTATATTTTTTTTTTCTATGGGGTTATCCCGGTCTCATGACTTAGGTTAACTTGAGCTGAGTCAACTTATTGTTTTAGTTAAATTTTGTTTGTAATTTTATCATTTAATATTGGGTTGATTGAGAATTTGGTTTAATTATTATTTTTATTTATTTTCTATAGAGTTATTAGGGTCTCGTGATATCGGTGGTAAATTTGATAAGTTAACTCGAGTTGATTCGAATCGATCTAATATGTTGTCATTTCTATATTGAAAAAAAGATATTATCTTATTATTTTTGTCAAACTACATTTTTATTTGTCATTAGAATTGCATTTGGATCTACCAAGTTGACCATATTATATCAAATTAATTCCCATATAATTTTTCTTGGATAAAAAATACATTAACACCTTAATATTATTTTACATAAAAAAAAATTGAGTGGTAACACAAGGAATGATCAAGTACAAGCTAGTAGTGGAATGATACTAGTTATAACTTTGTATATAAATGACGTGACCATAGAAAATGATGTATTTTGTGTTGACAAGGCATTGGCTGTGGAAGATTTCTCTTGAAAGCAAGATTCTGATCATAATTAATGAAAAGGATATGCCATGAGTAGAAATGCTTTTATCTAAAATTCTAAACCTAAAATAGATTATAGAAGAGTTAAAGTTAAATCCTAAGAAGTCTAGAGATGATGCATTTGCCAGGGAAGATGATAGCACTGATAATAGAGTTCCCATGGTTCAAAGGGGTAATATAGTTTTGAAAAAAATCATGAATTGTAAATTTTGTTTGAAGAAAGAATGATTTGAATATGAGAATGTTTGTTTTTGTATTTTAAAAATAATTTTAAAAAAAGGAATTTTTTTTTATTTAATTTTTTTTTTATATTTTCCTATCATTTGATGTATTGATATTAAAAATTAATTTTAAAAATAAAAAAAAAACATATTACTTTAATATATTTCTAAATAATAATGCTTGACAATATTAAACACGTTTTAAAGTTTGGGAGGAATTTAATTTCAATTGAATGACTACTCCTATAGTTAAATGCATATAACCGTTGAAGATGGAGCTAAAAATTACTCATCATGACACTTTGATAGTAATAAAAGGAAAATTGACGTGTCATGATTGTACGAGTTGATAGAAAGTGAAATTCAAATTAGAGGTGAAGCATGTAATATATTGTGGTGCATAAAATGTATTGTTTAATTAAACTCGAGAAAATAGTATGTTTTGATTTAATGTTATGCTGTAAAGTTTAATTTTGGGCAAGATAAAAGAACACCCTAACTAATCACCAAAATAACACACACACACACGTACAAAGATGCACACACTCGTATTGAGAAAAATCTTTCACAAGATTTTCCATCTCTAGTGACCAGTAAGAGAAACATTATCAATCATATTGACTCGTTAAAAATTGACTCGTTAAAACCTTTTGAGATCAAAGTTGCTAGTATTAAATATAAAAAAGGAAAAGGTTAGGGTTTTATTGATATTATATAATGTAATTAAAATAATTTTAAAAAAATAAATTTAATCTAAATATAAAAAAAATTATATATAGACTAAATAAAAAAATTCAAAAAAAAAATATAAAGATTGCTCTATTTTTAATAAATAATAAAACAAAATAATCCTAAAGTTTTTGAAATATATGCAGCTTTTCGAGCTCTTGTCAAAACTCAATATTTTATTGTGATCAAATGTTTTAGGTGTGATTTGGGTGGGGAATATATCTCTAATAAATTTTGTCAATTGCTTGTCTTAGATGGAACAATCCACCAAACTTCATGTACAGATACTCTTGAGCAAAATGGTGTTGCTAAAAGAAAACATAGACACATTGTCAAAACTGCTCGTTCTCTTTTATTGTCTGCTTTTGTTCCTCGTGAGTTTTGGGGAAAAGCTGCCCTTACTACTGTAAGTTTGATTAATACAATTTTATTTTCTCATAGTTTAGGTCTATCTCCTTTTGAAAAGTTATATGGCTATGTCCCTAATTATTTCTCATTTAGAGTTTTTGATTATACTTGTTTTGTTCTTCGTCCTCATGTAGAACACAATAAGTTATCCTCCCGATCCACTATTTGTGTCTTTCTACGTTATGGTGAAGGTAAAAAGGGGTATCGTTGTTTTGATCCAACAACTCAGAAACTTTACGTGTCTCGTCATATTGTCTTTCTCGAGCATATACATTTCTTTTTCATTCCATCCACTACTCATAGCCTGACTAAACCTAATCTTATTCGTATAGATCCCTTTTCTGAGGATTTTGATAGTCATACCTCTCCCCATGTTCGACCAATTTGTACTCATAACTCTGCAGGTACTAATGCTTTACTCTCTAGCACACCTGAAGCTCCATTCTCATCTACAGCCCCTTAAGCTTCATCAAGATTATGGATCCACCTTTATGTTAGTCCATCCGTATTTGTAAGTCCACAAACTACCAGATTTGTTTATTCTTATTATTCTTCATCATTTACTTTCTTTTTAACTTCTATTCATTGTCTCTTTGAGCTCTCTTCCTATAAAGAGGCAATTCTTGATCCGCTTTGGTAGCAAGCTATGGATGAGAAACTTTCTGTTTTACATAAGACATATACTTGGGATCTGGTTCCTCTACCTCCTAGTAAGAGTGTTGTTGGTTGTCATTGGGTGTATAAGATCAAGACTAATTCTGATGGGTCTATTGAGCGATACAAAGCTAGGCTAGTTATAAAAGTATACTCTCAATAGTATATTATGGACTATGAGGAGACATTTGCTCCTGTTACAAAAATGACTACTATTTATACTCTTATTGTCTTAGCTTCGATTCGTTAGTGGCATATCTCTTAACTTGATGTTAAAAATGCCTTCTTGAATGGAAATCTTCAAGAAGAAGTTTATATGACACCCCCTCCTGGTATTTCGCATGACTTTGGATATGTTTGTAAGCTTAAGAAAGCATTATATGGTCTCAAACAAGCGCGCCGTGCTTGGTTTGAGAAATTCTCTATTGTGATCTCCTCTCTTGGCTTTGTTTCTAGTAGTCATTATTTTGCTCTTTTTATTAAGTGCGGTGATGCATGATGTATCATTCTGTCTTTATATATTGATGACATGATTATTACTGGTAATGACATTGATGGTATTTTAGTTTTGAAGACAGAGTTGGCTAGGCGGTTTGAAATGAAGGATTTGGGTTATCTTCAATATTTCCTAGGTATTGAGGTAGCATACTCATCTAAAGGTTACCTTCTTTCTCAATCGAAATATGTTGCAGATATTCTTGAGCGGGCTAGACTTATTGATAACAAGATTGTAGATACTCTTATTGAGGTTAACACAAGGTACTCTTCTTCTGATGGTTTACCTTTGATAGATCCTATTTTATACCATACTATTGTTGGGAGCTTGGTATATCTCACCATTACTCGTTCGGATATTGTATATGTTATTCATGTTGTTAGTCAGTTTGTTGTTTCTCCTACTACTGTTCACTAGGCAGCTGTTCTTTGTATTTTGCGATATCTTCGGGGTACAGTTTTTCAGAGTCTTTTACTTTCATCCACCTCTTTTTTGGAGTTGTGTGTATACTCTGATGCTGATCCTAGTAGTGATCCCACAGATCGTAAGTCTATTACCGAGTTTTATATCTTTCTAGGTGATTCTCTTATTTCTTGGAAGAGCAAGAAACAATCTATTGTTTCTCAATCATCCACCGAAGTAGAATATCGTGCTATGACATTTATTACCAAAGAGATTGTTTGGTTACGTTGGTTATTTGCTGATATGGGAGTTTCATTTTCTCATCCTACTCCTATGTATTGTGACAACCAGAGTTCTATTCAGATTACTCACAAGTCGGTTTTTCATGAGCAAACTAAGCACATTGAGATCGATTGTCATCTTACTCGTTATCATCTCAAGCATGACACCATTACTTTGCCTTTCGTTTCTTCTTCCTTGCAGATTGCAGATTTCTTTACCAAAGCGCATTCCATTTCTTGTTTTTGTTTTCTAGTTGGCAAACTCTCGATGCTTGTAGTTACCGCATCGTGAGTTTGAGGGGAGATGTTAAATAATATTTATTTAGTCTTATTTATTAAGGGTAGAATAATATTTTCAGTTTAACCTATATATAATTCCTTTGTATTTAGGTAACCTGATTCTTGTATTTTTATCAAGGTTTTATATCAGTTTAAACTCTCGATGCTTGTAGTTGCCGCATCGTGAGTTTGAGGGGAGATGTTAAATAATATTTATTTAGTCTTATTTATTAAGGGTAGAATAATATTTTCAGTTTAACCTATATATAATTCCTTTGTATTTAGGTAACCTGATTCTTGTATTTTTATCAAGGTTTTATATCATCATATTGTATTTAAAGTATCATTAAATTCCCTAACTTAAGCATGTTTTATAATAACAAGTCTGATAACATAAGATATCTTTAATTTATGGTAAATGCTCATTTTGAATGCGAGACATATCTCACAATTTAAAGAATTGATTGATGTGTTTAACTATTGAAAGTAAAAAGACAAAGAGAGGGCTAAGCTTAAAGAAGAGATACTGGTTCAATTCAAACTGGAACATCATTCGGTTATTGTATCATAACTGGAGTTGTAGAACATGGATTTAGGTCTGGTTTATATGGATGGAAAGCTAAGACATATACCTAAAACTTTCATGAGAGTTCAAGATTCAAATCGACTGTTTTCAAGTTCAAATTCTAGCAACAAAGAGAAGTCAGAATCTGTCTTACAGTCCAGACACTGTTCAGTGTTCCGCCCATATCTCGAGTTCTAGAGGTCCAAATGAGCTCATTCTTGTTTTGTTAGAAAGCTGAGAAAAATTCCCAAAACTTTCATGCAGACTATTTGTTTAAATTCTGACGTTAGCAATGACGTTTTGTTCAGACAAGAAGATAATGGTTGTCACCAAGTTAAGAGGTGGCTACCCACTCAATAATTAGTCATCAAATCAATAGTTCTGAATTTTAGTCTATAAACGAAGGCATTTATCATACATTTAGACATCTTGGTTTTTAGATTAAGATTATATTCTTGCTTTCTTTCTTTGTATTTTTGTAATGTTTAAGTTTTGCTTTCATTAATCTCTTGTTTATGATTTTCATCATAACTATGTTCTTATCTAGTTTATTTATGTTTCTCTTCTTCGCAATGTTTAGCTAAGTTTATTATGTTAAGGTGAAAATGTTTCACTAATAGTGTTAGAATATGTATAATATAAACTCAATATGGACTTCAATGTTTATATCCAAGAAAGTTTGTTATTAACATGTCTTATCTTTTTATCTTACTAGTTCTTAATACCTTGCTTGTTAAATGATTAATCTAGATTTGTGTTGTACAACCCTTGGTACAACAAATACTTAGCAGTTTTATAACCTACTGTATGGTATAACCGACACCTATGCTATGAAAGGAACTTGATTTGTTGTTAACATAAGTTAACATCATGAATTCCTGACAATATTTAAAAGTATGGTGTTACTAAAATAAGATAATTAATATAATCATGTAAAAATTTATAATGAACTATTAAGGATAAATCATCTAATTGGAACCTTCTTTGTGTGTGGTTTCTAGTTGATTAATAAAAAGAGTTTATACTATACGTATTTCTAATACTATTAATGGATCCTCTAACCTTGACAATTACTTTTATCTTTGATTAAAAATCACATCAATATCACATCTCAAAAGTTCTTTTCAACTCCTTTTCATTTGTTGTTTATAATTTTATATAGTTCACCTCCCAGTGGTTCGATCTCGGTTTTGCCGGATTATTTATTATTTCGACACTCCTGCACTTGGGATAAGACATCAATCTTTTGACCGTGCCAAATTTTTGGCGCCGTTGCCTGGGAGATGAATTCATATATAAATTATAATATTTATTTTATTTTCTCTTTTCACTTTTCACTTTTTTTTATCTAACTTTTGTTTCTTTTCTTTTCTTTTCTTTCTTTTTCTTTTTCTTTTCTTCCTTTTATTCTCTTCCTACATGTGCATAAGAGTTTGGTTATGTATATTAAGTGGTAGACTTTGTAGGGTATCCTCATCTTCTTTAGAAAACATGGCTGAAGAGGATAACCAGTCGCTTTACAATGAGCATAATAAGAATAATCGAGTTAGAACACTTAGAGATCACATGAATCCTACAAGAACAAGTGCATTCGGGTCTCATAATATAGGCCACGAGTTTTGCAAGCCTTTTTTGGATAGAGATTTTTTTTTAAAAAAAAGTATTTAATTTTTGAAGATTTTTTTTAATTTTATACATATAAGCTTTATTTTATAAAAAAATAGTTATTTTAAAATAATATTTTTGATATGTTCGGCCTTGCATAATATTTTTTTTTCTTTTCTTTTATTTACTCAGTTTCATATGTGTTTTTATTTCTATTATCTTACATTGATTTTAATAAAAGAATTTAGTAGACACTAATGGTAAATATCTTATTTTATTAAATTAAATATCTTAATCTACATTCATCTCTTAAGTTTTCTAGTTTTTTTTTATAGTTATTATTAATGATTTTTTTTGTTTACATAAATAATTATCGATTTATTTGATTAGATGTTTGGATAAACTTTTTGATTTACACTTTAAATAGCCTGTATACTTAGGATTTTTTCTTAAAAAAAACTTTACAGTGTGTGTGTAGAGAGAGAGATTTTCATAGCCTATTTTTTTATCATAGTTTTTCCAAACATATTTTTAAAAAAGAAAATTCTATAAGCAAGGAGGAAAAGATATAATATAAGATCATGCAAATGAGGAAAATAAAGATAAATAGATATTCAAGTAAAATTACAAAAAATTGTAGAGAAAGATTTGCATGGTCAAGATAAATACATATTTTTCCAGTTTTAATTTTTCATGGTTTTGATAGAAACTCCAATACTATAAATTAAGATCTAGGGTACACATTGAAAATACATTAGAGAACCCCACATAGAACCCCAATGTCACGATCGACGACTATCTCTCTCGTAAAGCATCTTCGTATAATGTCCAAGTGAAGATGCTTCATAGTGTTGAACACGTTTTACAGCTTGAATGACTCTCCTCATATGGTTATATGCATGTACCTTGTCGTTGAAGATGGAGCTAAAAATTACTCATGGCACTTTGATAGTAATAAAAGGAAAATTGATGTGTCATGATTGCACGAGTTGATAGAAAGTGAAATTCAAATTACAGGTGAAGCATGTAAAATATTGTGGTGCATAAAATGTATTGTCTCGAGAAAATAGTATGTTTTGATTTAATGTTGTGCTGTAAAAAATATTTGTACGAAGAAATTTGATTGTTTAGTGCATAATAGATAATTATTTTCTCTACATTGTATGTCGAATCAATTATTTTTATTGAATATTAAACAAATATCTAGATGTCATTATTGTGTTTCTAGTAAAAATATAAATTATATGAAGGTTGACTCGATATAACGTATTTGACCTTGCAGGTCTAAATACAACCGAATAACCGATAAAAATATAGTTTGACTAGAAAAGTCAAAATGATGTCTTTTTTAAAATATAGAGAAAATAATATATTGGATTAACTCAGTTTAACATACCAAATCTCCGACTCAGGTTATGAGACCTTGATAACCCTTTAAAAAAAAATAAAAAAATAAAAAAAATTATGAAGTCTAATTCCCGATCAACCCAATATTTAATGATGTAATTGAAAAAAAATCAATTAAAAAATGACAAAAAAAAACCCATGAGGCATCCAGGTTAACCTGAAACTCAGGTCATGTGACTATAATAAACCTATAAAAAGCAAATCAAAGAAAAATATGAAGTGATTAATATTTAACGATTAAAATAATAAAAAAAAATATCCCGGATCAACCCGAGTTAACTCGTCAAACCCGAGTCATGAGACCAAGATAACTTCATAAGAATAAAAAAAAAATCATGAAGTCAAATTTTCAATCAATTCAATATTGAAGGATGAAAATAAAATAAAAATTCAATTAAAGAAATGACTAAAAAAACCTGAGTCAACCTGATTAACCCGCAAAACTCGCGACCCAAGTCATGAAACTATGATAACCCTATAGAAAGAAAATAAAATAAAAATACAAATCTCAATTTCCAATCAACCCAACGTTGAAAGCTAAAGTTGAGAAGAAAAATCAATTAAAAAAATAACCCGAGTAAATTCAAATTAACCTGCTAAACTCGGGTTATAAGATCAAAATAATTTTATAGAAAGTAAATAGAAATAAATTATGAGATAAAAAAAAGATGTAAATTTGAACTTAAAATAAAAAAAAACCTTAAGGGGCCAATTCATAAATGAACAAAACATTTCATTGAATGTAAAAGCATTTTAGTATATTTTAATAATCCTTAGTTTTGATTATAAATGTTTTACAGAACAAACATTAACTAACTATTTTTTATATTATTATGATGATTTACATAACAAACTGGTATTAAAACTTTAATTCAACATATACATCTCTCTATTTTTTTTTAATTTTTTAATTGGAGATCACAAGTTGCAAACATTATTAGATATTCTTTTTTAAATCATTTTTTAGCAACTTTCATAAATTAAATTAGCTTATTGATGTGTTTAATTTTTATATGATTTTTATTGTACTTTTAATTTTACTTTTATGCTAGTTTACCTTGAATCTCTATATTTTATATAGTTTTTATTACTATTTTTATTTATATGGAGGAAGAAATAAATTCTTCAAATCATGGGCTTTGAAGTAAAAAAATCAGCATTCAATTCTTAGTTTATAACTAAGCATTACTCTAATTGGATTTCAGGTCAACGAAAAGAAAAGAAAAGAAGAAGACTAGAGAAGACAACACGACAGAGTTGATACCAGAGGGCTTTTCACCATTGACATTGTTGGATGCAAGATGAGGAAGATTACCCTTAGCATCTTGTCTATGACTGAATTTGTTTTACTATATATATATAGTAAAACAAATTCAGTCATAGACAAGATGCTAAGGGTAATCTTCCTCATCTTGCATCCTATATATATATATATATATATATATATATATATATATATATTGACACAACCAATTTTTTATTCTTGTTTTTCTGAATATATTTTTAAAATAAAAAAAGATTGAGAAGCGAAATAATAGGCTAGGAAGAAAAGGGGACCAAGATGATGGTCAAGTAATATAATAGAGATTCCAGTAAAATTAAAAAATATATATATAGAGAAAGATCTGCATATATTTTGAATTTGCATTTTAAAAAAACTAAATAGCGAAAAAATATGTTTTCATTTTAATTTATTTTCCATGAAAGTTTGCGTATATTTCACTATATTTTCCTATGCTATTTTTTTTACAATTTAAAAAAGACAATTAATTAAATTGGTTTGTTTTGTTTTCCTTTCCTTCTGTTTCATATTTTGAATTTCTAATTAAATATTTTAGGATAATTTATGATTTTAACATAGTTTTCCTTATATGAATGTTTTATCATTGCTACCATGAGAATGATGTTCTCTAAACCTTTTCCTTGAACAATTATAGTAAAAATAAATTCATATTATAATTTATGATTTTTAGAAGATTCAAAAAAATACCAAGGAAAATATTTTTTTCGAGAATATTTTTTTAATGACAAAAAAATCATGCTTTTTCTTAAATACAAAAATTAATAATTTACAATTCATTATTAGGAAATATAATAAAGTAAAAATTGGACAGTCGAATCTTAGAAAAACGTGTTACAGCTTTCTGATCATGTATTTCTAAAAAAATGAGCTTATCTATAATTTTCCAAATATATATATATATATATATATATATATATATATATATATGTGATGGTTTTCTTCCTTCAAAACATATTTTTTAAACCCGGTCTGCCCGACGGGTCAACCCGGGACCCGGGGCTAGAACCGGACCGAGTTGAAGAAAAAATAAAAAAAGTCATGACCGATGTGACCCGGCTGACCTGGCGGGTTGACCCGGTAACCCGGTAAAATCTGGTTGCAACTCGTTGATTTTTTTTTCTTCTAAAACGACATCGTTTTGATTTTTAAAATAAAAATTAACTCAAATAACCCGGTTAAAATCTAATGATCCAATCAATACCCAAAATACAGACCTTTAACCAGACCGATTACACTTCAAAGTCTCGTACAAGAAGACTTTCTTTCATGCGTTCATTGAAATTTTGTACTAGAGAAATGTGATTTATTTACTGAGTTAGGACTAGTACTACACTGAGCTGAGCTTTTGTTCAATATTTTACAATTTCTTTTCCATCATCCATATTATACATCTGCATTTATTTTTTGTCCATTGAGATGGGCTAGGTTCCAATTGTAAGTCCATATTGAATTGGGCCAGAAATGGCACTTTTGGAGCATTATAAATAAGGATTGAAGCCCATGTAATGCACAAAATTTGTATTAAAAAAAAAGTCATTTGTACCGTGGGCTGGATTAGAACTATGATTTGATTTTCTCTTTTAATTTATCCAAATAGTAGAACATCTCAGAGAATTTAATTTTTTAAATGAGTAGGGAAACAAATATTGGAATTTCCCTTTAATTATTTCAAGATAAAATTTAATAATAAAATATTTTGGAGACAAAGTTGATCTACCCCAATTAGTTGAGGTATATTTAAAGTTTTTGTTTTTATTTTCTTAAAAAAAAAAAGTCTTGTTAAGCGCAAGTGATTGAGATAACTTGAAAAAATCTACATCAAACGTGAGTCCATGAGCAAAAACCTATGAAATTCGTCGATATCATATTTATTTGACATATTTTTTTTTTATTTGTATAATTTAATAACATAGTGAAAATCAATATGTACAATAAAAGATGGAGAATTTCAATTTTCTTCTCATTTTTTTTTTATCTCTAAGTTTTCATCACACATAAGACCCATCTAGTAATTGAGCTTATCGAACATCGAGTCATTCTTAGGTTATATAAAGGTAATATAAAATCACATTAAATTAATAAATCAATAGAAATTAACAATTACATCCCCGTCAAATGACATCCTAATAATAAAACACTGATATTTTATTATAAAAAAATCTAAATTCAAATTTTATAGTTTTATTTATCGTAACATCATTTGGATTTAGAGTTTAATTATAGGGGAAGTTGAAGATATTTTTTATCATCTTATAATTCAATTTTAATAAATACAAAAATAATACAAAAATTTGATATAGGAGGATTTATATGGAACATTATTGTTTCTTTAGTTATTTTTATTCATATTTGGTTTAAAAAATATTGTTCTTTGTATTGTTTTATTTTTTTTCTATTTAGTTTAAGAAATTAAATATTGTGATCGGTAATTTTATTTTTTCTTTTTAGTTTATGAATCTCTACAATCAATTTATAATTATTTATTAAATTTTTCTCTCTTTTTAAAATAGACATATGACTAGGATAGATAAGATTGTTAAGCTTGTGTTTGAGCAATATTAGTATTTTGATAAATTAATAAAGAGACTGTTTTTTATCTCTTTTGTGAGACACTATTTACGACATTTATGGTTTTTATCTCAAGCCCTCTATGTTCAAATTTTATCTTTTTCATGTTTGTTTTGTTTTTATATAGTTTGATTGTGTCAGTCGATATTAAATCCCAAAAATTTCTTGTGACTAGTTGTGAGCTATTTAATAGCTTTGGTAGAAAAAGATCATAGAACATGACAATGTGACATGTCCATGTAGGAGAAGAAGAGGTGATTTTGTCTTATGAACAAAATGTCGAAGAACTAACAATTAAGGATCTACGGGGAATTAACTCGTCAATTAAAAAAGAAAAACCTAGGCGAATTATGATCATGAATCTTTAGCTAGTTTTAAGAACTCATTTAAAAAATATAAGTAAAGAAAGCAACATAAATTTTTTGATAATTCTAGTTTTTTATGAATTAAAATCCACCATCAAAACTAGATATGGAAGAAGCTCATGATGTCATTGAGCTTGAAAATTACATAAATTTTATTTTATTTTTTATATAAATAAGGATCTACAAGGATCCTCTCTCATGAAAGTAAAGAATTCTTTGAAACTCTAGAAGAATTCTTTAGAGCCAACTTTAAAATATCAAAGTTGTAGAAATTTATAGCAAAAAAGAAACTAATAAGCCAATCTACTATTTCTTGTCAATAATCAAATGTCCAAAGTTAACACTTGAAGATTTTTAAGGAAGTTTTGTTGTGGTCAATCAAGGTTTGGTGCCCAAAAAGAGCATTTTAATTGATACGAAGGATAAAAATGTGGTGCTAGATTCTAAATTCAATGCTTAGTTAAGAGATTTATGTCTGATATGTGCAATGAAGAACGAGAAAATCTTAGATTAACCAATAAAAAAATGTAATGTCTTAATAGTTGCACACTACTTGAAGTATCTATATGAGCATGTTGTTGGGAAATATGCTATTTTTAATGGAAGGACTGATTATGTAAAAGGTTGAAAACTTTATATATCTATCAGATCAAGACAAAAATAATTTGTGTTAGTTTATATGTCATGTAGCAAAATAATTAGTTATATGTGAAATTAACTTTGTTCATGTAAAAATATATTTATTATTAATAAAGACATTATTTATCTTTAATATTCATTTATATTTGATTAATGAGTCTCGAGTAAATATAAAGTCATTTGAAAAAAAAATTATTTGTGAAGGAAATTAAAGTTGTTATAATTATAAGATTCTTATTGCATCAAAGCATTGTTCCTAAATATTTTTAGTTAATACTCTGTTAAAATTGAATATTAATTAGAGTAATTGAGTATGATACATATTATGTTCTTTCCTTTATAAAAAAAAATAATTGTTCTCGTAAATTAAAATATAAAGAATACCTAAAACTAATATATAGGTATCTGTCAGATTATATGTACACTGAAGTAACTTGTATAAGGATTACATATAGAGAGATCACTTATATATATGAAAAGAATCACGTAATAATTTTGTAACGTAATATTTTAACTTGAGATCACCGAGTTGTTTAATGTAGGGAATGTTATACTTTGATCCTATATACAAATTATCCTAATTAATGATAAGAAGCATATAAATATCCTATAGCATAAACCATATAAAAATATTTAAATAATAATAATAAAAAGATTCATTACCTTAAGTGAATTAGTAAAAATTTTGCATTTGTTCTCAAATAGTAGTAATTATCAAATCCTTACATATGATGAAATGAGATTTGAGAATTATTTTAAATTTTATTTAAAAAATCAATAACTATAGCGCAAGAACAAATATGATTAGACAGAGCATATACACTTCATATTCTAATATCTTAATCAAGAAATTTTTTATAAAAAATAGTAATTATGTTGAAAAATTGTTCATTAAAAATATTAAATCAAACTATATATAACTTTTATGTAACGAACATTCATTTTATTCTTATTTAAAACAAAGCATTGACTTATAATCATGGAGATAACATGTATTTTTTTTAAAAAAATGTCATTATCATATATCAATAGAAAAATGATAACTTTATTCGTTCATTATACGAGCTTATCATCATTGACTTGCATAGAATTCGGTATTTTCGATCCTTAAAAACATTTACAACATATATAAAATTAAAGCAAGAAAAATATTTTACCACCACCAATTAACCAAGTTTGTATTGTTTTTTATAGGGGTGATCATTTTTGATTCGGTTTGGTTTTTATAAAAAAAATAACTAAACTGAATTTTTTTTTATAAAAATACCGAAACCGAACCGAAACTGGTTCAAACCGACCGGTTTCGGTTTTTAGGACAAAAACCGGTTCAAACCGGTTTGGCTCGGTTTTACTCGGTTTTTTCCTGTTTGGCTCGGTTTTACTCGGTTTTTTCTTGTTTGGCTCGGTTTTTTTTTTTCCGGTTTGGCTTCGATTTGTGTTCGGTTCGGTTCGGTTTTTTCAGTTTCAGACTTATAAAACCGAAACCGAACCGGTAGGTTTTTTAAAATTTTAATCGGTTTAATTTTTTTTTTTTCACAATTCAGTTTTTTTAATTATTTTTTTTATAATTTTCTCAATTTAATCAGTTGCTCACCCTAATTCGTTGCTCTATTTCTTCCGAAAATTGCTCCTTTCACTTGTCAAATTGCTCTCTCTTTAACTACGAACACTGTCGACGTTTTTTTCTTTTTTTAGACTCATTTGATTGCTTAATTCTTAGCTATTGTAGCTTAGATTATCATCAACAATAATAGTGGAATTCGTTCAAGGACCATGATTTAAAGACAATTGATGTTTTTAATATTCAACCTTTATTTTATTGTGTAGTGAATGACTAAAACTCAAGATGAATTCTCTCTAATTGAGAGTATGATGCATGAAGATTTTTAAAGAAAATTACTTGTTTTCTTATTTATAGTTAATTTAGAAAAATATTTTTTTATGATATTTTTTTTTCTATTTTATTTAGAAATCAACATGATCACTTTATAATTATTTATTAAGATTTTCTTACTCGCTAAGATAGACCTAGAACTTGCGTAGAAATTGACATTTTGATAAATTAAAAGAATTAGCCATGATCATCAGACCCCAGAAATCACAAGCTGAGGCATCAAGATTTTTTTGATGAAGAAGTAGCCTAACAATTTTCCAAACATATAAAGTATAAACAGAGGATAGATTAGCCAATCAAAAGGCAGAAAATCCAAACTTCCCTATGGCAACACATAAGAACCAAACTGCACCCACTGGCTCTACCTCTCTCTCTCTCTCTCTCTCTCTCTCTCTCTCTCTATAAATATCTCTGTATGGACATGTGTTTACATGTCAGGGGTTTTTAAAAGAATCCAAAAAAAATCCGAAAAAAACAGATAATTTTTTGAGTGAAAAACGCAATCTTTATCATTGCCCAGATGACAAAATAAAGAGAAAAACAAAAGGGACCCTTCAAAGTTATATACTTCTCTTTGTGACAACCTTGAAAAGAGCCCCAGTGAACAGTAAGTCCTTGTCTTCTCTCTCCGACAGTATTGATGGTTGTGGATTTAAGGTTAAATATCATTGAATGTGTTTGGTTTTTGGCAGAGTTGATGATTAAGTTAATGTTAATTGCTTAATTCAGTTTATGTTGAATTTTTGGTTTCTGGGGGTTTGTTTGTTTTTTTAGAGTTTGATGTTCTTTTGCTATGTGTTCTTTTGTTTTGCAGTAAAATTCTGTGAAGTGGGGTACTAAGGTTTGTGTAGTTTGTCTTCATCTTTTCCTTGAAAGGGTTTGTGCCATTTTTAGTAGTTCTTTATTGCAAATATGGCATCATCAAATAATAGCACACACACTGAGGCTGCAGAGATGGAACAAATTATCACTGAATTTTTTCCTAAGAGTCTTCAGATTATACTTGAGTCGAGGTCTCCTTTCATGTCATCGCGTAATTATAGTGGTGAACAAATGGTATCCTTATCTCCATCTTCTTCGTCCTCGTCCTCGCCGAGTGTGAGGCCAAGAGATAAATGGTTCAATCTAGCTCTTAGGGAATGCCCGGCTGCTCTTGAGAATCTTGATCTTTGGCACCAAAGCTATTTGGAACCGATGATTGTTGATGTGATTTTGGTGCAGGTGCCACCAGTTCGGTGGGATCCTGTGAATTATCCCCCCAAAGGGAGCCTGTTAGGAATTTTTCGACCAAGGATCAGTATCCATTTCACTGGAATTCAGATCAGGAAGAATTAGGGTGTGAGGGTAAGATTGAAAAGATTGTAGAGAGGTGGGAAGTGCAGTATGAGGGTCGGAAGTCAAGGGATAGTGGTACTGGGAGCAAGAAACTTAGCAATACCTTTCAAACATGTTATATGAAATCAATATTACTTTTCAGGTCTTTGTATGCAACTGTTAGGCTTTTACCTGCATATAAAATTTTCCGTGACCTCAATTCATCAGGGAAAATTCGTGCATACACGCTTACACATAGGGTGTCTTCTTTTGTTGAGCCCTTTACACGCGAAGAAGAGGCTGAAATGCAGCGATTTGTGTTCACCCCAGTGGATACTTCCTGTGGTAGGCTTTGCCTTTCGGTGCTATATCACTCTTCATTATCAGATGTCAGCTCTGAGTCGTCAACTCCTGTGTCCCCCCAATTTATCCCAGATTATGTTGGGAGTCCTTTGGCTGAACCAGTGAAGAGATTCCCCTCTCTTCCTGTGTCGCAAGGTTCTCTGTCATCTTTGCCATTCTCAAGACAACATAGTTGGTACTATGACCATAATAAAGCCTCACCACCTTCATTTTCTTTCTCACCATCACCTAATCGCTCAGGAAAGCATGGATCAATATCTAATCCTAGTTCCTGTCGATTCCAACCTTCGAGCTTGCCTCCTCATCCACTTGAAGTGCCTTCAGTTCATAAGAAGAATATGAGCTTTGATGAACATTATCCCTCTCCTAGCTATACACCATCTGCATCCCCATCACCACCAATCTATATTCCTGAGAGTCATCTTTCCACAGCTGTTTCACAATCTGAAAGTGAACCTGTTAGCATACCTGCTACCAAGCATGCTAGTTCTCCCCTGTTGTCCAACAAACAAAACTTGCCCCCATCTCCACCACTCAAAGCTACCACATCTTGCAATCCGAAGACTGATGAAAGTACAGGTTTGGTTCACCCTGGTGCAACAGACGAGAAGGTATTATATATGCTCATAACAATGGTCTTATGTTGCCAAGGCATTTGATCAATAGGATTCTCTGTCTACTGCAGTTGTTCTCTCCTCGGAAAGATGACATTAGAAAATATGCCAGCGTGAAAACACTATCCAACAGCTCTCCGCAGATTTCATTTTCCAGAACTTCCAGCAGGTAATATCAGGATGATTTTGATGATTCTGAGTTTTCTTGTCTGTTTTATGTGGAATATGATGACATAATGGATCTACGTGTGAAATATTGTTTAATTACTTCTAGCGCATTTAATTTTGGTTGGTGCTGGTATTACATTAAGGGTGTCTGACTCCCTCTGTTCTGCTGAATAAATTATCTTGCTGATGATATTTGAGGTGATGGACTCATTAGATGTTAAGCATATGTACATTTGAATAATGGAATAACAGAGTAATAGAGCTTCTGGCACAAGAGTTGAACTATCCTGCTTTCTTAGCCAAGCTTTAACGAATAGTATATCATGGTTCTTGCAGAGCATCCGCAATACTTCTGATAGTATAGGGATTGAATATCAGGGATCCCATCAAATGTTTTGTCTGACACACTCATTTGACATCTTTAATAGCTAGTGCTTTAGGTATATATCCTCTCAGGATCAGAAGTTTGATGACAATCTGTGGTCTGAGATCAAAATCAAGTAAGGCTTATGTTTTTATGCGGCATCATAGTGTCAGTGCTCATCAGCCTTGATACTTTCTTGTGGTTCATTTCTGCCATGATGGATTTTTAATTTCTTAAAGATTGTAATCTGCAGGATTACCAGTCAAAGTCTTTAGGACCTTTTTAGGAAGGAACTCAGAATTTAACTAGTGCTTATTCAGGTTTTCTTCTTTATTAAGACTATTACTTAGTCTTACTTATCTACAAAATAATTAGCCAGCCTTATTATTCCTTTGGCTTTAGATTACCCTATGGTTAAGTTTACCTTTCTACCAGGATTTGGTTTTCTTACTTTCTGTTTGCTTTGACACCCATAAATAGACAATGGTTAGACATCAAGACAGAATAAACATCGGCAGACTAATTGAGTTTTCTAAGAATTGGCTCTCTTGGGCCTATTCACTACTTGAGTCAAATAAACTGATTGGATTGATGTTGAAACAGAGTCCATCAATTCACTACTTGAGCTTGTAAGGAAGGAGGTTGATATTTTTACATCAAAGCCTTTGCACTTGTCAAATAATCTGATTGGATTGATCATGGTGGTAGATAAGTCTGAAGAGATTGGTGTGAAGCTCTTTTGAAGTTATTGTAAAATTAAGAACTAGCAGTTAGAAACAGTATGCTGGAACCTTTATGCGCAACGAGTAAAACATGCCATTGATCTAGCGTGTTCTTGATTTGGGCTGGTTAAAACAGACCCTTCAATGTACTGTCTGAGCCCAATTATGCGGAACTGTTATGAAAATTGTTTATTTAACCAATCTATAGAACAAAAATTGCAATCAGGTTGGTTCTATCATGGTTAAATTGCTGTAAATCTGGACAGAATGTGTTTTCTTCATGAAACTTTGTTGCTTTAAAACAATATGCCCCAAGTTGACTGGCAGAAAATATACACGAACTGCAAGCAAGAAATGAATACTGGTATTCGATCCAAGCCGTTTGGTCATTCAACTTAATGTGCTTTTTGCATCTTGCAGACCCGAGACATTTGATAAAAAAGGCCATCTATCTGACCCCCTTGAGCCCGGAGGTCTCTTTCCGATTAAAAAATCCCAAGATGCAGCTGTTGGTGCTCTTGTACACACGCTGAAGAAACCCCCACCTTTATGCCAAGACTTCTCTGGTTCGGCTGATTTGGCACCAGATTCTAGGTCCAAAATGTGGAGCTGCAACCTCCAAGAATACAATCCAATCTCTGTAGCACCAGCGGGTCAGCAGGCTGCTGCGTCTGGTGTTGCATCTTCAGGTCTCATTGCTTCAAAAACAGCAGCTGATGCATTGGAAGAACTGAAAAGATACGAAGAAATGAAAGACTTGTTGCTTAGCCAAGCTGGCAGGTCCAACGCTTAAGCTAATTATGCTTCAACGCCAAATCCTACTAGCAGCAGTGCAACTGAATATTGAACTCGTGTTGATGATTGCACATCTGTACATAGTCTTGGTTTAAGAGGTGATTTCATGGTTTATAGGAAGTCCATCTCCTTGTGTATGAGGCGACATGAGATGATGATGATGATGATGACAACCGAGGTTAATGTAACAACAGTGATGTTGGTGTTCTTGCATTAACGCCAATTGGGCAGGCTGTTAGATAGCTTAAATGGTGTTGTAGGGTCATTTTACTTTTAGGAGTATATAACTGAGGTTGAGTCTCATCTATGCTTGTTTTCGATGGACGGAAAGTTTCCTTCTTGACTGGACGGGGAAAAATAAATAAATTCCTAACATCATGAAGGAACGTGAATTTTATATATATATTGGTCGGAAAATGTTAATATATCGGAATATATATTTATTTAAAAAATAAATATTAAAAAATAAATGTTTAATTAAAAATGTTTATATTTTATTATACAAGTAAGTAACACAAACATTTTATATTCCTGAGATTCACTTTCACAACAAAAACAAATTAATTTACACCGATGAAATATTTTGTTGGTGTAAAAGTTGTATTTTCATCGATATAAATATCATCGATAGACTTACCAATGAAAATGTATTATCGGCGAGTGTCTCATTAGAGATTTAAATCCTTCGGTATTTCATTTAGTGATTTAAATGCCGATGAATAGACTGACAATATATTAATGTTGGTGATAAAAAATAGGCACCGGTAATTTTCTGTTGGCCTATCCATCAGTAAATATTACCAATGGAGTACCCTCTCGGTAATATATTGTGTCTCACTGATGGATTGACTGTCAAACTCACTTACAAATATATTATGTCGGTGAATTTGATAGTATATATCAAAACGGTTCACAATTTTCTATAATTCTCCAAGGAAATGGGCTTATTGTACCGATAAAATCACTAACAGAATATATTTGTTTGTCAATATTTTAGTAATTTATTTCTTTTTCTTTTTGAGATACTATCACACAACTTCACATTAAAAGACATTAAACAACATTGAATAACTAAATTAAATTGAAGAACACATTTTCTATTTTTAATTTTACTATAAAAATCAATTACAAATATCTATATACATTAAAAAGTAGTTGAAGGTGAAGGTGGAGATGGAGGCGGAGGGGGAGGAAAATATTTGTAGAGGTCTATACAGGGGAGGATAATGACTAGACAAACATGCCATCATCTTATTCCAATGCTTCGTACTTTGTTCTTCATATTTTACCTTCATTTTGGCCCTTGGAACACCAATTCATTCTTAAAGCAACTATTTAATAGCTGATGATGATTGCCCTGGGCTAGATTTTGGGGTGCCTACTACTGATACACTACAACTCAATCTTATATCTCGAGCTGTAGTCATAGAGATATCATAAACCTGATTTCTATTTTTGATCTATCAGTTGCTCCATCATCCAACCATAACTTTAGATCATATTTTGGATGGATTGAAGGGTCTTCTCCGTGTTTAGCACGCATGTCGGCATTATATTATTCCTAAAAAAAAAAACAAGTTAGAGACGTTGACAAAAAGATATTAGTCCAAAAGATATACAAAAGGTTTCAAAGTTTAACAAATGTCTCGACTCGACTCTTCATGAACTATTGCACCCTTTTCTTTCTATCTTCCCTCTGCATATGTGTTTCTAGATACTACTCTATTGGACTTGCGCTTAAGTTATGTAGCCTGGAAAATAAATCATTAGTTAATCTTGAGTAATAATCATAATCACTAACATTTTAAGAAAAAATACTTTAAAATAAAACATAGTCATAACGCTTTGCATGGTTAATAAAAGGAAGTGACCTGTTAGCATGCTTGGTAATTGAATCGTAAGTCTTCTTGTTTATGTTTGAGGACCCACTCCGTGACTATCTCCTAAAACTTTTTGACGTCAATAACTCTAGATATCCCTTCTAATTACTCTCAATGATGTGGTGAGGTCTAAAATTCTTTCACCCCTCAAAGTCATCTAACTCGACTCTTTGCTTAGTATAGGTGTGTGTGTTATACTAGAAACCACACAACCTAGTTTAGAAGTTCGTTAAACTTAAAATATATGATGATGAAAAGATTACAATTTTACAAAAAAAAGCATTCATGTTATTAGGGGATTTCACTTGGAAAAGAAAATGTTCCATACTAAGAGATTCGGGTCCGTAACCATGGGTTCCAATGTATGAGATCTTGTAGCACTTACCAATGAGGCCCTATTGACTAGTATTACACAGAAGAAATCAATTATAGACAATAATATAATTAGATCTGCTCTTCATAGACAAACTTGAGATTTGCGATCCCAGGTAAGATCGGTTCAAGATCATGGGATCCTTTTTCATCAAATATGAAGGGTTGTTGCATAAAATATATGTCTGAGTAATTGCCTCATAGATCCTATATCTATCTATATGAAGAAGAAATCATGTAACGAAGGGGATTCTTATTCATACAAATGGTACTTCGAACTCGGAATGAGCATGAAGAAATTAACGATACTTCTTTATCTTTTGAGTTGTTCTGCTGGATCGATTGCTTAAGACCTTTGGTCTCTACCCGAACTTGATGGAAAAAAATGGGATAACTTATTCTGGACTTGTTGAGAATGATTCTGATCTAGTTCATGGCATATTAGAAGTAGAAGATACTTTGGTGGGATCTTCATATACATAAAAAGATTGCAGTCAGTTTGATAATGATCGAGTGACATTGCTTATTCGGCTTGAACCAAGGAGTTCCTTAGATATGATGCAAAATGAATCTTGTTCTATCATTGATCAAAGATTTCTTTATGAAAAATATGAATCGGAGTTTGAAGAAGGCGAAGTAGAAGGAATCCTTGACCTGCAACAAATAGAGTTGGATTTATTCAATCACATAGTTTGGGCTCCAAGAATATGGAGCTCTTGAGGTTTTTTTTTTTATTGTATGGCCAATTCATTGGAATTTTCCTATTGGGCCAGGTTATTTTGGGTAAGCAAATCCTTTATGATGAAGAGGCCATACCTAAATTTAAGCACCATATGCCATCTTGAACTTTATTTTTGGGTTTAGTTTTTGGAATTATTTTTCTTTCTTTTTTGTTTAAAATAGATTTCTTTAAAGATTGTTTTTTCCCTCTGGAACCTCATTTCTAACATTATTTTCTTTATCACTCACAACTAACGGTATAAAACGAAGAAAGCATCAATCAATAATAATTTCCTTTAAGAAATTCTTAAAGGCAAGGTATAAACAAAACTAGAAATAAAGATAAATAAATAAATAAGATAAGAATAAAAGATGAATATAGCTTTTTTTTAAGAAGGATAATTAATTTGACTGTGGAACTCTTGAAGAAGAAGAAGCTCTATTATTGCTGTCCATGACTTCGTTGCACAAGGACGTGTGTAAAGTCTTGAACTTATTCTCCAACTCAATAAGCTTTAGTAAGTTAAGCTCTTCGATAGAAGCATCCCACCATCCTTCTCTCTCATTCTCTATCAACTTTTCCTCTAGTTCTTGACCCTTTTTCGTATCAGACTCTAGCTGTCTAATTCTTGAATTCTTACATGCCTACGTGCCTCCACAAGCTGCTGAGCGCCACCGCTAATGGCGAATGTCCGCCAAGAAAGTGATTAGTAACATATTCCATTGAAGGATGAGCAAGGAAAAGGAGTTACCAGCAGGTGAAAAAACAACAAACAGAATTTCAGCCTCTGTTAGAGTGACAAGCTCACTTACCTTTTTGTAGATACTAGATCACCGTTTAGAAAATGTTACCAGCCTAACCTCTTGATTTTCAATGCTCTTCATTTCCATCTTTTGTTTGCCTTTAGTCTTTTTGGCTGCCATGGCAAAAATTGGCAAACATTATATATAAATGAAAAGTTTTTCTTGTTGATATGGTGTATAAGATTGTGTGATGGTATTCTTCCTTTGGGATATAATAATAATAATAATAATAATAATATTTTAATATTAATACATCAAAATGATATGAAAATACTAACAAAAAATTAATTTAAAATAAAAAATATAAATGATTTATAACCTATATTTTAAAGTTTTTCAAGTAGATTGAATTTTAAAATCTCCATCAAATATTGAATCTTAATGACTCTATTATCATGTTATGTATTTTGTATTATGGTGTAAAATATTTTTCACTTGAAAATATATTAAAATGATTTTATTTTAATTTTTGATATCAGCACATTAAAGTTATAACAAAAACACTAAAAAAACATCAATTTGATACATTTTCAAACCAAATATATTTTTAAAACACTTCTAAACATAAAATTAAGCCATTCTTTTTGGAAAGTGAATTCCGGGAAAGTATTTTCCGATGTTTGGTAATGTAATGGAAAATAAGTTGGAAAATACTTTCCAGTGTTTGGTTATGTTATGGAAAATGAGCTGGAAAATATCTTATTATTGTTTTATTTTTTTCAAGTTTATTAAAATAATGAGGAACAAATCTTACAAATTAAAAAGTTGAATGGGAATGAAATTGAAAAAAAATATAATTTCATAAATTATCCCAGATAAAATAAATAATAATCAAAATAATAGAGATCAAATAAAAAATAAAAAAATTAAAAGATGAAGAAATTAAAATAATAATAATTAACATTTCATAAATTATTTCAAATAAAATAAGTAAAAATCAAAAGAATGAGAACCAAATTTGATAGATAAAAAATTTCAATAAAAAAATGATAAGGAAAAAACAAATAGCAATTATAAAAATAAGGACCAAAGTTAATATAAAAATTAAATTTTGAGAGATGAAATTAAAAAATAAATATTCAAAACAAAATATATATAGCAATCAAAATTTTGAGGATCAAATTTGATATAATCAGCAAATAATGACATTTCTAAATTTTTCACAACTTCCGGAAAGTGTTTTCCGCCCAAATTTTCCAGGAAAACACTTTCCCGAAAACCAAGCCAAATTTTCCTTTAACTGGAAAGTGTTTTCCGTTGACCAACTTTCCTAATAGCAAACAAACACATAAAAGTTTGGAAAGTGGTTTCCCGGAAATCACTTTCCGAAAAACAAACACAGCCAAAAGGGAAAACATTTTCTTGGAAATCAAGTCAAATTTTCCTTTGACTGGAAAATGTTTTCCTTTGACGGGAAAGTGTTTTTCGTTGACCACCTTTTCTAATGGCAAACAAACACAGGAAAGTTTGTAAAGTGATTTCCCGAAAACTACTTTCCGGGACAAACATGGCCTAGAGTTTGAGTTTCATTTAAAGAATTAAAACATTACAGTGGTGATCCATTTTTAACTTTATAAATTATTGTTCTATCTTTTATTTATTTCATATCGGATTGGTGGTGATTTGTTCATTCAAAATAAGAATTTAAGCTTCATTTGTTAATTTGTTCGAAACATTTTCAATGTTTTGAAAAAAAGAAAAAAAGATGTCGTTTCTCTGTAAAGAAATGGAGTCTTTCGGGCTCCTTAAATTGAAAAGAGAGAACTGGTAAACTCACTCTTCCATTCCTGTAAAGTAAAGACTTTAAAAAAGGGCCCAAAAACACATACCTCAAGTCATATTGGCCCGAATGAGAATATTGTAGTATGACAATAACTAAATTTATTTGTATTTGTTGTAATCTTCTTTTTAAGTATCTTCCTATGTAAAGACAAAGTTGGCTACTTTTCCTTAATTATCAAGGACTACAAAGTCGTCGGTTTTGCAAGGATATACAGAAGTCAACATCTCTTTTTTTTCTTGATAAAGGGGTGAGAAAATGTGAAGCGCTGATCAAACTTAATCAGGTTGAAGGCAACTTCGTCAACATAAGAGAACAAACACAGCCGTCAAGACTGATGCTCCATTTATTTTTAGGATAACATTTTCTTGATTTATTTTTTCATATTTCGTGTAAGATAGTCTAATTAAAGGAAATACTGGGATAAATGTCAGTATAGACTTCAATACGCACGCGTTTTTGTGTTATATTTTATTTTTTAAAGTGTTTTTTTAATATTATTTTATACTTTAAAAAATATTAAATTGATACATTTTAAGTGTTTTGAATGATTTTGATATCTGATGCTGAAAAAAATTAGTTTAATATATTTTAATTGAAAAAACATTTTAAAAATACCTACATTATAATAACAAATACACATTTTATAAAAATTCATCATCTATATATAAAATATTTTTGTTCTTGCAAGACAAGCAAACCATGTTGATATTGATTGGAAGCTTGAGTGGCATATGGCTATCCATATGCAACTCAAGCTTGACAACCTCTTAGAAGTGATGTAAAATATTATTTTCTTGATTGTTTTTGTATTTTAATTTTTTTTTTAAAATAGTTTTTTATTATTTTTTTATTTGTTTTAAATTAATATATTTTTTATATTTTCAAATTATTTTGATGCGATGATATAAAAAATAATTTTTTAAAAATAAAAAATATTATTTTAATGCATATCTGAGTGAAAAATACTTTGAAAAATAATCACAATTACACTCCCAAACATCTTGTCAGCTGCAATTAATACTGCTGGTGGATTGACACTAGTGGCTTGCAAAGACCATGACTAAAAATGAAAAATTAAAAGAATATAGATTGAAGTTGAAATATTAATAATCAAAAGGAGCAAGTTGTAATTTTCAGAAGAAAAAAAGAAAGAAGAATGAAAAAAAGAAGAAAGAAGAACGCTCCATCAGCAACAGTGGCGGAGCCAGAATCTTTTTGATGGGGGGCAAATTACTAATAAATACTATGACTTTTCAATATGATTTTTTTTTTAACTTGATTGAGTTACATGATTTGAAGTTTTGAATAACTATTTATTCTCAAGGGATTTACGCTTGAAATACTTGTATAATGACGTGTTAATTTAATCAATGAACCTACTGATTTTTTTTATTATCATTAGTGCCTACATAATAATTAACACAACTACATAATAATAAAGTCAGTTGAGTTACACAATAATTCTAAATCTTTCATATGATATTCATAGAAAAATATACATCAATTCATCAAAACTCATTTTAATTCATATCTATATATATATGATAAGTATGTTGATTAAATTATACGTAATCATTTTTCGACATTTAAATTATTTATAGACACACACAAAAAAATTGTATGAACTCACTTAGTCAAATATGTGGAACAAGTTTTAATACTATACTATACTTTCAAATAAGAGAAAATACCGAGAGAGAAAAAGTGTAACTTATAGGACTTAAACCCATGCCCTCTCCTAACTCCAAGCATTTCGTTAATAATTAATTACAAATAAATTTGTGATATAAAATGACAATCAATTTATGTACATTGTAAATTAAAAGACCTCAATTAAATAATTAATCTATAATTATATTTGAACACATTTATATTAAAACCCCTAAATTATCATAAACCCTAATATTTTTAATAACTAATTATAAAAAAATAAAACTAAAATTAATAAATAGAAAAGATAAAAAAAAAATATCTAAAGTATAAAGTAAAAGAAATTACTTAGTTATCTGAACTTGAAAATAAATTTACATAAGAAAGAGGAAGACAACAACTCAAAAGGAAAAATGACTCTCTATTAATTAGTGAACGAAAAAAAAGAAAAAAGTTTAAGTAAATAAACTGAAAATATATATTATATATTATATTAAAATATAAGCAAACAGCAACTTTCCACTTTCCGTGTATCAAATCCTCCCTAAATTATTATATTAATATCCTAATATAGAAAATACTTTTAAAAAAAATGAAGGGGGCAATTGCCCCCTTTTGCACCCACGTGGCTCCGCCACTGATCAGCAACACATACTCCACCAATAGAAAAAGGACATAACATAACATGGAAGAATGATATTTTTGGATGGCGCCCTACAAGTCACATAAAAGGCACATGCGCCTCTCATGCATCCTTTAGTGTGCCACACACACATATCGTTTTTTATTTAATTAAATAATAAATTGTCCATGAGCTGACTTTATAATTACAAAAAAATCATTGTGAAAAACTAAAAATGCCCCTTGATTTTAGGCTTTTTTTAAATGTATTTTTATTGTTTTACCATGAATTTTAATAGTTTATTATTTTTTATATTTGGTTAAATATTAAATTACCTCTCAACTTACATTGTAATAACTAAAAAACCAGTGTAAAAAGTATGAAAATACCCCTTGAATTTAGGTTTAATTTTTTTTCTTCCAATCGTTTCACTGTGAAATCAAGATGAGAAAAATATTTATTTGTCCTTGGTCAATTTATAAAGGACAAATGATCCATGTGAAAAGACTTCATTGCTTTTAGAAGACAATGTAAAGTATTTTTTGGGTGAAAAGACAAAAATACCATTTCATTGTTATAGTAAACAATACTTATGTATGTGGAGCTATATAGTTTTTCCAAGAGGTTTTATATTCTTTTAATACTATATCTTGAAATATCATATATTATTTTAGCATATTATTAATTGGTTTTAGCCTTGTAACATTTAAAATAAAGCACCAATAAGGATTTTACTTTTGGAGTTTTCTTAATGGCTTGGAATTTTTATGCAATGAATAAAATGATAGATAAAAGAAGATTTGATAACATTTTCTTTAAGGTAAGAAATTTCTTCTAATAATATCAAAGTATGCATTAATTTTCATTAATATCTTTCATTGATTCGATATATAACATTGATAAGCTCAGGCTTGCATGATGAATGCCATTAATGTCCAATATGAACAGTATAATCCAATCCTTGTTCAAGGAGACAAATTGGACTTCTTGCATAGGAAAGTAACACGTGGTTATTGGCTTGATCCTTACGACTAAATCTTTGCTCATTATAGTTTCCTGGACTTCTAGAACGTGTTTTGATAACGCAAATCTTCCATGGATAGTTTAAGAGTTATTCCAACCACGTTATAATGACTTTCTTGCTGTTGGCATTATCTTGAATGATCTTTACCAAGTTCTTGACTATGAGTTTAGTTCAAAGATGTGAATATGAGTTTGCCTCCTTTACTATCTTGCTCCAACAGTTCTCATCATAATTATCCTGCGTTTCAAATAAAAATCAGATAAAATTTAATTTTTTTTGGTTTAAAATTAATATTTTTAAATTTTAAAAGTATTTTTATGTGCTAGTATAAAAAATAATTTTTTTAAAAAATATTTTAATATATTTTTAAGTAAAAAATACTTTGAAAACTACTTTTCAAACACCCCTGTATATACAATTCAATTCAATTCAAAGCTACACAAATATCAATATTTCAACTGGCCATTTTTATGGTTTTTATACTCCTGATTGAGATAAGCTGAGAGATTCAAATTTTTCTTCTGTTCTTCTTTTTGTTTTTTTGTTCACAAAAAAGAGCTCCCGATATTTGATCATTTGATATAAAAGGGACATATAATCATATATAGTTGTCAAATTCAGCTAATATTTGACCTTGTTTAGGGCTATAATCATTAATTGGATCAATTAAAGCAAAGTTATTTCAGATAAAATAAAAAATATATATTCTAGAAGCTAACATGATTGAGTCTCATCGGGGTTTTGCACAATCAATCTATATACCAAGTTATTCAGATTTAACCAGTTAAATGTCCAATCCAAATCAAAATAAAGCCTAGTTCAAGTCTCATCTGAGTTACCCGTTCTTGAATAAGATTTAACTTTAATTGTATGTGTTCTCCATTTTTTTATGACAATTAATAATATTTTTACATTAATTTATTAATTAAGTGAGATTAAATTCTTTTAAAAATAGAAGTTCAACAATTCGACCACAATCCCAATCGCCCGGCCCTCAATGAGGCCTAATATTTATGAATTATACCCTTATGGTACAAGCAATTGACAATGAATTGGATAATAATATAAACACGTATGAAAACGGATAATTGCTGCCTGACTTTTTTTTTGCCGTGCCATCATAGAGAAATACGGTACGTCGGCTCCCTCAGCTATAAATAGAGTGCAAATCTGAGACTCAAGATGCAAAGAGGGCTTAGCAAATTGCTCATAGAATACTCTTAAGAAAAAAGAAAAACAAAACAGCACAGTATTTACTATTTACTTTGTTTTGTTGTGTGAGATAGCTAGCTAGGCAGCCATGTTAAGACTAATTGGAAGCTTGAGCTTCATCTGGCTACTTATGGCCATTTCAACAGCGGCTCAACCCTGGCCTCCTGTGCTTGATGCTGATGGACAACCTCTTAGAAGTGGGGTAGAATACTATGTACTTCCAGGTGTAACCGATGTTGGAGGTGGTCTGACCCTTGTTGATCGGAATGGCTCGTGTCCACTTTATGTTGGTCAAGAACCTCTTGCACCTATGGTGTCCCGAGGTATTCCGGTTGTTTTCACTCCTCGTGTTGGAGACACAATTATAAGGGAGTCCAGAGACTTCACCGTTGAATTCTCCGGAGCCTCAACTTGTGGTCAATCTACAGCATGGATGGTCGGCGAGGAGAATCCAGAAACAAGTACGAGATACGTCGTGACTGGAATGGAGCCACGGCCATCGTCTACACTCTGGTACTTCAACATTGAAAACAATGGACAAGGTGTCTATGCTTTGAGATGGTGCCCAAATTGTCTGACAACAAACTGTCCTAGGCCAGCGTGTGAATCTGCTGGTGTTATTGATGAGAATGGAAAACGCTTGTTGGTCTTGGATGGTTCTGCCTTTCCTTTCATATTTAGAAGGGCTTAATTAAATTGCTCTCCATGTATGAACCGAGAATAATTATGACTTCTTGTCAACTTACAAAATATTAAATAAATGGAGTTATTTTACATGATAACTAAGTGTTTATAAGTTTGAATCTTATTATCCTTATTTATTTAATAAAAATTAAGTATAAGATATATAATATGAACTTGTGTAAGTTTTAAACTCAAAATGTTTTTACTTGAGAAAGAATGTTATAGAATAATATAAATTATATCTTGAAACCTCACGTAATACGTAATAATTTAAGTTATTGAGTTGAATTGGTTAGGAGATATATAAATTTCTTTTCTTGAATCGAATATTAACTTCTTGATTGAAATTGAATAATAAATTTTCTTTTTTAAAAAATAAAAATTTCAACCTACTCTTATTACTACAAGTTCCCTCACCAAAATCCCTATCTCTCCCTCCTCCGTGTGTTTATATGTCACGACCCGAATCCCAGGTCCGTGACCGGCAACGCAGGAGCGGTGGCGGAAGGACACCCCTCCCGCGCTAAGCCTCAGAACGGACATATCAAAAGAATAATTTATTCAAAAATACGCAGCGTTTCATAATCTTCAAAAATATTATATTATTCAAAACTGATGAAACCAAAAGATAGTTTAAAACTCCTCATCAGTAATTAAAACCAAAAACAATAATAAATAAATACTCATTACATTGTCAAAATCCAAACTTAATTAAAACAAAGTAATAGTGGAACGCCTAAGACATCGAATCAAACAGCCTTGAAAATTTAGCAAGGCATACCGACCCAAAACTGAAGAAGCAGGAACACTCAACAAGGTTCACCTGCTATCAGAAACTAAGAACCTGAAATAATATTAAGAATGAGGGGTGAGTTCAACCAACTCAGTGAGGGAATAATATTTAATATACATTTCGATATATTAATAGTTTGCAAAACTATTTATCTTCATATACATATACATATACATATATATACTAAACATATTATCATAAAGTAGTGGAAATTTATCCTCATATACATATACGAGATACAGATACATACTAAACATATTATCATAATGTAGTGGAAATTTATCCTCATATACATATACAAATACGGATACATACTAAACATATTATCATAACGTAGTGGAAATTTATCCTCATATACATATACAGATACGTATACATACTAAACATATTATCATAACGTAGTGGAAATTTATCCTCATATACATATACAAATACAGATACATACTAAACATATTATCATAACGTAGTGGAAATTTATCCTCATATACATATACAAATACAGATACATACTAAACATATTATCATAACGTAGTGGAAATTTATCCTCATATACATATACGATACGGGATACATACTAAACATATTATCATAACGTAGTGGAAATTTATCCTCATATACATATACGGATACAGATACATACTAAACATATTATCATAACGTAGTGGAATACATGTCGAGAGATCGATGACACCCGAAGGTGACCGAGATGACACCCGAAGGTGACCACCGTGGGATGATCGGTCGCCACGGGCCGATGCCTCTCTCACCAGCTAGGTATACAAAATACTATGTGCACATAGGCTAACTACTCTCCGTTAGCATGGAGTTACCGACAAGTCCGATATCAAGGCATAATAGATATTTACAGAAATCATCGAGAAACGTATATCATATCAAATAGAATTTACTTTGACAGATTGCGAGTGCAAATTCAAGAATAAATCAAGACTCGGAAAATAAGTAACATATATAATTATTCAAGAAATTAACGAGTTGTACTCATTATATAATCAACATACATATTTACTTATCATATATGCATATTAAAGATTATCCCACTCACCCGGAAAATATAGAACTAAAAGGAATGTCGACGAAAAAGACCCGAAATCCTATTGAGGATTATTAGGAGAACCTACAATAAATATATGAAATATACTCAAAAGCAACTCAAAGCAACACAAATAAAAGATCCCAATGCATAAAATAAAACCAGGTTTAGTCTCCTAAGTTTATGAACTAAAACGACAATTTTCCAAAACAGGGGACCAAAACGTAATTTTACCAAAATCGGACCAATCTAGAAAATACATAACTATACTGAATTTTCATCCATAAACCATCCTTAATTCTGTCTAGAACGAACCAGGGACCGAACTGTAATTTTCATAAAGTTCGGGGACTAAAATGTAAATTCCCAAAATTGAGGGACCAAACTGAAAATATTCCAAATCAATTATCAAACTCAGATTCATCATCCTTATCCTCATAATAACACTGTCCAGAATCTCAAAATACAATTAGGGGTCAAATTATAATTTTTCCAAAGTTTAGGGACTAAACCGTAATTTCACAAATTGAGGGACCAAATTGAATTTTCGTCATCTTCAACCTCAAACCCAGAATTTCACAGATTACCTACTGTCATCTTCTAATTTCTAATACAATTTCACCATTCAAATAAAATCATAACTCAAAATCATCATCTTTACCTCCAATCTCTCAAAATCAACTAATTAACCAATTACCCACAACAATCAACCCATAACCTTCCAATTAATTCATCAATCAAACTCAAAACACAATATTCAAAACCCTAACATTTATCAAAACAGAAATTAAGGCTTAAAGAACACACATTTATACATAATCTTACCTTTAAACTTATTTCCTCCAATTCTCTTCTCCTTTCCTTATCTTTCCCTCTTTTCTCTTCTTCTTCTTCCTTCTCCCTTCTCTCTCACGGTTTGCTCTAAAAAACACAGCTCCCTCTTTTTGTTCATTTTGTTTTTATTCTTTCTATTTATATTTATCAACTATTTTACAATTACCACAATACCCCTCATTTAATAATACTTACTCTTTAAGCCACTAAGGGCTTTATTGCCTTTTACCTACTCATTAAATTTCAAAACATCACAATCTCCCCACCTTATAAAAGTTTCGTCCTCGAAACTTAAATTTAAGAACCAAAGTCTTACCATCATGATCAAATAAATTATTTAAAACTTATCTCTAAAATTGTGTTTCTTAAACTATCATTTAGAGTCCACTTCAAAAATCAATAAATAGCACCATGCTTTCGTTGCGCACTCGATATATCCACTTGAAAAAATATCTCATGCATAACTTTTCTTAATTCATATCCCTCAAAATCAAACAACATACCCTTCAATTTCTCTTGAATCAAATTTTCTCAAACAACTTATCCCAAATCATATCTCTTCAAAAATTAACTTGGAAGAAGCTTAGCCGGATGAAAAGTTGTTATAGGGTTTCTAATATTACCTCAAATGATAGTGCTTCTCTTGAAATTGAAGCGAAAACATGTTCAACAAGAAAGAAAGAAAAAATCAAAGATAACATGGGACTTAAGATACCCTACTTAAACTTGACATCTCAGATTCCGATTAATGATCGTGAAAACATAACGAGGGAGCAAGTAGCTAAAGAAAACATAGATGCAGATGATGCCAGGAAAATGAAAAGGCTTCAGATGTAATTTAGGAATCCAAAGATCATGGTATTGAAGAGCTAATCATAAGCAAAATTAAAAGAGGAAAATGAGAAATCCTCAGAAATAGTTGAATCTCTAGGTGCTGAAGCAACAATAAATGAAGTTGTTATTGGCTAGAATTCTTCAGAAGTCATACAAAAGAAGAGCAAGGAATTTCAAGCAACAACTAATAGAAATGTAGAAAATAAGAATGTGGAGTATCTAGAAGATTATTTGAGAAAAACAAAAGACATATCCTTGCAAGAAGATGATCGTAAGGAATATGACATCTCTCAATTAAAGCTTTAATCTAATAAAGATATACAAAATCGAGTCCAAAGAAGGTACTACAAGAAGAATGTGGAACTCTCGATGAAATTAAAGAAGAAATCGAGGATGATTCAAAATTTGTATCCATGACTAATTCTCAAAGTTGAAGCATTAAAAGAAGATGAGAGTACTTCAAGTCAAATTATCCCGGAAAAGAAATTAGAAGAGCAAAATTAGACACTGGCAATGACATTTCTTTATAAGAAAAAGGATTGTAGGAATGAAATGATTATTACGAATATTGAAGATTATGTGTAAGTGAAAATACCAAATTGATTCATAAAATCGATCTCCACCAAAGATAACAGGAGATATATGTTTGCATAAGGATGAAACCAATGAGCTTGAAAACTCAGGATTTGGGGTTGAACTCAATACAAGCATACAAAAGGATAGTATAAATGAAGTCCAAGTAGAAGAAAGCAAAAACCCAATAATGCCTCAAAATTACGGGACTCTAGAATATGAAACAAGCAAAGAGGCTTTTGAATCTATTTTAAAAGTTCATGGCCACAAAGACTTCATTGCATCGAAGGAACCGACGTCAAGGAAAATCATCTAGAGGTAGAAATAACTGATTTGGTTGCGAGTGAGTCGGAGTAAGAAAATAATTGATACAGCTGAAATCATACTTATAGTTCGGAAGTTAAATGCAATACGAGATATGCGAGAAGAACTATTCAAATGAATTCGATAAGAAAGAAGGCAGAACACCGAGATGAAGATTCAACACTACGGCCTCAATGATGTAGTAAAAGAAACATGAGCATTTGAAGAAGAATTTGTTTTTTTTTCATCTTAGGGTTGAGACGAGTGAAGATGGGTGTCATACCCCAAAGTCGTACCGACACGATCGACATATAATCGAAAGGATCACCATAGACCATGATAACCATGTAAACCCCTTACATACATATCATACATAACCCGAAAGGAAAACTTCAAAAATAAATTTTATTAATCAAATATCTTAATCCAATATTTCAAGTAAGTCTGTACTAGATTGTACATATAATATTCATACCATCAATTTACCCAATTCAAGATAACCATATTAATCACCATATAGATCATAATCAAAAGCCTATAATAACAACCTTAATAAGAAATTCTCCAATAACTGTCTCATCATCAATAACTGTCTCATCATCCATAACTGATTAATCATATTTCAACTTTCTCTTACATTCAAAATCTATTTTTCTGAGATAAAAATATTGCGAAAAGAGATGAGCTTCCATGACTCAAAGAGTAATCAAAATAAATACACCCGAGAAAAATATTATCAAACATATATATTTCATAGAATATTTCCAGCCATATATATATCATAGAAAAAGATTATTAGACATATTTTTCAGAATACTTACCAAAGATAACACATATAGATATAAATATGATAAAAAAATCAACTTTAAATAAAATAAATATTATAAGTTGTTCAAATATAAAAAAATGCATACTTACATCCAATATACTCTCACTAACATTATTCGTACATATACATACTTTTAGAGCGCTACGAGTCAGAAAATCAGACATAGATAGAGTATTTAGATTTATTTGTAACCTTTCACACAAGTTAGTGTTGGTATTCTAACTTGTTTAACTCGAAAAATTCATATCAGATTTATATATCAAAATCACTAAAAATTTCATATCAGATTTATATTTCAAAGTCACAAAATGACAAATCGATATCTAAACGAATCATTTTTATTTTAGATATAATATTATTCTTCTAATAATTCAAAGTACTTTTAAATAGTACTTATAATAATTACTCACTCCATATCACACAGACATATCCACATACACATATTTCATAAATACTTACGAGATATATATCATACTCATATGTGTATATTATACAAATACTTCCAAAAATATACTTATACCAAATACTCATACTTAAGTATTTCCAAGAAATACTATTACTCAAATACACATATTGTACCAATACTTTCAAAGGTATATTTATATCAAATATTCACACACATGAGTATTTTCTCTCACGTATACAAACCTCATACATTATATCCAAGAACACACTTGTATCAAATATAATCACACATGTATGAAAAACACATATATTATATATCGTATATCCAATCATATATTTATATCAAATATTCACATACCTATATATATTTCCTCACATGTATATCAACACAACAATAAAAAGAGTTCAAAACAAAAAGACAAAGAGGAATCACAAATAGACGAGAAGGATCCTAAGCTCCACATATTATGGGGTTTTTTTTAAAAAAAAAATAAAAACAAGATTACAGGTTTCAACAAAACCATATTACAGGGTTTTAACAAAAACAAATTACGCGATTATAACAAACTAGGCAACAAGGTTTTAACAAAACCAAGTTACAAATTTTTTTTTTTAACAAAAACAAATTACAAGATTTTAACAAAACCAGGGTACGGGGTTTTAACAACAATTTTTTTTTTTGAGGTTTTAATAAAACCGGGCTCTGATACCACCTTTGTCACGACCCGAATCCCAGGTCCGTGACCGGCAACGCAGGAGCGGTGGCGGAAGGACACCCCTCCCGCGCTAAGCCTCAGAACGGACATATCAAAAGAATAATTTATTCAAAAATACGCAGCGTTTCATAATCTTCAAAAATATTATATTATTCAAAACTGATGAAACCAAAAGATAGTTTAAAACTCCTCATCAGTAATTAAAACCAAAAACAATAATAAATAAATACTCATTACATTGTCAAAATCCAAACTTAATTAAAACAAAGTAATAGTGGAACGCCTAAGACATCGAATCAAACAACTCTTGAAAATTTAGCAAGGCATACCGACCCAAAGCCGAAGAAGCAGGAACACTCAACAAGGTTCACCTGCTATCGAAACTAAGAACCCGAAATAATATTAAGAATGAGGGGTGAGTTCAACCAACTCGGTGAGGGAATAATATTTAATATACATTTCGGATATTAATAGTTTGCAAAACTATTTATCTTCATATACATATACATATACATATATATACTAAACATATTATCATAAAGTAGTGGAAATTTATCCTCATATACATATACAGATACAGATACATACTAAACATATTATCATAATGTAGTGGAAATTTATCCTCATATACATATACAAATACGTATACATACTAAACATATTATCATAACGTAGTGGAAATTTATCCTCATATACATATACAGATACGTATACATACTAAACATATTATCATAACGTAGTGGAAATTTATCCTCATATACATATACAAATACAGATACATACTAAACATATTATCATAACGTAGTGGAAATTTATCCTCATATACATATACAGATACGATACATACTAAACATATTATCATAACGTAGTGGAAATTTATCCTCATATACATATACAGATACGATACATACTAAACATATTATCATAACGTAGTGGAAATTTATCCTCATATACATATACGATATGACGATACATACTAAACATATTATCATAACGTAGTGGAATACATGTCAGAGATCAGATGACACCCGAAGGTGACCAGATGACACCCGAAGGTGACCACTGTGGGATGATCAGTCGCCACAGGCTGATGCCTCTCTCACCAGCTAGGTATACAAAATACTATGTGCACATAGGCTAACTACTCTCCGTTAGCATGGAGTTACTGACAAGTCCGATATCAAGGCATAATAGATATTTACAGAATCATCAGAGAAACGTATATCATATCAAATAGAATTTACTTTGACAGATTGCGAGTGCAAATTCAAGAATAAATCAGTACTCGGAAAATAAGTAACATATATAATTATTCAAGAAATTAACGAGTTGTACTCATTATATAATCAACATACATATTTACTTATCATATATGCATATTAAAGATTATCCCACTCACCCGGAAAATATAGAACTAAAAGGAATGTCGAGACGAAAAGACTAGAAATCCTATTGAGGATTATTAGGAGAACCTACAATAAATATATGAAATATACTCAAAAGCAACTCAAAGCAACACAAATAAAAGATCCCAATGCATAAAATAAAACCAGGTTTAGTCTCCTAAGTTTATGAACTAAAACGACAATTTTCCAAAACAGGGACCAAAACGTAATTTTACCAAAATCGGACCAATCTAGAAAATACATAACTATACTGAATTTTCATCCATAAACCATCCTTAATTCTGTCTAGAACGAACCAGGGACCGAACTGTAATTTTCATAAAGTTCGGGACTAAAATGTAAATTCCCAAAATTGAGGGACCAAACTGAAAATATTCCAAATCAATTATCAAACTCAGATTCATCATCCTTATCCTCATAATAACACTGTCCAGAATCTCAAAATACAATTAGGGGTCAAATTATAATTTTTCCAAAGTTTAGGGACTAAACTGTAATTTCACAAATTGAGGGACCAAATTGAATTTTCGTCATCTTCAACCTCAAACCCAGAATTTCACAGATTACCTACTGTCATCTTCTAATTTCTAATACAATTTCACCATTCAAATAAAATCATAACTCAAAATCATCATCTTTACCTCCAATCTCTCAAAATCAACTAATTAACCAATTACCCACAACAATCAACCCATAACCTTCCAATTAATTCATCAATCAAACTCAAAACACAATATTCAAAACCCTAACATTTATCAAAACAGAAATTAAGGCTTAAAGAACACACATTTATACATAATCTTACCTTTAAACTTATTTCCTCCAATTCTCTTCTCCTTTCCTTATCTTTCCCTCTTTTCTCTTCTTCTTCTTCCTTCTCCCTTCTCTCTCACGGTTTGCTCTAAAAAACACAGCTCCCTCTTTTTGTTCATTTTGTTTTTATTCTTTCTATTTATATTTATCAACTATTTTACAATTACCACAATACCCCTCATTTAATAATACTTACTCTTTAAGCCACTAAGGGCTTTATTGCCTTTTACCTACTCATTAAATTTCAAAACATCACATTATAAGTCTCCATCTTCATGTCCATCGTCGCCATTACTTCTACTAATATTATTTTCAATTCGAGCACAACATAGTTATTCGAAATAGACCTTTCGTTCAGCCTTGCGTGATGAATACCATTGTCCAATATGAACAGTATAATCCAATCCTTGTTCAAGGATGGTCTATATAATTAGTTGGATGAGACAAAATGGACTTTTTTTTCCCAGTTTATTATTGCAATTAGAATGAATGAAATAACGTTGACTTTTTTTTTCCACTGTCCAATATAACTTCTATATTCACTGCTTGAATTCTGGTGAAGACTAATTAAGACATTTGATCAAACTGAACTCAATTCGTTCAATCTTACAAAAAAAAAAAAAAAAGAGTTTGAAAGAACAAAAAAAGCTACTGGCTACCGGCTTGATCTTTACACCTATACCTTTTATCATTACAGTTTCCTACAATTTTTATATGTGTTTTGAAATAACGCAAGTCCTATATGGTTTTGATCAAAAGGAAGAATGTGATGAAAGTCAGATCGTTTGCAGCTCATATATCTGATGGAGCACCCAACCTTCTTGCAATGAAGGTAACCAGCACCCAAAATAACACATCTCTACAAGACACCGCGCCATCCCCTGTTATCGAGTCATCTGGCATTGGAAAGAACCATAACCATGCCTCCATGGATGATGAAACCAGTGGCATGCATCTCCATCTACCACCCCTGTTGAACCCTCACAAAGAGTCCACAAACCTCTTCAGACGCGACCAATGAAAACGCAAACGGGAATAGCAATAAAATAAGAAAACTGAAGTTCTTGCAAGCCGGTGGTAGTGTTGCTAACACTATGGAGGATTGTGATTCTTCGGGACTCCTTAAACTCGGGAATCCAACAAGGAAATATTCGGTTTCAGAGCACTTATATGAAGCATCAAGACAATAGGTTTGACAGTGAAAAGGAGGCTCAAGAAATGATACAAGATGTTGTGGCTCTAGGTCTGGGAAACCCGCAAGAACTAAAAGGGTACGAAGAAGGAATAATGAGAAACATTGACAGAGAAGTAGATGAGTGGACATCAGTTAACCAGTTGTAAGTTTTCTACCCCGCTAAGTCTAGTCTGCCTTGGTTTTTTGTTCTCTTTATGAATATCTTTGCTTGGAACAGCTGTGGTTTAGGTATGTCACACAAACGAAATTCCATCCGGAATAGGCTTATAAACAATAATGTTGGTATCTGTTTTCTTTTAGAAACAAAGAAAAATAATTGTTGTGACTCCTTCATTAGAAATCTGTGGAATATTGCAATTGTCAAATGGGCTTTTCTAGAATCTGTAGGGAAATCGGGAGGGATTATAGCAATGTGGGATAACTCTATCTTTGAAGTTAACTCTGTAGAATTTGGGGGGCAGTGGATCAGCCTATGTGGCACGCATATTCCCTCTTCTTTTAATTGTATGATAGTTGGTGTCTACGCTGCATCTTCAGTGAAGGAACGTGCTGATTTGTGGGAAGAAATCACCACTCTTAAGTTTGCTTTCGAACTACCACTAGTGGTGCTAGGCGATTTCAACGAAACTCTACACGCTCATGAGAGAAGTAGTGGTCACCTCAATCTATCAGGTTCAACTTCATTCCATGATTCATATCCGACGTGAACTTGGTTGAATTCAATATGCGGGGGCACCGGTTCACTTGGTTTAGGGGTGGCTCTATGAGCCGCATTGACAGAGCTTTTGCTTCCCCGGATTTTCAGCTGCAGTTCCCGTCTCTATCTCTTTGCCGCTACCCTAGAGGGATGTCCGATCATTTTCAGCTGCTCCTCCAAAGCCCTGAGGTAGACTGGGGGTGGAAGCCGTTCCGTTTCATAAACTGCTGGCTGTCGCACCCTTCTTTCTTAATAGATTTTGAAGCCCTCTGGTCTGATTGCTGCAAGGAATTTCCAGGTGAGTTTAGTCTGATTAAGAAGTTGGGGATCATGGGAAAAAAGCTGAGACAGTGGAATAAATCCACTTTCGGGGATCAGAATCTAAAACTTGCAGACATCCAGAACTCCATTACAACACTTGAAAACTTAAGCGAAGTGCGTCCCTTGTCTGAGACCGAAAAAACAAAGCTCCAGGGGCTGAACTCTGAACTATAGGAGGTTACCAGAAGGGTTGAAGATATCTGGAGGTAAAAATCCCGTCAAAACTGGTGTAAAATGGGGGACAAGAACACTCGTTTTTTTCACATATCAGCAAGTCTAAGGAAAGGCCGCAACTACATTAGTAAGATTGATCATAATGGTAGTCACCTAGTCTCCTCAAATGATATAAAAGAAGGTGCTGTCAACTTCTTCTCATCCTTGTTTCGCAAACCAACGTGTAAAAGAATTGAAATGGGAGGCTCGGGGTTCTCCAAAATTTCAGAAGCCAAGTCAATTTGGCTAGAAAAACCACCTTCAATGGAAGAAGTGAAGCAAGCTGTGTGGGACTGTGATGGTTCCAAAGCCCCTGGCCCCGATGTTTTCACCTTCTCCTTCTATAAAAAGGTATGGAATATCATCAGCTCAGAGGTTTTTATGTTGGTTAAAAGTTTTTTCAAAACTGGTAAACTTCCAAAGGGTATTAGCTCTTCTTTTGTAACTCTGATTCCAAAATCAAAGGGGCCGAGCAGATTCTCCCATTATCGTCCGATAAGCTTGATTCACGGGTTATATAAAATAGTGGCAAAGCTACTGTCCACTAGGCTTCGACGTGTCCTAACAGATGTAATCAGTGTTAACCGATCTGCATTCATTGTTGGGCGTCGGATTTTAGACGGGTTCATGATAGCAAATGAGGTTGTCCATGGTGTGCGCAACAAGAAGGAGCATGGCCTCTTACTGAAGGTAGATTTCCATAAAGCCTTTGACTCAATTTTATGGGAACATATTGACACAAGCATGGGATATATGGGTTTTGGCTCACACTGGAGGAAGCTGATCTTTGAATGCTTATCCACTTCTAAATTAGCCATCTTGATAAACGGTTCCCCCAGTAGAGAATTCAGACTGGAGAGGGGTCTTAGGCAAGGGGACCCTCTCTCTCCTTTCCTTTTTGACATCGCAGTTCAGGGATTGATAGTTCTATTCAATAGGGCATCAGCTTCAGGTTACTTCAAAGGCTTACAGACTGCTCCAGGACATTACATAACTCATTTGCAATATGCCGATGACTCTCTGATTTTCCTGCCAAATGATTTTCCCTCTCTTCTACATGCCAAGAGGATACTTCGTTAGTTTGAGATCATTTCCGGTCTGAAAGTTAATTTTTATAAAAGCTCACTAATAGGTATCAACTTGGACAACGACTACACCTCTAGCCTGGCGAACTCAGTTTTCTGTCGTAGTGATACTTTCCCGGTCGAGTACCTTGGACTACCTCTTGGAGCCAATCCCAACAGACTCTCTACTTGGAAACCAAGTCTTTGTCCACTATCAGAGCAAAGCTAAGCACATGGAAAGGGAATTTTTTGAGCATGGCGGGAAGGTTATGTCTAATTAAATCAGTCTTGAGCTCTCTTCCTTTGTTCTACATGTCAGTTTTCGCTATGCCAAAGGGTATTATTAAAGTCATCTCTTCTCTTACCCGGTCTTTTCTCTGGAAAGGAACCTCAACATCTCATGGCATTTTTAAGGTGGCTTGGCACAAGGTAATAAAGAGTAAATCTTCTGGTGGTCTTGGGTTGGGATCCATCCTCAACAAAAATCTGGCTCTGCTCTTTAAATGGCTATGGAATCTGGATAATGAAGTGGCAGGAGGCTGGCAAGAACACATTCTTCTAAAATACCGACCTCACTTTATGAATGGTATCCCTGAGTTTACAGGTTCTTTATCTCCAACTTGGCATGGCATTGTTTCGGCGATCTTCTCAACACAAAACATAGCTAATCTTTTACATGCAAATGTCGGGTTCAAGGTGGGTGACGGGAGGAACATCTGGTTTTGGACTGACTCTTGGCTTGGCTCTGTAACTACTCTCCAGCTCTTATTCCCCAGACTTTATAAGCTCTCTCTGCAGCAAAAACACCGGCCTTGCAGATATATATAATTTGACAGATACATCTTTCAACCTATCCTGGAGAAAACCCCTCCGACCCCATGAAAACTGCATGAGGGAGAGCTTGATCGTAGAGGTGCAGCGTGGTCTAATTTTCTTAGATGGTGCAGACCGCAAGTTATGGAAATTCCACAGCTCTGACATGTACTCAGCTCAATCAGGTTGCCTCCTCTTTGATAGTCTATCGGCCATTGAAAATAATCACTCCCCTGTTCTGCTATGGAATGGTTATGCCCCTCCAAAAGTGGATGTGTTCATATGGCTTCTTCTTCATGGCAGTTTGAGTACAAGAAGTTTTTTTAGGCGAGAGGAGAATCATTAATTATGAGGAATCTCACCGCCCATTCCGTCGCCAAAGAAACTGAGACAATTAATCATCTTTTCCATTGGTGTCCTATAACATGGTCTCTTTGGGGTCGTTTCTTGAATTGGTTCGGGTGCTCAGGTTGTCTGCACAAAGACCCAAATCAATATCTACAGGAATGGTCCGGTTTGATTAATGGAAAATTTCAGCGACGTGCTATTACCCTCCTTTGTAAAGGTCTGTACTGGTCAATTTGGATAGCGCGCAACCGCCTAATCTTCGAATCCAAGGCTCCGGATTGGGATATGATTTTTGATCTCACCTTTCACCGTTTGGCCTTTTGGTTGAAGTCCTTAGTTAGAAATTTCAGCTATACAGGCTCAGATCTTTTTAGAAATCCTGAATGTATTATGAACTGGACTAATTAATTAGGTCCCTCGTCGCTTTGGTCCTCTCTTTTCTTTTATATTCCCATTGTATTCTATCTTTCGTTCAGCTCCACCTACTTGATGGGGCTGTTTAATATTTAATATATAATTCTCTCTTTTACTATAAAAAAAAAGTTTATGAATTATTCCAGATTTTTTCAATTACATGAAAGAGTTTATAATGATTTTCTAGCTGTTATGATGCGTTTTTCAGCCTCATGTTTCATTATATTTTGTTTCAAAATAATATATATCATATCCTAAAATCTCACCTAACAACTTAAGTTTTTAAATTGAGATAGTTCTTTGACATGATATCAAAGCTTTAATAACTAAGCGGTCACGAGTTCGAATCTTACTATCCTCATTTATTTGATAAAAATTAAACACAAGGTAAATGAGTTTGTGTGATTCTTTGATATATTTTCAAAAAAATATATAATTAAAAAAAACAATTTCGGTGCAATTTGGTCAACCATTTTGTATTTTTTGACATTTTCACTTATGTTGACAATTTCAAGATAAAAAAATAAAAAACATAAAAAAAGTTTAGTGAGCATGATAATCATAAAGATAAAAAATACATGAAATAATATGTAGTTGGGATTTTAGGTAGTATAAAAGGGTAGTGAAAGAGAAAGAGAAGGTGGGAGTGAGATTTTGAGAGAATTGTTTTTTTTTTTTGAGAGGGAGTATATTAAAAAAATATGTTTAGTGAGCATGATAATCATGAAGGAAGGGATGAAGGACTAATATGAACATTTCAAATCCCTTCTTCCAGTGATTTAAGATAAGATGATAAGATAGAGAGAGTAAGAAATAAATGAGAGAATATAATGAAGGAATTTTATGCAGTATAAAAGGGTAATAAAAAAGAAAGAGAAAGAGGAGAGAAAATTTTTGTTTTGTTTTTGAGAGAGTATTTTGAAAGAAATAAAATATAAGAGAGAGAAATAAAATATACAAGGGTTGAGATATTGAGGAGAGGATTTTTTTTTAACAAAAAAAAAAACATGTTAAAAATAATAAATAAATAAGAAAGAAAATCAAATCAAATCAAGTTCTCCTTTCCTCTTTTAAACCCTAGCCACCAACATCCTAAGGTTGCGGCAACAACCTTACCACAACAATCATCGACCAATCACCTAGTCCTTCGTTCAACGTGTATATGCGGTGTCGAGGGGTTGACGGAGTCGCTATCTAATTTTTTAATTCAAGGTCACTAGAAAACTTGGGTATACTAGTTTTAATAGATTCAAGGGTACGAGACTAATTGTGGTTAGAAAATATATTAGCACCACTAGCACACCATACCTGAGATAAGCTGTTTTGTGTAGTTTTAAATGTGGTTTAAAAGTTTTGATGAGTTCCTAACCAGTAGTCTATCTATGATTTAGGATTGAGATTTATTTATGTGAATAAATCTGATCTTAAGAATTTATTATGGGCTCATATACCCAAATAAATTCTCATGAAAAAGAATTTTTATAATTTGAATATTACAGCAAAAAAATACTTGCAATTAAAATTGGTGAATACTTAGAGTAACTCTGAAAATTTTCTAGTCAACTCTTGATATTCAAATATCAGCCTCACTTGTAGGTCTAATATTGTATACCAAAATATTTAACATTTAATTCTCATGAATTAAAAAATTTTTGGTTATTGAAATATTGATCAAATTCTCATGAATTTAATAAACTAATTATTAAATCCTAAAAAACAAGCAAATATGTATTTTTAAATTTTCATATAAAAATACTAAACATTTTAAGAGACTTGGTCATATACAATTAAAATATTTAATTTTTTTTTTGTTTTAAACATTAAAAAACATATAAGAAAGTATAAAGTTTAACTTTGGAGTAATTATGGAATCCAATACATTAGGCTAGATACACAATAGGAAAAAATATTTTCTATATATTGTAATATTTTTACACCAATTTTTACACCCTAATATCTATGCCTACAATGGTTAGCCATCATCATCAACCAATGGTGCATGACATAACAACCTAGAAGAGCTTTCGACATCAACCCAAATGAGCATGACGCTCGATTTAATTTTTCACAAGTGTATTTTTTTCACTACAAAGTAAGGGACTAGGTGTATAAATACACCAGTCAAGAACACAAAGAAATTCCTTGCAATACAAATCCCATATACAATCATAGAAAGCCAGCTACTCCCCATTGAAAGCTAGACATATAAGCCAAGGTTATTCACCATGGCCATGTCATATATAAGCATAATATATAGTTTTATGTCTTGTAAACACATTCTACACACAATAGATATGCAACTCTTAAACTTCATTTTATATATATATATATATATATATATATATATATATTATTTTCTTCTATATTTATTAACTTAAATGTTAGAGGATCTCCGACTAGTTTTTCAAAAATAGCCCATGCTAAAAGGGTTCAAACCTGCACGTAAGAAAGATTCAATTTTTTTGTGAAGTTTTTCCATGATTATATTGAATATTATAGCAATGAAAATATATTGAACCTTTTCATTTTATGTTTTAAAAAATATATTTTACACCCTTTTGGCATTGTGAAAGCCCTTTTCAATTGGTTTCTTTAAAGATCATTATATCTCGTATAAACAGGACTCTTTATATAAATCAAAGTTTGACAAAGAAAGAATTATAGAACTAAAACTGCAAATCTCCTATGACATTTTTCAAGTAGCTGATGAAATGGGATCTCTAGAGGTGTTTGTTTCCTCTGTTACAAGATCATCTCCTCCCTGTTTTTTTATCATTCATGTTAAAGTTTGGATTTTGGAACTATATATGCTCCTTTACAAACAATGATCAGATATATATTCATTACTTAAAAGAAAAAAACAACAATCTTTAATGCATATGAAAATGAAAGAATTGTGTGGGCTGATTGATTAATAATACGATATTTCACTTTTCCTATCAATACAATTCATATATATTGTTTAAGAAGTACATTGTTTCGCAGCAATTCATGAAACACAACACCAACATATTTCCAAACTCAACAAACATGACCTTCCACTCTTTTCAATGAACCCAATTAATTATCTCTTTCTAACTGTATATGGCGAGAAGTGTAATGTTGTTGGTAACGAGAGAAAAGATATGGTTTTTACCTCTTATTTAAAAAATATTTAAAAAAAACATCGTGCACCAAGTTATCAATAAGATATTACAAAATGCTTTAATGCCATGAAAAGATTTGGATTTTGTCTCCTTGATATTGATAATGATGATTCATTTCGAACTATTACATGGGATATCGAGTTTTTCTCACAATTCTATGTCTACGAAATCCTTTTGAAGATTTTCAGCTTCCTTTGTTTTCAATTGATTTAACAAGTGGAAAAAACATAGAACTCAAAAGGAGGAGAAAGCCTTGCTAGAATTGATTAAGCAACTCATAACTGTTAAATAATATTTATATAGTTTTATTTATTAAAGGTAAAATAATACTTTCAGTTTAATTTATATATATTTTATTTATATTTAGATTAAAACTAAGCATTTATAATAAACAAATCATTCAGAATTCTAACCTTATTTTCATATTTTATCTTAATTATTTTAACAATAACCATCTACAAGCATTGCGTGTTCATAAAACTAAGAACATGGTTGCCACTTATCCAGTTCATACTATCAAGCTACACAAGAATTAGGCAAACCACCGGGTCCTCCAAACTGGAATCGGTAATCGGGATGTGTATTCTGCTTACTAGATTTGAAACATCTAGATTGTAGAACTTGCACAGGATTGTCATAAGGAGACACGAATGTATTTCCTATGTTGACTTGAACCTTTACCATGTTGCAAGTTGAATTGTAGTTACCATCTTCAAAAATACCACTCCCCATGGCAGGTGAAACATCAGTTTCGGTATGGACCAGACCTCCCCATGTTGCATTGTAACCTCCAACACTAAATCCGGAGAATGAGAACAATTCTCTCGGCCAGTAACCTATTCGAATGTTATCATCCTGCATTGACAGCCACCAGTCTTGGCTTAATGGATCCTGCGTGCCAAGATTATAAAAAAGTCAAATAGGCGATTAACTTTACTGCTTAACCTTTAAGTGAGTTTTCAAAAAATGGTTTTATGTTGTTTTTTCAACAAATACCACAAACTTTCCCATGATATCAATAAAGGTGCTATCATGGATAAGCAGCCACTCTCAAGAGCCAAACCATCAGTGAGAGCTCGTCAACTCGAGGTGCGATCATACACTTGCATGTGAGTTGGGTTACACAGTAATTCCCAGGGCTAGATACACAGGTGAAAAAGGATTGCCCTTGGATTCACTTTCAAGTATTAAGAAGGGTAGCCTGAGTGTTCCCTGTCTGTAGTCCAAAACCCATTAAACCTTCTACTGAGAAAAATACCAGAAAGTGAGGAAATCATACCAGAGTTACCATCATCCACTGGAAAACTTGAGACCGTTGAGCAATGGAGACATCGTTAAAAGCTGTATCAATAGGAATGTTTGGATTTGTTACAACAAATCCTGAACAAAGGGTGTTGTAACAACCGTCTACAGTTCCATCATGTTCTTCCTGTGGAAGACAGAAAATTTGTTCAAAATCCATGATATTTCTCTGACAATGTATATATCCAAGAAATAAGGACACTATGTTCTTACACTCCATTTGGTGAACAATCTAGCCCTGCTGTCACCATACAATTCTGGATCAATCTGCAGAAGGTAACAAGAATCATATAATATTGGATAAGGAAAAAAACATAGGAAAAACTATAATTAATTAAAGAATTATATTTCTTTGATAATTAAGGAATAATGTAGTTTAGAAATATACTGTCCATCCAACTTGAATACTGCCCACTTTTGTTTCAGTCTGAGTTTGAAGCTGAATCAGAGCTTTACTTGATTGCTGACCACTAACAGGAGGCTGGTATACGCTAATGCGTGCTGCAATCCCCTTAAATAATACATTGGCTGGTGGTGTTGTAACAATTCCTGCAAACTACATAGAGAAAAAATTTCATGGGATAAGGCCATGTTATTTAGAATTTTAATACGAGGAATTGGTAAGATGAAATTATATCCATTTTCTTTTGAACTTTGGGTTTTAATTACCAAACATGTTTTTCGACAAAACATAGAGTTAATCTCACAAATACAAGTAAAAGCTGATTATTAGATTAAAAGCATATGTTTTTTCTTCTCTTATAATTAATTAATTAATCAGAATTCTTCTAAACAAGTTGTGTTGTTTTGTTTTTGTTGTGTATGAAACAGTGATTAATTAATAATACATGGACCATATATATAAATCAAATGAAGTATTAATATTAAAAAAAATATATGAAAATTTATAGTGAAGGTTATTTATTACTTACATCATAACCTTGACCAGGGTTACTTGGTTCAAAACTCGATAGTCTTTTGAAACTAGATTTAGCCCTTCTCAAATCTTCCTTTGTGGCCCTTCGTAGAGGGACAGATCCTGCAGGGCACCCTTCTTTCAACCCTAGTTTTGTAGGGTTAGTCTCCAATAGAGAGGCATCCTTCCTTGAAGCTCTTAAAATCTTTTCCAAAGCTAAGCTAGGCCTCGTCTTTTCTCACAAAGGAGGGGAGGAAAAGGAAACGTCAACAATATTATTTACTCAAAACTTGTAGCAAAATCATCTAAAGGCACACAAAATACTCAAAACTTCTATTCTTAAGATAGGTTCATAAGATCAAAATATAGGCAATGAACCTTGGCTTTGTGATCCTTAAGCAGTGGATGGTCAAAAGCAGGTTGTTTGTTTATGTCCACACAGTCATATATGTCTCCATACTCTGTCTGTGATCACCAAAAAATAAAAACAATGTAATAATTAATAGGAAAAAAGAAAAATATAATCTTTTGTGAAGTTTTTCAATGAAATAAAAACCCTAAAAGCATAAAAGCATAACCTCACCTCAATAGTTTTTATGCTTGGCTTGTTTATTGCTGCAAGTTCCTTCTCCAGCTCTACATCTTCACTGTGTATAGATCTTCCATTCACTACACATCCATTTGACGCGATATATGCTGTCAAAACAATAGCTACAAGTCTTATTATCTTTCTCATATCTCTAGCCATTTTTCTCTGAGTTGTGTCAAGGAGCATCATGCATGCAGATATTTATAATATGCTATCAATGTTACAGGTAGAATCTTTAATGCATTTTGAAATATAAAAATATTTAATGGAGTAATGATAGTTTCCAATCTCACAAGATTTTTATTCCCAAATCAGTTTCCGATAATTCATGTATTAAATGAGTAGATACCCACTCGTGAATTTTATAATCTATCAGCTGGGAAGAATTTTTTGATACAAAATCTTCATATCATGCGTATAGTTACTGTTTCCATGAGAAACGATTTTAATTTTTGAAAATTTCATGCATCGAATGAGTAGATACCATTAATTAATTCTATGAATATAAAATCTTTGGTTACAAGATCTTCATACAAAATATATGAAAAATATGATGAGATGCGAATTATTTAATATGTAGGCATGATATAAGAAAAAATAAATACTTAAGTCTTTTTTTGGGAGAATATTTAGGGATCTATCGAAATCTTAGTTTTACATAAATTAATTGGTTATTATTTTAGGAAATATCTAAAGATTTATGCATACATTCTTATTTAAACATGTTAACATATATAAACTCCTCTTTGTCTAATGGTCATCTTCTTAATTATTCCGTTTATTGCACCTTTCCAAACATCCTCTCATAGTTTCCACATTTGCCAAAAATACAATAAAATAATTATAATTATTACACAATTTGAATTTTTTATTATTTATATACTATGCATTCTCTTATATTTGTTCACGTCACTCTTCATAATCACTAATTTATGGGCTCAGCCCTATAGATTGGGTTGATGACTAAAAAACTATTTATTTTTTTATTTTTTGAGTTAAGATTTTATAGTTTTTTTTAATATAAATGTAAGAGAATGTGTCTTAAAATCACTAAAAAAAATTTAGTGTTGATTAACAAGCAAGTTAATCCGAAGATATTCTTATCATAAAAAAAAAAAAAAAAACAAGGGCTCCATTCTTGGACCGAAGCCACAATTGTTACACACAACATGGGATGGACTTCAGGTATTTACGCTAGTCTTGTAATATATGGCTATGCTTTTGTTGCTGCCGTTGGGCAGAAAGCAGATGCAGATACCCTCAGCACGGCTGATAAATGTCTATGTAAACACACACGTAGGTAATTTCACCAAAATTCTATTTCTTTAATCACGCTCATAATTGTCACTCAAATTATTCCCAACCTTGTTTTTTTATCCGAATTTCATTATTTATCCGAATTTATTTCTAATTTTATTTTTTTCTCTTTTTCTTTTTCTTAATATTTTTATATCTTGATCATTTTTCAGAAGCTACACTTTTTTTTAATAAAAACAATCTGTCAAATTTTGTCCACAAAATATTTTGATACAATTTTTTTTTTCAAAGGGTAAAAGTTGAATTATAACATTTGTAATTATATTGGAGTGTTGTCGTCATAGTTTAAGTGTTTTTTGACGCCCCCATTTTTATTTTTATTTTGTTTTCTCCTCTTTTCCCTCTCCTACTTTGGATTGTGTGCCAACCTATTTCTCTTCTTATCTCTACCACTGTTGGATCTTCTTGCTTCTTTCTATGGCAATTGGATCTTTATGCGTTTTTAATTAACCTTTTAACATGTATATATTTTAGGAGAAGAATTGTATTTATTGTCTCTATCATTTGTTCAGCATGACATAAAATTTTGAGACATTAAATTTCAAGTCTTTTGGGTTGGCACAAACAACCAGATTTCTTTTTCTTTTTTGGCACCATCGATAATGTTTTTAGCATAGTTATTAAGCTCAGACTGGTCTGGCAGGTTGACCCGGGAGCTGGACTGGTCTGGATTTGTTAAAAAACCGGTCAGTGCAACGACCCGGTCAAACTCAGTCGACCCGGCGGGTCAACCCTTGACCCGGGAGAGACCCGACCAAGACCCGGTATTTTTTTTTTAAAATGTGAGATTTGAAACCCATTAGTATATATACTCTATGTTTTTAAGAAAAAAATTATGTTTTTTCAATGTGGGATAAAAAAACTTTTTTATTTAAATACTTCAACTTAAAAGGATAACATAGTATCTTTTTAATGTGGGATTTGAAACTCATTAGTATATATATACTCAATGTTCACAAGAAAAAAGTTATGTTTTTTCAATGTGGGATAAAAAACTTTTTTTGTTTAAATACTTTAACTTAAAAGCTTAACATAATATCTTTTTAATGTAGGATAAAAAACTTTTTAAAATATTTTTTTAAACTTCATTATTTATAATACGTATAACTTATATTTACATGGATTTTTTTTTAATTTTTTCATATAAAATATTAAAACTTTAATTTTTTTTAAATTTTTCCTGGTTGACCCGAGTTGACCCATGAAACCTGGGACCCGGCCTCTTGGTCCTGTCAATCCCCGGGCCGGGTTTAATAACTATAGTTTTTAGACCTTTCTTTCTTTTGTTTAATAAAGAAAGAAAATGTCACAAAGGTTTTTGCATATGTTGGTGTTTCGATTTATTATTGTGGTGAAAATTGGTTATAATCATAGTTTTCAGATCCGGTTCGGTGGCCGGCCCGGTCCAAGGCCCGGGTCCCGAGTTTTGACCGGGTCGCCTAGGTTATTTTTTTTAAAATCAAAATGATGTTATTTTATTAAAAAAAATAAAAGTCAATGAGTTATCACTGAGTCTTGTCAGGTTAACCGGGTCACTAGGTCACGCTAATTTTTTTTTTTTTTTAATTCAATTCGGTTGTAATCTCAAATCAATCAAGCAAGTTGGATCGGATTTAAAAAATATAGATACGATGTAACATTCATACAAATAAACATTCTAGATTTCGGTGACCAAGATGACAGCAAGGCATTCATCCAGATCCAGTTTAGAAAGGGACCACCTGCCTCTTTGTTTTACTAGGCTGTCGGCGTCATTATTATATGTAGTTGACGTGACGTGCTTCCCCAAAATAGAAATGGTACAATCATTGACTCCCAAATCCTCAAATGGACTTTAAAATTTATAGCAGCAAATTATTTCAATTGTTAATATTATTTTTATCATTATTTTACTTATGTTTGCACCAGTGTACATCAAGATGTGAGTTGTGTTTACAGGTTTAATAATATTTATTTTTAAAGTATTTTTTATTTGATTATATATTAAAATAATATATATAAAAAATTTAAAAAATGTTGCTCATTCTGATTGGAATGCAATGTGAAACGGGTGCGTAATTTTGTCATTAGCACAATTACAATGGATGAGACAAATTTCATCCCTTTCATATGCCAATAAAGCAGCTCTTAGCTAACCCCTCAGGGAGTTAATAATTGGCTAATACATTTAATTAGGGTTGTTGTTTTGGATTAGACTCTCAAAATAAGTTAACAAGGGAGGGAGAGTGTTGCAGCTTGAAGACAAACTATGCAAGCAAGAGAATCTTTTGGTACTCTGAGTTGGGACACTCAGAGCAGAGTGTCAACAATTCATTTAAGATTTGTCTTGCTTGCCTAAATCATGGCAGAAAGAGGATCTGCATGTTGCCTAAATCAACACTCAGAGCAGAGTGTACAAAGCAATCAAGTCTTTGTCTTGTTCTTGTTTATAATGCTTAATGTATCATGTGATTCGAGATTTTTGAACTCCAATAATAGAGATTTTTTGTTTTCTTACTGGAGTTAGCTACCCCTATTTTATTTCACTCCGTAAATAATGTTTTTGGCTCAATGTACGTACGAGTCAATTGCAAATAGAAATTTAAATGGCCATATAATGTAGTTTGTCTTTTTTTATTGTTGAAACTGAAGTAGGTGGTCATTTTTTTTCTAAATTGCAGAAATATTTGGATTTTATAGAGGCATTCAATGGTGTATGCTAGAAAGTATTGGTTGGATGTTAATCTGATAAAATGATATTTAAAAAGAAAATCTCAAAATCGAGCAAATATTTTTCTAGGTTATGGAATATTCTGAGAATATATATTTATCTAGTTAGAAATAAATTTATACGAGAGGTGCATGGAACAAAAACTTGTGATAAATAATTCAAATCTCACCACCTACATATGCAACAACTATTTTTTCCCTGTGATCATGGATCAATTAGGTTCATTGAGCTTGCTATGTGGTTGTTCAGAGTTTAGCCAATCCATTTACATCAAATCAAAAATCAATAAAAAAAAAATTGTCTGCTTACCTGTGCCCAGAGATTGGTATTTAAGCATCAGTTGTGAGCATGATTTAACATCCAACAACTATTCTTTTCCTAAGATGGAATTTGAACAGCTCCATCACTCTATCAACCCAGGCTCCACTCAAAGTATCCATGAATTTAGCCTTGAATCTGTTTTTTCCTTGCAAACAGAAGATTCCATTGTTCCGAGTGCCATTCAAGATGATGCTTTATATGATGACTGCATGGAAAGGTTGCTGGAAATTGAGACAGAACTCATGGATTTTAGCTCCATGACTCAAGATAATGTAATATGTCTTGAAAGTTCTGATGACGTACTGTTTGAATTGGGTCATGGTATGATCCAAGAAACAACAGGAGATGTAAGCCTATGGAAGGAAGAAAATTCCCTCTTAAAGGGAATTCATGAAGAGCTATTGGAGGATAGCAGCTTAACAGATCTTCTGTTGATGGGAGCTGAAGCTGTTGAAGCACAAAACTGCACCCTCTCTTCCAACATAATAGCAAAGCTTCGGAATCTCTTATTGGATGGTGAAAATGGAGGTAGCTCATTCAATAGGCTGGCTTTGTTTTTCACTCAAGGTCTGCATTACAAGAGCATTACTGCTCCTGAAATGTTGCTGCCTAGGCCTGGTTATAGGCAACAAAACAACATGTCTTCCTTTCAAGTTCTTCAAGAACTTTCTCCTTGTGTCAAGTTTGCACACTTCACAGCTAACCAAGCAATCCTTGAGTCCACACAAGGTGATCAAGAAATTCATATCATTGATTTTGACATCATGGAGGGAATTCAATGGCCTCCTTTGATGGTTGACCTTACAATGAGAAAGGATGTTTCATTTAAAGTAACAGCCATCATTGCTGACCAGCAGGATGTGGCTGCTGTTCAACAAACAGGAAGAAGGCTTAAAGAGTATGCAGATTCAATCAATTTGCCGTTCGTTTTCAAGCAGATGATGATGCTCAACGAAGAAGATTTTGAAAGAATCGAAGTGGGGCAAGCTCTTGTGGTCAATTGCATGATCCACCAGCTCCACATGCCTAATAGAAGTTTTTCTTCGATCAAGACTTTCTTGGGTGGTGTCAGCAGGTTATCACCCAAGCTAGTTGTTTTGGTTGAAGAAGAATTATTTAGTTTTTATAAATTTCCTTACATGTCTTATGTAGAGTTCTTCTGCGAGGCCATTCACCATTACACTACACTTTCTGACTCCCTCGTGAGCAGTTTCTTAAGTGCAAACGAAATGGAATTAAGATTGATAGAAAAGGAGTATTTGGGGGGTGAAAATTGTAGATAGTGTGAGCCAATTCCCTTGTAAGAAGAAGGAGAGACTGTTGTGGGAAGAAGGGTTTGCGTCCTTGAAAGGGTTTAAGCCAGTCCCTTTGAGTTCATGTAATGTCTCTCAAGCCAATTTCTTGGTCAGCTTGTTCAGTGGAAGGTTCTGGGTACAACATGAGAAGTGTAGGTTGTCCCTGTGTTGGAAGTCTAGGCCTTTGACTACAGCTTCTATTTGGGTTCCAAAATCAGAAAAATAACAAAAATAAAAGAGGTGAGGAAGTCTAACCCCACCAGTTTTCTAGTAATTTAGTGTTTTCTTTTCTTTTTTTGGTAATTAGTAATTTAAGTTTTTTTTTTTTCAATTTGTGAACAAAGTTTGATTCTCCTTTGTATATGTTCCTACATGATGTATTAATAGTGGATGTTGTTGGTGATATGCTGCTAAGTTATCTGCTCTCAAATGTTTGATTTGAAAATAAAATGATTGAAGTACTTTTGATATGATTCTGTATATAATGAATGACCTTTTAAAAGCTTAAACCAGATCTGATCCAAAATTGTTCTTTCTAAAACTTAAGTTACAGATTAGGTTAGGTTGATTGATCTAGTCAATCAAATCCTTTTTTAAGGGAAAAAACCTGTGAACAATATCATTTGAAAAAAAATAAAAAAAATTGAATTTTTTCATTGACATTACTAAGGTTATAACAGTGATGTCATCATAAACTATGATTTGTTCGTTATAGCAAAACTATATATGTTGTCTAATTAATAAAACCAAGCTAATTAAACAAGTGATCAAGTAATCTATTATTCCTCAAGGGTTGGGTCAATCTATATATGTATACGTCCATTATATGTATACGTCCATTATATATATATATATATATATATATATATAGAGAGAGAGAGAGAGAGAGAGAGAATAAAAAAAATAACACGAACCCTACAATTTTGTTGTACTAGGCTGTTATTATTCTCTAGCACGCTTGATATAAAATGAATATGGCCCTCTAATACTTGATGTAACATCCTTATTGAAGAAACTTTGTCTCCATCATTGACTCCTAAGCCTAAAGTCAAAAGCCCGCTAGAAGTTGAATAGCATTAATGGACTTGTTATTGTCATTTAGCCATTTGGCTTGTACGTTGGACTTAGACCTAGCAAGACCACTTCCCTAGCCACTTGCTTGCTTTCCAATTTATTATATATGACCAACTTGGTTTATCAGATTTGGTTAAACGTAAGAGAGTGAAAGAAAGGTATGAATTTCTAAGCCAATTAGACAGGTTGTGTTCATGATGCTGCTGCTTAGGTCATACTTGAATAGTTCCTGACAAGAACGTTTTACAAAGATTAATTTATACTCGATACCTTCTAACATGTTTGTCAGCATATTATCTTCCATCTTTTGCTGTATTTTTTTTACAAGTATATCAAATTGATTTTTTTATGATATTTTTTTGATAATTTTTATAAATTGGCATCAAAAATTAAAAAAACAAATCTGAAAACAATATTATTTAGATATATTTTTAAGTGAAAAATATTTTTAAAAAGTATTATACATTAAAATAACAAACACGCAAAATTTTTTAAGTCTTAAATAATCACTTAAAATATCTAGTTGAAATTCTTGATTAAAAGATGCTCTATACTATACACACTAGGTTATACATTATCCCATCAAAGAAAATGACTGCCAAGATGCCTTCAAAGGCAATAAGAAGGCTCCAATATTCATAATGTTTTTAGCATGAAGCTTTGGGAATGAAGAACATGTTGCGGTTAGAATTTAAGGGAACAATCCATGTTTAATCACATGACACAATTTCTATCTGAAATCTTTGGTGGGAACGTAAAACTCTCACTTTCTTGTGAAAACCTTTGCTAATGGCCTTCACTATAGTCCTTTTTCCTATAGTTTTCGTGTTCATAATTTTTTTCTCTTTTTTAATAAAATATCAACTACATATATATAAAACCAACAACTATAGTCCTTGTCCTGACATGGTTTGTTTGTTTTTTTTTTTTTTTTTTACGATGGCACAATAGGCAACATAAAAGTAAAGCTGTAAGAAGAATCGAATTAATGTTCTATCTTACAGACAGAAGAGTAAGGACAAGTGATTTCCACTAGATGACAAGTTTACTACTAAGCTAAGCTACACAAACTTTCGATGAGAGACAAGAATATCCTGATGGAACCTTAATTTTGACACAAGAGAATTTGAAGTACAGATTCGACCCTGCTGTCCCTTCCTGTCCATGCACATATTTTGTAGCGTGTTCTTTGTGCTTTATTTATCAATTCCCTGTCCAAAAATTCTGGAACTTCATCAAAATAGCTCATCTTCCCAACAAAACTTCTTAATTTTGGACTTGTTTTAATTTGAGATTGTAAGTTTATAAACTATCAAGTATGCCACGCAATCGGATTCATCTTTGATCAATGAACTCCTACATGTAACTATATAGAAAATATTGTATATAGAAAATATTATAGTCATATTCTTGTGTGGTAACCCACCCCATGTCTATTGTATATTGCCCTACACGTATATATAGAAAGAGTTGGCTAACCAATAGGTTAAGCCTCCTAATTATTCTTAACTTGGTATCAGAGCTTTCTGCCGTCAGAACTCTTTTCTCCTTCTCCCCCTTTGCAGCCGGCCTGCTCTCTGTTTTTCCTACATGGATTCTACTGCTACGGCTGACTTCTCCCTCACCATCGGTGGTACAAAGACAGCCGGTCAGCCATCTACAAGCTGCTGTCGGTGGTCTCTTTCCTCCACAACAAGAACCTCCACTTGCAGAGCATGTCTCTGATTCCTCCTCACAAATTTATGTCGTTCCTCTGTACCTTATGGGAACACACACTCCAGCTATCGTTTCTTTGTCAAACACCCACCAAGTGGTTTCATTGAAACTTACAAACACAAATTATCTCTATTGGCGAATGCAGATGAAGCCCTATCTTCTTGGTCAAGGTGTTTTTCACTTCGTTGACGGCTTAGTGCCGTGTCCTCCGTCTCATGTTTCTGACAGTTCTGCTGGTTTTTTCTCTACAATCAGCCCTTCTTTTCTTCGTTGGAAGCAACATGATCAACTTATTTTGAGTGTCTTTCCTCTCTCTCTGTGGATGTGTTGCATCTCGTGGTAGATTGTTCTACCTCGCATTGTGTTTGGCGCACTCTTGAGAAAACGCTTGCATCTCCATCTAATTCTCGCATCATGCAACTCCATGTTATACATTACAATACTAAACACGCAAAATGTTTTAAGTCTTAAATAATCACTTAAAACATGTAGTTGAAATTCTTGATTAAAAGATGCTCTTGAGTGTTAAAGGGATGCTATACTATACACGCTAGGTTATGCATTATCCCATCAAAGAAAAATGACTGCCAAGATGCCTTCAAAGGCAATAAGAAGGCTCCAATATTCATAATGTTTTTAGCATGAAGCTTTGGGAATGAAGAACAAGTAAAGAAATATGCGAGAATACGTGAAGGGATTCAATTGTTTTATTCAAATTTGCTTTCTCTATTACAAGCACAAGTATATATAACCAACTTTACAAAGCTTTGTTTTCCTGATCCTATAGTTTTGGGCTTATTGGATAACTATATGGAAAGCTATTTCTATCTGGATACAATCACACGTTTACAAGGATTCTAGGATATATTTTTACTGCTAATGTTGTTACTCATTTTTGGACCCCATGTTTGCTGGAAGATTGACAAAAGCAAATGAAAGAAATATTGTTTCGAAAACTCGTTTGAGCTATTTTCTCGCTCTTTTTTATCCTTCCCCTTTGCTTGCCAAAATCATCGGGTTTTCTTAGACCGATCGAGAATTCTTCATAATACCGATTCATTCCTTTTTTATAGGGTCTTTAAGGGTGAATAAATCCCTCAAAAGTGGAAATAAAAAAACACTGGTTCTATTGCACGCAATCTTTTTTGTTCCAACTTAGGCCCCGTTTCCGACTTGGTTTCGTGCAATGTCCGACCATCCCAGCTATATTCGTCACTCATGACATGTTGAAAAATGGACCTACACCTTTATTGGGTCCTAGAGCTCACTGTTCTTATGGCGAGACTCTCGGTCGAACTAGGATGCTTGGCATTGTCAGTTTCCTGAATTTAGATCGGGAGACCCTTTTTGACCAATCAGATTGTGGCCCGTTTCTATCCTATAAAACGATTATATCTCACCTGAAATCCTTCGTGAAAGTCGTAGTCCTGGACGCATAGGTGAATTTAGGCTTTCGAATCGCTTGATTTCGATATCAGGAGCTTGAGATATTCCTGTTTGAATATCTGACGTGAAAGTAGAGAATTCTGCCGCGAGCAGGATTTTGACCCAAGTTTTGCACTGAAATTTCTGCTGCCATCACGATTTTTCTGGTTCATTCTTAGGATACTCTCAGTCATATCGGGATGCTCGACATTCGTCGCTTTTTGAATCGGATCGGAGACCATTTTTACCGGCCGGTTTGCGGCCCGATTCTGTCCGGTAAAACGATTATATCTCACCTTGAATCCTTCGTGAAAGTTGTATTCCTACACACATAGATGAATTTTGGCTTTTGAATCGCTGGATTTCGATATCAGAAACTCAAGATATGCATGTTTGAATATCTAATGAGAAAGTAAAATTTCGCCGCATGTTTTTGGGCTACTCGCAAATACAATAAAAAGAGAGCGGAACCCGAAACAGTGTCATAGTGTAGACACCGTTCCCCCCATGTGCATGCCGCTGCCCGAGACCCTCGGGAGTGGGGAGCCGCGAGCCGCCCGGCTTGGTGTCCCCTGCTCCCCATGCGCATGCGACGAGCCCGCTCCACCGGTGTACCGCTCACAATTAATTAAGGAAAAGGGGGGAAGAGTTTTTGAAAACGGGGGGGAGAGGTCTCGGAAAACAAAAGGGGGAGAGAGTTCAGTTTTTGAAGGAAAAAGAGAGAACACCCAAAACCAGTTCCCCCGCTTGGCCATTCCCCTCTCTCGGCCATTTCTTCCCTGCACACGACACAACCTTCTCTGCCAAACGTTGCCAACGCCCTCATCATCATCTAAGGACTGGGACTGTTTCCCTAAACAGACGGTGGAGATGAAAGAATGTGAGGGTGGTCTCCGGTTCCGGCATATATAACAGACCGCTTTCTTCTTCTTCCAAGCAGAGGGAGGAGGAGGCGAAGAGAAGAGTAAAGAGCGAGAGGGTTGGCATAGAAAAAAACAAAGAGAACGAGAGAGGAAAAAAGGAAGGCTTTCTTCGGTTTCAAAGGCGGTAAAGCAAAGGTTTTCACCCCCGTTTGCACCGCATCTTCTACATCCGAACCGCAGCCACATCGGGAGGACGAGCAGCCCGCAAGAACGCCACCCGCCCGCACCAAGACTGCCAACACCACCGCCAGCTCATCATCTCCTTCATCACCTCATCATCTCCTCCATCCCAAAGAAGCCGAAGAACACACCGAGGAGAGCAGCGGCGAAGCAACGCCGGAGCCGCACCGGCGCGCCCAACGACCTCATCATCTCCTCCATCCCAGCAGCAGCAGCCACACCGGAAGGAAGAGCAGCGGCGGCAACACCACCAACCGCACAGACGAGGAGGAAAGGCAAGAAAGAACAACACTAGAGAGGAGGAAGAGCAAATGCGGCAACACCACCAACCGCACCGGCAAAGAATCGCACGGACGAGGAGGAAAGGCAGTAGCAGCAACACTAGAGAGGAGGAAGTGCAGCCGCAGTAACACCACCAACCACACTAGCTCATCATCTCTTTCGGTCTTTGCTTTCAATTTTTTACATATAACATCTCACAGAGCGGGGAAGAAGAAAGAGCGTAAAACCGGAGAGAGAGTGACGATGGCATAGAGGAAAGGAAAAACAGGAAAAACATACGGGATAGGAGGAAAAGATTGGAAACGAGACGAACGCAGACATGCTTCTTCGTCTCCGGGTTCGTTCTCTTCACCTTCGTGTGCATTTGCACTTGTTCAAGTGAATTTTAATTCACTTGAACGATAGAACGGGTCTCTTTGCATGCATTTTAATTCTCTTTGCATGCATTTCACCTTGTGTGCACTTGTTCAAGTGAATTAATTCACTTGAACAAGAACCCGCGCTTTGATTGAACTGTAACCTCCCGCACTCTGTGCAATTTTTTGCTTTGTATTTGCATTGTTCCAGTGAAATTTAATTCACTTGAACAAGAACGTGGTGCATTCGGTTTGCTTTGTTAATGTGAGAACAATAATTACCCGTTATCGTGCATGTGCACAAGAATCGTAAAATTAATTAACATGTTACCGTACGATGAACATACCGAGTCATGTGGTTTCGGGTTGGGCTGAGTTCAGCCAGTAGAAAGTAAGCCCATGTTTGTTGGGCTGATTTCGGCCCATTTTCCTTTTGGGCCGGGTCTGGCCCATTCAAAAATTTGCTTCAAAGAATTATTTAAATATGTGATTTTCTGAAAGTTTGTTGATGCATTGTTTATCAATATCTGCTTGTTTTTTTATATGGTAAAGATACATGTCCGGTATAAAAATACCCGGTTTTCGTCGAGACATCAAAAAATATAAAATGAAAAATGTTTTGTTTTCCTGCATACGGCCAATACCCTAACATTGTTTTTACGTTTTTTTATATAAAAAATAAATATTTGAAGCTTTGAAAATGTGTTTTCGCATGGATTTCTTAAACACAACAAAAATCATTTTTCTTGCATTTCCGGATTTTACAACATGTTTGTAAAACTCCAAAGGGTATTGGCCAATATTCCAAAAAATATAAAAATCTTATTTTGGGGGGAATTCATCTATTATTCACCGCTAATGTTTGGATAAAGAAATCCTTAAAGGACGAATATCCAAAATATTATTGGGAATAATTTGTTATTATTCACTTGTTAATATTTGGATAAAGAAACCCAGAGTGGTAAATATCCAAAATAATTTTCTAGGAATAATAAATCCGCACAAATCCTTGAAAGAAGCCTTGATTATAATCGAGGATATTTCAATTACTTTTTACTCCACGGTTTACGAGACAAAAAAATAGGTTTGACAGTGCCTTATCAACTTGGAGATAATTACTTAGACTTATCAACACTCCCCCTCAAATTGGTGCGTAGATGTCACTCATTCCTAGTTTGTTGAGACAGTCATTAAACGCTTGGTTTGACAGTGCCTTGGTTAGCACATCAGCAAGCTGGTCTTGAGATCGAACATGAGAAACTTCAATTAATTTTTCTTCCAGTTTCTCTTTGATAAAATGCCTATCAACTTCAACATATTTAGTGTGATCATGTTGGATAGGATTATGAGCAATATCACATGCTGCCTTGTTATCACAATATAACTTCATAGGGTTGACTAGCTTGATCTGTAAATCTAGCATCAGATTTCTAATCAACAACAATTCGCATATAGCTTTAGCCATCCCTCTATATTCAGCTTCAGCACTGGATCTAGTAACTACCTCTTGTTTTTTACTTCGCCATGTAACCAAGTTTCCTCCTACAAACGTGAAATAGCCTGATGTAGAACGTCAATCTTGAATCGACCCAGCCCAATCAGCATCTGTATAGCCGTGAATATCCAAATTGTGTCCTTTTGTGAATAAAATTCCTTTTCCTGGAGATGACTTTAAGTAGCGTAAGATTCGGATGACAACATTCATATGCTTTTCGCTTGGGGAGTGCATAAATTGACTGACCACACTCAATGCATAAGCTAAATCAGGTCGAGTATGTGCAAGATACATTAATCTTCCAACCAGCCTCTGATAGCATTCCTTGTTAGTAGGAACTTGATTTGAATCACCATGTAATTTCAGGTTTTCTTCCATAGGAGTGCTAGCTGGACTGCATGCTGTCATACCAGTTTCACTCAGTAAGTCTAAGGCATATTTTCTTTGTGATAAAAAAATACCTTTCTTTGATCTTGACTCTTCAATTCCAAGGAAATACTTCAATTCTCCAAGATCTTTCATCTCAAATTCACGGGCAAGATGCTATTGTAATCTTTTCCTTTTTGCAAGATCATTTCCATTCACTATCATATCATCAACGTACACAATGAGAGCTGTGATTTGTTTTTCATTATGCTTTAAGAATAAAGTGTGATCTGAGTTACTTTGTGTGTAACCAACTGTCTTCATAAAATTTGTGAACCTTCCAAACCACGCTCTAGGAGACTGCTTCAAACCATATAGGGATTTTCTCAACCTGCAAACTTGTTTATTACCTTCAGTTTGTTGTTTACAATCAGGAGGCAATTCCATATACACTTCTTCTTGGAGAGTTCCATGTAGAAATGCATTCTTTACATCAAACTGATGTAAAGGCCAGTCAAGATTTACTGCTAGAGATAGTAGAATACGAACAGTATTAATTTTGGCCACCGGTGAAAAAGTCTCTATATAATCGATTCCATATGTTTGAGTATATCCCTTGGTGACAAGTCTTGCTTTGCACCGTTCAATAGTTCCATCGGCTTTGTATTTAATGGTGAAGACCCATCTACAGCCAACAAGTATTTTCCCTTTCGGTAAGTCAACAACTTCCCATGTTGAGTTCTTTTGAAGGGCTTTCATCTCTTCATTCATTGCCTCCCTCCATCTAGAATCATCCAAGGCTTCCTGCACATTGTTAGGAATAAATACAATGGATAATTGATGTACAAATGCCATTTTTTCTTTTGACAGTCTATGGTAGGATACATAGTTATTCATAGGATATTTAAATTTAGAGTGAAGGACCGGTTCATAGTTCACCTTGGGTTTACCTCTTGTGACTCGATTAGGTAGTTCTTTTAGAGGTTCAGATGGAAGACTCTCATGAGACTCAAGTATGGAATCAATCGGGGAAGACAATTGGTTAACTGGTACATTGTGGGAAACTGTCGGCACCTCTAAGTTATCCTGGTTACTGTCAATGACTTCGATTTCTAGACCATCACTACCATAACTTGCATCACTGGTATACTCCTCCCTATCCTGGTGATCCTCAATGTTCTCATCACCTGAACATTCATTGCTATCCAAAGGATCAATTAATCGGTTACCTTGTGTAATGACATCCAAATTGTCTGCAAGATTAGTTGATTTTGCAGGATTAGTTGATGTCTGCACTTCATCGCCAGCCTCCCATTGAGGTGAACCCGCAGAATAATACATGGTAGTTTCATGGAAGACCACATCAAGAGTAACATAAAGTTTGCGAGAAGAAGGGTGATAACATCGATAGCCTTTTTGATGCAGCGCATAGCCAACAAACACACATCGAAGTGCCAGGGGTTCCAACTTAGTTCGCCAGCCTTTGTGAAGATGCACAAAGGCTACACATCCAAAAACTTTAGGAGATAAATTTGGCATAGTAGGAGCACTTACAATGCGATGAAGAACCTCAAAAGGAGTTTGAAATTGCAGAGAACTAGAAGGTACACGGTTGATGATGTAGGCTCCAGCAGTGACAGCTTCTCCCCAGTAACTGGTAGGCATGTGTGCTTCAAATAAGGAAGCACGAACAACCTCAAGAAGGTGATGATTTTTGCGTTCGGCTACCCTATTTTGTTAAGGGGTGTAAGGGCAAGTTGTTTGATGAACAATGCCATGTGAATTCAAGTAATGTTTCAAGTTGTGATTGATAAACTCTCCCCCATTATCAGTATGGATAACCTGAATGTTAGATTGATATTGTGTTGCTATCATTTTGTGAAATTGCTGGAATAGAGAACTCACTTCACTCTTTGATTTCATTAAACAAATCCAAGTCATACGAGTGTGATCATCAATGAACGAAATAAACCAACGTGATCCATTCAGAGAAGGAGTATTTGCAGGCCCCCATACATCAAAGTGAATAACCATAAAAGGTGCAGGACTTTTATTCATACTAATAGGAAATGAAACACGATGACTTTTAGCAAGTTCACAAACATCACACTTAAAGTCTGAAACAATCAATTGCAAAAATAATTGTGGGAATAATTTATGTAAATATCCAAAAGATGCATGGCCTAAACGCCTGTGCCACAACCAAATTTCAGAACTCTGATGTTTATCAGATGTTTTAGCTGAGAACACTTGGGCCAACTGAGTTGAGCTTGCCAGAATCATATCTAGATAGTAGAGCTTCCCTCTTCTAGTACTATAACCAATTGTCTTCCGAGTTTGAATGTCCTTGAATATACAAAGGTTAGGCCAAAAAATCACAACACATTTCAAAGCACAAGTTATTTGAGCAACAGATAATAAATTATGATTAAGAAAAGGGACAACAAGCACCGAATCTAAATTCAAATTTTTTATAAGGGAGATCGTGCCTTCTCCTAACACAGAAGAAAGGGTACCATCGGCTGTGGATACTATCTGTTGATTTGAAGGTTTTATGGATTGGATACAATTATTGCTAAAGGTCATGTGATTTGTGGCACCTGAATCAATTATCCATTCACTATTTCTAACAGAAGTGGAGGTATGAAGAGCCTTACCTGCATTCCCAGCAGTAGCAATAGAAGAGGAGGCTTTCCCAGGATTGTTGACAGGATTGTTGACAGACGTATGATTGGGCTCCGCCACAGCAACTGAAGCATGAGGATTTGTCTTTAAGTTTCGTTTACGAGGTGCTTTGGAAAAATCCCACCATTCTGGATATCCAATCAATTCATAGCATCGTAGTTTAGTGTGTCCTGTTTCGCCACAATGAGTACACATGCGTTCTGGTCGTGCAACTCCTATTTCATAGCTGCGATTTTGTGATCCAATTGACTGATTATGATTAAGTGAACCAGATGCTCGCTCTGGTTTCAGGTTCATTGGTCATTGATATTTGATTCAACGAGCTACCATAACATATGGTTCTGAGTGTCCAGGTTCGCCATTCAGTGTGTTTCGTCGGATAGAATCACGACGAACATAGGCATACATTTCTTCAAGGTCTAGTACAGAATCTCTCTTGAGGATCTCACCACGAATTTGTTCAAACTCTTCATCGAGTCCATTCAGAAATATATGTACCCGCAGTCTCTCAACTGATTTTTTTATAGGCAATTACATCATCGAGGTCATTCATGACAATTTTATGACGATGATCTAGTTCTTGAAAGATTTCTATCAGATCACCATAATAGGTAGAAATAGGACAACCAACCTGTTTGGTGGAGAACGCACGTTGGTTTAATGCAAATAATTGTGATTCATCTGCCCCATCATAGAATGCTTTGGCAAGAGCATTCCAGATCCCATGTGCAGTAGGCAGTCTAAGGTAGCGTTTCATAATCTCTGGTGACATGGAGGTCAACAACCATCCTTTAACCTTCTGATTCTCAGCATACCATTTAGCATAGGATGGATCAGTAGTCTCTGGAGATGTGTTACGCATAAGATATTCAAGTTTCTCTCGCCCTGCAATCTGCATCTCCATGATTTGAGACCAGACATCATAGTTGCTTTCGGTAAGGATGACATTAGTTGAGAAACTGGAATTCTCTAATTGAACATGGATAACTGGTGCAGAGGAGGATGATTCGGTTTTGTCACTAGTCATGGTACGGAGGGAAAGTTTATAAGGTTTCAGGATTTGTGTTGTGATGATATAGAGCAGATACTACACCTTGCTCTGATACCAAGTAAAGAAATATGCAGAATACGTGAAGGGATTCAATTGTTTCATTCAGCTTGCTTTCTCTGTTACAAGCACAGTATATATAACAAACTTTACAAAGTTTTGTTTTCCTGATCCTATAGTTTCAGGCTTATTGGATAAATATGGAAAGCTATTTCTATTCAGATACAATCACACGTTTACAAGGATTCTAGGATATATTTTTACAGCTAACATCAGAGATACAGTAGGACTTAATTACTGGAAATCCAACTTGGAGATAATTACTTAGACTTGTCAACAGAACATGTTGTGGTTAGAATTTAAGGGAACAATCCATGTTTAATCACATGACACAATTTCTATCTGAAATCTTTGGTGGGTACGTAAAACTCTCACTTTCTGTGAAAACCTTTGCTAATGGCCTTCACTATAGTCCTTTTTCCTATAGTTTTTGTGTTCATAATTTTTTCTCTTTTTTAATAAAATATCAACTACATATATATAAAACCAACAACTATAGTCCTTGTCCTGACATGGTTTTTTTTTTTTTTTTTTTTTTTTTTTTTAACGTTGGCACAATAGGCAACAGAAAAGTAAAGCTGTAAGAAGAATCGAATGTTCTATCTTACAGACAGAAGAGTAAGGACAAGTGATTAATTTCCACTAGATGACAAATTTACTACTCGGCTAAGCCCCACAAACTTTCGATGAGAGACAAGAATATCCTGATGGAACCTTAATTTTGACACAAGAGAATTTGAAGTACAGATTCGACCCTGCTGTCCCTACCTGCCCATGCACATATTTTGTGCTTTATTTATCAATTCCCTGTCCTTAAATTCTGGAACTTAATCAAAATAGCTCATCTTCCCAACAAAACTTTTTAATTATTGGACTTGTTTTAATTTATCAGATGAGATTGTAAGTTTATAAACCATCACGTATGTCATGCATTCTGATTCATTTTTTATCAATGAACTCCTAGATATTGCGTTTTTTCAGATTTTCTTTAACAGTTAATTGTTTATTCTATAGATAAAATATTTGAATTTAAGATATCTTGAAATAAATAAATAAAATTGATGTACATAATCTTTAATTTTTTTATATTCTAGATATGATCCCCATTTATATTAAAACATTTCTATGGTTTCATGTGTTGGAGATGTTTTAGATTGCAATATTTTTTAGTTTAAATTAAAAATTTAAAGTATGATGAATAAAAATATTATGTAAGCTTATAAATCAAAGTAAAGTGTTGCGTGTACTTGTATATGACATAGAGTTAAAAAAAAAAATTAACTCGTATATATACCACTACTAGAATTTCATAATTTACCGATGGAATATTTTGTTGGTAGTTAGAATATTTTTAACAATCATTTACTTCTAAATAGAGATTTATGAGATTTTTAACTGGTGATTCGTGTGGATTATTGTTGGAAGCTGAATAATTGAACGACTTGTGGTTTCCAACAACCCAGCTTTTAAAAAATCATTTAAAGCCGAAGAAGATCAAATCTTTAGGTAATAAATCTCTAAACAACTCTTGTTCTGTTTAACGGGATTCTAGGGACTCCCGAGTAATTTTATTTTATTATTTCCGCGGCATGTATGATATCTAAGAACCCAACAGTGCTATCAAAGCCTTCGTTAGACAATTAGGGTTATCATTTGCTTATTTTAATTATTATTGGTGTTAATTTCGAATTAATTTTATGTGCAAAAATTATTTTTTAAAAATTTGTTTTTTCTCTCATGATTTTCTCGACAAAAAAATTAGCTACTATTCGAGCCAGATTTGGCAAAAATTATAAATATATTGATAGATCACTAATGTCTATGGAAAGGCTCACGTGATGGTTGTGTAAGTGATTTTTAGACTTGAGATCACTAAGTTATCTTATATAAAGAATGCTATGCTTTGATAATGTTACATGTTATCTTCATTGAGATAATAAAGGGGTAGACATTGAGTATAACATGAACTAAATGATGGTACTTGAGTTATTAAAAGAAGATTCATCACACTAGGTGAATTAGAAAAAATATTTCATCTATTCTCAAATAGTATTGATTGATAAATTCTTGGCTAAGATGGAATAAAAATTGAAAAGAATTTCAAATCTTATTCAAACGATCAATGACTATAATGTAGAGAACAAACATGATTTAACATGGCAGACATACTTCATGTTTTAATATTAAATCGGAATATTATTGATGAAAGGATATTAATTACACTTAGAAACCGATCAATGAAAGGTTAAATCAAATCACTAATAATTTTTTTAATATTTAGGGATTATGAGACCTTGCTAAACGATGTACCTGATCGTCAAATATAAATTAATTAATTTTTGAATTGATAATAAATTAAATTGTTTAAGTTATTTAATTCTATTTAATTACAATTAGAATTTATATTTGAGTCAATACATTAGAAACCTAATGAGTCACATATATTAAGAACCATTAGTTAATTAGAAATTAAATTGGGATGATTTAATTACGTATGATTTGATTAAAATATATTTTAGAAATTAAGGACTATAGTTAATTAATACATGGATTATATTTCTAGACGTAGAAAAATTATGTAAGGACTTGATTGAGTTAATTTCTAAAATTGTCTTGAATTAATAAATGAATATTATTCAAGGGGCAAATTGATATTTTGCTAATTTATAGGGTTTTCAATATTTCTTTATAAATAATAAGTTATGCCTCTTATTTTTATATGGTTGTCTGTTAGGAAAAAAAATTATGTAAGTCATAAAATAAAGAGTTAACACTCTAGGCATAACAATCCATCTCTTCTAAATAAGGATTTATGAGATTTTTCACTGATGATTCAAGAGGATTACCCTTAGAGGTCGAACAATTGAACAACTTGTGGTTTGCGACAACCTAACTTTTAAAGAAGTATTCAAAGTCGAAAAAGACCAAATATTCAGGTAGTAAATCTCTAAATAACTCTAAATTTGTGTAACAAAATCCTAGAAACTTTCAAATAATTTTATTTTATTATTTTTTCTTGATATATAATACTCAAAAACCCAATATGCCACCATCACGAATGTTGTTACTTATTTTTGGACCCCACGTGCTGAAGATGGTGTGTACCCCTTGTCGCACGTCAAAATCCGCGCGGCATCCGCTGGCGATTTTTTTTTTATTTGTGGTTTGCTTGGTTCTTTGGAGTCGCCACCTAGTATTATGGTCACTAGGAACCTATGGTCTTCGAGAGTCCGAGTAAGGGACTGGTTGTGCAAGGGGAAGACGCATCACCCCTTGTGCACCCTACCTAAGGTAAGCTGCATTGTTGTTTGATTATTTTTTTCTAGGTCGAGTTTCTATTCATTGGTCTTTTCTAAGGTTCAAGGCGATCTCCCTTCGTGAGGGAATCTCAACCTTATTGGGTTAAATCCTAACCGTTCTAAAGTCTAAATTTTAGGATTGCATTTATTTACCCCTTGTATCTTTAATACCTGAAGGTGTACTTTATCGTGTAATTTTACACCCCACAAATATTAAAGTCTACATCTGGATCCTAGAAAAAAAGGGTTGGAAAAAGGTTTTTGATATTTTGGCCAAACCCTAATGGATGATCATAAACTAGTTATGATATCCATTTTTTGGATTTTTAAAACATGAGAAAGATGCAATTTTTTTTTATTTTGTTTTTGAAAACAAACATGCTTGGAAAATTATTTAGGACTTGGCCGTATGCAATAAAATATTTTTTTCCCTTTTTGAAATTTTTCTTTTTTTTTTGAAATATTTTGGAGAAAACCGGGTATTTTAATACCGGACTTGTATCTTACAATGTAAGTATACAACCCAATATCAAGCAAACTTGGTAGAAAAATATTTAAGAAAATCACAAATTTTTGAAATGATTTTTTAAAATTTAGATTTTTTTTAATTTTTGAAATTTTTTTTGGAAAAAAAGGATATAATACACTTGCATGAACAGTAGACATGAATTATAATTCACGTCTACTGTTCATGCGTGAACAGTAGACGTGAATTATAATTCACGTCCACTTTGTCACTCGGTGAACGAGACGGCGAAGAAGAAGCGGAAGGGGAGGAGAGAATTACCTGGCGTGGAGGAGTTGGCGGCCCGGGCGGCGGCGCGGTGCAAGCCTGGAGGTGGTGAGGCCGGCGGCGTGCACCGGTCACGCTTGGAAGAAAGAAGGAAACGAGTCCTGCAGAGGAGAAGGAAAGCTCACGGCTGGAGCTGTTGGTGTGGCTGAGGAGAGAACTGCTACCCCGGGCCCTTTGGGAAGGAAGAGAGCTTCGGAAAGGTGGTGGATGCTAGCTCTGTCTTGCGCCGCTTGGAGTCACGGTGGCGAGGAGAAGATTTTTACGAGAGGAGAGAGGGAGAGAAGCGGTGCAACTGTCACGTGAGATGGTTTTATGGCTACCGGAGGTGGGGATGATGGTGAGAAGCCGGGTGATGAAGGTGGTGGTGGCTGAAGGCCACGGTGGAGAGAGAAAGCGAGAAAAAGGATTGTTTGCGGGGAAAAATGAATACGAAAGGCTGGTTTTCGGCCAACTTTGAGCTCGCTTTTTTTCGTCCTCTGAGCATGAAATTGGATCCTATTTATAGGGCTGGAAAGAGGGTAATCTTTTATTCAACGGGAAAAAAGTCTCAGCCCTTGATTCGACTCGAGGAATCCACGTCGTTGGCTCAAAGTGTGCACCTCGAACCGCCAAATTTGGCAATCCAAGGCTGCAGACGAACGAAGTGGCCACTTTGGGCCAATAAACGGAGCCATTGCAAAGTTTTTCGACCCGACCGGACCATTCTCGAGGATAAAGGGGTTTTAGGTGGACATTTTGGTGCACGCGTTGTCGGATTTGGAGGCCAAACGAGGTAGAAAATGCGCTGGAAAGCCGCTACTCGGGCGGCTTTGTGGGGAAGAAGATGAACAGTGACCGGGCGACGCGTCGCCCGGTCCCGCCCCTTTTTTTTTTTTTTTTTTTTTTGTTTTTGTTTTTTAACGCATGAAACGGCGTCGTTTTTCCCAAAACGCGCCGTTTCATTTAAATGAAAACTGGCGCCAAAGTGCCATATTTCACATCAATCCTTCCTCTTGCGCGCGTTTTGCATTTTGGTCCTTGGTCTCGGATTGCTTCAATTAAGTCCCTAATTGGCCTATTAAAAATTTAATTATGTTATTGGACTTAATTTTTATGCAAATTCGTCCAATAATCATTTAATTTGACCTTAAATTTGCATTTTTTTCGATTTTGGGTACAAAGGGGCGCCGAAAGGCCTTGAATTTCTTCCGAAAATTGCATATTGATTTCTACCTATTTTGCCTATTTTTCTTGATCAACTTTCTCCACGTTGCCAGCCTTTATTTTATTTTTATTTTTTTTTATTTTGAAAGAAAAAAAAGAATTTTGGGGAATCACCCAAAATTGGGTGATGACACCCCTTTTGAACCAAGTGCAGGAGTGTAGCTCATGTTTGCTGGAAAATTGACAAAAGCGGAGCAGAAAGAAATATTTTTTCAAACCCTGTTTAAGTTGTTTTCTACTCTTTTTATCCTCCCCCTTTGCTGCCAAAAGCGTCAGGTTTCTTAGGCTGATAAGGAGTCTTCATATAAATCCCTCAGAATTTGCATTCTAAAAAAACTAATTTCTGCTGCTGTCGCAATTTTATGTTCCAACTTAGGCTTGGATTTTGACTTGGTTTCATGCAATATCTGATCATCCCAGCTATATTCTGTCACTCATGACATGTTGAAGAATTGACCTACACCTTTATTGGGTCCTAGGGATCGCTGTTCTTATGGTAGACTCTTAGTCAAATTGGGATGCTCGACATTGTCGGTTTCCTGAATCAGATCAGGAGATCCTTTTGATCAACCAGGTTGCGGCTAGATTCTGTTCTTCAAAATGAATTCATCTCACTTTGAACCCTTCATAAAAGTTGTAGACCTGTACGCATAAATGAATTTAGGTTTTTGAATCACCTGATTTCGATATCAGGAGCTCAAGATATTCCCATGTAAATATCTAATGAGAAAATAGAGAATTCTGCCGCGAGAAGGATTCTGACCCGAGTTTTGCACTAAAGACTCTACTTCCATCACAATTTTGTTGTTGTTCTTAGTTCATATTCTCAGTCATATCGGAATGCTCGGCATTGTCAGTTTCTGAATCAAATCAGGAGATCATTTTTGACCAACCAGATTGCGGCCAGATTCTGTTCTTTAAAACAATTTTATCTCGCTTCAAATCCTTCATAAAATTTGTATTCCTGAACGCATAGATAAATTTGGGCTTTTGAATCACTTGATTTAGATATCAGAAGCTCAAGATATTCCCGTTTGAATATCTAGTGTGAAAGCATAGAATCCTATTGTGAGAAGAGTTCCAGCCCGAGTTTGTTTGCAATTCTGTTCTTCAAAAGGATTTTATCTCACTTTGGATCCTTCATGAAAGTTGTAATCCTGTATGTGTAGATGAATTTGAGCTTTTGAATTGCTTGATTTTGATATCAGAAGCCAAGATATTCCCATTTGAATTTCTAGTGAGAAAGCAGGGAATCCTGCCGCGAGAATGGTTCTAGCTCGCAGGTCTGATTCGAGGGATTACGGGCCGATTTGGACTTTTTTTTTTGAGGGACTGAATTGAAAAGTGTTAAAATGAGGGATTTAACTGAAGATTAAAATTAGAAGGAACCCAAAATTAATTACGTTGCATGCAGAACAAACCAATGTTCTGCACGCAACGAACCCGGCAACAAGCCCCGCCAGTTTTTTTTCATCTTTGGTCCAAAGGCAACAACTTTGAACACCTAGGCCAGCTGTGGAAGAACGCAGAGGAGAGCTGCACCATCATTTAATGGCTGAGATTCTACACGTGGAGAATAATTACCAAGATCACAAAATCAATCAGAATATTTGGCTTCCTAATTTGCTTTATTCGATTGCAAGCCACCCGCGATTGTGTCCCCAGATGTTTTTCCTAAATAGAGCTATATTAGGCTATATATAAGCCTCCTCTACTGACCTAAAAAAGGGACGAAAAAAAAGAGACGAGAAAAGGAGGAGAGGAGGAGAAGAAACGAGGAATTCTGCAGCAAATAAAGAGGAGGCGCTGCTGCTAAAGAAAGGGGGATTCGTTTTGTCAAGGAGAGACCTGCAGAAACGAGGGAGATCTGCAGCATGTAGAGAGGGAGTTTTCCTTTGATCTTGGGGGGGGGGGGGGGGGGGACTACTGTCTAAACCGTCACTGAACGGGGAAGAAAAGACAGAAGAGAAACAAGAGAGAGGCAGACAACACTAAGCAGAAAGAAAAAAGAAAAGACAGCGAGAGGAAAGAACAGCGCAGATAACAGGGGATCAGAGGGGTTTCTTTCTTTCATCCTTTCGTCATTGTGAAAGAAAAGAAAACAGAAAACAGAACAGAGGAGAGGGAGAGAAGAGAAACGGAAGCAAAACAAAGAAACAAAAACACAGGAGAACGCCAGACGAACGCAGACAGTGGAGGACTGAAAGAGTCGGGGTGGCCAGTGGACCAGGTAAGCCGTGTCTCTACTCTCCCAGTTTTTGCATTTTGCATGTTAAGAGATTGGCACTATGCTTAGTTGCATTTGTTACAGTTCAAGTGAAATTTAATTCACTTGAACAGTAATCAGGGAAAGCAAATTCACTTGAACGTGTATTTATTTTGTTTTTTTTTATTCCCAGCTTTTGCATGCATTCTTAATTGCATTTGTTACTGTTCAAGTGAAGCTTTTGCATGCATTCTTAATTGCATTTGTTACTGTTCAAGTGAAATTTTAGTAACCGTAGCTAGAGAAGGCAAAATCACTTGAACGTGTATTTATTTTGTTTTTTTTTTCTTTGTGTTATTTTTATATTATAAAGATACAAATCTCGTATTTAGAATACTCGATTTTCAATGCAAATACGGCAAATATACATATATATAAAAAATATTTTCATGCATACAACTAATATCGGTGTGACAAGAAATTTAATATTTACGTGGGAATATCTTGAGTTTCTGATATCGAAGGGGTACACATCATTTTCAGCAAACATGAGCTACACTCCTGCACTTGGTTTAAAAGGAGTACTCACCATTTTTAGCACATGACTCAATTTTCAATGCAAATGCGGCAAATATACATATATATAAAAAATATTTTCATGCATACGGCTAATACCGGTGCGACAAGAAATTTAATATTTACATGGGAATATCTTGAGCTTCTGATATCGAAGAGGTACATATCATTTCAGCAAACATGAGCTACACTCCTGCACTTGATTTAAAAGGAGTACTCACCATTTTTAGCACATGGATCTTAAAAATAGGTAACAACAACGAATACCACAGTTCTGCTGGGGTACACCACGATTATGCTATTTAAGCCGAACTAGCCTTCCCCTGTTATCTTTTGTGGCTTGCAACTTTCCACTCCACTTGAAAGTATATTGTTTGCTTTCCAAGGAAATGAATGCAGATAGCTCAGAAGTGAACATTCTGATAGAGGCTTAATTAAAGTCAGGTGCCAGTTTGGGATAAGACCCAGGTCGGCATGAAATAAGAATCAGGACCATAACGCCATAGAGTGAGCAAAGTTGGCAACACAGAGTCTAATTTTTAGTTAGGAAAACATTGCCAGTGATCTGCAAGCCTGTAATAAAAATGTAATCCAGGCAAGGATACCATAAATAGAAAATATAGACATCTACTACAGGTGGAGTATATGAACTGGACTGAGCTTAATTCAAAATCTTTTATGATTTTCTCTGTTGTAAAGGCTGGATGACACCATACTAGCCCCCAGGTAATTAAACTAACACCATAATACTTGAAAAAACTTGCCAAGGCTATGGCCAGTTTGTATTGGGATTAATCCAGGTTAAAAATCGGGATTTTCACTTAGAGCCCTGATATTGAGACTGGGATCCTCAGATGATACCTGTATTGTGTTGGGATCCAGGCAAAATTAGAATAAATTTAAAAGAGAACACATAGTTAGAGGCAACTTTTGTGTGTAAAGGTGACCTGATTCTCCTGCAATACCACCTTCATACGTCTGACAGCTAAAGTTGGATATCAGAAAGAAAGACGTTTAGTTGCTTACACCATCAAGAAATTATATAAACAGAAGGTAAGTGTTATACTTTGAGGAATTAATCTTGTATGAAAATAGAAAAACTATACACTATCTCTTGTCAGAATAGTCACCGGCATAAAAGAGTATTTTGAAACAACGCATATCTAAGGAGAAATTAAGTAGTGTAACTGAAGCAACCTCATCATCCACAAATTAATCGCCACCTATTGATGCAAGCACAGATGATGCCCATCTTCTCTCCGGCACAACTGGCAAATGACGCAGCCCAGCTTTGCCATCGTACCATTCATATAGACCACTGTAAAGATTCATTTGTCTATGAAATCAAATAAATTTTTTCTGTAACAGCTGTAGGGAATTCCGACCGGTGATGTTCTGATATTTGCCCATTGGAGGCTAAGCACACTGACACAATATTTAACGTGGTTCGGCAAACCGCCTACATCCACGGGAGAAGCCATTGCATTATATAGGGAGAGAACAAGATTTACAACAATAGAGGAAGAGGAATCATCCCCTCTTTGGCAACTCTCAACCTCACTCTATTTCTCTCTTTTCAGTGCTGCAATGGCAGCTACTGCTGGCTTTGGCAGTCCACTCTCTCCTACATCTCTCACATCTTTGGCTATACTTTCCTTCTCTTTACTCTCTCATTTTGCTCTCTAACATATGCCTCTATTTATAGGCATCCATGGCAGCTCCTCTTACTCTTTTGTCAATAATGGTGGCTACCAAACTTACCAAACTTTGACATTAGACAATGGTTGTTGGCTGCCACCAACAACCCACCATTGCAGCCATCTTCTTTGACAATGGCAACCACATAATTGGCAATATTCCAACAATCACCCCCTTTGCCATTTATGTGGGCAATTGTTCTCTTGCTTCTTCAAAGACACGCTTGCATCCTGCAGCTCTTCCAAGCTTACCATTCCGAGAGCGTCTTTGGCCAAGTTTCCAGGTACTTGCCAAACCTTTCAATCACAGAGTCACCCAAGCACCCCTTTGCTCACTCCAAAGGATCACTTCAACCAGATGGTTTGTCACATCTCATCTGAAGAGTGTTAACGCTTGTCTCTGGAACAACATTCCCTTCAAGCATATCAACCATACTTGGCCCGAAATGATTTATCAAGCCTTACACCAAGGCTTACAACACCCCCTCAAACGGATATTTCCAAGTGCGACGGTCATTGAGTATTTCAATGTGATCACGAGCTCACCACTCTTCCAAGAGTCTACTCATCCCGGAGTTGCGTCGCCCTCTGTTCCACCGTAGGAACCACGCCTTACTTCTCCGTGAGTCTTCCGCTCTTAGTCTCAAGAGTCTAGGTAGCTCTCCACCTTTAACCATGGGGGCAGCCCATTAAAGGTTGATCCATCTCTGTCTTCATACTCTGAGTATTACAATGCCATTACTGAGCTCACCACCTTGACAAGAGTCAACTTGTTCCTGGAACCTGCGCATGCCCTCTGCTCCTTCATAGCAGTCGCGTCTTAATGCTCCACAAGTCATCCACTTATTGTCCAAGGCAAATGTCTTCTAGCTCATTGATCTTTAGCATGAGGGCAATATCCATGAAATTCAATCCTGCATTTGTCTCCATACTCATCATAGCCACTTCATTGGCTATACACTTGTCCACTTATATCCAGCCATCACATTGGCTCGGGGCGTTCCGAAATTGGGCTCCTATCATGGCCCTCACACCTTCTCCCGAGGTGTCTCTGCCCGTCGTCATGAGACGGTCCGAACTTGGACTCATATCATGGTCCTCACACCTTCTCCCGAGGTGTCTCCGCTTGTCGTCATGAGACGGTCCGAACTTGGACTCATATCATGGTCCTCACACCTTCCATCCGAGGTGTCTCCGCCTGTCGTCATGAGACGGTCTGAACATGGACTCATATCATGGTCCTCACACCTTCTATCCGAGGTGTCTCCGTCTGTCGTCATGAGACGGTCTGAACTTGGACTCATATCATGGTCCTCACACCTTCCATCCGAGGTGTCTCCGCCTGTCGTCATGAGACGATCTGAACATGGACTCGTTTTATGGCCCACACACCTTCTGCCTGAGGTGTCTCCGCTCATCGTCATGTGGCGGTTTGTACTTGGGCTAGTTTCATGGCCCACACACCTTCTGCCTGAGGTGTCTCCGCTCATCGTTATGTGGCGGTTTGTACTTGGGCTCGTTTCATGGCCCACACACCTTCTGCCTGAGGTGTCTCCATCCATCATGAAACGGTCACATCCTCCTTCATCGGGGATGTCTCCAGTGGCTCCAAGATTCTCTACCACCATGTGGACTTGGGAGAGATCACTCGCCACCGATCACATAGAAAGAGAGAGTTGCGGTGCACTCTTCGCAATCCTCCATCTCATTTTCTATGATTGGAGCTTCTATGCCTTTACGCTTGATAGCTCCACCCACACCAACTCTCTTTGGTGTCTTCGCCTTTAATCGGCGGTCGCACCCCCTTAATTATGTGCTTCTGTAACAGCTCATCTTTCCATCCTAGCATGCATTGGAAAGGTCCTCGCTTGTTGCCTTTATCAAGAGCACAAGAGACTTCCTGTTGTACAACTTTTTCACACGGTCTCCTCGCTCGAGCTTCATCTGGGAACTCTTCTTCTCCTTGCATCTCGTTGTCTCATTATAGTACCTCGTTGGATCCTACGGGTACTCTCGCACAATCTCCGTGTGCTCTCATGTAATTTCGGTTCTCCGATTTCTCCCTATTCTTTGCTTTTATGTTTGACAACAGCTCATCCCGTCATAACACCCGTCCAAGTCAAAATAGGGTGCCAATCTTTATCTCCTTGTATTTCTCTTCCATTATCGGGGTCTTCATCAATTCTCCATTCGAGAAATTACGGTCACCGAATCTAACTTCTTTGGAGAAATCACCACTCCATCGATCCTTGAACATACGGAACCCAACTGTTCCTTTGTGCCGTCATCTTGCTAGTCTTCAACAGGTTTCATTACAAACTGTTACATATACAAAAATAGTACTTGTGTGGATGATCCTTCAACTAAGCAAGTTCCCGGAAAGATTTGGAGGGGTCACACTAGTCCCGCTTTAAAACCCAATCTCCTAGACAGAACTTCTTAGAACGTATCTATCCACCGTACTTGCCTTTTCGTATATACAACCATTTGCTAGCTTTGTTGCGGCTTTCCTTCACAAGTGATCCGGGGTATCCCGTTTTATACCCGATTTCTCAACATCCGGCGAGACTACCAGTTCTTAGATTCGTCAAGATTGGTCTTCATCAATTTCCACTCTCCACCTCAAATCATCCACATGATCGGGTGTCCGAGTATCCCAATTTTGCCTTCCTTCAAGGCAATTAAAATTTCTCCCCACTTAGCAATTCAGCACATGTAATTGGGCAAACATGTGCACTTTCTCCTTCTTCATCTCCATCGACCACCATGATGACCTTCGGATGCCTCTTCATCGGGCAATCTCTTTCAATAATTCACCACCACCATTTTCAGTCTCAATCGCAATGATCGGACCGTACCATTGCATCCGGAACGATCAAATTAGGCTGGAAACAAGTCCGAAATCATCCAAATCGTATTTCGGACGGCTAAAATTTGATCAAAACAATTACGGCTCGATTAACGGCCCGATTCAATCTCGAGATCCGGTTGCATGAAGACTCGCTTGCACGTAATCTTCTCCTTCGGCTCGCGGCTTGGCTCGGCTCAACAACAGCTCGGCTCGGCTTGGCTCGGCTCACGGGCGATGACGTGGCGGGTGGGTCCTATTGTGCCGACGTGGCGGTGACCGGGCGCCGACATGGCATGCCTATTGTGCATGATGATGTCACAACTATGTCATGCTGACGTCATCTATATCCGGGTCAGTCACATGGGTTGGGTCATCTGGTATTCAGGCCGGGTCAACCCATCCGGGTGAAGAAGACGTGTGGGGCACGTCTGCGCGCGTGGGCAAACGCCTTGCCGGAGAGTGATGGAGAGTGCGGCCATGTCCGACGTCCGATTTTGACGTCGTTTTCAACAGTGGCTTCGTCTCTTCCTCCTCTACACGGTGGTATGGTCAAAACATAATTTTGACAACTTTCATTTTTGAGCAAAAATCAAACACCACTTCAAACCATATGCTCTGATACCAATTGTAGGGAATTCCGACCGGTGATGTTCTGATATTTGCCCATTGGAGGCTAAGCACACCGACACAATATTTAACGTGGTTCGGCAAACCGCCTACATCCACGGGAGAAGCCATTGCATTATATAGGGAGAGAACAAGATTTACAACAATAGAGGAAGAGGAATCATCCCCTCTTTGGCAACTCTCAACCTCACTCTATTTCTCTCTTTTCGGTCTTGCCGCAATGGCAGCTTACTGCCGGCCGCCTTGGCGGCCCACTCTCTCCTACATCTCTCACATCTTTGGCTATACTTTCCTTCTCTTTACTCTCTCATTTTGCTCTCTAACATATGCCTCTATTTATAGGCATCCATGGCAGCTCCTCTTACTCTTTTGTCAATAATGGTGGCTACCAAACTTACCAAACTTTGACATTAGACAATGGTTGTTGGCCGCCACCAACAACCCACCATTGCAGCCATCTTCTTTGACAATGGCAACCACATAATTGGCAATATTCCAACAATCACCCCCTTTGCCATTTATGTGGGCAATTGTTCTCTTGCTTCTTCAAAGACACGCTTGCATCCCGCAGCTCTTCCAAGCTTACCATTCCGAGAACGTCTTTGGCCAAGTTTCCGGTACTTGCCAAACCTTTCAATCACGAGTCACCCAAGCACCCCTTTGCTCACTCCAAAGGATCACTTCAACCGAGATGGTTTGTCACATCTCATCCGAAGAGTGTTAACGCTTGTCTCCCGGAACAACATTCCCTTCAAGCATATCAACCATACTTGGCCCGAAATGATTTATCAAGCCTTACACCAAGGCTTACAACACCCCCTCAAACGGATATTTCCAAGTGCGACAGTCATTGAGTATTTCAATGTGATCACGAGCTCACCACTCTTCCAAGAGTCTACTCATCCCGGAGTTGCGTCGCCTCTCTGTCCACCGTAGGAACCACGCCTTACTTCTCCGTGAGTCTTCCGCTCTTAGTCTCAAGAGTCTAGGTAGCTCTCCACCTTTAACCATGGGGCGCCCATTAAAGGTTGATCCATCTCTGTCTTCATACTCGAGTATTACAATGCCATTACCGAGCTCACCACCTTGACAAGAGTCAACTTGTTCCCGGGAACCCGCGCATGCCCTCTCGCTCCTTCATAGCAGCCGCGTCTTAATGCTCCACAAGTCATCCACTTATTGTCCAAGGCAAATGTCTTCTAGCTCATTGATCTTTAGCATGAGGGCAATATCCATGAAATTCAATCCTGCATTTGTCTCCATACTCATCATAGCCACTTCATTGGCTATACACTTGTCCACTTATATCCAGCCATCACATTGGCTCTGGGGCGTTCTGAAATTGGGCTCCTATCATGGCCCTCACACCTTCTCCCGAGGTGTCTCCGCTGTCGTCATGAGACGGTCGAACTTGGACTCATATCATGGTCCTCACACCTTCTCCTGAGGTGTCTCCGCCTGTCGTCATGAGACGGTCTGAACTTGGACTCATATCATGGTCCTCACACCTTCCATCCGAGGTGTCTCCGCCTGTCGTCATGAGACGGTCTGAACATGGACTCATATCATGGTCCTCACACCTTCTATCCGAGGTGTCTCCGTCTGTCGTCATGAGACGGTCTGAACTTGGACTCATATCATGGTCCTCACACCTTCCATCCGAGGTGTCTCCGCCTGTCGTCATGAGACGATCTGAACATGGACTCGTTTTATGGCCCACACACCTTCTGCCTGAGGTGTCTCCGCTCATCGTCATGTGGCGGTTTGTACTTGGGCTAGTTTCATGGCCCACACACCTTCTGCCTGAGGTGTCTCCGCTCATCGTTATGTGGCGGTTTGTACTTGGGCTCGTTTCATGGCCCACACACCTTCTGCCTGAGGTGTCTCCATCCATCATGAAACGGTCACATCCTCCTTCATCGGGGATGTCTCCAAGTGGCTCCAAGATTCTCTACCACCATGTGGACTTGGGAGAGATCACCGCCACCGATCACATAGAAAGAGAGAGTTGCGGTGCACTCTTCGCAATCCTCCATCTCATTTTCTATGATTGGAGCTTCTATGCCTTTCGCGTGATAGCTCCACCCACACCAACTCTCTTTGGTGTCTTCGCCTTTAATCGGCGGTCGCACCCCCTTAATTATGTGCTTCGCAACGGCTCATCTTTCCATCCTAGCATGCATTGGAAAGGTCCTCGCTTGTTGCCTTTATCAAGAGCACAAGAGACTTCCTGTTGTACAACTTTTTCACACGGTCTACGCTCCGAGCTTCATCTCGGGAACTCTTCTTCTCCTTGCATCTCGTTGTCTCATTATAGTACCTCGTTGGATCCTACGGGTACTCCCGCACAATCTCCGTGTGCTCTCATGTAATTTCGGTTCTCCAGATTTCTCCCTATTCTTTGCTTTTATGTTTGACAACAGCTCATCCCGTCACAACACTCCGTCCAAGTCAAAATAGGGTGCCAATCTTTATCTCCTTGTATTTCTCTTCCATTATCGGGTCTTCATCAATTCTCCATTCGAGAAATTACAGTCACCGAATCTAACTTCTTTGGAGAAATCACCACTCCATCGATCCTTGAACATACGGAACCCAACTGTTCCTTTGTGCCGTCATCTTGCTAGTCTTCAACAGTTTCATTACAAACTGTTACATATACAAAAATAGTACTTGTGTGGATGATCCTTCAACTAAGCAAGTTCCCGGGAAAGATTTGGAGGGGTCACACTAGTCCCGCTTAAAACCCAATCTCCTAGACAGAACTTCTTAGAACGTATCTATCCACCGTACTGCCTTTTCGTATATACAACCATTTGCTAGCTTTGTTGTGGCTTTCCTTCACAAGTGATCCGGGGTATCCCGGTTTTATACCCGATTTCTCAACATCTGGCGAGACTACCAGTTCTTAGATTCGTCAAGATTGGTCTTCATCAATTTCCACTCTCCACCTCAAATCATCCACATGATCGGGTGTCCAGAGTATCCCAATTTTGCCTTCCTTCAAGGCAATTAAAATTTCTCCCCACTTAGCAATTCAGCACATGTAATTGGGCAAACATGTGCACTTTCTCCTTCTTCATCTCCATCGACCACCATGATGACCTTCGATGCCTCTTCATCGGGCAATCTCTTTCAATAATTCACCACCACCATTTTCAGTCTCAATCGCAATGATCGGACCGTACCATTGCATCCGAACGATCAAATTAGTCTGGAAACAAGTCCGAAATCATCCAAATCGTATTTCGAGACGGCTAAAATTTGATCAAAACAATTCTGGCCGATTAACGGCCCGCATTCAATCTCGATCCGGTTGCATGAAGACTCTGCTGCACGTAATCTTCTCCTTCGGCTCGCGGCTTGGCTCGGCTCAACAACAGCTCGGCTCAGCTTGGCTCGGCTCACGGCTGATGACGTGGCAGGTGGGTCCTATTGTGCTGACGTGGCAGCTGACTGGGCGCTGACATGGCATGCCTATTGTGCATGATGATGTCACAACTATGTCATGCTGACGTCATCTATATCCGGGTCGAGTCACATGGGTTGGGTCATCTGGTATTCAGGCCGGGTCAACCCATCCGGGTGAAGAAGACGTGTGGGGCACGTCGCGCGCGTGGGCAAACGCCTTGCCGGAGAGTGATGGAGAGTGCGGCCATGTCCGACGTCCGATTTTGACGTCGTTTTCAACAAAGGGCTTCGTCTCTTCCTCCTCTACACGGTGGTATGGTCAAAACATAATTTTGACAACTTTCATTTTTGAGCAAAAATCAAACACCACTTCAAACCATATGCTCTGATACCAATTGTAGGGAATTCCGACCGGTGATGTTCTGATATTTGTCCATTGGAGGCTAAGCACACCGACACAATATTTAACGTGGTTCGGCAAACCGCCTACATCCACGGGAGAAGCCATTGCATTATATAGGGAGAGAACAAGATTTACAACAATAGAGGAAGAGGAATCATCCCCTCTTTGGCAACTCTCAACCTCACTCTATTTCTCTCTTTTCGGTCTTTGCAATGGCAGCCTTCTGCTGGCCGCCTTGGCGTCCACTCTCTCCTACATCTCTCACATCTTTGGCTATACTTTCCTTCTCTTTACTCTCTCATTTTGCTCTCTAACATATGCCTCTATTTATAGGCATCCGTGGCAGCTCCTCTTACTCTTTTGTCAATAATGGTGGCTACCAAACTTACCAAACTTTGACATTAGACAATGGTTGTTGGCGCCACCAACAACCCACCATTGCAGCCATCTTCTTTGACAATGGCAACCACATAATTGGCAATATTCCAACAATCACCCCCTTTGCCATTTATGTGGGCAATTGTTCTCTTGCTTCTTCAAAGACACGCTTGCATCCCGCAGCTCTTCCAAGCTTACCATTCCGAGAGCGTCTTTGGCCAAGTTTCCAGTGTACTTGCCAAACCTTTCAATCACGTAGTCACCCAAGCACCCCTTTGCTCACTCCAAAGGATCACTTCAACCGAATGGTTTGTCACATCTCATCCCAAGAGTGTTAACGCTTGTCTCCGGAACAACATTCCCTTCAAGCATATCAACCATACTTGGCCCGAAATGATTTATCAAGCCTTACACCAAGGCTTACAACACCCCCTCAAACGGATATTTCCAAGTGCGACAGTCATTGAGTATTTCAATGTGATCACGAGCTCACCACTCTTCCAAGAGTCTACTCATCCCGGAGTTGCGTCGCCTCTCGTTCCACCGTAGGAACCACGCCTTACTTCTCCGTGAGTCTTCCGCTCTTAGTCTCAAGAGTCTAGGTAGCTCTCCACCTTTAACCATGGGGGCGCCCATTAAAGGTTGATCCATCTCTCGTCTTCATACTCGAGTATTACAATGCCATTACCGAGCTCACCACCTTGACAAGAGTCAACTTGTTCTCGGAACCCGCGCATGCCCTCTCGCTCCTTCATAGCAGTCGCGTCTTAATGCTCCACAAGTCATCCACTTATTGTCCAAGGCAAATGTCTTCTAGCTCATTGATCTTTAGCATGAGGGCAATATCCATGAAATTCAATCCCGCATTTGTCTCCATACTCATCATAGCCACTTCATTGGCTATACACTTGTCCACTTATATCCAGCCATCACATTGGCTCGGGGCGTTCCGAAATTGGGCTCCTATCATGGCCCTCACACCTTCTCCCGAGGTGTCTCCCGCTCGTCGTCATGAGACGGTCCGAACTTGGACTCATATCATGGTCCTCACACCTTCTCCCCGAGGTGTCTCCGCTGTCGTCATGAGACGGTCCGAACTTGGACTCATATCATGGTCCTCACACCTTCCATCCGAGGTGTCTCCGCCTGTCGTCATGAGACGGTCCGAACATGGACTCATATCATGGTCCTCACACCTTCTATCCGAGGTGTCTCCGTCCGTCGTCATGAGACGGTCCGAACTTGGACTCATATCATGGTCCTCACACCTTCCATCCGAGGTGTCTCCGCTCGTCGTCATGAGACGATCCGAACATGGACTCGTTTTATGGCCCACACACCTTCCTGCCCGAGGTGTCTCCGCTAATCGTCATGTGGCGGTTTGTACTTGGGCTAGTTTCATGGCCCACACACCTTCTCGCCGAGGTGTCTCCGCTCATCGTTATGTGGCGGTTTGTACTTGGGCTCGTTTCATGGCCCACACACCTTCTGCCTGAGGTGTCTCCATCCATCATGAAACGGTCACATCCTCCTTCATCGGGGATGTCTCCAAGTGGCTCCAAGATTCTCTACCACCATGTGGACTTGGGAGAGATCACCGCCACCGATCACATAGAAAGAGAGTTGCGGTGCACTCTTCGCAATCCTCCATCTCATTTTCTATGATTGGAGCTTCTATGCCTTTCGCTTGATAGCTCCACCCACACCAACTCTCTTTGGTGTCTTCGCCTTTCATCGGCGGCCGCACCCCCTTAATTATGTGCTTCGCAATGACTCATCTTTCCATCCTAGCATGCATTGGAAAGGTCCTCGCTTGTTGCCTTTATCAAGAGCACAAGAGACTTCCTGTTGTACAACTTTTTCACACGTCTCCGCTCTCCGAGCTTCATCTCGGGAACTCTTCTTCTCCTTGCATCTCGTTGTCTCATTATAGTACCTCGTTGGATCCTACGGGTACTCCTGCACAATCTCCGTGTGCTCTCATGTAATTTCGGTTCTCCAGATTTCTCCCTATTCTTTGCTTTTATGTTTGACAACAGCTCATCCTGTCACAACACCTGTCCAAGTCAAAATAGGGTGCCAATCTTTATCTCCTTGTATTTCTCTTCCATTATCAGGGTCTTCATCAATTCTCCATTCGAGAAATTACAGTCACCGAATCTAACTTCTTTGGAGAAATCACCACTCCATCGATCCTTGAACATACGGAACCCAACTGTTCCTTTGTGCCGTCATCTTGCTAGTCTTCAACAGTTTCATTACAAACTGTTACATATACAAAAATAGTACTTGTGTGGATGATCCTTCAACTAAGCAAGTTCCCAGAAAGATTTGGAGGGGTCACACTAGTCCCGCTTTAAAACCCAATCTCCTAGACAGAACTTCTTAGAACGTATCTATCCACCGTCTTGCTTTTCGTATATACAACCATTTGCTAGCTTTGTTGCGGCTTTCCTTCACAAGTGATCTGGGGTATCCCGGTTTTATACCTGATTTCTCAACATCTGGCGAGACTACCAGTTCTTAGATTCGTCAAGATTGGTCTTCATCAATTTCCACTCTCCACCTCAAATCATCCACATGATCGGGTGTCCAGAGTATCCCAATTTTGCCTTCCTTCAAGGCAATTAAAATTTCTCCCCACTTAGCAATTCAGCACATGTAATTGGGCAAACATGTGCACTTTCTCCTTCTTCATCTCCATCGACCACCATGATGACCTTCGGATGCCTCTTCATCGGGCAATCTCTTTCAATAATTCACCACCACCATTTTCAGTCTCAATCGCAATGATCGGACCGTACCATTGCATCCGGAACGATCAAATTAGCTGGAAACAAGTCTGAAATCATCCAAATCGTATTTCGAGACGGCTAAAATTTGATCAAAACAATTCTCGCCCGATTAACGGCCCGATTCAATCTCAGATCCGGTTGCATGAAGACTCTGCTGCACAGAATCTTCTCCTTCGGCTCGCGGCTTGGCTCGGCTCAACAACAGCTCGGCTCAGCTTGGCTCGGCTCACGGCTGATGACGTGGCGGTGGGTCCTATTGTGCGACGTGGCGGTGACGATCAGGCGCCGACATGGCATGCCTATTGTGCATGATGATGTCACAACTATGTCATGCCGACGTCATCTATATCCGGGTCGGTCACATGGGTTGGGTCATCCGGTATTCAGGCCGGGTCAACCCATCCGGGTGAAGAAGACGTGTGGGGCACGTCTGCGCGCGTGGGCAAACGCCTTCTTGGGAGAGTGATGGAGAGTGCGGCCATGTCCGACGTCCGATTTTGACGTCGTTTTCAACAAGTGGCTTCGTCTCTTCCTCCTCTACACGGTGGTATGGTCAAAACATAATTTTGACAACTTTCATTTTTGAGCAAAAATCAAACACCACTTCAAACCATATGCTCTGATACCAATTGTAGGGAATTCCGACCGGTGATGTTCTGATATTTGCCCATTGGAGGCTAAGCACACTGACACAATATTTAACGTGGTTCGGCAAACCGCCTACATCCACGGGAGAAGCCATTGCATTATATAGGGAGAGAACAAGATTTACAACAATAGAGGAAGAGGAATCATCCCCTCTTTGGCAACTCTCAACCTCACTCTATTTCTCTCTTTTCGGTTTCCGCAATGGCGGCTTCTGCCGGCCGCCTTGGCATCCACTCTCTCCTACATCTCTCACATCTTTGGCTATACTTTCCTTCTCTTTACTCTCTCATTTTGCTCTCTAACATATGCCTCTATTTATAGGCATCCGTGGCAGCTCCTCTTACTCTTTTGTCAATAATGGTGGCTACCAAACTTACCAAACTTTGACATTAGACAATGGTTGTTGGTCGCCACCAACAACCCACCATTGCGCCATCTTCTTTGACAATGGCAACCACATAATTGGCAATATTCCAACAATCACCCCCTTTGCCATTTATGTGGGCAATTGTTCTCTTGCTTCTTCAGCACACGCTTGCATCCTGCAGCTCTTCCAAGCTTACCATTCCGAGAGCGTCTTTGGCCAAGTTTCCAGGACTTGCCAAACCTTTCAATCACGAGTCACCCAAGCACCCCTTTGCTCACTCCAAAGGATCACTTCAACCAGATGGTTTGTCACATCTCATCCGAAGAGTGTTAACGCTTGTCTCCGGAACAACATTCCCTTCAAGCATATCAACCATACTTGGCCCGAAATGATTTATCAAGCCTTACACCAAGGCTTACAACACCCCCTCAAACGGATATTTCCAAGTGCGACAGTCATTGAGTATTTCAATGTGATCACGAGCTCACCACTCTTCCAAGAGTCTACTCATCCTGGAGTTGCGTCTGCCCTCTGTTCCACCGTAGGAACCACGCCTTACTTCTCCGTGAGTCTTCCGCTCTTAGTCTCAAGAGTCTAGGTAGCTCTCCACCTTTAACCATGGGGGCAGCCCATTAAAGGTTGATCCATCTCTGTCTTCATACTCTGAGTATTACAATGCCATTACGAGCTCACCACCTTGACAAGAGTCAACTTGTTCCCGGAACCTGCGCATGCCCTCTCGCTCCTTCATAGCGCCGCGTCTTAATGCTCCACAAGTCATCCACTTATTGTCCAAGGCAAATGTCTTCTAGCTCATTGATCTTTAGCATGAGGGCAATATCCATGAAATTCAATCCCGCATTTGTCTCCATACTCATCATAGCCACTTCATTGGCTATACACTTGTCCACTTATATCCAACCATCACATTGGCTGGGGGCGTTCCGAAATTGGGCTCCTATCATGGCCCTCACACCTTCTCCTGAGGTGTCTCTGCCTGTCGTCATGAGACGGTCTGAACTTGGACTCATATCATGGTCCTCACACCTTCTCCTGAGGTGTCTCCGCCTGTCGTCATGAGACGGTCTGAACTTGGACTCATATCATGGTCCTCACACCTTCCATCCGAGGTGTCTCCGCCCTCGTCGTCATGAGACGGCCTCGAACATGGACTCATATCATGGTCCTCACACCTTCTATCCGAGGTGTCTCCGTCTGTCGTCATGAGACGGTCTGAACTTGGACTCATATCATGGTCCTCACACCTTCCATTCGAGGTGTCTCCGCTTGTCGTCATGAGACGATCCGAACATGGACTCGTTTTATGGCCCACACACCTTCGCCCGAGGTGTCTCCGCTCATCGTCATGTGGCGGTTTGTACTTGGGCTAGTTTCATGGCCCACACACCTTCCGCCCCGAGGTGTCTCCGCTCATCGTTATGTGGCGGTTTGTACTTGGGCTCGTTTCATGGCCCACACACCTTCTCGCCCGAGGTGTCTCCATCCATCATGAAACGGTCACATCCTCCTTCATCGGGGATGTCTCCAGGTGGCTCCAAGATTCTCTACCACCATGTGGACTTGGGAGAGATCACTGCCACTGATCACATAGAAAGAGAGAGTTGCGGTGCACTCTTCGCAATCCTCCATCTCATTTTCTATGATTGGAGCTTCTATGCCTTTCTGCTTGATAGCTCCACCCACACCAACTCTCTTTGGTGTCTTCGCCTTTCATCGGCGGTCGCACCCCCTTAATTAGGTGCTTCTGCAACAGCTCATCTTTCCATCCTAGCATGCATTGGAAAGGTCCTCGCTTGTTGCCTTTATCAAGAGCACAAGAGACTTCCTGTTGTACAACTTTTTCACACGCTCTGCTCTGAGCTTCATCTCGGGAACTCTTCTTCTCCTTGCATCTTTGTTGTCTCATTATAGTACCTCGTTGGATCCTACGGTACTCCTGCACAATCTCCGTGTGCTCTCATGTAATTTCGGTTCTCCGGATTTCTCCCTATTCTTTGCTTTTATGTTTGACAACAACTCATCCTGTCATAACACCTGTCCAAGTCAAAATAGGGTGCCAATCTTTATCTCCTTGTATTTCTCTTCCATTATCAGGGTCTTCATCAATTCTCCATTCGAGAAATTACAGTCACCGAATCTAACTTCTTTGGAGAAATCACCACTCCATCAGATCCTTGAACATACGGAACCCAACTGTTCCTTTGTGCCGTCATCTTGCTAGTCTTCAACAGTTTCATTACAAACTGTTACATATACAAAAATAGTACTGTGTGGATGATCCTTCAACTAAGCAAGTTCCCAGGAAAGATTTGGAGGGGTCACACTAGTCCCGCTTAAAACCCAATCTCCTAGACAGAACTTCTTAGAACGTATCTATCCACCGTACTGCCTTTTCGTATATACAACCATTTGCTAGCTTTGTTGTGGCTTTCCTTCACAAGTGATCTGGGGTATCCCGGTTTTATACCTGATTTCTCAACATCTGGCGAGACTACCAGTTCTTAGATTCGTCAAGATTGGTCTTCATCAATTTCCACTCTCCACCTCAAATCATCCACATGATCGGGTGTCCGAGTATCCCAATTTTGCCTTCCTTCAAGGCAATTAAAATTTCTCCCCACTTAGCAATTCAGCACATGTAATTGGGCAAACATGTGCACTTTCTCCTTCTTCATCTCCATCGACCACCATGATGACCTTCAGATGCCTCTTCATCGGGCAATCTCTTTCAATAATTCACCACCACCATTTTCAGTCTCAATCGCAATGATCGGACCGTACCATTGCATCCGGAACGATCAAATTAGTGGAAACAAGTCTGAAATCATCCAAATCGTATTTCAGACGGCTAAAATTTGATCAAAACAATTCGGCCGATTAACGGCCCGATTCAATCTCGATCCGGTTGCATGAAGACTCTGCCGCACAGAATCTTCTCCTTCGGCTCGCGGCTTGGCTCGGCTCAACAACAGCTCGGCTCGGCTTGGCTCGGCTCACGGCCGATGACGTGGCGGGTGGGTCCTATTGTCTTGACGTGGCAATGACCGGGCGCCGACATGGCATGCCTATTGTGCATGATGATGTCACAACTATGTCATGCCGACGTCATCTATATCCGGGTCAGTCACATGGGTTGGGTCATCCGGTATTCAGGCCGGGTCAACCCATCCGGGTGAAGAAGACGTGTGGGGGCACGTCGCGCGCGTGGGCAAACGCCTTGCCGGAGAGTGATGGAGAGTGCGGCCATGTCCGACGTCCGATTTTGACGTCGTTTTCAACAAGTGGCTTCGTCTCTTCCTCCTCTACACGGTGGTATGGTCAAAACATAATTTTGACAACTTTCATTTTTGAGCAAAAATCAAACACCACTTCAAACCATATGCTCTGATACCAATTGTAGGGAATTCCGACCGGTGATGTTCTGATATTTGCCCATTGGAGGCTAAGCACACCGACACAATATTTAACGTGGTTCGGCAAACCGCCTACATCCACGGGAGAAGCCATTGCATTATATAGGGAGAGAACAAGATTTACAACAATAGAGGAAGAGGAATCATCCCCTCTTTGGCAACTCTCAACCTCACTCTATTTCTCTCTTTTCGGTTTGCCGCAATGGCAGCCATCTGCTGGCTGCCTGGCGCGATCCACTCTCTCCTACATCTCTCACATCTTTGGCTATACTTTCCTTCTCTTTACTCTCTCATTTTGCTCTCTAACATATGCCTCTATTTATAGGCATCCGTGGCCTCCTCTTACTCTTTTGTCAATAATGGTGGCTACCAAACTTACCAAACTTTGACATTAGACAATGGTTGTTGGCTGCCACCAACAACCCACCATTGCAGCCATCTTCTTTGACAATGGCAACCACATAATTGGCAATATTCCAACAATCACCCCCTTTGCCATTTATGTGGGCAATTGTTCTCTTGCTTCTTCAAGACACGCTTGCATCTCTGCAGCTCTTCCAAGCTTACCATTCGAGAGCGTCTTTGGCCAAGTTTCCAGGTACTTGCCAAACCTTTCAATCACGAGTCATCCAAGCACCCCTTTGCTCACTCCAAAGGATCACTTCAACCAGATGGTTTGTCACATCTCATCTGAAGAGTGTTAACGCTTGTCTCTGGAACAACATTCCCTTCAAGCATATCAACCATACTTGGCCCGAAATGATTTATCAAGCCTTACACCAAGGCTTACAACACCCCCTCAAACGGATATTTCCAAGTGCGACAGTCATTGAGTATTTCAATGTGATCACGAGCTCACCACTCTTCCAAGAGTCTACTCATCCCGGAGTTGCGTCGCCCTCATTCCACCGTAGGAACCACGCCTTACTTCTCCGTGAGTCTTCCGCTCTTAGTCTCAAGAGTCTAGGTAGCTCTCCACCTTTAACCATGGGGCGGCCCATTAAAGGTTGATCCATCTCTCGTCTTCATACTCGAGTATTACAATGCCATTCCCGAGCTCACCACCTTGACAAGAGTCAACTTGTTCCCGGAACCTGCGCATGCCCTCTCGCTCCTTCATAGCGCCGCGTCTTAATGCTCCACAAGTCATCCACTTATTGTCCAAGGCAAATGTCTTCTAGCTCATTGATCTTTAGCATGAGGGCAATATCCATGAAATTCAATCCTGCATTTGTCTCCATACTCATCATAGCCACTTCATTGGCTATACACTTGTCCACTTATATCCAGCCATCACATTGGCTCTGGGGCGTTCTGAAATTGGGCTCCTATCATGGCCCTCACACCTTCTCCTGAGGTGTCTCCTGCCCGTCGTCATGAGACGGTCTCGAACTTGGACTCATATCATGGTCCTCACACCTTCTCCTGAGGTGTCTCCGCCTGTCGTCATGAGACGGTCTGAACTTGGACTCATATCATGGTCCTCACACCTTCCATCCGAGGTGTCTCCGCCTGTCGTCATGAGACGGTCTGAACATGGACTCATATCATGGTCCTCACACCTTCTATCCGAGGTGTCTCCGTACGTCGTCATGAGACGGTCCGAACTTGGACTCATATCATGGTCCTCACACCTTCCATCCGAGGTGTCTCCGCCGTCGTCATGAGACGATCCGAACATGGACTCGTTTTATGGCCCACACACCTTCGCCCGAGGTGTCTCCGCTCATCGTCATGTGGCGGTTTGTACTTGGGCTAGTTTCATGGCCCACACACCTTCTGCCTGAGGTGTCTCCGCTCATCGTTATGTGGCGGTTTGTACTTGGGCTCGTTTCATGGCCCACACACCTTCTCGCCCGATGTGTCTCCATCCATCATGAAACGGTCACATCCTCCTTCATCGGGGATGTCTCCGGTGGCTCCAAGATTCTCTACCACCATGTGGACTTGGGAGAGATCACTGCCACCGATCACATAGAAAGAGAGAGTTGCGGTGCACTCTTCGCAATCCTCCATCTCATTTTCTATGATTGGAGCTTCTATGCCTTTCTCGCTTGATAGCTCCACCCACACCAACTCTCTTTGGTGTCTTCGCCTTTCATCGGCGGTCGCACCCCCTTAATTAGGTGCTTCTGCAACAGCTCATCTTTCCATCCTAGCATGCATTGGAAAGGTCCTCGCTTGTTGCCTTTATCAAGAGCACAAGAGACTTCCTGTTGTACAACTTTTTCACACAGTCTCTGCTCTGAGCTTCATCTGGGAACTCTTCTTCTCCTTGCATCTGTTGTCTCATTATAGTACCTCGTTGGATCCTACGGGTACTCCTGCACAATCTCCGTGTGCTCTCATGTAATTTCGGTTCTCCAGATTTCTCCCTATTCTTTGCTTTTATGTTTGACAACGGCTCATCCTGTCACAACACTGTCCAAGTCAAAATAGGGTGCCAATCTTTATCTCCTTGTATTTCTCTTCCATTATCGTGGGTCTTCATCAATTCTCCATTCGAGAAATTACAGTCACCGAATCTAACTTCTTTGGAGAAATCACCACTCCATCGATCCTTGAACATACGGAACCCAACCGTTCCTTTGTGCCGTCATCTTGCTAGTCTTCAACAGTTTCATTACAAACCGTTACATATACAAAAATAGTACTTGTGTGGATGATCCTTCAACTAAGCAAGTTCCCGGAAAGATTTGGAGGGGTCACACTAGTCCCGCTTAAAACCCAATCTCCTAGACGTAACTTCTTAGAACGTATCTATCCACCGTACGCCTTTTCGTATATACAACCATTTGCTAGCTTTGTTGCGGCTTTCCTTCACAAGTGATCCGGGGTATCCCGGTTTTATACCCGATTTCTCAACATCTCGGCGAGACTACCAGTTCTTAGATTCGTCAAGATTGGTCTTCATCAATTTCCACTCTCCACCTCAAATCATCCACATGATCGGGTGTCCGGAGTATCCCAATTTTGCCTTCCTTCAAGGCAATTAAAATTTCTCCCCACTTAGCAATTCAAGCACATGTAATTGGGCAAACATGTGCACTTTCTCCTTCTTCATCTCCATCGACCACCATGATGACCTTCGATGCCTCTTCATCGGGCAATCTCTTTCAATAATTCACCACCACCATTTTCAGTCTCAATCGCAATGATCGGACCGTACCATTGCATCCGGAACGATCAAATTAGCTGGAAACAAGTCTGAAATCATCCAAATCGTATTTCAGACGGCTAAAATTTGATCAAAACAATTCTGGCCTGATTAACGGCCCAGATTCAATCTCAGATCCGGTTGCATGAAGACTCTGCTGCACAGAATCTTCTCCTTCGGCTCGCGGCTTGGCTCGGCTCAACAACAGCTCGGCTCAGCTTGGCTCGGCTCACGGCTGATGACGTGGCAGGTGGGTCCTATTGTGCTGACGTGGCAGCTGACTGGGCGCTGACATGGCATGCCTATTGTGCATGATGATGTCACAACTATGTCATGCTGACGTCATCTATATCCGGGTCAGTCACATGGGTTGGGTCATCTGGTATTCAGGCCGGGTCAACCCATCCGGGTGAAGAAGACGTGTGGGGCACGTCCGTGCGCGTGGGCAAACGCCTTGCCGGAGAGTGATGGAGAGTGCGGCCATGTCCGACGTCCGATTTTGACGTCGTTTTCAACAGTGGCTTCGTCTCTTCCTCCTCTACACGGTGGTATGGTCAAAACATAATTTTGACAACTTTCATTTTTGAGCAAAAATCAAACACCACTTCAAACCATATGCTCTGATACCAATTGTAGGGAATTCCGACCGGTGATGTTCTGATATTTGCCCATTGGAGGCTAAGCACACTGACACAATATTTAACGTGGTTCGGCAAACCGCCTACATCCACGGAGAAGCCATTGCATTATATAGGGAGAGAACAAGATTTACAACAATAGAGGAAGAGGAATCATCCCCTCTTTGGCAACTCTCAACCTCACTCTATTTCTCTCTTTTCAGTGCTGCAATGGCAGCTACTGCTGGCTGCCTTGGCAGCCCACTCTCTCCTACATCTCTCACATCTTTGGCTATACTTTCCTTCTCTTTACTCTCTCATTTTGCTCTCTAACATATGCCTCTATTTATAGGCATCCATGGCGCTCCTCTTACTCTTTTGTCAATAATGGTGGCTACCAAACTTACCAAACTTTGACATTAGACAATGGTTGTTGGCTGCCACCAACAACCCACCATTGCAGCCATCTTCTTTGACAATGACAGCCACATAATTGGCAATATTCCAACAACAGCTTACAGAGAGCTTTCAGCAGTCCAATCTCAATCATAACTCCAGCATCATTAGCATATCGTTTGACAAATTATATGATGTTGTGTAGGAAAAAGGAAAGTTTACTTGTTTGTTTGTAATTTCTTACATTTAAAATTTTATTATTATTATTTATGTCGATTTCTAGGATTTTGTTGGTGTTGTTATTATTATTATTAAAAATATTTTATTAGGATTCTTAATTTATATTTAGTTTAGAATACTAGGGTTTAATTTCTTGATATCTATATAAACACATTCTATATAAAAGAGGGAAGACTTTTAATGATGATAAATTAAAATTCAGAGTTATTATTGTTTTTTTTATTTATTGGAACCCTTTTACAAGGTTTTTTTTCTTTAAAAAAATAGATGATAATGTTAAAAATTGAAGAAAATCTTTCATAACCTAGGTACAAGACAAGATTATTTATAAAAGGTTTTAATCAGGATATTTATTTAGAGGAAATCTTTTCACCCCTAATCAAGATGTCTTTAATACGAGTTATGCTTGGTATAACTATTAGTTTGAATTTTGAAGTTGAAGAGCTTCATGATGACTTCAATGAGAAGAATATCTATATAAAACACAACCTAAAAGGTTTGAAGTGAAATATAATGAGAAACTAGTTTGTAAGTTGAAGAAGAGTGTGTATGGGTTAAAATAAGCTCCAAAACAATTGAAGCAATAGAACTTTGTGTTGTGTTATATAGCAATCCATCTCAACAAGTATTCTACTTTTTATTTAATGGATTCAAGATTCTATGAAGATGAAGTTATTTATTGTTGAGAAAATTCATAATGATAAAAAAAATATCAGATATTATAATTAGCCTTTATTGAGAGAGAAATTTGAGTTCTGGAGAACACAAATAAGCTTGGTAGAGCCCCTAAATGAGTAAGAAGGGGGAGAATTATTCGCTTTAATCACTTTATTTTGGGTCATAACTCATATAAACTAAGAAAAAAAAGGAAAAAAAAATTAAAGTCTTTTAAGTATTATAAATGACTGTATAAAAAGCTACTTTGATTTATTTTTAAGAGTGAAAGCTAACATATAAAAAAAAAAAAAAAAAAAAAAGAAGAGAGTGAGTTTTTGGCCAAGAAAGAATGAAGAAATATATTTTTTTGTGCTTTAATCAAACTGTGATTATTTCCTTAATTAAAATGAAATTTTAATATGTTATTTCAAGCAATGAACTCTTATTACTTTATTTTTAGAAAATATTATTCTCATAATTCATAATTATTTTTTTATTAAAAAATACGTTAGTTCAAAAAAATAATCTGTATAGCACGAGCTACAGTGCCTAAAATATAATTTATCGATCAAGAAAATCTAGACTCTCATCTCTTTACCTGCCACGTTCACAAACAGACATCATGACAAAAACAGAAGAACAAAAATCCAAGGCAAAATATTACTACAACGTTTTCAGTACTCTTTGTCGAACCATCCAAAACCAACAGAAATGGATCTTGAAGCAACAAAGAATCTCTCAGAATCTCACACAACCGGAAACTACATCCTGAAATCAAAACTGGGTGAGAGCTCTTTTTCCACAGTATGGAAAGCAGAGAACAAAATAACAGGGGGGGGAGTGGCAGTGAAGCAAGTTTATCTCTCTAAACTCAACAAGAATTTGAGGAACTGCTTAGATTGTGAGCTTAATTTCTTGTCTTCTGTCAATCACACCAACATCATTCGCCTTCTTGATGTCTTTGAGGTAAGTTTTCCATACCCTTTTGAGTAAATTTGTTGTTGGTGTTGATGTTGTAGGCTGATTTGTGTTGTTTGATTGATTGTAGAGCTGGTTGGTTTGATGCTTAGGGGATTTGTAGGGTAACCCTTCTTGTAAATTTCTTTTGTGATTGTTTTTTTTTACTTGGTTTTTATTATTTAGGTGATTTTTAGCATACCCTTTTATGAAAATATGTTGATTTAGGGAAAATAATGGAAAAGTTGGTTGATTTTGGTATTTAGGGTTCCTTCCTGTTGTAAATGTTGAATTAGAAGCAGGTTTTGTTTTACTTAAGATAGCTTGGGTTATTTTTTAAGTCAATTATTATTCATTTTGAGATGGGATTTGTGGCTTAGCAATTTAATGTCTTGGATTGAGGATGCAATTTTAAAATACTGTTGAGTTGATGGAGTACTGTGGAGTGTGAAGATGAATCTAGGCATGATGTTCACAGAAGCATTGTTGTTAGACATGGTGCTCCTAAAGAGTATATGGAGTAGTAGTGCATCTATCATGCTTAAAATATGAAAGCAAAGTAAGAGAGATTAGAATTTGATTCAACCAAATTCTAAAAGTCTGGAAAATGTTGATTGCCACCATGGGGACCTCTAAACATGCCAAGGGCCAACCCTGGCAACACACTGGGCTATAGAGGGATAATTGAGAACCAATTCAAGTCCTGGATGAAAATACCCATAATTCTCATCTTCTATGTGTTTAACCTTAAACCAGACATTTTCCAAAATCTGCAAGAAAGGAAGCATGCCATCAAGCCCCTGTTTTCTACAGAATGGTGTCATTGGCAAAGCACATAAGAGAAGCAAAATGTCCTCAACAACATTTTTTCACTACCTCATTATCTACCCTTTGTATCAGACATCATACTAAGGACTAAGGACCATGGAATACCAGAAACAAAAACTTATGCTCTCCATTCACCATGATTGAGGAGAAAACAGGACAGAGCATGATTTTATTTAGTTTCTCCCATTAAATACCCTCAAAGACCAGATACTCATGAGAAACTGTGGTTAGATTCATTTTGATTGTGTTGGCAAATGTAGTGTTGAAGGCCTCTGACCCAGGTGTCTTCTATTTAGCAATATATACAACTCATTTCCTGCTCTCTATCCAAGCTGTCATCTCTTAAAGAATTGTAGATAAATGCCAGTTACTCTAATTATTAATTCCATTAACATGAATCCTTGAAATTCTTAAATGACTGAACCACTGAGGATATTGATCTAGATAAAGTGGAATGATGTAGAAGGATACAACTAAAAGCTTGACATATGTAAAGGAGAATCTCATTTCGAGTTTAACTTGATCTGTTTCTACCTTCTGTAGCTGTGATTTATATGCTTTCTGTTTCCATATTTTTTCATTTCTGCAAATCAGAATATCTGCAATCTCAGGATGAATGTTGCATGTTCCTGGTCCTAGAGTTTTGTTCTGGAGGAAATCTATCTTCTTATCTTCAACAACATGGGAGAGTTGAAGAGAAGATTGCTAAAAGATTTACGCAACAGATGGGTAGCGGTCATTTGATATCTGTTTCACAGTACAACATATGAGTTGCTTGTATCACATCTCTGTTTACATAATTGTAATCTCGATGATTTATATGGTTCAGGGGATGGTTTGAAAATTCTGCAGAGCCATCATATCATTCATAGAGACTTGAAACCTGAGGTATGAGGTGTTGTACATGCAATTCTTTTACCTATGGTGGAGTTCAAAATTGGTGGCTGAAGATTGAGTTGCCTTGAAACTGGCTTACATTGGTCAATTTGTTGTAGAACATTCTCCTTTCTGGCAAGGAGAGCGATGTGGTGCTCAAAATAGCTGATTTTGGTTTATCGAGGTAACTTTTTGGTAGAAGAAAGTTAATGGGATGGTTTCCTGGAAAGTTTCAGGGAGACCACCTTGAAACTATGTTGCTAATTTTTTTCCCCTTAATTAAGAAAAAATGCCAAAAATTTGTTGAAGACATGTCAGGCAATGTATTAATTTTACTTTCTTCTTTCTCATCTTTAAATAGAAGGGTGCTTCCTGATAACTATGTGGAGACAGTATGCGGATCTCCATTTTACATGGCTCCAGAAGTTCTTCAATTTCAAAGATATGATTACAAGGTAAAGATTTTGCTAATGTTTTCCTTTGGTGCATTGCTTTCTTTGCATCAGAATAGAATTTATTGAATATCAGTGCTTCATTATATAGGTTGACATGTGGAGTGTTGGTGTAATTCTTTTTGAGCTTCTTAATGGCTACCCACCTTTTCGTGGCAGGACTAATTTCCAGGTAGGCCTTTTCCGTAAGTTTATAATCCTTGAATTGTGATCGCTCCAGTCTCTAATAAAAGAAGTTCTCTTGACCTCAGTTGCTGCAGAACATCAAGTCAAGTTCATGTCTTCCTTTCTCTCAACACATCCTTTCAGGGTTGCATCCGGACTGTGTTGATATATGCTCAAGACTTCTTTCTGCAAATCCAGGTTTAGCACATGGCCTGACCCCAACAAAACATATCTTTCTTTCTTCCCTCCTGATTCATTTGTGGAACCATTCATTTTTTTGTATCTCTCTTGTTGTAGTTCAACGTCTGTCCTTTGATGAATTCTATCATCATAAGTTCTTGAGAAGAAAAGGGGTGGGGAAGTATCATGGTCAATAATAGGTTTAACACACTCTCCAATGTTCTACTCTCATGTCTGCTATGCCAATCTTATATGTCATCAAACATTTACCACAGATAGCCCCCCTGTGCTTTTGCTTCACTATCATATCCCAGATCAAAGTTATATTCATCATTTTACAAGGGAAGAGCGATCTCTCTGTGCCATCTGCTACAAGATCATAGCAATGGCCCTGGAATATTTATAGGTTGAAGATTTAAATGGCTGTGGAATGCAGTTCAACTAATTGAAGTGGTCTGTCTGAGTTTATTTTTTTCGTTTTTTCCCTTGTTTCACCATTTCTGTTGGCACACTGTGTGCTTGCTTGGTGTTACATTTCCTTGGTAATGCTCTAATTAAAAATGGCATTTGTCGAGAAGTATTTTGTGTATTGTAACTAATGAGTTTCAGTGCCTTTGGAGTGCAAAAGCTTGTTGAGCAGCAGTTCATTGTGTATACTCTCGTGTATCAAGTCAATGTATATATACTACATTTTTTTCCTGAAAAGCTTTTCAAAAATATGTTATGATGGCATTTGGAAGAATTCTTTATAGCTGTTATAAACAACTGTATTGGACTTCGTTTTTGGGATGTAGTTACAGAGATGAGCTGACTAGATCTTAATGGTGGGTTGGCTGTCGGTGGTTTAGAATTTGTGCCAGTTAATGATAAATTTTGTGTTAGTGATGCTGTAATGAGTTATTTTACGTTGTTATTGAAATTAAGAAGATGAAACTGAAAACTTGATGAAGTGTGTCGCCGATTATCTCCTGCTATATTGCTCATTGTCCAGGGTTCTTAGCGTTTTAGTTTGGATTTGCTTGGAATTATATTAATTTTTATTGTCCTGAAAATTTAATGTCATTTGGAAGAGTGACCCTGTAACTTTAACAAAAAGAGACAAGAGGAGATGGGTTGGGAAATTGTCTGTGTGTCTTGATATAGAGAATTTTAGTGGGGAGAAATAGGAGTTTTTCTTGGTTGGAGGTTTCCATGCACAGTGAAAATGTGTCTGGTGTTTTTTTTTTTTTTTGCCTGAAAGAGGCTCATCTTGTTGTCTAAACAGAAAGGTATCATAAAATTGCTGTTTAAACACATGGTTGGAGCAGCATTTTTCTGTTTATGCAAAGCGTTTCTGATTTGTCGTTTATACTGTTTATTATATAGTATTTCACATTTGCACAGAAGAACAAACAAGAGCACTACCGCAAAAAAACTAGAATCCAGGACTTAGCTGCATGCTTTTTGGAGAACAGTACCCATAAACGAGGCCCTTAAAGCAATTCATAAAGCTTTTAAAGTGAAAAAAGGTTTTGAAATCAATTTAGGGTTTCTTTTTTTAGAATTTTGAAAAAATAATAAGAATAATTAATTTACAACTTGCAATCTAAGTAAAATAGCATCGTTACACAGAAGATTAATTTTTATTTTTGTGAGATTTTGTGTTCTTGTAAAAGAGAGAAGAATTAGATTAGATTTTTGTTTTTTCATTGTATTGATACAATATATAAATGGTAATTTCTAAAATTGTGGAGACAAAGTGTAATCACAAATAAACTATGAGAGTGATTTTCCCAATTAAAAACAACTGATAAGCATATTAATCTAACCTATACATCCACTTAAAGTAAATCAAAATATCACTATGAAATTTAAAAAAATCTATCAAACTTGAGATGTCTGTTAAAATTCCTTGGGCCATGTAGTTATTTGGCTATCTTCAACATAACCAGAAGAAGGGAAACAAAGTTTCATGCATCCATTGTCTTCTCATGCTCATACTACTGGTTAAGCAATTTGTAAGTAAAAGCTTGTGAGAGCTCTCAGTGGCTTCCTCTTAGAAGGAACTATCCTGCTGATATGTATGTTCTCAAATTACATCTCTCACTAGGCAGAAGAGAAAGAAAACTGCGTGGCTTAAGTTATTGGCACGGGCCTACATGCAAGGCACGGAGTCATCAAACACTATTGTTAGTCAAACAATACTGGAAAATCAACTATATAAAAGACTTTTTTTGGGACCATACATGTCAGAAAGGGACAGGTTTTTGATTTTGTCAATAAGCCGTGTTGTTTGCTTCAACACAAGTCAGTTTTCTGTTATACCATTAGTGGAGGAAATAGGGAACATAGACAGTTTTCTCAACCGCATTCAATCAGTCTTGCTTAATTCAATTATCCTCATCTCTTTTGTGTTGAAAATATTTCTGCTGTAATTAAAGTCATATGTGCAACCTCTTCTTCTTACATCACAGGTGAAGAAATTTATGTCTTTTACGTACCTTGCAAGGAAAAATGATTCTTCTTATAATGTCTTTATTTTTACTGGAATACAGCGTGGAAATGTCCCCGTAGAAAGACTGGGTGTGTCTACTATTGTGGTTTAAGGTGTTTTATAAAAAAAAAAATTCTTGAAAATATATTAAAATAATTTTTTTAATAACAGAAAGCTATAAAAAAAAACCAGCCGTTTGCCTTTGGGTTGTGCTAGCTTTAGCATTTTCCTTCTTGTAATTTACAGTCATTCGAGACTCGTGAGAAGTGACAACAGTATCATCTATCTTCCATACTTCATCTTATGGCTTTCGCTTATGCAGCTTTCTTTTTTTTAGTTATATGTATTTACAAACCTGTAAGTTCCCAGCAGAACCACTCAAACTTGATAAGTTTAGGTTCTTCAATCTCCACCAACGTCCAACCAACTTCATGGCGCTCCCCTTCTGGCACATTTGCCTTTGGGTTCTACCCACAGGGCAGTGGCTTTATAGTGGGAATTTGGTTGGTGTGCAAGCCAGCTGATATAATCACCTGGACAGCATACCGAGATGACCCTCCTGTGCCATCAAATGCTACGTTGGAGTTGACCATAAACGGTAAGCTTCTTTTAAGAACTTATTCTGCCAACAATGAGGCCGGTGAAGAGAAACTCATTGCTAAGATAGAGAAGTCAGCTTCAAACGCTCGCATGCTTGATTCTGGAAATCTAGTGCTCTACAATGAACATTCTGATGTCATTTGGGAGAGTTTCAACTTTCCTACAGATACAATATTGGGAGGCCAGAATCTATATGCAGGGGGTGAACTGCTTTCCAGTGCATCTACAACCAATTTGTCAACAGGAAGGTTTCATCTTAAAATGCAATATGATGGGAATCTTGTTTTGTATCCCATAGACACTATAGACACTTCAGTAGATGCTTATTGGAACACTGCCACTTTTGGGTCCGGTACCCATCTATATTTGAATTATACAGGACGACTGCTAATCCTTAACAACACCATGGCCAGTGGCATACCTGTGTTTTCCTCTGATTCAGAATCGGAAAACAGCTCAATTATCTACCGTGCAACATTGGAGTACGATGGAATTTTTCGATTGTATTCTCATAACTTCGACAGCAATGGTGCCTACACTACATCTCTTATGCATTATGCACCAAAAAGTCAGTGCGAAGTGAAGTCTTTCTGCGGTCTCAACAGCTACTGCACCATGAACGATAATCAACCTTACTGCAGCTGTCTTCCTGGCACTGTTTTTGTCAATCCCAACCAGAGATATAATGGGTGTAAGAGGAACTACACTGAAGAATTGTGCAAAGTTGCAGAGGAAACATCCTCCTATAACATTACTGATATGGAGAAAATGACTTGGGATGACTTTCCTTATTTTAGAAACTCCATGTCAGAAGAAGATTGCAGAAAGTCCTGTTTGCAGGACTGTAACTGTGCTGGTGCGCTGTACCAATCTGGGGACTGCAAGAAAGTGAAGTTCCCAGTGAAATATGCTAAGAGATTGGAAGGTGACTCATCAAAGGTTTTCTTCAAGGTGGGTTTGAAGAGTGTCGAAAGCCGCAACCAATCCATTGCCACTGCAATGAAGCCTCCTCCAGTGGTCCATAAGACAAGCAAGAAGACAGTGATGCTCATTTGTGTTATGAGCGTAGCATTCATTACATGCTCTTCAATTGCCATTGCAGTTTCTGTTTTTTTCATCTCTAAGTCAAGAGTTGTTAAGGCCAGAATGCGGTTGGGAGGCGGAAATCTTGGCTTGGCCCATGAGCTCACTCTGAGAGCATTTTCATATCGTGAGCTTAAAAATGCAACCAAGGGTTTCAGGGAAGAGTTGGGAAAAGGATCTTTTGGAGCAGTTTACAAAGGGACATTATACAAAGGTAAAAAAGTTATTGCAGTGAAGAGGCTAGAGAAGTTGGTCAGTGAAGGTGAAAGGGAGTTCCTCACAGAGATGCGTTCAATTGGAAAAACTCATCATAAAAACTTGGTTCGGCTACTTGGTTACTGTACTGAGGACTCCCAGAGGCTCCTAGTTTATGAATACATGAGCAACGGTTCCCTTGCAGATCTTCTCTTCCGAACTGAAAGAATTCCAAATTGGAGTCACAGGGTGAAAATTGCTTTGGATATTGCTAGAGGGATCCTATATCTACATGAAGAGTGTGAGGCACCAATCATCCATTGCGATATAAAGCCTCAAAACATTCTAATGGATGATTTTTGGAATGCTAAGATCTCTGATTTTGGGCTAGCAAAATTGCTAGTGCCTGATCAAACAAGAACCTTCACAATAGTCAGAGGGACACGAGGTTACTTGGCTCCTGAATGGCATAAGAACACTCCAATATCAGTGAAGGCAGATGTTTACAGTTACGGAGTAATGCTCTTGGAAATTGTTTTCTGCAGGAGAAACGTAGAAACTAATGTATCAAGACCAGAGGAAGTTCAACTTTCTAATTGGGCATACGAGCTTTTGGTTGAAAGAGAATTGGACAAGCTTGATCTTGGTGAAGATGTAGACTTGCAGAATTTGGAGAAAATGGTTATGGTGGGCATGTGGTGTATTCAAGATGAACCAGGTATCCGTCCTTCTATGAAGTCTGTTGTGTTGATGTTAGAAGGAATTACCGATGTATCTGTTCCTCCACATCCAACTTCAGCTTAAGCATAAGTTTGTAGGCAGGAAAACTATTAATTAAAATTCTGTATCCTATAGTTGTAGTGGTTCTAACAAAAAAAAAAAAACATTACAGCATGTTGTTGTGATGGATTGATCGATGGAAGATCAATATGTTACTTGTTATTTCTTTCTTTCTTCCTGCGAGGAGAAACTAGGCTTAGAAATTTAATCTCACAAATCAAATGAATTTCTTAACTTGGTTTAAGAGATTAAGAGGTGAAGGTGTATGATGCCAAGGAATCTACAAAATGTAAGTAAAAAAAAGTAAAGAAATAAAGAAAAAAGAAAACTATAAAGGAAATTGAAAATTACGATAGGTAAAAGAAAGCGATGTATTGCTGAAATTTTATAAAAAAATTGTATATATGGGAATAATTAATATTTCCAAATGCTAGGTGATCTATTAATAATATTACAAAAATAAAATTCAACGTAAACTATAAATCTCAGTCCTATACAAAATGCTTATAGCATATAAGAATTTTACGATATAAATACTAGTACAACTGATGAAATTTCTTGAGAAAATAATATTTACTATGATATAAAACAGCAATTCAATCTTTATTATCTTGACTTGGAGGGTTGCTTCTGGGTATCAGTAAAGGAAGATAATGACTTCTCTCAGCCAACTGGTCTAACACGTTTGGTAGACTCTTGTGGAGTACAGCACACTAGGCCACTCTAAGAAAAGTTGCAGACGTCTGTAAACATTAAGCGTTGATTTAGACCGGAAAGATGGGACTACGACGGTTTAACAAGCTACTACCGATAGCGAAAAAAATCCTTCATTTCACACGGTTTTAGTTTTGAAGTTGGCTAGAATTTTCATCACATTAACATTTAGGCAGTAGAGTCTCAACAATAGCTAGCTTTTCTGTATCTGTTTGGCTTTTACACCACACTCCTGTCCGCATGGCTGTGGTATCAGGGCTTCTGCTTCTAATGTTATCGATACTCTTTGTGGAAGCAAGAACTCAACCGAACCAATTTGGTGAAATACACTTAGGTTCTCAGTTATCTCCCATCTCTAACTTACATTCATGGCAATCCCCTTCAGGCAATTTTGCGTTTGGCTTCTATTCACAGGGAAATGGATTTGCTGTGGGAATATGGATGATGGGTCAACCTAATAACACGGTCGTCTGGACTGCAAATCGAGATGATGAACCAGTCTCCTTCAATGCTACAATTCACTTATCAGAAGAGGGTAAGCTACTTCTTCGAACTGAGCAGGGCAATGAAAATCTTATTGCTAATGTTTCAGAAGTCGCAGCTTCAGCTTCAATGCTTGATTCTGGTAACTTCGTGCTTTACAGTGGTTCTTCTGTTATTTGGCAAAGCTTTGATTACCCAACTGACACCATATTAGTAGGTCAGAATCTTACTTATTCTGATAAATTGGTTTCAAGTGTGTCGAGCTCAAATCACTCCAGTGGAAGGTTTTTCCTCGCGATGCAGGCAGATGGAAACCTTGTCGCCTACCCTACAAACAGCGCTGGTCTATCTGTTGATGCTTACTGGGCCAGTAATACTTATCAAGACAGCAAAAAGGGGTTGAGTCTCTATTTCAATCACCAGGGATTTCTGTTCATGGATACGGTCTCTAAAAAACCAGTCTTGTTGGCAAGAAGTTCTTATCCCTGTAACAACAAAACAACAATCTTTCGTGCGACGCTTGATGCTGATGGGATTTTCAGGTTGTATTCACACTGCTTAGAGAACAAAACTAGCCGGAGTGTGCATATTGAGTGGTCTGCGTTGAATAATCAATGCGATGTTCAAGGCTTCTGTGATTTCAACAGTTATTGCTCTGGCATGGGCACTAATGCTGACTGTTCCTGTTATCCTGGATTTTCTTTCAATGACCCCAGTGAGAAATTCAGTGGATGCTACAAGAATGTCCCTGAAAGTTTTTGCACAGGCACCAAAGAAGGGCAAATGTACGATGTCATAACCGTAGAGAATATATTGTTCGAACGATATCCTTATTCTGTCCTAGATGAGAAGAAGGAAAATTGTGGTTTGTCTTGCCTGGAAGATTGTCTCTGTGATGTTGCTCTATATAAGAATGAGAGGTGTGAAAAGTATACTGCACCAATTCGATATGGTAAAAAAGATATAAACGAATCATCTATAGCCTTCTTCAAAGTGAAACCAACTCCTGCTGCACCTCCAATGAGCCTGACAATCATCATAGAAAGCAAGAAAAGTTTACTTTTGTTTCTTGCTATAGCATTCGGCTCTGTTACTTTCTTGTGTTTTGTCATTGCAATCTCTACTTTCTGCGTGTACAGGGATCGAGCTTATCTTTACGAAAAGCTGTCAGGAATCATAAGCTTGGCTGGAGAGTTCACTCTGCGGTCATTTTCTTATAGTGAGCTTGAGAAAGCTACAAGTGGTTTCAGGGAAGAGCTGGGCAGGGGTTCTATTGGTGCAGTTTACAGAGGGACAATACCTGGGGGTGACAGAACTGTTGCTGTTAAGAAACTTGAGAAAGTTTTAGATGAAGGGGAAAAAAAGGTTTCGAGCCGAAATCACTGTGATTGGACAAACTTATCACAGGAACTTGGTTCGGTTGCTTGGTTTTTGTGTGGAGGGCTCTCGGAGGGTTCTCGTATACGAGTACTTGAGAAACGGCACCCTTGCAGATCTTTTATTCCAGTCTGAGAGGCGCCCCATTTGGAAAGAAAGAGTGAGGATTGCTCTAGATATAGCTAGAGGAATACTCTATCTACATGAAGAGTGTCAGGCCTGCATCATCCATTGCAATATAACCCCTCAAAACATTCTCATGGATGATTCTTGGATGGCCAAAATCTCCGATTTCGGATTATCAAAGCTATTATATCCAGACGAAATAAGAAGCTCGATGGCACTCTCACAGAGTAGAGGGCACATGGCACCTGAATGGCAGAATAATGCCTTGATGTCGGTAAAAGCTGATATCTACAGCTTCGGAGTTGTACTTCTGGAGATCATCTGTTGCAGAAGCAGTATAAAAGTAGACGTCTCAACACCAGATGAAATGAATCTTCCCAGTTGGGCATATCAATGCTTTGCAGCTGGACAGTTGGATAAGCTTGTGAAGGATGAAGATATAGAATTCGAGTCACTGGAAAGAATGGTGAAGATTGGACTGCTGTGCGTTCAGCATGATCCAGCTTTACGTCCTTGTATCAAGAATGTGATCTTGATGCTTGAAGGGTCCGATGACATTCCAGCTCCACCAGCTATAGCTCCATTTCGCATCACCCCTTAGTATCCAAATAATTTGCCTCATGTTTTATGCATAATCTATACGTAATATGTAGCCATGTATTTGCGTGTTAAATGGTCGTGGATTTGAAGTGATTTGTGAGGCGTTTTTATCTGTTTCTGCTTCCAATTTGACTGACAGTACCAAATATATATATATATATATATATATATATATATATATATATATATATTTGAAATTATAGTTAGAGATTGTTTTTTAAAATGTTTTTTATTTATAAATATATTAAAATAAAATTTTTTATTATTTTTAAAAAAATTTAATATTTGAGAGTGTGATAGAAATTATTTTTAAAATATATTTTATTTTAAAATATATTAAAAAAATATTTTAAAAAAAATATTTTATATATAAAAAAAATAATAGTAAGCTGCAACCAGCCTAGCTAGCTTGGGCTTTGAATGGGACATAGGTTGCACCCTATCTGGGAAAGCTTAGGCTTGGAAGCTGGGGTTCAGTAAGCCTATGGAACAAATGGACTGTATTTACACAGCCTAAGTATTTCATTGGATTTCTTTGAGTTCAAGACCCTAATACAATTAAGGGTATGTTTTCCATCAGCCTATATATATATATAATCTCCCATCTATTAAAAACAAATCAAATCTTAAAAGCTAATTTTAAATAATAAATTAACAAAAAAATTTATTTTAAATAAAAATTAAAATTCACATGTCTTTCTATTTTGTTCACAAAATTGTTTAATTCTGATACATGGAGTTATATCGAAATGAATATATTTTCTTGTTTTATTTTGTTTATATATATATAATAATTTTTTTTATTTTTTATTTTCAAATTTGAAATCAGAAAATTAACTCAAGCAAGATCAATGGTCAGTATAAAAAAGAGGATTGTAGATTGAAATTATGAAATATTTAATACAAATATTTTGATAGGGAAAATCTTAAATAGATTTTATATTTTATCATCCTCGTTTGGGAAAGGACACAAAATAAATTCAAAATTATAATACAAACAGATTTATCTCTTTACAACAAAACATGTTTATATTTATTGAAAATATTCTACGATAATTCTCAATTAAATATTTATATCTAAAATGAAAACAAACTAAATTAGCTTAAATGAATATGTGGTTTAATTTTAACTTTGTAAGATTCTACTTTTAATATTTCATTAAAAATAATAATAACAAGTAAAAAGAATACACAAAAAAATCTATATTTGAAGTATTTTATATCTTCGATATTTGGTTTAAAATTTTATACTTTATAATATATATATAGTTTCTTAAATAATATATCTAGGATTTAACTTTCTTATTTTTTTAAAAAAAATTATTTGAAAGTTAGATGCCATTGTTAATATTAATTTGTATAGTTGTCTAACCACAACTCAAAAATAGGAATTTTGTCCTTTCTACTAATCTATCTAAATATAGGATTTAGAATCTTGATGAATGAAACCAGCATTCTCGATTTCTTGGGATAGAAAGAAAGTTGGAATAACTTATAGTTGGATTTTTCTTGGGGTGGAATTTCTTGCTCCATCTGCGTTGCAGCCTGTGTTTTGCATCCAAAATTATTATTATTTGTGCTTTATATATATATATATATTCTTTAAGTTATGTAACGTCATTGTTATTGTAGGAACATTACTATTATTTAAGTATTATCAAAGTCCTAGACTTTGGTCCCAAATTACTCCATCGTGTCTCTAGACTAATTAAACTTTATTTACATGTGATTAAATTTATAAAAATAGTTTGTTACATGACTAATTTATGGGTTCGGTAGATCAACCCAAGCCGATATAAATCAATTCAATATAGTTTCGTTTCAAGAATTTTAAATTATTTTTTAAAAAAATTAAAATAATATTGTTTAGGAATAAAAATTAATATGTTGATAATAAAAGAAAAATTAATTAATAATAAAAATTGATAAAATCAATAAAGCGATAGAGTTATGGGTTGATTTTATTAGTTTAAGTGAAGATTAATAAAACAAAAAATTTAAAATTTAATTAATTATTAAATAACATGTTAATGGTTAGATTACAGTTTCTTCTTTACAAATAACCATGGGAAAAATTAATATAAAAAACAAATCTTAATTTTTATTTTTTAAATAAATTAGGTAGGATTTGAGTTTTTTTTAAGTAATTATATCTTTATTAGCTTAAACAAAGAAACTTATTAAAAGGATAGATTAGAAAATGTCTTAAGGGCAATTTAAGAGTAATTAAACTTGTAAAAGCATGTTGAAGACCGTATCTAAAATATAAGGACTAAATGGGAAAATTCTTCAGAGAAAAAGGACTACTTTTTATGAGATGGTGGGGGAGTTCTCGGAATTGAAATGGTCGAGGATGTAGAGGAGTGTCATCATTCCCATCACTGTTATCGCCACCGAAGAGTCGAAATTAGTCTTGGCCAGTTATGGAAAGTCGTCGGAGGGCAACCCACTTTCCTAAAGGATTGTTTGGCAAGGCGTGCACTTGCATTAAGGAATGGTTATGGTTTAAAGTAACGAGAACTATAATTAAAAGTAACGAGATTAGGATGTGTGTGTGAGTGATTATGGTTTAAAGTATTTTTTGTTTAAAAAATATTAAAATAATATATATAATTTTATTTTTAAAAAATTATTTTTGACATCAACACATCAAAATGATTTAAAAACATAAAAAAATTAATTCTAAAAAAAAATTAAATTTAAAAAAAACACGATTTACACTACGTTTCCAAACACGCTTTAGATCATAGTTGGATTTTGATCAACCGGTCTTCAACTTTGAATATTGAAATTTACTATTTACTTATGTATTTGATTTTACTGATTTGAGTTAAGCAAACATGACTTGATCTAATTTTTTATTTTTTCAATTAATTTTACAAAAATAAAAAACTTAATAAACAAACCAAATCTCCATTTTGAATTATAAAATAAGTTATAAATTTCAAATCCAATAATGGATTTATTAAAGAGAAAAACATTTAACTATATAAATACAATTTGAATTATAAGTCGAATAGCGTAGCATTTTTAGCACAAAAACATGCTCGGTTGCTGGCATTTGGGACCAGGTTCTGGGGACAAGCTAAGCCACTTAATGCCAAAAGCTACTTTGGTAGCCAAAAGTCGGTGTGTTTAGTTATACTAACCACGTTTTGTATATATTTAATTAGATAAATTTAGAATTATTTATGTCAATAAATATATAAAAAATGTTAATGAGTCTATTTAATAAAAAAAATTGAGCTAGCTTCTTTCTGGCTTTTGCTTCTCTGGGTATGATTTGTTAGGCGAGTTTATAGGTCTTTTGCACTAGGGTCGCAGTCCTTTCTTCTAATTTATCTAAATATGGGCTTTAGAATCTTCTTTAATGAAATTAGCGTTCTTGATTTCTTGGGGTAGAAAGAACACAATTATTATTAAAATTAAAATTAAAAAAATAAATAAATGTTGTGTGGTCCTGCACCATGTGATGGGGGACCACCACATTAATTAAGGAGGCAGCTGGCTGCCTCTTTGGTTTAAATTAAATGAAACGGTTACTGTAGATGGCAGTAGCAAATTTTAAAGAGAGAGAGGAAGAACAGAATTAAAAGAGAGCAAAAACAGAGGAGAAAACCGAGAGAAAGAAAGAAGAGGAGGCAGCAGAGCAGTCTGTCTTCTTTCTTCGATTTCCAGTTCGTTCACCGTTGGATCGGGCTGAGATTTTGACAGCAGCTTCTAGACACGTTCCTCTTCATTCTGGACGGTTGGATCGAAGATTGGTGGTGTGGAAGCTGGCCGTTTGGACAGAAAACGGGGCTGTCAGTGTTGTGAGCTTTTCTCTAACATTACTCTCTTTAATCTTGTTGTAATCCGAGAATAAGTTGTTCTTGATGATATATATGTTGTAGCCCTTAGTTGAATCTGAGGAAGAACTATTGTGAACCCATTATTTGTGATAGTGGAAGTTTTTAGGTGGACTCCGGTCCCGTGGTTTTTCCCGCATCGGGTTTTCCACGTAAAAATCTTGGTGTTGATTTGTGTGATTATTTGCATTATATTTGATCATTGTTTGATTCTGTTTTTTTACTGCACAAAGAGGGAAAAAGGATTGGGACTTGTGAATTGTGAATTGTATTCCGTTGAATTGATCCGGTTAGTTGTCCCTAGTTTTCCCAACAAAGTGGTATCGAGCATTTGGTTGTGTAGATTGAATTCTTGTGCGTTAAAATGGAAAAGGAAGATTCGGGCATGATAAAGCTCACTTCCTCAAATTATTTTATGTGGAAAACAATGATGGAGGATCACTTATATTGCAATGATTTGGCTTTGCCGATTGAATGTAAAGGAATAAAGCCTGATGATATGGATGATGCAAAATGGAATGGACTAAATAGAAAGGCTACCGCTAATGTTAGAAAATGGGTATCTTCTAAGTCCATTAATCATATTTCTCAAGAACATGACTGCTATACGGTGTGGAAGCTGTTGGAAGAAACCTTTGCCAAGGAGAGTGCACAAAACAAGGTTTTTGTAATTAGAGACCTTGTGAATTTGAAGTATAGAGATGGTGAAGATGCTTCAAGTGCATATAAATGTATTCCAAGGGTTCTTGAATCAGCTGTCATTGATGAACCTTGAGTTAGCCGATGAAATGCAAGCATTAATCCTATTGAGTTCATTGCTTGGATAGTTGGGAGACTTTGGTAGTGTCACTTAGCAATTCTACTCCGAATGGAAAGCTCACTTTGAAAACAGTGAAGGATTGTATCCTCAATGAAGAGAAGAGGAGGAAAGGGACAAGCACTTCCGAGTCTCATGCACTTGTTACGAAAGTCGAGGGAGAAGTCAAAGCAGGTTCTCTCACGGCAAGCAAGATGGAGAATCCAGCAATAGAAAAGGCAAATGGAAGCCAAGAGGAAGATCTCGAGTCAAGGAAGGGTTTTAAATGTTATTATTGTGACAAGCCCGGGCATATGCAAAAGGATTGCGAGAAAGTATAAAAGAGACAAAAAGGGTAGAGATGAAGACAAGAATGAAGAGAATGGTACAAATTGCAGGTTGTGTTTGATGGTGATGTTGCCATTGTGTGTGATGATGGTTGTGTTAATCTTGCATGTCAAGATACCACCTGGGTTGCGAGTTCAAAGCTTCTTACCATGTTACACCCCGACATGATTTTTACACATCCTACACCGCTGGTGACTTTGGTCAAGTTAGGATGGGAAATCAAGGGATGGCTAGTGTTGTGGGCATTGGAGATATTTGGTTGGAAACCAATGCGGGTGCAAGTTGCTACTCAAAGATGTTAGGCATGTGCACGATATGCGCCTACATTTGATCTCTACTTGGTACTCTTGATGAAGAAGGCTATCATAGTTACTTTGGAGATGGTAAATGGAAGCTCTCCAGAAATTCCCTAATTGTTGCTAAAGGGAAGAAGATGGGTCTTTACATGTCACAAGCCAAGGTGATCAAAGGGGAGGTGAATGCAATTGAAGATTGCTCTACTTGATCTATGGCATAAGCGACTTGGACATTTGAGTGAGAAAGGCCTTGGCATCCTTGCCAAGAAGAACTACCTTCCTTTAAAAGGTATGAACTTGAACACATGTACTCATTGTTTAGTTGGTAAACAACATAGAGTTGCATTTCAAAGATCACCTTCACATAGAAGGTCACATGTTCTTGATTTAGTTCATGCTGATGTTTGCTCTATGATTGATAAGTCTCTTGGAGGTGCATTGTACTTTGTTAGTTTTATTGATGATCACTCCGGGAAGATTTGGGCCATTTGTTTGAAATCCAAAGATCGGGTGCTTGATGTCTTTAAGGATTTCCATGCCGAGTTGAAAGAGAAACTGGTAGAAAGCTAAAATGTGTTCGAGCAGACAATGGTGGTGAATACGGGGTCCATTTGAGAAATATTGCGGGGAACATGGCATCAAGTTGGAGAAGACAGTTCCTAAGACTCCACAGCGAGAATGGAGTGGCTGAGAGAATGAACAAAACCATTGTTGAAAGAATTAGATGTATGCTCTCTCATGCAAAGTTGCCTAAGTCCTTTTGGGGTGAGGCAATGAAGACTGCAGTTGCCATGATCAACCTTTCTCCATCAGTTCCTCTTGAGTTTGATGTTCCAGATAGAGTTTGGAAAGGAAAGGATGTTTCCTATGCACATTTGAGAGTGTTTGGATGCGAGCATTTGTACATGTTCCAAGGGATGAAAGGTCCAAGCTTGACAGCAAGACAAAGCGAGTGTATTTTCTTGGGATCCGAAGATGATGAGTTTGGCTATAGGTTGTGGGATCCAAAGGAGAAGAAAATTGTGAGAAGCAGAGATGTTATCTTCTTTGAAGATCAAACCATTGAAGACTTTGAACTGAAGGAGAAAAGCGAGTCTACAACTTTTATTCCATCTAATTCAAATCCAAGACCTACTCCACAGTTACCTTTGATGCCTGTTAATCATGGGGGAGATTTGCAAAATGATGATAATGGTGGTTTTCTTGATGAGCCATTAGTTGGTGATCATGAATCAACTAATGATGATATTGATGTTATTCTCGAACAGGTTATGCAGGAAGCTCCAGATGAGCCACAATTGAGGAGGTCAACCAGACCTCGCCAACCTTCCACCAAATATTCTCCTCATGAGTATGTGCTAGTTACTGATGGGGGAGAGCCAGAATGCTTTGATGAAGCCATATCACATGAGAAGAAAAGTGAGTGGTTGCAAGCAATGCAAGAAGAGATGAAATCCTTGCATGAAAACCATACCTTTGAGTTAGTGAAGCTTCCTAAAGGTAAGAGAGCACTCAAGAACAAATGGGTGTTCAGGTTGAAAATTGATGAACATTGCTCACAACCAAGGTACAAGGCAAGATTGGTTGTGAAAGGTTTCGATCGAGAAGAAGGGTATTGATTTTGAAGAAATCTTTTCACCGGTGGTCAAGATGTCTTCAATCCGAGTTGTGCTTGGCTTAGCTGCTAGTTTGAATCTTGAAGTTGAGCAACTTGATGTGAAAACGCCTTTCTCCATGGTGATTTAGATGAGGAGATCTACATGGAACAACTTTGAAGGGTTTGAAGCAAAAGGTAAAGAGCGGTTAGTTTGCAAGTTGAAAAAGAGCCTATATGGGTTAAAGCAAGCTCCAAGACAATGGTATAAGAAGTTTGATTCTTTCATGGTGGATCATGGTTATGACAGGACCACTTCTGATCATTGTGTATTTATGAAAAGGTTTCCAGATGGAAACTTTATTATTCTCTTGTTGTATGTGGATGATATGTTGATTGTTGGCCATGATGCTAAGAAGATTCAGATGTTGAAGGAAGAGTTAAGCAAGTCTTTTGCAATGAAAGACTTAGGACCAGCAAAACATATTCTTGGCATGAAGATCACACGTGACGGGAAAGAAGGAGAAACTTTGGCTATCTCGGGAGAGATATGTCCAAAAGGTACTTGAGAGATTCAACATGAGCAACTCCAAACCGGTTTGTTCTCCACTTGCAAGCCACTTTAAACTAAGTTCTAAGCGGTGTCCTTCAAGTGATGAAGAAAGAGATGAGATGGAAAAGGTTCCTTATGCATCCGCAGTTGGTAGCTTGATGTATGCCATGGTTTGCACAAGGCCGGATATAGCTCATGCGGTTGGTGTGGTCGAGTCGGTTCCTCTCCAATCCTGGTAAAGAACACTGGTCAGCGGTGAAATGGATACTCAAGTATCTCAAAGGTACTTCTAGTTTCGGCTTATGTTTTGGTAATGATAAACCTGTGTTGGATGGATACACGGATGCGAGATATGGGTGGTGATGTTGATTCTAGAAAGTCCACATCGGGATACTTGATGAAGTTTGCGGGGAGCAGTCTCATGGCAATCAAGGTTGCAAAAATATGTTGCATTATCCACTACGGAGGCTGAATATATTGCTCTTCTTGAAGGGGGCAAAGAGTTGTTATGGATGAAGAAGTTCTTACATGAACTTGGCCTAGTTCAAGAGAACTTTGTGTTGCCTTGTGATAGTCAAAGTGCAATCCATCTCAGTATGCATCCTACTTTTCACTCTCGGTCAAAGCACATTGAGGTTAAATATCAATGGATTCGAGATGCTATGGAGATGAAGTCATTTGTTGTTGAGAAGATCCACACCGATGACAACGTGTCGGATATGATGACCAAACCTCTACCGAGAGAGAAGTTTGAGTTTTGCGAGAAGGGAAGCGGAGGCTTGTCGAGCCTCCTAAATTGAAGCTTACATGTTGATCGCCGGTATGGCGGAATTCCTCACATGGTGCGTGAGGGGGAGATTTGTTGTGTGGTCCCGCACCATGTGATGGGGGACCACCACATTAATTAAGGAGGCATTTGGCCGCCTCTTTGGTTTAAATTAAATGAAACGGTTCTTGTAGATGGCAGTAACAAATTTTAAAGAGAGAGAGGAAGAACGAGATTAAAAGATAGCAAAAACAGAGGAGAAAACCGAGAGAAAGAAAGAAGAGGAGGCAGCAGAGCAGTCTGTCTTCTTTCTTCGATTTCCAGTTCGTTCACCGTTGGATCGGTCTGAGATTTTGACAGCAGCTTCTAGACACGTTCCTCTTCATTCTGGACGGTTGGATCGAAGATTGGTGGTGTGGAAGCTGGCCGTTTGGACAGAAAACGGGGCTGTCGGTGTTGTGAGCTTTTCTCTAACATTACTCTCTTTAATCTTGTTGTAATCCGAGAATAAGTTGTTCTTGATGATATATATGTTGTAGCCCTTAGTTGAATCTGAGGAAGAACTATTGTGAACCCATTATTTGTGATAGTGGAAGTTTTTAGGTGGACTCCGGTCCGTGGTTTTTCCCGCATCGGGTTTTCCACGTAAAAATCTTGGTGTTGATTTGTGTGATTATTTGCATTATATTTGATCATTGTTTGATTCTGTTTTTTTACTGCACAAAGAGGGAAAAAGGATTGGGACTTGTGAATTGTGAATTGTATTCCGCTGAATTGATCCGGTTAGTTGTCCCTAGTTTTCCCAACAATAAATATGCTCAGACTTCTACCATGTATCAAGAGAGAAAAATAGTGTTTTATCTCAGTTATTTCTAAGCCTTAGATGCATTTTTTAATTTCAGTCATTGATTGTTTTGTTTTCAATTTTATCTTCACAGATTGTGCTGACTGCTATGGAGTTTTATTTCCTAATTAGCAGCGTGCAATAAACAGCATTTAGCTTTTTCACTAATGAGAAGCATGCCAAGATATATACAAAACTGGAACTCACAGATATTTCTCTATAATTTCTAAGCCATATCCATATCATAGAGGCAAGAAAGCACTCACACTTTGCAGGATTATGCCTTACAATAACTATATACGCCTTTTGTTTTAAAGAAGAATTTATGCTCAGAAGAACGTTGCTGACACCTCGAATCCGTACCCATAACAAAGCGTGGGCAACGAAACTAGTTGTAAATTTTTATTATACCTGTGTTTTTTAAAATCTGAATATTTGAGAATGTGGTTGTTAAGCGGCTAAGATCTTCTTCATCGGATGTCCAGGAACCGTAGATAGACCATTACCCAGCACCGCCAGATACTCTCTCCAATTTTTATTATCTTTATTAGAGGGAGACTTCTTTTATTTTTTTTTCATATTTTTCCCATCTGTCCTTGCCATAACTAAAAACTAGCTTGGAGGCTTGGCAGGGTTTGCATCTGAGGAAGCTCATCAAAATATATGTATGATTTATCCAGAAATCCATTTCATAGAATAGAAAAATGGTTCGGTTTGAAGTTTGATTCATGCTAATGTCTTGTCGTAAACTTGTCTAAAGTAATCTTCTACCTCAGTGAATTTGAGTACAACTACTGCACGCAAGATGGAGCACTCTTCCCCTTTCCAACCTTGCTTAATTCATCAACTCGGCTTGGGAAAATAACTGAAAAACTCTGTTAAATGAGTTCTATGAAGTAGTAGCACGTGTATGCACTAAGGAGATCAAATGAGGAAGGCTAAGAATTAAGATTCTCTATTAAATGCCTCTGAGAGATTATGAACTAAACATTCATTTTCTATTGAATGAGTTTTGGTTTCTAAACCTGAAACTGCCATCATAAGCAATAGCCAAGGAAGTTAGGATGAGCTTTTCTTGTAATTATATCACATTTTTCTGCACAATAATGCTCTATATTTTCTGCTACTATTGCTTATAATCTTCTTGTCTCTAGTATCTTTTCCAACCTGTTTGAGGAATGTTTTTTAATTTTTTTCTTGGATTGTAAATTTGTTGTTCACCTGCACAGTTGAACAGAGTTGACCTAGGAATCCAGAAGTTATTGGTGATAGAGGATCTGAGACTTATTATTCTATAAATTTTCTTTCTGAGTGCTGAGTATTTTATACGACCATGTGATTGGGAAAATTTGATTCTCATATGATTCTTGCTAGCTTATTTGTGAGCAAGAAGTATTATTGAATAGAAATGCTTTCATTCTTTATTGTTAGCTTGAAAGTGAATTGAACATTTATTTCCTGCGTTTTCTTCTCCATTTCATTTAATTTACGAAGCATTTCATAATTGTTTTTCTGATTTTATTAAGTTTTTTCATGATAATTTATCAGATAAATTTAGCAGGAGTCCTTACATATGTATGCAGGTCAGAAGTCATTCCCATCAATAAGATGGAGTGGTATGAACTTTTTTTATTTATTTTTTTGGTTTCTGCTAACGATTTATTTGATGATTAATATCGATTTATTTCCACTTTCATAGTAGTCTAGGTGTGTTTTTTCCGAAATGGTTATGAGCATTTTTCCAATCTGCTGGGGGTGATGTTGGTGGGCTTGGGCTAGGAGCGTGGTTATTTTTTCCAATCTGCTTGGTTACAAGGCCGTCAAAAAGAGGTTCATCGTTTCCCTAGCTAGTTGGGTGTCTCATTACTAGGTGGCTACGTTTAAGTTTTTGTTTTTTAGTTGTTATAGAATAATGTAAATGTTTTAATGACTAAATGGTTATGATTTTGAATTTTATTATTTTTATTTATTTGATAAAAATTAAGTATAAAGTAATATAAGTCTGTACAAGTTTCAAGTTCAAAGAACTTTCATTTAAGGAGGTGTGTTAGAGAATAATTTAAATTATATCTTGAGACCTTACCTAACAACATAAACTTTTGGGTTGATATAGTTATTTGATATGGTGTTAGAGTCTTAATGACCAAGCGGTCACGAGTTTGAATTTCATCATCCTCATTTATTTGATAAAAATTAAGCACAAGGTAATATGGGTCTGCAAGTCCAATTCGAATCTCTCCATCCTTATTTATTTGATAAAAATTAAGTACAAGATAATATAGATCTGCAAGCTCAAAGGGCTTTCACTTGAAGAAGTGTATTAGAGAATAATATAAATTATATGTTTTCATTTGAGGGGGTGTGTTAGAGAATAATTTAAATCATATATTGTATTAGAGCCTTAATGACCAAGCGGTCACGAGTTTGGATTTTATCATCCTTATTTATTTGATAAAAATTAAGCACAAGGTAATATGGGTCTGAAAGCCCAGTTCGAATCTCACAATTCTTATTTATTTGATAAAAATTAAGCACAAAGTAATATGGATCTGCAAGTTCAAAAGGCTTTTACTTAAAGGAGTATATTAAAATATAATATAAATTATATCTTAAAACTTCCTCTACTAATTTAAATTATTGAATTGAAATATTTCTTTAACATAAATGTTAAATAAAGACATAAAATCCTGAATAGCAGAACAGCAGGAAAATAAAAGGCTAGTTTGTTCAACTCATGAATGCTTGAGTTAAAACAGTACTCACTACAACTTAAACAGAGCTTAGCACTCCAATTCTGCAGAGATTTATATTCCATTAAGCATCCCTTTCAGACATGAACAACACCTGGATCAGTTCTTGGGGCCAAAATTAGATTTCTAATGGAAGATAACTAAAACTAATTTTTCTTTAACCATTCAACTCGTTTGATGACCATTTATAGATATCAACACCTGGAGTTCTATTTCGCCACTTGATGGAATGGATAGATTAAAGAACGACCTTTTTGGCTAGACAGAGTCTGTTCGATCTCTTAAATGGTGCGAGCCACTTGCATAAGAGATGACAACTTTACACTTACCCATTAATTATGGTCCCATTGATGTAAAGGGACGGACACCAACCTTCATGACTTGTGAGCTTCAAATACGAACCAGGGTTATTATCCTCTCTTTTCTTTTCTTTTTTTTCATTAATTATGGTGCCATCCAATTTTATTTTTAGTTTTTAGTTTTTTTATTTTTGTTTTTTATGGGGTGATCTTGGTTTCACAACCCGAGTCACGAGTTTCAAAAATTAGTTTGATTTACTTTTAGTTTTTTTCAGGTCATTTGAAAAAATAATTTTATTTCAATATCCTTTAATATTAGGATATGAGGTCTTGAGTTTCATGATTTTCTTCGTTTTTTTATAGGGTTATTTCGGTCTAATATCCTGGGTCACGAGCTAGTCGAGTTAACCTAGATTGACATTTATTTTTTTATTTTTTTTTAATTTTACTTTTCATCATTTAGTTTGCTTGAGAGTTGAACTCTATTGTTTTATTTGATTTCTTATATGCAGGCTTATCCCGGTTATAATTTAGCATTCTAATTCCAACCGTGTTCTTTATTTTTTTTTATTGATGTTTTCTTCTAGTTTAGCAAATTGGATATCCCACTTGCTTCATTGGTTTGGATAAGGGCTAGCTTCGTACAAGCCCCCAACTTATAACCAATTCTCGATTGGGTCTTTTTTTTTTTTTTTTAGTGACGTCTTTAATGCATAAAACATTTTAGTTTTGCCTTGTATTCAAATCCGTCGATGATTTCTATTTAAAAGCTGTTTTTTTTTTATATATATATAACAAACAGAGAGAACTGGACATCTTTTAAAAGTTGTAACAATCTTACATGAAAGGACTAAATTGAGGATTGTCATAGAATGATGTATTAATTTAAGAGCTTTTCCCACTACTTGAGGAAAACACAAATTGCCAATGATGAATCCCACGGCATATGTTCATATGCAATGCCCATGAAAACACGACTTGCTTACACAAGCAACAAACACCACATAAATTTCTCTCTTGGCCATTTAATATTCTTGGACTTTTGGCTAAAGAGAAAACAAACAAAATCACATAAATTTCTCTCTTGGCCACTCTATTCATCTTGGACTTTAGGCTTATTTATCAACACCAGTTCAAGATTTAATATTCTTGGACTTTTGGCTTATTCATCAACACCAGTTCAATGGTCCCATTAATTCAATATATCATCTTCTGCTGCTGTGATTATTAAAGCCTTGCCAATAATTACAGATTATAGCATCCACGAGGATGACGTTCCTTCAATTTTTCTCTACAGTCAATCTTTTTCCTTGACAAGCACAGGCAATATTGTTGATTCAACTTTCCAAAATGTATTCTTTAGCCACCACAAAGCTTCACACACACACACACCCACGAGTGTGAAAGTTTATACACTTCAAAGTAAAGTTAAAGATAAGTGCATATATAATTGTTAAACCCCGTACGATTTGTTTAAAAAAAACTCAAAATCTAAAATTTAATTTGGATTGGGTTTGTAATTAAATCATATAAGATATTGATTTGGTAAAATTTGATTCATCCAATTAAACCTAGTTTATATCTGACCAGATTAATTAAAAAAAGGATATTATTTTAATAAAAATAATTAATTTGAATTAACTTAATAAATGACTTATAATATTAAAAAATTATTTTAAACCAAAAAATTTAAGCAGACTTAAAAATGTTATAATGTTACTTTCTAATAATTTAGTAAGGATTTGGAGGATATATATTCAAAAACAAATTTTATCATAAAATTAAGTTATTTAAAAAATCTGAATCAATTAAAACATTGTTTGGTAAGGTGGTGAGCCGTAACAAAAACATTATTTTTGATATTTTTATTGGCAAAATACAGGTATAACCATACTAGTACACCATGTTGCAAAGCAGACACAAGTCTTGAATTTTATTTTTATTTGTTTTTTGAAAATTGGAAAGGCAAATATACTATCATGGAATAAAATAATATTTGATATTGTAGGAACGATTTTTTTTCAAAGTGTTTTTTGTTTGTAAATGCATTGAAATAATATTTATATTTTACATTAGTTTATCAAAATGATGCAAAAATATTAAAATAAATTAATTAATTTGAAGCCAAATAAATAATCAGAATATTTTCACCTTGGATTGTATCTCTTCATCTTTAAAATTGTATCTAAGAAAATAACTAATAAAGTGTAATTAATTAATCTAATGCTGGAATTATTATTTACCCTGGAATTTGGATGCCGTATAATTCCAAGTGGGCATGCTGCATTTCCTAGCCAATGAAACTATAATTTCTTCATAATTTTTCAAGTTTCAACAATAAATGTAATTTTCGAACTATTAAATATATTAAAATCTTAAATGATAACTTGAAAAATAAAATCATTCATCAATCAATTTAAGATTTTATTTAGAAAAATATTAAAATAATATGTTTTTGCTAAAAGTTAATGTGTTAATTATGCTATCCACGTTTTGTATATATTTAATTAGATAAATTTAAAATTATTTACGTCAATAAATATATAAAAAATGTTAATGAGTCTATTTAATAAAAAAAAATTGAGCTAGCTTGTTTCTGGCTTTTGCTTCTCTGGGTATGATTTGTTAGGCTAGTTTATATAGGTCTTTTGCACTAGGGTTGCAGTCCTTTCTTCTAATTTATCTAAATATGGGCTTTAGAATCTTCTTTAATGAAATTAGCGATCTTGATTTCTTGGGGTAGAAAGAACACAACTATTATTAAAATTAAAATTAAAATTAAAAAAAAATAAATAAATATGCTCAGACTTCTACCATGTATCAAGAGAGAAAAATAGTGTTTTATCTCAGTTATTTCTAAGCCTTAGATGCATTTTTTAATTTTATTCATTGATTGTTTTATTTTCCATTTTATCTTCACAGATTGTGCTGACTGCTATGGAGTTTTAACTCTGATGCAGCAACTTGCTGGGTTGAACTGAGTTCTGTATTTTCCAATTAGCAGAGTGCAATAAACAGCATTTAGCTTTTTCACTAATGAGAGGCACACCAACATATATACAAAACTGGAACTCACTGATTCAGATCCATATCCATGTCATCCGCCTTTTGTTTTAAAGAAGAGTTGCCAGCGAGTGGAGATAGAGACCCTTTTAATATCAAAATATAAATTAGTAGTCTTTGGGGTTACCTAAATTAAATATTGGTGCGTCGCTTTTAGTTATTTATTCATTTATTTTTAAATACTGACCTTAAAAAATATTGAATTTGTAGGGAATGGAAGTTGGAGTGGATCAGATAATGAAGTGAGAGGCATAGCTTTTTCAAAGTTTCAACAATGGGGTGGTTCTACACGTTAACTCAGTCAGCAATTAGCTTCTGATTCTTTTGTTGAAGATTTTAATTATATGCAGCGCCAGACAAAAGAAAAGCAAATCAGAGGTGTAGAGCAACTTGACTGTATCTTATAATATAATCTCTGGTAGGTAAAGTTTGTGGCTTCCTTCGTAGTAACTTCCTTCTTGTCAAACAATACAATAATCTTTGCTGCTGTAACATTCTCCTCCAAATCTCATCTCATTATACCATTGATTTCCCGATTTCCCTCATCAAATTTCTTAAACCTTTGTGATGATCAGTGCTTCCTTTTCTGATTGCATCGAATCATCTGGAGCTCAACATCTTGCAACTTCCTTCTTATTTTTAAACCGTATATTCTTCTCTGTTGTTTTTCTTCCTCAATGGCCTACATCCAAAAGTAAAAGCGTAGATTGAAATTATGTAATATTTAATAATTTTGGTTGGGAAAATCATAAATACATTTTTATCTTTCATCCTCCCGTAAGGAAACGAAGTAAATTCAAAATTATTGTACAAATAGATTTCTCTTTCTATAACAAAGCACATTTATATTTATTAAGAATATTTTACACTGGTTCAAAATTAAATATTTAAAAGAATTCACTTAAAACCAAGGGAAGAGGCATGTATGGGCTCGGGTGGGCTCTAGCCAGGTCAAGATTTTATCAATATTTTTTAACTAGTTTTATGTAAAGAAAATTTGTAATTCTCAATTAAGGCATCAAAAAATTTTAAAAATTTACGTGGAGTCTTTTAATATGATGTTTTAGCTTGAGTTAAAATTTCAGAATTTTTGAAGAAATTCAGAAATTTGATAAAAAATCACAATTTGACCAGTTTTACTTTATTGGATGTAATTTTCAATCCGATCATCAGATTGAGCTGAAATTTTACGAGGAATCTTAAAATATATTGAATAAAATCTTGTTAAAATTTTAGGATGAACAGAGTTTGGTAGTGCTAACAAAATAAAAGCAAAACGACTAATTAAGGGTAAAATGGTTATTTGCCATTAAAAAATAAAACAAAATCAGTTCTTCTTTCCTTTTATATGTTGCCAACTGGGCAGAAGCAGAATAAAAAAAGAAAGAAAAGAAAAGGCGAGAGAGAAAGAGAGAAAAGTAAGGGAAAAACATATAAAAAAATCCAAGGAAAAAAAATAAGAAAAGTGAGAGAATAACCCTGTAAACTTAATTACAAAGTCCAACTTATAAAATACTAATCTAAGAAAGAATCAAGTGAAGGAAGGAGGAATTGAGAGAGGAAAAAAATTTAATTACTTTGTTTTTCAGTTGACATGAGATTGTTATTTTATCCCGGTTGAGGGGTTGTTACAATATCGATTCAGATTTCATTATAGATGAATTATATTCCACAAAACATCGAAAGATGTAACTTTAATAGTGAATTTATTTTTATTTTCACTTTAATTTTATATACTTTCAAATTTATTTTTTAATATTTTGGGTAATGTATTTGAATTAAAACTTTATTTTTAACTTTAAAAATTCATGTATATAAGTTAATAATTTATTTTAAAAAAATTATATATTTATTTAATAGTCCAGAACCGCAAAAATTCCTGGCTCCATAGTTGCATAAAACGTTATTGTTTTTCTTTTTTTATTCTAAGAAATAAACTTGTTAATATTCTTTTCAACTAGTCGCAATGAGAAGTCTCTCTAGACTGCACGTCATTTCCTTTTTTTTTTTTTTTTTTTGGGACCATCGATCCTTTTATTTCAGAACGTGAACCAGAAGCTAATGAAAGACGCTCGTCTTGTGCTTTTCCAACTCGTTTGGCACACAGGATGTAAAGATTGGAACGATTGCAGGCCCTGCTAAAGATTCAACTTGTAAGTCAGGTCACCGTCACAGCAAAGAGTGCTTTGCATATCATCTCCCAATTTCTCATGATAGATTGTAAGGAGGTTGACATTGCCTTTGCATTGAGCAAACAAGGAGGAAATGAATTGCTGATGCTATTTCTAATGGAAGATGTTAAGCAAACGCACAAAGTTTAATTTATTGATAGTCCAGTCAACTTATGATAATCTCATAAAAAAAATTGCAAGTAAGTTGAGAAAATTTAAAAAACTCAATCTTTAATGAAATTTATATTAAAAGATAGAATTCAAATTGAAAAATCAATTAAAAAATACAAAAAAAATTACTTGAGTTAACTTGAGTTAATTAAAAATAACTTTATAAAAAACAAACCTAAACAAATCTTTTAATCAACACAATGTTAAAAGATAAAATTAAAAAAAATCAATTAGAAAAATGATGAAAATACTCAAGTTAACATGAATAGTAGTTTTTTAGAAGTTTTTTAAAAAATAAAAATAATTAATTTACAAATCGCAATGTAGTTATTTGGCTATCTTCAACTTAACCAGAAAAAAGGAAACAAAGTTTCATGCATCCCTTGTCGTCTCATGCTCATATTACTGGTTAAGAAATTTCCAAGTAAAACCTTGTAAGAGCTCTCAGTGGCTTCCTCTTAGCAGGAACTATCCTGCTGATATGTATGTTCTCTAATTACATCTCTCATGAGGCAGAAGAGAAAGAAAACTGTGTGGCTTAAGTTAGTGGCACGTACGGGCGTTCATGCAAGGCACAGAAAGGGACAGGTATTTGATTTTGGCTTAAGTTAATCAAACAATACTGGAAAAGCAACTATATAAAAGACTTTTTTTTGAGACCATACATCTCAGAAAGGGACAGGTATTGCTTCAACACAAGTCAATTTTCCGTTATAGGACAATTTTCAACCTCTTTCAACCAGTCTTGCTCAATACAATTATCCTTGTCCTTTTTGAGCTGATAATCTTTCTGTAATAATTAAAGTCATGTGTGCAACTTGCAAGCTCTCCTTGCATTTATGTCTTTCAAGGAAAAAAGATTCTTGTTATAAGCAACCAGGAAGGTTCTGGGGCTGTCTATTTTTACTGGCATGCAGCGTGGAAATGTCCTGACAGGAACACTGATGGGAACGGTTTAATTTGTGTTTTTAAAAATTTTAAAATTTTTTTTTGTTTAAAATTAATTTTTTTTAGTTTTTTGAATTATTTTGATGCATTGATATCAAAAATAATTTTTTAAAAATAAAAAAAATATTATTTTGATATATTTCTGAATAAAAAACACTTTGAAAAGCAATTACAACCACACTTTAAAACATACATTGAGTGTATATCTAGTATTGTGATGTAACGTGCTTTTAAAAAATATTTTTTGCTTGAAAATATATTAAAAATATTTTTTATATTAGTACATAAAAATCATAAAAAAAAACTCTAAAAAACCATTAATTTGGTTTTTTTTTTTCAAACAAAATGCACTCAATCGCTTTCTTTATAATTGTTTGGTAAATCTCATGAACCTGTGGTGCTAGGATCATCTATATTTGTATCCAATTTTTGGAGACTTCGTGGTTGGATCTCCACCTTCTTGTGCTTGGAGATTTTGTGTCAGGCAGGCATGCATCGGCACCTATACCAGAGTCTGAACAATATATCTAGAAACCCATTTACAAAAAATATTGGTGGAGAAAAAACATTTATTGCCATAAACATGACTGATTCAAGAGTGAAATGGATGGAAACAGTACAAGAAAATTACAACAAGCATAAATAATATAAATTTTATCAAATAAGATCAACGTATAAAAGCTTCTATTCAAAATTTTATTATTAAATATTTTTCTTTAATATTTTTTAAATTACAAATTAAATAACTCTATTTATAGAAAAATCAAGTCTACCAGTGATGGGGCCAAGTTTCAGCGATCATCTTAGACTAAGGCTCTATTTGTTTACGCGGCTGCGGCTGCGTTTTAATTAAAACGCAGCAGGCAGCTGTTTGGTTACAGAAAAGAAGAGGATACTGTTCCCTGGGTCCCTCCTGTTTTCTATGTTGAAAACGCAGCAATTAAAAAGCAAGAATTCGTCGCTTTTTTTACTATTCACGTTAATTGCACTGTTCATTGAACAGTGCAATTAACATGAATAGTGCTGGTGCACTGTTCATGTGAACAGTGCAAGAAAATTGCACTGTTCACTTAAAAAAATAGTGAACAGTGCAATTCTCTTGCACTGTTCACTTGCACTGCGTGAGGGTTTTTTTTTTTTAACATTTAAAAAAATAGTTTAGAGTCAATTTTATACCTGATAATATTTTATCTAATTTTATTATATGCTAAAAAAATTATAGAAACTGTAGTTTTTGTCGGATATATTTCGTACGTAATAAAATTGTAGATGGTTTCATAGAATAATAAAAAAATATTTTATATAAAGTATGTTTTATTCCATGATGTAATTACACTAGTTAAATCCATAATATTTAAATTTAAAATCATCAATATATATATATATATATATATATATATTTTAAATTATTTTTTATAACCTCAATTTTAAAAGTATTTTTAACCAAACACACTAAATTACTTTTTTTCAACCTCAATTTCAACCACAGTTTTAACCAAACACCTATTTTTTCAAACCAAACTCAATTAAAAATACTTTTTATAAAACAATTTTTTTCAAATCACAACCACAACAGCTACCACAATACCAAACACACAGTAATAGTCGGTGCCCCTAGGAAGAAGCAATGGTGGAGCCCTAGCTTTAGCATTCCCTTGTTTTACTTTATAGTCGTTCGAGACTTGTGAGAAGTTACAAGGACAACAAGATCATCTATCTTCCATACTTTTATCTAATGGCTTTTGCTTATGCAGCTTTCTTTTTGTTAGTAATTTGTATTTACAAACCTGTAAGTTCCCAGCAGAACCACTCAAACTTGATAAGTTTAGGTTCTTCAATCTCCACCAACGTCCAACCAACTTCATGGCGCTCCCCTTCTGGCACATTTGCCTTTGGGTTCTACCCACAGGGCAGTGGCTTTATAGTGGGAATTTGGTTGGTGGGTAAGCCAGCTGATATAATCACCTGGACAGCATACCGAGATGACCCTCCTGTGCCATCAAATGCTACGTTGGAGTTGACCGTAAACGGTAAGCTTCTTTTAAGAACTTATTCTGCCAACAATGAGGCCGGTGAAGAGAAACTCATTGCTAAGATAGAGAAGTCAGCTTCAAACGCTCGCATGCTTGATTCTGGAAATCTAGTGCTCTACAATGAACATTCTGATGTCATTTGGGAGAGTTTCAACTTTCCTACAGATACAATATTAGGAGGCCAGAATCTATATGCAGGGGGTGAACTGCTTTCCAGTGCATCTACAACCGATTTTTCTACAGGAAGGTTTCGTCTTAAAATGCAAAGTGATGGGAATCTTGTTTGGTATCCCGTAGACACGCCAGATACTTCAGTAGATGCTTATTGGAGCACAGACACTTTTGGGTCCTCTGGTGCCCATCTATATTTAAATTATACAGGAGAACTGCTAATCCTTAACAAAACCTCGGGCAAAGTCAGCGCTGTGTTTTACTCTGATTCAGAATCGGAAAGCAGATCAATTATCTACCGTGCAACATTGGAGAACAATGGAATTTTTCAATTGTATTCTCATAACTTCGACAGAAATGGTGCCTACACTACATCTCTTAAGGATTCTGCACCAGATATTCAATGCCAAGTGAAGTCTTTCTGCGGTCTCAACAGCTACTGCACCATGAACGATGATCAACCTGACTGCCGCTGTCTTCCTGGCACTGTTCCTGTCGATCCCGACCAGAGATATAATGGGTGTGAGAGGAACTACACTGAAGAGTTATGCAAAGTTGCAGAGGAAACATCCTCGTATAACATTACTGATATGGAGAAAATGACTTGGGATGACTTTCCTTATTTTAGAAACTCCATGTCAGAAGAAGATTGCAGAAAGTCCTGTTTGCAGGACTGTAACTGTGCTGGTGCGCTGTACGAATCTGGGGACTGCAAGAAAGTGAAGTTCCCAGTGAAATATGCTAGGAGATTGGACAGGGACTTATCAAAGGTTTTCTTCAAGGTGGGTTTGAAGAGTGCCCGATCCATTGCCACTGCAATGAAGCCTCCAGTGGTCGTTAAGACAAGCAAGAAGACAGTGACGCTCATTTTTGTTATGAGCGTAGCATTCATTACATGCTCTTCAATTGCCATTGCAGTTTCTGTTTTTTTCATCTCTAAGTCAAGAGTTGTTAAGGCCAGAATGCGGTTGGGAAGCGGAAATCTTGGCTTGGCCCATGAGCTAACTCTGAGAGCATTTTCATACCGTGAGCTTAAAAATGCAACAAAGGGTTTCAGGGAAGAGTTGGGAAAAGGATCTTTTGGAGCAGTTTATAAAGGGACATTATACAAAGGTAAAAATGTTATTGCAGTGAAGAGGCTAGAGAAGTTGGTCAGTGAAGGTGAAAGGGAGTTCCTCACAGAGATGCGTTCAATTGGAAAAACTCATCATAAAAACTTGGTTCGGCTACTTGGTTACTGTACTGAGGACTCCCAAAGGCTCCTAGTTTATGAATACATGAGCAACGGTTCCCTTGCAGATCTTCTCTTCCGAACTGAAAGAATTCCAAATTGGAGTCGCAGGGTGAAGATTGCTTTGGAAGTTGCTAGAGGGATCCTATATCTACATGAAGAGTGTGAGGCGCCAATCATCCATTGCGATATAAAGCCTCAAAACATTCTAATGGATGATTTTTGGAATGCTAAGATCTCTGATTTTGGGCTAGCAAAATTGCTAGTGCCTGATCAAACAAGAACCTTCACAATAGTCAGAGGGACACGAGGTTACTTGGCTCCTGAATGGCACAAGAACACTCCAATATCAGTGAAGGCAGATGTTTACAGTTACGGAGTTGTGCTCTTGGAAATTGTTTTCTGCAGGAGAAATATAGAAACTAATGTATCAAGACCAGAGGAAGTTCTACTTTCTAATTGGGCATACGAGCTTTTGGTTGCAAGAGAATTGGACAAGCTTGATCTTGGCGAAGATGTAGACTTGCAGAATTTGGAGAAAATGGTTATGGTGGGCATGTGGTGCATTCAAGATGAACCAGGTATCCGTCCTTCTATGAAGTCTGTTGTGTTGATGTTAGAAGGAATTACCGATGTATCTGTTCCTCCACATCCAACTTCAGCTTCAGCATAAGTTTGTGGGCAGGAAAACTAATAAAATTCTGTATCCTACAGTTGTAGTAGTTCTAACAAAAAAATCATTCGTTGTTTTTCATGGGAGGAGAAGTTATGGAAGCAGTGGCGTAAAGAACATGCTTCTGTCTTCTCCAAATTCAATATGTCAACTGGCGTGAATAATTATTAATGGCCACTCCTATGAAACATTACAGCATGTTGTTGTTCATGGATTGATGGATGATCAATATGTTACTTGTTATTTCTTTCTTTTTTCCTGCGAGGAGAAACTAAGCTTGAAATTTAATCTCTAATAGCCTCACAAATCAAATGAATTTCTTAACTTGGATGATCAATATGTTACTTGTAATGCTAAGGAATCTATAAACTATAAGTAAAAAAAAAGTAAAGCAATAAAGAAAAATAAAAAAACTATAAAGGAAATTGAGCATTACGAAAAGTAAAAGAAAGCGATGTATCGCTGAAATTTTATAAAAACATTACATATATGGGACTAACTAATATTTCCAAATGCTAAATGACCTATTAATAATGTTAAGAGATAAAATTAACGTAAACTATAAATCTCAGTCCTATACAAAATATTCATGGCATATGAGAATTTTACTATATAAATACCAGTACAACTGATGTAATTTCTTGAGAAATTTATTGGGATAATATTTACTATGATGAAACTGCAATTCAAGCTTTATTATCTTGACTTGGAGGGTTGCCTCTGGGTATCAGTAAAGGAAGATAATGACTTCTCTCAGCCAACTGGTCTTACACGTTTGGTAGACTTTTGTGGAACACCACACTAGGCCACTCTAAGAGAAGTTGCAGACGTCTGTAAAGATTAAGCGTTGATTTAGACCGGAAAGATGGGTCTAGGACGCGTTAACAAGCTACTACCGATAGCGAACAAATCATTCATTTCACACGGTTATAGTTTTTAAGTTTGCTAGAATTTTCTTCACATTAACATGTAGTCAGTATAGTCTCAGCAATAGCTTGCTTCTCTGTATCTGTTTGGCTCTTTGCACCACACTCCTGTCCGCATGGCTGTGGTATCAGGGCTTCTGCTTCTAATGTTATCGATACTCTATGTGGAAGCAAGAACTCAATCGAACAAATTTGGTGAAATACACTTAGGTTCTCAGTTATCTCCCATCTCTAACATACATCCATGGCTCTCACCTTCAGGCCATTTTGCGTTTGGCTTCTATTCACAGGGAAATGGATTTGCTGTAGGAATATGGATGATGGGTCAGCCTAATAACACGGTCGTCTGGACTGCAAATCGAGATGATGAACCAGTCTCCTTCAATGCTACCATTCACTTATCAGAAGAGGGTAAGCTACTTCTTCGAACTGAGCAGGGCAATGAAAATCTTATTGCTAATGTTTCAGAAGTCGCAGCTTCAGCTTCAATGCTCGATTCTGGTAATTTCGTGCTTTACAATGGTTCTTCTGTTATTTGGCAAAGCTTTGATTACCCAACTGACACCATATTAGGAGGTCAGAATCTTACTTCTTCTGATGAATTGGTTTCAAGGGTGTCAAAATTGATTTCAAGCGTGTCTAAATTGGTTTCAAGCGTGTCGAGCTCAAATCACTCCAGTGGAAGGTTTTTCCTCGCGATGCAGGCAGATGGAAACCTTGTCGCCTACCCTACAAACAGCGCTGGTGAATCTGTTGATGCTTACTGGGCCAGTAATACTACTGGAGACAACAAGGGGTTGAGTCTCTATCTTAATCACCAGGGATTTCTGTCCATGGATACGGTCTCTAAAAAACCAGTCTTGTTGGCAAGAAGTTCTTATCCCTGTAACAACAAAACAACAATCTTTCGTGCGACGCTTGATGCTGATGGGATTTTCAGGTTGTACTCACACTGCTTAGAGAACAAAACTAGCCGGAGTGTGCATATTGAGTGGTCTGCGTTGAATAATCAATGCAATGTTCATGGCTTCTGTGATTTCAACAGTTATTGCTCTGGCATGGGCACTAATTTTGACTGTTCCTGTTATCCTGGATTTGCTTTCAATGACCCCAGTGAGAAATTCAGTGGATGCTACAAGAATGTCACTGAAAGTTTTTGCAGAGGCACCAAAGAAGGGAAAATGTACGATGTCAAAGCCGTAGAGAATATATTGTTCGAGCGATATCCTTATTCTGTCCTACATGTGAAGAAGGAAAATTGTTGTTTGTCTTGCCTGGAAGATTGTCTCTGTGATGTTGCTCTATATATGAATGAGAAGTGTGAAAAGTATACTGCACCAATTCGATATGGTTTAAAAGATATAAACATATCATCTATAGCCTTCTTCAAAGTGAAAGCAGCATCTCCTGCTGCACCTCCAATGAGCCCGACAATCATCATAGAAAGCAAGAAAAGTTTACTTGTGTTTCTTGCTATAGCATTCGGCTCTGTTACTTTCTTGTGTTGTGTCATTGCAATCTCTACTTTCTGCGTGTACAGGGATCGAGCTTTTCTTTACGAAAAGCTATCAGGAATCATAAGCTTGGCTGGAGAGTTCACTCTGCGGTCATTTTCTTATAGTGAGCTTGAGAAAGCTACAAGTGGTTTCAGGGAAGAGCTGGGCAGGGGTTCTATTGGTGCAGTTTACAGAGGGACAATACCTGGGGGTGACAGAACTGTTGCTGTTAAGAAACTTGAGAAAGTTTTAGATGAAGGGGAAAAAAAGGTTTCGAGCCGAAATCACTGTGATTGGACAAACTTATCACAGGAACTTGGTTCGGTTGCTTGGTTTTTGTGTGGAGGGCTCTCGGAGGGTTCTCGTCTACGAGTACTTGAGAAACGGCACCCTTGCAGATCTTTTATTCCAGTCTGAGAGGCGCCCCATTTGGAAAGAAAGAGTGAGGATTGCTCTAGATATAGCTAGAGGAATACTCTATCTACATGAAGAGTGTCAAGCCTGCATCATCCATTGCAATATAACCCCTCAAAACATTCTCATGGATGATTCTTGGATAGCCAAAATCTCCGATTTCGGATTATCAAAGCTATTATATCCAGACGAAATAAGAAGCTCGATGGCACTCTCACAGAGTAGAGGGCACTTGGCACCTGAATGGCAGAATAATGCCTTGATGTCGGTAAAAGCTGATATCTACAGCTTCGGAGTTGTACTTCTGGAGATCATCTGTTGCAGAAGCAGTATAAAAGTAGACGTCTCAACACCAGATGAAATGAATCTTCCCAGTTGGGCATATCAATGCTTTGCAGCTGGACAGTTGGATAAGCTTGTGAAGGATGAAGATATAGAATTCGAGTCACTGGAAAGAATGGTGAAGATTGGACTGCTGTGCGTTCAGCATGATCCAGCTTCACGTCCTTGTATCAAGAATGTGATCTTGATGCTTGAAGGGTCCGATGACATTCCAGCTCCACCAGCTATAGCTCCATTTCGCATCACCCCTTAGTATCCAAATAATTTGCCTCATGTTTTATGCATAATCTATACGTAATATGTAACCATGTATTTGTGTGTTAAATGGTCGTGGATTTGAAGTGATTTGTGAGGCATTTTTATCTGTTTCTGCTTCCAATTTGACCTGTGAGGTACCAAAAATATGTTCAAAGAGACGGCAACAAATAGAAATTTAAAGCTTTAACTATAAGAAATATTTTTTTTCAAAATATTTTTTTAAAAAAATATATTATAATAATATTTTTTATATTTTTTTTATATTAACTTATGATCTAAAAATACAAAAAACTAATTTTAAATTAAAAGAACCTTCAAAAATTTTGAAAAATATAATTCGATCAGACAAATAAATACTATGAAAGAAGGTTTGATGAGCGGAAAAAAAATGCACATATAAATACTAAATTCATAGTTTTAAAATAATTTAGAGCTAAAAAAGATTTAAAAATTTTTAAAAAACATGATCCAACCACACAAACAAATACGTTTGATAAGCAAAAAAAAACAATTGCACATATAAATACTAAATTCTCAATTTTATTCTTTGAAAAAAAATATAAAACTGCCTTTTATTTTTTCATATATATATATATATATATAAAAGAAAATATTATGATGTGTAGTTTGGAATTATGGTAGAAATTATTTTTTAAAATATATTAAAATAATATTTTTTATTTTAAAAAAATTATTTTTGATATTAAAAAAAAGTTACATGGGCTGAAACCACTCCCTAGCTAGCTTGGGCTTTGGATGGGTAGGCTGCACCGTATCTAGGAAAGCTTAGGCTTGGAAGCTGGGATGCAGTAAGCCTATGGAACAAATGGACTGTATTTACAAAGCCTATATATTTCATTGGATTTCTATGAGTTCAAGACCCTGATACAATTAAGGGTTTGTTTCCATCAGCCTATATATATATATATATATATATATATATAAAATCTCCCATCTATTAAAAACAAATCAAATCTTAAAAACTACTTTTAAATAATAAATTAATATAAAAAAATCAATTTTAAATAAAAATTAAAAATTCACATATCTTTTTATTTCGGTCATAAAACTGTTTAATTCGGATATATGGAGTTATATCGAAATGATTAAATTTCTCTTTTTATTCAGTTTTATATATATATATATATATATATATGTTAAATCAGAAAATTAACTCAAGCAAGATCAATGGCCCGTATAAAAAATAGGAGTGTAGATTGAAATTATGTAATATTTAATAAAAGTATTTTGATAGGGAAAATCTTAATTACATTTTGTATTTTATCATCCTCGTTTGGGAAGGACACAAAATAAATTCAAAATTATAATACAAACAGATTTATCTCTTTACAACAAAACATGTTTATATTTATTGAAAATATTCTTCGATAATTATCAATTAAATATTTATATCTAAAATAAAAACAAACTAAGTTAGCCTAAATGAGTACGTGGTTTAATTTTAACTTTGCAAAATACTACTTTTAATATTCCATTAAAAATAATAATAACAAGTAAAAAAGAATACCCAAAAAAATATCTATATTTTAAGTATTTTTTATCTTCAATATTTGGTTTAAAATTTTATACTCTATAATATATAGTTTCTTAAATAATATATCTAGGATTTAACTTTCCAAAAAATGATTTATATCAACTTAATAATTAAATAGAACTATAATGGTGAAATTCTCTTTCCAATTAAATATATAGCCATTCATTATCGACTTAATTAGTCTTTGATCGAAATTTTATTTGAATCATGAAATGTTTGATGATATGTTCTTAATACTCATTAATTAGATAGAACGGCATTTGCATGCAATATTATTTATCCCCGCGATGTAAAATAAACTAAGACAATGTATTTTGTTAGAGAATGTCGTAGATGGAGGTTTTCAAACATGATGCCTTATCCCTCAGAAAATCAAAGGTTAATTTTCTTTCTTTTTTTAATTTTTATTTGAAAGTTAGATGACATTGTTAATATTAATTTGTATAGTTGTCTAACCAGAACTCAAAATTAGTCTACATCACTAAATTATTATGTCAATCCTTGATCATCGGATTAATTTATGTCAACTATTTTTATTAAAATTATATTTTTTAAAAAATTAAAAATATAAATCAATGTTTCTTACTTGATTGGGTTTGTAAGTACAATCAGGTTGTTAAAACACCAGTTGGTTCAACAATATTTAATATTTAAGTAAATCAATTTTTTATTTGATTTAACTAAAAACTCAATCCTTGTTAAATTATAATTATCAAGTCACTCATAAAATCAATTCATTTAACAATTTATTCATTTGTGTAAATCAAGATAAATTTACCTCTCCAAATATTTTAAAATAAATCATATGTCAAATACTAGGAAATTTGAGGAAATACATGGCTAGTAATGATGTAATTTATTACATGGTAATTTAAAGTAATATATTATTTCCTATTCATATGATTTAAATGTTACTTTAATATAAAGATGAGGAATTTATATATTAATCTCCTATGATTTTTTTTATTCCAATTGATTTATCACATATTGGATATAAGATAAGAAAAATATAAAAATAATGAGTTTTTATTATTAAGTTTAGCTGCCTAATGGTTAGATATGATATAAAACAAAAATGCAAATCTTGTATGATAACATTAAAAAACAAATTATATCATTTATGCAAAGTGAAAAATATAAATCTAAAACTTATAAATTATTTTAAAACAATAAATTAACATAAAAATTCAATTTTAAATAAAAATTAAAAGTCACATATCTCTCTATTTTGTTGAAGAAATTGTCTAATTCTGATATTATATGTTGTCACATATAAATGTTTAAATTTTCTCTCTGATCTATTCTTATTTTTAATTAATATCTTATGATTTTTTTTATTCTTTTATGTTTTGAACTTTGAATTCGGGAAATTAACTCAAGCAAGGTCAATGGCCAGATCCAAAAGTAAAAGTGTAGATTGAAATTATGTAATATTTAATAATTTTGGTAGGGAAAATCATAAATACATTCTATCTTTCATCATCCCGTAAGGAAACAAAACAAATTCAAAATTATTGTACAAATAGATTTCTCTTTTTACAACAAAACACATTTATATTTATTAAGAATATTTCACACTGGCTCAAAATTAAATATTTAAAAGAATTTACTTAAAACGTTATTGTTTTTCTTTTTTTATTCCAACAAATAAAATTATTAATAAGCTTTTCAACTAGTCGCAATGAGAAGTCTCTCTAGACTGCATGTCCTTTCTTTGTTTTCTTTTTTCTTTTGGGACCATCCTTTTATTTCAGAAGGTGAACCAAAAGCTATAATGCAAGACGCTCGTCTTGTGCTTTTCCTACTTGTTTGGCACACAGGATTGCATGCAGTCCCTGCTGATGATTCAACTTGCAAGTGAGGTCACCATCACAGCAAAGAGTGCTTTGTTCTTTCGCTGCCCTTTGTAGCCTTGTCGTCGTTGCATATCATCTCCCAATTTCTCATTATAGACTGTAAGGAGGTTGACATTGTCTTTTCATCGAGCAAACAAGGAGGAAATGAATTGCTGATGCCATTTCTAATGGAAGATGTTAAGTAAACGCACAAAGTTTACGCTGGAATTGCAAGAGGTTAGCATGATCTTATAAAAAGTAAGTTAAGAAAAATTATGAAGATTAAATTTTAATAAAATTTATGTTAAAAATGAAATTAAACTTAAAAATGGATTAAGAATACAAAAAAAAAATATAACTCGAGTTAATTAAGTTAATTAAGTTTAATTTATTAAACTCATGATTCAAATCATGAGATAAAAATAACCTCATAAAAAACAAATTGAACAAATTACAAAACTTAATTCTGAATCAACCTAATATTAAAAAATAAAATTTTAAAAAAATTAATTAAAAAAATAAAAAAAAACACTTGAGCTAACATGAATAGTATTTTACGACGAAAGGTATAGTAAAATCTTTCCTTTTTTTTTAGTATTTTTTTTTAATAATCTTGCACATAGGATGTAAAAACATGCCTCTTTGATCTAAAGATTGGAACGATTGCAGGCCATGCTGTTGATTCAACTCCCTAGGTTCAGCAGTGAGTCGGGTCACCATCACGGCAAAGAGTGCTTTGATCTTTCATTGCCATTGGTAGCTTGTCTTCATTGCATATCATCTCCCAATTTCTCATGATAGATTGTAAGCAGATTGACATTGTCTTTGCATTGAGCAAACGAGGAGGAAATGAATTGTTGTTGCTATTTCTAATGGACGACGTTGAAGTAAACTGCACCATAGTTTTTAAATCTGATCTGGAATGAGTTTTGAATCATGAATTATTAATTAGAAGAGTTTATCTGGTTAATTTGAATCAACCTAAATTTTATATTTTATAAAATAATAAAAAAAATATATTATTTTAAAAAAGAAAATAAAAGAGTTCGTCGAGTTACAAGTCAAATGACTATTGCTTTTATTTAATGGGATCGCGTTGCTCAAATTATTAGAGCTAATGATCAAAATATTATAAAACTAATAAAAATAATTTTTTTATTTTAACCTTCTTATTTATTATATTTTTTTATAAGAATGTTTACTAAAAAAATATTTGTGGCTTATACAAAATATAAATCAAGTGCACAACAAAAATAAAACACAAATAACAAGAATCATTATTTGTGGTTTAAAATTGACTAGGTGGAAAAACACTAAGAATAACGGGAAAATACCACTAATTGAATACTCGGTTTTTGAATTTTTCTAATTTTAATCAAATTTATCCTAAATTATATTTTTCTTTTCAATTATATCTCTAATTAAATTAATTTAGATCTCCACATTTAACCGCTTAGTACAGATTCATCCTTAGTTCTTGTAATTATTCAATTTTGATCAATTTAACTTTTAATTTTAATTTTTTTCTTCAAATAAATCTCTAATTGACTTTTTATTTTGTCCATGAGTTTCAAATTCATCAATGGCTCTTTAGTTTTTCTAATCTTACCCAAATAGAATTTAGATTAAGTTCTTTTTCTTCAATTTCTCTTCAACTGAATCTTCATTTATAACCCTAATGGTCCAAACTTAGTTGTTTTTACCATGATACTATATTATTGATCTAATTTCAACCCACTTATGTTTTTATTTTTTAATTTTTTAATACATTTTTGTATTTTTTAAATCTTTATGATTATTTCTAATAAAAATGATAAAAAAAATAATTAAAATTAACTAAATTTACTGAAAAGATATTACTTTGGATTTTATGTTTTTATTTGAAGCATATGAAAACACGTATTTATTTGAAGCATATGAAAACACGTAAAAAACAAAAGCATTGCAAGTATAGAAGAGATTTAACTTGTATACGCTAAAGACACATCTACCATATTTACACCATACTCAAAAGTGTTTAGTTTACCTTTATAAAATAAAAGATTAAAATTGTAATCTAAGGCAGTGATTTTTTAATAATCACCTTAATTATAAAAATAACAATTTAATCTCAATGACAGATAAGTATTTTTTAAATAATTACTTTATATGATGAATAATAAATAAGATATAAACCCGACTGAAAACTCAATCTAGACCTAACCCCTCTCTCTCTCTCTCTCTATATATATATATATATATATATATATATATATATATATTAAATAATAGTGAAATAATAAATACCCATATAAATATTCTTGAGAAATAAAGTATGAATATTTAAATTCTTTACTTGTTGAGTAATTAATAGAATATAGATAAAGGTATTATCATCCTACTTAATTAGCACAAGTGTCCCATGGAATTTAGGGAAGTTTGAAAGAAAGAGAAAAAAAAGAAGAAGCAAGCACATAGACACTGGGGAGAGAAAAAGGGAAGATTTGAACGCATAAACAAAATTAGATTCCTAACCCATGAGCAAAGATACGAATAATATCTTTGTAAACCCAATTACAAAGTACTAATCTTAGCAAAATACAGAGAATACCATAATCTTATGGCTTCCCATAACATAAAGTTTGGTAAAGGGACATAGTCAATATTGACTATCCACTTCATTCACAACTTGACCGACCAATAATTATCTTCTCAAGTACAAAAGCAGCAAAATCCCAGCAAACTTCACCCATATAAAGCTTGTTTTGCACTTGAGTGAAGAAGGTGCTGACGACCCGACAGATCTGCAAAAACCCTCCAAAAAGGTGTTTGACATTAGAATTTTAATGTTTGATTCCTTGTCTTGGTATATATGTTCCCTTTCACTCTCTTCTTTTTTCTTTTAAAGAAGAAAAGAAAACAAAGTGTGTGAAAGAAGAACATATATATCCTCTTTAGAAAGAAAAATAGAAGAACATACCCAGGTGAAGCAAAGTTACATTTTCCATGACCTGCACAATAAAATGGGGTTGATTAGTGGTGTGGTAAGAGCATACTTGGCTTTTCGAGCAGACTTGAGTCGAGAGATATAATTAAATATCCTTCTTGTATTGCTTTCTCACTCGCATCCGAATCCCACAAAAAATACGAGTAAATGTGTGTTTGATATCATAGTAAATCTGTAGTTCCAAAAGGAATTGAATTGAATTCTGTAGTTCCAACAGGATATTTCATGTTGAATTGAATTCTGTAATCCCACAAAACTGATATATATTTCATGCATAAATCTTTAGTTCCTACAGGAATTGAATTCTAATCCTACTCGTCTCTACATCAGGAGAAGCAAGAACAGCAGAAAACTAGAGGAGTAAAAGAAGAGAGAATGCGAAGCCAAGTGTTTTCTTACTGGGATCAATGTTGGTTAGAGTAGCAGTTCCTCCAAAATTGCAAGCTATATCAGAATTCCCATTTTGTTGGTAATAGTTGTTGAAAGCATAGGAGGCATGAGACACAAGTGTGTCAGGATCGAAACACGCTCCACCCCGTTGGATTGGTTTACAATCTGCCATGCCTAGACCACAGGCCCAGTCTAACGCGTTCTGTAAATCAATTTGAGAGACACCTGGAAGGGCTACACACCATGAGGTTCCAGCAAGAAAAGTTGTGTTTCCCTCTGGAGGTGACAATGTTGTCACTGGGATAGCAGCCTCTGCTTTCTCTTGCGTTATAGTCTCCATTGTCAAGACTAAATGTTTGGACAGAGAAAATCAAAGGGACACAGAAATAATTAAAAAGGGATGATCTCAGAAACATCAATGATGCAATTCAAGATTTCTATCAATAATCCTGAAGGGAATGAAATCTAAGACACAGTACAAATTCTTCACATCAATCTCCTACGTTCATAAAAATTTAATAAATTCTTCTAAACGTCGACCCTGAAATCCAAACCTAAAACATCAAAGAAATGAGCATGTCTCCTTAACCACAGGACCAACCGTTTGAGATTAATCGATTGGATCATAACCAGGCCAACAGAGAGGTGGGAAAAGGGCAAGAAAAAGGAAACAAAGCTGGTGTAATATGCTCTTTACTTATTAATTGTTCTTGTACCATAAGCAGCCTCGCAAAGAGGTTCCTACAGCATCAACTAAGACACGCATAGGAAGCAAAGTGTTTCTGCACACTCTTTTTTGTTTGATGTCTCCCCTGTGGTTCTCAAGAAAGTGTGTTTCCTTGGTAGCTGGTATCTTGAAACACATAAAACTAGATTAAAAATGCTTATATGGGCTTGGCACATGGGAAATCTAGAAAAACCAAAAGGCAAAAACACAGAGAGTTAGCTAGGGACATTGCTTGAAACTGTAAGTTTGGATAAACAGTCAAAATGTGGACAGACACCATTGCCATCCTCTAAGCATTCTGGTAATCAGGCTCTAAAGAAAGAAATCTTGAAGCTAACCCGGGCCACCAGCCAAAAAGAGGAAAATTATACTAAAACAGTACATTTTTATCAAGTTAATACCAAAGAGAGAGGATACTAGCTACTCCAACCTACATCATGGAAGCCATGATGAAATTCAACAGGAGCCCAACAAGCCAAACCCATAACAAGAACTAACCAGAAACAAGCAAAACCAAGGGCAAAAACTACAAAAACAAGGAAGAAAACATACCTACATAACAATGCAGCAACAAGAGACATGGCAAAACCAGTACTTCGTTTCTCATCGTAAATTCTTCGAAGCCTTAATGAGGACACTACTAAGTCTCGACAAACACACACACACACGCAAGGTACCTGAGTGTTAATGAGAGTGATATTAATACTGATAAAGGAAATCTTGTTAGCATTGCCAAGAGAGTGAAGGGAATCCAGCAGTTTCTTCAAGGGAAATTATGTTCTTTCCCTTTTTTGGGCTTTAACACAAGTAGCGTGATGTAAGAAATGGTTCAGCGTCTAAAGTACTTGCCTACCTTTGACAGGCCATATGAGGCTTGTACAGGCATGAAATACTAGTCTGAAATTCAGGCTTTCACATCCATTTAATTTCCCCCCCTAAGGTCTGGGAGGCTTTTCAATTTCTTCCCTAAACCTTAGTTTTGTATCAATTAGCTCCCTAAAACTTTCCCGAAAGTTTCAATTCTTTTAATTTTTACAGTATTTAAGAGTGTGGTACCTTTTACTTTAAGGTTCATTCACTTGAAAAAATATCAAATCGATGTGTTTTTTAGTGTTTTTTTTATAATTTTAATATATTGTGTTAAAAATAAAAAAAATTATTTTGATATTTTTTCAAATAAAATATATTTTTAAAAAATATCTTGCACTGTAATACTAAACATGCACTTCATCAATTAAACTGATAAAATTCTTAATGCAACTTCTATCTTTCAATCATATCAAAATTCATAAAACTTGTTTCACCAAAATCTAAACCTATTATACACCACATTCAATCTAAAAATTAACATAATTAGCAAATAAAAATTCAAATTCAAATGAATTAATTTTATTTTTATTTTTTGCAAATTTATTGAATGAGCAATACTGATTAGGATAATTGTCCTAAAATTAAAATTAAAATTCAATTACAAAAATTCCATTTATAATTTGGACAAAAGTATAGTGTGTAAATATATTTAATTATATGTTATCTTATAGGGAGACAATTGAAAGAAAAAAGTGTAGGGGGGGATTCAGGAACTCTGGAAACCTTAGGGGGCAAAATAAAATATAAATATAGTATGATTCTTTAAAGGGGAGTCACAGTCCTGCAACAAAAAGCATTTTAAGATCAGTCTTTCCCGAGCTATAATGACATGTCCTTTGTGAGTTCAAGTTATCACGGATTCTTTTCATTTCGCGCAATGCTATTTCGGTCACATCCTAACGCTGGGCTTAGGCAGTGCACTAAGGCTTATTTTCTACTTCAAACGGACTTAAGCAACTTTGTTAAGCACAAAATTTCTTTAAATAATTTATATTAATTTAATATATATTATTTTATATGAAATATAACTTAAAATATCTTATTAATTTATAGAATTAAAATGATTCTCCGATTTTTTTCTTCATAAAAAAATAAGATTTATAGATTATAAATATCTTATAAATCCTTCAAACTCTAGGTTTATAATCTTTATTATTTACTGCATGTATATTTTTAGAATCTGTCTCTCTATAATATCATTGCATTTTCTTTCTCTCACTACAACGATACTTTTTTTTTTTTAGTTTAACGTGGGTGTCCCAGGCCAGCTTGCGCGCACCTCGACTAATCCCACGGGCCCCGAAGTTAACGACCATGTAAGCCTCCAAGTGGCCATCATATGAGCAACCACGGGGCTCGAACCCGAGACCATAGAGGGAGCAAACCTCCTAGTCCCAAGCTCTTACCACCGGGCCATCACCTAGATGGTTAACTACAACGATACTTACTTAAGCATCTGAGAGTTTTATATCTACCATAGAGGATCTTATACAAGTTCTTGACCTACTAGCCACCTTGGCTTACCATATACTAGCTACTAGTCATCTTGGTTTCTCATTTTAGGTTGTCAGTCATATTGACTAGGAAGAATGGATCGGATTTCTAAATGATTAACCGATTATCCAAAACATAAACTTTATTACTAAGTTACTTGGATTTTTTAGTACATCATCAATTGGCATCGTTTGTAGAGAACTAGTAAAAAACCATCAGTTTCTTTCTAAGCTTTGTTTTTAACATTTCTAGGTTATTTCATGACACACCACCATGACACATCTAAGCCAGAATGTGTGATGAATTTTCACTTGACCGCAACATCATTACTGCTTGCTTCTCCCAACGCTCATATGGAATTACACTACCAAAAAAAGCCTAAGCAGAATGATCACTAGGAGATTATTTTACCTCCACACTCGTCAAGTCCTTCTAGGGATTGCTAACGCCATTGTGATACTCATGCACATAGTCGGTACTCTAGAAACGCTCTCTCTAGCTACCACGGGATGGAACTCAGTTACCAATCTTATTGTTCCACTCCAAACTCTTCGGGCTTTCTAAAGCTCAACAAATTAACTCAAGATGCATTATCTTTAATAGGAAGTAAGTTTATTTTTAAAATAAAATAATTGTATCCCTACCATACAATTTTTATCTGTATATCTACAATAAGGGTTCTAGGCCTCACAAAATCTCTAGGGATTAATTTCGGATCTCCTACCTCTCCAGTGCAATCTTGAACCAACACGATTCTTTGGTGAGGCTTTCGGGCCTAATAAAATCTCTAAGGATTAAAAGGAATGAAAACCAAACATGAAAAAAAAATGAGAATGAAATTGCAAGAAACAAATAAAATTTCTAAGTCATCTCAAACAAAAAAAAAATTAAAAAAATGGAGATCAAATTTGAGCGATGAAAAACTAAAGGAGGATAAAATTGAAAAAACTTTCCAATTTGAAGTGATTTTTCAAAATAAAACAAGTAAAACATAGACTGAATTTGAAGGGAAAAGAAATTTAAGGGTTGCTTTGTGATTTTTTCATGGGTAGCACGTACACCGAGACAAATAAGAGGGAAATGAAGGGGGGAAATCAAATTGGTGTTAAACTGGACATAATCACCATACATGCATCACCCATGAAAGAAGAGAACATCGAAACGCATCAAATGACATGGCGGAACAAATTTATCCACCATCGGAGTCAGCCACACGATCCACTCGAAGGTAACCGAGTGGTTGATTCGTATTATGCACACATTAGCAGCTTTTTGCTTTTTTATTTATAACTTCTATGTATCAAAAGCAACATCACCCCCGAGACCAAATAGTTATTTCTAAAATACCAAATTGAAATTACAAATTCACCCCTGCAAAGATGCTTTGAGAAATTTTATTTTAAAGGTGATAGAGTCATTGCATTGTTTTTAAAAAAGTAAAAAAACCAAGAATACCCCCTAGCTATACCTAAGTGGAATTTTGCTTTTAAGGATACTAAAATAAATTCACAGTAGAAAAAGTTTATAAAATGACAAAAATATCCCTCAATAATTGTAGAATAATAAATAAACCCTGTTAAAATATAAATCTACCCCTGTAAGCCATTTCAAATAATGTTTTTAGGAACAAAAGCATAATTCCATTATTATAATTCAAAGTATTATAGTACCCATCCATGGTGTATAGGAGCCCTTTGGCTCCAGAATGGGAGGGCATGCTAGGACAAGGATTCCATGTTTTCGTAGACAAACCAAAGTCATCACACTTATCTAGTCAAGCGTTTGATTAGAAACAACTATTTTATTGTCTCACTTGGTTAGAAGGCAACGCTGTTGCCTAATTAATTCGATCATACTTCACATATTTCTTCTAGTTTTGGGTTTTATTACTTCAATGTATTAATATATAGCAATTGAATTTTTTCTAACATTATCAATACAACTAAAATACATAGATCGAATCCTAAAAGATATAACTCAACTGATTAGATTCTAAATTTGCTTGCAGAAGTCATCAGGTCAAGTCTTACAAATTTCAGGACCACTGGAAGCTTATATGGTAGTTAACTTCAGAGTCCATGAGATTAGTCAAGGTACGCGCAAGCTGGCCCGAACACTCACATTAAAAAAAAAATACATAGATCAATTTCATTATTCAACTATTATACTGAATTTAATAATAATAACAAAAAAAAATTTCAACAATCTATATATTATTTTTTTATATTCAATTTTTTTTATCCATGCAGCAATAATAGCGAGAAAAATAAACTAGTATCTTCTAGTACATGTTAGTAATTTCATTTATGTTAACAAAGGTATTTGTCCAAGTTTTGTCCAAGTTTTACACTACAGTCATGCAAAATATGTTATTAAACATGATACAACCCGACAAGTTAATTCAATGATCTACCGACTCAAGACATGGCTTGAACAAGATTTCTTGTCAAATCAGAATCAGGTGAGAATTGTTGGTCAACTTAATAGATCAACTTCTGACCCATTCAATCTGATCAAAACTCAAATTACACTAAAGTTCATATTTTTTTAAAATAATCTTGACTCAACCCACGATCCACACCTTGAGCCAAATCATGAGCCAAACCAGGTTTTATAACTATGGTTTTAAGTTCCTAGAAATGTGTTTCGAGGCTTTGCATTCTGCAATGAGTAATAAGATGAATGAAAATGGTATTACTGATTGTTATTATTAAGTGATCCCAGATCACGAACGCACAAGACAGCTTAACCGAGAGCTACTGAAGTCAATTAATGCTTCAGGGCCCGTGCACATGCCGAGTGATGTGGTTGAGGGAATCTACATGAAAGGCTTTGCCGTTGGCGCAACCCTAACAGAGGATCGGTATGTGGAAAGTAGCGGTTGAAGTGCATTTAGGCACTGATTGTCATTCAGCCACCCTACTATATCATGAACAAAAAATTCTTGTTGCCTAGGATAACAGGAGTTCATCCGATCAAATACTTGCTATTAACATTTCTGTCACCCATAAGGCATACGAACAACCCATTTCTGCTTTCGTTTGGCACTTTCTGTGCCAAGATCAGATCTAAGCAGCTTGGAGTTGCAGGGGGTTAGCAAGCCTTGTTCAAACAATGATTTCAGACTGCTCTTTTTCACAGTGTCAAAACGCAAAGATGAGTCTCCGGAAATATAATAAAAAAATAAGAATCATTAGCTACATTAATAGTGGCCAGCTCAAGCCTAGAAAAATTTTACAATACATAATAGCATCAGAACATGACTAATCTTAACTATGTAGGAGGAATTCCAGAATGACAAGACCGAGAATCACTATCTTGATATTGAAAGCTACAATTATCAATGCAATCATCCATAACTTTTTATTTTTGAGGTGAACTTACATTTAAGATGATAAAGCTTAATTCATTAAACTGTTGCAGATAATAAATAGAGCTTTTACTTGCACATCTAACAGCTATCACAGACTACAAAGGACTAAAAAAAGATGATAGAATATTTTTGCACAGGAGTGGCGTACCAGATACAGAAGCAATCACCACATTCAGTCACAGATTAGATAGGTGCTGCACATGTTGTTCTAAAATGGCCTGTCTGATTACAACGGCTGCAATGCACAACTCGCTTCACACGACCACGATCTTCTGCTCGGACTCGCTTCTTTCTTGGACGACCAGGTGGTCGAAGGGATTTGGGTGGATTAATGACAACCTCAATAGCCTTGTTAGAATTTGGGTCCCCGTCAGACAGCTCTATCCAGAGACTTTTATCGGGAATTGGATGAATGGTTTGTGAGTAAGTCTTTCGATAAGTTGCAACAGTGAAACAACTCTCCGTAAACCGATGCACATTCTGCCTGCAAGAGAGGAGTGCTGCCACAGCATGTGCACAAGGTAAACCATATAGTTGCCAGCCTCGGCAAAGGCAACAGCGGTTCCGAATATCCACGATATTTGTTCCTTCATGAGATATAACTTCAAATTCAGCTTCGTTAGCGCGAAGCACCTGATAAGTGCGTGCACGCTCCAAAGCCTCTGCAACACGCCTCTCAGCAGAAGGCACAAGTATTGATGTCCACTGCATACTGGTCTCTCGGCGTTCATTGAACCAGGTCATTAGTTGCCTCCTAATGCATTCCATCATCTGAATTATTGGAAGCCCGGATGCTTCCAAAATCCAAGTATTCAATGATTCAACTATATTGGCTGTCAAGTGTCCAAACCGAGTACCTTCAAAATAAGCAGTAGCCCACAACCGAGGGGGAATTCTTCTTATCCAATATGCAGCATCTTGTGATATCTCCTCAATCTCTAGAATTTTTGCCTCAAATTCAATGACAGTTAGAGCATGAGCAGCTTCCCATAGAAGGTTGACAAGCATTGTGTTATTGAACTCTTTGCGGAAGCTTTCACTCAAGTGACGCATGCAAAATCCATGAAAAGCAGTCGGAAAATTTGCTTCCACTCCATCTACAACGCCCTTCTGTCGGTCTGACAGAATTGTTAGCCTCGGCATGTTTTCAGTATTAATCTCAAGGAGGCTATGAAGTTCGGATAGAAACCACATCCAATTCTCTTCAGTCTCTTCATCAACAACACCAAATGCCAGGGGAAAGAGAGCTCCATCCCCATCAAAGCCAGTGGCAAGAAATAAAGTACCGAGGTACTTGCTTTTCAAAAAAGTCCTATCAAGCCCAAGGAGAGGCCGACAAGCATTCAGAAAACCATAAATCGATGCCTGAAATGATATGAAGAGACGCTGGAAGCAATTATCCGTTGGGTTACCATATACAGATGCAATACTCCCAGGATTTGTCCGTTTAACCTGGTCACAATACTGGGGAAGCAAGCGATACCCTTCTTCAAAGGATCCGCGCATAGCGGCCATGATGCGTTCCTTGCCTCTCCAAGCTTGCTTGTATGATAAAGTGATGCCATGTACCCGGTGAATCTCTTCTAATATCTCCTTTGGCTTGTAATTAGGATTCTCCTTAAGCCGTTGCTCCACAGAGTTTGCAACCCATTGAACTGAAGCTTGCTGATGGCCAAGATGAGAAATTCCTCCACATGTATGGGACTCATGAATGGTCCTAATTGTGAAAGTTGGAACACCTGGGAGCTTTGCTGCATGTATGCGCCAGGGACATCCCTCACTTGCACATTTAGCTGTGAAACGTGTCTTGTCAGATTTTATTGTCTGCATTTCAAAGTGAAGGGCAATTGCTGTATCCCTCAACGCCCTGCGGCAGCTGAAGACATCTGGGAACTCTTGCCCCACTGCCAGCTCATAATTAGGAGCTATTGAAACGGTACGGGCCTGAATAACAGGACTATGGACTATAAGCTGGGACTCCTCAATAGTCAAACCCTGAGCATGTTCCAAACCCATTTCCTGATCCTCGTCCACAGTTAGTTGCAGGCTGTCATCAAGTTCTTGGTTTTCTGAAACAACCAACTCATTGTTCTCTGATAAAGCTAACTCATGGTTCTGTACAGTAAGAGCCAGCTCATGATCTCCCTGTTCAGGTTTTCGATCAATACCTAAATTGTTCCCATGCCCATAATTGTGAACAGCTTCCCCTTCGTCATTCTGGCTCTGTCCCAAACCCATTTCATCATCATGAGGATGTCCTAAACCCAATTCATGTTCATGTGCCAAACCCAAATGATGTTCATGTGCTTGCCCCAGTTCCAAATCATGGTTCTGGCCTAGATCCAAACTGTGATCATGGCCTAGGACCAGCTGTTGATTCTGCCTGAGCCCTAGATTGTGACTTTGCCCAAGTATCAGGTCATGGTTAGCCATCGAAATGAATCAATCACAATATATCAACAGCTGTAACAAATCAGCCCCCTGAACAAACTATCAATTATAAACAGATACGGTACCCTGTCAAGTGAATAGAACCATATTTTCAATAGTCCATTCAACATCTTCCGCATTCATGCTCAAAGCTTAAGTACAAACATGACTCACAACAAAAGTCAGATAAAAGGATGCAAACACAAAAAACATGCAAAAAAGTGAAATTAAATCAGTAAACCCACCCACCCCGACACCCCCCCCCCCCCAAAAAAAAAAAAAAAAAAAAAAAAAAAACAAACAAACAAACGAGAAACTTTAAGAAGACTGTCTCTTTTTTATCCCTCCTAGTAAAATTGCGATTGCAATTGTATACAAAATGAGAAAAGGAAACTATTTTTTTCTCCTGTGATAATTAAATGCAGAGAGACCATCATACACACACACACACACCAAAGGAACAGACAACCTAAACTGCATTCCCAATCTTTCACTTCTCAAAATAGCATTACCACACAAGCAAAAGAATTCAACACCTCCAAAGTGCCCACAGAAACATTAACTTCCACAACCTTCACATATCAACAACATGGGAACTGAATGTAAGAGACACTAAGCCTAAGTCATTAATCAACAAAATTTTAATGAACCAGCCAATTAAAGGAGCTAAACAAAAACTTAACTCGGTTATAAGACCACTCCCACTTGCTAGGCATCAAAACAAGACAGGAAACCAAGTTTGAGCTTTTCATAATTGTCTTTTCTTTTAAGGTTTAACTCAATTATCTCAAAAAGCCTGAACCATTAATGAGCACCAAACTCAAAACTCAACATTTTCAGTCAGAAATCATGTCCAACTGAGAAAGAAGAAAACAACAGTCATCATTTACACATTCCCTTCCACAACTATCAGCAAAAAAAATGACTTGAAGCAAAAACCAAAAAATATCCCATCAATTAAAGCACTCATAAGAACATAATTGAGACTAAAGATACTCATAAAAAAAAAAATCAAAGAACACACTGAGAGAGAGAAAAAAACCTCCGTACCAGGACATGAAAAAAAAACCTTTTTAATAGCAAAATAAACAAGAACGGGGTTTTGCTCAAAACTATAGGAAACATAACCCCAAACAATTACTTCAAGAGATAAACCATAACAACCCACAGAACAAAAGTCAATCAAAATTCAAAACGCTAGTTGAAAAGCAAATCAACATCCATCAGAACCCAGAAGAGAAAAAACCAACCTTGAACACAGCAAACATGGCAAAATATGAAGTGGGCACTGATCAAAATCTGAACTTGTCGAGTGTAGGGACAGGTCCAAGAGCACAGATCGAACAAACAAATAAAATTAGGGTTAATCAATGTGTTTCGAGAAAGAAAAATTGAGGAGTAGAATTTGAAAATTGGCGGGTAAGGGAGGAGGGAGAAGATCGGGAAAATAAAAACAAAGGGAGAGAGGGAGAGTAGAAGGGCAAGGAGAAGAGAAGGGCAGAAGAGGGAGTGTAGGGTTTGTAAGGGCTGAGAAGGAAAATACAGAATTTGGGGATAAGAGAGAAAGAGGGTATTTATGTCAATGAAATTTCTTAAGGGTGTTTTTCACTTTGGGGTTTTTTGGAATTACTGTTTTTTCTTTGGGAATTTTATAATTGAAATTGAGGCTTTGTGGGTATTTACTATGTATGGGAAGTAAGAAATCCAGGTAAGTTTTAGGGATTTCAATTTAACTTGAATTTGATAGGTATTGATATCTTTTTATAATTATTTTATTTATAGATAATTAATAAAATATAAATATTATTACATTTGGAAATATACATATTGAATATTTTTTTGACATGATATGTATATAATATTTTTTATTTTATTATTTTATATTGAATGACTAATAGTATATAGATAATTAATATATAAATAGATATTCAAATGTAGATAAATACTAAATATTTGTGATGATAAAGATATTCAAATGTAGATAAATACTAAATATTTGTGATGATAAAGACTAAACTTTAAAAAGTATTAAATTATTTATTTACATATTTGATTATTTTTATTTTAATCATATTATCAAAATATATTATTATTTTTTGTGTTCTTAAGATTTATCGTTTGTGTTTTTAAAATCGAACAAACTATTTTTGTTATTGTTGCCCAGCTTTATATAAACCTATTTAGATTTTAAAATAAAATGCTTTAATTTAATAAATAGTTAAATTTATTTATCTATAAATAATTCCAAAAATGTTTTAGATTGGATAGACATTTAACAAAATAGTTTAACAAATACAAGTGTTAATTAAGTGACAAAAGAACTAAGATGTTAATAAAAAAAAATTTAAAAATAAAGTTTAATAAATTCATTTGGTTGTATAGTGGTAAATTAATTAATATTAATTTTTTTTCAATTTCATATTTCATCAAATCTTTTAATGGTACCATAGAAAAAATTGAGTTCAACCTTTAAAATAAATAATCTCTTAGTACAACAAACTCTTCACTTTTTCTCAGCATTTGATTCTGTTTTCAAGTTATATATCAAAACATGACAAGTGTTCCTCTTCTTTCCTCCTATTGTGTTTGAAAGACTTCACTTCTTGAATGATTAATGTAGTGATAGAATGTTTAATGTAACAAATTACTCAATAAGAATATCTAAATTCTCTAGAAAAATTAATATTTTCATATCAAATAATAAGATTCTTGAATGATTAAAGTATATTTTTGTATATATAGTTATATTAAAAGAAATGATATATTTATGTCAAAAGAATAGGTACATGAATAACACAACTAAGATTTGAGATTTTCTAGAGTAATATTAGTTTCCTCCAATATTTTATAAAATTTGAATGCCAAGAATCGAGAGAATAGCTAAATAATTTACTCATAAAGTGTTTAAACTATAATTGTGAAATTCCCTTTTGAATTAAATAGTCATACATTATCAACTTAGTCTTTGATCATAGTTTTATTTAAATCATGAAATGTTTTATAATACTCATAATTAGATAGAACGGCATTTGCATGCATTATTTATGCCAGAGATGTAAGCAATAGCCTAGTGTAAAATAAACTAAGGCAAGTCATGTATTTTGTTAGCGAATGTTGTCGTTGGAGGTTTTTAAACATGATGCTTCAACCCTAAGAAAAAAAGGGTTAAATTATTATTATTATTTTTTTTGAAAGTTAGATGTCGTTGTTGATATCAATTTGCATAATTCATCGGTTCAATTAGCTGATCATTAGGTAAAATATATTTATTATAATGATGATGTTTTGACTTAGGGAATGTTTGGGAACGCGGCTGCGGTTGCGTTCCCAAAAAATTTGATTTTTTTTTTTACTAAAATTTAATATAGTTTGTACGTTTTGGATCGTTTTGATGTGCTGATATCAAAAATGATTTTTAAAAAATGAAAAAACATCATTGGCATGCATTTTGACACGAAAAGTTATTTGAAAAGCACACGCAACCACACTGCCAAACACGCTCTTAGTGATGACCCATAGGATTTTCAATTCAACAGGTAATTAATAAACCCGACTAAATCAACCGTATTTTATCGATTTGGTCTTTAATCTGATTCATCTAAAATCCTAATTTAAGCTAGGTTTTAAGTCTTAGGTCACCTGCCTTGGCATGAATTCAAGGTTTCATTAATGTTCTTGTGAGTTAATTTTTGTTTTTTTTAAAGAAATAGGCATAAATTCATAAAATATCAAGTTGACTCGGTCAAAATTTAATATTATAAAAAACATAATTTTAAGACAATGTTGTTCAAACTTTAAAAAAATTAAGCGATGTTGTTTATTTGAATATAAAAAAAATTAAACTGTCGAGAAATCTTTAATAATGTCATTAAACTTAACTTGATAAATCAATCTTAAAACATCATGACCTGATTTTTTACATAACCTGAATTTCAAATTAAACTATACAATAATTCTCTTAACATAACTAAATTTACTTGTCAGGTCCAAAAACAATCCAGATAACTGGATTGGTAAGGCATGCATGAGGAAGGCCACCGCACAGGAGGAGGCACATGTGGCTTTCTTTGAGCTCAAATGGTGGCCTTCCTTGATGCAATTGAAATCATCTTGGCGGGTTTTCCTTTATTAACAATGTTTGATGGTGGTGTAGCTACAACGTGGCTTCGGTAACCCATTTTATTTTTTTTTGTATTTTTTTTTCTTGGTTTTCGTCAATAATTTCTTTTTTTCTTCTCTTCAGGGACAAAGAGGGCTGCATTTTTTTTAATTTTTCAATTATAATCCTTTTTATTTTTAGTTCTTTAAAAAACAAAAAATACAAATAATTTTTTATAAAATCAAGCATCAATATAATAAAAGAATGTTTTTTTATTCTTTAAAAACCCGAAAACCCACATCACTGGAAGAACTAAAACAAAAATTGCACGGTTGCGAATCCAGAATGCAATTATGTGTGGATGCAAAGTAGAATGAACAGCGGATTTCCTATCTGTGTTTTCTTAATACCCATTAATATATGAATCAATCCAACCTTGCGGTCAGTGATGATGTAATTTATTACACAGTAAAGTAATATTGAAACAAAAGTCAAGTTAGAAAGCCAAAAAAAAGCAGCCACTCATTTGCTTAGGCCCTGAACGGTTTCTCAAAGCTCCATATTTGGTGGCCAAATCCAAAATGCCGACACAAGCAAGTGAAACCCTTCCATCTCTTGTCTGAAAACAAAGAACAGCGAGACAGAGCAGAAGCCTTGGGCACTCTAGTCTGTTTACCTAGACAGTCTTACTGGTTCTTAACGTGTGATCCTTTTTTCTTTTTTAAGTTCTAGCAGCGTATAAATGGAAGCTACTCTAATTCCTTTGCCCTCGTACTCAAAGGAACAGAAAGATCATGGCATTCAGCTTTTGTGTTTCGTCCTGCAATGACTTTGCTTTCCTTTTTCTTTTACTTTCAAATAACTATCTTAATTTAATATCTTAAATTTTTAAATAAAATTTTAAAATATAATTTATATTATTCTTTAATACACTCCTCTCCTCTCGAGTAAAAACTCTTTAAATTTAAAACTCACAAACTCATACTATTTTGTGTTTAATTTTTATTAAATAAATAAAAATAATGAAATTCAAACTCCTAATCACTTGATCATTAAAACTCTAATATCATATTAAAAAATTAATTTAATCCAATAATTTAAACTCTTAAATAATTTTTAAAATATAATTTATATTATTCACTAATATTCGCTACTCACTGCTGTGACAATCCAGGAATCCAACAAATGAGTCGATGCATACACCCTGCCAGAATTAGAGCCCAAGCAAGCAGACATGAATGAGCTTCGAATCATTGCTATAATGTTGGCAACAGCGCAGGCAAGAGTAAACAGGTTAAAATTACCAAAATAGTAATTGAAAATCCGATGGAAAAATCGATGGAAAATTTTTGTTAATAATTTCTGATAAAATATAAATTTTTTTGATAATGGGGTAATATTAGGCAATATTGGAACCAAATTTCTTATTTCTAAGGAAAATACGGTTAATGATATATATAGTTAATTTCACAGCAATGTTATATCCACCTGGACCACCCACTGAAATTTTCATGTCCAACAGCCCATCAATATCGCAAGCTTGCAGGATCACTTGATTTTTTCAAACATCATGTGCCAACACTATCCTAAATCCATTGTCCTATGATAGGATCATCCATTGGAAAGATTCTCCACGAGCCCCTAAAATTTGACAATTAAAAAGAATTTTGAGTGAAATTTCTTTGTTTAAAATTATTGGTTGTAATTGATGATTAATGTGAATATTAAAAGACTATTTGTAACTCTTTAACCAATCAACAGTGCCCTAATGTTAGAATTCTCACTTTAATAGAAGTTTGTAATGAAATAGTAGGAAGGGCCCTTATCCCATATTCAAAATAGTAGGGACTTAATTGCTATTTATGAAAACCATGGGGTTGAATTGAAAGAAATCATAGTTATAAAAACCTTGTGATTAAACAATGTCTTGAAAAATTGTGAAAAATATTGTGATTTTTAAAAGGTGTTTGGAAGTATGGTAGCTGTTGCTTTTCAAAGTGTTTTTTATTTGAAAATATATCAAATTTTTTTTTGATATCAGCATATTATAATGATCCGAAAATATAAAAAAATAATTTTATTTTAAAAGAATTAAAATTTAGAGAAACGTTTTCTTTGGAATGCAATTCCAAATGACCTCTTAGTATATGTTTGGTATTGTGGTGCATGATATTTTTTAAATTGTGTTTTTTAATTGAAAATGGATCAAAATGAATTTTTTTAAATTTTTTTATTTTTAAAATCAGTACATTAAAACTATAAAAAAACACCTAAAAAAATTAATTTGATATTTTTTTAGGCAAAATATTTTAAAAATCATGAGCTATCACACTCCTAAATAAGCTAATGCATAAACACACCTATATCATAACTCAAATTTAAGATAGTAAAATTAATTGAAAGTAAATATATCATCAAAAAAATCAATGGCAGAATTCAGACTTGAAACCTCAAAACTAAATTAGTCCGCTCCTTACCATTTAAACCAATCCTCTAAGATCTAAAATTCATCAAATCTACTGCTTGATAACATTTATTTTAAACATTTTGACGAATGAGTTAAATGAGTTTTCTAATAAAAACATCTATAACTTTTATTCTACAATTAAATCAGGCTGAAATTTTACAAGCACATACTCAATTTTCTATAATGTCGGTCTACTAGCACCAGCCAAGCTTAGGATCATGTTCAAATTAAGTCTAAAAGTTGTTGGTTTGAAATTGTTTTTAATTTTTTTTTAATATTTTTTTATCTAGACAAGATTCAAAATGTTATTTGAAGTCAATTTAGTTACTATTTAAACAATATATATATATATATATATATATATATATATATATATATATATATATTATCTTTAAGAGAATTAAGAATTGTTGATAATCAGAATCTATCAACTTTATTTCTATTTCATCATACAAACATTTAAAAGCTCCTAAATCTCTTACTCCACTTCAGAAGTAGTGAATAATCTTCCGGAGACATCGGAGATATGTTCTTAAATCCATGAAAGAAATTGGAGTACATATCAAGGACGTGACGCCATGAGAACCGGTAATTTTTTTATAGTAAAGGCTATCTCACTACAAGCCTAAATAAAACAGTTTCGACAGTTAGTTTTCGCGGGAATCTTCGCTCTTCTGTGATACTACTATTTGATAAGCCTATGCCAAAAAAGTCTCCTTTCAACTTTAATTTTTACAAAGGGCAATACTTTCGGTCTCTTGTCTCTTCTCAACTGAGCCCCACTTTTAGGTTCATGGTCGGCGTGGATTTCCACTCTTGTTTTCTCTTTACACATTTTAAAATTGTCTACATCTGAAGGCAACGTGCACTGTTGTATCCACATCCAAATACTTCAAGAATTAAAAAAGAAGAAGAAGGAGCTGTCTTGTTTTTGTTTTCTTCTGTGTCTTTGTGTTTCTGCTACATGGGATTTGTTTCTTTGATTTGACTCTCTGGCTCTGAATTCTTGGATTCTTTACGTGAACAGGTCAGTTTGTTAAACTTTGACTTTGGTTTTTTTTGTTTTGATCATGAATTTATGTTATGTTTGTCTTTTCAATCTTGTTATGAGATTTTTGTTCCGCGTTTTAATCTGCTGTGGATCTTAAATTAATCGCTTTTGATTTCTGATTCATGCTGCAAGTTCAGATATTGATGCCCTAATTGTTTACTTTTAGCTTCTTAGCTTTGGCTGTCTATCTTTCGGTACTTTCATTTTCTAATTTTGGCTAATATTTTTTTTTATAGAAAGCTCTTAATTTGGGTTCTAAAAATGGGGTTCTGTGGTTGTTGATGCTGTGAAAATGGGAAGTTTTCCTTTATTGAGATGGCTAGTTAGGTCTGGTTTAGCACATAAACTGGACTTTTTCATGCTTTTTTTTTTCTTGGTACATAGGTATGTGTCTTTTTCTTTGAATTTGTCTTTTCTTGTCAAGTTTAGGAGTGCAAATTAGTATTGTCTTCCATTGATTTAGAACTTTCTTCCAAATTATCAAAAGAAGGGAAAAAAGACTGATCTTTTACTTCAGCATACAAGATCGATTTGGATTCTGAATCAGATTATAAGTTTTTGTCTAGAATTTGAATTTGCTCTTCTAGCTTCTGTGTGGAAACTTGTCTATAATGTTCTTGGAGCACTGAGTTTGTCTTTTCTTGTTAAGGTTAGGGGTGCAAGTTAGTATTGTCATTTAGACCTTTCTTCCAAATCATCAAAAGAAAGGAAAAAAGACTGGTCTTTTACTTCAACATATAAGTTCAATTTGGATTCTGATAAATTTTTGTCTTGAATTTGGTCTACTAGCTTGTGTGGAAACATGTCTACGATGTTCTTGGAGCACTGAGTTTCCATTTTCTTGTAATGATTTTCTGATTTTCTTCTGAGGCAGAGGTGTATACTGTATTTTTCATGGCTATATATGTGTCACAATTCACAAGAAGTGTGTCTATTTATGTGCTCAAATTTCAGAATTTAGTTTATTAACTTCTAGTTGATGCTGCATGTCAAGAATTTCTGGTATTTTTCCCCTATTAGAATGCATCTATGTTTAATTTCTAATTTAGGTTCCGTGTGAGGTGCATCCAGCAAGTGCTCAATTAATCTCTCCCAGGTTTTAGTCACGTCTTGTTTATTGACTTTTGACGTTGAACAGCCATCAGATTTCTAATTTTCATAGCTCCTTTACGTGAAATGATTGTATTTTAGTTGCGAGCAGTTCTTTTGCATGTTTTCATCTCCAGATTGTTTTTTCTTCGGAATGTCAGCTTGTTGCATTGTAAGCAGGACTTCAAGTGGCTTCACAAACACACAAAAATTACTGAAAAAATGAGGTCTTTAACCCTTTTTGTATTATCAGTTTCAGGTCTCCAATATTCTTCAAGTTGATTGCAGTTTCGAATCTTGCTTTGCATTCTTGAGCATTTTGGGAGGGTCGGTGTTGCTTCTCGTTTGATTAATCAACATCTCATTCCAGAAATTTCTATCCCTGCTGGAGCATGGCTATCAGCGGGGTTTCATCTGTTAAATCAAAGAAAAGGTCCTGGAGTATCAGCCCTGCATTGGCATCTGCTGCTTTGGAATGGTTGCTAATGTGCATGCTCTTCATCAATGCTATATTCTCGTATTTAATTACAAAATTTGCATGTCAATGGGAGTTGCAAACCCCGTGTTTGCTATGCTCAAGACTGGATCATATTTTGGGCTCTAAAAAGTTGAATTATTATTGGGATTTGATCTGTGGCGATCATAAGTTGGAGATCTCATCCTTAGTTTTCTGTCACGCTCACAATAATCTTGTCAATGTCCATGGAATGTGTGAAAATTGCCTTTTCTCATTCGCCACAACCAACAAGTCCAATGCTGAAACGTATAGGTTGTTGGTGGGGAAGTTGGGGGAGGATTCTAGCTTTGTTTTAGATCCGGACTCACTACTTAATGATCATAGTTCAGTTACTAGACAATGTTCTTGTTGCAATGAACCATGGATTCCAAGAGGATATTGCCAAAAGCTGATGCGGGCTATATCAGTTGATTCTGGGGCTGCTGATCTTGATGTCCCTTTATCAGGTGCTATTAAACATGATTGCAGCAACCTAAAGAAGAGTAAACAATCTATACCCATCAGAAGTACTCGACAGAAAACTAGTGGGTTTGATCATTTATCTCATGTAGGGTACACCGAACTTAAGTTCAACTCTGATACTGAATCTGAAGTCATGTTGTCTGATGATGATGGCAAAAATGCTGTACACGAAGATATTTCAGTTGGATACGTGAAGCCAGAACCTTGCACTATCAGTCTACTCGATGATTCTGTTACTGAGAAACTGATCGATCCATTTTCTTCACCTGAGCCTTTAATTTTGGCTTCAAAGGTGCAATCAGATGCTATCAACTCGCATACTGTCACAGCAATAGCATCTAGAGTTCCTATTGAGCATGATTTGGAGGAGCTTAATTGGCAACAAGCTGATTGCAAGGCTGATTCCTCTACACCTCCTGAGCTCATTTCCCATGATAACGTTCCTCCATCACCAATTGCCAGCGACAGCCCTCAAAAAGCATCAAAAGAAAGAGAGATTATTTCTCTAGATGAAGTTCCTCAATCATCAAATGCGAAAGAAACTCCACCGGAAGCATCAGATGAGAACAGGATTATTTCAGTAGACAGTGTTCGTCCATCAACAGAGAGGATAAATCCTGACAAAATTTCACAGGAGAGCGAGCTCATTTCGCTTGATTTCCTTCCATCAACAAATGGAGCAGAAACTCCTGTTCAAGGATTAAAAGAGAGCTGTAAGTTCAAACTCCTCCTCCTACAGGACTTCTATTGGTATTTCTGTTATTAGCAAAGGTTGCACTTGGATAATTTCATTTTGTAGAACTACAAAGGGCCTCAACTATTGTGGATGGTGCTAATTCATATTTTGGTTACCTTTCGTTGCTTTGTTGTTACATTCTACAGGTGTATCCAGAGAAGAGGAAGCTTGGCAGACATCTGTGACAGGCGGTGAAGATCTCTGCAAGGGAGAAAGTCAGCCAGCTAGAAGAACTGACACAGCTTCAGAAATAAACCCTAGTTCTAGTGACAGTGGTCAGCAATTTGCAAACTTATTGGATCTCAGTGATGCTTATAAGCTAGCTGTTGGGAATAGGGGAAGGCAGTTGTCTGGTGTTCTTGCTGAACAAAGGTCTGTAAAGGATTCTTCAAGACTTAGCGAAGATTTGAAGCTTTTACTCTCTCAACTCTCTGCTGCTAGAGAGCAGTCAATGAATGATATGAGTCCTAGAGTCCCTATGAGTCCCAGAGTACCTATTAGTCCTAAATTATCTATTAACAGTGACGAAGTAAAGACTTCTGATGCTTCTAGTATCATAGGAATGCAAATTCTTCAAAAGCGAATCACGCTAGAAAGAAATGAGTCTGGTCTATCTTTGGATGGAAGTATTGTCAGTGAAATTGAAGGTGAAAGTGACATTGATCGGTTAAAACGGCAGGTTGAGCATGATAAGAAATTGCTGAGTGCTTTGTACAAAGAATTGGAGGAAGAAAGGAACGCATCCACAATTGCTGTAAATCAAGCTATGGCCATGATTACTCGAATACAGGAAGAGAAGGCAACACTCCACATGGAAGCTCTGCAGAGCCTAAGAATGATGGAGGAGCAAGCTGAGTATGATATGGAAGCATTGCAAAAAACGAATGACCTTCTCACAGAAAAGGAGAAAGAGGTCCAAGATCTAGAAGAGGAACTTGAGTTTTATAGGAGTAAGTTCCCCAACGAAGCAATCTTTGAGACACCAATTTCTGACAGAAAGGCAACAGGTACGAGAGCGGATCACTCTGAAGCTGGATGTACAGAAGATAGTGCAAGCACCAGTAGAAACTCAGCTGAAGAAAAACAAGTTGAAGGAACGAACACGTCACTTGCGGATAAGAATATCATTACTGTGAATAGTTCATTGCTTGATTTTGAAGATGAAAAGTCGTATATCACACGAAGTTTGAAGAAGTTGAAAAGGAAGCTTCATCTATTTTCTAATAATGGACTAAGCTTAGAGTTGATCAACAGTGAATATTCAGGAGACAAGGAAAATGACATGAGGGATCTGAATAGCAAAGTGGGAGCTGAACAGAATGGTGGGGCAGAAGAGAGTAAATTATCAATGACCGATAGAAGAAATGAGCCTGTTCAAGGACCCTTACTAGAGAAATCTTTAGGTTCCACTCAAGAAACTGATCTAAATTCTCTAGTAAATGAAGTTTCTGATCTAAGTCAGAAGGTGGAAGCTCTTGAGGCAGACCAGAATTTCCTTGAGCACAGCATTAACTCAATCAGATATGGAGAGGAAGGGCTTCAATTCATTCAGGAGATAGCTTCTCACCTGAAAGAATTGCGAAAGATCGGGATACAACAAAGAGAGCAAATCACTGCTTAAGGCTTTTGTATACAACAAATGATAAATGTGAGTACTCCAATGAGTTCTTCCTTTGCAGTAGAGACATTTGATTCCGAGTTCCTCGAAGTTCTTCTGATTGTGCAGCTCATTCATGCTTTTGTGCTTTCATTTACCAGGTGCTTAGTTATGCGAAAAGACACATCGATACGCCGGAATGTAAAGAAAAATTGCCGAACATGGTGTTGAAGGATTGGCAATCAAGTGTACAGTCTCACAAGGTTGTTTTCTCTTTGGACAAAATCCATAGGATTGAATGTCAGAGCAGTGTCATTTCCCATAATTCCTTGGTTTGCAGTGATCACAAGTTACCAGTCCCCTGCCCCCTTCAAACATGAACTTGGAGGGGGGGTTTCTTCTATATTTTTTGATTTTGAGTGTGATTAGTGAATGCATAGTTACCATAGTTGATTGTCATTTCCCATAATTCCTTGGTTTGCAGTGATCACAAGTTACCAGTCCCCTGCCCCCTTCAAACATGAGCTTGGATGGGGGGTTTCTTCTTTATTTTTTGATTTTGAGTGTGATTAGTGAATGCATAGTTACCATAGTTGATTTCTGTGTGGATATTGTTGACCATTCAAATAATACAAATTTTTTTTTTTTTTTTTAATAAATCAACATGTTAATATGATTTGTTTGTCAATTTAACATGGTTGCACCGTACAGCCGCACACTAAGAATATGTTTGGGAACGCGGTGTAAACCGCATTCCAAAAAATTTTAATTTTTTTAACTAAAATTTTATATGATTTATATGTTTTGGATTGTTTTGATGTGCTGATATTAAAAATAATTTTTAAAAAATAAAAAAAAATTATTAACATGCATTTCAGCACAAAAAATTATTTGAAAAGCAACCATTACTATACTATCAAGCACCATCAAGGCATCATGATCCAAAACAAAAGATTTTCCTATTTATATTTGTTATTACAATGCCAAGCTGGGCATTTTCTGTTCATGGAAGAAACAAAGATGGAAGAGTTATCCGAAGGTAGTAATAAAAAAAAAATATAAATTATATCTTAAAATTTTATTTAATAATTTAAATTATTTTTGCATAAATCTGTCAGGTTTATGGTCTCACGAAAGAACCTTGCAACCATCTCTCCATGAGTGTCCTTTTTAAAACAATGAGTTCTTCAACAGTTCAAGGACAATCAAAGCAACAGTTCAGATTCTTCCTCCAAGGGCTGGCTGATGTGTGTTAGAGAATTTACTGTGGCAATGAATAGTAATTTCCCCCATGTTATGAAGTAGCACTAAAAAGTTATTTATTTTTATTTTTTTAATTAATGTTATATTTTTTATTTAATATTAAATTTATTTTTTATTGGGTTATTTCACTCATAATATAAATCGCGAGTTAACCCGACTAGTTAGGTTTTTTTTTATTTAACTTTTTTTTCAATTTTATTCTTTAATATTTGGTTAATTGGTAATTAGATTTTATTATTTATTTTATTTTCATTTTATTGGGTTAATCCGGTCTCATGAATCGAGAATAGTTCTTAACAGGTTGATTCGGGTTATTTTTGTGTTTTTTTAATTGAATTTTTTTTAATTTTATTATTTAATATTGGATCGGTTGGGAAATGAGCTATATAATATATTTTGATTGTTTTCTATAGGGATATTTTAGTCTCATTATCAAGGTCGCAGGTTTTTGTATTTTAACACTAGTTAAATCAAGTTATTTTTTTTAATTTTCTTTATAAAAAGTTATCTTGATCTCATGTCCTTCAACATTGAATTTGTTTTTACTGGGTTGTCTCCGTCTCATGGCCCGGGTTGCGGATTTGGTAGGTTAATCCAGTTGACTTAATTATTTTTTTTAATTGACTTTTTTTTTTAATTTTATCATTTAATATTGTGTTTGATTGAGAATTATGTTTCATGATTTATTTCGGTTTGATTTCTATGAGTTTATCCTGACCTCATAACTCGAGAATAATGTTTAACGGGTTAACCCATATTGACTTGGCTTAATTTTTGTGTTATTTTTTAATTAATTTTTTTATAAATTTCATCGTTTAATATTAAATCTGATACGATTAATTGAGAATTGAGTTTCATAATTTATTTTTATTTTCTCTTTATGGGATCATCTTAATCTCTTGATCAAAATTGTCAATTTAACAAGTTAATCTTGGTTAAATCATATCGCTTTTTTTTTTATATATATAATTTTATCTTGGTATTATGATTTTAGTCATGAGTTTAGAGAATTGATTTGATTTATTTTTTTATGTTTTTTTATAATTGATTTTATTTTTTAGTCTCATCTTTCAATATTAGATTGATCGAGAATTGAACTTTATAATTTATTTTAATTTTTTTTATGTGATTATTTATGGCTCAAGTCATGATTTTGATAGGTTAACTAGAGTTATTTTTTTAGATAATTTTTTAATTGATTTTTTTTAATTCCATCTTTTAACATTGAGTTAATTGAAAATTAAATTTTATAATTTATTTTGATTTGTTTTTTACGAGATTATCATAATCTCATAACCCAAATCACAAAATTGACTTGTTAACTCATGTTAAGTCAAATTGTTATTGTAATATTAAAAAAATTATTATCTTGAAATTTTTTTTAATCAAACTATATTTTTATAGATCATTCCAATTATTTTTGAACTTGTAAAGTTAACTATATCACGTTAAGTCAATTTACACATAATTTTTTTCACTAAAAATATATTAATATTATCTAAATAATTTTTTTAGAAAAATATATCTCAATGTATAACGTACCGCGGGTCAATAATGTAATATATACTATTCCCAAACATAAATTATTTTCTTTTCAAAAAAGAAAAAAAAAACTAACAAAATAAAATAAAATAAAAAGAACTCCAACGTTCGAACCTCTACTACTTCCCTAGTTACAGGTTCCAGGCAAAAACCCCAATCACAAAACCCTCCTCCGGTACAGGATGCTGCTGCTGCAACAGACAACCCTAGTACCTAAACTCCTACTGTTTTCAAAATCTGATTTCAGTTTCAAGCCTTGTTCTTCTTCCCTTTCAACAAGATTATCTTTAATGGACAAACACACCAAGTCCTCTTCGCTAAAACAGTTTCAAAGTCCAGTCTTGGCTTGTCAAGCATCAACTGACACTCACGATACTTCTTTCCGGTTTGTACCCGTGCACCAATTTTGTGTCTTTTTGCTTTTTTGTCTCATTTTATCAGTACCCAGATTTATTTTTTTGCAAAAGAAAGAGAAAGAGAATTGAGTTGTGCATACAATTGTGCATGTCTTATTCAAGGTTGTGTTTTTTTGCTTTTTTTTTCATTGCATGAGTGCCCAGATGGAAATGTTTTGATAGAAAATAAATAATCAAAAGAAATAGCTGTTTTGTGTTGGTATCTTGTTGGAGTTGAGTGATTAGATTGTTTAATGTGGTGAATGTAGGAAAGATGACTTGCCAGTTCATGGAGTGTCCGAGGTGATTGTTGGGGTATTGGGAGGTGGGCAATTGGGTCGTATGTTATGCCAAGCAGCTTCAGAAATGGCTATTAAAGTCATGGTTTTGGACCCATTGACTAATTGTCCAGCGAGTGCGATTGCATATGATCATATGGTTGGAAGCTTTGATGATAGTGCAACAGTTCAGGAATTCGCAAAAAGGTTCAATCTTGATGGAATTTGGTTGTTATTGGAGTTTTTGAGTCTTTTGTGTTAATTTTGTTAATTATGCCGTTGTAGATGTGGAGTGTTGACTGTGGAGATCGAACATGTTGATGCTGCTACAATGGAGAAGCTTGAGCAGCAAGGAGTTGATTGCCAACCGAAAGCCTCCACTATTAGAATTATCCAAGTATGTCTCTTTTGATTTCCAGAGTTGATGGGTAATGTTATTTTGTAAACGATATGCAACTTTGGTATTTAGACTTACTTCATAGGGAGTTTGGATTTAAATTCAAAGCCAAACATGATTTTGGCTCCATGATGAAATTTCTAGATGGATCTATGTTTCAATTTTTCAGGATAAGTATCTCCAGAAGGTTCATTTTTCTCGGCATGGGATTCCCCTTCCTGACTTTATGCAGGTTAGCTGCTGTTTGTAGTATTTCCCTGGAGGAAGCCACATGCAGTCTTCATTTTTCATTACCTGTTATTAGCTTAATATCTTCTAGTTAACTGATATTGAAGTATGACTAGTACAGATTGATGATCTAGAAGGTGCCAAGAGAGCAGGCGACTTATTTGGCTATCCTCTAATGCTCAAGAGCAAAAGGCTAGCTTATGATGGGCGTGGGAATGCAGTTGCTAAGAGTGAAGATGAGCTTTCTTCTGCTGTAAATGGTGAGATGTTCAATACTGAGGCCCAATTACTAAGGAAATTTGGTATCCAATTTAGGCTTGAGAAATGCTATACTTGTATTCATATGTGCTAGACTGTGCTACTGATTAACAGCAGTTTGGTATCCACCATATCTTAATTGCAATTCAAAATATTAAGGATCCAAATGTTATGGCCAGAGAAGATCCATCATATGTTTTATACTAGACTCTTTTCATCTCGTCTTGTTCATTTTGTCTGGAATGGACACAGTTATAGTATAATTATTATTTGTCTTGTAGAGAACAACCAAAGATGTTATTAACCTTTAATTTGGGTTTAGGGGGCTTTGGCTGTAAAATCCATAGAAACAGGCCACTCCCAAGGCACTGGAAATGTATTTTATGTCATATTAAATTCTTGGGAAGAATGTGAAAGCCCATTCATCTAGTTTGGACCAATCAAATAGAAAAATTACCAATCCTGGACAGACATTTATCTGTGTGATTGTGCCATGTTTTAGATTATGCTATATGGATGGTGTTTAGGGCTCATAGTTTTTCTTATATGTTAATCCAAAGCAACAGGAAGTTGCTTCCTTCCTATCCTTGACAACTTCAGCAATGAGCTTGCTGAGACCTTCAGCATTCTTCACTCTAACAGGAAAGGTTGTCAATAACTTGACTTAAAAGCCTTCATATGTTTTTGAATGAAATCTCTCTTTGTAAGTCCTTGTCTTTTGACTTGAAATAAAATTGCTTCATCTTTTCATTATTTCTCCTACATTTCCTCGTCACAATTGCTCACCTCTCCTTGTGTTCATAGTCATAAGTAATCGTTAAGAATGTTTGGGTGATTTTGAACAGTGATTGGCTTCATATTATTCTATTATCAAGGGCATTTCTTGTTAGTTTTTTCCTTGAAGCTCATATAGTCTTGCCATTTCAATTCTTTCTAATGGTCCACTTTAATTTCCTCATCCTTGCTGCTTTTCATGCCTAGTTTGTAGTTTTGTTTTTCTTTATAGAAATAGTTCTTGCTGGATCTACTCCTTGTTGTAATATAATATTCATGATGTTTTCCAGCTCTTGGAGGATTTGATCGAGGTTTATATGTTGAGAAATGGACACCCTTTGTGAAGGAGCTAGCTGTCATTGTGGCTAGAGGAAGAGACAATTCCATTTCGTGCTACCCTGTTGTTGAAACTATTCACAAGTACGGTATAGATAAGGCATTTCCATGCTCTTTTTTGTAGCTATTTTGGTTTTCAGTGCATTTGGTTTCAACAATGTTTGAGTTTGCCAGATGAATTTGACTGGATAATGTTTATCAATTAGTATAGTTGCATCTCCTTACATCTGATTGCAGACATTGAGTCTTGCAGGGAAAACATTTGTCACGTGGTTAAGGCTCCTGCTGATATACCATGGAAGATCAGAAAACTTGCCACTGATGTTGCACATAAAGCTGTTAGCTCATTAGAAGGTGCTGGTGTGTTTGCAGTGGAGTTGTTTTTGACAAAGGATGGTCAGGTTGTACTTGTATTTTTCAGTGTATTTCATTTTATCTGCACAATACATTTCATAATTCTCAGTTTCAGGATTTCAGGATTTCAGGAACTTGCTGTCTTTGACTAATATGTTGATGCTTTCCCTTTTAAACAGATCTTACTGAATGAAGTAGCTCCCAGACCTCATAATAGTGGTCATCACACAATTGAGTCCTGCTATACCTCACAATTCGAACAGCATTTGAGAGCTGTTCTGGGTCTTCCACTTGGTGATCCATCAATGAAGACTCCTGCTGCTATCATGTACAATCTACTGGGTGAAGACGAGGTGAATTGTTTTCTTCTCCAATTCCAATTTTGTATTTTTTTCCATTTGTTTAATAATTTGAAACCTCTGCAAGAAGTTTGATGGGGTCCTTTGGTTTCCAAGTCATGTGTTTGAACATTCTTTTATCATATGCACACATAAAACCAAGCATATGCACTCAAATAGTAAATGTTCATGTGTATGTTAATGTGTGTGGACTGCTATTGTGTTTCTGGTAATTCCAAAAGCAGTTGCACAACATAACTTACATGAAGCACATGCCAATATTTTGTGAGAACTGTGGGCCAATCTCAGGAAACAGAACAGTTAGGACACGATTTGAATTTTACTATGGATCTTGGGCAGGGATTGTGAATATAACATGCAACCAAGTTGTGAAACTTAGAGGTGTCAAACATCTTTCATGTATTGAAAATTGAAAGAGTAGGCTCGTAGTTCCTAGCTAATGATGAGTTCTCAATAGAAGTCATTCAGAGTTGGTCTGTGACATGTGCTTCTGATTTAATCATCTTTTTTTCTAAACATTTGCTGACTTCTGGTGCTCATTGAACTCTGATTCAATTCCAAATGTTAAAGGATTCTCAATTTTATGCATGGGTAGGAGCTTTGGGGTTTGGGTGGGCATGTCGTTTTGTTAGCTGAAAAATAGGCAGCTCCTTCACAAGTCTACATCAAAATGTTGTCAATTGTTTTTGCTATTTTATGTGTTTTGTTCGAATATTTCAAATAAAAAATTAATTGACTAATGACAATGTTTATGCTTTTAGGGTGAGCCTGGTTTTCACTTAGCTCACCAGTTGATTGGAAGAGCATTGAACATACAAGGGGCTTCTGTCCATTGGTATGATAAACCAGGTTAGTTTTGCATAAATTCTATACTTTCCCTGATTTCCTACTCTCCCTCTCTCTTTTCTCCACTGTAAAGTAATTGTGCAGAAATGCGAAAGCAACGGAAGATGGGCCATATCACTATTGCCGGCCCTTCAATGGGCATAGTGGAAGCACAGTTAAAATCAATGCTGAAGGAAGAAGGTTCTGAGAGTCAGACTGCTGGTAAGTTTTTGTATGATGACTTGATCATTGTACTCGATCTTGTGGCTAGATGACATGTTCTAGTTGTATGGTTTTCCTCACCTTCTCTTACTGCAAATTTCCATGAGTTGCATCATGAAGTATGTATCTGTCTTAAAGTTAAAATGGAGATTAAATGTCCCTTCCATCATTCACAAGTTCAATTTTTGGATTTATGTCTTGCTAATTCTTGGAGATAGGTACTGGATATAGTAGTTGATAGGTACTAGAGGTAGTAGATTTATCTTATCGTTCATTTTGGAGGATCTAAACTCATGAATATAGTTCAGCTCAATTATAATCAGTTTCATACATTTTTCTTCTTAAATATTATAAGACCTCACAGTTAAACTTAAGATGTATCTGTTCTTTCAGTTTAAGTTTATTTTGGTTCCTGATGTTTGTTAAAATGTAGTTAAACCGCGTGTTGGGATCATTATGGGCTCTGATTCAGATCTTCCTATAATGAAGGATGCTGCAAGGATTTTGACTGTGTTTGGAGTGCCTCATGAGGTTGCTTTTTAAATTTGCAGTTTTCTTCTGGAATGCGTCAGCAATGGTTTCTTTTGTTCCATTTATACCTGACTTTCATGGCTAACAATATGTAACTTGCAGGTGAGAATAGTATCAGCCCATCGAACTCCTGAAATGATGTTTTCTTATGCGCTGTCTGCTCAGGACCAAGGCATCCAAATCATCATTGCTGGTGCTGGTGGTGCAGCTCACTTGCCAGGCTAGTTATACATGTGATGGTTTATATAGAATATTATGCCTGTCAACTCTCACTGGCCTTAATAAAGCATTGGTTTGACTTTACAGGTATGGTAGCTTCGCTGACCCCCTTGCCTGTTATCGGTGTTCCTGTGCGTGCTTCTGCTTTGGATGGAATGGATTCACTCTTATCAATTGTACAGGTACACTATTTCATCACAGATAATATAACAATTTCAGGATGTCCATTGTCAAAAATAGCAGTGACCTCCAGTTTAGCATTCCAAGTTCCAGTACTAGCTTATTTCCTAAAATGGGCACATGGAAAAGCAGACATGCCCTTTTCCATTCTTTACATGCTATTTTTTTTTTTAATCGATTCTCCTTTGAAAGGAAGCTATAGTTCTTTGTGACTTCTGTGGGATTTGTAAATGCAAGATTCTTTGGTGTGGTATTAGCACTGATGTTTCCTAGGTTCAGTTACTCTATGAGCATAATGCAGGCAAAAGAACAAGAGCAGATCTTAACAACATGTTTATAGAAATATTAAACATAAACCCAAGTTCCCATTTAAATCAGGAAGTTATGAGGATGTTTTTGTCGTCCAACACAGAATCTGCAGTTTGACCCTCATTGCAGGAAGTTGATGTCCAACAATAATGTCCTCAGATACAATCCATTGCCTGTGTTTGACATTTATTTCATTCTTTTTTAATTTGCTCATTATTTTTTTAAATTTGTCTTTCATTAAATTCTTCCTTAATCTATTATTATCCAGATGCCAAGGGGAGTCCCTGTTGCAACTGTGGCAATTAATAATGCCACAAATGCAGGTTTGCTAGCAGTAAGGATGTTGGGTGTTGGTGATACCGACCTTTTGGCAAGGTTCTATCTCTCCCTCTCCTCTGTTTATGTGCTTGTGTGACAGGATAACAACTGAAGGTTTCCTCAACTGTAATCCTATTTGTTTTGCAGAATGAGCCAGTATCAAGAAGATACAAGGGACGATGTCTTGAAGAAGGCAGAAAAACTACAGACAGATGGTTGGGAAACTTATTTGAATCCTTGAGTAGTAGAAAAGTTGTCTGGTAATTCTTGTTTTCTGTCCTTTCTGTGTGATGGACCAAAATTTTTGAGAGTTCCATACCTACCAATGAAATTCCTTCAAAACTCATCCCCACACCACAGTTTTGCATGTGCAAGCAGATCACCAGGTAATGTGACAGATAAAAAAACCTGCTGTCCTCATATTGAATTAAGCGATGCATTTGGCGTCATAAGATAATTTTGTAGCATGTTGGAAGTCTGAAAAGCAGAGAAATTTTATAAACAAAGAGGGGAGAGAGAGGTAGGTCATTTTGGAGGGAGAGAGCCTTGTATCCATACTTGTATGATACCTGTTTTTTTCCCTGTTCAATCAGTCAATCAAAGTTAATTCTTTCTGTTTGTGGTATCAGTTCATTTCTTTCTTTATTTTCGTTTCCTTTTGTTTCTCTCCTTTCTGGGAGTGGAAACAAAACTGCGTTCCATCAGGAGACTTCTGTTCTTCTATCCAGGCCTCACAGCCTACACTGTAAATGGTGTTTAGCAAGGTGATGGCAACCATGTTATGTTAGTGCTCTCCCTAACGTGTTAGGGATGCAACGGAGAACCCTAGTTCACTACTTGAGGCAGTAACAGTAACTGGCCAGTTAAGATTCTTTTACCAATTGTGTTTCCTGTTTGGAACAAGGTCAAGCCTTGACTTTGTCAAAATCTATGAAATTCTTTGTTCAATTCTGAATGGTTTTGATGGACCAATTTCCATGCCGCTTTGGAAGACAGTTGCAAGTAAATTTGTTTGAAGTCATTATATCAAAACACATGGAAGCCGCTATGGCATGAATTTTCAGTGAAAGGGAACATGCAGGGGAAGCAGACTGGCAGGATAGTGAATAACGTGATGATGGTATTAGACAGGTTTTCAAATAATGAAATGAACGTTATTAGCAGCAAACAGATGACCAAAGGTCATGGAAGCAGAATAAGGCATAGCTGTCAGAGTCTGACTTGGAAACTGTCTGGAAAAGGGTTTGGGTCATTAGGTTCATGGGTTGCTAGTTGAATTTGGATTGATTTAAAAAAAAAAAAATTATTTTTTATTTTTTTCAAAAAAAATCTTCATTTTGATTGACTTGGTTAAGTTAATTGAGTTACTAAAAATATGTTGAATTAATTGGGTTTCACCGGATTAACTAGAAACCTAACCAGAGTTAAGCTCTACATCTCAAGTTTTTTTATTTAATTTGTTGGGTTGTATCGAGTTTAAGTAGGAGGAAGCAAGTTTTCTAGCCAGCAAAAGAGATGACCAAAGGGCATGCTGCTAATGTTCAAGGATTCAAGCTAATGAACTTTTTGACACTCATGTTAGGGTATGAAGCCACCAAGTTTGACCGCCTCAAGGATGAAGCCACCATACTTGCCCTAACCAGCAATGATAGCCTGTAGAATTCCTTCGTCTCTAGTGAAATTTTTTGACACCGAGGCCGGAGGCTCAAAGCCAATTGCAATCACGTTTTCAAGCAGAATACATAGGAGTGATTTGTGCTGTGATGGCAAGTCAACCATTAGAACTCAGCAGGAAAACCTATATATTGGCCATAATTCTTTTTTTGTTTAGTTTTTTATTTCATTAAAAAGACAACTAACCTATGCGTTGTGTGGGATTTGACCCCAAGTATGAAAGAGATATAATAAACGGCTCAGTATGAAATGCATCAAATAATTTTTAAAAATAATGAGTGAAAACAAAGGAAAGAAAAATATTTTTCAATAATACACTATCAATTTATAATATTCACTACCACCACAATAACTATCACTTTCATTCATCACAACATCTATAATTTTATTACTTATATAATTATTTTTTTATAACCATCTCATCATAGCTATCATGACTAAAATCCCGAGTCTACAACACATGAATAAATATTGTAAGGACATCCTATTTATGCTAAATTTCATAATATACATGTCATAAAACCAATTATCAGTGTCTCAATATCTTTTAAAATATTATGTTCTTCAAAACCAATAAAATCATTCTTATTATCAGATAAAATAAAATAAAAATTTATATTACTTATTATCATTTTAAAATTTAATCTTAATTAAAACAGTGTAATATAAATTATGATGATAAACTTAATTATAACCACCATTATAACCACCAATATTATTAATATAATAAATACTATAATCATAACAAAATTTTTAAGGCTATCATCATAATTATCACTATAGCACATTTATCACAAGCATTCCTGAATTTAAGTTGAACCTGCGATACCAATTCCTACATTGTAGTAATTTTCTACGGTCAACACTAAAAAATATAAACTAAGTGCACCGTCCAATCATGAATTTGGACCCAAAACTCCTTCAACTCTGATTAAAAATTCATGTATAAAAGCAGCCACAAGTTTTTGTTTTTGCTTTTTAAGGTCTTTGTCTATAATTCATTCAAACTTTAAACCGCAGCCAATAGTCAACACATGACATCTTGCTACACACCAAAATCAAGAAATCATGCCTTAAAACATATTTCATGTGTCCTTGCATGTGTAAGTATAAATCCCATCTTCCTCCCCCATCTTCCATATACCGTAACATAGCTAACCTTCTTCATCTCCAAGACCACCACCACCATCCATTTTGCTAGCTAGCTAGCTCTCTGCAGATACCAGATATTGTTGCCTAATTAAGATCCCAATATTCCTCATGAGGTTTCTCTTTCAAATGGGTTCTCAAAGAAAAAACCAATGCTTAACAATGATAATCTTTGTTGCCATTGTTTTTGGACCATGCTCTCACCAAATATTGGCAGCTAGGCCACTAGAAGGAGAGCAATGGTTAAAGCAAGATCCTGGGAATATTCAATCTCTTCAAAGGGCTCCGGTTCCACCATCTGGTGGATCTCCATGCACTAATATTCCTGGCCATTGCCCCTTGGGGTGAAATGAATTTTGCTGGCCATATTGTTGCTCATGCGCCGCCTGCTTTTCCTGATGCCATCGTAAACTTTGCTGCAGCTTCAGTCACTAATAATGAAACCAAAAAACAAGATTCAAGCTCATGAATATCTTAGGAATTAAATTATACGAGCAGGGTTTCTCGAGGAAGGTAAGGATAGTTGAAATAAAAGAGGGATGGAGACGGCACTAAACTGTAATTTCATACTTAATTTTTTTTCCTGTTTTGGTGCAACCACTGGAAAAAAAAAAAAAAAAGAGTAAGCAGGCTTCCCTTGTTTGTTTGTTTTTTTTTTTTAATGTTATCACAAAAAATAAAGAAAATAGAAAAAATAATAAAATAAAAGCAATAGTATTAAAACAATAAATTTATTGTTACGCCTTTATATAAAGTGAAATAGAGTGCTTCATTGTTTTATTTCATTTAATGTCTATTGTTGTTTTTAAAGTCCATTTTCAAAATCCCAGGAGGTATAATTTGTCAAAGACATTGGAGCAACCACTTGAAAAAAAAATGTGGTTGTGAAACAAATGATTTAGTTTATTTTTATTCAATTTATTTCAATGAATCAACTTGATTTTTTTTTCCAGTAAATTTTATGTTTTCTTGTTTATAATTCTTTATAGAGTTATAAAAGGAAAAGAAGCCAATAAATATTATATATATTAAGGCCCCGTTTGTTTGCTGAAAAGTAGTTTCTTTTTGGAAAGTGAATTATTTTTTGATGTTTGGTAGTGTAATGGAAAATAAGTTGGAAAACACTTTCCAGTGTTTGGTTATGTCATGAAAAATGAGCTGGAAAATAACTTATTAATATTTTATTTTTCTCAAGTTTATTAAAATAATAAGGAACAAATCTTACAAATTAAAAAGTTGAATGAGAATGAAATTGAAAAAAAATATAATTTCATAAATTATCTCAAATAAAATAAATAATAATCAAAATAATAGAGATCAAATCTAAAAAATAAAAAAAGATGAAAGATGAAGAAATTAAAATAATAATAATTAACATTTCATAAATTATTTCAAATAAAATAAATAACAATCAAAAGAATGAGGACCAAATTTGATACATAAAAAATTTCAATAAAAAAATAATAAGGGTAAAGCAAATAACAATTATAAAAATAAGGACTAAAGTTAATATAAAAATTAAATTTTAAGAGATGAAATTGAAAAATAAATATTCAAAACAAAATATATATAGCAATCAAAAGTTTGAGGACCAAATTTGATATAATTAGCAAATAATATGACATTTCTAAATTTTTCACAACTTCTAAAAAGTGTTTTCTGCCTAAATTTTTTAAGAAAACACTTTCCTAGAAACCAAGCTAAATTTTTCTTTGACTATAAAGTGTTTTTTGTTGACCAACTTTTCTAAAGGCAAACAAATACAAGAAAATTTAAAAAGTGAATTCCAAAAAACAAACATAACTTAAAAAGTAAAAAGTATATAGTACTTTTTTCTTTTTATCTTAGATATAGTTATAATAGCTACAAGTCTGACTTAAATAAAAAATTAATATGGGTTTACTAGCTATCTATCAATCTAATCCTAAAACAATATTTTTTATTTTTTATTAAAATAAAAATTATTAAAATAACATTGTTTGATATTTTTAAAAAATAAAATTAACCTTGATGAACCGCAGATAAAAACTCAAATGTTATCTGAAATTGAGTTTAACGACTTTTATTTTTTAATGTTAAAAAATATATACTTGTACCAGTCACATCAAGATATCCCAAATTCATTCTTAATCAAGTCAAAGCCTTTAAGTCTCTGACCATGCCAAACCATGTCCAAGCTCAAATTTTTTTTGTTTTAGTTTTCTTTTCTTTTTTATAATATTGGGTTACGTATCCCAATATTGATTGTCAAATTAGAACACTAATTACACGTAATCTATGAGTTTTTTTTTTAAATTTTTTTTTGATTAATATGAATATCTAGATCAGTTTACGTGTATCTCGACTAATCCAATGGATCCTAAAGTTAACGACTATGTAAGCCTTCAGTAACCCTAATGTTTGTGAAACTCAAACTAATAATTTTTAAAAAGCAAATTTAAAATCTTACTAATTAAAAACTTGAGTTACACCCTTTAAAATTGTAATTTATAAGTTCTTGTACGCGGTGGATGTGGTCAATTTGCCTTGGTTTTATTCTCACTGACTTTTTTTTTTAAAGTAGAATAGGGAAATGGTTTGCCTTTGATTTTTAATTTATTTATTGTTTTACATTATTTATATAATATCATCTTTGAGACTTTTATATTTAAATAATGTATTCTTAAATAAGCCTTAAATATTATAATTTCATGCTTTCCATCATTTTTATCTTTATATTCTTCATTTTTTTACAAACGGCTCTAAGATTTTATTTCTCGTACAACTTATTAAGAGACGAATAAAAAATATTATTTTACAAATATTCACGATTTTCAAGTTAAAAAATAATATAAATTATATATTTTAGTTTTATTAATTCATTAATATAGTTTCAAAAGTCTAAGGATTAAGTTGTTATAAATTCAAAATTTATTATCCTATTTTATTTGATAAAAATTAAGTATAAAATAGTGATAGACCCGAGCAAGTTTTATTTAAAAAATACATTAAAAAATAATATAAATCTTATCTTATATTCTTGTCTAACAAGAATTAAGATATTTGTTTTTCACACGAAGCATGATAATTCACTAGCATATTGGTCTGTGCTCTGCAATGGGTTAACCCTTTCTTTTCTATCTATCCTTAGAAGTAGGGCGAGAGAAAGTCAATGTGCGTTGGCGAAACTAAAACAATTATTTTTCAAATCTAAAAAAAATATAAAGAGTATAAAGAATCTAGTAAGTGCATTGGGTCTGATAGACGAACCCAAAGCTGCTGGGGGCAGAACCCAACACACAATTTATTTAAGTAATTAATAATATATATAATTTAGAACTATTGAATGAAATATCTAAAAAAATATAAAATATTGATAAAACTTTGAATCTCATATACTAATGTTATAAAATTAAAATATCTTTTATTACCCAAAATAATAATATATTATAATATTCTTTAATGGATTTTATTGTTAAAAAATTCTTTTATATAATACAAATATATAAAGTATATGATGCAAATAAAAAATATATTAAGAACTCCATCAATTTTAATATGAAAATATTAAAATTATAATTCTTTTAAAATGCTTTTATTTTAAAGAGTTCATTGTGATTATATACGAGACATGTATTAAGAATATGCACATATAAAATTTTTATGCTACCATTTAACTGTTTTTCTAAATATTAATAAATTTTGTTAAAATATATAAATCATCTAGTCTAATCTAAAAAAATCAAAGATAACAAACTACAATTACCAAAATTTGATTTTTAAAAAATAATAGTACTAAATTTCACCTTTTATATGTCCATTAAAGATAATGTAATCCTTCACCTCTTTTTTTTTATTGAAATAGATTATGCATATATTATATTCACCACCATTGTTAATGTGCTGGAATGAGAAATTCTCTGATTTGAAAAATAAATTCGTCCAAAATAACTAAATAGATTCCTTGTTTTGTTGTTTCGTAATATGGATGAGAAAGATTTAATATAAATAGTTTCTTGTTATCGGGCCCGGCTAACCAGCAGATCCAATAGCTTTGGATCATGTCCTATTGGGTCTTGTTTTGTCGCTTAAGGAGTGGCCTTCGCTGATTTGGATGGGATTGGGATGGCTATTACCTGACTTTTTATTCTTCTAGATGGATCCTGGTATTTTTTAAATAAAAAATATTTTAAAAAATAATAATTATTATATTTTCAAACATATCTCAATGAAATAATATGTTAATTTTTCATTTGATTTTATTACAAAACAACGGGGAAAAATAATTACAGTAAAGTTCAACCTCCATCATTTTCAGAGTTGTGCCTCTTCACTATAACGCTTTTGTTGAGTTATGATGGGGCAGGATTTTGACCCAAGGCCGAGAAGTAGAGCAGAAAGGGCCAGGCCTATTAGACCAGCAATCCTTCCGGATGGTTATACTCGTTCCTGACTAAACTACTTTTAGGCAATTTAAATAAAATTTTATATATACATATTCTTAGTAAAATTCAACAATCGTCAAAGTGGCCATTATGAGAAATTTTAGGCAATTTAAAAGGATGTGATAATAGTTGTTTGAAATAAAATTTTATGAGAACTTTTAGGCAATTTAAATAAAATTTTATAAGATTTTTGGCCATTATGAGAACTTTTAGGCAATTTAAATAAAATTTTATATATACATATTCAAAAATTATTTTTGACATTAATACATTAAAATAATATGAAAATATCAAAAAATTAATTTAAAGTAAAGAGAAAAATTAAATAAAAAATGATTTTTTTTCAAAAATATTTTTAAAATGTAAAAATAAATGGATTCTTAATATAATTTACCTATAAATAATGGTATTTTAAATAGCCAACGCAGACTATAAATGAGGTAACCAATTAATTTATTCAGTGATGTAAACATTTTTAATAAATAATCAAATGATACTTAATTAAACACGATTAATTTTAAAATTTTAGTCGATCTAGGATGAGTAAAAATTAATATTTAAAAACCAGCTTTTTCCAGGGTTAACGAAGTCACCTCTTTTAAGCACTGTTATTATACCTGTTCTGGTCCGGTGGCTGGACCGGTCCGGGTTTGTTAAAAGACCAACCAAGTGCAACAACCCAGTAAAATCCAGTTGACCCGGTGGGTCGACCCATGACCCGGGTGAACCCGGATGAGAACCGATGTTTTTTTTCTTTTCAAATGTGGTTTTTCTCCTATACCACATTTTTTTATATTTTTTTAGTTGGTTATTAACACTTTTTTAAGTTCACTATATAAATATTAGAAAAATATTTTATTTTTTTAATATAAGATTTGAAACCCTTTCGTATATATATTCTATGTTCATAAAAAAAAAAACTATGTTTTTTCAATGTGGAATTTGAAACCCTTTAGTATATATACTCTATGTTCCAAAAAAAAAAGTTATTTTTTCAATATGAGATTTAAGCCCTTTCGTATATATACTATATATTCACAAGAAAAAAAGTTATGTTTTTTCAATATTGGATAAAAAAATTTTTGGTTTAAATACTTCAGCTTAAAAGGATAACATAGTATCTTTTTAATATGGGATTTGAAACCCTTTTATATATATATATATATATATATATATATTCTATGTTCACAAGAAAAAAAGTTATGTTTTTTTAATGTGAGATTTGAAACCCATTAGTATATATATATACTCTATGTTTCCAAGAAAAAAATTATTTTTTTAATGTGGGATTTGAAGTCATTTCGTATATACACTCTATATTCATAAGAAAAAAAAATGAAGGGGCGGCGAGAAGAAAGTTTCATTTTCATTTTTTTTCTTTGCATAACATTGATATTGGGTTTGGCTATACAACTAAATTTAATTTTTCCGGGTCAATCAGTGAAGTTTGACCCAATATTCTTATAATATTACTCAAAATAATATTATATTATAATATTTATAAATTACCTTTTAATGAATTTTATTGTTAAAAAATTATCTTATATAATAAAAATATATAAAGTATATGATGTGAATAAAAAATTTATTTAGAGTTTTATTAACTTTAATGTGATAATATTAAAATTATAATTTTTCTTGAATACTTTTATTTTAAAGAGTTCTTTGTGATGATATATGAGTCATGTATTATGAATATGTATATATAAAAATTTTATGCTACCATTTAACTATTTTTAAAAATATTAATAAAGTTTATTAAAATATATAAATCATTTAGTCTAATCTAAAACAATCAAAGATAACACATACAATTACCAAGATTATTTTTTTAAAATAATATTACTAAATGAATTCTCTTTTATGTCCATTGATATCCATTAAAGATAACATAATCCTTCAATAGGCGGGACAACTTTCCTCTTTACATTCTATTTTTTTTAATCGATTCTCCTTACATTCTATTTTTTTTAATCGATTCTCCTTTGAAAGGAAGCTATAGTTCTTTGTGATTTCTGTGGGATTTGTAAATGCAAAGATTCTTTGGTTTGGTATTAGCACTGATGTTTCCTAGGTTCAGTTACTCGATGAGCATAATGCAGTAAAAAGAATAAGAGCAGATCTTAACACCTTGTTTATAGAAATATTAAACATAAACCGAAGTTCCCATTTAAACCAGGAAGTTATGAGGATGTTTTTGTCACCCAACACAGAAACTGCAGTTTGACCCTCAATGCAGGAAGTTGATGTCCAACAATAACGTCCTCAAATACATTCCGTTGCCTGTGTTTGACATTTATTTCATTCTTTTTTAATTTGTTCTTATTTCATTATTATTTTTTAATTTGTCTTTCATTAAATGCTTCCTTAATCTATTATTATCCAGATGCCAAGGGGAGTCCCTGTTGCAACTGTGGCAATTAATAATGCCACAAATGCAGGTTTGCTAGCAGTAAGGATGTTGGGTGTTGGTGATACCGACCTTTTGGCAAGGTTCTATCTCTCCCTCTCCTCTGTTTATATGCTTGTGTGACAGGATAACAACTGAAGTTTTCCCTCAACTGTAATCCTATTTGTTTTGCAGAATGAGCCGGTATCAAGAAGATACAAGGGACGATGTCTTGAAGAAGGCAGAAAAACTACAAACCGATGGCTGGGAAACTTATTTGAATCCTTGAGTAGTCCTTGAGTAGTAGAAAAGTTGTCTGGTAATTCTTGTTTTCTGTCCTTTCTGTGTGATGGACCAAAATTTTGAGAGTTCATACCTACCAATGAAATTCCTTCAAAACTCATCCCCACACCACAATTTTGCATGTGCAAGCAGATCGCCAGGTAATGTGACAGATAAAAAAACCTGCTGTCCTCATATTGAATTAAGCGATGCATTTGGCATCATAAGATAATTTTGTAGCATGTTGGAAGTCTGAAAAGCGGAGAAATTTTATAAACAAAGAGGGGAGAGAGAGGTAGGTCATTTTGGAGGGAGAGAGCCTTGTATCCATACTTGTATGATACCTGTTTTTTTCCCTGTTCAATCAGTCAATCAAAGTTAATTCTTTCTGTTTGTGGTATCAGTTCTTTTCTTTTTTTATTTTCTTTCCTTTTGTTCCTCTGCTTTCTGGGAGTGGAAACAAAAGTGAGTTCCATCAGGAGACTTCTGTTCCTCTATCCAGGCCTCACAGCCTACATTGTAAATGGTGTTTAGGGATGCAATGTAGAACCCTAGTTCACTACTTGAGGCAGTAACAGTAACTGGCCAGTTAATTCTTTTACCAATTGTGTTTCCTGTTTGGAACAAGGTCAAGCCTTGACTTTGTCAAAATCTATGAAATTCTTTGTTCAATTCTGAATGGTTTTGATGGACCAATTTCCATGCCGCTTTGGAAGACAGCTGCAAGTAAATTTGTTTCAAGTCATTATATCAAAACACATGGAAGCCGCCATGGCATGAATTTTCAGTGAAAGGGAACATGCAGGGGAAGCAGACTAGCAGGGTAGTGAATAACGTGATGATGGTATTAGACAGGTTTTCAAATAATGGAATGAACGTTATTAGCAGCAACAGATGACCAAAAGGGCATGGAAGCATAATAAGGCGTAGCTGTCAGAGTCTGACTTGGAAACTGACTGGAAAGGTGTTTGGGTTATGAGGTCAATTCGTGGGTTAAACTTGGATTGATTTTTTTATTATTAAAACAGTATTATTTTTTATTTTTTTCAAAAAAAATCTTTTTTTTTTTGAGTTTGGTTAAGTTAATTGGGTTACTAAAAATATGTTAGATCAATCAGGTTTATCTAACTGAATGTAGGCTTAAAATCTCAAGTTTTTTTTATTAGGTTTTGTTTGTTTGGTAGAAAGTAGTTTTCAGGAAATTATTTTTTAAACTTTCATGTGTTGTTTGCCATTAGAAATATTGATCAACGACCGTCAAAGAAAAATTTGGCTTGGTTTTCAAGAAAATATTTTTTTTTATTTTGGGTGGAAAACACTTTCTAAAAGTTGCGAAAAATTTATAAATATCATATTATTTGCTGATTATAACAAATTTAGTCCTCAAACTTTTTATTGTTATATATTTTGTTTTGATTTTTTTTTCAATTTCACCTCTTAGAATTTGATTTAATTTGATTTTTGTATTAACTTTGGTCTTTATTTTTATAATTATTATTTGCTTTTCTCTTATTATTTTTTAATTGAAATTTTTTATCTATTAAATTTGATTCTCATTATTTTGATTGGTACTTATTTTATTAGAAATAATTTGTGAAATTGTAATTATTATTATTTTAATTTCATCATCTTTTAATTTTTTTATCTTTTAGATTTGATCTCTATTAGTTTTATTGTTATTTATTTTATTTGAGATAATTTATGAAATTAGATTTTTTTTCCAATTTTATTCTCATTCAACTTTTTAATTTGTAAGATTTATTTCTTATTATTTTAATAAACTTGAAAAAAAATTAATAAGTTATTTTCCAACTCATTTTTCATAACATAACCAAATACTAAAAAGTATTTTCCAACTTATTTTTTATGACACTACTAAATATAAAAAAACAATTATACTTTCTATGAATCCACTTTCCATAAAAACTACCTTTTAAAAAAAACTATTTTTCAGTAAATACACGAGTTTTCAAAATAATAATGGAATGAACATTATTAGCCAGCAAAAGAGATGATCAAAGGGCATGTTGCTATATGTTCAAGGATTCAAGCTAATGAACACTGTGACACTCATGTTAGGGTATGAAGCCACCAAGTTTGACCGCCTCAAGGATGAAGCCACCATACTTGCCCTAACCAGCAATCACGTTTTCAAGCAGAATACATGGGAGGGACTTGAGCTGTGAATGACAAGTCAACCATTAGAACCCAGCAGGAAAACCTATATATTGGCCATAATTCTTTTTTTCTTTCTTCTTTATTTCATGAAAAAGACAACTAGCCTATGCGTTGTGTGGGATTTGACCCCAAGTATGAAAGAGATATAATAAACGGCTCAGTATGAAATGCATCAAATAATTTTCAATAATAGTGGACAAATATATTTTAATTTCATGAAAAAAAAGAAAATATTTCTTTCAACATTATCAATTCATAATATTCATTATCACCACCACCTAGACTATTACCATCATCATCCATTACAACAATTACAATCTTATTATTTATATAATTATTATTTTATAATCATCTCATCATAAATATCACCACTAAAATCATAGGTTTATAATTGACAACACATAAGCGATGTCGTAAAAACATCACATTTATGCTAAGTCTCAGAACATGTATATCATAAAAAAAATTATATAAAAATTTTAGTGTTTCAATATTTTTTAAGATATTATATTCTTCAAAAATCAATAAAATCAAATATCATTTCAAAATAATTCACATAATAGAATAAAACAAAATAATATTTCATAATACTTATTATATTATCAAAATCTAAAATTAATTAAAACAGTGTAATATAAGTTATGATAAACTTAATATAACCACCATTATTACCATTAATATTATTAATATCATAAATACTACTATCATAACAATTTTTAATGCTATCATCATAATTATCACTATAGCACATTTATCACAAACATTCCTGAATTTAAGTTGAACCTGCGAATTGCGATACCAATTCCCACACTGTAGTAATTTTCTGCGGTCGCACTAAAAAATATAAACTAATTGCACCGTCCAAACTCCCAAAACAGCATTAGAGCAGCACCCAGAATGTTTCGAAAACCTAGCCCAAAAAATAGCATGCTCCCCTAGTGGGTTGAGACGAAGAATTTTGCCTCCCATCATCACGTCCAGGAATAGGAGGACTTCTTAAACTTTGATTAAAAGTTCACGTATAAAAGTAAGTTCTTGTTTGCATTTCAAGGTCTTGTCTATAATTTAGACTCTTTCCATTCAAACTTTAAACCGCGGCCATAAGTCAACACATGACATCTGGCTACACACGAAAATGAAGAAACCATGCCTTAAAACATATTTCATGTGTCCTTGCATGTATATAAGTATAGATCCCATCTTCCTCCCCCATTTTCCATATACCACAACCTAGCTAACCTTCTTCGTCTCCAAGACCACCACCACCACCACCACCACCACCACCACCACCACCACCACCACCACCACCCATTTTGCCAGCCAGCTAGCTCTTTGCAGATACCGGATATTGTTGCCTAATTAAGATCCCAGTATTCCTCAGGTTTCTCTTTCAAATGGGTTCTCAAAGAAAAAACCAATGCTTAACAATGATAATCTTTGTTGCCATTGTTTTTGGACCATGCTCTCACCAAATATTGGCAGGTAGGCCATTAGAAGGAGAGCAATGGTTAAAGCAAAATCTTGGGAATATTCAATCTCTTCAAAGGGGTCCGGTTCCACCAACTGGTGGATCTCCATGCACTCATATTCCTGGCCATGGTAGTGGCCATTGCCCCTTGGGTGAAATGAATTTTGCTGGCAATATTGTTGCTCATGCACCACCTGCTTTTCCTGATGCCATCGTAAACTTTGCTGCAGCTTCAGTCACTAATAATGAGACCCAAAAACAAGATTCAAGCTCATGAATATCTTAGGGAGTTAAATTATACGAGTAGGGTTTCTCGATGAAGGTGAGGATAGTTGAAATAAAAGAAGGATGGAGATGGTGCTAAACTTTATTTTTTTTTTCTTGTTTTGGTGCAACCACTGGAAAAAATAAGAGTGGTTGTGAAACAAATGATATAGTTTATTTTTATTCAATTTATTTCAATGAATCAACTTGATTTTTTTCAGTTAATTTTATGTTTTCTTGTTTGTAATTCTTTAGAGTTATAAAAGAAAAAAAACAGAAATATTATATACTAACATATTCGTCCACGCTCCACTACGAGTTGAATTATACTTTTTCTAAACTTAAAAAAAAAATATTAAGAGTTTGGAGATTTTTTTGACAGTATCATTAGATCTAATCAAGCAGTTCAATTTTAAAACTTGTCAACTTGATTTTTTATTTAGCTCAAGTTAAAAAAAAAGAAGTATAAACCCACAAGAAAACACAAGAATTCTTTAGAGTTTGTAATTCGTGTGTTAACATGGTTATAAAAGCTCGATAGCTCAATTTAGGGCTGAACAAGTCTGAGTAAAAGAAAAAAATAATTTGGGTTAACTTACTACATGTAAAATGTAAATCATTCTATCTTGACTAACCCCAAGTCAAAGCCTTTAAGTCTTTGACCATGCAAAACTTTGTCCAAGCTCAAATAATTATTTTTGTTACGTATCCCATTATTGATTGTCAAATTAACACACGAATTACACGTAATCTATGAGTTCTATACGTGGTCAATTTGACTTGGTTTATTCTCACTCAATTTTTTTTAAGTAGAATAGGGAAATGGTTTGGCTCTGATTTTTAATTTTTTTTTATTGTTCGACATTATTTATATAATATCATCTTTGAAAGTTTTATATTTAAATAATATATTCTTAAATACACTTTAAATATTATAATTCCATACTTTCCATCATTTTTATCTTCATATTCATCATCATAATTTTTACAAACAACCTCAAAAATTTTATTTCTCGTACAACTTATTAAGAGACCCATAAAAAAAAACTTATTTAATTTGAAAATATTCATGATTTTCAAGTTAAAAAATAATATAAATTATATATTTAAATTTTATTAGTTTTTTAATATACTTTCAGAAGTTTGTTAAGTAAGTGCTTATAAGTTAAAAACTTATCATTCTATTTTATTCGATAAAAAATAATTTTAAGATAGTGCTAAACTAGAGCAAATTTCATTTTAAAAAATAATATAAATTTTATTTCATGTTCTCACCTAACTAGGATTAAGAGAGTTTTTTTTACTCTAAGCATGATAATTCATTTCCAATGTCTCAGCTTATTGTCAACTTTAAAAAGACTTTGATCGTTTGAGGTTTTTCTTGAACCTCGTTAACACTCCAAACAAAATTAATATAATACAAAACAAGAATCCAAAATACTGTCCTCTCTATAAGATAAATCAAATTGGAGGACTCTTGCAAGCTCAAAGAAGCTTGCATCAGTCCATGCTTGATTAGGGTAGGAGTCAGATAACACGACAATCAAACTTTGAACAAAGTTTTCTGTTGATTCTTCATTTGAAATTTTTGGTCCAGGAAATTGAATAAATCAGTTCTAGAAATAGATTGCCCAAGATGACGATACAAGCTCAACAATAAAGACACACACACACACACACACACACACACACACACACACACACACACACACACACACACATATATATATATATATATATATATATATATATATATATATATATATATATATATATATATATATCACACACACACATTGTGGGCTTATCTCCGACATAAATTGGGTATCTGGGCAGCTCATAAATTATGCATTGTTTGGTTGGAGGACTACGAGATGAGGCAGTAGTGATGATAATTGTGGTGCAAGATGATGATAATAGTAGACTAATATTTGTTGTATTGATGGTAGTGGTGAAACAATAATAATAAAATGGTGATTGTCGCACGTCGGAAAACACCCGCGCGCGTCGTCGTCCCATCCTGGCGATGGCGGTTTTTGCTCTCTCTGTTATTGGAATTGATTTTGGAGTCGCCACCTAGTATTTACTTGAGGGTTACTAGGAAACCCAAGTTGACTGGTCTTGTCGAGATTCGCGGGTAAGGGACCGATTGTGGTTAGGGAAGGTGTTAGCACCCCTAACACACCCTACCCGAGGTAAGCCGCCGTGACTTTGATGTGTTAAAGAAGTTTTAAAAATTTTGTTTTTTCATCGGATTTTAGAAATACAACTTCCATACAAGTTTGTACTTCTACACCGTGATCCAATCAAAATATTAAATCCTTCTTTATTCTTTTGCCGTCTTATCATGAAAAGAGCCCCGGAATAAATACAAACATGCATTTTTTGTTTTTTCCTTTTTATAATTCAATAACATAATAAAAATACAAGGGCACACACACATTTTTTATTATATTATATTCTTTTCTTCTTTTGTTTTTTTTTTCTTTTTTACATCCATAATACAAATTACGTAATATTCAAAATTAAACAAAATTTACAAATCGAGTCCCCCCAAAACTCCGAAATTGCACAGAACCCTTACGCACGAATTGGGCGCATGAACAGTGGCGGCGCGTGTTCCAACGCGCCACCGCCTCCGGCGGCGCGTGGGTCCACGCGCCACCACCATGAAGACGGCGGGAGCTACCGGATCGGGACTCTCTTCCTCTTCTCTCGTCTTCCTCCGCCGGCGGTGAGAGTCACCGTCACCTGCAACAGCAAGAAAAACACACACAAAGCAATCGGTTTTAGTTCTTCATTTTTTCTGTTCTCGGGTTCTTCCCGTTTTCTTTTCCAAATCTGTCCCGTTTCTCTGCCTCCTCTACAGATCGGTCGTCTTCTTCTTTTTTCGATGGCAGATTCGCCGTGGAGGACCCAGCGTCGTGGGGGAGGAGGCGGGTTGATTGCTGCCGTTCGGTGTGGCCGGCGGCTGCCGATGGTCTGGAGGAGATGGGGATGGCTCTGCTGCACGGGTTGGTGGAACAACCGGGTCTGTTGGAGGGAGACGGCGCTGCTGCACGGGGAAGCGCCGTCGCCGCTGGAGGAAGAAGAAAACGAAGGCAAAGAGGGAGGCGATCGATGGAAGAAGAGGAGCGATTTGGGTTCTCCAAGAGGGGTCCGGCCGCTGGTCTGTGGGGGAGCTGGAACGGCTGAGGGCTGGTGTTGTCTTGGCTAGCAGTTGGGTAAGAAAAATGGAGAAGATCGGGTTGAGAGAGGGAGAGAAGATTGGGCCGTCTGCGGTGGCCGAGAGGGAAGAAAAAAAATGGTGGAACCGGCTGAGAGGTGCAGCGGCTGTGTGGAGAGGGGAAAATGACAGACTGGGGGGCGCCGGTCAGTTTTTTTCACCGAAGGAGAGAAGGAAATTTCAACCGGGTGGGGGGCGGCGGCTGCTGCCAAAAACAGAGAAGAGAGTGATGGTTTTAGGGTTTTTTTTTGTTTAGGGTTTTTTGTATTTTTTTCTGATGTTGTCAAAATTGCCCCCCTCTCGCTTAGCTGAAATTGAAGGCTATTTATAGGCAAAATAGTTTTTCGTGCTTCAAAATTGGTCCCTCAAGTTTTGTGTTTGGCCCCTAATTTCAATCAATTCACTTGGTAAAAATTAAATTGGGTCTCTTAAAATTCTGATTTTTTCAATTAAGTCCAAATTAAGCTCCCAAACTTAATTTTTCACCAATTAAGCCCTAAAATTAATTTGACCCGCTTAAAGTATAATTAAGTCATTGCACTTAATTAAATCCTTCAATTGGACCCAAATTAATTCCTGAACATAATTAAAATTCAAGTTGGCCCATGATTAAATAAAATTGGCCCATTAAAAATTTAATTATGTCATTGGACCTAATTTTTATGCAAATTCGTCCAATACTCATTTAATTTGACCTTTGAATTTGCAATTTTCTATTTTTGGGCATAACAGCGTACAATTGGGCCTTGAAATTCTTCCGAAAATTGCGGCTTGATTTTCGCCTATTTTTGCAGCCTTTCTTGGTCGGCTTTCTCTCGCATTGCCAGCCTTTATTTTATTTTTTTGATGTTATTTTTTGATTTTTTTTATTTTTTTGGAAAAAAACGAATTTTGGGGAATCACCCAAAATTGGGTGATGACAGTTGCCCCCCTCTTTACAATGCTTACGATAGAAAGAGTCTCGTAAGAGACTTTAGATAGTAAGCGTTGTAAAGAAGAAAAAAAGGATGAGAGATGATTGACTCATCTTGTTGAGGAATGATGAATCCTCTTGAGGGTTAGAAAGTGCACTCGAAAGGAGGTAAGGTTAGAAAAACACACTACCTAAGAGGTTAGGACTCGAGGGAGCTCTTAAAAAGAGGCAGGGTTGGACAACGCACTACCTAAGATGGTTGATGGCTCTAAGGCGCACTCAAAGGGAGGTAGAGTTGGAAAACACACTACCTAAGAGGTAAGGGCTCTAAGGCGCACTAAAAAAGGAAAGGCAGAGTTAGAAAACTCACTACCTAAGATGGTGGATGGCCCTAAGGCGCACTTAAAAAGAGGCAGGGTTGAAAAACACGCTACCTAAGGTGTGATGGCTCGAAGGCACATTAAAAAGGAGGCATGGTTGGAAAACACGCTACCTAAGATGTGATGGCTCGAAGGCACATTAAAAAGAAGGTATGGTTGGAAAACACACTACCTAAGGTGATGGATGGCTCGAAGGCGCACTAAAAAAGGAGCAGGGTTGGAAAACACGCTACCTAAGGTATGATGGCTTGAAGGCACATTATAAAGGAGGTATGGTTGGAAAACACACTACCAAAGAGGTAAGGGCTCTAAGGCACACTAAAAAGAAAGGCAGGGTTGGAAAACTCACTACCTAAGAGGTGAGGGCTCAAAAGCCCACTCAAAAAAAGGAGGTAGGGTTAAAGAACACACTACCTAAGGTGTGATGAGGGTTCGAAGGCACATTAAAAAGAAGGCACACTACCTAAGGTGATTGATGGCTCGAAGGCACATTAAAAAGAAGAGGTATGGTTAGAAAACTCACTACCTAAGATGGTTGATGGCTCGAAGGCACATTAAAAAGGGGAGGTAAGGTTAGAAAACACACTACCTAAGGTGGTTGATGGCTCTAAGGCGCACTTAAAAGAGGAGGTATGGTTAGAAAACTCACTACCTAAGATGGTTGATGGCTCGAAGGCACATTAAAAAGGAGGTATGGTTGGAAAACACACTACCTAAGGTGGTTAATGGCTCGAAGGCACATTAAAAAGGAGGTATGGTTGGAAAACACACTACCTAAGGTGGTTGATGGCTCGAAGGCACATTAAAAAGGAGGTATGGTTGGAAAACACACTACCTAAGGTGTGATGGCTCGAAGGAGCTCTTAAAAAGGAGGTATGGTTGGAAAACACGCTACCTAAGGTGTGAGGGCTCGAAGGCCCACTAAAAAGGAGGTATGGTTGGAAAACACGCTACCTATGATGTGAGGGCTCGAAAGCCCACTAAAAAGGAGGTAAGGTTGGAAAACACACTACCTAAGGTGTGAGGGCTCGAAGGCCCACTAAAAAGGAGGCAAGGTTAGAAAACACACTACCTAAGGTGTGAGGGCTCGAAGGCCCACTAAAAAGGAGGTATGGTTGGAAAACACGCTACCTAAGACATGAGGGCTCGAAAGCCCACTAAAAAGGAGGTATGGTTGGAAAACACGCTACCTAAGATGTGAGGGCTCGAAAGCCCACTAAAAAGGAGGTATGGTTGGAAAACACGCTACCTAAGGTGTGAGGGCACGAAGGCCCACTTAAAAATGGAGGCAAGGTTAGAAAACACACTACCTAAGGTGTGAGGGCTCGAAAGCCCACTAAAAAGGAGGTATGGTTGGAAAACACGCTACCTAAGGTGTGAGGGCACGAAGGCCCACTTAAAAATGGAGGCAAGGTTAGAAAACACACTACCTAAGGTGTGAGGGCTCGAAGGCCCACTAAAAAGGAGGATAGACAGGGCTAGAAAGCATACTATCTAAAATGTAAGGGCTCGAAAGCCCATTCAATCAAGAGGTGATGGTGAGACACTGATCTGTCAAAGATGAAAGTAATGTATCATGATCAATATGCATGTATACTTACCTCGAGAAATATAGGTCCCCCTTTTCTTCATGGAGTTCTCCTTTTCAAAAGTTTGAGTCTCGATAGTAAGCTTCGATGGCTCTTTTCGCTCTTGCTTACTCGAGTCATATCTTGTGACCTTGACCCCTAGGGCGGGATATGACATCAACATACATCTTATCCCTCAAACCTTTATCTGAAGAGATCTCCAACTCAACCCAACATTTTCTATTTTCTTAGAAGGGGAATCATAGAGCCAACCCTATGTGTTTTGGTGAATTGCCCTTCAGCTTGATCATGGCCTCAAGTATTCAAATAAGGTTTGGGGATGAGGCTATGTGAAAGAAGGTTTGGTAATATACAAGGAGTTGTTTTCATGCAGAATTTTTGGAATTTCAAAGCTATTCCAAACACGGGAAATCATTTTGACATCGATTCAAAGCGAACTCATTCGACAAAATTCAAGTGATTCCTATGGAGAGGTTTTCAGAAATGATGGAAACCTTTTGTTTTGATTTTGATGAAAAATATGAAGTGACATTTGGTTGGTCACAAAAGGTTGACATTTCAATTTAAGGGTTATTGAGAACCGTCTTTCGACGAAAATGTGAAGAACACAGGGTGACATCTCGGTTGGTCATAAAAGGTTGAAATGTCAATTTGAGGGTTATTGAACCGTCTTTCGACGGAAATGGGAAGAAGTGACATTCGGTTGGTCACAAAAGGTTGAAATTTTCAATTTGAGGATTATTGAGAACCGTCTTTAAAGCATTCATTTTATTTGCATGAATAATGATTTTGCTTCGCATGAGAAAACACTGCCTACCGATCCAGATTGCTTGCCTTTGATCAGAAAGGGCTTGATTAGGCACGTAATGTAGGCTTGGGCTCTTGGCTATGAAGAAAAGGATATTCGTAGGCTCAAAAGGTGTTTAAGGGACTTTAAGACTAAGGATCACTAGTGCTTATATCCCAAACTCTTTTGTTCATAGATTTCTGGACCTTGGGATTGATTTGTAAAATGGTCCACGGTGCCCCCGTATTGGGCTTGGGCTCTTTCTCTTTTTCATTTGATTTTGGGCATCATTGCATTAGCTTTTTTTTTGCTCAAAATTTTTTTTTTGATCCTTTGGATTTTTCTTATGCCCCCCAGCTTTGTATAGGCACCTTCGGTGATTGAGAATTTTCTCTTATGCCCCCAAGTATTGTTTGGGCACTTTCATCATTGAGGACTTTTTCGTACCCTCCAAGAGTTATTTGGGCACTTTCAATCATTGAGGATTTTTTTGCACTTGCCCCCTAGTGTAGGGTGTGATCCTAGTCAAGGTTATTTCCAAAAAACACTACCAGGCTCAAAAAGGACCGCAAAGGATATATTTCACCTTGTGAGAGGATTATCAAAGATGGCCTTTCTTCATCTCAAATGCATGCATTTAGGATCGGTAAGCCTTGCTTTCATGCGAGTATGCAGAGTGATTTCTCATTATTCATGCAAATAAAACTCAGCTTTAGAGTCACTTCATGGTGTTTTTTTTTTTTTTGGGTTTTCTTGGTGTATGGTTACCTCTCTAAGGAATCACCCGAATTTTCAAAACTTGTTTGTTTGAACAAACACCAATATGATTTCTGTTTTTGTACTAAATTTTGATTTCCCAAAAATCCTTGTGAAAACATGGGGTCATGCTTGTTGTTTTGGGAAAAGGGAAAACACCAAAAAATTCTTGGTGCGTTGTAAGTACAAAGGTGTGCTCGGTATGTTATTTGCATGAACACAAAAAAAAGAAAACACATGATTTTATTAACAGGAAAGGCTCATTGGACAAGGAAAATCTTGTGGAATTTTGAGCCAAATTACCGACAAAAGCTAGAATAGGTTGAAAAAATCAAGAAACTTTTGCGAGGCATGATCAAGCGGGGGTAGCAAGCGGCTCGCCATTTTGCGGTGCAACTCCCCTTCGGATTGTGTCAAGGCTTTTGATATTTTTTTTTGGGCGGAACAAGAACGAGACTCCATTCCGCCACGGAGGTGCAATTCCCCTTCGGATTGTGTTTAGGCTCTTGACCATGTTTGCCCCCGGTTTCTTTGGGCTGAGTTGTTGTTGGGGTTTGAACAAAGATGATAGGTCGGTTGGAAGGACCTTCACCAAAGGTATTTTTAAGTGTTTGCTCGAGTAAGCTAAAGGCGAGTCAAGCTTTTGTTCAGAGACTCCAACTCTTTTTGAAAATGGGTGCTGAGGCGAGCATGTTCTTTATCTCCAATGTTTTTTGCTCAAAATTGGGTGTTGCGAGACTCATAGGGGACCCACTTTTTATTCGGTGCATGCATGAAAAAATGTATGAACATGCAATCTATATGATGAACTTGCCCTTCGAGGGGTGACATATGATCATCACTTTTGTATGATGAAACAAGAATCTTGATTCTTGCCCAAACTCTACAATGAAAATTTTCAGAGTGACGATCATTCTGTCACCCACAAGTCTTGAATTCAAGATGTTTCAAGAAGGGTTCGCCCCAATGCGGATAAATGATAGCACATACAACCTAAGGACGGGTTCTATTCATTATGTGAACAAGGGTGGGTTTCCTACCTGGTCTCAAAAGGGTCTATGAGCTGTCTAGTGACCACCTCTCATGAAGGCGTATAGGGGTTTACAAGGAATGGTTGGGCACCATGTGACCGCCATTACCGAGTAAACACTCGGCTCATAGTTGGATTTTCACAAATCTGAACCCCGACTGAAAGTCATGGGGCAGACCGCTACTCACCACCTAACTTAGAGGTTTGTGTGTGCTTTCAAAAATACATACAAGTGATGCATGAAACAATTCTAAAAATGCATGGATAAAATAAAACAAGACAAAAATTGCAAAATTTAAACACATCAAATACACAAAGCTTAGTCCAATATTGTCAGAAACAGTACCTCCCCAGCGGAGTCGCCATTCTGTCGCACGTCGGAAAACACCCGCGCGCGGCGTTGTCCCGTCCTAGCGATGACGGTTTTTGCTCTCTCTGTTATTGGAATTGATTTTGGAGTCGCCACCTAGTATTTACTTGAGGGTTACTAGGAAACCCAAGTTGACTGGTCTTGTCAGAGATTCGCGGGTAAGGGACTGATTGTGGTTAGGGAAGGTGTTAGCACCCCTAACACACCCTACCTGAGGTAAGCTGCTTCGTGACTTTGATGTGTTAAAGAAGTTTTAAAAATTTAGTTTTTTCATCGGATTTTAGAAATACAACTTCCATACAAGTTTGTACTTCTACACTGTGATCCAATCAAAATATTAAATCCTTCTTTATTCTTTTGCCGTCTTATCATGAAAAGAGCCCTGGAATAAATACAAACATGCATTTTTTGTTTTTTCTTTTTATAATTCAATAACATAATAAAAATACAAGGGCACACACACATTTTTTATTATATTATATTCTTTTCTTCTTTTGTTTTTTTTTCTTTTTTACATCCATAATACAAATTACGGAATATTCAAAATTAAACAAAATTTACAAATCGGTCCCCCAAAACTCCGAGAAATTGCACGGGAACCCTTCGCACAGGAATTGGGCGTATGAACAGTGGCGGCGCGTGTTCCAACGCGCCACCGCCTCTGGCGGCGCGTGGGTCCACGCGCCACCACCATGAAGACGGCAGGAGCTACCAGATCGGGACTCTCTTCCTCTTCTCTGTCTTCCTCCGCCGGCGGTGAGAGTCACCGTCACCTGCAACAGCAAGAAAAACACACACAAAGCAATCGGTTTTAGTTCTTCATTTTTTCTGGTTCTCGGGTTCTTCCCGTTTTCTTTTCCAAATCTGTCCCGTTTCTCTGCCTCCTCTACAGATCGGTCGTCTTCTTCTTTTTTTCGATGGCGGATTTGCCGTGGAGGACCCAGGCGTCGTGGGGGAGGAGGCGGGTTGATTCTTTCCGTTCGGTGTGGCCGGCGGCTGCCGATGGTCTGGAGGAGATGGGGATGGCTCTGCTGCACGGGTTGGTGGAACAACCGGGTCATTGGAGGGAGACGGCTGCTGCACGGGGAAGCGTCGTCGCCGCTGGAGGAAGAAGAAAACGAAGGCAAAGAGGGAGGCGATCGATGGAAGAAGAGGAGCGATTTGGGTTCTCCAAGAGGGGTCCGGCCGCTGGTCTGTGGGGGGAGCTGGAACGGCTGAGGGCTGGTGTTGTCTTAGCTAGCAGTTGGGTGAGAAAAATGGAGAAGATCGGGTTGAGAGAGGGAGAGAAGATTGGCTGCTGCGGTGGCTGAGAGGGAAGAAAAAAAAATGGTGGAACCGGCTGAGAGGTGCAGCGGCTGTGTGGAGAGGGGAAAATGACAGACTGGGGGCGCGTCGGTTTTTTTCACCGAAGGAGAGAAGGAAATTTCAACCGGGTGGGGGCGGCGCTTCCAAAAAACAGAGAAGAGAGTGATGGTTTTAGGGTTTTTTTTTGTTTAGGGTTTTTTGTATTTTTTTCTGATGTTGTCAAAATTGCCCCCCCCTCTGCTTAGCTGAAATTGAAGGCTATTTATAGGCAAAATAGTTTTTCGGGCTTCAAAATTGGTCCCTCAAGTTTTGTGTTTGGCCCCTAATTTCAATCAATTCACTTGGTAAAAATTAAATTGGGTCTCTTAAAATTCTAATTTTTTCAATTAAGTCCAAATTAAGCTCCCAAACTTAATTTTTCACCAATTAAGCCCTAAAATTAATTTGACCCGCTTAAAGTATAATTAAGTCATTGCACTTAATTAAATCCTTCAATTGGAACCAAATTAATTCTTGAACATAATTAAAATTCAATTTGGCCCATGATTAAATCAAATTGGCCAATTAAAAATTTAATTATGTCATTGGACTTAATTTTTATGCAAATTCGTCCAATACTCATTTAATTTGACCTTTGAATTTGCATTTTTCTATTTTTGGGCATAACAGCGTACAATTGGGCCTTGAAATTCTTCCGAAAATTGCAGCTTGATTTTCGCCTATTTTTGCAGCCTTTCTTGGTCAGCTTTCTCTGCATTGCCAGCCTTTATTTTATTTTTTTGATGTTATTTTTTGATTTTTTTTATTTTTTTGGAAAAAAACGAATTTTGGGGAATCACCCAAAATTGGGTGATGACAGTGATGATAGTTGAATATAGTATCGATGATTGTTAAATCTGATTACTGACTCGGAAATTAAAACTTCAAATCTAATCCAGATTGAATTTTCAAGTTAAATTAAAAAAGAGAATGACAAAATAAAATCCAGCTGACAACCTCGTGATTTTCTATAGGCGCACTAAAAATTATAAACTAAGTGCACCGTTTAAACATGAGTTTGGACCCAAAACAGCATTAGACCACCACCCAGAATGTTTCCAAAACCTAGCCCAAAAAATAGCAGGCTCCCTTAGTGGGTTGAGACGAAGAATTTTGCATCCCACCATCACATCCAGTAATGGGAGGACTCCTTCAACTTTGATTAAAAATTCATGTATAAAAGTAAGTTCTTGTTTGCTTTTCAAGGTCTATAATTTAGACTCTCTCCGTTCAAACTTCAAACCGCGGCCACAAGTCTTGCCACACACCAAAATCAAGAAATCATTCCTTAAAACGTATTTCATGCGTCCTTGCATGTATATAAGTATAGATCCCATCTTCCATGTACCACAATATAGCTAACCTTCTTAGTCTCCAAGACCACCACCACCACCACCATCCATTTTGCCAGCCAGCTAGCTCTTTGCAGATACCGGATATTGTTGCCTAATTAAGATCCCAGTATTCCTCAGGTTTCTCTTTCAAATGGGTTCTCAAAGAAAAAACCAGTGCTTAACGATGATAATCTTTGTTGCCGCTGTTTTTGGACCATGCTTTCAACAAATATTGGCAGGTAGGCCATTAGAAGGAGAGCAATGGTTAAAGCAAAATCTTGGGAATATTCAATCTCTTCAAAAGGGTGGATCTCAATGCACTCGTATTCCTGGCCATGGTAGTGGCCATTGCCCCTTGGGTGAAATGAATTTTGCTGGCAATATTGTTGCTCATGCACCACCTGCTTTTCCTGATGCCATCGTAAACTTTGCTGCAGCTTCAGTCACTAATAATGAGACCCAAAAACAAGATTCAAGCTCATGAATATCTTAGGGAGTTAAATTATACGAGTAGGGTTTCTCAAGGAATGCGAGGATAGTTGAAATAAAAGAAGGATGGAGATGGTACTAAACTTTAATTTCATACTTGACTTTTTTTTCTTGTTTTGGTGAAACCACTGGGAAAAAATAAGTGGTTGTGAAACAAATGATATAGTTGATTTTTATTCAATTTATTTCAATGAATCAACTTGATTTTTTTCAGTTAATTTTATGTTTTCTTGTTTTTTTTTTATAAAGATAATTATTTCATTAAACGTGAAAAGCTGGCGGGCGAGATTAGTACATGATCTGCATAATATTATATTATGGCAGATTAACACTAAGAAAACAACCCAGACTAAGGAAAGCGAAAGACAAAAATAACCAAAGAACAACATATATCTCTGCATAGTTAATGCAATGAAAGCAATAAAGCTGGGGAGAACTACCAATAATCATTAGAATGACCTCCTAACTGAAGCTTTCCTCTCATAGATCAACCAGTCATATTCTCACAAGCATAACAACATAAAACACACAAGAAGATCCACAGGACTGATGGATGATTCAAAACTAGGCAACAAATTATGCAATGTAATCTGCCATGTAATTACTCTCACAAAAGAGTGTAGGTGATTGAGCCAAAGTATGCATTCAATCCGTTAACAGAGGAGAAAAGCTTGTGATGCATCCATGGTCTATTGTGAGGATTATGCATCCAGCTAATGACATTGGGAGAGTCAGATTCTATAATAAAATGCTTATGATGGAGGAGATAATTAGAGGCTGAGAGCTCAATAGCTTTGACAGTAGCCTCAACTCAGCTAAATTGGAATCTAAAATCCCAACTGGAACAGAGAAAACAGAGAAAACACTAAGGAGATGGCCATGATGATTTCGTAGGACACCACCTATTCTAGAGGGACCTGGCTTACCAAGAGAAGAGCCATCCACATTCCATTTGAAGCTATTAACAATAGAAGGAGATCACATATTAACAATCCTGATAGACTGAACATTGGACCATCGAATCAAGCCATATGCTGATCTGAGCAGATCTGATAGGGAATATAGGAAATCAGATTGGATAGCTTTTAGTCATAAGCATAGACGAGTGATAATAAGAAAGAAGATTGTATCATAGTTAGGTGTCTTCTGTTGGAAAATCAGATCATTTCAAAGAAGCCAAAGGGACCATGCCACTGAGAAAAACAACATCAGCCAAGTTTTCTTCTGAAATTTACCATGCAATAGATAAGTCCACTGAGACCACATATCTGAGAAGCTCTTTGGGCAGCACCAATCTAAATCCCACCACTTAATGATTTTGGACCAAATGATGCAATGCTTGTGGCAATGCAACAAGATATGATCAACCAACTCTTCCTCCGTTAGGCATATAGGGCAGTTAGACTTTGAAATACCCAAAATACCTCTTCGAGCCAACATACACTGGGTGTTGATTCTATTAATGATAGCCATCCATCAAAAGATCCCCTCTTTAGGAGGGACAATACCTTTCCAAATCCAAGCAAAACAGAAGCCACTATTTGTGTATGGTTTGGGACTTAACAATCCAGAAAGAGATTTCACTGAGAATCTTCCTGTTTTATTATCCTTCCAGATTAGTCTATCCTCTCCATCTTTGTCTAGGTGCATTGTCGAAAGGATTGCATAAAGTGATCTAGCAAACCAATGTTGCGACCCCGCAAAGGTCGAAAACAACCAAGTCTCCGGTCATACCCTTTCCACATTCCCATCTTATCAATACTGATTTCTTTGTCGTTGGATGAGTGGAAGAGATTAGGGAAGTGCTATGCTAAATAACCATTATTAATCTAAGTATCAAGCCAAAAAACATTCTTCTTACCATTTTCAATAAGAAAGTTATAAAAGTAAAACAAAAACAATGTTATATATTAGTATATTCAGTGAAAGGGAACATGCAGGGGAAGCAGACTAGCAGGGTAGTGAATAACGTGATGATGGTAATAGACAGGTTTTCAAATAATGGAATGAACGTTATTGGCAGCAAACAGATGACCAAAGGGCACGGAAGCCGATTAAGGCATAGCTGTCGGAGTCTGACTTGGAAATTGACTGGAAAAAGGGTTTGGGCTATTAAGGTCAATTCACCACTTAAACTTGGATTGATTTTTTTTTATTAAAACAGTATTATTTTTTATTTTTATAAAAAAGAATCTTTTTTTTGTTCGAGCTTTGTGAGCTTTATTAAATTAATTGGGTTATTAAAAACATGTTGAATCAATTAGGTGTTTTATCTTGTTTGGTTCAATTAAAAATCTAACCGAAGTTAGGTTCAAGATCTCTAGTTTTTTTTATTTAATTTGTTGTATCAGATCGTGTTTAACAAGTAAACGAGTTTGCAAAATAATAATTGAATGAACATTATTAGCCAGCGAAAGAGATGACCGAAGGGCATGTTGCTAATGTTCAAGGATTCTAGCTAATGAACGTTGTGACACTCATGTTAGGGTATGAAGCCACCAAGTTTGACCGCCTCAAGGACGAAGCCACCATGCTTGCCCTAACCAGCAATTATAGCCTGTAGAATTCCTTCGTCTCTAGTGAAATTTTTTTACACCGAGGCCGGAGGCTCAAAGCCAATTGCAATCACGTTTTCAAGCAGAATACATGGGAGGGACTTGTGCTGTGAATGGCAAGTCAACCATTAGAACACAGCAGGAAAACCTATATATTGGCCATAATTCTTTTTTTTTTTCTTTTTTAATTTCATGAAAAAGACAACTAACCTCTGCGTTGTGTGGGATTTGACCCCAAGTATGAAAGAGATATAATAAACGGCTCAGTATGAAATGCATCAAATAATTTTCAATAATAGTGAATGAAAACAAGTGAATGAAAGATATTTTTCAATAATAGTAATAGTTCGGCCAAATATATTTTAATTTCATGAAAAAAATGAAGAAAATACTTTCTTCAACACTACCAATTCATAATATTCATTAGCACCTACACGACTACTATGGTGATTCATCACAACAACTACAATCTTACGAGATGACATGCCCGTGCGCTGCCGCGGGCTTATAAAACAAACGCACTTGATAGTGTTATAATTATGAACCAACGCTAGATAAGTAATAGAAACTAAAGATATGATGAAGCAAATATTTCATGATGGAAAAAAAAGTTTTGTTGGTGATCAAAAACTTAGAGACTGAATAAAATGATTTGTAGCAATCTACAGTTTTTTGTGAGGAAAGATACAGTGCTTTCGCCACATCATTTAGCTTTTTTGTTAATAAAAAAATAATAATTACAAAGCTAAATTCTCTACCAACTTAATATTAAAAAAAACCAACAAAGATAATTTTGGAAGGAAAAAAACCCATGAGAAAAAACATTGTAGTAATTGACAATGTTTTGTGAGGAAAACTACAGTGCTTTCCCCAATAAAATAAAATAAAAACTATTTAAAGAAATACTGTAGCAATCCATAGTGTTTTCTGAGAAAAATTACAACGCTTTTCCCATATGATTTAGCTTTATTGTAATTATAATTCTTAACCAACTCAATATTAAAAAAAAAAATGGACAAAGATAATTTTGGAAAAAATAAAAAAAAATCATATGGGAAAACACTGCAACAATTGATTAAATAAAAAAATTACAAAGCTAAATTTTTAATCAGCTAAATATTAAAAAAAAATCGACAGAGATAATTTTAGAAAAAAAATAACAAAAAAAGGTGGGGGGAAATCATGTTGGAAACACTGTAGCAATTCACAGTGTTTTGTGATGAAAGCTACAATGCTTCCCCACATGATTTAGCCTTATTTGTAATTGTAATTCTCAAATAGTTCAATATTAAAAAAATAAAATTGACAAAGATAATTTTGAAAAAAATTATAAGAAAAAAAACTATGTGGAGAGCCACTGTAGCAATTCACAATGTTTTGTAAGGAAAGCTACATTGCTTTCCCCACATGATTAAGCTTTATTACAAAGTTAAATTCTAACCAACTCAATATTAAAAAAATAAAACCGACGAAAATAATTTTGAAAAAAAATATTACAAAAAATGAAAACACAAAAGAAACTGGAAAAAAACCATGTGAGAAAAAACTGTATCAATCCATAGTGTTTTGTGAAGAAAAACTTGTATTTACTTGTAATTGCAATTCTTAACCAGCTTAATATTTAAAAAATAAAATTGACAAAGACAATTTTAGAAAAAAAACTTAACAAAACAGAAAAAAACCATGTGGGAAAAAACACTGTAGCAATCCACAGTAATTTGCGAGGAAAGTTACAGTGATTTCCTCACATATTGTAACTGTAATTTTTAACCAGCTAAATTTTAAAAAATAAAATAAAAAAAGATAATTTAGGAGAAAATAATAAAAAAACAAAAAAAACAACAATGCGGAGAAACACTGTAGCAATCAACAATGTTTTAAAGAAAAAATATTACCAAACTAAATTTTCAATCAGCTCAATATTAAAAAAAATTGACAAATATAATTTTGAAAAATAAAAAAATAAAATAGAAAAACTATGTGGAAAAAAACCGCAGGAATCCACAGTATTTCAAAGGGAAAAAATTACAAAGTGAAATTTTTAATCAGTTCAATATTTAGAAAGCAAAATCAACAAAAATAATTTTGAAAAAAAAATGAAAAAAAAACAAAGGAAAGTTGAAAAAAGAAAGAAAGTAATTTTGGAAAAAAAACGAAAAAAAAAAGAAAAAAGGAGAAAGTTGGGAAAAAATGCAAAAAAAAAAAAGCATTGTGTATTACTGTTGTAATCCACAGTGCTTTTAGGTGTGGGGGGACAGTGATTCCCCTACACCATTTAGAGTATGTTGTAATTATTTATATAATTATTATTTTATAACCATCTCACCCTAACTATCATGACTAAAATCCTGGAATCATAACCGGAAACACATGAGCAGTATTGTAAGGACATCTCACTCACGCTAAGCTTCAAAATGTATATATATATATATATATCATAAAACAAAGTATATAAATATTTTACAGTGTTTTAATATCTTCAAAATATTATATTCTTCAAAACTAATAAAATCAAATATCACTTCAAAATAATTTTAATGCTTATTACATTTTTAAAATCTGAACTTAATTAAAACAATGTAATAATAGAGTATCTAAGACATCGGATCAAAATTAAAAAGAAAGTCTCGCAAAACAAGATAAACTGACCAAAACTGAAGAAGTAGAACACTCAACAAAATCCACATGTTAACAGAGATTAAAAACCTGAAATAATATTAAAAATAAAAGAGGGAGTTCAACCAACTCAGTGAGTGAATAACATTTAACATACATCTTAAATATTAATAATTTGCAAGTCGATTTATTTTGATATAAATAAACATACTAAGCATATTATCGTAAAGTAGTAGAATACATGTCAGAGATCAGATGAAAACCGAAGGTGACCATTGTGAAAGGATTAGTCACATAAGGTTGGTGCCTCTTTCGCCAGCAAGGTATACAAAATACTATATGCACGTAGACCAACTACTCTCCATTAGTATGGAGTTATAGACAAGTATACCGATATCAAGACATTATATATACTCGCATAATTATCAAAGCAATGTATATCATATCGAATAAAATTTAGTTCAACAGAATGCGTGTGCAAATTCAAGAATGGATGAGTACTCGAAAAATAAAGTAGCATATATAAATATTCAAGAAATTAACTAGTTGTACTCATCATATAATCAATATACATATTTGTTTATATTACATGCATATTAAAGACCAATTCTACTTGTCGCACCCTCCCGAGAGCTCGACGTCGCGGCGACACTTCCTTCATAGCGAGGATTTGATGTTGGGGTCTTTCTGTTGTGAAAAAAGGGAGTCGCCACCTAGTATTATGGTCACTAGGAAACCTAACTGGTCTTTTAGAGATTCTAAGGCAAGAGACTGGTTGCGTAAAGGGAAGGTTTTAGCACCCCTAGTACGCCCTACCTAAGGTAAGCTGCTTGGTGTTTGATTTGCCTTATAACTGTTATGGTGTTGATGTTTTCTAATCCCATCAGTTTCCTAGGATAAGTCTGCTCTGATGAACGAAATCTAGGGCACTTTAAAAACCTATTTTTGTCTCGTAAACAGTGGAGTAAAAAAATAATTGAAATGTCCTCGATTATAATCAAGGCTTCTTTCAAGGATTTGTGCGGATTTATTATTCCTAGAAAATTATTTTGGATATTTACCACTCCGGGTTTCTTTATCCAAATATTAACGGTGAATAATAACAAATTATTCCCAATAATATTTTGGATATTCATCCTTTAAGGATTTCTTTATCCAAACATTAGCGGTGAATAATAGATGAATTCCCCCAAAATAAGATTTTTATATTTTTTGGAATATTGGCCAATACCCTTTGGAGTTTTACAAACATGTTGTAAAATCCGAAATGCAAGAAAAATGATTTTTGTTGTTTAAGAAATCCATGCGAAAACACATTTTCAAAGCTTCAAATATTTATTTTTATATATAAAAAAAAAACAATGTTAGGGTATTGGCCGTATGCAGGAAAACAAAACATTTTATATTTTATATTTTTTTTGATGTTTCGACGAAAACCGGGTATTTTCATGCCGGACTTGTATCTTTATAGTACAAAAATACAACCTTGCGAGAAAATCACAGATTTTTTAAATACATCTTTGAAGAAAACTTTTTGAATGGGCCAGATCCGGCCCAAAAATAAAATGAGCCGAAATCAGCCCAAAAATAAAACGGGCCTACTTTCTACAGGGCTGGACTCAGCCCAGCCCAAACCACATGACTGGTTACTGTTCACTGCATAGTCACGTTAATTAATTTTCCAGATTCTTGTGCACATGCACGATACCCAAACGCATGCAAAGACCACGTTCTTGTTCAAGTGAATTATATTTCACTTGAGCGGTGCAAACACAAAGCAAAAAAAATGCGGGAAGTTACGGTTTAATCAAAGCTGGAAGTCGAAATAAGTCTGCTCATTACTCTAAAAAAACAATTCCGCGAGGCACCAAAACACATTAAGTCCCGAAACCGAAACCTATAACGAAGCTATAACGAAGCCATGCATTTCTACAAGAAACGAGAGGGACAAAAAACATGAAACCGAACACCGCAAAAACAAAGTCCCCTTAATTAAAAGGACACTCCCTCACGTTATCTTCTTTAATTAGACAGACCTTCCCTCACGTCATATACATCCTTCACTAGCCAAAAGCTTTGTTTAATAACAAAAACTTCTCCCGTTACATTCTGCGGCTCCTCCCTGCGGTAAAGAAAAAGGAAACTGGAGGCCGGGTTAACCTCCTCTCTCTTTTGTTGTTTCCTATGATTTTTACTCTCAAACCTTCTTGTTCTCGGTTCTCTCCCTTTTCTTTTTCCTAGCTTCTGTTTCTCTTTTCTCTTCCATTTTTCGTTGTTTCCTCTCTCTGTTTTTTCTGTTTGTTTTTCCTTATCTGTGCTTACTCTCTCCGTCTCCCCTACTCTCTTTCTTTTCCCTTCTTCGTAGAAACTATGTTTCTAAGCCACTAACATTCCTATATATGCAACCTTCCCGGCAAGGAGACAGCTCCAGCAGGGAGACCATGAAAAACAGTCACTCACAACAACAGACCAAGAAAAAAACGCAGCTGTAACGTAGACAAATAATCCAAACTACAAAGTATGGCAGTGACAGTGGGCAAGCACCACCTTTTTGTTCAAACCAAAACTGAAACTAGAGCAAAGCGGGGAACAGATTTTTTGGAAAATAAGCAAGCAACCTAGGTGCCAAGTTTCAATACGAAGAAACGCGGCTATATCTGCGGATCTTCTTGGGCCATAAACTCACGGTTCCTTATAGTAATAAACCAACAAAAGAAAAAATAAAGAAAAAGCATACAGCCTTGACGTAAGATCAAGAGAAAAAAAACGCAGCTGCAACGATACAAACAATCCAAACTATAAAGCATGGCAATGACAGTGGGCAAGCACAATCCTTTTGTTCAAACCATAATACCACAGAACATCTAGAGCAAAAAACCATAAAAGGGTTTGGGAAAGAAAAACCACACACCAAAGGCCAAGCTTAGCAAAGAAAAGGAAGACTAGGAACCATACCTGCTGATGCGGCTGTTTCGAATGCGAGAAAGTGAGGTGCGAGTGCGGGCGGTGGAAACCTTTGCTTTTCTCGCCTCGAAACGAAGAAAGCCTTCCTCTTTTTCTCGCCGTTAGGAGCTTTTCCAAAAAAACTCTTAGAGCCTTTGTAAACCCCGGTTCGACAGAGTAGGATAGACTCAACCCAAGGTAATCTCCTCTTGTTCTCAATGATTTTCGGCTTCTCTAAACCTCAGCTAGTGTAGCACTCTATTTCTTTAACTCTTCTCTCCCTCCTCTTTTTTTGCTCTCTCTCTTTAAACTCTCTCTGTCTCTTCCTTTTCTCCTTTCTTCCTCTCTCCCCCTAAAAAAAAACCAGCCCCCGGTAGGCCGCTAATAACGGTATATATATAGGTGAAGGGGGAGCGGGGCGGCGGCATGCGCATGGGGAGCGGGGACACCAAGCCCGGGCGGCTGCGGCTGCTCCCACGCTGCGCTGCTCCCACGCCTGCGCTGCTCGGGCAGCGGCATGCACATGGGAGGAACAATGTCTCAAAACGACACTGTTTCGGGTTCTGCTCTCTTTTTATATATAATTAATATTATGTTTGCGGGTAGCCAAAAACTTGCGGCAGAAATTTCACTTTCTCATTAGATATTCAAACATGCATATCTTGAGTTTCTGATATCGAAATCCAGCGATTCAAAATCCAAAATTCATCTATATGTGTAGGAATACAACTTTCATGAAGGATTCAAGGTGAGATATAATCGTTTCTTGGACGAGAATCGGGCCGCAAAACGGTCGGTAAAAATGGTCTCCCGATCCGATTCAAAACTGACGAATGTCGAGCATCCCGATATGACTGAGAGTATCCTAAGAATGAACCAGAAAAATCGTGATGGCAGCAAAAATTTCAGTGCAAAACTTGGGTCAAAATCCTGCTCGCGACAGAATTCTCTACTTTCACGTCAGATATTCAAACAGGAATATCTCGAGCTCCCGATATCGAAATCAAGCGATTCGAAAGCCTAAATTCACCTATGCGTTCAGGACTACGACTTTCACGAAGGATTCCAGGTGAGCTATAATCGTTTTATAGGATAGAAACGGGCCGCAATCTGGTTGGTCAAAAAGGATTCCAGGTGGTCTAAATTTAGGAAACTGACAATGCCAAGCATCCTAGTTCGACTGAGAGTCTGCCATAAGAACAGTGAGCTCTAGGACCCAATAAAGGTGTAGGTCCATTTTTCAACATGTCATGAGTGAGAGAATATAGCTGGGATGGTCAGATATTGCACGAAACCAAGTCAGAAACAAGGTCTAAGTTGGAACAAAAAAGATTGCGGCAGCAGCAGAACCAGGTTTTTTATTTCCACTTTTGTGGGATTTATTCACCCTTAAAGACCCTATAAAAAAGGAATGAATTTGGCATTATGAAGACTTCTGATCAGTCTAAGAAAACCTGATGATTTTGGCAGCAAAGGGGAAGGATAAAAAAGAGCAGAAAACAGCTCAAAAAGAGTTTTTGAAAAAATATTTCTTTCATTTGCTTTTGTCAATCTTCCAGCAAACATGGGGTCCAAAAATGAGTAACAACACTACTCACCCGGAAAACAAAATCAAAATACAACGGATGCAGAACTAGAGACTATTGAAGATCATCAGGATAAATGTTAACAGAACCTATAATGAATACAGAAAATACTAAAAAATAACTTAAAGTAAAGTAACATTAAAGATTAAAAACTCTAACCTTAGAAACCAAAACATAAATATAAGGTCAAATTATTTCACTCGATCAATCTCAAACATAACCCAAACTGATTGAACCTAACAGACATTATAAAACTCTATTGTTGGGTCAACCAGTCTACCGCTATCACGGGCCAACTGGTTGGCCAATTTAGACCAATCATTTGACCGGTTGATCAGGATTTCTAAAATCCTGATCTTCCAATCTTTAAAATTGCAGATTAAATAAAAACAGAATTTGTTCCTATTGAGATTGTCGCACGTGTGCGGCGTCGCGGCGATCGTCCACCATCCAGGAAAAATGGAATGTGGTGTGTATTTCTAGCAAGATATGAAGAGACAAGGAATTCTTGTCTCTTATCAGTGAAAAATTTGAATGGGAGTCGCCACCTAGTATTTTGGTCACTAGGAACCTTAACTGGTCTCAGAGATCGGGTACGGAAACTGGTTGCGTAAAGGGAAGGTATTAGCACCCCAAATACGCCATACCTAAGGTAGGTTGCATTGTTTTGTCTGTTAAAATCTAAAGTCGTGTTGTGATTTTTTTTATTGTCGGTCTGTCTAAGGTTCAAGACAAACCCTCCTCAATAAGGAGGTTCCTATTTTTGCATGCAGTTAAAAATATCATACCCCAGATATTAAAAGACAAACAAAATAAAATATTTGTTGTTTTTGAAATTTTGGCCAATATTCTCTTGACTTTAATAAACTGGTTATTAAAGCCAAAATGCATGCTAAAATATTGTTTTTGGTGTATGAAAAATACAATATGATTTTTTAGCTTTGAGACACTTGGCCGTATGCACAAAAACATTGTTTTTGTTTATTTTCAATTTTTTTGTTTTTCATAAGTTTTGACGAAAACCAGGTATTTTTAATACTGAATTTGTATTTTTCGGTATAAAATACAGACTGATATTTAAGCAAAAAAAAGGGCATAAATACAAAAGTGGAGAAATTAAAAAATATTAATTTTTTTTAATATTTTTTTGAAATGGGCCAGACCCGGCCCAGATCAGTGGGTTGGGCCAGACCCGGCCCAAAACCAAATGGGCTGGTTACTGTACATACAAATGCAGAACGGTGGTTGAGCAAAGGAGAAAGAGACGGGGCAGCCGGAGGTTACCTGAGGGTGGCGTCGGGCGGTGCTGCTGGCGGCGGAGGCACGGTGGCCGGTGTTTTTCTGTGTTTTTTTCTTCTCTCTCTCTCCTCTGTTTTTTGCTCTTTTCTACTTCTTCTTCTCTCTTTTTTTTTTCTCTATTCCGCCCTTTCTCTTCTCTTCTCCTCTCTCCCTTTTTTTCTTTCCTTTCTCCCTCTCTCTCTCCGCCCCCGCCTCCTCTTTTCAGTCCCCTTCCCCGTTTTTATAGGCAAAAATAGGGGAGGGAAACGTGACTGGGGCGGCCACTATGTAGCCGCCCCTCCAATACGTGGAAAGCTTTTGGGCAAGTGGGTGTCCTTGGTCGGCGTCTTTTTGAGCTAAAAGGAGAAAGGAAAGTCGGTGAAAATGCAGAGGAACACAACTCCCTTCCCCTGTTTTCTGTATGTCCAGGGGAAGGAGAAAGGCTACTGATCTTTGTTCAAAACGGCAGCCTTGTTTTGGGCTCTCTTTCTCTGTTTTTTTTTTGGAACAGTGCATGAAACGGCGCCGTTTTTCCCAAAACGCGCCATTTCATTTAAATGGATTTTGGCTCCAAAACACGTCAGATTCAAAATCAGGCCTTCAATTTGCGCGTGTTTTGCATTTTGGTCCTTGGTCTCAGATTGCTTCAATTAAGTCCCTAATTGGCCATAAAACTTCAATATGTATGCAATTAAGCCCCTGATTTGACCAAATTAACTTTCAAAAATTATAATTTGACCCCAAAACTTTAATTGCTTCCAATTAAAGCCTAAATTGACTCCAAAATCAATTTTTCTTGCAATCAAACTCTCCATAAATTCAATAAAATTTAATTGAGTCCATAAACATCTGATTTTAGACTTTTCTTACTTAAATTGAATTTTCTTTGTCAACAGGGCTGTCATCAATCAATAAAATACTGTCAAATTTTAATCTTTGTATTTTTTAACCTCCTCAACTAATTTTTACCCATTTTTTTGGGCGCACTGACATCCTTTTTTTCACTGTTTATATTTTTTTTATTTTCTTATTTTTCATGCAGGAGGGCCTAAAAATGGGTTATGACAGAGATTATTATGTTTGGCATCTGCTTATGTATGGACGCTCGCAAATATAATTTTCAACACGCCATGATATTGTCCTGAAGTCAGTGCACAACATGTAGGGGAATTGCAATTTTACATACATATATAGGAGCACTATTATTTACATGAAAACAGGCAATTAACATATACTTGATTTTAAACAGTGTGAGAGTGAGCAATGAGCTAGGAGCAGGGCATCCAAAATCAGCATCATTTTCTGTCCTTGTGGTGACTTCATGCTCATTTGCAGTTTCAGTAATCGCAGCCATTATTGTGATGATATTTCGAGACTCCATTAGCTATATCTTCACTGAAGGTGAAGTTGTTGCTAAAGCTGCATGATTACCATTTATAACCACCATTATTACCATCAATATTATTAATATCATAAATATCACTATAGCACATTTATCATAATTATCACTATAGCACATTTATCACAAACATTCCTGAATTTAAGTTGAACCTGCGATACCAATTCCCAAACTGTAGTAATTTTCTGCGGTCGACACTAAAAAATATAAACTAATTGCACCGTCCAAACATGAGTTTGGACCCAAAACAGCATTAGAGCAGCACCCAGAATGTTTCGAAAACCTAGCCCAAAAAATAGCATGCTCCCTTAGTGGGTTGAGACAAAGAATTTTGCCTCCCATCATCACGTCCAGGAATAGGAGGACTCCTTTTTATGTAATTTTATTTTTATTCATGATTTTTTTCAGTTAATTTTATGTTTTCTCGTGTGTGTCTATACTTTTTTCTTTTAATCATAAACATGGTTATAAAACCTCGATAGCTCAATTTAGGGCTGACACCAGTTACGTCAAGATGTCAAGATATTTCAAATTCATTCTTAACTTCAAGTCAAAGCCTTTAAGTCTTTGACCATGCAAAACTTTGTCCAAGCTCAAATAATTTTTTTTTTTGTTCTAGTTTTCTTTTCTTTTCGTTTTTATAATATTGGGGTTACGTATTCCATTATTGATTGCCAAATTAACACACGAATTACACGTGATCTATGAGTTCTTCTACGTGGTCAATTTGACTTGGTTTATTCTCACTCTTTTTTTTTTTAAAGTAGAATAGGGAAATGGTTTGGCTCTGATTTTTAATTTTTTTTATTGTTTGACATTATTTATATAATATCATCTTTGAAAGTTTTATATTTAAATAATATATTCTTAAATAAGCCTTAAATATTATAATTCCATACTTTCCATCATTTTTATCTTCATATTCATCATCTTAATTTTTACAAACAACCTCTAAAATTTTATTTCACGTACAACTTATTAAGAGACCCATAAAAAAAAACTTATTTAATTTGAAAATATTCTTGATTTTCAAGTTAAAAAACAATATAAATTATATATTTAAATTTTATTGGTTTTTTAATATAGTTTCATAAGTTTATTGATTAAGTGCTTATAAGTTAAAAACTTATTATTCTATTTTATTCGATAAAAAATAAGTATAAGGTAGTGATAAATTCAAGAAAATTTCATTTTAAAAAATAATATAAATTTTATTTCATGTTCTCACCTAACCAGGATTAAGAGAGTTTTTTTACTCTAAGCATGATAATTCATTTCCAATGTCTCAGCTTATTGTCAACTTTAAAAAGACTTTGATCGTTTGAGGTTTTTCTTGAACCTCGTCAACACTCCAAACAAAATTAACATAATACAAAACAAGAATCCAAAATACTGTTCTCTCTATAATATAAACAAATTGGAGGAGTCTTGCAAGCTCAAAGAAGCTTGCATCAGTCCATGCTTGATTAGGGTAGGAGTCAGATAACACGACAATCAAACTTTGAACAAAGTTTTCTGTTGATTCTTCATTTGAAATTTTTGGTCCAGGAAATTGAATAAATCAATTCTAGAAATACATTGGCCCATAATGACGATACGAGCTCAACAACATATATATATATATATATATATATATATATATATATATATATATATATATATATATATCCCATAAATTAGGCATTGTTTGTTGGAGGACTCCGAGATGAGGTGGTAGTGATGATAACTGTGGTGCGAAATGATGATAATAGTAGACTAGTATTTATTGTGTTGGTGGTAGTGGTGAAACAATAATAATAAAATGGTGATGATAGTTAAATCTGATTATTGACTCCGAAATTACAATTTCAAATCTAATCCAGATTGAATTTTCAAGTTAAATTAAAAAAGAGAATGACAAAATAAAATCCAGCTGACAACCTAGTGATTTTCTATAGGCGCACTAAAAATTATAAACTAAGTGCACCGTTTAAACATGAGTTTGGACCCAAAACAGCATTAGACCACCACCCAGAATGTTTCCAAAACCTAGCCCAAAAAATAGCAGGCTCCCTTAGTGGGTTGAGACAGAATTTTACCTCCCAACATCACATCCAGGAATGGGAGGACTCCTTCAACTTTGATTACAAATTCATGTATAAAAGTAAGTTCTTGTTTGCTTTTCAACGTTTATAATTTAGACTCTCTCCGTTCAAACTTCAAACCGCGGCCACAAGTCTTGCCACACACCAAAATCAAGAAATCATTCCTTCAAACGTATTTCATGCGTCCTTGCATGTATATAAGTATAGATCCCATCTTCCATGTATCACAATATAGCTAACCTTCTTAGTCTCCAAGACCACCACCACCACCACCATCCATTTTGCCAGCCAGCTAGCTCTTTGCAGATACCGGATATTGTTGCCTAATTAAGATCCCAGTATTCCTCAGGTTTCTCTTTCAAATGGGTTCTCAAAGAAAAAACCAGTGCTTAACGATGATAATCTTTGTTGCCGCTGTTTTTGGACCATGCTTTCAACAAATATTGGCAGGTAGGCCATTAGAAGGAGAGCAATGGTTAAAGCAAAATCTTGGGAATATTCAATCTCTTCAAAAGGGTGGATCTCAATGCACTCATATTCCTGACCATGGTAGTGGCCCTTGCCCCTTGGGTGAAATGAACTTTGCTGGCCGTATTGTTGCTCATGCACCACCTGCTATTCCTGATGCCATCGTAAACTTTGCTGCAGCTTCAGTCACTAATAATGAGACCCAAAAACAAGATTCAAGCTCATGAATATCTTAGGGAGTTAAATTATACGAGTAGGGTTTCTCAAGGAATGCGAGGATAGTTGAAATAAAAGAAGGATGGAGATGGTACTAAACTTTAATTTCATACTTGATTTTTTTTTCATGTTTTGATGCAACCACTGGAAAAAATAAGAGTGGTTGTGAAACAAATGATATAGTTTATTTTTATTCAATTTATTTCAATGAATCAACTTGATTTTTTTCAGTTAATTTTATGTTTTCTTATTTTTTTTTATAAAAATAATTATTTCATTAAACGTCAAAAGCTGGCGGGCGAGATTAGTACATGATCTGCATAATATCATATTATGGCAGATTAACACTAAGAAAACAACCCAGACTAAGGAAAGCGAAAGACAAAAATAGCCAAAGAACAACATATATCTCTGCACAGTTAATGGAATGAAAGCAATAAAGCTGGGGAGAACTACCAATAATCATTAGAATGACCTCCTAACTGAAGCTTTCCTCTCACAGATCAACCAGTCATATTCTCACAAGCATAACAGCATAAAACACACAAGAAGACCCACAGGACTGATGGATGATTCAAAACCAGGCAACAAATTCACTTGATCTCCGCATTCCTTGTTTAGCCATGTAATCTGCCATGTAATTACTCTCACGAAAGACATGAGTGTAGGTGATTGAGCCAAAGTATGCATTCGATCTGTTAACAGAGGAGAAAAGCTTGTGATGCATCCATGGTCTATTGTGAGGATTATGCATCCAGCTAATGACATTGGGAGAGTCAGATTCTATAATAAAATGCTTATGATGGAGGAGATAATTAGAGACTGAGAGCTCAATAGCTTTGACAGTAGCCTCAACTCAGCTAAATTGGAATCTAAAATCCCAACTGGAACAGAGAAAACACTAAGGAGATGGCCATGATGATTTCGTAGGACACCACCTATTCGAGAGGGACCTGGCTTACCAAGAGAAGAGCCATCCACATTCCATTTGAAGCTATTAACAATAGAAGGAGATCACATATTAACAATCCTGATAGACTGAACATTGGACCATCGAATCAGGCCACATGCTGATCTAAGCAGATCTGATGGGGAATATAGGAAATCAGATTGGATAGCTTTTAGTCATAAGCATAGACGAGTGATAAGAAGAAAGAAGATTGTATCATAGTTAAGTGTCTTCTGTTGAAAAATCAGATCATTTCAAAGAAGCCAAAGGGACCATGCCACTGAGAAAAACAACATCAGCCAAGTTTTCTTCTGAAATTTACCATGCACCAGATAAGTCCACTGAGACCACATATCTGAGAAGCTCTTTGGGCAACACTAATCTAAATCCCACCACTTAATGATTTTGGACCAAATGATGCAATGCTTGTGGCAATGCAACAAGATATGATCAACCAACTCTTCCTTCGTTAGGCATATAGGGCAGTTAGACTTTGAAATACCCAAAATACCTCTTCGAACCAACATACACCGGGTGTTGATTCTATTAATGATAGTCATCCAGCAAAAGATCCCCACTTTAGGAGGGACAATACCTTTCCAAATCCAAGCAAAACAGAAGCCACTATTTGTGTATGGTTTGGGACTTAACAATCCACAAAAAGATTTCACCGAGAATCTTCCTGTTTTATTATCCTTCCAGATTAGTCTATCCTCTCCATCTTTGTCTAGGTGCACTGTCGAAAGGATTGCATAAAATGATCTAGCAAACCAATGTTGCGACCCCGCAAAGGTCGAAAACAACCAAATCCAGTCATACGTTTTCCACATTCCCATCTTATCAATACTAACTTCTTTGTCGTTGAATGAGTGGAAGAGATTAGGGAAGTCCTATGCTAAACAACCATTATTAATCTAAGTATCAAGCCAAAAAACAATCTTCTTACCATTTTCAATAAGAAAGTTATAAAAGGAAAACAAAAACAATGTTGTATATTAGTATATTCAGTGAAAGGGAACATGCAGGGGAAGCAGACTAGCAGGGTAGTGAATAACGTGATGATGGTAATAGACAGGTTTTCAAATAATGGAATGAACGTTATTAGCAGCAAACAGATGACCAAAGGGCACGGAAGCCGATTAAGGCATAGCTGTCAGAGTCTGACTTGGAAATTGACTGGAAAAAGGGTTTGGGCTATTAAGGTCAATTGATTTTTTATTTATTAAAACAGTATTATTTTTTATTTTTATAAAAAAAAATCTTTTTTTTGTTCGAGCTTTGTGAGCTTTATTAAATTAATTGGGTTATTAAAAACATGTTGAATCAATTAGGTGTTTTATCTTGTTCGGTTCAATTAAAAATCTAACCGAAGTTAGGTTCAAGATCTCTAGTTTTTTTAATTTAATTTGTTGTATCAGATCGTGTTTAACAAGTAAACGAGTTTTCAAAATAATAATTGAATGAACATTATTAGCCAGCGAAAGAGATGACCGAAGGGCATGTTGCTAATGTTCAAAGGATTCAAGCTAATGAACGTTGTGACACTCATGTTAGGGTATGAAGCCACCAAGTTTGACCGCCTCAAGGACGAAGCCACCATGCTTGCCCTAACCAGCAATTATAGCCTGTAGAATTCCTTCGTCTCTAGTGAAATTTTTTTACACCGAGGCCGGAGGCTCAAAGCCAATTGCAATCACGTTTTCAAGCAGAATACATGGGAGGGACTTGTGCTGTGAATGGCAAGTCAACCATTAGAACACAGCAGGAAAACCTATATATTGGCCATAATTCTTTTTTTCTTTCTTTTTTAATTTCATGAAAAAGACAACTAACCTCTGCGTTGTGTGGGATTTGACCCCAAGTATGAAAGAGATATAATAAACGGCTCAGTATGAAATGCATCAAATAATTTTCAATAATAGTGAATGAAAACAAGTGAATGAAAGATATTTTTCAATAATAGTAATAGTTCGGCCAAATATATTTTAATTTCATGAAAAAAATGAAGAAAATACTTTCTTCAACACTACCAATTCATAATATTCATTATCACCTACACGACTACTATGGTGATTCATCACAACAACTACAATCTTATTATTTATATAATTATTATTTTATAACCATCTCACCCTAACTATCATGACTAAAATCCCGGGTTTATAACTGGAAACACATTAGTAGTATTGTAAGGACATCTCACTCACGCTAAGCTTCAAAATGTACATATCATAAAACAAAGTATATAAAAATTTTATAGTGTTTCAATATCTTTCAAAATATTATATTCTTCAAAACTAATAAAATCAAATATCACTTCAAAATAATTCTTATCATCAGATAAATCAAAACAATAATCCATAATGCTTATTATATTTTCAAAATCTGAACTTAATTAAAACAATGTAATAGTGAAGTATCTAAAATATTGGATCAAAACTAAAAAGAAAGTCTCGCAGAATAAGATATACTGACCAAAACTAAAGAAGTAGAAACACTCAACAAAATCCACTTGTTAATAGAGATTAAAAACCTGATATAATATTAAAAATGAAAGGGGGAGTTCAACCAACTCAGTGAGTGAATAACATTTAACATACATCTTAAATATTAATAATTTGCAAGTCGATTTATTTTGATATAAATAAACATACTAAGCATATTATCGTAAAGTAGTGGAATACATGTCGAGATCGAGATAAAAGCGAAGGTGACCACTTTGTGAAAGGATTAGTCACATAAGGTTGGTGCCTCTTTCTTGACAAAGGTATACAAAATACTATATGCACGTAGACCAACTACTCTCCATTAGCATGGAGTTATAGACAAGTATACCGATATCAAGACATTATATATACTCGCATAATTATCAAAGCAATGTATATCATATCGAATAAAATTTAGTTCAACAGAATGCGTGTGCAAATTCAAGAATGGATGAGTACTCAAAAAATAAAGTAGCATATATAAATATTCAAGAAATTAACTAGTTGTACTCATCATATAATCAATATACATATTTGTTTATATTACATGCATATTAAAGACTATTCCACTCACCCGAAAAACAAAATCAAAATACAACAGATGCAGAACTGGAGACTATTGAAGATCGTCAGGAGAAATGTTAATAGAACCTATAATGAATACGAAAAATACTAAAAAATAACTTAAAGTAAAGTAAATTTAAAGATTAAAAACTCAAACCTTAGAAACCAAAACATAAATATAAGGCCAAATTATTTCACTCGATCAATCTCAAACATAACCCAAACTGATCAAGCCTAACAGTCCTTATAAAACTCTATTATCAGGTTAACCAGTCGACCGCTATCACGGGCCAACTAATTGACCAATTTAGACCAATCATTTGACCGGTTGATCGGGATTTCTAAAATCCTAATCTTCCAATCTTCAAAATTGCAGATTAAACAAAAACAGAATTTGTTTCCATTGAGATTATTATGTTTGGCATCTGCTTATGTATGGACGCTCGCAAATATAATTTTCAACACGCCATGATATTGTCCTAAAGTCAGTGCACAACATGTAGGGGAATTGCAATTTTACATGCATATATAGGAGCACTATTATTTACATGAAGATAGGCAATTAACATATACTTGATTTTAAACAGTGTGTGAGAGTGAGCAATGAGCTAGGAGCAGGACATCCAAAATGAGCATCATTTTCTGTCCTTGTGGTGACTTCATGCTCATTTGCAGTTTCAGTAATCGCAGCCATTATTGTGATGATATTTCGAGACTCCATTAGCTATATCTTCACTGAAGATGAAGTTGTTGATAAAGCTGCATTATTACCATTTATAACCACCATTATTACCATCAATATTATTAATATCATAAATATTACAATCATAACAATTTCTAAGGCTATCATCATAATTATCACTATATCACATTTATCACAAACATTCCCACACTGCAGTAATTTTCTGCGGTCGCACTAAAAAATATAAACTAAGTGCACTGTCAAAACATGAGTTTGGACCCAAAACAGCATTTGACCAACACCCAGAATGTTTCGAAACCCTAGCCCAAAAAATAGCAGGCTCCCTTCGTGGGTTGAGATAAACAATTTTGTCTCCCATCATCACGTACAGGAATAGGAGGACTCCTTAAACTTTGATTAAAAGTTCATGTATAAAAGTAAGTTCTTGTTTGCTTTTCAAGGTCTTGTCTATAATTTAGACTCTCTCCATTCAAACTTTAAACCGCGGCCATAAGTCAACACATGACATCTGGCTACACACGAAAATCAAGAAACCATGCCTTAAAACATATTTCATGTGTCCTTGCATGTATACAAGTATAGATCCCATCTTCCTCCCACATCTTCCATATACCACAACCAAGCTAACCTTCTTCGTCTCCAAGACCACCACCGCCATCCATTTTGCTAGCTAGCTCTAGCTCTTTGCAGATACCAGATATTGTTGCCTAATTAAGATCCCAGTATTCCTCAGGTTTCTCTTTCAAATGGGTTCTCAAAGAAAAAACCAATGCTTAACAATGATAATCTTTGTTGCCATTGTTTTTGGACCATGCTCTCACCAAATATTGGCAGCTAGGCCATTAGAAGGAGAGCAATGGTTAAAGCAAAATCTTGGGAATATTCAATCTCTTCAAAGGGCTCCGGTTCCACCATCTAGTGGATCTCCATGCACTCGTACTCCTGGCCTTGGTAGTGGTGGCCATTGCCCCTTGGGTGAAATGAATTTTGCTGGCCATATTGTTGCTCATGCACCACCTGCTTTTCCTGATGCCATCGTAAACTTTTCTACAGCTTCAGTCACTAATAATGAGACCCAAAAACAAGATTCAAGCTCATGAATATCTTAGGGAGTTAAATTATACGAGTAGGGTTTCTCGAGGAAGATGAGGATAGTTGAAATAAAAGAAGGATGGGGATGGTGCTAAACTTTAATTTCATACTTCATTTTTTTTTCTTGTTTTGGTGCAACCACTGGAAAAAATAAGTGGTTGTGAAACAAATGATATAGTTTATTTTTATTCAATTTATTTCAATGAATCAACTTGATTTTTTCAGTTAATTTTATGTTTTCTTGTTTTTTTTTTTGAAAGATAATTATTTCATTAAACGCCAAAAGCTAGCTGGCGAGATCAGTACATGATCTGCATAATATCATATTATGGCAGATTAACACTAAGAAAACAACCCAGACTAAGGAAAGCGAAAGATAAAAATAGCCAAAGAACAACATATATCCTTGCACAGTTAATGCAATGAAAGCAATAAAGCCGAGGAGAACTACCAATAATCATCAGAATGACCTCCTAACTGAAGCTTTCCTCTCACATATCAACTAGTCATATTCTCACAAGCATAACAACATAAAACACACAAGAAGATCCACAGGACTGATGGATGATTCAAAACCAGGCAACAAATTCACTTGATCTCCGCACTCCTATTTAGCCATGTAATCTGCCATGTAATTGTTCCACGAAAGACATGAGTGTAGGTGATTGAGCCAAAGTATGCAGTCAATCTGTTAACAAAGGAGAAAAGCTTGTGATGCATCCATTGTCTGTTGTGAGGATTATGCATCCAGCTAATGACATTGGCAGAGTCAGATTCTATAATAAGATGCTTATGATGGAGAAGGTAATTAGAGGCTGAGAGCTCAATAGCTTTGACAACAGCTCTCAACTAAGCTAAATTGTAATCTAAAATCCCAACTGGAATAGAGAAAACACCGAGGAGATGGCCTTGATGATTTCGTAAGACACCACCTATTCCAGAGGGACCTAGCTTATCAAGAGAAGAGCCATCCACATTCCATTTGAAGCTATTAACCATAAAAGGAGACCACATATTAACAATCCTGGTAGACTTATTATAGAATGTATAGCATGTATATATCAGAATAGAAAATTAATATAGGATTATTCCAATGTTGTAATCCCTACGATTCTTACCGATGATATTCTCGCATATATATAAATAGGAAGGTTGGCTAAGGCACAACCTAACACATTCTATTATTCTCAACTTGGTATCAGAGCTACAAAACCCTAAAAATAATTAACCTACTTTTCTCACAGCCCCCCCTTCTTCAATGGAACAGCTGCCACATACATCCTTTTCTTCTGCAGCACCAACAGTGCAGCCTTCTTCTCCTGCAACACCTCTTCTACTGCCTCACCGCCTGGTTTCTCCTCTGCCATGGCCGGTGAACGCCTCCTCTTGCGGCCCACGTCGATGCAACATTCTTGTCTCTCTGCTGCCGCAGGCATTATCTCCCTCTCTCACACTCATTAAGTCATCTCCCTCAAATTAACAAACACTAATTATTTATATTGGCGTATGCAGATGCTGTTGTATCTCCTAGGCCGAGGAGTTTTTGGTTTTGTTGATGGCTCCAACACATGTCCATTTTCACATATTCTTGCCGGAGATGGTATCTCTCTTCAGGTAAATCCGCTCTTTCTTCGCTAAAAACAACAGGACCAACTCATTCTGAGTGCTCTTCTTTCCTCCCTATCTATGGAGGTTTTGCATCTTGTTGTTGGCTGTCAAAGCTCTTTTTTAGCTTGGCGTACTCTTGAGCGAGCTCTCGCTTCCACCTCCAACTCTCGTATTATGCAACTTCACGGCTCTCTCCGGGATCTTCGACAGGGTGATGAATTAGTAACTCAATTTATGCAAAAAGCTAAGGCCTTATTTGATGAATTGGCCGCTACTGGTCGGCTAGTTTCACTTGAAGATTTCAATTTATATGTGTTTCGTGGTCTTTGGGGAGAGTTTAAAGACTTAGTTACAAGTCTTATTACCATGGCCAAACCTTTATCATATGCAGATCTTCACAGTCATCTCCTCATGTATGAATTTCTTCACAAATCTTCAGCTGCCATACATGCTCCTATGCTGCCCACAACCAGCACTTCATCATCTGCCCTTGTTGCGTAGTGCCAGACCTTTGGCAATTCTGGCCGTAGCAGGGGCCGCTTCAACGGTGGCTGGCGTCCCAACCAGTCCAAAGTAGAGAGGCAATCGGTTCGCTGGCTTTATACCTGATCATTGCAGCTTCCAAAACTCCTCCTTCGGTGACAATCGGCAGGGCTCATGGCAGCGCAACAGGGGGCAGAATCCACGCTGCCAACTGTGTCAGAATTTCAGCCATACAACTCCTCATTGTCCTCAATTCCAGCAGCGAGGTTATGGCCAACAGCCTACTGCCAATCTGGTGCAGCGCAATCTCTCCTCAACCGGTTCTGTTGATTGGTTTCCGGATACCGGTGCAAATCAACACGTCATACCTGATCTTGCCACCTTGACTGCTTCAGAACCATATCTTGGTAATGATAATTTACATGTTGGTGATGGTAAGGGCCTCCCTATATCTCATCTCGGTCATACAAAAATATATACACCACATCGTTCTTTCACCTTATCTAATGTTCTTCATGTTCCTGCAATCACGAAACCTCTGCTCTCTGCTAAGAAATTTTGTCTTGATAATAATGTTTATTTTGAATTTCACCCTTGTGTGTTTTATATCAAGGATCTCAACATCCATGAAGTCCTTCTCTCAGGTCAGAGTAAAGATGGTCTTTATGCCCTAACCAAGTCTTTGGTCACGTCAGTTCCTCAAGCCTATTGGTCTCCCTACACTTCTGCCTCTGCCGATTTATGGCATTGTCGACTAGGTCATCTTACTTCACGTATTTTTCAATTGTTAATCTCGAAAAATAAGATCATTTATAACAAAAAAACATCTTAATTTTCAATGTCAAAGTTGTCCTTTAGGAAAATCATCGCGTTTGTCTTTAGGACCTACGAGTCACAAAACTTCTGCTCCGCCTGAATTAATTTTTAGTGATGTATGGGGCCCTGCTCCTCTCTTTTCTTCTGATGGCTATCGTTATTTTGTTATCTTTTTTGATGCTTATACTAAATATGTATGGTATTATCCTCTCGTTGCCAAGTCTGATGTTTGCTCTGTTTTTCATCAATTTCAGACTCTCGTTGAACATCAATTTTCATTAAAAATAAAATCTATTCAAACTGATTGAGGCAGTGAATACCAAAAATTATCCATATTTTTCAGACCATTGGTATTCATCATCGTCTGATTTGTCCCCACACTCATGAACAAAATGGCACAGTAGAGCGTCGTCATAGGCATATTGTGGAAACAGGTCTTACTCTTTTAGGGCAATGTAAAACACCTTTTTGATTTTGGAATTATGCTTTTGAAACCTCTGTTTATCTTATAAATCGCATGCCTACTCCTGTTCTTGCCCATCGCTCTCCGTTTGATTGTTTATTTCAACGGTCTCCTGATTATCATTTTTTGCGTACTTTTGGGTGTCTCTGTTTTTCTTTTCTGCGTCCATATAATAATCATAAATTGGATTTTCATTCCTCTCCATGTGTGTTCTTTGGATATAGTTCATCGCATCTTAGTTATCGATGTCTTGACATTGCATCTCACCGTATTTATATTTCCCGTCATGTCCACTTCCATGAACATGTGTTTCCATTTGATAATTCTGAACAGATTGCAAACATCTCCACCACAACCCCCACCCCACCCGCTCTTCACACCCTCTCAAATTTGCTAAACCACCCACCACCACCCACTTCCACCAGACCACCTAAACGACCCACGCACTCAAGACCGCCACTCCAAACGACCACCCGACCACGACCTCCACCCATCCCTTGGCCATCATCCCATACTTGTTTATCTAACCCTTATGATGTAGGTTCAGATCATCAATTAGTCTCCTCTCCTCATGGTCTTGGGGCACTCTCTAGTCCCTCCTCCGCTTCGCCCTCCCTACCCAGCATTCCTGCATATTCGGTCTCTCGCTACTGGCCCCTCCTTTGCTTGACGAGTCCGGTGCTTGAGGCGACTTCTTCATCATCCTCTCCCGCCGATCCGCAACTTATGGTTGATTTATCTTCTTATCAGCTGCCACAGGTCTCCTCACTGCCACCATCTTCCCCTGTGTCTCCACCAAGCACGCGGCCAGACATCCTATGACTCTCGGATCCGCGGCAGAAGACAAGAATCTGGTTGCTTCTGCTGCTGCCACCTCTACCTCCACACGGGTACTACATTCTCCCTCTTCTGAGCCTTTTGCATTCTCTGATGCTGACCGGTATGCAGTTTGGCATAATGCTATGTGTGATGAGATCGCCGCTTTGCGCTGAAATCGCACTTGGTCTTTGGTTCCATTTCATCCTTCGATGAATGTTGTTGATAGTAGATGGGTATATCGGATCAAACATCGTGTTGATGGTAGTATTGAGCGCTATAAAGTGCGCCTTGTTGCTAGAGGTTTTACCCAGCAAGAAGGTATTGATTACTTTGAAATATTTAATCCAGTTATTAAGCAGGCCACTGTCCGATTGGTTTTCTCTATCACGGTTTCGCGAAATTGGAAGATTCATCAGCTTGATATTCATAATGCCTTCCTCAATGGTGTTCTTACTAAAGAGGTCTACATGAAACAGCCTCCAGGTTTTGTTGACTCTTCTCTTCCATCTCATGTGTGCGATTGCACAAATCATTGTATGGTTTGAAACGTGCACCGAGAGCATGGTACACTCGTCTAAGTGATTTTTTGCTCTCTATCGGTTTCCAGGCTTCCAAGGTTGACACCTCCCTGTTTATCTTATCTGATGGTACTAATATCTTTTATCTCCTGGTGTATGTTGATGATATTACGCTACGGGTAGCAACTCGCTATGCTTCATCACCTTATACGCTTACTCGCTCTGAGTTCAAGCTTCGTGACTTAGGTGTAGTTCACTACTTTCTGGGTATTGAAGTTCAGTCTACCGGTATGGGTTTAATACTGTCAACATAAATATATTCTTGATATCCTCACCCGAGCTGGTATGACTTCCTGCAAACCTGTTGATACTCCAGTCTCCCCTTCAAAAGTCACTTTATTACCGGATCACTCATTCTCTGATCCTACATGATTTTGTCAAATCATGGGTGCTCTTCAATATCTTACCTTCACCCGTCCAGATATATGTTTTGCTGTTAACAGAGTCTGTCAGTTTATGCATGCTCCTATAGATTCTCATTGGGCCGCTGTTAAGCGTATTCTACGCTATCTTAAAGGTACGACATCTTATTGTTTTCATATCACTAGAGGCTCCTCTTTTGCTCTACATGGCTTTACAGATGCAGATTGGGCTGGTAGTATTGATGATCGCAAGTCTACGGGTGGCTATCTTGTCTTTTTTGGTCAAACGCCGATTTCTTGGAAATCTAGCAAGTAACGCGGTTGCTCGCTCCTCTACTGAGGCTGAGTATAAAGCCCTTGCTGATGGTACCGCTGAAGTCATTTGGCTTCAATACTTGTTAACGATTTGCGGGTTCCCTCGCCTCTCTGCTCCTACCATTTGGTGTGATAATCTTGGTGCTACCTATCTCTCAGCAAATCCTATTTTCCATGCTCATACTAAGCATGTTGAAGTGGATTTTCACTTTGTCCGTGACTGCGTTACCAAGAAAGAGATTCAAATTCGTTTTGTTCCCTCTTGGGATCAACTTGCCAATGTCTTCACTAAACCGCTTCCTGTTGCATCCTTTACTGCTTTTCGGTTCAAGCTTCGGGTTGATCCCTCACCCTCAGCTTAAGGGAGCATATTATAGAATGTATAGCATGTATATATCAGAATAGGAAATTAATATAGGATTATTCCAATGTTGTGTTCTGCTGTATATATATAAATAGGAAGGTTGGCTAAGGCACAACCTAACACATTCTATTATTCTCAACTAGACTGAACATTGGACCATCGAATCAGCCATCTGCTGATCTGAGCAGATCTGATGGGGAATATGGGAAATCAGAATGGATAGCTTTTAGCCATAAGCATAGACGAGTGATAATAAGAAAGAAGATTGTATCATAGTCAGGTGTCTTCTGTTGGAAAATCAGATCATTTCGAAGAAGCCAAAGGGACCATGCCACTAAGAAAAACAACATCAGCCAAGCTTTCTTCTGAAATTTACCATGCACCAGATAAGTCCACTGAGACCACAAATCTTATAAGCTCTTTAGGCAGCACCAATCTAAATCCCACCACTTAATGATTTTGGACCAAATGATCTAATGTTTATGGCAATGCAACATGATATGATCAATCGACTCTTCCTCCTCTAGGCATATAGGGCAGTTAGATTCTGAAATACCCAAAATACCTCTTCGAACCAACATACACCGGGTGTTGATTCTATTAATGATAGCTATCCAGCAAAAGATCTCCACTTTAGGAGGGACAATACCTTTCCAAATCCCAACAAAAGAGAATCCACTATTTGTGTAAGGTTTGGGACTTAACAACCCACAAAGAGATTTCACTGAGAATCTTCCTGTTTTATTATCCTTCCAGATCAGTCTATCCTCTCCATCTTTGTCTAGGTGCACTGTTGAAAGGATTGCATAAAGTTGATCTAGCAAACCAATGTTATGACCCCGCAAAGGTCTTATCCAGGAAAACAACCAAATCCAGTTATACCCTTTCCACATTCTCATCTTATCAATACTGGCTTTTTTGTCGTTGGATAAGTGGAAGAGATTAGGGAAGTGCTATGCTAAACAACAATTATTAATCCAAGTATCAAGTCAAAAAACAGTCTTCTTATCATTTCCAATAAGAACCACAAATTGTTGAGTCACAGTATGTTTTCTTGTTTGTAATTCTTTAGAGAGTTATAAAAGGAAAAAAAAATTATATATTAATATATTCATCCACACTCCGTTACGGGTTGAATCATACTTTTTCTAAACTTAAAAAAAAAAATTATAAACAAAGAGAGGAGAGAGAGGTAGGTCATTTTGGAGGGAGAGAGCCTTGTATCCGTTCTAGTGTTGTCCACTATCAGAGCAAAGCTAAGCACATGGAAAGGGAATTTTTTGAGCATGGCGGGAAGGTTGTGTCTAATTAAATCAGTCTTAAGCTCTCTTCCTTTGTTCTACATGTCAGTTTTTGCTATGCCAAAGGGTATTATTAAAGTCATCTCATCTCTAACCCGGTCTTTTCTCTGGAAAGGAACCTCAACATCTCATGGCATTTTTAAGGTGGCTTGGCACAAGGTAATAAAGAGTAAATATTCTGGTGGTCTTGGGCTGGGATCCATCCACAACAAAAATCTGGCTTTGCTATTTAAATGGCTATGGAATCTGGATAATGGAGTGGTAGGCGGCTGGCAAGAACACATTCTTCTAAAATACCGACCTCGCTTTATTAACGGTATCCCTGAGTTTACAGGTTCTTTATCTCCAACTTGGCATGGCATTGTTTCGGCGATCCTCTCAACACAAAACATTGCCAATCTTTTACATGCAAATGTCGGGTTCAAGGTGGGTGATGGGAGGAACATCCGGTTTTGGACTGACTCTTGGCTTGGCTCTGTAACCACTCTCCAACTCTTATTCCCCAGACTATATAACCTCTCCCTGCAGCAAAAATCCAGCCTTGCAGATATATATAATTTGACAGATACATCTTTCAACCTATCCCCGGAGACGACCCCTTCGGCCTCGTGAAAACAACATGAGGGAGAGTTTGATCGCGAGGTGCAGCGTGGCCTCATTTTCTCGAGATGGTGCAGACCGCAAGTTATGGAAATTTCACAGCTCTGGCATGTACTCAGCTCAATCCGGTTGCGATCTTTTTGATAGTCTATCGGCCACTGAAAATAATCACTCCCCTGTTCTGCTATGGAATGGTTATGCCCCTCCAAAAGTGGATGTGTTCATATGGCTTCTTCTTCATGGAAGTTTGAGTACACGAAGTTTTTTAGCTGAGAGGAGAATCATTAATTATGAGGAATCTCACTGCCCATTCTGCTGCAAGCAAACTGAGACAATTACTCATCTCTTCCATTGGTGTCCCATAACATGGTCTCTTTGGGGTCGTTTCTTGAACTGGTTCGGGTGCTCGGGTTGTCTCGCACAAAGACCCATATCAAAATTTACAGGAATGGTCGGGTTTGACTAATGGAAAATTTCAGCGACGTGCTATTACCCTCCTCCGCAAAGGTCTGTACTGGTCAATTTGGATAGCGCGCAACCGCCTAATCTTCGAATCAAAGGCTCCGGATTGGGATATGATTTTTGATCTCACCTTTCACCGTTTGGCCTTCTCGGTTGAAGTCTTCATTAGAAATTTCAACTATACAGGCCTCGATCTTTTTAGAAATCCTGAATGTATTATGAACTGGACTAATTAATTAGGTCCCTCGTCGCTTTGGTCTTCTCTATTCTTTTATATTCCCATTGTATTTTTCTTTTGTTCAGTTCCGCCTAGTTGATGGGGCTGTTATATATATATAATTCACTCGTTTACTATCAAAAAAAAAAACCTGTTTTTTCCCCTGTTCCATCAGTCAATCAAAGTTAATTCTTTCTGTTTGTGGTATCAGTTCTTTTCTTTCTTTATTTTCTTTTCCTTTTGTTTCTCTCCTTTTTGGGAGTGGAAACAAAACTGAGTTCCATCAGGAGACTTCTGTTCCTCTATCCAGGTCTCACAGCCTACACTGTAAATGTTGTTTAGGGATGCAATGGAGAACCCTAGTTCACTACTTGAGGCAGTAACAGTAACTGGCCAGTTAAGATTCTTTTACCAATTGTGTTTCCTGTTTGGAACAAGGTCAAGCCTTGACTTTGTCAAAATCTATGAAATTCTTTGTTCAATTCTGAATGGTTTTGATGGACCAATTTCCATGCGGCTTTGGAAGACCGCTGCAAGTAAATTTGTTTGAAGTCATTATATCAAAACACATGGAAGCCGCTATGGCATGAATTTTCAGCGAAAGGGAACATACAGGGGAAGCAGACTGGCAGGGTAGTGAATAACGTGATGATGGTATTAGACAGGTTTTCAAATAATGAAATGAACGTTATTAGCAGCAAACAGATGACCAAAGGTCATGGAAGCAGTAGCTGTCAGAGTCTGACTTGGAAACTGTCTGGAAAAGTGTTTGGGTTATTAGTTCAATTCGCGAGTTAAACTTGTATAGATTTAAAAAATAAAAACAGTATTACTTTTTTAAAAAAATATCTTCATTTTGATCCAGCTTCGTTAAGTTAATGGAGTTACTAAAAATATTTTGAATTGACTAGGTTTTACCATATTAATATCTTGTCTAGTTCAATTAAAAACCTAACTGAAGTTAGGCTTAAGATCTCAATTTTTTTTATTTAATTTATTAGGTCGGATGGAGTTTAACAAGTAAAAGAGATAACTAAAGTGCATATTAACAAGTTTAACAAGTAAACAAGTTTTTAAAATAATAATGAAATGAACATTATTAGCCAGCAAAAGAGATGACCAAAGGGCATATTGCTAATGTTCAAAGGATTCAAGCTAATGAACGTTGTGACACTCATGTTAGGGTATGAAGCCACCAAGTTTGACCGCCTTAAGGATGAAGCCGCCATACTTGCCCTAACCAGCAATTATAGCCTGTACAATTCCTTTCGTCTCTAGTGAAAATTTAGACACCGAAGCCGGAGGCTCAAAGCCAATTGCAATCACGTTTTCAAGCTGAATACATGGGAGGGACTTGAGCTGTGAATGGCAAGTCAACCATTAGAACTCAGCAGGAAAACCTATATATTGGCCATAATTCTTTTTTTCTTTCTTTTTTTATTTCATGAAAAGACAACTAACATCTGCGTTGTGTGGGATTTGATACCAAGTATGAAAGAGATATAATAAACGGCTCAGTATGAAATGCATCAAATAATTTTAAAAAATAGTGAGTGAAAACAAAGGAATGAAAACTATTTTTCAATAATATTAATAGTTCAGCCAAATATATTTTAATTTCATGAAAAAAAAAATACTTTCTTCAACACTGTCAATTCATAATATTGATTATCACCATCACGACTATTATGTGATCCATCACAACAACTACAATCTTATTATTTATATAATTATTATTTTTTAACCATCTCACCCTAATTATCATGACTAAAATCCTGGGTTCATAACTGGAAACACATGAACAGTATTGTAAGAACATCTCATGTACGCTAAGCTTCAAAATATACATATCATAAAACAAAGTATATGAAGATTTTAAAGTGTTTCAATATCTTTCAAAATATTATATTCTTCAAAACTAATAAAATCAAATATCACTTCAAAATAATTCTTATCATTAGATAAAGCAAAACTGTAAACCCGGGAAAAATAATAAATAAATAAAAGTGAAGAAATTTATGCATATGGTTAAATAAAAACAGAAATTTTTGAATATAAATTTCCGGACGAAATAATTCGAGATATTATAATAAACCTGGTACTGTTGAGGGTTGGATTTAATTGAAGAGAATAATACACTTAAAGGAAAACGGGGGCCTAAATGCATATAAGGGAAAATATAAAGTATAAATACTCTCTCCTCATCAAAAAAATCTGGAGGAACCATAAGGAGAGAAGATAGGGAGTTTTATACCCATTCTTGAGAAATCAAGAGAAAAACACAAAAATTTCAAGAACCCATCCAAGATTAAGAGCTTATAGATGGGATAAACACTTGAGAGCAAAGGATTACCAAGAAATTGAACAAGAAGAAAAGAAAGGAGGGAAATTGAACAAGAAGAAAAGAAAGGAGGGAATTGAAAATCTTCAACTGGTTGAAGATCAAAATCTTAATTTGTACTGGGTAAGGTATTCTAAACATGATCTTAAAAAAATTCATTTTTAAATTCGATAAAGAATTGATGCCTTGATATTGAATCATAGGTTAGGGTTCTTAGATATAAATTGGAAAAAAAGTATTTATTGTTGAGATTAAGTTAATTCATGTGTGTGCTATGTAGTTTATGAAAGTATTGTGTGAAGGAGAGGGGGAGACGAATCTGGACAAATTTGTCTTCTAACTTTCGATGAGATTTTGGGTAGGAGGGTGAGGGGATTAGGTTCGGGTTCCTCATAAAAATTGTAGATTTGAATGTTAGCTAACCAAGAAAACTGGTCTTGCTCAATTTGGAGATGTAGAACTCCAGTTATGGGTTACCAACTGAGACTGAGTCGTGGTTGATTATGTAGGACAGTAAGACTAATTAGTAAATAAATAATTTTAACTATCTTGGAGGCAAAACTGGGTTCTTCTCCCTCAGAGAACTAGTAGCCTCGTGTCTTAGCTTTCTAACGAGATCAATCTCACTTAAAATGGAGTTTTAGAACTTTAGATATAGTTAAAAATCTGATGAGTGTTCAGACAGTAACGGTTGGAAATTGGATAGTAACAGTTCAAAGTCAGATAGTAACAGTTCAAAGTCAAACAGTAACAGTTGGAAATTGGACAATAACAGTTCAAAGTCAAACAGTAACAGTAGACTTTCATATGAATACTATAAATAAGAATATAAAATAATTGAGTCACACGAACACTTGTATATTGAGATACTAACTCTGAAAATATACATGATATATGTATGTATGTTATTATGAGGAAATGAACATGCATAGAAAGTAACATATGAGTAATGGATGAATATGAATTCTCTATAATATCGGCTTGAAGGAATCATAACAAAAAAAAAAAACTTCCTTGTGATTCAGGAGGAGCAACCAGGATTGGATCTTCTGTTAGGGGAGGTCGCGAGACGAAGCGAAGGTGTGCGTGATTTTCCCTCCTATTTGCACTTATACAATTTAGAATCCTTCTGGTGAATGCAATTATAATAAATATCGTGTTCAATGTAAATAAAGCCTAATGTATTTACAAGATTAGCTTCGGCTAATAGCATCCGTAATAGGATTGTCGGGAAATAATTTACACGATTAGCTTAAGCTAATAACATCCGTGATAGGATTGCCAGGATATGATTTACACGATTAGCTGCGGCTAATGGCATCCGTGATAGGATTGTCGGGATATGATTTACACTGTCGCACCCTCCCGAGAGCTCGACGTCGCGGCGACACTTCCTCCGTAGCGGGGATTCGATGTTGGGGTCTTTCTGTTGTGAAAAAGGGAGTCGCCACCTAGTATTATGGTCACTAGAAAACCTAACTGGTCTTTCGGAGATTCTAAGGCAAGGGACTGGTTGCGTAAAGGGAAGGTTTTAGCACCCCTAGTACGCCCTACCTAAGGTAAGCTGCTTGGTGTTTGATTTGCCTTATAACCGTTATGGTGTTGATGTTCTCTAATCCTATCAGTTTCCTAGTATAAGTCTGTTCTGATGAACGAAAACTAGGGTGCTTTAAAAACCTATTTTTTTGTCTCGTAAACCGTGGAGTAAAAAATAATTGAAATGTCCTCGATTATAATCAAGGCTTCTTTCAAGGATTTGTGCGAATTTATTATTCCTAGAAAATTATTTTGGATATTTACCACTCCGGGTTTCTTTATCCAAATATTAACAGTGAATAATAACAAATTATTCTCAATAATATTTTGGATATTCGTCCTTTAAGGATTTCTTTATCCAAATATTAACAGTGAATAATAACAAATTATTCCCAATAATATTTTGGATATTCGTCCTTTAAGGATTTCTTTATCCAAACATTAGTGGTGAATAATAGATGAATTCCCCCAAAATAAGATTTTTATATTTTTTGGAATATTGGCCAATACCCTTTGGAGTTTTACAAACATGTTGTAAAATCCAGAAATGCAAGAAAAATGATTTTTGTTGTGTTTAAGAAATCCATGCGAAAACACATTTTCAAAGCTTCAAATATTTATTTTTTATATATAAAAAAACATAAAAACAATGTTAGGGTATTGGCCGTATGCAGGAAAACAAAACATTTTTCATTTTATATTTTTTGATGTCTCGACGAAAACCGGGTATCTTCATACCGGACATGTATCTTTACCATATAAAAAAACAAGCGAGATATTGATAAACAATGCATCAACAAACTTTCGAGAAAATCACATATTTAAATAATTCTTTGAAGCAAATTTTTGAATGGGCCGGACCCGCCCAAAAGGAAAATGGGCCGAAATCAGCCAACAAGCATGGGCTTACTTTCTACAGTGGCTGAACTCAGCCCAACCCGAAACCACATGACTGGTTCTTGCTTCACCTACATAGCATGTTAATTAATTTTACAGCTACTGTACACCTGCACAGTAACCGGTTAATTATTGTTCTCACATTAACAAAACAAACTGAATGCAAAAGACCACGTTACTGTTCAAGTGAATTAAATTTCACTAGAACAATGCAAATACAAAGCAAAAAATTGCACAAGTGCGGGAGGTTACGGTTCAATCAAAGGCGGCGGGTTCTTGTTCAAGTGAATTAATTCACTTGAACAAGTGCACACAAGGTGAAATGCATGCAAAGAGAATTAAAATGCATGCAAAGAGACCCCGTTACTGTTCAAGTGAATTAAAATTCACTTGAACAGTGCAAATACAAAGAAAACAAATGCACACGAAAGGTGAAGAGAACGAACCCGGAGACGAAGAAGCCGGCTGCTGCGTTCGTCATTTCCAATCTTTTCCTCCCGTCCCGTATGTTTTTCCCGTTTTCCTTTCCTCTATGCCATCGTCACTCTCTCTCCGGTTTTCGCTCTTTCTTCTTCCCTGCTCTGCGGATGTTATATGTAAAAAATTGAAAGCAAAGACCGAAAGAGATGATGAGCTGGTGTGGTTGGTGGTGTTCTTTGCGGCCGCTCTTCCTCCTCTCTAGTGTTGTTGCTTCTTGCCTTTCCTCCTCGTCCGTGTACCTTGGTGCGGTTGGTGGTGTTGCCGCAGCTGCTCTTCCTCCTCTCTAGTGTTGTTGCTGCTTGCCTTTCCTCCTCGTACGTGCGGCCGCTGGTGCGGTTGGTGGTGTTGTCGCGGCTGCTCTTCCTTCCGGTGTGGCTGCTGCTGCTGGAATGGAGGAGATGATGAGGTCGTTGGCAGCGCTGGTGCGGCTCCTGGCGTTGCTGCTGCTGCTCTCCTCCTGGTGTTGCTTTGCTCTTCTGGGATGGAGGAGATGATGGGGTCGTTGGCAGCGCTGGTGCGGCTCCTGGCGTTGCTGCCGCTGCTGGGATGGAGGAGATGATGAGGTGATGAAGGAGATGATGAGCTGGCGGTGGTGTTGGCGATCTTGGTGCTTTTGGTGGCGTTGCTGCGGCCGCTCGTCCTCCCGATGTGGCCGCTGGTTCGGATGTAGAAGATGCGGTGCAAACGGGGTGAAAACCTTTGCTTTACTCGCCTTTGAAACCCGAAGAAAGCCTTCCTTTTTTCCTCTCTCGTTCTCTTTGTTTTTTTTCTATGCCAAACCTCTCTCGCTCTTTACTCTTCTCTTCGCCTCCTCCTCCCTCTCGCTGGAAGGAGAAGAAAGCGTCTGTATATATGCCGAACCGGAGACCACCCTCACATTCTTTCATCTCCACCGTCTCTGTTTAGGGAAACAGTCCCGTCCTTAGATGATGATGAGGGCGTTGGCAACGTTTGGCGAGAAAAGGTCGTTTCGTGTGCGGGGAAGAAATGGCCGAGAGAGGGGAATGGCCAAGGGGGGGAACTGGTTTTGGGTGTTCTATCTTTCTCCTTCCAAAACTGAACTCTCTCCCTCCACTCCTAAAGAACCAACTCTCCCCTCTTTTCTTTTCCATCCCTCCCCAAAAAACAAAAACCCAGCCCCCCGTAGCTGCTAATAACAGTATATATATAGGTGAAGGGGGAGCGGGGCAAGGCGGCATGCGCATGGGGAGCAGGGGACACCAAGCCGGGCGGCTGCTTTGCTGCTCCCACGCCTGCGCTTGCTCCCACGCCCGCAGGCCGCTCTCACGCTGCGCTGCTCCCACGCCTGCAGCTTGCTCCCCACTCCTGAGGGTCTCGGGCAGCGGCATGCACATGGGAGGAACGGTGTCTACACTATTTTGGTTTTTTTCTTTTTTTTCTTTTTATTTTTTTATTTTTGTGGGGATCCAAAAATGGGTTACAACATACACGATTAGCTCCGGCTAATGGCATCCGTGATAGGATTGCCGGGAAATGAATTACAAGATTAAACCTTGCAAGGTCACCCAGTTTATGCAAGTAAATAAGATTTTTCAATTAAGAATATACAAATGAGTGTTAATTGGGTTTAAAAGATTACAAGCAAAACATTAGTTCTTTGTTAGAATTCTCATGGATTCGATATAAAGTTAATACTTCATTTGTATTCATTACATGAGCATACATATATTCTTTATCAACATAATGGTATGTTTATTTATGTAACAGGTCCAACAAACATCCAGGAAGATCATTAGTTTAGGACTCTACTTTGTGAAACTTATGTAAATATTTAACTTAAAACAAAAGGGAATTAACGTGTTTATATAGTATATTTTTGTGCAAACCTTAATATAATTATAAAGGTTTAGCTTAGGATTTAGTATTTTAGTTATCTTGAAATTAACCCTTTTGAAATATTTAAGAACACTTCTTATATTGTAAATACTTTCTTTGCATGTTAGTATTCATTTTCTTTTAAATTTTATGATATGATGTGTTGGATTATGTTCATATTGAACTTACTCGTAGGATATATATATATATATATATATTGTGTGAATTGTGGAATTATGAGGTTTGATAAAATGTCCGGAATTAAGGGACCTTGTGATGATGGGTTGATTAAGTAAACTGATAGTAGTCGATAACTTGGGAAGTCCTAAATGCAAACAAAACTCTGCCGAATTTTTGGAAATAAAAAAAATACCCTCAAATAAAGAGGATATGTTAGAATCTTTTAACATTGATCGAGTCGTACAGTCGGACTATTACAAAAACAATATCTTCAAAATCTAAACTTAATTAAAACAATGTAATAATGGAGTATCTAAGACATCGGATTAAAACTAAAAAGAAAGTCCGCGGCAACAAGATATACTTGACCAAAGTTGAAGAAGTAGAAACACTTAACAAAATCCACCTGTTAACAGAGATTAAAAACCTGAAATAATATTAAAAATGAAAGGGGGAGTTCAACCAACTCAGTGAGTGAATAACATTTAGCATACATCTTAAATATTAATAATTTGTAAGTCGATTTATTTTGATATAAATAAACATACTAAGCATATTATCGTAAAGTAGTGGAATACATGTTAGAGATCAGATGAAAACCGAAGGTGACCACTGTGAAAGGATTAGTCGCATAAGGTTGGTGCCTCTTTCGCTAGCAAGGTATACAAAATACTATATGCACGTAGACCAACTACTCTCCATTAGCATGGAGTTACAGACAAGTATACCGATATCAAGACATTATATATACTCGCATAATTATCAAAGCAATGTATATCATATCGAATAAAATTTAGTTCAATAGAATGCAAGTGCAAATTCAAGAATGGACGAGTACTCGGAAAATAAAGTAGCATATATAAATATTCAAAAAATTAACTAGGTGTACTCATCTTATAATCAATATACATATTTGTTTATATTACATGCATATTAAAGACTATTCTACTCATCCGGAAAACAAAATCAAAATACAACGGATGCAGAACTGGAGACTATTGAAGATCGTCATGAGAAATGTTAACAGAACCTATAATGAATACAGAAAATATTAAAAAATGACTTAAAGTAAAGTAACATTAAATATTAAAAACTCTAACCTTAGAAACCAAAACATAAATATAAGGTCAAATTATTTCACTCGATCAATGTCAAACATAACGCATACTGATTGAACCTAACATACATTATAAAACTCTATTGTCGGGTCAATCAGTCGACTGCTATCACAGACCAACTGGTTGGCCAATTTAGACCAATCATTTGACCGGTTGATTGGGATTTCTAAAATCCTGATCTTCCAATCTTTAAAATTGCAGATTAAACAAAAACAAAATTTGTTCCCATTGAGATTATTATGTTTGGCATCTGCTTATGTATGGACGCTCGGAAATATAATTTTCAACACGCTATGATATTCTCCTAAAGTCAGTGCACAACATGTAGGGGAGTTGCAATTTATTTTTTTTAGTTTAACGTGGGTGTCCGGGTCAGCTTGCGCGCACCTCAACTAATCTCATGGGCTCTGAAGTTAACGACCATGTAAGCCTTCAAAGGGCCATCATATTAGCAACCACATGGCTCGAACTCCGAGACCACGTAAGGAGCAAACCTCTTAGTCTCAAGCTCTTACCACTGTGCCACCACCTAAATGGTTGGGAATTGCAATTTTACATGCATATATAGGAGCACTGTTATTTACATGAAGATAGGCAATTAACATATACTTGATTTTAAACAGTGAGAGGGAGCAATAAGCTAGGAGCAGGACATCCAAAATCAGCATCATTTTCTGTCCTTGTGGTGACTTCATGCTTATTTGTAGTTTCAGTAATCGCAGCCATTATTGTGCTGATATTTCGAGACTCCGTTAGCTATATATATCTTCACTGAAGGTGAAGTTGTTGCTAAAGCTGCAATATTACCATTTATAACCACCATTATTACCATCAATATTATTAATATCATAAATATTACAATCATAACAATTTCTAAGGCTATCATTATAATTATCACTATAACATTTATCACAAACATTCCTGAATTTAAGTTGAACCTGCGATACCAATTCCCACACTGTAGTAATTTTCTGCGGTCGCGCTAAAAAATATAAACTAAGTGCACTGTCAAAACATGAGTTTGGACCCAAAACAGCATTTGACCAACACCCAGAATGTTTCGAAAACCTAGCCCAAAAACTAGCAGGCTCCCTTAGTGGGTTGAGACAAAGAATTTTGCCTCCCATCATCACGTACAGGATAGGAGGACTCCTTCAACTTTGATTAAAAATCCATTTATAAAAGTAGGTTCTTGTTTCCTTTTCAAGGTCTTTGTCTATAATTTAGACTCTCTCCATTCAAACTTTAAACCGCGGCCACAAGTCAACACATGACATCTTGCTACACACGAAAATCAAGAAATCATGCCTTAAAACATATTTCATGTGTCCATGCATGTATATAAGTATAGATCCCATCTTCCTCCCCCATTTTCCATATACCACAACCTAGCTAACCTTCTTCGTCTCCAAGACCACCACCACCACCACCATCCATTTTGCCAGCCAGCTAGCTCTTTGCAGATACCGGATATTGTTGCCTAATTAAGATCCCAGTATTCCTCAGGTTTGTCTTTCAAATGGGTTCTCAAAGAAAAAACCAATGCTTAACAATGATAATCTTTGTTGCCATTGTTTTTGGACCATGCTCTCACCAAATATTGGCAGCTAGGCCATTAGAAGGAGAGCAATGGTTAAAGCAAAATCTTGGGAATATTCAATCTCTTCAAAGGGGTCCGGTTCCACCATCTGGTGGATCTCCATGCACTCATACTCCTGGCCTTGGTAGTGGCCATTGCCCCTTGGGTGAAATGAATTTTGCTGGCCATATTGTTGCTCATGCACCACCTGCTTTTCCTGATGCCATCGTAAACTTTTCTACAGCTTCAGTCACTAATAATGAGACCCAAAAACAAGATTCAAGCTCATGAATATCTTAGGGAGTTAAATTATACGAGTAGGGTTTCTCGATGAAGGTGAGGATGGTTGAAATAAAAGAAGGATGGAGATGGTGCTAAACTTTAATTTCATACTTCATTTTTTTTTCTTGTTTTGGTGCAACCACTGGAAAAAATAAGAGTGGTTGTGAAACAAATGATATAATTTATTTTTATTCAATTTATTTTAATGAATCAACTTGATTTAATTTTTTCAGTTAATTTTATGTTTTCTTGTTTGTAATTCTTTAGATATTCGTGTGTGTGTATTCTCGTGTGTGTATATTCTTTTAATCTTAAACATGGTTATAAAACCTTGAGAGCTTATTTTAGGGCTGAACAAGTCTGAGTTAAAGAAAAAATTAATTTGGGCTAACTCCATGTAAATTTAATTCTATCTTGGCCAAAAATGTATTGATTTTTTTAAAATAAAAATTATCAAAATAACATTATTTGATATTTTAAAAAAATGAAATTAACCTTGATTAACTTTCCCCAACTCAAATGTTATCCAAAAATGAGTTCAATAATTTTTATTATTGAATGTTAATATATATATATATACACACACGTCAAGATATCTCAAATTCATTCTAAACTTCGAGTCAAAGCCTTTAAGTCTTTGACCATGCAAAACTGTGTCCAAGCTTAATTTTTTTTTTTTTTAGTTTTCTTTTCTTTTCTTTTTTATAATATTGGGGTTACGTATCCCATTATTGATTGCCAAATTAACACACGAATTACACGTAATCTATGAGTTCTTGTACGTGGTCAAATATTTGACTTGGTTTATTCTCACTCAATTTGTTTTTTAGGTAGAATAGGAAATGGTTTGCCATTGATTTTTTTTTATAAAATCAATGTTTGACATTATTTATATAATATCATCTTTGAAACTTTTATATTTAAATAATTTATTCTTAAATAAGCCTTAAATATTATAATTTCATACTTTCCATCATTTTTATCTTCAGATTCATCATCTTTTTACAAACAACCTCCAAAATTTTATTTCTTATACAACTTATTATTAAGGGACCCATAAAAAAAAACTTATTTTGAAAACATTCATGATTTTCAAGTTAAAAATAATATAAATTATATATTTAAATGTTATTGGGTTTTTTTAATATAGTTTCAGAAGTTAGTTGATAAAGTGCTTATAAATTAAAAACTTATCATCATATTTTATAAAAATTAAATATAAAGTAATAATAACCCCGAGCAAATTTCATTTAAAAAAATATATTGAAAAATAATATAAATTGTATTGCACCTAACAAGGATTAAGATAGTTTTTTTACTCTAAGCATGATAATTCATTTCCAATGTCTCAGCTTATTGTCAACTTTAAAAATACTTTGATCGTTTGAGGTTTTTCTTGAACCTCGTCAACACTCCAAACAAAATTAATATAATACAAAACAAGAATCCAAAATACTGTTCTCTCTATAAGATAAATCAAAATTGGAGGAGTCTTGCAAGCTCAAAGAAGCTTGCATCAATCCAGGCTTGATTAGGTAGGAGTCAGATAACACGACAATCAAACTTTGAACAAAGTTTTCTGTTGATTCTTCATTTGAAATTTTTGGTCCAGGAAATTGAATAAATCAATTCTAGAAATACATTGGCCCATAATGACGATACGAGCCCAACAATATATTTTTGTATCTGGACAGCCCATAAATGATGCCATGTTTGGTCGGAGGACTATATGACGAGATGATAATAATAGTGATTATGATATCAACATGAAAGGATGATAATAATAATAGCAGGCTCCCTTAATAAAATTCAGGTAACCCGATCAAACCTATATTTTTACACGTAATAAATTAAGTGCACCATCCAAACATGAGTTAGGACCCAAAACAGCAGTAGACCACCCAAAATGTTTCCAAAACCTAGCCCAAAAAATAGCAGGCTCCCTTAGTGGGTTGAGACCAAGAATTTTGCCTCCCACCATCACCATCAAGGAAAGGGAGGACTCCTTCAACTTTGATTAAAATTTCATGTATAAAAGTATGTTCGTTTGCTTTGAAGGTCTTGTGTCTATAATTTAGACTCTCTCCGTTCAAACTTCAAACCGCGGCCACAAGTCAACACATGACATCTTGCTACACACAAAAATCAAGAAACCATGCCGTAAAAAATATTTCATGTGTCCTTGCATGTATAAGTATAGATCCCATCTTCCTCCCCCATCTTCCATATACCACAACCTAGCTAACCTTCTTCGTCTCCAAGACCACCACCACCACCACCATCCATTTTGCTAGTTCTTTGCAGATACCAGATACCAGATATTGTTGCCTAATTAAGATCCCAGTATTCCTCAGGTTTATCTTTCAAATGGGTTCTCAAAGAAAAAAACCGATGCTTAACAATGATAATCTTTGTTGCCATTGTTTTTGGACCATGCTCTCACCAAATATTGGCAGCTAGGCCATTAGAGGGAGAGCAATGGTTAAAGCAAAATCTTGGGAATATTCAATCTCTTCAAAGGGGTCCGGTTCCACCATCTGGTGGATCTTCATGCACTCATACTCCTGGCCGTGGTAGTGGCCATTGCCCCTTGGGTGAAATGAATTTTGCTGGCCATATTGTTGCTCATGCACCACCTGCTTTTCCTGATGCCATCGTAAACTTTGCTGCGGCTTCAGTCACTAATAATGAGACCCAAAAACAAGATTCAAGCTCATGAATGTCTTAGGGAGTTAAATTATACGAGTAGGGTTTCTCGAGGAAGGTGAGGATAGTTGAAACAAAAGAAGGATGGAGACGGTACTAAACTTTAATTTCATACTTGATTTTTTTTTACTTGTTTAGGTGAAACCACTGGAAAAAAATTAGTGGTTGTGAAACAAATGATATAGTTGATTTTTATTCAATTTATTTCAATGAATCAACTTCATCTTTTTTTCAGTTAATTTTATATTTTCTTGTTTGTAATTCTTTAGAGTTATAAAAGAAAAAAAAAGAAGAAATATTATATACTAGTATATTCATCCACGCTCCGCTACGGGTCGAATTATACTTTTACTAAACTTAAAAAAATGTTAAGAGTTTGGAGATTTTTTTGACAGTATTATTAGATCTAATTAAGCAGTTCAATCTTGAAACTTGTCAATTCGGTTCCTTAATTAACTCAAGTTTTAAATTAAACCATGTGAAAGCTAATTCAAAGTGAATTATTCAATTTAATGGGTCCAAAAATAACTTTGATGACCGGTAAAAACATGGCATAGCCTTAAAAAAAAAAAAACTTTCAAGACAACGATTTATTTTTATATTGAGGTAATGGCAAATTATATCGACCTTGATCACCTTGCACCCTCACTTATGAACTTCAATAGGTTTAATAACTTTGTTGTATTTGTAAAAAAAAATATTAATTTTATGATAACAGTAGATACTTTCAAAATCAAGCATCAACTCTAAAAAAATATTTATTTAAGATTATGATAACTCCATAGAGAGTAGAAAAAAATAAATTATGAATTTCATTTCTCAGCCAATCCAATATTGAATAAGAATGAAATAAAAAAAATAAAAAAATTAAAGGACCGGAAACTTGAAAAAAAAACACATTAGGTTTGATGGGTGAACCTATTAAACCCGTGAATTGGGTAACCCGATCAACATGCTAAACCCGCAAACCAGGTAATGAACTCCATTGAGATTAATATATATTTTTTTCTAAACTATTGTTTATTTAACTATATGATAACAAAAATAGACGATCACAAAATCAAGTGTCAAACCAATACTGAGACTTTTTTAAAAACTATAATAACCTCATAGAAAGAAAAATAAAATAAATTATAAAATTTAATTCTCAATCAGTCTAATATCAAAAGATGAAATAGATCAAAATGAATTTATAAAAAAAAAAAAGTTGAACTCATCATACCTGTTAACATGCCCATGGACTTTCTAAAATTTAATAGCATATTTTTTTTCTAAAACTATTTTTTTAACAATATGATAAAAAGAAAAATAGACACTCATATAATCGTGTTCAATTAGAAAAAAAGTATCATGCTAAACCTGCAAACCGTGGCAAACAGAATTACCTCGTCAAACTTGCAAATTGGATCATTGACTTCATAAAATTTATTAATCTAGTTTTTTTTTAAATCATTCTTTATTTAACTAAACGTTCTAAAAAATAGACCATTCTACGATGTTAAGAGGTGTGGAAAAAAGTGTTTTCTCAACATCTTTTAGTTTTATTTATAATTTATAATTTATAATACTGAGAAGTATCTCATTTTTAAAATAAAAATTGTCAAAATAATATTGTTTGATTTTTTATAAAAAAAAAACAAAAAATGAAATTAACCTTGACTAACCTTCCTATAAAACTCAAAATCTTGTCCCGAATTTGGGTTTAGTGACTCTTAATATTCGAATGTTAAAAAAATATATACTTATACCAGTTACGTCAAGATATTCCAAATTCATTATTAATCAAGTCAAAGACTTACCAGGCTCAAATAATTTTTTTTTTTGTTTTAGTTTTCTTTTTTCTTTCTTTTTTATAATATTAATTGCCAAATTAACACACGAATTACACGTAATCTATGAGTTCTTGTGCGTGGTGTATGTGGTCAATTTGACTTGGTTTTATAATCTATGAGTTCTTGTACGTGGTCAATTTGACTTGGTTTTATTCTCACTTAATTTTTTTTTTAAGTAGAATAGGAAAATGATTTGCCTTTGATTTTTTTTATTTTTTAATTGTTTGACATTATTTATTTAATATCATCTTTGAAACTTTTATATTTGAATAAGATATTCTTAAATAAGCCTTAAATATTATAATTTCATACTTTTCATTATGTTTATATTTATATTCATCATCTTTTTACAAACAACCTCTAAACTTTTACAGTACAACTTATTAAGAGACCATAAAAAAAAACTTATTTTGCAAATATTCTTCATTTTCAATGATTAAAAAGTGTTAAAAAATAAAATAAATTGTATATTTAAATTGTATTAATTTTTTAATATAGTTTTAGAATCTTGATGATTAAATGATTATTTAAAATTTACTATAATATTTTATTATGAAAATCAAGTATAAAATAGTGATCGACCTGATTAAATTTTATTTGAAAAAATATATTAAAAAATAATATAAATTATATATAATATTCTCAAAGATTAAGATATATTAATTTGTTTTACACAAAGCATGATAATTCATTTCCATTGTCTCATCTTATTGTCAACTTTAAAAAGACTTCGATATTTTGAGGTTTTTCTTGATCCTCGTCAGCACTCCAAACAAAATTAATATAATACAAAACAAGAATCCAAAATACTGTTCTCTCTATAAGATAAATCAAATTGGAGGAGTCTTGCAAGCTCAAAGAAGCTTGCATCTGTCCAGACTTAATTAGGTAGGAGTCAATAACACGACAATCAAAGGGAACAAAGTTTTCTTGATTCTTCATTTGAAATTTTTGGTCCAGGAAATTGAATAAATCAATTCTAGAAATAGACTAGGTAGGTTGTTTGCGCTATGTCACGGGCCAACTTTTATTAAAAAAATATTAAAAAAAAACTATTACCCAAGAGCTTTGGATTTATTTACAAAACTAGATTCAAGAGCTTTGGATTTGGTTACAACGCTAAACCCAAAAGTATTGGATTTGTCTACAAAACGAGATCCAAAAGCGTTGGGTCTGACTGGAACACCAGAAGAACATTGGGTCTGGCTAGAACACCCCAAGAGCCTTGGGTCTAGATCTATCTGTAAGGCCAGATCCAAGAGTCTTGAATTTGAATCTGACTGCACCAACAAACCTAAGAGCCCTGTGTGTGAGTCTTGCTGCAACGCTAGACCCAAGAGTCTTGGGTTTAGCTGCAACATCAAATCCAAGAGTAATATTTATAATATTAATTATAATACCAATAGTAATATTTATAATACAAATAATAGTATTTTAAATATTAATAACAACATTAAATTTGGTTAACTCAAGTTTAAGTGGATTTGGTTGCAACACTAGACTTAAAAGTTTTAGATCCCTCTTAAACATCAAATCTAAGAGCTTTGGATCTACTAGCAATGTCGAACCGAAGAGTCTTGGGTCCGAACGCAAACCCAAGAGCCTTGTGTCTAGATTACATACCTAATAATTTTGGGCTAGGTGGGACTGCACGACCTAAAAGACTCGAGTCTGACCCAAGTTTTTATAGTTTTTAATCTCTTTAACTAAAATTTATAGTTTTTCTTCGATAGTAATAATATTTTTTTTCAAATTTATTAATGATAATAATAATAATAATAATAATAATAATATCTAACCCAAGCTCTTATAATTTTTAATCCCTTTAAATCACATTTATGGTTTTTTTTCAATCATAATAATGTTTTATTTCAAATTTAATAATAATAGCAACAACAACAACAACAACAACAACAATAACAATAACAATTTTTAATTTTACCCTTTAAATCAAATTTATGGTTTTTTTTCAATAGTAATAATATTTTATTTCAAATTTATTAATGATGATAATAATAATAATAATATTTTTTAATTTTACCCTTCAAATCAAATCTATGGTTGTTTTTTAACAAGAATTATATTCATTTCAAATTTATTAATTATTGGATTAATAATATTAATTATAATAAAACAAATAATATTTTTAATATTAATAATAATATTAAACTTATTTGACCCAAGTTTAAATGGATTTGAATGTAATGTCAAACCTAAGAGCTTTGGGTCCCTCTTAAACGCTAGGCCCAAGATCAAAAGTCTTGTTTCCGTGTGCGGACCCAGGAGCCTTGGGTCCGAACGCGCACCAATGAATCTCGAGTCCTGATGCCGAACTCAAAAGTTTTGGGCCAAGTGGGGCTACTCGACCTAAGAGACTTAGGTCTGGACAAAGTTTATATAGTTTTTAATCTCTTCAAATAAAATTTATGGTTTTTCTTTAATAGTAATAATATTTTATTTCAAATTTATTAATGATGATGATCATAATAATAATAATAATAATAATAATAATTTTACCCTTCAAATCAAATCTATAATTGTTTTTTAATATGAATAATATTTTTAAAAAATTTATTAATTATTGGATTAATAATATTAATTATAATAAAAACAATAATATTTTTAATACAAACAATAATATTTTTAATTTTAATAATAATATTAAACTTGTCTGGCCCAAGTTTAAATGGGTTTAGAAGCAATGTCAAACCCAAGAGCTTTGGGTCCCTCTTAAACACCAGGTCCAAAACCAAATTAAAGCCTTATTTCTGGACACCGGATCCTAGACTAGCCAAAGTTTATATAGTTTTTAATTTCTTCAAATAAAATTTATAGTTTTTCTTCCATAATAATAATATTTTTTTAAAAATTTATTAATAATAAAAAAAAATTTGTCTGACCCAAACTCTTATAATTTTTAATCCCTTCAAATCAAATTTATGATTTTTCTTCAATAGTAATAATATTTTATTTCAAATTTAATAATAATAATCATACTACTAATAATAATAATAATAATTTTTAATTTTACCCTTAAAATCAAATCTATGGTTTTTTTCAATAGTAATAATATTTTTTAAGAAATTGATTAATAATAATAATAATAATAATAATAATTTTTACCCTTCAAGAAACTTGGGTCAGGCAAGGGCGAGCGGGTTTGCACACCCAGCACGAATGTCTGCAGATCTAGACGCGCAATCTGTAGAGGTGAACGGATCTGCAACCATAATTATTTTTTGGCTTTATTTTAATTATTTTTTTCATCATAATTATTTTTTGGCTTTAATTCAATTTTGTTTTTTACCGTAATTCTCTCGGCATATATTGAAAAAATATTTTTTTCGGTAAAATTCTCTGTAATTTATCGACAAAAATATTCCGTCAGTATTTTCGTTTATATTTATCGATTTTCTAATAGAGGTTGATTAAATAGTTATAAGTTTGAAATTTACCGTACTATTTTATTCTTTTAAAATTAAGTATAAAGTACTTATGCACATGAGTAAATTTCATTTGAAAAAATATATTATAAAATAATATAAATTAAATCTAATATTCTCAAGAATTAAGATAGTTTTTTTTTTTTTTTACACGAAGCATGATAATTCATTTCCATTGTCTCAGCTTATTGTCAACTTTAAAAAGACTTTGATCGTTGCAAGGTTTTTCTTGAACCTCGTCAACACTCCAAACAAAATTAATGTAACACAAAACAAGAATCGAAATACAGTTCTCTCTATAAGATAAATCAAATTGGAGTCAGATAACACGACAATCAAACTTTGAACATAGTTTTCTGTTGATTCTTCATTTGAAATTTTTGGTCCAGGAAATTGAATAAATCAGTTCTAGCAATAGATTGACGATAAGAGCTCAACAAAAAAAAAAAATATATATATATATATATATAAAAGCTCATCTCCGACGTAAATTGGGTATCTGGGCAGCCCATAAATGATGTATATTGTTTGGTCGGAGAACTAAAAGATGAGGTAGCAGTGATGATGATTATGAGGTAGCAGTATTTATTGTGTCTGTGTTGGTGGTGTGACAATAATAGTAAAATGATGATGGAAATAGAATATGGTAGCGATGATAACTAAGTGCACCGTTTAAACATGAGTTTGGACCCAAAACAGCATTAGACCACCACCACCCAGAATGTTTCCAAAACCTAGCCCAAAAAATAGCAGGCTCCCTTAGTGGGTTGAGACCAAGAATTTTGCATCCCAACATCACATCCAGGAATGGGAGGACTCCTTCAACTTTGATTAAAAATTAATGTATAGAAGTAAGTTCTTGTTTGCTTTTCAAGGTCTTTGTCTATAATTTAGACTCTCTCCGTTCAAACTTCAAACCGCGGCCACAAGTCTTGCCACACACCAAAATCAAGAAATCATGCATTAAAACGTATTTCATGCGTCCGTGCGTGTATAAGTATAGATCCCATCTTCCTCCCCCATCTTCCATATACCAAAACCTAGCTAAACTTCTTCGCCTCCAAGACCACCACCACCATTCATTTTGCTAGCCAGCTAGCTCTTTGCAGATACCAGATATTGTTGCCTACTTAAGATCCCCAATATTCCTCAGGTTTCTCTTTCAAATGGGTTCTCAAAGAAAAAACCAATGCTTAACAATGATAATCTTTGTTGCCATTGTTTTTGGACCATGCTCTCACCAAATATTGGCAGCTAGGCCACTAGAAGGAGAGCAATGGTTAAAGCAAGATCTTGGGAATATTCAATCTCTTCAAAGGGGTCCGGTTCCAACTGGTGGATCTCCATGCACTCATATTCCTGACCATGGTAGTGGCCCTTGCCCCTTGGGTGAAATGAACTTTGCTGGCCGTATTGTTGCTCATGCACCACCTGCTTTTCCTGATGCCATCGTAAACTTTGCTGTAGCTTCAGTCACTAATAATAAGACCCAAAAACAAGATTCAAGCTCATGAATATCTTAGGGAGTTAAATTATACGAGTAGGGTTTCTCGAGGAAGGTGAGGATGGTTGAAATAAAAGAAGGATGGAGACGATACTGAACTTTAATTTCATACTTGCATATTTTTTTTTCTTGTTTTGGTGAAACCACTGGGAAAAAATAAATAAAAGTATGGTTGTGAAACAAATGATATTGTTGATTTTTATTCAATTTATTTCAATGAATTATGTTTTCTTGTTTGTAATTCTTTCGAGAGTTATAAGAGAATATATATATATATATATAGTATATATAGAAGTAACTCATATATATGTATTATTTTTCTTTTATCTTAAACATGGTTATAAAACCTCAATAGCTCGATTTAGAACTGAACAAGTTTGGTTCAAAGAAAAAATTAATTTGAGTTAACTCAAAGATCTAATCAATTTAATTCTAACCAACCAAAAATTTATTAACTTCTTCTTGGTGGGTTAACTCGATAAACATAGTTTGATACTTTAAAAAAATAATTAAATTAACCTTTCCTTGCCATACCACAAAAAAACTCTAATGTCTCTTATTTTCATTGTTTTTAATATATACTTTTACCTATTACGTCAAGAAATCCTAAATTTATAACCCTAAGAGGTATAACTTAATTAGTCAAGTTTTGGATTTACTTTCTGAATATCACTAATTCAAGCCCCACAAATCTCAGGGTCACTGAAGACTTACATGATCATTAACTTCAAGGCTCATAGGATTAGTCGAGATACACGCAAGCTAACTCAAACATCCATGTTAATTAAAAAAAAATTCCCAAATTCATTCATAACTTCAAGTCAAACCCTTTAAGTCTTTGACCATGCAAAACTTTGTCCAAACTCAATTTTTTTTTTTAGTTTTCTTTTCTTTTCTTTTTTATAATATTGGGGTTACGTATCCCAATATTGATCGCCAAATTAACACACTAATTACATGTAATCTATGAGTTCTTGTGCTTTCAATTTGACTTGGTTTCATTCCCACTTTTTTTTAAGTAGAATAGGAAAATGCTTTGACTTTGAGTTTTAATTTTTTTTATTGTTTTACATTATTTATATATTATCATCTTTGAATCCCGTATATTTAAATAATATATTCTCAAATAAGCCTTAAATATTATAATTTCATACTTTCCATCATTTTTATCTTCATATTCAACATATTTTTTACCAACAGCCTCTAAAATTTTATTTCTTGTAAAACTTAATAACTTTATGTTAGAATAAGAGACGCATAAAAAAACTGTTTTTTTTTTTGTTGCAAATATTCATGTTTTTCAACTGTTATAAAGTATTAAAAAATAATGTAAATTATATATTTGAGTTTTATTATTTTTTAATATAATTTAATAGTTTTGTTGATTAAATGATTCTAAATTTATATATATTTTATCATCTTATTTTATTCAATAAAAATTAAATATAATGATGAATATGCATACATTTTATTGAAGGAGATCTATTAAAAAATAATATCTTAGAATATAACATAACAATCTAAGTTTTTAGATTTTCATAGTTTTTGTTTTACTCGAAGCATGATAATTCATTTCCAACATCTCAGCTTATTGTCAACTTTAAAAAGGCTTTGATCGTTTGAGGTTTTTCTTGAACCTCGTCAACACACCAAACAAAATTAATATAATACAAATCAACAATTGAAATACAGTTCTCTCTATAAGATTAAATCAAATTGGAGTGTCTTGCAAGCTCAAAGAAGCTTGCATCTGTCCAGACTTAATTAGGCAAGAGCCAAGTAACAAGACAGTCAAAGGGAACAAAGATTTCTGTTGATTCTTCATTTGAAATTTTTGTTCCAAGAAATTGAATAAATCAATTCTAGAATAGATTAGCCTCTTTACCCGTGATTCGCCGTGAGGTGAGGTTAGATAATTTTTTGAATAAAAAACAATGTTCAAGTACTAAAAATGAGTAAAATGAATATAAAAAATTGTTTAAGATAAATATATAAAAATAGTAATTAGAGCAAAGTCAACACGGTTTGATATCCTATCAAGCTCACGATTTAAATTATGTTACTAAAATAACTCGCGGTTTAAAAAGAATTATAAAGCTATTTAAATAAAATGTGTTAATTTTTTTAAACTCGTGATTCAAGTCATTAAATGTGAAGCATCTATTGTAAAAAATCATGAAGTCCAATTCAAAAAAAAAATATTAAAGGATAAAATTAAAAAAAATAACTCATAAGAATTTTTTAAAAAATTACAATTCAAAAAATAAGAATCAAGATCTCTATAACTATTATTATTAATAAGTAATATCATCATCATTAATATTACTATTATTGTTGTTGTTGTTGTTGAAAAAATAAAAACCATGAACTTGATTTAAAAGATCAAATTGCAAGCTATAAGAACTTTGATAAAAGAGCTATAAGAACTTTGATTTAAAGGATTAAAAAATTAAAAGTAAAATGAATGAATTAAAACATTTTATATATACAAATTAAGAATTAATTGTTGGATTAAAAACAAACAAAACTTCAACAAAAGAGAAAATAACTAAAAAATAATAATCAAAACTCAAATGTTTGAATTTCAAATAACAAAAAAAATAAGGACCATAATGTATTTATAGGGATAAGAGAAAAAAATAAAGGAAGAAAAAAAAATCATTAGAGATACATCAACTAGATTTGGAGAACATGCGCCTCTTATAATGAAAGAAGAGTTGACAATGAATAATCTGAGGCAATGAATGACCATTTTTTACAACTAGAAATCATCACACGTAATGTCAAAGCGTGCAACAATTCCAACACACGTTAGTAGCTTTTAAATAAGAAATTATTATTTTAAATAGCAAATTACATAACTATCCTCAATCAAAGTTACAATTAACAAAAAAAAACAATGATAAAATACCAAAATACCTCTAAAAATAATGAATTAAATGTTTTGCATCTAAGGTTACATATTATATAAAAAGAGAAGAATACCTAAATGCCCTTACTTGACACCACTTAATTTTGTTTGCTCCTCGTGGTATTTTGATTATTTTATTGTTTATGAAAATATTGAAAGGACAAAAATATCTTAAAATAAATCAGTAATAACTAATAAATCCTGTAAAAATATCAAAATAATCTTAATCCAAAAACATTCATTTTTTAATGGGAAGAACAAAATGATCACCACTCTACACTGATAAATAGAAAAATATAAGGGATATTACAATAAATTTCCTATACTTTTTAGTATATTTATTATTTGTTATTGCCTAACAATATATATGTTAGTAATGAGATCACAAGGGATAATAATTTTAACCAAACTCAATGGTCAAACAACCCAAATGAATAGAAATTCTTTTTACTCATTTGGGTTTAGATAATACTCGAAGTAAAAAAATCATATTCGGGTAGGATATAGATATTTCCTTACTTCACCCGAAATCTTACCCGAACCCAACTTGCGCTACCTAAAAAAACCCTTAAAGTTCGAAAAAATTACATATTAAAAAATTAGGTTTCCCTATCCACTCCAGCCGCCACCACTCTGCTCTTCCTCTCACTCTCTTCTCCAATCTGCACTTCCCCGGCCAGCAGCAGACGTTGACAACAACACTAGCAGGCATTAGCCCCAACTAAATCTGTCATCTCAGCAAACAGCAAACAACAACACTCTAGAGATTTTTCTCTCCAAAGAGCTGAGACTTCACTCACAGTGACTGTGATGCAGTGAAGGCCTTTTTTACTTCAAATCTATAGTTGTGTTTGGGCTAAACCTTCTGATGCATTTGGTTTGGTTTTGGAAATATATTCTTCTGGGCCTGATACCCGATGGATATCCGACACCTGATCCGGTTCGGGTAAAAATTTTAAGATCACGTTCATGTATGAATAATGAAAAACCCCATATAATTATTGTCATCCCAATCACGAGACAGTAAAGCATTAAATAGGAATTAAATGGTGGGCTCATGTCCTCTTGTGGAATGGGTATCCGGGCAGCCCATAAATGATGCATTGTTTGGTCGGAGGATTATGTGACAAGATGGTAGCGACGGTGACTGTGATCTTAAAGTGGTGGGATGACGATGGATGTGACAGTAATAGTAGTGGTGGACCAGTAGTTGTTGTGACAGTGATGGTGTAACAATATCAGTAAAATAGTGGTGGTAATTAAACATGATGATTGAGGATGGCCTGTTAAACTCGATCTAACAAGTTCACTCAGTCTAATAAGATATGTCGGAAGTATATGATTGAAAATCTAATTGTAATTGGATTTTTTAATAAAATTAGAAAAGAAATTGATGAAGTGAAACGTAGCTAACTAGATCAAACCTATGCCAACTCGACACTGTATCAACATTAAAAAAAAATTAAGAAAAAAAACTAAATAATATTGTTTTAATAAGAATAATTGACTTTATGACTCGTGAATTAACTTCAAGCATTTTCTAGATGAACTATTTGACAATTATAGTGGTGAAAACGATAAAATAGCAATTTTTTTTTAAATTCAGATCGGCTTAACAAGTTAATTTATAATTCTGTCATGATATTGTCGATCTAGAACCAAGATTAATTAGTGTTCAAAAAATAAAATAAAAATTTAAAAAGTTGACATAGTTTATTCTTTTTATTTTTTAAAAAAAATATTAAAAAAATATTATTTTAATTTTTTATTAAAAAAAATACGATGAACCGGGTTAATCACCAAGTCAATTTTAAAAACACGAGTACCAATGATGTCCTCTTCAAGCCATTATGGTAAAGTGAATGGAGGTTTCTTCCGGTTTTATGGAAAAGTCCATGAAAGTTTCATTTGAAAGGCCCGTCTAAAACTTGAGTTGGGTTGTACCCATTGAATTAGAATTTATTCTGCCGCCGTATTTTTGGGCTTCTAATGGACTCACAAAATCTCTATGCTAAAAAATCAAAATTATATACTTTGTGAAGATTAGCCAGAATTGATGGAGGGCAAACCGTTTTAGGTGCTGCCATTGACATTTACATATAATTTAAAATTTGAACAAAATCTTCATAGAGTGGTTGTTTTTGTGGATGGTTATGCTTTTTAAATTGTTTTTTTAGATTTTTTTATAATTTTAATGTGTTAATGTAAGAAAATTTTAAAAATTATAAAAATATTATTTTAATATATTTTCGATTAAAAAACTTTTATAGGTCTATTTATTTTAATTGTCAAATTCAAACTCAAAGTCAATTGAAAAAGGGTATAGAATAGTTAGATCATCAAATCAACTCGAATAACTTATTTTTATTAAAATAATATTATTTTATTTTTAATTTTTTAATTATTGATGTTGACATGATCAACTCAACCATATTACTAAAATCTCAATCGAATCAACTATCAGCTTTCCCACCCACCGTAACTGAAACCTTCTTTTTTCGATCGGAATACGAATAAGATCAAAACATCATCAAAAAGAATTAATAACTTGGAGTAATTGGAGGTAATACTCACTTTGAATGCCGAGTTGAGCCAAATCTGTATATATGGAAGAGATTAAATGCAACTTAAAACATGATTCTAGTCGATGCAGGCTTTAAATTGCAGGTTTTCCAAGTCAATTCACCTTGTTATATCTATTTAACAACCATGCTATATATTGCAAAATAAATTGAACTTTTTGAAAATAAATTTAAAAATCAACTGATTGGTTAAAGAAATTTTGATTGACTTTGCTAATCCTTTGCTTCCAAACTTTCTATTTTTCCTTTCATTTATGATTTGACCCTTTGGAAGAGGAAGCTTTATCACCTCTAAATTTCTCAAAATCTTACATTTACATGAATCCTCTGCAATTTTCTTATTGATGATATTCTAAAATCCAATATGCTTGGGAATGAGGTTTTAGAGTGTTTGGACAACGGGTAATCACACATTCATGTCAATATACCCTTCTCTGGAGTTTACTAAGTTAAGGGTTGGTGGTAGAAGGTTTAACACCTGCAAAATAGTCCTTCTTATTAGGTTTAGGGACCCTCTAATGATAAAATTAGTGACTTTTAATAAAGGATTACAATAAATAAGATAATAAACTTTAGATTCTAATATGAGAGTGTTTATTCTTGTTTTTATATGATAAATATTTTGATAATTAAAGTATAAATATTTAGAAAATATAAATTGTGAACCCTTTACCTTGATGATTCAGGGGATATAAATAGTCCTTAAACCTTTTTATGTTGCTTGAATGAAATGGTTAGAGTGTTATTTACTCTTGATAACTTTAATGAGAGATAAATATCTCTTACACAATATTAACGAGTGATAAATATCTCTTACACAATATTAATGTTGATGGAAATATGGTGTGCCCTTAGAAGACTTTTATACGTGTTGAGAGATGATTATTCTGAACTTTTAATATTTCATATTAGAAGTTATAAGAATAAATAAACAAGGCCTCTTGAACCAACATGGGACCTATAACAATCATCAATTCCATACCCACTTTGACTTGGAGTGTTATTAATTTCAAAGATGATGGGTCTGGTAGCTTGCAAGATCTAAATATACTTGGGCTTAGCGTGTAGCTGGACCCAAGTATTTTGGTTTTGACAACTCGTCATTGCTATATGTATATGGGCTTAACGCGTAGGTGGACCTAAGAATATTGGATCTAGCTCATCGCTAAACACTTATGTATTTGGGCTCGGGCCGCGTAGTTGAACCCAACAACGTTAGGTCTGCACCTCATCAAACCCAGATGATGTAGTTGGGCTTAGCACGTAGTTAAATCTAAAAATGTTAGGTATGATAATTTGTTAAACTCACATGTACTTGGGCTTAGCGAATAGTTAAACCAAAGGATATTGGGTTTAGAAATTAACCAGACTCATATGTATTTGGGCTCAACACGTGGTTAAGCCCAATGATGTTGAGTCTGATAGTTTGATAGAGCCACGTCTATTTGGGTTTAGCACATAGTTGAATCCAAAAACATTGGGTATGACAGCTCACTAGACTCATATATATATAGGCTCAACACTAAGCAAAACACAAAGATATTGAGTCTCAAAACAAACCAGACCCATATAGTCTAGGCTTGACAGTTTGCCTAGCCTTAGAATGTTCGGTTATCATGCTACATTTCCTTTTAAACCTAGGCTTAGACAATAAATAACATATATAAAAAATACTATGATCCATCACTAAAGGAAAAGAGAGTATTTAATAAATTTTTGAAATATTTAGACAATTAAATCATAGCAATAAATTTTTAATATCATAATATAGTTTTTTTTTTGGAAAATAGCATGGATAAAAAAAGATTATAGAAAATAGCATTGTTAGGAAAAAAAAATACATAGTCGGGTACAATGTTGTTTTAAATAAAACATTAGTCCTATTTTCTAAAGAAAAAAACTGAACGATGTTAATTTTTTTTAAAAAACTTTGTAATATAAACTGAGAAAGAAACAACATAGTTGGGAACAATGTTTTTTTAAAGAAAACACCAATACGTTAATAATATTAGCATTAGTCATTTCATATACCTTAGTTTCTGTGCGATGACCAAAAAACAGACTAGAAAATAAATAAGGTTGTCACAATTTGTTTTTGCATTTTGAATTGTGTTTCTGAGCATTAGTATAGGTACTGCCTATACCTTTTGAGTGGCTTGTACAACGTCATCCAATCTTCTAAAACCGCCTTCGAAAGTGATATTATTATTATTGTCATTATTATTATCATTACTACTATTATTAGTATTTTTATCATTATCATCATTCTTCTTCTTCTCCCTACTACTACTACTACTACTACTACTACTACTACTACTATAATCATTATAGCAAACTATTACTACTACTATTATCATCATTATTAATTATCATTACTATTATTATTGGTATTATTTTTATTATTATTACCATTATTATCACAATTTTCACTATCATTACTATTATTACCAAAATTATTATCATTATCACCACTCTACTACTGCTGCTGCTGCTGCTGCTACTACTACTACTATTATTTATTTTGATTAACGTGGGTGTTCGGGCCAGCTTGCGCGTACTTCGACTAATCTCATGGGCCTTGAAGTTAACCATCATGTAAACCTCCAGCGGCTCTGAGGGAACTCAAACTCGTAACCATTGGGGAGCAAACCCAAGGCCTGACCAGTTGAGCTACCCCTCGATGATTATTATTATTAGCAGTAGTATCATCATTATTATTACTGTCATTAATAATATTATTATTACTATTATCGTCATCATTATTATTATCATTACTAATTTAATTATTGTTATTGTTACTATACCACTACCACCACCACCACTACCACAACCACCACCACAACTAGTACTATTGTTGTTGTTGTTATTAATGATGTTGCTGCTATTAAAAAAATAAAAATCATGAACTTGATTTGAATGATAGAATTGAAAACTACAAAAATTTTGATAAAAGTGTCAATGAAAACTATAAGAAATCAAAAGAACTACCACCACCACAACTATTATTACTGTTGTTGCTGCTATTGAAAAAACAAAAATCATGAACTTGATTTGAATTGAAAACTACAAAAACTTTAACAAATGTGCCAATGAAAACAATAAAAAATAAAAAAAATAGAGACTAGATTGAAATCATTATCATTGAAAAAAATATAATAAACTTGATTTGAATGACAAAAATTGAAAGTTATAAAAACTTTAACAAGAGGGTAAAGGAAAAAAAAAAGAAATTAAAGGTAGAATGACCAAATTGAAAAAACATTATATATACAAATTAAAAACTAAGGGTTAAATTAAAAACAATAAAATTTTAACAAAAGGAAAAACAAAAAAAATACAAAAATCAAAACTAAAAGGACTTAATATGAAATACCAATAATAATGAGAACCATATTGTATTTATCGGGATTGGAGAGAGAAATGAAAGGGAAAAAAAGGATAACCAAAGATAAACCAGCTATATTTGAACGACATGCGTCACTCATAATTAAATGGGAGACGATAAGGAATAAAATGATATGGTGGATGAATAATTTTTACCACCGCAATCGTCGCTCAAAGTACATGACAACTTCCATGTGCTAGCAACTTTTTCAAATTAAAAAAAATATTATTTTAATATTAAATTATATCATTATCCTCAACTAAACGAGCAACTAACAAAAAAAAATTAAAGTTAAAAGACTATAATATCTCTAATCCCAATAAACTAAATTTCTTATATCTGAAAATATACGTGTAATTATTGATATTTTTTACATCTACATGTAACTATTGATTTTTTTTATTTTTAGATTTTTTTACTTATTTTGATGTTTATTTTTTTGTTATTTTAATGTTCATTGAAATATTGAATAACTGAAAATACCTTAAATAAATTAATAATAACTAATATATCATTTAAAAATATCAAAATATCTCTTGTTCAAAGGGCAATAGATTTTTTTAACCAAAACTAGAGACTCTATTATTCTAGTAAATATATTCTTCTAGTAAATAGTGAAGTGTGTATATAATTACATGAAAATTACCTTTCCTTTTAGTATATTTGTTATCTTTTTTAACTATAAAAACAAACTCTGTCCTTGGAGCCAAACCGGCAAAGAGGGGGAGAGCCGGACCACAAGACTGCAAAAGTTGGAAGGCAAAAGTGGCAACGGAGTGTTTTCATGGAAATGGTTATCCGGCAGAGCAATCGCCAAGCAAGAAAACAACAGGTGAGTTGTGCCATGACTACTAGCATTTTCTTATTCACTGCCCTTAGCTGTCCATTTAATTTATTTTCTTTGACTGCAAAACCTAGGCAAAATCATGCATTGCAGTGGCACACTTCTCAACGAGCTTCAATCCCCATCACAGTGGAACCACCACCCTCATTTGCATGTTTTGTAGAGCCAATTGATAGATGCTGACGAGAAAAAAACATGAGCAGGGAGGGCATTTATTCCTTCTCGAATTCCAAGTATGGAGTACAAGATGAAACACATGGTAGATGTAGTGTCTTTATGTGCTTAAAAGTGGTTTACTTTACCATGTAGCTTCGCAGTTTTACATTCGAGTGAAAAAGTCGTATTCTTTTATTGGATGATTTTTGTTATGAATCCACTGTCATAAGTAAACCAGCTTACAAATCCGGGGGTAAAATTACAAGTTATATTTTAATATAATAGAGAAATGCATTAATGTTAGTACTATAGGATATTGATTTAAATTGAAATAAACAAACTATTTAAATTAAAAATACATAAAAAGGGAGGGTGACTGAAATTTTGAAGAAAAAAAAACCAACTATGCCAAGAGTTATCGGATCTAGTAATTCAGGCTCGGGCGTCCAACCAACTATCTTAGTTCGGGTTGAGCCTAAGTATGGGTTGTTTGCTCCTTTTTATTTTAAAAAACATTAAGCACATGAGATAAATTGTGTGTTTCGGCATGCAATGCGTCACTTATTGTCTAATTTCAGACAACTTCAGGTGGCCAGAAACCTGTCAAAAAATTAGACTATGAAGTTTTGATAAAAAAAAATCATTTTTAACCGGTTATTCATTATAAAACATTTAAAAATCTCAATAAACTCATATTAACCTTAAAATAAAAAATAAATCGGTTTAAAATCACAAAAACAACCTAAAATCACATAATTTATCAAGTCTCAGTTATCTTTTCCAAAAAAAATAAAATGCAAAAATCACTATAATAGAACTCTTCTTATCGAGTGACATCTTTTGAAACCTAGCTTCACCACTTTGGTTATCAAAATTGTAATAACCAATAACATTTTTTTGTTATTGGTGTTTTTGACCGGTTTTTCTCTTTTCTTTTAAGCTCAAGGATTAAAACTAAACAATATAAATATTTAGACCAAAATAAAATAGTGTCGAGTTTATGAATGACCATGTAGTTTCTTCGTGATATATATTTCAATTATTATTTTTAATTTTTTTTTGATACAATTTCAAACTTAGATCTTATTTAGGCTATCAAATGACTAAATCAAGAAAAAATAAAAATTAAAGGATAAAAAATTAAAAAAAAAGGAAAAAAAACGAGCTTCACTGTCCAGATCTTTTGGTTATGTAGGCAATATATTATCATCGGTCAATTCAGTGGCATGTAGATTGGAGCTTGGTTTAAGTTGGATTTTATTTTGAACCATTTTTTTAAAACTAGGATGATGTTGTTGTTATATATATAAGGGTTGATTAGCCAACCTACGACTAAAGCCTTGAGCTGGGTTTATAACCATGGATGAATAAAAGTGCATCTTTTATGTTGATATAATATTAACCTAAGATTTAGAAAAGAAATTATATATTTTCAACTATCATACCAACCATTTGAAATCAGATCCGATTCCACAAGGAAAGATTTTCCTTTCATGTCACATCATAAGTTTCAAATTTAGAATTGCATGTGCAAAAAATATGAAAGCCCCTCGGCCAAGGGTTTTCAGCTTTCAGTCACTGGCATTTCAAGAAGCATCAAATCAAAGAAAGAAAGAAAGAAGCAAATGATACAGCAACTAGTTAAAGACCTCAGAGATAGCAAGTGGAGGCAAGTTTTCTGGCAGTAGGGACACGCACCAGTGTTTTGTCCAGAGACATGTTAGCTAGCTCAGCTACGAAAAGAAATGACAGGATTGAGATTTGAGGGCACCGGTCAACGAGAAACCCTAGCAGCCCATCGTGTAAGGGGAGCTGGGAGCATCACCTAACTAGCAATTATTTTCATTTCCAGTGTATTATTGTGACCCTATTGTCGATATTGCTGGCCTCCCCCCACCGCAGGATGCCCCTGAAAATGACGAGGTTGCCATTTATGTGGCCATTTCTGAAGGACAGCCAGTGTTGTTGGTGTTACTGCTGTGTTTCCGTGATCGACCGTACCAGTCCTAGCTAGCTCACCAACTGATAGGAGAATCCTGAGGAGTGGTGCGCTAGTGCTGCTGGAGGACAAGTTTGGGGTCACGTACACCTTGTCAGGATTATTTATTAGATAGTAATGAGATTTAATTCAAGTCGATCGTTCGAGAAACACCAGGTAACTTTATCCATTGTCAAAACAACAGTCTCACATTTGAAGTTTTTACATTGATTTCGGTAGCGATTGAGGTTGAATTGCGATTGAGGTTGAATTTTTAAAATAATTTTTATTTAAAAAATCATCAAAATAATGTAGCCACAGACTCAAAATAAATGAGTGCTACTGAGGTATGGATGCCTCGTGAATTTTAGCCAGTGTCCCATCGGAGCCTTGTCTCGAGCTCTAGGATACAAGCTAGCTATGAGATCAGAGATGTAGATCCCGACCTTATTAATATTATAAAAAGAAGTAAAATTTATAATCAGCTTAATTCTTTTTTTTTTTTTTTTTATGAATGAGGCTAAGGGTTTGAGATTTGGGTACTTGTATAAAGGATGAGGATGATGATTTCTGTGCAAATGGATAAGCTGTTTTGTATTTTTTTTTTTCTTATTAATATTTTTTTATCACATTCCATTTATTTATCACTAAATACACTAAACTTGCCCATTTTTATAATAAAATATCATAATAAATTAGCCAGAAAACAATAAAAAAAAATTAGCCCATTATATTTTTATGGATTCTTTTAGGATTTTTTTGTATTTTTTAAATATGCAACTTAAATGTAATATTTAATAATTGAAATGTACAAAATATTACTTGATAGAGCCTATAATTCTGAGATGTTTGCAAGATTTTAATTGTTTTAAATTTTGAGAAACTTCAGCTCAAAATTCATAAAATTAAAGGGAAGGGAGGGGAGGGGAGGGGAAAAAGGAGAAGAAAATAAATCACCTTCGTTGGCCTAAAATGGAGCCAAGAAGGAATCTCTTTAATTAAGGGAAGGGGAGATGGAAGTGTTTGGTGGTGGACATCAACAATCCATGAAGGAATGGTTGTGTTTACTACTTGACGCCATACTGATATGAGGTTAAAAAATAAAAGTGAATCATTATAAATTTTAGTTTTTGAGAAAATAAAAAGTTGTTTTAAAAATTAATGAAGAATTAAATGTTAATGAAAATATAAAAAAAGGTTAGTAAATTATTAGCAATTATTTTTTAAAAAAAAACTAACCTACAACACCAAAAGAATTAGAGTTTTTAAGGTGTTTTATTATTTACATGAATAATTAATAAAGCACCTTGATATAGTTTTTAAGTTGGTTTTTAATAATTTAGTGTTGGAGCTCAATTTATAACACATGATAAAAAGTCATGAGATCATGGATTCAAGAAAATAAAGATTGATGGAAACAAAAGAAGAAAAAGAAAAAGAAAACACAATAGAGCCAGACACGTAAGCTTAGGCTATCTTTATTTTTATATTTTAAAAGTATTTTTGAAAAAAATTGAAATTTTTTTATTTTTTTAAATAATTATTTTTTAGTGTTTTTAGATCATTTTAATGTGTTTATATCAAAAAAATAATTTTAAAAAATAAAAAATAACATTTTGATCCATTTCCAAGTAAAAAAACACTTTGAAAAGCAATCGCAACCACACTCTCAAACTTGCACCTCTAGGCCTGTGCTAACATGATTGTTTTTTCTCTTTTTTTTTTAAGCACTCTGAATTTTTATTACCAAATTTACTTACTTTTTAATTTTAACATACTAACTAAATATTTCTTTTCTTCAACTATTGTGTATCTAATATTAAAATACTAATATTAATAATAAATTGTTCATGCAAATTCAATTTTTTTTTTATTCTTAAAATTTTTAGATAGATTTCCAACATGACTTTTATCACATTTATGATATTTTTAGATTTCAATCACATATAAAATATGAACATATTATTTTGATATTTTTTTTCATATTATTTTAACAATTATAAAATATTTTTTAATAGAAACAATGATTTTAGCTAAAAACCTTGTATTCGCTAAGATCAACAAGAGATACATTAATAAAAAAATTGTTTTAATTGGTAAAAAAATTCCAAAAGATTTTATTTTCAGGTTTAATAACAATAATAAACAATTTCCTGAAACACATATTTTTCCTGGTATTTAAATTATTTTTTTTACCTTTAAGTGTTGTGCGGACATACAAACTAGTAGTAACTATAACATAAAAGTAAACATAAATATTATAATATCACATATAAAATTTTAAATTTAATAAGTCACACTGCCAATCACACTTAATAATTCACTTTAAAAAAAATTATATTCAATAATAATAGTTATTCAGAAAAACTAAATTCTTTCTTTAGATATTCATAAAGACGCATAATAAATTTTTAAAAATATTAATCTCAAAATTTATATTTAGAAAGTCCATAAAAGAAACATCCCATATATAATCTTTGATACAACTACTCGAGATTCTTTCTAAAAACTATATTATTAAAAAAAATTAAATTTAAAACCAATAGACACTGTTGGGCTATTCTGGATTCCCTAATTTGCAAAATTATTTTAGGCATTGTTTAATAACAACTGCTCACGATTTCATCTTCGTAATTTTGTTTCAAAATTAGGAAACTAAAAAACAAAACTAACTACAATCATCATAATTTATTAAAACCATTTTATTAGTTTTTTTTTTAATAAAACATTTATGAATAGGAATAGGAGTACTTTGGATGAAAAAACTTGTTATTTCGGATACTTATTCAAATTATTAAAAATTTATTTTGATACTTTGATTTCAAATTTTTCTTTATTTTATCCATATTTGATTTGTCCAATTAAAGAATCAGGTATTTGGAATTACTCTAACTTTTCACCCATTATGTTATAAACTTTGTTTATTTAATCTAAAATACTAAAAATATTATTAGGGAAAATTACCCTAACTATTCTATAATTTAGTCGTTTTTATATTTATCCTTTATATTTTAAAAAATTATAATTTATATATTTAATAAGTGTAAAATAGACTAAAATTATAATTTACATCTTTAATAAGTGTAAAATAGAATAACTATATGATGATTTTTTATGTAAATTGATACGCACACAACAAAGTGTAGGATATAAACTATAATTTTTTAAAACATAAAATGTAAATATAAAAACAACTAAAATATAGAAAAATCATGATAATTTTCCCATATTATAATTAACTAGCCTTAGGATAATTGTTAATATTCATTTAATACTTCTATTCAATTCATAAGATTTTTTTTCTTAGAATTTTATTATAAAACTTGATAACATTACTATATAAATTAAAATTATTTAATATATTTAGTTAATCACTTATATTATTCTTTTATTTTTAACATAATTTAACAATAAAATAAAGTTTAATAAATAAATTTAGATAATCTTTAATGAGCGATCTTAAAACACTAAGTTCAACTTTCCCTTTTTATCATCTTGATTTGTGGTGCAAGTAAACATATTCTTTACATACATAATTGTTAAACTTGATTTGGAGATTAGATTATGAAAGATAACATGTCACTAGGGTTACTACGTCAATGTCAATTATTTTTGTTTTTATTAAAATGGTTCTATTTTTTTATAATTTTTTCTATTTGATAAATCAATTGAGATTTTACATATTATTATGGATAAATATATTATGATAATTTTACCTTATTAACCTCAAGTTGGATGAAATAAAAAGATTATTAGATATAATTATATATTATTATATGTTATGATAATTGTGGATAAATGTATAATTAGTTTAATGTATAATAAAATGTTATGTTGTTTTAAAAGTTAGTGTATAATTGTTACTTGTGATTTAATATATTATGTGTTGATTATGTAAATTGTGTTTAATGGTAGAGAATTGATTATTTGTGATTATATGAATTGTTGTTTTTTTTTATAGGAAATTAATGGTAGAATAGGCTATTTCTAGATATATATATATGTTAGAGGAGTCGAGTATATAATCTATGAAATGCAAGTTATAAATAATATCTATGAGATACGAGTTGCAAATAATATATATGATAATTAAGTTAATATATAAGATAATTAAGTTACATGTGATATTGGCGACTTGTTTATCACCTATGTCATCTGTAAATATTTAAATAATGCTAAATTTCTAATTATTTTTCCGTTTTTATTAATTTACATATTAATTTTTTATTTTTTTTAAAAAATGGGACGACTTACCAAAATACTCCCCTTTCCTGCACCCAAATACGCATACACAGAGGGCACACAGGACAGAATACTTCTCTGTTCTCTCTTCTCTCTCTCTGTCTTTCCTGTATCACGTGACCTCTCAATTATAAAGAAGGAAAAAGTAAAGAAAAGTTACTCTTTTTTTACCAGGAAACCAAGACAAAGACACTTGTTGTCTCTCTCTCTCTCTCCCCCCCTCTCTCTGTAATGATATCTATCTATCAATCTTAGGTAGATACAGACAGCTCTCTCTCTCTCTCTCTCTCTCTCTCTCTCTCTCACTTACTTATGTCTGTTTAGAAAGAGAGAGAAGCAAAGAGCAAAGGCATCTCTTTCGCGTACTTGCTGTTGCTCTCAGGCTCTCAGCCCAGAGGAGGACACAGAGAAATAGAAAGGGACCTTTTTTTTTTTTTTGTGTTTTTGTGAGTATACCTCTGTGTGTGTGTCTTTGGTTATAAATACTAAAGAAATGCAACAGCACCTGATGCAGATGCAGCCCATGATGGCAGCCTATTACCCCAGCAACGTCACTACTGATCATATTCAACAGGTTTCTCTCCTCACCTCACCTCACCTCTCCTCTCTTCTCACAGCTTCTTTCCACCTGCTTTACTATCTCTTTTTTCCCAGTTTCCAGTGCTTCAGCTTTTGTTTTCTTACTTCTTTTTCTTTTTTGGAGTTTCTTGTGTGCTCCTAAAGTCCAACTGTTATTGACTATATATATATCTTTTTTTTTCAATATCTCTTTGGTTAGTTTTCTTGTTTGTTTATGTTTCCTTATCATTGACAACTCCTTTGTGCACTTTACTTGTAAGATTTGATGTGTATTGGTTTACAAGGTTGTTCTTTTTTTTGTGTTCATCTGTTTTTGCAAGTGGGTTTTTATTCCTTTGTTGTTTCTTTATGTCACATATATGCTTTTAGCTTTGCTCATCACTTAGGGCTCATCATTTATGTCCTGTTCATATATATATATTCTCCTTTTTTGGTGGTAACTCTCTCTATAAGAACTAAAGTTTGAATCTGTAGACTATTTGGTATTTTTCTAGTGGAGTTGGAGGCTGGAGGTCAGCAGCTTATACATGACATAAATAGCATCATGTCGCTGATTTTTGTTACTGTTTCATGCTTGTTGGTAACTAGTGTATATGGTTTATTCTATGTTGGATATATAATATTGATTGATCTTATTGTTATTTTAAAATCTAATGTCCTTCCTCCCTTGGTTCTTAATTGGATAGACTAAAGATGATTGGTGCCTTTACCAGCTACCATATGGCAAAGAGTTGGTGCTTACCTGTCCATTTAACCAAAGAATGGAAAGTGATAATAACAAAAAAGAGTTTTTGTAACAAAAACAAATATTTTACCAATTGATTTTACAGCTGGGAGCTCAAGTGCATCTGTTATGTTTGCTGCATTAACTTTTTAAGGCAGAATGTCAGGACTCAATTTTCTTAGCTTTTCCTTTTGATGTTGATGTTCATCGAGGCAGGATTTTGTTCCTGAAATGATGATTTACAATGGAAAGGTTTCTTGTTTGATCAAAATCAAGCACTATAAGGAGATCGTAATTAACAAGACTAACAATGGTAAAAATAGTACCCACCCCCCATTAAGATGATCCATTGTATAGGGCCTGTTTTGCAGATTCTACAATTGATTGCAAGTAACCGGTTGTATAAACTATGAGTATGTACGTATAGGAATTCTGTAATTTTTTGCTAAAGTTGGCCTCTTGGTGCATCCATTTTTTCACTTAAATAACCTTGTTTTGGCTGCTGGCCTGAGTCCTGTAGCATCCTTATTCGTTTCATGAATTTCTGTACATACCCTTTATCATAGGTATGTTAAGCATTTCCTAGGGAAAATGCAAACGTTAGGCACTGTGATGGGTTTTATTCAACATATTTTGTTTCTGATTGTAGGATCAAGCCATATGAATGCTGGTTGTTGAATAGGATAATGGCCTGCACATTAGGGACCTTTCATGATATAAATTGTCATTTGTTTGGATATGTTGGCATTATTGCTGATGTGGTCCTGTTTTGAGATGGGTCTTTCTTTAGTGGTCCTCTCTTGATGTTTTCAAAACATACTGAGACATTTCCGTGATATGCTTTGCATTTCTGTCATAAAGATCTATTCTGAGCATAGCATGGCATTCTCCTTCTGTATGTTTTGAAACACATTAAGGGTAATCAACTCTAGGTGTTTGTTTTGTATTTGTTGATGAATTAATGGCTTCTGGGGTGAATACTAAAGCATTAAGCTAGTATGGGACCCTCAACAACTGGCCAGCAAAAGAACAAGGGAAATTAACACAATTATTGTTTTTTGGTCTATTTGTTGAAGGGATGCCAAAAGCCCTATGTGGTATCTACTTCAACCAATTACTGTACTGGTGGTTTCACATGGTATTGACTCAGTCCATTATGTTTACCATGCTGACCTATGTGGTATCTACTTCAACCAATTACTGTACTGGTGGTTTCACATGGTATTGACTCAGTCCATTATGTTTACCATGCTGACAGAGAAGTTTCAGATGTAGTAATTTCCATTACATTAAGGCCAGTAAAAGTGCTTATGCTGTTGAAGCAAGAAGTGCTTGTAGTTGCATGATTCTGGTCTGGATTAGATGTATCTAGGATTATACTTATCAGTTGATGCAATTAGCTCACTGATGTCTGTATTTGAAGTGAGAAATGCTTGGAAAACAATGTAGTAAGTTTTCCAAGTAAGGCAGTTAAAAAATGGCTGATTGGACTAGCAAGAGTGTGAACTTATGTTTTTTGTGTGTATTTTGTCAAATTTGAGTGGCGACACAATCCAAATCTCTACAAGCATTGCTGTATTTCAGAAAAAGCAACTAATTTCATTCATGATATTGGCTCATCTACTTGTAAAGTGGATGATTAGAACGTGCAGTGGAGTTTAAAGATTGAGCCAGTGCTTTATTGCTAATATTGTGGATTATTGAAACTTAAAAGCTTCCTTCTATTATTGACTCTGTTTCACACAATGGCTAAATTTGAAGTGGATACTTGTGTTCTTTATGCATATGATAACCTTATTCTTTATAGTCTAGCACATCTGTATCGTATGTTCCCGATTCAAATTTCTGTTCTACTAGGAATTCGTTGCATAACTTGCTTTATCTGTATTATGTTTAAATTAAATGCTCATAACCATTAATTATTACTTCAGTGATGCTTCATAAATATGATGGGAAACAAGAATGGATGTTTCTTTTCTGGTATGATTATGGAGAGCTACTGTGATGCTTGGTGATAAGATCAACTAAAATGTGTGAATAAGGGATGGTAATGGGGACATGCAGAGGAAATTAAGTTGTGCTGGATAATGATGCTAACCTCGTGTTTTATCACTTATGGTAGATGGAAAAGCGTTGACATGCTCTTAAACAATGTCTTTAGTCTTTGTTAGTTCTTCGACACTCCATTTATGTGCCAGAAACAATGAAGGATAGACAATAAAAAAAATATTGAATTGCTTAGGAAGTAGGTTATATTTTTTTAAGCATGTTCACTTGCCATATTTTGGTGGCTCCTTTGATGATCAACTGGGGAATAAGCTGATTTGTCAGGCACGGTGCATTGAAAGAAAAGGAAGGGAGATTCTTTGTGTGCTTATTTATTCGCCATTCATTGCTTTATAATTATTGTTTAACTAATGCTCATTCATGCCTTCATTGTTTATTTATGCAGTATCTGGACGAAAACAAGTCATTGATTTTGAAGATTGTTGAGAGCCAGAATTCAGGGAAACTCAGTGAGTGTGCAGAGTAAGCACTTGCCTCTCAATTAAACTTTTAAATTTGTCTTCTCTCTGGTACAAGGAGACAACCCTACTGCTGCTTACAGTCTGCAGTTTATACATCAGTAAAATACAGCTGGATAGTCTTTGATTGAAGGGAATATGGTAAAAGGAGGCATTGATCATGGATTATGATCCATGGTTAATTGGTCCTTCAGATCTTCTTCTTTTGGCTGCTTATTAAATCATAACTGCATGTCAGCCATGATCATTTTTAAACCTTTGGCATGTTGCTGTCTTAAATTTATTTGACTAGTCCATTTGTCGATGCTGACTAATGCCAAAAGATTACCCTCCTCTTCATCTCTAGGTTTATACTGATCAATTGATCAGAATTCAAGTGATTGAAAAAACTGCTCGTGGTCATCTGAATGCCTCTTTAGAGCTTATATTTTACTCTTTATTATTCTTACCAAAACACCATCTTCTCATTTCCTCCTGAATGGAGACTCTTCTTAAATATATAGCATACTGTCTTGGTCATCTTCAATTCTTGAATTTGTACCTCTTTGGTCCCAAAATGATATGCCAAAGCATGGCAAGCTGAAGTGATGATCTTGAATTCTTGTTGGGAAAATGATACTGTCGATATGTAGACAATTTAGATCACAGAAGGAAGTCTAAAAGTTAGAGCTGTAGTATAGGTGATGTCTATGCATGATGGTTTGGGTTGTAATTGAATCTGTTTATCTGTAAGTGATTGTTGAAAAGGATTAATTGATGGCCTAAATACATGCAAACATACAGCAAAGTGAACAGCGCCTGCACTGCTCTAAGATAACCCAGCTGTGGTTGGAAATTGTTTATATTTAAATTGCTAAACATCGAGCAATTTTGTGTTATAGGAACCAAGCAAGACTGCAACAAAATCTCATGTACTTGGCTGCAATTGCTGATTGTCAGCCCCAACCACCTACCATGCATGCCCAGGTAAAAGGGCTAGCTATTAAGAATGTAAAGTATGTGAAAGTGCAGGCTTTGGAAAAGTATTTTAATGTATTTCAGTTTGGATTTGATCTTTAATCGGTAAATTCCCTGCAGTTCCCTTCCAGCGGCATTATGCAGCCAGGAACACATTACATGCAGCATCAACAAGCTCAACAGATGACACCACAAGCCCTTATGGCTGCACGCTCTTCTATGCTGCAGTATGCTCAACAGCCATTCTCAGCGCTTCAACAACAGCAAGCCTTACACAGCCAGCTCGGCATGAGCTCTGGTGGAAGCGCAGGACTTCATATGATGCAAAGCGAGGCTAACACTGCAGGAGGCAGTGGAGCTCTTGGTGCTGGACGATTTCCTGATTTTGGCATGGATGCCTCCAGTAGAGGAATCGCAAGTGGGAGCAAGCAAGATATTCGGAGTGCAGGGTCTAGTGAAGGGCGAGGAGGAAGCTCTGGAGGCCAGGGTGGTGATGGAGGTGAAACCCTTTACTTGAAATCTGCTGATGATGGGAACTGAGAGGTTAGAAATGGTGAACCTACTGGTTTGTTAACATACAAACTTTAGCAAAGTTTAGTCAGGAAGTTGATCTAGAAATAGAAAAGCAGAGAGGACTTGTTGCCTGGAAAACTTGTATGTTGCAAAAACATGTTGAAGACTTGCCACAAACCTTTCTCTGGCATGTTTTGAAGTCGCTAAGACACTTACGATGAATCTTGTGCTAGTGTATCACTGTAAATTTCTAGGCTATGTTTTGGTGTGCGTTAGTCCTGCTCCCTTGCATTTTGTTGGTGTCTTCAAATATGGGTTTAGTTTCAATCTTCTTCAATGTGGTCTAACCATCTTCTATGAACCATGCACTTGCTAGCCTTAGAAATTAAGAGGCATCACTTGTACTTCACTAGTAACATTTGTCGGAATCATAATCTGAATCTTTGATAGCTCCAGCTTATATGAACACAAAGTGACTGCTTTAGTTTTAATTTGGAGATAGAAGTGAAGTTTCGAAATCTGAAGCTTTGAAGAAGAACACTTTGATCAGTAGGTTTTATTGAATGTAATGCTTCACTTACAAAAATTGCAGAAGTGCAGTTGATTGGAGCTGTCTTGTTTGAACCTTGGCATTTCCACTTTTGCTGAAGCAGTAAAGTTTGTTTTTATCCAAATTTATTTCTGGTTTAATGTGTCTTTCTGCTTTAAGATTAAAGCATGGTTATTAAACTCAGCTTGGCCGAATAGTTGACCTGATCTGATAGCTCACTAACCTAAAACATAACTTGATTTTTATTTTGAACTATTTTGGATGTTGATGTGGCCAAACTCGTGTGATTTGAGATTGACTCGGAAGACTCAATAATATAAACTTTAAATCACATCTCGGGTTGAGTTTAACGACTTGAAACTCAACTTCGTTATCTTCATGCTCATACATGTATTCACTCGAATAAGTTTTAAAAAAGACAGCACTTTGCTAGTTAAAAACTTAATTTTATTTATATAATTCAAGCTTCTGGGGCTAGCTAGATATCAGATTTAGCAAAAAAAACAAGCATACATGAGCTACTGATCATACAAAAACACAAGGATATTGAAGTTCGAAAGCCCTCTCAGAAACATCTCCCCAAACGAAACCATCTTCTGTCTGTAAAAATGGAGATGTATTGTTGCTAAAAGCACCATCCACACTTTCCACATCAAACCGTGGGGTTCCATGGCGAGGAACTTGACTTGCTTCTTCATTGGCATCACAGGGATCTTCAACTTTGGAATCTTTGCCTGTTAATTCTTGAACAATTGCCCTAAACTCAGTGGCATTGGTTGCTTTAACCATTGTTGGGCTTGAAATGTATTTAATCTTGATTGGTTCTCTCTTGTTCTTGGTGGATTTTTGGCCCTTTTTTGGTTGTTCTTGCTGGGAAAAATACTGTTCCCTAAAGTTGCTCATTTTCTTCGAGTCTTGGCGGAAATATGGATCAAAAAGAGAGAAAAAGCAGTTGGTTATGTTTTTGTTGTGTGTTGATGCTTTGCTTTTATAGGGTTTTAGTGAGAAGGACTTGTGCTCAGAGTGTGCTTCCAAGAAACAGAGGTCTAGGCACAAGACAAGAATGGCGAAACCTGTGGATGACTTGGACAGAAATAAAAGAAGTTTTAAACTGTTAAGGAGAAGTGAAGTGACTTCCTTCCCATGTTTGGTGGGCCTAACTAACTTTCCATAATGGCGGCCTAAATTTATTACAGTTTAAACGATAAAAAAAAACACAATAATTAATATACTTAACTTATTTAATTTTTAAAATATTTTTTATTTAAAAAATATTAAATTATAAAATAATTTTAATATATTTTCAATTAAAAAAAACACCCACTTCATAGCACACATTAAATATAATTTTAATAGATCAATATCACAGATTAATTCACCAAATAATAATTTTTCTATTCAATTTAAAATTAAACCTCGAGTTAGAAAAATTTCGCAAATCAATTCCACAAACAGAGTCATAATTATACATACAAGAGAGAAATCTTCGAGAGTAACCTATTTCCCGTCGAAGATATCTTTAATAGTACATGGAAATCTAGATTAATATGTTCATAAAAAAACAATAATTTAGTGGTGTTTTATTTATATTTTAAATGACACCGTTTGGGAGTTACGTTTTAAAAAATTTAATTTTTTTTATATTTTAAATTGTTTTAATATATTAATTTTAATATTTCAGTACAAAAAATATTTTAAAAAATAATTACAGCTACATTACTAAATAATCTCGAGAGATCAAATTTAAGGTATCTTTTAACAATAACGTGTACTCTTTGTCCTTTGGATTATACATGTAACAATAGTCTTAAGGCGGCAACATTTTTTTCAGTGGCTGTTAATGTTCAGAAATTGCAACTGTTAATGTTCAGAAATTGCAACTACAAGAAAGTTGCGTGATTGAGATTCAAGGATGGTTATTGATTTGATGTCAAGTGTTGATTATGTTTAATGCTTTTTGATTTTTCTCAGTACCCTTTTTTAACCTTTTTCCCACATATAATTAATTGTCAAGAATCAACCTTTATCATGTTTCCTTTAAAAATTCTCATATTCTAACCTCTTCTTTATAATGAAATAAGAAATATATATATATATATATATATATATATATATATATATATATATATATATATATATATATATATAAAAGAGAGCTAAATTCTAACTTGAGTTCTACCTGGCTGTGTTAAATTCAATACATATATTATTAGGGTCTTGTTAGTGTTTAGGAATACGTATGAATCTCTATGTCGGCATTGAGTTTGTGATTTTGTATATGCAAAGAATGATAGATGTCACATCTAATTAAAAAAACATAGAATGATATATTATATAGGTGGCTTTCGCTATGCCATGAGCAACGTCGAGTTTTTTCTAACGTAAACAAAAATATTCAGACGAAGCTAGCATATTTAAAGGAAAAAATTCTGACACTCGAGGATATATTTGATAACAAGAAATATTAAATGAAAATAGAATAATAATATAGAAAGCAAAATGAACAAAAATCTTAATCTCATTTTCCAACAAATCAAACATTGAATGATTAAATTAAAAAAATATATTTTTTAAAAAAAACTTGAGTATATTCAAATTAGCATACCAAATCTGCGACCTAATCAATAAATCGAGATAACCCATTAGAAGGTAAATTGAATAAAACTACATAGCTTAATTATCAAACCAATCTAATGTTAAAGGACAAAACTGAATTTTTTTTTAAGAAATGAAAAAAGACCAGAGTCAACACCCAGCCTTACCTGCCAAGCACACGATCTGGGACATGAGACGGAGATAACAACATAGAAAGGAAAGTGAAAAAAATCATAAAGGTCAATTCTTAACCAATAAGATATTAAATGATGAAAATGAAAAAAAAATCAATTTTAAAAAATGACCTAAAAAGGATTAAAATCAACTCAGTCTAATCTTCCAAACTCGTAAGTGAGGTCATGATTATCCTATAAAAATCAAATATAGAAAAATCACAAAGTTAAATTCTCAATCAACCAAATAATAAGGGACAAAATTGAGAAAAAAAATTAATAAAAAAAGATCCAAAACAAAATAAATAATAATAAGAAGAATGAGGATCAAATTAATTTGACATAAAAAGAAAGATCTTAATGCGTCGCTTCCATTGCCACCGTGAAAGTAGGCGTTTGGTTACTGGAGCCTCCTCGCTCGCTGCCTAGACAGCATAAACATCCCCCACTTGTTGGCACACGTGTTGCACACGCCACCTAACCTTTTCATCTCATTTACTCTAGCCCGATACTTGTTCTAGTTTAAATTTTGGTCCTTTAACATTGAATTGTTTTAAATAGCCTAATTGTGTTTTATTTTGCAAAACTGAGCATCAACTAATCACTAGAAATCTCCCTTCTCAATACTACAAGATCCTTGTATCAAGGCAAAAAAAAACAAAAAAAAAATCAAATCCCATGTCGCGGGGTGCGCGGCGTCGCGGCGAATATTCCACTTTAAAAAATCTGGGAAGTGTGTATGGTATCTATCTGGCAAATGTGGGGAGACAAGAAAATATTGTCTTTTGTTGGTAGAAAATGGAATGGGAGTCGCCACCTAGTATTTTGGTCACTAGGAACCCTAACTGGTCTCAGAGATCGGGTACGGGGACTGGTTGCGTAAAGGGAAGGTATTAGCACCCCAAATACGCCCTACCTAAGGTAAGCCGCATTGTTCATTTGTCCGATAAAATTCAAGGTCTCGTTGTGTTTCCTAGTTGTTGGACCGTCTATGGTTCAAGAAAAGTCCTCCTTAATAAGGAGGTCCTTATCTTATCGGGTAAAACCTAACCGTTCTAACGTCTATGTATGTTGGTCCGTCTATGGTTCAAAGAAAAGTCCTCCTCAATAAGGAGGTCCTTATCTTATCGGGTAGAACCTAACCGTTCTAATGTCTATATATAAAAAAACCCATACTTTTAATATCGGGAATATGTTTTATGTTTAAATTCATAATCCCATATACTAAAATAAGACAAAAAGATTTTTTAGAATTTTTGAAATATTGGCCTAGTTCTCATGACTTAAATAAACCGGTTATAAAAGCCAAAATGCATGCTAATACATATATTGTTTTGAAATTTTCTTTGTCGTATAAAAAATATGATGTTATAATATGTATATATATATATTGGAGAGACTAGGCCGTATGCATGAAAACAAAACATTTTTTTAAATTATTTTAAATTTTTTTTTATGTCTTGACGAAAACCGGTATTTGAATACCGGATTTGTATCTTTACAGTATAAAAATACAAACCGATATTGATCAAAATACGGTAATAAACTTGCAAAAAATCACATATTTTTTGGAATAATTTTCGAAGGAATTAATTAATTTTTCTATATATATATATCTAGATATAAATAATACAAAACACAATACAATACATAGTACATAACTTATAATTGGGTGGGCCGGGCCGGCCCAACGAACCGGGGCCGGACTCGGCCCCAAAATGTGTTGGGCCGATCTCGGGCCAAGAGGTATTGGGTCGATCTCGGCCCAAACAAACTCTATTTTATCATGGGCCGGATCCGTCCGGCCAACGAGGCTGGGCTAGGATCACCCGCCCACGAAGGAAACCCATATTGCTGGGCGGAACCAATCTGGCCCAAGATAATTAAAAACAACGGGGGAATTATTTCCCCCTTCCCGCATGCGAACGCTCGTTCGTTACGCATGCAGGAGAAGAATCAAATATTGCTTAAAGAGGGGGGAGAAGAGCACCTGGCGTGGAGGAGGCGGTGCGTTGCTGGTATGCCGGCGGTGCTGCGGTGGAAGCTGGTGGTGCTGCTGTGGAGGCCGGTGGTGCTTCTGTGGAGGCCGGTGGTCTTCTTTGTGGAGGCCGGTTCCGGCTGGAAGAAAGAGGAGCGGATTCCTGCAGAGGAGAAGGCAAGCTCTCGAGGTGAAGCCGTGGGTGTGGACGAGGAAGGAGGACTGGCTGTTGAGGAGATGATGGGGACGGCTCTGTGGTGGAGGAACTCGGCTGTTATGGGGTTCTCCGGTGTGGCTGGCGGGCCGGAAGGGAAATGGTGCTTGTGGGAGCTGGTGTTGGGCGGGGAAAAAAAGGAAAGGAAAAGAGGGAGCGTGCAGGCGGGAAAAAATGGAAACTCACCCCTCTCCTTCGGGTGCAGGGGAGAAGAAGAAAGTCCCAAAGGGCTGGGGACCGTGGGTCTAGGAGGGTTGGCGGAGCAGAGGGAGAAGAAGCTGGAAAAAGAAAATTGGTTGCAGGAAAACGGGCGAAAAAAGCTTATTTTGTGCCGATTTTGAGCTCTATTTCTCCAACCGTCGACCATGAAAATTCCTTCTATTTATAGGGATAGAAAGAGGGTAATCTTGTCTTCAACAGGAAAAAAAGTCTCAGCCCTTGATTCGACTAGATCAATCCAAACCGTCGGTTCAAAGTGTGCACCTCGAACCGCCAAATTTGCAGACGCCCGAGGTCCATGTTTTGGCCCAATAAACGGAGCCGTTCCAAACCTTTTCGACCCGACCGGACCACTCCCGGATAAAGGAGTTACAGGTGAACATTTTGGTGCATGCTTTGTCGGATTTGGGGGCCAAACGAGGAAGAAAACACGTACGGAAGTCGGCCACTCGGGCAGCTTGGTGGGGAAGAAAATGAACAGTACCGGGCGACGCGTCGTCCGATTCCTGCCCCTTTTTAAGTTTCAAAACAGCCCCTCAATCATTTTTTGTTTTTCAATTGCATCCCCGCCAATTTCGGTCTCCATCCCTCTTGTTGGCCGCGTTTTTCACTTTAGTCCTTGGTCTCTGATTTATGCAATTGAGCCCTTAATTGATCAATAAACTTCCAATTTCTTCAATTAGACCCCTGAATCAATTAATTCCAGCCCCCCTACTTGCGCGCCTTCTCCAATTTGGTCCCTGGTTTGGATTTCTTCAATTAAGTCCCTAATTGGCCCTTAAACTTCAATATTTATGCAATTAAGCCCCTGATTTGCCCTAATAAATTCCTAAAAAATATATTTTGGCCCCTATAAAATATATTTCTTCTAATTAAAGCCCAAATTGACTTAAAAATCAATTTTTCTTGCAATCAAATCCCCTATAAAATCATTTAAAAATCCAATTAAATCCAAAAACATCCAAATTTGGGCTTTTCTCCTCAAATTTCAAAATTTTCTTCTCAACAGGGCTCTTCTCCTTCAAGAATATACTGTCAAAAATCCAATCTTTGTATTTTTAACCTCCTTGACCGATTTTTCTGACCATTTGCTGAGCGCTTCTGCCTCCTGTTATTTTTCTAACCTCCTTTGGCTATTTATTTTATTTCATTTATTTGGGGACCCAAATATGGGTTACAACAGATGCCCCCTCTTTATAAAGTTTACGGAGCGAGAGGTTACTGCGCGTAAGTTTTATAAAGATAAACCAAAACCGAGCTCCCGAAACTGATTTAGTCGGAGCTCGATTGCTCTGAAACTGTCCTTACAACAATCCTCCTTAACCCAAAAACTATGATAAAAAATTAGTCATCTCGAGATCCCTTCTGGTGATTTCCTTTAACCCCAAAAACTTGGAATCTCATCTGGCGATTCCTTTACCCATAACCAAATACAAAAACGCGTATGTGGTCTCATTATGACGGGTGACCTGCCCGAATGGGAAAAGGAAAGAGCGGTCTCATTATTATGGGTGACCTACCCAGGGGGAAGAATGGCCTCATTATTATGGGTGACCTACCCAGGTAAAAAAAAGATGAAGAATGGTCTCATTGTATGGGTGACCTACCCAAGAAAAATGATGGTCTCATTGTATGGGTGACGAACCCAAGAAAATGATGGTCTCATTGTATGGGTGACGAACCCAAGAAAATGATGGTCTCATTGTATGGGTGATGAACCCAAGAAAATGATGGTCTCATTGTATGGGTGACGAACCCAAGAAAAATGATGGTCTCATTGTATGGGTGACCTACCCAAGAAAAATAATGGTCTCATTGTATGGGTGACCTACCCAAGGAAAATAATGGTCTCATTGTATGGGTGACCTACCCAAGAAAAATGATGGTCTCATTGTATGGGTGACCTACCCAAGAAAAATAATGGTCTCATTGTATGGGTGACCTACCCAAGGAAAATAATGGTCTCATTGTATGGGTGACCTACCCAAGAAAAATGATGGTCTCATTGTATGGGTGACCTACCCAAGAAAAATAATGGTCTCATTGTATGGGTGACCTACCCAAGAGGAAGAATTCTTAGTAAACTCCATGCTTTTCTAAGAAACGGTTTCAATACGAGGTCCCTTCTAGCGACCTTCCTTGATGAATGTCGAAGTACAAAATCCTTTCGGTGATCTCAAATAACTTGAAATCCCATCTCGGCGATTTCTTTTTACCGAATGCTATCGATGTCGTTCTTCCTGCTGGCATGGTTTGAAAACCATTATCTTCTCTTCTTGTTGTTTTAGAATCAACTCAATGATTCTTTCTTCGTCCATAATCTTGTTGGAATGCGTTAAGATCTCCTTCTGTAACGATCCACAAAAAAACAATACATGCAATGATTTATGATTAGATGCAATGCATGCATTCGTACCTGGTTTTGAAACATAGGCCCCATCCTCTTCTTCTAGTTCATGAGACTCCCTCTTAACATGAACTTTACTTTTGAAGTCGTATCTTGAATTCATCTCTCGTGTTGCCTATCATATTCTTGGAGAAGAAGTCTTTGACTTTCTTCAAGTAGTCCTTTTCTCAAAATGTATGACTTGTATTTGCCTCTTTGTCATGCTTTTGTCAAATGCTTTAGCTTGATTTTCAAAACTATGGGCTTCCCACCAATTTTAAACATGTAAAACTTTCAAAAAAACAACTTGTTTTGCCCCCAGTGTAGGGGTGTGATCCTAGTCTGGGCTTTTATAAAGAAGAAATTCATTCAGCCAAAGATAAACTTTTTTAGTGCGTGAAGGGATAATGATGATTTTTTTTCAAAATGCACATTGTTATGGTTGATAAGGACAATTACAGATGATTATAAAGTGACCACTTAATCATTTATCCATTCATTACGCTATCGAGGTAGGGATGTACTTTAGGGTTAGCTTTTCTTAAATTTCATATTAAACCATTTTATGATATAACCACTCAAACTTGTTCAAAAAGTGCATAATCTCATCATTTATTAAAAAAGGTAGGCTCAAAGACAAACATAAAATCGGGCTGAAAACATGAGCCCTGATTGCTAAATAGAGAAAATAAAAGAAATGACATAAGCAAATGACAAAAACATGCTAAGGCAAATAAAGTTGTTTTACATTTTGGAAACTACGAGAAGTTCTTGGGTCAACCCGTTCGGAAAGTCAACCGAGGCAATGCTTCATCTTCCTTCCCCACTTGCGTTTCCTTGTCTTCTCCTTCGATCTCGCCTTCTTCATTATTGACGATTCTTGACCAAGGTTTTCCAACCCTTTATCCCCTATTACTTTTGTCATGACCAGGCAATGGATTTGAATTGATATTGGGTGTGTCTTCAAACGACACCCATCCTATCTTGATGAGCTTCAACAACATGTTCTTGAAAGCGTAGCACGTTTCAAGACAATGTCCGGGAATACCAAACATGGTACTTGCAAGTCAACTCGGGCTTATACCAGATGGGGAATGGTGGTTGTAGTGGTAATGTAGGGATAGGAGCTATTTGTCCAATGCTCGGTAGTTTGGCATACATTTCCTTCAAAGGCATGGGTAATGGCGGTAGTTGTTCTGCAATGTACCTTGTATTTGGTCTTTGGTAGTTGTTTTGGTTGTTTGACTGGTTATTTGCTCGATTAGAGGAAAATGGTTTGTTAAAGTTTATGTGGGCAACATGAGAGGTAGGTATTTGTGGGTTGAGTGAATCCACTATATTGCCCTTGGACCCACCTTCAAAGTCGTAAATGTGACCTTCCATTTTTCTTCCAATAAAACCCTTCACCTCCAATGGCTCAACTATACGTCCAGCTTTAATCCCTTGCTCTATTCTTTCAACTATGCGTACCGCATCGTAGAAATGCTTTGAGATGAGCTACCCATTAGGTGCTCATAATATGGTGCTTTAAAGGTATTGGCAAACAAGGTCACCATCTCCGTTTCTATCAAAGGGGGGTTGGACATGCATTGCCTCATCCCTCCACCTTTGCGCATAGGCCCTTACCGACTCTTGGCTCCTTTTCTCTATTGACATTAGACTTGTTCGATCGGGAGCGATTTCCATGTTAAACTTGTACTGCTTAAGGAAAGCCTCCATCAAGTCTCTCCAGCTCCCGATCCCGACACTTTGTCTAACCTCATGTACCAGCTCAAAGCGGATCCTGTTAGGCTATCTTGAAAGAAATAGATTAGCAATTTATCGTTATGGATTACTTCCGCCATTTTGTTGCGTAGGATCGAAGGTGAGTGTTTGGGCATTCCAAACCGGTATACTTAATGAATTCTGGTATCCGGAAATCTTTTGGCACCGCAATGTTTGGTACCAAGCATACTTCGGATGCTCGTATAGGGTCAAACCAGTCATTACCCTCAACTGCCCTTAATCTTTCTTCCAAAGCAAACGGCTTGTCTTGGTCCATCAAACTAGGAGACCTATTATCCGGGATTCCCTCCTTTGTTAAGTCCACGAGTGATTGGAGCGTGAGTTGGCTGGATAGGGGTGATAGGCACAAAATGTTGTTCATTGGCCGAGTTTGCCCCCTGGTTTTGAGATGCTTGAGGGATGTGAGCTGCTGGCGCTCCTTCAAGCTGTTGTGCTGATGTTCCCTCCCCATTCTTAGCTCTTAGAAGCTGCTCAAGTAAGTCGGTTAGCCGAGAAACTTCATTCTTTACGGACTCCAACTCGGTCTGATAATGTGACTCTAAGTGAGCTCTCTCTTCGTTCTCCATTCTCGATCTAGACCGGGTGTTGTGGATTTTGGATGTGGGACCTATGTTTCACGATCTGGCGTGCATATGATAAATTAAAAACAAATGCGTGATGAAAATATGATGCTCGTGCAAATGTACGTAAGATACACATCCTAAGGACAAGCTCTATTTATTAAGTGAGAATGGGTAGGTTTTTCTATCTAGTCTCGAAGGGTCTCATATCCGCCCGTGACGATCTTCGTAAAGACGGTATGGGGGCGTTGCAAGGAACAGTTAAGGTAAGTATACCCACCATTACCAAGCGAGGCACTCGGATATGAGTTGGGTGTTTCACGCATCCGAACCCCGACCAATAGTCATAGGGCGGATCGCTAATTCCCCACCTAACTTAAAGCTTGTGTGTGCTTTTCAAAATCAAAGTATGTGATGCATGTGACAGTTCTATACAAATGCATGAACAATATGTGTAAAAATATTTAAAGCATATAAGCAAATAACAAAAAGAAAAGACATATTAACAATAAACACTTGAAAACAAAAAACAAATCGAGACAAAAACAAAGCTTAGTCCACAAGGTCCCCGGTGGAGTCGCCATTCTGTCGCGGGGTGCGCGGCGTCGCGGCGAATATTCCACTTTAAAAAATCTGGGAAGTGTGTATGGTATCTATCTCGCAAATGTGGGGAGACAAGAAAATATTGTCTTTTGTTGGTAGAAAATGGAATGGGAGTCGCCACCTAGTATTTTGGTCACTAGGAACCCTAACTGGTCTCGAGAGATCGGGTACGGGGACTTGGTTGCGTAAAGGGAAGGTATTAGCACCCCAAATACGCCCTACCTAAGGTAAGCTGCATTGTTCATTTGTCTGATAAAATTCAAGGTCTCGTTGTGTTTCCTAGTTGTTGGACCGTCTATGGTTCAAGAAAAGTCCTCCTTAATAAGGAGGTCCTTATCTTATCGGGTAAAACCTAACCGTTCTAACGTCTATGTATGTTGGTCCGTCTATGGTTCAAAGAAAAGTCCTCCTCAATAAGGAGGTCCTTATCTTATCGGGTAGAACCTAACCGTTCTAATGTCTATATATAAAAAAACCCATACTTTTAATATCAGGAATATGTTTTATGTTTAAATTCATAATCCCATATACTAAAATAAGACAAAAAGATTTTTTTAGAATTTTTGAAATATTGGCCTAGTTCTCATGACTTAAATAAACCGGTTATAAAAGCCAAAATGCATGCTAATACATATATTGTTTTGAAATTTTCTTTGTCGTATAAAAAATATGATGTTATAATATGTATATATATATATTGGAGAGACTAGGCCGTATGCATGAAAACAAAACATTTTTTTAAATTTTTTTAAATTTTTTTTTATGTCTTGACGAAAACCGGGTATTTGAATACCGGATTTGTATCTTTACAGTATAAAAATACAAACCGATATTGATCAAAATACAGTAATAAACTTGCAAAAAATCACATATTTTTTGGAATAATTTTCGAAGGAATTAATTAATTTTTCTATATATATATATCTAGATATAAATAATACAAAACACAATACAATACATAGTACATAACTTATAATTGGGCTGGGCTGGGCCGGCCCAACGAACTGGGCCGGACTCAGCCCCAAAATGTGTTGGGCCGATCTCGGGCCAAGAGGTATTGGGTCGATCTCGGCCCAAACAAACTCTATTTTATCATGGGCCGGATCCAGTCCGCCAACGGGCCGGGCTAGGATCGTCCGGCCCACGAAGGAAACCCATATTCTTGGCCGAACCAATCGGCCCAAGCATAATTAAAAAACAACGGGGGAATTATTTCCCCCCTTCCCGCATGCGAACGCCGTTCGTTCGTTCGCATGCGGGAGAAGAATCAAATATTGCTTAAAGAGGGGGGAGAAGAGCACCTGGCGTGGAGGAGGCGGTGCGTTGCTTTGGTATGCCGGCGGTCTTGCGGTGGAAGCCGGTGGTGGTCTTCTGTGGAGGCCGGTGGTGCTTCTTGTGGAGGCCGGGTGGTGCTTCTTGTGGAGGCCGGTTCCGTCTGGAAGAAAGAGGAGCGGATTCTGCAGAGGAGAAGGCAAGCTCTCGGCTGAAGTTGTGGGTGTGACGAGGAAGGAGGACTGGCTGTTGAGGAGATGATGGGGACGGCTCTGTGGTGGAGGAACTCGGCTGCTGTTATGGGGTTCTCCAGGTGTGGCTGGCGGCTGGAAGGGAAATGGTGCTGTGGGAGCTGGTGTTGGGCAGGAAAAAAGGAAAGGAAAAGAGGGAGCGTGCTGGGCAGGAAAAAATGGAAACTCACCCCTCTCCTTCGGGTGCAGGGGAGAAGAAGAAAGTCCCAAAGGGCTGGGGACCGTGGGTCTAGGAGGGTTGGCGGAGCAGAGGGAGAAGAAGCTGGAAAAAGAAAATTGGTTGCAGGAAAACTGGGCAGAAAAAGCTTATTTTGTGCCGATTTTGAGCTCTATTTCTCCAACCGTCTGACCATGAAAATTCCTTCTATTTATAGGGATAGAAAGAGGGTAATCTTGTCTTCAACAGGAAAAAAAGTCTCAGCCCTTGATTCGACTAGATCAATCCAAACCGTCGGTTCAAAGTGTGCACCTCGAACTGCCAAATTTGCAGACTGCCCGAGGTCCATGTTTTGGCCCAATAAACGGAGCCGTTCCAAACCTTTTCGACCCGACCGGACCACTCCCCGGGATAAAGGAGTTACGGGTGAACATTTTGGTGCATGCTTTGTCGGATTTGGGGGCCAAACGAGGAAGAAAACACGTCCGGAAGTCGGCCACTCGGGCAGCTTGGTGGGGAAGAAAATGAACGATGCGGGCGACGCGTCGTCTGATTCCCCGCCCCTTTTTAAGTTTCAAAACAGCCCCTCAATCATTTTTTGTTTTTCAATTGCATCCCCGCCAATTTCGGTCTCCATCCCTCTTGTTGGCCGCGTTTTTCACTTTAGTCCTTGGTCTCGATTTATGCAATTGAGCCCTTAATTGATCAATAAACTTCCAATTTCTTCAATTAGACCCCCGAATCAATTAATTCCAGCCCCCCTACTTGCGCGCCTTCTCCAATTTGGTCCCTGGTTTCGGATTTCTTCAATTAAGTCCCTAATTGGCCCTTAAACTTCAATATTTATGCAATTAAGCCCCCGATTTGCCCTAATAAATTCCTAAAAAATATATTTTGGCCCCTATAAAATATATTTCTTCTAATTAAAGCCCAAATTGACTTAAAAATCAATTTTTCTTGCAATCAAATCCCCTATAAAATCATTTAAAAATCCAATTAAATCCAAAAACATCCAAATTTGGGCTTTTCTCCTCAAATTTCAAAATTTTCTTCTCAACGGGGCTCTTCTCCTTCAAGAATATACTGTCAAAAATCCAATCTTTGTATTTTTAACCTCCTTGACCGATTTTTCCGACCATTTGCTTGAGCGCTTCGCCTCCTGTTATTTTTCTAACCTCCTTTGGCTATTTATTTTATTTCATTTATTTGGGGACCCAAATATGGGTTACAACATCCCAAATGAAGCTAAATGTGGAGATCACATTGAAAAATAAAAGGTTCAAGGATCAAATTGTAAAAAAGACCTTGAATCCCCCTTGATCGTGCAAAAAAGTCCCTAAAATTCAAAAAAAAAGGGCTGAGCATTCCTTCAACCTTTTAACTCAATCTTTGAAACTTTAATTGTTTTAAATTAATAAAATTAAATTCTGTTTTGTAAAATTAAGAATTAATCAAGCAACAAAATATTTCTTCAACATCTTGGGACTCCCATACACACATATGGAAAACAAATCATCAAGACTAATTGCAAATCAAAGCAATGTCAAGGAACCAAATAAGAAGAAAAGGAAATTGAGGAACTAAAATGTAAAAAACCCTAGGACTAAAAAAAAAGAGATCCAGTATTCGAATAAATAGTGTATCTGCTCACATGCCACAATACATCCCTTCAACCTCTTAATTTGATCGCCAAAGCTCTAGTTATTTTAAATTAATGAAATTAAAATTTATTTTGCAAAACTGATAATTAAAAAGCCACGTAGGTAGGAAAAGAAATTGAAGAACTAAAACATAAAAAATCCTAAGAACTTAAAAATAATAGATCAGATACAATGAATCTCCTCACATACCATCGGACATTACTATTGCCTCTTTGTTTATATATATATATATATATATATATATATATATATATATATATATATTATTATTATTATTATTATTATTATTATTGTTTGTGTACACGCACACTTTTCATTTCATTTCAATATATGATATTTAACAGTTACATGTACTGTCAACATAAAGAAGGGAGTGAAAGAAATAGAGTGTTGGCTTCCACTTCACAACAAAATAGCATCAATAACCTTATTTTAGCAAAAAAATATAATATATATTCTTATCAAAACTATGAAAATAATTATGGTTAATATCATTCCTTCAAGAACAGAAAGCTAAGTGTTGTCTTCATCCCAAGTGATTTGTTTTAGGATTCAGCCCATATATCAATTTTACTCTAATTTAGATTAGTTAATTAATTAATATCTACACCAAGATTCAACCCTTTTGAATTGCTTTAATTAAGCGAGTGAGAAGTACTCCCAGATGTCAGTATTAGAGTGGTTTAATTAGCATAATACGTAATCTCCATTAATATTATTAGAAAATATTTCACAGCGTGCATGCATGGTAGCTATTATTAATGTTTGCTTTCAAAATAGCGTTTTACTTGAAAAAATATTAATTTATTATTTTTTTATAATTTTAATATATTAATAGTAAAAATTAAAAATAAATTATTTAAATATATTTTCAAATAAAAAAAGGCCGACAACGATTAAACAATCAAGACTTTTGAAAATCATAGCGGTAGCTTTGGCTATACAATATTCTGGTTAGTGATTTTCTCACTTTATTTCTTCACGTGGTACAAATGGAAGGGGTCAAGGTCCATGCAGTCCCTATCAAGATATCGTATCAATTCTAGAAAAGGTGACCAAAGGAAAAAATAATAATAATAAATAGAGAAATGGACGTAGATCTATTAGTAAAATTAATCCTGGGTTGACTGATTGAAGGTATTGAAGCTTCCTAGAAACTATGATCAAATAATTTGTTTGAAAGAATGCGATTTTTACAGGTAAGTTTTTCATACTCGTAAGAGTTCAAATAATATTATCAATTTTGTAACACTTATGATTAATTTAATATGTTGTGTTTGTTGATCTCTTAATCAGTGACTGTAAATTGCAGGATATAACAAGAAAAAGAAAAGAAAAAGGTTTTTTTTTTTTAAAAAAAAACATCACTTTTCTGATAAAATTTTGAAAAAATAGCAGAGTAGTTCACTTGGAGATTTTGACGGGGGAGAATGAAGATAAAGATGGCAAGTACTTAATGATCAGTACAACAATATTGATGCATTGCTACTTGCATACTAAATGTTGGCTAGGTAAACGTTGCATACTAAGAGGAGTAGATAGGGGAGGGCTTCAATTGGTAGAAAAAAACTCACAAACCCTCGGGTTATCCTTGCACACTACTAGAAAATTGATAAATATAAATAGAAATATAGAGGAAATATTTTTGTTGGTAAATTGCCGATGAATTTTACCGATGAAAATATTCGCTTGGTATTTACCGAGAGAATTACAGCGGGATAAAAAATTAAAACAAAGTAAAAAAACGATAATGTGCCATTTTACCAATGGAATTACCGATGGAATAAATTCCATCGGTAAAATCCGTCGGTAACTTCATTAGTAACCTGTGAATACTGTTCATCATGTCAATTACAAAGGAAATCACCAACGGAAAATTCCATCTGTATTTTCCAGAGAGCTCTGAAACTGTTCACTTTCCAATTGCACTGTTAATTACTATTCTTTACAGGCAAAATTATCGACGGATTGAAAAGTCGTTCATGTTATTTGGTGGTTTTTTGAAAAATTCTGATTTAATTAAAATCTTAAATTAAATATTACAGACGGAATCACCGACAGATTGAAAAGTCGTCGGTGATATTTAGAGGTTTTTGAAAATTTTTGATTAAACTGAAAATTTAAATTAAATATTACAGACAGAATCACCGACGAAATGATTAAAAATATTAATATTTAATTATCCACCGGTAAAATTATCGGTAAAACGCCCCAATAAAAAGCCTATGATCCCTAATTTCACAACAGACGGGGCTCCTTTTTTCTTCTTCTTCCCCATATGTAAAAAGCACCAATATCCATTTCTTTCTCTTCTGTTCTCTCGTCTACTCCTTCTCTTCTCCTCCATGCTTAGGTATGTATTCTTCTCATTTCTTCTTTTTTCTTAGTCTTTTTTTAATTAATACTCTTTATGATTTTTTTTCTTTTCTTAACTTCACTTGCAACTACATTAAGGTAAAAAACATCAATATCCATTTTTCTTTTTTCTTCTTTTTTCATGTTTTTTTTTCACTATATTTGTTTTTTATTTTTTTTCTAATTGTTTTTGTTCTTAATAATTGTATGAATATTGTTGTAGGAATTTTTTTCATATGATTTTCTTCTTCTTTTTTCCAAGCATTTTGAGTATTATAGAGTGTTGATTTATATTAATTTAATTATTTTATATTTTTTTAAAATGGATTTTTTAAAAATATTTTTAAATAATTACCAACGGAATTACTTAAGGTATTTTTCCATGAGAAATACCGACGGAATGAAGCGGATATTTTTTTTTGCACGCCTTTTCCGTTAGTAAATTCATTAGTAATAATATTTTTTTATTACTGACGGATAAAAAATTATCGACGAAAGATTCACCGACAGAGTATTTCCGTCGGTGATTTCGTTGGTAAATTAATTACCAACGGAATGATAGTACAAATACAGAAGGAAAATTCCATCGGTAAATCTAAAGATTGTGGTAGTTGAAGAAGTAGAAAAAAGAATAAATATAGTGATAATTTGATTCTTGATCCCTACAGTAAATAGGAGAGAAAATAGAATTTGTTTCTTCATCTTAAAAAAAAGGAGAAATTAACTATGACACGTTCACTAAAAAATCCTTTTGTAGCAAATTATTTATTAAAAAAAAAAAATAAACTTAACACAAAGGCCAAAAAAAATAGTAACGTGGTCCCAGGCATCCACCATTACACCCATAATGATCGGTTATACTATTGTTATCCATAATGGGAAGGAGCATTTACCTATTTATATAACAGATCGTATGGTAGGTCATAAATTAGGAGAATTTGCACCTACTCTCAATTTCCAGGGACATGCAAAAAATAATAATAAATCTCATCGTTAATTCCTTAATAATTAATAAATATTAGAATTTTAAAAGAAAAATATAGATGCTTATCGTTCATTATTAGTTTATTGTTTATATTTTCTTTTATATTTTATTCAATTTTAAGAGTAAGAATTAAGAGTAAAAGTAAGAGGTAAAGTAAACCCAATGATAAAGAAGAGGAAAAAAACCATATGAAGCATCCGCTTTAGGGTTATGGGTTAATGATAGGAATTGAACCTGCGCATGATGGATTCACAATCCACTGCCTTGATCCATTTGACTACCCGTGCATGGTGGATTCACAATCCACTACCTTGATCCATTTGACTACATCCACCCCTAATATTCTATTTACAAATTACCAAGGTGTATATATATATATATATAAGTCTTATAAGAAAGAAATACAAAAGAAAAAAGAAACAAAAAAAAATTAATTTAGGAGCAATGCCAACCGATAGAACAAAAATTTGGCAATTGCTCCTTTTCTTTTTTTTCTTTTCAAAAGCCCGTACACACTAAAGATAAAAGTCTTATCCATTTACAAAAGTTTTATCCATTTGTAGATGAAACTTTGACAACAACTAGGTCTAGAGAGAAATTATGGGCATTATGATCATGCATAATAACTTTCATACTAAGGTTAACACGGTTAATAATATTAGCCCAAGTATTAATTATATAATCTTGATTATCAACTATAGATTGGTTGAAATTAAAACCATTTAGATTGAAAGTCATAATGCTAATACCTAAAACGGTGAACTAGATACCTATTATAGACCAAACAACTAAGAAGAAAAGTAAAGAAAGAAATTTGTTAAAACTAGCATGTTGGAAGATCAATTGGTCAAAATAACCATGAACGGCTATGATATTATAAGTTTCTTCCTCTTGACCAAATTTATAACCTTCATTAGCGGATTTATTTTCTGTGGTTTCCCTGATTAAATTAGAGGTTACCAAAAAACTATGCATAACACTGAATAGGGAGCTGGATATTAATATTAATATTTTTATGTGTTAATGTTAAAAATAAAAAACAAGTCGGAAAAAGAATTGATTAAAAACAACCCGACAAGATAATATATACTAAACGCATATTAAACAATCAACAATTTTGAAAATCATAGCAGTAGCTTTGGCTATACAATATTCTGGTTAGTGATTTTCTCACTTTATTTCTTCACGTGGTAAAAATGGAAGGAGTCAAGGTCCATGCAATCCCTATCATGATATCGTATCAATTCTAGAAAAGGTGACCAAAGGAAAATAAAAATAAAAATAAATAGAGAAATGGACGTAGATCTATTAGTAAAATCAATCCTGGGTTGACTAATTGAAGGTATTGAAGCTTCCTAGAAACTATGATCAAATAATTAGTTTGAAAGAATGCGATTTTTACAGGTAAGTTTTTCATACTCGTAAGAGTTCAAATCATATTATTTTAAGAGTATTTGAGTTTAAAAAATATTATCAATACAGTCTCTCAATTCTGTAACATTCATGATTAATTTAATATATTGTGATTGTTGATCTCTTAATCAGTGATTGTAAATTGCCGGATATAACAAGAAAAAGAAAAGAAATTTTTTTTTAAAATCACTTTTCTAATAATGTTTTTTTTAAAATAGCAGAGTCTCAAAATCTTGAACTCAAATATGGTATTGCTTGTACAGGGAATAGGAGAGGCGAGTTATGGATAAAAGAAATAATTTATTAAGAAGAATAAATAAACTTAACACAAAGACCAAAAAAATTTAATAATAACGTGGTCCTAAGCATCTATTATTATACCCATAATGATAGGTCATATTATTGCTATCCATAATGAGAAAGAGCATTTACCTATTTATATAATAGTTCGTATGGTGGGTCATAAATTAATAAAATTTGCACCTACTCTCTACTCTCAATTTTCAGGGACATGCAAAAAATAATAATAAATCTCGTCATTAATTTCTTACTAATTAATAAATATTATAATTTGAAAAGGAAAATATAGATGCTTATCATTCATTATTAGTTCATTATTTATATTTTTTTATATATTTTATTCAATTTTAAGAATAAAAATTAATATTAAGAGTACGAGGTAAAGAAAACTTTATGATAAAGAAGAAGAAAAACCCATATAAAGCATCCGCTTCAGGGTTATGGGTGAATGACGCGAATTGAACCAACGCGTATTGAATTTACAATCCACTGACTTCATCCACTTGGTTACATCCACCCCTAATACTCTATTTACAAATTCAAGATTTGAATTTCTAACTTTTAATATTTGATTTGACTTTTTTTATTTTTATAAGTCTTATAAGAAAGAAATACAAAAGTGAAAAAAACAAAGAAATTTTATTGTAGGAGCAATGCCAAACCTCTTGATAAAACAAGAAATTAGTGATTGTTTTTTTTTTTTTCAAAAGCTCGTACAAACTAGGACAAAAGTCTTATCCATGTGTAGATAGAACTTTGACAACAACTAGGTCTAGAGGGACATTATGGGTATTACATTCATGCATACTTTTCATACCAAGGTTAGCACAGTTGATAATATTAGTCCATGCATTAATTACACAACCTTGACTATAAATTATAAATTGGTTGAAATTAAAATCATTTAGATTGAAAGTCATAGTTCTAATACCTAAAGTAGCACACTAGATTCATTAACGGATTTATTTATGTGGTTTCCTTGATCAAACTAGAGATTACCAAAGAATCATGCATAGCACTGAACAGGAGCCGTTGAATACATTAATATTAATATTTTTATTTGTTAATGATAAAAATAAAAATTAAATCTAAAAAAATTAAATATATTTTGAAGAAAAAAAACCCGACAAGATAGTACTAAATACAGATCAAACAATCTAGACTTTTGAAAGTCATAGTAGTAGCTTTGGCTATACAATATTCTGGTTAGTGATTTATTTCTTTACGTGATAAAAATGGAAGTAGTCAAGGTCCCTGCAATCCCTATCACGATATCGTATCAATTCTGGAAAAAGGTGGCCAAAGGAAAAAATAATAATAATAAATAGAGAAATGGACGTAGATCTATTAGTAAAATTAATCCTGGGTTGACTGATTGAAGGTGTTGAAGCTTCCTAGAAACTATGATCAAATAATTAGTTTGAAAGAGTGCGATTTTTACAGGTAGTAAGTTTTTCATACTCGTAAGAGTTCAAATCATATTATTTTAAGAGTATTTGAGTTTAAAAAATATTATCAATATAATCTCTCAATTTTATAACACTCATAATTTTTTTTTATTAACATGGGTATTCGGATCAACTTGCACGCACCTCAACTAATCTCACAGACTCTGAAATTAACAACTTTGTAAGCCTTTTATAATTAGTTTAATATGTTGTGTTTTTTGATCTCTTAATCAGTGATTGTGAATTGCAGGATATAACAAGAAAAAGAAAATTTTGAAAAAATAGCAGTCTCAAAATCTTGAACTCCATGGTATTGCTTGTGCAGAGAACAGAAGGGGAGAGTTGTAGATGAAAGAAATTAGAGAGGATCTCACTTTGAGATTTTGACGGGGAAGAATGAAGATAAAGATGGCAAGTTAAAGATCAATATAACAATGTTGATGCATCGCTACGTACTTGCATACTTTTGAATTAAAGTTGAGTAGAAATAGTAATTAAAATTCAAAATTAATTTGTAAAATAATTAAATAATAATAATAAAAAAAAACAGCTTCTAACCCTAATTTGAGGGTTTTCGGACCTTATCTAGTTACGGTGAGCCAAATTCTTTATAGAAAATTTAATAAAATTTAAAAAATATTAATTTCCCAAAACTTCTTTTTTTAAAAAAAATGCTATTTTCTAAAAACACTTAGAAAAATGCAACTTCTAAAGGCTACTCAGCTCAAGGTCTAATCCTTCCCATTTTCAACACACGTGAAGAGGATATATTTTAATAGAGTTTGCATAAGATTCTTCAAACTCTAACTAACCGAAGACAAAATTATTGTCAAATAGATTTTTCGGTTAAGGAAACACAGATAAGAACAGACTGTTCGGAATACATTCAATTGTGATACTGTATTTTATTACACATGTATGGAGCTCGAACCTATCTTTTATAATAATGTTCGTTAACATGAAAGTATTAAATAAAATGATTGAAAACTACCCAATGAGCAAAGATTTGCCGAATCGTATCGAAATTGTATTTGTTTATATATTTTTATTTTTATTTTTAGTTTTTGAAACTATATTATTGAGTTACGGACAGTTTTGCAAAGGATATCTTGATATCAGATTTCGCAAAAAAACAAGCATACATGAGCAAGTAAAACATGAGCTACTGATCATACAAAAACACAAGGATATTGAAGTTCGAAAGCCCTCTCAGAAACATCTGCCCAAACGAAACCATCTTCTGTCTGTAAAAATGGAGGTGTATTGTTGTTAAAACCACCATCCACACTTTCCACATCAAACCGTGGGGTTCCATGGCGAGGAACTTGACTGGCTTCTTCATTGGCATCACAGGGATCTTCAACTTTGGAATCTTTGCCTGTTAATTCTTGAACGATTGCCCTAAACTCAGTGGCATTGGTTGCTTTAACCATTGTTGGGCTTGAAATGTATTTAATCTTGATTGGTTCTCTCTTGTTCTTGGTGGATTTTTGGCCCTTTTTTGGTTGTTCTTGCTGGGGAAAATACTGTTCCCTAAAGCTGCTCATTTTCTTTGATTCTTGGCGGAAATATGGATAAAAAAGAGAGAGAAAGCAGTTGGTTTTGGTTGTTTTGTGTGTTGATATTGCTCTGCTTTTATAGGGTTTTAGTGAGAAGGACTTGGGCTAAGAGTGTGCTTCCAAGAAGCAGAGATCTAGGCACAAGACAAAATATGGAAAAAACCTGTGGATGCCTGGACAGAGAAGGAAAAGGAAAAAAAAAAAAAAAAGCACTTCAGAGAAGAAGTGACTTCCATGGTTGAGCACTAACTTTCTTCTAAAATGACAGCGAAATTAAAAAACACAACGATTGATACCACCAAATGTAAAACCTATGTTCTCGAATAAATTACACTGGAATACTATTTTCTTGCACTTGTTTTTTCGAAATCTAAATTGATTATGTATACCTGAAAAAAATAACATTTTTAGCAGTTTTTTTTTTTTTTATCAGATTCACTATTATAAATTAATTGACTTTTGACTCTAAACTTGACCTATACCAAGTTGTACATTGAATTTGGTCAGAGTTGACTGAATTAAATTTACTTAACACGAAAAATCAATCTAAAACTTGATCCAACCAATCAAAATTTAAATGCAATTTAATTTGATTATTTTAAAAATAAATTTTAAAATAATATTATTTTAAATTAACTTGTCCAAACCACAACCTAATCTAAGTCATAAACCATGTAGAGTTTTACAACCATAGGGCACCGTTAAAAGTGTTTTTAAGTCTAGATTAATTTACTTAGAATAAAAGTTTTTTTTTCCAGATTTATACCTTAAATATAAATGCAAAGAACAAACTTACTTATCATAAAAAATGTCTCTAGCAATTACGTGCACTCCTCATTTATTTTGTAGCTGTTAATGTTCAGAATTTGTAACTACAAGAAAGTTGGATGGTTATTGATTTGATACCAAAGTATTGATTATGTTTAATGCTTTTTGATTTTTCTTAGTACCATTTTCCCACGTATTATCATTTGTCAAAAATCAACCTCTATCACCTCTGTCCTAATTCTCAGAACCTCTTCTTTATGATAAATAAAAAATAAAACAAAAAGATAGATCAAAATATTTCTTTTTCAAGAGTTAAATTCGAACTTGAGTTAGTGTGTGTGTATATATATATATATTAACAAAAACTAAAACTAAAATTGATGCCAACGGTTCCACTAAGTGATGGGAATCTTAAAATATTTGTTTTAAGTCTCAATATAGTTTTAAAATACAGGTATAGATTAAGGATGCGCGCAATATTTTTTCTCAATTTGATTTAGTGAGTGGTTTGAAACTTTTTTTTGGTTTAATGGGTTGATATATTGGTTTTTTTAGTGTTCTAAGGGTGTTTATAGGGCATTTTATCCTTGAAATGGGTTGAAAAAACAAAAATTTTAGATAAAAAAAACTTGTAGGCTTGGTTTTCCGGCCACCACAGTGGTGACTGGAATTTGGATTGGCAAATGATACGTCGTCTGCTGCAATTAGCAACATGTCGTCTGTTTATTTTTCTAAAAAAAAATAAGGGCAAATAACATAAAAGAAGAAAAATAACATGCCTGGGTGCGCGAGCCCGAGCTTCAAGGCCCACACGCATGAGCTTTTTCTTGTTTATTACTTGTTTTTTCAATTACTATTTTTTTTATGTCTTTTTTAATATTTTTAAATTTATTTTTAATTAGTACCTCTCATATGTCATTTTTTTGGGGCTTATTTAGCTTCTTTTTTTTAAATAGTGATTTTTTAAAACTATATTAGGTGTCTTTATTTTTTCACAAGGTTTGTATGATACATTTGCGATTTCATTTATATATTTAATATAAATTAAATTTATTTTTATAAATTAAAAATATTTATTTTCTTATAATATTTTTTATATGTGCAACCTTACATAATATTTTGCTTTCCTTTTATTTGATAAATTTTATGTGTATGTTAATTTCTATTACAAATTGATTTTAATAAAGAAATTCACTAAACATAATCAGTTAAATGACCCGTGTTGCGCTATTAGATATTTTGATTTATATTTGTCTTTTAATTTTTGCAATTTTATTTTTATCTATTGTCAATTTTTTTCCTATCAAATTATCTCAATCTCATGATTTAGGACGCACGATAAACACATAATCTTGACATATCTCATTTCCAGGTCATGGATTTTGCGTGTTAACCCAGTTTTGCCCAGAGCAATTTTTTTTTCATTTATTTTTTGTTGTTGGTGCCTCATTTTTTTATGGTATTATCAAATTAATCAAAATTTAACTTGAATATCAAATTTCTCTCACTTATTTAAAAACATGATTGTCTTATTTTTTTTTTTAGTTAAAAAAATTTTTGTTCGACCCGCAGTATCACGCAAACCACCAATCTAGTGTACACATACTAGAGTGTTCGCATTGAGTTTGTGTATACTCTAGCTATAAAACCCTATTAATCCAAGACCTAAAAGAAAAAAAAAAAGAATTGACATGATCTAATCTGATAAAAAAACCAAGGGTTGACCTGCAATTTGGATAAAACTCTACGAAAACCCTATTGATTTTTTAAAAAATAATTGATAAAAAGACATCATTTTGATCCTTTAAAAAAAATTAGATTAACCTGATTAATTTGTTTTATTAAAATATTATTATTTTGATCCTTTAACAAATTTAAATTAACTCTACCAACCCATGACTTGAATTTTAATCCTAGTTAATTGCATGTTGTGTTTTAAAACTATGATATATACAATGACACTAGTCACAACAATTCAAAAACATAGAATAATGAGTTATATATAACAACCTAGATTTTTCCACCTTTTTTTTCCAATATATATATATATATATAAAGAGACTGAGAGGAGTAGAGTGCTTGCTTACACTGTGGCAGCAAGCCAGCATCAATTGATTATATAGAAGACCAATTGTTAGACTTTAATGTCAATTTATCATTGTTTAATCAAGATCTATCAATAATCTTATCTGCTCGGTAAACTTTTCCAATATATATCATTATCAAAAGTACAATAATAATAAAACAACAACAACAATAACAAAAATTACCATCACCCCTATAAAAACCTGAAACTTCCTAGCTAGTGATTTACTCTAGAGCGTAGCCCGCCAACTTATACTCTAATTTAATTAATTAATTAACATCTACATCAAGATTCTGTAAGGACTATGGACACCACCTATCTCCACATTGGTATGATATTGTCCACTTTAGGCCTAAGCCCTCATGGATTTGCTCTTGAGTTATACCCAAAAGGCCTCATACCAATGGAGATATTTGTCCATCCTTATATACCCATGATCCTCCCCATTTCTAGCCAATGTGGGACTTTGGTCGTATACCCAACAATCCTCCCCTCGAACAAAGGACCACCGAGCCTCCCCTCAAACCGATCATTCATCCGTCCACTCTCAACCAACCAGGATTCTTCATTCTCTACTTCACCGTGTTGGGGTCGGACACGTCCATGAAGCATCCGGAGAGCACTACCTGACTTGAGAGTTTGCTCTTTCTAGGTCAACTCCTCTTCACCGTGTTGGGATCAGGACACGTCCATGAAGGGAGCACACCGCCTATCCAATAGAGCTGATCCATGGATTACATCGTGATTGGGGGCCCACCACCTTTTGTTCGGCATTATTCCGAGGATTCATCCATCATAGCTAACTCCGGGGCCTGGCTCTGATACCACTTGTAAGGACTATGGACACCACCTATCTCCACATTGGTATGATATTGTCCACTTTAGGCCTAAGCCCTCATGGATTTGCTCTTGAGTTATACCCAAAAGGCCTCATACCAATGGAGATATTTGTCCATCCTTATATACCCATGATCCTCCCCATTTCTAGCCAATGTGGGACTTTGGTCGTATACCCAACAGATTCAACCCTTTTGAATGAATTGCTTTAAATTACTTTTAAAACTTAAAATTAATTTGTGATTAATTGAGTGATAAGGCACTCCCAAACGTCAGTATTGGAGTGATTTGATTAGCAGAGACGTAATCACCACAAAAATATTAAACACTAAAGACTTTTGAAGATCATAGCAGTAGCTTTGTCGATACATTATGGTCAATGATTTTCCCACTTTATTTCTTCACGTGATTCAAATGGAAGTAGTCTTTGGTGGAACTAATTAATAGCTTGCAGTCCCTATCATGATATATATATATATATATATTGGTAGAACTAATTAATAGCTTAATCTTTGGTTGACTAAGTAAAGGTATTGGAGCTTCCTAGAAACTATGATCAAATAATTAGCTTAAAAGAATGCAACTTGTATCATAGCTATTTGATTCCGAGAGGCCCACCTGCTAAAAGCATGAAATGCATGATTTTCTGTGTTTGATATTGTGTTAATTTTTGCTGTTATGATTTGAAAAAAATTATTTTATAAAAAATATTTTTATTTGAAGTTGATTTGATATTTATATTTGTTTAATTAAAAATATGATTGAAATTAAGGTTGAATAAAAAGTAGTTTAATGTGTCTGGTTAAAAATGTTTTTCAAATTGAGGTTATAAAATAATTAAAAAAGACATATATATATATATATATATATATATATATATTGATGGTTTTTAATTTAAATATTGTAGATTTAACTACTCCTATTACATCATGAAATAAATAATAATTTATATAAAATATTTTTTATTGTTCCATTAATCTATCTACAATTCCATCACGTATGAAATACATCCGACAAAGACTACAGTTTCCTTAGTTTTTTAAGTGTGCAATAACATCAGGTAAAATATCATCATGAACAAAATTGGAATTGCGATAAAATTCTGCAAATCTTACGCCATCATGCTATCTCCTTCTAATTTATGTAGTGTCATTGAATAATATTAAATACTAGCTTTTTTTTAAACAAAACACAATTAAAAAAAATTGGATTTTTTTACTGTTCACATTAACAGTGCAAATGAATAAATTCACTGCACTGTTCATGTGAACAGTACAAGTGAATAAAGATTCATTGTGTTTTATATCAACATGCTGCTGCTCTTTCTACGTGAACAGTGTAAAATTGCACTATTCACGTGTTAACTTGTGTGCACGGTGAATTAATTCACTATGCACTGTTCACTTAACAAAAGTGAACAGTGCCAATGAAGTAGCTAAATCTTGCTTCTCTTATAACTGCGTTTCATTGCTATTTTTTGTGGGTTTCATGTTTGAAAAATGTTGGTTTAAACTTTAACCAAACACAATTAATTTTGTGATTTCTTTAAAACGCAGCCCGCTGTTGGGTATACAGACACACCCTTAGAACATGTTTGGGAACGCGGTTCCCAAAAAAATTAATTTTTTTTTTGCTAAAAGTTATTATGGTTTGTACGTTTTGGATCGTTTTGATGTGCTGATGTCAAAAATAATTTTTTAAAAATAAAAAAAATCACTGGCATGTATTTTAGCGCAAAATGTTATTTGAAAAACAACCGCTACCACACTGCCAAGCACCCTCCTAATAAGGTCACGGTTGTTCTTCTAATTTAAAAAAATTAAATTAATTTTATTTTTTTGCTTCAAATTTTATTTTTTTGTTTTTTCAAATTGTTATAATGTGTTGATGTTAAAAATAATTTTTTTTTAAAAAAACATTATTTTGATGTACTTCTGAGATAAAAACACTTTGAAAAGTAACTATTGTCACACTCCCAAACATCCCCTAAAACATCTCAGGGTGCATCTCGTAAACAAACTCAATATTAGTGATGGTGGAAAAAACTATTAAATCTCTTTGATATATATCTTAGTTTAAAGTTTGTATCACAAGTTGGATGAATAACTTGTTAATTTAAAATGACTTCATTTTAATATTGTTTATAAAAGAAATTTAACATAATATTATTTTAATCTTATTTTTAGAGTAAAAATAGATTTTGATAAGGTCAGACTGATCCATTGAATTGATCAAGAAAACTCTCACTTATTTATTTTGAGACCCAACCCAACCCTAGTTAAGTGTTGAATTGAATATATATTAGCAAGTTTTTTTTTCCCTTGTAAAAGTTTAATTTTATTTAAAAAGTTTTGAATTTTAAAAAATTTCCTATTATAAAAAAGGATTAACGTAATCTTTTATTTTTGTAGTGATGATTAATTTAGTATTTTGTGTTCTTAATTTGATCGTCGCAGGAGATAAAAAAAGAAAAAAAAAACATCTAAGGGTCAAATCTCACGTGAATAAAGGTCTGATCCGTCTCATTTTCAACCCATATGACTTGTTAAAAAGTATTTTATGATAAAAGGTTTGCATAATATCATTCCTACTTTACAAATCTTTGAAGTTTTTTTTTTCTCTTTAAATTATCACAGTTAGTAAACTTAATTAGAAAAATAACACAGTAAAATAAAAATTAAATAAATAGCATATCTTATTTCATCATGCTAGTTTCATAAGTGCAAAAAACAAAAATTCATTAATAGTGTTAAGGCCTATTTGAGATTGTGATAGCGGTAGTGGTTCAAAGTGCTTTTCACTTAGAAATACATTAAAATAATTTTTTTATTTTTTAAAAATTATTTTTAACGCCAGCATCTTAAAACAATCCGAAAATATATATATATAAAATATTTTAAGCAAAAAAAATTTAAATTTTTAAAAACGCGATTTGCATCATATTCCAAACATAGCCTTAGTGTCATTGTAAAACTTAAATAAATAGCATATCTTTTTTAATCATGCTAGTTTCATAAGTGCAAAAAACAAAAATTCATTAATAGCTTGTTTGAGATTGTGGTAGTGGTGGCGGTTCAAAGTGTTTTTTTCTTATAAATATATTAAAATAAAATTTTTTTATTTTAAAAAATTATTTTTAATATCAGCATCTCAAAAAAAAAAATAAAAATATAAAAATTATTTCAAATAAAAATAAATTTTTAAATTTTTAAAAATAATCGTATTCCAATAAGAGCCTTAGTTAGTGTCATTGTCGCATCAAATTTACAGCGGCAGTGCTCTTAGCAAAACAAATTTTGTTGCGGCCGCCACAATCTTTGAAGTTTTGAAATCAATCAGCACATGGTATATGCATAATTATTAATTTGTAGTATTTTAGAAAGATTGTGATTACTTTGATCTACTAGTAGCTTCATGGAATTAATGGCTGCAGGCTTCTTGATTATTGTGCCCAGATGAGGAACTTTTTTTTTTACATTTCAAAAATACTTTTAAAAAAAATTAAATTTTTATTTTTACTTTAAATTAATAAATTTTAATATTTTAAAATTAATTTGATGTATCAATATTAAAAATATTTTAAATAAAAAATTAATACACTTTTAAATAAAAAATATTTTAAAATATAACTTTATATTTTCAACGCTGACCATAGCGTACTAGATATAGCGCACAGAACTTTCAGCTCATGGATTACATCAGAGCCGGCAGTGGCTTTGACCGGTCAGGGACACCCACCTAATTACTCCACCCCACAGGGCTGCATTTGCTGAGATTGAAATTGACACTTTGACCGGAGATTTCCACACAAGAACAGTAAATGCTATCAGAACATAAGCTACTGTATTCAATTTTAAGGATTGCGATGGTGGAACCGCCGCCACAGATAATCATGGTTTACGAAAATATAATAATGATTATTTTTTAAAATATTTTTTATTTAAAAATATATTAAAATAATATATTTTTTAATTTTTTTATATTAATATATCAAAATAAAAAAATAAAAAAATAATTTTATACAAAAAAAATTCAAAATGTATTCAATTTTTATTTGAAACACGATACCAAATAAAAGAAATTTGTTGCGTTAATTGCATCACTGCAAACTTTGCCCTTGTTTTTTTGTTTAAGGAGTGCGGCTTAAATGAAAGTTTGGCTAAAATTTAAATGTAAACACTAGATTAGATATTCAGATTACTTAAGGAAAAAAAAAGGAATAATGTTGCTTTCGAGAATATGTTTTCTCATTAAATGTAAAATATGTATTTTAAGTGATTATAAAAGAATCAGGAGGATAAGTTTCTCTTACGATCAACTTTTATATTTTTTTCACTATAGAAAATTTAAGATAGAAATTTTTTTTTGTTGATATTTTGCATTGATCTTTACTGACTAAATTTTTTTCATTGTTAACCCCGTTGATATTTATGATAGAAATATATTGTCAATATATACCGAGATAATTCCAGTCAGAATAGAAATAATTAAACAAATTAAACAGTATGATAACATGTAAGTTTTTATGGACACTGTTACTAACAGACATTCTGACAAAAAATAAATTACTGATGAGTGATTTTTCAATAAATATTTCCTATGTATGAATCAATTGGTTAAATATACACTGATGAAATAATAAAATAAATACTGACAGAATATTTTTTTGGTAAAACTAATTAGTGTTCTACGGTATTATATTTGATTTAAAAAAAACTAAATTCTTTCCAAAACACTTATATTTCTATGAATTGCCAAAAAAACTATTTTTTTTTGCAAGCAAACTAGGGCCGAGCGAGAATTTAAAAAGAAAAATAAACTTGTAGAAGAGAAAAGGAGGTGCATGGTTTTGAAAAGTAATTAATATTTATTAGTTCTCAGGTCAGACAATAAATATTAAAGTAAAGATGGCGGTTGGTGGCTGTGTTCTTTGCTGCTAACACTACTAGGTTGTTCAGGTGAGAGAAAGCTATAGAGGAGGTTGATCGTGGTGGTGCATGCTTGTGTCGGAGAGGCTGGCTATTGGAGAAGGGTTGTTGGCAACAATGTTGCTGATTTGTGGATGATGATTGGGAGGCGATAGTAGATTGGTGGTGTTGTGGTTGTTCAATATAGTAGTTGGCTGGTGGCTACTCTAAAGAGACGGCAATGGTGAGGAGTTGTTGTGGTGTTTTGAAAGATGAATAAGCTGTTGGTCGGAGAAGGAGAGGGCAATGAGCCTTTTGAGTTTCTTTTTGTACTTCTTGCTTTGATTTGTAAAGAGTTTCTCTTTTAATGTGTTATCAAATATAAAATATTATCAAATATATTAATAATAATATATAAAATATATTTTCTCTTTTAATGTGTTATCAAATGATAATGTTTTAGATGATGGGTGGATTAAAATCCAACGGCCATGAAGAAGAGATGAAGCATGATCCAATAGGATGAATGGATGGAGGCATTTTAGAGAAGACTTGGTTAGGAGCCACGAATTGGCGCGAAACCAAAGGGAACCAAACCGAACTCAAAGGTCCTCTTGAAGACTGTCTCATCATCTCATACTCATTCACTATCTTTCGTCCACTAAAAACAGAAACTCTCTTCACTCTCCATTCTTTCTTCCTTCCTCTTCTAAACAAAGATTTAAACCAAAATTTTCAGTTTCTTTTTAGTCCAAACTTGATGTATTTCCTTTAAAAGTCCGTTCTTTTTTTAATCTTTTCCCATATTTGGAATTGGGGTGTAAAAAAGAAGAAAAAGAATTGAACTTGATCTAGTTTTTGTGAAATTGTGAGTCCAATCCATGTTTGTGCCTAAAAGGGTCTTCAATGGAGGTGCCAACATGGTCATTGCTTTGATCTATATATATAGATTTGGTACGATCAACGAGGTGAAGGTAGAATTTTGAGCCAAGAAAGTTTAATGGTTGGATCTTTACATTTTATGAAGATGGAGCTTGCTTAGTCCAAACTTGAATTTAGATTTCTTCAAAATGGTAAGTGGATCGATTTCTTTCTATTATTGTATTTGTTGTTTTACGTGTGATAAGTCTTTGTATGAATCCTTTTTGTATATGAAGGAAGAGTAAATGATACGATCTCATAGTATTGTCGACTTGATCTAGCAACAATGTGGCTGCATTGAAGCAGCTTTCATGGGGCTGGAAAATTCATTTATCTTTAATTGTTAATGTGGAGATCACAAATGGTTTAAGCTTGGATAATAGGAACTAGAGTGGAACTCTTTCATGAAGAACAGAAGAATGCCAGGAGAAAGCATGATAGAGGGTTATATAAAATATTTTTTTTGTAATAAGAGCTTAAATTATTAAGTTAAATTATCTTTTTAATATAATATTAAAGTTTTATTGATAAAGTGGTTAACAAAAGAGTATACTGTTGAAGTGTTAAAAAAGCTGAATATTTACATCAAAATCATTAGAAAATATTAAAAAAAAAACATTAATTTTGTTTGTTTGATTTCTTTGCATGTAGTTAAGGGTGTGACACCAACTATGTAAATACTATGAAAGTAACATTACATTCTAGCCAAATATTCACATCTTGCACCTTATATGTTTATGCTTTGAATACTCAGGGAAGTAAGGAGAATATAATTGTAGGTTCTCATGTTTGGGTTGAAGACCATGAGTTGGCTTGGCTTGATGGGAAGGTATCAAAGATTACCGGACAGGATGCCGAGATCGAAGCTTCAAATGGGAAGAAGGTGCATCAAATGCCTTAAGTTGTTTCTTTTTTATTCACTTTCTTTTTGTAGCATATCAGTTCATGTAGTTGATGGTTCTGAAGTAATAAAATTTACTTACATTTTGATGCTTTGTTCCTCTGTAATCATTTTAGGGTTTGCATTCGAGGGACTAGTTCTACATGTTCTGAAATTCAGAAAAATTCTTGTTCTTAGCATCTTTTGTCCTACTAAACTGGCCATGCATGTCTCCATCGCTAAAACAAGTGATTAAAACTAATCTTGCAGTGATATTTATGATTTAGTCCTAAAAATCTTCATATCTCATTTTAATAGTTGAGTTTTTCTAGCTTCCTGACATTGTCTTTCCTGTTTTGCTAACAAAAGGTCACGGCAAAATTATCGAAAATATATCCGAAAGATATGGAAGCTCCTGCTGGTGGAGTTGATGACATGACAAAGCTTTCTTACTTGCACGAGCCTGGAGTTCTGGAGAATCTGAAAACAAGATATGAGCTGAATGAAATCTATGTAAATCTTCCTTCCCCTTTATGCTAATAATACATTCAACATTGCTCTAAATTAAAAAAAAAAAAAAATTGATTTCTGATTCAGTGATCTGTGTAACAATATAAACCTTTGCCTTTCGATCTCAGACGTATACTGGAAATATTCTTATTGCCATCAATCCATTTCAAAGACTGCCCCATCTCTATGATGGTCACATGATGCAACAATACAAGGGAGCACCATTTGGAGAGTTAAGTCCTCATGTTTTTGCGGTTGCTGATGTTTCATACAGGTAATTCCTATTCCCATTTGTCATTCCATGTCATTTTCTTTATAAATGGAAGCATAATCAATGAAATGCTTTGTTAAATTTAGGGCAATGGTCATTGAAGGGAAGAGCAATTCCATTTTGGTCAGTGGTGAAAGTGGTGCGGGTAAAACCGAGACCACGAAAATGCTTATGAGGTACCTTGCATTTTTAGGCGGTCGAGCTGCCACTGAAGGACGAACAGTTGAACAACAAGTTCTTGAAGTATGTTTGAACATTCATCTTTCGTTCTAACCTTTACAGTTTCACTGTTTCATTTTATCTTCTACTGGGGTATTCCTTTCATTTCACACAGGCATCTGATTAGACTTTTCTGTTATCTGATCTGATTGCAGTCAAATCCAGTCCTTGAAGCATTCGGGAATGCTAAAACTGTTAGAAATAACAATTCCAGGTGAGATAATTCACTTTGACATGAAATGAGTATCAGCTAAAATTGCTACATGCATGCTTTAGCATCAAATCTTCCACAACAATGAAGGGCTAATTTTTTCCCGACATGAACCATGCCTCCAATAATTTTATTGACAATGTCATCAAGAAGTTTCAAAACTATATTCATTGGTGTTTTTGCATTGATGTGTTCCTAAAATTAATACTGGTGCAGCCGTTTTGGTAAATTTGTTGAGATCCAGTTTGACAAGCACGGAAGAATTTCTGGAGCTGCCATCAGAACTTATCTTCTAGAGAGATCTCGTGTTTGCCAAGTTTCCAATCCTGAGCGCAACTACCATTGTTTTTACCTTCTTTGTGCCGCACCACAGGAGGTAACTTTCTGGTGAAATGAGAGCTCCAACTGTGATTTTATAGCTAATGGCGCGTGTTTATCAAGCCAGTTTGATACAAGTTCTAACTTATTGTTAACAGGAAATAGAGAGGTATAAGTTGGGGGAGCCCAAAATCATTCCACTATCTTAACCAGTCAACTTGCTTTGAACTAGTTGGTGTAAGCGATGCGCATGACTACCTTGCCACAAGAAGAGCTATGGATATTGTTGGAATAAGTGCAAGGGAGCAGGTATAGCTTTTGAAGTAATATGCTTTTGACTGCTGCCAGTCGGTCCGGCATCTTACTCTCTTTCCCTCTCTCCCAGGAAGCAATTTTCAGAGTTGTTGCTGCAGTCCTTCATATTGGAAATATTGATTTTGCTAAGGGAAAGGAAGTTGATTCATCGGTACCTAAAGATGATCAATCTAAATTCCATCTCAAAACAACTGCGGAGCTGCTAATGTACGACATCTAATTTTCATACATAAGCATGGATGGTATCTGATGTGTTTGCTTTCATGTTAGATGTTATTCCCACATCTTTTGTTTTTTTTCAGGTGTGATCCTGTTGCCTTGGAAGATGCATTATGCAAGCGTGTCATGATCACTCCCGAGGAGGTTATCAAGCGAAGTCTTGATCCTCAAAGTGCGGTGATTAGCAGGGATGGTTTAGCTAAGACGATTTATTCTCGTTTATTTGATTGGTAAGACATTAATGTCTTCAATTGATGTCCTTTGTAACTTAAGGAGTCTTACGATGTTAACTTTGTTGGGTCATGTGCAGGATAGTGGATAAGATTAATAACTCCATTGGACAAGATCCTAACTCAAAATCTCTTATTGGAGTCCTCGACATCTACGGTTTTGAAAGCTTCAAGACAAATAGGCAAGAACCGATGAAAGCTAGATGCATATAATTGAATGGATGGTGTTATTCTTACATAGATTACAGGAACTACTCGGACAGTTCTTGTAACAATTTTACAATCCTTTCTTTGCAGCTTTGAGCAGTTCTGTATTAATTACACAAACGAGAAGTTGCAGCAGCATTTCAACCAGGTAATCCTGCAGACCATGTTGACCATTTAGCTAGTCATTTTCAACTATCTAACTAAAGAAAGTTTGGTAATGACTCTCAGCACGTCTTCAAAATGGAACAAGAGGAATACACAAAAGAGCAGATTGATTGGAGCTACATTGAGTTTGTCGATAATCAAGATGTCTTGGATCTTATTGAAAAGGTTTTCCCCCCATAATTCACATTTTCTCTTTTCTTCTATACCTAGATCGTTGACAAAGGACTGTGATGGGGCATGCACGTGCAAGTTTTGAGCACTCTTCAAACTATTTTTTAAATTGTTTTTGTCACATTTTGCACACCATTGCTCCTATCATTTACTTGTCTATTTTTTTCTTGGGATCCTGCAGAAACCTGGTGGGATAGTAGCTCTCCTTGATGAAGCTTGGTATGTTACTTTAATCCATGCTTTCCAGGATAATTTGCATCAAAATGCAAAGAGTTCTGGCTGTAATTCCCACTTAAAATAATTTAGAAATTTCCACGTATCTCTTGTCAGCTGCATGTTGTTTTTTTGTTTAATCTTCTTGTCGAAGATCAAATTGGTTTCTCAATTCTTGTTAACAATGTCTTCTTTTCAGCATGTTTCCCAAGTCGACACATGAAACATTTTCAAACAAGCTTTATCAAACATATAAAGTTCACAAGCGCTTTATCAAGCCAAAATTGTCTCGCACGGATTTCACCATTGCTCATTATGCTGGAGAGGTAAGCACTATCGATAAAACATTAGTAGTATATACTTGCATGATTTGAACGGTGGCTACTTTAAGATTATTTTCTCAAATTTTCAGGTCCAGTATCAATCCGACCACTTTTTAGACAAGAACAAAGACTATGTAGTTCCCGAACATCAAGATTTGTTGGGTGTTTCCAAATGTCCTTTTGTAGCAGGTCTTTTCCCTCCACTTCCAGTAGAGACAAGCAAATCTTCAAAGTTCTCTTCGATTGGTTCTCGTTTTAAGGTAATTTTCCTATGTTATCTAGATGACAGAGGCAGTTGCTTTTTTCTTACATAAACACCAGTTGATCTGATAGTCTATATGTACCCCCTATGTCTTTTGTCAGAAATATTGTATGCTTTCATGTAGTTCAGGAATTGAGAACTGACATTCTGTATTCAAAATGATGCAGCTACAACTTCAACAACTAATGGAAACATTAAATTCTACTGAACCTCACTACATAAGATGTGTTAAGCCAAACAATCAGCTAAAACCTGCCATATTTGAGAATATCAATATCATGCAGCAATTGCGTTGTGGTGTAAGTACAAGCTAACATTGCTTCATAGTATAGCTTGTTTTCTCAAAATATTTCTGTTTCTCTAAGTCTTTTGCAAAAAATGGATACAAATTATCCAATTCCCTTTTCAATCTGACATTTATTTAGTTTCGAGGTGGTTTGCACACAAATTCTTGCTTGTTTTATTTGTTAATTTATTACTAATGTCTGTTCATGTAGGGTGTTTTAGAAGCAATCCGAATTAGCATGGCTGGATACCCTACTCGTCGCCCTTTCTTTGAATTTGTAAATCGATTTGGACTTCTTTTCCCCGAGGCTTTGGCAGGAAGGTAAGTGATCTGTTCTAGGATAAAATGCTGCTTAAGTAGATGATATTTGAGACTTCTTTCACTGTAAAGTTGTGGCCACTTCTAAATAATTTATTGAATTTTCTGATTACACTTGAAAAATATGTGGATTTATTTTATATAAAATTTATTGTGAGCAGCTATGACGAAAAGGTTGCTTGCAAAAAGATTTTGGAAAAGAAGGGACTTCAAGGGTTCCAGGTAATCCTGAAGTTTCTTTGCTTTTGCTGGTAATAGCAGATAATGTAGGAGATCATTATGAGAGTGTTTTTCTGATGTGAAAGCAACACGAATGACGTGTAACACATGATTCACAGTTGATGTCTATGTTACAAATTAATGGAAATCATTCATCCAGTCACATACATGTTTCAAAATAATTGAAGCCGATGGTCAGAACTGTTTATTCAATTTGCCCTGGTTTGGCTTGCAGATAGGTAAAACAAAGGTATTCTTGAGAGCTGGTCAGATGGCTGAATTGGATGCAAGAAGAGCTGAGGTACTCAACAATGCAGCAAAAACCATCCAGGGGTGTGTACAGACGCACTATGCTCGTAAAAGGTTTATTGCATTGCGGAAGGCTACCGTATTGGTGCAATCACTATGGAGAGGTGATTCATTAGAAAATCTAATAGCTTAACCTGGTTTAGAAATGCATTTTTTTTGTCTTAGATATTTCAATCAACTTTTTTCTTAATTCCATGTGTACTTTTTGATTCCTGTTCTTCTACAAACATTTTTTGCCTTGACTTATTTCACATGAATTTGTATGATTTTGTAGGAAGACTGGCTTGCAAAATTTTTGACAGAATGAGGAGGGAGGCAGCTGCTATAAAAATTCAGAAGCATACACGTAAAGATGCAGCCAGAACAGCCTACAAGAAACTTCATGTATCTGCACTTGTCGTGCAAACAGGTTTAAGAGCTATGATTGCTCGCAAGGAATTCAGATTTAGGAAACGAACTAAAGCTGCAACCATTATCCAGGTTATCCCCCTTGACAATACATAACTTATTCATTAATTCTCTACTTTCTGGTGTTCCAGCAGTCAAATATAGCACTCTTTACTTGGATGAGCAATGCAGGCCCGGTGGCGCTGTCATAAAGATGTTTCCTACTATAAGAGGCTAAAGAGAGGTGCAGTTGTCACACAAACAGGATGGAGGTGTAGAGTTGCTAGAAGAGAGCTAAGGTTGCTCAAAATGGTCAGTATTGTTCAATCTTTTATCTATAGGGCTTTAAAAGGTTTATCATTTCCATGTGTAATTTTCAACTTTATGTTTGCAACCTATTGATCCAAGGGAATAACATAATTTAACGAATATAATTTCACAAACGCTTATATCAACTGTACTTCATTAGATAATCTTAGCATATTGGTTAACAAATGATTAGCAATTAAATGAAATTAAACCGAGTTCTTCAAGATTTCGAGATGGTAGTGCTAATCAACAGCCAAAAGTTTCAGTCAAGTGTTCGTTGTAAGCCAGAAACACGGTGTTTGTGCATGAGCTACAAATTGAATTGTTGAACGCTTACTCCGAGCCATATTAGCTTAGTTCAATAATAGAAACAGATGATATTTCGATAAGAATTAACATGAACAATAGGCCACCCTTGACACCTTTCGGTCTTTCATAGTCATGACAAAGCCAACAACTACAAGCATATATTGGATACGAATAGTATGTCTTGCACAGAATTTTTTCCTGCTAAATGCTTGAGACCTGTATCACTTTTTGCCTGTGGTTTTAAATAGGATTATTGACATACATCTCCAATTTCTCGCAGGCCGCAAGAGACACCGGCGCACTAAGAGAAGCCAAAGACAAGCTTGAAAAACATGTAGAGGAACTCACATGGCGTTTACAGCTCGAAAAACGATTAAGGGTAACATGTTCCGCAGAATGATATTTTCCAAAGAGAATGTTCTTGGTTATGTGTAAATTTACAACATATTGCGAAAGCATTATGCTAACACAACATCCAGCAGGATAGTACGATTTTGAGTCTAAGTGGAAAATTATTTGACATCAACATCCTTCAATTATTACCTGATCATTTATGACTAGAAGAAATTGTTGCTTTTAGCTTTGGATTTTGATGATTATCTGCTCATGCCAAGGCTTGAAATCATTGATGCAGACCGATTTGGAAGAAGCAAGAGCGCAAGAGGCAGTGAAATTCCAGAATTCATTGGAAGAAATGAAAATTAAAATAGAAGAAGCCAATGCTTTGATAGTCAAGGAGAGGGAGGCTGCAAAGAATGCTATTAATGAGGCACCTCCTGTAATTAAAGAAACTCAAGTACTCGTTGAAGATACTAAGAAAATTGATTCTCTAACAGAAGAAGTAGAAAACCTAAAGGTAAGAAGTTTTGATCTTGTAATGAAATAAATACCATTTTTCTTGTAGAATCAAACACGCGATATCAAGTAGTCATTTCATTTTCAAATGAAGAAACATGTTCGGAAAATAATGCATCAGTTAGCGAAATCCCTTTCCACAATAAGGATTCATTAGAATCAATGTATGCATGTCTATCATTCATCTAGTACTAAAAACACTTTTGAGTTTGCACAGGTTTTGGTTTATTGTACGTACACTAGCTGCAAAATTTGTTATTTCATTTAGTCAATCTTGTCACTGGTCTCATGCCCTGCAGGTCACGTTAGATTCTGAGAAACAAAGAGCTGATGATACTCAAAAGAAATACAGTGAAGTACAAGAGATTAGCGAAGAAAGACGGGTGAAATTGGAAGAGACGGAGAAAAAGGTTCAACAACTTCAGGAATCCTTGCAAAGGTAGGACGTCAAGAATAGTTTCTCTTGACTGCTTTATTTTAATATTGGAGAAACCACTTGCATGCCGAAAACTATAATTCTCCTGCACAGCAGACTTTTGAGGTTCTAATTATTATCTGTCCCATGGAAAATATTAATCTGTACCTTTTATTATCAGGCTAGAAGAGAAACTTACCAATTTAGAGTCGGAGAATAAAGTCCTACGGCAACAGGCTCTGTCCATGGCACCCAACAAGTTCCTCTCAGGACGCTCCAGATCAGTAATGCAGGTACTTGTTTACAGTGTCATATTAGACTTTGAATTTTCTGTTACAGAACGAGTTAGAGTTTTTTTCATTTTCTGATATTTGGCAGAGGGTTGAAAGTCATATTCCAGTTGATGCTGCAAGAACAAGTTTGGTAAGCATTGATCACATAATAATCCATCTTCAGTTTTTTGAGTTCCTGTAATGTTCTTTCTTGACTCTTTTTCTGTTGCTGTTTACATGATCAAATGGATTAGGATCTGCAGAGCCCTTCAATGAACCACAGGGAGCACTCTGAAGTAGATGATAAACCACAGAAGTCATTAAATGAGAAACAACAGGAGAACCAGGAGCTGCTCATTCGTTGCGTCGCACAACACCTAGGCTTTGCAGGGAATAGACCTATAGCTGCTTGTATCATATACAAGTGCCTTTTGCAGTGGAGATCATTTGAAGTTGAGCGAACTAGTGTGTTTGATCGGATCATCCAGACCATAGGCCATGCTATTGAGGTTTGAAATGCCAAATCTTAGGCACTAAAGTTTTTATTTATTACCATTCTTTTCCACCATAAGTCACCCCTTTTCACAAGTTATTTTAAATTGAACATCAGACCCAGGATAACAATGATAGCTTGGCCTATTGGTTATCTAATGCCTCAACACTTCTCTTACTGCTTCAACGTACATTGAAAGCAAGTGGTGCAGCAGGAATGGCTCCACAGCGTCGACGATCATCATCAGCTACTATATTTGGAAGAATGACACAGGTATGCACAATTCTGATTGAAATCACCAAAAGCCAACTGGAAAATTTATTTTCTTTACTAAATTCAGGTGTCTATGTTATGTTCCTTTAGAGTTTCCGTGGAGCTCCACAAGGAGTCAATCTATCCTTCATCAATAATGGTGGAGTGGACACTTTGCGGCAAGTTGAAGCCAAGTACCCCGCTTTGCTTTTCAAGCAGCAGCTTACAGCATATGTAGAAAAAATTTATGGAATGATTCGGGATAATCTGAAGAAAGAAATTTCTCCTTTGCTTGGATTATGCATCCAGGTATATTTTCTATGCAATTATGCTTCCACGAACATGTTTAAATTATTTTTTGTAAATTTCTTAGATAGCATTTGTTTGAACACAATTTACATAGGCACCAAGAACATCCAGAGCAAGCTTAGTGAAGGGGGCACGCTCAGTAGCCAACACTGCAGCCCAGCAAGCCCTGATTGCTCACTGGCAAGGGATTGTGAAGAGCCTTGGAAACTTCTTAAGCACTTTGAAATCTAATCATGTAAGAGACCTCCCTTTTTCTGTGCTTTGTTATCAGAGTGTCCCTACTTTCTGCATCGCTTATGTAGTATGGATCAGCTGTTTTATAGTCATCTCGACCTATTTGTGAAGGGTAGAGATGACAGGAAGATGACCTCTGAGGGAACATTGGAATCTAGTAGGGATCGGCTGTCATTTGTTTTTAATAGATTTTCAGAACTTTTTAACATCATGTGAAATGTAAATTAATTTTCCTATGATTCTTTTCTAGGTACCCCCATTTTTAGTTCGTAAGGTGTTCACGCAGATATTTTCCTTCATCAATGTTCAACTATTCAACAGGTATTCAGTCTATTCTCCCATTTTCGTTTGTCTTCTACTGTGGCCATAATTTTGGTTATTTATGAACCTTTTTTTGGCAGCCTTCTATTAAGAAGAGAATGCTGTTCATTTAGCAATGGTGAATATGTTAAAACTGGGTTGGCCGAATTGGAGCACTGGTGTTACAACGCAACAGATGAGGTACCTGGGATTCATTTGCTCACATTCTGTGATCATAACCTATAAGAAACACTAACAAAAACGAAAATATATAAACGCAGTATGCAGGTTCATCCTGGGATGAGCTCAAGCATATTAGACAGGCTATCGGGTTTCTGGTATCTTTTTGTTCTTTATTAATTTACCAGTTCTTCCACTAGATCACAATTACACGTCAAGATAATGAATAAGAAAAGCAAATGACATGTTCCATTTGATCCTTTTCTGATGTAGGTTATTCATCAGAAGCCGAAGAAAACTTTGGATGAGATAAGCCATGACCTGTGCCCGGTGAGTGATGAATTCTATCTAAGAGTGCCTAGATATACTCTTTTCTTATGTTGTCATCTTCACTATATGCCATAACCAAATTAAACTCTATATGCAGGTTCTAAGTATCCAGCAGCTATACCGTATCAGTACCATGTACTGGGATGACAAGTACGGCACACACAGTGTGTCCACCGATGTAAGTTCTTATCGATGCCATTACTACACTAGGTTATAGTCATCTTTGTCACATGGGAACATTAGTAACCATTGCCGTATTCCGTTTGAGGAAAAACTGATCCAGTTGAGTTTTCCCATGTGTATGCTTTTGTGCTGCAGGTTATATCGAATATGAGGGTGTTGATGACGGAAGATTCGAATAATGCAGTTAGTAGTTCTTTCCTGCTGGATGATGATTCAAGGTCAGCAAACAATATTAGCTTCTCCTTTACCTTCTGCATCATTGAACCTTTTTTTCTTTTATTAATTTGAACTTGTGATGCACATTTTCTGATACCCAACTAGAATTCTTAGCTGGAAACTTTCATCAAGAAACCAGTGCTCTCCACTTGCATTGAAATCAGCTAAAAATCTTATTAATGGACAGAAGCTTATGAATGTTTCTTTGGCAAAAGAAGAGGCATCTCCTCAACCAGCTTTGCATGTAACCTGACCTTGAGGCTGTCGCTGACCTATTACAAAATTTTTCATGTTTGCAGCATTCCATTTTCAGTTGATGACTTATCAAAGTCCATGGAACAAATTGACATTGCTGACATTGACCCACCACCTCTGATTCGCGAGAACTCAGGCTTTAGTTTCTTGCTGCCGCGCATCGAATAAACATCATCACACTGCAGAAATGGATTGATTTCTATTCGTTGGTCTCTCATTACTGAAAGATGTAAATTCAACCCTCAAGCTCCTCAACTGTAGTTGGTCTCCTGGGAGGTTATTCATTTTCAGAGATTTTGCATTACACTAGACATTACGACAATTCCTTTGAAATTCTTTTCTATAGGTAGTCCATTGCTACAAAAAGGGATGCCATTGCTCCCATATCAATGTAGTGACATTTCTTCATTTTGTTGTACAACTAGCTGACATTTTTGAAGGGAGAAAAAATAATGCATGTGAAAGAGGATTAGAATTTGAAGAATTTGCGATAGGGATGCGATATTAGGATTTTCCAGCAAAAGGACTACCTAATTATTCTGGTAAAAACACCGGGACTAAGTGACAATTTACTCCTTTTTCTCTATAATTCTGTAATCAATCCAGTCCTGGTAAAATTGTGATGGTGCGGCTTAAGGATTAGTGTTCATATGAAAATACAGCACCTAATCCTTATCATTCCTTGTTGGTAATCATTGAAGTTACAAAAACTCTCTGATTCTCTCCTTTAATGGATCCTAAATTGGTGGTAGATAATGCTAACCCTCAACTGTGGTTCAGGGTTAGCATCGCCTTTGCTGCTGGCCATCAGGAATCGGGCTCTGGCCATGCAGCTCCAATGCAACATAACACCAGCGTCACCTTTGCTGCTGCTGATGGAGGATCATGCAGCTCTTCTGTTCAATTTATTCCAACACATGGCAGTTCTCATAATTGTTGGGGTATATAAAGAAGAGAAGGAAGATGAAAATATATTGTGAAACGTGTCATGGAGGGATAAAATTGAATTTTTTTTCTGTCATGGCGTCAAAACTAGGATTTTTTCCCCCATAAATATCCATTTAAACATTTCATAATTTTAATTTTTATATTCACATCCGGATTATTGATTTTAATTAATTTTAACAAAAAATGATGAAAAATGGGATTGAACAAAAAATACATATTTTTTTTGAGAAAGATGGTATAAATAAATAAAAAAAAATAGTACAAATATATTTTTATCCAATTTTCTATTATATTAAAAAGAAGGGGCCAAGAGATTCTGCTTGCGTGAGCCTCCTTGCATGGAATTAAGCCACATTCCGAGGATCAACTGTTTGGTTACTTTTCATTAGTCTTCCACTTCCCCTCATTAATGAAAAAAAAAATTAAAAAAAAAAACATCAAATGAGATCCATCAAGCAGAGTTAGAGCCGGGCCCAAGCAAGCCACAAGCCACAAGCCACAAGCCACATTTCTTGACATCCGAAGTGCCAATTTTTCATGCGTGGAGAATTATTGAGCTCTATTATATTTCTTTTTGTATTTTAAAATTATTTTAAAAAATAATAATTAATATTTTATTATCAAAAATAAATTTTAAAAAATAAAAATATATTATTTTAATACATTTTAAAAAAATAAAAAAATAATTATTATGCTCAACAGTATAAAAAAAATCAATTTAGTTAACTAAATAGATTTTATTTTTTTTTGTAACCTTCTTTGTAACTATCACAATGCCAGACACACAGCCAAACACACAGGCATCATTCTGCAATCACTTCTTTATGCCTGGAGAGCTACTGAGTCTGCATCATTCTGTAATCACTGAGCATGAGAAGGAACATAGTTACGTCTTCAACTACTGCGAAACCAAAACAAAATAGGGAAGGACCAGTCCAAAGTTCACAAGAAACCCTGCATATGATACAGGAAATACTAGCACATCCTCTCAAGCAATGCTTAGGGAAACACTACATCAAACAACAGTATAGCTAATTGCTAAGCATTGAAAAGGAAATAGAACCACAGCTACCAGTGTAGTAAGATAGATGCACATAACATCCACAGAAACAGTCAGGCACACATAGAAGTACGATAACAAAAGAAAACCCTCAAGTCTGCACTGCCTATGCAATCATTAGTTAAATACATGCAGCTGCTAGATAGACAAAACTGCCTCTAGGTATTACATATACCATATTTACAAACTACTTTGTCAAAGAAGTACCTGATCATGTCATGCTCTTTCCAGAGAGGCATAAGGAAGAATGAGGCCAATCTGGCCGAAAGTATGGTGCCACTCTGCTGAAATCCCATGAAATGGAAGAGCCACGACCATTATAAAGAACAGCTTCAACCTTCTGGTTCCCAAGGTGCAAGAGAAATATGTCTGGACCAGATCTGATGCAGACTGATTTGGAGTTTCGGTGAAGAAATGACAATATCTGAGTTTCTTTGTCTCGCAAGCAAGATTTTGTCATGAATGTGGGATTCTTCTTCCACATTGTTTTGAAGTTCAATCTATATCTCAAGTTCCAGCCTTTGTTTGGATATCCATCATCTGAGGGAGTCGTTGCATGGCCAGCTTCTTCCTTTTCAAGAACCCATATCTCTAACCCTGACTTACAGCTCCAACCATACTGCAACCGCCCGTCAAAGGACTCCCCCAGAACACGCTCCTCAAAATCAATTGAGCCTGGTAGTTTAATCGAAGATAAGCGCCTCTCACCATTATGAGGATCATAGATTGCTAAGTTTCTCTGAGCTGCATACCAGTGAACAACACCTTTCACCACAGTGGCTACTGACCAAGGACATAGTGACAAAGATGGAACACAGGTCAATGTGGAAAAATTCCATGTACTAGTCTTGGAATTGAAAGTCTCAATGGGGACAGTTTTCATTTCTTCATCAAGACTGAAATCACATTTTGCACGAATGACCTTGTAGCACATGTCGACACTAGGATGGTCCTCGGCAAGGAATGCCATGCACAAGTCTTCAAAGTATACCCGGGGCTTAGGAATTTTGTAGTGTTGTTTGGTAATGGGATTCCAAACAAAATATCTCTTTGGGTGGCGACCGCAAAGAAGAAGGCCATTGGAAGAGTCAATGAAGTAGCCATACTGCTTGAGGGTCTTAGAGAACTTCAAGTCATCACCCTCTTTACAAGTTGACAATAATGGCATAGCAGGTTCTGTTCGTGGTCGGCGCACACCATTTTGACCTCTCCCAAGGTACAAATTATTGCACACAAAGAAGCCCAACATGCGAAAAGCCAGTGGCCATCGTCTCAGATAATGGTGACAAAAAACAGAGCTGCAGATAACATGAAGCCACCTCTTCGATACTATGATTAAACTAAAAACAGTTTCTGGTGGCACCCGAAGGAGGATCTCGCATAGAATGTCATCAGAGCTCAAGGCAGCATTTACACCATCAATACCACTCCTCATCTTCTTTTTCTTCTTCATATGATCACAAGAAGAAGAATATCCTGCTAAAAGGGCATGTAAAAACTATGTCATACAATAAGCTTATTCAATCACTCAATCAAGGTGAAAGCTAACAAGAACCTCATTTATGAATTAATGCTAATGAATAGCTTATAAACACAGGAAAAAAAACTTTGAAGGGCTTTGCCCTTTTGGCCGAACCTCAATTCTAGCTGTTGAAATCACTGACTAAGTAAAGCAAAATGAGTAAATGATCCAAACACAAAACTTATAAAAAATCAAGAAACCCTCAAAAACAAAATGGGTTTCAAAGAGGATTCATGACCAATAAATATCTCATTGATACAGACTAATAAGGGAAAAACTTCATAGAAAAATCAATCTACATCAGAATTACCTGAAAAGGAAAAAGCTTTATGCGAAAAAAATCAAACTGCAAAACCTGCTCAAAACAGAAATCACATAACCCAATAAGCTAATATATTAAAAAAAAAAAAGAAGTAAGAATCAATAAATAAAGACCCCATCCAAGCCATCAAGCTCATCTTGTCAAAAAAAGGTTTATTTTAAAAATAAAATAATGTTTGGTGGCTGAGAAAATGAAGTGAAAAAATGAATCTTTATCATTAACCAGAAGGAAAATTAAAAAAACAAAGTGACAGACCCATATACACAGAACACAAAAGCGCGTGCGAATGGTAGAGAGAAAGAAGAACCTGTATCATGCGGTGAGGGAGAAGAAGCAGAGAGACAGAGAGAGAGTGGGAATTGAGAAGTGTGATGGCAGAAGTCACCGCTGCAAGTTGTTTAGAATTACTTTCCAAAATGCATTTTTAAAATATTTGTTTAACAAAAATTTATTTAAAATTATTTTTTATATGTTTTCATGTATTAACCTTAAAAATAATTTAAAAAAATAAAAAATGTTTTTTTAATAAATTTTTTTTAAAAAATAAATTAACTTTTTTATGTTATTTGTAACACAATTAAAAATAATTATTTTTAAAAAAATAAGCAAAAATAACTAGTCTTTATAATTATATGCTTTTTTTTTGTTTCAAGAACAATTTTTATTTTTTCAAAATAGATATACATTTTCTTTCCTTTTCTTTTCTTCTACTTTAATTAATATAATTTTAATCATCATTGCAGACAAAAAGGGCTACTCTGACTTTTTTTATGATAAATTGTTTTTTAAAAAAACATTATTCAACAATAACTTGTAAATTTGATAATGTATTAAAATTTTTTAATTTTTAACATCAGTATATTATATAAAATATTAAAAAAATATTAATTTAATATTTTTTAAATAAAATACTTTTTTAAAACGCATGTAGAAGTAAAAACCACCGCATTTCTAAACACTGAAAGAGAGAGGGAGAAAGAATTGAAGTAATAGAAATGGAAAAATAAAAATAGGAGTTAGGAGTTGTTGGGCTAAGCTTGAAACTACTTCAGTACTATGGGCTGAGCTATTCTTTGAATCTACGAGATCCTGCGAGCCCATCATTTTCTGCAATTTTAACGACAAGTCGTTCTGGGTATCCTATTCAAACAATTGGTTGTTTGATCTGCACAAGGCATTTCACGGTCCCTTGTGAGAGAGAGAGAGAGAGGGAGGGGAGTAGCCTGTAGTTTAGAATCAAGAAAAAACAAATCTTTGAGAAGTTGCCAAGATTGAGTTTTTGTTTGTGTATGATGATGGGGTTCAAGATTTACAGTTTGTTCAGTTTTAAAATGTCTATATTTCTGTTTTTGTTTCTTAACAATGCAATTGCATACAGTTCTCATTCTTCTTCAGCTGACACCACTATGCATACTAACAACTGGGCTGTCTTGGTTTGCACTTCTCGTTTCTGGTAATTAAGTTTCAGCTTCATTTCTTTTCAAAGTTTTAATCCTTTTGATTTATTTGTGCTGTTGTTGGAATAGTTTAATCATACCCATGTTAGAATTTAGGTTGTTTTTAGTATAGGTAACATGTTTATGTGCTATGTGATACACCCATGTTATAATTTTATATGCTCTAAGTACTAGGAATTACTTACTTTGTAGTTATGTTATGATACCCATGTTAGAATTTTGTGTTTTTTGTTGTAAAAAGATTGCATTTTTATGTGATATATATGGTGTCAATGATTGGTTTTGAGCTTGTGATCTAATTAGGTATATACTGATAAAGAAAATGATAGAGAACTGAGTCATTTATATAGAAAGTAAGAGTTGGTTAATTTTTTCTTTTCCAGTGAAAGGCTGTTCCTTTCTATGGTTTTTGATTTTTCGTAGTTTAGAGGTATCGGTGGAATTGATTATTTTTTATCCTTCCTTCTTTCAGGTTTAATTATCGGCACATGGCTAACACTTTGTCATTGTATAGGTGAGCATTCCAGTATGTTGAATTTGTTGCTTTGATCACCTCGTCATTTCTTTTTCTTGTTGTTTAGCCTTTTCTGTACAGTCTTAGTTTTTGTGTGTTTCCAGGACAGTTAAGCGATTAGGTATACCTGATGAGAGGATAATACTGATGTTGGCAGATGATATGGCTTGTAATGCTAGGAACAAGTACCCTGCACAAGTCTTCAACAATGAAAACCATAGACTTAACTTATATGGAGACAATGTGGAGGTCAGTTTCTGGTTTCTGTTTAGCTCTCCTACCCTTTTGAAAAGCATATTTACTCCTTATCAATGTTTTTTTGTCAAAAAGTTGCGAAGACAACTTGTGAATAATGGAACTCATTTAAGAAGGGGCTGTTTCTTTAGAGTTTTAAGGAAAAGTAGCTGCACTTGACCATTATTATTCATAGGTTGCACATTATTGGTTGCAACTCTGATGAATGTATTTTAGAGTCAGCTTTCACTTCATGAGCTTTCCACTCCCTCTACTATGTTTTAGAAGATAAAATGATTCGCAACTTTCGTAGGTCTATTATAGTCCTTTTCAATCAGCAATCTTTTGTTATAATCTCAGACTTCAAATTAGTGTGAAGATGTACTTGTTAAATGTTCAGAAATTTGATCTCATGTACTTGAAAATTGGTACATCTTGTAAGGTCAAGGTTTGTAATTGTAACATTCAATAACTATAAAATCCATGAAGTGCTCAACTTCAGATATTTATGGCTTTCAACTTACCATTAATTATCTAAAGATCTGATTGACACACCAAATGAGTTGTTCATGTATATTATTATGTTGTGGGTAATCAAAGAACCATCTCAATCTAAAACTTAAGTTTTGAGTTTGTTTGATCTGATGAGAGGATAATAGTTGTTCATATATAAACACATGTTGTGAGGTCTCAAGATATGATTTATATTATTCTCTAACATGCCCCTTCAAATAAAAGCTCTTTGGGTTTCAAACTTGCAAAGATGCATCACTGCCTTGTGCTTAATTTTATCAAGAGATTCGAATTCATAATTGTTTGGTCATCAAGGCTCTAATATCATGTCAGCATGCAAAGATATCTCTTGTTGTGATGATATTCTTTATATTCCCATTGTATTCTCTATTGTAAAAGAACACTTTTTTAAATAGAAAGACAGTTGAAGGGATTTTGGAGAATGTGCATTTCTGAGCAGACCCTGATTATATTGAGCTTCTAACACTCAGGTGGACTATCGAGGTTATGAAGTAACTGTTGAAAATTTTTTACGTGTTCTGACTGGTCGCCATGAAACTGCTGTTCCAAGATCAAAGCGACTCTTAAGTGATGAAGGAAGCCACATTCTTCTGTACATGACAGGGCATGGAGGAGATGAATTCTTAAAATTCCAGGACTCCGAAGAGCTCCAGAGTCATGATTTAGCTGATGCTGTAAAGCAAATGAAGGAGAAACGTAGGTGAGACTACTTGCTTTGTTCATTCTAACTTTGACCTTTGAGGAATGCTTGAAATCTTAGTCATCAAATCATAATGAAATACTTTGTGGGTGCTATTGAATAACATCTGGTTTTGACACTTTTGTCAAGCTTTTTGATAATCGGACAGTTCAGGATGAAAATGTCACACTTTTAAATGAAGTTGCTCTGAAAAGATAAATTATCTAATAATATACAATATTTTTAAAATTAGATCATTATATGCCACTTCCTTTACTTTTACTGTTGTGATCCCTAAAGAACCACGGGCTGATAATTGTGCTTAATGTGACAAACCTAGATTCAAGGAATTGCTGATAATGGTGGACACTTGCCAAGCTGCCACTCTATTCAATCAGGTATTTTATCTGCTTTTGATGGGAATCTTATGAATATTGTGTCAAGGCTTACCTCTATTTTGTTGCTATTCATAGTAACTTGATGTCATGTCATTTAGCAAATTTTGTTAATGAACATCTAAGTCCAAAATTTTGATGTCAATACATGTAGATTAGTTGCTGCCAGTGAGAATGAGATTCTTTAACATAATTTTCATAACTTGTCATGTTTATCAATTAAGTTGGGTCAAGTGATGAATGATATGGAAATTATTTGCAGTCCCTATCTTTGATGTGTTGAATGGTTCTTTGATGTATTGAATGGTTAAGCAGATCGAGGAAAAAAGGGGACAAGTTATTACATGCCTGAATTGTATATTGATTTGAGCACCAATTAATTTCATGTAGTTGAATTTATAGAAATATCCAAAATCTTTCTACAGTTAAAAGAAGAATATGTTCCTTCCGTGAATGTCATAGTTTGACAAGAAATCATGTTTTGTTTGTGAAATTAAATTTCCAATTTCAATACATTGGTAAATTTGTCAATTGAAGAGCAAAAAGGAAGCAAATTACACAATCATGGATTGTCTCTCAAGTGCAATATTCGTTTGTTCCAGGAAATATTTTATTAGTGGATCCATAACCTTGTTGTTATAATCCATGTCTATCGCTAATGGATGGAGGCAAATATATAAGCTAATTGATAATGACACTGATGCAAGGACATTTTCTCCCCTTTTCAGCTCCATTCACCTGGTGTTTTGGCCATTGGGAGTAGCATGAAAGGAGAAAACTCGTACTCACATCACTTGGACTCTGATGTAAGTGGCAGTTGATGGCCTTGACTGTTTTTCACTCCCTTCAGTTATATATATTTGGTGCCATGCTATTAAAGTTCATTTCTTTTCCAGATTTTAGTGTACAAAACGCTATAATGTCTTGTTGTGATGTATCACAGGTTGGTGTTTCTGTTGTGGATCGTTTTACATTCTATACACTTGCCTTTTTTGAGAGGCTAAATATGTATGACAACGCCTCATTGAGCAGGTACACTTGTAAGAGGACTTCGCACCATTAAAATGAACAGCTTGTAGCATGTTTCCTTTATGTTTTATGGTGTCATCACAACCTTTATATTCATATCAACTCAGAATACCTAGCCGCCGCCCCCCTCCTCATAACTAGTACCTGCTGGATCTCATGGGCTTGTCTATGCATGTTTTTTTTTACCATCAGTCTTGGCAATTCTTAATTCATAAGTCATAACTGGTCTTAGCATAACTGAACTGGTCCATGTTATTTGATGTAATCATAAAATGGATGATTTAATTCAATTGTAAAGGGAAAAGAGCCTAAAGCGGCCAAAATTTCTCTTGATCTTTTGTAATAGGGGGGACTAGTTTTGAACTGTTTTATTTCATAAGTGCATATGGTTGCATAGAGTGCTTGTATAAATCTGTAACATCCCAATCAATATCTAATTTGGCCATGAACTGTGACTTTTTTGGTTCTTTTGCAGTCTTTTTACTTCATATGATCCAAATACATTGATGTCAACTGCATATTACCGAACAGATTTATACCGACAACATTTGGATGAGGTACTGAAGTTCTAGATGTCAATTTTTTCGTATTTTGTCTTTCCAATGTTTTGTTATCACTTGCTTGTACCAATGCTAGTAATCGCATTTCGCCATCATCCTTCAATAGGTGGTAGTAACTGGCTTTCCATGAATATAGCTGTTTAGCCTATGGTTTTCTATTATTGCATGTTTGTGTTGCACTTTTGGATGTTCTATATCTTTCCATTTAGTATTTGGTGTTTCCCAAGGACTCAAATGTGCATTTTATTTTCAATTCCAATTTTTAAGAAAAACTTTTCTCCATTTATAAGAAAAACTCCAGGGTTGTAAGCTGAATCTGGTTGTCTTCTCCATAAGCAGATACACAGCCTGCATCTTCTCCTTACCCAAACCAAAGACCTTGGAATTCTACTTTCCATGTTTCTCATGAACTCTTTATGTATTCCTATGGTCATCTAGAAGAATGATAATTACATTTACAGCTTAGCCTTGCAAATTCACCTTGTATTCTGTTGTATAGCAATACTTTTTGTGAGATCGAAGCCATTACCATTTTTTCTTTCAGAATAAAATTTCTTTTTAAGTCAGAAGTGCCCTTTAATGCTTTTACCTGAATGTTATGTGCAGGCCGGGGTAAGTTCTAGCTGACTGTTTCATTCTCTCTTCTGTCTCTCTTATAGGTACCTGTAACGAACTTTTTTGGCTCAGTAATGGAAACAATACATACAGATTCTGCCTATAGAGCTGTCCCTAGGAAAATGTCCAAAAGGGCTGGAATCAATATGGCTGTTGAAAAATCAGTTCAACATGATGATAGAAGAACTTTGATAGATTCAAATGTTCAGGACCCAACTAGTCATATAAAGACAAAGGTAATTACTATTGCTTCCGGGTTATCTTGAACTATATAGTTTGTTAGAGGCAATTTCTATTACTCACCATTTATAGATTCCCCGTGTACAATTAAAAGTCTCAAGGAACACATGCTGCAGGATCAAAATTGCCCCTTTACACGGACAATGAACACATTTTTTGACAAGGTGGAAAGAATTGAACATCCTGACTCCTTGGTGAATTACGGATTGATATTGATGCTTCCTCTTTTGATGGTTTCTGTGTGGCTATCATCGTGAACAAATGGAGTACCGCATTCTGTTGATCATCTCCATCCAGGCATATCTTCTGCAAATCAAAATTTCTTACTTCCCCATGCTTGATCAATTATCATGTTTTTTGTTGGAATTTTGATCCCACATGTAGTGGAGCGCTCCTTTGACTTGATCGATGACTCTGCCTTTCTTTGTAACTGAATCTTTGGGAAGGGGCAAAAGTTGGCCAATGTATAGTTCGACATTGGATTAAAGAACGTTACGGGATTTTCCTAGAAATATAGGGCATTCAGTACCCTATCTGGACATCATCTTTTGACATATTTTCAGTTTTTACTGTGCACGTTGTCCATTGTAAAACCAAGTATATTCAGTTTTTTACAAGGAACATTGTCCATTCAAGTTTGAGTTTTGGTCCTTGTCAAGCTACACTAGCCTAAACACAGGTGGTTTGAGTGGTCGAGCCCAATGGCTATTGTCGTTGGCTCCAAGTCTAGGGTTCAAACTCCTGCACCTACCTTTATAACAGCCCACGGGGATCCACGTTTTTCCTCCATGGATGGGACTGTATGGGTGCCTTTGCCTAGCATCCGTTGGGCGATTAGGTCTAGCGGGCATTGATGTACATGAATCGATAGGCTTTTGAGACTTGATGGGACGTCCAAATAATTACCTATTTTAATTGAGAAATTTATTTAGGGTTTATTTGTTTGTGTTTTAAAAATATTTTAAAAAAATTGAATGTTTTTTATTTTAAATTAATATTTTTTAGTATTTTTATATCATTTTAATGTGTTAATATTAAAAATATTTTTTAAAAAAATATTATTTTAATATATTTTCAAGTGAAAAACACTTTGAAAAGTAACTGTTACTACTCTTCTAAACACTTCTTTAATAATGTTTGGAAACATTAATTAGGGGGTGAGGAGAAATTATTAGCTCTCCAACAAATCCATTATAGCAATTATGATCAAAAAATTGTTACAGGACAAGTGTTTAAATCTATTAACTATGAGTAATTATTGTTAAGCCTCGAGCAATTTAAGGGTTAATTTGTTACAATGAGAGAAAAAGATTGAGAATTAGAAGATAGTTAAAAAGATAAAAGAAATATTTGTAATACAAAAAATTATTGTATTATTCATTGATTGCTTTTTTAATATAGAGTTCTTATTTATATTATATTGCCTAACTAACTTCTTCATAACAATTGATTATCGTTGCTTGTTTAACATGTGATTGTATCAACTAACTCTGTTGTCACTGATTCTAATTGCTAGCTAATTGATTTTCCCTCCATTCTATTAGTTAAATGTTCCTTTTCACCTTCCTTCTTTCCCACACAATCCAGCAACTTCAATATAATAACTCTAACAATTCCCCTTTTTTAACAATTTTTTGACCTTAAGAATGAATATCAAAGTCTGGAAATTGCTACTGAAGCTTTCCAAGCTCTTCTCATGTTGAATCTTCATCAAATAAGCTGGACCATTTAATCAATCCAACTATTACAACCTTGTCCCTTTTCTTCATTATCTTGGGATCCAAAATTGAAATAGGCTACACCTTAATTTTGCCTTGACCATTTGTTAATGGAATGGGTGAGGTTACCACAGCATGATCCTTAATGTTTTTCTTCAACATGGATATGTGGAATACAAGATGAATTTGAACTTCTTTTGGTAACAACAGGTTGTATGCCATTGTTCTTATTCATTGTATTATCTTATAGGGACCAAAATACCTCGGATTCAACTTTATACTTTTTTCTAAGAACAACAGTAACTTGTCCATATGGTTGTAGCTTAAGAAAAACCCAATTCCCCACCTGAAATTCCCTCTCTAATATGCCCTTGTTAGCCATTTGCTTTATTCTGTTTTTAGCCATAACCAATTGTCTTGTAAGCTACGATCCAGCTCCTTTTATGTCTGAAGCATGTCTTCCACAGTAACCACAAAAGTAACCTCAGAGCAAATAATTTATGTAGCAGAAGGTGGATAACCATAAACCACTTGAAAATGACTCATTTGAATGGCAGAGTGATAATTTGTATTATATCACCATTGAGCTCTTGCTAACCATAGATGCTACTCTTTTAGAGAATGTATAGTCATGCATCTTAGGTAGGTTTCTAAGCATTGGTTAACCCTTTCTGATTGACCATCAGATTGAGGGTGATATGTTGTGCTTATGCAAAGTTTAATTCCCAGTAACTTGAATAATTTAGTCCAAAACACACTTGTAAAAACCTTATCTCTGACTAACATAATTGTAGAAAGCAAGCCATGAAACTTATAGAAAATGATTTAAGAAGATCTCAACAACAGACTTGACAGTGAATGGATGAGATAAGGCAATGAAATCGTTGTACTTGGTGAGTTAATCCACAATAACTAGGATAGTGTCCTTGCCTTCAGATCTTAACGATCCTTCAATAAAGTCCATTGTAATGTCTCTTCAAACTCCATTTGGAATTGGCGGTGGTTGTAATAGTCCAGGATAGATAATCCTTTCTAATTTGGCTTGCTTGCAGATATCACAACCATTCACTGTTTGTTTCACCATCTTCTTCATGAAAGGCCAATATAATAAAGTCTTTAATCTTCTATAAGAATTTTGAATACCAACATGGCCTCTTATATGAGAATCATGAGCTACACTTATCAATTTCTTCTTGAAGTCACTTGTAGCTCCAATAACAATTATGTCCTTATAATTTAGTAAACCATCCACTAAGTTGTATTTAAGCCAGATGTGAATATTAACCATCTTTCTAGTTATAACTTATTGCAATTGAGGATCCTGGATGTAAGTATCAAAAACTTTTTGATATCATGATGACACTACTACTAATATAACATTTAAATCTCCAGGACTGTCTATATTTATGTCTCCAATAGCTGTTGGTCTTCTAGACAATGCATCTGCAACTTTATTTTCCTTTCATATTCTATAATGGATCTAGTACCTTAATCTCAACAATTTAATTAAACCTTTTCTTTGAATGAATGAATAGATCTTCTGTTCTAACAAATATTTAAGGCTCTCATAATCAATCTTGATAATAAAGTGATCATATTTAAGATAGTGTCTCCACCTCTTCACAACCATTAAGGTTTCCAAATACTCATTCCTATATATAGGTAACCTAAGGTGTTTAGCACACAGAGCCTTGTTAAGGTAGGCTAAGGGCCTGACCTCTTGATTGGGTACCGCCTTTAATTTTGTCACATAAGCATTAGTTTTCAGAATAAAAGGTTAGTGAAATCTGACAATGCAAGAATTGGAGTTTTACACAAGGCCACCTCTAGGTCTTCAAATGCCTTTTGAGTAGTATCATTCCAACTAAAACTATGTTTTTTTAAGAGTTCAGTTAATGGTTTACTTGTGATACCAAATCCCCTTATAAACTTCATATAGTAACATGTTAATCATATGAAACCTCTGAGTTCCTTTACTGTTTTTTAGGTAGGCCAATCTTTTATTGCTGCAGTCTTCTTTAGATTTATGGCTATCTTTTTAGCTGGCATGATATGTCCTAAATATTCTACTTGGGATTTACAAACAAACCACTTAGATTTCCTGACAAATAAATGATTATTCCTCAGTGTTTCTAAGATATTTTTTAGGTGATTGATGTGCAGTTCTAGACTTCAGCTATATACCATAATATTATCAAAGAAAACCAGTACAGATTTCCTAAGAAAAGGTTCTAACACATAATTTATTAGGGCCTGAAATGTAGTTGGAGCATTTGTAAGGCTAAAAGGCACGACCTGAAATTTATAATGCCCATGATGAGTATGAAATGTTGTTTTCTCAATGTCACTTTCCTGCATTTGAGTCTTATGATAACCAGTCATCCGATCCAATTTAGGAAAGTATTATAACCCATGTTACTCATCCATAAGGTCATCAATGAGAGGTATTGAAAATTTGTTCTTAATTGTCAGCTCATTCAATTGCCTATAATCCATATAAAATCTCTGGTTATTATCTTTCTTTTTAACTAGTAATACTGGAGAGGCAAATGAATTAGTACTTGGTTGTATCAACCTATTTTCTAGTATTTCTTTCTTCAACCTCTATTTTTCATCCTTATGCATAAAAGATCTTCTATATGGTCTGACGTTGACTGGTTTAGCTCCTGGAATCAAGGGAATTTTGTGATCCAAAACTCTCTCATGTGGTAATTATCTAGGCTCATCAAAGACTGTTATATATTCTTCCAATAATGCCTTGACCCTTTTCATTTATTGTCTTTTGCCTTGTTTCCTCATTAGCATCCAATGAGAAGAATTGTCATACTAAGCCATATACGGCCTCTTTAAGATTCTTCTATACCTTAGAAGCAGAGACGAATTGTAATTGAGCTTCTTCTCTATAATACCCTTCAACTCAATCATCCTCCTATCTTTTTAAAAGATAATTTTATCTTAATGAAATCAAATAAGATAAATAAATAGATTCTTAACCAATCTACTCCTAACATCATATCATACCTTTCAAGTTTCAGAATTCTTAAGTTAGCTTAGAATTTGTGTCCTTGCATCATCCAAACCAATACAATAGTTCTTTTAATGATGGTTATAATCTTCTTAATTACTTGTTCATCAATAAAACTATGTGTACTCTCACTACCAATCAGAGTTATAAGGTCTTTATCTTGATAATTTCCTGTAATTTTAATTGTATCATGAGCATAACTATTAGCTAATGTATTTAGAGATAATCCATATTCTTCTACCTGCTCTTTTTATGTCATTATTGCATTGATGTCACCTTCTCCTTCTTCTACTTCTACAAATTCTTCTTCTTTTTCCTCACCACTCACCATATTCATATTTTTTTTATTACATTAATGCTTTAATGTAAATTTTTCTCCACATCTATAACATCGGCCTAGTCTACTCCTTTATTCATAGATTGTTTTAAGCAAATGTTATTTTTTTCCCACTAGCAAACCATTCTTTATATGTGAAGTTTTAAAGGGTTACTTTGAAAGAGGAAGGTATTCTTGATATGAATATGTTCTTGCTTGTTATTTCCAAACTCGATTCCTCCAGCCACCTTGCTTGATCAAATGCATGTATTATAGTTGTGAGCCTTAATATTTTCAGTATTGGCCTGTTATCATTCTTAAAACCACTAATAAAACTTGAAACATAATATGATTTTGGCAATGAGGGATTCAAGATGCTCATTAAAGACTTGAGCTCTTCAAATCTCTCAACAAATTCTTTTGGCTTTTTTCTTGTGTCAATTTGTTGAATTCCTCTACCACATCTTCTCTACTACCAAATCACATTCAAATGACCTTCACAAATTCTTCCTTATTGGTTAAATCATGGTCACTATATAAGAACCCTCCATACCATACCTTTGCCTCTCCTTCAAAGTAAAGAGAAACAATATCTACCCATTGATGAACTAGAACAAAATGTAGTTTAAAGAATCTCCTACATTTTCTAATCTAACCTCTTGGTTTTTCCCCATGGAATGTAGCCAGTTCAATCTTAGAAAGAGTTCTATTGTATATATTCTTGTGACCTTCTTGGTTGATTCTTTGCTCCTCCTGGTTACCGGTGTTGATGCATTCAAATTACCCTTTTTGAGCTATAATTGCTTCTTGTTTTTTTATCTGCATCATGTCCTCCAATAAGTGTTTTAATTATAGCCATCAAAGTCTCCATCTGAGTGTTAAACTGTCCATTCCATTTATTTTGTTCTTGCCATTATTTTCTATTCTCCATTAATGGTTTTTGCAATTCTCAGTGAAGAACTTGTATCCTCTCATCTACCTGCCTTCCATGTTCTTCCAAGGCCTTCATTTTGTTGCTTTCTACCATCGTTATGCTCAATATTACTCTTGTAAAAGGGCTCCGATACCAAATTATTAAGATCACTATTAACAATGAGAGGAAGAGATTGAGAATTAGAGGAGAGTTCAAGAGAGAGAAGAATTTTATTTGTAATACAGAAAATTATTGTATTATTCATTGATTGCTTCTTTAATACAAAGTTTTTATTTGTAACTGTCATTGCTTGTTTAACACATCATTCTAACTGCTAGCTAACTGAGTTTCCCCTTCATTCTGCTAGCTAAATGTTCTTCTTCAGCTTCATTTTTTCTCACACAATCCAGCTCTTCAATGCAGCAACTTCAATATAGCAGCTCTAACATAATTTGAAAAACACAGGGTTCAAAGCCTAATTCAAGATGGGTTTTAAGTTGAATATAAAAAAAAATTGACTCGATAAAATTTTATTAATCTGGATAAATTTTTAACAACCAGTTCAAATCTAGCATGGTTAATTTTAGGAATTGTTTTTTTATAAAAAAAAAATTATTTTAATAAAATAATTAATTTATAATTCACCCATACTTTGACAGGATGCTAAAACAATATTTTTAACTTAATCTCAACATAGTGTGTTGTAACTTAATTAAAAAAATCTTCCGCAGAAGTTTATATTTTATAAAAAAAATATTATTTTTATTATATCCAAATTATATAAAAAATCATTATTCGCATGCATGCATTCAAAGGTTTTTTTTTTAATTTTTTTTTAATAAATTAATTAAAAATAAAATATAAATCCAAAAAATAATATCTTATAGTTTGTATCTCTCTATTAAAAAAAAAAATTTGTTGGTTTGAGTTTGAAATATAGACCCTGTTTATTTTTGTGTTTCGAAAATATTTTTAAAAAAAATTGAAAATATATATTTTTTTAAATTAATATTTTTTTATTGTTTAAATTATTTTTTATGTGTTGATATCAAAAATAATTTTTAAAAAATAAAAAAATATTATTTTAATATATTTTCAAGTAAAAAATACTTTAAAAAACAATCATAATTACATTTTCAAATACGCTTATAATATTATATCACAATATTATTTAGCATGCGGAAAGTATTTTAAAAAATATTTTTATTTAAAAATATATTAAAATAATATATTTTTTTATTTTAAAGATAAATATTTAAAAGAAAAAAATTAAAAGAATAATAATTTAAAAATTAAAAAAATTAAAAAAGCGAACAGTGTCTACATCAGGAAGGCCCACCGATGGCTGCACCATCATTATTGTTACTTTCTTACAAAACAATTTTCAAGAAGACGATTAAAGAGAGCAAAATCCCCATCTAAAGTAAAGAAGCAGAGCTAGAAATCAGAGCAAACGGATCATGATGCGATACAAAGAGGTAATCACTCTCTCTCTCTACAAATCTGCATTCTTACATAAATGGGTTTCATTCTTTTTATGCAAAGATTGGATTTTTGGTGTCTTTTCAATGTCAAGATCTTAATTTTTGTACATTTTTTCATTTCCCCACTTTTTGTATACAGGAAAAAGAAGCAAAGAAGGAAGCTTTCAGGAAATATCTTGAGAGTAGTGGAGTTCTTGATGCTCTCACCAAAGGTTTCTTCTTTCTGCTTCATTTTTTTCTTCCCCAGTTTTTAACTTTTACTGTGAATTTTCTTATTTATTCATGAATTTTTTTGTGTGTGTGTAGTCTTGGTTGCATTGTATGAGCAAAATGACAAACCTTCATCTGCCCTTGAGTAAGTTTTGATTTCTCTGTATTTGTTAAATATAGCAAACTCTAATAAATAGATAGACTTGCACACTAAAACAATGTTTTTTTTTCTTTTTTATTTGATTTTTGATACAATTTATTTTCTTGTAAAAATGCATCCAGTAAATTATTTAAATAACGAAGTTTTAATTTGTTTTGATAGATTCATTCAACAAAAATTAGGTGGCCCAAGTTTGTCTGAATATGAAAAGCTGCAAGCTGAAATGTCAGAGTTGCAAAATAAGTATGGTGATCTGTTGGGAGCCCATCAAGAAACTTGCAAAGAGGTGAGGCTTTTATGCTATAATCAGGCATTTTGATCTTAAATGTGAGAAATTATAGTTTTTTTCTTTTTTAAGTTAGTAAACCCTAATTTGTGGATTATAAGTTAAATGCTAAGTAATCATGAGTCATGACCGATAGTCGTAGAGATAGGTTTGACATGCTTCAAAGACCATGGACACTGTGGACTTAACAGCTGAATGCTGTTGTATTTGATCCTGGTTTTGTGATGCTCAAATAGAAGTATTGCTAGAGAACAGTTTGTTGTTCAGCTGTGTGGCACTGGCTTTGGAATATCTCTCTCAAAATGTGTATCCATTTGTATTATGGACTGATGAGAAATCTAAACTCTCAAATGATGGGAAAACGCCAATTCGAGCATGCATATGTGCAGGACTTGATAGGCACACGCCCAGATAGAGAGAGATACATGATTGCCGAATTCAGACAGCTAGGTGGCAGTAGATGCATCTACATGCATATGAATCTTCCATGACAATTTGCTGTGCCAGTCATATTATTTACTCTATTTAAAACCAGAAATCAGGTGACCAGGTGAAGAGAATGAGCTGAAAATGCAACTAATTTAGGTTTGTCTGCTTAAAAATTTAATTTTGTCACCGTCCATTTTCATCCATTCTGATTGCAACCAATGAATACTTAATTGAAAGTAATCATGTTAATAAAATCTTAACCAGCTATATTTTCCAGGCAAGAAACCATGACAAAAGTCTGATTGCAGTAACTGCATGTTTTCAATATGTTTTCCCATTGTTACATGTTCCCCATCTGACCCTTATTCTTTGTTTTAATGGTTCGTTGCAGTTGGAGGAACTTAAGAACTCACATAATGTTGCATCTGCTACAGACACCACAGATGGGGAGGCACCGAAGGACGAGCCTTGAATATCCTGAGTAAAAATTGGAGCACCACCATGCTAAATAAACATTTATTCGAACAATATCAAGTGATTATGAAAAACCATTGTTCTATGTTCCTAACTTGTTGTATCCTTGGAATGTAGTGTATAGCAGGATTTTTTTTGTGTATATCTCAATTACTGGTTAATTTTTGTGAAAACATTTCTTGATTCTCTTTCAATATAAACAAAATCTGATCCTTAGTACTCTCACCTGTGTTAGTACTCTCACCTGTGTCATCACTAATGTTTTTGCCGATAGCTGTAATCCAGGAGGAAAGATGAAGTAGAGGATGGTACGACTTTGGTGGATCCTTTCCTGAAAAATAAAACCAGTGTATTTACTGCAAGTTTTAGGCCAAATATAGCCCTGAGAACTCTCATAACAGCGAGCAAGATGAGCTATGCTTCTGTCTCCTGCCAAGGAATGGAAGTGTTGTGTTCAGAAGTTGTAAAAAGTTCTCCATGATGCTTAAGATACTGTTATCAGGGATTGTTGTGTGATCCTTAAGACCCCATTATGCTCGGTGTCAAAAATAGTAACTTCTTTAAGAAGGGTATGTTCTTTCCTTTTGAGCACAGGTCTCCTGGAAAGGTTTGCACCATGGGTCATGCCAACGGTGAGAAAAACAAGTTATTTCGTCCATTAACAAAAAATAAAATAATGAATAATGAATCACTTTTTTTTTTTTTGTAAGATTGAAACGATGAATAACTTGCTTGTTGAGTAGACCCGATTTGATTGTTGGTTTATAATTTAAAACAAAATATTTACGTGTAGCTAATATTTTCTTTAGTATAAAAAAACTTTAAAATAAATATAAATTAATTTAATATATCAAGGTTGATTTGATTAATTTAAAATTAATTTGGACAATAAATAAAATTAGTTTGACTAAAAAAAATTGAAAATGATGTTTTTTTTAATATATATATATATATATATATATTTGATCGATCTAAGTCAATCACGATTAACCTTTTTAAATTTGCGTCCTGGGTTATGAGACCATAATAATCTCAAATAAAGCAAATCAAAACAAATTATGAAACTCAATTACCGATCAACCCAATGTTGCATGATAAAATTGAAAAACAATATAATTAAAAAAGGACCTGAAAAAAAGATCTAAATCAATCAGAGTTAACTTTTCAAATCCTCGACCCAGGTTACGAGACAAAGATAGTATTATATAAAGTAAATCAAAATAAATTATGAAGCTCAATTCCGAATTAACCTAATTTAAAAGGAGGATGAAATTGAAAAAAAAATACACAAAAAACAACGCAATTTAATCCGGGTTAACCCACCAAACTCGTGGCTCATGTCATGAGACCGGAATAATCTCATAGAAAGTAAACCAAAAAAATGAACCGAGTCAATCCGGGTTAACCCGTCAAACCCACGATCCAGGTCATGAGACTAAGATAATCTCATAAAAAACAAATCGAATAAATCATGAAGTTCAATTTTTAATAAACTCATTGTTAAATGATGGAATTGAAGTCTAAAAAAATATACAATAAAATGACATGAGTCTACCTAGGTTAACTTATAAAGTTTATGACCTGGATTATGAGATCAAGATAACTTCATAGAAAATAAACTGAAATAAATAACAAAATCTAATTAGTAGTTAACTAATGTTGAAGATATTAAAGTATAAAATTAAAAAAAATTAAAGCAAATAAGATTATTCCATTAAATTCATAATATGAGTAATGAGAGTTAAATAAACATATAGAAAGTAAACTGCAACAAGAAATAAAATTTATTTTTAATAAATTAAATATTAAATGATAAAATTTAAATAATAATAAAAATTATTATAATAAATAGTGTTTTTTGAGGTATTTTTCATTAAAAATACCTTTTTTTTTAATTTTTGTTAATAATAATTAATAGTGAACTTTCAAGATTTTTACAAATTTAATTGCTAAATTTATTCCCCTAGTCTTAGTCTTTTTATCAGAGACAAACTATATGAGTTTTTATTTGATATTTTAAGACTAATTTATACGTTAATTAAAATTAACTTCTATTTTTAAATACATATTTCTAAGAAAGTTTATAGTATAGAAGCTATATCCATAGTCTTGAAATCTGGTCTAGTGAGGCGGGTCGATCCAAGACTCGGCTGATCTAAGACTGGAATCAAATCAGCTTTTTTAAAAAATAAAGGCAATTAAAAACTCAGGTGACCCGGTTAAAAATTCGGTTGCAATCTGTTGACTAGTTTTTTTTTTTTTACCAAAACGATATTGTTTTAATTTATATAAAAAATCAGGGTCGACTCAGAGGACCCGAGTCTTGGACCGGGTCGACTACCGGGTCAGGTTTAAAAACACTGGATATTACTACCAATACTTATTTAATAAAAGAATTAAAAAAACAAGAGAAAATTACATATATAATTTTTAAATAGATGAAAAATTTTAGTGGAACGGTTTATGAATTTTCTTATTATAAATGTCTATATCTCTCATGTTAAATAAATATTGAAAATTAAAGAAATAAGTATTTAATAAGTAAAAATATTTTTATTTTTTTAACGAAATTATATATAATTTTTTTCTTCTATTTATATTTATAATTCAACTATCAAGTAAATATTAATAATTACTGCTTAAATATTATAAATATTTTAATCAATTAATTTAAAATATTTAAATATTTTAATATAAAAGAGTTAATATAGTATAATTGGTTTATCTAGATATGCTAAGAAAACAAAGATATGCATCATCATAAAATCCAAGCCAATCAAGTAAGTAATCCATCGGCTATAAATCACTCTCTCTCCCCCGCAAAAAATCAAGAAATCTGAAAATTCCTTTTTCTCTCACTCCTTAAATAAAAACCCTAAAATACTCTCGAATCCAAATAAAAAAAAATCAATTCCTTCAAAATCAATTTTTTTTTAAAAAATCTCTCTCTCTAAAAAAAAGAAAAAAGAAAAAAAAATGGAACTCAACGACCCACGCCAGCAGCAGCAACACCACTTCACCTCTTACTTCTCCTCCACTCCCACCACCACCAACACCCCATCACCCCCCAATGGCCTCCTGCCACCTCATCACCCCACAGACTCAACCACCCCTACCGGGTCCCACTTGCTCTACCCTCATTCAATGGGACCCTCAACCACGGCTACAGTGACAGGAGGAGGAGCACCAGTGGAGGCAACATCAGCAAAGAGAAAGAGAGGGAGGCCCAGAAAGTATGGGACTCCTGAGCTGGCTTTGGCTGCCAAGAAAACGGCTACATCTGCTTCTGTTGCTGCGTCCAGAGAAAGGAAGGAACAGCACCAAGCTGGTTCTTCTTCCACTACCTCCTCTTTTTCAGGCTCTTCTTCCAAGAAATCTCAACATGTTCTTGGTAAAGGATTTTTAACCCTTTTATGGTTTGTTTGCGAATTGTTGAATCTTAAAATGTGGTTTAACTCCTTGAAGGGTTTTGTCTTTAGTGGTGTAAATTGTTGAATTTGTTAGCTGTTTTTTTGGTGTTCGTGGTTGTGAAATGACGTGTCTTTGCTTGAAAGGTTTGGCCTTTGAAGGTGTAAATGTCAAATTTTCCAATTAGTTGAAGTTTTGCATGCTGTATGATACTTGCATGTATTTATTTAACATTTTACCGTGACAAGATGTGCAATTTTCATTTATATGGTTTTTGGTTTTCTGGTGGCTTTGTTTGTGAGATGTTTTTTGGTCGTTGGTTTTGAAAATGTGATTTTTTCTCTCTCACTAAATCTTTCAGTGGTTGAATGTGAAATTCATCGGTTGTTTTTTGTTCTTTGGGTGGTTTTGTTTCTGATATGTTGTTTAATTGCCTAAAAGGTTTCATCTTTGATGGTTGGAATTGAAAAATTTGAGTTAGTTGGAATTTTCAATTGTGTACGAGGCATTGCATGAGTCTGTCTTAAGGTTTTTTTTATCTCCCGAAATCTTAAAAATTGACAATGGGTGGGTGTGACTCCAAATATCTTTATTTTTTATGGTTTGATGTGGAGTGTAGCGAATTAACTAATTCTACAATGTAATTCCTTCACAGCTGCTCAAGTATTATAGAGCGATTGCTTAAAAAAATATATTTTTTCTGCTTTAGTGTTTGGAATTGCGTTTCAAAAGCAATTTTGAAAAAAATTAATTTTTTTTTATTTTTTTCTTTGCTTCAAATTAATATTTTTTTTGATATTTTCAAATCATTTTGATGTGCTGATGTCAAAAATAATTTTTTAAAATAAAAAATATTATTTTAATGCGTTTTGAAATGAAAAAAACTTTGAAAAGCAACCACTACCACACTCCCAAACACCCAATAAGAATTGAAAAGCTTCTCTCTTTTTGTGGTAGGCAATTGCGACAAGTGTTTAGAAATTTGCATTTTCTGTGAGGGTTTGTATTTGGTAACTAGTAATTTTGAAAATTTTGTATTGTGCTTGATCTGATGAGTTCTACAAGCTATTTGTATCTATGATGGTTTCTAGCAACTCTTCTCTTAGTGGGAGGTTATTGCACATTATCTCTTAGTGACATCTTGTCTTTTGATATGTTGAATTTGTATTTCTTGAATCAATGAGGGTTTACATTTTGTTCTTGTGAGTACTTACATTGCATAATCCATCTTTTTTTCATGGGGTTATATTCATTGGTTTCTGTATTCTCTGCTGCTTATTTTTTTCGTTGGGTCATATTCATTGGTTTCTGTATTATCAAACAAGTCGATTATTCTTTGTTCTAGATTTTCATGTTATGATTCTTGAAATTCTTTATTTACATTAGTTTCTGATTTATTCTAGTATTAGGCATTTATATGAGTTATCATTTGATGGGAAAATTGAGCTAACAGTATTTAATTGTGCTTATCCTATCACATGGGGTTTTCTCTGAACATCCTTTAGCAATAAAGCATATCATATTAGGTATAGCAGAATAGTGCAAGAGGTGCTGGTTGATCAATATTGCTGATATTAAGATTTCTTAATTTGTATTAGTATATAATTGAAAGGAATCAGAAAGCAGCTACTTTATTAATATTGTTGGGCTTGCCATTGTAGATGTTCAATGGTTGTAGCTGTCTTTATGGGCCCTTGCAATCCTCGTAGCTCAAGTACTAGTCTGTTGACCCTGTTGGGGTCATATAATTTGTCATGGAGGCTGCGATTATTTTTACTTTGCAATGTGTATGTTCATTTTGGTTTGTGGATTCATCATCAAGTATTTTGATTATTTGATCCAAAGAATGGAAAAGAAATCTAGGCAATATTTTGCATATAAGGTGTTTTAATGAGGCTTCATTTTCATCAACCCCAGTTCTTTTCTGTCGCATTCTCTTTCCTCCAAACAATTCATTGGTGGCCCCATTAACTGCATGCCTCTTTGATATGGTTACATGATCTTGTCTTTCTGCAACGCCAAGCATTCCTTGTTCTTTATATTGTTTTGCTAGTTCTAAATGCTATAAAACCATATCATTCTTAACTCCCATCTCAGTTTCGAGCTTGATCATTCTGCCAGTCTTGTGCTTGTTGGATGTTCTGTTTCTCAGTGAATATTAGGCCTTATGACCATTCTTGTTCTCCACAAAATTTCACTATCAAATATTGCAGATTACACCCACTAATTAAACACTGCACAAATACCTCACTACCCAAAACCCAAAATTATACCCAAGAAAAATCACTCATGAAAAATACTGCACTAATTCTTTTGGCTAAAGGTTTTGGCTACTGCACTACTTTTGGTTGCCACCACACATCATCGATATTGGAGGCACACAATATAGTCATGACACATGCTATTTATACAAGCAACAAGGTCCTTCATTAGGAAAACTTCTTCAAGTCGAACTTCAACAATAAAGTCCTTTTCCTAAACATAATGTGTCCACACGCAATTACCAATCTAACCGAAACCAACTCACAAATTTAAGCAGCAGCTCAACGTAGCTGATACTCAGCAAGATTGGGTTGCTTTAGTTTTTAAATTTATAGTTTGTTAGTATGCTGTGCCCATAGAGTGGAGGCTGACTTATCCTCCTTTTTGTGATTGTACTTCTCTTTCACTATTAATGCATTTTCTTTTCTGTAAAAAACTTTAGTTTGCATTTGATAATGTGTAGAGAAAGTTTTTTGATGTAATTGAATTTGTCTGACTTGCATTTGAGAAATGCGTGCAATTTTTAGGTGGTTACTGAATGTGCTACTAGGAAATTGTTTCAGAGTATAATTGATTGGGAGTCTTTTCTAGTCAAATAAGAAGAGATTATTGAATTTATTAACCTCAAATATGATCCCAATTTGCTCATTGGAATTGGGAATACCTTCTTCAATTAGTTTTGGAGTTGCTACTGACACTCATTCCCTATAATGTCATTTGTTGGTTAAGAACTTTGTATGTTATGAGACTGATATTTGTTGTTCTGTTTTTGAGACCGTCCATGCATGAATGTCATTTCATTACACCATCTTTTTGTAAATGGTAAACTTGCATTCCTTCTGAGTTATTTCTTTACTCAAATTATATTAATTATCACTGTTCTCGTTGATTTTATTACACAGCTTAAACACTTGTCCATCTTGCTTTTTATTCTTTATTGCAGGCACTGCTGGGCATGGTTTTACACCACATGTTATTACTGTAGCTGCGGGTGAGGTATGGAAACTCCCGAGACTTGGATTACAGTACTGTTATCAGTGATGAGTTGGTAGCCTATAAATGCATTTATCTGGTTATTATCTTTCACATGCTAAGAAAGCATATAGAAAAATCTTTTTTAATGAAAATTTCCTTAGCTCTGTCTACTATTTGTTTGTTTTTAATTTTGTGTATAATACATATTCAAGCACTGTGTTGCTTTGATGGAGTTGCTCTTTTAGTGACTGGCTAAAAGGGTGGAAAACCATCATCAACCCGCTCATGTCTTTTAAAAACATGGATTCATTTACTTCCTGATTTTATTTTTTATTTTTCAATTTCATGGGAAGCATAATTTATCCGTGATTAGCCTGGTTTTCTGAACATCTAATTTTAAACTTTTGATGTAAAACTGAAATATATACTTAGCTGTGACATGGAGGGATGTTTTCCTTTGCTTTCGTGTAATCTCGCTGCTCAGTTTTGGTATGCATATGCAGAAATTGTTAACTTTTTCATGTTTTCTTTGCTGGGAGATAGCTAATGTTCTTGGTGACTTCGCTCAATGTTCTAGACACATGGTGTTTTTAATTGTTAAAGAACATGTAATTGTATGGTTGGTTTATGTTTGCAAATACTTGAGGAGATCTGTTTAGAACATGGTTCAGTTCCTTTAACTGTGGATGATTATGACGTCAATATTTAACCATGTTCTAAACACATGGTGTTTTTAATTGTTAAAGAACATGTAATTGTATGGTCGGTTTATGTTTGCAAATACTTGAGGAGATCTGTTTAGAACATGGTTCAGTTCCTTTAGCTGTGGATGATTATGACGTCAATATTTAACCATGTTCTAAACGCGGTGTTTTTAATTGTTAAAGAACATGTAATTGTATGGTCGGTTTATGTTTGCAAATACTTGAGGAGATCTGTTTAGAACATGGTTCAGTTCCTTTAGCTGTGGATGATTATGACGTCAATATTTAACCATGTTCTAAACGCGGTGTTTTTAATTGTTAAAGAACATGTAATTGTATGGTCGGTTTATGTTTGCAAATACTTGAGGAGATCTGTTTAGAACATGGAGTTTTGAGATTTTGAGTGATGTACTGTGTGCTGGACTATTATCAGAGATGCATGTGGTGGGAGGTTACTGATCGCATCCTAAAACAAATATTTATGCTGGCCACTACCAGATATGTGATAAACGAGAAGTGGATTAAATTTTTATTGTCTTATAGCTTATGGTTTACCTTTTGTTGTTGTGGAAAAAAAAAGTGAGAAAGTGTTCATTGACATGCATAATGAAGTTTTAAATATGAAAATGAAAAAAATAAAAAAGACTAATCTAAAATTCTTCGTTGGCCAAGTTCTTATGCACAATACTAGTGGTTTCCATACAGGAAAGGAAAAATAATTGGAAGTCAAAGAATAGAGTTGACAATGGAAGAATCTATATATATGGTGTCTGTGAATTCCGGACACAGTATTTATCTGATAATGTAGACTCTATGATTGTGATGGCAGATTGAATGTTAAAAGTTTGCCACTTTTGGGCTGTTAAAATTTCCCAGGTTCCTTTTGCCAGGTGTTGCAATATTTCTTTATCATGTCATTGACTGTTGGTTCTTTTTTTACCCTTTTTTAAAAAACTTCAGCCGCATTCCATTCCTGTTCCTTTTGAAATGATAAAGTTTTCTAATGAATTTCTTCATGTAGATGTCCAGATATTAGTCAGTCAAGGTAAGAAACTGCATGTGTTTTTCATTTTTGATCACTGGTTTGTCTTGGTTCCTTCTGTGATTTTTCCAAGTGTCTAGAAAATCTATGATTATTTACTTGTTATTTTAAATGTTTAACAAGGTGATTGGATCTTTGTGGTATGTCATTTGCACATACATGCTGGAAAGCTACTCCTTTAAATGTCATGCGCAGGTGTATAGTGTGAATATTTCTGTTCTTAAACTGTCAGTTAAGAGTTCCCTTCATTCTTGGTCTTTATTCTGATGAACAACATTATGTGGTTGAGTTGTATACTCAAGAGTCATGGGGGCATTCAAGCATAAGGATCTGGGATGTGATTGGGGCGGGATAGATCACGATTAATGTAGTTTTGAAGTCTTTTCTTGTATCTATTCAGAATTAGTTGCTGCATCAAGAGGGTAGTTGGGATGCCAATAGTGGTTTTTGTAGATACATGAAACTCTGTTTATTCCTCAGTAAAATAAATTCCTTACAGGATGTTGGCCAGAAAATCATTCAATTCCTGCAACAAAGCACGCGTGAAATGTGTATTCTATCTGCATCTGGTTCAGTCATGAATGTATCTCTTCGCCAACCAGCAACTTCAGGAGGCAACATTTCATATGAGGTAATTGTTTATGAGCATGTAACTTTTTTGAATTCCAGAACTCTGTTCTCTTTTCCTTGAATCTTCAGATGGACATCATATTGTAAAATGAGAGGAAAATAATGATGATAAAAAGATTCAGAACTTACTCTCTTTTGTTAAGCATGCCAACTTTCATGCTTTGAGAAGCATGCCAACTTATGCTTCTTTGATATGGCCTCCGGATATCTTTTTCAATATCATGATTCTGTATTTGACTGGAAGAAGGGTACTTCTGAAAGACGACATAAAGAACAAAATCTAAGAAGGGAACAAATTGTTCCCTTCAAGGCTATATGATAAGAAAGAACGACATTACAACTGCAAAGTAGCAGCCTCATAATGGTCCAAGCCCCACTGGTTTTGAGAAATGACTTCTGGTTAGTGGTGTTATAGTGTCAAACTTTCAACTGCTGCACTTAGGAAAATAAGACTCATCTCCTGGGTGGTTGGGCAGGCTGGAAAGGATGTGTCAATAGTATGGGGTTTGGCATAGAGTATTTTTTGAAAATTCAAGGCCAGACATGTAAAGGAACCTATACTTAGGTGGTCTAGTTCTACTACTACACAAATCTGAATGTCAGGGAAATATGAAAGATAACTGAGAGCACCATTTTTAGTACATTTCCATGATATCACGGTTTGTTCTTGTTGCCTGGAAAGACTAGTTGATATAGTATATCTTGACTGCCCTGTGGATGATACAGCCAGCAGTATCTTTGAGAAAAATCCACATCTCACTTAATGTATTTCTTGAAAATCAAATGGTATACTGTGTTGCTTTCTAGCTTCTGAGAACTGGAAGCATTTGTATTATTTTCATGTGTGCCCAAAGAATTCTCTGATAGTGTCTGGGTTAAATATTAGCTTGCTATTTGCTTAAACAATTGATACTACATCTGATAAAATTTTATATTCTGAGAAATAGCTTGACAATTTGAAGTTCTAGCTATAGTTGTAAAAATGATATTCTGAGGTGATCAGAAATTAATTCTTCATTCCTGCGTACTCTTTTAACATCAGGGCCGATTTGAGATCATTTCTCTGTCTGGATCTTATATACGTACTGACATGGGGGGGGGAGAGCAGGTGGCCTCAGTGTATGCCTTTCTGATTCAAATGGCCAGATCATTGGAGGAGGAGTTGGTGGACCTCTGAAGGCTGCTGGCCCTGTGCAGGTATTGCTTAAAATATACAATTTCTCTAAAATATGTGATGTATGAAGTAGGGAGCAAACTATGGCTGAGGACCACCCTTTTCATTTGAAAGCACATACATGCATGTAAAAGAGGGTCCAGATCGTAGAAATCCTGTTCCACATTTAAAATGTTTGCGTGATTATGTCCTTAATATTTATGATTTATTAGTTGTTTGTGCACAGGTCATTGTCGGTACTTTTGTGCTTGACAACAAGAAGGATGGTAGTGGAAAAGGTGATGCATCTGGCAGCAAGCTTCCATCACCAGTTAAGGCATCAGTACCAAGTTTTGGCTTCCGCTTACCAGTTGAATCTCCTGTGAGGAATCCAGCGAGGGGAAATGATGACCTTCTTACCGTAGGTGGAGGCAATCCATTTACAATGCAACCTTCCACTATGCATTTATTATCTGCAAGAACCATGGATTGGAGGAGCAGTCCAGATGTCAGAACAACTGCAGGTTATGATTTTACAGGTAAATATATAAGACTCCCCCCTCTGTCCTCTCCCGCTCATGGACTCACCAACTGACATGGGTTGTTTTCATTTTTCAGGAAGAACAGGTCATGGAGGATCCCAATCTCCTGTAAACGGTGACTATGATTGACTTCCAGATTACAGATTGGTTGACTTTTGAAGCACTGTTTTGTCGTCTATCTTCAATCCCAGGTACATTGACCAGAGAAAATGCATGCACAACCTTTTGCAACCTTCGTGGAGTGCCGGATGGTATTCTGTACAGTTTAGCCACACTCTCTATACTCCTTGCTAGCTCGTGGTCCAAAATTAGAAGTGTTAGCCTTAGTTTTATGCTCATGCACTCAGTTGCAACTCTTTTTTTTTTTTTCTTTTTTTGTTCGCATACTGGAGTTACTGGCTGATTCCTGTTAACATTGAATTAAGATTCAACTGAGAACCTGGCATCAAATGACAAAAGTTCCGCCAATTGAGATGATTATACTCGTTCTGGATTTATGCCGGTGTCCTCACGGGATAACACAATGTGTTATTCTGAAAACCTACCTGTCTTCTGCATCTTTTGGCATATAATTCATATCTTTTGTGGGTAGATTCCCTTGCTAACTCCAAGCATGTGTAAGATAGAATTCTGTTTCTTTTCAACAAGTGGAGGTACAATCTGCAACTTGCAATGTTTTGCCTAGTCAAATAGATGGAGACAGTAGCCGCTTACAGCATCGCTTGATTTTTAAAAGTATTTTTTTCCATGAAAATATATTTAAAAATTTATTTTTAATATTAGAATATTAAAATTATAAAAAAATGTTAATTTACTATTTTAGCATAGTCGAGGGTGAATACATGAGAAGTCTCTGGTCCCGGTTGGAGGGACTTGTGCTGGCTTTAGCAAGAATACTGGGGAAACCTAATTGTATATTGAAGCCCACATCTCCTTTCTTGCTACAATATTATACTTAATAGGAATATGTCTTCACTCCTTTGGACACAATTCATGGTTATCTTTTCTTACAAGTTATTAAGATTGTCTCCGTGAGTTTTACAATAATTATACTTAAATAAACCCTTTGAATAATGACTACAAACATTTTAAAAAAAATTACTACAATGAGGTGATCTTACTTGAATATTGATTCTAGAATGTGTTTTGGTATTTAGATATAGGTTTTTTTTAAAAAAATATATTAAAATGATTTTTTTTACTTCTAACATCTGCATATTAAAATTATTAAAAAAATATATTAATTTAATAATTTTTTCAAGCTAAATATATTTTTAAAATGTATCTAAACGCAATTTCAAATATATAAAAAAGGGTGTCCAATAAAGTTAGATTAAAAGAATTTATTTGAAAATACAATATGATTTTTATTTAAAAAAAGGCAACATAAGCTTGAATATTGATTCTAGAATGTGTTTTGGCATTTAGATATAGAGTTTTTTTATTTGAAAATATATTAAAATAATTTTTTTTATTTCTAAAATCAATATATCAAAATTATCAAAAAAATATTAAAAATATATTAATTTGATATTTTTTTCAAGTTAAATATATTTTTAAAGTGTATTTAAATGTAATTTTAAATATAAAAAAAGAGTGCTGATAAAGTTAGATTAAAGAATTTATTTAAAAATGCGATACGAAATTATTTTGGGATGTAAATTATACTCTGTTTTCATTACTGTTTATAAATATTCATCTATTTAACTACTAAAAAAACAAAAATAATTTTGTTATAAAACAATTCAAATTAAAATAAATAACTCATACAAAAATTAAAAAAAATATTTAAAAAAATAAAAGAAGGAAAAAACCTAGCTTATCTAATTAAAAATTTAAGTTAGTCCACTTATAAGTTTGAAACTTCACTTTTGAATTTTTATTTATAAGGAAAATTAGTTAAAAAAACATTGTTTTGATTTATTTTTTTTTTAAATTAAAGGATCAACTTTCTCATCCCGTGACACGATAGAGTCACGTTAGTGACAAAATTAATTAATTACTTTAATCGAATCTAACAATAGTAGTATAATCAAAACTTATTAAATACACCAAATCAGTGCTTAGTGGCCCCCTTTTCAACCTGTAGTCAGCACGTGCTACACGTGACAGGTGCTTACAAATTCTGGTTCGCGAAGCAGAGTAGCAATCCCCTTAGCCTTAAAAAAGAGCCACACTTTATAACCGTCGTGGACTCGTAAGTTGAAACGGTTAAAATCACCACGTAAGCAGCTGCCCTTCGTACGCGCGCAGAACCTTGAGATCTTCGCCAGTTGATTGCACCATCCGACGGTGAGCATGCGTGGAAAATTCCACATCATTGATCTACCAATAAATTGTTTCATTTCATTTAATTTATTTGTTAATTCAAATTAATATTCACCAATTATCAAGTTAGTAAACCCAGTCCTGTCCACCACCCACCTGGATTCCTGATGGAGTTGGTTAATTTAGATAAATCCAGATTAACGTTATTTCTGTATTTAAAAAAAATTTAAAACGATATAGTATTAATATTTTTTTATAAAAAAATCAAATTAAATTTAACTAAATCATAAATTAATCCAAATATATTATATCAAGTAAATAAGATAGTGGGTTACTTAATTTAATTTATGTGTAACACTAAAAATATATTAAAATAATATTTTTTATATTTTTAATATTAGTATTATAAAAAATAAAAAAATACTAAAAAAAATATTTAATAAATTTATTTTTAAAAATACTTTTAAAAAATATCTAAAAACGAAAACTATCAAGCTATCAAACATATTCTTATTATGTTAATAATTTTTATGATTATAATTTAAAAATATATTCTTAATTGTATTTTAAAAAAATATATTTGGTCAAATAAGATAGATTTTTATATGTAAAATAAATAAAATTATAAATAAAAAATAGATTATTTTAGTTTTTATAAAATTAAAATTTAAATAAAAAAATATTTAATTAATTAAACTATTTTTTCTAAAACTAAAGTTACCACACGTATGATATTATAAACAAAAACAAGCAAACCAATTCAAGGAAATCCTAGCTAATAATAAGAAAATGGAGCAAATGCCAAAACTTTCTTGATGAGCAAAAAGGTTCCATAAAGGAAGGGAAGAATAGAAAACCATATTCTTGATGGGGTGATGGGACAGAGAGAGAGAGAGAAGAAGAAGAGGGTGTCTAGGTTCTCTTCACATTCAGTATGTGTGGAGAAGTGAGGACCCCACTTCTTAAACCCTATTCTGTGTTTTCTTTCACTGTTTCTTTCTCCCATCACATCTCAAGTTCACGACACCAGATTCTCTCTTTAAACTTTATTAGAGAGGGGAGAGGTGATTTAGGCTAAGCTAGGAAGAAAAAAGAGAAAAGAAAAGCGGAAAGATCTTTTGTTGAAGAGGTATATAAATCTTTCTTCTTTGTGAGAGTGATTGATAGCTCATAGAGCAACAATTCCACTTTTACTAGGCAAGAGAGGAAAACCCCCTTCCCCCCTTCTTTTCTTTTTTTAGAGCGAGCAAGTTGATGCATCTTGACTTGGGTTTTATTCAAAATATAGCAAAAAGTAATTGGTTTTGGCTTGGATAGGTGGTTTTGACTCAGGAGAGGCAAAAGGTGTGTTCTTTCTAGCTTCTTTTATTTGGTCCACTCTTCATTTCTGATTTCTCATTTTGTTTTCCAAAATGATAGATAGCTACTTGTTTTCAGTTTAGAATTTTGGTTTTTTTTCTTCTTGTTGTATGGCTATCAAAATAATAAGATGAGCAGTGGTGGGGAAACGTGTCAAAGATTACTGGTTGTGGAAAGAAAATCACAGTGGTCTATTTTTTTTATGGGTCTGGAAGATCTTGAAATTTGGTTGATGGTGTTGTGTTGTTGATTTTTAGTGTGAAATTCATTTTGGTATTTTAGATCTTGGAGTGTTAGACATGGCGAGCTTGTGTGTGTCTGTGTTTGTGTGTTTGAAGAGTTCAGACCAGGGAATGCATATTCATACTTAGGGTTCTAGAGACATAGTTCAAGTAGTTGTCTTTATATTTTGTTTTTTGGATTCTGATATACTAGGGATTTGTAAGATTTAGGAACGTGTGACAAGAATGCATTAGGCAAGTGTTCACTTGGGTGCGCAATGTTAAGAGCATTAGCTTCTAGATTCTTGCTGATTTCATATCTAGCGATCTTGGTCACTGCAAGTGACAATGACTTTGCGAATTGTAATTGCGATGATGAGGGTTTTTGGAGCATACACAACATTATGGAAGCTCAGAGAGTGAGTGATGTTTTTATTGCAATAGCGTATTTTTCGATACCAATCGAGCTTCTTTGGTTTATTAGCTGCTCCAACTTTCCTTTCAAATGGGTCCTTCTTCAGTTTATAGCATTCATAGTTCTTTGTGGACTGACACATTTGATCAATGCATGGACTTATTATGGACCACACTCATTCCAGCTGATACTGTCCCTCACCATTGCCAAATTCCTCACGGCCTTGGTCTCTTGTGCAACCGCCATAACCCTTTTAACTCTGATTCCTCTTCTTCTCAAATGGAAGGTGAGGGAGCTTTTCTTAAAGCAAAATGTGTTGGAATTAGACCAAGAGGTGGGGATGATGAAGAAGCAAAAGGAAGCTAGTTGGCATGTTAGGATGCTAACGCAAGAAATCAGGAAGTCACTTGATAAGCATACAATATTGTATACCACTCTGGTTGAGCTTTCTCAGACTTTAGATTTGCATAATTGTGCTGTATGGATGCCTAATGAGAATAGAACGGAGTTCCATCTCACCCATGAGTTGAAAGGCAATTCTAAAATTTATCGCCGTTCTATCCCGGTAAATGATCCAGATGTGTTAGAAATACAAGGTAGCAAGGGGGTCAAGGTTTTGAGGCCTGATTCAGCTCTTGGTGCTTCAAGTGGTAGAGAGTTGGAGGAGTCAGGTGCTGTGGCAGCAATCCGGATGCCAATGCTACAGGTTTCAAATTTCAAAGGGGGGACACCTGAATTAGTGGATACTTGTTATGCTATACTGGTTTTGGTTCTTCCAAGCATGAGTTGTAGAGGCTGGAGCCATGAGGAAATGGAAATAGTGGAAGTAGTTGCTGATCAAGTAGCTGTGGCTTTGTCTCATGCGGCAGTTCTTGAAGAATCAAAAGTTATGAGAGAGAAACTGAGTGAGCAAAATCGTGCACTGCAACAGGCAAGGAATAATGCAATGATGGCAAGCCAGGCAAGGAATTCCTTTCAAAAAGTGATGAGCCATGGGATGAGGAGACCAATGCACTCAATCCTGGGATTGCTTTCTATGTTCCAAAATGATGATATGGGCTTCGAGCACAGGATTGTTATTGACACATTGGTGAAAACCAGCAATGTGCTTTCAACTTTGATTAATGATGTGATGGATATTTCAGCAGAAGATAATACTGGAAGGTTCCCTTTAGGGATGAGGCCCTTTCGTCTACGCTCCATGATCAAAGAAGCTTGTTGCCTTGCTAAGTGCTTGTGTGTGTATAAAGGTTTTGATTTTGAACTTGATGTTCAAAGTTCTTTGCCTGATCTAGTGATAGGAGATGAAAGAAGGGCCTTTCAAGTTATTTTACACATGGTTGGATATCTTTTAAATATCTATGATGGAGGGGGGAATGTCATATTTCGAGTTTTTTCAGAGAGTGATAGCGAGGGCAAGACAGATAGAATGTTGGGGATGTGGAAATCAAATGCTCCTGATGAGTTTGTATGTATAAAGTTTGACATGGAGATCAGAGGAGGAAGTTCTCTATCAGATGGAGCTAGCTCAACCACAAATTCTTCTGGTAGATGGCAAAACAGTGCTGAAGCTAAGAAGGGTCTGGGCTTCATCATGTGCAAAAGGCTTGTACAGGTGAGGCATCAAATATTATTTTTATCTACGTGGACTACACATGCCAGTAGTTGATAATTACTGCTGCATTATTGTGCAATAGAGGCAATGGCAGCAGACACCCTGTGAGGTGAAATGATGCCATTTTATGCACCTAAATCTAGAGATGAAAATGCATTGCACAGAGAGAATTGCTAGTAAAATTTATGAAAGAAAACTTTCTTTTCTAAGTTTACAACTTGTAAATGCATCTGATGAGATTTGAGGCATTCTCCCCTTGCAGAATGTTTCAATATGACCTTGTTCCATGGGCAATCTCTCTTAGCTAGTTCCATTTCTGGAAATTATAACTCACTTCCGCTTCCAAAAACCTCACTAAATATTGCTCAACTTAGATTTCGTTTGGCATGACTTTTGCAAATTATTTAAGTTTTCTTTTTTTACTCAAAGAAAAACCATATGTTTGATTTGAAATAACTTTCTTGAATCAAAAACTTATTTCTACAATCAAGTTAAAAGTTGAAATTTCTAACTTGTAACCTATTGATTCTAGCTTGTACCATCTCCGTTCTTAAAAGAAATTGTTCTCAGCCAATGCCTCCCAAAGATATGTCCAACTTAAATTATTTTTGTCAGAAGTCATTCATGACAATTAACTTAAGAATCATGACTCGAAGTCAAAAATGATTCTCTTCAAGTCATACCAAATGGACTCTTCATCCATATCTCATTTGTTTTTCAGTTGGTGCCACCTCCATATAGGACTCAAAAGCTTTTCATTTTTATTTTTTTTTTGGGGGGGGGGTGGTAAGGTTATAAATGATTTGGTGCCATATCATGCCTTTGTTTGTGCTGTGGCTTTTATGAAAGCGTACTTGAAATAAAGAGCTTTGTTTTCCTTTTCCAATTTATCTTCCTGTAGCAGATTTAAGATGCATGAACTATACTATATGAAACAATATTAAGAAGAAGTGTATGTGCAGATGATGCAAGGTAATATCTGGATATCTTTGAACCCTCTGGGTTTTGCACAGAGCATGACTCTGGTTCTTCGGTTTCAAATCCGACCATCTTATGGAAGAGCCACATTTGCCTCTGGACTTTCCTCAGAACAACCAAGTTCCATTCCTCAGTTCAGAGGCCTTCGAGTTATACTTGCTGATGATGATGCTTTAAACAGAACCGTTACCAAGAAGTTGCTTGAGAAGTTAGGTTGTGAAGTGACTGCTGTTTCATCCGGGTTTGAATGCCTTGGTGCTCTTAGCACTGCTGAAAATTCTTTCAGACTAGTTGTTTTAGATATTCAAATGCCAGAAATGGATGGGTTCGAAGTGGCAACGCGAATCCGGAAGATCCGAAGTCGTAGTTGGCCATTGATTATAGCTGTGACTTCCAGTGCTGAGGATAATGTTTGGGAGAGATGCCTGCAGATGGGAATGAATGGAATGATCCGAAAACCTGTTCTCTTACAAGGGATGGCAGATGAGCTTCAAAGAGTTCTTCAGCGGGCCGGCGAAGGATTGTGAAAATAAGTCGTAAAGATGACCGGTCATTGTTTTATAGAGCAATCTTTCAAGGGTCATCACTGCTCTTAAATCAAACAAATCCAGCATGGAGATGTTTAACTTTTAGCGTTATACTTCATGGTATACAAAGTGTAAACTTTTACCTCTCTCTAACGCTAGAATTTCATAGAATGGATATTGACTCATGAGAAACAGCAATTTTTATATAACAGCAAAAGGAACCTGAAAAATTATTCAGAGAAGTGAAATAATACAGAGACTAAATCTTCCAGATGTGCTCAAGCTAGTTGGATATTTCTTGGCCCAGTTGCTTTTACTAATTGTTATTTTATACAGGTTAACATGGTCTGTGATTACTGTCTGCTACACCTTTCATCTCTCTGAAAAAATAGTAACTTCCAGCATTCAGGAACAAAGGGTAGCCCACTTTGATCAAACGTGAAACGTCAAAAACATGATTTTGAATTGGGTCAGTCACTTGAGCTTATAGTAGTCAGACCTGGCCTGGGGTCTGATCTTAAAATCTCGAAAAGAGCTCAAGTTATGAGTTAATCAATCTGGATTTTCAAAACTTTTTTTTTTAGAAGGAAAGATATTTCCTAGTTTTGATTTGGTTAAGTTTTAACAAGAGTAAATTGGATTGTAGGAATATTATTTGGGATTAACCATATTAATATCAAAATTAATATAAATTAAAACTTAACCAAAACTAAGTATAAATTAAAACTTAACTCGAATCTGATTTTAAATTACATATTTACTAAATCAAATCACCTTACTACATCTATAGACTATAGTTAAGACAATACACATGCTACTATAAGATTACTTTTAACTTCAACCTTTTTGTGCTTAGATGTAGGAGAATGTTTTATGAACTATAATTATAAAGATATCATTTATTTTTGGGTTTGAAAATGCATTTAAAAATGTTTTAAAAATGTGTTTGATTCAAAAGAATATTGATGATTTTTTATTTGATATATTGATATTAAAAAAAAATATTTTTATATATTTTCAAGCAAAAAATACCTTATACTATAATACCAAACACACATACATTTTTATAATAACCTTGTGATTGAAAAAAATATGAAGAGAGTGTTTGGGAACGAGGTTTCAACCGCGTTCCCTGAAATATCAATTTTTTTTGTTAAAAATTATTATTTTTATTTTTTTAAATTGTTTTAATATGTTAATTTTAAAAATAATTTTTAAAAATTAAAAAAATATCATAATTCCAAATATGTCCGAAGTTTTGATATGTGATAAGCCACATGAAACAGTACACTTCCAACTGGCTATGCTAATAAGACCAAACATCCAATAAGTTTTCGTTTTATTTCTTGGCATTTTATCCTGTCCTCTTCTTCATTGCTTCTCTCCCACAAACAATGAAAAACGGACTGTGTCAAACTATCAATTATCAGCCCGGTTGTCATGCACATTTCATTTTACATTTCCCTTCCCCTCGACATGTACAAAAACACAGCCTGCAAAAACCAGCTAGCTGGATCAACCTGGTGACGTTACTGATTTGAAATTTGACTCAAATCGAGTTTGCTTTTTATGTAGGTAAAAAAATTCATCCATCAATTAATTAACGACTTGATTAAACAAAAACTTATTTATTTTTGTATTTTAAAAATATTTTTAAAAATAATTAAATTATTTTTTTATTTTTTTATTTCAAATTAATATATTTTTTAATGTTTTTAGTTCATTTTAATACGCTAATATCAAAAATAATTTTTCAAAAAATAAAAAAAATATTATTTTAATATATTTTCAAGTAAAAAATACTTTTAAAAATAAACTATTATGAAATTGGTAATATTAACTCCTTATTTTTTTTATATATAAAAAAAAATATTGTGTAAGTTTTTCTTTAAAACAATATTATTCAATTAAAAATAAAAATTTAACATGGCAACCCCACGACTTATCTTTAGACGGACGTCAATTAGGATAAAAAAAAAAACAAAAAACCACCATCACCATTCCTCACCAAATGGCTCAAAGGACACACAACATTATTTTAGAGTGATTGTTAATGGAAAGTAAAATATTTGTTTTTTGTAATGTTGTCATTTAATGAAAAATATATTAAAATAATTTTTTTTATATATTTTTATATTAATATATTAAAAAATACCTAAAACAATATTTATTGCTGATGATGATGCTTTAAACAGAACCGTTACCAAGAAGTTGCTTGAGAAGTTAGGTTGTGAAGTGACTGCTGTTTCATCCGGGTTTGAATGCCTTGGTGCTCTTAGCACTGCTGAAAATTCTTTCAGACTAGTTGTTTTAGATATTCAAATGCCAGAAATGGATGGGTTCGAAGTGGCAACGCGAATCCGGAAGATCCGAAGTCGTAGTTGGCCATTGATTATAGCTGTGACTTCCAGTGCTGAGGATAATGTTTGGGAGAGATGCCTGCAGATGGGAATGAATGGAATGATCCGAAAACCTGTTCTCTTACAAGGGATGGCAGATGAGCTTCAAAGAGTTCTTCAGCGGGCCGGCGAAGGATTGTGAAAATAATAAGTCGTAAAGATGACCGGTCATTGTTTTATAGAGCAATCTTTCAAGGGTCATCACTGCTCTTAAATCAAACAAATCCAGCATGGAGATGTTTTACTTTTAGCGTTATACTTCATGGTATACAAAGTGTAAACTTTTACCTCTCTCTAACGCTAGAATTTCATAGAATGGATAATGACTCATGAGAAACAGCAATTTTTATATAAAAGCAAAAGGAACCTGAAAATTATTCAGAGAAGTGAAATAATACAGAGACTAAATCTTCCAGATGTGCTCAATCTAGTTGGATAATTCTTGGCCCGGTTGCTTTTACTAATTGTTATTTTATACAAGATTAGCGTGGTCTGTGATTGCTGTCTGCTACACCTTTCATCTGTGTGGAAAAATAGTAACTTCCGGCATTCAGGAACAAAGGGTAGCCCACTTGAGATTATAGTAGTCAGACCTCGCCCGGGGTCTGACCTCGAAAATGACACTTTTCAAACTCTCTCTCTATCCATTCGATGCTAGGGTTGGCTTAGAGCTTGGGACCCGAAGGATTGGGTCATTTCTCTGCCTATTAACCTGCAAGAACCCCCACATGAAACAGTACACTTCCGACTGGCTATGCTGCGTTGAGGATTAGGTGCATCGGCTAATCTAATAAGACCAAACATACAATATGTTAAAGAAACCAAGCACAGCATAGGAAATCAACCACAGAATAGGAAATCAAGTTTAGGCAAATACTGTAATTGAATCTTTACTTATTTATTTCCTTATTCATAGATAATTAGGTCTAATCGTAGGCTATAATATAGGCTCTTTGTATTAAGCCATTAGTATAAATTGTAACCTTTGCTTTCTCTGTAATACAATAAGAATATATCATTCTCTTCATGGTGCTTTACTTCTTCAACTGGTTTTCCTCATCAATTTTGGGGTGACGCTATTCTTGCTTCCGCTTATCTCATAAATCGAACACCAACCCCCACTCTTCATGGAAAAACACCATATGAAAAACTCTTCAATATAGTTCCTAATTACTCGCACTTACGAGTATTTGGTTGCTTATGTTTTGTTTCCACCCATGCCCAAAGTCTCTCCAAATTTGATCCCCGAGCATCTCAATGTATTTTTCTTGGCTATCCTTATGGGAAAAAGGGGTATAGAGTTTTTGATCTAGCTACACAACGAATAATAGTCTCCAGGGATGTCATTTTCTTTGAATCCATATTTCCCTTTCTTACATCTGCATCACCTACTAATCCCCCATCATTTTCGCCTCCCTCCCCTACTCCCACTCCATCCTTACCTTTCGACATACATTTTGAACCCCCTCCTCTGCTTCCCTGTCCTCCATTTCCTAGCTCACCCAATTCCCAGACCCATCCTTCCACCACCTCATCTACTCCTCTAGCTCCCCTCACAGAGTCCCCATCTCCAGCCAGTCCTACTGAAAATCCACTACTCGATTTATCTCCCATACAGAACACCTCCTCACCTGTGCCTGTTCCTACCCTTCGTCGTGGCAGTCGTTCTATCACCACTCCTTACTTGCAGGATTTTCATCTTGCCATGACTCTCCCTTCAAGGCCTGACCCGACATCATCCACGAACATGGTTCACACTTCAGGTACTACTTATCCCCTCTCTGCCTATTTATCTTATACTCACCTTTCTCCCCATCACAAAGCTTATACTGCTCAACTCACTCTCCTCAAAGAACCCACTAGTTTTTCATAGGCTGTTCAACATCCTCAGTGGCGTGAGGCCATACACCATGAGATAGCTGCTTTACAGGCCACTGGGACTTGGAGTTTGGTACCTTTACCATCCCACAAACGGCCGATTGGCTGCAAATGGGTATACAAAATCAAGTTGAAGGCCGATGGGACAAGGTGGAACGCTATAAGGCACGACCGATGGCTAAGGGCTACGCCAAGTTGAAGGCGTTGATTATCGGAAACCTTTGCTCCCGTAGCCAAGATGGTCACTGTCCGCCTCTTACTTAGTGTGGCAGCTTTGCGTGGTTGGCATTTACATCAACTTGATGTCAACAATGCCTTCTTGCATGGTGACTTGGATGAGGACGTATACATGACTTTGCCTCCTAGCTTCGGGCGAAAGGGGGAGACACGCGTTTGCAAACTTTATAAATCCCTGTATGGCTTAAAACAAGCCTCTAGACAGTGGTTTATCAAGCTGTCCGGTGCACTCAAGGCTGCAGGATTCCATCGATCCCTATCTCGATTATTCCTTGTTCGTCCGAAGCCATCATGGTAACTTTCTAGCATTACCTGATATATGTTGATGATGTGATATTAGCGGGAATAATTTGCAGGACATAGAGAACACCAAACTCTTATTGTCCAAACAATTCAAACTTAAGGACTTGGGGCAACCTGAAATACTTCCTTGGCATCGAGGTTGCCGGATCACGACATGGCATTAGTTTGTCACAGAGAAAATATGCACTCGACATTTTGGATGATGCGGGGTTTTTGGGTGTCAAGCCATCTCGGTTTCCCTTGGAACAAAATGTGTCCCTAACACAATCCGATGGAAAGCTTTTGGAAGATGGATCAACATACAGGAGGTTAGTTGGCAGGTTACTCTACCTTACAATAACTAGACCAAACTTGACTTATGTTGTGCACATCCTAAGTCAGTTCATGGACAAGCCCCACCAACCACATCTAGATGCAGCTTATAAAGTGCTCAAATATATCAAACAAACACCTGGGCAAGGCATCCTGTTGCCGTCCACAGGTGCACTTCAGTTACGAGCATTTTGTGATGCTGATTGGGCTCGTTGTAAGGACACGAGAAGATCAGTTACTGGTTACTGCATTTTACTTGGAGAAGCACCAATTTCATGGAGGACCAAGAAATAGACAACAATATCACGTTCAAGTGCAGAGGCAAAATATCGCTCTATGGCTATTACATGGCTGAAAAACATTTTGAAGGACTTGCAGATAAACCACACACAACCGGTAACCTTGTTCTGCGATAATCAAGCAGCAATGCACATAGCATCGAATCCCGTCTTTCATGAGCGAACCAAGCATATAGAAACAGACTGTCATTTGATACGTGAGAAAATTCAAGCAGGAATGATTCAGACAGCCTACATTCGAACTACACACCAACCGACTGACTTGTTTACTAAGCCATTAAGCTCCACACAGTTTGAGACTTTACTTAGCAAGTTGGGTGTAATTAACATACACTCCAACTTGAGGGAGAGTGTTAAAGGAAACCAAGCACAGCATAGGAAATCAACCACAGAATAGGAAATCAAGTTTAGACAAATACTGTAATTGAATCTTTACTTATTTGTTTTCTTATTCATAGATAATTAGGTCTGATCGTAAGCTATAATGTAGGCTCTTTGTATTAAGCCATTAGTATAAATTGTAACCTTTGCTCTCTGTTATACAATAAGAATATATCATTCTCTTCACGATAAGTTTTCGTTTTATATATTTCTTGGCATTTTATCCTGTCCTCTTCTTCATGGCTTCTCTCCCACATACAATGAAAACTGTACTGTGTCAAACTATCAAGTATCAACCCAGTTGTCATGCACATTTCATTGAACATTTCACTTCCCCTCGAAATGTACAAAAACAGTCTGCAAAAACCAGCTAGCTGGGTCAATTGCTGATTTAAAATCTGATTTAGATCAAGTTTACTTTCTATCCAAGTAAAAAATTAATCTGATCAAATTTTGAGTGACTTTAACTGATTGATTAGTACTTGACAGATTAATTAATGATTTAGTTGACCTGAATAAATCATTGTAAAATCTGATAATATCAACTCTAAGGATTTATTTTTTAATTTTTATCTAAAACAATTTTATCTAATTTACTTTTTATCAAACAACATCATTTAGTTAAAAATAAAACCCGAAATGACATTATTTAACAAAAAATCAAGGTTGATTTATAGATATAAGAGTTTAACATGCCATCCTACAACTCCATTTATATACCGACACTATGAAAAAAAAAAAACTATTTATATATGTTTGTTTTTGCGTTTTAAAAGTGTTTTTAAAAAAATTGAAAATTTTGACATTTTTTTCTTGGCTTTAAATTAATTTTTTTTGTGTGTTTTTAAATCATTTTGATATACTGATGTCAAAAATAATTTTTTAAAAATAAAAAAAATATTATTTTGATATATTTATGAGTGAAAAACACTTTGTAAAACAACCACAACCACACAAATACGACCAAAACATTATTTTAGTGTGATTGGTAATGGAATGAATGATATTTTTTTGTAATATTATTTTTTAATTAAAAATATATTAAAATGATTTTTTTTTTATATTTTTATATCATAATATTAAAATCTTTAAAAAATATCTAAATAAATATTAATTTGATATTTTTTTCAGCCACTCGTACTTCCAGCATTGAAAACAAATTAGCGTTTCTTTTTCAAAGAAATTTGTTCTTGTCGATCAAACCAACTATGTAATTTATTGTGGACAGATACCAACACTCAAATCTAATTCATCAAATAATTGAACAATTCAATACACATATAATCTATCTTCAATAGTAAATAAAATCATTACAATTTAAATACGATTTAATTATTGAATGTGAATAAAATAAGATATAATAATAAAATAGATATCGTCGTCTCCTCACCCTATGTAAGAGATGACTGCTTTTGCACAAAACTCTTCACCTCACCGATCAACAAAGAAAATTCAGGCGATTCAGGCAGGCAATAAAACCCATGAAAAACATTTGGATACTCTACCAAATGTACTTCTTTCCCAGATTTCTTCAGCCCCTCATGGTACCTCTTCTGCCAATCTTGCAAGGGATCGAACCCTCCGACAAAGAGTAACGTAGCAGGGAACTTCACGCCTGAAATATCCACCGCATTTGGTCCGAAAACATTAACCACCGAGTGGTTTCGGTCCGATCCCTCAGGCAGAAACGCCTTCCACATCCAGTCTGTACGTTCCACTGATATTAAAGGAACCCCAACAAGCTTGATTTCTGATTCTGTCCTTTCTTCCCCTCCGAAAAATGGCTGCATTGCTATGAGTCCCTTGATCTTTATGTTAGAAAATGTGTGTTCACAAGCTTTGAGCAAGACATGATGAGCCAAGTTACCTCCTGCACTATCACCTGCTATAAAACACCTTCCAAGATCCAAATTTGCTGGGAAATTCTCAAAGGTCATGCCATCGATGCAATTCAATGCATCAAAGCCATCTTCGTACTGGCATGGGTACTTGTACTCAGGAGCAAGCCGATAGTTAACAGAGATAACAACTGCATTAATTTCACGTGCAAGTCGCCGGCAGAGTACGTCAAAAGATTTTGAGTTAGCCGCCATGAATGCGAAGCCCCCACCATGAAAGAATATGATCACAGGCAGAGCATCGGTAGTGGCGGTGGATGTGGGGGCGTAGAGGCGGAACCACAGGTTGCGGGTAGGGTCAATAGTGTTGTCGAAGGAGGAGACCCCATTGATTGGTTTGGCGGAAGCAGCGGCCTTGGGGTCGAAGATGTTCAATACGCTGCGGTTTACGGTGTGGTCGGAACGGCTGGCGGCGCGAATCCCAAAGGAGTGGGCGGCGAGGAGGAGCCTGGTCTTCAATGAGAGGCGAAGAGTTCTTGGTGTTTCTGCCATTATCAATTTTGGCTTGAATTGTAAATGTTAAGATAGTTTATATACTCAAATGAAGAGAGTAAAAAAAAAAAATGATAATGGCAGAAACACCAAGAACTCTTCGCCTCTCATTGATTTGGATTTTTCTTGGGGTGGAATTTCTTGCTCCATCTGCGTTGCAGCCTATGTTTTGCATCCAAAATTATTATTATTTGTGCTTTGTACATCAAAAAAAAAAAAATTCTTTAAGTTATGTAACGTCAGTGTTATTGTAGGAACATTACTATTATTTAAGTATTATCGAAGTCCTACACTTTGGTCCCAAATAACTCAATAGTGTCTCTGCACTAATTAAACTTTATTTACTTATGATTGAATTTATAAAAACATTTGGTTACATGGCTGGTCTAAAGTTCGACTTATGGGTTAATCCCAAGCCGACATATATCAATTTAATATAGTTTCATTTCAAGAATTTTGAATTATTTTTTTAAAAAATTCAAATAATGTTATTTTTTTAAAAATAATAATAAAATCGATAGTGTTGTGGGTTGATTTTATTAGTTTAAGTCATTATTAACAAAACAAAAGATTTAAAATTTAATTAATTATTAAATAACATGTTAATGGTTAGATTACAGTTTCTTCTTTACAAATAACTGTGAAAAAAAAACTAACATAAAAAAAAATCTCAATTTTCTTGTTTTTTAAGAAATTAGGTAGGATTGAGTTTTTTAAGTAATTATATCTTTATTAGCTTAAACAAAGATTCTTATTAAAAGGATAGATTAGAAAATGTCTTAAGGACAATTTAAGAGTAATTAAACTTGTAAAAGCATGTTGAAAACCATATCTAAAACATAAGGACTAATTGGGAAAAATCTTCAAAGATAAAGGACTACTTTTTTATGGGATGGTGGGGGAGTTTCTCGGAATTGAAATGGGCAAGGATGTAGAGAAGTGTCATCATTCCCATCGCTGTTATCGCCAACGAAGAGTCCAAATTAATCCTGGCCTGTTATGGAAAGTCGTCGGAGGGCAACCCATTTTCCTAAGGATTGTTTGGCAAAGCGTGCACTTGCATAAAGGAATGGTTAAGGCTCTCTTGAAAATTTAGAGTTCTATAATTAAAAGTAACGAGATTAGGATACGTGTGGGGGTAGTGGTTATGATTTAGATTTTTTTTAATATATTAAAATAATATTTTTAAAAAAAAATTATTTTTAACATTATCATATTAAAATAATTTAAAAATATAAAAAAATTAATTCTAAAAAATAAATTAAATTTTAAAAAAACTTTTTACTATGTTTTCAAACAGTCGGAGTTGGATTTTGCTCCACCGGTTTTCAACTCTGAATATTGAAATTTACTATTCACTTATGTCTTTGAGTTTACTGATTCGAGTTAAGCTTACATGACCTGAACTTTTTTTTTTCAATCAATTTTACAAAAATAAAAAACTTGAAAAACAAACCAAATCTCCATTTTGAATTATAAAATAATTTATAAATTTCAACTCCAATAATGGATTTATTAAAGAGAAAAACATTTAACTATATAAATACAATTGGAATTATAAGTCGAATGGCGTAGCATTTTTAGCACAAAAACATGCTCGGCTGCTGGCATTTGGGACCAGGTTCTGGGTACAAGCCACTTAATGCCAAAAGCTAGTTTGGTAGCCAAAAGTCAGTGTGTTTAGTTATACTAACCACGTTTTGTATATATTTAATTAGATAAATTTAGAATTATTTATGTCAATAAATATATAAAAAATGTTAATGAGTTTATTTAATAAAAAAATTTGAGCTAGCTTGTTTCTAGCTTTTGCTTTTCTGGGTATGATTTGTTAGGCTAGTTTATAGGTCTTTTGCACTAGGGTTGTAGTCCTTTCTTCTAATTTATCTAAATATGGGCTTTAGAATCTTGTTTAATGAAATTAGCGTTCTTGATTTCTTGGGGTAGAAAGAACACAACTATTATTAAAATTATAATTAATTAAATAAATAAATGTGCTCAGATTTCTACCATGTATCAAGAGAGAAAAATAGTGTTTTATCTCAGTTGTTTCTAAACCTTTGATGCATTTTGTAATTTTAGTCATTGATTGTTTCGTTTTCAATTTTATCATCATAGATTGTGCTGACTGCTATGGAGTTTTAACTCCGAGGCAGCAACTTGCTGGGTTGAACTGAGTTCTGTATTTCTCAATTAGCAGCGTGCAATAAACAGCATTTAGCTTTTTCACTAATGCAATAAACAGCATTTAGATAAAATTGATGGGGGAGGAGTGAGAGGAATCATTCATAGCATATTTTCAGGTCAGCTTTTTCGAAGTTTCAACAATGGTCTACACGTTAACTCAGCCAGCAATTAGCTTCTGATTCTTTTGTTGAAGTTTTTAATTATATGCAGCGCACAAAAGAAAAGCAAATTTGAGGTGTACAGCAACTTGCCATATCTTATAATATAATATTTGGTAGGTAAAGCTTGTGGCTTCCTTCCTAGCAACTTCCTTCTTCTCAAACAATACAATAATCTTTGCTACCGTAACATTCTCTTCCAAATCTCATCTCATCATACCATTGATTTCCCGATTTCCCTCACAAAACTTACAATCCATGCCTTAAGGAGTTCATACTAAATTGACCCCAAGTTAACCTTGAATTCATTGTTTTTTCTTCCTAGTTTCTTTGCTGTTTGTAACTTATTATTTTAGTTTCACCTTCCTTTTCCAATTAATGTACTTCCATTAATTTTATTCAATATTTTGACCCTTCTTATCTATAGGACAAAATGGGTAGATCAGATGATCCGTTTTGGAATGAAGTTGAAGATATGAATGATGGAAGCATGAAGTGTAAGTTTTGTGGGCATTTATTTGCCAAGGATACTTCCATTTCGAGGATCAAATGGCATCTTTCGGGAGAGAGAGGGCATGGTGTTGGCATTTGCGGTCAGGTGCCTAAAGAAGTTCAAGAAGCAGCCGTTCTAGCTATGAATAGTGGCAACAAAAGACATAAAAGCATAGCAAGTTTAAGCAATGTTAATGATTATGCCATTTCCACCTGTCCACATGAACAAGACAATGCAGTACTTGGTAATTTGGCAGGGGATGCTGGAAGGATGCAAGTGGGAGTTCAAGGCATGGAACAAGGTGTTGGGCCTGAGAGAATTCATTCGCGTTTAGAAGCGGCAAATGGCATGGAATACACTGGTGAAGGATCTTTTCAGCATGTTGACAGAAGTGTCTCTCCTTGGAGACTCAGAGTTGATGCTCATGAGAATAGAGGAGAAGCAACACAAAGAACAGATTTAGTGGATCAATTTGCTGATGGTGCTTGGGTTCAGATACACTCCGCCCTTTCAAAGGAGCAGAAGCTGAATGCAATCTCTACCTATTTAATGCTGGAAGAGGAGGATGTGGAGCGTCTGCATGATGGATTTGAAACTATACCGAGAACAGAACAACTGCCGCATTTGGAGAGAAGTATCTCTTGTGAGAGGCCATCAATTAATCAAGCTGATGAGCCTCGAGGAGATTCATCCCAACCAACAGATCCATTGTGTCTTGACCATGGAAGATATTATGATCAACACTGTGCACCTTCACTAAGCAAAGATGTCATTATGTATGATGTGCAGAACATGGTTAGAGTGAGGACAGAACCAGTGGAAGATGAGGTTGTGGAGAATAGTGGAAGATTAGTGCAGCATGGCGCAGGAGCTAGATCTTCTAGATGTCTTAAATACAACACAAGTGAGACTAGAGGAGTTCCGTTACCTACTAGCTCTAAAAAACTAGTGGGTCGAGCATTCGAAGGTGATATGGTCTTTGTTAATGGATGATGAAGTCTCAGTCATTGGTATTTATGGGATGGGGAAAGTTGATAAAACGACAATACTAAAACATATCTATAATGAGCTTCGACAAAGATAAGATATTTGTGATCATGTTTGGTGGGTGACTGTGTCTCAAGATTTCAGCATTAATAGATTGCAGAATCTTATTGCTAAACGTCTTCATCTAAACCTTTCAAGTGAAGATGATGATCTGCATAGAGCTGCTAAATTGTCAGAAGAACTAATGAAGAAACAAAAATGGATTCTGATTTTAGATGATTTGTGGAACAATTTTGAGCTTGACAAAGTGGGAATTCCTGTCCCGTTGAAAGAATGCAAGCTGATTATAACAACTCGATCAAAAAGGGTTTGTCATCAGATGGCTTGCCACCATAAAATCAAGATGAAGCCACTTTCTGAGGGAGAAGCTTGGACTTTGTTCATGGAGAAACTTGGATGTGGCATAGCACTTTCACCAGAAGTGGAAAGAATTGCGAAAGCTATTGCAAGGGAATGTGCTCGCTTGCCATTAGGAATTATTACAGTGGCATGAAGCTTGAGGGGAGTGGATAATCTACATGAGTGGAGGAATACATTGAAGAAATTGAGAGAATCAGAATTTAGGGGCATGGATGAGAAGGTATTCAAGTTATTGAGGTTTAGTTATGATCGCTTAGGTAATGAAGCACTACAAAAATGTCTCTTGTACTGTGCATTATTTCATGAAGATCATAGGATTCAGAGGGAGAGGTTGATAGGTTATTTGATCGATGAGGGAATAATTAAAGGAATGAGGAGCAGGAAAGATGCATTTGACGAGGGCCACACGATGCTTAATAGACTTGAAAATGTCTGCCTATTGAAAGGTGATAAATTCATGTATTGTGGTAGTAGATTTGTCAAGATGCATGACTTGATTAGGGACATGGCCATCCATATACTGCCAGAGAGCCCTCAATGCATGGTTAAAGCAGGTGCGCAATTAAAAGAGTTGCCAGATGCAGAGGAGTGGACGGAGAATCTGACGAGAGTTTCACTAATGCAAAACAAGATCGTAGAAATTCCTTCCAGCCATTCACCAATGTGTCCAAATCTGTCCACTCTATTTCTATGTGATAATGAAGAGTTGAGATTTGTTGCGGATTCATTTTTCAAGCAATTGCATGGGCTCATGGTCCTTGATCTGTCTCGCACAGGTATTAAATATTTGCCAGACTCTGTCTCTGATTTGGTGAGTCTCATTGCATTATTGCTCAATGATTGTCGGAACTTAAGACATGTTCCATCATTAGAGAAGCTCAGGTCAATGAAGAGATTAGATCTCTCTCGTACTGCACTTGAAAAGATGCCGCAAGGAATGGAATGCCTAACCAACCTGAGGTATCTTAGAATGAATGGATGTGGTGAAAAAGAGTTTCCTAGTGGGATATTACCAATACTCTCTCGCCTGCAAGTCTTTGTACTTGAAGAGTCTATGATGCTAGGTAATGCTCCGACAACAGTTAAAGTAAAGGACGTAGTATCCTTGAGAAATTTGGAAACTTTGGAATGCCAATTCGAAGGTCTCTCTGACTTCGTGGAGTTTTTCAGATCTCGGGATACGATCCAATCATTAAGCACATACAAAATTTCAGTAGGATTTGTGTTTGGAGATTTTTGGGAAGGCGATAGTAAATGTCCAAGTAAAACAGTTGGATTGAGTAACTTGAGTTTGAACACACAGAGAGATTTTCCGATCAAGTTCTCAAATGGCATTCAAGGACTGGTTTGTGATTTCATAGATGCCAGAAGTTTATGTGATGTTTTGTCATTAGAGAATGCAACTGAACTGGAGCGCATCAGAATTTGGGATTGCAATAGCATGGAGAGCTTGGTTTCATCTTCTTGGTTCTGCTCTGCTCCACCACCATTGCCATCATATAATGGTATGTTTTCTGGTCTTAAAGAGTTTTATTGTGAAGGATGTGACAATATGAAGAAGGTGTTCCCACTTGTGCTGCTGCCAAACCTCGTAAACCTGGAAGTGATTGACGTGAGTTACTGTGATAAAATGGAGGAGATAATAGGAACAACAGATGAAGAAAGCAGCACCTCTAATTCTATCACGGAATTCATTCTCCCAAAGTTAAGAACTCTGAGATTGTTTTGTTTACCAGAACTGAAAAGCATTTGCAGTGCAAAACTGACTTTCAATTCTCTCGAATATATTAATGTAATGCATTGTGAGAAGCTGAAGAGGATGCCAATTTGTCTTCCGTTGCTTGAAAATGGTCAGCCATCTCCTCCCCCTTCTCTTAAAAAAATCAAGGCATATCCAAAAGAACGGTGGGAGACAGTAGTGGAGTGGGAGCATCCTAATGCAAAGGATGTCCTTCGTCCCTTTGTAACGTTATATCGTTGTAAGAATACTACTCGATTGTAACCTTAAATTTTCTCATATTCAATAATATATCATTCTTCCAATCATTTTTGTTAAATGATTAGAATATTTTCACCTTGGATTGTATCTCTTCATCTTTAAAATTGTATCTAAAAAAATAACTAATAAAGTGTAATTAATTAGTCTAATGCTGGAATTATTATTTACCCTGGAATTTGGATGATGTATAATTCCAAGTGGGTATGCTGCATTTCTTAGCCAGGTGGAGCAAAAATTGAGCTAGCTTGTTTCTGGTTTTTATTCTCGGGCTATAATTTGTTGGGCTAGTTTATAGGCTTTTTGTCCTAATTATATATAGCAATTAAAAGTTTGAGGATCAAATTTGATATAATCAATAAATAATGACATTTCTAAATTTTTCACAACTTTCAAAAAGTATTTTTCACCTAAATTTTCCAGGAAAACACTTTCCTGAAAACCAAGCCAAATTTTCCTTTGACTGGAAAGTGTTTTCCGTTGACCAACCTTCCTAATGACAAACAAACACAGGAAAGTTTGGAAAGTGATTTCCCGAAAATCACTTTTCGGAAAACAAATACAGCTAAAAGGAAAAACATTTTTCTGGAAACCAAACTAAATTTTTCTTTGACTGGAAAGTGTTCTCCGTTGACAGGAAAGTGTTTCCGTTAACCAGAAAGTGTTTTTCGTTGACCAACTTTTCTAATGGTAAACAAACACAAGAAAGATTGGAAAGTAGTTTCCCGGAAACTACTTTCCAAGAAACAAACATGGCCTAAGTATTTTAATCACAACTTTCCACTCACATGTCAGATTGCTGTGATTCTTGACGCGTTATCTTGTTTGGAGACGCTCGTTTTTTTTTAAAAAAATTAATTTCTTCTAAAATAATTTTTTTATTTTTAAATTGTTTTAATAGGTTAATATTAAAAATAATTTTTAAAAAATAAAAAAATTATTTTAATATATTTTTAAATAAAAAAAACATTTTAAACCAATATCTATGCATTCCAATCAGGCTCCCGGACTACAAAATAGTCTCTGATGAGGATTTCAAAAAAAATAAAAGAACTAAAGCATGCACTTGGCTGCCAAAGAAGTCCTAAATTTTAGGTTTTTGATGAAAACGTGTGGCTGCCCATGGAGACGTGGTGAAAAAGTGGGGCTGCCCTGCCCATAAAGAAGACGCGTGAGAATTGCACCAGAGAAGGAAAAAAAAAACAAGAAAAGAAAAGGGATTAATGTAGTTTATGGATTCAGTAATGTTTTTTCTATTAAATGGATTAATTGTTTGATTATATTTAGATCATTTATTTATCTGTATTGATTTAATTTTTTTTACTATAATATTGATTTAATAAAAAGAACTCCTAAAGCATGTACGTGGCTGCCAAAAAAGTGCTATAATTTACTCAATTGGAAAGGATCATGGTTACTTACTGCCAAGATTATGCCCGCAATCAAAACATAATTTGTTTTTGTACTCAGAATTATGTTTGAGTGCATTTAAAAATCTGTTTATTTAAAAAAAATATTAAATTAATATTTTTTAATATATTAATATTAAAAATAAAAAAATATTTTGATTACTAAATCTCCACCCACTTTAAATCCATGTTTTATGAAGAGGAAAAAAATGTAAGGCTTTTTCTTCTTTTTTTCCTTAGTGGAATACCCATGACATCAAATAGAATAACTTCAAGAAAAAGTACAAACGAATAGAAAGCTTACGAATAGTTAAGAGACGTCTTCCAAAGTTTAGTTTATTGGTTGATTCACAGATTAACTGATTAACACCATCATATTATTTATTTATAAAAACCAAAATAACAATGTTTTTTTTAATATTATCTTTTTTAATATTTTTATTTTAAAAAAGTTTCACATAGTTGTAGATAAAAAAAGATGTTTTGATTTAGCAACAATAAAGCATCCACAAGGAAGATATTATACGGTTATTAATTTTCATTAAAAGAAAAGCTAAGAGACTTGGGAGAATCACTATATATCCACACCTATTTCATTGTAAATTATAATATTACGTAATACAAGGTGTTTTGCCCTTTAAAAAAAAAAATTATTTTTGTTTATTTTATTATAGACTGGTTTATAATTTAGCTTTGTAATTTATTAATTTTTATTTTATCTTTTTATAAAATTAACGTGGTTTACAGGTTTATTAAAATAACTTAAATTATACTAGTTTTTAGGTTTGGTGGGGTATTTTTTGTTTATTAATTAAAAAAAACTAAAAGGTAGGGGGAAATCACTATTTACCAACACCTATTTCATTATGAATTACAATAGTAATCATAATGTTTTGCTTCTTCTATTTTTTTTCATTTCCTTTACATTTTTTGTTATTATTTTTTTAAATTTTTTTTGTCTATTTCATATTTGGGTCGAATTATATATATATATATATATATATTGGGTTGATGTTTAATTTTACAATTATCTATTTTTGTTATCATATTATTAAATAAAAATAATTAAAAAAAAATTATAATCCTAGTTGAGTCTATAACCTGGTTCATGGGTTTGATGTGCTAGCCCAAGTTACCTGATTCACAAGTTTGACAGGTTTACCCACTGATCGAATATGTTTTTTTTTTGTTTATGGTCTTTTAATTTTTTTAATTTATTTTTTTTGATTTTGTCCTTCAATATTAGATTGGTTTGGAAATAGACTACATGATTTATTTTTATTTGCTTTCTATAGGATTATCACAATCTTAAATAAATATTTATTTTAGGGATGATGCTCAATTTTATGAGCTTCTATTTTTATTTTACAATTAAATAAAAAAAGCTTATAAAAAATTACTAAATCCAATAGAATCTATGATCCAGGTCGCGAGGGACCAGGATCGATCAATTCTGTAAATGTTTCAATATTTTTTTAAAAAAAGTTGTTGTATAAATTTTTTTAAAAAAATTAAGCCATGTTTTACCAACCTTCTAAGTTATATTTGGATATTAATTTATTTAAATTTAGTTAATTCTCATCTAATTTAATTAAAAACTTAAATTAAATAAAAAAATTAACTTAAATTAAATAAAAAGTTAAAATATTTTAATATTAACTATGCTGACTAGGTTTAATAATATTTTTTAAAAAATTAATCCAACCACGGAAAAACACTAGCCAAAAAAACTAGGATATATTATCGAGTGTAGGTTTTGTTTATTAAAAGTAAGGATGGAGTCTTTGACCGCGTGTACCTCTAATCAGCAACAGATAAGATAAGTAATGGCATCACGTTAAATAATTATGAATTTAAAATTTTGATATATAATAGTTTTTTAAAAATATTTATTATTTAAAAATATATTAAAATAATTTTTTTATTTTTAATATGAACACATCAAAACCATAAAAAAACATAAAAATTATTTATCTTTTAAAAAAAAACAAAATAAAATCATATACTCTCAATCACATATTTTATTTGTTATGGTTAGAGCACGTGCTTTTAAAAAACTTTGAATTTTTTTTAAATTATTATTTTTTTATTAAAAATAAATTTTAAAAAATAAAAAATTATTATTTTAATTATTTTAAATAAAAAATATTTTAAAAAACAAAGTATATTATTGTTTACATTTTATAGGCATCTTCTTCTAAGTTTCATAATTGGGGTGGTCCACGCGTTAACTTTCTATATCTTATAACTTCCTAGCAACTTCCTTCCTATCAAACAAAACAACTTTATTATTTTTCTAAATCATACTCTCTGATCTGTGATTTCTCTTCTACCTATTTTCCTTTCCACACCTCACCAGTGCGAACTAGATTTATGTATACTGCAATTTCATTATATTTGTAAACCATATATTCTTCTCTGATCTGTGATTTCTCTTCTTCTTTTTTTGGCTGAATACTGCTCAAGCAAACCAGCACTTGAATCCAGGTAAATTATTTGTACTTCATCTTGTTGATGTTTTTGTATTTCTATATGTAAGTATGGTTTGAATCTTTAAAGGAATCCATGATAAATAAATTGATCTTTTTCTCGGATTTTATAATCCATGCCTTGTGGAGTTCGTACTAAATTAACTCTAAACCTTATTTTTTTTGTCTTTCAAGATTCTTTGCTGTTTTTAACTCCTTATTTTAGATTGGACTGCCATTGATTTTTATTCAATATTTTTCAACTCTTTTTTCTTACAATGATTCAACGAATTAACTTGATCAATAATTACCTGAATCTTTTTGAAGAAAACAAGATCCTATTATTATTTTTGTGTGTGTTTTATAATGTGTAACTAATTAAGGGTGAAAATAGAGGGAATTGATTTTTGTAATTAACCAAAATAATCTTGCATTCGTTTTGCTCTCCCCAAATTATGAATAAATAGAGGGAGTTGAAAGAGGTTTGTTCACCCCGTCAAAACAATCAGCTCTTCTACCTTCAACAGTTATCCTGCATCATCTTTCTATTTGTCATTCTAGAGTTTTAGGATCATTAACAACAACATAAAGACAAAGGATTAAATCATTAACAACAACATTTATATTTCATATTTTTCATCCGAATTTCTTTAACAAACAAGAAAGTCATATATATGTTCTTTTCTGATCTGTGCTTTCTGTTCTTTTTAAACCTCAGTTTCCTTTTCTCTTTTCTGATCTTTTCTGGTCAGATGGAAGGGTTCCCACCATCTTCTATAGAAGAGGATGTCAACATGATATCGGATGAGCTCGATCTTCAATCACTACTGTCCGAGCTTGAGCTTCACTCGTACGTCATTCTTAAGCATATTTTATCAGAAGATGATTGCTTGCAATTTAGTTATTCTTCAGTTTATCCTATTATTCCCAAAAACTAATTATGTCACTGTCCATGGAAGCAGGCTGCCACCGGAGGTTCCAGACAACCAAAGCTCCATATTGTGCAATGATCAAGGTGGACTGAACAATGTGACCATGGTGAGTACTAATTCTTACTCCAATTTGCTGCAATGTCCATTGAATTAGCAAGTGTTTGTATTATACAAAAAGTTTTTATGTTCTTATCTCGAGCATCTTCAAATTGTTTATTGTTAAACAAACAGACAACAATGGGAGATTTAGATGGAACATCATCGTCATGGATCAACCAAAATGAACCAAATTGGCCTCAAACTCCATCAAGGTACATAATATTCATCATTATTTAACTTCTTGTTGTTCACACTAAATGAATTCATTATGTTTGAATATAGGTATCTGCCTAATCCTAATTTATTGTGAGCTCTCTATCTCTCTTTTTTTTGTGCACATAATGGAACTAGAAAATCAACCAAGTGAGCATAACAGTTCTAAGTTTAACTATTTGAATATTTTTCAGGCATCATAACTCCAATATTCATCAACCTCATCCGGGACATGGCTATATGACACCGAACGCAACCACTTCACAACATGGTGGCTTCAATCAACCTGGACCTTCTTTTCCTCCTCCCCGGTATCCAATTTTTTATTTTTAGTATTTTCTGTAAAAAAACAATTAGTTTTTCAATTAGGAAAGTAAAAACATGAACCCAGCATGATAATCATAAGTTTGTAATGCTTCATATTGGTTGTGAATGATTTTGGATTCAGGATTCAATTTCTTTCCAATCAAGGACAAGTCGATCAAGCTGCTATAATTACTAATATAGACAATATGCAACAAGAGAACTTCGTGCCTCAAAACTATGGCAACTCTACTAGGTACTGATCAAACTTTGGCAATATGCTGTTGTGTTTTAACATAGTATTAATACCTTTTTGATAATTAGATACACCATTGATTTTTACTGCTTAAGAGAGACTCCCAAATATCAAAAGGTTTTATAACATGATCACTTCATTTTTATATAGGGCACAGATGGATAACCTCCAAGTCCGAGGACTGCAAAATCAAACTGCTAGGCCAAATGCCTCAAATCCTGGCCTTGACACTTCCCTGCAAAGTCAAATTAGGGCTTTAAATACTCAACAAGTAAGAAGTCTAACTGAATTATCGTCGTCTTTTTTCCCCTATGATTGTGCAATAAAATAACTATCAATTTTAATAGCAAAATAAGGGTAACAACACTGAAGTAGTTTCTTATCCATCCGGATATGGTGTAACTTGATTCGTTAATTTTTATTCCATATTTTGACTGATTTTTATTCTATACTTTGACTTCTTTTTTCTCTGTAGGTCGAAATGGTTGAATCATATGATCCATTTTGGAATTATGTTGAAAAAAAGGCTGATGGTAGCATGGAGTGTAAGTTTTGTCAACATACATGGGCCAATAAAACTTCCATTTCAAGGTTCAAATGGCATTTATCAGGAGAGGAACGGCATGGTGTTGCCATTTGTCGGAAGGTGACTAAAGAAGTTCAAGAAGCAGCCTTTCTAGCTATGTGTGGTGGCAACAAAAGACATAAAATCACAGCAAGTTCAATCAATGTTAATGATTGTGGAATTTCAACAATGGTAGGAGGTATTGGAAGGGTACAAAGAGAAGTTCAGGTTGTAGAACCCGGAGTAGGGGAAGAGAGGATTTCTTCACATGCAATAGCAGGAAACGACGATGTAAGCATGACTGGAATGAGAGCACAAGAAGATAGAGTTTCCGAAGGGGCACTCGAGAGCAGACTGAGGACAGAACCAGTGGATCGAGTGTTGGAACAAAGCAATGCAGTACTTGGCAATTTGGCAGGGGGTGCTGGAAGGATACAAGTGAGAGTTCAGGGCATGGAACAAGGTCCAGGAGAAAATAGAATTCAGTCGCATCTACAAGCGGAAAATGGCATGGAAAACACTGGTGAAGGATCTTTTCAGCATGATGCATTTGAGAATGTACTTAGAACAGAGCAAGTGCAGCTTCTGGAGCCTCAAGGAGATTCATCCCAATTTTGTCTTGACATTGGAAGATGTGATGATCAACCTTGTGCTCCATCACTAAACGCTGATGTAAATAGGCATGATGCGCTGGACATGGTTAGAGCGAGGACAGAACCAGTGGAGGATGATGATGTGGAGAATAGTGGAAGATCAGTAGTGCAGGGTGGCGCAGGAGCTAGATCTTCTGAAAGTCTGAAATACAACAAGACTAGAGGAGTTCCATTACCTACTAGCTCTACAAAGCTAGTTGGTCAAGCATTTGAAGAGAATACGAAGGTGATATGGTCTTTGTTAATGGATGATGAAGTCTCAATCATTGGCATTTACGGGATGGGAGGAGTTGGTAAAACAACAATAATGCTACATATCTATAATGAGCTTCTACAAAGACCAGACATTTGTGATCATGTTTGGTGGGTGACCGTGTCTCAAGATTTCAATATTAATAAATTACAGAATCTTATTGCTAAACGTCTTTATCTAGACCTTTCAAGCGAAGATGATGATCGACATAGAGCTGCCAAATTATCAAAAGAATTAAAGAAGAAACAAAAATGGATTCTGATTTTAGATGATTTGTGGAACAATTTTGAGCTAGATGAAGTGGAAATTCCTGTCTCATTGAAAGGATGCAAGCTGATTTTGACAACTCGATCAGAAACAGTTTGTAATCGGATGACTTACCACCACAAAATCAAAGTGAAGCCACTTTCTGCGGGAGAAGCTTGGACTTTGTTCATGGAGAAACTTGGACGTGACATAACACTTTCACCAGAAGTGGAAGGAATTGCAAAAGCTATTGCTAGGGAATGTTCTGGTTTGCCATTGGGAATTATTACAGTGGCAGGAAGCTTGAGGGGAGTGGATGACCTACATGAGTGGAATAATACATTGAATAAATTGAGAGAATCAGGATTTAGGGACATGAATGAGAAGGTATTCCAGGTATTGAGGGTTAGTTATGATCGGCTAGGTGATTTAGCACTACAAAAATGTCTCTTGTACTGTGCATTATTTCCTGAAGATCATGTGATTGAAAGGATGCAGTTGATAGGTTATTTGATCGATGAGGGAATAATTAAAGGAAAGAGGAGCAGGGGAGATGCATTTGACGAGGGCCACACGATGCTTAATAGACTTGAAAATGTCTGCCTATTGGAAAATGCTAAAAATGTGAATGATGATAGTAGACGTGTCAAGATGCATGACTTGATTAGGGACATGGCCATCCAAATACTGCAAGACAACTCTCAAGTCATGGTTAAAGCAGGTGCGCAATTAAAAGAGTTGCCAGATGCAGAGGAGTGGACAGAGAATCTCACAAGAGTCTCACTAATGCGAAACGGGATCAAAGAAATTCCTTCCAGCCATTCACCAATGTGTCCAAATCTGTCCACTCTATTTCTATGTGATAATAAAGGGTTGCGATTTGTTGCGGATTCATTTTTCAAGCAATTGCATGGGCTCATGGTCCTTGATCTGTCTCGCACAGGTATTAAAAATTTGCCAGATTCTGTCTCTAATTTGGTGAGTCTCACTGCATTATTGCTCATCGAGTGTTACAACTTAAGACATGTTCCATCATTAAAGAAGCTCAGGGAACTAAAGAGGTTGGATCTCTTTTGCACTCCACTTGAAAAGATGCCGGAAGGAATGGAATGCCTAACCAACCTGAGGTTTCTTAGAATGAGTGGATGTGGTGAAAAGGAGTTTCCTAGTGGGATATTACCAGAACTCTCTCACCTGCAAGTCTTTGTACTACATGAATATTCAATTGATGCAATATATGCTCCGATAATAGTTAAAGGAAGTGAAGTAGGATCCTTGAGAAATTTGGAATGTTTGGAATGCCATTTCGAAGGCCTCCCTGACTTAATGGAGTATTTCAGATCTCGGGATGTGACCCAATCATTAAGCACATGCACAATTTTTGTAGGAATGGTGGATGAAGATGTTTGGGAATACATTGCTCAATTTCCAAGTAAAACAGTTGGGTTGAGTAATTTGAGTATCAACAGAGATGGAGATTTTCAGGTCAAGTTCTTAAATGGCATTCAAGGACTGGTTTGTAAATGCATCGATGCAAGAAGTTTATGTGATGTTTTGTCATTAGAGAATGCAACTGAACTGGAGGAAATCAGCATTTGGGATTGCAATAGCATGGAGAGCTTGGTTTCATCTTCTTGGTTCTGCTCTGCTCCACCACCATTGCCATCATATAATGGTATCTTTTCTGGTCTTAAAGAGTTTTATTGTGGTGGATGTAACAGTATGAAGAAGCTGTTCCCACTTGTGTTGCTGTCAAACCTCGTAAACCTGGAAGTGATTGATGTTAGTGATTGTGAGAAAATGGAGGAGATAATAGGAACAATAGATGAAGAAAAGAGCACCTCCAATTCCATCACGGAATTAACACTCCCAAAGTTAAGAATTCTGAAATTGTGTGATTTACCAAAACTGAAAAGCATTTGCAGTGTAAAACTGATTTGCAATTCTCTTAAAGATATTAGAGTAAGGCGTTGTGAGAAGCTGAAGAGGATTTCAATTTGTCTTCCGTTGCTTGAAAATGGTGGGAGACAGTAGTGGAGTGGGAGCATCCTAACGCAAAGGATGTCCTTCGTCCCTTTGTAATGTTTAGTTTACCATCATTCCTGTATTGTTAATTCTTTCGTTGTAAGAATACTAATTGATTGTAACCTTAAATTTCCTATTATTCAATAATATATCATTCTTTCAATATTATTTTGTAAAAAATCATGGGCAAAACATAATTATTTTCGATATGAATGGTGAAAATTGTAAGATACAAACTTTTAGCTCAAATCTAAACCGAAGTCAGCTTAAACCCATTCTAAAGTAACCTAGATATATAAGAAAAAATTGTAAGAAAATTACTTTTTTTCTCTTCGAATTCTTGTGACCGTTGTGACTTTCCCCTCCTCAAACCAAATCAGTTTTGCACATCAAGTGTCTGCGATGCTACCTGTGTCACGACCCGATCCCTGGATCCATGACCGGCATATAGGCAAGGTTCCCCTCCAAGGTTCCATGTCTATGCGAACCCAAGCTTACACACAAACTTATCCTAACTCAATCAGAGTTCAACGCAGGATTAATAACAAAATCAACTTCATAATATAATTGAATTGTCTTAATACAAAAGTTTATAAAAGTTCGTAGTTTTGGAGCACTAACTAGACATAAAGGAAAGGTACAAAGTACAACCAAAAAGCGGTTCGAAGGTCCAACAAAATGACTTGTTATCAAGCTATAAGCCCGAAAAGGATAAATAATGAGATGGTGAGTTCAACAACTCAGTGAGTAGATAACGTTCAATATACACACACGAGGTAATACAACAATGAGAAATATATATACAAGTATGGCTCTAGGTTCTTATAGAAAGGTTTCTCAAATTGGTCATAACAAGAAGATCATATGGTAAAACTCGTCAGAAAATCAAAATGCAATGAGCATGAGGCTCCGTACTCGTGGGATGATCACCCACACAGGTTGGTGACTCCCCCGACCAACTAGGGTTCAAATACGATGTGCACAAAGACTAACACTACCCCGTTAGCATGGGTATTCGACCGACATATCATAGGTTCATAATCATAATCTAACAAACATATTCATATCTCAAAGCTCAACTCATGACATCAATCAAATGAGGAGCTATCAATTCAAGTCAATTCAAAATATATGTTGGTTCATATCAAGAATTCAGATTCAATAATTGATCATGCTTTATCATAACAAGGATAATAATCAACATATATATATTATCAAGAAGCATGATTCAATTCATATTAACAAATCAAATATTTATATTATTTCTCATGCATATGGAAAATTATCCACTCACCTGACTCGAAAGCAACAAAACTCAAAGCTAATATCGAAGAAAATCCTACTGACATCCCGCCGGTAGAATATCAGGATTATCTCAATATAAAGGAGACATATTTAAGAATGACTCAAAAGAATATATATATATATATATATAAAACCTATTTAATACACTTATCTAAGGGTGTATTCCATAACCCTAAATGTTTTTGAACTAACTAGTTATCTTTCCTAAAAACCCAACATTTAACGGTTTTCCCAAATCTAATCCATAATAAAACAATTAATAAAATTGGTAATAATTCACTAAATAACCCTCAATTATTCATCAAACTAATCTGAAAAATATAATAATACAGCTAGGGACTAATCTGGAATTTATCATATTTTTAAGGGTCAAATTGCAACTTTTGTCAAATTGGAGGACCAAACTAAAATTTATCATAAATCCATGAATATACTGAAATTATGTCCATAATTCATCCCCATTTCTGTCCAGATCATCTCATTATACTCCAGGGACCATTCTGGAATTTTACCAAATTTTTAGGGTCAAATTGTAATTTTTGTCAAATTGGAGGACCAAATTGAAAGTGTTAAATTCTCTTATCTATACAATAATTCTGTCCATAATTCATATGTTATTCTGTTCAGAATCTCGGAATAGGCTCCAGGGACCATTCTTCAAATTTTCCAAAGTTTGGGGACTAAACTGTAATTTTCCAAAATTAAGGGACCAAATTGAATTTTTGTCATCTTCAACCTCCAATCCAGAATTTTAACAGAAACCTACTGTTCTCCACTGATTTTTAACTCAACATTCACCATTCAAACAAAACTATAACTCAAAATCATCACAATCTTCCATAATCAACTAAATCATCAATTAACCCAAAACACAAATTTTCAAAACCCTAACATTTATCAAAACCAAAATTAAAGCTTAATTAACACATATTTATACATTTAACAACCTAAATCTTACCTTTAAACTTATTTCTTCCAATCTCTTCCTTTTACCTTATTTTCCCCTCTTTTCTCTTCTTCTTCTTCTTTCTCCCTTCTCTCTCACGGTTTGTTCTCTAATATTCAGATCTCTGTTTTTTTTTCCCCTTTCTATTTATATTTATCAATTATTATTCAATTACTACTATACCTTTCATTTAATTATACCACTCTTTAAGTCACTAAGGGCTTTGTTGTATTTTCCTAACTCTTTTAATTCAAAACATTACAACCTGGACCTTAACCTCCAATGTATCAATGGTATTAACCTCGAATATACACTTTTTTAATCATGAAAACAATAAATTTGACCAAAATTGAACTCTATCTCTCAAGTCTTTTTTAGCCCTCTATCTCCTTTTTTTTTTGTGCACATAATGGAACTAGAAAATCAACCAATTAAGTGAGCATAACAGTTCTAAGTTTAACTATTTGAATATTTTTCAAGCATCAAAACTCCTTTATTCATCAACCTCAGCAGGGACATGGCTATATGACACCGAATGCAACCACTTCACAACATGGTGGCTTCAATCAACCCGGACCTTCTTTTCCTGCTCCCCGGTATCCAATTTTTCTGGTAATTTTTTTTTTCAATCAGGAAAGAAACATCATAGCTTGAACATGAACCATCATAAGCTAAACATAAGTTTGTAATGCTTCATATTGTTTGCGAATGATTTTTGATTCAGGATTCAATATTTTCCTAATCAAGGACAAGTCGATCAAGCTACTGTAATTCCTGACATAGACAATATGCAACAAGAGAACTTTGTGCCTCGGCACTTCGCAACTCTACTAGGTACTGATTGACTTCTAGCTGTTGTGTTTTAAGAGAGACTACCAATTATGGAAAGGTTTTATAATATGATCACTTCATTTATATATAGGTCACAGATGGATAACCTACAAGTCCGAGGATTGCAAAATTAAATTGCTAGGCCAAATGCCTCAAATCCTGGCCCTGACACCTCCTTGCAAAGTCAAATTAGGGGCTTAAATACTCAAAAAGTAAGAAGTCTAACTGAATTATCGTCGTCTTTTTCCCTCCTATGATTGTGCAATAAACTAACTATCAGTTTTAATAGCAATTTTTTTTTCCGGATATGGTGTAACCTGTGATGTTTTGAAATAAATAAGTAGGAAAAGATAATAAAACTCTTGGAGGCTTAAAAGTAAGTATAAATAAATAAGGGTATTGTAGTAATTGAATAAACATAATAAATAAAATTAAAAAACAAGAAGAGATCTGCTAATGTTGAGAGAGAGTCGGCAGGAGTGAAGGGAAAAAGAAGAATAAGAAGAGAAAAGAGGGAAATATAAGATAAATAGAAAGGAGTTGAAGAAAATAAGTTAAAAGGATAAGATTTCTGTTCTAATGTGTATAATATGTTTTCTTTAGCTTTAAATTTCTATTTTGATGAATGATTAGGGTTTTGAAGATTTTATTTTGGGGTAATTGATTAATTAATTTGAATGTTATAGGGTTGATTGTTGTGGGTAATGGATTGTTTAGTTGATTTTGAGAGATTTTAGGAAAAGATGATGATTTTAAGTTATGATTTGTGTAAATGGTGAATTTTGAGTTAGGAATCTGGAAAGAATAGTAGGTTTTCTGTTGAAATTCTGGGTTTGAGGTTGAAGATGACAAAATTTCGGTTTGGTCCCTCAATTTGTAAAAATTACAGTTTAGTCCCCAAACTTTGGAAAAATTACAAATTGGTCCCTGAAGCATATTCCGAGATTCTGGACAGAATAAAAGATGAATTGTGGGCAGAATTCCAGTATAGTTATGAAATTTTAACACTTTCAATTTGGTCCTTCAATTTGACAAAAATTACAATTTAACCCTAAACATTTGGAAAAATTCCAGAATGGTCCATGGAGCATAATTAGAGATTCTGGACAGAAAGGAGGATGAATTATGGACATCATTCCATGTTAGTCATGAATTTATGATATTTTTAGTTTGGTCCTCCAATTTGATAAAGTTGCAATTTGACCCTTAAAAATATGATAAATTCCAGATTGGTCCCTAGCTATAATATTAGATTTTTCAGATTGGTTTGATGAATAATTGATGGTTATTTAATGAATTATTATCAAGTCTTATTATTTGTTTTATTATGGATTAGATTTCGGGAAAACCGTTTAATTTTGAGTTTTTGGAGAAAATAACTAGTTTAGTTTAAAAATCTATAGGGTCATGGAATAGACCCTTAGTTAAGTGTATTAAATAGGTTATATGTTCTTTTGAGTTGTTCTTGAATATGTCTCCTTTGTATTCAAATAATCCTGATATTCTACTAGTGAGATGTCAGTAGGATTTTCTTCGGTATCTGCTTTGAGTTTTGTTTGCTTTCGAGTCAAGCGCATGGATAATTTTTCACATGCATGAAAAATATTATAAATATTTGATTTGTTAATATGAATTGGATCATGCTTCATGATAATATATATGTTATTATTATCTTTGTTATGATAAAGCATGATCAATTGTTGAATATGAATTCTTGATATGAACCAGTATATATTTTGAATTGACTTCTAAATTGATAACTTCTCATTTGATTGATGTCATGAGTTGAGCCTTGAGTTATGAATATGTTTGTTTGATTATGATTATGAATCATGTATGTCAAAATCGTCTATTGCTATGTCAACTCTATTGCTATGTCCCTTTCTATCAACTCTATTGCTATGTCAAAATCGTCTGTTGGGATTTATTACGGATTCATTTTTCAAGCAATTGCATGGGCTCAAGGTCCTCGATCTGTCTTGGACAGGTATTGAAAAATTACCAGACTCTGTCTCTGATTTGGTGAGTCTCACTGCGTTATTGCTGAAACAGTGTGAGAACTTACATCATGTTCCATCATTAGAGAAGCTTAGGGCACTGAAGAGGTTGGATCTCTCTAGTACTGCGCTTGAAAAGATGTCGCAAGGAATGGAATGCCTAACCAACCTGAGGTGTCTTAAAATAAATGGATGTGGTGAAAAGGAGTTTCCTAGTGGGATATTACCAAAATTCTCTCACCTGCAAGTCTTTGTACTAAATGGATCGTTCATTGGTGGAAGATATACTCAGACAACAGTTAAAGGAAAGGAAGTAGGATCCTTGAGAAATTTGGAAACTTTGAGATGCCATTTCGAAGGTTTCTCTGACTTCATGGCGTATCTCAGATCTCGGGATGGGATCCAATCATTAAGCACATACACAATTTTAGTAGGGATGCTGGATGAAGATTTTTGGGTAAACATTAATGATTTTCCAAGTAAAAGAGTTCGGTTGGGTAATTTGAGTATCAACAAAGATAGAGATTTTCAGGTCAAGTTCTTAAATGACATTCAAGGACTGGTTTGTCAATTCATCGATGCAAGAAGTTTATGTGATGTTTTCTCATTAGAGAATGCAACTGAACTGAAGTTAATCAGGATTCGGGATTGCAATAACATGGAGAGCTTGGTTTCATCTTCTTGGTGCTGCTATGCTCCACCATATAACAGTACGTTTTCTGGTCTTAAAGAGTTTTTTTGTGATGGATGTAAGAGTATGAAGAAACTGTTCCCACTTGTGCTGCTGCCAAACCTCGTAAACCTGGAAATAATTAATGTTAGTGATTGTGAGATAATGGATGAGATAATAGAAACAACAGATGAAGAAAGCAGCACCTCCAATTCCATCATGGAATTCATTCTCCCGAAGTTAAGAACTCTGAGATTGGATTGGTTACCAGAACTGAAAAGCATTTGTAGTGCAAAGCTGACTTGCAATTCTCTTAAAGATATTATTGTAATGTATTGTGAGAAGCTGAAGAGGATTCCAATTTGTCTTCCGTTGCTTGAAAATGGCCAGCCATCTCCTCCCCCTTCTCTTAAAGAAATCTATTCAAGGCCAAAAGAATGGTGGGAGACAGTAGTGGAGTGGGAGCATCCTAATGCAAAGGATGTCCTTCGTCCCTTTGTGAAGTAATATAATATAATATAGTGTGCTTACAATTACATAAATAACATTTTTCATTTTTTTTTATTTCATTAAAGACTACTGAATTGTCATATTTTTTTTAACTTGAATGATAAATAATTATAATTTGAAGTTTGATTAATATTATATTTTCATCCTATTGAGTTTCTCCAAGATGAAAATCCAAAAAATAAAAAATAAATACTATATTGATTTATCATTAAAGTAACGTAATAAAATAATAGATCTATTCACTATTATAAATCATCTTATATCATTAACTATCAATAAATTATTTTAAAAAATATATAATACAGATTAAAAATAAAAAGAAAGAGAGAAGACACATTCTTGAATTCTGGTCGATCCAAATCACAACAAACATCGTAAACAAGTCAAAAGTATTCATCGCCGGTGAAATGTAAGCTGATGACATCGTAAATTTCAGTGCTCTAGAAAGTATTCTTCTACACACAAGATGGAGATCAAATGAGGAAAGCTAAGATTCTCTATTAAATGTCTATGAGAGAGTATGAACTGAACATACATTTTCTGTTAGATGAGTTTTGGTTTCTAAACCTGAAACTGCCATATTCATAAGCACATTTTTTAAATAAGTGAAACTTCTGAGACCAAATTTAATACTAAAACTAGAAAGAAGCATAGGCGTGATTTTTAAAATTTTGATCCCTATAATTTTTTGCATCTTATATTTTTTATTTTTTATTTTTAATTTAAAATTTTATTTTGTTTAATTCACGAGTTCCCGATGAAAGCAAAAAAAAATCACAAAAAAAAAACTTCAAAAAAAATAAAAAGTTATTGGTCGACAACTTTCCGGCAACAAAAATACATGCGGTATCTTTGTATCAATAGAAAACTGATGTGCAGATTGGATAGCAAATCAAGCTTCATAGTAGATGTTGAAGTTTTCCACTGCACTGAAGCCCCCTCTGGTTGTTTGAAGCTAAAGCTTGATTGCGTTCCTGTGGTTTTGATGATGAGTCTCTGAAAGTGCATTCTATCATTGGAATAAAATGCTAAAATGTGAATAAAAATAATAGAAATTAAACAGACAAGTCCAGGTATTTATTGTACTCCAGTACTCGTCATTGTGATCATGCTAAAACGCTGAAACTGGTAATAACTAAAAAATAAATCTAAAATCTAACTGGTAATACTCGTGATTGTGATCCTGAGATGTTATAAAAAAGAGGGGTATGGCGTTTATTGTACTCCAAATTCATTGATTGATATACTGTCAATAAAAATAGAAATATCAATAAAAATTTATCATATAAAAATCATAAACATTTGAGTTTATATTATATATTTCGTATCATATTAAAAAAATATTTTTAACAACTTTACTCTAAATTCATTGACTGATGTACCTCTTAAATAAAAGCACATATTATACTGTCAATAAAAATAAAAATATGAATAAAAGTTTATCATGATAAGTATATATTCAAAAAAATTATATTAACTTAATACATATAAAAGTCATAAATATTTCATCTTAATTAAGCAAACTTGATAGATATAACGTAAGATATGAGGCAAAGAGTTAGCAGGGAGTAGTGGAGATGGAAGACCTGATATTTGCCTCATCAACTAGGCAGAGAGTAACGACATCCGCCCTTTTAATATCACAAGCTCAATTAGTAGTCTTTGAGGTTACTTAATTTATAGGTATTGTTTGATATATGATTTTGATTTTCTTTTTAAAACCAAAATTTAAAATACACACATAAAATTTATTGGTTTGGATAAAAAGTTTAATTATTTGATAATCTAAGATTTTTAATACTAGGAAGCTCGCCACATATATGTCACAAGCAATTATTTGGTTGAATAATATATATATATATATATATATATATATATATATATATATATATATATATATTGAGTGTGAAAGTTTATATACACTTCAAAGTTTATTTAAGGATAAGAAAAATTTTTTTAAACGGTTTTTATTTTAAAAAACTTCAAATTTAAAATTTAACTTGGATTAGGTTTGTAATTGAATTAAATAAAATATTGATTCGGTTGAATTTAATTGATTCAATAAAATTCGATCCAATCAAACTAACCTAGTTTATATCGGGTCATATTAATAATAAAAATAAAATGATACTAATTTAATAAAAATAATTAACTTAATAAATAACTCATAAGCTGTTAAATATATTATACTATATTAAAAAATTATCTTCAACCAAATAAAGTAAGTAAATTAAGAAGACTTAAAAATGTTATAATGTTACTTTCTGATAATTTAGTAAGGATTTGGAGAATATATATTCAAAAACAAACTTCATCAGAAGATTAAGTTATTTCAACAATCATGTTTGGTTATTTTATTGGCAAAATGCAGGTACACCATGTTGCCCGAAAGACAAGTCTTAATTTTATTTTTTTTCTTTTCTTTTTGAAAACCGGAAAGGCAGGTATTCCACGATGATAGAGTAATGTTGTGTTTAATATTAAGATAGTAATTATTTTTAAAAATATTATTTTATTTAAAAATATATTTAAATAATATTTTTTATATTTATTTTTAATATTAACATGCTAAAATAATATTTTTTATATTTATTTTTTTAAAACATAGTTGAACTGTGAAATTATTATTATTTTAGGGGGGGGGGGGGGGCGTGGTTGTTCTAGGTGGGGGCGGAAAGGTCACGGAAACGGAGAGTTGCTGATAACCATTAACCCATGATATACTGAACACGGCCCAATTTATATTTTTAAATTTTTTAAATTTTTTTTATTAAAAATTTAAATTTATTTTATTAAAAAATTTTATTTTTATGTTTTGATGTGCTGATGTTAAAAATAATTTTTTAAAAATAAAAAAATATTATTTTAATACATTTCCATATAAAAAACACTTTAAAAAACAACTATAACTACACTCTAAAACTTTAAAACAAAACTAATTACAAATATGTAAAACTGTATCAAGTGACTGTTTGTGAATTGTTTTGTATTGGTAATATAAAAATAAATTAAAATATTTTTTTAAAAAATATTTTTTAAAAAAACTTCACACAACGCAAAAATATGTTATTCTTTCTCACATTCATGTGTTTACATTTTCTTGGCAGCTTCTTCAAAGTTTGAACATTGAGGTGGGTCCACACGTTAACTTTCTATATCTTATATTTTAGTGTTTGGGTGCAACTTCCTTCACGTTAATTAAATCTAAATTAGTTATGCTGAAATTTGTTTTTTTTTATAATAATATTGAGTTTGAGTTTTTCATAATCATTAAATATTTATATAATTGTTAATTTTAAAATTTATAAAATTAGTTAAAAATACTAAATATTCACATTATTAATAATAATAATAATAATAATAATAATAACAATACATTAATTAATTGTTAGAGTGACCTTACTAATAAATAATATTATTTGAGGGAGTTAGTGGTTGTAACATTCTCTTCCCCGACTCATCTCATTATACATTTTCATGTGCAAACCATAGTTATTAGATCTAGATCAGTTTGGCAGGTCAATCTTGGAGTTAGTCTAGTCAAACTTGATCGATTCAGCAGGTCAACAGGTGACCCAGGTGAGACCCGGTTTTTTTTTCAAATATGAGATTTGAAATCTATTAGTATATATATACTCTATGTTCTCAAGAAAAAAGTTATATTTTTTTAATATGAGATGAAAAACCTTTTAGTTTAAATACTTCAACTTAAAACAATAACATAATATCCTTTTAACGTGGAATTTGAAACTCATTAGTATATATACTCTATGTTCACAAAAAGAATTCATGTTTTTTTTTTTTTTTTAACCATCTAGGTGGTGGCCCAGTGGTAAGAGCTTGGGACTAAGGGGTTTGCTCCCTCTTAGGTCTCGGTTCGAACCCCGTGGTTGCTCATATGATGGCCACTTGGAGGCTTACATGGTCGTTAACTTCGGGGCCCGTGGGATTAGTCGAGGTGCGCGCAAGCTGGCTTGACACCCACGATAATCTAAAAAAATGAATTCATGTTTTTTCAATGTGAGATTTGAAACTCATTAGTATATATACTCTATGTTTCCAAGAAAAAAAACTATTTTTTTAAAATGTGAGATTTAAAACCTAACAGTACATATACTATATGTTCACAAGAAAAAAGTTATATTTTAAAATATGAAATTTAAAACCTGTTAGTATATATACTATATGTTCACAAGAAAAAAACTATGTTTTTTCAATGTTGGATTTGAAACTCATTAAAATATATACTCTATGTTCTCAGGAAAGAAGTTATGTTTTTTTAATGTGGGATAAATTTTTTTAATATTCTTTTAAACTTCATTATTTACAATATGTATAGCCTATATTTACATAGATTTTTTTTTAATTTTTTTATATAAAATATTAAAATTTTATTTTTTATAATTTTTCCGAGTTGACCCATGAAACCCGGGACCCGGGCCCTTGGCTGGGTCAACCCCTGAACCAAATCTAATATCTATGGTGCGAACTAAGAACTAGATTTATATATGTCGCACGTGACCAACGTGGTGTTGATGATAAGTTTTATTTGTTTACAAGTCGTTATTTATTATTTGGTTCATTTGATTTGTTTAGGGTTATTAGAAAATCCAAATATATTAATTTTATCATAAATTCATGAATAAAAAATTAATTATAATTAAAAAAAATATTAGCATTCCTTAACACACCCAACCCTACCTTATATAAATTGCTTTGTGACTTAATACAATTTAAAGATTTTGCAATTGTTTTATTAACGAACTTTTTATTTAATATCAAAAAATATTTTACATATAAATGTATAATTTTAGATATAAAAAAAAAACTGTCTTTTAATATTTTTTTAAAATATAAATTAAATTCTCAAAATTTTAATAAACAAATTTTAATAAACTAATTATTAAATTACTTTCATGTGGAGTGCCATGCAATTTTTTTATATTGTTTGAGAGATTTGGCCTGCAATTAAAACATTTTATTTCTTTTTTATCTTTTTATATTTTTTATCCTTTTAATTTTAACATTAAAAGCAAACACAAATCACATCACTTTTTACTATATTCACTCACACACTCACACTTACATATTCACATTTACATATTTATAAAATAACCAATGTTCAAAACAATCCTAACAACACATTAAACAATTTAGATTTACAAAAGAGGCCCCAAAATAAAATCGGGAACAGTGCTGGAAGCCTCAGGTACAGTTGGAAAAGTATCGGCGCGTCTTCTCCACGCGCCGCCGCAAAAAATCCAGGCGACGGGAGGATCTGTAACTGCTTCTTTCCCTCTTTTCTTCCTCGCCGGTGGTGACCTGCAAAACACCCAAAAACGCAAAAATCAGTCTGTTTTAGTTGGTTTTTTTAGATCTGTTTTCTTGGGTCTGTTCTTCTCAATTTTCAGATCTAAGTTTAGTTCTTCCTCTTTCTGGTGGCTGAAGGCTCCGAGTGAGGGTGGAGGCTGCTGTGCTAGGTCAAAGTGGGTTGATCTTCGGTGGAAGGAGGCGGTGAAGGACACCCTGCTGGGGAGATGATTTTTAAAATTTTGATCCCTAGAGTTTTTGCATTTTTTATTTTTAATTTTGATTCAAAATTTCATTTTATTCATTTTCATGCTGTTCGTTTTTTGGTTCAAGATGAAAGAGAGAAAGTAAACAAAAAAAAAAACTTTGAAAAAGATAAAGAATTATTGGTCGACAACTTTCCGGCAACAAAAACACGTACAGTATCTTCGTATCAATGGAAAACTGGTGTGCAGATTGGATAGCAAATCAAGCTTCACAGTAGATGTTGAAGTTTTCTACTGCACTGAAAGCTCCCTCTGGTTGTTTGAAGCTAAAGCTTGATGGCGTTCCTGGGGTTTTGATGAGTGCACGACATTGCATTCTAAATAAGGGCTATCTAAAAATAAAAAGAAGTCAATTTTGAGTAAAAAATATGAAAAAAAATGTAAAAAAGGAAACAAAAACAAAAGAAAAAAAACATATGGTTAATAGTGAAAAAATAAAATCAACAAAAATAATTTTTAAAAAAACAAAACAAAAAAAAGAAATATGTAAAAAATAAAAATTTAAAAAAAAAATAAAAAAATAAAAAAAACATACGAGAAAAGCTAAAACTAGATTATTAGTCAGCTCAATATTGAAAAAATAAATTTGATAAAGATAATTTTTTAAAAAAATATATGGGGAAACACTGCAGCAAAACAAAAACTATGTAGGGGAAACACTGTTGCAATCCATATTGTTTTTTTTTTAAAAACTACAAAGCTAAATTCTCAACCAACTTAATATAAAAAAATAAAATCTACAAAGATCATTTTGAAAAAAAAAAATAAAGAAATCATAAAAAAAAGAAAACAATATATGAAAATATTATAGCAATTCACAGTGTTTTAAAGAAAAAAACTACGTGGTTAAATTTTCAACCAGCTTAATATTTAAAAAAATTAGTAAAGATAATTTTGAAAAAAAAAATTAAAAAAAAAAAAAAAAAAAGAAGAAATCAATTTTTGGTAAAAAAAAAGCAAAAAAAAAAACATGTAAAAAAACAAAAGAAAAAAAAACCCTGCTACAGTGAATATCCCACACGTTTACGCGTTTTAGAGTTCTTTAATGTTCTATCATTGAATTAAAATGCAAAAATGTGAATAAAAATAATTGAAATTAAAGGGTAAGTCAAGGTCCAGAGTCGTGAAATTCACTTTGAACCATCCTGGACGCACTTAAAGTTGTCATGTTTTTTTTTCTTGGAAACAGCCTCAATGCACTTCAAGTATTTTAATCACAACTTTCCACTCACATGTCGGATTGCTGTGATTCTTGACGCGTTGAAAAGATTTCTTGAAGGGCTACAAATTAGTCTCTGATGAGGATTTCAAAAAAAGAAGAACTGAAGCATGTACGTCGCTGCCACAGAAGTCCTAAAATCTAGGTTTTTGATGACAACGTGTGGACCATGGAGACGTGATGAAAAGTGGGGCTGCCTCCTTTAGAAAAAGGGGGCTGCCTCATTTGAAAAGAGGGGCATTTGGCTTAAAGAAGACGAGTGGGACATGCACCAGAGAAGAAAAAACAAAGAAAAAAGAAAAGGGATTAACGTAGTATTTTTCCTTGTTTCTAATTCTTCACCTGCATTTCCCACGCAATATTTTATATTAGGGGAATAACTAGGGAAATATTATTAGTTATTTTCTAGATTCTTTTAAAAAAACAAATATAAAAAAAATTCATGACTCAAAAAATAATAAGAATATTTTCATTTTGAATTTTTCTTCTTATAGTTGTATCACTTTATTTTTTTAAAAAAAATATATAAAAAATAAGTAATAAAATATCATTAATCAATCTATAAACACTATCAAATTACTCTCGAATTATTTACCCTGGAATTTGGATTATCTATAATTCAAAGCGGGCATGCTGCATTTATTTGTTTGGGTTTTTGTCCTTTCTATTCATTTATCTATAACACAAGTTGGGTCTCTAGGTGTGCTCGCCTAACCCCAAGTTAGGGGTAGACACGCTCTTGTTTACATCCAAGTTGGGTTTAATCGTGTTCATACCCATCCCAAGTTATCACTTTATGTTTGGGTGGCTCCAATACAAGAGGTAAACCTAAGCACCTCGTGGCATTCTTGTCTTGGCAAAAGACTTAATTGCCTATCACAACCCCTTGGATCCTTGAAATTATTATTCAAAATGTCTGTATAAAAAATATTATTATTTATATTATAAATATTATTATTTTTATTATAATTCAAAGTATTGATATAAAAAATAATATTATTTATATTATAATTTATTTTTATTTTATTATAATTACAAATATTAATATTAAAAATAATAATATTATTATTAAAAGTATTAATATTAAAAATAGTATTATTTGTGTTATAATTATTTTTATTTTTATTATAATTAAAAGTCTAGACGCGTCTACGCCCAACTCCAAGTGAGGCTAAACACAACCATGTCTAAATTCAAGTTGGATCTAGACACGTCCACACACCCACCCAAGGTGGATGTGAACACGTCCACACTCAACTTGGAGCACACAGTCACGTTCGCACCTGAGTTGGGTTTGGAGGCGTGCTTGCCCAAACCTGAGGTGGGTGAGAAGGCATCCATGCCCAACCCTGTGTTTTGGTTTTTGGTTTAAATTTTCAAGAGAAAAAATAAATAAAAAGATGAATAATAATAATAATCGGTGGCGTAGAAATTATTATCAAGAAGGTTAATGTTGCACCATATAATCAATCACTAGCCTCTCCTCATTCACGTGCTAGCTTCAGTGCAGTAGACAAAAAAATGGAAGTAATTTTACCTTTAATTATGTTAAAAAATATAGATTGAAACTATAAAGTTTTTTAATTTGGTTTTAAGTTGAAAATTGAATTTTAGAAGTTAAAAAACTATTTTTCCATCTTCCACCAAACAAAAATATCTGAAAAAATATTACAGTTTGTTGTCGTCCGCTTAATTTTAAAAACAAGAAATGCCACGTGTGTAGGCCTGGTATTCTATGCCTAGAAATATTTATTTTTAATTTAAAATTAATTGTTTTAAATTAATAATTAGAATGCCATGTAAATATCATCCAACTATGTCATATATTTCAATAAAACAACTCTTGTTGTGGTTATATTTGCAATAACTTTGTTAAATGATCTATGAGCATAATATGCAATAATTAAATTGTAAAACAAATTGCATATAAAATTATAAATGTTATATGAGAATAAAATAGATTTTTTTTTGTTATTGTTGATTTTTTATATAGTCTTGACATATTGATTTTTTTTTTTAAATTACAGCAATAAAAATTACAGCAATGATCGTTTTGTTTACCAATAGAAAGGCATGTTTTCATAATAATAATAATAAGAAAATGAGAGTTTTTCCTTAAAAAATATTTTTTTTCCCCTTGCAGTTTAAATTATTGAGATTCTTGGAAATATTTATTTGAATTACCTTGAGTTTTTATTAAAAACAACATTATTATTTTTCTGAGTTAGATTTTAAGTTCTAATTTTGGCTTCCTTTTTACACGGTTGTCTACATTATATTTTTCAAATTTATTATTTTTCTGTTAACATTTTCCCTTACTGGTTTGGCTTTTTGTGTTTCAAAAATAAATAAAAAAATATATATTTCATTGTTCTTTTTAGAAGATATTTGGAATCATTTGCCAAATCTATTTCTGTTTTTTTTTTTTTTTTGAATTTTGAAATGACTCTTCAAGAAACAATTCCAACCAATTATTTGCCATGGAATTTGGACGATGTATAATTCCAAGCGGGCATGCTGCATTTCTTAGCCAGGAGCAAAAATTTGGGTATGATTAGTTGGGCTAGTTTATAGGCCTTTTGCACTAGGATTTTTGTCCTTTCTGCTAATTTATCTAAATATAAGCTTCAGAATCTTGATTCTGCATATGAAAAAGAAAAGTCACCAAAAAAAAACTTGAATAAATAAATAAATTACTGGCTGATCCAGCAACAGAAATACAGTACATTTGTATTAATGGAAAACTGGTGTGCATATTGGATAGCAAATCAAGCTTCATAGAAAAACTGTTGAAGTTTTCTACTCATGCACTGAAGCTCCCTCTGGTTGTTTGAAGCTAAAGCTTGATATTGGCGTTCCTGGGGTTTTGATGAGTGTATGAAAGTGCATTCTATCATTGGAATAAAATGCTAAAATGTGAATAAAAATAATAGAAATTAAACAGACAAGTCAAGGCCCAGCAGTCGTGAAATTCACTTTGAACCAGCCTCCACACACTTAAAGTATCTTAATCATAACTTTCCATTCACATATCGGCTTGCTGTGATTCTTGACGCGTTGGAAAGGTTTCTTGAAGGGCTACAAATTAGCCTCTAATGAGGATTTCAAAAAAGGAACTCCTAAAGCATGTACGTGGCTGCCAAAAAAAAGTCCTAAAGTTTAGGCAATTTGTTTTTGACCCAACGGGGATCATGGAGGCGTGATGTGAAAAGTGGGGCTGCCTAATTTGAAATGATGGGTATTTGGCATAAAGAAGACGAGTGGGAAATGCACCAGAGAAGAAAAAAAACAGAAAAAGGAAAAGGGATTTATGTAGTTTATGGATTCAGTCATGTTTTTTCTATTTAAAATGGATTGATTCTTTGATTATATTTGTATCATTTATTTATCTGTATTGATTTAATTTCTTTACTATAATATTGCTCTTTACGAAATAAGAATAATTAAAATACCAAATGCGTGCAAGTTATTTAAAAAAATTAAATTTTAAAATAATTAGGTTTTTTGTCCTTTCTATTAATTTATCTAAATATAGGATTTAGAATCTTGATGAATGAAACTAGCAGCTAACTGCTTGAATATTTTCTTTTAAGGAAGTGCAGCGTTGTGTCTCGAGAGAGGCCACCGAGCAAATGCCAAGACTATTTTTTATTTTTTATTGTAATTTTTTTAAAATGTTTTCAGATATTTATATATATAGGTATCACAAATAAATTTTAAAAAATAAAAATTATTATTTTAATATTTTTTTAAATAAAAAATACTTTATAAATTAATCGTTGTAATTCTAAACTGACGGTGACAACACCAAACTATACTATCACCAAGATTTTCCTCGTATTAATGAAAGCATTCTGCATATTGGACACAACTTGAAAAATATGTTTTTCTTAAATATTTATTATTTTCATATATTTATAAAATCTAAATATTTAAGAATGTGGTTGTTAGTACTATCCATCTCAGCATGTACCTTCTGGTTATAAACACCTTGGGTATATTGGTAAAATAGAAAAACATGTGATTATATCAAGATAAAATAGAAAAACATTCTGGTTATAATGGCATTGACTCAAAACCTTTAATTTGTCTTTTAATTTTTTTATTCAAGCAGTAATGAACTCCCAAACCTTTGATATTCTTTTTGTTATTCACGTGTTTACATTTTCTAGGAACATTGGGGTGCTCCACACGTTAACTTTCTATGTCTTATAATATAATGTAAGGTAGCTAGCGGCAACTTTATGTATACTGCAACTTTATTATCTTTCTAAACCATATGTTCTTCTCTGATCTGTGATTTCTCTTCCTTTTTTGCTGATTACTGCTTAAGCAAACCAGCACGCACTTGAAGAACATCTTGAATCCAGGTTAATTATTTGTGCTTCATCTTGTTGGTGTTAATTTTTGTTTTTCTATATGTAACTATATATGTTTTGAATCTTTAAAGTAATCCATGATAAATAAATCGATCTTTTTCTCAGATCTTGTAATCCATGCCTTGTGGTGTTCATACTAAATTAACCCTAAGCCTTGGATTCATTGTTTTTGTCTTTTCAAAATTCTTTGCTGTTTTTAAATATCCTTATACATGGGATTTCTTTTCCAATACTAGATTAATTTGTAATCCAATATTTTTCTGACATAATGATTCAATGAAATTGTTTTTTACTGATTCATGAATTAACTTGATCAGTATTAATTACCTTTCATTAAACTTGTTTACAGCAAGTGACAAATAATTTAGCATTAAAACAAAGAATTAAATAATTAACAGCAACATTTATATTTCCTATTTTTCATCTGAATTTCTTTAACAAATAAATAAGTCATGTGTGTGTGTATATATATATATATATTCTTATCTAATCTGTGCTTTCTGTTCTTTTTTTAAACCTCAGATGGAAGGAGTCCCACCGTCTTGTAATGAGGATGATGTCAACTTGACATCGAATCAGTTCGATATTCAATCACCAGAAGATTCATTCAATATATCTGAGCTTCTCTCGTACGTCATTCTTAAGCATATTTTATCAGAAGATGATTACTTGCAATTTAGTTATTCTACAGTTTTTCTTATTATTCCCAAAGAAGAATTAATAACGTCCGAAAAAACAAAGCAGGTCGTCACCGGAGGTTTCAGCCAACCAAAGCTCCATATTATGGAGTGATCATGTTGGACAGAACATGGTGGTGGATAACAATGTGATCAACGATGGTATTCAACAAACAACTCAGATTTCACCATCATCTCTTCAAACCATGGTGAGTGCTCATGCTTAGTTAGTGTTTCGAAATGTGTTTTTAAAAATTTTGAATTTGTTTTGTTTAAAATTAATTTATTTACATACTTTTGAATCGTTTTAATATGATAGTGTTAAAAATAAAATTCTAAAAATAAAAAAATATTTAGATTTTTTTAGTGAAAAATACTTTGTAAAGCAACCGCTACCACAATCTCAAACAAGCTATTACTTCAATTTGCTACAATGTATCAAAGAACCAATTCAATCCAAAAACTTAAACTGCGAGGTGAGGTCCAATGTATGATTTATAATATTCTCTAACACTTCAAGAAAAAGCTCTTTGGACATGAAACTTGCACAAACTCATATTATCTTGTGCTTAATTTTTATCAAATAAATAGGAATGGTGAGATTTAAACTTGTGACCACTTGATCATCAAGACTCTGATACCATGTTAATGAACTAATTAAATGAGATCTCAAGATATGATATATATTATTCTCTAACACAATGTTGATTGAATTAGCAAGTGTTTGTATTGCTGTATCGTGCGTTGAATTAAAAAGTTTTATGTACTAGTGTATCAAGAAGAGACAACAATAGGATGTTTAGAGTTGATGTTTCCTTTCATTCCCTTGCTGGAAGGGGGGAAAATAGGAGTCCCGAAGAGGTTTCAAATCCCAAAGGGAATGAAAAAGTGCCTAGGACATCTACCGATGTCCTGGGCACAATTACTCCTGGCAAAGTAAATGAGACCAATCTTTAATAACCAGGAGATTACCTGGTTGCGTTACAAGAACCTGGTGTCCATGTCTCAAAGGTCACCAATAAATGCAATGAGGGTAAGTTTTTAATTACATCCTCCATTTGCATGTATGAGTTTGGATACTCGTTTACTATACAATGTTTTGTGAGGACGTGCTTAGATATTACAATTTGTGTCTGGCTCAGCTCCACTCTAATAGGTGAATTATTCTAACAGCATTCGATAAATTCTTAGAATGTTGGAGGAATAACTTACATTCAGGGTGTTTAGGCAATGTTACACCCTGATTGGTAATGTTGAAGGAGGGTCATCTTTCCCCTGGTTCTTCAATTTCACTAACAGGCTAAAAGGGCCTATGATGGAGACCTTCAAGGGAAAGTTCTCTTGTTCAAAGAATTAGAGAGGATAGAGGGTGACGGTGAGCTATTAGGGGATGACAAGGTCTCAAGATGGGTATAATGCCATATGGGATTGTACCTATTATTAGAGAGTGAGCACCCTTGTGAGCATGAATGACAAGTCTTATCTCAACACCAAAAAGGAAAGAATGTCTATTAGGCTGGACTCGTTGCACACCTAGTCCAAGATCAATTGCATAGCCAAAGGATTTTATGGCACCAGGAGGGAACTCTTGTTTTGAAACTGGGCCCAAAGACAAATATCAGATTTTTTGTGTGTTTTATTGTCATGACCCAAATTCCAGGTCCATGACCGGTAATGTAATAGCGGTGTTGTAAGAATAACCCACCTACTCTAAGCCTCAAAACAAACATATCAAAAGAACAAGTTATTAAAAAAAACACAGCATTTCATAATCTTCAGAAATATTGTATTATTCAAAACTAATGAAATCAAAAGGTAGTTAAGAACTTCTCATCAATAATTAAAACAAAATAATAATCCAAAATACTCACTACATTGTTAAAATCCAAACTTAATTAAAATAGAGTAATAATGAAGTGTCTAAGACATCGAATCAAAACTAAAAGAAAGCCTCACAAAACAAGCAAGACATATCAATCAAAACTGAAAAAGTAGGAACCCTCAACAAAGTCCACCTGCTAATAGAAACTAAGAACGTGAAATAATATTAAAAATGAGGGGTGAGTTCAGCCAATATATATGTATATATATATTATCATAAGGTAGTGGAATACATGTCAGAAATCAAATGACACCCTAAGGTGACCGGATAACACCTAAAGGTGACCAAATAACAATTGAAGGTGACTAGATGACACCCCAAGGTAACCATTGTGGGAGGATCAATCGCCACATGCTAATGCCTTTCTCACTAGCTAAGTATACAAAATACAGACCAAATGACCAGTAAAGGTAACCACTATGGATGAATCAGTTATCATAGGTTGATGCCTATTTCACCAGCTAGGTATACAAAATACTATATGCACATAGGCTAACTACTCTCTATTAGCATGGAGTTACTGATAAGTCCTATATCAAGGCATAATAGATATTTACAGAATCATCAAATAAATATATATTATATCGAATAGAATATATCTCAACAGAAATGCGAGTGTAAATTCAAGAATAAAGGAGTACTCAGAAAATAAAGCAACATATATAAATATTCAAGAAATTAACTAGTCGTACTCATCATATATATATATATATATATATATATATATATATATATATACATATTAAAGATTATTCCACTCACCCGAAAAATATAGAACTAAAAGGAATATCAGATGAGAAACCCGAAAATTTTATTGAGGATTGTTAAGAGAACCTACAATAAATATACAAAATATACTAATAAAAACAACCCAAAACAACACAATTTGAAGATTTCAATTCATAAAATAAAACCAGGTTTAGTCTCCTAAGTTTAAGGACTAAAATGATAATTTTTCAAAATAGGGACCATAACGCAATTTTACCAAAATTGAAGGACCAAACTGCAAATACATAACCACACTGAAATTTCACCAATAACCATCCTAAATTCTTTCCAGAACGAACCAGGGATCAAACTTAATTTTTTTAAAGTTCAGGGACTAAAATATAAATTCCTAAAATTGAGGGACCAAATTGAAAATATTCCAAATCAATTATCAAACTAAGATTCATCATCCTTAAACTCATAATAACACTGACCAGAATTCCAAAAGACATGTTAGGGGTCAAATTATATTTTTCCAAAGTTTAAGGACCAAACTGTAATTTTCATAAATCAAGGACCAAAATAATTTTTTTTCATCTTCAACCTCAAGACCATTCTTTCCATATTTTTCAGCAAGGTTGAAGTGAATTCTTAACCCATAAAAATCAATTAAACAAATCAACTCTCAAATACTCAATTCTAACAACATATTGAAAATCAATCACATAACATTAAATCTATAATAATCATGAATCAATCTTAACAACACAAACTTAAAATCCTTATTAACCCTAATTTTTTTTTAAACTTTTCACACAACAAATCATAATCGAAAGTAACATGAGAGAGAATCACTTAACTGTTACTTTCACCTTTTTTGAACTCAAAAACTCAAGATCAAAAACTTAAAACTATGATTTGATAAGGGGAGGGTCACGACGGCCACAAGAATTAGAAGAGAGAAAAGTAATTCTCTTGTAGCTTTTCCTATTATACCCAGGTCAACTTAGATTAGGCTTGGGCTAATTTGGGCTTGTGTTTGGACCAAAAGTTTGGGTCTTACATTTATAATGTGTAATTAAGGGTTAAAATTGAGGGAATTAATTTTTACAATTAACAAAAAATAATTTTTCATTTGTTTTGATCCTCAAATTATGTATAAATAGGAGTTGAAAAGTGGTTGTTCACCCCATCAACTCTTCTACCTTCTTTCTCCTTCTTTTTTCAATTCTAGAATTTTAGGATCATGTCTCATTAAAAGAATTTGAGTTTGTTTTTAAAAACATTTGTAGGACTTCCTCATTTATGCAATATTTTAAAATAATGTTTTTTTTTTAAATTCTGGAAGGCTGGTTGTATTAAAACTATTTCCATTAAGTAGAAAATTTAACTTTAAAGATAAAGGGGCTAAATAATTAATAACAATATTTAGGTAGTGTTTGACATATTGGACAATGATGGATTGGACATGATAATTTTTTTTGTGAAATTGTTTGATATATCTTTAGACATTACAAAAATTAATTTATGTTTTATTCGAGGCTATTCTAGTGAAAAATTCTTGTTTCCATTAAAAGGGGTGGGACAAACTTATCTAATTCTTTGCACAAAAGTTAATCTGAGTTGATTCGGGTTAGTGTAAGGATAAAAATGAATATTATTATAATTTTAAAATCTGATTAGGGGATTGACCTAGAGTAAAGCCCAGATCATGGATCAAGTTTACCATTGATCCTAGTCAATGCAAGGAAAAAATAATTATTATCATAATTTAAAACCCGACTTAGGGGTTGATCCAGGGAAGATCCAGGTCACAAGTCAAGTTGGCCATTAACTCAAGTCAATGTCCTATAAAAGTGATTATTATTATAGTTTTAAAAAGCTCGACTCTAGACAAGACTCTAGTAAGAGGTTGGGTTGACCATTTACTGGGTCAACTTAAGGATAAAAATGATTATTATTATAGTTTTAAAACCATTGACCCGAGAATGATTTTTTTTTTAGATTTTTTTAATCTTCGACATCAACACATCAAAACAATTGAAAAACACAAATAAACCAATTTAATGTTTTTTAAAAGGAAAATGACTTTTTTAAAACTCCTAAAAGCAAAATAAACACAAAATTTGATATGAAAATTCAATGAAATTAAATAATAAGGGATGAAATTGTCAAAACAAAATTAATCAAGAAGAGAATTCAAAATAAAAGGGGTTGCAATAATAAAAATGAAGATCAAATTCACTAAAAAAAGAATTAAAATCAAATGATTAGAGATTAATCAAAAAATAAAATCCAATAAAAAAAAATTAAAAGCAAAATAAATATGAATAAAAAGAATAAGGATCAAATTAAAAAAAAAACTTAAAAAAATCAAATGTGAAGGGATGAAATTGAAAAACAAATAAATCACACCTTTTAAAGTGAAGTAGATAGAAAAGAGGGGAAGAGAAAAATTTTCGTTGAAGCTCTTTCGTGCCGGGTAGCCCGACATGCGTCAGCCCACCTTGCAGAGGGTGGGGCGATGCTTCAAAAGCCACCATGAAAGGCTACCAATGGTAATCGGGAGATACCTCTCAGTTGCATGTACCATCCATTTTTTTAATTATAGAAAGACTAGAATACCCTTTAACCCCACAAGATAATTATACGAAAACCAATTTTAAAAAATCTAAATTGTTCCTTGACCTTGGGCAAAAAAATTTGACCCCGTAAGCTACGTGGTAATTACACTAAATCAAAAATATAAAAATCCAAATAAAAATGTCAAAATACAATTATACCCTTAATTGGGGCGGGCTCATAGTCGTTTTATTTGTAATTTGTAATAATATAATATATAACCCCATCAAATATTATATTATAAGATATAACAAGTTGCTTTTCACCATTTATTTGTTTTTTCTTTTATTTTGACTTACGTAACAAGTTGCTTTTCACCATTTAGTTGCTTTTCACCATTTATTTGTAATTTGTAATAATATAATATATACGTGAGTCAAAATAAAAGAAAAAACAAATAGATATAACACTCTCTTCCTCGTCCTCGTCTCATCTGACCCTTATTGCACATTCATTTTCTTGTTCTCAGTACGTACTCGATATATTTTTCTCTGCTATGTGCTTTCTGTTCTTTTTTCACCTCAGTACATAATTATCATATCATCTTGTACTTTTGGTCAGATGGAAGGGGTCACAGCATCTTCTATTGTGGATGATGTCAACTTGATATCGAATGAGTCCGATGGAAGGCTTGAGCTTCTCTTGTACGTCATTCTTAAGCATATGTTATCAGAAGATGATTACTTGCAATTAGTTATTGTACAGTTTTCCTTATTATTCCCAAAAAACCAATAATGTTACTGCCTATAGAAGCAGGAAGGAGGTTTCAGGCAATGATCAAGGTGGACAGAACAACGTGATCAATGATAGTATTCAACAAACAACTCAGTTTCTACCTTCATTTCCTCAAACCATGGTGATTACTCAGGCCATTGAATTAGCAAGTGTTTGTATTGCTATATCACCCATTGGATCAAAATTTTTTATGTTTTAGTGCATCTTCAAATTGCTTATTGTTAAACAAACAGACAACAATGGGAGGTTTCGATGGAACATCATCATCACGGACCAACCAAAATGAACCAAATTGGCCTCAAACTCCGTCAAGGTATTCATCATTATTTAACTTCTTCTTCTTGCACTTATCAGTGATGCCAATTTATTGCACTAAATGAATTCATTATGTTTGAATATAGTTATCAGCCTAATCCTAATTTGTTTGATCCTCAAAGTGCCAATCCCATGCTACCCGCATCATCAATGCCTTTGAGGTAAGCTAAAATGTTATTAAATGCTTAGTGGATTAATAGCTAACAATTATGCATATGTAAAAAGAAATTATTAACAAATGTTGCTAATTTAGGGACCAACAATGGACTAATTATCAGTTACCAATGAGCAATCCAGTGCCTGCGATGCTACCTGGACCTCAACCTCCAATGAATCAATGGTATTAATCTCAAGTATACTTGACCAAAATTGACGAGGATCTTTCAAGTCTTTTTGAGCTTTCTATCTCTCTTTTTTGTGTGCACATAATGGAACTAGAAAATCAACCAAGTGAGAATAAAAGTTCTAAGTTCTAAGTATTCGATCATTATGTTTAACTATTTGAATATTTTTCAGTTATCATAATTCCTTTATTCATGAACCTCAGCCGGGACATGGCTATATGACACCGAATGCAACCACTTCACAACATGGTGGCTTCGATCAATGTGGACCTTCTTGTCCTACTCCCCGGTATCCAATTTTTCATTTTTAGTATTTTCTATAAAAAAAAATTAGTTTTTCAATCAGGAAAGAAACATCATAGCTTGAACATTAACCCAACAAGCTAAACATATTGTTTGCAAATGATTTTGGATTCAGGAGTCAATATTTTTCCAATCAAGGACAAGACGATCAAGCTTCTATAATTCCTAATATGCAACAAGAGAACTTCGTGCCTCGGCACTTCGGCAACTCTACTAGGTACTGATTGACTTCTAGCTGTTGTGTTTTAACACAATTATCGAAAGGTTTTATAATATGATCACTTCATTTGTATATAGGTCACAGATGGATAACCTCCAAGTCCGAGGATTGCAAAATCAAACTGCTAGGCCAAATGCCTCAAATCCTGGCCTTGGCACTTCCGTGCAAAGTCAAAATAGGGGTTTAAATACTCAACAAGTAAGAAGTCTAACTGAATTATCGTAGTCTTTTCCCCCCCTATGATTGTGCAATAAACTAACTATCAATTTTAATAGCAAAATAAGGGTCACTTGATCTGTTAATTTTTATTCCATATTTTGACCGATTTTTATTCTATATTTGACTCTTTTTTTATTCTATAGGTCGAAATGGTTGGATCAAATGATCCATTTCGGAATTATGTTGAAGAAATGGCTGATGGTGGTAGAATGAAGTGTAAGTTTTGTCGACATACATATGCCATTAAAACTTCCATTTCAAGGATCAAATGGCATTTATCAGGAGAGAGAGGGCATGGTGTTGGCATTTGTGGTCAGGTGCCTAAAGAAGTTCAAGAAGCAGCCTTTCTAGCTATGTATGGTGGCAACAAAAGACATAAAAACACAGCAAGTTCAATCAATGTTAATGACTGTGGAATTTCAACTTGTCCACAAGAACAAAACATTGAGATTAACATGGGAGGAAATATTGGAAGGGAACAAGGAGAGGTTCAGGTTGTAGAACCGGGAGTAGGGGAAGAGAGGATTTCTTCACAAGATATAGCAGGAAACGACGAAGTAAGCATGACGGGAATGAGAGCACAAGAAGATAGAGTTTCCAAAGGGGCACTCGAGAGCAGACTGAGGACAGAACCAGTGGATCGAGCGTTGGAACAAAGCAATGCAGTACTAGGCAATTTGGCAGGGGGTGCTGGAAGGTTACAAGTGGGAGTTCAGGGCATGGAACAAGGTGCTGGAGAAGAGAGAATTCAGTCGCATTTACAAGCGGAAAATGGTATGGAAAACACCCGTGAAGGATGTTTTCGGCATGATGCATCTGAGACTATACCAAGAACAGAGCAAGTGCAGCTTCTTGAGGCTCGAGGAGATTCATCCCAATTTTGTCTTGAGATTGGAAGAAATTATGATCAACTCTGTGCACCATCAATAAGCAAAGATGTCCTTATGTATGATGTGCAGAACATGGGTAGAGTGAGGACAGAACCAGTGGAGGAGGAGGGTGTGGAGAATAGTGGAAGATTAGTGCTGCCTGGCACAGGAGCTAGATCTTCTAGAAGTCTTAAATACAATACAAGTGAGGCTAGAGGAGTTCCAATACCTACTAGCTCTACAAAACCAGCGGGTCAAGCATTTGAAGAGAATACGAATGTAATATGGTCTTCGTTAATGGATGATGAAGTCTCAGCCATTGGTATTTATGGAATGGGAGGAGTTGGTAAAACGAAAATACTGCAACATATCTATAATGAGCTTCTACAAATACCAAATATTTGTGATCATGTTTGGTGGGTGACTGTGTCTCAAGATTTCAGCATTAATAGACTGCAAAATCTTATTGCTGAACATCTTGATCTAGATCTTTCAAGAAAAAATGCTGAACTGCATAGAGCTGCTAAATTGTCAGAAGAACTAAGGAAGAAACAAAAATGGATTCTCATTTTAGATGATTTGTGGAATAATTTTGAGCTCCAAGAAGTGGGAATTCCTGTCCCGTTGAAAGGATGCAAGTTAATTTTGACAACTCGATCAAAAATGGTTTGTCATCGGATGGCTTGCCAACACAAAATCGAAGTGAAGCCACTTTCTGAGAGAGAAGCTTGGACTTTGTTCATGGAGAAACTTAGATGTGAGAAAGCACTTTCACCAAAACTGGAAGGAATTGCGAAAGCTATTGCAAGGGAATGTGCTGGTTTACCATTGGGAATTATTACAGTGGCAGGAAGCTTGATGGGAGTGGATGATCTGCATGAGTGGAGCAATACATTGAAGGAATTGAGTGAGTCAAAATTTAGGGACATGGATGAGAAGGTATTCAAGTTATTGAGGTGTAGTTATGATCGGTTAGATGATTTAGCACTACAGCAATGTCTCTTGTACTGTGCATTATTTCCTGAAGATGGCCACATTGAGAGGGAGGTGTTGATAGGTTATTTGATCGATGAGGGAATAATTAAAGGAATGAGGAGCTGGAAAGATGCATTTGACAAGGGCCACACGATGCTTAATAGACTCGAATATGTCTGTCTATTGGAAGGTGATAAATTCAAATATAGTGATGGTAGATTTGTCAAGATGCATGATTTGATTAGGGACATGGCTATCCAAATACAGCTAGAGAACTCTCAAGTCATGGTTAAAGCTGGTGCGCAATTAAAAGTGTTGCCAGATGCTGAGGAGTGGACAGAGAATCTCACAAGAGTCTCACTAATGCAAAACCATATCGAAGAAATTCCTTCCAGTCATTCACCAAGGTGTCCAAATCTATCAACTTTATTTCTAAATGATAATAACTGGTTGGGATTTATTGCGGATTCATTTTTCAAGCAATTGCATGAGCTCAAGGTCCTCGATCTGTCTGGCACAAGTATTAAAAATTTGCCGGACTCTGTCTCTGATTTGGTGAATCTCACTGCATTATTGATCAAATTTTGTGAGAACTTAAGACATGTTCCATCATTAAAGAAGCTTAGGGCACTGAAGAGGTTGGATCTCTCTCGTACTTCACTTGAAAAGATGCCGCAAGGAATGGAATGCCTAACCAACCTGAGGTATCTTATAATGAATGGATGTGGTGAAAAGGAGTTTCCTAGTGGGATATTACCAAAACTCTCTCACCTGCAAGTCTTTGTACTAGAACAGTTTACGGCGCGAGGTGATGCTCCTATAATAGTTAAAGGAAAGGAAGTAGGATCCTTGAGAAATTTGGAAACTTTGGAGTGCCATTTCGAAGGTTTATCTGACTTCGTGGAGTATCTCAGATCTCGGGATGGGATTCAATCATTAAGCACATATAAAATTTTAGTAGGAATGGTGGATAGAAATTATTGGGCACACATTGATGGTTTTCCAAGTAAAACAGTTGGGTTGGGTGATTTGAGTATCAACGGAGATGGAGATTTTCAGGTCAAGTTCTTAAATGGCATTCAAGGACTGGTTTGTCAATTCATCGATGCAAGAAGTTTATGTGATGTTTTGTCATTAGAGAATGCAACTGAACTGGAGCTCATCAACATTTGGGATTGCGATAGCATGGAGAGCTTGGTTTCATCTTCTTGGTTCTGCTCTGCTCCACCACCATTGCCATCATATAATGGTATGTTTTCTGGTCTTAAAAAGCTTTGTTGTGGTGGATGTAAAAGTATGAAGAAGCTGTTCCCTCTTGTGTTGCTGCCAAACCTCGTAAACCTGGAAAGGATTGAAGTGAGGTGCTGTGAGAAAATGGAGGAGATAATAGGAACAACAGATGAAGAAAGCAGCACCTCCAATTCCATCACGGAAGTCATTCTCCCAAAGTTAAGAACTCTGGAATTGTTGGGTTTACCAGAACTGAAAAGCATTTGCAGTGCAAAACTGATTTGCAATTCTCTTGAAGATATTACTGTAGAGGATTGTGAGAAGCTGAAGAGGATGCCAATTTGTCTTCCGTTGCTTGAAAATGGCCAGCCATCTCCTCCCCCTTCTCTTAAAAAAATCCGACCACTTCCAAAAGAATGGTGGGAGAGAGTAGTGGAGTGGGAGCATCCTAATGCAAAGGATGTCCTTCGTCCCTTTGTTGTACACTTTATAGGAGAAGACTACTCTGCCCTTAATATAATATAATATAGAATAAAGGGTAAGCATCATCTCTCTCAATCGAATTGTACCTTTCGTATTGTTAATCCTTTCGTTGTTTGTTAGAATACTTCTTTGTGGCATCATTTATCAATTCTATCCTTCTGTAAGAATACTAATCATTTTTGTAACCTTAAATTTGCTCATATTCAATAATATATCATTTTTTCAATAATTTTTATTAAAAATCAGGTGCAAAACATAATTATTTTCGATATGAAAATAGTCTTATTAATTAATATTGAAATAATCCTTCATCCCTTTGTACTTTTTTTTTTAAACTCGATAGATAAATAATTATAATTTGAAGTTTGATTAATATTATATTTTCATCCCATTGAGTTTCTCCAAGATGAAAATCCAAAAAATAAAATAAAAAAACTATATTGATTTATCATTAAAGCAACCTAATATTATAAATCATCAGTGAAAGTATTCTTCTACACACATTTTTAAAATGTCTAAGAGAGTATGAATATGGCAGTTTTGGTTTCATAAACACATTTTTTAAATAACTGAAACTTCTAAGACCAAATTTAATACTAAAACTAGAAAGTAGCGTAGGCGTGATTTTTTATTATCTTTTTTATTTTTAATTATAATCTAAAATTTTATTGTGTTTACCTTTTGTCACGAGTTTAAGATGAAAGCACACAAAAAAGGAACTGCTAAAGCAATCGTGAAATTTCACTAATGAGGATTTCAAAAAAGGAACTGCTAAAGCCTAAAATTTAGGCAATTTGTTTTTGACACAACGGGATCATGGAGACGTGATGAAATATAATTTTAAAATTTAAAATATTTTTAATAAGTTAAGATTAAATAAGTTTTTAATTTAAAACAATTCAAATTCAATAAAATATCAAAATATTATGAAATTAAAATGTTTTAACACTAATATTTTAAATATAAAGTTAGGTCAATGTTATCAAGTCTAATGAGATCTAAAATATCCATTTTTTTACTTAAATTCCTACGAAGTATAAACTTGAAAAAAAATAACATGAATATAAACCATATATATATTAGTGATAAATCTAATTTTAAAAAATTAATATCATAGTTAATGAAAATAATAATGAAAAAGAGCTTTTTATACTTTGATGGTTTAATTAATTAATTGAACCAGGTTCAATTTGATTCAATGACTTTTTAAGACCAGAACAGAACATGTGGAATGAAACCGGAACATTCCGAACGAAATTTAGCCGAAAAATCTGGAAGGGATCGAGATTTGAAATGAGATAAAAATTATTTTATTTTATTTTATTTTTTGAATTGATATGAAACCATTACAAATAAAACGAAAAGAAATTAATAACCTTCATTTTAATATACTTATAAATAAAAAAATATTTTAAAAATAACAATAATTACATTTCCTGCTTCATTGTCAATCACTCTAAAAGTAGTAATGTTTTTTTTTTCTCTTGGAAATAGCCTGGATACACTTTAAGTATTTTAATCATAACTTTCCACTCACATGTCATTTTGCTGTGATTCTTGACGCGTTATCTTGTTTGGGAATGTTTCTGTTTTTAAAATTTTTAATTTTTTTTAAATAATTTTTTTATATTTGTAGATTATTTTAATAAATTAATATTAAAAATAATTTTTAAATAAAACATATTTTAAAATATCATTACTACCACGTCCAAAACAAGCTCCCCGGTATATAAAATAGTCTCTGATGATGATTTTTTTAAAAAAAAAAACTAAAGCATGTACGTGGCTGCCAAAGAAGTCCTAAAATTTAGGTTTTTGATGAAAACGTGTGGGACACGTGATGAAAAAGGAGGTTTAAAAGTGGGGCTGCCCATAAAGAAGACGTGTGGGAATTCCACCAGAGAAAAAAAAAAAAAAACAAGAAAAGAAAAGGGATTAATGTAGTTTATGGATTCAGTAATGTTTTTTCTGTTAAATGGATTAATTGTTTGATACTAGATTTATGTATACTGCAACTTTATTATTTTTCTAAGCCATATATTCTTCTCTGATCTGTGATTTCTCTTCTTCTTTTTTTGTTGGTTCTTGGGATAGAAAGAACAGAATTATTATTAAAATTAAAAAAGAAAAAACTGCCCAGGCTTTTACTATGTACCGGGAGAGAAAACACTAGAGATTAAAGTAGTCATAAATATTCCATCTTAATTAAGCAAACTTGATAAATGTAATTACACAAATCTGACTTAATACAAATTAAAGTTTGTGAAGATTGAATACCTAGTCTTTATTTTTTAGTTATTCTATATTAAAATATATTATTTTAATATATTTTTAAATAAAAATTACTTTAAAAATTTTAAAAACAACAACAATCACATTCACTTCCGCACTGTCAAAATCATTCTAAAATTAGTAATGTTCTTTAAAAAAATCATTGCTTATGGATTCAGTAATGTTTTTTCTATTAAATGGATTAATTGTTTGATTATATTTAGATCATTTATTTATCTGTATTGATTTTTTTTTTTTTACTATAATATTGATTTAATAAAAAGAACTCCTAAAGCATGTACGTGGCTACCAAAAAAAATCCTAAAATTAACTCAATTGGAAAGGATCATGTTACTTGCCATGATTGTTATGCCCGCAATCAAAACATAATTTGTTTTTGTACTCATAATTATGTTTGAGTGCATTTAAAAATCTGTTTATTTTAAAAAAAATATATTAAATTAATATTTTTAATATTTTTTAATATTAAAAATAAAAAATATTTTGATTACTAAATCTCCACCCACCTTAAATCTAAAGAGGAAAAAAACAGTAGAGTTTTTTTTTTTCCCCTCAATAGAACACTCATGACATCAAATAGAATAACTTCAAGAAAAACACTCATGACATCAAATTATAGGTATTTCAAAGTTTAGCTTACAAGGAAGATATTATGAGGTTATTAATTTTCATTAAAAGAAAAGCTAAGAGACTTGGGAGAATCAACTCCAAATATAAATGAATTACTAGCTCCTGAAAGATTGGAGTAGGAGTTTATTCAAATAAAAAACTACTTGCATTACTAAGACTCTAACATCGGATTGCCAGCCTCATGCTTCTATTCATCATCCATTGAATACCGTAAACCGAAATGCTTTCTTTTAGCTCGATACGATAAATTCTTTCGCCATTCTCTAGCTCATGCATAGTAAAGATAACCTTATCTCCTTTCTTCAGCCCTTTTTGATGAACATAGTCATCCCATTCGCCCTTTAGCCAAGGTTTCGCATATCTACCTTCATTGTGGATGGAGACCTTAAGTCTCCATTGCTGTTCGTTCTCATGTCAAATGCCACAAATTCGACAGAGTTCTGACCATCTGGCATGGGAAAGGCCGAGAGACTCCTTGCCGGAAATCCGAGTCGCTTACATTTTGCGTCGTTCTCGGAGAGTATTTTGTTCATCACCTCCATTTCTAGTTATAATAAAATGGGATGAGCAAATGAGTAGGAGGATCAAATCACGAAGTCAGGTTAGTGGTGTTTTGCCTTTTTTAATTTAGCAACGATAGAGCATCCACAAGGAAGATGTTTTGCCTTTTTTTTCTTTAATTTGTTTTTGTTTATTTGATTATTGGCTGGTTTAGAATTCAGCTAAGACATCTAATAAAATATTTTTATTCTAAGAAATTTTGGTTTTTGATGAAAACGTGTGGGATCATGGAGACGTGATGAAAAAGGAGGGCTGCTTCCTTTAGAAAAAGGGGTATTTGTTGGCCATTGCGCCAGAGAAAAAAAAAAAGAAAAAAAAAAGGAGGAGAACAGGCAAGGAAAGGAATGGTTAATTAATACAGTGAAGGGTAGCCAAATTGTTCAGATTTCCAATTATTCCAACTCTTTTGTTTTATCATTCTCAAAGTCCAAACAACAACGGTACTGCCAAGATTGTTATGCCTTCAATTAAAATATAATTTATTTTTATACTCAGAATTATGTTTGAGTGCATTTAAAAATCTGTTTATTTTTAAAAAATTATTAAATTAATAATTTTTAATATATTAATATTAAAAAAAAAATATATTTTTTGATTACTAATAACGAATAGTTAAGAGACGTACTGGTTGACTCACATATTAACTGATTAACCTGAATAAAAAACAAAACCACATCATATTATTTATTTATAAAAACTAAAACGATGGTATTTATTTTTAAAAAAACTAAAATAACAATATTTTTTTAAATAATATCTTTTTAAATATTTTTATTTTAAAAAAGTTTCACATAGTTGTAGATAAAAAAAAAATGTTTTAATCTAGCAACGATAGAGCATCCACAAGGAAGATATTATACGGTTATTAAATTTCATTAAAAGAAATGCTAAGAGACTTTGGGAGAACTACTATTTATTCACACATATTTCATTGTAAATTATAATAAGTAATCCAATGTGTTTTTTTTAATTTATTTTTGTTTATTTCATCAGTGGGCTGATTTAGAATTCAACTTTATAATTTATTTATTTTTATTTTGTTTTTTTATAAAGTTAACGTGATTTACAGGTTTGTTATGATAACTCAAATTATACTAGTTGACTGGTTTAATAAGGTATTTTTTTTGTTTATTAATTAAAAAAAAAGCTAAAGGTATGGGAGAACCACTATTCACCCACACCCATTTCATTATTGATTACAATAATAATCTATAGTGTTTTGCTTCATCTATTTTTTTTTTCCTTCCCTTTCCTTTTTTTGGTTATCATTTTTTAATTTTTTTTTCTATTTCATATTTGGGTTGATTTAGAATTTAGTTTTATAATTGGCTTCATTTTTCTTTATATGAAGTTATCGCGGTCTAAAAAATATATATTAGTATTGGGCTGGTGTTTAATTTTATAATTATTTATTTTTATTATCATATTGTTAAATAAGAAAAAATAATTAAAAATTATAATTTTACTGTAGTCCATAACCTTGTTCATGGGTTTGATGTGCTAGCCCAAGTTACCTGATTCACAGGTTTGACAGATTTACTCACTGATCAAATATGTTTTTTTTTGTTTTTTTTTCTTTTAATTTTTTTAATTGATTTTTTTTTATTTCGTCCTTCAATACCGAATTGGTTTGGAAATAGAGTATATTATTTATTTTTATTTGCTTTCTATAAAATTATCACATTCTCAAATAAATATTGGATCTATAAAAATATTTTCAGCCAGTGATTTTTGTAAAAAGTGAAGCCATATTTTACTAGTCTTCTAAGTTAATTTTGAATTTATAAAATTGATCAATTTAATCGAGATAGTATTCATATAGTTTAATTAAATATTTGAATTAGATAAAAAGCTAAATAAAGAGATTTTAGTAATATTGCAACAAACTTTTTTTCACTCTAAACATTCTTTTTTATATTTTTTTTAAAAAATTAATCCAGCACGGAGAAACACTAGCCACCAAAACTAGCACAAGGTTTTGTTCATTAAAAGTAAGGATGGAGTCTTTGACTGCGTGTGCCTCTAATCAGCAACAGATTGGTAACGGCAACGATTGAAAACCTTTAATTTGTCTCCTAATTTTTTCCCTATTAGTAATTGTTACGTAATCAGATTCGCTTCATGTTCAATAATTGTTTTTTTATTTTTTAAAATTTATTTATTTTATTTTTAATATCAATATATTTAAATTATGAAAAAAACATTAAAAAAATCTATTTATCACATATCTAATATTTAAAAACATTGTTAAAGCACACGTTTTTCAAAAACTTTGGATTTTTTTTCTTTTTAAATTATTATTTTCTTATGAATGATGAAAATAGTCCTTTAAATCAACGGTTGGATATTCTTATTAATTAATATTAAAATTACTTGCATGATGCTTTTGGATTAAAGATGCTCAATGGGTGGATTTGGGTCTGTTTGAAATGGTATTGCCAATTCCATATTTCAAAGAAAAATCGAAGCCTAACATGAATTCATAGAAAGAGCGTTTATTAATATGAAATATTTCTTTTTTATATAGTCTGCTGACAATTACATAAATAACATTTTTCATTTTTTTATTTATTTCATTATCTTTTTAAGACTATTGAATTGTCATATATATATTTTTTAACTCGATAGATAAATAATTATAATTTGAAGTTTGATTAATATTATATATTTTCATCCTATTGAGTTTCTCCAAGATAAAAATCCAAAAAATAAAAAAAAACACTATATTGATTTATCATTGAAGTAACGTAATAAAATAATACATCTATTCATTAGTACTGTTAACCATCTATTGCAACTTGGCGCCGTTGGCACTGCCAACAATTGTGAGAGTCAATGGAGAAATAAGGATACACGAGATTATTGGAGAAAAAAGGGTGGTGACTCTCACAATCTAGCATCAATTACTGGAAAGAGGTTGAGTGATCTTGGAGCTCTAACGGCAATATTTTCAAACCAAGATGACAATCTAATCAAGCCTATAACTTCGGCAAGTTCAAACTTCCAGTAACTCTGCATGGTAGTTCAGCAAACTTACAGGGATACTCTGCTGTCAAATTCCCTATTATCAAGCTATTATCGTAACAAACTCCTCTACCATGAAGCTGTCATCACAATAAATCAGCACTGCCATCAACCAGATTTTATGGGATTTTTAAGTTTAAATACTTCACTTGTACAACCTAGTTGTTCACGTTGAAAAACAAACTGAATATTCATTTACAAAACACTCTGTCAGCTCAGTTTATTTTTTTTCTTTATTTATTAAATCAATATTATAGTAAAACAATTAAATCAATACAGATAAATAAATATAATCAAAGAATTAATCCATTTAATAGAAGAAACATGACTGAATCCATAAACTACATTATCCCTTTTCTTTTCTTTATGTTTTTTTTTTCTTCTTATCTGGTGCAATTCCCACACGTCTTCTTTATGGGCAAACCACTTTTAAACCTCCTTTTTCATCACGTGTCCCACACGTTTTCATCAAAAACCTAAATTTTAGGACTTCTTTGGCAGCCACGTACATGCTTTAGTTCTTCTTTCTTTGAAATCCTCGTCGGAGACTATTTTTTAAGCCTGGGAAGCATATTTGGATGAAAGAGCAGTGGTGGTTTAAAATATCTTTTATTTAAAAATATATTAAATATTTTTTTATTTTAAAAAATTATTTTTAATATTAACATATTAAAATAATTTAAAAATATAATAAAATTTTTTAAAACAAATAAAATTTTTTAAAAACATTCGCAAATAAAATAACGCGTCAAGACTCACAGCAATCCGACATGAGTGGAAAGTTGTGATTAAAATACTTTTAAAATGCATCTAGGCTGTTTACAAGATAAAAAAAACAATATTATTTTTAGAGTGATTTTGACAAAGGCGGAAGGAAATGTGGATGTTGTTATTTTAAAAAAATTTAAAATATTTTTTATTTAAAAATATCTTAAAATAATATAATTTAATATAGAATAACTCAAAAATTAAAACCAGGTATTCAATCTATAGTGTTTTCTTAATTAGATTTGTGTAATTAGATTTATCAAGTTTGCTTAATTAAGATGGAATATTTATGACTATTTTAATCTATAGTGTTTTCTCTCCCGGTACGTGCTAAAAGCCTGGGCAGTTTTTTCTTTTTTAATTTTAATAATAATTCTGTTCTTTCTATCCCAAGAAATCGAGAATGCTAGTTTCATTCATCAAGATTCTAAATCCTATATACAGATAAACTCAAGAATGTGTCTTCTCTATCTCTTTTTATTTTTAATCTGTATTATATTTTTTTTAAAAAATAATTTATTGCTAGTTAATGATATAAGATGATTTATAATAGTGAATAGATCTATTATTTTATTACGTTACTTTAATGATAAATCAATATAGTTATTTTTTTATTTTTTGGATTTTCATCTTGGAGAAACTCAATAGGATGAAAATATAATATTAATCAAACTTCAAATTATAATTATTTATCTATCGAGTTAAAGGAAAGGTACAAAGGGACGAAGGATTATTTCAATATTAACTAATAAGAATATCCTTGTTGATTTAAAGGACTATTTTCATCAATCATATCAAAAATGATTGAAAGAATTGAATATTATTGAATATGAGAAAATTTAAGGTTACAATCAATTAGTATTCTTACAACGATAGGATTACCGATACTTCACAAAGGGACGAAGGACATCCTTTGCATTACGATGCTCCCACTCCACTACTGTCTCCCACCATTCTTCTGGATATGCCTTGATTTTTTTAAGAGAAGGGGGAGGGGATGGCTGGCCATTTTCAAGCAACGGAAGACAAATTGGCATCCTCTTCAGCTTCTCACACCACCATACACTAATTTTTTCAAGAGAATTGCAAATCAGTTTTGCACTGCATATGCTTTTCAATTCTGGTAAACGATACAATTTCAAAGTTCTTAACTTTGGGAGAATGACTTCCGTGATGGAATTAGAGGTGCTGCTTTCTTCATCTGTTGTTCCTATTATCTCCTCCATTTTGTAACAATCCTCAACTTCAATCATTTCCAGGTTTACGAGGTTTGGCAGCAGCACAAGCGGGAACAGCTTCTTCATACTTTCACATGCACCACAATAAAACTCTTTAAGACGAGAAAACGTACCATTATATGATGGCAATGGTGGTGGAGCATAGCAGAACCAAGAAGATGAAACCAAGCTCTCCATGTCATTGCAATCTGTAATTAAGATTTTCTCCAGTTCAGTTGCATTCTCTAATGACAGAACATCACATAAACTTCTTGCATCGATGCATGCACAAAACAGTCCTCGAATGCCATTTAAGAACATGACCTGAAAATCTCCATCTCCGTTGATACTCAAATGAACCAAGCCAACTGTGTTACTTGGAAAACCTTGAATCCATTGCTCCCAATATAAAAAATCCACCATTCCTACTAAAATTTTAAATGTGCTTAATGATTGGATCCAATCCCCAGATCTGAGATACTCCATGAAGTCAGAGAAACCTTCGAAATGGCATTCCAAACTTTCCAAATTTCTCAAGGATCCTACTTCCTTTCCTTTAACTGTTATGGGAGCATTTCTTCGATAAAATGACGTTTCCTCTAGTACAAAGACTTGCAGGTGAGAGAGTTTTGGTAATATCCCACTAGGAAACTCCTTTTCACCACATCCATTCATTCTAAGATACCTCAGGTTGGTTAGGCATTCCATTCCTTGCGGCATCTTTTCAAGTTGAGTATGAGAGAGATCCAACCTCTTCAGTGCCCTGAGCTTCTCTAATGATGGAACATGACGTAAGCTCTCACACCTTTTGAGCAATAATGCTGTGAGACTAACCAAATTAGAGACAGAGTCTGGCAAATTGAATATACCTGTATGAGACAGATCAAGGACCCTGAGCCCATGCAATTGCTTGAAAAATGAATCCGCAACAAATCGCAACAGACGATTTTGACATAGCAATAGAGTGGACAGATTTGGACACATTGGTGAATGGCTGGAAGGAATTTTTACGATCTCGTTTTGCATTAGTGAAACTCTCGCCAGATTCTCCGTCCACTCCTCTGCATCTGGCAACTCTTTTAATTGCGCACCTGCTTTAACCATGACTTGAGAGTTGTCTTGCAGTATATGGATGGCCATGTCCCTAATCAAGTCATGCATCTTGACTAAGATACTTCTATCATTATACTCTATTTTAAAACTTTCCAATAGGCAGACATTTTCAAGTTTATTAAGCATCGTGTGGCCCTCATCAAATGCATCTTTCCTGCTCATCGTTCCTTTAATTATTCCCTCATCGATCAAATGACCTATCAACTCCTCCCTCTGAATCCAATAATCTTCAGGAAATAATGCGTAGTACAAGAGACATTGTTGTAGTGCTACATCACCTAACCGATCATAACTAAACCTCAATAACTTAAATACCTTCTCATCCATGTCCCTAAATTCTGATTCTCTTAATTTCTTCAATGTATTCCTCCACTAATGGAGGTCATCCACTCCCCTCAAGCTTCTTGCCACTGTAATAATTCCCAATGGCAAACCAGCACATTCCCTTGCAATATCTTTCGCAATTCCTTCCACTTCTGATGAAAGTGCTATGCCACATTCAAGTTTCTCCGTGAACAAAGTCCAAGCTTCTCCCTCAGAAAGTGGTTTCACCTTGATTTTGCGGTGGCAAGCCATCCGATCACAAACTGTTTCTAATCGAGTTGTCATAATCAGCTTGCATCCTTTCAACTTCTCAGGAATTCCCACTTCCTCAAGCTCAAAATTGTTCCATAAATCATCTAAAATGATAATCCATTTTTGTTTCTTCCATAGTTCTTCTGACAATTTGACAGCTCTATGCAAATCATCATCTTCGCTTGAAAGGTCTAGATGGAGACGTTTACCAATAAGATTTTGCAATCTATTAATGCTGAAATTTTGAGACACAATCACCCACCAAACATGATCACAAATATCTGGTCTTTGTAGAAGCTCATTATGGATATGTTGCAGTATTGTGGATTTACCAACTCCCCCCATCCCATAAATGCCAATGGTTGAGACTTTCTCATCCATTAACAAAGACCATATCACCTTCGTATTCTCTTCGAATGCTTGACCCACTGGCTTTGTAGAGCTAGTAGGTAATGGAACTCCTCTAGTCTTGTTGTATTTCAGACTTTCAGAAGATCTAGCTCCAGCACCAACCTGCACTGATCTTCGACTATTCTCCACATCCTCCTCCACTGGTTCTGTCCTCGGTCTGCTCTCGAGTGCCCCTTCGGAAACTCCATCTTCTTGTGCTCTCATTCCGGTCATGCTTACTACGTCGTTTCCTGCTATTGCATGTGAAGAAATCCTCTGTTCCCCTACTCTGAGTTCTACAACCTGAACTTCTCTTTGTACCCTTCCAATACCTTCTCCCATATTTTCTAACTCAATGTTTTGTTCTTGTGGACAAGTTGAAATTCCCAAATCATTAACATTGACTGAACTTGCTGTGCTTTTATGTCTTTTGTTGCCACCACACATAGCTAGAAAGGCTGCTTCTTGAACTTCTGTAGTCACCCCAGTACAAATGGCAACATTATGCCCTCTCTCTCTTGATAAATGCCATTTGATCCTCGAAATGGAAGTATCCTTGGCATATGTATGTGGACAAAACTTACACTTCATCCTACCATCAGCCCTATATTCAACATAATTCCAAAACGGATCATTTGATCCAACCATTTCGACCTATAGAAGAAAAAAAAGTCAAATATAGAAAATCGGTCAAAATATGGAATAAAAATTAACGGATCAAGTTACCCTTATTTTGCTATTAAAATTGATAGTTAGTTTATAGCACAATCAAAGGGGAAAAAAAGATGACGATAATTCAGTTAGACTTCTTACTTGTTGAGTATTTAAACCCCTATTTGACTTCGCAGGGAAGTGCCAAGGCCAGGATTAGAGGCATTTGGCATAGCAGTTTGATTTTGCAATCCTCGGACTTGGAGGTTATCCATCTGTGACCTATATATAAATGAAGTGATCATATTATAAAACCTTTCAATATTTGGTAGTCTCTCTTAAGCAATAAAAATCAATGGTGTATCGAATTATCAAAAAGGTGTTAATACTGTGTTAAAACACAACAGCTAGAAGTCAATCAGTATCTCGTCTATGTTAGGAATTACAGCAGCTTGACCGACTTGTCCTTGATTAGAAAGAAAATGAATCCTGAATCCAAAATCATTCCCAAGCTATATGAAGCATTACAAACTTATGATTATCTTGCTGGGTTCATGTTCAAGCTATAATGTTACTTTCCTAATTGAAAAATTAATGTTTTTGTTATACAGAAAATACTAAATATGAAAAATTGGATACCGGGTAGCAGGAAAAGATTGTCCAGGTTGATTGAAGCCAGCATGTTGTGAGGTAGTTGTGTTCGGTGTCATATAGCCATGTCCCGGCTGAGGTTGATGAATAAAGGAGTTCTGATGCCTGAAAAATATTCAAATAGTCAAACTAAGAATTTGACACCACCGTAAAGATAGGTCAAGTTTATTGTTTTCATGATTAAAAAAGTGTATACTCATGATTAAAAAAGATCCTCGTCGATAAATTGGCAATAATGATGAATACCTCGATGGAGTTTTAGGCCAATTTGGTTCTTTTTGGTTGATCCATGATGATGATGTTCCATCTAAACCTCCCATTGTTGTCTGTTTGTTTAACAATAAACACTAAAACATAAAACTTTTTGTATAATTCAATGGACATTGTAGCAAATTAGAGTAAGCATGAGCACTCACCATGGTTTGAGGAAATGAAGGTGGAGACTGATCAGTTGTTTGTTGAATACTATCGTTGATCACATTGTTCTGTCCACCTTGATCATTGCATAATATGGAGCCTTGGTTGTCTGCCGGCCTGCTTCCATGGAATAATATAGAGGATAAACTGAAGAATAACTAAATTGCAAGCAATCATCTTCTGATAAAATATGCTTAAGAATGACGTACGAGAGAAAAAGGTATTAATACTGTGTTAAAACACGACAGCATATATATTGCCAAAGTTTGATCAGTACCTAGTAGAGTTGTCAAAGTTTCGAGGCGTGAAGTTCTCCTGTTGCATATTGTCTATATTAGGAATTGCAAAAGCTTGATCGACTTGTCCTTGATTAGGAAAATGTTGAATCCTGAATCCAAAATCATTCGCAGACAATATGAAGCATTACAAACTTATGTTTAGCTTGGTGGGTTCATGTTCAAGCTATGATGTTTCTTTCCTGATTGAAAAACTAAATTCTTTTTTTTTAAAAAAAGAAAATACTAAACATGAAAAATTGGATACCGGGGAGCAGGACAAGAAGGTCCAGGTTGATTGAAGCCACCAGGTTGTGAAGTGGTTGCGTTCGGTGTTATATAGCCTTGTCCCGGATGAGGTTGAGGAATATTGGAGTTCTGATGCCTGAATAATATTCAAATAGTTAAACTTAGAACTGTTATGCTCACTTGGTTGATTTTCTAGTTCCATTATGTGCACAAAAAAAAAAAGAGAGATAGAGAGCTCAAAAAGACTTGAAAGATCCTCGTCAATTTTGGTCAAGTTTGTTGTTTTCATGATTAAAAAAGTGTATATTCGAGGTTAATACCTTTGATTCATCGCAGGCACTTGATTGCTCATAATTGTTAACTGATAATCAGTCCATTGTTGGTCCCTAAATAAGCAACATTTGTTAGTGATTTCTTTATACATATGCATAATTCTTTGCTATTAATCATCTTCTGATAAAATATGCTTAAGAATGACGTACAAGAGAAGCTCAGATGTATCTTCTAGTGATTGAAAATCGAACTGATTCGATGTCAAGTTGACATCATCCTCAATAAAAGACGGTGGGACTCCTTCCATCTGAGGTTTAAAAAAGAACAGAAAGCACAGATTAGATAAGAATATATATATATATATGACTTATTTATTTGTTGATCACATTTCCCATTGTTGTCTGTTTGTTTAACAGTAAACAATTAGAAGATGCTCGAGATCGATACACTAAACATAAAACTTTTTGTCTAATACAAACACGTGCTAATTCAATGGACATTGTAGCAAATTGGAGTACTCACCATTGTTTCAGGAAATGAAGTTGGAAACTGAGTTGTTTGTTGAATACTATCGTTGATGATCACATTGTTCTGTCCACCTTGATCATTGCATGATATGGAGCTTTGGTTGACTGGAACCTCCGGTGGCGGCCTGCTTCCATGAACAGTGACGACATTATATTGTTTTTTGGGAATAATAGGATAAACTGAAGAATAACTAAATTGCAAGCAATCATCTTCTGATAAAATATGTTTAAGAATGACGTACGAGAGAAATAGTGATTCAAGATCGAACTCTGTCAAGTCATCCATAGAAGATGGTGGGAACCCTTCCATCTGACCACAAGTACAAGATGATTAGTGCATACTGAGGTGAAAAAAGACCAGAAAGTACATAGCAAAGAATATATATATATGAGTGGATTAGTGGCTACTGGGTACACACGTTACGTTTTAATATATCAAAAAATATTAATTTAATATTTTTTAAAAATAAACAGATTTTTAAATGCACTCAAACATTATTCTAAGTACAAAAACAAATTATGTTTTGATTGCGGGCATAACAATCTTAGAGTATGTTGCCGTTTTTTAGTTTACTAGAGAGAGGGCAGAAAGCCTTAAGAAAATAATCTCACATTCTGTGTGGTAGAAACCTGATTTTAAGCCACAAAAAAATAACACGGTAATTGTTATTTTAATTATTAAATGATTAAAAGAAGTGCTTAAATTAAATGATTTAATAAAAGCAAATATTAAATGTTAAATATTAAATGAATAAAAGTGACTAATGAAAGAGGTGCTTAAATTCTACAAACAGCTAGCAGATGGATAGTCGGAATCCCTTGAACACATTTGATATTTTAAATATTCTTATTTTGTTTAATGAAAGGTAATTACCGATCAAGTTAATTCATTGAATCATTGTAAGAAAAAAAAGTTGAAAAATATTGAATAAAAATCAGTGGCAGTCCCATTAATTGGAAAAGAAAAGGGTGAATCTAAAATAAGGAGTTAGTTAAAAACAGCAAAGAATGTTGAAAAGACGAAAACAATGAATTCAAGGTTTAGGGTTAATTTAATCAGTATGAACACCACAGGGCATGGATTATAAAATCTGAGAAAAAGATCTATCTATTTATCATGGATTACTTTAAAGATTCAGACAGGATGGAGTACGTACAAATAATTTACCTGGATTCAAGATGTTCTTCAAGTGCTAGCTGGATTCCCTAATAAGGAAGGAAAATAGGGAATTGTATAATGAGATGAGATGTGGAAGAGAATGTTACAGCCGCTAGCTCCCTTAAATAATATTATTTATTAGTAAGGTCGCCTCAATAATAATTAATTAACGTATTGTTTGATATATTATAAGATATATAAAGTTAACGTGTGGACCCGCTCCAATGTTGAAAGTTGAAACTTCGAAGAAGATGCTAAGAAAATGTAAACAAATGAAATTTTCAAAAAAGAATAGAATATTTATGCATGATGTAAAATTTTTTAAAAAATATTTTTTATTTAGAAATATATTAAAATAATATTTTTATATTTTTTATATTTTATATCATAATATCAAAATAATTAAAAAATATTGAAAAAGTATTTTTTAAAAATACATTGTAACTGTAAAAATAAACCAGTTCTGACATTTAAATTTTTTTTTAATTTAAATACATTGCCTATTACAGTAAAGAAATCAAATCAATACAGATAAATAAATGATCCAAATATAATCCATGACTGAATCCATAAACTACATAATTCCCTTTTCTTTTTTCTTTTTTTCTTTTTTGTTCTTCTCTGGTGCATTTCCCACACGAAATACTCTTTTCAAATTAGGCAGCCCCACTTTTCAACCTCCTTTTTCATCACGTCTCCATGATCCCCGTTGTGTCAAAAACAAATTGCCTAAATTTTAGGCTTTAGCAGTTCCTTTTTTGAAATCCTCATCAGAGACTAATTTGTAGCCCTTCAAGATACCTTTTCAACGCATCAAGAATTACAGTAATCCGACATATGAGTGGAAAATTATAATTAAAATACTTAAAAGTGCATTCAGGCTATTTTCAAAAAAAAAAAACATTACTATTTTAAGTGCGTCCAGGCTGGTTCAAAGTGAATTCCACGACTCCTAGTCCTGGGCCTTGACTTGTCTGTGAAAGCTTCAACTCTACATTGAAATGTTTTTTCTTAAACTGTGAGAGCTTCATAATAAGCTTATTGAAATAAATTATTATAATGAAATTAAAAACAAAAATGCTTAAAAAAAACAGAGAGCCGCCGTGTTTTCTCTATTGCTACATGGTAAAAGTCTGAGCATATTTATTTATTTATTTATTTATTTTTATTTTTATTTTTATTTTAATAATATTACTGTTATATCTACCACCTAGAAATCCAGAACGCTAGTTTTATTTAAAAGATTCTAAAGTTCATATTTAGATAAATTAACAGAAAGGACGAAAACACAACAAATCATACCCAGAGAAGCAAAAGCCAGAAACAAGCTACCTCAATTCCTGCTCCACCTGACTTGATACGTGTCCAATTAACTATTTGATTAATTCAGTGTTGATTAATCCCAGTTTTCTATTTCGTTTTAAATGGGTATTGGTTAAATTTAATTTTTTTATTTAAATTTGATTATTTTTATATTTATATACTGTCCTGTTGCTATAAAAAATATTTTTTAAAAAATAAAAAATTTTATTATTTTAATATATTTTTTAATAAAAAATATTTTAAAAAAAATTGTTTCAATGATAATTTTCTTTATTGATCAGTGAATCTGGTTAGACTTAAGCCCTACAGGATCACATGTTGCGAGGCGAGCAACTCCATTTTATTTTCCAGTTCAGGATAGTTTTCTGAAATAATAATAATAAAAAAAAAAATAGCCTAACACAAAAACATCTGAGCAAAAAGCCAAGAAAAGTGGCCCATGCTGCGTAAGGTTTAAGAAAGAAAACTAGCTTTGATACCAGCGTGATGCCGCGGGTCATTTTTTTTTACATAAAAAATATTTAAAAAAATAAAAATTTAAAAATCTTCGGTTTTTTTGCAAAGTTATACCCAAGAATCTTGGGTTTGGCTGCAACGCCTGACTTAAGAGTAATATTTATAATATTAATAATAAAATTAAACTTGCATGACCCAAGTTTAAGTGAGTCTGGCTGTAACACCGGACCCAAGAATACTGGATGTGGGTCTGGCTATAAGGTCGTGTCATAAAAGTGTGATAATTAAATAGATTAATTAAAAAAAACAAAGAAAAAAAAATCAACAGGAAGGAAAAAACTAATGAAGAAAAAGAAAAAAAAACATTGAATTAATTGGGTCAACCTTTTAAAACAGGTTATCCCGTAAAACCTGGGATTTGCGTCATGAAAGTTTGATAACTAAATAGAAAAAAAATGACGGGTTTACCTAGAATTAACCGGGTTAACCCATCAAACCAAGTTAACCCGTCAAGCCTAGGATACGTGTCATGAAAGTATGAAAGTCTGATAATTAAATAGAAAGAAAATTAACTTTAACAAACTAAACTAAATGAAAAAAATAACTCGTCAAATCAAGTTAACCCATCAAACCCGAGATTCGTATCATGAAAATCTGATAACTAAATAAAAAAAAATTAACATTAACAAACTAAATCAAACAAAAAATTTTCATTAAAAAAAATAAAAAGAAAAAACAAAATAAAAAAACAGTTATATAATATAATACAATATAATAATAATTATAATTATAATGAAAAAATGTGGGGAAATTTTTTTTTAAAAAAAAAGTGGCGAAAGCTAAAGCTAAAGCTAAATTCTCAACTAACCGAATATTGAAAAAATAAATTTAACAAAGATAATTTAAAAAAAAAAACATGTGGGGGAAACACTGTAGCCAAACAAAAACCATGTAAGGGAAACACTGTAGTAATCCATAGTATTTATTTAAAAAAAAAAGCTACAAAGCTAATCTCTCAACCAGCTCAATATATAAAAAAAAACCGATAAAGGCTATCTAAAAAACAAAAAAAAAGTCAATTTTGGATAAAAGAAATGAAAAAAAAATGTACAAAAAAGGAAACAAAAGCAAAAAAAAAACACGTGGGGAAAGCTACAGTGTTTTAAAGAAAAAGACAAAAAAACTAAATTTTCAACCAAATTTCAATAGTAAAAAAAAAAATCAACAAAAATAATTCTGAAAAAAAAATGTAAAAAATGACAATTTTGGAAAAAAAAGAAAAAAAAAACATATGGGGAAAGCTAAAACTAGATTATCAGCCATCTCAATATTGAAAAAATAAACTCGATAAAGATAATTTTTTAAAAAAATATATGGGGAAACACTGCAGCAAAACAAAAACTATGTAGGGGAAACACTATAGCAATCAATATTGTTTTTTTTTAAAAAAAAACTACGAAGCTAAATTCTCAACCAACTTAATATAAAAAAATAAAATCGACAAAGACCATTGTGAAAAAAAAAGAATATATAAATCATAAAAAAAAAACAATGTATGAGAATATTATAGCAATCCACAATGTTTTAAAGAAAAAAATACATAGTTAAATTTTCAACCAGCTCAATATTTAAAAAAATGAGCAAAGATAATTTTGAAACAAAAAAATTTAAAAAAAAAAAAAAAAAAGAAGAAGAAATCAATTTTGGGTAAAAAAAAAAGCAAAAAAAAAACATGTAAAAAAAAAACAAAAGCAAAAAAAAAAAAAAACTGCTGCTACAGTTAATATCCCACGCGTTTTAGAGTATTCTATAATAGTTGCATCGAGCCTTCTCGCCAAGCGACATAGGTAAGGTTTCCTTGTTTCTATAATTTGAGTTCGAGACTCAGTATGTATATCTGTCATTCCCGCAGTATTTTACCTGTTTACTAGACTTGTAAGGTGTTCAGTGAATCTGAAAATTAATTGTGTTGTGTGTAAACTGACCCGAATACTTTGAATTATCAAAAAAAAAAAAAAAAAGTTTTGATTGTTGACCGAGAAGAGAAGCACACGCTTATGCTTTTTTTAAAACAGAGAGGTGGCTGCCCCAATACATTCGGCCTCCCGACTCTTATTTGTATGGTCGTGTGTTTCTCCATATCTCAATATTTTTTTATAAAAAAACCACCACTTCTCCATATTATATTATAAGATATGAAAAGTTAACGTGTGGATCCACTCCAATGTTGAAACTTTGAAGAAGCTGCCAAGAAAATGTAAATACATGAAAAATATTTTTTAAAAAAACCCAAAAATCATCTGAGCAAAAAGCCAAGAAAAGTGGCCCACGCTGCGTAAGTTTTTTATTCAAGAACCTAGCTAGAGCTTAACTTCAAGAGCGGCAAGGACTAAGCTAGGAATGATGCCTCTCACTCCTCCCCCGTCAATGCTAAGGGTTGTTGCAAAGTAAATAGGAAACATCATCCATAGACAAATCTTTTCTGATCGGTTTGTAAGAATCAGCTTGCATCCCTTAACTTGGACAGGAACTCCCAGCTTCTGTATGCCAAAAGTCTCGCTCATACCATCTAAAAGCAGAACCCATTTGATAAGAGATATTGGAGAAAAATTAGAGTACACAAATTGAATGTAAAATTTAGAAAACTGTTTTGAATTATGCTGGAGAGCATGCCGGCGGCGATGTGTTTGGAGCTTAGCCTGGTGTTCTCAGACGGTTTCAACTCATGCATTCAATTCCAAGCAATAGCTGTGATTTCGTAATCTGTATTTTGAGCGACTTTTTTGGAGAGGGAGGGGCAGCGCGGGAACGAAAAGAAAAGGTAGCAGTCTCAAGCCTCGCCAATAGCCCAAGAGTAAAAATAACATGCTCCTAGCCCAAGCCCACCAACATCACCCCCAAAAGATTGGTAAAATGCTCACAACCATTTTGAAAAAAAAAAATTTAAATTAATATATATATATTTTTTTTGCTTTAGGATCATTTGATGTCAAAAATAAAAAAAAAAATATTAAAAAACTTAAAAGCTAGGTATTATCAAAATGTGAAGGGTGCAAAAGCTAGCTTGGAAATTCTGAGATTATCATAGAAATTGCTATTAAATATTATGGCAGAAGGTATACTTCGACGCCACCATTGAAGTAGCACTGATCTAAAAAAGTTATATGTCACACCGCAAACTAATAACAATGGTATACTAGAAAGTGAAAATAAATCGATATTAATCATGAAATAAATCGTTAGCAGAAACCAAAAATAAATGAATAAATTGTTCATACTACTCCATCTTATTGATGGGAATGAATTCTGACCTGCAGGACTCCTGCTAAAATTAGCTGATAAATTATCATGAAAAAACTTAATAAAGTCAGAAAAAAAATCATGAAATGCTTCTTAAATTAAATAAAATGGAGAAGAAAACTCAGGTAATAAATGTTCAATTCACTTTCAAGCTGAAAATAAAGAATGAAAGCATTTCTATTCAATAATACTTCTTGCTCACAAATAAGCTGGCAACAATTATATGAGAATCAAATCTCCCCAATCACATGCTCAGCACTCAGAAAGCAAATTTACAGAGTAATAAGTCTAGTAAACTTCTTGATTTAGTGCAACAAGATAATGTAAACAAAATGTAACAGTTGAACTCACTTTCCCTCGAAAAGGATCCAGATCCTCTGTCACCAATAACTCCTGGATTCCTATGTCAACTCTGTTCAACTGTGCAAGTGGACAACAAATTTACAATCCAAGAAAAAAAATTAGAAAGCATCCCTCAAACAGGTTGGAAAAGATACCAGAGGCAAAAGATTATAAGCAATAGTAGCAGAGAATATAAAGAGCATCATTGTAGCAGAAAAATGTGATATAATTACCAGAAAAGCTCATCCTAACTTCCCTGGCTAGTGCTTACGATGGCAGTTTCAGGTTTAGAAACCAAAACTCATCCAACAGAAAAGTGTATGTTCAGTTCATACTCTCTCAGAGGCATTTAATAAAGAATCTTAGCCTTCCTCATTTGATCTTCTCAATGCTGTGGTAAAAGAATACTTCTGACATGTTTACGATGTTTGTTGTGATTTGAATTGACCAGAATTCAAGAATGTTCGAAGAGATGGATTCATTGGCGATGAAATACCTTACTTTTATTGATTTAATTTTCTATTTCCTGTATTCTGCTATGGAGATGAATTAATCTTCATTGTGAAAATGTTCCTAAATTCTTACATTTTTATTAACAATAAGAGATGAAGAGGAGTTGCGTATGGAGGTGAAGGTATAATTAATGCAACCAACAAACGATACAGAATAAGCTCAGATCAAGAGAACAATCGACACAATTGTCCCTTCCACTTTTTGTCTCTCTTCCTTGAACTCAGAACTAAGCATCTATCCCTTTTATTCAGACAAAACCACCAGGCACTAAGTAGAAAACTTCATTTTGATATATATTTTTTTTAAATTGACAGAAAAAACAACTTTATGTTGTTCATAAAGACAAAAAAAAAAACTTAAAAAATACAAATTAAAAAATCTTGAGGAATTGATTAACCAATCCTTTTAGTTTTTTTTTTTTGTTTCTATAAATACAGAAAAAACTTTAAAATACAGATTAAAAAATCTTGACGAATGTAGAAAAATAGAATGAATTTTTGTAGTAGGAAAATAGATAGAGGTATGAAATTTTATTCTAAATATATCCTTATAAAAATTTCAAAATTCCAAGTCATGTAATTCGATTATCATTCTTTTTTTAAATTGTCTTCTCTCTTTTATTTTTCTTATATATTTTAAAAGAATAATTTATTGCAAGTTAATGATATAAGATGATTTGTACTACTGAATAGATCTATTATTTTATTAGGTTACTTCAATGATAAATCAATATAGTGTTTTTTTTTTTTTGGATTTTTATCTTGGAGAAACTCAATAGGAATAAAATATATAATATTAATCAAACTTCAAATTATAATTATTTATCTATCAACTTAAAATATATATATATATATATATATATATATATATATATATATATATATATGACAATTCAATAGTCTTAAAAAGATAAAGAAATAAATAAAAAAATGAAAAATGTTATTTATGTAATTGTAAGCACACAATATAAAAAAGAAATATTTCATATTAATAAACGCTCTTTCTATGAATTCATGTTAGGCTTCGATTTTTCTTTGAAATATGGAATTGGCAATACCATTTCAAACCGACCCAAATCCAACCATTGAGCATCTTTAATCCAAAAGCATCATGCAAGTAATTTGAATATTAATTAATAAAAATATCCTTTGTTGATTTAAAGGACTATTTTCATCATTCATAAAAAAATAATAATTTAAAAAGAAAAAAATTCAAAGTTTTTGAAAAACTTGTGCTTTAACAACGTTTTTAAATATTAAATATGTGATTAATTAAGAGCAGGTGATTGCTTTTGTTTTTAGTTGTTTTTTAAAAAAGATAAATAGATTCTTTTAATTTTTTTTATGATTTAAATATATTGATATTAAAAATAAAATAAATAAATTTTAAAAAATAAAAAACAATTATTGAACATGAAGCGAATCTGATAACGTAACAATTACTAATAGGGAAAAAATTAGGAGACAAATTAAAGGTTTTCAATCGTTGCCGTTACCAATCTGTTGCTGATTAGAGGCACACGCAGTCAAAGACTCCATCCTTACTTTTAATGAACAAAACCTTGTGCTAGTTTTGGTGGCTAGTGTTTCTCCGTGCTGGATTAATTTTTTAAAAAAAATATAAAAAAGAATGTTTAGAGTGAAAAAAAGTTTGTTGCAATATTACTAAAATCTCTTTATTTAGCTTTTTATCTAATTCAAATATTTAATTAAACTATATGAATACTATCTCAATTAAATTGATCAATTTTATAAATTCAAAATTAACTTAGAAGACTAGTAAAATATGGCTTCACTTTTTACAAAAATCACTGGCTGAAAATATTTTTATAGATCCAATATTTATTTGAGAATGTGATAATTTTATAGAAAGCAAATAAAAATAAATAATATAGTCTATTTCCAAACCAATTCGGTATTGAAGGACGAAATAAAAAAAATCAATTAAAAAAATTAAAAGAAAAAAAACAAAAAAAAACATATTTGATCAAGTGAGTAAATCTGTCAAACCCGTGAATCGGGTAACTTGGGCTAGCACATCAAACCCATGAACAAGGTTATGGACTACAGTAAGATTATAATTTTTAATTATTTTTTCTTATTTAACAATATGATAATAAAAATAAATAATTATAAAATTAAACACCAGCTCAATACTAATATATATTTTTTAGACCGCGATAACTTCATATAAAGAAAAATGAAGCCAATTATAAAACTAAATTCTAAATCAACCCAAATATGAAATAGAAAAAAAAATTAAAAAATGATAACCAAAAAAAGGAAAGGGAAGGAAAAAAAAAATAGATGAAGCAAAACACTATAGATTATTATTGTAATCAATAATGAAATGGGTGTGGGTGAATAGTGGTTCTCCCATACCTTTAGCTTTTTTTTTAATTAATAAACAAAAAAAATACCTTATTAAACCAGTCAACTAGTATAATTTGAGTTATCATAACAAACCCGTAAATCACGTTAACTTTATAAAAAAACAAAATAAAAATAAATAAATTATAAAGTTGAATTCTAAATCAGCCCACTGATGAAATAAACAAAAATAAATTAAAAAAAACACATTGGATTACTTATTATAATTTACAATGAAATATGTGTGAATAAATAGTAGTTCTCCCAAAGTCTCTTAGCATTTCTTTTAATGAAATTTAATAACCGTATAATATCTTCCTTGTGGATGCTCTATCGTTGCTAAATTAAAACATTTTTTTTTATCTACAACTATGTGAAACTTTTTTAAAATAAAAATATTTAAAAAGATATTATTTAAAAAAATATTGTTATTTTAGTTTTTTTAAAAATAAATACCATCGTTTTAGTTTTTATAAATAAATAATATGATGTGGTTTTGTTTTTTATTCAGGTTAATCAGTTAATATGTGAGTCAACCAGTACGTCTCTTAACTATTCGTTATTAGTAATCAAAAAATATATATTTTTTTTAATATTAATATATTAAAAATTATTAATTTAATAATTTTTTAAAAATAAACAGATTTTTAAATGCACTCAAACATAATTCTGAGTATAAAAATAAATTATATTTTAATTGAAGGCATAACAATCTTGGCAGTACCGTTGTTGTTTGGACTTTGAGAATGATAAAACAAAAGAGTTGGAATAATTGGAAATCTGAACAATTTGGCTACCCTTCACTGTATTAATTAACCATTCCTTTCCTTGCCTGTTCTCCTCCTTTTTTTTTTTTTTTTTTTTCCCTGGCGCAATGGCCAACAAATACCCCTTTTTCTAAAGGAAGCAGCCCTCCTTTTTCATCACGTCTCCATGATCCCACACGTTTTCATCAAAAACCAAAATTTCTTAGAATAAAAATATTTTATTAGATGTCTTAGCTGAATTCTAAACCAGCCAATAATCAAATAAACAAAAACAAATTAAAGAAAAAAAGGCAAAACATCTTCCTTGTGGATGCTCTATCGTTGCTAAATTAAAAAAGGCAAAACACCACTAACCTGACTTCGTGATTTGATCCTCCTACTCATTTGCTCATCCCATTTTATTATAACTAGAAATGGAGGTGATGAACAAAATACTCTCCGAGAACGACGCAAAATGTAAGCGACTCGGATTTCCGGCAAGGAGTCTCTCGGCCTTTCCCATGCCAGATGGTCAGAACTCTGTCGAATTTGTGGCATTTGACATGAACGAACAGCAATGGAGACTTAAGGTCTCCATCCGCAATGAAGGTAGATATGCGAAACCTTGGCTAAAGGGCGAATGGGATGACTATGTTCATCAAAAAGGGCTGAAGAAAGGAGATAAGGTTATCTTTACTATGCATGAGCTAGAGAATGGCGAAAGAATTTATCGTATCAGAGCTAAAAGAAAGCATTTCGGTTTCTGGTATTCAATGGATGATGAATAGAAGCATGAGGCTGGCAATCCGATGTTAGAGTCTTAGTAATGCAAGTAGTTTTTTATTTGAATAAACTCCTACTCCAATCTTTCAGGAGCTAGTAATTCATTTATATTTGGAGTTGATTCTCCCAAGTCTCTTAGCTTTTCTTTTAATGAAAATTAATAACCTCATAATATCTTCCTTGTAAGCTAAACTTTGAAATACCTATAATTTGATGTCATGAGTGTTTTTCTTGAAGTTATTCTATTTGATGTCATGAGTGTTCTATTGAGGGAAAAAAAAAAACTCTACTGTTTTTTTCCTCTTTAGATTTAAGGTGGGTGGAGATTTAGTAATCAAAATATTTTTTATTTTTAATATTAAAAAATATTAAAAATATTAATTTAATATATTTTTTTTAAAATAAACAGATTTTTAAATGCACTCAAACATAATTATGAGTACAAAAACAAATTATGTTTTGATTGCGGGCATAACAATCATGGCAAGTAACATGATCCTTTCCAATTGAGTTAATTTTAGGATTTTTTTTGGTAGCCACGTACATGCTTTAGGAGTTCTTTTTATTAAATCAATATTATAGTAAAAAAAAAAAATCAATACAGATAAATAAATGATCTAAATATAATCAAACAATTAATCCATTTAATAGAAAAAACATTACTGAATCCATAAGCAATGATTTTTTTAAAGAACATTACTAATTTTAGAATGATTTTGACAGTGCGGAAGTGAATGTGATTGTTGTTGTTTTTAAAATTTTTAAAGTAATTTTTATTTAAAAATATATTAAAATAATATATTTTAATATAGAATAACTAAAAAATAAAGACTAGGTATTCAATCTTCACAAACTTTAATTTGTATTAAGTCAGATTTGTGTAATTACATTTATCAAGTTTGCTTAATTAAGATGGAATATTTATGACTACTTTAATCTCTAGTGTTTTCTCTCCCGGTACATAGTAAAAGCCTGGGCAGTTTTTTCTTTTTTAATTTTAATAATAATTCTGTTCTTTCTATCCCAAGAACCAACAAAAAAAGAAGAAGAGAAATCACAGATCAGAGAAGAATATATGGCTTAGAAAAATAATAAAGTTGCAGTATACATAAATCTAGTATCAAACAATTAATCCATTTAACAGAAAAAACATTACTGAATCCATAAACTACATTAATCCCTTTTCTTTTCTTGTTTTTTTTTTTTTCTGGTGGAATTCCCACACGTCTTCTTTATGGGCAGCCCCACTTTTAAACCTCCTTTTTCATCACGTGTCCCACACGTTTTCATCAAAAACCTAAATTTTAGGACTTCTTTGGCAGCCACGTACATGCTTTAGTTTTTTTTTTTAAAAAAATCATCATCAGAGACTATTTTATATACCGGGGAGCTTGTTTTGGACGTGGTAGTAATGATATTTTAAAATATGTTTTATTTAAAAATTATTTTTAATATTAATTTATTAAAATAATCTACAAATATAAAAAAATTATTTAAAAAAAATTAAAAATTTTAAAAACAGAAACATTCCCAAACAAGATAACGCGTCAAGAATCACAGCAAAATGACATGTGAGTGGAAAGTTATGATTAAAATACTTAAAGTGTATCCAGGCTATTTCCAAGAGAAAAAAAAAACATTACTACTTTTAGAGTGATTGACAATGAAGCAGGAAATGTAATTATTGTTATTTTTAAAATATTTTTTTATTTATAAGTATATTAAAATGAAGGTTATTAATTTCTTTTCGTTTTATTTGTAATGGTTTCATATCAATTCAAAAAATAAAATAAAATAAAATAATTTTTATCTCATTTCAAATCTCGATCCCTTCCAGATTTTTCGGCTAAATTTCGCTCGAATGTTCCGGTTTCATTCCACATGTTCCGTTCGGGTCTTAAAAAGTCATTGAATCAAATTGAACCTGGTTCAATTAATTAATTAAACCATCAAAGTATAAAAAGCTCTTTTTCATTATTATTTTCATTAACTATGATATTAATTTTTTAAAATTAGATTTATCACTAATATATATATGGTTTATATTCATGTTATTTTTTTTCAAGTTTATACTTCGTAGGAATTTAAGTAAAAAAATGGATATTTTAGATCTCATTAGACTTGATAACATTGACCTAACTTTATATTTAAAATATTAGTGTTAAAACATTTTAATTTCATAATATTTTGATATTTTATTGAATTTGAATTGTTTTAAATTAAAAACTTATTTAATCTTAACTTATTAAAAATATTTTAAATTTTAAAATTATATTTCATCACGTCTCCATGATCCCGTTGTGTCAAAAACAAATTGCCTAAATTTTAGGCTTTAGCAGTTCCTTTTTTGAAATCCTCATTAGTGAAATTTCACGATTGCTTTAGCAGTTCCTTTTTTGTGTGCTTTCATCTTAAACTCGTGACAAAAGGTAAACACAATAAAATTTTAGATTATAATTAAAAATAAAAAAGATAATAAAAAATCACGCCTACGCTACTTTCTAGTTTTAGTATTAAATTTGGTCTTAGAAGTTTCAGTTATTTAAAAAATGTGTTTATGAAACCAAAACTGCCATATTCATACTCTCTTAGACATTTTAAAAATGTGTGTAGAAGAATACTTTCACTGATGATTTATAATATTAGGTTGCTTTAATGATAAATCAATATAGTTTTTTTATTTTATTTTTTGGATTTTCATCTTGGAGAAACTCAATGGGATGAAAATATAATATTAATCAAACTTCAAATTATAATTATTTATCTATCGAGTTTAAAAAAAAAAGTACAAAGGGATGAAGGATTATTTCAATATTAATTAATAAGACTATTTTCATATCGAAAATAATTATGTTTTGCACCTGATTTTTAATAAAAATTATTGAAAAAATGATATATTATTGAATATGAGCAAATTTAAGGTTACAAAAATGATTAGTATTCTTACAGAAGGATAGAATTGATAAATGATGCCACAAAGAAGTATTCTAACAAACAACGAAAGGATTAACAATACGAAAGGTACAATTCGATTGAGAGAGATGATGCTTACCCTTTATTCTATATTATATTATATTAAGGGCAGAGTAGTCTTCTCCTATAAAGTGTACAACAAAGGGACGAAGGACATCCTTTGCATTAGGATGCTCCCACTCCACTACTCTCTCCCACCATTCTTTTGGAAGTGGTCGGATTTTTTTAAGAGAAGGGGGAGGAGATGGCTGGCCATTTTCAAGCAACGGAAGACAAATTGGCATCCTCTTCAGCTTCTCACAATCCTCTACAGTAATATCTTCAAGAGAATTGCAAATCAGTTTTGCACTGCAAATGCTTTTCAGTTCTGGTAAACCCAACAATTCCAGAGTTCTTAACTTTGGGAGAATGACTTCCGTGATGGAATTGGAGGTGCTGCTTTCTTCATCTGTTGTTCCTATTATCTCCTCCATTTTCTCACAGCACCTCACTTCAATCCTTTCCAGGTTTACGAGGTTTGGCAGCAACACAAGAGGGAACAGCTTCTTCATACTTTTACATCCACCACAACAAAGCTTTTTAAGACCAGAAAACATACCATTATATGATGGCAATGGTGGTGGAGCAGAGCAGAACCAAGAAGATGAAACCAAGCTCTCCATGCTATCGCAATCCCAAATGTTGATGAGCTCCAGTTCAGTTGCATTCTCTAATGACAAAACATCACATAAACTTCTTGCATCGATGAATTGACAAACCAGTCCTTGAATGCCATTTAAGAACTTGACCTGAAAATCTCCATCTCCGTTGATACTCAAATCACCCAACCCAACTGTTTTACTTGGAAAACCATCAATGTGTGCCCAATAATTTCTATCCACCATTCCTACTAAAATTTTATATGTGCTTAATGATTGAATCCCATCCCGAGATCTGAGATACTCCACGAAGTCAGATAAACCTTCGAAATGGCACTCCAAAGTTTCCAAATTTCTCAAGGATCCTACTTCCTTTCCTTTAACTATTATAGGAGCATCACCTCGCGCCGTAAACTGTTCTAGTACAAAGACTTGCAGGTGAGAGAGTTTTGGTAATATCCCACTAGGAAACTCCTTTTCACCACATCCATTCATTATAAGATACCTCAGGTTGGTTAGGCATTCCATTCCTTGCGGCATCTTTTCAAGTGAAGTACGAGAGAGATCCAACCTCTTCAGTGCCCTAAGCTTCTTTAATGATGGAACATGTCTTAAGTTCTCACAAAATTTGATCAATAATGCAGTGAGATTCACCAAATCAGAGACAGAGTCCGGCAAATTTTTAATACTTGTGCCAGACAGATCGAGGACCTTGAGCTCATGCAATTGCTTGAAAAATGAATCCGCAATAAATCCCAACCAGTTATTATCATTTAGAAATAAAGTTGATAGATTTGGACACCTTGGTGAATGACTGGAAGGAATTTCTTCGATATGGTTTTGCATTAGTGAGACTCTTGTGAGATTCTCTGTCCACTCCTCAGCATCTGGCAACACTTTTAATTGCGCACCAGCTTTAACCATGACTTGAGAGTTCTCTAGCTGTATTTGGATAGCCATGTCCCTAATCAAATCATGCATCTTGACAAATCTACCATCACTATATTTGAATTTATCACCTTCCAATAGACAGACATATTCGAGTCTATTAAGCATCGTGTGGCCCTTGTCAAATGCATCTTTCCAGCTCCTCATTCCTTTAATTATTCCCTCATCGATCAAATAACCTATCAACACCTCCCTCTCAATGTGGCCATCTTCAGGAAATAATGCACAGTACAAGAGACATTGCTGTAGTGCTAAATCATCTAACCGATCATAACTACACCTCAATAACTTGAATACCTTCTCATCCATGTCCCTAAATTTTGACTCACTCAATTCCTTCAATGTATTGCTCCACTCATGCAGATCATCCACTCCCATCAAGCTTCCTGCCACTGTAATAATTCCCAATGGTAAACCAGCACATTCCCTTGCAATAGCTTTCGCAATTCCTTCCAGTTTTGGTGAAAGTGCTTTCTCACATCTAAGTTTCTCCATGAACAAAGTCCAAGCTTCTCTCTCGTGAAAGTGGCTTCACTTCGATTTTGTGTTGGCAAGCCATCCGATGACAAACCATTTTTGATCGAGTTGTCAAAATTAACTTGCATCCTTTCAACGGACAGGAATTCCCACTTCTTGGAGCTCAAAATTATTCCACAAATCATCTAAAATGAGAATCCATTTTTGTTTCTTCCTTAGTTCTTCTGACAATTTAGCAGCTCTATGTTCAGCATTTCACTTTTTGCGCCGTCCATGGAGCACAGGAATTCCATGGAGCACAGGAATTCTCAAGCATTCAGATCATTGCTGGGGGCAATGTTGTTCAAAGACAGTCTGTGATCTAGTGAATTTCAGGAACACTTGATGAGCAACGTTGCATCTGAAGGACATCTTTATCTAGGGTTATCCTTTGAAACATAGCTATGATTCCCGACAAATGTTATATGCGCTTGCATTTGAATGAATGCCGTAAGGATGCGCCCACCAAGACTGACTGTGTGACCATCTATTTTGAAGCTCAAAAGCACACCTCACCGCATGAATATGGGTGATGAACGTCATTGATGATGCTAATGCATTTTTTTTCATGATCTGATTTGACAAGATGAGAGGAATCCATGGAGAAGAACATTGAGCTTACAACGATGAGCCTTTTACTGCAAGCTATGGGACGCATGCCTAGATGACTTGATAGTTTCCAAGAAGGTTGATGATAACATATACTTGAAAAGTATTGTTTCAACTGGAGGCAAGTTCATGAGTGGTTGATAATCTTGATGGGTGTTGGCATGATGCACACAACCAATCAAAGGATAATTCTCAGAAGAATCCAGGAGAGAAAATCCTTCAGGATGAATCAAGCAACACCACACTTGGGGGCAGAGTCAAGCTTGATAAACAGCGAGAGCAGTAATTGTCGTGGACAACCTAGGATGGGCACTGCACTTACATCTGAGTGATGGCTATCACATGAATGAGCCAATGCATCGAAAGGACAAAGAAAGCTTTGGAATGCAAACAAAGGCACCCTAAGACGATGAATCATCAAAGAGGGGGGACCTATATTTCAAATCGGTAAGGATACATGCATATCAATCATAATGCATTGCTTTTATCATTGTCAGATCGGTGATACATATCACTTCTCAGGTAGTGTGTTTTCCAACCCTACCTCATTCCGAGTGCGCCTTTGAGCCACCATTCTCTTAGGTAGTGCGTTTTCTAACCCTACCTCATTTTGAGTGCGCCTTTGAGCCCTCACTTCCTTTTGTGTGCGCCTTTGAGCCATCACTTCTCAGGTAGTGCGTTTTCCAACCCTACCTCCTTTCGAGTGTGCCTTTGAGCCACCATCTCTTAGGTAGTGCGTTTTCTAACCCTACCTCATTTTAAGTGCGCTTTTGAGCCCTCACTTCTCAGGTAGCGCGTTTTCTAACCCTACCTCATTTTGAGTGCGCCTTTGAGCCCTCACTTCCTTTTGTGTGCGCCTTTGAGCCATCACTTCTCAGGTAGTGCGTTTTCCAACCCTACCTCCTTCCGAGTGCGCCTTTGAGCCACCATCTCTTAGGTAGTGCGTTTGCCAACCCTACCTCCTTTTGAGTATGGCTTTAAGCCCTCACTTCTCAGGTAGTGCGTTTTCTAACCCTACCTCCTTTCGAGTGTGCCTTTGAGCCCTCACCAATATTTTCCTTGGGTAGGTCACCCATTATAATGAGATCGCTTTTCATTTTTTTTTTCAAGCGTGTCACCCATTACAATGAGACCATTCTCCATGTTTTTACCTGGGTAGGTCACCCATTATAATGAGACCGCTTTTCATTTTTTCTGGGTAGGTCACCCATTACAATGAGACCATTCTTCATGTTCTTACTTGGGTAGGTCACCCATAACAATGAGACCACTTCATATTTTTTCCACCTTTCATTTTTCATTTGGGTAGGCCACCCATCATAATAAGACCATCTTTCATTTGGGTAGGTCGCCCATTATAATGAGACCACCTTTCATCATTTTTCTTTCCATCTGGGTAGGTCACCCATAACAATGAGACCATTTTTTTTCCATCCGGGTAGGTCACCCATTACAATGAGACCGCTTTTCATTTTTTTATGGGAAGGTCACCCATCATAATGAGACCATCATCTTTTCTAGGTAGGTCACCCATCACAATAAGACCATTATTTTTTCCATCTGGGTAAGTCACCCATCATAATGAGACCATCATCTTCATTTGGGCAGGTCACCCATCATAATGAGACCATCTTTCCCTGGGTAGGTCACCCATAACAATGAGACCGCTTTACACTTTCCATTTGGGTAGGTCACCCATCATAATGAGACCATTATCTTTTTCTGGGTAGGTCACCCATCACAATGAGACCATCATTCTCCTGGGTAGGTCACCCATCATAATGAGACCACCACCTTTTCCTTGGGTAGGTCACTCATCACAATGAGACCATCATGTTTCCTAGGTAGGTCACCCATTATAATGAGACCATCATTCTTCTGGGTAGGTCACCCATCATAATGAGACCACCACCTTCATCTGGGTAGGTCACCCATCATAATGAGACCATCATCGTCTTCCATTTGGGTAGGTCACCCATCACAATGAGACCATCATTTTTTCCACTTGGGTAGGTCACCCATCATAATGAGACCATCATCTTTGGGTAGGTCACCCATCACAATGAGACCATCATTTTTTCCACTTGGGTAGGTCACCCATCATAATGAGACCATCATCTTTCTCTGGGTACGTCACCCATTATAATGAGACCATCATCTTTTCTGGGTAGGTCACCCATTATAATGAGACCAACATCTTTTATTTGGGTAGGTCACCCATCATAATGAGACCATCATTTTTCTGGGTAGGTCACCCATTACAATGAGACCACACACACAGGATTTTGGTTCTGGTTAAAGGAGATCGTCAGATGGGATCTCAGGTTAGCCCAACCACACACAGAGTTTAGCTTTGGTTAAAGGGAATCGCCAAATGGGATTTCGGGTTGATCGAGCTATACACCAACTTTTGGTTCTGGTTAAAGGAGATCGCCGAGATGGGATCTCGAAGTTAACCCAATCAAAAGGGTAGGTCGCCCCTGAAAATAGACCAACGTGAGTATGTGTGGGCAGGTCGCCCCGAAAACACCACAATGAGTATGTGTGGGCGGGTCGCCCGTGAAAATAGACCAGTGAGTATGTGTGGGCGGAGTCGCCCCCGAAAATAGACCAGTGTGAGTGTGTGGGCGGTCGCCCTTGAAAATAGACCACTTTTCTTCAAAATAGGTAGGTCACCCAAGATAATGAGACCACTTTCTTTTGAAAAGCAAAGTCCGTGGCTGAGTGGGTCACTCAATAAGCCAGGAAGACCTTTTGTTTTCTTTACAAGCTTACTATGCAAAACATTGAGGAATTTTTGCTTCGTAAGCATTGTAAAGAGGGGGCATCTGTTGCTACCCAATTTTTGACCCATATTTTTGATAAATTTTCAGAAAAATAAAAAAAAAGGCAAAAAACAATGAAAACCCCAAAATTTTTATTTTTGATATATTTGCATCATTTTTAGCATTTTCGACGTCATCTCAGAAAAATTTAAATTTTTAAAGGTATTTGGAACGCGTTCAACTGTTAACGCGTCAATTTTACAATCACTGATTTTTCTTATTGAGTCGATTTTGATATTGCTCGTTTTAAAAAAGTACAAAAAATATCAAAAATTGAAATTTACAAAAAAAAAGAAGAAAAGAAAAGAAAAAGAAAAGTTAAGGGACTAGTTTGAAAATATGGCAACATTTTGCCTATAAATACTAGTCTACAGTAAAAAGAAAAGGGAGAGAAATATTTTAGAGGGGAGAGAAAAATTTGGGGAGACGAAAAATGGTGAAAAAAAGAGAAGGAAAAGAAAACCTAAAAAAAACCTAATCTTCTCCACCCGGCCGCCGCCTCCTCTCCCTTTGAAACCACGAGACCGGCCGCCCCAGGCCGGACCCCTCTCCGGGCCGCCGACTTCCCTCCCCCTCTTTGAAAAAAACGAGACTAAAGGAGACTCTCCTTCTCCCCTTGGCGCACGAGACTCTCACCTCTCATCGCCCAAAAACCGGAGGCTCAAGCCCCCGGTTTCCCCCATCTCACTCTCTCCCTCACCGCAAACCCTCTCGTTGGCCCCTTCTCCTCGCCAACAAAGCCACGGTCCCTTCCCTTGGCCAAAAACAGAGAGACGAGAGAAGCCGCCGCCTTCCACCCCGGCCTTGAAAGCAGACCAAAGGACCCCTGAATTTTCTCTTATTGAGGCCGCCCCTCCCATCTCCAGGGTCTATCCATTTTCTCGGCAGAGGAGAGAACCAAAGCCATCAGCAACTGCATCCCCTACAGACCCACAAGACAGCCCCGATTCTCTTCCTCATCGCCGTTTTCTCCAGCTCTGACCGACCCTTCCCTCCGCCACTGTGAACAACGACTCCTTTCTTCCTCAAGCCGAACACAGCGGCAGCCCCCGCTGTCTTCACTCAGTCCCACGACGACAACAGCAACACCCCGGGCGCCACCGTCGGCTCCAAGATCGCGGAGGCCCCGGCCCGGCAATCCAAGCCCGCGGAACCCACCTTGGCCTAGCACACGGCCTCGGCCCTCACCCCGAGCCATTAGCCACCGAAAGAGGAAGAAAGAAGGAAAAAACAGATCCGAAAGGACCAGATCTAAAAAAGGGAAGGAAGGAGAAGCAGATCGGGAAGAAGAGAGAACCGAAAACTTTGCTTGTGTTTTTGGGGTGTTGTGCAGGTAACGGCGTTGCTCACAGCCGACAGGAGGGTGAAGAGGGGAGGAAGCCATTATGGATCTCCCCACGTAGTCTGGATTTCGCGGCGGCGCGTGAACCCACGCGCCGCCAGTGACGGCCGCGCGTAGGGAGACGCGCCGCCACGGCTCCACAGTTCCTGAGGGCCTCCTCTGCAGTTCCTGGACTCTTTAGGGACCTTTTTTGTAATTTTCACATGTTTGAATATGTATTTAAATTTTTGTTAAATGTTTTTAGTTTATGTTATGTTGTAAAAATTGTAACAGAAAAACATAGTAAAAAGTGATGTGGGATTCTGTGTTTGTATTTTTATTTATTTTATTGAATTATAAAAATAAAAAGAAAAAAAAGAATTAAGTATTTAATTTGAATATGGTTAAATATCTAAGGACAAATAAAATCATGTTATATTTTCCATGAAAATGTAAGAACATGTTTCTACATGTATTCTGGGATTTAATAACTGATTTATTAAAACCTTATAATTTGATTAATATTTTAAGTTTTCAAATCATATCAAACCGCAAAGCAGCTTACCTCAGGTAGGGTGGCTAGGGGTGCTAATACCTTCCCTAGTCACAACCAGTCCCTTACCCTCGAATCTCTGACAACGACTAGTAAATCCGGGTTTCCTAGTAACCCTCAATGAAATACTAGGTGGCGACTCCTAAAGAATTAATCAGCAAAAGTAACGAAAAATTGCCTAATCGTCGCGCGGGCGACGTGCGACACAAACCAATAAATTTTATGTTTCTATTTTAAATTTTGGTTTTAAAAAGAAAATCAAAATAATATATCAAACAATACCTATAAATCTTTTATATGACAGATTAGCTATAACCAGTGCACCCATTTATCATTCTAAACACCTTGAATTACGTACTATTTTTTTATAGTGATTCTCCAAGTCTCTTAGCTTTTCTTGTAATGAAAATTAATAACCGTATAATATCTTCCTTGTGGATGCTCTATCGTTGCTAAATTAAAACATTTTTTTTTTAACTACAACTATGTGAAACTTTTTTTAAATAAAAATATTAAAAAAGATAATGTTTTAAAAAAATATTTATTTTAGTTTTTTTAAATAAATACCATCATTTTAGTTTTTACAAATAAATAATATGATGTGGTTTTGTTTTTTACTTTGGAATACGTCTCTTAACTATTTGTAAGCTTCCTATTCGTTTTAGGACTTCTTTGGCAGCATGCTTTTTATTTATTATAAATATAAAATAAAGTTGAAGTGAAGTTGGGTCCAATCTTTAAATGGTCCCAACATTATTGCTAGAATGCGACAGTCCAATCTTAAAGGTTTTCAACGCAATCATGCTTTTTTCCTTGTAGCATGTGCCATGTCTCAAGCTTCAGTTGATCCAAGAATCAGGCTATTGGGGTTTTATTAAATTAGCTGTTTCTAAAAATAAAATAAAAGAATAGAAAATCCTCTGTAAGATAATTAATTACTCAATTAATCCCTAATTAAATTAGTTTTCTGATTGTTCTTCACAAAATTTCTAAGAATAAAAATATTTTATTAGATGTCTTAGCTGAATTCTAAACCAGCCTATAATCAAATAAACAAAAACAAATTAAAAAAAAAAGACAAAACATCTTCCTTGTGGATGCTCTATCGTTGCTAAATTAAAACATCTTTCTTTCTTTTTTTTATCTATAACGTGAAACTTTTTTAAAATAAAAATATTAAAAAGATAATATTAAAAAAAACATTATTATTTTAATTTTTATAAATAAATTATATGACGGGGTTAATCAGTTAATCTGTGAGTCAACCGATAAACTATACTTTGCAGTACGACTCTTAACTATTCGTAATCTTCCTATTCATTCTTTGTCAAATATTTTTTTTTTCTTTAAAATATTTTTTTATTTTAATATTAATATATTGAAAAATATTAATTTAATATTTTTTTTAAAATAAACAGATTTTTAAATGCACTCAAACATAATTCTGAGTACAAAAACAAATTATGGTTTGATTCCAGGCATAACAATCATGGCAGTAAGTATCATGATCCTTTCTAATTGAGTAAATTTTAGGACTTTTTTGGCAGTCACGTACATGCTTTAGGAGTTCTTTTTATTGTTAACCACCTATTGCAACTTGGCACTGTTGGCACTGCTGGCACTGCCAACAATTGTGAGAGTCAATGGAGAAATAAGGATACACGAGATTATTGAAGAAAAAAGGGTGGTGACTCTCACAATCTAGCATCAATTACTGGAGAGAGGTTGAGTGATCTTGGAGCTCTAACGGCAATATTTTCAAACCAAGATGACAATCCAATCAAGCCTATAACTTCGGCAAGTTCAAACTTCCAGTAACTCTGCATGGTAGTTCAGCAAACTTACATGGATACTCTGCTGTCAAATTCCCTATTATCAAGCTATTATCGTAACAAACTCCTCTGCCATGAAGCTGTCATCACAATAAATCAGCACTGCCATCAACCAGATTTTATGGGATTTTTAAGTTTAAATACTTCACTTGTACAAGATAGTTGTTCACGTTGAAAAACAAACTGAATATTCATTTACAAAACACTCTGTCAGCTCGGTTTATTTTTTTTCTTTATGGTATCGAGCCTTTGTGAACACTAGGCACAACCTATCACAGATACTACAGACTTATCCTCTCTTCATCTTCCTTCTTATCTTCCGCTCATTTATTCCACAATGACTACCTTGTCACTCAATGTTGGGAACTTCATCACCCTCCGACTCACTCCAAACAATTACCCCTTGTGGCGTGAACAAGCACCGGCTCTTCTTTGAGAGTCAAGAAATGGTTGGGCATCTCACAAATGAAGATCCTGCTCCAACAAAATACACAAATATAGAAAACTCAACCCCACAATTAAAAGATGCTTTTATAGCATGGCGTAAGTCAGATCGTCTCCTTCGAGGGTGGATCATTGGAACACTCTCAGAGGAAACTCTCGGACTCATTGTTGGTCTCGACACGCTCATGCTTTGTTTGGGAGGCTCTTAAAAATGCATATGCGCAAGACTCACAAGAACGTGAGTTCACACTTGCGACAATAAGTAACCTACCTTCGAAAGGAAGACAACACAACAATCACGAACACATTCGAACCTTCAAAGGTCTCGTGACAACTTATCGCCCATTGGAAAGCCCGTACCGGACCAAGAAAAGGTCTTCTCGCCTTCTCACCAGCCTTGGTCCTCATTATGAAACATTCACAACAACCATGTTGAAACCCCCCAGGCCATCATACTCTGAGTTGGTCTCACAACTCCAAAACTTTGATCAAAGGCGTAATTGGTTCTCTAATCACACAGACATCACAGCTCCTTCTCTCACTCATCAATTGGCTTTTTATGGACAAGCGAGAACAACGTTCACAATCAAACTCTTCGGGCTATCGTGGACCCTCACAAAAATTCACTTCTAATGGTCGTGGATTCCAAGCTCAACAGCTGAAGGGACTCCTCTTCATCAAACTCACAACGTAGACCTCCACCACCTGGTGAGCGTCGCATGACACCAGCAGAGAGGGACAAATACCATGATCAACAATGCCAGTATTGTGGGATGACAGGCCATGTTGCTAAAATATGTTGGTGGGTGCCAAAGAAACCTGCTCAACAAGATGACATTCCACAAGCACTTGCAGCACTCACTTTGGACACCACCATTGCTGACACCGAATGGACAACAGACACTGGAGCTTCCAACCATATGACGGTAAGCCAGGTATGTTAACAAACATTCGTAAATACTCTGGTGCTGACTCTGTGCTAATCGGAGATGGGTCTTCCATGCCAATTCTTACAATTGGTGATACTTGTATAAAACAAAAAAACATCTGCCTTACCTCTCAATGATGTTCTACTAGTTCCAAACTTAACAAAAAATTTACTTTCCGTAAGCCAACTAACTAATCAATTTCCTGTTAATTGTGAGTTTTCTAATGTTGATTTTTGTGTTAAGGAACGGGAAACAGGACAAGCAAGTGATAATAGGGAAACGCAAGGGTGATCTCTACGTACTACCTGCTTCACCGAATTGTATTTCTCTCATCGGTTCAAATCAGGCACAGCAGAAGTTTGGCATCAACGTCTAGGCCACCCACAGTCTTCAGCATTACAAATGCTAAAAAATAAAGGACTTATTGATGTCGTAGGGACAATAAAATTACAACATCTTTGTGATAGTTGTCAACTAGGAAAACTTAGTCGTTTACCTTTCTCTAAATCAGAACATACAAGTACTTGGTATCTTTGAAAAAATTCATTGTGATTTATGGGGACCAAGACTGTTTTATCAATTGCAAAATTTAAATATTATGCTTGTTTAGTAGATGATTTTTCTAAGTATACTTGGATTATTCCTTTGCGTAACAAATCTGATTTTTTTAATGCATACTTAGCTTTTGAAAAATATGTTACAAGACAGTTTAACAAGCAAATTAAAATATTTCATTCAGATGGAGGTGGTGAGTTCATCAATTCAAAACTACTGACTCATTTTCTTTCTACAGGCATTGTTCATCAGATATCATCACCATATACTCCTGAGCAAACTGGTATAGTTGAGAGGCGTCATAGGACCATAAGAGAATTAGGGATGACTATGTTGTTTCATAGTGGAGCACCCTTATTCTTATGGATAGAGGCCTTCACCATGGCGAGATATCTTATGAATTGCTTACCTTCTTCTCGCTCTCAACTTTGAAACACCATATTTTGCACTTCATGGGACACACCCAAATTACTCCTCACTCGAGCATTTGGATCTAAATGCTTTCCCTACACTTGGGATATACGGAAACACAAATTTGATCCAAAAACACTTCCATGCATTTTTGTAGGTTATAGTGAAAAACATAAAGCTTATAAGTGTTTTCATCCAACAAGTAAAAAAAATTTCATCTCTCGTCATGTTGTCTTTGATGAATTAATTTTTCAATATAAGCCTATTAAAAAATCTTGCAAGACAACCAATCAACCACAAGTAATTAGTATTTTTGATTCTTGGTTACCACATACTAATATCTCTTCCTCTGCGGGGAGCAATTACGGACTCTGCCTCACCTCCATGTCAAAGTCTGTTATCGCCAAATGACATTTGTACTCCACAAAACTTCTCCCCATCTGCAAATCCCACAGAGTCACAACAGCAATATCCTGTTGTTGCGTCACAGACTAGTCCAGAGATTAATGCCGATAATGGGTTTGCTCACAACACAATTTCACCAGACACATCTCTATCACAAGGGTGTCAAGAGTCTCACGGGTCAGCACAAGAAATTCCTCCTCTAATTATCAGTGAAACATCAGAATCCTCCCCACAAAATCTTGGTTCTTCAGCACCACTGGCTCATTCCATGGTCACTCGGTCTAAACAGGGTATAGTAAAGCCAAATCCTAAATATGCCTTAACCACCAGCACCTCAGCTAATATACCCCGTGAGCCCCAGAATATTAAAATTGCACTGGCACATCCTGGTTGGAGAACAGCAATGAAGGAAGAGATGGCAGCACTATATCAAAATGAGACCTGGAAATTGGTTCCACGAACACCAAAAATGAATGTCATTGGTTCCAAATGGGTGTTTAAATCAAAGCTCAAACCAGATGGTTCTCTAGATCGACTCAAAGCACGTTTAGTTGCAAAAGGGTATCATCAAATTGATGGAGTAGACTACACCGAAACCTTTTCTCCGGTTATCAAACCAGGAACAATACGCATGATAATTACTGTAGCTCTTGTTCAGAAGTGGCCCATTCGGCAATTGGATGTAAAAAATGTGTTCTTGCATGGCTTAATTTCTGAAGATCTTTACATGCAACAACCACCAGGAATGGCAGACTCTCAACATCCGACACATGTCTCGCAAACTTCAAAGAGCTCTTTATGGCCTTAAACAAGCACCACGTGCTTGGTTTGATCGTTTCGAGTGCATTTCTTCTTAAATATGGTTTTTTCGTAGTTTATCCGACCCTTCATTGTTTGTTCTCCATTCGGATTATGGCTCACTGATTTTGCTCCTTTATGTAGATGACATGCTTGCTCACAGGGATCAACTCCAACACTCGGTATCCAATTTTATTATGGTGCTAAGCGGTGAATTCGCAATGAAAGACTTAGGACCTATACACCACTTTCTTGGAATGGAAATCACACCAACAACAAGTGGCCTTCATCTATCCCGATCACATTATGCATTGACAATACTTGAACGATCAAATATGGTTGATCTGTAAGCCCATGAGTACTCCTCTTGAAGCTAAAACAAAAATATCTTCCAATGATATTCTCATGGAAGACCCAAGTTACTATCGAGGAATTGTTGGAGCTTTACAATATCTTACACTCACTCGTCCTGATCTATCATTTAGTGTTAATTATGTATCACAATTCATGCATGCTCCCACAATGACACATTTAAAAATGGTTCGACGCATTTTACGATATGTCAAAGGAACAATTGAAATGGGATTACATTTTTCTTCACACACTACACTTGCTCTATTTGCTTTCTCAGATGCAGATTGGGCGGGGTGCACTACAACGAGACGATCCACTACTGGCTATTGTACATTCCTTGGAGGAAATCTTATCTCATGGTGTGCAAAAAAACAACACACAATTTCCCGATCAAGCACAGAAGCAGAATATCGTGCAATGGCTAACACAACGGCAGAACTCACATGGCTGGCTTTCATTCTCAAAGATCTTCGCATCACATTATCATCTCCTCTCATACTTTACTGCGACAATCTAAGCGCACTTCACATGACAAGAAATCCGGTATTCCATGCCCGAAGCAAACATATCGAGTTGGATTATCATTTTGTGCGCGAACGTGTTGCCCGTGGACCGCTTGTCACTCAACATATCTCCTCGGTTAATCAAGTTCTTGACCTCTTCACCAAAACAATGTCAAAAGCGGTTCTTCAATATTTTCACAACAAACTTTGCCTCCAGCCAGAGCAAAGTTTGCGGGAGGGTGTTAACCACCTATTGCAACTTGGCACCTTGTTGGCACCTTGCGGCACTGCCAACAATTGTGAGAGTCAATGGAGAAATAAGGATACACGAGATTATTGGAGAAAAAAAGGGTGGTGACTCTCACAATCTAGCATCAATTACTGGAGAGAGGTTGAGTGATCTTGGAGCTCTAACGGCAATATTTTCAAACCAAGATGACAATCCAATCAAGCCTATAACTTCGGCAAGTTCAAACTTCCAAGTAACTCTGCATGGTAGTTCAGCAAACTTACGGGGATACTCTCTGTCAAATTCCCTATTATCAAGCTATTATCGTAACAAACTCCTCTGCCATGAAGCTGTCATCACAATAAATCAGCACTGCCATCAACCAGATTTTATGGGATTTTTAAGTTTAAATACTTCACTTGTACAACCTAGTTGTTCACGTTGAAAAACAAACTGAATATTCATTTACAAAACACTCTGTCAGCTCAGCTCAGTTTATAAACTGATCATGGAGACGTGATGAAAAAGGAGGGCTGCTTCCTTTAGAAAAAGGGGTATTTGTTGGCCATTGCGCCAGAGAAAAAAAAAAAAAAAAAAAAAGGAGGAGAACAGGCAAGGAAAGGAATGGCTAATTAATACAGTGAAGGGTAGCCAAATTGTTCAGATTTCCAATTATTCCAACTCTCTTGTTTTATCATTCTCAAAGTCCAAACAACAACGGTACTGCCAAGATTGTGATGCCTGCAATTAAAATATAATTTATTTTTGTACTCAGAATTATGTTTGAGTGCATTTAAAAATCTGTTTATTTTTTTAAAAAAAATTAAATTAATATTTTTTAATATATTAATATTAAAAATAAAAAAAATATTTTGATTACTAATAACGAATAGTTAAGAGACGTACTGGTTGACTCACATATTAACTGATTAACCTGAGTAAAAAACAAAACCACATCATATTATTTATTTATAAAAACTAAAACGATTGTATTTATTTAAAAAAAAAACTAAAATAACAATGTTTTTTTAAATATTATCTTTTTAAATATTTTTATTTTAAAAAAGTTTCACATAGTTGTAGATAAAAAAAAATGTTTTAATTTAGCAACGATAGAGCATCCACAAGGAAGATATTATACGGTTATTAGTTTTCATTAAAAGAAAAGCTAAGAGACTTGGGAGAACTACTATTTATTAACATATATTTCATTGTAAATTATAATAAGTAATCCAATGTGTTTTGTTTTTTTTTCTTTTATTTTTGTTTATTTCATCAGTGAGCTGATTTAGAATTCAACTTTATAATTTATTTATTTTTATTTTATTTTTTTTATAAAGTTAACGTGATTTACAGGTTTGTTATGATAACTCAAATTATACTAGTTGACTGGTTTAATGAGGTATTTTTTTTTGTTTATTAATTAAAAAAAAAGCTAAAGGTATAGGAGAACCACTATTCACCCACACCCATTTCATTATTGATTACAATAATAATCTATAGTGTTTTGCTTCATCTATTTTTTTTTCCTTCCCTTTCCTTTTTTTGGTTATCATTTTTTAATTTTTTTTTCTATTTTATATTTGGGTTGATTTAGAATTTAGTTTTATAATTGGCTTCATTTTTCTTTATATGAAGTTATCGCAGTCTAAAAAATATATATTAGTATTGGGCTGGTGTTTAATTTTATGATTATTTATTTTTATTATCATATTGTTAAATAAGAAAAAAAATTTAAAAAATTATAATCTTACTGTAGTCCATAACCTTGTTCATGGGTTTGATGTGCTAGCCCAAGTTACCTGATTCACGAGTTTTGACGATTTACTCACTGATCAAATATGTTTTTTTCGGTTTTTTTTCTTTTAATTTTTTTAATTGATTTTTTTTTATTTCGTCCTTCAATACCAGATTGGTTTGGAAATAGACTATATTATTTATTTTTATTTGTTTTTTATAGAATTATCACAGTCTCAAATAAATATTGGATCTATAAAAATATTTTCAGCCAGTGATTTTTGTAAAAAGTGAAGTCATATTTTACTAATCTTCTAAGTTAATTTTGAATTTATAAAATCAATCAATTTAATCGAGATAGTATTCATATAGTTTAATTAAATATTTGAATTAGATAAAAAGCTAAATAAAGAGATTTTAGTAATATTGCCAACAAACTTTTTTTCACTCTAAACATTCTTTTTTATATATTTTTTTTTAAATTAATCCAGCACGGAAAAACACTAGCCACCAAAACTAGCACTAGGTTTTGTTCATTAAAAGTAAGGATGGAGTCTTTGACTGCGTGTGCCTCTAATCAGCAACAGATTGGTAACGGCAACCATTGAAAACCTTTAATTTGTCTCCTAATTTTTTCCCTATTAGTAATTGTTACGTAATCAGATTCGCTTCATGTTCAATAATTGTTTTTTATTTTTTTAAATTTATTTATTTTATTTTTAATATCAATATATTAAAATTATAAAAAAGCATTAAAAAATCTATTTATCTTTTTTAAAAAACAACTAAAAACAAAAGCAATCACCTGCTCTTAATTAATCACATATTTAATATTTAAAAACGTTGTTAAAGCACAAGTTTTTCAAAAACTTTGAATTTTTTTCTTTTTAAATTATTATTTTTTTATGAATGATGAAAATAGTCCTTTAAATCAACAAAGGATATTTTTATTAATTAATATTCAAATTACTTGCATGATGCTTTTGGATTAAAGATGCTCAATGGTTGGATTTGGGTCGGTTTGAAATGGTATTGCCAATTCCATATTTCAAAGAAAAATCGAAGCCTAACATGAATTCATAGAAAGAGCGTTTATTAATATGAAATATTTCTTTTTTATATTGCGTGCTTACAATTACATAAATAACATTTTTCATTTTTTTATTTATTTCTTTATCTTTTTAAGACTATTGAATTGTCATATATATATATATATATATATATATATATATATATATATATATATATATATTTTAAGTTGATAGATAAATAATTATAATTTGAAGTTTGATTAATATTATATATTTTATTCCTATTGAGTTTCTCCAAGATAAAAATCCAAAAAAAAAAAAAAACACTATATTGATTTATCATTGAAGTAACCTAATAAAATAATAGATCTATTCAGTAGTACAAATCATCTTATATCATTAACTTGCAATAAATTATTCTTTTAAAATATATAAGAAAAACAAAAGAGAGAAGACAATTTAAAAAAAGAATGATAATCGAATTACATGACTTGGAATTTTGAAATTTTTATAAGGATATATTTAGAATAAAATTTCATACCTCTATCTATTTTCCTACTACAAAAATTCATTCTATTTTTCTACATTCGTCAAGATTTTTTAATCTGTATTTTAAAGTTTTTTCTGTATTTATAGAAACAAAAAAAAAAACTAAAAGGATTGGTTAATCAATTCCTCAAGATTTTTTAATTTGTATTTTTTAAGTTTTTTTTTTGTCTTTATGAACAACATAAAGTTGTTTTTTCTGTCAATTTAAAAAAAATATATATCAAAATGAAGTTTTCTACTTAGTGCCTGGTGGTTTTGTCTGAATAAAAGGGATAGATGCTTAGTTCTGAGTTCAAGGAAGAGAGACAAAAAGTGGAAGGGACAATTGTGTCGATTGTTCTCTTGATCTGAGCTTATTCTGTATCATTTGTTGGTTGTATTAATTACACCTTCACCTCCATACGCAACTCCTCTTCATCTCTTATTGTTAATAAAAATGTAAGAATTTAGGAGCATGAGAGAACATTTTCACAATGAAGTTTAATTCATCTCCATAGCAGAATACAGGAAATAGAAAATTAAATCAATAAAAGTAAGGTATTTCATCGCCAATGAATCCATCTCTTCGAACATTCTTGAATTCTGGTCAATTCAAATCACAACAAACATCGTAAACATGTCAGAAGTATTCTTTTACCACAGCATTGAGAAGATCAAATGAGGAAGGCTAAGATTCTTTATTAAATGCCTCTGAGAGAGTATGAACTGAACATACACTTTTCTGTTGGATGAGTTTTGGTTTCTAAACCTGAAACTGCCATTGTAAGCACTAGCCAGGGAAGTTAGGATGAGCTTTTCTGGTAATTATATCACATTTTTCTGCTACAATAATGCTCTTTATATTCTCTGCTACTATTGCTTATAATCTTTTGCCTCTGGTATCTTTTCCAACCTGTTTGAGGGATGCTTTCTAATTTTTTTTCTTGGATTGTAAATTTGTTATCCACTTGCACAGTTGAGCAGAGTTGACATAGGAATCCAGGAGTTATTGGTGACAAAGGATCTGGATCCTTTTCGAGGGAAAGTGAGTTCAACTGTTACATTTTATTTACGTTATCTTGTTGCACTGAATCAAGAAGTTTATTAGACTTATTACTCTGTATATTTACTTTATAAGTGCTGAGCATTTTATACGACCATGTAATTGGAGAGATTTGATTCTCATATAATTGTTGCCAGCTTATTTGTGAGCAAGGTTTACGCCAGTGGATGATTACGACCAAAACAAGGGTTTAGCAAGGATCGGAAGAGGGACAGGAGCGTTGAGGACACGTGTCAAGTCCTACCATAAAAGGTTAAAAAATGATTCATGAGATTAAGCAAGTCCTTCGAACCAGCCGCCATCTTTGACCCTCTCCTCTGGCAATCTCACTTAATAAATAAACCTTATGTTTATTATTTGTGGTATATAGATGCGTTTACTCAAATAAATTGAGGTGCGTATAAATATGAGAAAACATCATAGTAAATAAAATCTTTTTAAAAATAATATACTTCATAATGGAATTAAGTTTCATTTTCAATACATATCCTTGAATTTAAATGATATTAGTTAAAGGATTTGTGATCTTCAATTCAATATAAATATGCTTAATAATCACTTTTTTTACCTTAATTTTATTTTTATAGATAAATACTTGATGTCGATGTATTTACTTCAATTATTATTTTTATTATTCTTGACCTTCAAAACAACAACTGAATTGTTATAGTATATTTTCAATGGTCTATTATTCTAAGTCCATATATGAAACTTTTTAACCATACATGTAACAACCTCAAAACAAAAAATAAATTTAGCTTTCATAGTAGAAGAAGCAGTTAAATATATTTTTCACTTAAAAATATATCAAAAAAATTTATTAAAAAATTTTATTTTTGATTAGTTTTTGTTTTTTTATAAGAGGGGAGGAGGGATATATCTGGTCACATGAACACTTGAATTGTTTTTATCTTTTTAATATTTTATATTCTAATCTTGTATTGCATATTTGCTTTACGTTAATGAACAAATCCCTTATATCCTTTCTCTATTTTATTTTAAAAAAATATTTTTATATAAACTTTTTTTTTTACACCCAATATATGTGAAAGTTTCAAACAAACCTATGACTTAAATCATAGATTTCATTGAGTTTAATAAAAATATTATTTTATTTTTATTTTTTTACTAAACATATAATAAACACTTTGAAAAAAAAATTAAAGGAAAAAAATTTATAAAAAGACCAAGTGCAGCTGCACAGACTTGCCCTAACAAGCCCAACGTGCATGAGACATTAAGAAACAAGCACAAACATGTGGGCCACTCATCTCAGGCTTGCATACTCGAGCCTCTTTATTTTTTTCAAAATTTGTAAGGGGTGAACCCCTTTTTTTGAAAAAAAATTGAGCGAATGATTTATTGTTTGTTGTGGTTGATAACGCGTTAGTTAGCTCAGAATCCTGCCACCATTTTGGTGGGCAGAAGATCAAGCTACAAAATGTTTTCTCCTAAAAAGTCAATTTCAACACATTTCCACTTAAAAATATTTAATAAGCACCCTTACAACATAAAAAAAAAACTCATCTATCAACAAAAAAAACACAAAACAATCCAAAAACACCAAATCAAACAAAATAAGAATTTTCTTTCTTGATCTAGATCTGTTTTTTCAGGCAACATCGGGACTCACAATAACCACTATCAAGCTTCTCTCGTCAAACGGATCCCGTCGACAATTTAGCGACTCCCTTTCTTTTTTCTTTAACACAAGGACTGAAAAATAAGAAAAATAAAGTTTCATACCAGAAGTGAATTTCAAAAATCTATAGGGACTAGGAATGTATAATCAGAAAAGTAGGAGAACCAAAGTTAACTTTTTTCAACATCCATTCTCTCTCTCTCTCTTTACTTCTTTTTTTAAAAAAAAAAAATTGGAAAGGCAAATATACCTTAGTCCATGAAAATTAAAAATGACTAAAATATTACTCTAATGATTATTTTTTAAAATATATTTTATTTAGAATTTATTTTTAATATTAGCACATCAAAATCAAAACGATATAAAAATACTAAAAAAAATTAATTTAAAATAAAATATTTTAAAGTTTTATAAAAAACAAGGTTGGACTACCATAATCAAACCATGAGTCATATGTGTTTAGATGAGAGATAGATTGCGCTTTTTTTTTAGTTAAAAGCATGTTTTTTAGCTTTTAAAGATATAATTTATTATTTTAATATATTTTTAAATAAAAAATATTTTTTAAAAAAATTCACAGCAGGCAGAAATATGCTATTCTTTTTAGAAAATTTCATGTGTTTACATTTTCTTGGCAGCTTCTTCCAAGTTTCAACATTGGGGTCGGTTAACCATTTAGGTGGTGGTCCAGTGGTAAGAGCTTGGGACCAAGAAGTTTGCTCTCTCTGTGGTCTCAGGTTTGAGCCCTGTGGCTGCTCATATGATAACCACTGGAGACTTACATGGTCGTTAACTTCAGGGCCCGTAGGATTAGTCGAGATGCGCGTAAGCTGGCCCGGACACCCACGTTAAACTAAAAAAAAAAACATTGGGGCCGGTCTACACGTTAACTTTAATATCTTATTATATAATATATTGTTTGAGGCGGAGTTGTGGTGATTTTTTTTATTAAAAAAAATTATATTAAAATATAAATCACTCCTTTGAAAATTAAAAATATATATTTTATATAAAAATCAAAATCACCTCCAAATCAAACATTTTTAATATTTAATATTTGGTAGATAAGCATGGGTTACTTCCTGGCAGGGGTGGAAGTAAAGGGGCAAGCAGTACCCGGCCCCCTCTCGGGACATTTAATTTCTAAATAGAAGGTGTCATATTGTAGGTCTTATTACAGTAATTACTTTACTCTTGATTTTCTAATTTACTTTTGAACTACGTGAAAAAGATTTCCTGAACTACGTGAAAAAGATTTTCTAATTCACTCTTGAACTACGTGGAAAAAAAAAAGGCATTACTTTGAAAAATAATAAACAGAGCCATCAATTTATTCAGGCTGCAGCCGAACAAATAAAAAAATAAAAACATAAATTACAAGTGAAATTTTTTAATAAAAAAATTAAAGTAGAGTTATCAATAAATTTGTTTTTCATCACATAAAATAAGATAATTTAAATTTAAAATCTATTTTGTTTTGTTTTGAGATGTTTGTTAATAATTTGATGAGGTTTTTTTTTTATAATTCTACCATTTTTTTCTTTTTTTTCCCCTCAAATCTGCTAGTTCTACCAATTATTTTTTGAATTCTTGTTATAGTGTTTTTTTTCTTCTAATTAATTAGATATATTTTATTGGTTTGGTTTTATTATGCTTGAATCTTTTTTTATGTTTTGTTTTTAGCAGAGCCACCAAAATTATCAATTTTTTCTTACAATATATGTTTTGATTTTAGGTTAAACGATGAATAAACTAAGAAGAATTGATTCTTTATTATTATTTTTTATTTCAAAGTTTATCAAACATAAATAATATTTCGTTTTACCTAATATTTCTTATATACTTTGTATGTTTATATTTGATAGGTATAAAGACCAACAACATTAAAGTGATGGATACATTATGAAGATGAAATTAACTTCATTGTTTTGACTTAATTTGATATTGCTCTAAACATTTTACCTTATACAAAAGTCATTATATACTTGTAGTAAATTATTTGAATAAGATTAAATTATATAGGTTTTGTTTTACAACTCATGTACAATAAATTAAAATAAATATTATATCTTGTTATATTAATTTTAGCCTTTTTTAACAAATAATCTTAGCTCTGTCTCTACTTCCTAGTGATGTCCTTCCTATCAAGCAATACGTTAATTAATTATTATTTGATTATTTTTTAAAATATTTTTTATTTAAAATTTATTTTTAATATTAGTACAAGATCAAAACGATATAAAAATACTAAAATAAATTTAATTTAAAACAAAAAAATTTAAAGTTTTATAAAAAACAAGGTTTGACTGCACCATGTCTGAATCATATAAGTTGACATATGTGTTTGGGTGAGAGGTAAATTGTGTGTTTTTTTAGGTTAAAAGTAAATTTTTTTAGCTTTTGAAAATATAATTTACAATTAAAAAATATTATATCTTAAAAAAATTACAACTATATCTTCGAGCCAAACACGTGCTTGAGTGATTCTTGGCAATCAATTCCTGGATCAAGACGATAAGGTCCAGTCAGAGGTAAAGCCTGATGCAGCTACCGACTTAAATATTTTCATTCAAGGAAGTGCAGCGTTGTGTCCCGCCGAGAGAGGCCACTAGGCAAATACTAAGATCATTTTTTATTTTATAATGTAAATGTATTTTTCAAAAAAAAGTTAAAATTTTTTATTTTAAATTAATTTTTTTTAATATTTTTTAATTATTTTAATGTATTAATATCTTATTAATATCTTATTAATATAAAAATATTATTTATATATATTTTTAAATAAAAAATACTTTAAAAATCAACCTCACAGTGCCCTGTACCGAACTATATTATCAACAAGATTTTCCTCGTATGAATTAAAGCATTCTGCATTTGACACAGCTTGAAAAACATGTTTTTTCTTAAATTATTATTTCCATATGTTTTTTAAAATCTGAATATTTGAGAATTGGTGGGGTTGATTTTGTTAGCTTGATATGCTTTCGTCTTTGCTAATATATTTCCATTTTATTTTTTGGTTACTTTTGTATGCTTTCCTCTGTTGCCAATATCCACCTCAGCAAGTAGCATCTAGTTATAAACACCTTGGGTATATTAGTAAAACAGAAAAACATTCACTATAATTTGTCTCACAAAAATTTTATGGTTAAGTAAAATCACTCTGATCTAATATATACACTCAAAAGCATAATAACTACCAAACACATCTTAACCCGTCAAGCCCAGGATACGTGTCATGAAAGTATGAAAGTCTGATAATTAAATAGAAAGAAAATTAACTTTAACAAACTAAACTAAATGAAAAAAATAACTTGTCAAATCAGGTTAACCCATCAAACCCGAGATTCGTATCATGAAAATCGATAACTAAATAAAAAAAAATTAACATTAACAAACTAAATCAAACAAAAAAAATTCATTAAAAATAAATAAAAAGAAAAAAAGAGAGAAAAAAACAGTTATATAATATAATACAATATAATAATAATAATAATTATAATTATAATGAAAAAACGTTAGGAAAATTTAAAAAAATGAAAAAAAAAGTGGGGAAAGCTAAAATTAAAGCTAAATTCTCAACCAACTCAATATTGAAAAAATAAATTTAACAAAGATAATTTAAAAAAAAACATGTGGGGGAAACACTGTAGCCAAACAAAAACCATGTAAGGGAAACACTGTAGTAATCCATAATTTTTTTTTAAAAAAAAGCTACAAATCTAATCTCTCAACCAGCTCAATATAAAAAAAATCGACAAAGGTTGTCTAAAAAAAAAGAGAAGTCAATTTCGAGTAAAAGAAATGAAAAACAAATGTACAAAAAAGGAAACAAAAGTGAAAAAAAAACACGTGGGGAAAGCTACAGTGTTTTAAAGAAATAGACAAAAAAACTAAAATTTCAACCACTCAATAGTAAAAAAATAAAATCAACAAAAATAATTCTGAAAAAAACAAAACAAAAAAAAAAATATGTAAAAAATGACAATTTTGGAAAAAAAGAAAAATAATAATAAAAAAAAAACATATGGGGAAAGCTAAAGATAGATTATCAGCCAACTCAATATTGAAAAAATAAATTCGATAAAGATAATTTTAAAAAACTATATATGGGGAAACACTGCAGCAAAACAAAAACTATGTAGGGAAAACACTGTAGCAATCTATATTGTTTTTTTTTTAAAAAAAAATCTACAAAGCTAAATTCTCAACCAACTTAATATAAAAAAAATAAAATCTACAAAGACCATTTTAAAAAGAAAAAAGAATAAAGAAATCATAAAAAAAAGAAAACAATGTATGAGAATATTATAGAAATCCACAATGTTTTAAAGAAAAAAACTACATAGTTAAATTTTCAACCAGCTCAATATTTAAAAAAAATTAGCAAAGATAATTTTGAAACAAAAAAATTTTAAAAAAAAGAAACAAAAAAAAAAGAAGAAGAAATCAATTTTGGGTAAAAAAAAACAAAAAAAAACATGTAAAAAACAAACAAAAGCAAAAAAAAAAAAACCTGCTACAGTGAATATCCCACGCGTTTTAGAGTTCTTTAACTAGTCACATAACCCGCGATGCTTCGGTTAATTTTTTTATATATAAAAAATACAAAAAAAAAAACTAAGATTTAAAAGTGTTAATTCTTTACCAAAGCTATATCCAAGAATCTTATAACAATTCACAATGTTTTAAAGAAAAAAACTACATAGTTAAATTTTCAACCAGCTCAATATTTAAAAAAATTAGCAAAGATAATTTTAAAAAATAAAATAAAAAAAAGAAACAAAAAAAAGAAGAAGAAATCTGCTAAAAAATCTGCTACAGTGAATATCCCACTCGTTTTAGAGTTCTTTAATAATATAATATAATATAATCTATAATAATGTTTGGGTTGCTTCCTGGCAACTTCCTTCCTTCCTATCAAACAATACGTTAATTAATTATTATTATTGAGGCGACCTTACTAATAAATCATAGTATGTAAGGGAGCTAGCGGCTGTACTGTAACATTCTCTTCCACATCTCATCTCATGATCAGTGCGAACTAGATTTTTGTATGCTGCAACTTTATTATTTTTCTAAGCCATATATTCTTCTCTGATCTGTGATTTCTCTTCCTTTTCTTTTGGCTGATCACTGCTTAAGCAAGCCAGCTAGCACTTGAAGAACATCTTGAATCCAGGTAAATTATTTGTACTCCATCCTGTCTGAATCTTTAAAGTAATCCATGATAAATTAATCGATCTTTTTCTCAGATTTTGTAATCCATGCCCTGTGGTGTTCATACTGATTAAATTAACCCTAAACGTTGAATTCATTGTTTTCGTCTTTTCAACATTCTTTGCTGTTTTTAACTCCTTATATATGGGATTTCTTTTCCAATACTAGATTTTGTAATCCATGCCCTGTGGGACTGCCATTAATTATTTTTATCCAATATTTTTCTGACATAATGATTCAATGAAATTGTTTTTTACTGATTCATGAATTAACTTGATCAGTATTAATTACCTTTCATTAAACTTGTTTACAACAAGAGACAAATAATTTAGCATTAAAACAAAGAATTTAATAATTAACAGCAACATTTATATTTCCTATTTTTCATCCGAATTTCTTTAACAAATAAATAAGTCGTGTGTGTGTGTGTGTGTGTATTCTTATCTAATCTGTGCTTTCTGTTCTTTTTTAAACCTCAGATGGAAGGAGTCCCACCGTCTTGTAATGAGGATGATGTCAACTTGACATCGAATCAGTTCGATTTTCAATCACCAGAAGATTCATTCAATATTTCTGAGTTTCTCTTGTACGTCATTCTTAAGCATATTTTATCAGAAGATGGTTACTTGCAATTTAGTTATTCTACAGTTTATCCTATATATTATTCCATGGAAGCAGGCCGGCAGACAACCAAGGCTCCATATCATGCAATGATCAAGTTGGACAGACAACTGATCAGTTTCCACCTTCATTTCCTCAAACCATGGTGAGTGCTCATGCCTACTCCAATTTGCTACAATGTCCATTGAATTAGCAAGTGTTTGTATCACCCATTGGATCAAAAAGTTTTATGTTTTCCTGTATCAACTTATCTCGAGCATCTTCAAAATGTTTATTGTTAAACAAACAGACAACAATTGGGAGATTTAGACTTTTTTTATGATATTTTTTTATCATTAAGTTTTATATAAAATTGGCCTCAAACTCCATCAAGGCATCATAATTCCTTTATTCATCAACCTCAGCCGGGAAATGGCTATATGACACCGAACGCAACCACTTCACAACATGGTGGTTTCAATCAACCTGGACCTTCTTTTTCCTGCTCCCCGGTATCCAATTTTTCATTTTTAGTATTTTCTGTAAAAAAGAAGAAGTTTTTCAATCATTCTTTAACTTCTTCTTTTCTTCCTCTTGTTGTTGTACTTATCAGTGAATTCATTATGTTTGAATATAGGTATCACCGTATCAGCTTAATCCTAATTTATTTGATCCTCAATGTGTCAATCCCATGCTACCTGGACCATCAATGCCTTTGAGGTAAGCTAAAATGATATCAAATGCTTAGTGGATTAATAGCAAAGAATTATGCATATGTATAAAGAAATCACTAACAAATGTTGCTAATTTAGGGACCAACAATGGACTGATTATCAGTTACCAATGAGCAATCAAGTGCCTGCGATGCTACCTGGACCTCAACCTCCAATGAATCAATGGTATTAACCTCGAATATACACTTTTTTAATCATGAAAACAATGAACTTGACCAAAATTGACGAGGATCTTTCAAGTCTTTTTGAGCTCTCTATATCTCTTTTTTGTGAGAATAACAGTTCTATGTTTAACTATTTGAATATTATTCAGGCATCAGAACTCCTTTATTCATCAACCTCAGCCGGGACATGGCTATATGACACCGAACGCAACCACTTCACAACATGGTGGCTTCAGTCAACCTGGACCTTCTTTTCCTGCTCCCCGGTATCCAATTTTTCATTTATTGTATTTTCAGTAATAAAAACAATTAGTTTTTCAATCAGGAAAGAAACATCATAGCTTGAACATGAACCCAACAAGCTAAACATATTGTTTGCAAATGATTTTGGATTCAGGAGTCAATATCTTTCTAATCAAGGACAAGTCGATCAAGCTGCTGTAATTCCTAACTTAGACAATGTGCAACAAGAGAACTTCATGCCTAGGTACTGATTGACTTCTAGCTGTTGTGTTTTAATACCATTAACTTTTACTGCTTAAGAGAGACTACCAATTATGGAAAGGTTTTATAATATGATCACTTCATTTATATATAGGTCACAGATGGATAACCTCCAAGTCCGAGGATTGCAAAATCAAACTGCTACGCCAAATGCCTCAAATCCTGGCCTTGGCACTTCCCTGCAAAGTCAAAATAGGGGTTTAAATACTCAACAAGTAAGAAGTATAAATGAATTATCGTCGTCTTTTTCCCTCCTATGATTGTGCAATAAACTAACTATCAATTTTAATAGCAAAATAAGGGTAACAACACTGAAGAAGTAGTTTCTCATCCATCTGGATATGGTGCAACTTGCATCAATTTTTATTCTTTATTTTGACCCCCCCCCCCTTCTTTTTTCCTATAGGTTGAAATGGGTGGATCAATTAATTCATTTTGGAATTATGTTGAAGAAAGGGCTGATGATGGTAGCATGAAGTGTAAGTTTTGTCCACATACATTTGCCAATAAAACCTCCATTTCAAGGATCAAATGGCATTTATCAGGAGAGGAAGGGCATAATGTTGCCATTTGTCATGGGGTGCCTAAAGAAGTTCAAGAAGCAGCCTGGAAAGCTATGTGTGGTGGCAACAAAAGACATAAAATCACAGCAGGTTCAATCAATGTTAATGATTGTGGAATTTCAACAATGGTAGGTGGAATTGGAAGGGTACAAAGAGAAGTTCAGGTTGTAGAACCCGGAGTAGGGGAAGAGAGGATTACTTCACATGCAATAGCAGGAAACGACGTAGTAAGCATGACCGCAATGAGAGCACCAGAAGATGGAGTTTCCGAAGGGGCACTCGAGAGCAGACTGAGGACAGAACCAGTGGATCGATCGTTGGAACAAAGTAATGCAGTACTTGGCAATTTGGCAGGGGGTGCTGGAAGGATTCAAGTGGGAGTTCAGGGGGTGCTGGAACAAGGTGCCGGGGAAGAGAGAATTAATCGGGTTAGAGTGAGGACAGAACCAGTGGAGGAGGATGTGGAGAATAGTCGAAGATCAGTGCAGGTTGGTGCTGGAGCTAGATCTTCTGAAAGTCTGAAATACAACAAGACTAGAGGAGTTCCATTACCTACTAGCTCTACAAAGCCAGTGGGTCAAGCATTCGAAGAGAATACAAAGATGATATGGTCTTTGTTAATGGACGGGGAAGTCTCAACCATTGGTATTTATGGGATGGGGGGAGTTGGTAAATCCACAATACTACAACATATCCATAACATATCCATAATGAGCTTCTACAAAGATCAGATATTTGTGATCATGTTTGGTGGGTGACCGTGTCTCAAGATTTCAGCATTAATAGATTGCAGAATCTTATTGCTGAACATCTTTGATCTAGATCTTTTAAGAAAAAATGATGAACTGCATAGAGCTGCCAAATTATCAGAAGAACTAAGGAAGAAACAAAAATGGATTCTCATTTTAGATGATTTGTGGAATAATTTTGAGCTACACAAAGTGGGAATTCCTGAAAAGTTGAAAGGATGCAAGCTGATTATGACAACTCGATCAGAAACAGTTTGTCATCGGATGGCTTGCCAACACAAAATCAAAGTGAAGCCACTTTCTAATGGAGAAGCGTGGACTTTGTTCATGGAGAAACTTGGACGTGATGTAGCACTTTCACCAGAAGTGGAAGGAATTGCGAAAGCTGTTGCAAGGGAATGTGCTGGTTTACCATTGGGAATTATTGTAGTGGCAGGAAGCATGAGGGGAGTGGATGACCTACATGAGTGGAGAAATACATTGAAGAAATTGAAAGAATCAGAATTTAGGGACAAGGAAGTATTCAAGTTATTGAGGTTTAGTTATGATCGGTTAGGTGATTTAGCACTACAACAATGTCTCTTGTACTGTGCATTATTTCCTGAAGATGATATGATTGAAAGGCAGAAGTTGATAGGTTATTTGATCGATGAAGAAATTATTAAAGGAATGAGGAGCAGGGGAGATGCATTTGATGAGGGCCACACGATGCTTAATAGACTTGAAAATGTCTGTCTATTGGAAAATGCTCAGATGGATTATGATTATAGTAGACGTGTCAAGACGTGTCAAGATGTTATTAGATGTGTCAAGATGCATGACTTGATTAGGGACATGGTCATCCAAATACTGCTAGAGAACTCTCAAGGCATGGTTAAAGCAGGTGTGCAATTAAAAGAGTTGCCAGATGCAGAGGAGTGGACGAAGAATCTGACGGTAGTTTCACTAATGCAAAATGAGATCGAAGAAATTCCTTCCGACCATTCACCAATTTGTCGAAAACTGTCCACTCTACTTCTATGTGATAATCAAGGGTTGGGATCTATAAAGGATTCATTTTTCAAGCAATTGCATGGGCTCAAGGTCCTCGATCTGTCTCGCACAGGTATTAAAAATTTGCCAGACTCCATCTCTGATTTGGTGAGTCTCACTGCGTTATTGCTCAAAGAGTGTGAGTACTTACGTCATGTTCCATCATTAAAGAAGCTCAGGGCACTAAAGAGGTTGGATCTCTCTCATACTTTTCTTGATGAGATGCCGCAAGGAATGGAATGCCTAACCAACCTGAGGTATCTTAGAATGAATGGATGTGGTGAAAAGGAGTTTCCTAGTGGGATATTACCAAAACTCTCTCACCTGCAAGTCTTTGTACTAGAAGGGTTTGCGGGTGCTCCGATAACAGTTAAAGGAAAGGAAGTAGGATCCTTAAGAAATTTAGAAACTTTGGAATGCCATTTCAAAGGTTTCTCTGACTTCGTGGAGTATGTTAGATCTCGGGATGGGATCCAATCATTAAGCACATATAAAATTTTAGTAGGAATGGTGGATAGAAATTATTGGGCACACATTGATGATTTTCCAAGTAAAACAGTTGGGTTGGGTAATTTGAGTATCAACGTAGATGGAGATTTTCAGGTCAAGTACTTAAATGGCATTCAAGGACTGGTTTGTGATTTCATCGATGCAAGAAGTTTATGTGATGTTTTGTCATTAGAGAATGCAACTGAACTGGAGCTCATCGAAATTTGGGATTGCAATAGCATGGAGAGCTTGGTTTCATCTTCTTGGTTCTGCTCTGCTCCACCACCATTGCCATCATATAGTGGTATGTTTTCTGGTCTTAAAGAGTTTTATTTTAGTAGATGTAACAGTATGAAGAAGCTGTTCCCACTTGTGTTGCTGCCAAACCTCGTAAACCTGGAAGAGATTAGTGTTAGCAATTGTGAGAAAATGGAGGAGATAATAGGAACAACAGATGAAGAAAGCAGCACCTCCAATTCCATCACGGAAGTCATTCTCCCAAAGTTAAGATCTCTGAGATTGTTTGAATTACCAGAACTGAAAAGCATCTGCAGTGCAAAACTGATTTGCAATTCTCTTGAAGATATTAGAGTAAGGCGTTGTGAGAAGCTGAAGAGGATGCCAATTTGTCTTCCGTTGCTTGAAAATGGCCAGCCATCTCCTCCCCCTTCTCTTAAAAATATCCTAGTAAGTCCAGAAGAATGGTGGGAGACAGTAGTGGAGTGGGAGCATCCTAATGCAAAGGATGTCCTTCGTCCCTTTGTAGAGTTTGTATAGGAGGAGACTACTCTGCCCTTAATATAATATAAAATAATATAGAATAGAGGGTAATTAAGCATCATCTCTCTCAATCGAATTGTACCTTTCGTATTGTTAATCCTTTCGTTGTTAGAATACTTCTTTGTTGCATCATTTATCAATTATATCCTAATATATGCAAAGGATGTCCAAAGGACCTTTTTCTCTCGAAATAATTAATATGTAGAATGGTTAATTACTCCGTTAAATGTAATGTAAGAATACGTATCCTTCTTTGTTGCATCATTTATCATTTCTATCCATCTGTAAAAATACTAATCATTTTTGTAATCTTAAATATGCTCATATTCAATAATATATATTATTCTTATTCAATAATCGATTACAAGAAAAATCGAAGACTAACATGAACTCATAGAAAGAAATAGCGTTTATTAATATGAAATATTTCTTTTCTATATAGTGTGCTTACAATTACATAAATAATATTTTTTATTTGTTTCATTATTTTTTAAGACTATTAATGAATTGTCATATTTTTTTTTTAACTCAATAGATAAATGATTATAACTTGAAGTTTGATTAATATTATTTTTCATCCTATTTAGTTTCCCCAAGATGAAAATCCAAAAAATAAAAACTATATTGATTTATCATTAAAGTAACCGAATGAAATAATAGATCTATTCACTAGTAATATCATTAACTAGCAATAAATTATTTTTTAAAAACATTTAATAAAAATTACAAAGAAAAAGAGAGAGAAGACATTTAAAAAATAATAATCAAGTTACATGACTTGAAATTTTAAAAATTTTATAAGAATATATTTAAAATAAAATTTCATACCTTTATTTATTTTTCTCGTGTCATCTTAGTTTTATTCAGAGGGAAAAAAAATTAAATTCATCCTATTTTTTTAATTTTCCTTATGATTTTTAAATTTTTATTTTTAAGCTTTTTAGGTTTTATGAACAATATAAAATAACTAAAAAGATTGGTTAATCCACTATACATGAAGACATATGTTCCTATGCATTATATTAATGGTTTGTTTAAGAGTGGTAAAAATTGTATTGTAAAATGTTTTTTTGTTTAGAAATATATTAAAATAATATTTTTAAATTTTAATTTTTTTTTAATGTTATCACTTTAAAAAAATAGAAAAATATACAAAAAAATAATTTAAATTTTATTTTTTTCAAAATAATAATGAGCATTTTTCCAATCTGTTGGGGGTGATGCTGGTGGGCTTGGTGTTGCCTCATGTAGCTTTCCAAAGTTTTAACATTACAGTTAATTGCTCCAATTCTTTTGCACATTACCTTGCTTTCCCTGAGCATTGGCATGACGATACCTATCATCTTTTAGATGGAGAGTATACCTGAGATGGTGATTATAGTTATTTTTTGTGATATATTTTATGTTAAAATATATTAAAATGATATTTTTTTATTTTTTAAAAATTATTTTTAAAATTAACGTATCAAAATATAAAAAATTAAATTTAAAAAAAAAATTAAAATTTTTAAAACACGAATACAGCTTCTTTCCAAACACTCTAAAAAACTAACACTCTTTCCTCGCAACAGGAGACCTGCTGGGCATCAGACCGTCAAAATCCCATGCATTTTTTTGCTGTTCTTCATGAAGTTCTATTGTCGGTCCTGCTTTGCCAGCATCAGTCTCCTTCACCGGCCACATGCAGATTTTTGCTTTTTATTTCATCTGTTTAAATTTTTTTTTTAAAAAGAAGAAGATTTATAAGCACTTATATTATTTATTATACATGTAATATTTTCACAGCAAAGAATATTGTAATGTTAAATACGTGCACGTAGAACTTCACGAGATGGGGTAATCGGTTAAGCACGTCAAACAATCATAAAATCTTTGTTCTTTTGCTTTCAAGAATGTAACAATAAAATAATATTTTTTTATTTTTTAAAAATTATTTTTATTCAACATACCAAAACGGTTCACAAATATAAAATAATCAAATTTAAATAAAAAATAAAATTTAACCAATGCCCATTTAAAACGCGATGGCAAACTGGGATTAAGCAACACAGAATTAATCAAATAGTTTTTTGGATAATGATAATTTTGTTGGGCCACGGAATTAGGTCACTGAAGAACTTTGTAGTAAATGATTAATTACAATGCTCTTATCCACACAATCCTTCATCACCAAATATATGCTTTTATCCAATCCCATCACTGGAAAACTTATCCTCTTTGATCTCAATGCCCTTCTGTCATCTCCAAATGTATGCTTTTATCCCTTTTCCTTTGTATCTTGTCGTTTGTGTCTTTGTCCACTGGCTTAAGGGTGTTTAGTAATTCTACATACGGTTTTTTTAAAAATATTTTTCAAATAAAAATATATTAATATAATATTTTTAATTTTTTTTAACACCAACACATTAAAATTAATTTAATTTTTTTAAATAAAAATAATTAAAAAAAAAACATCAATTACATTACCACCAACTCTATGGGTTGGTTTATTGGGATCAAGGTCAAGAGAAGCATAGGTTTACGCTAATGGATGATTACGACCAGAACAAGGGGTTTAGCAAGGATCGGAAGAGGGACAGGAGGGTTTAGAGGACACGTGTCAAGTCTGGCGATAAAGGTTAAAAAATGATTCATGAGATTAAGCTCGTCCTTTGAACCAGCCGCCATCTTTGACCCTCTCCTCTGGAATACTACTACGGGCCACAATATGGATCCTTTTTCCCTTTCCCACCTTCTTATTCAATTATTCAATTCAACTAGCAACCTGATACGAGTTAGATTTTAAGTCTAGATTTTGACTTATTATATATTTTTTAAATTGATTTTTTTTATTTTTTCCATTAATATCTTTCCTTACAGTAAATAAAAAAAACATATTTCATTGTTCTTTTTAGAAGATATTTGGAATCATTTGCTGGATCTATTTTCTGTTTTTATTTTCAAATTTTGAAATGACTCCTCAGAAAACAATTCCAACCAATTAATTAAAGATAAAACTATATTTACTGTACAAAGTCTGTTTACTGTACCAAGTGATTGTTGGCAATCAATTCCTGGATCAAGACGATAAGGTCCAGCCATGGAGTATATACTTGGATTGAAAAATAAAATAAAAATAAAAACTAATAATCTACGGAATGGGTTCATGTTAATTGAGGATGGGGTCTGATGCACCTACCGATTTTAATATTTTCATTTAAGGAAGTGCTGCGTTGTGTCCCGAGGGAGGCCACCAGGCAAATACTAATATCATTTTTTATTTTTTATTGTAAATTTATTTTTTAAAAAAATTAAATTTTTTTTATTTTTTATTTTAAATTATTTTTTAGTGTTTTTAAATTATTTTGATGTGTTAATATTAAAAATAAATTTTAAAAAAATATTATTTATATTTTTAACTAAAAAATACTTTGTAATTTCAAATTGTCAGTGTACGATACCAAACTATATTATCAACAAGATTTTCCTCGTATGAATTAAAGCATTCTGCATTTGACACAGCTTGAAAAACATGTTTTTTCTTAAATTATTATGCCTCTGTTTTTTAAAATCTGAATATTTAAGAATTGGTGGGGTTGATTTTGTTAGCTTGATATGCTTTCGTCTTTGCTATCAATTTTTTTTTAGTTACTTTTGTATGCTTTCCTACTCAGGTTATCGTTAAATAAAGTTAATATATATACCGGGTCTCACTCGGGTTAGTCTAAATTGATTGGGTCATGAGTTGACCCACCGAGTCGATCTAGTTTGACAGCTTTTTTTCTTTATCCGGTCTTTTGTTTTATCCGAACCAGTCCAGATCTCGGGTTGACCTACCGGACCCGTCTAGGTTTTACAAGACTGCTTTCCTCTGTTGCTAATATCCACCTCAGCAAGTAGCATCTAGTTATAAACACCTTGGGTATATTAGTAAAATAGAAAAAAAATTCATTATAATTTGTCTCACAAAAATTTCATGGTTAAGTAAAATCACTCTGCTCTGATAGTAAAATAGTAAAATCACTCTGATAGACACACTCAGAAGGATAAAAACTATCAAATACACCTTAAACCCTGTTTATTTTTATATTTTAAAAATATTTTTAAAACAATTTAAATGTTAGAACTTGTTTATCTTTATAATCCCAATGTATTTTTTAAAAATATATTTTTAATATTTTTAATTATTTTGATATTATGATATAAAAAGTAAAAATTGTAAAAATATTATTTTAATATATTTCTAAATAAAAAATATTTTTTTAAAAAATTTACAGCATGCATAAATATACTATTCTTTTTTGAAAATTTCATGTGTTAACATTTTCTTGGCAGCTTCTTCGAAGTTTCCACATTGGTGGGGTCCACCCGTTAACTTTTTATATCTTATAATATAATACGAGATGACATGCCCGCGCACTGCCGCGGGCTTATAAAATAAATGTACTTGATAGCGTTTTAATTATGAACCAGCACTAGATAAGTAATAGAAATTAAAGGTATGATGGAGCAAATATTTCATGACGAAAAAAAAAGTTGTGTTGGTGATCAAAAACTTAGAGACTGAACAAAATGATTTGTAACAATTTACCGTGTTTTGTGAGGAAAAATATAATGCTTTCGCCACATGATTTAACTTTTCAGTTAATAAAAAGAAAAAAAATTACAAAGCTAAATTCTCTACCAACTTAATATTTAAAAAAAAACAAAGATAATTTTGGAAGGAAAAAAAACCCATGAGAAAAAATGTTGTAGCAATTAACAATGTTTTGTGAGGAAAACTATAGCGCTTTTCCCAATAAAATAAAATAAAAAATCATTTAGAGAAATATTGTAGCAATTCACAGTGTTTTGTGAGAAAAATTACAACGCTTTCCTCATATGATTTAGTTTTATTGTAATTATAATTCTTAACCAACTCAATATTCAAAAAACAAATCGACAAAGATAATTTTGGAAAAAATCATAAAAAAATCACATGGGAAAACACTGCAACAATTCACAGTGTTTTAAAGAAAAAAATACAAAGCTAAATTCTTAATCATCTCAATAATAATTAAAAATTGACAGAGATAATTTTAGAAAAAAAAAACAAACACCAAAAAAAGGAAAAAAAATCATGTTGGAAACACTGTAGCAATTCACAGTGTTTTGTGATGAAAGCTACAGTGCTTCCTTACATGATTTAGCCTTATTTGTAATGACTTGTAATTATAATTTACAAACAATTCAATATTAAAAAAATAAAATGAAAAAAGATAATTTGAAAAAAATTATAAAAAAAAACCATGCGGAGAGACACTGTAGCAATCCACAATGTTTTATGAACAAAGCTAGAATGTTTTCCTCACATGATTAAGTTTTATTACAAAGTTAAATTCTAACCAACTTAATATTAAAAAAAAAATTCGACGAAGATAATTTTGGAAAAAAATATTATAAAAAAAGAAAACACAAAAGAAACTGGAAGAAAACCATATGAGAAAAAACTGTATCAATCCATAGTGTTTTGTGAGAAAAAACTTGTATTTACTTGTAATTGCAATTCTTAACCAGCTTAGTATTTAAAAAATATAATTGAAAAATATAATTTTAGGAAAAAACATTAGAAAAACAGAAAAAAACCATGTGGGAAAAAACACCGTAGCAATCAACGTAATTTTCAAAAAAAAGTTACGAGTGCTTTCCTAACATATTGTAACTGTAATTTTTAACCAAATCAATATTAAAAAATAAAATTAAAAAGATAATTTTGGAGAAAAAAAACCATGCGGAGAAACACTTTAGCAATCAACAATGTTTTAAAGAAAAAAAATTACAAAACCAAATTCTCAATCAGCTCAATATGAAAAAAAAATCGACAAATATAATTTTGAAAAATAAAGAAATAAAATAGAAAAACTATATGGAAAAACATCGCGACAATTCACAGTATTTTAAAGAAAAAAAATTATAAAGCAAAAATTTTAACCAGGTCAATATTTAAAAGGTAAAATCAACAAAGAGGATTACTGTTGTAATCCACAGTAAAATGTGTGTGGGGGAACCACTACAGTGATTCCCCCCACACCATTTAGAGTATTGTATAATGTGTGTTTGGTACGGAGGTGTGATAATTTTTTTATTAAAAAATAATTTTTTAAAATATATATTATATTTTTTAAAATTAAAAAAATATATTTTTATATGGCTTTAAAAAAAAAACCAAAATAATCTCCAAACACTCTCATGTTTGGTAGGTGAGCGGTGGGTTGCTTTGCCAGCATCAGTCCTGCTTTGCTCAACCATTATCTGCCCTCGGGATGTTTAATCTGAGGCCCTTTTTGAATTGTTCTGGCAGCGTGCTAATAGCCTACTGCATATGGTTGCTCAGTTCGATCTCAGTGCTTTTAGGTTTTGCTCAGTTCATGTTATGACCCGCGGCACCGCGCGGGCCATTCACCTAGTACATTCAATTTGTGTACTCTAATTTGTCTCCAATGTCTCTAACCCCTTGTCAAATACTGACATGTAAACTGCTTGCATGGTTATCAATATCTTTCAAGTGAGTGTTGGATATATAGCTTAAGATGAAAAAAAAAATTCCTTTTTTATTTATTTTTCATTTTTTTTTCTTAATGTTTGAGAAAGATGCCTACAGATGGGAATGAATGGACTGATTCGAAATCTTCTTCTCTTGAAAGGGATGGCAGATAAGCTAATGATGTTGGGTGTGATGGAGATTCATCTCAACCAACAGATCCATTGTGTCTTGACCATGGAAGATATATATTATGATCAACTCTGTGCTCCATCGCTAAACAAAGATGTCATTATGTGTGATGTGCAGAACATGGTGGAATTGAAAGACGTATTGGTCTGAATATTTCTAATGAAGATGAGGAGCTGCATAGACTTCTGATTTTAGACATACATAAGCTGATTCTTACAAACCGATCAGAAAAGATTTGTCTATGGATGAAGTTTCCTATTTACTTTGCAACAACCCTTAGCATTGACGGGGAGGAGTGAGAGGCATCATTCCTAGCTTAGTCCTTGCCGCTCTTGAAGCTAAGCTCTAGCTAGGTTCTTGAATAAAAAACTTACGCAGCGTGGGCCACTTTTCTTGGTTTTTTGCTGATGATTTTTGGGTTTTTTTTAAAAATATTATTCATGTGTTTACATTTTCTTGGCAGCTTCTTCGAAGTTTCACCATTAGGTGGATCCACACATTAACTTTTCATATCTTATAATATAATATGGAGAAACAGACGACCATACAAATAAGAGTCGGGAGGCCGAATGTATTGGGGGGCAGCGTGTGCTCCTCTTCTCGGTCAACAATCAAAACTATTTTCTTTCTTAAACCTTACGCAGCATGGGCCACTTTTCTTGGCTTTTTGCTCAGATGATTTTTGTGTTATACCTCTTTTTTATTATTATTATTATTATTTCAGAAAACTATCCTGAACTGGAAAATAAAATGGAGTTGCTCGCCTCGCAACATGTGATCCTCGTAGGGCTTAAGTCTAACCAGATTCACTAATCAATAAAGAAAATTATCATTGTAACAATTTTTTTAAAATATTTTTTATTAAAAAATATATTAAAATAATAAAAAAATTTATTTTTTATAGCAACAGAACAGTATATAAATATAAAAATAATCAAATTTAAATAAATAAAATAAAATTTAACCAATACCCATTTAAAACGAAATAGCAAACTGGGATTAAGCAACACTGAATTAATCAAATAGTTAATTGGATAATGATAATTTTGTTGGGCCACAGAATTAGGTCATTGAAGAACTTTTTAGTAAAGGATTAATTACTATGCTCTTATCCACACAATCCTTCATCACCATCCAATCCCATCACTGGAAAACTTATCCTCTTTGATCTCAATGCCCTTTTATCATCTCCAAATATATGCTTTTATCCCTTTTCCTTTGTATTTTGTCGTTTGTGTCTTTGTCCACTGGCTTAAGGGTGTTTAGTAATTCTACATACGGTTTTTTAAAAAATATTTTTCAAATAAAAATATATTAATATAATTTTATTAATTTTTTTTAATACCAACATATTAAAATTAGTTTGATATTTTTTAAAATAAAAATAGTTTAAAAAGTAACATCAATTACATTACCACCAACTCTATGGGTTGGCTTATTGGGATCAAAGTCAAGAGAAGCATAGGTTTACGCTAATGGATGATTACGACCAGAACAAGGGGTTTAGCAAGGATCGGAAGAGGGACAGGAGGGTTTAGAGGACACGTGTCAAGTCTGGCGATAAAGGTTAAAAAATGATTCATGAGATTAAGCAAGTCCTTTGAACCAGCCGCCATCTTTGACCCTCTCCTCTGGAATACTACTACGGGCCACAATATGGATCGGTTTTTTTCTCTGTTGTGGAATCTATTCTGAGCTCTTGTCAGTTTTTTTTCCCTTTCCCACCTTCTTATTCAATTATTCAATTCAACTAGGAACCTGATACGAGTTAGATTTTAAGTCTAGATTTTGACTTATTATATATTTTTTAAATTGATTTTTTTTCTTTTTTCCATTAATATCTTTCCTTACAGTAAATAAAAAAACATATTTCATTGTTTTTTTTAGAAGATATTTGGAATCATGTGATGGATCTATTTTCTGTTTTTATTTTCAAATTTTGAAATGACTCCTCAGAAAACAATTCCAACCAATTAATTAAAGATAAAATTATATTTACTGTACAAAGTCTGTTTACTGTACAAAGTGATTGTTGGCAATCAATTCCTGGATCAAGACGATAAGGTCCAGCCATGGAGTATATATTTGGATTGAAAAATAAAATAAAAATAAAACTAATAATCTACAGAATGGGTTCATGTTAATTGAGGATGAGGTATGATGCTCCTACCGACTTTAATATTTTCATTTAAGGAAGTGCTGCGTTGTGTCTTGAGGGAGGCCACCAGGCAAATACTAATATTATTTTTTATTTTATATTGTAAATTTATTTTTTATTTTAAATTATTTTTTTAATGTTTTGAGATTATTTTGATGTGCTAATATTAAAAATAAATTTTTTAAAAAATAAAAAAATATTATTTATATTTTTAAATAAAAAATACTTTGTAATTTCAAATTGTTAGTGTACTATACCAAACTATATTATCAACAAGATTTTCCTCGTATGAATTAAAGCATTCTGCACTTGACACAGCTGGAAAAACATGTTTCTTCTTAAATTATTATGCCTCTGTTTTTTAAAATCTGAATATTTAAGAATTGGTTGGGTTAGCTTGATATGCTTCCGTCTTTGCTATCAATTTTTTTTAGTTACTTTTGTATGCTTTCCTACTCAGGTGATCGTTCAATAAAGTTAATATATATATAGGATCTCATCTGGGTTAGTCTAAATTGATTGGATCATGGATCCACTCATCAAATCGATCTAATTTAATTATTTGTTTTAGCTAATATTTTATTTTATTCGGACCGGTCCGGATCTCGAGTTGACCTACAGACCAGTCTAGGTTTTACAACACTGCTTTCCTCTGTTGTTAATATCCACCTCAGCAAGTAGCATCTAGTTATGAACACCTTAGGTATATTAGTAAAATAGAAAAAAATTCATTATAATTTGTCTCACAAAAATTTCATGGTTAAGTAAAATCACTCTGCTCTGATAGACACACTCAAAGGCAGAAGGATAAAAACTATCAAATACACCTTAAATCCTGTTTATTTTTATATTTTAAAAATATTTTAAAAATAATTTAAATGTTAGGACTGGTTTATCTTTACAATCCCAATGTATTTTTTAAAAATATATTTTTAATATTTTTAATTATTTTAATATTATGATATAAAAAGTAAAAAATTTAAAAATATTATTTTAATATATTTTTAAATAAAAAATATTTTTAAAAAACATTTACAGCATGCATAAATATACTATTCTTTTTTGAAAATTTCATGTGTTTACATTTTCTTGGCAGCTTCTTCAAAGTTTCAACATTGGTGGGGTCCATCCGTTGACTTTTTATATCTTAATATAATGTCTGTTTGGTATGGAGATGTGATATTTTTTTATTAAAAATTAATTTTTTAAAATATATATTATATTTTTTAAAATTTAAAATATATATTTTTATATGACCATAAAAAAAAACCAAAATAATCTCCAAACACTCTCATGTTTGGTAGGTGAGCGGTGGGTTGCTTCCTGACAACTTCCTTACTATCAGGCAATACGTTAATTAATTATTATTTGAGCTGATTATTTTATTTTTAATTTTATATTCATGGGAATTTGAGGTTAATAATTTATTTTAATTAATTATGAAGTTCTCAAGGTAAAAAAAAATAAAAGCTTCAACGATTAATTTAAGTTGGTATTTGATTTGATAAAATTTTATTCAATTTAATTCATTAAAAATAATTGAAACTTTGAACACCAAATATGATACTGAAATAAAAAAAAGTAGCCTGGTGTGTTTTTCAAAATGCTGTTCCCTAGAGTTTTTGCATCTTGCATTTTAATTTTGATTTTTAATTTTAATTCAAAATTTTATTTTATTAATTTTTTAATTATGAATTTGAGATAAAAAAATCACTAAAAAACTCGGGAAAAAATGGAAAATTATTGACCGACAATTTTGGCAAAAAAAAAAAAAAAAACACGATCATCTTTGTATTAATTGGAAACTAGTGTGCAGATTGGCTAGCAAATCATACTTTATAGGTCGAGGGCTAAAAATATAAATCTGTAGAAGGGTGTTGGGAAAAAAAAAATTCCATTGGTGTGGAAAAGTTCAAGTATTAAAGAATAAGATAATATTTGATGGTGTGATAATAATTATTTTTAAATTATTTTTTTATTTAAAAATATAATAAAATAATATTTGTATTATTTTTTTTTAAAAATTTAACATTAAAATATTAAAATAATCTAAAATATAAAAAAATTAATTTAAAATAAAAAAATATCAAGTTTTTAAAAAACATGATTTAACTGTGAAATTATTATTATTTTTGTCGGGGTGCTGGTTGTTCTAGGCAGGGCCGGAAAGGTCACGGAATGGAGAGTTGCTGAGAACCATTAACCCATGACATGGCTCAAATGAGTGAGGCTAATTAAAAGTCTGTAAAATTGTATCAATTGACTGTTCGTAATTAATATTTTTGAATTGTTTTTACGTGGCAATATAAAAAAATTTCAAAAATTATTTAATATATTTTTAAATAAAAAATATTTTTTTAAAAAAAACTTCACACAATGCAAAAATATGCTATTCTTTCTCATTTTCATGTGTTTACATTTTCTTGGCAGCTTCTTCGAAGTGTGAACATGGGGGCGGGTCCACACGTTAACTTTCTATATCTTATAATGTAATATGTTTGGGTTGCTTCCTGGCCACTTCCTTCCTATCAAACAATAAATAATAGTATGTAAAAGAGATAGCGGCTGTAACATTCTCTTCCACATCTCATCTCATGATCAGTGCGAACTAGATTTATGTATACTGCATATTTATTATTTTTCTAAGCCATATATTCTTCTCTGATCTGTGATTTCTCTTCCTTTTCTTTTGGCTGATCACTGCTCAAGCAAACCAGCTAGCACTTGAAGAACATATTGAATCCAGGTAAATTATTTGTCATTCATCTTGTCTGAATCTTTAAAGTAATCCATGATCATAAATAGATAGATCTTTTTCTCAGATTTTATAATCCATGCCCTGTGGTGTTCATACTAAATTAACCCTAAACCTTGAATTCATTGTTTTTGTCTTTTCAAAATTCTTTGCTGTTTCTAACTCCTTATATATGGGATTTCTTTTCCAATAATAGATTTTGTAATCCATGCCCTGTGGGACTGCCATTAATTATTTTTATCCAATATTTTTCTGACAAAATGATTCAATGAAATTGTCTCTTACTGATTCATGAATTAACTTGATCAGTATTAATTACCTTTCATTAAACTTGTTTACAACAAGTGACAAATAATTTAGCAACATTTATATTTCCTATTTTTCATCCGAATTTCTTTAACAAATAAATAAGTCATGTGTGTATATATATATATTCTTATCTAATCTGCGCTTTCTGTTCTTTTTTAAACCTCAGATGGAAGGAGTCCCACCGTCTTGTAATGAGGATGATGTCAACTTGACATCGAATCAGTTCGATATTCAATCACCAGAAGATTCATTCAATATTTCTGAGTTTCTCTTGTACGTCATTCTTAAGCATATTTTATCAGAAGATGATTACTTGCAATTTAGTTATTCTACAGTTAATTTTTCTTATTATTCCCATAAAAGAATAATGTTCCTAATAACAAATTAAGCAGGTCGCCACCGGAGGTTCCAGGCAACCAAAGCTTCATGTTATGCAATGATCATGGTGGACAGAACATGGTGGTGGATAACAATGTGATCAACGATAGTATTCAACAAACAACTGATCAGTTTCCACCTTCCTTTCCTCAAACCATGGTGAGTGCTCATGCCTACTCCAATTTGCTACAATGTCCATTGAATTAGCAAGTGTTTGTATCACCCATTGGATCAAAAAGTTTTATGTTTTCGTGTATCAATTTATCTCGAGCATCTTCAAAATGTTTATTGTTAAACAAACAGACAACAATGGGAGATTTAGACTTTTTTTATGATATTTTTTTATCATTAAGTTTTATATAAAATTGGCCTCAAACTCCATCAAGGCATCATAATTCCTTTATTCATCAACCTCAGCCGGGAAATGGCTATATGACACCGAACGCAACCACTTCACAACATGGTGGTTTCAATCAACCTGGACCTTCTTTTTCCTGCTCCCCGGTATCCAATTTTTCATTTTTAGTATTTTCTGTAAAAAAGAAGAAGTTTTTCAATCATTCTTTAACTTCTTCTTTTCTTCCTCTTGTTGTTGTACTTATCAGTGAATTCATTATGTTTGAATATAGGTATCACCGTATCAGTTTAATCCTAATTTATTTGATCCTCAATGTGTCAATCCCATGCTACCTGGACCATCAATGCCTTTGAGGTAAGCTAAAATGATATCAAATGCTTAGTGGATTAATAGCTAACAATTATGCATATGTATAAAGAAATCACTAACAAATGTTGCTAATTTAGGGACCAACAATGGACTGATTATCAGTTACCAATGAGCAATCAAGTGCCTGCGATGTTACCTGGACCTCAACCTCCAATGAATCAATGGTATTAACCTCGAATATACACTTTTTTAATCATGAAAACAATGAACTTGACCAAAATTGACGAGGATCTTTCAAGTCTTTTTGAGCTCTCTATCTCTTTTTTTGTGAGAATAACAGTTCTATGTTTAACTATTTGAATATTATTCAGGCATCAGAACTCCTTTATTCATCAACCTCAGCCGGGACATGGCTATATGACACCGATCGCAACCACTTCACAACATGGTGGCTGCAATCAACCTGGACCTTCTTTTCCTGCTCCCCGGTATCCAATTTTTCATGTTTAGTATTTTCTATAAAAAACAATTAGTTTTTCAATCAGGAAAGAAACATCATAGCTTGAACATGAACCCAACAAGCTAAACATATTGTTTGCAAATGATTTTGGATTCAGGAGTCAATATTTTTCTAATCAAGGACAAGTCGATCAAGCTACTGTAATCCCTAACTTAGACAATGTGCAACAAGAGAACTTCGTGCCTAGGTACTGATTGACTTCTAGCTGTTGTGTTTTAATACCATTAACTTTTACTGCTTAAGAGAGACTACCAATTATGGAAAGGTTTTATAATATGATCACTTCATTTATATATAGGTCACAGATGGATAACCTCCAAGTCCGAGAATTGCAAAATCAAACTGCTAGGCCAAATGCCTCAAATCCTGGCCTTGGCACTTCCCTGCAAAGTCAAAATAGGGGTTTAAATACTCGACAAGTAAGAAGTATAACTGAATTATCGTCGTCTTTTTCCCTCCTATGATTGTGCAATAAACTAACTATCAATTTTAATAGCAAAATAAGGGTAACAACACTGAAGAAGTAGTTTCTCATCCATCTGGATATGGTGTAACTTGCATTAATTTTTATTCTTTATTTTGACCTACCTTTTTTTTATATAGGTTGAAATGGTTAGATCAAAGGATCTATTTTGGAATTATATTGAAGATAGGACTGATGGTAGCATGAAGTGTGAGTTTTGTCCACATACATTTGCCTATAAAACCTCCATTTCAAGGATCAAATGGCATTTATCAGGAGAGGAAGGGCATAATGTTGCCATTTGTCATGGGGTGCCTAAAGAAGTTCAAGAAGCAGCCTGGAAAGCTATGTGTGGTGGCAACAAAAGACATAAAATCACAGGAGGTTCAATCAATGTTAATGATTGTGGAATTTCAACAATGGTAGGAGGAATTGGAAGGGTACAAAGAGAAGTTCAGGTTGTAGAACCCGGAGTAGTGGAAGAGAGGATTTCTTCACATGCAATAGCAGGAAACGACGTAGTAAGCATGACCGGAATGAGAGCACAAGAAGATAGAGTTTCCGAAGGGGTACTCGAGAGCAGACTGAGGACAGAACCAGTGGATCGATCGTTGGAACAAAGCAATGCAGTACTTGGCAATATGGCAGGGGGAGCTAGAAGGATACAAGTGGGAGTTCAGGGCATGGAACAAGATCCAGGAGAAGAGAGAATTCAGTCGCATCTACAAGCGGAAAATGGCATGGAAAACACTGGTGAAGGATCTTTTCAGCATGATGCATTTGAGACTGTACCAAGAACAGAGAAAGTGCAGACTCTGGAGCCTCGAGGAGATTCATCCCAATTTTGTCATGGCATTGGAAGATGTTATGATCAACCTTGTGCTCCATCAATAAGCAAAGATGTCCTTATGTCTGATGTGCAGAACATGGCTAGAGTGAGGACAGAACCAGTGGAGGAGGAGGGAGTGGAGAATAGTGGAAGATTAGTGCTGCCTGGCGCAGGAGCTAGATCTTCTAGAAGTCTTAAATACAACACAAGTGAGACTAGAGGAGTTCCATTACCTACTAGCTCTACAAAACCAGCGGGTCAAGCATTTGAAGAGAATACGAATGTGATATGGTCTTTGTTAACGAAGGATGAAGTCTCAACTATCGGCATTTATGGAATGGGGGGAGTTGGTAAAACAACAATACTTCAATATATCTATAATGAGCTTCTAGAAAGACCAGATATTTGTGATCATGTTTGGTGGGTGACTGTGTCTCAAGATTTCAGCATTAATAGATTGCAGAATTTTATTGCTAAACGTCTTCATCTAGACCTTTCAAGCGAAGATGATAATCTGCATAGAGCTGCTAAATTGTCAAAAAAACTAATGAAAAAAAAAAAATGGATTCTCATTTTAGATGATTTGTGGAATAATTTTGAGCTACACGAAGTGGGAATTCCTGAAAAGTTGGAAAGATGCAAGCTGATTATGACAACTCGATCAGAAAAGGTTTGTAATCAGATGGCTTGCCAACACAAAATCAAAGTGAAGCCCCTTTCTAAGGGAGAAGCTTGGACTTTGTTCATGGAGAAACTTGGACGTGATGTAGCACTTTCACCAGAAGTGGAAGGAATTGCGGAAGCTGTTGCAAGGGAATGTGCTGGTTTGCCACTAGGAATTATTACAGTGGCAGGAAGCTTGATGGGAGAGGATGATCTACATGAGTGGAGCAATACATTGAAGGAATTGAGTGAATCAAAATTTAGGGACATGGATGAGAAGGTATTCAAGTTATTGAGGTGTAGTTATGATCGGTTAGGTGATTTAGCACTACAGCAATGTCTCTTGTACTGTGCATTATTTCCCGAAGATGGTCACATTGGAAGGGAGGAGTTGATAGGTTATTTGATCGATGAGGGAATAATTAAAGGAATGAGGAGCTGGAAAGATGCATTTGACAAGGGCCACGCGATGCTTAATAGACTCGAATATGTCTGTCTATTGGAAGGTGATAAATTCAACTATGGTGGTGGTAGATTTATCAAGATGCATGACTTGATTAGAGACATGGCTATCCAAATACTGCCAGAGAACTCTCAAGTCATGGTTAAAGCTGGTGCGCAATTAAAAGTGTTGCCAGATGCTGAGGAGTGGACAGAGAATCTCACAAGAGTCTCACTAATGCAAAACCATATCGAAGAAATTCCTTCCAGTCATTCACCAAGGTGTCCAAATCTATCAACTTTATTTCTAAATGATAATGACTGGTTGGGATTTATTGCGGATTCATTTTTCAAGCAATTGCATGAGCTCAAGGTCCTCGATCTGTCTTGCACAAGTATTAAAAATTTGCCAGACTCTGTCTCTGATTTGGTGAATCTCACTGCATTATTGATCAAATATTGTGAGAACTTAAGACATGTTCCATCATTAAAGAAGCTCAGAGAATTGAAGAGGTTGGATCTCTCTTTGACTACGCTTGAAAAGATGCCAGAAGGAATGGAATGTCTATCCAAACTGAGGTATCTTAGAATGAATGGATGTGGTGAAAAGGAGTTCCCTAGTAGGATATTACAAAAACTCTCTCAACTGCAAGTCTTTGTACTAGAGGAACCGTTCATTGATGGAAGATGTGCTCCGATATCAGTTAAAGTAGAGGGTGTAGTATCCTTGAGAAATTTGGAAACTTTGGAATGCTATTTCGAAGGCTTCTCTGACTTCGTGGAGTATCTCAGATCTCGGGATGGGATTCAATCATTAAGCACTTATAAAATTTTAGTAGGAATGGTGGATGAAAATTATTGGGCAGACATTGATAATTTTCCAAGTAAAACAGTTGGGTTGGGTAATTTGAGTATCAACGAAGATGGAGATTTTCAGGTTAAGTTCTTAAATGGCATTCAAGGACTGGTTTGTCAATTCATCGATGCAAGAAGTTTATGTGATGTTTTGTCATTAGAGAATGCAACTGAACTGGAGCTCATCAACATTTACGATTGCGATAGCATGGAGAGCTTGGTTTCATCTTCTTGGTTATGCTCTGCTCCACCACCATTGCCATCATATAATGGTATGTTTTCTGGTCTTAAAGAGCTTTATTGTGGTGGATGTAACAGTATGAAGAAGCTGTTCCCACTTGTGCTGCTGCCAAACCTCGTAAACCTGGAAAGGATTGGTGTTCGTGATTGTGAGAAAATGGGGGAGATAATAGGAACAACAGATGAAGAAAGCAGCACCTCCAATTCCATCACGGAATTCATTCTCCCAAAGTTAAGAACTCTGGAATTGTATGAATTACCAGAACTGAAAAGCATTTGTAGTGCAAAACTGACTTGCAATTCTCTCGAAGATATTACTGTAATCCATTGTGAGGAGCTGAAGAAGATGGCAATTTGTCTTCCGTTGCTTGAAAATGGCCAGCCATCTCCTCCCCATTCTCTTAGAAGAATGCGTATAAAACCAAAAAAATGGTGGAATACAGTAGTGGAGTGGGAGCATCCTAACGCGAAGGATGTCCTTCGTCCCTTTGTTGAGTTTCGGTAGGAGGAGACTACTCTGCCCTTAATATAATATAATATAGAATAAAGGGTAAGCATCATCTTTTATTTCTCTCTCTTTCTTCAATTGATTCTGTGCACACACCATGATAATTTATTTATGTTAATTAACATCTGATTGATTGAACTCTTTAAGCTATGAAATATTTCTTATTTATATAGTGTGCTTACAATTAACATAAATAACATTTTTCATTTTTTTTATATATTTCATTATCTTTTAAGACTATTGAATTGTCATATTTTTCAAAATGGTTATGAGCATTTTTTCCAGTTTGTTGGGCTTGGTGTTGCCCAAATAGCTTTTAGTCTTAGTTGCTTTCCAAAGTTTTAACATTACAGTTAATTGCTCCAATTCTTTTGCACATTACCTTGCTTTCCCTAAGCGTTGGCCTGGCAATACCTATCATCTTTTAGATGAAAGCTAACACTTTTTCCTCGCAACAGGAGACCTGCTGGGCATCAGACCTTGCATCCACACTTTTGAGTGGCACCGTCAACATCCCATGCGTTTTTTGCTGTTCTTCATGGAGTTCCATTGTCGGTCCTGTTTTGCCAGCATCAGTCTCCTTCACTAGCCACATGCAAATCTTTGCTTTTTATTTCATCTGGCTCAACCATTATTTGCACTCAGGATGTTTAATCTTAGGCCCTTTTTGAATTGTTCTGGCATCGTGCTAACAGCCTACTCCAAATGGTTGCTCAGTTCGATCTCAATGCTTACAATGTTTTCAGATTTACTCTTTATGGTTTTTTTTTAGTGGCAACTCAGAATCCAGAAGTAATTCTCCTTAATGTTTGAGAAAGATCCTCCAGATGGGAATGAATGGACTGGTTCGAAATCTTTTTCTCTTAAAAGGGATAGCAGATAAGCTAATGATGTTGGATTATGATGAAGTTCGATTCTGAGATCTTTTGAAAGAGAGGCATGTATATAGTGTTAATTGGACTGCAAACTCGTTGACTGATGTGTGGAGCTCGAAAATGTATGTCATGTACAAATTATATAAGAGCTCCAAAGCAGCTTAAATTATGATTATTTCTCAGTTGGTTTTAAGTTTCATTTCAATACATGCGCCAGTGCCTTTTTGCTTGTCTGCATGCGGCAAGGGCAAAGATATTATGATAAACTCTGCTCCATCACTAAACAAAGATGTCATTATGTATGATGTGCATAACATGGTCAGAGTTAGGACAGAACCAGTTGGGGAGAAAAATAGTGGAATTGAAAGACGTGTTGGTCTAAATATTTCTGATGAAGATGAGGAGCTGCGCATAGAGTGAGTGGTCGAATTGAAAAAAGAATTAATGTATTACAATGCATGTAATTTTCCAAGTATTATTCTTTATGCGGCAATCTCACTTAACAAATAAACTTTATGTTTATTCTTTGTCCTGTATAAATGAGTTTTCTCAAATAAATCGAGGTGTGTATAACTACGAGAAAACATCACAATAAATAACATCTTTTTAAAAAAATATACTTCATACAACTAATATCACATAATGAAACCAAATCTTATATTCACTTCATGATTCTTGAATTTAAATGATAGCATGCTCTTAGTTAAAGAATTTATGATCATCAATTTAGTATAAATGAGATACCATCTTCTTTTTCTTAAATTCTTTGTTTTATAGCTAAATACTTGATATCTCGATATGTTTACTTTGACTATTATTTTTATTATTCTTGACTTTATAAACAACAATTAAATTGTCACAGTATATTTTCAATAGCCTAGAAATAGAGTTTATTATTCTAAACCAAGATATGAAAGGTTTTAACCATACATATAGTAACCTCAAAACAAAAAACAAACTTAGCTTCCACAATAGAAATAATAGTTAAAAAAGTTTTTTATTTAAAAATATATTAATATAATATTTTTTTTTAAATTATTTTTGATATTAACTCATTAAAACAATTTAAAAACATTATAAAATTTTAAAAAAATAAGAAGTTTCAAATCCACGGCTCAACCTCAATATTGGGCGGGGCATTAGAATTGTAACAAACCAAATCTAAGCTATCCAATAATATGTTGCCAGGTCCACAACTAAACAACAGAGATAAAAAGGAAAGAATCCAGTGTTTCTGAGTACAACAATAACCACAACCAACCAATAAAGGAAAGATACGTAATTATTCATTCTAATGGTTTAGCTTCATAACATTTTATGTGCTTTTTTTTTTATTAGACAATTTGATTATTTTTGTCTCTTTTTATAAGAGGGGAGGAGGAATATGGTCATATGAACACTTGATTTTTAATTTTCTTTTATCTTTTTAATATTTTATATTCTAATCTTGTATTGTATATTTGCTTTACGGTAATGAACAAATTCCTGGTGTCCTTTTCTTATTTTATTTTAATAATATTTCTACATAAAGTTATAAACTTTATGCAAAAGTTTCAAACAAACCTTGTAATTGAGTCATGGATACCATTAGATTTAATAAGAATATTATTTTAAATTTTTATATTAAACATATAAATAAAACTTTGAAAAAAAAAAAATTAAGTGAAACAAATTTATAACAAGACCAAACCCAGTTGCGCAGACCTGACCTAAGAAGCCCAACGTGCATGGGCCATTAAGAAACCAAGCACAAACACGTGGGCCACTCATCCCGGGCCTCTTTATTTTTTCCAAAATTTATAAGGGGCGGATCCCTTTTTTTATAAACAAATTAGATAGATGACTCATTATTTGTTGTGGTTGACAAAACGTTATATGTTAGCTTGGAATCTTAACACCACTTTGATGGGCGAAAGATCGAGCCATAAAATATTTTCTCATAAAAAGTCATTTTCAACACATTTTCACTTAAAAATATTTAATAAGCAACCTTTCAACATAAAAAAAAACCCTCATCTATTAACTAACAAAACACAAAAAAACAACCCAAAATCACTAAATCAAATTAAGAATTTTCTTTCTTGATCCAGATTTGTTTTTTAATATAACATCGAGATTCAAAATAATCATCATCAAATTTTTCTCGTTGAACGGATCCTGTTGACACCAAGTTTAATCTTCTACGTTGATGAAATCAATGTTAATCTTAATTTTCTCTCTCGAGCCGAAATCTAATGACCCTCTCTATCTCCTCTCTAAAGCAAACATGTTTAAAGCAGGTGTGCAATTAAAAGAATTGCCGGATACAGATGAGTGGACAGAATCTCACGAGAGTTTCACTTATGCATAACCAAATTGAAGAAATTCCCTCGAGCCATTCACCAAGGTGTCCAAATCTGTCAACCTTACTGTTAAGTTGTAATTACCACTTGAGATTTATTGCAGATTCTTTTTTTTTAAGCAGTTGTTTGGGCTCAAGGTTCTTGATCTATCTTATACGAATATCGAAAAACTATCAGATTCTGTCTCTGATTTGCTGACTCTCACTTCATTATTGCTCATTGCTTGTGATAAGCTAAGACATTTACCATCATTGGAAAAGCTCAGAGCACTGAGGAGGCTGGATCTCTATCGTACTGCACTTGAAAAGATGCCTCAAGGCATGGAATGTCTCTCCAACCTGAGGTATCTTAGAATGAATGGATGTAATGAAAATGAGTTTCCTAGTGGGATATTACCAAAACTCTTGCACCTGCAAGTCTTTGAAATGGATAAACAAATACTTGCTCCGGTGACAGTTAAAGGAAAAGAAGTAGCATGCTTGAGGAAGTTGGAAACTTTGAAATGCCATTTTGATGGTAAGTCTGACTTTGTGGATTATCTCAAATATCGGACCCAATCGCCAAGAGAATACAATTTTTTTGTAGGAGAATTTGAGTATGATGATTACGATGTAAAAAGGTATTATAGATATAAAAGGGTTTGGTTGGGTAACTTGAGTATCGACAGCGATGGAGATCTTGAGGGCATTTTTCCAAATGACATTCAACAGCTGATGATTTTTTATTGTGATGCTGCAACGAGTTTATGCAATGTTTCCTCTCAAATAATAAGTGCAAAAAAACTAGAGGTCATCAACATCAAGGATTGCAGTAACATGGAGGGCTTGGTTTCATCTTCTTTGTTACGTAAAGAGATGGAGGTTTTGAGGTCAAGCCCATCTTCTGAAGGCATATTTTCTGGTCTTAAGAAGTTCTATTGCTCTGGATGTAATAGTATGAAGAAATTGTTCCCTCTTGTCTTGCTGCCATCCCTTGTAAACCTGGAAGTGATTGAAGTTAGATGGTGTGTCGAAATGGAGGAGATAATAGGAACAAGATCAGATGAAGAAAGCAGCTGCAGCAGCATCGAACCCAAACTTCCAAAGTTAAGAATTCTATATTTGACTGAATTACCAAAACTGAAAAGCATTTATAGTGCAGAACTGATCTGCGATTCTCTCCAACAAATTGGGATAACAAATTGTCAGATGCTGAAAAGGCTGGGAATTCATCTTCCGTTGCTTGAAAATGGCCAGCTATCTCACCCCCCTTCTCTTAGAGTAATGGAGATTCATCCAAAAGAATGGTGGGAGTCAGTGGTGGAGTGGGAGAATCCCAATGCTAAGGATGTCCTTCGTCCCTTTATTATTTAAATGATGACTTTGCCCTTGATGTAATATGCTAAGCATCATGTTTTTGAAAAAAGACCTTCGTTTGCAGCAGAAGATATTGTCAAGTTTTGTCTGGAGAAGAGTCCACTTATATTTCCTCGTGCCAACCAAGAAGATGAAGAAGACGAACTTTTCTATGATGAAGCTGCAATCTACTCTGTCCTTGATGAATCAAAAAGCAGATCCAGAAATATTACAAAATGTAGGTAAGAGGTCTACGTACATAATTGAATTTGTAGTGGAAAAAAGATTGAATCTAGCATAATTAAATTGATGTCGTTCTCTTAAACAGGAACGATAACCTTACAGATCCTCTGTTTCCAAGGCATGATGGCGTCAACCTCATTGAGATAGTTAATTTTGAGAAGTGTAGCTTAACTGATCAAGTTCTTGATATGTTTTCTAGAAGTCACCAATTCAAGTTTTATAAACTTTAGGGTCATTACAGGTTTATATGATCGTTAATTTCAGGATTCGTATGATTAGTCAAGATACGCATAAGCTAACCCAGATACTTACGTTAATTAAAAAAAAATGGTAGAGGAATGCCTTAGAGCACCTGAGAGACAATCAAGAGATAGGCAAGATGGCATGGAAGAAGAGGTATTCCCGATATTGAGATTTAGTTATACGCACTTTAAGGATTCAGCATTGCTTATTGTATTGTGCGTTATTTTCACGACCCGGATATAGGGTACAGTCATGTTTCTTCTATTAAATGGATTAAGTCTTTGATTATATTTGGATCATTTATTTATCTGTATTGATTTAATTTCTTTACTGTAATATTGCTCTTGGTATATTGTTGTTGAATTTTCTTAATAATCATTTGCGTTATTTAAAAGTGATGAATGATTTCTCAAAGGGGTTACATTTGGTGTCATGTTTATTTAATTTTGGGAATTGAACTTCCAATTGAGTTATTAAACGAAATAAGAATAATTAAATTACCAAATGTGTGCATTTAAAATCATTTGATTTCCCGACGCTATACTGTTTGTAGAATTCCAGCACGTTGTCCATTATTCACTTTGCTTTATTTTAATTTGCATTTAAAATTAAATTTTATTCTCTATTAAATCATTCAATATTTTCTTCTATTCTTTTAATTTGTCTCCGTGGAGAACCGATACCCCAAAGCTGTGCCACAATCATCGCATTATTCTCTGCAGGTCGCAATATTAAAAAAGTTTTTTTATTTTTCTCATTATCAAGCAGATCGTTTAAAATAATTAGATCACTTGCAAAAACTGAGGTCATGATGTGGGATTATAATGTTAATTGAACTACAAACTCATTGACTGATTTTCGGAGATTAAAAGTGTATGCCATGTACAATTATATAAGAAATTAATTTTGATTGTCTCGACAATTTTCTTTGTTTCTAATTCTTCACCTGCATTTCCCACACAATAAGTAATTAATTATTTAGTGGAATATCGTTGATGTTATTTTATATTATTCATGAAGTAAATAGTGATATATTATTAATTATTTTTAGGTTAATTTTAAAAAAAATAAACACAAAAAAAATATAAAATCCATGACCCATGAAAAATGATAAGAATATTTTTACTTGGATTTTTCTTCTTCTAAGCATATCTTTTTATTTCTTTAAAATAAATCTAAAAACATAACTAATAAAATTTCATTAATTAAACTATAAGCACTATCAAATTATTTACCCAGGAATTTGGATGATCTATAATTCCAAGTGGGCATGCTGCATTTCTTAGCTACGGGGAGCAAAAATTGAGCTAGCTTGTTTCTGGCTTTTACTTTTCTGGGTATGATTTGCTGGGCTAGTTTATAGGTATTTTGCACTAGGGTTTTTGTTCTTTCTACTAATTTATATAAATATAGGATTTATAATCTTGATGAATGAAACTAGCATTCTCGATTTCTTGGGATAGAAAGAAAGTTGGAATAACTTATATTTGGATTTTTCTTATTTCTTGCTCCAACTGCGTTGCAGCCTATGTTTTGCATCCAAAATTATTATTATTATTTGTGCTTTGTACATCCCAAAAAATAAAAAAAATCTTTAAGTTATGTAACGTCATTGTTATTGTAGGAACATTACTATTATTTAAGTATTATCGAAGTCCTAGACTTTGGTCCCAAATTACTCAATAGTGTCTACACTAATTAAACTTTATTTACATGTGATCGTATTTATAAAAGCGGTTTGTTACATGTCTGGTCTAAAGCTCGACTTATGAGCTCGGCAGATCAACGCAAATCGACAAATTCAATATAGTTTCGTTTCAAAAATTATGAATTCTCTTTAAAAAAAAAAGTTGAAACAATGTTGTTAAGGAAATTTTAATTAATAATAAAATCAATAAAATCAGGTTGAATTTATTAGTTTAAGTCAAATTTAATAAAACAAAAGATTTGAAATTTAATCAATTATAAAATAATATGTTAATGGTTAGATTAAAGTTTCTTCTTTACAAGTAACCATGAGAAAAAATTAACATGAAAAACAAATCTTAATTTTCATTTTTTTAATAACTTAGGCAGGATTGAGGTTTTTCCAAGTAATTATATCTTTGTTAGCTTAAACAAAGATACTTATTGAAAGGACAGATTAGAAATGGGAAATTTAAGAGTAATTAAAATTGTAAAAGCATGTTGAAGACCATATCTAAAATATAAGGACTAATGGAGAAAATTCTTCAAGGAAAAAGGACTACTTTCTTATGGGATTGTGGGGGAGTTTCTCGGAATTGAAATGGGCAAGGATGTAGAGAAGTGTCATCATTCCCATCGCTGTTATCGCCAACGAAGAGTCCAAATTAATCCTGGCCTGTTATGGAAAGTCGTCGGAGGGCAACTCATTTAACTAAAGGATTGTTTGGCAAAGCGTGCACTTGCATAAAGGAATGGTTAAGGCTCTCTTGAAAATTTAGAGGTCTATAATTAAAAGTAACGAGATTAGGATGTTTGCAGTAGTGGTTAGGTTTAAAATGTTTTTGTTTAAAAATATATTAAAATAATATTTTTTTAAATTTTTAAAAAAATTATTTTTGACATCAATATATCAAAATGATTTAAAAACATAAAAAAAAATAATTTTAAACAAAAAAATCAAATTTTAAAGGAACGTGATTTGCAATATGTTTCCAAACATGTTTTAGGTCAGAGTTAGATTTTGCTCCACTGAAATTTATTATTCACTTTGATTTTGTCGATTCGAGTTAAGCCGACGTTACCCGATCTTTTTTCAATCAATTTTACAAAAATAAAAAAACTTAAAAAATAAACCAAATCTCCATTTTGAATTATAAAATAAGTTATAAATTTCAAATCCAATAATGGATTTATTAAAGAGAAAAACATTTAACTGTATAAATACAATTTGAATTAAAAGTCAAATAGAGTAGCATTTTTAGCTCAAAAACTATTGTTAGAATATTTTTATTCTTAAGAATTTATGCAAAACAGTTAGAAAACTAATTCAGGGATTAAGAGCACAATTAGAAAACTAATTCAGGGATCAAATATTCTTATGAATTATAAAATTGACTATAAACTTAAAATTCTTGAATTTACAATATAAACTTCTTGAATCATAAGATAAAAACTCATATAAAATTATAATTTTATAATAAATATGAAATCTTGGATCACATAAGCTTGAGACAAGGATAATGTTTGGAGCATTTAAGACTGGACCTCCTTGACTTAAATTTTATTTTATATTTATAACAAGGAAAAGGCACCATGGGGGTTGAAACCTTTGTATGCTCGGTTGTTGGCATTTGGGACCAGGTTCTTGACCTTTGGGGTCAAGCCACTAAATGCCAAAAGCTAGTTTGGTAGCCAAAAGTCAGTGTGTTTGGTTATTTTAACCACGTTATGTATATATTTAATTAAATAAATTTAGAATTATTTATGTCGATAAATATATATAAAAATATTAATAAATCTATTTAATAAAAATAATTATTTGAACCACATTTTGTATCCATTCAATTTTTTTAACACTAAAGAATCAACAGGTAGGTGTTGTTAAAATATTTTTTAATATTGAGAAAAAATATAATTATAGATAAAAAAATCAATACTTGTATATAATAAAATACAACGAGGATTATTGCCTGTCATCCACTATGATCTAAGTCATGAGATCATAATAATCTTGTAAAAAACAAATCAAAACAAATTAATCATACAAAACAAACATGAAACATATGATGGAGATCAATCTAAAATAAACCAAATGCTTTAAAAAACATTAAAAATGAATTTTTTTTTTTTAAAAAATGTAAACAACAACATAATAAATCGACATGAGCTTTGTGGCTAAACCCACCAAACCTGTGACTTTGTAAAAAGCAAATCAGAACAAATTAATCGTACAAAACAAACACGAAACATACGATGGAGATCAATCTAAAATAAACCAAATGCTTTAAAAAACATTAAAAATGATTTATTTTAAAAAATATGTAAACGACAACATAATAAATCGACATGAGCTTTGTGGCTAAACCCATCAAACCTACAACTTTGTAAAAAGCAAATCAAAATAAATTAATCATACAAAACAAACACAAAACATATCATAGAGATCAATCTAAAATAAACCATATGCTTTAAAAAACATTAAAAATTAATTTTTTTTAATATGTAAACGACAACATAATAGATCAACATGAGCTTTGTGGCTATACCCACCAAACCTGTAACTTGAATCATGGACTTCATTGGGTTTAATAACAATGTTATTTTAATTTTTTTTCTCTAAACATATAATAAAAACTTTGAAAAAAAAAGAAAAATTAAGTGAATTTTTTATAGAAAGACCAAGCCTAAGAAGCCTAACGAGAATGAGCCATTAAAAAACCAAGCCCAAACACGCGAGCCACTCATCCCAGGCCCGTGCACCCGGGCCTCTTTATTTTTTCAAAATATGTAAGGGGAAGACCCTTTTTTTTGAAAAGAAATTAAATCTGTTGACAACTACTATCAAGCTTCTCTCATTGAACGAATCTTGTTGACATCAAGTTTAATCTTTTACCTGGCTAGAATAGGTGTCAATCTTGATTTTCTCTCTCTTAAGCTGGAATCTAGTGACTCCCTCTCTCTCTTAAATGCATAATCAAGAAAATAGAAGGACCAAAGTTAACTTTTTTCACCATCCATTCTCTCTGTTTTTTTCACTATCTTTTGATTTTATTCTCGATTACCAATCTTACTTAAATTGATACTCAATTTAATTGAGAAAGGGCGGAATTTAAAACAACCTAAGTATTGGAACGTAAAAAAAAAACAATTAGCTCATGATGTTGGATTTTAAAAGAAAATTCCGATTCCAAAAATTCCGAATCCGAGATATTTTGAAAGAGAGGAAAATAATTGATGTTCGGAGCTCTAAAGTGTATGCCATGTAAAATTATATAACAGATCATTTTTCAGTTGGTTCTAAGTTTCATTCCAGTGCATGTCAAGCAGATTATGTTGTGCATAGTTTTATATAGAAGGGTTCAGTTGTTTTGTTTTATACATTTGGTTGGTGTGTGGTCGCTTGCTGCACCCTTTCCCCTTTGGAAAATGGAAGCAGAAACTTTCAGCATTCGGGGGCCACAGAGGTTAGCTAGCTAACTTTAATTCCGTTTCCGACATTATTAAAGTTATGGAACATGATCCATCATCACTAGCCTCTCCTCATTCATGTGTTAGGTTGGAATCCTTCAACTGTTTTTGCCACAGTTCTTCGACTAGGTTCAGGAATTCATTTTACCAAAAAGGGATAGATTTTTGTATCATTCGTGGATATATAGTAAAAATTCATTTTGATGTTAAGAACATCATCGTAACAAAAACCTTAACTAGTAGGAAAAACACACAGCAAATACAACTCGACTAAAAAATTCATCAATCATGATGTTACCATGATGTTACCATGTCATAATTAATTTGAGATAAATAATATGTATGGACTTTACAAATAGGTATTATAATCTAGAATACTATAATTCTCATTAGCAATTTTTTTTGTACATATTCAAGGCTTTCTACTAGAATTCTTATTAGGTAAAACTTGTCTAGATATTCAAGGTAGTTGTGGTTTTATTTCAATGGAGTTAATATCGTTACAAAAGTAATTAGTATGTTTGGCATTAAAACATATTTTTTGGCAGTAATTATTCCAAAAAATACCATCAATTTCCCAAAAAAACCGCTCATGCCCAGTAACGCAAGAAAAGCTAATGATAAGATACTGAACATCATGAATATTTTTAGCATTAGGGTAGCCATTCCACCCATTTTATCAAGATAAACAAGATGTATTCCATCATAACTTGTTCCTGACAAGATGTAGTGGCAATAAATCTATGAGATATCATTTATAAAATGGCCTCGTTGAGTCCCATATCGCTTATAGAGCAAATTCTTATAATTGTAAAACTCATAAGAGATATAGAAGAATATACTATTCCCTTTTTTTTAAAAAAAAATTATCAGAAGATGTTGAAGCTGCATGGATTATTTGTATTGCGCCTACTATTATACTATTATCAACTAAGAAGAAAATATAGAATGGGCGTGGGATAATAATTCCATATTTATTTGAACCAATCCATATGCTCCCAGTTTAAATAAGATTCCAGCTAAAAGCATAGTACTACTGTAATGTGCTTCTCCATGAATGTCTAATAACCATGTGTGTATGTGTAAGGGTATAATCGGTGATTGATTAACTGATGTTTCAAAATTGATTGTTGGTTTATTGGAAGCATTGAAAGCGATACCTAAGGCCCCCATTAATAAAAAAAAAACAGAATTTCCTGCAGTATACAAAATAAATTTTGTAGTTAAATGCATAAGTCATTAAAAGGAGTTCTAGTAAAAATTTAAAAAAAATTAATCCATTTATAAGACTCTGTCAATTGGATTAAGGGATCGTCCTATTGAAAATAATAAGAGAATGCATAGGTCATTAGTACACATATAAATATATACACCACTAAATTACCTTATTTCCTCTGAGTGGGAAAACAAAAATCAAGAAATATGTGGATATCGGTAAACCTACAAATATTGTTAACCAAAGAAAATAATTTGTGGTAAAGACAAGATACACTTGACAAGAAAAACTCATACTAAAAAACCTAATCTATTTTTTATTTTTATTTTCAAGTAAGGGTTTTTGTCGGTAAACAAAATATCAAATGTATTCAAGTGGTTTTTTCTGGAAAGTATTAATAAGCTAGACCTATGCTTCGAGTTTTTTCATGCCATAAATAAACTTGAATACTCAGGAAATCTATTGGACAGGCGGATTCGCATCTCTTACAGCCAACACAGTCTTCTGTTCTCAGAGCAAAAGCAATTTGCTTAGCTTTACACCCGTCCCCAAGTATCATTTCTAATACATCCATGGGGCAGGTATAGACACATTGAGTACACCTTATATATGTATCATAGATTTTTACTGAATGTGATATTAGATCTATAATTTTTTTTTATTGTCATAAATTTTTAATTTAGTAAATTTTCAAATGAATCATATATTTAGACACCAGATAAATCAATGATTTATTATAATTTTTCTATTCAATTTCGGATCGACTCATGAGATAGAATCAAGATACTTTAATTTCTTATGTTTTTGTAAACATTATCAAATATGCTATGTATTATAGATGTGAATTCAAATTAATTAATATGATTAATACTACTTATTCAACAAATTCAATTAATTAATACAGATTAATTTTTTGTTACGATAAATTGACAAAACTATAGCCAGTCCAATAGCTATTTCAGCAGCTGCAATAAATATAACAAAAATTGATAAAATATTTCCTTTTAATTGTCGACTATAAAAAAAAAATTAGAAAATAATTCCTCTTTCTTGTGTTAGGTTGGAGTCCTTAAACTGTTTTTGCCACGGTTTTTCGACTAGGTTCTGGAATTCATTTTTTAAAAAAGTATAGATTTTTGTATAATTGGTGGATATATAGTAAAAATTCCAAGTGGATTTAAACTGTTTTTGAAATGGTTCTTCGAAAAACAACTCAAACCAATTAATTATTTACCCTGGAATTTGGATGATTTATAATTCCAGGTGGGCATGCTGCATTTCTTAGCCAGGTGGAGCAAAAATTGATATAGCTTGTCTCTAGCTTTTGCTTCTCTGGGTATGATTTGTTGGGCTAGTTTATAGGCCTTTTGCACTAGGGTTGTAGTCCTTCTTTCTAATTTATCAAATATGGGCTTTAGAATCTTGTTTAACGAAATTAGCGTTCTTGATTTCTTGGGGTAGAAAGAACAGAACTATTTTTAAAATTAAAATTAAAAAAATAAATAAATATGCTCAGACTTCTATCATGTATCAAGAGAGAAAAATAGTGTTTTATCTCAGTTATTTCAAAGCCTTGCATTTTTTAATTTCAGTCATTGATTGTTTTGTTTTCAATTTTATCTTCATAGATTGTGCTGACTGCTATGTAGTTTTAACTCTGATGCAGCAATTTGCTGTGTTGAACTGCGTTCTGTATTTCCTAATTAGCAGCGTGCAATAAACAGTATTTAGCTTTTTCACTAATGAGAGGCACACCAAGATATAAACCCAACTGGAACTTACAGATGCTCTATAATTTCTAAGCCATATCCATGTCATAGAGGCAAATAAGCACTCACACTTTGCAGGATTATGCCATACAATAACCACATACGCTTTTTGTTTTAAATAAAAATTTATGCTCGCAAGAACGTTGCTGACATCTCGAATCTGTACCCATAACAAAGCGTGGGAAACGAAACTAGTTGTAAAACCAAAACGAATAGGACGCTCTGCTCAGGAATCATTATTGAAATGCTAACTAGGAAAAGCAGTTTTTGAACCTTTCTAGGAGCGATCAAACTTGTGTTTCTGCCTGATCTCTCAAGCTCAAGGTGTGAACCAAGTAGGTATTCATAAGTAGAATTTCTTAAGTTAAATATAAAACGGTTGTTTCAGTACCCCTAAGCACTATTTTAATTGCTATTAATGTGCTTCGTTAAATTTTTAGGGAATGGAAGTTGGAGTGGATCAGATAATGATGGTCAATACTTTGTTTCAGTACCACTTAGAGCTCTTGAAGCTAAGCTTCAGGCTCTTACATTTTCAGGTCAGCTTTTTCAAAGTTTCAACAATGGGGTGGGCCCATACGTTAACTCAGTCAGAAATTAGCTTATAATATAATCTTTGGTAGGTAAAGTTTGTGGCTTCCTTCGTAGCAACTTCCTTCTTGTCAAACAATACAATAATCTTTGATACTGTAACATTCTCTTCCAAATCTCATCTCATTATCCCATTGATATCCCAATTTCCCTCATCAAATTTCTTAAACCTTTCTGATGATCGGTGCTTCCTTTTCTGGTTGAATCGAATCATCTGGAGCTAAACATCTTGCAACTTCCTTGTTATTTTTAAACCATATATTCTTCTCTGTTCTTGTTTTTCTTCCTGAATACTACTTGAGCAAACCAGCACTTGAAGAACAACTTGAATCCAGGTAGATTATTTATACTCCATCTTCTTCATTTTGTTTTTCACATGTAACTCTGGTTTGAATCTTTCATGTAAAACACAAGTTGTAGAAATTATAATGAGAAGCTTTGGAGTTAGGATCATCAACAGTTTTCAAAAATAAATAATTTGATCTTTCTCAGTTGTAACAATCCATGCCTTAAGGAGTTCATACTAAATTGACCCCAATTTAACCTTGAATTCATTGTTTTTTCTTCTTAGTTTCTTTGCTGTTTGTAACTTATTATTTTAGTTTCAACCTTCCTTTTCCAATTAATGTACTTCCATTAATTTTTATTCAATATTTTGACCCTTTTTATCTATAGGACAAAATGGGGAGATCAGATGATCCGTTTTGGAAGGAAGTTGAAGATATGAATGATGGAAGCATGAAGTGTAAGTTTTGTGGGCATTTATTTGCCAATGGCACTTCCATTTCGAGGATCAAATGGCATTTATCAGGAGAGAGAGGGCATGGTGTTGGCATTTGTGGTCAGGTGCCTGAAGAAGTTCAAGAAGCAGCCTTTCTAGCTATGCATGTTGGCAACAAAAGACATAAAAGCATAGCAAGTTCAAGCAATGTTGACATTTCCACCTGTCCACAAGAACAAGACAATGCAGTACTTGGTAATTTGGCACAAGGTGTTGGGCCTGAGAGAATTCATTCGCGTTTAGAAGCAGCAAGTGGCATGGAATACACTGGTGAAGCATCTTTTCAGCATGTTGACAGAAGTGTCTCTCCTTGGAGACTCAGAGTTGATGCTTATGAGAATAGAGGAGAAGCAACACCAGTAACAGATTTAGTGGATCAATTTGCTGATGGTACTTGGGTTCAGATACACTCTGCCCTTTCAAAGGAGCAGAAGCTGAATGCAATCTCTACCTATTTAATGCTGGAAGAGGAGGATGTGGAGCGTCTGCATGATGGATTTGAAACTATACCGAGAACAGAACAAATGCAGCATCTGGAGAGAGTTATCTCTTGTGAGAGGCCATCAATTAATCAAGCTGATGAGCCTCGAGGAGATTCATCCCAACCAACAGATCCATTGTGTCTTGACCATGGAAGATATTATCATCAACTCTGTGCACCTTCACTAAGCAAAGATGTCATTATGTATGATGTGCAGAACATGGTTAGAGTGAGGACAGAACCAGTAGAGGAGGAAGGTGTGGAGAATAGTGGAAGATTAGTGCAGCATGGCGCAGGAGCTAGATCTTCTAGATGTCTTAAATACAACACAAATGAGACTAGAGGAGTTCCATTACCTACTAGCTCTAAAAAGCTAGTGGGTCAAGCATTTGAAGAGAATACGAAGGTGATATGGTCTTTGTTAATGGATGATGAAGTCTCAATCATTGGCATTTACGGGATGGGGGGAGTTGGTAAAACAACAATACTGCAACATATCCATAATGAGCTTCTACGAAGACTGGACATTTGTGATAATGTTTGGTGGGTGACTGTGTCTCAAGATTTCAGCATTAATACATTGCAGAATCTTATTGCTAAACGTCTTGATCTAGAATTTTCAAGGGAAGTTGATGATCTGCATAGAGCTGCCAAATTATCAGAAGAACTAATGAAGAAAAAAAAATGGATTCTCATTTTAGATGATTTGTGGAACAATTTTGAGCTTGATGAAGTGGGAATTCCTGTCCTGTTGAAAGGATGCAAGCTAATTATGACAACTCGATCAGAAACAGTTTGTCATCAGATGGCTTGCCACCACAAAATCAAGGTGAAGCCACTTTCCGAGGGAGAAGCTTGGACTTTGTTCATGGAGAAACTTGGAGGTGGCATAACACTTTCACCAGAAGTGGAAGGAATTGCGAAAGCTATTGCAAGGGAATGTGCTGGTTTGCCATTGGGAATTATTATAGTGGCAAGAAGCTTGAGGGGAGTGAATGAGCTACATGAGTGGAGAAATACATTGAAGAAATTGAGAGCATCAGAATTTAGGGACACATAAGTATTCAAGTTATTGAGGTTTAGTTATGATCGGTTAGGTGATTTAGCACTACAACAATGTCTCTTGTATTGTGCATTATTTCCTGAAGATTATATGATTGAAAGGGAGGAGTTGATAGATTATTTGATCGACGAGGGAATAATTAAAGGAAAGAGAAGAAGGGAAGATGCATTTGATGAGGGCCACACGATGCTTAATAGACTTGAATATGTCTGCCTATTGGAAAGTGCTCAAATGGATTATGATGATAATAGATGTGTCAAGATGCATGACTTGATTAGAGACATGGCCATCCAAATACTGCTAGAGAACTCTCAATACATGGTTAAAGCAGGTGCACAATTAAAAGAGTTGCCAGATGTAGAGGAGTGGACGGAGAATCTGACGAGAGTTTCACTAATGCAAAACGAGATCGAAGAAATTCCTTCCAGCCATTCACCAATGTGTCCAAATCTGTCCACTCTATTTCTATGTGATAATAAAGGGTTGGGATTTGTTGCGGATTCATTTTTCAAGCAATTGCATAGGCTCATGGTCCTTGATCTGTCTCGCACAGGTATTAAAAATTTGCCAGACTCTGTCTCTGATTTGGTGAGTCTCACTGCATTATTGCTCAATTATTGTGAGAACTTAAGACATGTTCCATCATTAAAAAAGCTCAAGGCACTGAAGAGGTTGGATCTCTCTCATACTACGCTTGAAAAGATGCCGCAAGGAATGGAATGCCTAACCAACCTAGGGTATCTTAGAATGAACGGATGTGGTGAAAAGTGTTGGTGGGAGGAACCACTGGTGGTGGCTTTGAAACACTCAGAGGGGATAAAACACAAGGTTTTATTACAAGAACAAAAGCTTACAGAAGCAAAAATAAACACAAAAGCTTAATACACGCCCTCTCTCTCTCTTTCTAATGTTTCTCTCTAATCTCCCACACATAATAGCATAAGCTCGGCTTGCTATTTATACACGAATTCAAAACAAGAAAATTCAACCTTCAAGTGTGAAGAGGCGGCTGGTGGCTGTGGCGGCAAACAGGCAAAAGTAGTGTGGTGGCGGCAATGGCGGTGATAGTGGTGGTCGCCTTCCTTGACCTTCTAGATGGATTGAGTTTAATACAACAAATCTCCCTTTAAACTCAATCGAGGGATGTCATGCCAAGCATGAACTTCATTCGATAAATGTTTCCCTCTTCAATGACTTTGTATTTTTGCACTTTTTCTTTTGCATTCTTCTTTGTCTTATAGACCCCTTTGACACCTATTGCTTTCTTGCTTTCTGGTGGATAAGCCAGCTTCCAAGTATCATTCTTCTCAATGGCATGCATTTCTTCATCCATTGCTTCTATCTTCTCTTACGTGATAGCTTTGTTGAAGCTAAGTGGGTCATTCTCCGCAAAGAAACAAAATAGAGTTGTATCTTCGATGACTTGCGTGGCATCGTACAACTCGTCAAGATTCCTCATCCTTCTTGGTCCTTCGACGATGAGGATGTTGATGCTTGGTGTTGATGATGATGCTCCTGGTGAGTTCCTCTCGTTGAATACAGGGAATCGTACCGGACTTTGTGGTTCAGCTCTTGGCATAATCACCGGACTTTGTGGTTCAGTTCTGCACAATCGGTTCTTCGATAAGTCTTGTTGGTACTTCTTCACCTTTAAGGATCAAATCAAAGTTGATCCATCCGACCGCTTCTTCATCATCGGTCCATTCCCAAGATTTATCTTCTTCAAAGATAACATCTCTACTCATAATCACTTTCTTCGTGATGGGATTATACGGCTTGTATCCCATCCTTCTTTCACCATATCCCACAAAGATGCATCTCTCACTTTTATCATCGAGCTTTCTCCTTCTTGCATCCGGGATCTTTGCATATGCCACACAACCAAATACTTGTAGATGAGTAACACTTGGTTTGTGACCACTCCATGCTTCTTCCGGAGTGACAGATTGCGGACTTACGGTGGGCGGCGATTCGATAGATACACTTGCACATGATACGGCTTCACCCGGATTGCTTGGGCAACTTCTTTGCTTTGAGCAGACTTCTTGCCATGTCAAGAATCGTGCGATTCTTCCTTTCAGCTACACCATTCGGTTGTGGTGTATAAGCGAGGCGTTGTCGATGTCGATGCCTTGTTGTGTACAATAGGCTTCAAAATCATTTGCTTGTATATTCTCCACCTTGATCGGATCTCACGGTTCGATCATGTAGCCACTTTGCTTCTCCACAATTGCTTTAAAATCTTTAAAACAATTGAATACTTCGACTTCCTCTTCGGAAAGTATATCCACGTCTTTCTACTAAAATCATCAATAAAAGTGAGGAAGTACCTATTCTGTCCAGTCGACATAGGCGTAATTGGGCCACACACATCGTGTGTACTAACTCCAGTGGCCTCTTTGCTCTCCAGTTGACTTCTTTGGCAAAACTGGATCTGTGATGTTTGCTGAGGACACAACTCTCACAGACTTCATCTGGATGATCAATGTGAGGCATACCTTTGACCATCTTCTTGCTTGCTAGCATCTTCAAGCTCGTGAAATTCAGATGTCCAAGCCTCGGGTGCCAAAGCCATTCTTCACTTGTTGGTGATGGCACTCAAACACCTTGCTTCATCATACTTGTATGTTCAAAGGAAACATCCTATTCTTGGACATTTTCACATAGGCCATTAATCTCCAATTGTTGTCTCTAATTGTCGGATGACAATTCTTCAAGTAAAAAGTATACCCTCTCTCCAAAAGTTGACCTAAGGCGATCGGGTTCCGCTTTATGGCCGGGACATAATAAACATTGGCGATGTAGCTGGAATCGCCGTTCTTCAACTTAATTGGGATGCTGCCTTTACCTTTGAATGGAACCTTTGTGGTATCTCCAAAAGTAACTAGACCTTGCTTGGTCTCATCTAGATCACTAAATAACTCTCGGTAGCCGCACATGTGATTGCTGGCTCCAGTATCTAGATACCATATATTTTCCCTGTTTTCTCGCCAAGTTCTTGTTGGACAAGAAATGCAGCTTCTTCTCTGTCATCCTTCTCTCGCATAGTTGGCTTGCTCACGTATCTCCAACGGAGCTTTCCTTTTGCATTCGGTGCTATAGTGCCCAAATTGATTGCAACTATAACATTGGATATTCCTCTTGTCACGGTTATTGTAACCGCCTCCTCTTCCTCTAGGAGTGAATGCTTGTTGTCCTCGACCTCCTCGGTGGTGTTTCTACCACCTCTTCCTCTAAAGCTTGTATTCCAAGAACCTCTTCCTTGGAATCTCTGGAATCCTCCTCTGGATTGTTGACTTCCTCCTTGAGTGGTATATCCACTTGTTGAAGTCTCCCCTTGCTCATATCTGTCCTTGAGAGACAGACTTTGCTTGTAAGGCATGCTCGATGGCCTTATCTCCATTTCGCTTTACAATCTTCTGCTCATGAGCTTGCAAAGAACTCATAAGTTCATCCACTTGTCAACTTGTCCACTTCCTTGGACTCTTCAATGACGACAACAACAAAATCAAATTTTGGATCTAGGGATCTCAAAATTTTCTCGATAATCGAGAATCTACGATGGCTTCTCCATTTCTCCTCATCGATTGACTATCACCATAATCCTTGTGTGATAATCGAAATAGATTCCGAGGACTTCATTTGTAATAACTCAAATTCACCTCGCAAAGATTGAAGACGAATCTTCTTGATTACGTCACACCTTTGTACTTTTTCTTTGGAGAGCCTCCCATATATCATGTGATGTTTCAACTGAAGCTATGATCTCAAATGTATCTTCATCAAGACCTTGGTAGATGATGGTCTTCGCTTTGTTGTCCTTCTTTTGTTGACTTTCGGGGCTTGCTTCGTGCCTCTTGTAAAGCATCTTCTTCTTCTTTGGACTCGGTTCATCATAACCATAGTGTACAATCTCCAAACACTCTTGTGAACCAAGGAATGCCTTTAATCGATGCACCAACTATCATAGTTGTCTTTGGTCGACTTCGGAATGAGTGTATGTACATTTTCTCGTAGTCATTTTGCTCTTGGAATGACTATATCTCCTTCCTGGGAGTTGAATTTGGCTAAACGGACACTTGTAGATCGATCCGGAATGGTCGAAATAGTCGGGAACCGGTCGACTTTGTAGAAATCAGGTCCAAAAATGGGTGAACCGGTCCAAAAACCAATTACGGCGTCGGGCGGTTCATTGGGTTGAACCGGGAATATTCTGTGGAATATTCTATCGGCTCGGCTTCGGCTAAGAGCGGCTCGGCTTAGCGGCTCGGCTTGAAAAGGGAATATTCTCGGGAATATTCTTCGGCTCGGCTGGAGGCTTGGCTTGCGGCTCGGCGCGGATCGGCTTAAACGGCTTGAATATGGCGCGCGTGGACGTCACTCGTCTTCTTCCTCGCGCGCGTGGGTGCGGCGGGCTCTGATCACCGAGATCTTCGGGCGGCGCGTGTGGCTCACCCCGGTGTCCGATTGAGCTGATTTTTGCGGCGGTGAGTTCGTATGGATGAGCTCTACACGGTGGAATGATCAAAACTTGTTTTTGACAACTTTGAAAATTCGGCTATCCCGAAAATACTTCTGTTTTCGACGAACGGGGCTCGATACCAATTGTTGGTGGGAGGAACCACTGGTGGTGGCTTTGAAACACTCGGAGGGGATAAAACACAAGGTTTTATTACAAGAACAAAAGCTTACAGAAGCAAAAATAAACACAAAAGCTTAATACACGCCCTCTCTCTCTCTTTCTAATGTTTCTCTCTAATCTCCCACACATAATAGCATAAGCTCAGCTTGCTATTTATACACGAATTCAAAACAAGAAAATTCAACCTTCAAGTGTGAAGGCGGGTCTGGTGGTCATGGCGGCCGGAGGTCAAGGCCGGGCGGTTAATTGGTGGCGGCGGTGACAGCTGGTGGCTGCCTTCCTTGACCTTCTAGATGGATTGAGTTTAATACAACAAAAAGGAGTTTCCTAGTGGGATATTACCAAAACTCTCTCACCTGCAAGTCTTTGTACTAGACGAATATTATCGTCCGATAACAGTTAAAGTAAAGGAAGTAGTATCCTTGAGAAATTTGGAAACTTTGGAATGCCATTTCGAAGGTCTCTCTGACTTCGTGGAGTATCTCAGATCTCGGGATAAGACCCAATCATTAAGCACATACAGAATTTTAGTAGGAATGGTGGATGAAGATTTTTGGCATTACAGTGATTATTCTCCAAGTAAAACAGTTGGGTTGGGTAATTTGAGTATCAACAGAGATAGAGATTTTCAAGTCAAGTCCTTAAATGACATTCAAGAACTGGTTTGTGAAAGCATCGATGCAAGAAGTTTATGTGATGTTCTGTCATTAGAGAATGCACCTGAATTGGTGGTTATCCAAATTTACGATTGCGATAGCATGGAGAGCTTGGTTTCATCTTCTTGGTTCTGCTCTGCTCCACCACCATTGCCATCATATAATGGTATGTTTTCTGGTCTTAAAGAGTTTTATTGTAGTGGATGTAAGAGTATGAAGACGCTGTTCCCGCTTGTGCTGCTGCCAAACCTTGTAAACCTGGAAAGGATTGAAATGATGCTCTGTAAGAAAATGGAGGAGATAATAGGAACAACAGATGAAGAAAGTGTTGAAGTTTTGAATGAGGACAGTGTATTGATGAAATAATTGTATTATATTTTCCACACCATTACAAGTAATTGAGAGCTGTATATATACATAGAATTAGACAAGTTGTTTTAGGAAAGCTAGCTATAATTGTGGCTGTGAAGATTGTAACCGTTGTGAGCCTTGATTACAGGGCTAGTCTTACGTGATTTGATTTGAGGTAGAGGCTGTGGAGTGATCTGAGGCAGGATCGGTGGAGTGATCCTTAATACGCCCCCGCAAGATAGGGCTGCCATCAGCAAGACCAATCTTGGTTCGCAGGTGCTCAGTTCGTTGAGCAGACAAGGGCTTGGTGAGGAGATCAGCAAGCTGATCGTGGCTGTGGACATGATGAACATTGAGCAGTCCTTTCTGAGCCATATCCCGAACAAAATACAGGTCAATTTGAATGTGCTTCATCCGAGAGTGTTGGATGGGATTGAGACTTAGTTGAGTAGCACCCAGGTTGTCACAAAGCAATGTTGGTGGCGAAGTAAGGTTGAGTCCAAGTTCCTGAAATAGGGACAATAACCAGATTGTTTCAGAGGCTGCATTTGCAAGGGCTCGATATTCCGCTTCTGTGGATGATCGTGCAACAGCCCGCTGTTTTTTGGAGCTCCAGGATATCGGATTGGAGCCAAGGAAGCAAATATAAGCAGATGTTGAGCTGCGATCATCATAGTTGCCGGCCCAATCAGCATCCGTGTAGGTCATGAGGTTCAAGCGGGAATGTTTGCTAATGTGGATACCATGGTAAATGGTGTGCTTCAGATAGCGAAGAAGTTGCTTTGCCGTCCCAGTGTGTAGTGGAAGGTTTATGCATGAATTGTGATAGTTTGTTGACCGCAAATGATATGTCGGGCGTGTAAGAGAGAGATGCGAAGGCCACCAATGACACGCTCGAACTCGGTCTTTGTCCACGGAGAGGAGGTGCCATCAATAAGTTGGAGAGCTACTGTGGTGGATAAGGGAGTGGACACTTCTTTGGCACCAAGCATATTTGTGTTGCTGAGAATGTCATGTATGTATTTGTCTTTGAGACGGGAAAAGTCCGATCGTGGTTGGAATAACTTCCATGCCGAGGAAAAAATGAAGGGATCCCATGTCTTTGATAGAGAAGGCAACTCCAAGTTGATCAATGATGGAACTCACAAACACACTGTCATCACGCTTTGCCGGTGATTATCGATCATCTACATACACCAACAGAAACATGAAACAGAGGTCAGTATTGTAGATGAACAAAGAGCTATCAGCTTTGGAATTTGTAAACCCGAGTGCTAGAATTTTTGTCTTTAGAGCAGAATACCATTCTCGAGGCGCTTGCTTCAGACCATAGATTGTCTTATATAACCTGCAAACATGATTAGGTTTTGAACAATCTTTAAAACCAGGAGGTTGAAGCATATAAACAACTTCACGCAATTTCCCATGTAAAAACGCATTGTTAACATCCGGTTGACGCAAGGACCACCCTTGCATCACAGAAATTGTAAGAACAGTACGTATGGTGGCCGGTTTTACAACCGGACTGAAAGTCTCCTTGTAATCCAACCCGGGGCGATGATGAAAGCCCTTAGCAACAAGGCGTGCTTTGAATCTATCAACAGACCCATCCGGTTTGCGTTTGACCCTAAAAACCCATTTGCAGCCCACGGGGTTGCAGTGAGTGGGTGGTGGAACCAAGTCCCACGTATGATGGCACATGAGAACTGTTAACTCATTAGACATGGCACTGCGCCATTTCGGGTCACGGATTGCTTGACTCACACAAGTGGGTTCAATGGCAGGTGGAATTGGGTGTTTGGAAACAGAATGGAGTTGCTTGGGCTTATAGATGTTGTTCATAGATCGTGTGATCATGGAATGGGTGTGAGATGTGTTGTCGGTGGATTGATGAGCTATGGGTGCAGGGAGAGAAGGAGATTGATTGGGTGATGTTTGAGGCTGGGAGAGAACAGGGGGCAGTACAGGGGAACATGTGACGAGAGAGGAGTTCTGAAAATTAGGTAAACTAGAGGATGAGAAATTAGGGGAAATACCTGAAGGTGATGAGGAAGCAGGTGTTCCGTCCATTCGCACTGGTGGTGGTTGCGGCATGAGCGGCGACTCGATGGGGCGTGGCAGTAAGGCAGATGAGTGAACAGGCGTGGCTGCAGGGAAGAAGGAGATGGTCGTTTGGGTTTCATGGAAAAGAACATGCCGTGAAAGATAAATCCTCTTGGTTTGTAAGTCCATGCACCGATATGCACTCTCGGTTTGGGAGTATCCCAAGAAAACACATGGACATGCTTTGGGTTGGAGTTTATGAGTATTGTAGGGTCGGGTTAGGGGAAAACATAGACAACCAAATTTTTTTAATTTGAGATAATTTGGTGATTGGTTAAATAGACTTTCAAAAGGAGATTTATGACGTAAAAGGGTGGTTGGTTGACGATTTATGAGATAAACTATGGTTTGAAAGGCGTAAGGCCAATATGAGAGTGGCAAGTCAGCATCTTTGAGAAGTGTGAGTCCTGTTTCAACTATATGACGGTGACGTCGCTCGGCAACCCCATTTTGTTGGGGGGTGTGAGGAGCGGTGGTGTAGTGGCTAATTCCATGAATGGAAAAATAATTTTTAAGGGCCACAAACTCACCACCGTTGTCCGAGTAAATAGACTGTATTTTGCCTTGGAACTTTGTTTCAACAAGATGTTTAAATTGAGGAAAGATGGTACTAACACTGGACTTGGCAACCATGGGATAAAACCACATATATTTGGTAAATTGATCAACCAGAATTAAGTAGTAGCGTGACCCATCAAGACCAATAGTATTGGAGGGGCCCCAAACATCTGTGTAAATAAGATCAAGAGGTGCATGACTTTGGAGACTTGCGGAATGAAACGGTTGTTGATGGGCTTTATTGATAGAACAGGGAAGTACAAAGTGTTGACCCTTGAGTGTCTTTTTTAATTGGAAGAGAGAAAGAACGAACAAGAGAGGTTACAATTTTATGGGAGGGATGTCCAAGTCGCTTGTGCCACCCATCAATTGTCGTTCGCTCATGCACATTTGCTAAAATTTTAGAGGAAGAGTCCACCAGTGAGTCCGGAAACGGGTACACACCGTTTTCACATGCACCTTTGAGAAGTATCGCCCCTGTGATCTGATCCTTGACAAGAAAGTAAAGAGGGTGAAATTCAACAAAAACATTATTTTGAGTAGTAAAGTGATGGACAGAAATTAAATTCTTCGAATGCTTGGGAACACAAAGTGTATCTTTTAAGTGAAAAGTACGAGTGGGGGAATGAAAAACCAAAGAGCCAATGTGTGAGACACGCAAACTGAACCATCACCGATAACAACTTCATCGGTGCCATCATATTCTGAGTGGACTGACAAATTTGACAAATCACCTGTAATATTGTGAGAAGCAGCGGAATCAATTAACCATTTGTTGTCCTTTGGATGAGAGGTAGAGACACAGTTGGCAGTGGGCTCCGAAAAATGGACTTTCGGACATTGTTTGGCGACATGGCCAAGCTGGTCACAGAGCTGACATTTGGGCTGATAACGTCGTGGACCCATAGACTTCCATCCATTAGAGGGTGGCTTTCTGATTGGTGGCACATTTGGAGTCCTAGGGCTAGTATATTTGTTGAATCCACGAGAGCCATGGTGACCATGTGAGGGAGCCATACTCTGCCGATGCCCACCAGAGCGACTAGAAAAATTAGCCGTTGCCACCGGGTGTTGAGTGCGGTTTCAAGACGACGGAGATACGCCTCATGGGCGACAAGCAAATCATGAAGCTCCTCAAAAGTGAGAGATTTCTCACGAGCACGGATCGGGGCAGCAATCTCACGGAAATCAGGTCCCAAGCCATTGAGGATGTAGAGAGTGAGATCATCAGCAGAAATGGGATGATCAATTAGGGCAATCTCATCTGCAAGAGTCTTAACAATATGAAGGTATTCTGAACTGTTTTATTTTCCCGTTTAATCGGCGTAAGCTCCTCTTTGAGTGAAGAGCTCCGGTGCGCGATTTGCGGCATACATAGTATGCGGTTTGTGCCATGCCTCCTTGTGATGTTTTGGCAGTTGAGATGAAGGGGGTTATTGTGGGGGTGGTAGAAGCCAAAATGGCGCTAAGGATGAGTTTATCTCGCCGGACCCAATGAGATTTGTGAGAAGAGAATGTAGAGGTGTTGTTTGCCAAGGGGCATGGATGATCACCGATAACTGAAATCAAGGAGATCGTAGCCAATAAGTAGAGCCTCAAACGTGCGCGCCATTGGGGAAAGGTGGAAGGAGTGAGCTTTTCATTGATCTGGGCGAGGAGATATTGAAAGCAATCAAGGGAGTCTCAATTGGAGATGTTGGTGTGGAAACGGGGTAGTGGGTAGTAAGGATCGGGTTCTCGTTAGAGGGTGACGCTCCTGATACCATGTTGAAGTTTTGAATGAGGACAGTGTATTGATGAAATAATTGTATTATATTTTCCACACCATTACAAGTAATTGAGAGCTGTATATATACATAGAATTAGACAAGTTGTTTTAGGAAAGCTAGCTATAATTGTGGCTGTGAAGATTGTAACCGTTGTGAGCCTTGATTCTGGGCTAGTCTTCTGTGATTTGATTTGAGGTAGAGGCTGTGGAGTGATCTGAGGCAGGATCGGTGGAGTGATCCTTAATAGAAAGCACCACCTCCAATTCCATCACGGGATTCATTCTCCCAAAGTTAAGAACTTGAGACTGAGATATTTACCAGAACTTAAAAGCATTTGTAGTGCAAAACGGATTTGCAATTCTCTTGAAGATATTACTGTAACATTTTCTGAGAAGCTGAAGAGGATGCCAATTTGTCTTCCGTTGCTTGAAAATGGCCAGCCATCTCCTCCCCTTTCTCTAAGAATAATGTATATAGAACCAAAAGAATGGTGGGAGACAGTAGTGGAGTGGGAGCATCCTAACGCAAAGGATGTCCTTCGTCCCTTTGTAAAGTTTGGGTTAGTTTGAGGAGCCATCTCATCCTTTCGTTAATCCTTTCGTTGTAAGAATACTAATTGATTGTAACCTTAAATTTGCTCATATTCAATAATATATCATTCTTTCAATCATTTTAGTAAAAAATCTTGTGCAAAACGTAATTATTTTCTATATGAATGTTGAAAATAGTCCTTTAAATAAACAAGGATATTCTTATTAATTAATATTGAAATTACTTGCATGATGCTTTTGGATTAAAGAAGCTCAATGGGTGGATTTGGGTCCGTTTAAAATGGTATTGCCAATTCCATATTTCAAAGAAAAATCGAAGCCTAGCATGAATCCCTAGCATGAATCCATAGAAAGAGCGTTTATTAATATGAAATATTTCTTTTTTATATAGTTTGCTTACAATTACATAAATAACATTTTTCATTTTTTTCATTTCATTATCTTTTTAAGACTATTGAATTGTCATATATATTTTTTTTAACTCGATAGATAAATAATTATAATTTGAAGTTTGATTAATATTATATTTACATCTTATCGAGTTTCTTCAAGATGAAAATCCAAAAAATAATAAAATACTATATTGATTTATCATTAAAGTAACCTAATAAAATAATAGATATATTCACTATTATAAATCATCTTATATCATTAACTAGCAATAAATTATTTTTAAAAAATATATAATACAGATTAAAAATAAAAATAAAAAAGAGAGAGAAAACACATTCTTGAATTTTGGTCAATCCAAACAAACATCGTAAACATGTCAAAAGTAATCTTCTACCTCAGTGAATTTCAGTACAACTACTGCACACAAGATGTAGCACTCTTCCCCTTTCCAACCTTGCTTAATTCATCAAAAGCTAATTCCTGTCTATCAACTCGATTTGGAAAAATAACTAAAAAACTCTGTTCAATGAGTTCTATGAAGTAGTAGAACGTGTATGCACTAAGGAGATCAAATGAGGAAGGCTAAGATTCTCTATTAAATGCCTCTGAGAGAGTATGAACTGAACATTTATTTTTTGGATGAGTTTTGGTTTCTAAACCTGAAATTGCCATCATAAGCACTAGTCAGAGAAGTTAGGATGAGCTTTTCTTGTCATTATATCATATTTTTCTGCCAGGATAATGCTCTCTATATTCTCTGCTACTATTGCTTATAATCTTGTTGCCTATGGTATCTTTTCCAACTTGTTTGAGGAATGCTTTCTAATTCTGTTTCTTGGATTGTAAATTTGTTGTCCACCTGCACAGTTAAACAGAGTTAACCTAGTAATCCAGAAGTTATTGGTGACAGATGATCTGGATCCTTTTCGAGAAAAAGTGAGTTCAACTTTTACATTTTGTTTACATTATTTTGTTGCTCTCAATCAAGAAGTTTACTAGACTTATTACTCTGTAAATTTGCTTTCTGAGTGCTGAGCATTTTATACGACCATGTGATTGGGGAGATTTGATTCTCATATAATTGTTGTCAGCTTATCTGTGAGCCAAGAAGTATTATTGAATAGAAATGCTTTCATTCTTTACTGTTAGCTTGAAAGTGAATTGAACATTTATTAGCTGAGTTTTCTTCATTTTTAAGAGGCCGTTTGTTTGCATGGTTGCTTCTGCGTTTGAAGCAACCACAGCAAAACAAATATTTAGTTATGTAAAAAACACAATTTATTTTTGGTGGGCCCCATGATAATTAATGTTTGCAGCACGATTTTGGCGAAGCAGCTCCTGGCTGCTTTTCTTCACTCCGTGTTTCAGTGAATTGCACTATTCGTGTGAACAATTTTTTTTCAGTATGTTTATTTTTTGTATATTTTAAAAAAAAAACTAGTTTAGAGTGAATTAAATTCACTCGCACTGTTATGTGAACAATATTTTTTTTCCCAAAAAACTAGTGTAGAGTGAATTAAATTCACTCGCACTGTAATATCAAATCAATTTTATTCCTGATAATATTTTATCTAATTTTATTGTACGCTCAAAAAATTATGGAAAGTGTAATTCTTGTTGGATGAATTTTGTACGTAATGCAATTGTAGATGGTTTAATGGAATAATAAAAAATATTTTATATAAAGTATTATTTATTTCATGATGTAATAACAATAGTTAAATCTACAATATTTAAATTAAAAACCATCAATATTTATATATATTTTTTAAAATTATTTTATAACCTCAATTTCAAAAGCATTGTTAACTAAACACATTAAACTACTTTTTGTTCAACCTCAATTTCAACCACAGTTTTAACCAAACACCTATTTTTTCATACCAACCTCAACTAAAAGTACTTTTTATAAAATAATTTTTTTCATACCACAATCACAACAACTACCGCATTACCAAACACACTCTTAATTTACGAAGCATTTCATTATTCTTTTTCTGACTTTATTAAATTTTTTCAAGATAATTTATCAGATAATTTTAGCCGGAGTCCTTACATATGTATGCAGGTTAGAATTCATTCCCATCGATAAGATGGAGTAGTATGAACAATTTTTATTTTTTTTGGTTTCTACTTACGATTTTTTTCATGATTAAGACCGATTTATTTTCACTTTCTAGTATACCATTGTTATTAGTTTGTGGTGTGGCATATAATTTTTTTAGATCAGTGTTACTTCAATGGTGGCGTCTAAGTATACCTTCTGCCATAATATTTAATAATCTCAAAATCTCCAAGCTAGCTTTTGCACCCTTCTCATTTTGATAATACCTAGCTTTTAAGATTTTTAAGATTTTTATTTTATTTTTGACATCAAAAGGATCCTAAATTCAAAATGGTTGTGAGCATTTTACCAATCTGTTGGAGGTGATGTTGGTGGGCTTGGGCTAGGAGAAGGGTTATTTTTACTCTTGGGCTATTGGCGAGGCTTGAGACTGCTACCTTTTCTTTTCGTTCCCGCGCTGCCCCTCCCTCTCCAAAAAGTCGCTCAAAATACAGAATTACGAAATCTCAGCTATTGCTTGGAATTGAATGCATGAGTTGAAACCGTCGGAGAACACCAGGCTAAGCTCCAAACACATCGCCACCGGCATGCTCTCCAGCATAATTCACGTTCCCTTTTCAACCATCGAACACCCCACAGCCTCCTCCTCTGGTTCTTGTCGAGAAAGTATATGGAGCCTTAACAAATAAAGGTTCTCTCTGTTGATAATTGGGTTTGGGTCTCAAGTGTTTGTGAGAGTACAAGAACTTGGATGTTAAAAAATTGGTCGTGATTACTTGTCAGGAGTTCTGGCAGTTGATAGTAATAGATCAAACTTATACCTTATTCAGATAAATTGCTAAAGATCGTAGCATGATTAGTTAAGAGGAAGACAATTTTAGCCATTTCGTCGACAATCACGGGGAAGGCTTTGCCAAATACTTCATTTCATGGATTCTGAGTTTTTAGCTATCAAATGGCTTTCAAAACAGTTTTCTAAATTTGACATTCTATTTGTGTACTCTAATTTGTCTCCAATATCTCTTATCAAATGGGTTCTGATTTTAGATGGTATGAGCGAGACTTTTGGCATACAAAAGCTGGAGTTCCTGTCCAAGTTAAGGGATGCAAGCTGATTCTTACAAACCGATCAGAACAGATTTGTCTATGGATGAAGTTTCCTATTTACTTTGCAACAACCCTTAGCATTGACAGGGGAGGAGTGAGAGGCATCATTCTTAGCTTAGTCCTTGCCGCTCTTGAAGCTAAGCTCTAGCTAGGTTCTTGAATAAAAAACTTTAGAGTTACCCTCATGTTTCTTTGAATAAAATCGTTCAGACATAATACAATAATTAATTATATAGTCTAGATATAATCTTTTGCAATATAGTCTAGATATAATCTTTTGCAAGTGAAAGTTGTTGGTTCCTTCCTAGCAACTTCCTTCTTATGAAACAACACAATAGGTAGTTAATTAAGTATTATTGAGCTGTCCATCGTTCTCGTCCAAACAGCTTTCTATTGAAAAGCTACTTTGTATGCTCTTTGCATGTTATCATGGTCGGCAAATGATTTACGAATTTCCTTTTTCTTCTGTTTTCTTTTACGAATAATTCACTCAAGGAGAGATTGCTTATAGAAAGAACTCCCTTTTGTTCATCAGAATAAACAAAAGGGGATTAATTTGGGATATATGCATTACAAAGATGCGGAGCCTTGTCCCTTCATATAAACTCTCATATATAGAAATCATCGGATGAGGAAATAGATCGAAACATAGCTAATTTATAGTATATTAAAGTAATATAGTTTTAGAAGATGGAAATATTATGAGAACCCACTAATTATATGTATGCAAAAAAACAATCAATTTTGAATAAACTTGCAAAACCAGGTGTTTGCTTTGGCTTAAGGAAGTGCCTTCTGATTTTTAGCTCCAAATTAAAAGAGAGGTGTGCATATATATAAGAAACTTCACAGATTAAATTGACCAAAAACTCTAATTGTTGTCATGATTAATTGCATGTAGAAAAATCCTGACAATAATTTATTTTTTTTTGTTTTTATTATTTATGTTTTGGTTCTTTAGTAATAAGGGTATGATCGAGGACCACACAACCCATTTCACTGATCACAAATTCAAGAGCAAGGAACAGTACAAGCAATGGAGAAGGAGAAACAGACGACCATACAAATAAGAGTCGGCAGGCCGCATGTATTGGGGCAGCCACCTCTCTGTTTATAAAAAGCTTTTTGCTCAGATGATTTTTGTGTTATACCTCTTTTCTTTTTATTATTATTATTTCAGAAAACTATCCCGAACTGGAAAATAAAATGGAGTTGCTCGCCTCGCAACATTTGATCCTCGTAGGGCTTGATCACCTGTTTGAAAGTATAATTAAAATTATTTTTTAAAATATTTTTATTTAAAAATATATAAAAATAATATTTTTTTTATTTTTTAAATATTATTTTTTATATAATTAACATTTGATTCATTATTTGTTGTGGTTGATAATGCGTTATCTGTTAGCTCAGAATCCTACCACCATTTTGGTGGGCGGAAGATCAAGCTACAAAATGTTTTCTCCTAAAAAGTCAATTTCAACACATTTCCACTTAAAAATATTTAATAAGCACCCTTACAACATAAAAAAAAACTCATCTATCTACAAAAAAACACAAAACAATCCAAAAATACCAAATTAAACAAAGTAAGAATTTTCTTTCTTGATCTAGATCTGTTTTTCAGGCAACATCGGGACTCACAATAACCACTATCAAGCTTCTCTCATCAAACGGATCCCGTCGACAATTTAGTGACTCCTTTTCTCTTTTCTTTAACACAAGGACTGAAAAATAAGAAAAATAAAGTTTCATACCAGAAGTGAATTTCAAAAATCTATAGGGACCAGGAATGTATAATCAAAAGTAAAAAAATCAAAGTTAACTTTTTTCCCCATCCATTCTCTCTCTCTCTCTCTCTTTTTTTTTTTTAAAAAAAAATTTGGAAAGGCAAATATACCTTAGTCCATGAAAATTAAAAATGACTAAAATATTACTCTAATGATTATTTTTTAAAGTATATTTTATTTAGAATTTATTTTTAATATTAGCACATTAAAATTAAAACGATATAAAAATACTAAAAAAAAATTAATTTAAAACAAAATATTTTAAAGTTTTATAAAAAACAAGGTTTGACTGCCAAAATCAAACCATGAGTCCTATGTGTTTAGATGGGAGGTAAATTATACCTTTTTTTTTAGTTAAAAGCATGTGTTTTAGCTTTTAGAGATATAGTTTGTGCTTAAAAAATATAATACTTTAAGATAAAAAACATAACACCTCAAAACCATACCGGTGCTTGGCAATCAATTCCTGGATCAAGACGATAAGGTCCAGCCAGAGGTAAAACCTGATGCAGCTACCGACTTAAATATTTTCATTTAAGGAAGTGCAGCGTTGTGTCCCGAGAGAGGCCACCAGGCAAATACTAAGATCATTTTTTATTTTATATTGTAAATGTAATTTTTAAAAAGGTTAATTTTTTTATTTTAAATTAATTTTTTTATTTTAAATTATTTTAATGTGCTAATATCTAAAATAAATTTTAATAATAAAAAAATTATATATATATATATATATTTTTTTTTTAAATAAAAAATACTTTAATAATCAACTATGATCTTGATTTCAAACTAGCAGTGCCCTGTACCAAACTATATTATCAACAAGATTTTCCTCGTATGAATTAAAGCATTCTGCGCTTGAAAACATGTTTCTTCTTAAATTATTATTTCCATGTGTTTTTTAAAATCTGAATATTTGAGAATTGGTGGGGTTGATTTTGTTAGCTTGAAAATATATGCTTTCGTCTTTGCTTTCCATTTTATTTATTTTTTGGTTGCTTTTGTATGCTTTCCTCTGTTGCTAATATCCACCTCAGCAAGTAGCATCACTCTGTTATAAACCCCTTGTGTATATTGGTAAAATAGAAAAATATTCACTATAATTTGTCTCCCAAAAATTTCATGGTTAAGTAAAATCACTCTGCTCTAATATACACGCTCAAAGGCAGAAGTATAAGAACTACCAAATACACCATGCGAATATTGGTAATGGTTTTGACTCAAATCCTTTAATTTCTTTTTATCCCAATTAGTAATTGCTACGTAATTAGATTTGGAGCTTCACTCTCATTTGCACACTTAATCTAGCATTGTCAGAACTGGTTTATCTTTAAAGTCACAATGTGTTTTTTAAATATTTTGATTTTTTTTAAAATAATTTTTTAATATTTTTAAATTATTTTGATATTCTGATATAAAAAAATAAAAAATAAAAAATTATTATTTTAATATATTTTTAAATAAAAAATATTTTTTAAAAAAATTCACAGCATGCAGAAATATGCTATTCTTTTTAGAAAATTTCATGTGTTTACATTTTCTTGGCAGCTTCTTCCAAGTTTCAACATTGGGGCCGGTCTACACGTTAACTTTATATATCTTATTATATAATATATTGTTTGAGCCGGAGTTGTGGTGATTTTTTTATTAAAAAAACAATTATATTAAAATATAAATCACTCCTTTAAAAATTAAAAATATATATTTTATATAAAAATCAAAATCACCTTCAAATCAAACATTTTTAATATTTAATATTTGATAGATAAGCATGGGTTGCTTCCTGGCAGGGACGGAAGTAAAGGGGGCAAGCAGGGCCGGCCCCCCTCTCAGGACATTTTAATTTTTAAATAGAAGGTGTCATATTATGGGTCTTATTACAGTAATTAATTATTACTTTACTTTTGATTTTTTAATTCACTCTTGAACTACATGAAAAAGATTTCCTGAACTACATGAAAAAGATTTTCTAATTCACTCTTGAACTACGTGGAAAAAAAAATGAAGGCATTACTTTAAAAAATAAAAAATAGAGCCATTAATTTATTCAGGCTGCAGCCGAACAAATAAAAAAAAATAAAAACATAAATTATAAGTGAAATTTTTTAATAAAAAAATTAAACAGAGTTATCAATTAATTTATTTTTTATCAAACAAAATAAAGTAATTTAAATTTAAAATTTATTTTGTTTTGTTTTGAGATATTTGTTAATAATTTGATAAGGTTTTTTTTTTATAATTCTACTATTTTTTTTTCTCAAATCTGCTAGTTCTACCAATTGTTTTTTGAATTTTTATTATAGTGATTTTTTTCTAATTAATTAGATATATTTTATTGGTTTGTTTTTATTATGCTTGAATCTTTTTTTATGTTTTGTTTTTAGCAGAGCCACCAAAATTATCAATTTTTTCTTACGATATATGTTTTGATTTTAGGTTAAACGATAAATAAACTAAGAAGAATTGATTCCTTATTATTTTTTGCTTTATTTCAAAGTTTATCAAACATAAATAATGCTTCGTTTTACCTAATATTTCTTATATACTTTGTATGTTTATATTTGATAGGTATAAAGACCAACAACATTAAAGTGATGGATATATTATGAAAATGAAATTAACTTCATTACTTTGATTTAATTTGATATTGCTCTAAACATTTTACCTTATACAAAAGTCATCATATACTTGCAGTAAATTGTTTGAATAAAATTAAATTATATAGGTTTTGTTTTACAACTCATGTACAATAAATTAAAATAAATATTATATCTTGTTATATTAATTTTAGCCTCTCCTAACAAATAATCCTAGCTCCGCCCCTGCTTCCTCGCGATGTCCTTCCTATCAAGCAATACGTTAATTAATTATTATTTGAGCTGATTATTTTATTATTAATTTTATCTTTATAGATTATGTTCAAGGTAATTTGGTAATTTAAGGTTGAGGTTGATAATTTATTTTAATTATTAAAAAAAAAGCTTGAACGATTAAGTTAAGTTGATATTTGATTTGATAAAATTTTATTCAATTTAATTCATTAAAAATAATTGAAACTTTGAACATCATTAAAAATTTTATTCAATTTAATTCATTAAAAATAATTGAAACTTTGAACATCATTAAAAATTTTATTCAATTTAATGCAGAAATATGCTATTCTTTCTCATATTCATGTGTTTACATTTTCTTGGCAGCTTCTTCAAAGTGTCGACACACGTTAACTTTCTATATCTTATAATGTAATATGTTTGGGTTGCTTCCTGGCAACTTCCTTCCTTCCTATCAAAAAATACGTTAATTAATTATTGTTGAGGCGACCTTACTAATTAATTATTTATTCAATACGTTTTTCTTTTTGGATTCGAGAAAACCTATTCTAAAAAATGTATTTTATAGATTTAGATAAGCAAATAAAATCCTAAGTATCTCAGATTATTATAATAAATGTACGCCCTGACTCATCTCATTATACAATTCCCTATTTTCCTTTCCCCATCTCATGATCAGTGCGAACTAGAATATTTATGTATCCTGCAACTTTATTATTTCTCTAAACCATATATTAATTCTTCTCTGATCTGTGATTTCTCTTCTTCTTTTTTTGGCTGAATCCTGCTCAAGCAAACCAGCTAGCACTTGAAGAACATTTTGAATCCAGGTAAATTAATTGTACTTCATCTTGTCTGAATCTTTAAAGAAATCCATGATAAATAAATCGATCTTTTTCTCGGATTTCATAATCCATGCCTTGTGGTGTTCATACTAAATTAACCCTAAACCTTGAATTCATTGTTTTCATCTTTTCAAGATTCTTTGCTGTTTTTAACTCTCTTTTCCAATTAATGGGTAACTTTTTTTATTCAATATTTTTCAACTTTTTTTTCTTACAATGATTCAAGAATTAACTTGATCGGTAATTACCTTTCATTAAACAAAATAAGAATATTTAAAATATCAAATGTGTTCAAGGGATTCCGACTATCCATCTGCTGTTTGTATAATTTAAGCACTTTTTTCATTAGTCACTTTTATTAAATCATTTAATATTTGCTTTTATTCTTTTAATTTGCTTCAATGTGGAATCGACACTCCAGAGAATGTGAGATTATTTTCTTAAGCCTTTCTGCCCTCTCTCTAGTAAACTAAAAAAGGGCAACGGGACTGCCAAGATTGTTATGCCCGCAGTCAAAACATAATTTTTTTTTGTACTCAGAATTATGTTTGAGTGCATTTGAAAATCTGTTTATTTTAAAACAATATTAAATTAATATTTTTTGATATATTAATATTAAAAAATATATATATATGCTTTTCTTTCTTAGATTCACCCTTTTCTTTTCCAATTAATGGGACTGCCATTAATATATGCTTTTCACCATTTATTTGTTTTTCTTTTATTTTGACTTACGTAGCGTGTGTACCCAGTAATCCACTCATATATATATATATATATATATTTTCTTTGCTATGTGCTTTCTCTTCTTTTTTCACCTCAGTATGTACTAATCATCTTGTACTTGTGGTCAGATGAAAGGGTTCCCACCATCTTCTATGGAAGACTGGACACAGGTCGATCTTCAATCACTACTTCTCTCGTACGTCATTCTTAAGCATATTTTATCAGAAGATGATTGCTTGCAATTTAGTTATTCTTCAGTTTATCCTATTATTCCCAAAAAACAATATAATGTCGTCACTGTCCATGGAAGCAGGCCGGCACCGGAGGTTCCAGTCAACCAAAGCTCCATATCATGCAATGATCAAGGTGGACAGAACAATGTGATCAACGATAGTATTCAACAAACAACTCAGTTTCCAACTTCATTTCCTGAAACCATGGTGAGTACTCATGCTTACTCCAATTTGCTACAATGTCCATTGAATTGGCAAGTGTTTGTATTATACAAAAAGATTTATCTACTTGTTTATTGTTTAACAAACAGACAACAATGGGAGGTTTGGATGGAACATCATCATCATGGAGCAACCAAAATGAACCAAATTGGCCTCAAAATGAACCAAATCAGCTGGGACATGACTATATGACACCGAACGCAACCACTTCACAACATGGTGGCTTCATTCAACCTGAACCTTCTTTTCCTCCTCTCCGGTATCCAATTTTTCATATTTAGTTTTTTCTGTTAAAAAAAAATTATTTTTTCAATTAGGAAAGCAACATCATAGCTTGGACATGAACCCAGCAAGATAATCATAAGTTTGTAATGCTTCATATTGCTTGCGCATGATTTTGGATTCAGGAGTCCATTTCTTTCTAATCAAGGACAAGACGATCAAGCTGCTGTAATTCCTAACATAGACAATATGCAACAAGAGAACTTCTTGCCTCGGCACTTTGGCAACTGCACTAGGTACTGATTGACTTCTAGCTGTTGTGTTTTAACACACTACGTATTAATACCCTTTTGATAATTAGATACTACCAATTATCGAAAGGTTTTATAATATGATCACTTCATTTTTATACAGGTCACATATGGATAACCTCCAAGTCCGAGGATTGCAAAATCAAACAGCTAGGCCAAATGCCTCAAATCCTGGCCTTGGCACTTCCCTGCAAAGTCAAAATAGGGGTTTAAATACTCAACAAGTAAGAAGTATAACTGAATTATCGTCGTCTTTCCCCCCCCTTTGACTGTGCTCTAAACTAACTATCAATTTTAATAGCAAAATAAGGGTAACTCGATCCGTTAATTTTTATTCCATATTTTGACCCATTTTTATTCTATATTTTGTTAACTTTGAGTAGGGTTTCTGCAGAATTCAATATATCTTCTTATTGGAGAAACAGGGGATATATACACAACAATGTACAGCCTTCCTAGTTGTATTTGGAAAGGAAACAATTACGATCCCATGACAATCGGGATTTACATAATTAGAAGATAAACGTGACTATTACAACTATAATTTCCTATTGTCTCTCGGTTTGTACAGCTCATGCCAATACTCCTCCTCAAGTTGGTGTAGAAATGTCTTTGATACCCAGCTTGTCAAGTGAGCTGTGAAAGTTTTTGTTTGAGATGGCTTTTGTAAGCATGTCCGCAAATTGGTCCTCTGATCTGACGAACGGAAAGCGAATTACCTTTTCTTCAAGATTCTGTTTAATAAAATGCCGGTCTATCTCAATATGCTTTGTTCTGTCATGTTGGATTGGGTTCTGAGATATTTCTATCGCGGCTTTATTATCACAATATAAATTCATTTCTGAATTGGGTGCAAAGCCAATTTCTGAGAGTAGGCGTCTGAGCCACAAAAGCTCGCAAAGCCCCTTTGCCATATCTCTAAACTCGGCTTCCGCACTTGATAGAGCTACCACCTTTTGTTTCTTACTCCTCCACGTAACCAAGTTGCCTCCGACGAATGTGAAGTATCCTGATGTGGATTTTCTGTCGACCAAGTTTCCTGCCCAGTCTGCATCTATATAGCCTTCAACATCTAAGTGATCATTCTTAGAGAACATAATCCCCTTTCCCGGAGCTGATTTCAAGTATCGAAGAATTCGAACAACCACATCCATGTGATCTTTACTAGGGCAATGCATAAATTGATCGACCACGCTCACCGCATATGAAATATCCGGACGAGTATGAGATAAATAAATTAGCTTACCCACCAGTCGTTGATACCTCTCTTTGTCGGTTGGGGTTTGATCAGGATACTCCCCAAGTTTTTGATTCTGAATTGTTGGAGTATTCGCCGGCTTGCAGTCGAGCATTCCAACTTCGGCCAGTAGATCAAGTACATACTTTCGTTGTGATAGAAAGATGCCTTGTTTTGATCTACCCACTTCTATTCCAAGAAAATATTTGAGTCCACCCAAGTTCTTCATTTCAAATTCCATGGCCAAATGTTTCTCCAGTCTATAGATTTCTTCGAATCATCTCCTGTGATTATCATGTCATCGACATAGATTATCAAGGCAGTTATTTTCTCTTGTCGTCGTTTTAGGAAGAGAGTATGATCTGAGTTGCTTTGTTGGAAACCATACTTTCTCATAGCCATGCTAAAGCGACCAAACCATGCACGCGGTGATTGTTTCGATCCATACAATGCCCTTTGTAATCTGCAGACAATTCCTGTGGAGGATGACATAGAGCCTGGTGGGATATCCATATATACTTCTTCCTTAAGATCTCCGTGAAGAAAGGCGTTCTTCACGTCAAATTGGTGTAGGGGCCAATCTAGATTTGCAGCCACGGATAACAGCACCCTCACGGTGTTTAGCTTCGCTACCGGAGAAAATGTCTCCTGATAGTCTATGCCGTATGTCTGAGTATATCCCTTAGCCACTAACCTTGCCTTGTATCGTTCAATGGATCCATCTGCTTTGTGTTTAATTGAGAATACCCACTTACACCCCACTGTTTTTTTCCAGCCGGCAGTGGGACAAGATCCCAAGTTCTATTTCGATTCAAAGCTTCCATTTCCTTTTGTATTGCTACTGACCATTTGTGATCTGCTAAGGCTTCATGGACTCCGCAAGGAATGTGATCTGAAGACAGCTTTTGCGCAAATTTTATAAGAGGAATAGACTAGCCTTTTGTTGTCATATGATTAGAAATTGGGTACTTGGATCTCTTCCCTGCTTCTCTAGGAGAGTAGCGAGCTGGAGCTTTGCCACGGTTACTCCCGAAAGGTAAGTGATAACCAGTTGCAATATCCAAAACATTGCTTTGGAAGGTGATGCGAGAAGGTCTTACCTTAGGAATATTCTCGGGAGAAGGATTGTCACCGTCGGGTACTTCCAAGAGAGGGGTTCTCCTACTAGGGGAATCATCGTCAAAGTCAATAACCATGATGTCTTCATGCAGGCCATTATCTGCAACTGGTGATGGTGTTCCTGTCACTGCTTTTTCCTCAGCAGCATCCGCTGTCACCATATTTTCATCCATTTGTGTAACAGGGCTTGCTTCTCCTCCCCGTGATGGCGCCACTTTGTCACCACGGTAGGGGCCTGTCACCATGGTTTCCTCCTCCCGTGATGGTGCCACTGTCACTACGGTAGGAGCTGCTGTCACCATGGTTTCTTCAATTTGTCCCGTCCACCACTTCTGCTTTTCATCCCAAGTCTCCCTCTGAAGAGAAGAAGCTGATATATATGATGAATAAAACTTGTCTGATTCTACAAATGTGACATCCATTGTTATATACACCCGATTTTTATTCGGGTCATAGCAAACGATACCCTTTCTTGTTGGTACCATACCCCAAAAATATGCACCGAACGGCACACGGTTCCAGCTTGGTCCTTTGATTTTTATGCAAATGAACAAAGGCAACACATCCAAATATACGTGGCTTAATGAGTAGTAAAGATGGTAGAGTGACATGTTTTGACGAAACGTAATGGGGTGTTGAAATCCAAAACCTTAGAGGGCATACGGTTCATTAGATACACGAATGAAGCAACAACGTCATCCCAATGACGGCCGGTGTATTTGATCCAATCAACAAGGCTCGTGCGGTTTCTAAGATGTGTCGATTCTTCCTTTCGGCTACTCCATTTTGTTGTGGCGTCTGACTACACGATGACTCATGGAGGAGACCAATTCTTTGGAAATATTCATGAAAATCACGATTCATATACTCTCCCCCATTGTCCGTCCGAAGAATACGGACCTTTGCTGAATATTGGTTCTGAATCATAGCATGAAATGCTTGAAATACACCAAATACTTCATCCTTGCGTTTTAACAAGTATAGCCACGTCATCCGCGTACAATCATCTACAAAAGTCACAAACCATCGTATACCCAAGATAGTTGTAATAGGGGAAGGTCCCTAAACATCAGAGTGAATTAGAGTAAATGGAATATCACTTTTATTCATGCTAGTTGGAAAAGGTACACGGTGACTCTTGGCCAATATGCATGTTTCACATCTGAAATTTGAGTAACTCAAAGTTGAAAATAACTGCGGAAATAAATGTTTCATGTAGCTAAATGAAGGGTGCCCCAACCGAGCGTGCCATAACCAAATCCGTTCTTCGCGTGCGCTAGATGTGCGACTCATGGTATTGACTTTGCCGAAACCGAAGTCGTCCATGTAGTATAACCCCTCTCTTAGTACCACGCCCAATAATCTCCTTCGTGAGAATATCCCGAAAAAGACAAAATGTTGGATACATTAGCACCAAGCAATTGAGTTCTTCGGTGATTTGCCCCACTGATAATAATTTACTGGAAAGAGAGGGTACTAAAAGAGTGTTAGCCAATGAGATTGAAGATGATATATCTACGGTTCCAGCTCCGTAACCGGATACATAACCCCATTGGCATTGAATATATTATTTCGCCTTGGCTCGTAATTTCCACGAGATCATCTTGACAAAACATCATATGATCAGTAGCTCCTGAATCCACTATCCAGTCATCATTCTTGCTTGCGTTAGACACAAGTAAGGCACCGTCATTACTGGAATTGTTACCTGGATTATCGAGAGAGGTCATTGTGTCCTCCTTTGATTCAACAAGTGGGACGAGTGAAAGGGTGGCTTCGGATTTATGGGGGTTGAATTAACCATGGCGCTCTTCCAGTTCCACCAAGAACTTCTTTTTGTTTTCGTGCCTTGAGTTCTGTCCACCATTCGGGGTAGCCATGTATTTTAAAACATGTCTCACGGGTGTGTTTCACGTTCCCACAGTGAGAGCATCCATTGTTTCCTCCTTCCTCATGGCCTTTAGTTTTAGCAGGATTAAATTTCCTCCCGTGTGAAGAGGAGTTTCCAGTCTTGGCTACCTGTAATGTAAATTTGTTTTGTGAACCAGTTCTCATACCTCTAGAGATCATTGCAAAGCATCCGGAATATTTCCTCTGTTGGACAACAGATCACGGCCTGCCTTATGTCCTCCTTCCGGACATGGGCATACGTCTGTTCTACAGTTGGAAATGGTTTCAGTTGCAACACATCACTCCTGATTTTATCAAGCCTGTCATCTAATCCATCGAGAAAGGTGTACACCCGATCCTCTTGCAAGAGAGTATTGTATTTTTGTATATCATGAACACAATCCATCTCGGTTTGACGACGAAAGTCAATCTCCCTCCATAAACCTTGGAGATCATTGTAGTATTTTTCAATTGGTTCCCCTGATTGTTTCATTCTATTTACTCACCTCTTTAGATCATACACCTGAGATGTAACAGTCCCATCAAAGTAAGTTACAAAGCAATTGAATCCCATACCTGTTTAGCTGTAGGGAATCGGATGAAGTTGCTGACCAAGGATGGGTTCATTGAGCCAATTAACCATCCTTTTACCACTAAGTTTTCTGTCCTCCACCTCCTAAATGAAGGGTCATTCGGTTCTGGTTGTGGAAGATCACCATTTATATATCCCAACTTGTCTTTTCCCCGAGATGAACATCTCAACAATTTGGGACCATAAAGCATAATTGGTACCATCGAGTTTGATACCAATCTATGTTGCAGTAATATCATGCATTACTATTAGAGTCTGTGTTTGATTCTGGTTTATGGCTTGAGTCATTCTTGCCATAAGGTCTTCAAGATTGGCAGCCGTATTTGGTTGCTCTAGTTCTACTGGTGTTGCTTCCATTCCTTCTATTCTCTCCATTATCGTATGTTGCTATTGGTTCCAGCAACTTTCGTTGTAGCAATAGATCAATTTAAGGATCTAAGCTCTGATACCATGTTAACTTTGAGTAGGGTTTCTGCAGAATTCAATATATCTTCTTATTGGAGAAACAGGGGATATATACACAACAATGTACAGCCTTCCTAGTTGTATTTGGAAAGGAAACAATTACGATCCCATGACAATTGGGATTTACATAATTAGAAGATAAACGTGACTATTACGCTATAATTTCCTATTGTCTCTCGGTTTGTACAGCTCATGCCAACATATTTGACTTCTTTTTTCTTCTATAGGTCGAAATGGTTGGATCAAATTATCCGTTTTGGAATTATGTTGAAGATGGGGCTGATGATGGTAGCATGAAGTGTATGTTTTGTCCGCATGCATATGCCATTAAAACTTCCATTTCAAGGATCAAATGGCATTTATCGGAGAGAGAGGGCACGGTGTTGCCATTTGTCGTGGGGTGACTAAAGAAGTTCAAGAAGCAGCCTTTCTAGCTATCTACGGCGGCAACAAAAGACATAAAAGCACAAAGAAGTTCAATCAATGTTAATGATTGTGGAATTTCAACTTGTCCACAAGAACAAAACATTGAGAATGAAAATACGGGAGGAGGCATTGGAAGGGTACAAAGAGAAGTTCAGGTTGTAGAACCCGGAGTAGGGGAAGAGAGGATTACTTCACATGCAATAAAAGAAAACGACGTAGTTGTTAGTTAGTGGAGACAAACAATGTCCCACCATATGCAAGTGGGAATACCTAATCTCCCACTTGGCACATGGTGGAGGACACAAACGGTGGGCATAAATCATGGCATGATTTATGCCCTTCACTCCTAGCTTAATATATATGTATGCTCTGTGAAGAGCTGGAGTGTTAGAGTGTGAAGAACGCAGATAAGAAGAAAACACAGAGAGAAGAGAGAGCAAAGAGAGAGAGCTTGAGTGAGTAGAGTTGAGTTGAGAAGAGTTTTCTCCTCCTCCTTTGTTTGTATTGTTTCTTTGAGTGATTAATACAAACCAGAGTAGCTCCGTGGAGTAGGCAAGTTGCCGAACCACGTAAATTTGTGTGTGTTTGAGTTCGGAATTACCCAACAACCGGTATCAGAGCTTGTTCTTGAAAAAGAGGGTGTTTGATCCCAACTCAAAAATCAAAGTTCTCAAAACGTGTTTTTGAACATACCATCGTGTAGAGCAAGGGAAGACGAATTCACTGGTGAAACCCCGGCGAAGAACCGACGTCCCGCATGCCCGCACGCGCCCACACGCGCCGACGAAGCCCACGCCTACGCGCGCCCACGCGCAAGCACGCTCTCCACGCGTCGTCTCGCCCGGATGCCTCGCATCCGAACCGCTTGACCCGCCACGTCATCCGCCACGCCAAAAAACCGTACGCCAACCGACACGTCACCGACACATCAGCAAGTCAACTGCTACGTCACCCACCCGGTCCGCCAGACACGCGAGACAGTGCCACGTCAGCACCAAGCGCGTGTGTATACGCCACGTCGCCTAAGTGGGTCCCGGTTGGCCTACGTGGATGCCACGTCATCAAAGTGAGTTTTGATCCAAGTTAGCCGCAGACACTATTCTCGCTCGACACGCCGCTTCATCTCGCACCGTCCGTTGATCCAAAACTTTGATTGTTAAGATCCGAGCCATCCGAAGTCCGATTGAGGTGATCTCAGTGTCGTTTCCAATAGTTTTGGCCGTTCCGGACACATCTGTAAGGTCAGATTTGACAAATTCAAATTGGAGATACAGTAAAAATGGCAGATGAAATAAAGGTCATGGGAATTGAAAAATTTGATGGAACAGATTTTGGTTATTGGAAAATGCAAATTGAAGACTATTTATATGGGAAGAAACTCCATCTTCCTCTGTTGGGGAGCAAACCGGAAAATATGCCGAAGAAGATTGGTTGCTTCTTGATAGACAAGTTTTGGGTATTATCCGACTATCCTTGTCAAGAAGAGTTGCTCACAATGTTACAAAAGAAAGATCCACCGCAAGACTAATGGAAGCTTTGTCTCGGGATGTATGAGAAGCCCTCGGCAAACAATAAAGTGCACTTGATGAAGAAGTTGTTCAACCCGAAAATGACGAAGGCACCTCCGTCACACAACATCTCAACAACTTTAATACCATCACAAATCAATTGTCATCTCGTAGAGATTGAGTTTGATGATGAGATCCGTGCACTCATTTTGCTAGCTTCACTTCCAAGCAAGCTGGGAAGGTATGAGGACAGCCGTGAGCAACTCAATGGAAAATCCAAACCGAAATATGATGACATCCGAGACTTGATTTTAGCCGAAGAAGTGCGAAGGAAAGACTCGGTGAAAGTTCAAGTTCGGGATCGGCTCTCAACATTAACACTCGAGGGAGGAGACAGGGATAGAGGCTTATCCAGAGGCGAGATCCAAATCAAGATACATAAGTAAAAGCAAGTCCGGACCCGAAAAGCGGGTTGAATGTTGGAATTGTGGCAAACCTGGTCATTTCATGAGGAATTGCACAAAACCGAAAAAACCCGGCGACTCGCAAACGCTACCACGATGAGGTGCAAGACGCTTTGATTCTTGCTGTACAAAGTCCAATTGATGATTGGATTCTTGATTCTGGTGCTTCATTCCACCGTACACCACACCATGAGATGATGCAAAACTATGTTGCTTTGGAGATCACGGTGTAGTCTATCTCGGCCGATGGACAACCAATGAAGATTGTGGGTATAGGAGAAGTGCAGATCAAGACAATGAATGGATCTACGTGGAACTTGCAAAATGTAAGGCATGTTCCTGGACTAAAGAAGAAGTTGATCTCAGTCGGACAACTTGATGAGAGTGGTCATTCAATCCTTTTTTCTGGAGGTATGTGGAAGGTATCAAAGGGAGCAATGGTTTTGGCTCGTGGAAAGAAAACCGGCTCCCTGTATATGACCACAAGATTTGCAGACATTATTGCCTCTACTGAAGTAGAAGATCAAGCACAGCTATGGCACCGTAGACTCGGCCATATGAGTCAAAAGGGGATGAAGATACTTCGATCGAAGGGAAAACTGCGAGCTTAAAAATGTTGATCTAGACATTTGTGAAAGCCGTGTTCTTGGAAAACAGAAGAAGCTCGGTTTCTTAAAGGTTGGCAGGGCCTTAAGACCAAGAAAGCTAGAACTGGTGCACACGTGATTTATGGGGACCTTCTCCAATGGCATCTCTTGGAGGATCTCGGTATTACGTAACTTTCATTGATGATTTCAGCAGAAAGGTTTGGGTCTACTTTCCGAAAAATAAATCGATGTGTTCGAAACATTTAAGAAGTGGAAGGCTATGGTTGAGAATGAATCGGGTTTGAAGTTGAAATGCTTAAGATCCGATAATGGAGGAGAATACATTGATGGAGGTTTCAAGGAGTATTGTGCTTTGTTAATGGTATCGAGAATGGAAAAGACCATTCCGGGCACACCACAACAATGGAATGGCATTCTTTGAAAGAATGAACCGGACCATCAATGAACGAGCTAGAAGTATGAGGTTGCATTCGGGGCTACCTCAAACATTCTCGGGCGACGCAGTTCATACCGCAGTTACTTGATCAACCGTGGACCATCGGTTCCTTTGGAGTTCGGATTGCCCGAGGAAGTATGGAGAGGAAAAGAGGTACAACTCTCTCATTTAAAGGTCTTTGGGTGTGTTTCCTATGTGCATATAGATTCCGATGCTCGCAACAAGCTAGATGCCAAATCCAAGAAATGTTTCTTCATTGGCTATGGAGATGAAGAATTTGGATTTCGGTTCCGGGATGATCGAAACGTAAAGATTATCGAAGCGAGAACGTGATCTTCAATGAGAAAGTTTTGTACAAAGACGGATCAAGTGCGAAAGACATATGACCGATTCAGATACAAGTCCACAAAAATCTGAATTCATCGATTAGAAGGGCTTCCCGATGTTACTGAAAGCGTAACAAAACTCAAGAGTCTTTACAAGACGATTCAAGCACATCTGTACCCACCATTACACAAGAAGATGCAAATGCCAAGTGAACCAATTGTTTATGTTCGTAAGTCTTCAAGGACTATAAAGCCCCCACAACGGTTCACACTTCTACCGAATTATATTTTGGCCGACGGATGGTGGTGAGCCGCTAAGTTATAAAGAATCCTTACAAGATGGAAACTCAAGCAAGTGGGAGTTAGCCATGAAGGATGAGATGAGTTCGTTCTTTGAAGAACAAGACTTGGGAGCTAACCACACCGCCCGAAGGAAAGAAGGCTTTGCAAAACAAGTGGGTTTACGAGAGTAAAGACCGAGCACGACGGAAGCAAACGGTTCAAGGCAAGACTTGTTGTAAAAGGGTTTCAACAAAAGAAAGGGATTGACTACTCGAGATATTTTCTCCGCTTGTGAAGCTCACAACAATCGAGTTGTTCCGGGGATAGTAGCAGAGAGAATTTACATCTTGAACAATTAGATGTAAAAACAAACTTTTCTTCATGGAGAATTGGAGGAAGACATTTACATGCAACAACCAGAGGGGTTTGAAATACAAGGAAAGGAGAAACAAGTCTACAAGCTAAAGAAAAGCTTATACGGCTTGAATCAAGCTCCAAGACAAGTGGTACAAGAAGTTTGACAACTTCATGTGTAGTTCGGGATACACAAGATGCCAGCTGATCATTGTTGCTATATCAAACAGGTTTGACAACTCCTATATCATTCTACTATTATATGTGGATGATATGTTGATTGCAGGATCCAAAGATTGAGGAGATTGACAAGCTGAAACAACAATTGTCAAAACAGTTTGAAATGAAGGATCCGGGAGCCGCTAAACAAATACTTGGCATGAGAATCATCGAGATAAAGACAAAGGCATACTAAAGCTCTCACAAACAGTATGTCAAGAAGGTTCTCAACAGGTTTAGTATGGATAATGCTAAACCGGTAAGTACACCTCTGGGGAATCATTTCAAGCTCAAGCAAAGACCAGTCCACCACAACCGAGCTAGAATGTGGATACATGGATAAGATTCCATACGCCTCGCCTATCGGCTCTTTGATGTATGCTATGGTCCGTACTAGACCGGACATTGCCCATGCAAAGGGGAGTTGTAAGCCGATATATGAGCAATCCCGGAAAGCAGCATTGGGAGGCGGTGAAATGGATCATGAGGTACTTAAAAGGTTCATCGGAGACATGTCTTACCTTCACAAATGGTGGTTTGAAACTTGAAGGTTTTGTAGATGCCGATCTAGCGGGAGATGTTGATAGCGAGAAAGAGCACTACAGGATATGTATATACTCTAGGAGGTACTTCTTGTTTCCTGGAGTTCTACCTTGCAAAAGATCGTCGCTCTTTCAACAACAGAAGCCGAATATGTTGCGCCTCATAATCTGCAAAAGAGATCGTATGGCTGCAGAGTTTCTCGAAAGAATTGGGCAAAATGAATGGAAAGGGTACTTTGTATAGCGACAGTCGAGTGCAATCTTCCTTGCCAAGAATCCAAGATTTCACTCCAGGACTAAGCACATTCAGATCAAATATCACTTCATCCGACAATTGCTAGACGATGAGCAACCGATGCTAGAAAAGATCCGTGGAAGCAAGAATCCAAATGACATGTTGACCAAAGGAGTTACACTTGATAAACTGAAGTTGTGTAAAACTTCAGTTGGTCTTCAAGGATAAATGATGATTTCATTGTTTGTCTCCAAGTGGGAGATTGTTAGTTAGTGGAGACAAACAATGTCCCACCATATGCAAGTGGGAATACCTAATCTCCCACTTGGCACATGGTGGAGGACACAAACGGTGGGCATAAATCATGGCATGATTTATGCCCTTCACTCCTAGCTTAATATATATGTATGCTCCGTGAAGAGCTGGAGTGTTAGAGTGTGAAGAACGCAGATAAGAAGAAAACACGAGAGAGAAGAGAGAGCAAGTAGAGAGAGCTTGAGTGAGTAGAGTTGAGTTGAGAAGAGTTTTCTCCTCCTCCTTTGTTTGTATTGTTTCTTTGAGTGATTAATACAAACCAGTAGCTCCGTGGAGTAGGCAAGTTGCCGAACCACGTAAATTTGTGTGTGTTTGAGTTCTGGAATTACCCAACAGTAGTAAGCATGACCGGAATGAGAGCACAAGAAGATAGAGTTTCCGAAGGGGCACTCGAGAGCAGACCAGTGGAGGAGGATATGGAGAATAGTCGAAGATCAATGCGGGTTGGTGCTTGGAGCTAGATCTTCCGAAAGTCCGAAATACAACAAGACTAGAGGAGTTCCATTACCTACTAGCTCTACAAAGCCAGTGGGTCAAGCATTTGAAGAGATTACGAAGGTGATATGGTCTTTGTTAGTGGATGATGAAGTCTCAACCATTGGCATTTACGGGATGGGAGGAGCTGGTAAAACGACAATACTAAAACATATCTATAACGAGCTTCTACAAAAACTAGACATCTGTGATCATGTTTGGTGGGTGACTGTGTCTCAAGATTTCAGCAATAATAGATTGCAGAATCTTATTGCTAAACGTCTTGATCTAGACCTTTCAAGCGAAGATGATGAACTGTATAGAGCTGCCAAATTGTCAGAAGAACTAAGGAAGGAACAAAAATGGATTCTTATTTTAGATGATTTGTGGAACAATTTTGAGCTATATAAAGTGGGAATTCCTGAGAAGTTGAAAGGATGCAAGCTGATTATGACAACTCAATCAAAAACGGTTTGTCATCGGATGGCTTGCCAAAGATAAAATCAAAGTGAAGCCACTTTCCAATGGAGAAGCTTGGACTTTGTTCATGGAGAAGCTTGGATGTGATGTAGCACTTTCACCAAAAGTGGAAGGAATTGCGAAAGCTGTTGCAAGGGAATGTGCTGGTTTGCCTTTGGGAATTATAACAGTGGCAAGAAGCTTGAGTGGAGTGCATGATCTACATGAGTGGAGAACTACATTGAAGAAATTGAGAGAATCAGAATTTAGGGACAAGGAAGTATTCAAGTTATTGAGGTTTAGTTATAATCGGTTAGATGATTTAGCACTACAACAATGTCTCTTGTACTGTGCATTATTTCCTGAAGATGGTGTGATTGAAAGGGAGGAGTTGATAGGCTATTTGATCGATGAGGGAAAAATTAAAGGAATGAGGAGCAGGGGAGATGCATTTGACGAGGGCCACACGATGCTTAATATACTTGAAAATGTTTGTCTATTGGAAAGTGTTAAAATGCAGTTTGATGATATTAGACGTGTCAAGATGCATGACTTGATTAGAGACATGGCCATCCATATACTGCAAGAGAACCTTCAATACATGGTTAAAGCAGGTGCACAATTAAAAGAGTTGCCAGATGTAGAGTGGACGGAGAATCTGAAGACAGTTTCACTAATGCGAAACAGATTTGAAGAAATTCCTTCCAGCCATTCACCTAGGTGTCCCTATCTATCAACTCTATTGCTATGTCAAAATCGTTTGTTGGGATTTATTGCGAATTCATTTTTCAAGCAATTGCATGGGCTCCAGGTTCTCGATCTGTCTTGTACAGGTATTAAAAATTTGCCAGAATCTGTCTCTGATTTGGTGAGTCTCACTGCATTATTGCTTAGTTGTTGTGATAAATTAAAACATGTTCCATCATTAAAGAAGCTCACGGCACTGAAGAGGTTGGATCTCTATTGGACTCCGCTTGAAAAGATGCCGCAAGGAATGGAATGCCTCACCAACCTGAGGTATCTTAGAATGAATGGATGTGGTGAAAAGGAGTTTCCTTGTGGGATATTACCAAAACTCTCTCACCTGCAAGTTTTTGAACTAAAACAGTTACTGGGGACCAGTTATGCTCCGATAACAGTTAAAGGAAAGGAAGTAGGATCCTTGAGAAATTTGGAAACTTTGGAGTGCCATTTCGAAGATTTTTCTGACTTCGTGGAGTATCTCAGATCTCGGGATGGGATTCAATCATTAAGCACATATAAAATTTTAGTAGGAATGATGGATTACTTGTATTGGGAAAATATTGATGATTTTCCAAGTAAAACAGTTGGGTTGTGTAATTTGAGTATCAATAGAGATGGAGATTTTCAGGTCAAGTTCTTAAATGATATTCAAAGACTGATTTGTGAACGCATCAATGCAAGAAGTTTATGTGATGTTTTGTCATTAGAGAATGCAACTGAACTGGAGGACATCAACATTCGGGATTGCAATAACATGGAGAGCTTGGTTTCATCTTCTTGGTTCTGCTATGCTCCACCACCATTGCCATCATATAATGGTATGTTTTCTGGGCTTAAAGGGTTTTATTGTGGTGGATGTAAAAGTATGAAGATGTTGTTCCCACTTGTGTTGCTGCCAAACCTAGTAAACCTGGAAAGGATTGAAGTGATGCTTTGTGAGAAAATGGAGGAGATAATAGGAACAACAGATGAAGAAAGCAGCACCTCCAATACCATCACAGAATTAATACTCCCAAAGTTAAGAACTCTAGAATTGGATTGCTTACCAGAACTGAAAAGCATTTGTAGTGCAAAGCTGACTTGCAATTCTCTTGAAGATATTAGTGTAATGTATTGTGAGAAGCTGAAGAGGATGCCAATTTGTCTTCCGTTGCTTGAAAATGGCCAGCCATCCCCTCCCCCTTCTCTTAAATACATCCGAGCATGTCCAGAAGAATGGTGGGAGACAGTAGTGGAGTGGGAGCATTCTAAGGCAAAGGATGTCCTTCATCCCTTTGTAAAGTTTGAGTATTGGTAATCCTTCCGTTGTAAGAATACTAATAGATTGTAACCTTAAATTTGCTCATATTCAATAATATATCATTCTTTCAATCATTTTTGTTAAAAATCATATGCAAAACATAATTATTTTTTATATGAAGGATGGAAATAGTCCTTTAAAACAAGGATATTCTTATTAATTATAATTTGAAATTTGATTAATATTATATTTTCATCCTATTGAGGTTCTCCAAGATGAAAATCCAAAAAAAAAAAAAAACTATATTGATTTATCATTAAATTAAACTAATAAAATAATAGATGTTTTGAAAGAAAGTGGTATTGTGTTCATGGTACTCCAAACTCATTGACTGATGTTTGTTTGAGAGTTAAACTCTATTTTTTTTTCAGTTTTACTTTTTATTATTTAGTTTGTTTAGAGTTGAACTTCATTGTTTTATTTGATTTCTTATATGCAAGCTTATCCCGGTCATAATTAGTATTCTAATTCATGTCATGTTTTTTATTTTTTTTTAATTGATGTTTTTTTATAGTTTAGCAAATTGGATTACACCACTTGCTTCATTGGTTTGGATAATTGCTTCATTGGTTTGGATAAGGGCTAGCTTCGTACAAGCCCCCAACTTATAACCAATTCATGATTGGGTCCTTATTGTTTTCTTTAGTGACGTCTTTAATGCATAAAACATTCTTAGTTTTGCCTTGTATTCAAATCCGTTGATGATTTCTATTTAAAAGGTGTTTTTTGAAAAAAAAAATAAAGAGAGAGAGAGAACTATAAAAGTTTGTAACGAAGCTAATTGCCACTGATGAATCCCACGGCATATGCACGCAATGCCCATGAAAACACGACTTTCTTACACAAGCAACAAACACCACATAAATTTCTCTCTTGGCCATTTAATATTCTTGGACTTTTGGCTAAAGAAAAAACAAACAAAATCACGTAAATTTCTCTCTTGCCCCCTCGATTCAATAACCAGTTGTTCAATGGTCCCATTAATTCAATAACCACTGAAATTTCTAAGGAATGCTCAATATTTTCTCTCTATAATCTCATCCAAGGCCTTCGTGAAAGACACAACGGGGAGACTTTAACCATCAAAAAGCTAAGTCTACGTTTAATTTTCCACTGCAATATAAACCAGCAACTTATTGGACAAACAAACAAAATCACGTAAATTTCTCTCTTGGCCACTCGATTCTTGGACTTTTGGCTTATTCATCAACACCAGTTCAATATTTAATATTCTTGGACTTTTGGCTTGTTCATCAACACCAGTTCAATGGTCCCATTAATTCAATAACCACTGAAATTTCTAAGGAATGCTCAATATTTTCTCTCTGTAATCTCATCCAAAGCCTTCGTGAGAGACACAACGGGGAGACTTGAATCATCAAAAAAGCTAAGTCTACGTATAATTTTCCACTGCAACTTATTGGACAATTCTTGATTCCTTGCAGTCAATCTGGGAAGCCTTTCGGCTGTCTTTTACACGTTAAAATTTAGTGGGAGGATCTCGTAGAGACTGGAAATGTCTTGGCACGGATTTGGACTAACACGAATCACTAGCACATGTACATTTCATGGCCTAGCTACAACTTGTCATCAAAGTCACTATTATCTCGAGAAGTAGTAGAATTTCCTAGGCTTCACGCTGCTACCTTTTGATTTGGCAAAATTTTGTTCAATTTAATTCATTAAAAATAATTGAAACTTCCAAGATCAAATATGATATTGAAACCAGAAAGTAGCCTAGGTGTGTTTTTTAAAATTTTGATCCCTAAAGTTTTTGCATTTTGCATTTTGATTTTGATTTTTAATTTTGATCTAAAATTTTATTTTATTTACTTTTTAGTTCATGAATATGAGATAAAAAAATCACCAAAAAACTTGAAAAAAGATAGAAAGTTATGGGTTGATAATTTCCTGACAAAAAAAAAAAATATCTTTGTATTAATGGAGAATTGGTGTGCAGATTGGATAGCAAATCATAAGGATATGTTTGGAATTATAGTAGCGATTGTGATTCAAAGTATTTTTCGTTTAGAAATGCATTAAAATAATATTTTTATTTTTAAAAAATTATTTTTGATATCAGCACATTAAAACGATCTGAAAATATAAATAAAATAATTTTTATTTTTTAAAATTTTAAAATTTAAAGAAACATGGTTTGCACTGCGTTCCTAAACAGACACAGTGGATGTTGAAGTTTCCTACTGCACTGAAGCTCCCTCTTATTGTTTGAAGCCAATGCTTGATTGCGATCGTGGGGTTTCTACCCCCAGAATATGAAGTTATTTCCTAATGAAGGCTTTCTGCCCAGCAGTGGTTCCACTAGCCTTCTGCTATCTGCCTAGCTGTGATATAAAACAATTTGAGTCCATATTTGAAGGAATAGCATCCACGAGGAAGTCCAAATTAATTAAATGCGTAGGCCTCCTGTTTCTTCAATCTATTTGTACAATATATCATCTTCTGCTGCTGTGATTATTAAAGCCTTGCCAATAATTACAGATCATAGCATCCACGAGGATGACGTTCCTTAAATTTTTCTCTACAGTCAATCTTTTTCCTTGACAAGCACAGGCAAGATAATGCTCTCTATATTCTCTGCTACTATTGCTTATAATTGTCTTGTCTCTGGTATCTTTTCCAACCCATTTGAGGGATGCTTGTTGAATAGAGTTGAACCAGGAATCCAGAAGTTATTGGTGACAGAGGATCTGGATCCTTTTTCGAGAAATAGTGAGTTCAACTGTTATATTTTGTTTACATTATCTTGTTGCACTAAATCAAGAAATTTACTAGACTTATTATTCTGTAAATTTGCTTTCTGAGTGCTAAACATTTTAAACGACCATGTGATCGGAGAGATTTGATTTTCATATAATTGTTAGCAGCTTATTTGTGAGCCAAGAAGTATTATTGAATGAAAATACTTTCATTCTTTATTGTCGGCCGGAATGTGAATTGAACATTTATTACCTGAGTTTTCTTCTCCATTTTATTGAATAAAAATGATTTTTTTTTTCTGATTTTATTAAGTTTTTTTATAAGCCTGATAATTTGTCAGATAATTTTAGCAGAGTCATTACCTATGTATGCTGGTCAAAAGTCATTCCCATCAATAAAATGGAGTAGCATGAACAATTTATTTATTTATTTTTGATTTCTGCTAACGATTTATTTCATGATCAATATCGATTTATTTCCACTTTCTAGTATACCATAGTAGCCTAGGTGTGTTTTTTCCGGAATGGTTATGAGCATTTTTCCAATCTGCTGGGGGTGATGTTGGTGGGCTTGGGCTAGGAGCCTGGTTATTTTTAATATTGGGCTTTTGGCGAGGCTTCACGCTGCTACCTTTTTAGTTCATGAATTTGAGATTAAAAAAATCACCAAAAAGCTTGGAAAAAGATAAAAGTTATTGATTGATAATTTTTCAACAACAAAAAAACACGATCTTTGTATTAATGGAAAAATCATGTGCAGATTGGATAGCAAATCATAAAAGTGTGTTTTAGATTGTAGTAGCAGTTATAATTTAAAGTATTTTTTACTTATAAATATATCAAAATAATATTTTTTAATTTTTTTTTTGATATAACACGTTAAAATGATCTAAAAACATAATAATAATAATAATTTTTAATAAAAAAATCAAATTTAATAAATATATAATTTACACAGCCTTAACTAACACAATTTTTATAATAGATGTTGAAGTTTCCTACTGCACTGAAGCTCCCTCTTTTTTGTTTGAAGCAAATGCTTGATTGCGTTCGTGGGGTTTCTACCCCCAGAATATGAAGTTTTCTAATTAAGGCTTTCTGCCCTCTCTCTAATAAACTGAAAAACGGCAACATTCATTTTCTAGCCCAGCAGTGCTATCTGCCTAGCTGTGCAAATTTCATGGTTAAGTAAAATCACTCTGATCTAATATACACACTCAACGGCAGAAGCATAACTTTGTCTTTAAATTTCTTTTTATCCCAATTAGTAATTGCTACGTAATTAGATTTGGAGCCTCACTCTCATTTGCACACTTAATCTAGCATTGTCAGAACTGGTTTATCTTTACCGTACGCAATGTGTTTTTAAAAATTTTTGATTTTTTTTAATTATTTTGATATTATGATATAAAAAATAAAAAATAAAAAATATTATTTTAATATATTTCTAAATAAAAAATATTTTTTAAAAAAAATTTACAGCATGAATAAATATACCATTTTTTTTTAAAATTTCATGTGTTTATATTTTCTTAGCAGCTTCTTTGAAGTGTCAACATTGGAGCGGGTCCACACGTTAACTTTCTGTATCTTCCTGGCAACTTCCTTCCTATCAAACAATACGTTAATTAATTATTATTATTGAGGCGACCTTACTAATAAATAATATTATGTAAAAGAGCTAGCGGCTGTAACGTTCTCTTCCACATCTTTATTATTTCTCTAAGCCATATATTCTTCTCTGATCTGTGATTTCTCTTCCTTTTCTTTTGGCTGATCACTGCTTAAGCAAACCAGCTAGCACTTGAAGAACATCTTGAATCCAGGTAAATTATTTGTACTCCATCCTGTCTGAATCTTTAAAGTAATCCATGATAAATAAATCGATCTTTTTCTCGGATATCATAATCCATGCCTTGTGCTGTTCATACTAAATTAATACTGAATTCATTGTTTTCGTCTTTTCAAGATTCTTTGCTGTTTTTAACTCCTTCTTTTAAATTCACCCTTTTCTTTTCCAATTAATGGGACTGCCATTTATTTTTATTCAATATTTTTCAACTTTTTTTTTTCTTACAATGATTCAATGAATTAACAATATCCTATTATTATTTTTGTGTGTGTTTTATAATGTGTAACTAATTAAGGGCTAAAATAGAGGGAATTGATTTTTGTACTTAAGAAAAATAATCTTGCATTTGTTTTGCTCCCCAAATTATGAATAAATAGGACTTGAAACTTGAAAGAGGTTTTTGTTTACCCCGTCAAAACAATCAGCTCTTCTACCTTCCTTCTCCTGCTTTCTTCAACAGTTATCCTCTTCTGCATCTTTCTATCTATCATTCTAGAGTTTTAGGATAGAATTTGAGTATGATAATTTAGCTTTAAATACAAAGGGTTAAATCATTAACAACAACATTTATATTTCCTATTTTTCATCCTTATTTCTTTAACAAATAAGCAAGTCATAATTATTTTTTTAATATATATATTCTTTTCTGATCTGAGCTTTCTGTTCTTTTTCCACCTCAGTACATACTAATCGTCTTGTACTTGAGGTCAGATGGAAGGGTTCCCACAATCTTCTATGGAGGATGATGTCAACGTGACATCGAATCCGTTCGATCTTCAATCACTAGAAGATGCATTCATGCCTGAGCTTCTCTTGTACGTCATTCTTAAGCATATTTTATCAGAAGACGATTGCTTGCAATTTAGTTATTCTTCAGTTTATCCTATTATTCCCAAAAAACAATAATGTTACTGACTATGGAAGCAGGTCGCCAACGGAGGTTTCAGGCAACCAAAGCTCCATATTATGCAATGATCAAGATGGACAGAACATGGTGGTGGATAACAATGTGATCAACGATAGTATTCAACAAACAACTCTGTTTCCACCTTCATTTCCTCAAACCATGGTGATTACTCATGCCTACTCCAATTTGCTACAATGTCCATTGAATTAGCAAGTGTTTGTATCACCCATTGGATCAAAAAGTTTTATGTTTTCGTGTATCAATTTATCTCGAGCATCTTCAAAATGTTTATTGTTAAACAAACAGACAACAATGGGATATATATATTCTTTTCTGATCTGTGCTTTCTGTTCTTTTTAGACCTCAGTTTTTTTTGTCTTTTCTGATCTTTTCTGGTCAGATGGAAGGGTTCCAACCATCTTCTATGGAGGAGGTTGACAACATGACATGGGATCAGCTGGATTTTCAATCAGAAGATGATACATTCAATATGTCTGAGCTTCTCTCGTACGTCATTCTTAAGCATATTTTATCAGAAGATGATTGCTTGCAATTTAGTTATTCTTCAGTTTATCCTATTATTCCATGGAAGCAGGCCGGCATCGGAGGTTCCAGTCAACCAAGGCAATGATCAAGGGAGGTTTGAATGGAACAATGTGATCAACGATAGTACAACTCAGTTTCCAACTTCATTTCCTGAAACCATGGTGAGTACTCATGCTTACTCCAATTTGCTACAATGTCTATTGAATTAGCAAGTGTTTGTATTATACAAAAAGTTTAGTGTATCGATTTATCTCGAGCATCTTCTAATTGTTTATTGTTAAACAAACAGACAACAATGGGAGGTTTGGATGGAACATCATCATCATGGATCAATCAAAATGAACCAAATTGGCCTCAAACTCCATCAAGGCATCATAATTCCTTTATTCATCAACCTCAGCCGGGACATGGCTATAAGACACCGAACGCAACCACATCACAACATGGTGGCTTCAATCAACCTGGACCTTCTTTTCCTGCTCCCCGGTATCCAATTTTTCATTTTTAGTATTTTCTGTTTTTTAAAAAAGTTTTTCAATCATTATTTAACTTCTTCTTCTTCTTCCTCTTGTTGTTGTACTTATCAGTGAATTCATTATGTTTGAATATAGGTATCAGCCTAATCCTAATTTACGTGATCCTCAATGTGTCAATCCCATGCTGCCTGGACCATCAATGCCTTTGAGGTAAGCTAAAATGATATCAAATGCTAAGTGGATTAATAGCAAAGAATTATGCATATGTATAAAGAAATCACTAACAAATGTTGCTAATTTAGGGACCAACAATGGACTGATTATCAGTTACCAATTATGAGCAATCAAGTGCCTGCGATGAATCAATGGTATTAACCTCGAATATACACTTTTTTAATCATGAAAACAACAAACTTGACCAAAATTGACGAGGATCTTTCAAGTCTTTTTGAGCTCTCTCTCTCTCTTTTTTTGTGTGCACACAATGGAACTAGAAAATCAACCAAGTTAGAATAACAGTTCTAAGTTTAACTATTTGAATATTATTCAGGCATCAGTACTCCAATACTCATAATTTGGACCTTCTTTTCCTGCTCCAATTTTTCTTGTTTAGTATTTTCTATATAAAAAAAGTAGTTTTTCAATCAGGAAAGAAACATCATAGCTTGAACATGAACCAAACAAACTAAACATATTGTTTGCAAATGATTTTGGATTCAGGAGTCAATATTTTTCTAATCAAGGACAAGTCGATCAAGCTGCTGTAATTCCTAACATAGACAATGTGCAACAAGAGAACTTCGTGCCTAGGTACTGATTGACTTCCAGCTGTTGTATTTTAATACCATTAACTTTTACTGCTTAAGAGAGACTACCAATTATGGAAAGGTTTTATAATATGATCACTTCATTTATATATAGGTCACAGATGGATAACCTCCAAGTCCGAGGATTGCAAAATCAAACTGCTACGCCAAATGCCTCAAATCCTGGCCCTGACACTTCCTTGCAAAGTCAAAATAGGGGTTTAAATACTCAACAAGTAAGAAGTGTAACTGAATTATTGTCGTCTTTTTTTCCCCTATGATTGTGCTATAAACTAACTATCAATTTTAATAGCAAAATAGGGGTAACAGAACTGAAGTAGTTTCTCATCCATCCAGATAGGATTTTTATTCTTTATTTTTACTGATTTTTATTCTATATTTTGACCCCCCCCCCCCCTCCTTTTTTTCTATAGGTCGAAATGGTTGGATCAAATGATCCGTTTTGGAATTATGTTGAATATAGGGCTGATGGTAGGATGAAGTGTAAGTTTTGTCCACATACATATGCCAAGGATACTTCCATTTCGAGGATCAAATGGCATTTATCAGGAGAGAGAGGGCATAATGTTGCCATTTGTCCTGGGGTGACTACAGAAGTTCAAGAAGCAGCCTTTCTAGCTATGTGTGGTGGCAACAAAAGACATAAAAGCACAGCAAGTTCAGTCAATGTTAATGATTTGGGAATTTCAACTTGTCCACAAGAACAAAACATTGAGATTGAAAATATGGAAGGAGGAATTGGAAGGGTACAAAGAGAAGTTCAGGTTGTAGAACCCGGAGTAGGGGAAGAGAGGATTACTTCACATGCAATAGCAGGAAACGACGTAGTAAGCATGACCGGAATGAGAGCAAAAGAAGATGGAGTTTCCGAAGGGGCACTCGAGAGCAGACCGAGGACAGAACCAGTGGAGGAGGATGTGGAGAATAGTCGAAGATCAGTGCAGGTTGGTGCTGGAGCTAGATCTTCTGAAAGTCTGAAATACAACAAGACTAGAGGAGTTCCATTACCTACTAGCTCTACAAAGCCAGTGGGTCAAGCATTTGAAGAGAATATAAAGGTGATATGGTCTTTGTTAATGGATGATAAAGTCCCAATCATTGGCATTTATGGGATGGGGGAGTTGGTAAAACGACAATACTGCAACATATTTATAATGAGCTTCTACAAAAACCAGATATTTGTAATCATGTTTTGTGGGTGACTGTGTCTCAAGATTTCAACATTAATAGATTGCAGAATCTTATTGCTAAACGTCTTTATTTAGATCTTTCAAGTGAAGATGATGATATGCATAGAGCTGCCAAATTGTCAGAAGAACTAAGGAAGAAACAAAAATGGATTCTCATTTTAGATGATTTGTGGAACAATTTTGAGCTACATAAAATGGGAATTCCTGAAAAGTTGGAAGGATGCAAGCTAATTATGACAACTCGATCAGAAACAGTTTGTCATCGGATGACTTGCCAGCACAAAATCAAAGTGAAGCCACTTTCTAATGGAGAAGCTTGTACTTTGTTCATGGAGAAACTTAGATGTGATGTAGCACTTTCACCAGAAGTGGAAGGAATTGCGAAAGCTGTTGCAAAGGAATGTGCTGGTTTGCCATTGGGAATTATTACAGTGGCAAGAAGCATGAGGGGAGTGGATGACCTACATGAGTGGAGAAATGCATTGAACAAATTGAGAGAATCAGAATTTAGGGATAATGAAGTATTCAAGTTATTGAGGCTTAGTTATGACCGGCTAGGTGATTTAGCACTACAACAATGTCTCTTGTACTGTGCATTATTTCCTGAAGATTATATGATTGAAAGGGAGGAGTTGATAGGTTATTTGATCGATGAGGGAATAATTAAAGGAAAGAGGAGAAGGGAAGATGCATTTGATGAGGGCCACACGATGCTTAATAGACTTGAAAGAGTTGCCAGATGGAGAGGAGTGGACGGAGAATCTCACAAGAGTCTCACTAATGCAAAACCAGATCAAAGAAATTCCTTCCAGCCAGTCACCAAGGTGTCCCTATCTATCAACTCTATTGCTATGTCAAAATCATGGGTTGGGATTTATTGCGGATTCATTTTTCAAGCAATTGCATGGGCTCAAGGTCCTCAATCTGTCTAATACAGGTATTGAAAATTTGCCAGACTCTATCTCTAATTTGGTGAGTCTCACAGCATTATTGCTTAACTATTGTTCGAACTTAAGACATGTTCCATCATTAAAGAAGCTCAGGGCACTAAAGAGGTTGGATCTCTCTCATACTTTTCTTGATGAGATGCCGCAAGGAATGGAATGCCTAACCAACCTGAGGTATCTTAGAATGAATGGATGTGGTGAAAAGGAGTTTCCTAGTGGGATATTACCAAAACTCTCTCACCTGCAAGTCTTTGTACTAGAGACACCGGTCATTGATGGAAGACATACTTCGACAACAGTTAAAGGAAAGGAAGTAGGATCCTTGAGAAATTTGGAAAGTTTGGAATGCCATTTCGAAGGTTTTTCTGACTTCGTGGAGTATCTCAGATCTCGGGATGGGATCCAATCATTAAGCACATATAAAATTTTAGTAGGAAGGGTTGATTTTAGATGTTGGGAGCAATGGATTGAAGGTTTTCCGAGTAAAACAGTTGGGTTGGGTAGTTGGAGTATCAACGGAGATGGAGATTTTCAGGTCATGTTCTTAAATGGCATTCAAGGACTGGTTTGTGCATGCATCGATGCAAGAAGATTATGTGATGTTTTGTCATTAGAGAATGCAACTGAACTGGAGTGCATCAGCATTATAGGTTGCAATGACATGGAGAGCTTGGTTTCATCTTCTTGGTTCTGCTATGCTCCACCACCATTGCCATCATATAATGGTACGTTTTCTCGTCTTAAACAGTTTAATTGTGGTGGATGTGAAAGTATGAAGAAGCTGTTCCCGCTTGTGCTGCTGCCAAACCTCGTAAACCTGGAAAGGATTGAAGTTAATGATTGTGAGAAAATGGAGGAGATAATAGGAACAACACATGAAGAAAGCAGCACCTCCAATTCCATCACGGAAGTCATTCTCCCAAAGTTAAGAATTCTGAAATTGTTTGGTTTACCAGAACTGAAAAGCATTTGCAGTGCAAAACTGATTTGCCATTCTCTTGAAGATATTACTGTAATGTCTTGTGAGAAGCTGAAGAGGATGCCAATTTGTCTTCCGTTGCTTGAAAATGGCCAGCCATCTCCTCCCCCTTCTCTTAAAAGCATCACGGTATATCCAGAAGAATGGTGGGAGACAGTAGTGGAGTGGGAGCATCCTAATGCAAAGGATGTCCTTCGTCCCTTTGTAGAGTTTTGGTAATAGGAGGAGACTACTCTGCCCTTAATATAATATAATATTATATCGATCCTTCTGTAAGAATACTAATTGACTGTAACCTTAAATTTGCTCATATTCAATAATATATCATTCTTTCAATCATTTTTGTTAAAAATCATGTGCAAAACATAATTATTTTCGATATTCTTATTAACTCGATAGATAAATAATTATAATTTAAAGTTTGATTAATATTTTATTTTCATCCTATTGAGTTTCTCCAAGATGAAAATCCAAAAAATAAAAAAATAACTATATTGATTTATCATTAAAGTAACGTAATAAAATAATAGATCTATTCACTATTATAAATCATCTTATATCATTAACTAGCAATAAATTATTTAAAAAAAATATATAATACAGATTAAAAATAAAAAGAGATAGAGAAGACACATTCTTGAGTTTATCTGTATATAGGATTTAGAATCTTGATGAATGAAACTAGCATTCTCGATTTCTTGGGATAGAAAGAACAGAATTATTATTAAAATTAAAAAAGACATTCTCGATTTCTTGGGATAGAAAGAACAGAATTATTATTAAAATTAAAAAAGAAAAAACTCCCCAGGCTTTTACCACGTACCGGGAGAGAAAACACTATAGATTAAAATAGTCATAAATATTCCATCTTAATTAAGCAAACTTGATAAATCTAATTACACAAATCTAATTAAGAAAACACTATAGATTGAATACCTGGTGTTAATTTTTGAGTTATTCTATATTAAATTATATTATTTTAATATATTTTTAAATAAAAAATACTTTAAACTTTTTTAAAATAACAACATTCACATTCCCTTCTGCCCTATCAAAATCACTCTAAAAGTAGTTTTTTTTTCTTCTTATAAACAGCCTAGATGCACTTTAAAAGTATTTCAATCACAACTTTCCACTTACATGTTGGATTGCTGTGATTCTTGACGCGTTATTTTATTTGCGAACGTGTATAAAAAATTTTATTTGTTTTAAATAATTTTATTATATTTTTAAATTATTTTAATATATTAATATTAAAAATAATTTTTAAAAATAAAAAATATTTAATATATTTTTAAATAAAAAATACTTTAAACCACCACTGCTCTTTCATCCAAATATGCTTCCCAGGCTTAAAAAATAGTCTCCGACGAGGATTTCAAAGAAAGAAGAACTAAAGCATGTACGTGGCAGCCAAAGAAATCCTAAAATTTAGGTTTTTGATGAAAACGTGTGGGACACGTGATGAAAAAGGAGGTTTAAAAGTGGTTTGCCCATAAAGAAGACGTGTGGGAATTGCACCTGAGAAGAAGAAAAAAAATAAAGAAAAGAAAAGGGATTAATGTAGTTTATGGATTCAGTAATGTTTCTTCTATTAAATGGATTAATTGTTTGCTTATATTTATTTATCTGTATTGATTTAATTGTTTTACTATAATATTGATTTTAAAAAAAAAGAACTCCTAAAGCATGTACGCTGCCAAAAAAGTCATAAATTTACTATAATATTGGTACTTACTGCCATGATTGTTATGCCCGCAATCAAAATATAATTTGTTTTTGTACTCAGAATTATGTCTGAGTTCATTTAAAAATCTGTTTATTTTAAAAAATATATTAAATTAATATTTTTAATATATTAATATTAAAATAAAAAAATATTTTAAAGAGGAAAAAAAATATTTGACAAAGACTGAATAGAAAGCTTACGAATAGTCAAGAGACGCATTTCAAAGTATAGTTTACCGGTTGACTCACAGATTAACTGCTTAACCCCATTATATTATTTATTTATAAAAACTAAAATAATAATGTTTTTTTTTTAATATTATCTTTTTTAATATTTTTATTTTAAAAAAGTTTCACGTCGTAGATAAAAAATAAGATGTTTTAATTTAGCAACGATAGAGCATCCACAAGGAAGATGTTTTGCCTTTTTTAAAAAAAACATTTTTGTTTATTTGATTATAGGCTGGTTTAGAATTCAGCTAAGACATCTAATAAAATATTTTTATTCTTAGAAATTTTGTGAAAAACAATCATAAAACTAATTTAATTAGGGATTAATTGAGTAATTAATTACCTTTACCTTACAGAGGATTTTCTTTTGTTTTATTTTATTTTTAGTAATTTAATCAAACCCCAAAGAAGTCCTTTAAGATGCTACAAGGATCTTAAAGGATTTATTTTATTTTTAGTAATTTAATTAGGGATTTATTTTATTTATTTTATTTTATTTTTTAATTAGGCTAATTTAATAAAACCCCAATAGCCTGATTCTTGGATCACAGAAGCTTGAGACATGGCACATGCTACAAGGAAAAAAGCATGATTGTGTTGAAAACCTTTTAAGATTGGACTGTCGCATTCTAACAATAATGTTTGGAGCATTTAAAGATTGGACCCAACTTCACTTCAACTTTATTTTATATTTATAATAAATAAAAAGCATGATTGTGTTGAAAATTTATTTTCTGCTTTTATTTTTCAATTTTGAGATGACTCCTCAAAGAACAATTCTTTATTAAATGCCTCTGAGAGAGTATGAACTGAACATACACTTTTCTGTTGGATGAGTTTTGGTTTCTAAACCTGAAACTGCCATCGTAAGCACTAGCCAGGGAAGTTAGGATGAGCTTTTCTGGTAATTATATCACATTTTTCTGCTACAATAATGCTCTTTATATTCTCTGCTACTATTGCTTATAATTTTTTGCCTCTGGTATCTTTTCCAACCTGTTTGAGCGATGCTTTCTAATTTTTTTTCTTGGATTGTAAATTTGTTGTCCACTTACACAGTTGAACAGAGTTGACAAAGGAATCCAGGAGTTATTGGTGACAGAGGATCTGGATCTTTTTCGAGGGAAAGTGAGTTCAACTGTTACATTTTTTGTTTACAATATCTTGTTGCACTAAATCAAGAAGTCTACTAGACTTATTATTCTGTAAATTTGCATTCTATGCAGATATTTGATTCTCATATAATTGATGATTTTTACTCTTGGGCTTTTGGGGAGGCTTGAGGCTGCTACCTTTCCTTTTCGTTCCCGCGCTGCCCCTCCCTCTCCAAAAAGTCACTCAATACACAGATTACGAAATCTCAGCTATTGCCTGGAATTGAATGCATGAGTTGAAACCGTCGGAGAACACCAGGCTAAGCTCCAAACTCATCGCCACCGGCATGCTCTCCAGCATAATTCAAAACAGTTTTCTAAATTTTACATTCTATTTGTGTACTCTAATTTTTCTCCAATATCTCTTATCAAATGGGTTCTGCTCTTAGATGGTATGAGCGAGACTTTTGGCATACAGAAGCTGGGAGTTCCTGTCCAAGTTAAGGGACGCAAGCTGATTCCTACAAACCGATCAGAAAAGATTTGTCTATAGATGAAGTTTTCTATTTACTTTGCAACAACCCTTAGCATTGACAATATTATTGTGTCGGTAATTCAGTCGGTATATACTGATAATATTATTCTGTCGGTATATACTGATGGGATTACGAATGAAATAGTATCCGTTGGTAATTATCATCGCAATTTACCGACATAATTATTTTATCGATAATTCCGTTGGTTTTAGACGAATTTCTGATAGTGATGTTGAGTAATTCGTATGAAATTATCGGATTGATTGGTTATTAAAGAGAATAGCCGGATGTTGAGTAATTTATATGGAATTACCGGAGTTATTGGCTATTAAGAGTATAGCTGGATGTTGAGTAATTTGTATGGAATTACCGGATTGATTGGTTATTAAAGAGAATAGTCAAATGTTGAGTCATTCGTATGGAATTACTGGAATTTATTTCACTATGAAAGAGAATAGATGGATGTTGAGTAATTTGTATGGAATTACTGGAATTATTAGCTATTAAAAGAGATTAGTCGGATGTGGAGTAATTTATATGGAATTACCGGATATTTATTAGCTACCAAGAAAAATTAGCCTGATTCGAGATAAATTTTATGAATTATCAAATTTAAAATTAAGTAATGAGTGTTGGTTGTTGATTTCCTATAAGTATAGGATTGATAAAATTATGAATGGCCTTTTGATATTGGAATGCAGTAAGTTAGTGATGAAAGGTAATTTTATATATTTTAAAGAATTGCGAACCTAACAAGTTTACCATTGTTAATGTGTTATTTTATTTATTTCTTATTAATGTTATGAATATAGGTATTTCACGGGATATTTCTAAAGTGTTGGTTGATCTATTCCATTGTCGGTCCTGCTTTGCCAGCATCAGTCCTGCTTTGCTCAACCATGATTTGCCCTCGGGATGTTTAATCTGAGGCCCTTTTTGAATTGTTCTGGCAGCGTGCTAATAGCCTACTGCATATGGTTGCTCAGTTCGATCTCAGTGCTTTTAGGTTTTGCTCAGTTCATGTTATGACCCGCGGCACCGCGCGGGCCATTCACCTAGTACATTCAATTTGTGTACTCTAATTTGCCTCCAATGTCTCTAACCCCTTGTCAAATACTGACATGTAAACTGCTTGCATGGTTATCAATATCTTTCAAGTGAGTGTTGGATATATAGCTTAAGATAAAAAAAAATTTCCGTTTTTATTTATTTTTCATTTTTTTTCTTAATGTTTGAGAAAGATGCCTACAGATGGGAATGAATGGACTGATTCGAAATCTTCTTCTCTTGAAAGGGATGGCAGATAAGCCAATGATGTTGGGTGTGATGGAGATTCATCTCAACCAACAGATCCATTGTGTCTTGACCATGGAAGATATATATTATGATCAACTCTGTGCTCCATCGCTAAACAAAGATGTCATTATGTGTGATGTGCAGAACATGGTGGAATTGAAAGACGTATTGGTCTAAATATTTCTAATGAAGATGAGGAGCTGCATAGACTTCTGATTTTAGACATACAAAAGCTGATTCTTACAAACCGATCAGAAAAGATTTGTCTATGGATGAAGTTTCCTATTTACTTTGCAACAACCCTTAGCATTGACGGGGGAGGAGTGAGAGGCATCATTCCTAGCTTAGTCCTTGCCGCTCTTGAAGCTAAGCTCTAGCTAGGTTCTTGAATAAAAAACTTACGCAGCGTGGGCCACTTTTCTTGGCTTTTTGCTCAGATGATTTTTGTGTTATAGCTCTTTTTTTATTATTATTATTATTTCAGAAAACTATCCTGAACTGGAAAATAAAATGGAGTTGCTCGCCTCGCAACATGTGATCCTCGTAGGGCTTAAGTCTAACCAGATTCACTAATCAATAAAGAAAATTATCATTGTAACAATTTTTTAAAAATATTTTTTATTAAAAAATTTATTAAAATAATAAAAAAATTTATTTTTTAAAAATTATTTTTTATAGCAACAGAACAGTATATAAATATAAAAATAATCAAATTTAAATAAATAAAATAAAATTTAACCAATACCCATTTAAAACGAAATAACAAACTGGGATTAAGCAACACTGAATTAATCAAATAGTTAATTAGATAATGATAATTTTGTTGGGCCACAGAATTAGGTCATTGAAGAACTTTTTAGTAAAGGATTAATTACTATGCTCTTATCCACACAATCCTTCATCACCATCCAGTCCCATCACTGGAAAACTTATCCTCTTTGATCTCAATGCCCTTTTATCATCTCCAAATATATGCTTTTATCCCTTTTTCTTTGTATTTTGTCGTTTGTGTCTTTATCCACTGGCTTAAGGGTGTTTAGTAATTCTACATACGTTTTTAAAAAAATATTTTTCAAATAAAAATATATTAATATAATGTTTTTTAATTTTTGTTAATACCAATGCATTAAAATTAATTTGATATTTTTTAAATAAAAATAATTTAAAAAGTAATATCAATTAAATTACCACCAACTCTATGGGTTGGTTTATTGGGATCAAAGTCAAGAGAAGCATAGGTTTACGCGAGTGGATGATTACGACCAGAACAAGGGTTTAGCAAGGATCGGAAGAGGGACAGGAGGGTTTAGAGGACACGTGTCAAGTCTTACGATAAAGGTTAAAAAATGATTCATGAGATTAAGCTCGTCCTTTGAACCAGCCGCCATCTTTGACCCTCTCCTCCGGAATACTACTACGGGCCACAATATGGATCTTTTTTTTTTTTTTCTTTTCCTGTTGACACCTTTCGCCTCTCAATTATTCTGAACTCTGAACTCTTGTCAGTCTTGACACCTTTCGCCTCTCAATTATTCAATTCAACTAGGAACCTGATACGAGTTAGATTTTAAGTCTAGATTTTGACTTATTATATATTTTTTAAATTGATTTTTTTTTTATTTTTTCTATTAATATCTTTCCTTACAGGTAAAAAAAAAAACATATTTCATTGTTCTTTTTAGAAGAAATTTGGAATCATTTGCTGGATCTATTTTCTGTTTTTATTTTTCAATTTTGAAATGACTCCTCAGGAAACAATTCCAACCAATTATTTGCCATGGAATTTGAATGATGTATAATTCCAAGTGGGCATGCTGCATTTCTTAACCAGGTGGAGCAGGAATTGAGGTAGCTTGTTTCTGGCTTTTGCTTCTCTGGCTATGATTTGTTGTGTTTTTGTTCTTTCTGTTAATTTATCTAAATATGAACTCTAGAATCTTTTAAATGAAATTAGCGTTCTTGATTTCTAGACGGTAGATATAACAGTAATATTATTAAAATAAATAAATAAAAATAAATAAATAAATATATTCAGACTTTTACCCTGTAGCAATAGAGAAAACACGGCGTCTCTCTATTTTTTTTAAATATTTTTATTTTTAATTTCATCATAATAATTTATTTCAATAAGCTTCTTCTCACAGTTTAAGAAAAAAACATTTTAATGTAGAGTTGAAGCTCTCACAGACAAGTCAAGGCCCAGGACTAGGAGTCGTGAAATTCACTTTGAACCAGCCTGGACGCACTTAAAATAGTAATTTTTTTTCTATTTTTTTAATTTGTCTCCGTGGAGACTCGATACCCCAAAGTCGGGCTACAATCACCACACAAATCTTTATATTTTTAACTGACAAAAAGTCTCTGAAAAACTCGGAAAAAGATGGAAAATTATTGGTTGATAATTTTTGGCAAAAAAATAAAAAACACTATCATCCTTGATAGTTTGTGAAGGCCAAGAGCTGGTCTTGATAGCTTATTTGTAGAAGGGAGTGGAGATGGAGACCCCTTTAATATCAAAATCTAAATTAGTAGTCTTGAATTTTACTTTCTTCTTTTAAAAAAACATTGGAAAGGCAAATATACCTTATTCCATGAAAATTAAAAATCAGTAAAATATTTTTTATTTAGAATTTATTTTTGATATTAGTATATTAAAATTAAAATTAAAATGATATAAAAATACTAAAATGTTTTTTAAAAAATTTAAAATTATAAAAAAAGACGGTTTGACCGCCAGAATCAAACCATGTCTCAGTCATATAAGACATCAAAAGTCTGTTTACTGTACAAAGTGATTGTTGGCAATCAATTCCTGGATCAAGAAGATAAGGTCCAGCCATGGAGTATATACTTGGATTGAAAAATAAAAACTAATAATCTACAGAGTAAAGGGAGTGCAGATCACACGCACGTGCGATCACAGACAGTAAAATCGTCTGTTTACTGTACCGACTTAAATATTTTCATTCAAGGAAGTGCAGCGTAGTGCCCCGCCGAGAGAGGCCACCAGGCAAATACTAAGATCATTTTTTATTTTATATTGTAAATGTATTTTTAAAAAAAGTTAAATATTTTTTATTTTAAATTAATTTTTTTAGTAATTTTAGATTATTTTAATATATTAACATCAAAAATAAATTTTAAAAGATAAAAAAAATATTTAACTTTGAGAATTGATGGGGTTGATTTTGTTAGCTTGATATGCTTTCGCCTTTCCTATCAATTTTATTTATTTTTTGGTTACCTTTGTATGCTTTCCTCTGTTCCTAATATCCACCTCAGCATGTAGCATCACTCTGTTATAAGCACCATGGGTATATTGGTAAAATAGAAAAACATTCACTATAATTTGTCTCACAAAAATTTCATGGTTAAATAAATTCACTCTGCTCTAATATACACTCTCAAAGGCAGAAGCATAAGAACTACACCTTAAACCTTTGTTTTTACATTTTTAAAATGTTTTTAAAAAAATTTAAATGTCAGAACTGGTTTATTTTTACAGTTACAATGTATTTTTTAAAAATAATTTTTTAATATTTTTTAATTATTTTGATATTATGATATAAAATATAAAAAATTTTAAAATATTATTTTAATATACTTTTAAATAAAAAATATTTTTTAAAAAAATTCACAGCATGCATAAATATACTATTGTTTTTTGAAAAATTCATGTGTTTACATTTTCTTGGCAGCTTGTTCGAAGTTTGAACATTGGGGCGGGTCCACACGTTAACTCTCATTGGTAGGTGAGCGGTGGGTTGCTTCCTGGCAACTTCCTTCCTATCATTATTGAAACTTTGAAATCAAAAAGTAGTCTGGTGTGTTTTTCAAAATTCTGTTCCCTTGGAGGTTTTTAATTTTAATTTAAAATTTTATTTTGTTAATTTTTTAATTTATGAATTTGAGATAAAAAAAATTATTAAAAACTCGGAAAAAATGGAAAATTATTGGCCGACAATTTTGGCAACAAAAAAACACTTGTATTAATGGAAAACTAGTGTGCAGATTGGATAGCAAATCATACTAGTGTAACATTCTCTTCCACATCTCATCTCATTATACAATTCCCTATTTTTCCTTTCCACATCTCATGATCAGTGCGAACTAGATTTATGTATGCTGCAACTTTATTATCTTTCTAAACCATATATTCTTCTCTGATCTGTGATTTCTCTTCCTTTTCTTTTGGCTGATCACTGCTTAAGCAAACCAGCTAGCACTTGAAGAACATCTTCAATCCAGGTAAATTATTTGTACTTCATCTTGTCTGAATCTTTAAAGTAATCCATGATAAATAAATCGATCTTTTTCTCAGATTTTGTAATCCATGCCTTGTGGTGTTCATACTAAATTAACCCTAAACCTTGAATTCATTGTTTTTGTCTTTTCAAAATTCTTTGCTGTTTTTAACTCCTTATATATGGGATTTCTTTTCAAATACTAGATTTTGTAGTCCATGCCCTGTGGGACTGCCATTAATTATTTTTATCCAATATTTTTCTGACATAATGATTCAATGAAGTTGTTTTTTACTGATTCATGAATTAACTTGATCAGTATTAATTACCTTTCATTAAACTTGTTTACAACAAGTGACAAATAATTTAGCATTAAAACAAAGAATTAAATAATTAACAGCAACATTTATATTTCCTATTTTTCATCCGAATTTCTTTAACAAATAAATAAGTCGTGTGTGTGTGTGTGTGTGTGTTTATTCTTATCTAATCTGTGCTTTCTGTTCTTTTTTAAACCTCAGATGGAAGGAGTCCCACCGTCTTGTAATGAGGATGATGTCAACTTGACATCGAATCAGTTCGATTTTGATTCATTCAATATTTCTGAGTTTCTCTTGTACGTCATTCTTAAGCATATTTTATCAGAAGATGATTACTTGCAATTTAGTTATTCTACAGTTAGTTTTTCTTATTATTCCCAAAAAAGAATAATGTTCCAAATAACAAATTAAGCAGGTCGACGTCGCCACCGGAGGTTCCAGGCAACCAAAGCTTCATGTTATGCAATGATCATGTTGGACAGAACATGGTGGTGGATAACAATGTGATCAGCGATAGTATTCAACAAACAACTGATCAGTTTCCACCTTCATTTCCTCAAACCATGGTGAGTGCTCATGCCTACTCCAATTTGCTACGTACAATGTCCATTGAATTAGCAAGTGTTTGTATCACCCATTGGATCAAAAAGTTTTATGTTTTCGTGTATCAATTTATCTCGAGCATCTTCAAAATGTTTATTGTTAAACAAACAGACAACAATGGGAGATTTAGATGGAACATCATCGTCATGGATCAACCAAAATGAACCAAATTGGCCTCAAGCTCCATCAAGGTACATAATATTCGTCATTATGTAACTTCTTCTTCTTCTTGTTCTCACTAAATGAATTCATTATGTTTGAATATAGGTATCAGCCTAATCCCATGCTACCTGGACCATCAATGCCTTTGAGGTAAGCTAAAATGATATCAAATGCTTAGTGGATTAATAGCAAAGAATTATGCATATGCATAAAGAAATCACTAACAAATGTTTGCTAATTTAGGGACCAACAATGGACTGATTATCAGTTACCAATTATGAGCAATCAAGTGCCTGCGATTTTTTATTCCTGTGCAATAAACTAAGGATTTGTTTAACAGTATAGTAAAAATTGTGTTCCAAATATTTTTTAACTTCATCATTATTATTTAATATTCATCATTATTTAACTTCTTCTTCTTGTTCACACTAAATGAATTCATTTGTTAAAGTGCCAATCCTTTGAGGTAAGCTAAAATGATATCAAATGCTTAGTGGATTAATAGCAAAGAATTATGCATATGTATGAAGAAATCACTAACAAATGTTGCTTATTTAGGGACCAACAAAGGACTAATTATCAGTTACCAATGAGCAATCAAGTGCCTGCGATGAATCAATGGTATTAACCTCGAATATATATACACTCTTTTAATCATGAAAACAATAAACTTGAAAAATTGACGAGGATCTTTCAAGTCTTTTTGAGCTCTCTATCTCTCTTTTTTTGTGTGCACATAATGGAAAGAATTATGAACATCAACCAAGTTAGAATAACAGTTCTAAGTCTAACTATTTGAATATTATTCAGGCATCAGTACTCCAATACTCATCAACCACAGCCGGGACATTGCTATATGACATCGAACGCAACCACTTCAGAACTTTGTGGCAACCACATTCAACCTGGACCTTCTTTTCCTGCTCCCCGGTATCCAATTTTTCATGTTTAGTATTTTCTATAAAAAAAAATTAGTTTTTCAATCAGGAAAGAAACATCATAGCATGAACATGAACCCAACAAGCTAAACATATTGTTTGCAAATGATTTTGGATTCAGGAGTCAATATTTTTCTAATCAAGGACAAGTCGATCAAGCTGCTGTAATTCCTAACAAAGACAATGTGCAACAAGAGAACTTCGTGCCTAGGTACTGACTGACTTCTAGCTGTTGTGTTTTAACACCATTAACTTTTACTGCTCAAGAGTGACTACCAATTATGGAAAGGTTTTATAATATGATCACTTCATTTGTATATAGGTCACAGATGGAAAACCTCCAAGTCCAAGGATTGCAAAATCAAACTGCTAGGCCAAATGCCTCAAATCCTGGCCTTGGCACTTCCCTGCAAAGTCAAAATAGGGGTTTAAATACTCAACAAGTAAGAAGTCTAACTGAATTATCGTAGTCTTTTCCCCCCCTATGATTGTGCAATAAACTAACTATCAATTTTAATAGCAAAATAAGGGTAACAGCGCTGAAGTTGTTTCTCATCCATCCGGATGTGGTGTAACTTGCATCAATTTTTATTCTTTATTTTGACCTACCTTTTTTTTTATATAGGTTGAGATGGTTAGATCTAAGGATCCATTTTGGAATTATATTGAAGATAGGACTGATGGTAGCATGAAGTGTAAGTTTTGTCCACATACATTTGCCAATAAAACCTCCATTTCAAGGATCAAATGGCATTTATCAGGAGTGGAAGGGCATGATGTTGCCATTTGTCATGGGGTGCCTAAAGAAGTTCAAGAAGCAGCCTGGAAAGCTAAGTGTGGTGGCAACAAAAGACATAAAATCACAGCAGGTTCAATCAATGTTAATGATTGTGGAATTTCAACTTGTCCACAAGAACAAAACATTGAGATTGAAAATATGGGAGGAGGAATTGGAAGGGTACAACGAGAAGTTCAGGTTGTAGAACCCGGAGTAGGGGAAGAGAGGATTACTTCACATGCAATAGCAGGAAACGCCGTAGTAAGCATGACCGGAATGAGAGCAACAGAAGATGGAGTTTCCGAAGGGGCACTCGAGAGCAGACCGAGGACAGAACCAGTGGATCGATCGTTGGAACAAAGCAGTGCAGTACTTGGCAATTTGGCAGGGGGTGCTGGAAGGATACAAGCGGGAGTTCAGGGGGTGCTGGAACAAGGTGCTGGGGAAGAGAGAATTAATCGGGTTAGACAGAGGACAGAACCAGTGGAGGAGGATGTGGAGAATAATCGAAGATCAGTGCAGGTTGGTGCTGGAGCTAGATCTTCTGAAAGTCTGAAATACAACAAGACTAGAGGAGTTCCATTACCTACTAGCTCTACAAAGCCAGTGGGTCAAGCATTCAAAGAGAATACGAAGGCGATATGGTCTTTGTTAAAGAAGGGGGATGTCTCAACCATTGGCGTTTATGGGATGGGAGGAGTTGGTAAATCTACAATACTGCAACATATCTATAATAAGCTTCTACAAAGGAAAGATATTTGTGATCATGTTTGGTGGGTGACTGTGTCTCAAGATTTCAGCATTAACAGATTGCAGAATCTTATTGCTGAACATCTTGATCTAGATCTTTCAAGAAAAAATGATGATCTGCATAGAGCTGCTAAATTGTCAGAAGAACTAAGGAAGAAAGAAAAATGGATTCTCATTTTAGATGATTTGTGGAACGATTTTAAGCTACATGAAGTGGGAATTCCTGAGAAGTTGATAGGATGCAAGCTAATTTTGACAACTCGATCAGAAACAGTTTGTCATGGAATTGCTTGCGATCACAAAATCCAAGTGAAGCCACTTTTTGAGGGAGAAGCTTGGACTTTGTTCAAGAAGAATCTTGGACGTGACATAACATTTTCATCAGAAGTGGAAGGAATTGCGAAAGATATTGCAAGGGAATGTGCTGGTTTACCATTGGGAATTATTACAGTAGCAGGAAGCTTGAGGGGAGTGGATGACCTCCATCAGTGGAGGAATACATTGACGGAATTGAAAGAATCAGAATTTAGGGACATGAAAGTATTCAAGTTATTGAGGCTTAGTTATGATCGGCTAGGTGATTTAGCACTCCAACAATGTCTCTTGTACTGTGCATTATTTCCTGAAGATCATAAGATTGAAAGGGAGGAGTTAATAGGTTATTTGATCGATGTCGGAATAATTAAAGGAATGAGGAGCAGGAAAGATACATTTGACAAGGGCCACACGATGCTTAATAGACTTGAATATGTCTGTCTATTGGAAGGTGATAAATTCATGTATAGTGGTAGTAGATTTGTCAAGATGCATGACTTGATTAGGGACATGGCCATCCAAATACTGCTAGAGAACTCTCAAGGCATGGTTAAAGCAGGTGCGCAATTAAAAGAGTTGCCAGATGTAGAGGAGTGGACGGAGAATCTGACGATAGTCTCACTAATGCAAAACGAGATCGTAAAAATTCCTTCCAGCTATTCACCAATGTGTCCAAATCTGTCAATTCTATTGCTATATGATAATGAAGGGTTGCGATCTATTGCGGATTCATTTTTCAAGCAATTGCATGGGCTCAAGGTCCTCGATCTATCTTGGACAGGTATTAAAACTTTGCCAGACTCTGTCTCTGATTTGGTGAGTCTCACTGCATTATTGCTCAGTTATTGTAAGAAATTAAAACATGTTCCATCACTAAAGAAGCTCACGGCACTGAAGAGGTTGGATCTCTCTTGTACTTGGGCACTTGAAAAGATGCCGCAAGGAATGGAATGCCTAACCAACCTGAGGTATCTTAGAATGTATGGATGTTATGAAACGAAGTTTCCTAGTGGGATATTACCAAAACTCTCTCACCTGCAAGTCTTTGTACTAGAAGAGCTTTTTGAGGATTGGTACTGTTATCCGATAACAGTTAAAGGAAAGGAAGTAGGATCCTTGAGAAATTTGGAAACTTTGGAATGCCGTTTCAAGGGTTTCGCTGACTTCGTGAAGTATCTCAGATCTTGGGATGGGATTCAATCATTAAGCACATATAAAATTTTATTAGGAGTGGTAAAGGATGCATATTATTTTGAAGGCATTAATGATTTTCCAAGTAAAACAGTTGCGTTGGGTAATTTGAGTATCTACGGAGATGGATATTTTCAGGTCAAGTTCTTAAATGGCATTCAAGGACTGGTTTGTGAATGCATCGACGCAAGAAGTTTATGTGATGTTTTGTCATTAGAGAATGCAACTGAACTGGAGCTCATCAAGATTTGGCGTTGCAATAGCATGGAGAGCTTGGTTTCATCTTCTTGGTTCCGCTCTGCTCCACCACCATTGCCATCATATAATGGTATGTTTTCTGGTCTTAAACGGTTTTATTGTTCTGGATGTAACAGTATGAAGAAGCTGTTCCCACTTGTGTTGCTGCCAAACCTCGTAAACCTGGAAAGGATTGAAGTGACGTTCTGTGAGAAAATGGAGGAGATAATAGGAACAACAGATGAAGAAAGCAGCACCTCCAATCCCATCACGGAATTAACACTCCCAAAGTTCAGAACTCTGAAATTGTGTCAATTACCAGAACTGAAAAGCATTTGCAGTGCAAAGCTGACTTGCAATTCTCTTGAAGATATTAAGGTAATGCGTTGTGAGAAGCTGAAGAGGATGGCAATTTGTCTTCCGTTGCTTGAAAATGGCCAGCCATCTCCTCCCCTTTCTCTTAAAAAAATCCGAGCACTTCCAGAAGAATGGTGGGAGTCAGTAGTGGAGTGGGAGCATCCTAATGCAAAGGATGTCCTTCGTCCCTTTGTAGAGTTTCAGTATTGGTAATCCTTCCGTTGTAAGAATACTAATTGATTGTAACCTTAAATTTGCTCATATTCAATAAATTTCAGTACAACAACTACACACAAGATGTATGCATTGAGGAGATCAAATGAGGAAGGCTAAGATTCTCTATTAAATGTCTATGCGAGAGTATGAATATGGCAGTTTTGGTTTCTAAACCTGAAACTGTCATATTCATAAGCACATTTTAAAAATAAATGAAACTTCTAAGACCAAATTTAATACTAAATCTAGAAAGTAGCATCGGCGTGATTTCTATAATTTTTTGCATCTTATATTTTTTATTTTTTTTTTATTTTATTCTAAAATTTTATTTTGTTTAAGTTCACGAGTTTCAGATGAAAGCAAAAAAAAATCACACAAAAAAACTTGAAAAAAAATAAAAAGTTATAGGTCGAAAACTTTTCGGCAACAAAAATAAATACAGTATCTTTGTATCAATGGAAAACTGATGAGCAGATTGGATAGCAAATCAAGCTTCATAGTAGATGTTGAAGTTTTCCACTGCAAAAAAGATAAAATCTCCCTCTGGTTGTTTAAAGGTAAAGCTTGATTGCGTTCCTGTGGTTTTGATGAGTCTATGAAAGTGCATTCTATCATTGGAATAAAATGCTAAAATGTGAATAAAAATAATAGAAATTAAACAGACAAGTCAAAATTTTGACGCTGCTACCTTTTGATTTGGAATGATTAAACTATTTGAAACTTCGGAGGTTCCAGTCAACCAAAGCTTCATGTTATGCAATGATCATGTTGGACAGAACATGGTGGTGGATAACAATGTGATCAACGATAGTATTCAACAAACAACTGTGTTTCCACCTTCATTTCCTCAAACCATGGTCAGTGCTCATGCCTACTCCAATTTGCTACAATGTCCATTGAATTGGCAGGTGTTTGTATTATACAAAAAGATTTATCTAATTGTTTATTGTTTAACAAACAGACAACAATGGGAGGTTTGAATGGAACATCATCATCATGGATCAACCAAAATGAACCAAATTGGCCTCAAACTGAACCAAATCAGCCGGGACATGACTATATGACACCGAACGCAACCACTTCACAACATGGTGGCTTCATTCAACCTGAACCTTCTTTTCCTCCTCTCCGGTATCCAATTTTTCATATTTAGTATTTTCTGTTAAAAAAAATTAGTTTTTCAATTAGGAAAGCAACATCATAGCTTGGACATGAACCCAGCAAGATAATCATAAATTTGCAATGCTTCATATTGCTTGCGAATGATTTTGAATTCAGGAGTCCATTTCTTTCTAATCAAGGACAAGACGATCAAGCTGCTGTAATTCCTAACATAGACAATATGCAACAAGAGAACTTCGTGCCTCGGCACTTTGGCAACTCTACTAGGTACTGATTGACCTCTAGCTGTTGTGTTTTAACACACTACGTATTAATACCCTTTTGATAATTAGATACCACCAATTATCGAAAGGTTTTATAATATGATCACTTCATTTTTATACAGGTCACATATGGATAACCTCCAAGTCCGAGGATTGCAAAATCAAACTGCTACGCCAAATGCCTCAAATCCTGGCCTTGGCACTTCCCTGCAAAGTCAAAATAGGGGTTTAAATACTCAACAAGTAAGAAGTATAACTGAATTATTGTCGTCTTTTTTTCCCCTTTTGACTGTGCTATAAACTAACTATCAATTTTAATAGCAAAATAAGGGTACCTTGATCCGTTAATTTTTATTCCATATTTTGACCGATTTTTATTCTATATTTGACTTTTTTTTTCTTCTATAGATCGAAATGGTTGGATCAAATGATCCGTTTTGGAATTATGTTGAAGATGGGGCTGATGATGGTAGCATGAAGTGTATGTTTTGTCCACATACATATGCCACTAAAACTTCCATTTCAAGGATCAAATGGCATTTATCAGGAGAGAGAGGGCACGGTGTTGCCATTTGTCGTGGGGTGACTAAAGAAGTTCAAGAAGCAGCCTTTCTAGCTATCTGTGGCGGCAACAAAAGACATAAAAGCACAGCAAGTTCAGTCAATGTTAATGAGTGTGGAATTTCAACTTGTCAACAAGAACAAAACATTGAGATTGAAAATATGGGAGGAGGAATTGGAAGGGTACAAAGAGAAGTTCAGGTTGTAGAACCCGGAGTAGGGGAAGAGAGGATTACTTCACAAGCAATAGCAGGAAACGACGTAGTAAGCATGACCGGAATGAGAGCACCAGAACATGGAGTTTCCGAAGGGGCACTCGAGAGCAGACCGAGGACAGAACCCGTGGATCGATCGTTGGAACAAAGCAATGCAGTACTAGGCAATTTGGCAGGGGGTGCTGGAAGGATACAAGTGGGAGTTCAGGGGGTGCTGGAACAAGGTGCCGGGGAAGAGAGAATTAATCGGGTTAGAGTGAGGACAGAACCAGTGGAGGAGGATGTGGAGAATAGTCGAAGATCAGTAGTGCAGGCTGGCGCAGGAGCTAGATCTTCTGAAAGTCAGAAATACGACAAGACTAGAGGAGTTCCATTACCTACTAGCTGTACAAAGCCAGTGGGTCAAGCATTCAAAGAGAATACGAAGGTGATATGGTCTTTGTTAATGGATGGGGAAGTCTCAAGCATGGGCATTTATGGGATGGGGGGAGTTGGTAAATCCACAATACTACAACATATTTATAATGAGCTTCTACAAAGACCAGATATTTGTGATCATGTTTGGTGGGTGACCGTGTCTCAAGATTTTAGTATTAATAGATTGCAGAATCTTATTGCTGAACATCTTGATATAGATCTTTCAAGAAAAAATGATGATCTGCATAGAGCTGCCAAATTGTCAGAAGAACTAAGGAAGAAACAAAAATGGATTCTTATTTTAGATGATTTGTGGAACAATTTTGAGCTACACAAAGTGGGAATTCCTGAAAAGTTGGAAGGATGCAAGTTATGACAACTCGATCAGAAATGGTTTGTCATCGGATGGCTTGCCAGCACAAAATCGAAGTGAAGCCACTTTTTAATGGAGAAGCTTGGACTTTGTTCATGGAGAAACTTGGATGTGATGTAGCACTTTCACCAGAAGTGGAAGGAATTACGAAAGCAGTTGCAAGGGAATGTGCTGGTTTGCCATTGGGAATTATTACAGTAGCAGGAAGCTTGAGGGGAGTAGATGATCTGCATGAGTGGAGAAATACATTGAACAAATTGAGAGAATCAGAATTCAAATTGAGAGAATCAGAATTTAGGGACAAGGAGGTATTCAAGTTATTGAGGTTTAGTTATGATCAATTAGGTGATTTAGCACTACAACAATGTCTCTTGTACTGTGCATTATTTCCTGAAGATCGTGTGATTGAAAGGGAGGGGTTGATAGGTTATTTGATTGATGAGGGAATAATTAAAGGAATAAGAAGCAGGAAAGATGCATTTGACGAGGGCCACACGATGCTTAACAAACTTGAAAATGTCTGCCTATTGGAAAAGGCTAAAATGAAGAATGATGGTCATAGACATGTCAAGATGCATGACTTGATTAGGGACATGGCCATCCAAATACTGCTAGAGAACTCTCAAGGCATGGTTAAAGCAGGTGCACAATTAAAAGAGTTGCCAGATGCAGAGGAGTGGACGGAGAATCTGACGAGAGTTTCACTAATGAAAAACGAGATCGAAGAAATTCCTTCCAGCCATTAACCTAGGTGTCCATATCTATCAACTCTATTTCTATGTGATAATAGAGAGTTGAGATTTGTTGCGGATTCATTTTTCAAGCAATTGAATGGGCTCATGGTCCTCGATCTGTCTTTTACAGGTATTGAAAATTTGCCAGACTCTATCTCTGATTTGGTGAGTCTCACTGCATTGTTGCTCAATTATTGCTGGAATTTAAGACATGTTCCATCATTGAAAAAGCTCAGGGCACTGAAGAGGTTGGATCTCTCTTGTACTGCGCTTGAAAAGATGCCGCAAGGAATGGAATGCCTAACCAACCTGAGGTATCTTAGAATGAATGGATGTGGTGAAAAGGAGTTTCCTAGTGGGATATTACCAAAACTCTCTCACCTGCAAGTCTTTGTACTAGAACAGTTTACGGCGCGAGGTGATGGTCCAATAACAGTTAAAGGAAAGGAAGTAGGATCCTTGAGAAATTTGGAAAGTTTGGAGTGCCATTTCGAAGGTTTCTCTGACTTCGTGGAGTATCTCAGATCTTGGGATGGGATCCTATCATTAAGCACATACAGAATTTTAGTAGGAATGGTGGATGAAGATTATTCGGCATACATTGATGATTATCCAAGTAAAACAGTTGTGTTGGGTAATTTGAGTTTCAACGGAGATAGAGATTTTCAGGTCAAGTTCTTAAATGGCATTCAAGGACTGGTTTGTGAATGCATGGATGCAAGAAGTTTATGTGATGTTTTGTCATTAGAGAATGCAACTGAACTGGAGCGTATCAGAATTGAGGATTGCAATAACATGGAGAGCTTGGTTTCATCTTCTTGGTTCTGCTATGCTCCACCACCATTGCCATCATATAATGGTACGTTTTCTGGTCTTAAAGAGCTTAATTGTTGTGGATGTAACAATATGAAGAAGTTGTTTCCACTTGTGTTGCTGCCAAACCTCGTAAACCTGGAATTGATTGATGTTAGTGATTGTGAGAAAATGGAGGAGATAATAGGAACAACAGATGAAGAAAGCAGCACCTCCAATTCCATCACGGAAGTCATTCTCCCAAAGTTAAGAATTCTGGAATTGGTTAATTTACCAGAACTGAAAAGCATTTGCAGTGCAAAACTGATTTGCAATTCTCTCGAAGAAATTATAGTAATAAAATGTGAGAAGCTGAAGAGGATGCCGATTTGTCTTCCGTTGCTTGAAAATGGCCAGCCATCCCCTCCCTCTTCTCTTAAATACATCCGAGCATATCCAGAAGAATGGTGGGAGACAGTAGTGGAGTGGGAGCATCCTAATGCAAAGGATGTCCTTCGACCCTTTGTATACTTTGTATAGGAGGAGACTAATCTGCCCTTAATATAATATAATATAGAATAAAGGGTAAGCATCATCTCTCTCAATCGAATTGTACCTTTCGTATTGTTAATCCTTTCGTTGTTAGAATACTTCTTTGTTGCATCATTTATCAATTCTATCCTTTTGTAAAAATACTAATCATTTTTGTAATCTTAAATTTGCTCATATTCAATAATATATTAAATATTAGATTGGTTTGAAAATAGACTACATGATTTATTTATTTATTTTATTTTTAATATTAATATATTAAAATTATAAAAAAAACATTAAAAAAATCTATATATCTTTTTTGAAAAAACAACTAAAAACAAAAACAATCACATGCTCTTAATTAATCACATATTTAATATATATGTCATTGTTAAAGCCCCCGTTTTTCAACAAAATTGATTTTTTTTTACTTTTTAAATTATTATTTTTTTATTAAATTTTTTTAAAAAAAATAAAAAAATATTATTTAAAATAAAAAATATTTTAAAAAGGAAAGTATGTTATTGTTTCCAATATTCACGTGTTTACATTTTATAGGCATCTTCTTCCGAGCTTCATAATAGGGGTGGTCCAAAGACTCCAAACGTTAACTTCCTAGCAATATTTATACCTTTTTGATAATTAGATACACCATTGATTTTTGGTTTTATAATATGATGACTTCATGTTTATCATGATAAGTCAAAACAATTATACATATAAAAGTCATAAATATTCCATCTTAATTAAGCAAACTTGATAGATATAACTAAAGATATGAGGCAAAGAGTTAGCAGGGAGTAGTGGAGATAGAAGACCTGATATTTGCCTCATCAACTAGGCACAGAGTAACGACATACGCCCCTTTAATATCAAAAGCTAAATTATTAGTCTTTGATGTTACTTAAATTAAATATTGGTACGTACGTAGCTTTTATTTATTTATTTCTAAATATTGACGTTAGGAATGATAAATGGGTGCACTGGTTATAGCTAATCTGTAACATAAAAGATTTATAGGTATTGTTTGATATGTCATTTCGATTTTCTTTTTAAAACCATATTTTAAAATAGACACATAAAATTTATTGGTTTTTATAAAAAGTTTAATTATTTGATAATCTAAGATTTTAAATACTAGGAAGCTTGCCACATATATGGCACAAGCAATTATTAATAATAAAAATATTGATTCGGTTTATTTTAAAAAACTTAAATTTTAAAATTTAACTTGGATTAGGTTTGTAATTGAATTAAATAAAACATTGATTCGGTAGAATTTAATCGATCCAATCAAATTCGATCCAATCAAACCAACTTAGTTTATATCTGACCATATTAATAATAAAAATAAAATGATATTATTTTAATAAAAATAATTAATTTGAATTAACTTAATAAATAACTCATAAGTTGTTAAATATATTATACTATATTAAAAAAATATCTTCAACCAAATAAATTAAGTAAATTAAGAAGACTTAAAAATGTTATAATGTTACTTTCTGATAATTTAGTAAGGATTTGGAGAATATATATTCAAAAACAAACTTTATCAGAAGATTATATTCTATTCTTTCTCACATTCATGTGTTTACATTTTCTTGGCAGCTTCTTCAAAGTTTGAACATTGGGATGGGTCCACACGTTAACTTTCTATATCTTATAAGTATAGTGTTTGGGTTGCTTCCTGGCAACTTCCTTCACGTTGATTAAAATTCTGGTAGCTAAATTAGTTATGCCTGAAGTTTGTTTTTTTAATAATGTTGAGTTTAAGTTATTTCATGATAATTAAATACTTATATAATTATTAATTTTAAAACTTATAAAATTAATTAAAAATACATACAGACTAATCTAGATATTCACATTAACAATAATAATAAAAACAATACATTAATTAATTATTAGAGTGACCTTACTAATAAATAATATTATTTAAGGGAGTTAGTGGCTGTAACATTCTCTTCCCCGACTCTTCTCATTATACATTTCTAAGCGAGAACCATATTTATTAAACTCATACCAGTTTGACGGGTTAATCTTAGGGCTGAATTTGTTTGGGTTTATTAAAAGACCAGCTGATACAATGACCCGGTCAAACCCGGTCGACCTAGCGGGTCAACTTGTGACGCGGGCGACCCGGGCAAGACCCGGTTTTTTTTTCAAATGTGAGATTTGAAATCTAATAGTATATATATACTCTATGTTTTTAAGAAAAAAAATTATGTTTTTTTTAATGTAGGATGAAAAACCTTTTGGTTTAAATACTTTAACTTAAAAGAATAATATAGTATCTTTTTAATGTTGGATTTGAAACTCATTAGTATATATACTCTATGTTCACAAGAAAAAATCCGTGTTTTTTCAATATAAAATTTGATACTCATTAGTATATACTCTATGTTTCTAAGAAAAAAACTATCTTTTTAAATGTGAGATTTAAAAACTATTAGTATATATACTATATCTTCACAAGAAAAAAACTATGTTTTTTCAATGTTAGATTTGAAACTCATTAGTATATATACTCTATGTTCCAAAGAAAAAAGTTATGTTTTTTTAATGTGGGATAAAAAAAATTTTAAAATATTTTTTTAAACTTCATTATTTACAATATGTATAGCTTATATTTACATAGATGTTTTTTAAATTTTTTTATATAAAATATTAAAATTTTATTTTTTTATAATATATTTGAAACTCATTAGTATATATACTCTATGTTCCAAAGAAAAAAGTTATGTTTTTTTAATGTGGGATAAAAAAAATTTTAAAATATTTTTTTAAACTTCATTATTTACAATATGTATAGCTTATATTTACATAGATGTTTTTTAAATTTTTTTATATAAAATATTAAAATTTTATTTTTTTATAATATATTTGAAACTCATTAGTATATATACTCTATGTTCCAAAGAAAAAAGTTATGTTTTTTTAATGTGGGATAAAAATTTTTTTAAAATATTTTTTTAAACTTCATTATTTACAATATGTATAGTTTATATTTACATAGATGTTTTTTAAATTTTTTTATATAAAATATTAAAATTTTATTTTTTTATAATTTTTTTAAGTTGACCTATAAAACCTGAGACCTGGCATTTAAAGACCCATAAAACCTGAGACCCGGCATTTTAATTTTGTTTTTGTACTCAGAATTATGTTTGAGTGCATTTAAAAATTTGTTTATTTAAAAAAATATATTAAATTAATATTTTTAATATTTTTTAATATATTAATATTAAAATAAAAAAAAATATTTTAAAAAGAAAAAAAAATATTTGACAAAGAATGAATAGGAAGCTTATGAATAGTTAAGAATCGTATTGCAAAATATAGTTTACCGGTTGACTCACAGAATAACTGATTAACCCCATTATATTATTTATTTATAAAAACTAAAATAATAATGTTTTTTTTAATATTATCTTTTTTAATATTTTTATTTTAAAAAAGTTTCACGTTGTAAATAAAAAAAAAAGATGTTTTAATTTAGCAACGATAGAGCATCCACAAGGAAGATGTTTTGCCTTTTTTTTCTTTAATTTGTTTTTGTTTATTTGATTATTGGCTGGTTTAGAATTCAGCTAAGACATCTAATAAAATATTTTTATTCTTAGAAATTTTGTGCAGAACAATCAGAAAACTAATTTAATTAGGGATTAATTGAGTAATTAATTACCTTACAGAGGATTTTCTTTTCTTTTATTTTATTTCTAGTAACAGCTAATTTCATCAAACCCCAATAGCCTGATTCTTGGATCACAGAAGCTTGAGACATGGCACATGCTACCAGGAAAAAAAGCATGATTGTGTTGAAAACCTTTAAGATTGGACTGTCGCATTCTAACAATAATGTTTGGACCATTTAAAGATTGGACCCAACTTCACTTCAACTTTATTTTATATTTATAATAAATAAAAAGCATGCTGCCAAAGAAGTCCTATAATTTAGGTTTTTGACACGCGGGGATCATGGAGACGTGATGAAAAAGGAGGGCTGCCTCCTTTAGAAAAAGGGGTATTTGTTGGCAATTGCGCCAGAGAAAAAAAAAGAAAAAAAAAAAGGAGGAGAACAGGCCAATATTACATGGCTAATGCAGTGAAGGGTAGCCAAATTGTTCAGATTTCAAATTATTCCAACTCTTTTGTTTTATCACTGCCAAGATTGTTATGGCCGCAATCAAAATATATATTTGTTTTTGTACTCAGAATTATGTTTGAGTACATTTAAAAATCTTTTTATTTTAAAAAAATATTAAATTAATATTTTTTGATATATTAATATTAAAAATAACAAAAAGATATTTTGATTACTAAAAACGAATAGAAAGCTTACAATTAGTTAAGAGACATATTCCAGAGTAAAAAACAAAACCACATCATATTGTTTATTTATAAAAACTAAAACGATGGTATTTATTTAAAAAAACTAAAATAAATATTTTTTAAAAACATTATTTTTTTAATATTTTTATTTTAAAAAAGTTTCACATAGTTGTAGATAAAAAAAAACATGTTTTAATTTAGCAACGATAGAGCATCCACAAGGAAGATATTATACGGTTATTAATTTTCATTACAAGAAAAGCTAAGAGACTTGGAGAATCACTATAAAAAAAATAGTACGTAATTCAAGGTGTTTTGCCTTTTTTTAAAAAAAAAAATATATTTGCCTCTTTCCCTTTCCACATCTAACCATTGTGCAGATAGAAGACCTGATATTTGCCTCATAAAATTTATTTTAAAATAAATTTATTGGTTTGGATAAAAAGTTTAATTATTTGATAATCTAAGATTTTAAATACTAGGAAGCTCGCCACATATATGTCACAAGCAATTATTTGGTTGAATAATATACACACTCACTGAGTGTGAAAGTTTACACACTTCAAAGTTTAGTTAAAGATAAGAAAATAATTGTTAAACCGTGTTTATTTTAAAAAATTTAAAATTTAAAATTTAACTAAATAAGATATTGATTGGGTGGAATTTAATCGATCAATCAAACCAATCTAGTACATATCTAATTGGATTACTAAAAAAAAATTGAAGTAGGATCCTTGAGAAATTTGGAATGTCATTTCAAAGGTCTCTCTGACTTCGTAGAGTATCTCAGAATAAAAAATTATTTTAAAAAAAATTCAAAAAAAAAATTTAAATTTTTTTAAAAATGCAGTTAGATAGTGAAGTAAATTTTTTTAAAATTTTAAAATTTTAAATAATGCATGGGCTCATGGTCCTTGATCTGTCTCGCACAGGTATTAAAAATTTGTCAGACTCTGTCTCTAATTTGGTGAGTCTCACTGCATTATTGCTCACTGAGTGTTACAACTTAAGACATTAAAGAAGCTCAGGGAACTAAAGAGATTGGATCTCTTTTGCACTCCACTTGAAAAGATGCCACAAGGAATGGAATGCCTAACCAACCTAAGGTTTCTTAGAATGAGTGGATGTGATGAAAAGAAGTTTCCTAGTGGAATATTACCAAAACTCTCTCACCTGCAAGTCTTTGTACTACATGAATTTTCAATTGATGCAGTATATGCTCCGATAAAATTTTAGTAGGAATGGTGCATGAATCTTATTGGTAGACGTTGATGATTTTCCAAGTAAAACAGTTGCGTTGGGTAATTTGAGTATATCAACGGAGATGGAGATTTTCAAGGACTGGTTTGTAAATGCATGGATGCAAGAAGTTTATGTGATGTTTTGTCATTAGAGAATGCAACAGAACTGGAGGAAATCAGCATTCAGGATTGCAAACATAACAATTATTTTAAACCAAATAAGATATTAATTCGGTAAAATTTGATTAATCCAATCAAACCTAGTTCATATTTGACCAGATTAATTAAAAAAAATATATTATTTTAATAAAAATAATTAATTTAAATTAACTTAATAAATGATTCATAAGTTATTAAATATCTGCTATATTAAAAAATTATCTTAAACCAAAAAAATTAAGCAGACTTAACAATGATATAATGCTACTTAATAAATGTTTGAAGCTAATGCTTGATGGCGTTCCTGGGGTTTTGATGAGTCTATGAAAGTGCATTCCAAATGCTCTGTCATTGGAATAAAATGCTAAAATGTGAATAGAAATAATAGAAATTAAAGGGCATTTTTTAATCGAGCTTCTATTTAATTTGATATACTATCAAGCTTCATAGGCGTGCTTATATATATACCTTTTAAGTGGGAATTTTGGGAATTCAACTTCGAATTGAGTTATTCAACAAAATAAGAATAATTAAAATATCAAATGTGTGCGCAAGGGATTCTGACTACCTGCTGTTTGTAGGATTTAAGTACTTTTTTCAAAAGTCACTTTGCTTTATTTCTATTAATTTTTATTCACTAAAGCTTGATTGCGTTCCTGGGATTTTGATGAGTGTATGAAAGTGCATTCTATCATTGGAATAAAATGCTAAAATGTGAATAAAAATAATAGAAATTAAACAGACAAGTCAAGGCCCAGCAGTCGTGAAATTCCACTTTGAACCAGCCTCCACACACTTAAAGTATCTTAATCATAACTTTCCACTCACATATCGGATTGCTGTGATTCTTGACGCGTTGGAAAGGTATCTTGAAGGGCTATAAATTAGCCTCTAATGAGGATTTCAAAAAAGGAACTCCTAAAGCATGTACGTGGCTGCCAAAAAAAAGTCCGAAAATCTAGGCAATTTGTTTCTGACACAACGGGGATCATGGAGACGTGATGAAAAAGGAGGTTGAAGATGCCTAATTTGACATAAAGAAGACGCGTGGGAATTGCACCACAGAAGAAGAAAGAGAAGAAAGAAAAAGGGATTTATGGATTCAGTCATGTTTTCTCTATTAAATGGATTAGTTCTTTATTATATTTGAGTTATTAAACGAAATAAGAATAATTAAAATACCAAATGTGTGCAAGGATTCCCGACGCTCTACTGTTTGTAGAATTCCAGTACTTTCTCCATTAATCACTCTGCTTTATTTTAATTTGCATTTAAAATTAAATTTTATTCTCTATTAAATCATTTACTGAAGTTCGGAGCTTTAAAGTGTATGCCATATATGTACAATTATATAACAAATTAATTTTCATTGTCTCGACATTATATTTTTCCTTGTTTCTAATTCTTCACCTGCATTTCCCACGCAATATTTTATAATTATTAGGGGAATAACCAGGGATATATTATTAGTTATTTTCTAGATTCATTTAAAAAAACAAATACAAAAAAAATATAAAATTCATGACTCATAGAAAATAATAAGAATATTTTCATCTTGAATTTTTCTTTTTCTAGTTGTATCTCTTTATTTTTTTAAAATAAATATAAAAAATAAGTAATAAAATATCATTAATTAATCTATAAACACTATCAAATTACTCTCGAATTATTTACCCTGGAATTTGGATGATCTATAATTCAAAGCGGGCATGCTGCATTTCTTTGTTAGGGTTTTTGTCCTTTCTACTAATTTATCTAAATATAGGATTTAGAATCTTGATGAATGAAATTAGATCGATTCAATAAAACCAATCTAGTTCATATCTGACTAAATTAATAAAAAAACGAAATAATATTATTTTAATAAAGATAATTAATTTGAATTAACTTAATAAATAACTCATAAGTTCTATATTAAAAAAATTATCTTAAACCAAATAAATTAAACAGACCTAAAAATATTATAATGTTACTTTCTAATACTTTAGTAAGGATTTGGAGAATATATATTCAATAACAAGCTTTATTAGAAGATTAAGTTATTTCAACAACATGACTCGTAACAAAAACATCATTTTTAATATTTTTATTGGTAAAATACAGGTATACCCTTAGTACACCATGTTGTCAAACATACATAAGTCTTGAATTGGAAAGGCAAATTTCTAATGGACTAAGATAAAATTCACTAATTTATACAAAAGCAACAAAAAAAATGGAAAGCAAGGACGAAAGCATATCAAGCTAACAAAATCAACCCCACCAATTCTCAAATATTCAGATTTTAAAAAACACAATATTTTTTTTTTTACTTTTGTATGCTTTACTCTGTTGCTAATATCCACCTCAGCATGTAGCATCACTCTGATATAAACCCCTTGGGTATATTGGTAAAATAGAAAAACATTCACTATAATTTGTCTCCCAAAAATTCCATGGTTAAGTAAAATCACTCTGCTCTAATATACACACTCAAAGGCAGAAGCATAAGAACTACCAAACATACTTTAAACCCTGTTTATGTTTATATTTTAAAAATACTTAAAAAAAAATTAAATGATAGAACTTGTTTGTCTTTACAGTCACAATGTGTTTTTTAAAATATTTTTTAATTATTTTGATATTATGATATAAAAAACAAAAAATTTAAAAATATTTTTTAATATATTTTTTTTAAAAAATATTTTTTAAAAAATTTACAGCATGCATAAATAGACTATTCTTTTTTGAAAATTTCATGTGTTTACATTTTCTTGGCAGCTTCTTCGAAGTTTCAACATTGGGGAGGGTCCACACGTTACTTTTTATATCTTATAATATAATAAGTATGGTTAGCACGGAGATGTTGTAGTCTTTTTTTTTAAAAAAATTAATTTTTAAAAATATAAATTATATTTTTAAAATTAAAAATATATATTTTTTATATGACCATAAAAAAAAACCTAAAGTAATCTCCAGACACTCTCATGCTTGGTAGGTGAGCAGTGGGTTGCTTCCTACAACTTCCTTCCTATAAAGCAATACGTTAATTAATTATTATTTGAGCTGATTATTTTATTTTTAATTTTATATTCATAGGAAATTGAGGTTGATAATTTTATTTTAATTAATTATGAAGTTCTTAAGGTAAAAAAAAAAAGCTTCAACGATTAATTTAAACTGGTATTTGATTTGATAAATTTTTATTCAATTTAATTCATTAAAAATAATTGAAACTTGAACACCAAATATGATACTGAAATAAAAAAGTAGCCTGGTGTGTTTTTCAAAATTCTGTTCCCTAGAGTTTTTGCATTTTGCATTTTAATTTTGATTTTTAATTTTAATTCAAAATTTTATTTTATTAATTTTTTAATTTATGAATTTGTCTCCCAAAAATCACTAAAAAACTCGGAAAAAAAAATGGAAAATTATTGGCCGACAATTTTGGCAACAAAAAAACACGATCATCTTTGTATTAATTGGAAACTAGCGTGCAGATTGGCTAGCAAATCATACTTTATAGGTCGAGGGCTAAAAATATAAATCTGTAGAAGGGTGTTGGGGGGAAAAAAAATTTCCATTGGTGTGGAAAAGTTCAAGTATCGTAGAATAATGTTTGATGTTGGGATAATAATTATTTTTAAATTATTTTTTTATTTAAAAATATAATAAAATAATATTTTTATTATTTTTTTTTAAAAATTTAATTTAAAATAAAAAAATATCAAGTTTTTAAAAAAACATGATTCAACTGTGAAATTATTATTATTTTTGTCGGGGTGTTGGTTGTTCTAGGGAGGGCCAGAAAGGTCACGGAATAGAGAGTTGCTGATAACCATTAACTCATGACATGGCTCAAAAATGAGGGAGACTAATTAAAAGTTTGTAAAATTATATCAAGTGACTGTTTGTAATTAATATTTTTGAATTGTTTTTTCGTGGCAATATAAAAAATTATTTTAATATATTTTTAAATAAAAAATATTTTTTTAAAAAAAACTTCACACAATGCAGAAATATGCTATTCTTTCTCATATTCATGTGTGTTATATTTTCTTGGCAGCTTTTTCGAAGTGTGAACATGGGGGCGGGTCCACACGTTAACTTTCTATATCTGGGTTGCTTCCTGGCAACTTCCTTCCTTCCTATCAAACAATACGTTAATTAATTATTATTGAGCTGACTTTTCTAATAAATAGTATTATTAAGGCGACTTTGCTGCTGTAACATTCTCTTCCACATCTCATCTCATTATAGAATTCTCTACTTTCCTTTCCACATCTCATGATCAGTGCGACTAGATTTATGTATGCTGCAACTTTATTATTTTTCTAAACCATACATTCGTCTCTGATCTGTGATTTCTCTTCCTTTTCTTTTGGCTGATCACTGCTTAAGCAAACCAGCACTTGAAGAACATCTTGAATCCAGGCAAATTATTTGTCATTCATCTTGTCTGAATCTTTAAAGTAATCCATGATAAATAGATAGATCTTTTTCTCAGATTTTATAATCCATGCCCTGTGGTGTTCATACTGATTAAATTAACCCCAAACGTTGAATTCATTGTTTTCGTCTTTTCAAGATTCTTTGCTGTTTTTAACTCCTTATTTAAGATTCACCCTTTTCTTTTCCAATTAATGGGACTGCCATTGATTTTTATTCAATATTTTTCGACTTTTGTTTCTTACAATGATTCAATGAATTAACTTGATCGGTAATTACCTTTCAATAAACAAAATAAGAATAATTAAAAAAGAATAAATAGGAGTTGAAAGAGGTTTGTTTAACAGTAAACAATGAATCTTGCATTTGTTTTGCTCCCCAAATTATGAATAAAGAGGAGTTGAAAGAGGTTTTTGTTAACCCCGTCAAAACAATCAGCTCTTCTACCTTCAACGGTTATCCTGCATATTTCTATCTATCATAAAAAGAAGTTGAGTATGATAATTTATCTTAAAAGACAAAGGATTAAATCATTAACAACAACATTTATATTTCATATTTTTCATCCGAATTTCTTTAACAAACAAGAAAGTCATATATATATATATATATATATATATATATAATTCTTTTCTGATCTGTGCTTTCTGTTCTTTTTAGACCTCAGTTTTTTTTGTCTTTTCTGGTCAGATGGAAGGGTTCCAACCATCTTTTATGGAGGAGGTTGACAACATGACATGGGATCAGCTGGGTTTTCAATCAGAAGAAGATACATTCAATATGTCTAAGCTTCTCTCGTACGTCATTCTTAAGCATATTTTATCAGAAGATGATTGCTTGCAATTTAGTTATTCTTCAGTTTATCCTATTATTCCCAAAAAACAATATAATGTCGTCACTGTCCATGGAAGCAGGCCGCCACCGGAGGTTCCAGTCAACCAAGGCTCCATATCATGCAATGATCAAGGTGGACAGAACAATGTGATCAACGATAGTATTCAACAAACAACTCCGTTTTCAACTTCATTTCCTGAAACCATGGTGAGTACTCATGCTTACTCCAATTTGCTACAATGTCCATTGAATTAGCAAGTGTTTGTATTATACAAAAAGTTTTATGTTTAGTGTATCGATCTCGAGCATCTTCAAATTGTTTACTGTTAAACAAACAGACGACAGTTGGGAGATTTAAACATTTTTTATGATATTTTTTTTATCATTAAGTTTTATATAAAATTGGCCTCAAACTCCATCAAGGCATCATAATTCCTTTATTCATCAACCTCAGCCGGGACATGGCTATATGACACCGAACACAACCACATCACAACATGGTGGCTTCAATCAACCTGGACCTTCTTTTCCTCCTCCCCGGTATCCATTTTTTCATCTTTAGTATTTTCTGTAAAAATAAAAATTAGTTTTTCAATCATTATTTAACTTCTTCTTCTTCCTCTAGTTGTTGTACTTATCAGTGAATTCATTAACAAATGTTGCTAATTTAGGGACCAACAATGGACTGATTATCAGTCACCAATGAGCAATCAAGTGCCAGCGATGCTACCTGGACCTCAACCTCCAATGAATCAGTGGTATTAACCTCGAATTTACACTTTTTTAATCATGAAAACAATAAACTTGACCAAAATTGACGAGGATCTTTCAAGTCTTTTTGAGCTCTCTATCTCTCTGTTTTTTTTTTATGCACATAATGGAACTAGAAAATCAACCAAGTGAGCATAAAAGTTCTAAGTTTAACTATTTGAATATTCTTCAGGCATCAAAACTCCTTTATTCATCAACCTCAGCCGGGATATGGCTATGTGACACCGAACGCAACCACATCACAACATGGTGGCTTCAATCAACCTGGACCTTCTTTTCCTCCTCCCCGGTATCCAATTTGTCATCTTTAGTATTTTCTGTAAAAAAAAAAAAATTAGTTTTTCAATCATTATTTAACTTCTTCTTCTTCCTCTAGTTGTTGTACTTATCAGTGAATTCATTAACAAATGTTGCTAATTTAGGGACCAACAATGGACTGATTATCAGTCACCAATGAGCAATCAAGTGCCAGCGATGCTACCTGGGCCTCAACCTCCAATGAATCAATGGTATTAACCTCGAATTTACACTTTTTTAATCATGAAAACAATAAACTTGACCAAAATTGAGGAGGATCTTTCAAGTCTTTTTGAGCTCTCTATCTCTCTCTCTCTTTTTTATGCACATAATGGAACTAGAAAATCAACCAAGTGAGAATAAAAGTTCTAAGTTTAACTATTTGAATATTCTTCAGGCATCAGAACTCCTTTATTCATCAACCTCAGCCGGGACATGGCTATATGACACCGAACGCAACCACTTCACAACATGGTGGCTTCAATCAATCTGGACCTTCTTCTCCTGCTCCCCGGTATCCAATTTTTCATTTTTAGTATTTTCTGTAATAAAAACAATTAGTTTTTCTAGCAAGATAATCATAAGTTTGTTTACGAATGATTTTGGATTTAGGATTCAAACTTTTTCTAATGAAGGACAAGTAGATCAAGCTGCTGTAATTCCTAGCATAGACAATATGCAAGAAGAGAACTTCGTGCCTGGGTACTGGTTGACTTTTAGCTGTTGTGTTTCAACACCGTATTAATACCTTTTTTATAATTAGATACACCATTGATTTTTATTGCTTAAGAGAGACTACCAATTATCGAATGGTTTTATAATATGATCACTTCATTTATATATAGGTCACAGATGGATAACCTCCAAGTCCGAGGATTGCAAAATCAAACTGCTACGCCAAATGCCTCAAATCCTGGCCCTGACACCTCCTTGCAAAGTCAAATTAGGGGCTTAAATACTCAACAAGTAAGAAGTCTAACTGAATTATCGTCGTCTTTTCCCCCTATGATAGTGCAATAAACAAACTATCAATTTTAATAGCAAAATATCCATTTTGACCCCGTTTTTATTCTTTATTTTGACCCCGTTTTTTTATTCTTTATTTTACCACTTACTAAAATTTTTATTCTTTATTTTGACCCCGTTTTTTTTTCTATAGGTCAAAACGGTTGGATCAAAGTATCCATTTCGGATTCATGTTGAATATAAGGCTGATGGTAGCATGAAGTGTAAGTTTTGTCAACATACATGGGCCAATAAAACTTCCATTTCAAGGTTCAAATGGCATTTATCAGGAGAGGAAGGGCATGATGTTGCCATTTGTCGTGAGGTGACTAAAGAAGTTCAAGAAGCAGCCTTTCTAGCTATGTGTGGTGGCCACAAAAGACAAAAAATCACAGCAAGTGCAGTCAATGTTAATGACTGTGGAATTTCAACTTGTCTACAAGAACAAAACATTGAGAATGAAAATACGGGAGGAGGTATTGGAAGGGTACAAAGAGAAGTTCAGGTTGTAGAACCCGGAGTAGTGGAAGAGAGGATTTCTTCACAAGCAATAGCAGGAAACGACGAAGTAAGCATGACGGGAATGAGAGCACAAGAAGATAGAGTTTCCAAAGGGGCACTCGAGAGCAGACTGAGGACAGAACCAGCGGATCGAGCGTTGGAACAAAGCAATGCAGTACTTGGCAATTTGGCAGGGGGTTCTGGAAGGATACAAGTGGGAGTTCAGGGGGTGCTGGAACAAGGTGCCGGGGAAGAGAGAATTCAGTCGCATCTACAAGCGGAAAATGGCATGGAAAACACTGGTGAAGGATCTTTTCAGCATGATGCATTTGAGACTGTACCAAGAACAGAGAAAGTGCAGACTCTGGAGCCTGGAGGAGATTCATCCCAATTTTGTCATGGCATTGGAAGATGTTATGATCAACCTTGTGCTCCATCAGTAAACAATGATGTAACTAGTCATGATGAGCAGCATATGGTTAGAGTGATGACACAACCAGTGCAGGAAGAGGAGGACGTGGAGAATAGTGGAAGATCAGTAGTGCAGGCTGGCGCAGGAGCTAGATCTTCTGAAAGTCTGAAGTACAACAAGACTAGAGGAGTTCCATTACCTACTAGCTCTACAAAGCCAGTGGGTCAAGCATTTGAAGAGAATACGAAGGTGATATGGTCTTTGTTAATGAATGATGAAGTCCCAACAATTGGTATTTATGGGATGGGGGGAGTTGGTAAAACAATAATACTGAAATATATCCATAATGAGCTTCTACAAAGACCAGATATTTATGATCATGTTTGGTGGGTGACTGTGTCTCAAGATTTCAACATTAATAGATTGCAGAATCTTATTGCTACACAACTTCATCTAAACCTTTCAAGAGAAGATGATGATCTGCATAGAGCTGCCAAATTGTCAGAAGAACTAGAGAGAAAACAAAAATGGATTCTTATTTTAGATGATTTGTGGAACAATTTTGAGCTTGAGGAAGTGGGAATTCCTGAGAAGTTGAAAGGATGCAAGCTGATTATGACAACTCGATCAAAAACAGTATGTAATCAGATGGCTTGCCACCGCAAAATCAAGGTGAAACCACTTTCTGAGGGAGAAGCTTGGACTTTGTTCATGGAGAAACTTGGATGTGGCATAGCACTTTCACGAGAAGTGGAAGGAATTGCGAAAGTTGTAGCAAGGGAATGTGCTGGTTTGCCATTGGGAATTATTACAATGGCAGGAAGCTTGAGGGGAGTGGATGATCTTCATGAGTGGAGGAATACTTTGAAGAAATTGAGAGAATCAGAATTTAGGGACATGGATGAGAAGGTATTCAAGTTATTGAGGCTTAGTTATGATCGGTTAGGTGATTTAGCACTACAACAATGTCTCTTGTACTGTGCATTATTTCCTGAAGATTATAGAATTAAGAGGAAGAGGTTGATAGGTTATTTGATTGATGAGGGAATAATTAAAAGGAGGAGCAGGGGAGATGCATTTGATAAGGGCCACACGATGCTTAATAGACTTGAAAATGTCTGTCTATTGGAAAGTGCTAAAATGAGTTATGATGATAGTAGACGTGTCAAGATGCATGACTTGATTAGGGACATGGCCATCCAAATATTGCTAGAGAACTCTCAAGGCATGGTCAAAGCAGGTGCACAATTAAAAGAGTTGCCAGATGCAGAGGAGTGGACGGAGAATCTGACGAGAGTTTCACTAATGGAAAACAAGATCGAAGAAATTCCTTCCAGCCATTCACCTAGGTGTCCCTATCTATCAACTCTATTGCTATGTAATAATACAGGGTTGAGATTTGTTGCGGATTCATTTTTCAAGCAATTGAATGGGCTCATGGTCCTCGATCTGTCTCGCACAGGTATTCAAAATTTGCCAGACTCTATCTCTGATTTGGTGAGTCTCACTGCATTATTGCTCAAAAAGTGTGAGAAATTAAGACATGTTCCATCATTAAAGAAGCTCAGGGCACTGAAGAGGTTGGATCTCTATTGGACTCCGCTTAAAAAGATGCCGCAAGGAATGGAATGCCTAACCAACCTGAGGTATCTTAGAATGAATGGATGTGGTGAAAAGGAGTTTCCCAGTGGGATATTACCAAAACTCTCTCACCTGCAAGTCTTTGTACTAGAAGAGTTAATGGGGCAATGTTCTCATTATGCTCCGATAACAGTTAAAGGAAAGGAAGTAGGATCCTTGAGAAATTTGGAAAGTTTGGAATGCCATTTCGAAGGTTTCTCTGACTTCGTGGAGTATCTCAGATCTCGGGATGGGATCCAATCATTAAGCACATATAGAATTATAGTAGGAATGGTGGATGACGGTTATTGGTTTGGCACTCATGATTTTCCAAGTAAAACAGTTGGGTTGGGTAATTTGAGTATCAACGGAGATGGAGATTTTCAGGTCAAGTTCTTAAATGGCATTCAAGGACTGGATGTGGTGAAAAGGAGTTTCCTAGTGGGATATTACCAAAACTCTCTCACCTGCAAGTCTTTGTACTTGATGAGTGTATGATCCCAGGTGATGCTCTGACAAAAGGTAAAGTAAAGGAAGTAGTATCCTTGAGAAATTTGGAAACTTTGGAATGCCGATTCGAAGGTCTCTCTGACATCGTGGAGTTTCTCAGATCTCAGGATACGATCCAATCATTAAGCACATACAAAATTTCAGTAGGATTTTTGGATGGAGATTTTTGGGAGGGCGTTGGTATTTGTCCAAGTAAAACAGTTGGATTGAGTCATTTGAGTTTCAACAGAGAGAGAGATTTTCAGGTCAAGTTCTCAAATGGCATTCAAGGACTGGTTTGTGAATGCATCGATGCAAGAAGTTTATGTGATGTTTTGTCATTAGAGATTGCAACTGAACTGGAGTTCATCAGCATTTGGGATTGCAATAGCATGGAGAGCTTGGTTTCATCTTCTTGGTTCTGCTCTGCACCACCACGATTGCCATCATATAATGGTATGTTTTGTGGTCTTAGAGAGTTTAATTGTGGTGGATGTAACAATATGAAGAAGTTGTTCCCACTTGTGTTGCTGCCAAACCTCGTAAACCTGGAAGAGATTTATGTTTGTAAATGTGAGAAAATGGAGGAGATAATAGGAACAACAGATGAAGAAAGCAGCACCTCCAATTCCATCACGGAATTCATTCTCCCAAAGTTAACAACTCTGGAATTGGTTGGTTTACCAGAACTGAAAAGCATTTGCAGTGCAAAACTGATTTGCAATTCTCTTGAAGATATTACTGTAATGGATTGTGAGAAGCTGAAGAGGATGCCAATTTGTCTTCCGTTGCTTGAAAATGACCAGCCATCTCCTCCCCCTTCTCTTAAAAAAATCATAGTATATCCAGAAGAATGGTGGGAGACAGTAGTGGAGTGGGAGCATCGTAATGCAAAGGATGTCCTTCGTCCCTTTGTATACTTTGTAGGATAAATCTGCCCTTAATATAATATAAAATAATATAGAATAGAGGGTAAGCATCATCTATCTCAATCGAATTGTACCTTTCGTATTATTAATCCTTTCGTTGTTAGAATACTTCTTTGTTGCATCATTTATCAATTCTATCCTAATGCAAAGGATGTCCAAAGGACCTTTTTCTCTCGAAATAATTAATATGTAGAATGGTTAATTACTCCGTTAAATGTAATAATACGTATCCTTCTTTGTTGCATCATTTATCATTTCTATCCATCTGTAAGAATACTAATCATTTTTGTGATCTTAAATTTGCTCATATTCAATAATATATCTAAAATGAGTGATTTTTAATTATAATCTAAAATTTTATTGTGAGTTTAAGATGAAAGCACACAAAAAAGGAACTGTTAAAGCAGTCGTGAAATTTCACTAATGAGGATTTCAAAAAAGGAACTGCTAAAGCCTAAAATTTAGGCAATTTGTTTTTGACACAACGGGGATCATGGAGATGTGATGAAATATAATTTTAAAATTTTAAATATTTTTAAATAGTCAAGATTAAATAATTTTTTAATTTAAAACAATTTAACTTCAATAAAATATCAAAATATTATGAAATTAAAATATTTTAACACTAATATTTTAAATATAAAGGTAGGTTAGTGTTATCAAGGCTAATGAGATCTAAAACATCCATTTTTTTACTTAAATTCCTACAAAGTATAAACTTGAAAAAAAAACAACATGAATATAAACCATATATATTAGTGATAAATCTAATTTTAAAAAATTAATATCATATTTAATGAAAATAGTAATGAAAATGAGCTTTTTATACTTTGATAGTTTAATTAATTAATTGAACCAGGTTCAATTTGATTCAATGACTTTTTAAGACCGGAACAGAACATGTGGAATGAAACCGGAACATTTCGAACAAAATTTTTAGCCGAAAAATCCGGAAGGGACTAAGATTTGAAATGAGATAAAAATTGTTTTGTTTTATTTTATTTTTTGAATTGATATAAAACCATTACAAATATAACAAAACAAAATTAACAACCTTCATTTTAATATATTTATAAATAAAAAAGTATTTTAAAAATAACAATAATTACATTTCCTACTTCGCTGTCAAAATCACTATAAAAGTAGTAATGTTTTTTTTTCTCTTGGAAATAGCCTGGATGCACTTTAAGAGCTTGTTTGACAGTGTGGTTGTGGGTGCTTTTCAAATAACTTTTCGTGCCAAAATGCATGCCAATGATATTTTTTTATTTTTTAAAAATCATTTTTGACACCAAGACATCAAAACGATCCAAAAGGTACAAATCATATTACATTTTAGAAAAAAAAAAATTTAATTTTTTGAAAACGCGAGTTGAACCGCGTTCCCAAACGTTACCTAAATGTTTTAATCACAGCTTTCCACTCACATGTCAGATTGCTGTGATTCTTGACGCGTTACTTTGTTTGGGAATGCTTATGTTTTTAAAATTTTGAATTTTTTTTAAATAAATTTTTTATGTTTTTAAATTATTTTAATATGTTGATATTAAAAATAATTTTTAAAAAATAAAAAAATTATTTTAATATATTTTTAAATAAAACATACTTTAAAATCTCATTACTACCGCGTCCAAAACAAGCTCCCCGGTATATAAAATAGTCTCTGATGATGATTTTTTTTTGAAAAAAACTAAAGCATGTACGTGGCTGCCAAAGAAGTCCTAAAATTTAGGTTTTGATGAAAACGTGTGGGACAAGGAGGACCATGGGGACGTATGGATTCAGTAATGTTTTTTCTGTTAAATGGATTAATTGTTTGACTATATTTAGTTCATTTATTTATCTGTATTGATTTAATTTTTTACTATAATATTGATTTAATAAAAAGAACTCCTAAAGCATGTTCGTGGCTGCAAAAACAAATCCTAAAATTAACTCAATTGGAAAGGATGATGGTACTTACTGCCAAGATTGTTATGCTCGTAATTTGTTTTTGTACTCAGAATTATGTTTGATTGCATTTAAAAATATGTTTATTTTGAAAAAAATATTAAATTAATATTTTTTTATATATTAATATTAAAAATAAAAAAATATTTTGATTATCAAATCTCCACCCACCTTAAATCCATGTTTTATGAAGAGGAAAAAAAAATTAGGTTTTTTCTTCTCTTTTTCCTCGATGGAACACTCGGGACATAAGGCATGTTTGTTTCTGCGTTTTAAAAGCGCTTTTGAAAAAATTTGAAATTTTTTTATTTTTTATTAACTTCAAATTAATATGTTTTTAGTGTTTTCAAATCATTTTGATGTGCTGATGTCAAAAATAATTTTTAAAAAATAAAAAAATATTATTGACATATATTTTAGTACGAAAAGTTATTTAAAAAGCAACCGCAACCACACTATAAAACACGCTCTAAATCGAATAACTTCAAGAAAAACTAAGAAGGAATAAGAAGCTCACGAATAGTTAAGAGACATATTCACACCTATTTCATTATAAATTATAATAAGTAATCCAATGTGTTTTTTTTCTTTTATTTTTTAAAATTTGCTTTTGTTTATTTCATACAGGGTGGTTTAAAATTCAACTTTATAATTTATTTATTTTTATTCTATCTTTTATAAAGTTAACGTGATTTATACTAGTTTACTGGTTTAATGAAGTATTTTTTTTGTTTATTAATTAAAAAAAAAGCTAAACAAAGGTGGGAAAACCAATATTCACTCACATCCATTTTATTATGAATTACAATAATAATTTATAGTCTTTTGCTTCTTCTTTTTTCTTTCCCTTTCCTTCTTTTAGTTATCAATTTTTTTAATTTTTGTTTCTATTTCATATTTGGGTTAGTTTAGAATGTAGTTTTATAATTGGTTTTATTTTTCTTTGTATGATGTTATTGTAGTTTAAAAAAATATAAATTAGTATTGGGCTGATATTTAATTTTATGATTATTTATTTTTATTATCATATTAATAACGATATACGCCCTTTTAATATCAAAAGCTCAATTAGTAGTCTTTGAGGTTACTTAATTTAAATATTGGTACGTAGCTTTTATTTATTTATTTCTAAATATTGACCTTAAGAATGATAAATGGGTGCACTGGTTATAGCCAATCTGTAATATAAAAGATTTATAGGTATTGTTTGATATGTCATTTCGATTTTCTTTCTAAAACCAAAATTTAAAATAGACACATAAAATTTATTGGTTTGGATAAAAAGTTTAATTATTTGATAATCTAAGATTTTTAATACTAGGAAGCTCGCCACATATATGGCACAAGCAATTATTTGGTTGAATAATACACACACACTGAGTGTGAAAGTTTACACACTTCAAAGTTTAGTTAAAGATAAGAAAATAATTGTTAAACCGTGTTTATTTTAAAAAGCTTAAAATTTAAAATTTAACTTGGATTGGGTTTGTAATTAAACTAAATAAGATATTGATTGGGTGGAATTTAATCAATCAATCAAACCAACCTAGTTCATATCTAATCGGATTACTAAAAAAAAATATATATTATTTTAATAAAATAATTAATCTGAATTAACTTAATAAATAACTCATAAGTTTGAATTTTGAAATGACTCATCAAAAATAAAATAATTTGGATGGTGTATAATTCCAAGGGGGTATGCTGCATTTCTTAGCCAGGTGGAGCAAAAATTGAGCTGGCTTGTTTTTGGTTTTTGCTTCTCTGGATAATAATTTGGATGTTGAATGAATCTAGCGTTCTTGATTTCTTGGCGGTAGAAAGAACAGTACTATTATTAAAATTAAAATTAAAAAAAATATGCTCAGACTTTTACCATGTACCAATAGAGAAAACAAGGTAGGTGTCTCTCTGTTTTTTTTTAAGCATTTTTGTTTTTAATTTCATTTGATACATACAGTATCTTTGTAGCAATGAAAAAATGGTGTGCAGATCTTGTATAGCAAATCAAGCTTCATAGTAGATCTATGCTGAAGTTCTCTACTGCACTGAAGCTCCCTCTGGTTGTTTGAAGCTGATGCTTGATGGCGTTCCTGGGGTTTTGATGATCAGTGTATGAAGGTGCATTCTAAATTTTCTATCATTGGAATAAAATGCTAAAATGTGAATTAAAAATAATAGAAATTAAAGGGTATTTTTGAATTGAATTTCCAAGGTATGATGGCGTCAGCCTCCATGAGATAGCTAACCAAGAAGTGGAGGAATGCCTTGGAGGACCTGAGACAATCAAGAGTTAGGCAAGATGCCATGGAGGAAGAGGTATTCCGGACACTGAGATTTTGTTATACGCACTTCAAGGATTCAGCATTCCAACAATGTTTGTTGTGTTTTGCGTTATTTTCACGAACCGTGTTTCGGATACATGACTACCAACGCAAAATCAATGCTATAAGAATATCATATTCACATTAAGTCTTGGAACATGCATTTAGAAAACAAAAACATATAAAATTCGGACAACATTTCATAATATTTTAAAATATTATATTCTTTCAAAATCAATAAAATCAAATAATATTTTAGAATTTATCATCGCCAGATAAAAGAAAACAATCATTTATAATATTTGTTACATTAAATAAAATTCAATAATTGAAATAAAAATCTAAACTTAAATAAAATATTATAATAGTGGAGTGTCTCAACCATAGTTATTAAACCCGACCTGAGGGTTGACATGGCCAAGGGGCTGGGTCCTGGGTTTTATGGGTCAACTCGGATCAACTCGGAAAAATTAAAAAAAATATTTAAAGTTTTAATATTTTATATGAAAAAATTAAGAAAAAATCCATGTAAATATAGGCTATACATATTGTAAATAATGAAGTTTAAATTAATATTTTAAAAAGTTTTTAATCTCACATTAAAAAGATATTATGTTAAGCTTTTAAGTTGAAGTATTTAAATCAAAAAAGTTTTTATCCCATATTGAAAAAATAATTTTTTTCTTGGGAACACAGAGTATATATATTAATGGGTTTCAAATTCCACATTGAAAAAACATAAATTTTTTCTTGGGAACATGGAGTATTTATACAAAGAGCTTCAAATCCCACATTGAAAAGATATTATGTTATCTTTTTAAGTTGAAGTATTTAAACTAAAAAGTTTTTTATCCCACATTGAAAAAACATAACTTTTTTCTTGGGAATATAGAGTATATATACTAATGGGTTTCAAATCCCACATTTGAAAAAAAAAAAAAACCCGGGTCTACCGGGTTTGGCCGGGTCGTTGCACCGGCCGGTCTTTTAACAAACCCGGACCAATCTAGCCACCGGGTCCCGGGTCAACCCGCCGGGCCGGTCCGGGTTTAATAACTATGGTCTAAACATCTAATAAAATATTTGTATTCTTAAAAAATTTGTGGAAAACAAGAAAACTAATTTAGGGATTAATTGAGTAATTAATTAATTCACAAAGGATTTTATTTTATTTTTAGGGACAACTAATTTCATCAAACACCAATAACCTGATTTTTTTATTAGAGGAGCTCGAGACATGGCTAATGCTACACTAATGTTGGGACCACTGTCACATTCTAACAATAATGTTTGGACCATTTAAGATTGTACCCTACTTCACTCGAACTTTATTTTGTATTTATAATAAGGAAAAAGCATGATTGGGTTGAAAACCTTTTTATGCTTGGTGAAGGTTTTGGGATTATGTTTTCACTTGATATATATTGTGGTATAAAATGTATATTAAAAATGTTTTTTAAAAATAATTTTTGTAAATTTTTTAATTTTTAATATTAATACATTAAAATTATTAAAAAACAATAAAAATAATTATCAAATTGATAATTTCTAAAGACAAACGTAAAAATACATTTAAAAGCTTAAGTGCATTTCAAAAACCGGTAAACGTTAGAAGATAAAGTCCTGTTTGTTTTTGTGTTTCAAAAGCATTTTTTAAAAAAATTATTATTTTTTATTTTTGTTTCAAATTAATATTTTTTTAGTGTTTTCAAATTATTTTGATGCATTAATATCAAAAATAATTTTTAAAAAATAAAAAATATTATTTAAATATATTTATGAATAAAAAATATTTTAAAAAATATCCAAAAACATACTTTCAAATCACCGAAGTAATATTATTTTAATCATAATTTTCCGCTCACATATCAGATTGCTGTGATTCTTGACGCGTTAGAGAGGTTTCTTAAAGGGCTACAAATTAGCCTCTAATGAGGATTTCAAAAAAAGATCTCCTAAGGCATGTACGTGGGTGCCAAAGAAGTCCTAAAATATAGCACGGAGACGTGATGAAAAAGGAGGTTGAAAAGTGGGGCTGCCTCCTTTGATAAGAGGGGTATTTGGCATAAAGAAGACGTGTGGGAATTGCACCAGAGAAAGAAAAAGGAAGAAGGAGAACATGCAAGGATAGGAATGGCTATGAATGCTTGGTGCCAAAATCTTCTCGGGAAATTTTCAACGTCCAATACAGTGATGGGTAGCCAAATTGTTCAGATTTCCAATTATTCTAACTCTTTTGTTCAGATTTATGCAGTTTATGGAGTCAGCCATGTTTTTTCTATTGAATGATTTAATTTCTTTGCTGTAATATTGCTCCTTAAGTATATTTTCGTGAAATTATTTTGGGGTGGAATCAGGTTTCTACCACACAGAATGTGAAATTATTTTCTTAAGGCTTTCTGCCCTCTCTCTAGTAAACTAAAAAACGGCAACATACATTTTCTAGCCGGCAGGTAACAGTACGCTGGAGATATCTACTGCTGCTCAAAGTCCAAACAACAACGATACTGCCAACATTGTTATGCCGCAATCAAAAAAACATAATTGTTTTTATATTTAAATTTATGTTTGAGTGTATTTAAAAATCTGTTTATCTTGGAAAATTCTGAAATTGTTTGATTTACCGGAACTGAAAAGTATTTGCAGTGCAAAAATTGATTTACAATTCTCTTAGAGATATTACTGTAATGCATTGTAAGAAGGTGAAGAGGATGCCAATTTGTCTTCTTTTTTATCTCTCAATGGAACACTCATGACATCAAATAGAATAACTTCAAGAAAAACTAAAAAGGAATAGGAAGCTTACGAATACTTAAGAGACATATTCTAAAATTTAGTTTATTGTTTACCTTTTATTTTTTATTTTGATCTAAAATTTTATTTTGTTTACCTTTAGTTAATGAGTTTGAGATGAAAGGAAAAAAAAATCACACAAAAAAAAACTTGGAAGAAGATAAAAAGTTATCGATCGACAACTTTCCGATGAAAGTTTCAATTATTTTTAATGAATTAAAATAAACAAAATTATGATCCTTAAAGTTTTTATTTTATTTTATTTTAATCTAAAACTTTATTTCCTTGACTTTTTAAACAGCAGCCTGGATAAACTTAAAGTAATGTTCTTTTTCTTAGAAAGAGCCTAGATACACTAAAAATACTGTAACCATAACTTTATCGGATTTCTGTGATTCTTGATGCGTTGGAAAGGTATCGTAAAGGGCTCTACAAGTTAGCCCTCTGATGAAAAAGGAGGGCTGCCTCCTCTGTAAAGAGGGCTATTTGGCATAAGAAGACGTGTGGGAATTGCACTAGAGAGAGGGGAAAAAGGAGAGCACAGATGAGGAAAGGAATGACTAATACAGTGATGGGTAACTAAATTGTTCAGATTTCTAATTATTCTAACTCTTTTGTTTTATCATTCTCAATTTGTTGTTGAGAAGTATTCTTCTCCGAATTTATGCAGTTTATGGATTCATTCATGTTTTTTCTATTGAATGGATTAATCTTTGGATCATTTATTTACCTGTTTTGATTTAATTTCTTTGCTTTTGGGTGGAATCAGGTTTCTACCACACAGAATGTGAAATTATTTTCTTGAGGCTTTCTGCCCTCTCTCTAGTAAACTAAAAAACGGCAACATACATTTTCTAGCCGGCAGGTAACAGTACGCTGGAGATATCTACTGCTGCTCAAAGTCCAAACAACAACGGTACTGCTAGGTCAACCAAGAACATAAAAAACAAAAATAACAATGTTTTTTTTAATATTATATTTTTAACTATTTTATTTTAAAAAAAGTTTCACATGGTTGCAATAAAAAAGATGTTTTAATTTGGCATCATTGAGCATCATCGAGGAAAATATTATAGGGTTTTTAATTTTTATTAAAAGAAAAGTTAAAAGACGTGGAAGAATCATTATCTATCCACACCTAATTCATTGAAAATTACAAAATAATTCCAGTTTTTTTTTTAAAAAATTATTTTTGTTTATTTCAATATTAGGCTAGTTCGTAATTTATTTATTTTTATTTTACTATTTTTATAAAATTAACATGATTTATATAGATTTATTAGAATAATATCTTTGCTACTGTAACATTATCTTCGACATCTCATCTCATTATACCATTGATTTCCCAATTTCCCTCATCAAATTTCTTAAACCTTTCTGATGATCAGTGCTTCCTTTTCTGATTGAATCAAATCATCTCGAGTTCAACATCTTGGAACTTCCTTGTTATTTTTAAACTATATATTCTACTCTGTTCTTGTCTTTTTTGCTGAATACTGCTTAAGCAAACCAGGACCTGAAGAACAACTTGAATCCAGGTAGATTATTTATACTCCATCTTCTTCATTTTCTTTTTCACATGTAACTCTGGTTTGAATCTTTCAAGGAAACCACAAGTTGTAGAAATTCTAATGAGAAACTTTGGAGTTAGGTTCATCAACAGTTTCCAAAAATAAAAATAATTTGATCTTTCTCAGTTTTTACAATCCATGCCTTATGGAGTTCATACTAATTAAATTGACCCCAAGTTAACCTTGAATTCATTGTTTTTTCTTCTTAATTTCTTTGCTGTTTGTAACTTATTATTTTTACTGTTTGTAACTTATTATTTTAGTTTCACCTTCCTTTTCCTTTTCCAATTAATGTACTTCCATTAATTTTTATTCAATATTTTGACCCTTTTTATCTATAGGACAAAATGGGTAGATCAGATGATCCGTTTTGGAAGGAAGTTGAAGATATGAATGATGGAAGCATGAAGTGTAAGTTTTGTGGGCATTTATTTGCCAATGGTACTTCCATTTCGAGGATCAAATGGCATTTATCAGGAGAGAGAGGGCATGGTGTTGGCATTTGTGGTCAGGTGCCTAAAGAAGTTCAAGAAGCAGCCTTTCTAGCTATGCATGTTGGCAACAAAAGACATAAAAGCATAGCAAGTTCAAGCAATGTTAATGATTATGCCATTTCCACCTGTCCACAAGAACAAGACAATGCAGTGCTTGGTAATTTGGCACAAGGTGTTGGGCCTGAGAGAATTCATTCGCGTGTAGAAGCGGCAAATGGCATGGAATACACTGGTGAAGGATCTTTTCAGCATGTTGACAGAAATGTCTCTCCTTGGGGACTCAGAGTTGATGCTCATGAGAATAGAGGAGAAGCAACACAAGGAACAGATTTAGTGGATCAATTTGCTGATGGTACTTGGGTTCAGATACACTCTGCCCTTTCAAAGGCGCAGAAGCTGAATGAAATCTCTACCTATTTAATGCAGGAAGATGAGGATGTGGAGCGTCTGCATGATGCATTTGAAACTGTACCGAGAACAGAACAAGTGCAGCATCTGGAGAGAGGTAGCTCTTGTGAGAGGCCATCAATTAATCAAGCTGATGAGCCTCGAGGAGGTTCATCACAACCAACAGATTCATTGTGTCTTGATCATGGAAGATATTATGATCAACTATTTACTCCGTCAATAAACAATGATGTCATTATGAATGATGTGCAGAACATGGTTAGAGTGAGGACAGAACCATTGGAGGAGGAGGATGTGGAGAATAGCGGAAGTTCAGTAGTGCAGGCTGGCGCGGGAGCTAGATCTTCTGAAAGTCTGAAATACAACAAGACTAGAGGAGTTCCATTACCTACTAGCTCTACAAAGCCAGTGGGTCAAGCATTTGAAGAGAATATAAAGGTGATATGGTCTTTGTTAATGGATGATAAAGTCTCAATCATTGGCATTTATGGGATGGGGGGAGTTGGTAAAACGACAATACTGCAACATATTTATAATGAGCTTCTACAAAAACCAGATATTTGTAATCATGTTTTGTGGGTGACTGTGTCTCAAGATTTCAACATTAATAGATTGCAGAATCTTATTGCTAAACGTCTCTATTTAGATCTTTTAAGTGAAGATGATGATCTGCATAGAGCTGCCAAATTGTCAGAAGAACTAAGGAAGAAACAAAAATGGATTCTCATTTTAGATGATTTGTGGAATAATTTTGAGCTACACAAAGTGGGAATTCCTGTCGCGTTGAAAGGATGCAAGCTGATTTTGACAACTCGATCAGAAACAATTTGTCATCGGATTGCTTGCCAACACAAAATCAAAGTGAAGCCACTTTCTGATGGTGAAGCTTGGAATTTGTTCATGGAGAAACTTGGATGTGACATAGCACTTTCACCAGAAGTGGAAGGAATTGCGAGAGATATTGCAAGGGAATGTGCTGGTTTGCCATTGGGAATTATTACAGTGGCAGGAAGCTTGATGGGAGTGGATGATCTATATGAGTGGAGAAATACATTGAAGAAATTGAGAGAATCAGAATTTAGGGACACAGAAGTATTCAAGTTATTGAGGTTTAGTTACGATCAATTAGGTGATTTAGCACTACAACAATGTCTCTTGTACTGTGCATTATTTCCCGAAGATAGTGAGATTGAAAGGGAGGAGTTGATAGGTTATTTGATCGATGGGGGAATTATTAAAGGAATAAAGAGCAGGAAAGATGCATTTGACGAGGGCCAGACGATGCTTAATAGACTTGAAAATGCCTGCCTAATGGAAAGTGTTAAAATGGAGTATGATGGTAGTAGAAGTGTCAAGATGCATGACTTGATTAGGGACATGGCCATCCATATACTGCAAGAGAACCTTCAATACATGGTTAAAGCAGGTGCACAATTAAAAGAGTTGCCAGATGCAGAGGAGTGGACGGAGAATCTGACGATAGTTTCACTAATGCAAAACGAGATCGAAGAAATTCCTTCCAGCCATTCACCAATGTGTCCAAATTTGTCATCTCTACTTCTACGTGATAATGAAGGGTTGCGATCTATTGCGGATTCATTTTTCAAGCAATTGCATGGGCTCAAGGTCCTCGATCTGTCTTGCACAGGTATTAAAAATTTGCCAGAGTCTGTTTCTGATTTGATGAGTCTCACTGCATTATTGCTCAATGGTTGTTGGAAGTTAAGATACGTTCCATCATTAAAGAAGCTCAAGGCACTGAAGAGGTTGGATCTCTCTTGGACCATGCTTGAAAAGATGCCGCAAGGAATGGAATGTCTATCCAACCTGAGGTATCTTAGAATGAATGGATGTGGTGAAAAGGAGTTTCCTAGTGGGATATTACCAAAACTCTCTCACCTGCAAGTCTTTGTACTAGAAGAGGTTTTTGAGGAATGTTATGCTCCGATAACAATTAAAGGAAAGGAAGTAGTATCCTTGAGAAATTTGGAAACTTTGGAATGCCATTTCGAAGGTCTCTCGGACTTCATAGAGTTTCTCAGATGTCGGGATGGGATCCAATCATTAAGCACATACAGAATTTCAGTGGGAATTCTGAAATTCTTATATGGCGTTGAAAAGTTTCCAAGTAAAACAGTTGCGTTGGGTAATTTGAGTATCAACAGAGATAGAGATTTTCAGGTCAAGTTCTTAAATGGCATTCAAGGACTGGTTTGTCAATTCATCGATGCAAGATGTTTATGTGATGTTTTGTCATTAGAGAATGCAACTGAACTGGAGGACATCAGCATTTCAAATTGCAGTAGCATGGAGAGCTTGGTTTCATCTTCTTGGTTTTGCTCTGCTCCACCACCATTGCCACCATATAATGGTATGTTTTCTGGTCTTAAAAAGTTTTATTGTGGTGGATGTAACAATATGAAGATGTTGTTCCCACTTGTGTTGCTGCCAAACCTCGTAAACCTGGAAAGGATTGAAGTGATGCTCTGTGAGAAAATGGAGGAGATAATAGGAACGACAGATGAAGAAAGTAGCAACTCCAATCCCATCACGAAATTAATACTCCCAAAGTTAAGAACTCTGGAATTGTATCATTTACCAGAATTGAAAAGTATTTGTAGAGCAAAATTGATTTGCAATTCTCTCGAAGAAATTATAGTAATAAAATGTGAGAAGCTGAAGAGGATGCCAATTTGTCTCCCGTTGCTTGAAAATGGCCAGCCATCCCCTTCCCTTTCTCTTAAATACATCCGAGCATATCCAGAAGAATGGTGGAAGTCAGTAGTGGAGTGGGAGCATCCTGACACAAAGAATGTCCTTGGTCCCTTTGTAAAGTTTTGGTAGGAGGAGACTACTCTTCCCTTAATATAATATAATACAGAATAAAGCATCATCTTTCTCAATCTCTGTTTCTACAATTGATTCTCTTAACTTCTTTATGTTAATTAACATCTGATTTATTGGACTCGTTAAGCGTGTAATAATAGGAAATATTTCTTTTTTATATAGTGTACTTACAATTACATAAATAACATTTTTCATTTTTTTTTATTTATTTCATTATCTTTTAATTAAGATTATTGAATTGTCATATTTTTTTTTAACTCGATAGATAAATAATTATAATTTGAAGTTTGATTAATATTATATTTTCATCCTATTGAGTTTCTCCAAGATAAAAATCCAAAAAATAAAATACTATATTGATTTATCATTAAAGTAACCTAATAAAATAATATATCTATTCACTATTATAAATCATCTTATATCATTAACTAGCAATAAATTATTTTTTCAATATATAATACAGATTAAAAAGAATGAAAAAAGAGAGAGAAGACACTTTAAAAAAAAAATGATGATCGAATTACAGGACACAGTTAATTGCTCCAATTCTTTTGCACATTACCTATCATCTTTTAGATGAAAACTAACACTCTTTCCTTGCAATAGGAGACCTGCTGGGCATCAGACCGTGCACCCACACTTTGTTTTTTTTGCTGTTCTTCATAGAGTTCCATTGTCGGTCCTGATTTGCCAGCATCAGTCTCCTTCACTAGCCACATGCACATCTTTGCTTTTTATTTCATATGGCTCAACTATTATTTGCACTCAGGATGTTTAATCTTAGGCCCTTTACGAATTGTTCTAGCAGCGTGCTAATAGCCTGCTCCATATGGTTGCTCAGTTCGATCTCAATGATGGAGGTGTATAAAAAGAAGAAAAAAGTGAAAAACAACTTATAGAGAATTCGAACAACAACGGCACTGCTATATTATAGAAAAAAGAAAAATGTGAAAAATAACTTGCTATTATCTTAAAATATTGCAGGTTTTATTATTTGTTTCTTGTTCGGTTAGAAGAATAACCAGGGTGGAATTCAGCTGATAAGAATTGGTTCCTTCACCAACAAACTAAACAACTATATATTTTCCTGTTACTCTATATCATGAGTGGATTGGACAGGAGGAGTTCTGTAGTAAGCTGGCATGGTTTTCAGGAAGAATGTTGCTCTAATTCCTTCTGCCTTTAGTATATGGAAGATGATGCCTGATCCAACCTGAAAATTGACAAAAATAAAAATTTAAGTTTGTCTAGGAAACTCATGGTGAGAATAACAGTTCAAACAAAAAAGTTTCTGATAGTAAGAGTAAAGAAAGCTGGAGATACAGACCAAAATTAGTCTAGCCGCAATACAAATGCGTTTTGGTGTAGGAAATGGAAGCAATAAGCGGCCAACAGCATAGGTAAGCATGGCAAAGCAGTGGAAAACCAAGCTCAACGGGTCAGGGTTTAGACCAGACAGAAGAGCCATCAGTCCATCTGAGAAAACGCCTCCAAGGCTCAAATAATTGAAGAATGCTTCTTTCATTTCCTTCCTTGATGGATCCTGATCCGATGAAGAGAATTCTGTGTGTAGGCAAATGTGTTTCTTGCAAATGCCGTTGGCTTCAACCAATAATAAGTTAATAGTATCTACCGACCGCATAGAAATATGGTTATGTTGTGTTTCACTCAGCAATGCTTGAAATATGAAGTTTCTTTAAGCAATTCCTGTTCAGAGTTTGTTCCGAGGAAGACTGGCCGAAGAAATATTAGCTAAGCATATTCATGCAAGTGCCGATACCATACGCAGAATGCAAAAGGATTCAAGATAAATGCAAATGGAAGCTGCATTGCTAAGATCATTCAGAGGCCTAAGAAGATGTCGCCGTAGAACAACATCAGAAAGTCCCACGGTTATTCCTCCTCCTGTTACAGCAAGGCGCATTTTCAAAGAATCCCCTATCATAAATGCTCCAGGGGTTGGATAGCGAGACGCAGGCGTGATTCTGTTTGGCATTGTTCTTATGTTGCCCTTATCAATTGCACATATGAAAGCATTGCATAGCTCAGATATTATTAACAACACTAAGGAGGTCCTTCTACCCTTTGTAAGTTTTTACATATAAGGAAGGAAGATGAAGACAAATCAAACGTTTAGAGAGGAACACCTCATCCATTTCTGGCCATTTCTGATATAAGGTTTACTCGATGCCTTCACACTCCATATTTTTATTTGTATCTTCTAAACCTTATAGCTTCTTATTCTTTTAGTTTATTGATTGCTCTGTTTATGTATTATTTGTATTAATATATATTAACTAAATGGATTCATGCCCATTAAAAACAACATTTATATATATATATATATATATATATATATATATATATATTATTTTGGAAAACTCAAACTACAACGGAGATACAATTTTGAGATTCATCTTATTCATTTCATGTGGTACATCATGAGGATTGTTTCATGTTTGTTCATGTTGTTCCTCATGCTTCATAAATTCAGCTGATAAGAATCGGTTCCTTTATCAGTAAAATAAACAACTATTTCCCTGTTTCTCAATCATCAGTGGATTGGACAGGAGGAGTTCTGTAGTAAGCAGGCGTGGTTGCCTGGAAGAATGTTGCTCTGATTCCTTTTGCCTTAAGTATAGGGAAGATGATGCCTGATCCAGCCTCATGCTTTAGGATAGGCCTAAGAAGATCTCGCAGTAGAACAACATCAGAAAGTCCCAGTCATTCCTCCTCCTGTTACAGCATGGCGCATATTCAACGAATCCCCTATCATAAAGGCACCAGGGGTTGGATAGGGAGATGCAGTGTAGTTTTTAGCAGAATAGAGACACAAAAAACAGAGAAAACCAGCACATATACAGGGTTGTTTTGAGACTTCAAAATCATTACTATTTTTATTGATTGAATCACTCTTTTAGACAAGAGTTTTGATAACTAATTGCAGAAAAATATTGAAATGATTTAATGGAATAAGAATTGTTCTACAGCAGCTTTATTTGCTACTTACTTCCTAACTTGTTGGAGCTGATCTTGACTCAATCGTTTCAGCTCCAAAGACCGCTTCTTCAGCAGCTGAGGCAACCATCAACACGCAGGCATGATTCTGTTTGGCATTGTTCTTATGTTGCCCTTATCAATTGCACATGTGAAAGCATTGTATAGCTCTGATATTATTAAAACAAATCCGTGATCAAGCGTGCTCTATAAATTAATCAGAATATGCTTCAGTTCATTAACATTATAGCTTCTTCTACTTTTAGTTTATTGATTGCTCTGTTTACTTATTATTTGTATTAAAAATATTAATTTGTCTATCAAAGTGCCAATGAGTAATGCACCTCAAAGTCGTTTGATTTACTGTGCTCTTGAATATTGATAGCTCTTATTTAAGGACTTGGAAAGAAAGCATATCTCCTCTTGCTGATTCGTTGCCATCAAATATTGATCCAAAACCCTCTTTAACCATGTTGGTGATTGATTAGCTAGTAGTTTTGGTATAATTCACGAGCATTTTGTGCTATAAGGGGCCCAAACCCTCTTTAACCATGTTGATGATGTTTCTAATTTGCAAGTGCTGATACACACACACCACAAAACGTAATGTATATAGCTCACATGTATTGACACATGAGCATAAACTACCCATGAATCGGAGGAAATTATCATAGCAAATATTAGGAGCTCAATGTTTCTCAAAAATTGATTTGTGATTTAAGTATCACCGGTTAAGGATTAGAAATGATGATATTCCTAAATCTGTATTTAGAACTTGTTATGGACACTATGAATTCCTAATATTGTCTTTTGGGTTATCAAATACACTAGTAACCTTTATAGACATGATCAACAGTGTTTTTAGGCCATTTATTGATAGATTTGTTATTGTATTCATTGATGATTTTTTAGTGTATTTGAGGAGTGAAGAGGAATATGAAGAGCATTTGTTACTGGTTCTTTAAACTCAGAGAAATCATCAGTTGTATGAGAAATTTTTGAAAAGTGAGTTTTGGTTGAAAAATGTTGGGTTTTTGGACATGTGATGTTGAAAAATGGGATAGAGGTTGATCCACTAGAGGTGAAGGCAACTAAGAAGTGGCCTAGACTGACTATAATATCTAAGATTAGGAATTTCATGAGTTGAGCACGATACTATAAGTGGTTCATGGAGAGCTTTTCACAAATTGCAGCTTCATTGACCAAGTTGACACAGAAAAAAGTCAAGTTTTAGTGGCCAAAATAGTGTAAGAAGAGTTTTCTAGAGTTGAAGGAAAGGTTAATTAAGACTTTGATTTTGATAGTACCTTTAAAGTTCGGTGGCTTTACTGTGTATTGTGATGCATTAAGAATTGGATTGAGTTGTGTTTAAATGCAAAATGATAATGTAATTGCTTATGCCTCAAGGAAATTGAAGAAAGATAAACAAAATTACCCCACACATGATTTAGAGATGGTTGTGGTAGTGTTTGCTCTTAAAATTTGGAGACACTACTTGTTTGGGAAGACATGTGAGATGTTTTCAGATTATAAGATTTTTCAATATATCTTCCAATAAAAAGATCTAAATATAAAATAAAGAAGGTGGATAGAATTTTTAAATGATTATGAATGCATGATTCAATATCATCCGAGAAAGGTGAATGTTGTTGCCGATACCTTGAGCATAAAGTCTATGGTGGTTTGGCTTGTATTCAAGAGATGAGGAGGCTATTGATTAGGGAGTTACAACAATGAGAAGGTTAGTTTTAAGATTGGAGAATTGGGAGCATTGTTGGCTCACTTTCAAACTAAGTCGAACTTGGTAGACCAGATTAAAGCAATTGATGAAAGATGAGCAACTATATAAGATTCAAGATGAGTTAGAGTTAGGAAAGACTCCAAGTTTTGTTGTTGATGAGAATGGTTTGTTGAGATTAGGTTTTTGTGTGCTTGAGGTGAATGATTGGAAAAGAAATACGATGACGGAAGCATATCAAACCACCTATAATGTACATTCTAGTTTTAACAAGATATATAGACTTGAAACAATTTACTAATGAAATGGCATAAAAAACATTATTGAGTTTGTATCTCAATACTTAACCTATCAAAGAATTAAAAGCGAGCATCAGAAGTTATTACGGCCTTTACAATGATTCCTGACTTTTACAATCATTATTGATTTTTGAATGGAAATGATATAAACTCATTATAGATTTTATGTCAAGTTTGTCTCGGAAGAGTTATAATTCAATTTGGATGATAGTTGATTGTTTCACCAAGTCAGCTCATTTGTACCTTTCCCATGAACTATCTGAATGAAATTAATTATCTGGTGGAATATTGTTGGTGGTATCCGACGTGATTAAAGTTACGTAACATGATCCATCATCACTAGTCTCTCCTCATTGCTGGTATCCGACATGATCAAGGTTTCCAAAGGGAGAACCTTTAATTTGCTTCTGTCAAGTTGGAAAATTTTATCTTCATCTGAAACCATTTGAGCCCATGATCTGGACTTTTGTTCTACTTTTTAAGCCTTTGTCTTTGTCTTTCTGTTTAGATGGCATTGGGTCGTCTTCCCTGCAAAAAAACCTCTTATAAAGGTAGGAAATTTGAATTTTCTTTATACATTTAATATAGAATCGAAAATGCTTAAAATAGCTTGTTTTTTTGGCAAAAGATATCCCATTTATTCTAACTCTTCTCCAAATAATCATAGGATTTATGCATTTTATGCATTCAGTCACGCTTTTTCTAGCTATTGAATGAATTAATTATTTTAATACACTTGAATCATTTATTTATCTGTATTGATTTAATTTTTTTTGCTGTAATATTGCTACTCGTGTGTATTGTTGTTGTCATTAAATTTTATTGATAGGGATAATAATTAATTTTGCGGCATTTAAAATTAATAATTATGTAAATATCCGGTGATTCTGATATTTATAAAATTTAAATTAATAATTTTTAAAAAATAAATTTAAAAATTGACCAATTAAATTACATCCTTCAAGTTTTTTTTTTCCTGTAATATTGTTACTTGTATATTGTTGTTCTCATTGAATTTTATTAATAGGGATAATCATTTGCGTATTTAAAAGAAAGTGGTGAATGATTTTTCAAAAAGGGTAACATTTATGTTGATTTAATTATCTATACCTTTTAAACCTTTTAAGTGGAAATTTTGGGAATTTAACTTCAAATTGAGTTGTTCAACAAAATAAAAATAATAAAAATATTAAATGTTTGCCAGGGATTCCGACTATCTGCTCTTTGAAGAATTTAAACCTTTTTCATTAATCTGCATAGAAAATTAATTTTTATTCTTTAATATTAAATCATTTAATATTTCCTTTTATTCTTTTAATTTATTTCAACGTGAAATCGACACTCCATACCTTCCTAGTAATTTATCTTTGAAGATGAAGATTGTTACGATACAATCAAGATAAAATTTGTTTTTGTATTTAAAATTGTATATATTTTAAAAATATATTAGTCTTGAAAAAATAAATTTTTAATATTTTTTATATAATAACATTAAAAATAAAAATAAATTAGTTTGATTAATCAAATCTCCAAGCAACTTAAATTTTCCAGGCAGCTTCTTCAAAGTTTCAACATTAGGGGGGTCCACACGTTAACTTTCTATATCTTATAATATAATGCTTGGTAGGTAAGCGGAGGGTTCCTTCCTAGCAACTTCCTTCCTTCCTCTCAAACAATACAATAATTATTTATTTATTATTATTATTACCACTCTCTGTTTTCCTTTCCCCCTCAGCACTGCAACTTTATTATTTTTCTAAATCATATAATCTTCTCTGATCTGTGATTTCTCCTCTTTTAATCCTCAGGACGTACTAATCATCTTCTACCTATTTTCTTTTCCACTTCTCACCAGTGCGAACTAGATTTATGTATACTGCAACTTTATTATTTTTCTAAATCTTATATTCTTCTCTGATCTGTGATTTCTCTTCTCTGTTTTTGGCTGATTACTGCTCAAGCAAACCAGCACTTGAAGAACATCTTGAATCCAGGTAAATTATTTGTACTTCATCTTCTTCATCTTGTTGGTGTTTTTGTTTTTATATTTGTAACTATGGTTTGAATCTTTAAAGTAATCCATGATAAATAAATTGATCTTTTTCTCAGATTTGTCATATGTATATACTCTTCTCTGATATGTGCTTTCTCTTCTTTTTTCACCTCCTGTATTATTCATCATGTACTTGTGGTGAGATGGAAGGAGTTCCCACCATCTGTTAAAAAGTTGATTTTTTCAATCAGGAAAGAAACATCATAGCTTGAACATGAACCCAGCAAACTAAGCATAAGTTTGTAATGCTTCATATTGTTTGCGAATGATTTTGGATTCAGGAGTCAATATTTTTGTAATCAAGCTGCTGTAATTCCTAACATAGACAATATACAACAAGAGAACTTCGTGCCTCGGCACTTTGGAAACTCTACTAGGTACTGATTGACTTCTAGCTGTTGTGTTTTAACACAATATTAATAACTTTTTGATAATTAGATACACCATTGATTTTTGGTTTTATAATATGATCACTTCATTTTTATACAGGTCACATATGGATAACCTCAAACTCAGAGGATTGCAAAATCAAACTACTAGGCCAAATGCTTCAAATCCTGGCCTTGACACTTCCCTGCAAAGTCATATTAGGGGTTTAAATACTCAACAAGTCGGATATGATTCATTTTGGAACTATATTGAAGAAAGGGCTGATGATGGTAGAATGAAGTGTAAGTTTTGTCCACATACATATGCCATTAAAACTTCCATTTCAAGGATCAAATGGCATTTATCAGGAGCAAAAGGGCATGGTGTTGCCATTTGTCGTGGGGTGTCTAAAGAAGTTCAAGAAGCAGCCTTTCTAGCTATGTGTGGTGGCAACAAAAGACTTAAAAGGACAGAAAGTTCAATCAATGTTAATGATTCTGGAATTTCAACTTGTCCACAAGAACAAGACATTAAGATTGAAAATATGGGAGGAGGTATTGGAAGGGTACAAAGAGAAGTTCAGGTTGTAGAACCTGGAGTAGAGGAAGAGAGGATTTCTTCACAAGCAATAGCAAGAAACGACAAAGTAAGCTCCAACACCGAGGATGACCTCCAAGTCATAGGATTCCAAATTCAAACTGCTAGGCCAAATGCCTCAAATCCTGGCCTTGACACTTCCCTGCAAAGTCAACTTAGGGGTTTAAATACTCAACAAGTAAGAAGTATAACTGAATTATCGTCGTCTTTTCCCCCCTATGATTGTGCAATAAACTAACTATCAATTTTAATAGCAAAATAAGGGTAACAGCGCTGAAGTAGTTTCTCATCCATCCGGATATGGTGTAACCTCCATCAATTTTTATTCTTTATTTTGACCCACTTTTTTTTTTCTATAGGTTGAAATGGTTGGATCAAAGGATCCATTTTGGAATTATATTGAAGATATGGCTGATGGTAGCATGAAGTGTAAGTTTTGTCCACATACGTTTGCCAATAAAACCTCCATTTCAAGGATCAAATGGCATTTATCAGGAGAGGAAGGGCATAATGTTGCCATTTGTCGTGGGGTGACAAAAGAAGTTCAAGAAGAAGCCTTTCTAGCTATGTGTGGTGGCAACAAAAGACTTCAAAGCACAGAAAGTTCAATCAATGTTAATGATTCTGGAATTTCAACTTGTCCACAAGAACAAAACATTAAGATTGAAAATATGGGAGGAGGTATTGGAAGGGTACATAGACAAGTTCAGGTTGTAGAACCTGGAGTAGAGGAAGAGAGGATTTCTTCACAAGCAATAGCAAGAAACGACAAAGTAAGCTCCAACTCCGAGGATGACCTCCAAGTCAAAGGATTGCAAAATCAAACTGCTACGCCAGATGCCTCAAATCCTGGCCTTGACACTCCCCTGCAAAGTCAACTTAGGGGTTTAAATGCTCAACAAGTAAGAAGTATAACTGAATTATCGTCGTCTTTTCCCCCTCTATGATTGTGCAATAAACTAACTATCAATTTTAATAGCAAAATAAGGGTAACAGCGCTGAAGTTGTTTCTCATCCATCCGGATATGGTGTAACCTCCATCAATTTTTATTCTTTATTTTGACCCACTTTTTATTTTCTATAGGTTGAAATGGTTGGATCAAAGGATCCATCTTGGAATTATATTGAAGATATGGCTGATGGTAGCATGAAGTGTAAGTTTTGTCCACATACATTTGCCAATAAAACCTCCATTTCAAGGATCAAATGGCATTTATCAGGAGAGGAAGGGCATAATGTTGCCATTTGTAGTGGGGTAACTAAAGAAGTTCAAGAAGCAGCCTTTCTAGCTATGTGTGGTGGCAACAAAAGACTTAAAAGCACAGAAAGTTCAATCAATGTTAATGATTCTGGAATTTCAACTTGTCCACAAGAACAAAAAATTAAGATTGAAAATATGGGAGGAGGTATTGGAAGGGTACAAAGAGAAGTTCAAGTTGTAGAACCTGGAGTAGGGGAAGAGAGGATTTCTTCACATGCAATAGCAAGAAACGACGAAGTAAGCTTCAAATCCGAGGATGACCTCCAAGTCAAAGGATTGCAAAATCAAACTGCTACGCCAGATGCCTCAAATCCTGGCCTTGACACTCCCCTGCAAAGTCAACTTAGGGGTTTAAATACTCAACAAGTAAGAAGTATAACTGAATTATCGTCGTCTTTCCCCCCTCTATGATTGTGCAATAAACTAACTATCAATTTTAATAGCAAAATAAGGGTAACAGCGCTGAAGTAGTTTCTCATCCATCCGGATATGGTGTAACCTCCATCAATTTTTATTCTTATTTTGACCCACTTTTTTTTTCTATAGGTTGAAATGGTTGGATCAAAGGATCCATTTTGGAATTATATTGAAGATATGGCTGATGGTAGCATGAAGTGTAAGTTTTGTCCACATACATTTGCCAATAAAACCTCCATTTCAAGGATCAAATGGCATTTATCAGGAGAGGAAGGGCATAATGTTGCCATTTGTCGTGGGGTGACTAAAGAAGTTCAAGAAGAAGCCTTTCAAGCTATGTGTGGTGGCAACAAAAGACTTAAAAGGACAGAAAGTTCAATCAATGTTAATGATTCTGGAATTTCAACTTGTCCACAAGAACAAAACATTAAGATTGAAAATATGGGAGGAGGTATTGGAAGGGTACAAAGAGAAGTTCAAGTTGTAGAACCCAGAGCAGGGGAAGAGAGGATTTCTTCACATGCAATAGCAAGAAACGAAGAAGCAAGCATGACCGGAGTGAGAGCACATGAAGATAGAGTTTCCAAAGAGGCACTCGAGAGTAGACTGAGGACAGAACCAGTGGATCGAGCGTTGGAACAAAGCAATGCAGTACTTGGCAATTTGGCAGGGTGTGTTGGAAGGATACAAGTGGGAGTTCAGGGCATGGAACAAGGTCCCGGAGAAGAGAGAATTCAGTCGCATTTACAAGCAGAAAATAGCATAGAAAACACTGGTGAAGGATCTTTTCAGCATGATGCATTTGAGAGTATACCAAGAACAGAGCAAGTGCAGCTCCTGGAGCCGCAAGGAGATTCATCCCAATTTTGTCTTGACATTGGAAGATGTTATGGTCAACCTTGTGCTTCATCAGTAAACAATGAGGTAACTATGCATGATGAGCAGGACATGGTTAGAGTGAGGACAGAACCAGTGGAGGAGGAGGATGTGGAGAGTAGTGGAAGATCAGTAGTGCAGGCTGGCGCAGGAGCTAGATCTTCTAAAAGTCTGAAATACAACAATTCTACAGGAGTTCCATTACCTACTAGCTCTACAAAGCCAGTGGGTCAAGCATTTGAAGAGAATACAAAGGTGATATGGTCTTTGTTAATGGATGATGAAGTCTCAACCATTGGTGTTTATGGGATGGGGGAGTTGGTAAAACAACAATACTGCAACATATTCATAATGAACTTCTACAAAGACTAGATATTTGTGATCATGTTTGGTGGGTGACCGTCTCTCAAGATTTCAGCATTAATAGATTGCAGAATATTATTGCTAAACCTCTTGATCTTGACATTTCAAGGGAGGTTGATAATCTGCATAGAGCTGCTAAATTATCAGAAGAACTAATGAAGAAACAAAAATGGATTCTTATTTTAGATGATTTGTGGAACAGTTTTGAGCTCCAAAAAGTGGGAATTCCTGTCCGGTTGAAAGGATGTAAGCTGATTATGACAACTAGATCAGAAACGGTTTGTCATAGGATGGCTTGCCAACACAAAATCAAAGTGAAGCCACTTTCTGAGGGAGAAGCTTGGACTTTGTTCATGGAGAAACTTGGAAGTGATTTAGCATTTTCACCAGAAGTTGCAAAAGCTATTGCTAGGGAATGTGCTGGTTTGCCTTTGGGAATTAGTACAGTGGCAAGAAGCTTAAGGGGAGTGGATGACCTACATGAGTGGAGAAATGCATTGAAGAAATTGAGAGAATCAGAATTTAGGGACAATGAAGTATTCAAGTTATTGAGGTTTAGTTATGATCAGTTAGGTGATTTAGCACTTCAACAATGTCTCTTGTATTGTGCATTATTTCCTGAAGATTGTGAGATTGAAAGGGAGATGTTGATAGGTTATTTGATCGATGAGGGAATAATTAAAGGAATGAGGAGCAGAAAAGATGCATTTGACGAGGGCCACACGATGCTTAATAAACTTGAACGTGTCTGCCTATTAGAAAGTGCTCAAATGACACATGTCAAAATGCATGACTTGATTAGGGACATGGCCATTCATATACTGCTAGAGAACTCTCAAGTCATGGTGAAAGCAGGTGCACAATTAAAAGAGTTGCCAGATGCAGAGGAGTGGACAGAGAATCTCACAAGAGTCTCACTAATGCAAAACCAAATTAAAGCAATTCCTTCCAGCTATTCACCTAGCTGTCCCTATCTATCAACTCTATTGCTTTGTCAAAATCGTTGGTTGGGATTTATTGCAGATTCATTTTTCAAGCAATCGCATGGGCTCAAGGTCCTCGATCTGTCTTGCACAGGTATTAAAAATTTGCCAGACTCTGTCTCTGATTTGGTGAGTCTCACTGCATTATTGCTCAATGATTGTTGGAAGTTAAGACATGTTCCATCATTAAAGAAGCTCAGAGAATTGAGAAGGTTAGATCTCTCTTGCACTACACTTGAAAAGATGCCTCAAGGAATGAAATGCCTAACCAACCTAAGGTATCTTAGAATGAATGGATGTGGTGAAAAGGAGTTTCCTAGTGGGATATTACCAAAACTCTCTCACCTGCAAGTCTTTGTACTAGAAGAGTTTTTTAAGGATTTTTATGCTCCAATAACAGTTGAAGGAAAGGAAGTAGGATCCTTGAGAAATTTGGAAACTTTGGAATGCCATTTCAAAGGTGTCTCTGACTTTGTGGAGCATCTCATATCTCGGGATGGGGTCCTATCATTAAGCACATACAGAATTTCAATAGGAATGGTGGATGAAGATTTTTGGGAATACATTGATTTTTTTCCAAGTAAAACAGTTGGGTTGAGTAATTTGAGTATCAACAGAGATAGAGATTTTCAGGTCAAGTTCTTAAATGGCATTCAAGGACTGGTTTGTCAATGTATCGATGCAAGAAGTTTATGTGATGTTTTGTCATTAGAGAAGGCAACTGAACTGGAGGAAATCAGCATTCGGGGTTGCAATAACATGGAGAGCTTGTTTTCATCTTCTTGGTTCTGCAATGCTCCACCACCATTACCATCATATAATGGTATATTTTCTGGTCTTAAAGAGTTTTATTGCCGTGATAGTAAGAGTATGAAGAAGCTGTTCCCACTTGTGTTGTTGCCAAACCTCGTAAACCTGGAAATGATTGATGTTAGTGATTGTGAGAAAATGGAGGAGATAATAGGAACAACAGATGAAGAAAACAACACCTCCAATTCCATCGCGGAGTTAGAACTCCCAAAGTTAAGAGCTCTGAGACTGAGATATTTACCAGAATTGAAAAGCATTTGTAGTGCAAAACTGATTTGCAATTCTCTTGAAGATATTACTGTAATGTATTGTGAGAAGCTGAAGAGGATGCCGATTTGTCTTCCGTTGCTTGAAAATGGCCAGCCATCCCCTCCCCCTTCTCTTAAAAATATCTATTCAAGTCCAGAAGAATGGTGGGAGACAGTAGTGGAGTGGGAGCATCCTAATGCAAAGGATGTGCTTCGTCCCTTTGTAAAATTTTGGCCCTTAATATAATATAATATTATAGAATAAAGGGTAAGCACCATCTTTTATGTCATGTTAATTTCTGAATGATTGGACTCGTTAAGCGTTTATTAATAAGAAATATTTCTTATTTATATCGTGTGTTTACAATTAACATAAATAATATTTTTCATTTTTTTATATATTTCATTATCTTTTAAGACTATTGAACTATCATATTTTTTTTTTTAACTCTGATAGATAAATAATTATAATTTTAAGTTTAATTAATATTATATCTTCATCCTATTAAGTATCTCCAAGATGAAAATCCCCAAAACACAAATACTATAATGATTTATTAACCTAATAAAATAACAGATCTATTCACTAATACAATCATCTTATATCATCAACTAGTTATAAATTATTTTTAAAAAATATTTAATACATAATAAAAAAAAAAGAGAGAGAGAGAAGACACTTTAAAAATAGAATGATAATACTTGAAATTTTAAAAATTTTATAAGGATATATTTAGAATAAAATTCCAAACCTCTATCTATTTTTCTCATGTTATGTTGTTTTGTTTGGAAGGATAAAAATTCATCCTATTTTTTTTATTATTTTCCTCATGATTTTTAAAATTTTATTTTAAAGCTTTTTCTGTCTTTATGAACAACATAAGAAAACTAAAAAGAATGGTTAATCCACTGTACATGTAGACATATGTTCCTGTGAATTATACTAAGGATTTGTTTAAAAAGGGTGAAAATTGTGTTGCAGAGTATTTTTTATTTGAAAATATATTAAAATAATAATTTTTAATTTTTAAAATTTATTTTTACACCATTATATTAAAATAATTTAAAAGCACACAAAAAAAAATTAATTTAAATTTTATTTTTTCCAAAATAGTTATGAGCATTTTTCCGTTCTGTTGGGGGGTGATGTTGGTGGGCTTGGTGTTGCCTCAAATAGCTTTTAGTCTATTTAGTTGCTTTCCAAAGTTTAAACAGTACAGTTAATTGCTTTCCAAAGTTTATCATTAAAGTAACGTAATAAAATAATAGATCTATTAACCATTACAAATCATCTTATATCATTAACTAACAATAAATTATTTTTTAAAAATATATAATACAGATTAATCATAAAAAAGAGAACGAAGATACTTAAAAAAAAATTGATAATCAATTACATGACTTGAAATTTTAAAATTTTTATAAAGATATATTTAGAATAAAATTTCATATCTCTATTTATTTTTCTTGTGTCTTTTATTTGGAGGTATAAAAATTCATTCTAATTTTTATTTTCCTTATGATTTTTTAATTTGTATTTTTAAGCTTTTTTTAACCTTTATAAACAACATAAAAAAACTAAAAGGATTGGTTAATTTACAATTCATGAAGACACATGTTCTTAAAAGTTGTGTTTTTTCATTATAAAATATATTGAAATAATTTTTTAAAATTTATTTTTAACATCGTTACATCAAAATGATAAAAAAAATTAAAAACAATTATTTAAAAAAAAATTTCCAAAATAATTATAATTTGAAGTTTAATTAATATTATATTTTCATTTTATTAAGTATCTCCAAGATGAAAATCCAAAAAAAAAAAAAAAACCGTATATGATTTATCATTAAAGTAACCTGATAAAATAATAGATCTATTCACTAGTACAAATCCTCTTATACCATTAACTTTTTTGAAATATAAAATTCATATTAAAAAAAATGATAATCGAATTATATGAAGGATATATTTAGAATAAAATTTCATACCTCTATCTATTTTCCTTGTGCCGTCTTAGTCTTCTTTGAAGCTACAAAAATTCATTCTAACAATTTTTAAATTTGTATTTTTAAGCTTTTTCTGTCTTTATGAACAACATAAAAAAACTAAGAGAATTAGTTCATCCACTACACAGACACATGTTCCTTAGACTGAGAGGTTATTTTAAAATGTATTTTATTTAGAAATATATTAAAATAATATTTTTTTTTATTTTTTAAAATTTATTTTTAACATTATCAAATGATATAAAATATAAAAAATTTCAAAATGGTAATGAGCATATTTCCGTTCTGTTGGGGTGATGTTGGTGGGCTTGGTGTTGCCTCAAATGGCTTTCCAAAATTTTAACATTACAGTTAATTGCTCCAATTCTTTTGCACATTAACTTTTACAGAGCAGTTGAATTGAGAAAAAAATTAATGAAGAAACAGAAATGGGTTTTGATTTTAGATGATTTGTGAAACATTTTCTGTCAAAGTTAAAGAATCCAAGCTTATTCTCACAACTCGATCAAAAAAGATTTGTCAACAAATGAATACCCAACACATAATCAAAGTGAAGCCTATTTCAGAGGAAAAGGCTTGGACTTTGTTTATTAAGAGCCTCGGACATGACATAACACTTTGTCCAGAAGTGGAACAAATTGCAAAACCTATCACAAAGGAGTGTGGTGGTTTGCCGCTAGGAATTATAACAATGGCTGGAGCCATGAAGGGGGTGGATGCCGTAAATGAGTGGAGGAATGCTTTAGAGGACCCGAGGCAATCAAGAGTTAGGCAAGATGATACGGAAGAGGATGTATTCCCTAGAGAGGATTTGATAGCTTATTTGATTGATGAGGGAGTTATAAAACGGCAGAGTAGGGTGGCAGAAGTTTACAAAGGCCATTCAATGTTTAATAGACTTGAAAATGTCTTTTTATTGGACAGTGTTACAAGATATGGTGATAGTAGCTGTGTCACGGTGCATGACTTGATTTGGAACATGGTTATCCAAGTACACTAAAGAGAATTCTCAAGGCATGGTTAAATTAGATGCACAACTAAATGAATTGCTGGATTCAGAGGAGTGGACAGAGAATCTTGTGAGAGTTTCACCGATACAAAACCAAATTGAAAAAATTCCTTCAAGCTATTCACCAAGGTGTCCCCGTCTTTCAACTCTATTGTCATGCAATAATAAAAACTTGAAATTTATTGCCGATTCATTTTTCAAAAAATTGCATGGGCTCAAGTTCCTCGATCTATCTTACACAGATAATGAGAATTTGCCTAATTTTGTCTTCAATTTGGTGAGTCTCTGCATTGTTTCTCATTGCTCATTGCTTGTGATAAGTTAAGACATGTACCCTCGTTAAAAAAGCTTAGGGCACTAAAGAGGTTGGATCTCTATGGTACTGCACTTGAAATGATTCCTTAAGCCATGGAATGTCTATCCGACCTCAGGTATCGTGGACTCAATGCATGCGGTCAGAAGATGTTTCCTACCGGGATATTGCCTAAACTCCCTCACCTGCAAGTCCTCGTACTACAGCAACCGGTTCTCGATGGATTTGGTGTTTGGCGTGCAGCTCCAGTAACCGTTAAAGGAAAAGAAGTAGCATACTTGAGGAAGTTGGAAACTGAAGATGAAGACAAGTGAAACGTTTAGAGAGGAACACCTCATCCATTTCTGGCAATTTCAGATATAAGGTTTTCTCGATGCTTCATACTCCATATTTTTGTTGTTATCCTCGAAACCTTATAGCTTCTTCTTCTTCTAGTTTATTGATTGCTCTGTTTATTTATTATTTTTATCAATATATATATTTCATCTGGAATCGGATGGCTATTTCTGGAGTCAAATCGTGAAGACAAACCTCTTTCATGTTTGTGTACAATATCAAAACCCTTTCTCAACGTTATTTAACTAAATGGATTCATGATCATTAACAACAACATTTATATATATTATTTTTATTATTATTATTTTTGGAAAACTCGAAATACAATGGAGATACAATTTTGAGATTCATCTTATTCATTTCATGAGGTACATCATGAGGATTGTTTCATGTTTGTTCATGTTGTACCGCATGCTTCGTAAATTCAGCTGATAAGATTTGCTTCCTTCACCAATAAAATAAACAACTATTTCCCTGTTTCTCTATCGTCAGTGGATTGGACAGGAGGAGTTCTGTAGTAAGCAGGCATTGTTGCCGGGAAGAATGTTGCTCTAATTCCTTCTGCCTTCAGTATAGGGAAGATGATGCCTGATCCAACCTGAAAATTGACAGAAATAAAAATAAAAATTTAAGTTTGTCTAGGAAACCCATGGTGAGAATAATAGTTCAAACAAAGAAGTTTCTGATAGTAAGAGTTATGAAAGCTGGAGATACAGACCAAAATTAGTTTTGCCGCAATACACATGCGTTTTGGTGTAGGAAATGGAAGCAATAAGCGGCCAACAGCATAGGCAAGCATGGCAAAGCAGTGGAAAACCAAGCTCAACGGGTCAGGGTTGAGACCAGACAGAAGAGCCATCAGACCTTCTGAGAACACGCCTCCAAGGCTCAAATAATTGAAGAATGCTTCTTTCATTTCCTTCCTTGATGGATCCTGATCCGATGAAGAGAATACTGTGTGTAGGGTGCTTCCCAATGCGTTCATTGCAGATGCCGTGGGCTGCAACCAATATTAATCGAGTAATTCAAGCAAGTTATTAGTATCTACAAACCGCAAAGAAATAGGTTATTTTGTGTTTCTTTAAGCAATTCATATTCAATAAATGTTGTGAGAAAGATTGGCCGAAGAAATATTAGATAAGCATATGCGTGCAAGTGCTGATACCTTACGCAAATTGTAAAAGGATTCAAGATATTTGCAAATGGCAGCTGCATTGCTAAGATCATTCAGAGGCCTAAGAAGATCTCGCAGTAGAACAACATCAGAAAGTCCCACAGTCATTCCTCCTCCAGTTACAGCATGGCGCATATTTAATGAATCCCCTATCATAAATGCACCAGGGGTTGGAGAGGGAGACGCAGGCATGATTCTGTTTGGCATTGTTCTTATGTTGCCCTTTTCAATTGCACATATGAAAGCATTGTATAGCTCAGGTGGCATCTGAAGTGTGCACAGCTCTGCATTAGTTCAAACAACATATATATATTGAATAAAAAGAACTAGCAAAGATGCTAAAATGTCGCCTTAGACTGGCATTATAAGACATTTTGCATTTTGCTTTCTGATATTATTAACAATAAATTCGCGAGCAAGCATGCTCTATAAATTAATCAGAATAAACTTCAATTAAGTAACATTATGTCAAGCAACTATACATACTTGAGGTGCCACCACTGTTTTCAAGTAGCTTGCCATTTCGCCATTGGAAATAGGTGGTTGTTTCGAGCCAGGTACATCAACTAAACAACGAATTTCATTGCTGCTAATAGGATAAGTTACGACAATTGAATCCTTCAAAATAAAGTACGCACGATTTGCATAGGGAAGATTATAATTCTCCAGGACCAAACCAACAAAGTAAGATGGGACTTCAATCTACAAGAAATGTAACGACCATGTGTTAGATAGTAATATTAAACTAATTTTAGGTTAAATTAGTTATTTGATATAATATTAAAGTTTTAATAACTGAACATTCATAAGTTTGAGTTTTACTACTCTTATTTTAACTAATTATATTAATAATAATTAACTGAAAGTAACATGATCCTGTGCAAATTTCAAATTTAAAAAGTTTTTACTTCGATAAAAGTATTTTAGAGAGTAATATAAAATTATTATTAGAGATTCACCTAGAAGGTATATCTACTGGTCTATATCCTTATCAACAAAATAAAAAATTATAATACCTTCTCTCATTCATTGTTGGGATGTTGTCATTAATGGGCAACAATATTTGCAGGCTACCCTAAAAAGGACGGATGTCATTGTCAAAAGACTACAATAGTAGGTGTGTATTATTAAATAAGTTGCACCAACCATTAACAAAATGGTGCAACCCATGTACTGCCGCTATTAGTGTCATAATTTATGGCTAAGTTATCTTACCATTCATGCCTATAAATAGAGGTATAAGTTAGAGAGAGAGTGAGAACAAAAGAGAAGATAAAGAGTTTGAGAGTGTGAGAGAAACACGTGAGAGAGGCCAAGGGCAGCAGCCTTGCTACCTTGTGCAGTAGAGTGTGTGAGAGAGCAATAGCAGTAGAGTTTGAGTGAAGCGACCCTCCTCCTCCATGTATCTATGTTGTTCCCTTTCTCTATCTCTAATAATAGTGGCTCTTCTCCCGTGAATCTAGGTGATTTGTCGAACCACGTTAAATATTGTGTGCCAATGTGTTTAGCCTCTAAAAAACAACTATCAGAACATCACTAGTCCGCTCAAGGGGAGCAGAATCCCTAACAATTGGTATCAAAACATATGGTTTATAGTGGTGTTTATTTTTTTGCTAAAAAATGAAAGTTGTCAAAATTATGTTTTGACCATACCAATGTGTAGAGGAGGAAGAGACGAGCACACTGTGAAAACAGCGTCAAAATAGGACGTCGGACATGGTTGCGTGCACCGGCGAAGCGTCTTCTTCGCCTAGATAGGCTAACTCGACCTGAATACCTGACGACCTGACCCGCGTGACTAAACCGGATAAGGATGACACCATCATGATGAAATCATAGTGTCAACATGCACAGTTGGCATGCCATGTCAGCAACCAGTTATCTGACACATTAGCACAGTGTGACCTACCTGTCACGTCATCAGCTGCAAGCCGAGCCAAGTTGAAGTCGAGCCGCGAGCTGAGATATAGGATCCAGTGTGGCTGATCCTACATGCAACCGGATCTGAGATTGAATCTAAATTGCTCATTAGGCCAGAATTGTTTTGATCAAATGTTAGACGTCTGACTGAAATGTGATTTGGACGATTTCAGACTTGTTTCCAGCTAATTTGATTGTTCTTGATGCAATGGTATGGTCCGATTGTTGAGATTTGGACTGAAAGTGGTGGTGGTGAATTAACAAAAGAGATTGCCCGATTAAGAGGCATCTGAAGGTCATCATGGTGGTTGATGGAGATGATGAAGAAGAAATTGTACATGTTTGCCCAATTACATATGCTGAACTAAGTGAAGAGATTTTAATTGCCTTGAAGGAAGGCAAAGTTAAGACACTCTGAACACCCGATCATGTGGACAATTTGAGGTGAGAGTGGAAATTGATGAAGACCAATCTTGATGAATCTAAACACTGGTAGTCTCACCAGATGTTGAGAAATCAAACCAAGATATTCCAGATCATTTGTAAAAGGAAAGCCACAACAAAGTTAGCAAATGGTTATATATACAGAAAGACAATACGATGGATAGATATGGCCTAAGAAGTTCTGGTTAGGAGATTGATTTTTAAATAGGACTAATGTGACCCCTCAAATCTTTTCTAGGAACTTGCTTAGTTGAAGGATTATCCATACGATACTATTTTCATATATGTCACACTTTGTAATGAAACTGTTGAAGACTAGCAAGATGATGACATAAGGGAACAGTTGGGTTCCATATAATCAAGGATCTGATGGAGTGGTGATTTCTCCAAAGAAGATAGATTCGGTAATTGTAATTTCTCAATGGTAGAATTGATAAAGACGCTAATAATGGAAAAGAAATACAGCAAGGGAATAGAGATTGGCACCCTATTTTGACTTGGATAGATGTTGTGACAGGATGAGTTGCTGTCAAACATAAAAGCAAAGAATAAGGAGAAATCTGGAGAACTGAAATTGCATATAGGCACATGGAGATTGTGCAGGAGTACCCGTAGGATCCAATGAGGTACTGTAATGAGACGACAGGTACAAGGAGAAGAAGTGTTCCCAGATAAAGCTCAGAATAGAGACTATGTGAAAAGTTGTACAACAGGAAGTCCCTTGTGCTCTTGATGAAGACAATATGTGAGGACCTTTCCAATGCATGCAAGGATGGAAAGATGAGCTGTTATAGAGGCACCTAATTAAGGGAGTGCAACCGCCTATGATGAAAGGTGAAGACACCAAAGAGAGTTGGTGTAGGTGGCGCTGTCAAGCGCGATGACGAAAGGTGTAGAAGCTCCAAACATAAAAAATGAGATGGAAGATTGCGATGAGTGTACTGCAACTTTTTTTTTCTATGTGATCAGTGGCAGTATGCTCTCCCAAGACTACATGGTGGTAGAGAATCTTGGAGCTAATTTGAAGCATCCCAGCTGAAAGAGGATGCGACCGCCTATGAAAGGTGAAGGCACCTTGGAGAGAAGGCATATGGGCCACGATATGAGCCCAGGTTCAGACTGCCCCATGACAACAAGCGAAGACATTTTACAGAAGGTGTGTGGGCTATGAGATGAGCCCAAGTACAAACCGTAGCATGATGACGGGCGGAGACACATCGGATGGAAGGTTTGAGGACCATGACATAAGTCCAAGTTTAGACCTTCTCATGACTACAGATGGAGACACCTCTTATAGAAGGTGTGAGGGCCATGATATGAGCCCAAGTTCAAACAGTCTCATGATGACATGCGGAGACTCCTCTTATAAAAGGTGTGAGGGCCATGATATAAGCCTAGTTCAGAACGCCTTAGAGCCGATATGATGACTAGATATGAGTGGACAAGTGTATAGCCAATGAAGTGGCTATGATGAGTATGAAGACAAATGTAGGATTGACTTTTATGGATATTACCCCTATGCTAAAGATCAATGAGCTAGAAGACATTTTCCTTGGAAAATAAATGGATGACTTGTGGAGCATTAAGGCGCGACCGCTATATAAGAGTAGAGGGTATGCGCAGGTTCCGGGAACAAGTTGACTCTTGTAAAGGTGGTGAGCTCGGTAATGGCATTGTAATACTTAGAGTATAAAGACAAAAATGGAGAGCTACCAGGACTCTTGAGACTAAGAGCAGGAGACTCATGGAGAAGTAAGGCGTGGTTCCTAGGGCGGAACAAAGGGCAGGCACAACTCTTGGATAAGTAGACTCTTGGAAGACTAGTGAGCTTGTGATCATATTGACATACTCAGATAATGACTGTCTTACTTGGAAAGAGAAATTTCCGTTTGAGGGGGTGTTGTAAGCCTTGTGTAAGGCTTGATAAATCATTCCAGACCGAGCATGGTTGATACGCTCGAAGGGAAATGTTATGTCCCAGAGACAAGCGCTAACACTCTTCAGATGAGATGTGACAAACCATCTGGCTGAAGTGATCCTTTGGAGTAAGCAAATGGGTGCGTGGGTGACTCTAGTGATTGAAAGGTTTGGCAAGTACCTGTAAACTTGGCCAAAGATGCTCTCGGAATGGTAAGCTTGGAAGAGCTGCAAAATGCAAGCATGTGTTGAAGAAACAAGATGAAAATTACCCATATAAATGGCAAAAGGGTTGATTGTTGGGATGTTGTCATTAATAGGCAACAACATTTGCAGCTTACCCTAAAAAGAAGGGATACCATTGTCAAAAGGCTATAATGGTAAATGTGAATTATCAAACAAGTTGCATCAATCATTGACAAAATGGTGCAACCCATATGCTGCCACCATTAGTGCCATAATTTATGGCCAAGTTATCTCACCATTCATGCCTATAAATAGAGGCATAAGTTAGAGAGAGAGGGAGAACAAAAGAGAAGACAAAGAGTTAGAGAGTGTGAGAGAAACACGTGAGAGAGAAAGAGAAGTAGCTGCCAAGGGCAGCAGCCCTGCTGCCTTGTGTAGCAGAATATGTGTGAGAGCAATGGAAGTAGAGTTTGAGTAAAGTGATCCTCCTCCTTCATGTATCTATGTTGTTCCCTTTCTCTATCTCTAATAATATTAGCTTTTCTCCCGTAGATGTAGGCGATTTGCTGAACCACGCTAAATATTATGTGCCAGTGTGCTTAGCATTCAAAGTACAACTATCATAATATCACCGGTCCGCGCAAGGGGGAACAAAATCCCTAACATTAATTACATCTAAATTTACTCATAATGCAAGATTTTCACCTTTGGATTGCTGAGATTGCGTCGTAAATTTGAAAAACAACCATCACATACTATTGTGAGTGAAGCTGAAGCTGCTAACTCCTGGCCTGCCTTTGTTTTGTATAGCACACCTTTGATACTGCCATTTTCTTCGACAAGAGATGTTACAGTTCCTTGTTCGAGTTTAACACTGCACAAAGATCAAAGAAATCTGAGAAAGAAAAATCTTCACATCATGAAATGATACTGACAAACGTATATTCAGTCCATGGTTGGTTATATTGAACTCAATACTCGCAGGCTACTCTGTTCCTATAGGTTTCAGGGGAAAGGACGAATACTTGGGAAGAGATGCAGCCTTTTCACGTAGTTTTTGGATGAAGCGGCCATGGTGAAAGCTTCTGCCACACGCATTGGAGGGATATGAAATTGCAGTTCTTCTTCCATCTTTGTGAACAGAAGCGAAACTGAGGACTATCTGAGAATCAATCCCATCTAGACAGTCTGCTACCACACAAAATGTTGGACATAAATAAGAGTAGTTGTTAATTAATTAACGGAAAGTATGTTCAACAAAATTTCTACAGTTAGTAATTCTTCACCTTCAAGACCTAACTCGGCCAATTTAATGCACCCCCCAGCATGCAGGAGCTCACCAACAATTCTGTCGGGCTCAGTCAAGTCTCTTTCAATAACTTGCACGCGCCATCCATCCTGCAGTTGTAGGAGAAGACAAGATTGCTGTTGCTTAGCACACACAGAACAACAATAGCTCTGCTTACTAGGTTTTGGTCTTTGAATTAGAAGCAAGATCAGGCACTTAGAGTTAACTGTTTTACCATTGTGAAAGAGGTTATTACCTTTGCGAGAGCATAAGCAAGAGCTGAACCAGCAACACCAGCACCTACGATGATCACATCAGTATTTCCAGCAAAATTTGATCTGCAGGCTCCATTTCCAGAGCTTTTCAAAGTTTTCTTGCTTCGATTTTTCTCTGAAGCTTTGATGTTCTCTCTCCCTCTTGAACTGTAGAGGACAACAAACCCGAACAAGAAAGCTGCTACAACTCCTCCAAATACATGCTTGGAGTCCATTTTTCTCTTTCAGTACAAGCTCTATTTCTCTCTGGATGTGCTGTCGAGAACCCTGCAGTTCTACCAAGGCACATAGTATGGTATCACTTATGGGTTGTCTGAGTTACCAAAAAGACTAATATCTATACGGCTGAGGAAACAAAGAAAACTCCGGTCAAAGGGGAAAGAGAGACGCTCACAGGGATAAAATTCATATCATTTTTTTCGTCATACTGTTTATATTATAAAAGCTGGTGATGAAGTGATAGAAAACAGAAGAGGAGGCTATGATATATGGCTACACAATTTTCAAGTTGAATTTTAAGAAATATGAGCTTTAGCGGTTATCATAAGCATCTGCAGGGGAGCTTCCTATGGACGTAAGAGAGTGACTTTATTGGTAGAAGAGACATGCAAATGGATAGGTTGTTGATAGGGTTGTCTTTCCTCTGCAAGATGAGATTTTTTTTTCCTTAAAAGTTTATGGTATAAAAAAATTGGAAATCAAATAAGAAAAATACAAGCCTCTCCATCCCTCTCAACCATAAAGTGGGGTTGAAAAGCTCATCATTCATAGAAGATCGAGAGGATCTGGTAAGCAGCTTCGATTGTTTCTTCCAAATGTTTTTGGCCTTCTATGGCTAGTTCTTGTATTGTTTTTGCGTGTTGTGGTGATATGGGATTTGAATTGCCTTCCATTTTCTCTTCTTTCGTTGGATTTTTTTTTCTTTTATCTCTGCTTGTTTGAGTAAAAATTTGTCAAGTAAGAGACTTTTCAAGTATGATTATGATTGGGGGTTTTATGTTTGTAAGTACGTTTTCTAGTTCTTTTGAGAGATTTTATATTCTCTTCTCAGTAAACCATGTTCTTATTGGCAATAACAGTTTAATAAATCTCTCGGATTTCATGAAAAAACAAAGTGCCAATTCTCCACTGGAAAAGTTTGCTGCCAAATAATTGTTATTTGAAAACGATAATTGAATGGAAAAAGAATTACAAAGGCAAGTGTTACTTCTCACAACAACTAATGGAGATGGATTCTATTCCCCTTCGAATTGAACTCAAGAATTATTTGTTTATCCTCTAGAAATTTCCAGTCGCTAAGAAGATTTTCCTCTTGTTGTAACAGAATGATCTCCCCTATTTTTATTCCAATAGATAGCTTTTATGATAAAATATCAAGGAAAAAAATTAGGAGATTGAAAGCTATCAAGAAAATCCCTCTAATCCCATCAGATTTCTTCTTAATGATACGAATCCTAAAATTGTCGGTTTCCCACCAGATTAGGAGATAAAACTTGTCCTCCGGCTACCTAGCTATTTTGATTGCAAAGCATGATTTAAGACCTTAGCTATTTTCAACTTAGTCCAATTTGATAGGAAATTTGAAAACTCAATGGAACCGTCAAATTTGATTTCAATCTTATTTTAGCAAGATGCTTTTTTTTCTTGTTATAGATAGCAGTACTGTTGTTTGGCCTTTGAGCAGTAGCTTAGACATCTCCATCATACTGTCATGTCACCTGCTGGCCGGCAAGTGGAACCCCAAGAATGCTATCAAGCGTGCCAGTTGATAAGGGGAAAGTGATAGAATGCATGTGGTTCATAAAGACAGATAAAACTTAAAAATACAAATTAAAATTGGATGAAAATATAATATTAAACTTCGAATTACAATTGTTTATTTATCGATTGTTTTTCTTACAGGAAAAAAGTACGACAATTCAGTAGTCTTAAACGATAATGAAACAAAAAAAGAAGCTTGAAAACGACAATTCAGTATTTTTCTTATTTGATTTCCAATTTTTCTTTTTTCCACTCCTTCAATAATTGGCCTAACCATTTAAAATGACCATCATTTCCCCAAAGAACAGCTAAACTAAATTATTATGGAATCAGTGGTATACCATATACTTCCAAGGAAAAAAAAATCTCATCATGCAGAGGACTGACAACCCTATCAACAAGCTTTCCATTTGCATGTCTTTTAGCAATAAAGTCACTCCCCTACTGCCATAGGAAGCTCGTCTGCGGATGCTTATGATACCCGCTAAAGCTCATATTTCGTAAAATTCAATTTGAAAATTGTGTAGCCATCATAGCTTCCTCCAGTTTTCTATCACTTCATCACTAGCTTTTATAATATAAACAGTATGATGAAAAAAATGATATGAATTTTACGTCTCTGTCAGCGTTTCTCTTTCCCCTTTGACCGGAGTTTTCTTTGTTTCCTCAGCTGTATAAATATTAGTCTTTTTGGTGACTCAGAAAACCCATAAATGATACCATACTACTATGTGCCTTGGTAGCACTGCAGGGTTCTCGACAGCACATCCAGAGAGAGAGAGAGAGAGAGAGAGAGCTTGTACTGAAAGAGAAAAATGGACTCCAAACATATATTTGGAGGAGTTGCAGCAGCTTTCTTGTTCGGGTTTGTTGTCCTCTACAGTTCAAGAGGGAGAGAGAATATCAAAGCTTCAGAGAAAAATCGAAGCAAGAAAACTTTGAAAAGCTCTGGAAATGGAGTGTGCAGATCAAATTTTGCTGGAAATACTGATGTGATCATCGTAGGTGCTGGTGTTGCTGGTTCAGCTCTTGCTTATGCTCTCGCGAAGGTAATAACCTCTTTCACAATGGTAAAACAGTTAACTCTAAGTACCTGATCTTGCTTATAATTCAAAGACCAAAACCTAGTAAGCAGAGCTATTGTGTTCTGTGTGTGCTAAGCAACAGCAACCTTGTCTTCTCCTCCAACTGCAGGATGGATGGCGCGTGCAAGTTATTGAAAGAGACTTGGCTGAGCCCGACAGAATTGTCGGTGAGCTCCTGCATGCTGGGGGTTGCATTAAATTGGCCGAGTTAGGGCTTCAAGGTGAAGAATTACTAGCTGTAGAAATTTTGTTGAACATACTTTCCGTTCAATTAATCAACAACTACTCTTATTTATGTCCAACATTTTGTGTGGTAGCAGACTGTCTAGATGGGATTGATTCTCAGATAGTCTTCAGTTTCGCTGCTGTTCACAAAGATGGGAAAAGAACTGCAATTTCATATCCCGCCAATGCGAGTGGCAGAGGCTTTCACAATGGCCGCTTCATCCAGAAACTACGTGAAAAAGCCGCATCTCTTCCCAAGTATTTGTCCTTTCCCCTGAAACCAATAGGAACAGAGTAGCCTGCGAGTACTGAGTTCAATATAACCAACCATAGACTGAATATACGTTTATCAGTATCATTTCATGATGCGAAGATTTTTCTTTCTCATATTTCTTTGATCTTTGTCCAGTGTTAAACTCGATCAAGGAACTGTAACATCTCTTGTCGAAGAAAATGGAACTATCAAAGGTGTGCTATACAAAACAAAGGCAGGCCAGGAGTTAGTAGCTTCAGCTTCACTCACAATAGTATGTGATGGTTGTTTTTCAAATTTACGACGCAATCTCTGCAATCCAAAGGTGAAAATCTTGCATTATGAGTAAATTTAGATGTAATTAATGAGAGAAGGCACTATAATTTTTTATTTTGTTGATAAGAATATAAACCAGTAGATATACCTTATAGGTGAATCTGAAATAATAGTTTTATATTACTCTTTAAAAGACTTTCTTTGAAAATTGAAACTTGTTTACACCATGATTGCTTTCGGCTTAATTATTATTAATATAATTAGTTAGAATGAGAAATTTAAATTTATGAATATTCCGTTATTAAAACTCTAATACTATATCAAAGAACTAATTTAACTTAAAATTAGTTTAATATTACTATCTAACACATTATCGTACATTTCTTGTAGATTGAAGTCCCATCTCACTTTGTTGGTTTGGTCCTGGAGAATTATAATCTTCCATATGCAAATCGTGCGTACTTTATTTTGAAGGATACAATTGTCATAGCTTATCCTATTAGCAGCAATCAAATTCGTTGTTTAGTTGATGTACCTGGCTCGAAACAACCACCTATTTCCAATGGCGAAATGGCAAGCTACTTGAAAACAGTGGTGGCACCTCAAGTATGTATAGTTGCTTGACATAATGTTACTGAATTGAAGCTTATTCTGATTAATTTATAGAGCATGCTTGATCGCGAATTTATTGTTAATAATATCAGAAAGCAAAATGTAAAATGTCTCATGATGCCAGTCTAAGGCTACATTTTAGCATCTTTGCTAGTTCTTTTTATTCAATATATATATATATATATATATATATATATATATATGTTGTTTGAACTAATGCAGAGATTTGCACATTTCAGATGCCACCTGAGCTATACAATGCTTTCATATGTGCAATTGATAAGGGCAACATAAGAACAATGCCAAACAGAATGATGCCTGCGTCTCCCTATCCAACCCCTGGTGCGTTTATGATAGGGGATTCGTTGAATATGCGCCATGCTGTAACAGGAGGAGGAATGACTGTGGGACTTTCTGATGTTGTTCTACTGCGAGATCTTCTTAGGCCTCTGAATGATCTTAGTGATGGAGCTGCCATTTGCAAATATCTTGAATCCTTTTACATTCTGCGTAAGGTATCAGCTTTTGCATGCACAAGCTTATCTAATATTTCTTCTGCCAGTCTTCCTCGGAACAAACTCTGAACAGGAATTGCTTAAAGAAACTTCATATTTCAAGCATTGCTATATTTCTATGCGGTTGGTAGATACTAATAACTTAATATTGGTTGCAGCCCACGGCATCTGCAATAAACACATTGGCAAGCACCCTACACACAGTATTCTCTTCATCGGATCAGGATCCATCAAGGAAGGAAATGAAAGAAGCATTCTTCAATTATTTGAGCCTTGGAGGCGTGTTCTCAGAAGGACTGATGGCTCTTCTGTCTGGTCTAAACCCTGACCCGTTGAGCTTGGTTTTCCACTGCTTTGCCATGCTTGCCTATGCTGTCGGCCGCTTATTGCTTCCATTTCCTACACCAAAACGCATGTGTATTGCGGCAAAACTAATTTTGGTCTGTATCTCCAGCTCTCATTACTCTTACTATCAGAAACTTATTTGTTTGAACTATTATTCTCACCATGAGTTTCCTAGACAAACTTAAATTTTTATTTGTGTCATCTTTCAGGTTGGATCAGGCATCATCTTCCCTATACTAAAGGCAGAAGGAATTAGAGCAACATTCTTCCCGGCAACAATGCCAGCTTACTACAGAACTCCTCCTGTCCAATCCACTGATGATAGAGAAACAGGGAAATAGTTGTTTATTTTATTGGTAAAGGAACCGATTCTTAGCAGCAGAATTCCACCCTGGTTATTCTTTAATCAAACAAGAAACAAATTATAAAACCTGCAGTATTTTAAGATATAGCTAGTTGTTTTTTCTTCTTTTTATAATATAGCAGTACCGTTGTTGTTCGAATTCCCTATAAGCTTTTGAATTCCCGCTAACCATCTTTTGACTATTTCTTTTTTATTTTATTTTTTTGCTTCAAAAGAAAAGGGTCCATAAGTCTAATCATGACAGATACCATTTTTTGCTTCCATTTTCCATAGAGGAAAGGGTGCAGAAAGCGATCACAAACCAACCAGATGCAAGCAGACTAACTTAACCTGTATAAAACAAAACGATCGGACCATGAAATAGCCAACTACCCTTCTACAGAACTTGCATAACATAATCTGCTTGACATGTACTGGAATGAAACTTAAAACCAACTCAGAAATAATATATTTATTTCATATCAATCAACGTTAATAAGATGTTAATTACATGTTAGTTAGCATAAAGACATGAGAAGAATCAATAGAAATGGAGACTTGTGCCACTTTACACACATAATTCTATTACCACATTCACTAGCACCATGAATTAAAACAAGATGCTTACCAGTAATTCAATAATATATCGTCATTTAACAAAGGGACTAAGGACTTCCTTAGCGTTAGGATTCTCCCACTCTACCACTGACTCCCACCATTCTTTTGGATATACTTCAATTTTTTTAAGTGAAGGGGGAAGAAGACGAATTGGCAACCTTCTCAGCTTTTGACAATTGTCTACAATAATTTCTTCGAGGGAATCGCAAATCAGTTTTGCACTGCAAATGCTTTTCAGTTCTGGTAGATTTATCAATCTTAGAATTCTGAACTTAGGGAGTATGAATTCCATGATGGAATTGGAGCTACTGCTTTCTTCATCTGTTGTTCCTATTATCTCCTCCATTTTCTCAGTGTTGAACTTGAATCCTTTCTAGGTACATAAGGTTTGACAGCAACACAAGAGGGAACAACTTCTTCATACTCTTACATTTATAGCAATAAAGTTCTTTAAGACCAGAAAATATACCATTATAAGATGGCAACGGTAGTGGAGCAGAGTAGAACCAAGAAGATGAAACCAAGCTCTTCATGCTATTGCAACCCTTAATGTCGATGCGCTGCAGATCAGTTGCATTCTCTAATGACAAAACATCGCCTAAACTTCTTGCATCGATACATTTACAATGCAGTATTTGAATGTTATTTAAGAACATGACCTGAAAATCTCTATCTCGATTGATATTCAAATTACCCAACCCAACTATTCTACATGGATAACAATAATTATTTATTTCCGAATAAAAATCATCGCCCAGTAGTCCCACAAAAATCTTGTACGTGCATAATGAAAGGGTCTTATCCCGAGAGTTCAGATACTCCACAAAGTCAGAATGTTCTTCAAAATGACATTCCAAAATTTCCAACTTCCTCAAGCATCCTACTTCCTTTCCTTTAGCTGTTACTAGAGCATACATTCTTAAATCCCTAAAAGACATAAAGTCCTCTAGTATAAAAACTTGCAGGTGACAGAGTTTAGGTAATATTCCACTAGGAAACTCCTTTTCACCACATCCATTCATTCTAAGATACCTAAGGTTGGATAAACATTCCATGCCTTGAGGCATCTTTTTAAGTGAAGTATGATAGAGATCTAACCTTTTTAGTTCCCTGAGCTTCTTTAATGATGGTACATGCCTTAAGTTCTCACAATTATTGAGCAATAATGCAGTGAGACTCACCAAATCAGAGACAGAGTCTGGTAAATTTTCAATTTCTGTAGAAGACAGATCAAGAACTTTGAGCCCATTCAATTGCTTGAAAAATGAATCTGCAATGAATTGCAACCAACGATTTTGACATAGCAACAGAGTTGATAGATAGGGACACCTTGGTGAATAGCGGGAAGGAATTTCTTTAATTTGGTTTTGCATTAGTGAGACTCTTGCGAGATTCTCTGTCCACTCCTCTGCATCTGGCAATTCTTTTAATTGCGCACCTGCTTTAACCATGACTTGAGAGTTGTCTTGCAGTATTTGGATGACCATGTCCCTAATCAAATCATGCATCTTGACATATCTACTACCATCATACTTCATTTTAACACTTTCTAATAGGCAGACATTTTCAAGTCTATTAAGCATCGTGTGGCCCTCGTCAAATGTTGCTTGCCAGCTCCTCATTCCTTTAATTATTCCCTCATCGATCAAATAGCCTATCAACTCCTCCCTTTCAATCCAATGATCTTCAGGAAATAATGCACAGTATAAGAGACATTGTTGTTGTGCTACATCACCTAACCGATCATAACTAACCCTCAATACTTGGAATACCTTCTCATCCATGTCCCTAAATTCTGATTCTTTCAATTTCTTCAATGTATTTCTCCACTCATGTAGGTCATCCACTCCCCTCAAGCTTCCTGCCACTAATAATTCCCAATGGCAAACCAGCACATTCCTTTGCAACAGCTTCTGCAATTCGTTCCACTTCTGGTGAAAGTGCTATGTCACGTCCAAGATTCTCCATGAACAAAGTCCAAGCTTCTCCCTCAGAAAGTGGCTTCACTTTGATTTTGTGGTGGCAAGCCATCCAATGACAAACCGTTTCTGATTGAGTTGTCATAATCAGCTTGCATCCTTTCAACGGGACAGGAATTTCCACTTTGTGTAGCTCAAAATTGTTCCACAAATCATCTAAAATGAGAATCCATTTTTGTTTCTTCCTTAGTTCTTCTGATAATTTGGCAGCTCTATGCAAATCATCATCTTCGCTTGAAAGGTCTAGATCAAGACGTTTAGCAATAAGATTCTGCAATCTATTAATGCTGAAATCTTGAGACACAGTCACCCACCAAACATGATCACAAATATTTTGTCTTTGTAGAAGCTCATTATAGATATGTTGCAGTATTGTTGTTTTACCAACTCCCCCCATCCCATAAATGCCAATGGTTAAGACTTCATCATCCATTAACAAAGACCACATCACCTTCATATTCTCTTCAAATGCTCGACCCACTAGCTTCTTAGAGCTAGTAGGTAATGGAACTCCTCTAGTCTCACTTGTGTTGTATTTAAGGCTTATAGAAGATCTAGCTCCTGCGCCAGGCTGCACTAATCTTCCACTATTCTCCACACCCTCCTCCACTGGTTCTGTCCTCACTCTAACCATGTTCTGCACATCATACATAATGACATCATTGTTTACTGATGGAGCAAATAGTTGATCATAATATCTTCCATGATCAAGACACAAAGGATCTGTTGGTTGGGATGAATCTCCTCGAGGCTCATCAGCTTGATTAATTGATGGCCTCTCACAAGAGCTACCTCTCTCCAGACGCTGCACTTGTTCTGTTCTCGCTACAGTTTCAAATGCATCATGCAGACGCTCCACATCCTCATCTTCCTGCATTAAATAGGTAGAGATTTCATTCAGCTTCTGCCTCTTTGAAAGGGCAGAGTGTATCTGAACCCAAGCACCATCAGCAAATTGATCCACTAAATCTGTTCCTTGTGTTGCTTCTCCTCTATTCTCATGAGCATCAACTCTGAGTCTCCAAGGAGAGACACTTCTGTCAACATGCTGAAACGATCCTTCACCAGTGTTTTCCATGCCATTTGCCTCTTCTAAACGCGAATGAATTCTCTCACGCCCAACACCTTGTTCCATGCCTTGAACTTCCACTAGCATCCTTCCAGCATCCCCTGCCAAATTACCAAGTACTGCATTTTCTTGTTCTCCTGGACAGGTGGAAATGGCATAATCATTAACATTGCTTAAACTTGCTATGCTTTTATGTCTTTTGTTGCCACCATTCATAGCTAGAAAGGCTGCTTCTTGAACTTCTTTAGGCACCTGACCACAAATGCCAACACCATGCCCTCTCTCTCCCGAAAAATGCCATTTGATCCTCGAAATGGAAGTATCCTTGGCAAATAAATGCCCACAAAACTTACACTTCATGCTTCCATCATTCATATCTTCAACATCATTCCAAAACGGATCATTTGGTCTAACCATTTTGTCCTATAGATAAAAAGGGTCAAAATATTGAATTAAAATTAATGGAAGTACATTAATTGGAAAAGGAAGGTTGAAACTAAAATAATAAGTTACAAACAGCAAAGAAACTATGAAGAAAAAACAATGAATTCAAGGTTAACTTGGGGTCAATTTATTATGAACTCCAGAAGGCATGGATTGTTACAACTGAGAAAGATCAAATTATTTATTTCTGGAAACTGTTGATGATCCTTTCTTCAAAGTTTCTCATTAGAATTTCTACAACTTGTGTTTTACTTGAAAGATTCAAACCATAGTTATATGTGAAAAACAAAATGAAGAAGATGTATTATAAATAATCTACCTGGATTCAAGTTGTTCTTCAAGTGCTTGTCTGCTTAAGTAGTATTCAGGAAGAAAAACAAGAACAGAGAAGAATATATGGTTTAAAAATAACAAGGAATTTGCAAGATGTTTAGCTCCAGATGATTCGATTCAATCAGAAAAGGAAGCACTGATCATCACAAAGGTTTAAGAAATTTGATGAGGGAAATTGAGAAATCGGGAAATCAATGGTATAATGAGATGAATGTTACAGTAGCAAAGATTATTGTATTGTTTGACAAGAAGGAAGTTGCTAGGAAGGAAGCCATAACTTTACCTAGCAAAGATTATATGACAAGATACAACAAAAGAATCAGAAAATAATTGCTGACTAAGTTAACGTGTGGACCCACCCCATTGTTGAAACTTTGAAAAAGCTGACCTGAAAATGTAAGAGCCTGAAGCTTAGCTTCAAGAGCTGTAAGTACTATGCTGGGAATGATGCCTCTCACTCCTCCCCCATCAATGCCAAGGATTGTAGCAAAGTATGGACAGTCATTATCTGATCCACTCCAACTTCCATTCCCTAAAAAATTAACGAAGAACAGCATTAGCAATAAAAATAGTTATTGGGGGTACTGAAACAACCGTTTTATATACAACTTAAGAAATTCTAGTTATGAATACCTACTTAGTTCACACCTTGACCTTGAGATATCAGGCAGCAACACAAGTTTAATCGCTTCTAGCTACGTTCAAAAACTGCTTTTCCTAGTTAGCATTTCCATAATGATTCCTGAGCAGTAAGCATCCTATTCGTTTTAGTTTTACAACTAGTTTCGTCGTCCAAGCTTTTTATGGGTTCGGATTTGAGGTGTCAGCAACGTTCTTATGAGCATAATTAAAAAAAAAAAAAAAAAAAAAACAGAAGGCGTATATGGTTATTATAAGGCATAATCTTGGAAAGTGTGAGTGCTTTTTTGCCTCTATGACATGGATATGGCTTGGAAATTATAGAGAATCTGTGAGCAGTTGGGTATATATCTTGGTGTGCCTCTCGTTAGTGAAAAATCTAAATGCTGTTTATTGCACGCTGCTAATTGGGAAATACAACACCACTTCACAGCAGTGGAATTCCACAACCTTGGAAGGAAACCATCATTACAGTGCTGTAATTTTGTTTCCAGCAAAAAGTAACAACACTCAGCATCATTTTTCAAAAGGGTTGAAGACAACAACTGACGCTGTGAGTTGATGAGTGGCCTCAAATATTCATAGAAAGAAATGGAATATTCCCCCGTATACCCACACCACAAATATTCCAGCCTGTAATCTTCATAGAAAGAAATACAAAACCTTGAAAAACATCAGAGCACGTCAAGTTACAGGGTGGCCCTCCATTCCTCTCTCTCCCTATCAATCTGTTCTTGCAGATCATTTGTGTACGTCCCAAGTTCATGTTTGTTCCCAAGACTAAACTTAATTCCCCACTAGAATCATATTACTGATTTCCTCAGAATCAGCCAGTCTCTCTTGTGCTGTGTGATCATAATTGGCAAGGAGTCTGTGGTTAAATCTTTCAATAGCTGAGGTCATTGAGTCTTCTGAAGCAACATCAACTGACCCATGAAGGCTTCCACCATTAACAAATCTTTTCATTTTTCTCCTTCCATGGCAAACAGTCATGGTTTGGCTGTGTCTTGAGATTGAGGGCCTGCTCTGTTTCCCTTGTAACACCAACATTACTGCTGCTGAACTAATAGAAAGGCTTGGGCTGAGTAGCTTAGTTGGAATATTTGGAAGGAAGCCCATCGGAGTTAAGTGGCCCAAATGTACATGGTCCAGCCCACCTGTTACAAACGGGGGAGATGTCGAACGTTGGGCTTGTATCGGTGAGTCCAGATTCACATTTATTAAGACAAACCCTGCTTGAATGGACAGAAGTGACTAAGGATAATAACATCTTTGTATCTATTTATATCTGTGAACTTTTTGTTTTATATTTTAAAAATATTTTTAAATTTTATTTTTAAGTTAATATTTTTTTTGTATTTTCAGATTATTTTAATGCGTTAATGTTAAAAATTATTTTTAAAAAATAAAAAAAATATTATTTTATGCATTTCCAAGTAAAAAATACTTTAAAAAATAACCACACTCCTATAAACCCCATAAACTGGTAAAGCTAGAATAGAGTCAGCCGCAATTTCAGGGTTTAAATCTTGAATCCTTCCATCTAATTGATTTCGTCCCACCAAAACCTTTATTTTTTTTATTTTAAAAATATTTTTAAAATATTTGAAAATTTTTTAATTAATCTTTTTTTTTGTATTTTTAAATTATTTTTATATGTTGATATTAAAAATAATTTTAAAAAATAAAAAATATTATTTTAATATATTAAAATAAAAATTATTTTAAAAAATAACTATTACAGTAATCTCAAATAAATGCTAAAAACAAATGACCAGATTGCTTTGGCTGTCCGCTGAACATAATCCTCTCATTTCCACCAGCACATCAATTATCTCTGGAGGTGCCTCCCTGAATGAACTCGCTGTTATCATGCAACTATGTATGAAAATTGTGTGAAAAGAGATTGGAACGGTTGTTTTTTTTTTTATCAAATTAATTTTTTTATGTTTTTAAATTATTTTAATGTTTTAATATCAAAAATAATTTTTTTAAAATAAAAAAATTATTTTAATGTTTTTTTTAAACAATATTTTAAAAAATAACACTAAAAAAAAAACCCCCCTCAACTGGCACGTTGTCTCCCGCCATTCAACAACTACTCCTGCTTTAGCTGTATTGATAACAAAAGCATCTAATACAAAAGCACCAATTATATGCCGATTAGCACAACTATGGAGACCATTGTTGGTCAGCTTATCTCATTGCTCACCAAGTCGTTGCCCTTGGGGCCAGCAATACAATAATTAATTGTTAGTGATGTTAATCCGCTTAGCTCATTGAGCTGACATGTGCATGGGTGACCGTACAGTAATTAATATGTTCTTTAGGTATTAAGTCAACAATGTATTAATTATTTTTTCTTAATGAATTTGATGTATTTATTATCCAATCTCACTTTCAATTTATCAAACTGGAGTATGATTAAGAACTTGTTACGAGTTTTGGATATAGCAGCAATTTCTTTCACGTCTGATCTCATTATACTATCAGCATTAATTTCTAGTTTTCGATGCAATCCGCCAGAAAAAGCTGAAAGTTTTTAATAATCAAATCAAATTATACAAATATTCTAGTATATGTTTTGATGGATTAATAAGGCATGGTAAAGTTTAAGAAGAGATTTGCTTGTGCTAAATTATTATAATAGCAATAAAAAATAATATTCTTTTATTTAATTATTAGATCATACTCTAATTTTTTCAAAAAAATTCCCGAGATCCAATTTCATAATACAGCTTCACCAGGCTAGACAATTTGCTAAATATTATCATTGGTTGTGTTTGTTTCCATAATCAAAACACATTTTCTTCTTCTAGTCTCGGTCTTTTATGTCTTTGGAGATAGGGGTGGAATTAAGGGGAGGCAAGCAGGGCTCAGCCTTGCAAAACATTTCAATTTTGTTTATTATTTGGTTCTCAAGTGTGGGAAGATAGAATTTTTTTATTATTATTTTAAATAGATGGCCCTTCCAATAGTAAATGTGTTTGCTATCATTGACTTTAAAACTCTTTATTTAATGCTATCTATGTGTAAAGAAAAAACATAAAGTTATAAACATCTTTTTCAAATAAATTGACTTTACAGTCATTTCTGTCTGAGCCCTAACATGTCGGTAAATAATAGAAATAAAAATATAAATTTTAAGCAAAATGATATTAATTTATTTTTCATCAAATAAATAAGATAATTGGTTATTAGTAACCCAAATTAAAAAAAAAATCAGTAACAATTATGCATCACTATCAAGTTGATATATTTACTACTATCATTGATCAACTATTACAAGAGCTAAATAATAAATTCAATGAGCAAGCGATCAAACTTCTTAAGTTAAGCACAACTTTAGATTCTAGAAATAGCTATAAATTATTCAATATTGAAAATATATGCTTACTTGTTGACAAGTTCTATCTTGAAGATTTTTCTTACAAAAAAAAAATTATTTGAGATTTCAATTGCAGCATTATAAGCTTGATGTACTCAATCATCCAAAGTTAAAGAATATGTCATCGATTGTTGATTTATGTCAAAGATCGGTTAAAATAGAAAAATCAACAATTTATCCTCTCATTAACAGGTTGATTCAACTTATTTTGACTCTTCCTGTTCAACAAAGAACTACTGAACGAGCTTTTTCAATGATGAAGATTGTTAAAACAAGACTTTACAATCGGATGGAGGATGATTTTCTTGCAAATTATTTGATTGTCTATATATAAAAGGAATTGCTGAAAGATTCATAATTGATATGATAATCGATGATTTCTATTTTATGAAAGAATGATAAGCACAATTAAAATAAATATATAAGAATCATTTTTTATTATTATTTTTTTTACTTTATTTCAAAGTTTATCAAACATAAATAATGCTTCAGTTTAACTAATGTTTTTTATATGCTTTGTATGTTTATATTTGATAGATACAAAAACTAGCAAGATTAAACTGATGGATAGATTATGAAAATGAAATTAACTTCATTGCTTTGACTCAATTTGGTATTGCTCTAAACCTCTTATTCTGTACAAAGATCATTATATGTTTATAATAAGTTCATCGGATAAAACTAAATTATATAGTTTTTTTTACAACTTATATACAATAGATTAAAAAAATATTATATCTTGTTATATTAGTTTTGGCCCTCCCTAACAACTAATCCTAGCTCTGCCCCTGCTTGGAGAACAACTAAACACTAACTATAAATCATGAGTCAAAACCCAAACTCTATTTTCAATTCAACCAGCTGAAAATAAAAGTTTCAAAATAGTTTTCACTAAGGCCCTGTTTATTTGCTGGAAAGTAGTTTTTTTTGAAAAATAGTTTCTTTGAAAAGTAGATTCCTGGAAAGTGAATTATTCTCGATGTTTGGTAGTGTCATGAAAAATAAGTTGGAAAGTATTTTCTAGTGTTTAGTTATGTCATGGAAGATGAGCTGAAAATAACTTATTAATGTTTTCTATTCAAGTTTATTAAAATAATAAGGAATAAATCTTACAAATTAAAAGGTTGAATGAGAATGAAATTGAAAAAAAATATAATTTCATAAATTATCTCAAATAAAATAAATCACAATCAAAATAATTGAAATCAAATCTACCACATAATATTGAAAGATGATGAAATTAAAATAATAATAAAAATAAAAATTTCATAAATTATTTCAATTTTCTTTATTATGTGGTTCTTAAGTGTGGGAAGATAGAATATTTTTTTTTATTTTAAATAGATGGCCCTTCCAATAGTAAATGTATTTGCTATCTTTGACTTTAAAACTCTTTATTTAATGCTATCTATGTGTAAAGAAAAAACATAAAGTTATAAACAACTTTTTCAAATAAATTGACTTTACTGTCTTTTCTGTCTGGAGCCCTTACATAAATGGTTAATAATAGATATAAAAATATAAATTGGAAAGGTTGAAGCAGAGCCACCAATTAATTTATTTTTCATTAAACAAAACAAGGTAAATGGTCATTGGTAACCCAATTTTTTTTTTTAAAAAAATCAGTAATAGTTAAGCATCACTATCAAGTTGATATATTTACAGCTATCATTAATCAATAATTACAAGAGTTAAATAATAGATTCATTGAACAGGCAATTGAGCTTCTTAAGTTGAACATAGCTTTAGATTCTAGAAATAGCTATAAATTATTCAATGTTGAAGATGTATGCTTATTTGTTGACAAGTTCTATCTTGAAGATTTTTCTTACCAAGAAAAAATTTATTTGAGATTTTAATTGCAGCATTATAAGCTTGATATACCAATCATTCAAAGTAAAAAAATATGTCATTGATTACTGATTTATGTCAAGGATTTGTTGAAACAGAAAAATCAACAATTTATCCACCCATTAATAGGTTGATTCGGCTTATTTTGACTCTTTATGTTTTGACAGCAACTACTGAACAAGTTTTTTCAGCAATGAAGATTGTTAAAATAAAACTTTGCAATCAGATGGAGAATGATTTTCTTGTGAATTATTTGATTGTCTATATAGAAATTTTTTTTAAAAAAATTTACAATTGATATGATAATCAATGATTTTTATTATATAAAAGAACGACGAGCACAATTAAAATAAATATGTAAAAATCATTCTTTATTATTTTTTACTTTATTTCAAAGTTTATCAAACATAAATAATGTTTCGTTTTATCTAATGTTTCTTATATGCTTTGTATATTTATATTTGATAGATACAAAGACCAGGAAGATTAAAGTGATAAATACATTATAAAAATAAAATTAACTTCATTGCTTTGACTCAATTTGATATTGCTTTAAACCTCTTACCTTGTACAAATGTCATTAAATGTTTGTAATAAATTTTTTGAATAAAACTAAATCATGTAATTTTTTTTTATTTTTATAACTTATGTACAATAAATTAAAAAAATATTATATCTTATAATATTAGTTTTAACCCCTAATAAATAATTCTATCAACGCCACTGGATGAGACCAATGAGAAATGTTATATGATCGGACAAAATTTAAGCAGATGAGATTTTTGTTTTTTTCTTTGATGTCGGTGTGAAAGCAGCTCAATTTAATCTGATGACGTTTGACAATGGCAACCTAAGTTTCAATCATGTTCTAAGCATATTCAAGAAAAACATTAAAAAAAAAAAAGACAATACTTTTGTTGCTAAGCTACCGTACGAAGCCTCAGTAGTGCTATAAAAGGGGAGCGAAGCAGATGCTAAAGTTGTAGTGAAGCAGAAATAGTCACAGACTAAAATACTTTTATTTCAGTTTTCACAAGATGGGTGGGCACTTCATTAACCCTATTACTAGAGTTGTAATCATAGAGATTAGACTATGTAATAATCAAAGCTAATTTTGTTCTTGTTGTTCTTAGGGAATGGAAGTTCGAGTGGATCAGGTCGTGATGATCAAGGCTTTGCAACAATCCTCAGCATTGACGGGGGAGGAGTGAGAGGCATCGTTCCTAGCGTAGTCCTTACTGCTCTAGAAGCTAAGCTTCAGGTTCTTGAATCTATCAAAAACTCTAGTGTCACCCTCATGTTACTTTTAATAACATCGATCAGAGAAGCCTTATACTAACTGCTATTTTTGCTGTATGTATATATAGAAGTTGGATGTGGATAACAAGGATGCGAGGATCGCAGATTATTTTGACTTTGTTGCTGGGACAAGCACAGGAGGTCTTATGACTGCCATGCTCACTACTCCGAATGCTGAAAAACGACCAACTTTTGCAGCAAAGGATATTGTCCAGTTTTATCTGGACAAGAGTCAACTCATATTTCCTCAAACCACCGAACAATATGAAGACGATGAACTTTTCGATGATGAAGCTGCGATCAATTCTGTCCTGGATGAAGCAAGAAACCAGATCCAGCAATATAAAAATGAAATGAGGTGAATTAAATCAAAGGGTCGAGATTGTGCACTTAATTTTTTATTTAAACAATATATATCCTGACAAAATACTAACATAATTTTTTTTCAGAAAAAAAGTTTAAATTTCGCATAATTAAATCGACGTGATTCTCTTAAACAGGAATCATATCATTGTAGATCCTCTCATTTCTGTATTACGGTTTCTTTTAAATTGGGGATTGCTTCCTAACTTTATCCGTAAGAAACTTCGGAGTCTAGTTTTTCCAAGGTATGATGGTGTCAAACTACATGAGATAATTAACGAAGAAGTGGGACAGAAACTTCTCAGTGATGCTCTGACTAACGTGATAATCCCCACTTTCGACATCAAGCTTTTTCAGCCAATCATATTCTCCAGCTTAAAGGTCATTGATTCTTTTTAATTATGTAGCTAATAAACACATACCAATATTCCGAAAGGTGCTTCACACACACACACACACACACACACACACACACACACATATAGTGATTTCATGCATCATCTATTGTGAATAAAATTGCAGGCACAACGAGATAAATCAACGGACGCTCGAATAGCAGACGTTTGTATTGGCACGTCTGCAGCGCCATATTACTTCCCTCCATATTATTTTAAAACAAAAGTTGATTTCAACTTAGCTGATGGCGGTCTTGCAGCCAACAATCCTGTAAGTTAAGGGTTGCTATATGTTGCTATACAGGTGTTGTTAACGTTGCTAAGTGGATCTAAAACTCTCTGGAACACTTGGGTTGAGTTTTGTGTTGCTTGACAGTCAGAATGCTTTCTTTCAATTAATGTTATAAATTTTATCAGTCATTGCTAGCCGTGTGTGAAGTGATGAAAGAACAAAAGATGGATGGTCGTAAGCTTCTTATTCTTTCACATGGAACTGGAGCAGCTGACCAGAGTGAAAGGTACATATGTGGTTGGAGATCCCAGCAAATGGGGCCTCTTAAGATGGCTTTGGTATAGCGAGAACAACGGCAGCCCATTGATTGATATCTTGACAACCGCACCAGATGAGATGATTTCTACGTATATATCCACAATCTTTCAATATTGTGGTTGGGAAAATAACTATTATCGGCTTCAGGTATGAGTGACTCACATTTGAAATATTTTTCCAAGTATATATATATATAGCTGTGCAAAAATTAAGGAAAGCATTTCCAAAGATTTACCTCAGTACTTATTTAAAATGGAGAGTTTCAGTCATAGTCTTTATCATGCACTTGTATTTCATGCTCAATTGATGTGCTGCAATTTGATAATTAACACAATTTTCAGGCTGAGATGAAACTCTCTGAGGCCAAGATGGACGATGCAAGCCAAGAAAATCTGAACAATCTTGTGAAGATTGGTGAAGATCTTGCAGCAAAGCACGATGCCGAACTTGAAGCGTAAGAACTTGATTAAATGATAAATTTGTATTCCTTTTTTTCTTTGGTGGTTTTGCACCAAGATTAATAGCATTATGTGGGTCTAATTTTACAATCTTCGCATTAATTTTTTGCAGCCTTGCGCAAAAATTGATTAAGAACAGGGAAGCTCGCTTGGCCAGAAATATTTCTGGTTGATACATTCTGAAGTATACAAGTGTTTCTCCTCTGAAGACACTATGATATCTACTAGTTTATATGATCTTTTTTATTTGAGAAATAAATAGAGGCCTGCAATAATGTTACTGCTGGAGTCAACATGATGTCGAGGCCGGCATCGTTGCAAAACCAAAGCCATGTTATGTGTTCTAAATCCAGGCTTCTTTTGTGAGTTTGTGTGGAGTGATGAGTTTGAAATTAAGACTTCTTGACGACTTGGTGTAAGAAAGATAATGTATTTTTTTCTTCAGTTTACCATAAAACGAAAGAAAAAGGATCTCCATGGTCGTGTTGTGTAAAAGTTCATGTGTTTTGAATACTAGGTGATGAAGTTCTGTTTGGGTGTCTGAGACATGGCATGATTGTGTTCTTTACTTCAAATGCATATTTTCGTATGATAAATTGTATGATTTTCACAAACTGTTACTGCTTGTTTTAGTTTTGGTTAATAATGAGTTAGAGAGGCTTGCACTAAAGTCATGATTTTTTGTTTTGATGCTTGTTTGATTCTGTATTTTTTACCCAATAACATGTTATTGATGTATTTGAGGTATTTTGATTGGTGTTTAAATTTTTTTTGCAATAAATTAAATAGTAAGTTGCTTTTGTTTTTGGGTTACAGATTTTGAAAGCATATTGGCTATTTTGATGTCTTTTAATGTAACTTTATGGTTTATACAACTATGTTTTGGCCTATAAATAGTGAAAATTTCAATTTTGAATAAAAAATGCAAGGATATGTTTGGTATGATGTTTTAATAATTTAATGTTTCACAGCCTAGGTTGTGACTTTTTAGTTTTTGATGTGTTTTGTTGTTTGTTTTGGGTCCATCAAGTTTGCTTTTGATAATGTGGTGTGTGTGAGTCAAGAAAGCATGATTTTGAGGTTTAAATATGCAAATTTAGGTTTCGGCAGTAGTTTAGTTTCTGGAAATTTTCAAGATTCTAGGTTCATGTTCTTTGCATGATCTTTGCCTTAATCCTTTGATTTTAGCTGTTTTGGGTTAATTCTTAAAACAAACATGTTAATTTGTCATCTTTATCAAATAATTTAGGGGTAAAATGCATCAATAACATGAATTCATGGATTTAGATTCTAGAGTTCTTTCGACTGTCCAAATACATTTTGATCAAATCTTGAGTTTTGAGTGATAATTGATGGGTTTTCATGCTTGATTCTTGATCCATGCATGTTTTTGAACAAAACCATGTTGCTTGAAATCTGATCTGGTTTGGAGTTTATGTTGCGGGGTTTTGGCTTAAATGTTCTTTGTTTTTCTTTGTGTTTGATCTTTTTTTGTTTTTTGCAAAAAGTTTCTATATTTTGCATTAATTTTCAACTTTGATTTTGTTTCAATTTAAACCTTTATTTTGGTTTAGTTTTTGGGTCAAACCTTGTTTTTTTGGTTCGACTCATGGTTAAACTAGTGTTTTCGGGTCAACCCATTCAAGTCAAAATCGAGTCATATATTTAAGGTTCTGTTTAGTTTGTCATTATTTTAATTAAAGGATTTTTGCCTAAGGAGGTGTTTGGAAAACACACCTTTTAGGCTTGTTTTAGTAGTTTTCTAAGGAAGGAAAAAAAATGTTTTTCTACCAAACATGGCCTTACAAAAAATATATAAAAATAAAAAATAATAATCAAAATATTTTTTTTGCATTATTATAGAAAATACCTGTTTTGATTTTTCTTTGCATTTTTTTTATAATTTACAACAAGTTTGTAAAATTCCTTAAGGATTTGGCCAATATTTCAATAACCCAATAAATTTTAATTCATGAAAATTAATTGTCAACATCCTATTATAAATGTTGGACTTATAAGTAGGCTAATATTTAAATACTAGTAGTTAACTAGAAAAGTTTTAGAATTATTTTAGATATTCATCTATTTTAATTGAGAGTATTTTTCACCACAATATACAAGTTATGGAGAACTCTTTTGCCTTTTAGGATAGGTGAACCCTATAAATGAAGGTATTTTCTCAACTCACGCTAGTGGGCATATGATGGCAAGGAAAATACAAAGAGCTGGTTATTTCTAGATGACATTAGAAAGAGACTGTATTGACTATGTCGGGAAATGTTATAAGTGGAAAGTGTATAACGATATGATCAATACACCTTCAACTCTCTTGTTTAAGCTAACATCTCCATGGCCATTTGTGATGTGAAGAATTGATGTGATTGGGCCTATCAATCCAAAAGCCAACAATGGGCATAGATTTATCATCGTGGCTATCAACTACTTCGCAAAATGGATAAAAGCTAGTTCATATGCTCATATAACATAAAAGGTGGTGAAAAGGTTTATATTAACGGACTTGGTTTGCTGATATCGTACACTAGGAAAGATAGTGACTGATAATGCTTAGAACTTCAACGGTAAGATGATAGTGGAGCTCTATGCCAAATGGAAAATCAAGTGTTTCAATTCCTCTCCATACAAACCAAAGATGAACTATAAACCCCAAGAAATAAGTGTTTGTGTAAATTGCAAACTAAATAAATGGAAAATAAAATTGAAGAAATTTATGTATAGATTTAAATAAAATGGGAATTCAAAAATTTTCAGATGAAATATTTTGAGATATTATAAATTTAACCCGAAAATATTGAGGGTTGGATTAAATTAAAGAAAATGAATTAAACTAAAAAGTTGACGGGTAGAATTATAAAAAAATGAAAAGAGGTATAGCTTAATTATAAGAAGAAAAGATGTGGGGGCAAAAATAATATACTTAAAGGAAATAGGGCTTCAGTGCAAATAAAAGAAATTATAGGGTATAAATACCCCTTTTCCTTGCTCATCAAAACCGACAGCAGCTATCAAAAGAAAGGGAGTGAGTTTTTGAATTCATTCTTGCCAAACCAAGAGAAAAACACCAAAATTTCAAGAACTCATCCAAGGTTAAGGGTTTATAGGTAGAGTAAACACTTGTGGGTAAGAGATTAACAAGAAAATTTGAACAAAGAAAGAAGAGGAAGGGTCGACTGCCATTAGAAAAGGGGGGAGACGAAAATTTTTGACTGGTTGAAGATCAAGACCTTAATTTTTACCAGGTAAGGAGTTCTAAACATGATCCTATAAGTCGTTTCAAATTTGATTATGAATTGATGCTTTAATGTTGAATTTTGGATTAAGGTTCTTAGACTTGATTTAGGGAAATGTATTAATTATTAAAATTAAGTAAATTCATGTATTGTATGTGATTGGGGGATATTGCATTTTAATTCCCAAAAGAAACAAGCCATATTCAAAATGAAAATTTATAATGATAACTATGGTTGGATAAAAAATGACGATATTAATGGATGAAATGAGAGAACATAAAATATAAAGAAAGGAATAATTGAAAGAAAGACATGTATTGGCTGTTAATATGGTTATTATGGAATGTATCCTTGAATGAGGATAACTTATGAGATATGTCTGTGATTACCAAGAGGGACCACAAGCGTGGTGCAATAGCAATAGCAGGGGAGCATGAATAGAGCTTCTATGCATGTAGGTGATCTGTTCCAATACTTTCTAGTTAAATTCCATGATTTAATATGTTATTGATGTGAAATGTGAATTAGCGAATGCTGGATATTATGGGAAAGGATGGAAGTTTACGTAATGATGATATTTTGGATAATATTCTGAATGTATGTGTATTCAAGGTGAATGGTTCTTGTGTGAACTACCAAGTGATGAGATTATCGCTGACAAAGGAAATATGAGAAGTGTGTTAGCACCATGTTTTGACTAACATACATTTAGTGTATGTTAGGATCCCGGGTGAGGGGATCATCATGTTTGACTAACATATATTTAGTGTATGTTAGGATCCCGAGTAAGGGGATCACTTTGCAACGACAAACATATATTTAGTGTATGTTAGGGTCCTAGGTAAGAGGATTGCTATGCATCGACTCCCACGGGGTGATGATGATACCGGTGAAATTGGTATCGGTAATGTGTTAGACGAAAGTACTTGTGGTTGATCTTATGAAATCTTGAATGGAGGTTGATAATGTAAGAGGAAACATTTTTTAGTAGTTGAATGAGAAAGAATTCCAGTGGAAACCATAAGGGAGAAGTGAATAGAATATGAATGCATGTTTGCCTTTTTAAATTATTGGATATTTATGTTGCTATATTTATTGTGATATTCATGTTTCAATAATATGTATCTTATTTCAAGACCATCTCATGCACGACAGGAGTAGATCCTAGCATATGTTCACCTTTTGTAATCTAGGTTCTAGGGAGTATACCCTTGTATTTTGTAATATTACAACTTTTATATAACTTAATTTGTGTAATTGATGTTTAAACTTGAATAGATAATATTAACTCTGAAATTCATATGATTGTGTCCATGTATACATGTTTATCTCATTTATTCCTCTATAATGATATTTGTTGTTCAATGTATGTTATAAATATTATGGTTATGATGACGATTATGTTTGTGGGATTGAGACCTAGGATGATTGGGTCGTGATTGAGTTATAAGATGTAAAATACTAGAAGTGTAAACAAGTTATATGTTCATAACTTGGGACCTCCCGGTATAGGAGAGACTGTGCCGAAATTTTAGTATAAATTTTGGTAGATTTTCATATTAAAACCATATATATATATACATATTAAAATTACCTTGTTTTCTACTCGCCATGTGATTGTTGTTTTATCCCAGATATGGAGATGTTACATGAACGATTTTGTAGAAGCTGTCAACAACAATGTGAAGAAGATTATTTAAAAAATGGTAATGTAAACTCCAAGTTGAAATTAATTAGAAAAAAAAATTAATATTTATGGAGTAAGTTTAGAATAAGTAAATAAATTAGGAAGTCAATCTAACTATTAAAGTGTGGGAATGAAAAATTACAAGATAGAGGATTAAAGTGTATAAAAAGAGAGGAAGAAATACCAGGAATTAATAGGACAATAGCCAAACAAAGCCTAGTCCCAATTAGGAAAGGGTATAAATACATGTGAGAGAGTAAGATGGCGACTTTTCTTCTCCATAAAGCTGGCAGAAACCATAGAGAACAACCCTTACCCATTTCAATTTCAAAACAGAAATCCTTTGCATGTTCCCCTTACCAAGCGCAAGAATGAAAGAAGAATAATTGTAAGGTGAAAAATCATGAATTTGAAGTAGAGACAGAGAGAGAACCGACTGAAACAAAAAAAAAAAGAGAAGAAGGAAAACTGAAAGGGAGGAGGAGAATATCACCCAAGTACTCCCTTAAAATTCTTTCAAATTCGTGAGGTAAGAGTAATCCCATTACTCTTGGAACTTGTTATGGGAGGTGTTAGGTTGTATGAGAAGAAAGCCCTAAATGAAGTGATTTAGGATGCTTGAATTTAATTAGGGTAAATGAAAAATCAAAGCAAATACATACTCTAGAGCATAAATAGTCTAGGAACACAATATTTTTAACTAGGATTGATGAAGGTGGTAGTTGTTAGGAAACCCCCACCATTCGGCCAAAAGAAAAAAAAATATGAGGGGAGGGGGAGTCTTCAATGGTATTATTCTAATATAATGATAATGAAGTGTGTAGTATGTGAAATCATTTTTACTTCTTCTTTTCATATCTCTTGATTTGCACTTATATGCTTTATGTTGGTGCTTGAAGTTGTGTGAATCATGTTATCATGAAAATAAAAATAAAAGAAGAAGAAGAAGAAGAAGAAGAAGAAGAAGAAGACGAAAGATTTGATGTCTTGATAAGGAATGAACTTTAATTGCTGGTTCCTCATAGAGTTTATACGTAATGGAATCCTATGATGTTAAAAAGATGCATAGAAAATGTTTGATTAATGTCTAAATCCATGAATTCAAGTTTGGGCAGTTTGGTAATGGAAATACCAACACAAATTGGACATATAAGATGATAGCAATTGCTATAACGTTTTATATGAAAGTTGTAGAGGAATGTATTAGCTAACATTTGGCACTGGTCTTGCCTCAATTGGAGTTGTATAACTCTAGATATGGGCAAAATACCATTAAGAGGTCAAATTGTCCGTAACATGACAGTTTGGTTCTCAGAATTAAAACTACTATTAGACATAGAGGATGATAGAAAGTGCTGTAACATTTTATATGAAAGTGTATAGGAATATATTAGCTGACATTTGGCACTTTCTTGCCTTAATTGGAGTTGTATAACTCTAGATATAGGCAAAATACCATGAGGTCAAACCGTCCGTAACAGGATAGTTTGGTTATCAGAATTACAACTACTGTTAGACATAGAATATGATAGAAATTTGATTAGTACTTAAAAGTGCATTTTTATCAAGGTTTTATATCATCATTTTGCACTTGAAGTATCAATAACTCCTTAACTAGAGCATGTTTTATAATAACATGTCTAATAATATAAGATACCTTTAATTTATGGTAAATATTCATCTTAAATGCAGGCCTATCACATAAATCAAAGGATTGATTGATGAGTTTAACTACTGAAATTGAGAAGACAAAGAGAGGGCTAAGTTTAACTAGAGCATGTTTTATAATAACATGTCTAATAATATAAGATACCTTTAATTTATGGTAAATGTTCATCTTAAATGCAGGCCTATCACATAAATCAAAGGATTGATTGATGAGTTTAACTACGGAAATTAAGAAGACAAAGAGAGGGCTAAGCTTAGAAACGAGATGCTTTGGTTCAGTCCAAACTAGAACACCATTCGGTTATTGGATCATAACTGGAGTCAGAGAACTTGGATTTAGGTCTGGTTTATATGTATGGAAATCTAAGACATATGTAGGCCCAAAACTGTCATTAAGAGTTCAAGATTTAAAAGTGCAATTTTCGAGTTCAAATGGTAGCAACAACGGAGAAGTCAAAATCTGTCCTGCAGCCCAAACACTGTTCAGTGTTCAACCCATATCTAGAGTTCTGGAAGTCCAAATGCACCAATTCTTGTTTTGTTGGAAATCTGAGACAATTTCCCTGAACTGTCATGAAGACTATTTGTTCAAATTCTGATGTTAGTAATGATGTTTTCTGCAAACAAGAAGATAAGGATTGTTACCAAGTCAAGAGGTAGCCACCCACTCAACAATTAGTCATCAAATCAATAGTTTTGAATTTTGGCCTATAAAAGGAGGCATTTGCCATGCATTTAGGCATCTTGGTTTTCAGATCAAGATCATGTTCTTGCTTTTTTTCTTTATATTTTTGTAATGCTTAAGTTTTGCTTTCATTAATCTCTTGCTTATGCTTTTCATTTCCTTTACTATACTTAGTTAACTTATATCATGTTTATGTTCTTATATAGTTTATTTATGTTTCTCTTTTTAATCATGTTTAGCTAAGTTTATCATGTCAAGGTGAAAAGGGTACACTAATGGTGTAAGAATAAGTATAATATAAACTCAACATGGACTTTAATATTTGATACTAACATGTTTTGTATTTGTTATCTTACTCACTCTTAATACCTTGCTTGTTAAATGATTAATCTAGATTTGTGTTGTACAACCCTTGGTACAACAAATACTTGGCACTTTCATAGCCTACTGTATGGTATAACCGACACTTGTGCTATGAAAGAACTTGATTTGTTGTTAACATAAATTAGCACCATGAATACATGACCACATTTACAAGTATTGGCATTAATCAAATAAGATAATTAATATAATCATGTTAATAATTTATAATCCGCTTGGAATCTCCTTTGTGTGTGGTTTCCAGTTGAGTAATAAAAAGAGTTTATAGTATACTTATTTGAAATACCATTAGTGGATCCTCTAACCTTGACAATTATTTTATCCTTGTTTAATCCTTACATAAATATCACATCTCAAAAGTTCTCTTCAATTCCTTTTCATTTATTGTTTATAATTTTATTTAGTTAACCTCCCTATGGTTCGACCCCGATCTTGCCGGGTTATTTATTACTTTGACACTCCTGCACTTGGGAGAAGACATCAAATCTTTGATCGTGTCAAAATTGATGTAACTTTTTATATGAAACATGTACAGGAATGAGGTAGCTAATAGTTGGCACTGGTATGGCCTCAATTGGAGTTGTATAACTCTAGATATGAGCAAACTACCATTAAGAGGTCAAACTGTCTGTAACAGGACAATTTGGTTCTCAAAATTAAAACTACTATTAGACATAAAGGATGATAAAAATTTATGTAACGTTGTATATGAACGTTGTAGATGAATGTATTAGCTAACATTCAGCACTAGTCTTGACGTAATTGGAGTTGTATAACTCTATATATGGGCAAACTACCATCAAGAGGTCAAACTGTCTGTAGCAGGATAGTTTGGTTCTCAGAATTAAAACTATTTTTAGACATAGAAAATGATAGAAATTTCTGTAATATTTTATATGAAAGATGTAGAGGAATGCGTTAGCTAACATTTGGCATTGGTATTCCCTCAATTGGAGTTGTATAACTCTAGATATGGGCAAAATACCATTAATAGGTCAAACTCTAGATATGATCCTCAATTGGAGATGTAGACTTTTATGAGGGGCGAGAAGAGAGCCCTTTGGAAGATACTACTTAACATGCACCAGCAGTATCAACTCAAGTTGGGCATGAAGAATCAACGAGGCCTTAAGTCAGACAGGCACCGAGGCAAACAAAGGATGTTTGGTCGACCGTGTCAGCCCCACGAAAACGAGCAGAGGAGCCCCCTCAGACTACACCTGCTGGGCCATCTATTTCTTATGTTGATCTAATGCTCTTGGCCCACTAGTCAAAGCAAGTAATGGAAGGTATGGCTAGTGTTGCCACTCCTATGCTAGCACCCCCACCTGCACCAACCGTTTCGAAGCAGCTACAACTACTAATAATGTAGTACATCTAGTTTGATTGGTGAAAAGTATGAGAGAAGTGGGTTGTGAATCCTATTTAGGTGAACAAGATGCTGAAGGGCGAGAAGATGGATTAGAAAGGTAAAGAAAACGATGATTCAAATTAAGATACCAAATGATCTACATATCAAAAATGCTACGTGGTCTGTTTTTTTCACAGAAAAATAGAAAAGAACTCCTCTAACTGATTTAGCTACATTATGTTGAGTTGGTTAGAATATTGGTAAAAATCTATCAATTTAGTTTAATCCTAACTATCAGAGTTTGCATCAGTAACTTGGTAGTTCTCTAGCTCTTTTATTGTTTATCCACATGATTGGCTTTTTTTATTGCTTCTTTTCCATGGATAGATGATTCACCTTGTCAAATTTATACAGGTAGGTGCACCAGCAAGGACAGTTTGGTGGCGTTATCCAGCATTTATACACACAAGTTTTATGAAGGAATTATGGCCCCATGCAGTGTATGTCGTTCCTTATCTAAAAATAGAGGAGGTGTGGGATTGTTGAATGTTATTATGAAGGAAAAATACGCAGAAATAATAGGGAGACGGAGAAGAAGAAAAGTCCATAAATGAAGGTGTGCGTGATTGTTGGCTGATTTTTTTTGAAATGGACAAAACAAAATTGCAAAAATGATGGAAAAGGATAAGACAATCATATTTAATTTAATTTGTCGCTGAAAATTTAAGAGAGTTGAGGGTTTGTATTTAATTTTTTAACTAACATCTCTTGTTTTCAAAAGAAAATTGTATGGATTAGTTTGATGACAAAGTTATAATATATATATATATATATATATATATATATATATATATATATATATAAGTGCTTTTCAGTTATTAATTTAATTATGATAAAACTTTTAAAACCACAAGATTATCTGGTGATTGAAATCAAAACCACAAATATCTCTGTGACTAGATATGATCGTGAAGCCTTATTGTGACTATTCAAAGCCTTTTCTTTCAAAACTGGTTAACAACTGCCATCGGAAATTAATTTTGTATGTCTTGACGTTTGTCCTTATTTTCTAATTCTTCAGATGCGTTTCCCATGTAAATAATTAATTTTCTGGTAGAATATTGTTGCTGGTATCTGTCATGATTAAAGCTATGGACCATGATCCATCACTAGTCTCTCCCCATTCAAGTGCTATCCATTTAATTTGCTAGGTTGGAATCCTTAAAATGTTTTTGCCACTTGTTTTGTGTGGTGTAATTTAACTAAAAACTAGGTATAGGTTAGATTCCGAGTCTTTAATTTCCCATATCAACCCGCAGAATTACACCGGTTTAACAACTATATCTTTTGCTTACCTTGGATATGTGTTCCTACTTTATCCAATTAACATCTTCCAATACAGTAGGTTTCCCTTAAAAAAACTTATTTCATTGGTCTTTTTTAAAAATATTGTACATTTGGTTGTAAAATATCAATTTTTGTTTTCATATAAATGTATATAAATGTAAGTGCTATGTTCTTTTATTGCCAACCTTTTCATCTAATTTACTCTCAGTTAGCCAAATAAGTCGTCAATTAAATTTAAAATGTAATTTCACTTCAAATTCTGAGACATTTCAAGATCGAGCCACAGAAAAGACGATTGATGAAGGAATATTTATATGAAAACATTGGTTGCTCATATAAACAAAATTAAAAAAAAAAATCTTATTTATGAATGTTGTCATCTATTTTGGGCCCCACATAAACAAAAAAATCAAAAAAGAAAAGAGAAAATACAAAAAATAAATAAAAAATGTTGGAATAAAATAAAAAAACATATCAATAAGAAGAATATATCAAAACGCCCTGGAAATTGCTAAAGACTGGTTGAGGAAGATCAAAATATAGAAGATTAGAAAATTTAACAATGTATTTTCGACTGATGAAGGCCCTGTCAGCAAAAGAAATTCAATTTTAGGAGGCAAATTCAAAATTGAAAGTTCAAGGACTCAATTTGATTTTTTCAAGATTTAATTGAATTTATTAAGGGCTTGATTTTTTAAGTCAGTTTAGGCTTTTATTAGAAAAAAATTAAAGTTTGGGGGTAGAATAGCAAATTTTAAGAGTTAATTTCATCAAATTAGATCGTAATTGCATAAATATTGAAGTTTAATGGACAATTAGGGACGTGATTGAAGAAATCCAAAATCAAGAACCAAACTGAAAAAGGCGTGTTAATATAAAGGCTGAAATTGACAAATCCAGGTGCCATATTGAAGAAATTAGAAGTTTGTTGGTCAATTAAGGGTCAAAATACAAAAATTCATAACTAAGGATCAAAATGAAAAAGACGATCAACTTTGGGGGCTAACAATTGAGTTTGACAGGGGTGAAATTGCATGAAATTAAAAGTTTGGAGGTAATTATAGGTGCAATTAAAAGTAATTGAAAGAACAGGGACTCAATTAAAATTCGCCAAATCCCAAATTAAAAACCCTAAACAGCGCGTCGTTCAGACTCAATGAAAAGAAGGTGAGTGACACGTCGTTCAGTCGACTAACCTCTATTTTGATAGTTTTGGTTATCGAGTTGACAACTTCTAACGAAAAAAAATGGAGCTATAGAACTTCAAATTGAGCTAGGTTGGTGTTGTTACCCATTTTTGGGTCCCCATACAAACAAGAGAAAATCAGAAACATTATCGGAAAAAAACCAAAAAAATATATAGTAGTGAGAAGATGGTACAAGGACACCTAGAAAATGGCTAAAAATTGGTTGAGGAAGTTCAAAAATACAAAGATTGAAATTTAACAGTATATTTTTTACTGATAAAGGCCTTATTGACAAAGAAAATTCAATTTGAGGAAGAAAAGTAAAAAATCAGATATTTAAGGACTCAATTAGATTTTGTTGAAAGATTAATTGAGTTTATGAATGGTTTGATTGAAAGAAATTTGATTTTTTAGTCAATTTTGGCTTTAATTAGAAGAAATTAAAGTTTAGGGGTCGAATTACAATTTTTAAGAGTTAATTTGGTCAAATCAAGGGCTTAATTGCATAAATATTAAAGTTTGACGGGCAATTAGGGACTTGATTCAAGAAATCCAAAACCAAGTACCAAACTAAAAAAGGCATGTAAATATAGGGGCTCAAATTGACCGAAATAGGGGCTAAATTGATGAAATTGAAAGTTTGTTCATCAATTGAGGGTCCAAATATACAAATTCAAAACCAAGGATCAAAGTGAAATAGGCTACCAACTTTAGGGCTAATGTTTGAATTTGGCAAGGATGCAATTGAATTGATTCTTAAAATCAATATCTTAATTGAGGACTTGATTGAAATTTGAGGACTGATTTGGAAATATACACTTTTTGGCTCCATTTGCTTTTAGATGAAATGGCGTGTTTTGTTCAAAACGATGCCGTGTCATTCACTGTTATTTTTTTTAAGAAAAAAAAACTCTAAACGATGTTGTTCTGAACGATACTATACATCTTCTTCTTTCCCTAGACGCGCTATAGGCAGGGGAAGAAGAAGATTATTCCCCGAACACAACCCACACCAATGGCCTACCACCAGACAAAAAAGCAGAGGGAACAAGCCCTGCGGGTGGCCCTAGGGCGGCTGCCCAGTGGCCGTCCGGCCACTCTACCTGCGCGCCATGAATAGACAGAGGTAGAGTAGCTCTCTCTCTCCTTTTCGCCCTTATAAAGACCAGGGGACGAGAGAGGGTGAGGAGGGATTGGATGAAAAAAAAAAAAAAAAGAAAAAAATGAAAGCAAAAGAAAAAGAAAGAAATGAAATAGAAGAGATACAAAAAGAAAAAATAAGAGTAAAATAGAGAAAGAATAAAAAAGAGAAAAGGGAAGAAAAGGGAAGAGATAGAAAAGAAAGAATAAAACAATAGGGGAGGAAGAGAAACAAACAGAATTAAGAGAGGATAGGAGGAAACGAGAACAAAAAAAATAGAAAGAAGAAGAAGCAAAGAGAAACAAAAGAGAAAAGAGGAAGAACCACCTCCTGTCTTCCTCGCCGCCTCCATCAGAACCTCCATGAGCCACCGCTAGATTAGCTTTCCCTCTCCCCTATCCTTCTTCTTCTCCTCCTTTAGTTACTCCACTATTCTACATGAACAATGGAGGGTGCATTAATCCACTCTCCACTATTCACTAGGCTGGACCGACTCGCCGACTGACCAAAATGGTTGGGCCGGGTCCAGCCCAATCCAAAACAAAGAGAGAAAAGAAAAATACCTTTAGACCGTCACACCGGCCCAACACTCTTTTAGGTCGACTTCAATTCAACACCTTCGGGCCAACCTCGACCCAATTTCTTCTAGGCTGATTTCGGCCCAGCCAGGATGGACTTAACCCATATAATAGGGCCAAGCCCATCCCATTATATAATTATAATAAATAATATTATATATTAAAAAACAACAAAAAATTCCAAAAATCCTTTCAAAAAATTTGTGATTTTCTCATGTATTTTTCTACCAATTTTAATTAATATTGGTTTGTATTTTTATACTATAAAGATACAAATCTGATATTAAAATACCTGGTTTTCTCTAAAATGTTGCAAGACATTATATGGAAAAACAAAAAAAATATCTTGTTTTCATGCATATGATCAAGTCTCTCAAGCTTATAAGAAATTTTCATATCATATTTTCATACAAAAAGAAATTCAAAAAAATATGTATTAGCATGCATTTTGAGTTTTAATAACTAGTTTATTAAAGCCATGAGAACTAGGCTAATATTTCAAAAATACAAAAAAAATTATTTTGTTTTCTTTTAATATCTAAGATTACGAACTTATACGTAAGATATATTACTGATATTAAATAAAAGGTAGTTCCTTTTTTTGTTTATTGACGTTAGAATGGTTAGAATTTACATGATAAGATTAGGATATTCTTACTGAGGAAGACTTTTCTTAAACCTTAGACAGACCAACAATTTGAAAACACGATAACACCTTAACATACATCAGACAATCAAACAATGTGGCTTACCTTAGGTAAGGCGTATGAGGTGTGCTAATACATTCACTCTACATAACTAGTCCTCATGTCCAATCTCTAAGATCAGGTAAGATTCCTAGTGACCAAATATTAGGTAGCAACTCTTATTCCCTCTTTCCACTGATCAAAGCCAAGAAATCCTTATCTCCCTCATTTCCTGATTACCACTTGAGAGGATGATCGTCGCGACGCCGCACACGTGTGACAGTTGGATCCAAATGAAAGGTGTGCATCCCCTCTACCAACTTCAAGTGGTCTTAGATGATGATGATGATGTCAGAATTTCTTTGAAAGGGCCTCAAAGCAACTTAGTCAGCCATGACTGAAACATAATTGTGCAAGAACCGATCTTTTTTCTGTGTGTTCACTCACAAAAGCTCCTCAATGGGTTCTTATCAACGATTTACAACACTTCTCTCAAAATCAAAAGGTAAAAAATGGATTCAAAATATCCCAAAACCCTAGAAAAACCTTATCAATACCTCATAAGAGAAAAAGAAAAAAAAGATGTAAAGAGGAAAAAAAAAAAGGAGGAATGTCTTGATTAGAAACCTAAGTGTGAAGGTTCATAAGCCCAACATAAAGGTTTCTTAGGTTTTGAAAGGGTAGTAAGTTGTTAGAGACAAAGTTTTCCAAAGGAAAGTAAAGAGGGAGTAGTTGTTCTAGATATACCTTATGATCTAAAAGCAGACCTTTATGGCCTATTTTAGGTGTTTTTTATTTGTTTTTTATTTTATATTTATGTTTACAAGCATAAAAAAGTGGTTTGGAATGTTTAACAAGTGATGTTGCATTCACCACTTTGTTGTTGTGTTTTTATTTAACGATGTTCTTTTGATTTTTTTTAATGTTTTGGATATATAAAGTTGTTGTTTAAGTTGTTTTTTATATGTAATGTTGTTTTAGTTTTTGTTTAATTTAATCAATGCATGTTAAAGTAATAATGTTTATCTTGGGTTTGCTAGGTTTGTTTATGCACAAAATGGGTTAAGAAAACAAATTTTGAATCCATGTTGTATGAACATATAATTTGTTTTAAGTTGATAATTTTTGGATTCGGTACCTCATGCTTGATTTTGATGTTTTTTGTTAGTTTTTTTTTTATTTAAATGTGTTTGTGTATGGTTTTGTGACTTGTTAGAATAAAGAAAACATATTTTGGAAGCCAAAAATGCTAATTTTTAGGCTTGATAGTGGCTACCCGTGCTAGGTTTTTGCTAGGTTTCTAAGATAGTGTTTTTCGTGTTCTTAGAAAGAACGTTGCCTTAGGCCTATAAATGGATGCTAGATTATTGATCCTTGAATGATTTCCAACATTTATATGTCTTTATTTTGACCGAATCTGGTCTGAATTGGAACTCATGTTACAGGGTTCATGTTTGGTGTTCTTGATGTTTTTTGTGTTCTTCATTTTTTTTTTTGTGTTTGATCCATTTTGTTCAATAATTTTTGAGTTTTTGAGTGTTTAATCTGTTTTTTGGCTTTGGTTTTATGTTTAGGTTTTAGGAGTGCTAAAATCATTTAAGGTTTTAAGTACTCGTAATATTAGGTGGCCCCTGCTTAACCAACCAAAAGACATTCAGGACTTGTCTGGGAAGGGTCATCACAGTGTCACGCTCTCGCCATCGGGGTACGATGATGACATATCGCAATGAATGATCTTTCGAATAAATTCCCAAGTACCTTAAAGCCTCATCTAATTTTTTTATTTAATTTTCATAATTTTAATAATTTAATGTGATAAAATTTAAATAGAAGAGCATCCGGTGATGTTCTCAACCATTATGAAATCCTGATTCCAGTCCCGCACGGTTCTAGGAAATTTGATGTAATTGAATTTTCCTTTTCCACCTTAGTACTTAATTATATTTAGTGTGTATTTGATAACGTGATGCATGGTAAAAATATTTTTTTATTAAAAATATATTAAATTAATAATTTTTAGATTTTTTATTAATTTTTAACACCAATACATTAAAACCATAGAAATACATGTATAAAAACATTAATTTAATACTTTTCAAATGAAAAAAATTTAAATAATATTTTAAAAAGTAACTTTAAATACAAAAACAAACATACATTTAATTTCATCAAACATGCTGGGGTTCAAGTTGGATGATGGAATCCTTTTCAGCTGAAAATCTCAAAATATAAATTACATGTGAGGAAGAGTATTAATAAACATATTTCACATAACATAAATAAAAAAATACAGAGTGATGTAAAAAGTTAAGAATGAACCCGAACTCAATTTTCAATTCAACAATCCAAAAATATATGTTTCAAAATACTTCAATTTAACAAACAAATATATCTTTCTATTTGTAAGTTTCTTGTATCACATATTGAAAAAAAAAAATATTGAAATAATTATGGCTCTTCATAAACTATAAATTGAAATATTGGGAATCCTTGTAATCATATTGTCATCTTTTTCTTTCTTCTAAAAAATTATATTTTATTTGTAAATTTTAAGAGAAATATGGAAAGTTGCCATTCTAGGTTTTCTGGTGGCTTTATTTAATCATGAGAGTCAATTTGTTTTTTTAACCCTATAACAAACAACATTTATGCATATTAAGGTCAAACATCATTTAAAGACAAGGAAACTAAAGTCATTTATCCATCTTCAGTTTTCCATAGATCAACAATCTTTAACCATACAACATTTTTTTTATTTAATTTTTTCATCAATTTTCTAATGATTAACCATACACAATAATTACATATAATTAATAATTTTTTTTAATTAAAAACAATTTGTGTTAAAAGAATATTTAAAATTCTGCGTACCAAAATCTTAAAATATCAAATTTTATGTATTCATTTTATAGTGACCATTTATGACAACACGAAGTTAGTAATATGGACTAGAGAATTGAAGCAGACAAGCAACCATTGACACTGCACAATAAATAGAAAAATAGAAAAAAATTGCCATGTTTAAATTTTTTTATAACAAGTTTTAATGACAAAATAGAAAAATTCTTTAAATCTCTCTTGAATAAAAAATGATGAACCATACACAATAAATACATATTATTACTAAATTTCATTTTTAATTAAACAACTTTTTTTTAAGAAGGATATATAAAATTTTTATATATGACCATTTATCAGTCATAAATATGAATGAGAGAAGTGAAGTAGACAAGCAACCCTCGACACTCCACAAATTGGTAAAAGCCAAGCCGACAACCTACACCATTTCACATTGCATTATTCTTCCACCATTTCACATTGCATTATTCTTTTCTTCCACCATTTCACATTGCATTATTCTTCCATCATTGTAAGAGTTACTAAGTCACAATTTCACAATGCATTATTCTTCCATTAAATACATATAATTTTTAAATTTAATTTAATGTTTGGTTGTGGGAACTCTAATTGATAATAGAAAATTCTTATATAAATAGAAAATCCGTACTTAAATAGAATTTAATTTAATTTAATTATTATACCTTTTAATATAGATCTCTTTAATTAATTAATTTTATTCAACTCAGAAAACATAGTTTACTCCAATTCCTTCTTCTTTTTAATTGTTTCTTAATATTAAATTATATAAATAATTTATTGTTTATTTGAGCAATTGATGTTTCTATATTAATTTGATGAAATTAAAAAAAAAACTAAGTTTTAATATAATTATTATAAATTTAATAATTGAAATATTGATATGTGTGTGTGATATATCACTAGAAATATTGGTACATTGGTTTTCAACCATTTTCTTTTGTAAGTTATTACTTTTTTGAATTTGGTGGTTTTATTTTTTATTTCCAGGAGACATATAACAGCTGGTTGAAGTAGAGATACGAGAACGATCATTTGACCCACTTGGATTTTGATCCGGATTTGTGGTTAGAAGCATGATCATTTAGTGGACCCAATAGAAATCGGTGTACAGACTCTCCACAACTACGACCGAAAACTTGTGGACGACCCGTAGTGTTTCAACTATTAGATCAAGGAGTGCAAGAACGTACGGCCCATCTAAATGAAAAATATGAACGACTTTCTGTGGATTATGAAGAACTATGTTGAATGATCATGGATATTAGATCACAGATGGGTGGTATATGTGCACCTCCTTATTGGCCTTATGGTCTCAGGAATGACCATCCTCCTCCTCCTTCTCTTCTAGCATCGTCTTTGTTCTAGTTTCATTGTATTTGAATGTGTAAATTTATAATAAATATTTGGCTTTTATATTAAGATAATTTATTTTTACATACTTGAATTTTATACAAATTTAATTTTTTAAATTATTTTCCTTTTCTATTCAATATATTTTTTTCAAAAATAAATTTTATAATTATTATGCACAGGGATACCGACGGAATTATTCGATTGGTATATTCCAAAGAGTTGAAAAAAAATACTATAAATGCCACTTCATTTGTTACATCACCAATGAAATTATTCTGTCGATATATTCCAGCGGGTAAATTTCTTTTTTGGCACATAATATCCATCTGTAAAACCATCTATTTTTTTATTATTATTACCGATGGACTTTCTAATAGATCATAATTTATCAATGAGGGTTTTTTTTATGACCGTTTTTTGTCTGTGAATCTGTCGCTAATTACTCACTAACAGAATGATAGAGTAAATGCCGACAGAATATTTCATCGGTAAAACTGTTAATAGTGATATAAAAAAAATTAATAAATTAAAAAAAATACCTACCTTGTACCCCGAGTTGAAATTTTAATTTTCAGCTTTATTTTTATAAAAAAAAGACGGGGAAAACTCCACTCAGCATTATAAACATAAATTTAACATTTAAAAACACTTTTAAACAACTAATCCTTACACATGTTCAATTTTAAATTTTTTAGATATAGAATTTTAAATTCATATCTCTCTCAAATTCGACAATAAAATTGACCAAAATCAGTGTGTATAAACTCCTTGCGATGAGAATATTCATTTGATAGTGATCTTGTTCCCTAATTTGGCTTGATTCCATCTAGTCAACATTTTCGCTCTATTCTCTCTTCTCTCTTTCCTTCTTTTATTTATATTTCTTAAATTTTTAAGAATTTTTTCTTTTATATTTTATAGTTTTCAGATATAATAGTGAAAACTGAGTTAATTAAAATCAATACTTTAAAAAATATAAAATGTTTAAAGGGATATTTATGAAAAACATTAATTGGTTATCTTTGTCTCCCCTTTTTAGAGGAATAAAAAATTTGATAAGAAATAACTTGAGACAGGAAAAAAACCAAAAATCCAATTTTGTGTCATTTGCGGCGTCTTTCCAAAAATTTTGATCTAATCTTTGACCTAATCTTTGATAAAAAAATTTTAAAAAATAAAAAATAACAAAAAAATCCAAAAATATATTTTTGATATATTTACATAGTTTGCGGCGTCTTTTCCAAAAATTTAAAATAAAAAAAAAGAAAGAAAAAAAGAAGAAAAAATACATTTAATTTTTTAGTGATCTAATTGTAATTGCAGAAGGGAGAAAACCAATTTGAAAATTGGAAACCTTCTCACCAAGTAACCTATTTTTTTAATCAAATGGTCTACAATCAATTCTCTTAATCCAACGGTTTATTTTTCTTTACTTTGTCTCCAAGTTAGCAAATAAATAGTTGTGATTTATTATTGAAATCCAATGGTTGATCTTGGTTTGTTTTGCCTTCAACCCAAAAAAATATTCACCTATAAATAAGTGGTTACACATATATTTAAAGAAAATTTATCTGTTTCAAAAGGGCCAAAGAAAAAAGATGATGAAAATAAAATAAAATAAGTTAGATTATAGAATCTTATTAAATTCACAATCTCAGAAGATAAGTTACAAGTGAAAAATAAAATCTTACATAAAATAAATATAAAAATATAACGGAAAATGTTAAGAATGAACTGTTTATTATAGAAACGCTTGATTGAGAGAGACATTATACATAAAGCTAAAGGGTGTGGGGAAATTACAGTTCACCTACACCCATTGCATTGTGAGTGTATTACTTTTTTTTTTCACTTTTTCTTCCTTTTTCACCTTTTTTTTTCATTTTTTTTGCACTCACAGTGTATTACTTTCCCTTTTTTTTTTCCTACAGTACTTTCCCCTTTTTTCTTTCTTTTTTTTTTATATTTTTTTCCAAAATTATCTTTGTCAATTGTACTTTTTTAATATTGAGCTGGTTAAAAATTTTGCTCTATAATGTTTTTTCTTTAAAATACCGTGGATTACTACTATGTTTTCCCACATGGTTTTTCTATTTGATTTTTTTATTTTTCAAAATTATATTTGTCAATTTTATTTTTTTAATATTGAGCCGATTGAGAATTTAGTTTTGTAATTGTTTTTCTTTAAAACATTGTTGATTGTTACAGTGTTTCTCCACATGATTGTTTTTTGTTTTTATTTTTTTAATGATTTTATCCAAAATTATCTTTTTTTATTTTATTTTTAATATTGAGCTAGTTAAGAATTACAGTTACAATATATAAGGAAAGCACTGTAGCTTTCCTCGCAAATTACTGTGGATTGCTACAATGTTTTTTCCCACATGTTTTTTTTGTTTTTTTATGTTTTTTTTCTAAAATTATCTTTGTCAATTTTATTTTTTAAATATTAAGTTAGTTAAGAATTACAATTACAATTAAATACAAGTAAGGCTAAATCATGTGAGAAAAACACTGTAACTTTCCTTACAAAACACTATGGATTGATACAGTTTTTTCTCACATGGTTTTTTTTCCAGTTTTTTTTTTGTGTTTTCTTTTTTTGTAATATTTTTTTCTAGAATTATCTTTGTCGATTTTATTTTTTTAATATTGAGCTGGTTGAGAATTACAATTATAAGTCATTACAAAGAAGGCTAAATCATGTGAGGAAGCACTGTAGCATTCATCACAAAACACTGTGAATTGTTACAGTGTTTCCAACATGGTTTTTTTTCATAAAACACTGTGATTACTACAAATTATTTTGTTCAGACTTTAAGTTTTGTATCACCAACACAACATTTTTTTTGTCGTGAAATATTAGCTTCATCATACTTTTAGTTTCTATTACTTATTTAGCACTGGTTCACAATTATAACACTATTAAGGACCTTTATTTTATAAGCCTGCAGCAATGCGTGGACATACCATCTCGTGTATAACATAAGAGATGGGATGAAACAGGCGATGGGGATGGACTTATGTTTAGTGGTGGCACACGAAACAAAGTGAATGGCCCTGCATTTTATTTTATTGATAAAGGATAAAACAAAATAAACTTTAAAAAATTATATTTTATCTTTTGTATGAATTATCATCAAAGTTATATTATTTGGAAGAATAAATAGATATGATCATTTTTAATTTATTTTACAAAGAGCATTATTTTTTTAAAATTAGATTAAAATAATAATTTCTATATATACTTGTGAAAATCATGCTGAAAAAAATATTTGTAATCATCATTAAAAAAGATAATTTATTCCTAAGAACATATAAGTTTTAAATTAGTTAAAATTAAGAAACAAATAAAAATATAATTTATTTCTAAGAACATATAAGTTTCAAATTAGTTAAAATTAAGAAACAAACATATCTTTCGAAGTAATAAAACCCGCAATTAATAGCCGCTAACCAACAAAATAAATTGAACAAGGAGGTACAAATAACGGGTTCCGAATGGCATGCCTTTGTATTTAAAGCGTGTATCTACTATCTGGTCAAATATTTTCTCAACTATTCATTCTGGTGATTTGTCTTTTTTGTTTTTGTTTTGGAAGATAGCCTTATATTTCAAGTAGGGATGGGTAATAGAGTTTGGTTTTGAAATGATATTGGATTGGTGACAAGTCTTTTTTTTTTTAACTCTATTCCGAGTTGTATTAAATATTAGCTCAACAACTTAATTAGTATTATCAATAGCATGGGATTTTGGGATGATTGCTGTTGGCATTAGAACTTAACATGGAATCGATGCTTTAGAAACAATGGAAATAATCACTTCTTCCGTGTCCTCGAATTCCAGAACATTATAGTTAGCTGGTGAAGACTTTCATGCATACCTCATTGGATGATTTGTTTCATTGGTGGCAAGGATTGATTAAAGAAAACTTCTAGCGAAAGGCTGGAATTTCCATCCGCTAGATGGTCACCTTAATTTATTTCTTTGATATCCACAAAATTGAAACAAGTAGGTAGATGAAGATAATATTAATTATGTTCAAACCATATTCAAGGACAGCGTTAAAAATACAATATTATTGTTGCTAAGCTACAAGACGCAACCTAAGTTGTCTATAAAAGGGGGCAGAGCCGATCCTTGCTGCTCAACTTGTTGTGTCACAAACAAAAAAGTCCTATTTCAGTTTTCACAAGATGGGTGAGCACTTCATTAACCCTATTACTAGAGTTGAAGTCATAGATTAGACTCTATAATAATCAATGCTAATTTTGTTCTTGTTCTTGATTAAATAATTAGGGAATGGAAGTTCGAGTGGATCAGGTCCAGATGATCATCGCTTCACAACAATCCTTAGCATTGACGGGGGAGGAGTGAGAGGCATCATTCCTAGCGTAGTCCTTGCTGCTCTAGAAGCTAAGCTTCAGGTTCTTGAATAAAAAAACTTTAGCGTTACCTTCATGTTACTTTTAACAACATCCATCAGAGAATCCCTGATTGTTACATCCTAATTGACATTTTTGTTGTATGTATATATACATATAGAAGTTGGATGTGGAAAAAAAGGATGCGAGGATTGCAGATTATTTTGAATTTATAGCCGGGACAAGCACAGGTGGTCTTATGACTGCAATGCTCACTACTCCGAATGCAGAAAAACGACCTTCGTTTGCAGCAAAAGATATTGTCAAGTTTTATCTGGAGAAGAGCCCACTCATATTTGATCAAACCACCGAACAAGATGAAGAAGACGAACTTTTCGATGATGAAGCTGCGATCAAATCTGTCCTGGATGAAGCAAGAAACCAGATCCAGCAATATAATAATGAAATCATGAGGTGAATTAAATCAAAGGGTCGGGTTGTGCACTTAATTTTTTATTTAAACAATATATATCCTGACAAAACACTAACATAATTTTTTTCAGAAAAAAAGTTTGAATTTTTCATAATTAAATTGATTTATAATTTTATAATTGTAGATCCTCTCATCACGTTAATTAAATTGCATAAATTTTCTCTTAAACAGGAATCATATAATTGTAGATCATCTCATTTCTGCATTACGGTTTCTTTTAAAGTGGAAATTGCTTCCTAAATGTATCCGTAAGAGACTTCGGAGTCTAGTTTATCCAAGGTATGATGGTGGCGAACTACATAAGATAATTAAAGAAGAATTGGGACAGAACAATCTCAGTGATGCTCTGACTAACGTGATAATCCCCACCTTCGACATCAAGCGTTTTAAGCCAATCACATTCTCCAGCTTAAAGGTCATTGATTCTTCTTAATTAATTATCTAATAAACAAATACCAAAGCTCCGTAAGGTGCTTCACACACACACACTACACACACACACACACAGTGATCTTATGTGTCAAAGAACCATCTCAACTCAATAGTTTAAGTGGTTAGGTAAGGTTCCAGAATATGATTTATATTATTCTCTAACAAACCCTTTCAAGTGAAAGCTCTTTGAGCTTAAAACTTGCACAGATCCACTTTACCTTGTGCTTAATGTTTATCAAATAAATGGGAATGGTGAGATTCGAACTCGTGACTGCTTGGTCATCAAGGCTTTGATACCATGTCAAAGAACCATCTCAATCCAATAGCTTAAGCTGTTAGTTAAGATCCCAGAATATGATTTATATTATTCTCTAACATCATCCATCCTCTATTGTGAATAAAATTGCAGGCACAACGAGATAAATTAAAGGATGCTCGAATAGCAGACGTTTGTATTGGCACGTCTGCAGCGCCATTTTACTTCCCTCCATATTATTTTAGAACAAATGTTGATTTCAACTTAGCTGATGGCGGTCTGGCAGCCAACAATCCTGTAAGTTAAGGGTTGCTATATGTTGCAATACAGGTGTTGTTAACGTTGTTAAGTGGATCTAAAACTCTCTGGAACACTTGGGTTGAGTTTTGTGTTGCTTAACAGTCAGAATGCTTTCTTTCAATTAATGTTATAAATTTATCAGTCATTGCTAGCCGTGTGTGAGGTGATGAAAGAACAAAAGATGGATGGTCCTAAGCTTCTTATTCTTTCACTTGGAACTGGAGCAGCACATGAAAGTGACAGGTATGAGGTTGGAGATCCCAGCAAATGGGGCCTCTTAAGATGGCTTTGGTATAACGAGAACAACGGCAGCCCATTGATTGATATCTTGACAACTGCACCAGCTGAGATGATTTCCACTAATATATTAAAAATCTTTCAATATTGTGGCTGGCAAGATAACTATCATCGGCTTCAGGTATGAGTGACTCACATTTTTATATTTTTCCAACTATATATATTTTCCCTATGCATGTCATTAATATTTCGAATTAAAGATTTATCTATTTGCAGCTATGTGAAGAAATTAAGGAAAATATTTCCAAAGATATACCTCAGTACTAATTTACACTGGAGAGTTTCAATCATAGTCTTTATCATGCACTTGTATTTCATGCTCAAATGATGTGCTGCAATTTGATAATTAATACAATATTCAGGCTAGGATTAAACTCTCTGAGGCCAAGATGGACGATGTAAGCCAAGAAAATCTGAAAAAACTTGAGAAGATCGGTAAAACGAAAGAAAAAGGATCTCCATGTTGGGTTGTTGCCATTGCATGTGCAGCAAATGGTTGGCACCGACCATTGACTATTGGCAGCCACCATTGTTGAATGAGCTGGAGACGGTGGCCACCATTATTGACCAAAGAACAAGTGGAGCAGCACCATGGATGCCTATAAATAGAGGCATACGGTTGAGAGCAAAATGAGAGAGTTAAGAGAAGGAAAGTAGAGCCAAAGATGTGAGAGATGTAGGAGAGAGTGGGCTGCCAAAGCAGCCAGCAGTAGCTGCCATTGCAGCACTGAGAAGATAGAAATAGAGTGAGGTTGAGAGTTGCTAAATAAGGGGATAATTCCTCCTCCTCTATTGTTATAAATCTTGTACTCTCCCTATATAATGCAATGGCTTCTCCCGTGGATGTAGGCGGTTTGCCGAACCACGTTAAATATTGTGTCAGTGTGCTTAGCCTCCAATGGGCAAATATCAGAACATCACCGGTCGGAATTCCCTACAATTGGTATCAGAGCACATGGTTTAAAGTGGTGTTTGATTTTTGCTTAAAAAATGAAAGTTGTCAAAATTGTGTTTTGACCATACCACTGTGTAGAGGAGGAAGAGACGAAGCCACTAGTGAAAACGGCATCAAAATCGGACGTCGGACATGGCCGCACTCTCCATCACTCTCCCAAGAAGGCGTTTGCCCACGTGCGCAGATGCGCCCCACGCGTGCCACGCGTCTTCTTCACCCGGATGGGTTGACCCGACCCGAATACTAGCTGACCCGACCCATGTGACTGACTCGGATAAGGATGACGTCAGCATGACGTAAAAGTGACGTCATCATGAACAGTGGACATGCTAGGGATGACATTAGCATGATGTAACCATGACATCATCTTGTACAGTAGCATGCCCCATGATGACAGCAGCATGATGTAATGGAGATGTCAGCATGCACGGCGGCATGACATGTCAGCGTCAAGTCGTCGGACACGTCAGCACAATGGGACCCACCTGCCACGTCATCGGCCGCGAGCCGAGCTGTTTTTGAGCCGAGCGGAGCCGCGAGCCGAGGGAGAAGATTCTGTGCAGCGAGTCTACATGCAACCGGATCCGAGATTGAATCTGGGCCGTTAATCAAACCAGAATTGTTTTGATCAAATCTTAGCCGTCCGAAATGCGATTTGGATGATTTCAGACTTGTTTCTAGCTAATTTGATCGTTCCGGGTGCAATGGTACGGTCCGATCATTGAGTTGGTGTGGGTGGAGCTATCAAGCAGAAAGGCACAGAAGCTCCAAACATAGAAAATGAGATGGAAGATTGCGAAGAGTGCACCGCAACTCTCTCTTTCTATGTGATCAGTGGCAGTGATCTCTCCCAAGTCCACATGGTGGTAGAGAATCTTAGAGTCACTGGAGACATCCCCGATGAAGGAGGATGTGACCGCTTCATGACGGACGGAGACACCTTAGGCAAAAGGTGTGTGGGCCATGAAACGAGCCCAAATACAAACCGCCGCATGACGACGAGCGGAAACACCTCGAGGCAAGAAGGTGTGTGGGCCACAAATATGAGCCCAAGTATAAACCGCCGCACGACGACGAACGGAGACACCTCAGGCAAGAAGGTGTGTGGGCCATAAAACAAGCCCAAGTACAAATCGCCGCATGATGACAGGCGGAGACACCTCAGGCAAGAAGGTGTGTGGGCCATGAAACAAGCCCAAGTAGAAACCGCCGCATGACGACGAGTAGAGACACCTCAGGCAAGAAGGTGTGCGGGCCATGAAAGGAGCCCAAGTACAGACCGTCTCATGACAACGGCGGAGACACCTCGGATGGAAGGTGTGAGGACCATGATATGAGTCCAAGTTCGAGACCGTCTCATGACGACAGGCGGAGACACCTCAGGAGAAGGTGTGAGGACCATGATATGAGTCCATGTTCAGACCGTCTCATGATGACAGACGGAGACACCTCAGGAGAAGGTGTGAGGACCATGATATGAGTCCAAGTTCAGACCGCCGCATGACGACAAGCGGAGACACCTTAGAGAGAAGGTGTGAGGACCATGATATGAGTCCAAGATCAGACCGTCTCATGACGACAGGCGAAGACACCTCAGGTAGAAGGTGTGAGGACCATGATATGAGTCCATGTTCAGATCGTCTCATGAAGACAGGTGGAGACACCTCAGGAGTAAGTGTGAGGGCGATGATATGAGCCCAAGATCAGACCGCCCCATGACAACAGGCGAAGAAACCTTGAAGAAGATGTGAGGGCCATGAAAGGAGCCCAGCCCCAAAGCCGATATGATGGCTGGATATAAGTGGACAAGTGTATAGCCAATGAAGAGGCTATGATGAGTATGGAGACAAATGCAGGATTGATTTTCATGGATATTGCCCCCATGCTAAAGATCAATGAGCTAGAATACATTTGCCTTGGACAATAAGTGGATGACTTGTGGAGCATTAAGACGCGACTGCTATGAAGGAGCAGAGGGCATGCGCAGGTTCCGGGAACAAGTTGACTCTTGTCAAGGTGGTGAGCTCGGTAATGACATTGTAATACTCGAGTATAAAGATAGAGATGGATCAACCTTTAATGGGCTGTCCCCATGGTTAAAAGGGAGAGCTACACGGACTCTTGAGACTAAGAGCGGGAGACTCACGGAGAAGTAAGGCGTGGTTCCTAGGGAGGAACAGAGGGCGACGCAACTCCGGGATGAGTAGACTCTTGGAAGAGTGGTGAGCTTGTGATCACATTAAAATACTCAATGACTGTCGCACTTGTGAATATCTGTTTGAGGGGGTGTTGTAAGCCTTGGTGTAAGGCTTGATAAATCATTTCGGGCCAAGCATGGTTGATATGCTTGAAGGGGGATGTTGTTCCAGAGACAAGAGTTAACACTCTTCAGATGAGATGTGACAAACCATCTGATTGAAGTGATCCTTTGGAGTGAGCAAAGGGGTGCTTGGGTGACTCTGTGATTGAAAGGTTTGGCAAGTACCTGGAAACTTGGCCAAAGACGCTCTTGGAATGGTAAGCTTGGAAGAGCTGCAGAATGCAAGCATGTGCTAAAGAAGCAAGAGGACAATTGCCCACATAAATGGCAAAGGGGGTGATTGTTGGGTTGTTGCCATTGCATGTGCAGCAAATGGTTGGCACCGACCATTGACTATTGGCAGCCACCATTGTTGAATGAGCTGGAGACAGTGGCCACCATTATTGACCAAAGAACAAGTGGAGCAAGACCATGGATGCCTATAAATAGAGGCATACGGTTGAGAGCAAAATGAGAGAGTTAAGAGAAGGAAAGTAGAGCCAAAGATGTGAGAGATGTAGGAGAGAGTGGGCTGCCAAGGCGGCCAGAAGTAGCCGCCATTGCGAGACCGAGAAGAGAGAAATAGAGTGAGGTTGAGAGTTGCTAAATAAGGGGATAATTCCTCCTCCTCTATTGTTGTAAATCTTGTACTCTCCCTTATAATGCAATGGCTTCTCTCGTGGATGTAGGCGGTTTGCCGAACCACGTTAAATATTGTGTCAGTGTGCTTAGCCTCCAATGGGCAAATATCAGAACATCACCGGTCGGAATTCCCTACACTCCATGGTCGTGTTGTGTAAAAGTTCATGTGTTTTGAATACTAGGTGATGAAGTTCTGTTTGGGTGTCTGAGACATGGCATGATTGTGTTCTTTACTTCAAATGCATATTTTCATATGATAAATTGTATGATTTTCACAAACTGAACCCATTGTAACTTTTTATTCTTTCTCCCAAAAAGCCTATTCCATGCTTAACAAGTTGCCTCAAGATGAACTTTAAATTAGTGTTATTAAACCCAAATTGGATCAATCGGTCCGACCAAAAATCTGGTGATCTAGCCATCAAACCAGTTTGTTCTGAGATGAAAGACCGAAACCCACAAGAGATACTCTCTAAACCGGTTAAAACCGGCCAAGTCCAATAAAATCTAGACACTTTAACCAACGGGTCAAGCTTTGACTCATTTATAAAATAAGTTATTTTAAATTGTAAAATTTTAACCAGTTCATCATTAATTGTATTTCATGTTCAAATGATGTGTTGCAAAAAAAACTTATATTATAGTACAATTGAATTGATTTGATTAGTGACCAAATTATTAAACTGGTAAATTAGAGACTCAATAATTGAACCAATAACACAAATACCTAGTAGCTTGACTGGTCGTTTCCTAGGTTAGATTTAATACCATTGTTTTAAAAAATCAAGTTAATATATAAGGTATAGAGTTCCGACATTGAAAAGGCATGTCATTTGTCTTTTTTGGAGCCAAAATTTGTTTTGCATAAACTAGTAAATTTTTTGAAAACATAAGATTTATAATTTAAAACATTGTGAATTTCTTGCTAGTGATTCGTTTAATTAAATCTTTGAGATTTTAAATTAATCTCGATAAATCTTTGAGAATTTAAATTTTGATGTTTATTTGCTACTGTATATTGAAACAAAATAATAACATAGAATCTCTTGTATAGGCAATTAGAATGCATTTGTAAACTCTAATTCTAATGTTTTTATGATAAGTCCAAATTTAACAAAACTAAAACCCTTGAAGTTTATCCCTTCTTGGGCTTAGCCAATGGATGAACTCATCTTTCTTTCGGTTGAGTAAAGGAAAGGACCCATCCTTTCTTGGGCAGGCTCTAGGGAATGAGTATCATTTCTTGGGCACGCCCAAGAAAATGACCCTCCTTCCATGGGCACGCCCAAGGGAATGAGAAATTTTCTCCTTTGGGCTCCCTCAAGGGATAGACTCATCTTTCTTATTGTTATTTTTTTTGGGCCCTCACATAAACATAAAAAAAATACAAAAATTAAAAAATGTTGGAAGAAATTCATATATATATTAGTAAGAAGAGTTTACTAGAACGCTTAGAAAGTTCTAGAAGATTGGTTGATGAAGATCAAATATATAAAATTGAAAAATTTGATAGTGTATTTTTGACTAATGAAGATCCTATTGACAAAGAAAATTCAATTTGATGAGGAAAATTTTAAATTGGATGATTAAGGACTTAATTGGAAATTTTTAAGGTTTAATTGAATTTATTGAGGGCTAAATTGTTAGAAAAAATGATTTTTGAAGTCAATTTAGGCTTTAATTGAAAGACATTAAAGTCTAGGGGTCGAATTGCAATTTTTAAGAGTTAATTTGGTCAAAGCAATGGTTTAATTGCATAAATATTGAAGTTTGATGGGCAATTAAGGACTTAATTGAAGAAATTTAAAACCAATGACCAAATTAAAAAAACAAACGCGTGAATATATGGCTGAAATTGACCAAATTAACGGTCAAATTGAAGAAATTAGAAGTTTGATGATCAATTGAGGGTTAAAATACACAAGGCATAAACCAAGGACTAAGATGAATAAGGCATTGAACTTTGGGGGTGAAAATTGAGTCTGATAAGGGTGAAATTGCATGAAATTAAGAGTTTGAGAGGCAATTACAGGTTAATTTAAAAGAAACTAGAAAATGAGGGATTAAATTGAAGTTTGCCAAATCTCAAATTAAAAAAACCCTAATTTTGAGGATTCAGCCTAGACGACGCGTCGTTCGAACATTGTGTATCTTCTTCTTAGGCAGTTTTTGCTGATTGAGTGAGAACCTTCAGGCGAATGAATGTGGCATTTCCGACCATATATGAGGCTGTAACCACCACCATTCAATTGAGAAACACCCAATCTACAACTTTATTTCCATGAAATTAGACGTTTACATCCCTTTTCTCCAATTATCTCAATAACATCTTGTCCCCAATTAGTAATCACTACCTTTTCAAATTTCATATTGATTGGGTTGACACTTTTAAGCAAATGAATGTGGAGCTATAAGTCTCCAAATTAAGCAAGAATGGATCCAATCGAAAGGTATGCTCCCCTTTTACCAAGTTTCGATGGTCTCAAGCAATGTTGACATCATAGTTACTTCAGTAAAACCATAAAGTAGCCAACCCAATCAGCGTTAAATGAGATACCCATTTGCATATAACCACCCAAATTTTTCATGTGTTCACACTTAAAAACTCCGAGAGAGCACTTCTCTCAAGATCAACGGGTTAAAACACTTCACTTTGGCATCCAAGTTTGATCAAAACCATCTATCATATGATAAAACCGACCTATTTTTGATTTGTTAAAACCCTAACAAACTCATTTAGAAACTTTGAATCAGCTTATAAAAAGGAGGTAATCTAACAAGGAAAAGGGGGAGGAGGAGAGGAAAGAAAAAAGAATAAATTTGGCTAAGGTCTAAGGGATTCAATACTGAGTTCAAGAGCTTAGTAAAGGTTCAAAGGTTTGGCCTTGATGGGTTTAGAGACAAGAAGAAAGAAAAGCAGCAACAAAAGTCTACTCTCATTATAGATTTCAAACTTGAAATGTATACTTTTGCAAACTTTAAAAGTGGAGTCCATAAGACTTCTTGAGTTTATTTTTATTGTCATTTGGTTATGATAACTTGTTTTAGTTTTGGTTAATAATGTGTTAGAGAGTCTTACACCAAAGGCTTGCTTTGCCAACTTCATAAATGCAGTTGAAGCCTTGAGATTTTGAAAAGTTTTCAATAAGTACAGGTGGAATATTGGTTCAAACCATAAAATATATGAAGTATTTTTTACAACTATCCAAGGGAAATAGAAGTGTCTCCCTCACACCAAACACTCTGCTAAATAAAAATTTACTATAACCATTAAGAATAAAAATGTAAGTTTCTTATATATAAATAACTTATTCAAAATAATTGTTATCTTTTTTCTCCAGGTAATGTCTAAGGGCCTTTCAATAATATACCTTGGAAAGGATGGATTTGAAGCCTCCCGAGTGCAATAGCATAATTATCCTGAGAATTTGAAATTCTCCTAAAAATGATTGACTTGGTCTCCCCAATGCTATATACATCACTCTTCATGGGTTGACTTGATCTCCAAGTGCTAATGCACTACTTTTCATAGGATGAACTTGGTCTTCCTGGTGTTATATGCACCACTCTTCATGAGATTGACTTGGTCTTTTTAGTACTATATGCATCACTCTTTATGGGGTTGATATAGTCTTTTCAGGTTCTATATACACCACTCTTCATGGGATAGACTTGGTCTCCCTAGTGCTTTATGCACCACTCTTCATATGATAGATTTGATATCCCTAGTGCTATATGCACCACTCTCCATGGGATAGACTTTGGTCTCCCTGTACTATATGCATAAATCTCAAAGGGATAGACTTGATCTCTATATGACAACAATCTCACTCTCTAATAGATGGATAAGAAATCTTTCTAGTATAATAGCAACACTCTCCAATCACCACTCTTAAAAAAGGGGCTCTCATGCCCTATAAAAATATAAAAAATCAATTATCACGATGATCAATCTTCAGTTGAGGGCTCTTAAGCCTCTTGAAAATGCTAGAAAGTCACAGGCTCCCACACCCCAAAAAACATATAACCATTTAGAAATGTTTTAAGTAAAAACTCATCCTCTAATAGGTTCCCTGACCACTTAGAAATTTTCAAAGTATAGGCTCCACGCTCAATGAGTTTGGTGATGAGAGTTTCTCCAATGAAAGTTCTTTTAATGTGAGTTGATTTTCTCCAATGGATTCCCTAGCCACTTAGAAATTTTCCAAGTACATACTTCATGCTCAATGAGTTTAGAGATAGAAGTTCCTCCAAAGTGAGTTAATTTCCTCCAATGGGTTCCTTATAGTCACTTAGAAATTTTATAAATATAGGCTCCACACTCAATGAGTTTAGAGATGAGAATTCTTCCAAATTGAGTTGATTTTATCCAATAGGTTCATTCTATCCACTTAGAAACTTTCTAGGTAGAAGCTCCACGCTCAATGAGTTTGGAGATAGGAGTTCATCCAAAGTGAGTTGATTTCCTCCAATGAGTTCCCCCTAGTCACTTAGAAATTTTTTAAGTATAGGCTTCATGCTCAATGTGTTTGGAGATGGGAGTTCCTCCAAAGTGAGTTGATTTCCTCCAATGGGTTCATCCTAGCCACTTATAAAACTTTTAAGTACAGGCTCCACGTTTAATGAGTTTGGAGATAGGAGTTCTTACAATGAGAATTCCTTCTTGGGCACACCCTAGGGAATGAGCATCCTTCATAGGGCACGTCGAATAAAATAAGCATCCTCCCTTATACACACCTAAGGGAATAACCCTTCTCTCTTAGGCACGCCCAAAAAAATAACCTTTCTCTTATAGGCACGCCTAAGGGAATGACCCTCATCCCTTGGGCACGCCTAAGAAAATGACCATTCTTCCTTAAACGTGCACATGGGAATGACCCTCCTTCCTTGTGCATGCCTAAGAGAATGACCATCCTCCATTAGGCACTTCCAAGGGAATGACCCTTCTTCTTTGGGCATGCCTAAGGGAATTGGCCTCTTTCATTAGGCACACACAAGAGATGAACCCATCCTCCCTTGGGCTCACCCAAGGGATGGACCCATCCTTCCTTGGACTCAGCCAAGGTAAGGATCTATCTCTCTTGGGTCTAGCCTAGGAAAAGAGCTTAGCCTCTATAGGCTCAACTACATTTGACATCTTAGACCTTAATCTTCCAATACCTTTTAGGTGTATAAAAGTCCTTCAAGGACCAACTATATTTTCATCAAACATTAATATAGATGTAAGGTATATTTATCACTCATTAAATGCTATCATGGTAAAATTATACTCCAGACCCTTCTCTCCATAAAAGAACAAAACTCATGGGCTATAAATTCACCATGAGACCTTCAAAACAAAGGTTTACAATCTTTAATTTTTACTGCATATATATTTTCAGAGCATCTCTTTTTAGAATATTATTGTATTTTCTATCTCTAAAAAGATACTTATTTAAGTATTGGAGAGTCATCACCTCCTTCAAATGAAATCTTTTGCAGGTACTAGTCACAAGCCTCCTTGGCCTACCAAATATCAAGTATAAGTTATCAACCATCTTATCTAGATAGAATGAATGATATTGCTAGGACTAGTTGATTAAGCGATTATCAAACCCGGGAGTCTTGTTCTTAGGCTACTTGGATTTCCTGGGACACTATCACTTTGCATATATTATCTTTCCTTTTTTTAATCAACCTTTCCTTTTTTAAAAAGAAAAATCTATTTCAAACATTGTATCTCAATAAGGACACCTGTGTCCACTTCTAAGCCCCCTCTGAGAAGTTTTTATCTATGTTTCAGATTTTTTTTTTCATGACAAAAGATGATGTGGATCTCTCAAGATCGGGCAAATAGATCATCAATAAGCATACCAAAGCTTTTGTTATCAAGACATTCATATTATTATGAGAAAAAAAATGAAATCTAAACATCTTGGTAGGGGTAAGCAAAAAAACCGAACAACCGATTAAACCGAGAAAACCTAAAAAAATAACCACAAAAACCGAACCAAAAAAAAACCGAATTAACCGATTAAAAAATTACAAAAATATTCTGGTTCGGTTCGGTTTCTAAAATCTAAAATTGATTAAACCGAATCGAACCGAACCGGTTCAACTAAGCCAGCACTTAAAAAAGAAAAGGGTATAAATAGGATGTTTTCCTAACCCTAAACCTAACTTAGCTTTCCTCTAAAAACAAAACTAGCCGCCCCCTTCCTTGCTCTCTACATCTCTCCTTTCCCTTTGCTCCCTGCTTCTTTACTTTTTGATTCTCCTTCATGCTCCTGTGATTTGTTAAGTTATGCTCCATGCTCTTCCTATCAAAGGCACTCCACCCTCTTCACTTTTGCAATTTTACTTTTAATTGTTTTATTCCTCCTGTAAAAGACATACCCCTCTTTATTTTTGCTTGTAATTTTTTTATCCTTCTTCTTTCTATTTCTCACATAATCATGTAATTATTGTATAATTTTTCATGCACATGTAACCAAAGAAGATTATTATGTTAAACCAATAAAAGGCTTTTCTGTGCTCTCCTTGATGTTGGTATTGTGAAGACAACAATTCAAAATCAAGTTTGGCACTCAATGGATGATGAGCAGATGAAGATCTATGTAAACTATCTTTTGATCTTCCCTTCGTTTTTTTTTCTAGTCAAATGACCTTTGTTCTTTCCTTTTGTTTTATCATACATGCCCAACCATTTTAAGAAAAAACCATGTTGAGAAAGCCAAGATTTCTCAGAAAATAAGCACAGATCTGTGAAATTAAAAAGAAGACGAAGATAAAATTCCTGAAAAAATATGGTAAGTGAAAAAACTCAGAATAAAAAGTCAATTGAAATAATTTCGGTTTAAATTGGTTTCAAAGGGAAAAAAACCGAACCGAACCGAACCGAATATGGTCGGTTCGAACCAGTTTTCGGTTCGGTTCGGTTCAAAAACTTGAAAAAAAATAATTTCGATTTGGTTAATTATTTTGGCCCAAAACCGGACCGAACCGGAAATATTCACCCCTACATCTTGGTGTGACAAATCAAGACATCTTATGTACCCGAAAAACTCATATATCTATATCTTCGAAAATGAAGGATTATTTTAGATGCCTCCATTTTTGGAGTCAACCGTGATTCTTGGTCATAGAAATAAATCAAATATCGAACAAGATCGTGGCTCTAAACTTTGAATTCTTGTGCGTAAATTGTATTATTGATGTTTGATAATAATGATGTGTGTAATATCTATATAGTATATGTTTCTTATTTTTTTTCTATGATGCTGACTTTGTAAATTGTCCTAATTTTGTTTTCCTCTGACATGCAATTCTTCCTGTACATCACTACAAAGATTGAAATAATGAAATATTTGCAATAATGCAAGTTTCCAAACATTTTACGGACTTTGGAAAATTGTTAGGGTTGCGATATCCATAAGCGATAATATTATACAGCTGAATAAAACAGAGTAAATGAGAAAAAAGATACACAAAGATTTATATGTTTCATCCTATGAGATCCATGAGCAAGTATAAAAAAATCCCATTAGAAAAATATAGGAATTACGATTACTCTCTATTAATTAATAGAAGAATAATTAATACGAAACACCTCGCATCTTTCTTCTCACAAATAGCTCATAAAGTGTCACTCTTCTCTTCTCTTTTTATGGTAGCATGGAAGATTTAGAATGCAGCCTATTTATAGGCTAAGCATCCCAGCCGTTGCAATAATTTGTCACTGAACCAGTGCCTATCAATTTTGACTTTAGACACCAATTCAGTGCATGCACATACTTTGTCAGGGGACCCTTTCTTTCTGCCCACAAAAAAGGGCATTCCAAGATCGGAGGAATAAATCTCACTTCGTTTTGGAGTTTTTTGGGTTTTTTTCTAGCACAATAACAAACTATAGAAAATATTTAGAGATATATATGTCACACGTTAAAATCCGCGAGTCGGTTGGTAATTTTTCGTTGGTTCATTTTGCTTTGATTGATTTGTTGAAATCGCCACCTAGTAATTGATTAAAGGCTACTAGAAAACCAAATGTACTGGTCTTGTCAGGGATTTACGGGTAAAGAACTGGTTGTAGTTAAAGAAGATATTAACACCTCTAACACACCCTACCTGAAGTAAGCTGCTTCGTGGCTTTGACGTATTAAAGAAGTTTTAATAATTGTTTTTTCATCGGATGTTAAAAATACAACTTACATATAAATTAATTCTGGACGGTGAGCAAATCACAATATTAAATTCTTCTTTATTCTTTATAATTTTATCATAAATAAAAACATCAATAATAAAAACATACAAACACATACATACACTTTCACTATATTTTTGTTTTTTTCTTTTCTTTTCTTTTTTGGTTACATCCACACAACAAATAATAAAAATTCAATACTAAACAAAAAAATTACATCAAACAATTTAAAATTACAAAAACAGCCCCTAAAACATCCTAAGGCTTCGGAAGACGGTGCACGGGAACGGTGGCGGCGCGTCTTCCACGCGCCACCGCCACTGGCGGTGCGTGGATTCACCCGCCGCCGATGAAGGTGGCAGAACCAGTGGATCGGGGCCTTCTTCCTCTTCTCTGTCTTCCTACACCGGCGGTGAAGGTCACCGTCACCTGCAACAAGGAAACAACGCACAACAACAGTTGATTTTAATTCTTTTGTTTTGCAGATCTGCTTCTCTCTTCGCAGCTCGATTTCTTTTCATTTCCCCTTGTTCTCTGTTTCAAGCGGCCGGCGGTGTGACCATAGGGCTGCTGGCCTTTGGGTTTTGTCCGGTCTGCAGCTGTCGGTGGCCGGTGAATCGTGGGACGGCGTCGCGTGGCCGGTCTATGGACACCGTTGATTTGGCCGTTTCTTTGTTGAGAAGACCGAAGAAGAAGAAGCTGTTGAGAAGGGGGCTTCGGTGTTGATGGGTCACGTGGGCGCTAGAGGAACGGCTGGAAGAGGGGAGCTAGTCCGGTGTGGGAGCGGGGGTGCAGCGGCGGTGACTTCTATGGATGAAGAAGGAGAACAAACCGGCCGGGAGAGGAGAGGATAGAGGGAGATTGGTTGTGGGTTTTGTGAGAAAAGGGGGCTGGTGTGTAAAACGGGGAGAGGAGACAGGTGTGGGGGCGATTCTGGCGGAGATGGAAACGACTGCAAGAGGGAGACGAGGACGATGGAGATGGTGGAACCGAGGGGGGAAATGTGGGGGTCGATATGGCGGGGGGTCCTTGGCTCTCGGTTACGGGCGAGCAAAAGCCAAGGACCCCGGGGGCGCGGCCGGTCTTGGTTCCTTTTTTCAAATGGGGGCGCCGGCTTGGGTGAGTGGGGAGAAAGAGTTAGGTTTTTAGGGTTTTTGTGGTTTAGGGTTTTTTTTTTTGTGATTTCTCTTCTTTGCAAAATTGCTAGGCTAGTGTTGAGAGCGGTATTTATAGGCTAGAGGGGAGCGGGCTCCTGTTGCGCGTGGGGAGCAGGGGACACCAGGTGAGGTCTCCAACGGGCGTGGCTTTGCAGGGCACGCTGGCACCGTTTTCTATCCATGGGGCTTTGGGTTTTGGGAGCAGCATGCGGGGAGAGAGAGAGAGAGGAACGGTGTTCCCTTTTTTTTTTATTATTTTATTTTATTTGTGGGGACCCAAAAATAGGTTACAACAATATATATCGAGTTGCAAATATTATTTATGATTTTATTTAAAATAATACTCTTAACGATAATAGTATAGTGAATAATTATATTAATGTACACGCTATGTTGTGGGTCTGTATTAATTTTCTAATAAAATATTTAGGTCACAAACACTTTTTAAGAAAGAAGAGAAATTTAATAACTCGGGTTATAGTCCCGATCAATTAAATAAACTAATTTTATTTGAATCACATTTAAAAAAAAAACAATGATAGCAAACGAGAAAATATATATTTAAAAAACGTTCACAATAACATATGGGAGAAAAACCTTTATCCAAAGGCAAAAAAAATCATCTACTTAGTTGTGTTTAATGAATTTTTTTTTATTAAAATCAATTTATAATAGAAATTGATACACATAAAGTTTATTGAATAAAATAAAAAGAAAAAAAATATTATACAAGACTGTTAAGATTTATTATTATTATTTATGATAACTTCGTATTGTCCTAGTCTTTAGGGATTTATTCAGTTAAACAAATCGTGGTTTAATGGCTATAGTAAGTGGTCCTTGTCCTATTCTATAGGAGTAGTGGTTAAAGGAATGCTGTGATGTAAAGCCTATATATAGGCCTTTTCTTTATCAATAATATTAATTGCTTTTTCTCCATTCAAATTGTTTTTTCTCTTTTGTTTTTCAACGTAGTAACAGTGGTATCAGAGCTTGGTTAATGAGATAAAAAAAAAAGAGAAAAAGTTTCTAAACAGTGAGTCTCCAAAATAGTCAAAAATAGCAGTAGCTTTTTCTCCTCTTCATCTTTTGCAGGTAACGATGGCATCAGATTCAAATTTTGTGCAAGCAACGATCCCACGTTTTGATGATCACTATGACCATTGGAGTATGCTAATGGAGAACTTCCTTCGGTCAAAAGAATATTGGCCGATTATTGAATCTGGAATTAAAGAACCAACAACAACTGCAGCTTTGACAGATGCCCAGAAAACAGAGTTGGAAGTGAGAAAGCTCAAAGATTTGAAGGCAAAAAATTATCTTTTTCAGGCAATTGATCATCCCATCTTGGAAACAATTCTTAGCAAAGAAACTTCCAAGGATATATTGGACTCCATGAAGAAAAAATATCAAGGCTCTACTAGAGTAAAACGTGCACAGCTTCAAGCATTGAGATGAGATTTTGAGACCTTACACATGAAAGTTGGAGAATCTGTCACCAACTACTGTGTTAGGACTATGGAGATAAGCAACAAAATGCGATTTCATGGTGAGAAGATGGATGATGGTGTCATTGTTGAAAAAATACGAAGTTATCATAAATAATAATAATAAATCTTAACAAAGACTGCATATATTAAAAATATAATAAAAATTATAGATGAATCATAATAACCTCTTAAAAAATTAAACACACCTAATATAATTAAAAAATAATTTCTATTTAAAAAAGGACTAAAAAAACCAAAACAAAATAATAGAGAAGAGGTATTAATTAAAGCATAAATTTAAAAAATATTAAAAAAACATATAAAGAAGGAATTATAAAAAAAATGAAAATTAAAAAAAGAAGAAGAAAAGAACAAAAAAAAACAATACATTATCAACTTGGATTGAAGGGTGAAATTGAAAATAAAAAAATTATAAGAATAAGAATCAAATTGAAAACATCAATACATGATAAAAAAAATTGAACAAATATAATTTCTCAACATGTTTTTTGACATAAATAAATTTATAAATGTAAATCGAAAAACTTGTGCACCCATCTAATTAAATAAATTACAAGCCATTGTGTAAATAAATGTAAAAAAAAGAAGTCATTATCGATAAAGAAAAACATAAATGGAAAAATTGAGAAACTAATATAGATCAAGATATTTTATATTGCAACAGGAGTCATTTACTTAGTTGTGTTCAATGAATGTATTTATTAAAATTAATTTGTAATATAAATCAACAAACATATAAAACTCATGGAATAAAATAAAAGGAAAAACAAATACTATGTAAGGTTGTACATAATAAAAATATTATAAAAAAATAAATATGTAATCTATATAAAATATATAAGAAAAAATTACAGATGAATCATAGTACTAACCTCTTAAAAAACACATTCAATATAATTAAAAAATAATTGCTATTTAAAAAAAAACTAAAAAAGCAAAAAATAAAATTACAGAGAAGAGGTATCAACTAAAACATAAATCAAATAAATATTTTAAAAAAAACTAAAAAAGGTATTAATTTAAAAAATTCAAAATTAAAAAAAATAAGATCTAATATTATTGGGTCTGATAAATCAGATCAAATGTCTATTCCATTAAGAAAAGACTCACATTGGTTCATGGTTTTTTCACTAAAAAAACTTATTTAAAACTAATTATTTACTCAAAATATACATTTTAAGAGCCATGTTAAACTAATTCATGGCTTTCAAAAGTGCAAAAAACCACCCCAAATGTGTTTTAAATTTTTTTTAGGTAAAAAAACACAATTTTAATCTTTTTTTTATTATATAAAAATATAAAAATAGATTATTTTGGTGATTAAAGCCATCGTAGGCTTGAATGAATGGAGATGGTGAATGAAGGTGGGGTCCAGAGTGATTCAGATTCGTCACTTGATCTTGATCTTAACCTGCCCCCGCCACCAGAAGTCGCATGATTTTGTGGTTTTTTATAGAGGGATCTGATTTTGGAAGTCGTTTTATGGCTGCAGTGCTTGTCATTTTCCCCCCCTCTAATTTCCTGCGTACGACAGGGTTGAGGGTTAATTTAGTAAAACTAAATTCTTTCCTCTCTTCTCTCTAAAAAAGAAAGGATAGGACAACATTTGAAATATAAATTCAATATTTTTTGGCATTAGTTTACAGTTTTTTTTTTTTTTGGTAAAATAGGCTTTTCATATATTCAATGAAGTGGTCGCGTTAACCCCAAGTTTTTTTTAATTAATAAATGAAGATTACCATTAGAAAAATAAGACACGACAGGCACATGATGAGAAAAATGGGCATATCTTTTTTATTAGTTGGGTATTTATGTGATAGTAATTTTTTAAAAAATATTTTTTATTTAAAAATATATTAAAATATTTTTTTAAAAAAAATAATTTTTAATATTAGTATATTAAAATAATTTGAAAACACAAAATAATTAATTTGATATAAAAAAATAAAATAAAAATTATTTTTTTCAAAAACAAACAAGATTCTCATCTCTATAAAAATACTTTTTGTGATTCATTTACTTCTGATCTCGAGAGTGTGTTTAAAAATCAATGGCTAGATGATGATGCCTAAGTGGATCCAGTGCGGGTGTGTCCTATTGTAATGTGTAGTATTTGTTGAAGTTTTTAATCTTGTGTTTGATTGTGTTTATTTGATGATTTGTAGGTTGATTGTTGATTTGGGTAGTAGGAGAAAAAGGTTTGCCTGAGAAGGTTGAAGAATGGAGAGAGTTACGAAAAAAGGTAATTCTTGTATATATTTTCCACACACAACATGCTTGACAAAATGCCCCTTATAAACCGATTTGGGGAGAACACACGTATTGTGTGATCTTTTACAGCCTTTAACAGCTAGGCCTACGTAAAAGCATTTAATTACCTTTTCTTTTCTTAGTTAGTTACAAATAACTGAAATGCAACTAACTAATCATTACATAACAACTTTCTTCAACTTCTTCTTTTCCTCCTTCTTTACCGTCAACTTTTCCCTTCAATCTTCCGCATTTGCTTATTTGTAAATCCAACTTTCAAGAACTTAATTACCAACAGCCTCTCCTAAGTTGCTTGACTGGTTTAACCCCAAGAGTCGGCCTTAGATAGTTGAATCTGTCTTTAGGTAGAGCCTTGGTGAATATATCAGCCAACTGGTCCTCACCCCTACATAATTGCATGTTGATCAACCCTTCTTTCAAAGATTCCCTGATAAAGTGATATCTCCTGTTTATGTGTCTTGTTTTCTGATGGAAAACAGGATTTTTGGCCATCGATATTGCTGACATGTTGTCACAATACAATGGAGTTGCCTCACCGCATCTCTCCAAAATCTTCAAGCACAAACCTAAGCCAAATGGCTTGTGCCGTGGCTTTAAGCCGAGACATACTCGGCCTCATGCTGTGAGCCACCGTGCTCTCGCTTTATAGAAGCCCAAGAGAACACACCACTTCCAAAGCTAAAAGCATAGCCCGAGGTACTCCTCTATCATCCTCACCGCCCCCCCAATCGGCATCACAATAACCGATTAGAGTAGCTGATTTGCCTCTCTTGTGTACTCAATCCCATAGTCTAGGGTACCTTGAACATATCTCAATACCCTTCTAGCAATCCCCATATGTTTCTTTGTAGGGCAACTCATGAATCTTGATAGTAAGCTTGCTTTGAATACATTAGGTCCGGCCTTGTTGTCACAAATACAGCAAGCTTCCCACTATCCTTCTATACAACCCTTCATCCGGAGTTCACCGCCATCCTCCTTCTTTAATTTTTCACCCACTTGTTAGAGGAATTGCAACTGGATTGCGGTCCTCAAGTCCGAACTTAGTAAGTAGAGACTTAGCATACTTACTTTGGTGAATAAAAACTCCTTGATTGGTCCGCAATACACCAATCCCTAGAAAGTGATGAAGAAGCCCTAGGTCCGACATTTCATACCTCGCATCATCTCCCTCTTAAACTTAGTCATCATCCTTTCACTACTTCCAAGATACACTATATCATCAACATATATTGAGATAATGATCTGGCCTCCTTCACTATCACTTCGGTGTACAAAGTTGCTTCACTTGCACTCCTTTCAAATTTGCAACTTGTAAGATAAGCATCGATTTCACTATACCAGGCTCTAGGGGCTTGTTTAAGTCCATATAGAGCCTTGTATAGTTTATACACCTTGTGGCTGGACCCCTTCACTTCAAACCCCTCGGGTTGCTCCACATACATCTCCTCGTCAAGCATTCCATTTAGAAATGCTGACTTAACATCTAGTTGGAATAATTTCCAACCCTTTTGAGCTGCCAACGCAATGAGAGTCCTTATAGTATCCAATCTTGCTACTGGAGCAAAAGTCTCATTGTAATCCACCCCTGGTTTTTGAGCATATCCCTTGGCTACAAGTCTAGCCTTAAGCTTGTGTATGGACCCATCAAGATTGAGCTTTGTCTTGAAGACCCATTTCACACCTATCACAAAGCATCGGAAAGGTCTGTCAATCGGCTCCCGGGTATGATTCTTCTCTATCATCTCTAATTCAGCTTCTCATTGCATCCTCGCGTCTTTACTCTTTGTTGCTTCTTGATAATTTTCTGGTTCAATGAAGCTCATGTGACATCTATTATAAATGTCTTCAATGCTCCTTAACTTCACCGGAGTTGAACTAGGTGATGATCCTTGACGATATTCTCAACCGATTCTGTCACCGAACCATTTGCGAGGTGAGCTTAACCGATCAATGCCATCATAATTACGTGCAAAGCATCTACATTTGTTTCTTCTACGTTACTCTCTTCTTTGTTGCATTCAAACCTTAGTTGCTTGTGTGACCGATTCCATGTGATTTTCAGTCCAATTCCAAACTCCGCTCTCATAAAAAACAACACTTCTTGGACAAAGACTATCTTCTTTGAATCCGAATATACACCCGATATCCTTTCTCACAACTTCCATAACCCATAAACACTCCCTTCTCTCCTTTATCCAGTTTCTGTCTTAGTCTTTGCTGGAATGAGTGTGTAACATACACACCCAAACACCCTTAAGTGTTTAATTCCGGACTTCCTTCCCGTGAAGGCTTCAAATGGTGTCTTACCCTCCACAACCGATGTAACACACCTATTTTGAAGATACACAGCATTCACCGCCTCTCCCCGCATCGGGGGTATTCCTTTCTCAATCAACATTGATCTTGCCATTTCTCCTATGGTCCTATTTCTCCTCTCAGCCACTCCATTCTGCTGAGGAGAATAGGCTACTGTGAGCTGCCTCTCCACACCCAGACTTGCACAATAATTCTGAAATTCATAGGAGGTATATTCTCCTCCTCTATCACTTCTCAATTTTTTTAGAGAGTAGCCACTTTGTGTCTCAACAAGTATTTTAAATTTCTTGAAAACACTTAATATGTCGATTTATTTCGGAGGAAATATACCCAACACATTCTAGAGTAGTCATCAATAAAGGTAAGAAAGTACCTATTCCCACCAATTTATTCTCGCCCGCATTGGTCCACGAGGTCGGTATGCACAAGTTCTAGTGGATGTTTGGCTCTCCATGCTTCCCCTTGATCAAATTTCTCTCGGTGATGCTTCCCTTTTACACGACCTTCACACACATTCCTTGAATCTGCTATCACGGGTAAGCCATACACAATCTCTTCTCCGTTTCATCTTCTTCATACTTGCAAAATTTAAATGGCCAAGCCTTCTATGCCATGTCCAAGAATCTTCATTAACTCGATGCTTTCATAGCTGCGGAGTTAAAGATTCCAGTGCAAAGGGAAAACATCTATTCCCCTTCATTATTACTTTTGCAAGCACATTCTCTAGTTTCTCATCATCAAATATTACTGCCTTGTTGCCCCCAAACAAGATGTAGTAACCATGTTCCATCATTTGACCTACACTAAGTAGATTCTCATCCAAACCTGGGACTAGCAAAGACCTCATTTATGTATCTTCGCCCTTTTTGGTTTCAACAACTAATGTTCCTTTTCCAGTGGATTGAACCAAATCTCCCGAACCCATTTTCACCTTGCAAGTGATACTTCTATCAACATCAATTAAATTCTCCTCTTGAGAGGTCATATGATTACTACATGCACTATCAATGAACCACACATCTTCATTCTTTATCTTGGGCATGACATGCATAAAACATAGTGCTTGTGCACACATCTTCCTCCTTTGCACTATTAGCTAGCCGCTTGTTGCTCATCACAGTCTTTGGAATAATGTCCAAACCGACCGCATTTCCCACACTTAGGCTTCCCCTTATATCTACATATTCCGAAATGAAATTTTTGACATACAGAACATTGAGGCTTTGTGTTTGTTTGATTACCTCCACCTCTGTGCTGTGAACTGCTGCTGCTACTTCCAGTTCTGTTATTCCAGTTTGTGTTGTGACCGAAATTGTGATGATTATTCACATTTCTTCCTTGAGACCAGCCCACATGCCTTTGATCATGTCCCCGCCATCTTGGACTAGATCTCCCCTGCATAGCCTTGTTTGCGGCATGATTATAGCCAATTTTGAGACTACTAAATGCCTTTTCGATCCTTGTAATCTTATCTTGTTCATCATGTAGGTCTTCCCTCTTGTCAAATACTTTGATAGAGGCTATAACTTCTTCCACCTTCACACATCAAGGTCCCTTGTCTCTTCAATGATAGAGACAATGGACTTGTATCTCCTATTTAAACTCATTAGGAGCTTCTGCACAATCCTAATCTCGTGTACATCTTCTCCTAGAGATTTCGGACCGTTTATAGCTTCAAAAAACTTAGAAAGATAGTGTTCTAAGCCTTCTCCTTCCGACATTCTCATGTATTCAAACTCGCCCTCACAGCCTTGCAATTTCATAGACCTCACTTTCTTATCACCTCTATACTCTCTTTTCAAAGACATTCCATGCTCCTTGTGCAGTATTCTCATTCCTTATTCTAGGAAAAAGTTCATCGATCAAGGCTCCTTGGACGAGGCTCAATGCCTTGGCATTTCTTATTTTGTTTCTTCGAAAATGCTTCTTCAGCTATCTTGCTCTTAGTTTCACCATCTTTGCTCTCGGTTTCATCATTCTTCTTATCTTCTTTCTCAGATTCTTCTTCTTTCACACTTGAACCTGATTTCATGCCAAACTCAACTACATCCCATAGATCAAATGCTATGAGGATTGTCTCCATCTTCACTGCCCAAAAGTCATAGTTCACACCGTTGAACTGAGGTGTTCGTAAATCTCCACTGGACACCATCTTTTCTGGAATTTTGTGTTTTCAGTCCCTTGTTGATCAAGTTACTGCTCTGATACCATGTTGAAGTTTTTAATCTTGTGTTTGATTGTGTTTATTTGATGATTTGTAGGTTGATTGTTGATTTGGGTAGTAGGAGAAAAAGGTTTGCATAGAAGGTTGAAGAATGGAGAGAGTTACGAGAAAAGGTAATTCTTGTATATATTTTCCACACACAACATGCTTGACAAAATGCCCCTTATAAACTGATTTGGAGAGAACACACGTATTGTGTGATCTTTTACGACCTTTAACAGCTAGGCCTACGTAAAAGCATTTAATTACTTTTTCTTTTCTTAGTTAGTTACAAATAACTGAAATGCAACTAACTAATCATTACATAACAACTTTCTTCAACTTCTTCTTTTCCTCCTTCTTTACTGTCAACTTTTCCCTTCAATCTTCTGCATTTGCTTATTTGTAAATCCAGCTCAGCAACTTAATTACCAACAGTATTGCAATCTTTATTTGTGACTCTTGAGTTGTAGAAGAAAAATGTAATTATTGAGTCTCAGATTGTATCTGCAACTTCGTTTTTTTTTTATTTGTGGCTTGATTATATGTACTAAATTTTTAAATATTTTTTTCACATGTGCTACTGTACTAAATTTGTTCTTAGGGAATGGAAGTTCGAGTGGATCAGGTCCTGATGATCAAGGCTTTGCAACAATTCTCAGCCTTGACGGGGGAGGAGTGAGAGGCATCGTTCCTAGCGTAGTCCTTACTGCTCTAGAAGCTAAGCTTCAGGTTCTTGAATCTATCAAAAACTTTAGTGTTACCCCTCATGTTGCTTTTAATAACATCGATCAGAGAAGCCTTATACTAATTGCTATTTTTGCTGTATGTATATATATAGGAGTTGGATGTGGATAACAAGGATGCAAGGATTGCAGATTATTTTGACTTTGTTGCTGGGACAAGCACAGGAGGTCTTATGACTGCCATGCTCACTACTTCGAATGCTGAAAAACGACCAACTTTTGCAGCAAAAGATATTGTCCAGTTTTATCTGGACAAGAGTCACCTCATATTTCCTCAAACCACCGAACAAGACGAAGACGATGACCTTTTCGATGATGAAGCTGCGATCAATTCTGTCCTGGATGAAGCAAGAATCCAGATCCAGCAATATAATAATGAAATGAGGTGAATTAAATCAAAGGGTCGGGATTGTGCACTTAATTTTTTATTTAAACAACATATATCCTGACAAAATACTAACACAAATTTATTTTCAGAAAAAAAGTTTGAATTCTGCATAATTAAATCGATGTGATTCTCTTAAACAGGAATCATATCATTGTAGATCCTCTCATTTCTGCATTACGGTTTCTTTTAAAGTGGAGATTGCTTCCTAACTTTATCCGTAAGAAACTTCGGAGTCTAGTTTTTCCAAGGCATGATGGTGTCAAACTGTTAACGTGTATCTATTGCTGTAAATGCAGAGAAACTGATTGAGAGAGAAGAGAAAATGAGAACTCTCGTTATACTCTTTATTTTCTGTTATTCAATTCTTAATGCCAGCTTTAGTTAGTTAGTTATATATATATACATGCAGCTGTAACAACTTAACTGCATGTAACTAACTTTGCTAACTAACTAACTGATTGACTAATAGCTAACCAACTAACAAACTTAGTAATCATGTTTACACTTATCATCACTGTACTCTAACACAAACTACATGAGATAATTAACGAAGAAGTGGGACAGAAACTTCTCAGTGATGCCCTGACTAACGTGATAATCCCCACTTTCGACATCAAGCTTTTTAAGCCAATCATATTCTCCAGCTTAAAGGTCATTGATTCTTCTTAATTATCTAATAAAAACATACCAATATTCCGAAAGGTGCTTCACACACACATATATATAGCGATCTCATGCATCTTCTATTGTGAATAAAATTGCAGGCAAAACGTGATAAATCAACGGATGCTGGAATAGCAGACGTTTGTATTGGCACGTCTGCAGCGCCATATTACTTCCCTCCATATAATTTTAAAACAACCTTTGATTTCAACTAAGCTGATGGCGGTCTGGCAGCCAACAATCCTGTAAGTTAAGGGTTGCTATATGTTGCTATACAGGTTTTGTTAACGTTGCTAAGTGGATCTAAAACTCTCTGGAAGTTAACAGTACTTGGGTTGAGTTTTGTGTTGCTTCACTGTCAGAGTGCTAGCTTTCTTTCAATTAATGTTATAAATTTTATCAGTCATTGCTAGCCGTGTGTGAGGTGATGAAAGAACAAACGATGGATGATCGTAAGCTTCTTATTCTTTCACTTGGAACTGGAGCAGCTGATCAGAGTGAAAGGTATGTGGTTGGAGATCCCAGCAAATGGGGCCTCTTAAGATGGCTTTGGTATAGCGAGAACAACGGCAGCCCATTGATTGATATCCTGACAACTGCACCCGATGAGATGATTTCGACGTATATATCCACAATCTTTCAATATTGTGGTTGGGATGATAACTATTATCGGCTTCAGGTATGAGTGACTCACATTTGAAATATTTTTCCAACTACATATATATTGTAGCCGTGTAGAAAGTAAGGAAAACATTTCCAAAGATTTACCTCAGTACTTATTTAAAATAGAGAGTTTCAGTCATCGTCTTTATCATGCACTTGTATTTCATGCTCAAATGATGTGCTGCAATTTGATAATCAACATAATTTTCAGGCTGAGATGAAACTCTCTGAGGCCAAGATGGACGATGCAAGCCAAGAAAATCTGAACAATCTTGTGAAGATTGGTGAAGATCTTGCAGCGAAGCACGATGCCGAACTTGAAGCGTAAGAACTTGATTAAATGATAAATTTGTATTCCTTTTTTTCTTTGGTGGTTATGCTCCAAAATTAATAGCCTTGAGCGTTATGTGAGTCTAATTTTGCAATCTTTGCATCGATTTTTTGCAGCCTTGCGCAAAAATTGATTAAGAACCGGAAAGCTCGCTTGGCCAGAAATATTTCTGGTTGATACATTCTGAAGTATACAAGTGTTTCTCCTCTGAAGACACTATGATATCTACTATTTTATATGATCTTTTTTATTTGAGAAATAAATAGAGGCCTGCGATAATGTTAGTGCTGGAGTCAACATGATGTCGAGGCCGGCATCGTTGACCAAATCCATGTTGTGTGTTCTAAATTCAGGCTTCTTTTGTGAGTTTGTGTGGAGTGATCAGTTTGAAATTAAGACTTCTTGACGACTTGGTGTAAGAAAAATAATGTATTCTTTTCTTGAGTTTACCATAAAACGAAAGAAAAAGGATCTCCATGGTCGTGTTGTGTAAAAGTTCATGTGTTTTGAATACTAGGTGATGAAGTTCTGTTTGGGTGTCTGAGACATGGCAAGTTTGTGTTCTTTTCTTCAAATTAATGCATATTTTGGTATGATAAATTATATGATTTTCTCAAACTGAACCCATTGTAACTTTTTATTCTTTCTCCCAAAAAGCCTATTCCATGCTCAACAAGTTGCCTCAAGATGAACTTTAAATTAGTGTTATTAAACCCAAATTGGATCAATCGATCCGACCAAAAATCTGGTGATCTAGCCATCAAACCAGTTTGCACTGTGATGAAAGACCGAAACCCACAGGAGATACTGTCAAAACTGGTTAAAACCGGCCAAGTCCAATAAAATCTAGACACTTTAACCAACGGGTCAAGCTTTGACTCATTTATAAAATAAATTATTTTAAATTGTAAAATTTTAACCAGTTCGTCATTAATTGTATTTCATGTTCAAATGATGTGTTGCAAAAAAAACTTATATTATAGTACAATTGAATTGATTTGATTAGTGACCAAATTATTAAACTGGTAAATTAGAGATTCAATAAATGAACCGATAACACAAAGACCTAGTAGCTTGACCGGTCGTTTTCTAGGTTAGATTTAATACCATTGTTTTAAAAAGTCAAGTTAATATATAAGGTATAGAGTTCCTACATTGACAAGCATGTCATTATCTTTTTTTGGAGCCAAAATTTGTTTTGCATAAACTAGTAGAAATTTTGAAAACATAAGATTTATAATTTAAAAAATTCTGAATTTCTTGGTAGTGATTTGTTTAATTAAATCTTTGAGACTTTAAAATTAATCTTAATCTTGATAAATCTTTGAGAATTTAAATTTTGATGTCTATTTGCTACGTATCTGTAAACTTTAATTTTAATTTTTTTGTGATAAATCTAAATTTTAATAGATTAAAAAAACCTTAAAATTGAAATATTGAAATATTTGCAATAATGCAAGTTTCCAAACATTTTACTGACTTTGAAAAATTGTTAGGGTTGCGATATCCATAAGCGATAATATTATACAGCTAAATAAAACATAGTAAAATGAGAAATAAGATACATAAAGATTTATATGTTTCATCCTATGAGATTCATGAGCAAGCATAAAAAAAAAACCCATTAAAAAATTATAAGAATTACAATTACTCTCTATTAATGAATTAATTAATAGAAGAATAATTAATAAGAAACACCTCGCATCTTTTTCTCACAAATAGCTCATAAAGTGTCACTCTTTTCTTTTCTTTTCTTTTTATGGTATCATGGAAGATTTAGAATAATACAGCCTATTTATAGCTAAGCATCCCAGCCATTGCAATATACTTTTGACATGCTTTGTCAGGAGACCCTTTCTTTCTGCCAACAAAAAAAGGGCATTCCAAGATCGGACTAATAAATCTCACTTCGTTTTGGAGTTTTTTGGGTTTTTTTTCTAGCACAGTTAAAAAACGATTGGTAATGTAACAAACGATAAAAAATATTTGGGGTATATATATATATATATATAATTTCATGAGTTACAGATATTATTTATGATTTTATTTAAAATAATACTTTTAATTATAATAATATAGTGAATAATGATATTAATGCCCACGCTATATTATAGGTATGTTGTGGGTCTCTATTAATTTTTTAGTAAAATATTTAGATGTTATAAGTAATTTTTTTAAAAAAAAAATTCAATAACTCAGGTTATAATTTCGATCAACTAAATAAAATGGTTTTATTTGAATCATATTTAAAAAGAAGACAATTATAGTAAACAAGAAAATATATATATAAAAAATAATCACAATAACATGGCAGAAATTTTTTATCCAAAGGTAAAAAAAAAAAAAAACAGGTCATCTACTAAGTTGTGTTTAATGAAAATTTTTATTGAAATTAATTTATAATAAAATCGATACACATAAAATTTATTGAATAAAATAAAAGAAAAAAAAATATTATACAAGACTGCATATATTAAAAATATAATAAAAATTATAAATGAATGATAATAACCTCTTAAAAAATTAAACACATTCATTATAATTAAAAAAATAATTTCTATTTAAAAAAGGTCTAAAAACCAAAAAACAATAATAGAGAAGAGGTATTTATTAAAGCATAAATTTAAAAAATATTTTAAAAAAGACATATATAGAAGGAATTAACAAAAAAAAAATTTAAAAAGAGAAGAAAAGAACCAAAATGAAAAAAAATACATTATCAACTTGGATTGAAAAGTGAAATTGAAAATAAAAATTATAAGAATAAAAATCATATTGAAAACACCAATACATGATAAAAAAAAAATTGAACAAGTATAATTTCTCAACATGTTTTTTGACATAAACAAATTTACAAATATAAATCGAAAAACTTATTTACCCATCTAATTAAATAAATTACAAGCCATTATGTAAATACATGTAAACAAAGTCATTAACTATAAATAAAAACATAAATAAAAAAATAAAAAACTAATATAAATCAAGATATTTTATATTACAATAGGGGTCATTTACTTGATTGTGTTTAATGAATTTGTTTATTAAAATCAATTTATAATAGAAATCAACACACACATAAAACTCATTGAATAAAATAAAAGGAAAAAAATACTATGTAAGGTTGCAAATAATAAAAATATTATAAAAAATAAATATTTAATCTATATAAAATAAATAAGAAAAAATTAGAGATAAATTATACTAATCTCCTAAAAGAACACATTCAATATAATTAAAAAATAATTGTTATTTAAAAAAACTAAAAATGCAAAAAAAAAATATAGATAAGAGGTATCAACTAAAACATAAATCAAAAAAATATTTTTAAAATACCTAAAAAAGGTATTTATTTTAAAAAATAAAAAATAAAAAAGAGATAAGGTCTAATATTTTTAGATCTGTAAGTCAAGCCAAATACATGTTTTATCAAGCTCACGTGGGTTCATGGTTTTTTCCCTCAAAAACTTATTTAAAACTAATTTTTTATCCAAAAAAACCTATGAAATATTTTAAGAACCATGTTAAACTAATTTATGGCTTCAAAAATGCAAAAAACCGCCCCAAAAGTTTTTCAAGTTTTTAATTCTTTTCAAAGTACAAAAAAACATATAATTTTAACATCTTTTATTAAATGGAATTATTTAATATAAAAATAGGTTGTTTTGATGATTAAAGCCATCCTAGGTTTGAATGAATGGAGATGGTGAATGTAGGTGGGATCCAGAGTGATTCAGATTCGTCACTTGATCTTGATCTTAACCTGCCCCAGCCACCAGAAGTCGCATGATTTTGTGGTTTTGTATAGAGGTATCTGATTTTGGAAGTCGTTTTATGGCTGCAGTGCTTGTCTAATTTCCTGCGTCCTGCGTACGACAGGGTTGGGGATTAATTTAGTAAAACTAAATTAATTTCCTCTCCTCGTTGTTAAAAACATATTTTTAATAAGACATGAAAATTATAATTTGGATCATAAAATCATAATTTTTTTTTTAAAATATAAAAATGGTTACTTTTCAAAAGTGAATGACAAAAAATCAAGAGAATTCGGTTATTAGTCAAGAATTCAGTTATTAGTAAAATTTTACAAAATCTTTGATCTGCAATCTGCATTATTCTCCTTACAACAAACTCGACTTTCCTATAATTTTTATCAATATACATGGATTTTTTTATTATTTTTTGCCTAAACATGAAAAACATTTACCAGTATACATAGATTTTTTCTCTCTAAAAAAATTCGAATTCACAAGAAATCAAAGTGCACTTGAAATTTTTCCCAATTACACCTAATTGTAAGCCAAAAAATATAATAATAATAAAAAAACAAGAATCTTACTTCTGCAGCAAAAGACCATAATTTGCCCAGTTGCTTGTTTAGCCATTTCACCTGCAAGATGCAACCAGAGTATGAATTAGTAGTGAACCACATCCTAACAACGATGCAGAAGTTGATTTTTTTTCTTGATACATGATATGTTGTCCTTCAGCTTCACAAAAAACCCATCAGTATTTTCAAATAATCTTTGTTGATACATAATTTCTTCAAATCATCTCTATTGAGTGACCCAAGAAGTTTTATATCAACCGCCTACGAACGTAAATTCGAGTTCGCATTTAACTTTTCAAATTCAATGCACCTCATAGTATTTTCAAGCAACTTCTACGGAACAAATAATAAAGAGACAGAAAGGAAAACGACAGGTATCTCAATCAAAATTAACAAACCTTAGCAACTCTTTTGGTGCTTCGGTTCGCATCATGGGTTTCCATTCGGACTCCGGCCATCAACCCGATTCCAAAGATGATCCCCAAAATATCCCTGAAATCAACCCCATTTCCCCCGATTCCAAGCACAACTAAACCTAATCCACCAAAAAAAAAAAAGAAAACACAACGACAAACAAATCGGAAAAGAAAATAAAATCAAACGACGATGCATTACGTCTATAAATTGCTATTGTTATTGTATGGAGAGGCTGAGGAGAGGAGTTTACAGTGGAGAGTTGTTTGTTTTCTCTCTCTTGAAAGTAACGGTTCCTTTCTTTCTTGAGTGGGAGATGCGAGCATTTAATATTACTCCACGAGAAAAAGAAAAACTAATGGAAGAGCGAGGGAGGGCCAGGTATGGCGGAGGAAGGAGAGTGAGATCGTTGCTGTAGATGAGAGGAAGTCGTGAGGCAGTCGTCGGTATCAAAGATTTTCTCTTCAGAGATAAGGAATTTAGGGTAAAACATGGATGAGTGACAATTGGCATGCCGCTGGTGGTCTGGGAGAAAACATATATTGCACTATTGCAGTGCAGTATATCTTTTCGGCTGAAATCGTTAAAACGTTTTTGAAATCGTGTTTTTACACGATTTCATTTGATTTTAATTTCATTCATTTCCAAGTTCAATTTCAATCATTTTTAAGTTTTTAAAACATTTAACACGTTAAGCATGTGTTAATTTATAAAATTATATAATTTTACAAATCAAATCATGATTTTAACAACCTTACTTCTCTTTCTAAAATAAAAATACGACAACATTTGAAATATAAAAAAGATAAAATAACATTTAAAATATAAATTTAATATATTTTGAAATGTTTACGGTTTTTTTATTTTTGATAAAATGAGTTTTCGTATATTCAATGAAAGTGTTCGTGTTAACCTCAAGTTTTTTTATTAATAAATGAAGATTACCATTAGAAAAATAAGACACCACAAGCACATGATAAGAAAAAAAATCATGTATTTTTTATTAGTACAGTATTTAGAAGTGTGGTAGGAGTTATTTTTAAAATATTTTTTATTTAAAAATATATTAAAATAATTTTTTTATTTTATTTTTTAAAAATTATTTTTGACATTAATATATTAAAATAATCTAAAAATACCAAAAAAATTAATTTAATACAAAAAAATAAAATAAAAATTATTTTTTTCAAAAATATTTTTAAAATACAAAAACAAACATTCACATTAATATAAAAATATTTCTTGTGATTCATTTACTTCTGATCTCGAGAGTGTTTTTAAAAATCAATTGCCAGATGATGATGCCTAAGTGGATCCAGTGCGGGTGTGTCCTATTATAATGTGTAGTATTGCAGTCTTTATTTGTGACTCTTGAGTTGTAGAAGAAAAATGTAATTATTGAGTTATATATTGTATCTGCGACTCGTGTTGTATTTTTTATTTGTGACTTGATTACATATACTAAATTTTTAAATAATTTTTCGCATGTGCTACTGTACTAAATTTGTTTTCAATATAATAAAATACATTTAAAGTAGGGATAACTATCACTTTAAAAACAAGGAAACTTATTTTCTTAATTAATAGTCATTTATCCATTTTCAGTTTTCCATACACACCAACATTCTCTAACAAGTTTTAATGGTAAATTAGAAATTTTATTTACATTTCTTATAAATTTTTAATAATTAACCATACGTGATAAATACTAATTATTAATAAATTTTATTTTTAATTAAGCACAAGTAATGTTAAAATGATATAAGAAAAATCTGCATACCAAAACATCTTAATATATCAAAATTTTATATAGTCAGGTTCATAGTTTGAGTCTCATAATTTATATGATTGTTAATTTTAAAACTTATAAAATTAATTAAGATGTATATAAATTATCTAGATATTCATATTAATAATAATAAAAAAATATTTTGTCAATTTTTAGTTACCATTCATTAGACACAGGCTATATATAGCACAAAGTACGTAACATGAACGGGAGAAGTCAAGCAGACAAGAAACACTTGACATTGCATGATTCTTCCATCTTTCTACACTAGGTTTTGAGTCTCGATTTTTTTATTTATAAAATCCTAATTTTAAAATTTAATATAAATATTTGGTTATGTGAACTCTAATTAACGATGGAAAAACTATATATAAAATTTAATTTCTTAGTCATCAAAACTGATGACGGGATGAACAGAAGTTGTCAAATCGCAAAGGCCATGTTATGCATCCTCCCTTTCTTAATCACAAGGAAAAAAAAATTCTGTTATGAAAAAAATGAATATAACTTGGTTTATTATTATTATTTTTTGTTTTTGTTTTTTTTTCTTTCATAACTTCAATTTTAGTTGTCTTAGGTCAAATTAATAACCGATCATGATCAATCTAACATAAAACATGGACGGAGAGGATTAAACTAACCTACATTTGAAACTAAAGGGTTTAACGTGGCCAAATTCAAACAGTAGAACAAGTATAGATTATGCATTTCAAATTTTACCGAATTTGATAATTAATTGAGCATTGGTTTTATTTAAAAATAAATAAATCTTATTGTGTTTTAATGGTAAAATATAAATTTATTTAAAATTTTAATGAATTTTTAGTAATGAATCACATACAATAAGTAAAAATTAGTAATTAAACACAAGTTGCCAAACATTTTAATATGTAAGAGTTTTATGTATTATTTGTTTAGTAGCCATTTATTAGACACATTATGATAACACAAAGTAACGTGAGTGAGAGAAATGAAGCAGACAAGTAACCCTTGACGCTGCGAAAGAGACAACCTGCGACATTTCACATTGCATTATTATAAGAATTACTAAGTCTTGAGTCTTGATTTAAAAACAAAATCCCAATTTTAAAATTGAGTTCATGCTTGGTTGTGGGAACTCTAATCAACATTGAGCTGACTTTACTAATATTATGGTAGCAATTTCTTATACATCTGATCTCATTATGCGCAACCTGATTTGAGCTATAAAAGGGCAGCAGAGCCGATCCTTGCTGCTCAAGCTGTAGTGAAGCAGAAAGAGTCGCGAAACAAAAAGTTGTATTTCAGTTTTGACAAGATGGGTGAGCACTTGATTAACACCATGTTTCTATATTTTTCTGTACAACCCTATGACTAGAGTTGTAATCAGAGATTAGACTCTGTAATTATTAATGCTACTTTTGTTCTTTATTAATTTTTCAGGGAATAGGTGTTCGAGTACATCAGATCATGATCATCAAGGCTTGACAACAATCCTTAGCATTGATGGGGGAGGAGTGAGAGGCATCATTCCTAGCATAGTCCTTGCAGCTCTTGAAGCTAAGCTTCAGGTTATAGAATCGAAAACTTCAGCGTTACCTTCATGTTACTTTTAAAAATATCCATCAGAGAGTCCCTGATTGTTACATCCTAATTGACATTTTTGTTGTATGTATATATACATTTAGAAGTTGGATGTGGAAAACAAGGACGCGAGGATTGCAGATTATTTTGACTTTATTGCTGGGACAAGCACAGGTGGTCTTATGACTGCCATGCTTACTACTCCGAATGCAGAAAAACGACCTTCGTTTGCAGCAAAAGATATTGTCAAGTTTTATCTGGAGAAGAGCCCACTCATATTTCCTCAAACCACCAAACAGTCACTTGAAGACGACCACCTTTTCAATAATGAAGCTGCGATCAACTCTTTATTCTATGAAGCAAAAAAGCACGTCCAGCAATGTTACCAAACGTAGGTCAAATGATTAAAAGGGTCGGGTTTAATTAGTACTGGCATGATTTAAACAATATATATCCTCATAAAAATGCTAGAATAATCTTCTTCTTTTTTTTCAATTCGTAGAACAAAAAATATTGGTTTTTTCATAATAAAATTAATGTCATTCTCTCAAACAGGATGTGTCATGAAATTATAGATCATCTGATAGCTACACTGCGGTATCTTTCAGCGTGCACATGGCTTCCTAACTTCTTGCGTGAGAGACTTGGAAAGACTCTACTGTTTCCAAAGTATGATGGTGTCAAACTACATGAGGTAATTAACGAAGAAATGGGACAGAAACTTCTCAGTGATGCGCTAACTAACGTGATAATCCCCACTTTCGACATCAAGCTTTTTCAGCCAATCATATTCTCCAGCTTAGAGGTCATTGATTCTTCTTCATTATCTATTAAACACATACCAAAATCCAGGAAGGTACTTAGCATATATATATATATATAGTGATCAAATGCAGCTTCTCTTGTAAATAAAATTGCAGGCACAACATGATAAGTCAACGGATGCTCGAATAGCAGACGTTTGCATTGGCACGTCAGCAGCGCCATCTTACTTCCCTCCATATTTTTTTAAAACAACCGTTGATTTCAACTTAGCTGATGGCGGTCTGGCAGCCAACAATCCTGTGAGTTAAGAATTTCTATATAGTTGCTACTCTTTAAGATGAAATTGATTAGCCAGTAGTTAGTTAAGAGTGGGGAAGGTGAGATGCAAGTATGAAGATTACAAAAATGCGGTATAGAATTTTTATTACATTTCAAGATGATGGCTTGAATCTAAAGATCTCTGGAACACTTGGGCTGAATTTTGTGTTGCTAGTCAGAATGCTTCCTTTCAATTAATGTCTTGTCTCCCCTTGTTTTCAATTGTATCAGTCATTGATAGCTGTGTGTGAGGTGATGAAAGAACAAAAGACGGATCGTCGTAAGCCTCTTATTCTTTCACTTGGAACTGGAGCAACAAATCAAAGTGACAGGTATGAGGTTGGACCAGATCCCAGAGAATGGGGCATCTCAAGATGGCTTTGGTATAGCGAGAACAACGGCAGCCCATTGATAGAAATCTTGACAACTGCATCGGATGAGATGATTTCCACGTATATATCCTCATTCTTTCAATATTGTGGTTGGGAAGATAACTATTATCGGCTTCAGGTATCAGCGGCTCGCATTTGGAATGGAATATATAGCAATTTGCCAAAATCATGAGAATTATAGAATTTAGTTAACTTACCATATATATATATATATATATATATATATATATATATATATATATATATATATATATATATTCCCCCCCCCCCCCCGTATGCATGCTATAAATTATTTGAAGTAATCATTTATCTATGTGTAGCTAGCCGTAGAAAATAAGGAGGGGATATTCCAAAGATTTACCTCAGTACCTTTTTAAACTGGAGAGTTTCAATCATAGACTTGGTCATGCAATTGTATTTCATGCTCGAAAGATGTGCTGCAATTTGATAATTAATACAATATTCAGGCTGAGATGAAACTCTCTGACGCCAAGATGGACGATGCAAGCCAATCAAATTTGCAAATTTGAAAAATCTTGTGAAGATCGGTGAAGATCTTGCAGCAAAGAACGATGCCGAACTTGAAGCGTAAGAACTTGATTAAATGATAATTTTTTATAATCTTTATTTTTTCTTCGGACACCCAAATCAATAGGATTGATCATTATGTGGGTCTAATTTTGCAATCTTTGCATTGATTTTGTGCAGCCTTGCGCACAAATTGATTGAGAACCGGAAAGCTCGCAATATGGCAAGCATGGCTGTTTGATGATTTGTCAAGTACACAAATGTTTCTCCTTTGAAGAAACTAAGATATCTAGTCATTTTTATAGCATATGTTTTGATGATTTGTAAAATAATTGGAGGCCTGCAGTAACGTTAGTGCTGGGGTCAACATGATGTCGAGGGCATCGTTGCAACATAAGACATATATTAATGTGTGTTTCTTCTTTTGTGAGTTTGTGTGGAGCGATGAGTTTCGTGTTCGAGTTGTGTCAAAGTTCGAGTTTCATGATTCTTTTAATTAAATCTTTGAGATTTTAAAATTAATCTTGATAAGTCCTTGAGATTTTAAATTCCGATGTCTGTTAGCTTCTAGATAGAAACAAAATAATAGCGTTGAAAAGCACCCGTACAGGCAAGTAGAATACATGCATCTGTAAACTCTAACTCTAATCCCTTTGCATATATATATTATCTTACCTTTCTTTAATCAACTTTTCCTTTTTAAAAAAGAAAAATCTTCTCCAAAACATCGTATATCCTCCCCTCCAAGAAGTTTTGGTTAGAGACGCTTTTTTTATCTATGTTTCAAAAAGGAAATTTTGTTATTCTTCATGACAAAAGATGTTGCGGATCTCCAGAATTGTGCAAGTAGATCATCAATAACCATACAAAAGCTTTTGTTATCAGGACTTTTTTTTAAAAAAATTAATATGGATGTCTGGGCCAGTTTATGCGTACCGCGACCAATCCCACGAGTCTTGAAGTTAACGACCATGTAAGCCTCTAGTGGTCTTGAGGTTTGTGGGACTCGAACTGGTGATCTCTAAGAAGTAAACCTAAAACCTGACCAGTTGAGCTACACCCCTCAGGGTTGTTATCAAGACATTCTTGATTATATGAGAAAAAGGAATTTGAAATCTAAACATTATTAATGTGATTATCTTCTCAAATGATGGAACAATTTAGATGCCAAGAAAGGGAGATGTTTGTGACTTAATTATTTAATTGTAGTAATGATAGCAAAAACTTTTAAGTAACTAGATCTAGAGATCTAGAATAAACATATTTTAAAAGACATGTTCTATTATTCAATGACAATTCAAAATTGTCTTCACATGGCAATTGTAAGAAAGACGATCATGATTTTGGGTCGAAGTACTAATACAAATATCGGACATATATGATGGTGGTTTTAACATTAAATTCTTCTAGATATTTGTAATGCAAACTTGTATTATCAATATTAATTATGAAGTATGTAATATCTATGGAGAGCAGGTTTCTTGTTCCCTTTTGTGATTCTCATTTTTTAAATTGTCCTAACTAGGCTTTCATTCTTCTTCTTTTTTGTTTCTGTTAAAAAATGATTCTCAAGGGCAATTTATTTTAATTTCTTATGGGTAAATATTTTTTTTGGATTTGAGTTTGTATTCTAGGAGAAAGTAGTGGAATAGTTCTAAAATCTCAATCCATTTAGTAAGTAGAGAAATATAAAAAAAAATGAGTACAATCAATCATATAAAAGCATACACGGAATTTACATGGTTCAAGCACCTTGTAATCTTCTACTTTTTATAGTGAATATCTATAAATAGAAAATTACAACATGTCGCACAAAATTGTTCTCTCACCTAAAATCCAAAAGTAACCCAAAACCTTTTTTTGGTCCTCCCTCTAGTCAACAAAGTGTAAAGAATGGAAGCACAGACAAATAAGTCTTACCCTGAAATATGATAATTTTAGACTATTATATGGACTAAGTACATGAGTATTTATTTTGTTGCTTGGACTCATAATTTAAGACAAACTCAACAAATCTCAATATTGTCTTAAATTGAGCAAACTTACAAAATTTGAATTCCTCTTTGATCACCTCCACCAAGCACCTCTCAAGTACTACACAAACCAATTAAGTTTAAGCAATGATTGAACTTCATTGTAGAGATAGATTTTATTAACATATTTGATTGATATCTAGATTGAAGTAATATCTCACATCAATATGTATGGTCTTTTCATGGTACATTTGTTTCTTGACCAAATGAATAGAGCTCTAACTATTACTATACATAACAATCAACTCATGTAACAAATAGCGATTACCAACCAAACCTCCAAGCTATAAATCTTCTTTAACTACCTCTTTCAATGTCATATATTTACCCTCTGTTTTAGACAAGGTAATAGTGGAATGCGGAATTTCTTTTCAACTAATGACACACCCTAAAAGAATTAAAGCATAACTTGTTAGTGACCTCTTGTCCAAATCACAATGTAATTTGAATTTATAAAGTCCTCAACACTACTTCTAGTACTATAATTGTTGTCATCTACCAAACCAATTTACGTAATACATCAAAGATAACAAAGTATCAATTCAATGGCCTACTAATAAAGTTTACCAAGATTTTCCACAAACTTATTGACTAATATGATATGTGAAATGTCTGGATGAGTGTAGACCTTATCTTTATATATAATGCTTCCAACTATATTAGCATATGGAACTCCTGACATGTGCTCCTTCTCCATCTCATTTTTTGGTGATAAAGTTGAAGATAACCTGAAATGGAATACAAGTAGAGTACTCTTTGACTTGTAACTTGCCAAAACTTTCACCTCTGTCGCGGGTGCGCGGCGTCGCGGCGGGTATTCCACTTTTAAATCTAGGAAGTGTGTATGGTATCTATCTGGCAAATGTGGGGAGACAAGAAAATATTGTCTTTTGTTGGTAGAAAATGGAATGGGAGTCGCCACCTAGTCTTTTGGACTAGGAACCCTAACTGGTCTCAGAGATTGGGTACGGGGACTGGTTGCCTAAAGGGAAGGTATTAGCACCCCAAATACGCCCTACCTAAGGTAGGCTGCATTGTTTATTTGTCTGATAAAATTCAAGGTCTCGTTGTGTTTCCTAGTTGTTAATCCGTCTATGGTTCAAGAAAAGTCCTCCTCAATAAGGAGGTCCTTATCTTATCGGGTGAAACCTAACCGTTCTAACGTCTATGTAAAAAAAACCATATTTTTAATATCAGGAATACATTATACGTATAAATTCGTAATCCCAAATACTAAAAGAAGACAAAAAGATTTTTTTAGAATTTTTGAAATATTGGCCTAGTTCTCATGGCTTGAATAAACTGGTTATTAAAGCCAAAATGCATGCTAATACATATATTGTTTTGAAATTTCCTTCTTTGTATGAAAATATGATGTAATAATATTTATATATATATATATTGGAGAGACTAGGCCATATGCATGAAAACAAAACATTTTTTTTTTGTCTTGACGAAAACCGGGTATTTTAATACCGGATTTATATCTTTACAGTATAAAAATACAAACCGATATTGATCAAAATACAGTAATAAACTTACGAGAAAATCACATATTTTTTGAAATAATTTTCGAAGAAATTAATTAATTTTTCTATATATATATCTAGATATAAATAATACAAAACACAATATAATATACATAATATATAATATATAATTGGGCTGGGCCGGACTCAGCCCCAAAATGTGTTGGGCCGATCTCGGCCCAAAATGGATTGGGCCGATCTCGGCCCAACAAAAATCTGGTATTTCTCTTAGGGCCGGACCCGACCCGGAAGGCGGGCTGGGCCAGGATCACTGCCCCGAGCAACAAAACTAACTCGGGCCGGAACAAGTCTGGCCCAAGACAAGAAACCAACGGGGGAATTATTTTTCCCCATCCTGCATGCGAACCAATGTTCCGCATGCGAAGGAAATGCAGTGACGAAAATAAAATGAGGGGGAAGGAAAGTTTACCCGGCGCGGAGGAGGCGGTGTCTTGCCGGCGTGCACCGGTCCCGGGCCGGAAGAAGAAGGAGCGATTCTGCGGAGAGGAGAAGGAAAGCTCTCGACTGGAGCCGTTGGTGTGATCGAGGAAGGAGCCGCTACTCCGGTTCTTCTGGTAGGAGTGGAAGAGAGCTTTTGGGCAAGATGGTTGCTACCTCTGCTGTCGTCGCCGCTGTTGGAGTCACGGTGGCAGAGGAGGAGATTTTTGTAGAGAAGAGAGGGAGAGAAAGAGAGGTACTGTGACCTGTGGTGAGGTTGCTGGGTGATGGATGGGATGTGGTGTTTCGTGGGAAGGACGGTGGCGAGATCAGTGGTGGCGGCTGGAGGCCACGGCGGAGAGAAAAGGAAAGAGAAAGTTGGTTGCAGGAAAACCGGGCAGGAAAAGCTTATTTTGTGCCAATTTTGAGCTCCATCTCCCCCCTTCGAGCATGAAAATTGCTCCTATTTATAGGGCCGGAAAGAGGGTAATCTTGTCTTCAATGGGGAAAATGTCTCGGCCCTTGATTCGACTCGAGTAATCCAAACCGTTGGTTCAAAGTGTGCACCTCGAACTGCCAAATTTGCAGACTGCCCGAGGTGCATGATTTGGGCCAATAAATGGAGCCATTCCAAACCTTTTTGACCCGACCGGACCACTACCCGGGATAAAGGGGTTCCGGGTGGACATGTTGGTGCATGCTTTGTCGGATTTGGGGGCCAAACGAGGCGGAAAACACGCACGGAAGTCGGCCACTCGGGCAGCTCGGTGGGGAAGAAAATGAACAGTACCGGGCGACGCGTCGCCTGGTTCCTGCCCTTTTTTTTAAAAAATGCAAAACGGCGCCGTTTTGATAAAAATAGGGATTTCTTTGCCAATTTTCAATTTAGTCCTCCGACTTTCAGTTTCGTTCAATATTATTCCCTAATTGCCCCTAAAACTTCTGCTTTGATGCAATTTAGTCCCGGCATAATTTCATCTTCGGCCCCAGAGTTACGCGCCTTTTGCAATATGGTCCTTGGTCTCGGATTTATGCAATTTCATCCCTAATTGACCATTAAACTTTCAATTTCTTCAATTTGCCCCCGGATTTTGTTAATTGCAGCCCCTATACTTACGCGCCTTTTCCAATTTGGTCCTTGGTTTCGGATTTCTTCAATTAAGTCCCTAATTGGCCCTTAAACTTCAATATTTATGCAATTAAGCCCTTGATTTAACCAAATCAACTCTCAAAAATTATAATTTGACCCTAGAACTTTAATTTCTTCCAATTAAAGCCTAAATTGACTTAAAACTCAATTTTCCTTGCAATCAAAACCTCTATAAATTCAAATAAACCTTCAATAAAATCCAATTGAGTCCATAAACATCCAATTTTGGCCCTTTTCTCTTCAAATTAAATTTTCTCTTCCAACATGGCTCTCCTTAGTCAAATATATACTGTAAAATTTCACTCCTTGCATTTCTGAAACTCCTTAATCAATTTTTTTTTATTCTTTCTGAGCGTTCCCACCTCTTATTATTTTTCTAATTTCTTCCGGCTATATATTTTTATTTTTGTGGGGGGACCCAAAAATGGGTTACAACAACCTCTATGTAACTTCATACCCAAAATCTTCTTGGTTGCATCCAAATCTTTCATTTCAAAATCATTACTCAATCAATCCTTAAAATTGTTGATCCAACACATGTTCTTGGGGGTACTCAATATATCATCAATTTATATAAATAAATACACAAATGAATCATCTGAAATCTTTTTAAAATACAAACAATTATTATAAATTATGAAGCATACATAATAAATACATATTATTAATAAATTTCAATTTTAATTAAACACCATTTTTTTTAACAGAAGGATATATAAATAATATATATTCAATTTTTAGTGACCATTTATAAATCATAGATTATGGCAGCACAAGTTCAGTAATATGAACGGGAGAAGTGAAGTAGACAAGCATCCACAAATGGATAAAAACTCAAGCCGACAACCTGCACCATTTCACATTGCAGTATTCTTCAATCATTGTAAGAGTTACTAAGTGGACATTTCACATTGCATTATTCTTCCATTATTGAATCTCGATTTTTTTAAAAATAATCCTAATTATTAAATTTAATTTAATGTTTGGTTGAGGGAACTCTAATGGGTAATATAAAAACCATATATAAATAGAAAATTCGTACATAAATAGAATAAGACTTAATTTAATTCTTATACTTTTTAATATAGATCTCTTTAATTAATAAATTTTATTCAATTCTAAAAACATAATTTACTCTAATTCCTTCTTTTCTTTTTAATTGTTACTTATTATTAAATTATATAAATAATTTATTGTTTATTTGAGCAATTGATGTTTCTATATACATTTGATGAAATTAAAAATCAAACTTTTAATTAATACAATTATATTTTTATAAAGTATTTTAAAAAATTGAAAAAATTATATGTGTGTGATAAAGAAATATTAAAAAACTAATAAATTAAAATAAAATAAAATATATGGTTTAGAATCAAGCCCAATCCCTACTAGGATTGGAATTGTCAAAGAACCATTTCAACCCAATAGCTTAAGCTGTTAGGTGAGGCCCCAAGATATGATTTATATTATTCTCTAACACACCCCCTCAAGTGAAAGCCCTTTGAGCTTGAAACTTGCACAGGTCCACATTACCTTATGCTTAATTTTTATCAAATAAATGGGGATGGTGAGATTCGAACTCGTGACCGGTTGGTCATCAAGACTCTGATACCATGTCAAAGAACCATTTCAATCCAATAGCTTAAGCTGTTAGGTGAGACCCCAAGATATGATTTATATTATTCTCTAACAGGAATCAAGCCTAGAACCCTTGGCTGAAATATTAGTTTTTGAAACAATATAAACATAAATTTAACATTTAAATCACTTTTAAACAACTTATCAATACATAAATTCAATTTTAAACTTTTTAGATCTATAATTTCAAATCCATATATCTCTCAAATCCGACGAGAAAATTGTTCAAATTCTGTGTGTATAAACTCTTTGCGATGAGAACTTTCATTTGATGGTGATTTTATTCAGTAATTTAGCTGGATTCCATTTAGTCGACATTTCTCTTTCTTCTCCCTTTTCTCTTTCCTTCTCTTGTTTATATTTCTTATATATATTTTTTTTTAAGAATTTTGCTTTTATATTTTCTAGTTTTCAGATGTAATAGTGTAAATAGAGTTAATTAAATTCAATAGTCCAGATATGAATATAAAGATAAAAATTGAAAATATAAAATGTTTAAAGAAATATTTGTGAAAAACATTAAATTGAATATCGTTGTTTCTACCTTTTTGTCTCTCCTTTTTAAAGGAATACTCAGAAGATATTGTAGTTTTGTTCTTACCTGTTCATTTTGCTATCAACTTCAACGAACATTTCTAAGAACAAGGATCGAGAATTTCTTCCAAATTTTTATTTTAGATTATTACCTGGCAGTCTATTTTTCTGACAATTATTTTGAAATCCATTTGTTACTCAAAATGTATTATATCTGAAGGGCAGAAGAAGAAAGATGATGAAAATGGTTAGACAAATGATCCATTTTGGGATTATGTTAAGAAGTTAGATGATGGGATCTTATAAAATTCAAAATCTCAAAAGATAAATTGCAAGTGAAAAAGAAAATTAATAAACATGTTTTACATAAAACAAATATAGAAATATAAATGAATATAAAATATGAAGAATGAGTTGCTTATTATAACAGTATTTGGTTAATTTCTTGAAATAAAAAAATAATAATTATAATAAAAAAATGAGATAAAATAAAAAAAATATTGACATGTGTTTAATGATAATGAACAAGACAAAATAAACTCAAGAAAATTTTATTTTATTTTTTATATATATTATCATTAAACTTATAATATTTAAAACAATAAATAGATATTTTTTTTATTATAGTTTATAAAAAGTGTTATTTTATTACATTAAATTAAAATAATAATTTCTATCCTTGTTAAAATCATGTTGAAAAAACATTTGTAATTTATTGCTAGGAACATATAAGTTATTTTAAAAGATAAATTGCAAGTGAAAAACACCACAATCAAGAATTGTTTTTTAAAAATTATGTATAAGAAATAAATTTGTCAAAACTCTATAAAAGATAAATAAATCTGTAAAATTTAAATACTGAAAACCCGAAACATGTGATACAAAACATTGTTTTATGCTATCAATTACGCTTTAAATTACATAAAGTTAGAAAATTTAACTTACCAAGAAATGTTATAAATTGGATTACCAACTTTCTCGATAATCTAGATTTTAAACTTTAAATGGTTTTTGCAATTTAAAATACTTTAATAAATCATTGTAATTTATCAAAAAACATTAGATGGGGGCAATTGCCTGCCTTTTCACAATATATATCTTTATTTATGCTTAATTGATGTTGAAAAAAAAGAAAAGAAAAATAAATCATATTTGACTGGATGTGAAATTTATTAACCCACCATAGTAAGGAAATTAATCATAATAATAATATTAAGTAAAAATAGAAATTAGAAAAGTCATGTTGCAAGCCAAGTAAATTTTTTTTTAATAAATTTGACTTAGTAGTTTGATTTTAATTAATTAATTAATTTAATATTTGTTTTGTTTGACTATGATTGTAGCTAGGTTTAATTTTGCTAGTAAGTTCTCCGACTCTCCCGAGTATTATTTTTGTACTTTTCTATTCTAAACCATGTTTTTAATGGTTATAATAATTAATTAATAAATATCTCATATTTCAAAAAAAATAAAAATGAGAAGAGGAATCTAGCTTGAGGTCTCATGTTTCAGTTTCATTACTATCCTTTTAAAGATATGTTAAATATACATTTAATTGGCCTTTGTGGGCTCTTAAATTAAACTTCAAGGCTTTTTGGTCCAACATGCATCAAGGCTTCCTTCCATCTTTTAGCCCGTTCTTGTGAAGGGCGATAATGAAAATAGTCAAAACATAAAGGGGTACAATTGAACAAATAAAAAAGTTCCTTGTAAAACCCTAAACCCCCAACACCTCCGCCTATATAAACCACAGCTAAAATCCTTCTCCTCCATCTCTTCACCAAGCCCCTGCAACTCCAATCTCACGTGTCAAGGTGCGCGCATTTTCATTCTCTATTTTATTAATTTTGAACTAACTGATGTAAATCTTGCGTGTTTTGAGTGTTGAAGAGCACATATCGAAGGCTTGCAGGTGGTTTATTTCAAAAAATCTGTGAGCTCAAAGCTTGTGCAATATCATAAATCACCCATTAAAAAAACCCTTTTGACAATATACCTGTTTGCTTGAGGATTTTTTGTGGGGTGATGCACATTTTTTGATTCATTTGCTATTATTTTTGAAGGTTATGTTTTTGTATGGATTTGGGTCTTCGTTTTTATAAGAAATGAATGTTTCTGGATCTGGGTTTTTGCCTGTCTTTATGTTTGATGGCTTTATCTCTTTGGAATTTTATTTTTTTTGGGTTTTGTAAAGCCAATTTGCAGAGCAAGGGTGTCGAAAATGGCACAACTTGCATTGAAGGTTGGCAATACTAATAGCAATTCTCCGTGCCTATCAAATCTTGATTTCATTTTGATTATGGCCTCGAACAAGTTGCTACATTAGTTATTCTTTTCTTTGTTCTTTTTTATTCTGTTTTGATGTTATAGTTGGTGTGGGAATCTAGTGTATGAAAATAGGCATTTAGGAATTGTTGCTAGTTTAGGTACTGAAATTCCTTTGTTCTTTTGATGTTTAACAGGGTTTGAATTGTGTGATTGAAGATGTCGAATCCGAAGGTTTTCTTTGACATTCTAATTGGCAAGATGAAAGCAGGTAGGATTGTGATGGAACTATTTGCTGATGCTACTCCGAAAACTGCTGAAAATTTCCGTGCTCTATGCACCGGGGAGAAAGGGATTGGAAATGCTGGGAAACCATTACACTATAAGGGTTCGACTTTCCATCGCATAATCCCAAACTTCATGTGTCAAGGTGGGGATTTTACTAGGGGTAATGGAACTGGAGGAGAATCAATCTATGGCGCAAAAGTTTGCAGATGAGAACTTTAAGCTGAAGCATACAGGACCTGGTGTTTTATCAATGGCAAATTCTGGACCGAACACTAATGGTTCCCAATTCTTCATTTGCACTGAGAAGACCTCATGGCTTGATGGGAAACATGTTGTTTTTGGGAAAGTTGTAGATGGCTATGGCGTTGTTCAGGAAATGGAGAAGGTAGGGTCCAATAGTGGGACGACAAAGGAAACTGTTATTGTTGAAGATTGTGGTCAAATAATAGAGAACTGAAGTGCATGATCAAGATAATGTCTTAGATGTATTTCACGTAATTAAGTGTTGCAAGCATTATCTTTTGCAACCAAGTAGTTTTTCATTTGAACTTGTAAAGCAATGCTCATCTTGTCATTTGCAACCTTAATCCCTGTTGTGTATATAAGAGCTCCGTTGCTGGGAAATATTAAATTCTTGCTTAAACAATTTTGACACAAAAACAGAAGGGATACAAAAATTAAACTTATTTGAATAAAACGTCGCAATCAAATATTAGGGATTGCAAATGCTAATCAACCAAATATCTTGTTATCCAAAAACCTGGATATACTTGTAAATAACTCGCAAGAAAACCACACTAATTTTGTTGATGGCAAAATCACAAAGATGGCTGAATCAAGAAGATACTGTCGTCTTTCTGCCTCTATAATTTCTTCAGCCTAGGTGTGTATATATATAAATGATCAAAGCTAGGTTACACAAGTTCATATCCAACTAAGAAACAAGTGCCAAGCCGAAGTTCAGATCTTATTCTATTTCTTGGATGAGAGGCAATGTATTGTAACTCTATTTACTTGATTAAATCAACCAATCAATTCAAGCCACCTCATTATTCAATTTAAGCCATAAATTCCACCAGTGTCTGGATACCATGGTTTGGAATTTGCAGGCAATGTTTGTTTTGTTGCCGATTAATGTTCTATGACCTGTTTTAGTGTCTGCCAAGTTGTTTATAGGTTCATGGCAATATGCATACTGCATAGAATAGATTCTGCGCAAGCTGCGTTGAACTGGATGACTGTTTTGAAGAAGTTTTAGGTTCATTTCCTCTTTAAGTTTTGCTAAGAGCAGTTGCAACCACCCAAAACACCCTAAATAAGATGAAACCAGTCTAATTATATTTGGTTAAGTTTAGAGCTATCCATAGGTTCTTCATTTACTTGAACAATCCAAAAATTCATTACGAGCTTCTTCTTGTAGATTACTAATGGCGAGAATCTGCTAATTGTTGCACAAAATGGAAGCTCGGAGGCTTTAATTTTATTTCTTCTTACTTTTTTCTTGGTGTCTTGGCGAAGCAGAGAATCTACATGTCGCACTTTTTTGAATGCTGCTGCTTTGTTTCTTCCTTTTCTCTTTTCTTGGTACAGTAGAGAATCCACTGGTCAAACTTGAGACATAACTGCTCAAATCCTACCCCTCTATCACAATTCAAGAGCAGCTTTCGTTCCTTATGATATTCTTTGATATGGGTTATTATACTCCATACAGAGTACACTACTCTATCTCTCGGAAGTCTGGCTTGATGTGTCAGTGTACTCTGTGAAGTTTTCTTTGCTTGCATATCCTCTAGTTATGGAGTTGTCCCCAATCATCTATTGTTCATATTAGCAGTTTAGCATAGAAGTTTTATCCTCACACAAAGACAGAGCGAGCTTCTTTGCATGCATCACTAGTATTTACCATCTCATTCTTCAACGACATAGAAACTCAAATACCTATTTTCAGATGTTGCTGCTTTATTTATGTATTACAATAGAGAGTGTACAACTCAAATAACCTTAGGATCACTGCCCAGATCCCCAACCTAGCTCAAACAGCTCGAGCCAAATGCCATCTCTTGGTGGACAGATTTATTTTACTACAAATTATTTCTTATATAACATATATAGCTTATTTTCTTATTCTTCTATATATACTATTACGTACTACAGCTGATGAAGAAGCAACCTGGCCTGAAGAGTCAATCTCTGAAGTTGAAGTTGCTTGCAAATCCTTCGAGATAGCTGGGTATAGAGAAGCCATATATATGATCGCTGACTTTATTCTGATATTAGCCTAGAATTACAGGGCTTTTTTTATTTCCTCTTTTTTTTTTTTTTTTTTTTTCGAAGTTGAAAACAAATGGAACTAATAACGGGTGTCTGGTGTCAGCAACATCCTATGTACTCGACAAAATATCATCCAGAAAAACTTGATCGGCTAGCATGTCTTATGGCGGACAATCTTTCGGCAAGCCTGCAGAACAACAGTGCATAAATAGCTATAAATTACACTAATTAATTAAGAACTAGTGATCAGAAGAGCAACTGCAAAGCCAAGAAGCACGTATCTTGTCCTTACTTAATGAGCTTTTCTTTATTAGCTTCCACTAGCTCTTTACCAATCTTCTCGAGATTGTCAAGGTTTTCTTTGCTCGAGTTGTCCATCGAGGCTTGGGCATATGTCAAGTTATCAACCTGGTTAACATTCAAGGAAAATGTATGATCATTTAGTTTTCATTAGACAATGTCAATCATTCAAGCATTGTAACTTCATTGATCATGAATTTGGCAGCATCGAAAACACATGAACAATTGTAGCCCACTACCTGTGGAGCTTCATACGGAAAGGAAGGTGGGTTGTAAATACCTGAATGCGGATATAGTTGTCTTCTAAACCAGAGAACTGAAAGAAACTGGATGTATATATTTCAACCATCTCATTCGATCCTGCCATCAAGACATCAGTCAATGGGCGAGATTGTTCAGGTCCAAAAAACCACTTGACGAGTCCCCATGCGGTGTCAGGGCTTCCAACCTCGAGCTTGTTAGTTCCTTTTGACGATCCAGTTCCAAGGGAAAGAACAAGAAGTTTACGAGCGTTGATTTTCTTTTCTTTCATCGCCTCACATATAGCCAGAAAGGTCTGATAAAAACATTGTCAAAAGCAATTGACTATCTCTTTCAAATCCATTGAAGATAGATAATATACATTGAACAAGGTTACATAAACTGTGACTTACAGGATTGTTAACTGCAACGCCCCCATCAACCAGGTTGTATTCCCTGGAAGTTTTAAGAGTACGAGGAGGGTGACGATCAAATATACTCGTGCCATGACAAACCTGTTTGAGTTCGGTGGTAGTTGAAAAATAGCGAGGAGGAAGGAAAGTTGGTGCTGCAGTCGACCCAAGACATACTTCTGATAGCTGAACATCCATCGACTTCTCCTGCTTTGCCTGCATTTTTTCATCAGAAAGGATGATGGCATGACATTATATATCCAGTTGCCTTTTGATTTTGACAAAAAATTTAAAACACATCAAGCCATTATTTATTACTGTTACATTTTTCAAAGTATATATGGACAAATGATTAGCAGACAAGGCGATGTTGCCAGTTTAGGAATAGTGGGAGAATTGACATGCACATATAGTTGACATGACAAATCCATCATGGCTTGAACTTTAATTTAAATTAATTTTAATATTGAGTTAGTTAAATTAAAATGTTCTAATTGATTAATTTATAATTAAGTTGACGTGCTTAGCATAGTGAATTTAAAAAAATATTTTTTTAAAGATCAAAATTAAAATAAAATCATTTTGGACACACAATGACAAGCAAATTAACCCAATGACCTCATATAACCTACAAAATGGTATCATGAAATTACCAATTAGCGGTGTATTTTCTACAAAACGAGGATATTATACGTTTTTTTTTTTTTTTTTGAAATTACGTGTGAACAATTTACTCAGAATTCCTCTGTTATTCAGTAGCATCGCCACTGCTTGCTCTTGACGAATAATTTTCCTATATTTTACCACAGAATCAAGAAGAATAACCTTTGATGTGCAGAAAACTGTTGGCTGTAGAAGCTTGATATCAAAAGAAGGAATTATCACATTAGTCAGACTCTCAGAGAGCATTGTCTCTTTCAATAATTTCTGGATTATGTCACGCAGAGGACCGCCATCATACCGGGGATACCACAACGTTAAGATAAGAGACCGGATGGACCGGATGATATCTGGAAAGCTAGACCTCATCAATTTGTCACCTGAGCTCTTGCCATTATACCTGTTAACATGAGCTAATAAGTAAGTGTCAGTTTTTCCATCTGGAAATCAAATTAACAAACAAGTACTAACGTTTCGACGAACTGAAGAATTTGCTCCGACTCCTCAAGGTTAAACTTGGCAATGTGTTTTGCAGCATTTGGGATTTGGTTACTTTCTTTTAGCGTGGTAACCAATTCTCCCAGAAGAGTTCCAACGTCAGGCTCGGTTTTCTGAGGAAATATAACAGCAGCATTTTTATGATAGAAGTCGTTGATATCTTTTGCAGCAAACAAAGGTCGTTTCTGATCATTTGGTGCAGTAATCATAGCTGCTATAAGCCCTCCTGTGCTAGTCCCAGCAATGTAGTCAAAATAATCTGCAATCCTCACATCTTTGTTTTCAGGATCCAACTCCTACGAAATTAGATAAATAAATTTACGTTGAATTAGTCTCTATATTTAACATTTATGATTTTGATGATTGCAGTGCTTTGTTGATCTACGACGAGAATAAGGCTAGCAACCAACCAACCTGGAGCTTTGATTCGAGAAAGGCAAGGACTGTGCCAGGAATGATGCCTCTCACTCCCCCACCATCAATACTAAGAATGGTGATAAGTTCTTCATCCGATCCATTCACAAACATTGTATTGCCTACAATTTTTTGAAGTAAAATAAGAACACGTACAACAATAGCAACAAGATTAATACTTGTTAATGTCAATATTGCAGAAGTTATAGGATTTCTCAAACAAAAGATTTTGGTTAGGAAACTTTGAAATGCTGGAGAATGCATGAATGCAAATTACACAAGTGCTCACTGCGGGTTGCCATCTAGAACTGAAACTTGAGCTTGTTAGGAAGTGTACGTAGCTGCCTCTTTACCACTTGAAGAGAAAGCACCAGCTCTTCTCCATCTTATATAGAAAAACTAAGGCTTGTTTGTCAATGTGAAAAGCAGGAAATATTTACTCAAAAGGCGGAAGAATTCATATCGGAGGAGGAGGGGACCAAAGCAAGTAGTTGATACCAGTGGTTTGTACTCATCTGGTATTGTCTTTCCTCCCACGAGTTCGATCAATCTTTTCATTTGTAACCCTAGGAAGATAAGTAGGTCATGAAAAACAAAATATTTATAAAACCAAATCCAAAGATCGATTTAGCCTAAGACTCAGATCGCAGATTAATGATCAAGCTTTGAGTTTTTTTTTTTTTTATATATCAAAACGATGTATTTTGATTCTTTTTTTAGTGACTTGACCTGAGCAGATCTCATGTCGGCTGATTATCAAATTGAGCAGGCCAGTCTTCTAACTAAACTCCGTGTAAGAGTGAGGATGTGAGTGGACCGCTGGAAGATTTATGGACATATGACAAATTAATAAATCCCAGCCCCATGAGATTGTTGACTTCTTGTCCACTCTTAGAGAATGGACCAGCTCTTCTCCGTCCTATATAGCAAAAGTAAGGGTGATTTATAAATGTGAACAGAAGGAAATATTACTCAGGCGGCAAAATTAGGTAGTTCAATGCAATTCTCGTGTAAGAATGGGGATGAGAGAGGACCACAACAACATTTAAGGACATTTTACAAATTAATAAGTACCAACTATATGTTATTTTTGGCTACTTTGTTTACAGTTTTAGCAATAAACTTTTTATGCATTTATATGAAGCCGGAAATATTGTTGTTGATAATTGAAGTTATGTTTTTGGCTTAGCTTCAAGAATGCTTGTTTCCGTAACCATTCTTTTGCTAAAATTTCAAGAAGATAGCTCTAGCATAAACCTATCTTCCATGGAAGCTCCCTTGAATGTTGTAGTAAGCTAATTTAGGAGGTTAAGAATAGCAGCCATTAACTACTAACCACGTCCACCAACCGTAGCTGCTAACCGCATTTACACTATCACCAATAATTTTTGTTTACACTTGAAATTTGATTTTTCATACTTTCAATTTGTGTATAAATTATAGACAACAAAATTTATGTTATTACGTGTGGGAAATATAAGAGAGAAACATTAGAGAGAAAGAGAGGGTGTGTTTAAGAGCTTAACAATATATGTAAACTTCTTGTTTATGAAATAAAACATTGTGTTTTATCCCCCCTAAGTATTTCAAATCCACTACCAATGGTCTTTCCCATCAACAATTGGTATCAAAGTCGTTATTAAAAAACATAGGAGTTTTTGAGATACACCTAAATTTTTTAAGTTGTGAAACACACATTTTGATCATTCCACAGTGCAGGGTTCATCACTAAAAACTCAACGATGCAAAAATCAGCCTCATCGAAGCTAACGCTGTCCCACATGCACCTCCAGAAGATCTGCCAATATCGCCCACACGCCCAGAGGAAGAAGATGACTAAGCCACACATGCACCATAATTAAGCAGAGTCGAGCCGACTAAGTGAAGCTATAAGCCGAGTCACCAAGTTGTTTAGCCAAGCCAAGCCATTAAGCCACACTGAAAGAATATACCTGGAATATCCCCGATTCAACCCCAGCAAATTGACCGACATCCAGAATTATGTTTTTGACTGGTTCAACCCATTTCTGACCCATTTTCAACCAAGTCGATCAATTCCCTACTATTTTGACCATTCTAGATTCATCCGCGGCATCTGTGTTTTTCAAAATTCAACTTCCAAAAGGTGATATAGTCATTCAAATAATAAAATGACTATAGAAAATGCATCAACACTCATCCCGAAGCTAACCAAATACAATTATAATAATTAGTGTATCAGATTGAAGGCATTTCTTGGCTTATAAGAATGTATTGAGATTGTAGAATCACTACAAGATTTAACAGTTTTACCAACAAAATTTTTCCGTCGGTATAAGACACATATTCCATCGGTAATTATATTACCGACGGAATCAAAGACGAAATGATCCGTCGGTGAATCGTTCGTCGGTAATGTTTTGTCCATCGGTAAATCCGTTGGTAATAGAATTACCGACGGATTTATCGAGCTGTTTACGTCGGTAATAATTTTTTTATTACCGACGGAATTACCGACGGAAATTCCGTCGGTAATTATTGAAAAACATTTTAAAAAAAATTCATTTTATAAAATTATAAAATAATTAAATTAACATAAATTAACACCGTATAATATATACTCAAAATGCTTGGAAAAAAGAATAAGAAAATCAATTCAAACAAATTTGCAACAAATAAATAAATAAAATAAAAAAATAAATTCAACTAAAAACTTAATTCATATGAAAAAAATGAAGTTGCAATTGCTAAAAATTTAAAAATCCTATAAATAAATCTACTAAAAATTGATCTCATATGAAAAAAAAAATCTCACAACAACATTTATACAATTATTAAGAACAAAAACAATTAAAAATAAAATAAAAAGCAAATATAGTGAAAAAAATCATGAAAAAGGAAGAAAAAAGAAAAATCTTACCTTAATGTAGTTGCAAGTGAAGCTAAGGAGAGAAAAAAATTTTCATTAAGCATATTAATTAAAAAAAGAAACTAAGAGGATAAAAGAAGAAAGAAGAAGAAGACATACCCAAGCATGGAGGAAAAGAGAAGGAGATGAGGAGAGAAAAGAAGAGAAAGAAATAGATAAGAAATGATGTTTTTTACATAAAGTGAAGAAGAAGAAGAAGACATACCTTAATGATGTTTTTTACATATAGTGAAGAAGAAGAAGAAGAAGAAGAAGAAGTAGAAGAACAAGAAGAAGTAGAAGAACAAGAAGAAGAAGAAGAAGAAACGGCTCTGTCTCTTGTGAAATAAGGGCATTCAGGCTTTTATTGGGACGATTTACCGACGGATAATTAAATATTAATATTTTTTAATTATTCCATCGGTAATTCCATCGGTAATATTTAATTTAAATTTTTCATTTCGTAATTTTTTTTCAGAAACCGCCAAAAAATTACCGACGATTTTTCAATCCGTCGGTGATTCCGTCTCGTAATATTTAAATGAAAATTTTAAATTAATTGAATTTTTTTAGAAAACCGCCAAATAACACCGACGACTTTTCAATCCGTCGGTGATTTACTCTGGAAAATACCGACGGAATTTTCCGTCGGTGATTCCCTTTATAATTAACATGATGAACAGTGTTCACAATTTACCAACAAATTTACCGACGGAATTACCGACGAAAAAAATTCCGTCGGTAAATTTGTTGGTAAAAATGACACGTCATCATTTTTTTTTTGCTTTGTTTTAATTTTTTTTTCCCACGGTAATTCCTCGGTATATACCGAGGGAATTTTCCATCGGTAAAATCCCTCGGAAATTTACCGACGGAAATATTCCCTCAGTATTTCCGTTTGTATTTATCAATTTTCTGGTAGTGAATATGATTATGATAAACCAGATTCTAAAAAAGTAGAAGATTCTCTACAAGAGGCACAAAAACAGGTCCTCAAAGCCAATAAAAAGAAAGATAACAAAGCAAAGACCATTATTTATCTAGGTCTTGATGTAACCACATTTGAGATCATTTTTTCCATAGAAACATCAAAAGAAATATAGGAGGCTCTCCAATAGAAATACAAAGGTGCTAACAAAATCAAGAAGATTTGTCTCCAATCTTTACAAGGTGAATTTGAATAATTGCAAATGAAGTTTTCGGAATCTATTTCTAATTATCACACAAGAATTATGGTGATAGTCAATCATATAAGAAGAACTAAAGAAACCCTCACAGTTGCTCGGATTACTAAGAACATTTTGAGATCCCTAAATTCAAAATTTGATTTTGTTGTTGTAGCTATTGAAGAGTCCAAAGAAGTGGACAAGTTGACGGTGGATGAGCTTATAGGTTCTTTACAAGCTCATGAATAAAAAATTATGAAAAGAAACAGAGATAAGACAATTGAGCATGCCTTGCAATCAAAACTGTCCTTTAAAGAAGATAGATATAAGCAAGTGGAGACTTTAACAAGTGGATATACCACCATAAGAGGACCAACTGTATTATTTGTTTAACAAGAACTAGGCGAGAATCAAGAGAATATGTGGTATCTAGATTCTGAAGCCAACAATCATATGTATGGACAATAGGATCTATTTGGTGATCTACATGAGACCATAGAAGGACAAGTCACCTTTAAAGATACCTTAAAAGTTCCAAGTAAAAGGTAAAGGCAACATCCCAATCGGAGTTGAAGAATGACGATCATAGCTACATCACATATGTTTACTATATTTTAGCCATAAAGCACAACATGCGAGTGTAGGTCAACTTCTAGAGAAAGGTTATACTCTTTTCATGAAAAATTATCATCTAATAGTCAAGGACTATAATGGGAGATTAATTGATTTAAGAAAATGATGTTTTCTCTAAACATATAATATGACGCAATAAAGTGTTTGAGTGTTATCACCAACAATGAAGAGTGGATCTGACACATAAAGCTTGGGCATCTGAATTTTACAAGTTTGAAGATGCTAACAAGCAAGAAGATGGTCAAAGGTATGCCCCACATTGATCATCCAGATAAAGTATGTGAGAGTGGTGTCTTCAACAAGCATCACAAAGCTAGTTTTGCCAAAAAGGTCAACTGGAAAGCAAATAAGCCACTGGAGTTAATACACATCGATGTGTGTGGTCCTATAAAGCCAATGTCAACTTGACATAATAGGTACTTCCTTACTTTTATTGATGATTATAGCAGAAGGACATGGGTATACTTTCTAAAGAGGAAGTCAGAAGTGTTAAATTATTTTAAAGATTTTAAAGTAATTGTTGAGAAGCAAAGTGGCTATAACATCATAACCGTGAGATTTTATCAAGGTAGAGAATATACATCAAATGACTTTGAAGCCTTTTGTACACAACAAAGCATCAGGCATTAAACAATACTAACCTATATAACACAATTGAATGGTGTAACTGAGAGAAAGAATCATATTATTCTTGATATGGCAAGAAGTCTACTCAAAGCAAAATAGTTGCCCAAACAATACTAGGCTGAAGCTGTATCATGTGCAGTGTACCTACCGAATCGGCTTCCAACCGACAGTTTAAGAATAATTAGGAGGCTTAACCTATTAGTTAGCCAACCCTTTTCTCTTTATATATGTAGGGCAATATACAATAGTAAAGGTAGAGATTACAACACTAGAGTAGGCTTATAGTATTTCTAATATATGTACATTTTATAATAACCAAAAGTTTGCAAGTTGTCACTCTAGAAAAAACATGGAGTGGTTATAAACCAAGTGTTACTCATCTTTAAGTCTTTAGTTATGTGGCCTATGCAAAGATCCTAGATGCAAAAAGGACAAAACTTGATGATAAAAATGAGAAATGCATCTTTGTTTGATATGGTGATAAAAGGATAGGAAATAAGGCTTGTCTAATCTCATTATAAAAAGGTGATTATGAGTAAAGATGTTATATCCCAAGAAGTACTGAAAGTACTTATAGAAAGTCCAATATTACTAGCAGATGAGCCACAAACTCTGGCACACAGATTACCTGTATTCAATAGGAGAAACACACTAGGATTATCATCAACATCACCATTAACATCCTCATCAGAAGAACCAAGAAGGATGAGAAATCTAGAAGATTTATATAATGCCACTCAAGTAATGGAAAATACAACTCTATTTTGTTTCTTCGCATATAGTGACCCACTTAGCTTCAATGAAGCTATCATAGAAGAGAAATGAATAGAATCAATGGATGAAGAAATACATGTCATTGAGAAGAATGATACCTGGAAGCTAACTAATTTACCAAAAAAACAATTGGTGTCAAATGGGTCTATAAGATGAAGAAGAATGTAAAAGGTGAACTACAAAGATACAAAGTAAGATTAGTGGCAAAAAGCTACAAACAGAGAAAAGGCATTGACTATAAAGAAGTATTTGCTTTTGTAGCCTAACTAGAGACAATCAGACTAATGATCCCACTAGCTGCACAACATAGATGGAAGATTTATCAACTTCAATCGATAAATATCTCTCCCACCAATATTGAATATAAAGATATACATACAGTTTGTGAACAAAACTGACTTCCCTATTCACTAAATGAGGGGTTATTTATACTATAGAAACAACACAAAAACTAACAAATTACATCAGTTAGAGTTTAACTCTACAACAACATTATCACTTGTATAAGTCCTATTTTCCAGGAGGTTAATTAGTATTTGTTTTACACATGGACACTTGCTTATATGCCCCCTCAAGATGGATGGGGTTAATGAATCCAATCTTATCTTTGAGAAGCTAGAACTGCGAGCGGGGTAGGGATTTCGTCAGCGCATCAGCTAACTAATCTTTTGAAGACATATGAGACACTTATAGAGCACCAAATTGAACCCTTTGTTGAATGAAGTGAAAATCAAGAGCAACATGTTTCATTCTTGAGTGAAACACAGGATTCAAACTCAGTTGGGTGGCACCAATATTGTCATAGTAAATGACTGGAGTATGACTAACCGAAAATATAGTTCGGATAGAAAAGAGCAGACCAGTGATCTTGGGCACTGTATCGATTCTTGATCTGTATTCAGCTTAAGTAGACAAGTGTGCCGTGGTGTGTTGCTTTTTGGAGGATTAGGAGACGATATTCCGATCAAGATAGATTACATAGGTGCTGGTAGAGGATAAATCTTCCTTGTTCCCCCCGCATCGCATCGAAAAGGCATGTATTGAACAAGGGGAATAACGATGAAGAAGCAGACAATTGTGGACAGTACTGAGTAAATAGTGAATGAGGCATTTCACCAATTTTTAGTGAACATCGGTGGGCTTGTACATGAATTGTGAGAGTTTGTTTACAGCGAAACAAACATCAAGCGGGTGAGAGATAGGTATGCGAAGGCTTCCTATTATTGCACAATAGATGGTAAGATCAACCAGTGGAACGCCCATGTCCAAGGTCAGTTTACAACCGGGAGAGCGAAGAGTAGGTGTGGATTTTGCATAAGCCATATTAGTTCGACGGAGAAGACCTAAAATGTATCTTTTCTGGGAGAGAAGCATACCACCAACGGAATGAGGCTGGACTTCAATGCCTAGAAAGTATGTCAGAGAACCCAAGTCTTTTAATGAAAACCAAGCTGCTAAACATTTAATGAATTGATTGATAACATGTTCATTATCCCTGGTAATAATGATGTCGTTAATATAAACCAACGAGATAAATGAGATGAGAGTCATGATTGAAGATGGAAAGAGATGTGTCGGTCAGGGAGTTAGAAAAACTTAAAGTAGTAAAAAAAAACTTGCAATTCATGATACCACGCACAAGGCACCTGCTTTAAGCCATAAATAGCTTTTCTAAGCTTGCAGACAAACCCAACTTTGTTCGGATTGTCATCACCCAATTTTGGGTGATTCCCCAAAATTCATTTTTTTCCAAAAAAAAATAAAAATAAAAATACAAAAATCAAAATAAAATAAAGGCTGCAAAAATAGGCGAAAATCAAGCTGCAATTTTCGGAAGAATTTCAAGGCCTAATTGTACCCTATTATGCCCAAAGATAGAAAAATGCAAATTTAAAGGTCAAATTAAATGAGTATTGGACGAGTTTGCATAAAAATTAAGTCTAGTGACATAATTAAATTTTTAATAGGCCAATTTGATTTAATCATGGGCCAAATTGAATTTTAATTATGTTCAAGAATTAATTTGGGTCCAATTGAAGGATTTAATTAAGTGCAATGACTTAATTATACTTTAAGCGGGTCAAATTAATTTTAGGGCTTAATTGGTGAAAAATTAAGTTTGGGAGCTTAATTTGGACTTAATTGAAAAATCAGAATTTTAAGAGACCCAATTTAATTTTTACCAAGTGAATCAATTGAAATCAGGGGGCAAACACAAAACTTGAGGGACCAATTTTGAAACCCGAAAAACTATTTTGCCTATAAATAGCCTACAATTTCAGAGCAAAGGGGGGGCATTTTTGACAACAAAAAAAAAGGAACAAAACTAACCCTAAAAAAAACCTAATCTTCTTCTCTTCCAGGGCAGCCGCCGCCCCCCCTGTTTCTTTGTTGGATTTTCGGTTTTATTTTCTCTTCAGCCGGCCACGACAGATTTTCCTCCTCAGCCCGGTCTTCTCCCCTCTGCCAGCTGCGCACAAGACTCCCCTGCTCAGCTATTCCCCCATCTTCTCACAGCCTCCAGCTCCACCCGACAGAGGCCGGCCGCAGCTCTCCTTTTCCATTCTTCCCCCAGCTGCTAGCCAAGACAAACCTATTTTCTTCATCATCTCCTTCGGTCGGCAGCAGACCCAGCTCACTGCCCCATTCTAGCCGGCGCTCCATCTCCTCCACCAAGAGCAGCGGCAGCAGCACTCAGCAACAAGGCCAACCACCGCCGCCAACAACAGGAGCAAACACCACCGACGCGCCACCAACCTCGAGCGTTTCTCCTCCAACAAGCCGGCAACCCACGAGCCGGCGAACCCGCTCACCGCCTCCCAGCGCCCGTCCTTCTTCCTTCTCTCGGCCGACCCAGCCGTTCCTCGATCCACCACCACGGCCCAAGCAAGCGCGGAACCCGCCGGTCACCCGAACCGAAGGAGAGGGAGACGCAATGCGCAACAAAAGAACAGACCTGCCGATCTGCGGATCTAAAGGAAAAGAGGGAGGCGGATTCAAAAACCCGTGATTGTTTGTGTTTTCTCTTGTTTCGCAGGTCACCGACGAGACGGACGGGAAGAGGAGAAGGAGACGATCTCGATCTACCGGCTTGATGGTCTTCACCGGCGGTGGCGCGTGGATCCACGCGCCGCCGGTGGCGGTGGCGCGTTGGAACACGCGCCACCGCGTTCTCGCACACCATTCCGGCGGCGGCAGGGTTCCCTTACAATTTCTGGAGTTTTGGGGACTGTTTTGTAAATTATGGATTATTTGATGTAATTTTTATTTATTTTTGAATTTTGTAATTTGTTTTGTGGATGTAAAAAAAAGGGGAGAAAAAGAAAAAAAGAAGAAAAAGAAAAAGAAAAAAGAAAACAAAAGAAAAAATATAATAAAAAATGTGTGTTTGTGCTTGTTTTTTTATTATGTTATAAAAAAATAAAAAACAAAAAAATGCATGTTTGTATTTATTTCAGGGATCCTTTTATAACAAGACGGCAAAAGAATAAAGAAGGATTTAATATTTTGATTGGATCACGGTGTAGAAGTACAAACTTGTACGGAAGTTGTATTTCTAAAATCCGATGAAAAAAACAAAATTTTTATAACTTCTTTAACACATCACAGCCACGAAGCAGCTTACCTCAGGTAGGGTGCGTTAGGGGTGCTAATACCTTCCCTAACCACAATCGGTCCCTTACCCGCGAATCTCCGACAAGACCAGGTCAACTTGGGTTTCCTAGTAACCCTCAAGTAAATACTAGGTGGCGACTCCTAACAAAATCAATTCCAATAACAGAGAGCAAAAAACCGCCATTGCCAGGACGGGGACGACGCCGCGCTCGGGGTGTTTTCCGACGTGCGACAGAATGGCGACTCCACTGGGGAGGTATTGTTTCTGACAACATTGGACTAAGCTTTGTGTGTTTAATGTGTTTAAATTTTTGCCATTTTCGTCTTGTTTTATTTTATCCATGCATTTTTAGAATTTTTCATGCATCACCTGTATTTATTTTTGAAAGCACACACAAACCTCTAAGTTAGGAGGGGAGTAGCGGTCGCCCCATGACTTTCGGTCGGGGTTCAGATTTGTGAAAATCCAACTATGAGCTGAGTGTTTACTCGGTAATGACGGTCACATGGTGCCCAACCATTCCTTGTAAACCCCTATACTGCCTTCATGAGAGGTGGTCACTAGACAGCTCATAGACCCTTTTGAGACCAGGTAGAAAACCCACCCTTGTTCACATAATGAATAGAACCTGTCCTTAGGTTGTATGTGCTATCATTTATCTGCATTGGGGCGAACCCTTCTTGAAACATCTTGAATTCAAGACTTGTGGGTGACAGAATGATCGTCACTCCGAAAATTTTCATTGTAGAGTTTGAGCAAGAATCAATATTCTTGTTTCATCATACAAAAGTGACGATCATATGTCACCCCTCGAAGGGCAAGTTCATCATATAGATTGCATGTTCATACATTTTTTCATGCATGCACGAGAATAAAACGTGGGTCCCCTCCGAGGCTACAACACCCAATTTTGAGGAAAAAACATTGGAGATAAAAAACGTGCTCGTCGCAAAGCACTCATTTTCAAAAAGAGTTGAGCCTCGAACAAAAGCTTGACTCGCCTCTAGCTTATTCGAGCAAAAAACTGATTCCTTCCAACCGACCTATCATCTTTGTTCAAACCCCAACAACTCAACCCAAAGAAACCGGGGGCAAACATGATCAAAAGCCTCAACACAATCCGAAGGGGAATTGCACCGCGGAATGGAGCCGGTTCTTATTCCCGCTCAAAAAAAAAAAAAAAAAAAAAAAAGGAAAGCTACTCTGCTTGATCATGCCTCGCAAAAATTTCTTGATTTTTTTCAACGTATTCCAATTTTTGTCGGTAATTTGGCTCAAAATGCCACAAGACTTTCTCTGTCAAATGAGCCTTTCCCCGTAAATAAAATCATGTGTTTTCTTTTTTTGTGCTCATGCAAATAACATACGAGCACACCTTTGTACTTACAAAACCATTGCACCAAGAATTCATTGGTGTTTTCCATTTTTCCCAAAACAACAAGCATGACCCCATGTTTTCACAAGGATTTTTGGGAAATCAAAGTTTTGTACAAAAACAGAAATCATGTTGATGTTTGTCTGAAACAAACAAGTTCTGAAAATTCGGGTGATTCCTTAGAGAGGTAACCATACACCAAGAAAACCCAAAAAAAAAAAAAGAAAAAACACCATGAAGTGACTCTAAAGCCGAGTTTTATTTGCATGAATAATGAGAAATCACTCGCATACTCGCATGAAAGCAAGGCTTACCGATCCTAAATGCATGCATTTGAGATGAAGAAAGGCCATCTTTGATAATCCTCTCACAAGGTCGAAATATATCCTTTGCGGTCCCTTTTTGAGTCCGGTAGTGTTTTTTGGAAATAACCTTGACTAGGATCACACCCTACACTAGGGGGCAAGTGCAAAAAAATCCTCAATGATTGAAAGTGCCCAAATAACTCTTGGAGGGCATAAAAAGTCTTCAACGATGAAAGTGCCCAAATAATACTTGGGGGGCATAAGAGAAAATTCTCAATCAATCGAAGGTGCCCATACAAGGCTGGGGGGCATAAGAAAAATCCAAAGGATCAAAAAACAATTTTGAGCAAAAAAAAAAGCAAATGCAATGATGCTCAAAATCAAATGAAGAAAAAAATGAGAAAGAGCCCAAGCTCAACACTGGGGGCACCGTGGACCATTTTACAAATCAATTCCAAGGTCCAGTAAATGTATGAACAAAAAAGGTCGGAAACAAGCACAAGTGATCCTTAGTCTTGAAATCCCTTAAACACCTTTTGAGCTTGTAAAATATCCTTTTCTTCATAGCCAAGAGCCCAAGCCTACGTTACGTGCCTAATCAAGCCCTTTCGATCAAAGGCAAGCAATTTGGATCGGTAGGCGTGTGCTTTCTCATGCGAAGCAAAATCATTATTCATGCAAATAAAATGAATGCTTTAAAGACGGTTCTCAATAATCCTCAAATTGAAAATTCAAACCTTTTGTGACCAACCGAGATGTCACTTCGTGTTTTTCACATTTTCGTCGAAAGACGGTTCTCAATAACCCTTAAATTGAAATGTCAACCTTTTGTGACCAACCAAATGTCACTTCATATTTTTCATCAAAATCAAAACAAAAGGTTTCCATCATTTCTGAAAACCTCTCCATAGGAATCACTTGAATTTTGTCAGAATGAGTTCTGCTTTGAATCGATGTCAAAATGATTTCTGTGTTTGGAATAGCTTTGAAATTCCAAAAATTCTGCATGAAAACAACTCCTTGTAAATAACCAAACCTTCTTTCACATAGCCTCATCCCCAAACCTGATTTGCATACTTGGGGGCATGATAAAGCTGGAGGGCAATCAAAAACATCTGGTGGAGTCGGCTCCATGATTCCCTTTTCCCTTTCTAGGAAAAATGTCAGGCAAAATTGGCAACCCTTGAGGTAAAGGGGTGGAGGACAAAGAAGTGCGATGGTATTCAGTCCTTCCTAGAGGTCAATATCACAAGAGATGACTCGAGTAAGCAAGAGCGAAAAGAGCCATCAAAGCTTACTATCAGAGACTCAAACTTTTGAGAAAGGAGAACTCCATGAAGAAAAGGGGACCTACATTTCTCAGGTAAGTATACATGCATATTGATCATGATGCATTACTTTCATCTTTGACAGATCAGTGTCTCACCATCATCTCTTGATTGAGCGGGCTGTTAAGCCCTCACCATTTAGATAGTATGCTTTCTAGCCCTATCTGCCTCCATTTTAGTGGGCTTTAGAGCCCTCACATTTTAGATAGTATGCTTTCTAGCCCTGTCTATCCTCCTTTTTAGTGGGCCTTCGAGCCCTCACACCTTAGGTAGTGTGTTTTCTAACCCTAATTCCTTTTTCGAGTGGGCTTTCGAGCCCTCACACCTTAGGTAGTGTGTTTTCCAACCATACCTCCTTGTTAATGTGCCTTCGAGCCATCACACCATAGGTAGCGTGTTTTCCAACCATACCTCCTTTTTAGTGGGCCTTCGAGCCCTCACACCTTAGGTAGTGTGTTTTCCAACCTTACCTCCTTTTTAGTGGGCTTTCGAGCCCTCACATCATAGGTAGCGTGTTTTCCAAACCTACCTCCTTTTTAATGTGCCTTCGAGCCCTCACATCTTAGGTAGTGTGTTTTCCAACCATACCTCCTTTTTAATGGGCATTCGAGCCCTCACATCTTAGGTAGCGTGTTTTCCAACCATACCTCATTTTTAATGTGCCTTCGAGCCATCAACCACCTTAGGTAGTGTGTTTTCCAACCATACCTCCTTTTTAATGTGCCTTCGAGCCATCAACCATCTTAGGTAGTGAGTTTTCTAACCATACCTCCTCTTTTAAGTGCGCCTTAGAGCCATCAACCATCTTAGGTAGTGAGTTTTCTAACCATACCTCCTTTTTAATGTGCCTTCGAGCCATCAACCACCTTAGGTAGTGTGTTTTCCAACCTTACCTCCTTTTTAGTGTGCCTCCAAGCCATCAACCACCTTAGGTAGTGAGTTTTCTAACCATACCTCCTCTTTTTAATGTGCCTTAGAGCCCTTACCTTAGGTAGTGTGTTTTCCGACCATACCTCCTTTTTAATGTGCCTTCGAGCCATCACACCTTAGGTAGTGTGTTTTCCAACCATACCTCCTTTTTAAGTGCGTCTTAGGGCCATCAACCATCTTAGGTAGTGTGTTTTCCAACCTTGCCTCCTTTTTTTGAATGTGTCTTAGAGTCATCAACCACCTTAGGTAGTGTGTTTTCCAACCCTACCTCCTCTTTGAGTGCGCCTTAGAGCCATCAACCACCTTAGGTAGTGCGTTGTCCAACCCTGCCTCTTTTTAAGAGCTCCTTCGAGTCCTAACCTTTTAGGTAGTGTGTCTTTCTAACCCTACCTCCTTTCGAGTGCGCTTTCTAACCCTCAAGAGGATTCATCATTCCTCAACAAGATGAGTCAATCATATCTCATCCTTTTTTCTTCTTTACAACGCTTATTATCTAAAGTCTCTTACGAGACTTTCTACCATAAGCATTGTAAAGAGGGGGGCAACTGTCATCACCCAATTTTGGGTGATTCCCCAAAATTCATTTTTTTCCAAAAAAAATAAAAATAAAAATACAAAAATCAAAATAAAATAAAGGCTGCAAAAATAGGCGAAAATCAAGCTGCAATTTTCGGAAGAATTTCAAGGCCTAATTGTACCCTATTATGCCCAAAGATAGAAAAATGCAAATTCAAAGGTCAAATTAAATGAGTATTGGACGAGTTTGCATAAAAATTAAGTCTAGTGACATAATTAAATTTTTAATAGGCCAATTTGATTTAATCATGGGCCAAATTGAATTTTAATTATGTTCAAGAATTAATTTGGGTCCAATTGAAGGATTTAATTAAGTGCAATGACTTAATTATACTTTAAGCGGGTCAAATTAATTTTAGGGCTTAATTGGTGAAAAATTAAGTTTGGGAGCTTAATTTGGACTTAATTGAAAAATCAGAATTTTAAGAGACCCAATTTAATTTTTACCAAGTGAATCAATTGAAATCAGGGGGCAAACACAAAACTTGAGGGACCGATTTTGAAACCCGAAAAACTATTTTGCCTATAAATAGCCTACAATTTCAGAGCAAAGGGGGGGCATTTTTGACAACAAAAAAAAAGGAACAAAACTAACCCTAAAAAAAACCTAATCTTCTTCTCTTCCAGGGCAGCCGCCGCCCCCCCTGTTTCTTTGTTGGATTTTCGGTTTTATTTTCTCTTCAGCCGGCCACGGCAGATTTTCCTCCTCAGCCCGGTCTTCTCCCTTCGCGCTTGCCGCACAAGACTCCCCGCTCGCCTATTCCCCCATCTTCTCACGGCCTCCAGCTCCACCCGACAGAGGCCGGCCGCAGCTCTCCTTTTCCATTCTTCCCCCAAACTGCTAGCCAAGACAAACCTATTTTCTTCATCATCTCCTTCGGTCGGCAGCAGACCCAGCTCACTGCCCCATTCCAGCCGGCGCTCCATCTCCTCCACCAAGAGCAGCGGCAGCAGCACTCAGCAACAAGGCCAACCACCGCTGCCAACAACAGGAGCAAACACCACCGACGCGCCACCAACCTCGACAGTTTCTCCTCCAACAGCAGCAACCCACAGGCCAGCGAACCCAGCTCACCGCCTCCAGCAGCGCCGTCCTTCTTCCTTCTCTCGGCCGACCAGTAGTTCCTCGATCCACCACCGGCCCGGCCCAAGCAAGCGGGAACCCGCCGGTCACCCGAACGAAGGAGAGGGAGACGCAACGGCAACAAAAGAACAGATCTGCCGATCTGCGGATCTAAAGGAAAAGAGGGAGGCGGATTCAAAAACCCGTGATTGTTTGTGTTTTCTCTTGTTTCGCGGGTCACCGACGAGACGGACAGAAGAGGAGAAGGAGACGATCCCGATCTACCAGCTTGATGGTCTTCACCGGCGGTGGCGCGTGGATCCACGCGCCGCCAGTGGCGGTGGCGCGTTGGAACACGCGCCACCAGCGTTCTCGCACACCATTCCGGCCGCGAGGGTTCCCTTGCAATTTCCGGAGTTTTGGGGACTTTGTTTTGTAAATTATGGATTATTTGATGTAATTTTTATTTATTTTTGAATTTTGTAATTTGTTTTGTGGATGTAAAAAAAAGGGGAGAAAAAGAAAAAAAAGAAGAAAAAGAAAAAGAAAAAAGAAAACAAAAGAAAAAATATAATAAAAAATGTGTGTTTGTGCTTGTTTTTTTATTATGTTATAAAAAAATAAAAAACAAAAAAATGCATGTTTGTATTTATTTCGGGGATCCTTTTATAACAAGACGGCAAAAGAATAAAGAAGGATTTAATATTTTGATTGGATCACGGTGTAGAAGTACAAACTTGTACGGAAGTTGTATTTCTAAAATCCGATGAAAAAAACAAAATTTTTATAACTTCTTTAACACATCACGACCACGAAGCGGCTTACCTCGGGTAGGGTGCGTTAGGGGTGCTAATACCTTCCCTAACCACAATCGGTCCCTTACCCGCGAATCTCGACAAGACCGGTCAACTTGGGTTTCCTAGTAACCCTCAAGTAAATACTAGGTGGCGACTCCTAACAAAATCAATTCCAATAACAGAGAGCAAAAAACCGCCATTGCCAGGACGGGGACGACGCCGCGCGCGGGTGTTTTCCGACGTGCGACACGGATCATGAAACCCTGAAGGTTGGATCATGTAGACATCTTCAGTAAGGGTGCCTTGAAGAAAGGCATTGTTTGTTAATGTCTAGTTAGTGCAGCTTCCATCCATTGCTGACATCAATGTTGAGAACTAGTCGAACTATCGTAGGTTTTACCACGGGACTAACTGTCTCGTAATAGTCCAGGCAAAAGTGCTAATGAAAACCTTTCACCACGAGTATAGCTTTGTAACAACCCACAATCCCATTTGAGTTTCTTTTGATCCTGAAAATCCACTTACAACTAACCAAATTTGAAGAACAAGTAGGTGGGACTAAAGTCCAAGTGCCATTGCATAATAGAGCATTAAACTCCTTAGTCATGACAGAACACCAATTTGGATATTTAGTGGCATGGGAAAGGGTGGTGGGTTCTTGAGGTTTAGTGTTTAGTTTGGTAGTGAACGTGAGTTTTTTAATGGGTTTGTGAATGTTGTTTTTGGATTGTGTGGTCATAGGATGACAGGGGAGTGGTTCTAGTGGGTAGTGTTGCTGCTAGAGTTGGGGTTGACGGTGTAGGGATAAGAGTTGAGGAAAAAGGCAGAGAAGATATGTTCGAAATGTTTTCTAGCTCTAGTGATGTAGGAAGGACCACTGGGAGGGGAGATGTTAGAGGGAAAGTCCTCACATCAGGTGCACTCGCAAAAGAATGTGTAGAAGATGTAGAAATGGATGCTAGAATGGTGATAACTGGTGGAATCCACATGTCAACCGTTGTAGATTCCCATTGAGACTCCTGTTTATGTAAAGAATGATATGGAAAAATATGCTCGATAAAAGAAACATGCCTATACACAATAATTTTGGAGAACTTGGGTTCAAACCATAAATAAGCACTTTGTGACAAAGAATATCCTAGGAAAATGCATGGTTTGGATTGGGGGTCTAACTTATGTGCAGTGTAAGGGCAAAGCCAAGGATAACATAAACATCCAAAACTATGAAGTTTTTCATAATTTGGGGAATGTTGAAAAATAAGTGCATAAGGTGAAAGATTTTGTAACGTAGTAGTAGGCATGTGATTAATAAGATAGACCGCGGTAGCAAAAGTATAAGACAAAAAAAAATGGTAGGGATGCATAAGTTAAAAGCGAGAGGCCTACTTCCACAATATATATATGACGGCGTTCAACAAAGCCATTGTGTTCAGGAGTGTGTGGTGTTGTCAAATGAGATATTCCATGCGTAACAAAGAACTCTGTTAACACAATATATTCACCCCCATTGTCAGAATACAGAGTCATAATTTTTCCATTAAAATAATTTTTCAATATTGCTTTAAAGCGAATGAAAGTTGATTTGACGTCAAATTTTTTCTTTAGTAGATAAAACCATATGTATTTAGTGAAGTGATCCACAAAAATAACATGATACTTAAAGCAATTAACAAATGAAAGAGGTGAGGTCCATACATCAGAAAATATTAATTCAAGAGGTTTTTGAGAAATCAAAGTGGAGACAGAAAATGGTAACTTGTGACTTTTATTACAATGACACGCATTGCAGACAAAGTCTTTGGACACTGAAGACGAATCTAAATTATGCTTAGTCAAAATTGTTTTTAAAACAGAAAAAGATGGATGACCTAATCGAAAATGCCAATTTATTAGAGCGAGTTTGAGGCTCGAAAGAGAATGAGGAGTGACAATGCACGACCAGTCGTACACACCTTCTTTGGTTTTACCCTTTGCGTGAATTTTCCCCATTAACAAGTCCTTCACAAGAAAACACCAGGGTAAGAACTCAATAGAGACATTATTATCAACACAAAATTGATATACAAAAAGTAAATTACGTTTAATATCAGGCACACATAGGATATTGTGAAGATTAAAGGAGTGAGTGGAGGAGTGACGTTTAGTGGAACCCAAGTGTGTAATGTGTAAACCTTTACCGTCCCTTATCATAACATCATCAGTGCCGGTATATGGCAAATGATGAGCCAGGTTTTGGAGGTCTAATGTGATGTGGTGGGATGCCTCACTGTCCAATAGCCATGGGGAACGATTCGGGGGATTAGTCACCGCAAGGTTAGCCTGCGGTTGCCACAGAGTGGGGCTGTAACTTTGGTCGTTGTTGAGAGGAACAAGATGGAATGAGGGATTTTTTTTGCTGTGTGACCTTGAAGGCCACAGATTTGGCAATAACTCAGGTATTGCCTTGGTGGAGGTCGGTTGCTATTGGTTATGTTGTGGGAGGCCACAAACTGATTTTGTCTTGGGTAGCAGCGCTGTTGGTCGACAGAGTAGAGCCAATTTCCTCCCGAGTTTTTAGGAGTGGAGTGACCAACATTGGTGAAGGGATACCGGCCACTGGTGTGATTGGTGGGATGCGTAGTAGGTGGAAAACAATTAACGAGCTTGTTGGTTTCCTAGAGCGAGGCTTCAAACATCAATAACTTTTCATAAAGTTCATCAAAACTAATAGCATTTTCCCTGGCTTGGACTGCCCTTACCAATTCTTGGTAGTCATCACCTAGTTCTTCTAGGATTTTGTCTGTCAAATATTCATTGTCAACAAGCGCCCCTAGGACTGCAAGTTCATCAGCTATAGCCTTGACTAATTGCAGGAAGTCTATAATACTAAGGGTGCCTTTGGTCAGCAATTTTAGATTGGCATTTACTTGTTTGATGCAACCCCGAGATGGAGTGGTATATGTGGCAGCAAGGATGTTCCACACTTCGTGAGATGTTACGCTCGAGCAATAAATGGTATAATGGTTTGTGTAATGGATCCGATGATTGCGTTTAGAAGTAGATGGTCTTGACGTATCCGGGTGTGATACTGGGTTTAAGGTTTAGGTGGTGATGTTGTCTGTGTTAGTGGTAAGTTATTGTGGTGGGCATGGCTTGGTGCCGTCTATATAGCCTTGCAATAGACAATAAAGAGTGTTTGAAACCGAAATCATCATGACAAGTAATTGGTGCTGTTGAGTTTCAACGGAGCTTGACCTGTGACATTAATGGTCACAAGGGTGGTGTTTGAGGAATCACTCATGGTGATTAAATAAGAACAGAAGAAGAGAGAAATTTAGTAAGATAGCTCTGATACCATGAAGATATACATATAGTTTGTGAACAAAACCGACTTCCCTATTCATTGAATGAGGTGTTATTTATACTGTAGAAACAATACAAAGACTAACCAATTACATCAATTAGAGTTCAACTCTACAACAACCTTATCACTTGCATAAGGCCTATTTTCCAGGACATTAGTTGGTATTTATTTTACATATGGACACTTGTTTATAGAACACGTGTATTCAATAATCAATTTAATCATACTTGGTGTAAGTGTCTAGGATATTAAAGACCAATATTAATTTATGTAAACTATAATGTTTTTATAGTACTATATATTTATGATGAAACATAAAATATACAAATCACACCAATTCTTCACTCCACACAACAATCCATGCAAATACAACACATGAAAATTCACTCCAAAAGAAAAGAAAAAAAAGGGCACAGCACATGGGGACTTTTTTCTAGGAAACTCAAGGAGAGTTTTGTTTCCTAGTTATTTAAGGATTACATGAATTTATATCACTCCACACAACTCACAAACAAGCCTAGCAAGAAGTGCTGATACTAGCACTTCAGTTTTATTTTAATATTCCATAGCATCGTCAATTGCAGAAATCATGTCTTGAACATTAGCAACATTTCTATGAATCTGACTTACTTTGAAGAGCGAGCCTTCCTTATGTCTACCAATCTTTCCGCGAAGCTGCACATCATGAATCCAGAGACAGCAATAAATATCCATGAAGAAGTTTGTATTGGTACTAAACAACTCATAAGAAATAAACCTAGACAATTATAAAATGTTAATCGTACTCTGTAAGTATGCCTTCATTCTTTTCCACCAGATCTTGACCAATCTTCAAGAGACGGTTCAGGTTTTCATCACTTGAGTCGTCCAACGTGGCTTCAACATAACTCAGGTCAGCCTGATTGTGACCATAAGATATAAAGTTAGCTTAGTAGGAATTTTAAATTAAGGTTTCGTTTGATATTACTTTCATAAATTAATTTAAATTATTTTTGATTTTTTTACTCATAAAAAAATCATTAAGATTTTATTATACACTATAAATCTTGGTTCGAGCAACTTAAATTTTATTTTATTTTATTTTTCTTTTAAAATGGCATGATATAAAATGCTTACTTGAGAATATCCCAACTTATTCTATATCTTAAATGCAACTCAATGGTACCTGGATACGAATATAGTTTTCACTTAATCCACTAGATTGAAAGATGCTGGACATATACATCCCAACCATTTCATCTGCTGAAGCCATAAAAATATCAAGCAAAGGATTGGAATTGTCATTTTGCCAAAGCCAATTAAGGATCCCCCACTTGCTAGGATCTCCAACCTCCAGCTTATCCTTTCCTTTTTGTTCTCCAGTTCCAAGGGACAGAAGAAGAATCTTACTGTAATCCACCTTCTTCTCTTTAATTACCTCACATACGGCTAGCAAAGACTGGTAAAATTATCACAGATAGTCAGTTAATTAAATTAAGGCATTGTTATTTACTTATTTTTTTATGAACATCGAGTTAATATTTATAAAGCAGGTCATTTAGAGGATGAAAATCCAGCAGAAAAAAATAAGTTATAGAGGAAAGGTAGCAGCATAAATTACAAAAACTAACGACTCCATGCGGATACGTAGTGTATATGAAACAAGGTATGTAAAAACAAATCCAGAATGCAGCATTGTCAAAGAATAGACAAAAAATATATTCTCAATCCAGAATGATAGCTTCAAATTAAGGCATTGTTATTATCAAGTATCCAGCACTCAACCACCTAAAACTTATTTTAAATTAATAGAAACGTACCACATTCAATCCAAAAACGAGTAAATTATAAATTAGAAGAAAAATAATTACATATGATAATGCCACTTCTAAGACATTCTAACTTAGTAAAGACTAACCACTTTACTGCACTCTGTTGAAGGCCACTTTTTTTAACCAAAAAAATTAATTATGAATTGAAAAATTAATCTAAATGCCTTCTTTCCTCATCAATCTTTCCAGACTATCTACTTTTTTTTATTAAAACAAAAGAAAAGGATTAAATTGTGAATGGATTTACAATCATAGGAGTAAATATATAATCTTAAGAGGACAAATTAATTAGTTTTAACAATCTACAAGGACTAAATTATAACTTAATCATCCAGAAACCCTAAAGAAGTGGATTACTGGTTCGCTTTTATCTATAAGCAAATTTCTTTCTTCATAGTTCATACCCCTAAACGATATGGGATTCAGTACTAACATGTCTAATTCAACACAAATGTCTAGTTTTTTTTATAGGGTTATAGCAACTTACAGGATTATTGGCTGCTACACCACCATCAACTAAGTGGAATTCCTTGGCGCTGGCTGTCAAACGATGAGGGGGGAAGTAACATGGTGCTGCTGACGTCGCAATACATACATCGGACAATGGAGGATCCATTGACTCATCCCTTTTCGCCTATGAATTATTCATTAAAAATAATATGAGATAACCTTTGGATAAATATGTTAAAAATAATGGTACGAAATTATTAGAAAATCAAGATGAATGACCTTCAAGGTAGAGAAGATGATTGGCCGAAAACGCTTGATGTCAATGACAAGCTAATAAGAATTGTTATAGAGATGAACAAGAAGCGAACAGAATTAGAGAAAGATGCTGCAATGCAGAGGAAGAAGAAAATGTTTCGTGTATTATTCTCTCGCTTACATTCCCAAAGACTTTTACATTCATTTTATATCAACAGAAGGTGAGAAGCTTGGTTATGTTTTCTACTCAACAGAATGGAGAATTCAAGAATCGTCTAACCATATTAACAAACTTGCTAACCATTATATTCTCTATTCTCTTTGACAAGTGGTCAAGCAAAGGTGGTCAAAGTAGAGCCTTTGATATCTTGACATTCCCCCGCAATCATATGCTTGGAGAAACCAAGCATAAGATTGGAACAGTGACACCGAAATAAAAGAGTGGACAAACCTTTAGTTAGTATATCAGCAAACTGATTTGAAAAGGTTGAGAAATGGTTGACTGCATGTGAAGAGGAGAGCTGGCTTGAGGAATATAACAGGGATGACAATCGATACAATCTTGGGGAGAGATGCTCATCTGACTCTCAAGCGTGCTGAGAAAGCTCGCAATTTGGTTAATAAAATGCCAGGTATGGTGGAGGCTTTGGCTTCCAAAACCATGACATGGGAAAGCGAGAGAGACACTGAATTCTTATATGATGGTATCCGCCTTCTTTCTATGCTTGAAGAGTACACCATATTACGCCAGGAGAAACAGGAAGAAAGACGGAGTCAGCGGGATCAGAAGGAACATTTTTAGAGTGCAAGAGATAGAAAAGAAGAGAATCAAAGATTGAGAAGGAAGAATCTTGCAGGAAGTTGAAGATTTGAAGAGGAAGAATCTTGCAGGAAGTTGAAGATTTGAAGAAGAATTTTTTTCATTTTGATATTAGAAGCTTTGAAGTTGAGAAGTAGTCACCATTTTTAGAGTTCAAGAGATAGAGAGGAAGAGAATCACAGATTTGAGAAGAGAGTTGAAGAAGAATTTTTCAGTTTGACAATATATCAAAAAGAATCACAGATTTGAGAAGAGAGTTGAAGAAGAATATATCAAAAAGAATCATAGATTTGAGAAGAGAGTTGAAGAAGAATTTTTCAGTTTGACAATATATCAAACGAGATGATAGGCATATTGATTATTATGAAAGAATTGGTTTAATCGGCGGCGATAATAATGCCGAAACAGAGATTAGCAAGATATTAGAAGCAGAGAAATCACAGGATCACAAGATATTAACAATCCTAAGCTCTGATACCATGACAAGCTAATAAGAATTGTTATAGAGATGAACAAGAAGCGAACAGAATTAGAGAAAGATGCTGCAATGCAGAGGAAGAAGAAAATGTTTCGTGTATTATTCTCTCGCTTACATTCTCAACGATCACATTCATTTTATATCAACAGAAGGTGAGAAGCTTGGTTATGTTTTCTACTCAACAAGAGAATTCAAGAATCTGTCTAACCATATTAACAAACTTGCTAACCATTATATTCTCTATTCTCTTTGACAAGTGGCTGAAGCAAAGGTGGCTGAAGCAGAGCCTTTGATATCTTGACAGTCAAAAGTGGGAATTATCACATTAGTGATAGTCTCACTGATTACGAGTTCCTTTGCTAAGCGTTCCTTGACGGTCTCATGCAGATTGTAACCATCATATTTTGGTTGTAGGATAGACATAACCATTTTACGGACTGGTTGAGGAATTCGATCCCAACTTATAATGTACCTCAAGATATTATCGAAAATGTTTGTGTTGCTGCTGCTGTTAATCACAAGATAATACATCTTAGTTACATATGCATGCAAATGCATATTGAATTTTTTCTAGAGAAAAAATATTTTTTTAGGGATATTGTTTAATAGGGAAAAAGAAACCATGCAATCTATTTTACTTACTTCAATACATCAGCAAGAGTTGCGTTTTGGGGCTTCGTCTTTGCTTCTTGATCATGGTGGTTTGCATCAGTTGATTCTTTTGGAAAAATATGTTTACTTTTTTCAATATAAAAACTAATAATTTCTTTTGCAGTGAACAAAGGTCGCTTCATATGACCAGGAGCAGTAAGCATAGCTGTGATGAGGCCTCCTGTGCTTGTCCCAGCAATGAAGTCAAAATAGTCTGCAATCCTTACTTCCTTATCATTCTCCAACCCCTATATCAAAAGAAATAAAATCATTCTAGCAATAGAAATTATGACGACTGCTACTTTTTGAAGTCGTATTTAGTGTGCATATATGAACATTATAATAAATCTAGCCCAACAGATGAACACACGAAGTGAATGTCTTCGGACATTATTCAAAGACATTAGAGACCTCACCTATACTAAGTAAAATTTTATGTAAATTAAAAAATACATAAGAATATCTTTCCTAAACAAAACACACACACACAAACACATACATAACACCTGTGTGCATATGTATAAGCATTGATCAACAAAACCTGGAGTATGGATTCAAGGTAGCTAAGAACTATGCCAGCAATGATGCCTCTCACTCCTCCACCGTCAATGCTAAGGACTGTGATAACTTCTTCATGAGGATCTGATTGTTTTGAACCTATGATCCCTACAATTTACCAAGATAGTAATAAAACAGCAGTGTCAGCAATATATTGATGATATGCATGATCAAATATATGTTTTAGTACATAGGTTTTGCTACAAAAGATGTTATAGATAGGAGAATATATGAAATTCTTGAGCATCAATTGAAAGTTTGGGTACTCACCCATAGTATGGAGATCAAACTGGAATTGTTTTGATTGGTTAGTGGTTGCTACTAGCACTTGATGAGCAAGGACCGATTCTACCCCTTTTTTATAGCAAAAAAAGGGTGATATCCATTGATGGGACAAGATGAATGATTCTACCCGATAAAGAAAGGTCATAGACAAGTGGACCAACAAAGGTGCTTCATGGGCACCATGTCCATCTTGGTCACTACGATTGATTGGTGAACGTAATTTCTTTTTGTTATAAAATATGAGTTTATTTATATTTTTTAATATACCAATTCGTCAATTTTTTTTCCATCAAAATTATCAGCAACATTTATTATACGTAATAGCTTAGTTATAAATTAAATTAAATATCCTTCTTAAGAATATGTAAAAAGAGCGAACGGATATTTAAAATGAAAACAAATTGACAATTGGCATATTCGCCAAGTCAGCTAGTCATGAAAAAACCCGTTTTCAAGGACTCTTTGATAGTTTTCCATGTTAATTTCTTTTTGATAGGGAAAAACCATAGGCCCAACAGGGCCTAGTTTTAACAGCCTAACTAGGCAACGATTGGGTCCAATGACCCAACTAGGTTAGGGTGTTTATATTTATATTCTATAGTTATTTGATAATAAGTAATGGATCTTTCAACTAATTGTATTAAAAATTAATAAAGAACTAATAATTACACAGTGTACATCCTCCAAATTTAGTATTTATAAATGATATTTATAATGTATGTGTTTCACATGACTTGATTCTATTCGTGTACATATACAGACTTCTGGCAAGAATATTATGACATAATTTTTTATTTATTATGATTGCTTTTCTTTTTAAGTCCTTACGGTAAGAATGTGCTTTGCTTGTTAACGCTTTTTCTTTTCCAATCCTTTTGTCTTTTGCACTTTCTTATCATTTCTCTCTTCTCGTGCTACACACATATATTATTTTTATGTTTCTAGCTTAATATTTATGTAAATGTATTCAATAATAATTTAATTTAATTTTAAATATGCATTGTCTTTTCAATGTTTGGTACAATTAAACTCTCAATTCATCTAAAATTGCCGCCTTGATTCCTCCATAACACCAGTCCCCCTTGTTGTTATTATTTTATTATTTTATTATTATTTTGAAAAGAAAAAAGAGTAGATTTAGAGGGAATAACCCAAAATAGGTTATGATCAAAATAATAAAGAAATTCAATTCCCATATCACTTTGGTAAAGAAGAAAAGGTCGAGTTTATGTATGAATTTTAGGCTTGGTTCATCGTACTAGAATCAACATATAATGTTGCTAATGTACATATTTATGATACCACAAAATATACAACTAACCCCAAATCGTCACTCCACACGAAAATCCAAGCAAAACTTGTTCAACAATACAAACATAAGAAAATTCACTCATGGAAAAGAGAAAAAAGGCACGGCACAAGAAAAGGAAAGTTCTTAAACAAGATGAATGATTCATTCATCTTGCCGCCTTGATCCATTGATAGGACAAGATGAATGATTCTAACCCAAAAAAGAAAGTTCTTAGACAAGTGGACCTACAAAGGTGCTTCATGAACACCATGTCCATATTGGTCAATACAATTTGGTTGATAACGTAATTTCTTTTTGTTATAAAATACGAGTTTATTTATATTTTTTAATATACCAATTCGTCAAAAAAAATTCCATCAAAATTAACAGCAACAATTATTATACGTAATAGCTTAATTATAAATTAAATTAAATATCCTTCCCAAGAATATGTAAAAAGAGCGAACGGATATTTTAAATGAAAAACAAATTGACAATAAGCATATTCACCACGTTAGCTAGTCATCATGAGACCAATCTCTGCTGCTTTGAACACTCCTCAGTAGTATCTCTATGGACTCTCAAAAGAAATGAGAATTGGTATCGTTAGATCAGTTACCTATGAAACATGAGTAAATTAAAACATTGAAGCTTGAATTTATAAAATTATACGATCGAGAAAAAAACTCATTTACAAGGACTCTTTGATAGATTTTCCGTAGTGTACATCCTCCAGATTTAGTGTTTCACATGACTTATTGATTCTATTCGTGTGTGTTTATATAGACTTCGGACAAGAATATTATGACATGAATTTTCTTTTATTATTATTGCTTTTCTTTTTAAATCCTTACGGTAAGAATGTGCTTTTCTTGTTAAAGTTTTTTCTTTCCAATCCTTTTGTCTTCTGCACTTTTTTAGCATGTGTCTCTTTTATAGTGGTTGTTCAAGCATTCCCTCATCAGGAGATTTACGCTATTCTGTAAGCATGGAAACTAATATTGAAGCAACACCATTACCTTGGTGACGATGGTTTTGGGAGTGTATTTGATCTATAAATATTTAATTTCAAATTATGGTATAGAAAATAAATTTCCTATAAATTTGTCTAGTTATTCTGTGGTTGGAGTCTATCAATTAAAAAAAGTACCACATATAAATAAAAGAAAAGAAAAATTAAAATTAATTTCTATGAAAATTTAGTTACAAGGAAATATTTTATTTTAAATTTATAATTGTGTGACACTTTATACGATAAGATTTTGTAATAACATGTCTCAATTGACATATAAATTAGTTCAAAGATATATGTGACAGTCAAAATATATGTGTGTATTTTATTTTTTTTTATCTAAATCATGCCTCTAAAAATGCTAATGTTTATTCCGATCAATAAAGTATTCAATGTTGATTAATCATACAACATTGTCAATTTTATATATATATATATAGATATATAGAAGAATCATGTTGGAGTATTGGATGAAATTAAGAACCTAATCATACCTTATTGTATCTAAAACTACAAAAACTATGCAGATTTAAGGTCAAATTAATTGCTTATTGGATGAACCTGCAGAAAAAAAAATTAAGTCTATGGACATAATTAGATTTTTAATAGGCCAATTTGATTTAATCATGGGCTAAATTAAAAGTTTAATTATGTTTAAGAATTAATTTGAGTCAAATTAAAAGATTTAACTAGGTGCAAGGTCTTAATTATACTTGTAATAGGTCAAATTAATTTTATTAGAGATTAGTTGGTGAAAAATTAAGTTTGGGAGCCTAATTTGAGCTTAATCGAGAACACTAGAATTTTAGAGAACCAAATTTAGTTTTTACAAAGTCAATTGATTGAAATCATGGGTAAATTTGCAAGAAAATCAAAGTTTTAGATCAATTAGAAGTTAAATTGAAGAAATTAACATTCAATAACCTCTTTGAAAAGGGCACTAAAGTTCAGAAACTTAATTCTATTGAAAACAAGCATGAAATTAAAGAAATTAAAAGTTTAATGGTCAATTGATGATCAATTTGCATAAATCCAAAACCAAGCACCACAATGAAAAAGGCTCTGAAATTCAAGGTTAACATTGAAGTTTGGCAGGGATAAAATTACATAAAATTAAAAGTTCGAAGTCAATTAGGGATGTAATTAAAAGAAATCAAAAGTCAAAGAACTAAATTGAATTTTAGTCAAATCCCTAATTAAAACCCTAAAAAGCCAATATAATGTTATTTTAATTAAATGAAACGCTATGGTTTTAACAAAACAGTGCTATTTTAACCAAACAAAAACAAAAAAGATTGTTCATCATCCCCTACCTTTTTACCTAAAAAGACTGCTCGGATGATAATTTTTTTAGAATATTTAATGCATCATCTCTCAACCAAACCTAGCAAACCATGCATCACTATGATGGCCTGACCTCATACTTCACCCCAGCGTAATTCTTGTCGGCTAATTGCTCCTACAATCATCGTGACGCCGCCCTAAAAAGGTCAACCCGAGCATCCCTAGCAGCCTATTTTTCAAAGATCATGATGACACCTTTAAGCCAATGGTTGGGATCCTTCCCGCTTAAATCAAGATCTAAGATTGATCCCCGATAAAGACAAGATATCCCTCTTACATCCTCTATGAGTGGATTTCAAACATTGAATGACAAGAAATTGAAGTGCAAAGTACACAAAAAATCAGCCTCCTAGTTTTTACTTCATCTGTCAGCCTTATTCTTCTCTTCCTCCATTGTGTCCTCGCTACCAACGCCGCCACCAGCCTCACATCGGCCCTCTCAACACATCCACAAACCAGCCACATCCATGCCAAGTAACCATATTCATCATTGCCTTGTTTTTCTTTTTATTCTTCTGCATGTAAACATGTAAAACGTGAATTATAATTCACATTCTACTTTTTATAATGCAACTTAGTCACTAGGCTGACTAGTGACTAAGTTGTGTTAGGTTGGACTTGTTTCAACCCAGCCAAGAAAGTTAGGTCAAGTCCAGCCCAATATATAAAAAGGATAAAAGAATGTTGGGTTATTAGTCAGCCCAACCTAGTTTGGTCGGGTTGGGCCTAGACTTTAAGTCTGATCCAGCCCAACCTAGTCTAGTCGGGTCGGGCCTAGATTTTAAGTCTGATCCAGCCCATTCATTTTAAAAAATAATATATATATTAACAAAAAAAAATTAAAAGACCATTTTGAAATTATTTATGGGTTCGTTGCGCATTTTTCTAATAATTTTATCTAATATTGGATCATAGACTTATTACATTGTAAAATATGAACCCGATATCAAAATATCTAATTTTTTTTCCTTAAGAAAAATTCAAAATTTTAAAAATGAACTTTATTTTTTTTTAAAAAAAAGAGAGAGATGTTTTATTTTCGCGCATACAATCAAATTCTAAAATTTCCATGCATATTTTCTAATAAAACAAAATTGTTTTTTTATCTTGTTTTTAAATATAAAATGAATATTATAATCAATTTATTATTATTTATTATGATTTATTTAAAATTTTAAAAATCCTATAAAAATTAATTTGTTTAATTAATAAATGAGATAGAAACTTCACAACGTATTGCATACATTCTTTATTAATTTAAATGTTATAATGTATGGAATTCCATGAAACCCTAATGGAGACAATGAATTAATTATGTTGACCGGATAGTTTGATGGATCAAAAAAAAATCAAGAGTTGAATTAGATTTAACAAAGAGTTCAAATGATCTTTTGATTAATTAGCTATTAGACAATATTGTGTGAGAACAATGTCAAGTGGTTGAAGAGTGTATTTACAAGGAAGGCACCAAAATCAAATACAAAAGAACCCAACAACTCTCCAGTACTTTATTTTCAAGAAGAAAGCTTAAGAAAAATCAGAAACATAAAAATTGGACCTAATATATAAGATTACATGTCACAGCAACATAATAGGAAATAAAAAAATATATATATTATATAGACTATTTACAAAACTAGTATATAATAGAAGAGTACCCTTTTGATTTTCTCTTTCATTCACAATTTAAATATCTTAATTTTCCATGTTACAATATCTATTTTGAAGAAATTCTTAACCCCAATTATGAGTGAACCTTACAATTAAATTAGTCTTTAATATACTAATTAACCATATTTTTGTTAGCAAGTAGAGACAAACAATGTCCCCCCATATACAAGTGGGAATACCTAATCTCCCACTTGACACATGGTGGAGGCAAACGGTGGGCATAAATCATAGCATGATTTATGCCTTTCACTCTTAACTTAATATATATATGTGCTCATTGAAGAGCTGAGCTAGGTGGCAGAGAAGTGTGTGCAAATTACAGAGAGAACAGAAGAGAAGAGAGAGCTTGAGTGAGTAGAGTAGAGTTGAGAAGAGTTTTCTCCTCCTCTTTGTTTGTATTGTTTCTTTGAGTAATTAATACAAACTAGTAGCTCCGTGGAGTAGGCAAGTTGTCGAACCAGGTAAATTTGTGTGTGTTTGATTGCTTGAATTTCCCAACAACTGGTATCAGAGCTTGTTCTTGAAAAAGAGGGTGTTTAATCCAAACTCAAAAATCAAAATTCTCAAAACGTGTTTTTGAATATACCATCGTGTAGAGGAAGACGAGACGAATCCACTGGTGAAAACCCAACGAAGAACCGACGTCGTGCATGCCCGCACGCACCAACACACGCCGACGACAGCACTGCCCACGCGCCACACGCACTCAACGAATTCCTGCAACTGAACCGGGTTGACCCGACATGTCATTAGACATGCCAGCAATTCTACACAGTCATCAGCCACGCCATCGTCTAGCCAGCAAGCCATATCAGCGAATGCCACGTCAGCAATAATTACGCGTTCATTTGCCACGTCATCAAAGGTGGGCCCGGATTGATTACGTGGATGACATGTCACCTAGCCACGTCATCACTTTGGGTATTGATTCGGTGCTTCGCAGACATTATTTTCGCCTGACACGCGGCTTCATCTGCATCGTCCGTTGACCCAAAACTTTAATTGATAAGATCTGAGCCATCCGAAGTCCGATTTGGGTGATCTTAGTGTCATTTCCAATATTTTTGGCCGTTCCGGACACATCTGTAAGGTCAGATTTGATAGATTCAAATCCAAGACATATTAAAAATGGCAGATGAAATAAAAGCTGCTGGAATTGAAAATTTTAATGGAACAGATTTTGAATATTGGAAAATGCAAATTGAAGATTATCTATATGGGAAGAAACTTCATCTTCCTCTATTGGGGAGCAAACCAGAGAATATGCCAGAAGAAGATTGGCAAATTCTTGATAGACATGTTTTGGGCATTATCCGGCTATCTTTGTCAAGAAGAGTTGCTCACAATGTTACAAAAGAAAAATCCACTGCAAAATTGATGGAAGCCTTGTCTCGGGATGTATGAGAAGCCCTCAAAGAAATAATAAAGTGCACTTGATGAAGAAATTGTTCAACTTGAAGATGACAGAAAGCACTTCTGTTACACAACATCTCAACAACTTCAATACCATCACAAATCAATTATCATCTGTTGAGATTGAGTTTGATGATGAGATCCGTGCACTTATTTTGCTAGCTTCACTTCCAAGCAGTTGGGAAGGTATGAGGACAACCGTGAGCAACTCAACTGGAAAATCCAAACTGAAATATGATGACATCCGAGACTTGATTTTGGCTGAAGAAGTGCGAAGGAAAGACTCGGGTGAAAGTTCAAGTTCAGGATCAGCTCTCAACATCAACACTTGAGGGAGGAGACAAGACAGAGGCTTATCCAGAGGCAAATCAAAATCAAGATACAGAAGTAAAAGCAAGTTTGGACCCAAAAAGCAGGTTGAATGTTGGAATTGTGGCAAACCTGGTCATTTCATGAGGAGTTGCACAAAACCGAAAAAACTTGAAGCTGACTCTGCAAACGTTACCACAGATGAGGTACAAGATGCTTTGATTCTTGCTGTACAAAGTCCAATTGATGATTGGATCCTTGATTCTGGTGCTTCATTCCACTGTACACCACACCATGAGATGATGCAAAACTATATTGCTAGAGATCACGGTGTAGTCTATCTGGCCGATGGACAACCAATGGATATTGTGGGTATAGGAGATGTGCAAATCAAGACAATGAATTGATCTATATGGAACTTGCAAAATGTAAGGCATGTTCCTGGATTAAAGAAGAAGTTGATCTCCGTAGGACAACTTGACAATAGTGGTCATTCAATCTTTTTTTCTGGAGGTATGTGGAAGGTATCAAAGGGAGCAATGGTTTTAGCTCGTGGAAAGAAAACCGGCACCCTATATATGACCACAAGATTTGCAGACATTATTGCCTCTACTAAAGCAGAAAAATCAGACACAACTATGACACTTGTAGACTCGGCCATATGAGTCAAAAGGGGATGAAGATACTTGATCGAAGGGAAAGCTGCGAGCTTAAAAATGTTGATCTGGACATTTGTGAAAGTTGTGTTCTTGAAAAACAGAAGAAGCTCAGCTTCTTAAAGGTTGGCAAGACCTTAAGACCAAGAAAGCTAGAACTGGTACACACAAATTTATGGGGACCTTCTTTAGTAGCATCTTTTGGAGGTTTTTGGTATTATGTGATTTTCATTGATGATTTCAGCAGAAAGGTATGGGTCTACTTTCTGAAAAATAAATCTGATGTGTTTGAAACATTCAAGAAGTGGAAGGCTATGGTTGAAACTGAATCAGGTTTGAAGTTGAAATGCTTGAGATCTGATAATGGAGGAGAATACATTGATGGAGGTTTCAAAGAATATTGTGTTGTCAATGGTATCAGAATGGAAAAGACCGTTCCAGGCACACCGCAACAGAATGGCATTGTTGAACGAATAAACCGGACCATCAATGAACGAGCTAGAAGCATGAGGTTGCATTCAGGGCTACCTCAAACATTCTGGGCGACGAGTTCATACTGCGGTTTACTTAATCAACCGTGGACCATCGGTTCCTTTGGAGTTCGATTGCCCGAGGAAGTATGGAGAGGAAAAGAAGTACAACTCTCTCATTTAAAGGTCTTTGGGTGTGTTTCCTATGTTCACATAGATTCTGATGCTCGCAACAAACTAGATGCCAAATCCAAGAAATGTTTCTTCATTGGCTATGGAGATGAAGAATTTGGGTTTCGGTTCTGGGATGATCAGAACAGAAAGATTATCAGAAGCAGGAACGTGATCTTCAATGAAAAAGTTTTTTACAAAGACAGATCAAGTGTTGAAACAGATATGGTCGATTCAGATACAAGTCCACAAAAATCTGAATTCATAAGATTAGAAGGGCTTCCCGATGTTACCGAGCAGAACAAAACTCAAGAGTCTTTACAAGAAGATTCAAGCACATCTGTACCCACTACTACACAAGAAGATGCGGAGCCAAGTGAACCAATTGTTTATGTTCGCGGTCTTCAAGGACTAGAAGCCCCCACAACGGTTCACACTTCTACTAAATTATATTTTATTGACAGATGGTGGTGAGCCGCTAAGTTATGAAGAATCCTTACAAGATGGAAACTCAAGTAAGTGGGAGTTAGCCATGAAGGATGAGATGAGTTCGTTGCTGAAAAACAAGACCTGGGAGCTAACCACACTACCTGAAGGAAAGAAGGTTTTGCAAAACAAGTGGGTTTACAGAGTAAAGACTGAGCATAATGGAAGCAAACGGTTCAAGGCAAGACTTGTTGTAAAAGGGTTTCAACAAAAGAAAAGGATTGACTACTCGAGATATTTTCTCTAGTTGTGAAGCTCACAATAATCGAGTTGTTCTGGAGATAGTAGCTGCAGAAAATTTACATCTTGAACAATTATATGTAAAAACAACATTTCTTTATGGTGACTTGGAGGAAGACATTTACATGCAACAACCAGAGGGGTTTGCAATACAAGGAAAGGAGAACCAAGTCTGCAAGCTAAAGAAAAGCCTATACGGTTTGAAGCAAGCTCCAAGACAAGTGGTACAAGAAGTTTGACAACTTCATGTTTAGTTCGGGATACACAAGATGCCAGGCGATCATCATGTTGCTATGTCAAATATTTTGACAACTCCTACATCATTCTACTATTATATGTGGATGATATGTTGATTGCGGGGATCCAAAGATTGAGGAGATTGACAAGCTGAAACAACAATTGTCAAAACAATTTGAAATGAAGGATTTGGGAGCTGTTAAACAAATACTTGGCATGAAAATCATCAGAGATAAAGATAAAAGCATGCTAAAGCTTTCACAAACAGAGTATGTCAAGAAGGTTCTCAGCAGGTTTAGTATGGATAATGCTAAACCAACAAGTTGCCGAACCACGTAAATTTATGTGTTTGATTGCTTGAATTTCCCAATAATTTTAAACCAATTTTCTAGCAAATTAAAGACTTGGGAAAAATCTTAAACCAGAATATTGCCTCTCGTACTACAAATTGGTACCTGGAAACTGCAATTGAACAGTCTGCCATTAGCAAGCTATCAGCATTTTGCATTTAGGTTATCTGTTATCAACAAACGACAAATCACAATTTCTCTTTACCAAGGTTTTCGTGAAATCGAATTAGACACAACAGCCATAGTGAATGAAGAACACGCAAAATTTTGCACAAACTCATGGTCTGACAAGCACCAAAACTGCTAAAGCACCAAAACTTCTAAAGCACCAAAACTTTTTTCCAACAGGCTCCAAAACTGCTAAAGCCTCCTCTTTTAGGCTCAAATAAACCACAACTGGGGAAAGAGAAAAACGGAGGAAAACAAAACGGAGAAATTTCCTCAAAGCACAACTGTTTCGTTCTCTGGGGTCCAATCATCGTCGTTTATGTTCATGGTTCATTAATCTACACCATTACCCTAGTATCTCAAGTAAAGCGTTTTTACAAACCTGAACCTGACAACGTATTCTTTCGGGTCCATGCAATTTTAGGCTTCTATTATATTCGCCAACATTTACAAAAATATACTTTGGCTTATAGCACTTAAGAGCAGAAAAAGCTACATCTAACCTTCAAATAAACAAGAAACATGGTGAAATTTATGTTTAGCAAATCATACCTTTATTTAGTGTACTACTAGTACGCCATCTTGTTATAATGATCACAATCATACATTTTTCCTAGGTCTTGGTCTAATATACATGTAAATCAAGCATTTCCTGGAAGATATTCCAAGAAAGATATTGGATGGAGTACAATCTTGTCACCAAATCTTGTTCTCTGATTGATCTTAATTTCTTGAAGGTATTGACAACTTGTGGCTCCTCAACCTGGCAATAACATTCATTAAAAGATCACACAAAGCTTCATGATTTGACTAAAAGTTAACACAACAACAAACAAGGAAACCTTCATCCAAAATCATCAATCAATCAGATGAATAACAAGGAAAACTGCTCAATCAAATGATAGTAAGATACTATATCATATGGTTAGACATCTCTCATTCAATGCAAGTTATGTTTGCATGTGGTTTTCTCGACTCGAAACAATAAATACTTCAAGGAAACAATTGACAAGATATAGAAGTACTAACATATTCCTTAATTTAAACTACCAAGTTGTAACTTGTCAATGACACTAGAAATTTTACTAGGTTTCCTCTCACTTGGAAATTAAACAATGGTAAATGTGAACCTATGGGGCAAAATCTTCTCCCTCTATTTTCCCTCATGGTTGTCCCAAAAAAGAGAGATGCATTGATTTTATGTTTTCCTCTCCTTCATTTTCTTTCCTCCTAGCTTCTACTTCTCCCACACATAGTTTCCCTCAATCAAAATGTAGTATTTTCTGAAAATCACTTCAGCTCCTTGAAATTCCACGTGCTGCATCCTACTTTTTTGTCTTCCTAGAAAAAATGGAATGAAATCAGGTTAAACCCCTCCTGTGAATTCAAATATGATTTTCCATGTTCTACTACGCACTCAAATTATAACTTTTGTTAAATAAGCATAAAAAGCAATTCCACGTCTACTTAATCTGACCATTGCCAAACCCTATACAATAATTAACATTTCAATGAAATGTATGTCAAGCAGTAATATAGTCACGGAAAAAGCTACAAAACAAAATGGCAGTCACCTTAGGATAAATGCTTGATTATGAAAAGCAGGTGGGAATGAAATCATACTGCTGGTGAAGATGCTTTTGCTTTCTGTATTGTCATCTAGACAATCCTTCTATGATGTTAACATCAGAAAACTCATCAAACGATCTCAACTTTTCAAGTATTAGTCCCTCCTGCTTGGCATCTAGGTATTAGGTGTAGTTAAGATTCAATACCATGCATTTAAGAGTTAGATAACTATGGATGGATCAACATGAATATGCATCATGATCTGTAAAATGAACATACAGTAATCTTTATGTCATTTAAACAACAGAAAGAAAGAAATCCTTTACTACTTTAAACAAGATAAAGGACTATAGAAGCTTGGTGTTGGACAAAAATTGGTTCAAGTGGCCAAGCTCATGTACCAAGAAATTTTACAGAGAAACTTTCTATAGGATTCTCCACCTACTCTTTTGATAGGCCTCTACAAAGAAGTGTCTAAAATTCTAGCAAAATAGTTGAATGCTGTCAAAGAGGGAACTAATTTTTCATAAAAGAGAGAGTGTAGTGAGAATAATTAACTAGAGAACAAATTCATGCATCATCATGCTGGGAAAACCAAACATCTTTCACTCAGTAATAATATTTAGCATGCACAAATAAATACTGTGATAGATACCAGCCAATCACAGTTTTTGCAAGCTTGTATGTACAGTTAAGCATGCCCAGATTGCTAACAAGGATACATTCTTCATCAGGATTTTCTGTGAAATTTGAGTGCAGGGAATTCCCAACACTGTCAACAATGGCTGATGTAGTCATAGATGATTCGATACATAAAATTGCCATAATGGCATCTATCCGAGTGACCTCATTTCTGAACATAAGTCTTGCATGTGCTGCAACATGGAGAAGTCAAATTCTGATAATTTAATGGACAAATAATCAACATAAATATTGAAATACCTTGAGCTAGGCGTATCAAACTTTCCAGCATGCGCACGGTAGTCCTTGCTACAAATTAGAAATTAGAAATGGTACGATACAATAAAAGGAAAAATAAAAAAGCAAAAATAATAATAGGCTTGAAAGAGTAATTTACTGAGGAACCTGCATTATAAGTTGCAGATCTTCGTTGGAGTTGATAATAACTTGAAATAACCTTTTCAGCTTCCTTGGTAAGCACAGGCCTGAAGTACCCCTTAACAAAATGAATATACCTGCAATATGTTTTGAAGCAGCTGAGCACTTGCCTTTCTGAAACAGGAACAGGTTATTCAGCATAATGTGCTTAATTGAAACACAAATGTGCGTGCGTGTGTGCATGTGTGTGTGTCTCAAAGACAGTTACGCCAGAATTCTCTCTTTAAGTTGGCAGGGACAAAATGTTACCAGAGTAACATCAAATCCCCCATTTAACTAATTTAGAATACAAAAGAAACAGGAAAATCATGAATGATAACATTTCACTCCAAAACAGGGAGGAGAGGTGCAATGTCACCCTCCAAGCATGGGAGTTAAATGATTCCCTAGAAAAGTTGTCTTGTTGACCTGAGTCCCCAGTCACCAGACAGTCAATTATGATCACTATGCTCTACTCTCTCTCCATTTACTATTGAACCAAAAGAGTATTTTAATTTTACCTGCGAAGCATAGAAAATGGCCAGATATTACCCAAATCTTCATCATGATCTCCTTTGTTTGATTCACCCTACAAATAAGTTCCAGAAAACAGTGAGGTTTTAAATGAGTCAGTTGCTTTATGACATAACATTGAACCCATATTTGATTTCCACATCACCTCATTGAGAATGTGAGACGATACAACAGCATCCCATTCAGGATTCTTCGTATCCAAGAGGACCAAAACAATGTCAAATCTGCTCAATAATGGTCCCGAGAGTGCAGTGTTGACAGAGAGAGCTAGATTAAGTTAAGGACAAAGCAATACTATCACTTGTGTGTGTGTGTGTGGGGGGGGGGGGGGGTGAAGAAAGCAAAGTAACGTTTCAAACAATGTCCAACAATAGAGGTGATAAGGGTGATTTCAGCCTCCAAATCACATAGGTGGGTAAACAAATTTAAACGGCCAGTGACAACCAATTGGTTAATATATTCTTCCTTTTTTTCTTTTTCTTGATGGCACAATTTAGTTTGATTAATTGAGTAGACGGAAGTGATACATTGATCAGGGTCATACTGTCCTTTGGGATTTGTTGCACCAAAGACAATTGTCCTAGTACTTAAAGTAGTAACAAGACCAGCCTGGAAAAAAAAAAGAACAAATACAAAATTGGATTCAAGCTTAAGACCAAGCAGGCAATAGACAAGAACAACTAATAAAAAATGATAAAAAGAAATTTCAGAGAATCTCAAACAGAATACTGAAAGCATATAAAGCATACAGTAGTATAGCCCTAGGGGCCATGGATACATGTATGAAAATTTGATGCGTGATAACATCTATGACACATGACGTGATGATACAACATGTATTTTCTGTCATCAATATGAATGATGCAGAACCAATTTATGAACATTAAGGAAACAACCTCCAAAACTCATGAGAACCAAATCTCTGAAAACTCATTTATCAATCTTCTAGATTATCAATTGATCATGGAGTAAGAGGAGCCTGAGAAACTTCCTACAGTTCCTTGTTTAGGTGAAACCGAAAACTGTACTGATTGAACAAGAGTTTCTTTCTAATGTTTAACTAGGGTGCTATTCATGGACATAATGCATATAGAAATATGTAAGCCAAATCCTATAGGGAAACTAAACAACAGTACAACCCACTAGATAGGAGATATAACCATATTATTTGTAAAACAGACTTTATTTAAATAACCAATGAGCATGTGGCTCAATTGCCACCCCTATCCCTCTCGTTTAAGAAGTCTTGGGTTAAAGCTTCTCCCCTGTTTCTTTTTAAAAAAACCCAGCTAAATGGTACATATTGATACTTCTAAGAATCTCAAACAAGCCTCCATCTTAAGCAATCAAATGTTAATCCCCATATCATTTTTCTTCATTTTCCATCACTCAATCAAGGCAGAATTCTACACAGCATTAGAAGTTAACATAGCAATTGCTACATTATTTTCAGAAGTTTTAGTCAATGCATATTCTATATGCTGTGTGAAAGAGAATTATTGCAAGGCTAACAGATTTTGGGCTACACGATGGGGCTTGAAAAGGAGGATATCTTAATTGTTGGGGCATATTGAACGTAAATATCAAATAACAATCTCTTGTTTGAAGACCTATGGGATGGTTTCTATAAAAGATGATATTTCAAGAACAAATGAATACTTGTGACAGACAAATGAGACAACATTATATTACATTCTGCAATCATATTTAGACATCAAAGTAAATATATTAAAAAAAAAAAAAACAGAGGAGCAACCTTAGCAACACTTATAGTCTGTTGCTCCATTGCTTCATGTATCGTTGCCCTGTCATGCTCCCTCATGCTGCCAACAGAAGTTGGTTTAGCTCAATATCAAGCACTCATAAGCATAATCGGTGGAAAACTATTCTGTTATTGGTGATCAGTTCTGCAAATCAAATCTTTGGTGATCTGTATTGAATACAAAATTACAAGTTCTAATAAAGAGTGGTTTCATGCTGAGATTACCTGTCAAATTCATCAATGCAACAAAGCCCTCCATCTGCCAGAACAAGGGCTCCAGCTTCCAACATCCACTCCCCTATTTACATCAAAGACATTGATTAGTCCTTCGAGATTTCAAAATAATGCATAATTTCATTTATATGGCATGCTAGTATTCTCCATGGATAACAATCAGTGTTCCTCAAACGAAAGATACAAGATTCCAGGCAATGGCCAAAATATCAATTCAGCAACGGAGCATAAACAGGAAAAAACTGTTATCGTATTTTCTTAAAATGCCAAATTTTGATCCAAGAATATTTATCTTTAGTAGATGTCAGAAAAACATGAAAAAGATAGTGCACAACATATATAACAAAGCGCATCCTAACTGACCATGTGATTTCCATCATACATTTCTTTTTTAGTGTGTTTTTTCTTGTGTTACAATCAGTTTTTTAAAATGCCTTTCAAATTGTTTTTCACCCAAAAAAGCATTTTTAGATGTTTTTGAATGGTTTTGATGTACTGATGTCAAGAATGAAAAACAAATTTGAAAAAAAAATCATTTTGATGTATTTTCAATTGAAAAGCACTCGTACCACAATCCCAAGCACACACTTGTCATGAGCAGAAACATTTTCAGCAACATTGATTCCTTGGAAGGCTTTAGAAGCTAATAGTAAAATACCAAATTGAGTTCAAGAATTTAACCCATTTAGGTAATTTCAGATTAATAGAGAACAGGGAATCAGTGGAAGAAACTGTTACAACTATGGACAAAGTTCCAATATTTTTAGCTTCAGAGAATAGAAATACCTCCATCCTTAACTGCAGTGACAGTTAATCCTGCACTAGTACTCCCCAACCCAGTAGTGATAACAGACCGGTTGCTCAGCTTTGCAGCAAATTTTAAGAACTGAGACTTCCCTGTACCTGTGAGATTAATTCCGTATTGTCTAAGCATTATTATTTATTTTCAGATGGCATCATAATAATCAAGGAATTTAATTTATGCATAATGAAACTTGTAGTCTATTAAAGCCAAACAATCATTATGGACAAGGTCAAATTTTAAGTTCAAAGTACAGATTTATGCAAGAGTCATTAATCATAACAACTACATCACACAGCTCAGATAAAAAGCATTTATATCAGGAACTCAAAGGTAGATCTCACTTTACTCTGTAATATGTATTGTGTACCTAAACAGAACCGCACAGACTATCTCACTTACAGCTCGGACAATAAACATTTATATCAGGAACTCGAAGGTAGATCTCACTTCACTCTATAATATGTATGGTGTACCTAAACAGAACCATGTGGAACATCTCACTCACATAATTGGAGAAATTGGTTTAATCTTGTTCGAGCATTTTCTGCTTTCCTAGTTTTCATTGAAAGGATGAATGGATGGGCAAACAAAGCACATGATTGTTGGATCTCTTTGCACACGTTCCCAGCAGGGGATTGTGTCTTAACAAAAGTATAAGATGTGTTGGCAGGGTAAATGAATCCCAAATTCCCAATGCAAGGCATTATATCACAGATTAGTCTTGCAGCTTAAAACCAATAAAATGCATGTCAACTCATGGCAAATTTCAGAAATATATGTGAACAATGAGAGTATTTGAGCTATCATCCAGTTTTGATACACATTAGGAAAGCGATCAGCAATCACCTGTAATGCCTAATCCACCATTGCTTACTGCCAGGTAAATGCATAACTCTTCTTATATGCTATACATTAACTTAGTTCAACAGTCTTCCCATAGATAAAATAAATTTTATTCCAACAAAAACAATCATGCAACTAACTCAAAAAATGAAGCATAAGGCAAATTTTCCAATTTAAGTAGAATTCAAGGAATCAATTCTTGTTATAAAATAAATATACATGTACCAGTAAAAGAGGAAAATTCACCTGGATCACCAACCAAAAGCAAATGAGACTCTCCTCGAATCTTTGAACCAGAAGCATCAACATGTTGCACCCCTCCAATAAGTGTTAATGCAACTAAATTTAAGGAATGTCAATGTGTCATTCAAGTAAACAATGATGAAGAATTCTAACACATGAGAAAACATGCATCATTGCATAATTATATTCAATCCACATAATCATCAGTTTCACAAATGTTAAAGTAGTGTAATACAATCAGACTTCCATCTTTTAGAACAATAGAATGGAATGACACAAAATGACAACATACCAGCAAGCTTCACAGTGAAGAGTCCAAAAATTTGGGGGCAGAGACCTCGCAGAATGGCATTTCTCCCTGATACCAAGCTCATTTAAAAACTTGAAATAGAAAAAATAAGCTAAAGGACCAAATCTAACAGTAAAATCATATGCAATAAGTCAAAAGAAAGGATAACATCCAAGGAGTGTTATCTCAGTATTTCTCATAAACGGTTATAAAGATGAACTACTACTCTACATAAACATCTTAAAGATAAGAACATTGCAAATAGTTTTTACCTTTCAAAGGAGTATCATTGAAATCTGACCAGAACTGCTTGAATTTCATTATAACATCACTGGGGATGTCAATATCTGCTTTCAGCTCATTAGTTCTCCTGAGAACAACAGAGAGACAAAATTTGAAGGAAAAGGATACAGATTTAATATTATGGCAGGGATATATTCTAGAAACACTTCCACATGTGCTCAAAATGGGCTATACTGCTGTAGATTCCACTTTCACAGTTAAGAATTTAAAAGAAAAGGTTTGGTCAAGAAATAAATTAAAAAACAGCAGGAACTGAGAATATTGTGGAGAGAATTAAGAGAATGAAAGGCTGAAAGAACAATAACTGCACTCTTAGGAAAGCAAAAGACAATGTACACTAAGAAAGCATGCACTCAGAAGCAAGTCTTCAGGGGTGTGACTGTGGAAAGTGGTGTAGAATGATAAGTTATCTACAGGGTGAAGCAGCAGATGCATCAATAGATAGAGTTTGGCTGCCAAATACTTAACAAAGGTAAAAGCCCACAATAACTTCAGTAGACAGAATAAGATAGAACCCATAAGAAAGATCTCATTACCTCACATAATTAGCAATTAATACAGGATCAAGATTGGATCGAACATCTTTTAAATCAGGAGACCATTTTGCAGTCAAAATCCCAGTAACAATGATATCATCTGCAACAAAAACATATCCATAATGCCCCAATTCACCACACCCCATCCACACAGAAATGAGGGACTCCTTTTGGTATTCCAAAACAATGTATAAAACAGGGTTAATATGAAAGGACAAGAAGCAGATACTGAAACAAGAATGCCAAGGTAAATTTCCAAATGTTATTCTTTAATAATATAATGAACCTATTAAGTAGTTTTGTCGTAGTTATTTCTTAACAAAAAAAGAATTTAAAAGATCATATTACTTTAGATAAATTGGAAAAAAAAAAATCATACAGGTAGCATACACATATACATCATAAAGTCATGTTTGGTAAAGGTATTTATTATGGACCAATATCCCAGAAATGTTTTTTAAAAAATCAGATAAAAAAAAATATATCATCAATGCTTAGGTTTTACAATAAATTCAGGTTAAATACAGAATGAGATTTAACATCTCCAGATTAACAAGAAATAGACAATAAATGCTGAGAATCACGACAAAAATTGGATTTAGAAGCTCAATGTTCCAAGCAACCAAGACATACTTATTGAAAATAGTCATTTTAATACAAAATGCACTTTTCCAAAAAACATTAGTAATCTGAATGGATAAATCAAAGCAGAATTGAGAAATGAATCTTTCATATTTTTTAACGGTTAATAAAGATAGAACAAGTCCCAGCTTGATTTCACGTCATTTTAATTAACGTACAAGTTCATATTAGCAATTCAAGAAAGCAAATCTTAAGAACTGGAATACAAGGCTTCCTTGAAATTGATACCTCCTGTTTTTACAATGTCAACAAGATCATCCATGAGAATAACAGGAATTGACCGAGGAATGACCCCAACACCCAACACCTGTGTGCTCTCTTGGATTTTGATTTCCTGGTAATCATGGCGTATTACAGATTCATCGACACAGTCGAACCTCGTGCCTTCACAGGATTTAGACCTCTGTCATGGATACAGTGGATTAGTGATCGAACACAAAGTTCATAACACCAAAAGAGACTACATCTACCACAAAAGACCAACTAATGCCTTGTTGTAAATCATGTACTGAAAGATATCAATAAATTCTAAAATTCACCCTGAAAAGGTACAACAGAAAGAGTAAGCTTATCCTTCAATCTATAATTCCATAACGTTAATGCAATACAATAAAAGATTAAAGATGTCAGTCCAAAGAATTACACTGCAGATGCCAATGGTATCAGCATGAATTAGGAAAAGACTAAGCATGAAGCTTCATAATTGTGCTCAATAATATGCTGTCAAAAGGGTGTTGCAAACTACTTTCTATGTGTTGTCCGCAAACCTTGCAAAATTGCACTGGGATAAGAATTAACAAGAGAAAATCAAGGATAGAGACAATAAACCTGAGAAGGGCAAAACGAAGGTAGTGTTATGGAGTTTCTACTTTCCAACTCAGGGTGAACCGGGAAACTGCACAAGAAGAATGTTGGCTCAAAAACTGGCACACAAATTCCGTTTTCCCCCTAAATGAAATCAAATTTGGTGAAAAAATGAAAATTGATATAGCACCTAGAAGGTATGCCCATTGGATTCACCAGTGAAATGTTTGTTTGAAACAAAAAATTGAAGGAAAATTTTCTGATTGAGAATGCAATTATAGTAAGAGATTTCTTGGTCATGTATCTCAAGAAAAAATCATATAAATGTTATTTGCAATAAAACATGTTAAACCATCTAAAAGTAATCCCACTCCAGAACCTTAACCCATGTTAAGCCTGGATTTCTCTGAGTCACCTGACAAGAGCTCCTTTAAAAGAGCTTCTCTTATCTAAATAAACACATAGTGATTTTCCTAAAAACAATAAGCTGACTCCAGCAATTCACACCAATCTACACGATTTCAGCATTTGTCAATGTAAGTCAATCAGATGAGAAACAACCTTAAATAAATTTTTGGATTCTGATCCATTTACATAAGCAAGTCACTCATGGTCTTGTAGGAAAATTCCCGTTCTTCACAAAACCCAAGAATAAACTAAATCAACAAGAAAACCTTACCCTTTTCCCTCCAAAACCTATACATAGCCATGGACTAGGCCAATAAACTTAAGCTAAAGGAAACTTAGACAAAAACATAAGCAAGCAAACAAAAAAATAAACCTACACATGCTTGCATTTCCGACACTGATACATCCTTTCCCCTTCATACATCTTAATCGCTCCAGACCTGATTAAAGTCCCCTTAAGAGTGAGAAGAATTCCGCGATGCTTCACTCTCACACGCCCAATGCTCGGAAACGTCTCTACGAACCCGATAACCAAAACAAACCAATCAATGATCCCATCCAAAAACATTAAAAACAAAAAATTTAACAAGAAACAAAACCATAACCGTACCAGGGCATTCAAGTGGAGATCCACATACATTAATCCGCACATGAATGAACTTCTTCTCAACCCCTTTCTCCCCAAATTTCAAATCCTTGATCACAATTTTCTACAGCCCAGATCAAAATTCTCAATTTACCATTATAACTACTAAGAACATGATTCAATGAAATTGGTAAAAATAACGAAGGAAAAGAAAATCATACATGAGCCCAGAAGGCAGCCCGGTCGAAAAGCAGCAAGTACACAGTTGGCTGAGCCAAAACAAGATGAGCAAGTCGAGAATTATCGTTCAGCAAATCTGTAAAACTGAAACAGAGAACAAAATCAAGGGCCAAAATTTTTATGAAAAACAAAGAAGGGTTTGAACTTAGAATGTAAATGGATGGCATACTCGATGTAGAGAGGGTAATGAAGCTTAGGGTCTGGAGAGACGACTATGGAATGAAGCTGTTCAGAGTGATGGGTCATCAGAAACTCAGCTAAGGACTTCACTTCACTGTCTTCTTCCTTCTCCATGCTTTCGGATTCATTGACCGGTTTCATGGTTTGCTGAATTTTCCCGCTCAGTTCCTTCACTCACCTTCTCAATGAATTTTGGTTTTATTTTTTAAATGTTATTTTGGGTCTTTTAAGTAGGAAATGATATTATAAGAAGGGTTATTTAGTACTCTCTTTCTTTAATCCATTCTTTTAAAAAATATATTTTTAAAGTTTATAAGTTTATAATATTTTATATTTTTAATATTTTTAATATGTTAAAAAAATCAATAAAAAATATAAATTATTTATAAATTTATTATTATATTTTATTTAATAACTAAAAATATTTTATATTTTATATTATAATTTTATAATTGAATTAAAAAAACAAAATCATTATAGCCATCACTCTCTTAACTGAAACTTGGATCTCTAACAACAAAATTTAGGAGATAAAAAATTTTCTTCCATCACTAGTTGCTGGTTTAGAATTGTAGTAAAAATTATTTTTAAAATAATTTTTTATTTAAAAATATATAAAATAATTTTTTATTTTTTATATAATTACATTAAAATTATTAAAAAAAATACTAATTTAATATATTTAAAAAAGCACCTAAAACTAGAAATATAAGCATCCTCGAAAACCCCTTTCCTCAAAGATCATATTTATTTGTCCAATCCAACCATGTTTTTAAAAAATAATAATTTTAAATTAATGTTTTTTAGCATGATTATTAGAACTAAATTGCTTAAAATATTCTACATATTTTTAATATTATTTTTACATTTAAAAACAATTAATACCGACCTTAAATTGATATTTTTTGGACAATATACTAAGAATATATTATATGCTGCAGTTCCGGGAAACCATATGATTATAGGGGTGATGTTGAGGCACAACTGAGTCCAGTTCTTCGAGAAATGGATCGCAAATGGCTTCGCCTGAGATCATCCATTGTCATCACCGGTAAACTTTCTTCAGTTTTCCATTTCAAAAACTATTTCCAGAAATTATAATTTTAACAATTGTAAAAGCTTTCCTGCTGCGGAAATAGCAGAGTTTTTTCTTAACAGACACGTAAACAAATACTTAATTCCTGATTGGAAGTGTTTTTTAAAAGTATTTCTGAAAAAAATTGAAATTTTTTTTTTTTACTTTGAAGTAATATTTTTTTAATGTTTTCAAATTATTTTGATATGTTAATGTTAAAAATAATTTTTAAAAAATAAAAAAATATTATTAACATATTTTTTTAAATAAAAAATACTTTAAAAAACAACCATAACTATATTTTCAAACACCCTTTGGAATAAGCCAGAGGACCATTATTCCATTTTACACAAGGCTATGGATTTCTTCGGGTAGTAACTGTTGGCAGGTTCCTGGGCTCTCTGTTCTGCTGTGATTGGGTGATGCAGACACTTTGTCCTATTATCCTGATTGTCTTTTGGGGCACAGCTGATTATATGGGCAGGACTCTAGTTTCTTTAATAGAGAGGCAAGATTTTGGATTTCATTGAAGCTGCCGGGAGACAGGTTGAAAATACAGTTGAAATTACATTTTTTTTAAATTTAAATTTGTTAAAAAATTAATTATTCTTATATGTTTAGATTGTTTTTACGTGTTAAAGTCATGAGAAAATATTATTTTGATATATTTTTAAGTGAAAAATATTTTAAATTATAACTGCAACCATATTCTCAAACACTAATAGATCTTATTTGTTTTTTAATCTAAAAAATGTTTTTGAAAATATTTAAATTTTTGTATTTTTTTCTTTATTTGAAATTAATATTTTTTGATGTTTTATATTATTTTGATGTATTGATGTTAAAAATAATTTTTAAAAATTAAAAAAAAATCATTTTAATACATTTCCGAGTAAAAATTAATTTAAAAAACAATCGCTATCATCATGCTCCGAACACCCAAGTCAATTATTGTTTTGAGGATCTAAAGGATTTGACTAAGGATGGATCTCTTATTGTTTTAAACTACAGCCTTTGGGTTACATTTCTTTTGCTTGGTCTCTCTGTTTCTATTGTATCTATTGATTCTATTTACAATCTACTCATTGGGTTGCTGGTTCTGCCTTTTCTAGGCTTTATACATACATATATATATATATATATATATATATATATATATATATATATATATATATATATAAAAAGAGCCAGAGGAACATGTGTATGATTGGAGTGGCATATTACCTTCTTGATCAATCAATTAGCTAGCTGCATGATTAACAAAATAATAATTGTTTGGAAACATATTTAATTGTGACGTAAAATATGGACTTGGCACAGAAAGAATCCGCTGCAAAATGGAAGGTTGTAGGAGGTCACCATATACAATTAAAAGTGCTGGACGACATGGTAGCACTGTTGAGCTCACAACTCCTCCCGATCCTTCAGCTAGGTAATTATTTATATAAATTGAATTAAATGTGTTAATTTATGCGAACAATTCAATAGCTTTTCTTTGAGCAAACTTAAGTTAATTAATTAGGTTGCAACTTTTATTGATTATCGATTCTTTTAATTTTCAGGCGAATGACCATTGCTTGGATCTCATATGTAGCAGTGAATGATTGAAAGTCTTTGTTTATGATCCTTTACTATGATAGCATCTAGGATTTCTATGTGGTTTTTTTTTACAGATTGCAAAATAGAAAGTACTAATTTCTCACTCCTAAATCAAACTAGGATTTAAACATACACTATATAAAAAATAACAAAATATCTATCTTAACAAATAGTGGCAAAGTTTTTTTTTATTTATTGCAACCAAAATCCAACCAATCACAAGTATAAAAACAACAAAAAGAATTTCTTTATAGATGGAGTTGAAAGAGATGTTATATCGCCAGTACTGTCGAGTAAAGAATTATATGACATGGTATCGCAATGTGAGGCCATTGTGTTTGGTTTTTAATCCAGTGAATAAATGTTTATTGGTTTTAGTGTGATCTATAATTGGATAGAGTAAAGTATTTTTTGGAAACTTTCTTATTAGAAGATTATTCTCCCCCGTCATAATCTAAATGTCATGCATATCACACTAGGATTTAAACATAAAAATAACATGACTATACTGTATAGAAAATAATAAAGTCTTCACCTTAACAAATAGTAGTAAAACTTTTTTTTTTTTTTGCCAACCAGAATCTAACCGATAAGTATAAAAAGAACAAAAAGAATTTCTTTGTAGGTAGAGTTGAAAGATATGTCACATTGTTAGTACCGTCGCGTGAAGAATTGTATGATGTGATATCACAGGGCGAGGGCATTGTGTTTGGTTTCCAATCCAATAAGCAAAAGTTTCTTAGTTTTAGGGTAACTCATAATTGGATAAAGTGAAGTATTTTTTGAAAGCTTTTTTATTATAAAAATAATTTCCTCTGTCATAATCTGGATGTCATGCATATAAAAAAATATGTTTGAAAATATTTTTAACATGGTGACGGACGTGAAAGGGAAAGACAAGGGACAACATAAAGACTAGAAAATAAATATATACCTTTGTTTTTTCACCGTAAGAATATAAAGTTGATTTATGATGGGTCACGGGTCACAAAACCCAAAGTCATCTTCTCCTTAAACAATAATGCACATTACTTATCTATCAATGGCTCAAGAGCCTGTATTTGCCTTATGCATATGCTTCAAACATATTTAAATTAGTGAATTTGATGGATGATAGATTTAATAAAATAAAGAGTGATGACTGCAACATGGTTATGCAAACATCCATTCCACTTGTGTACTAAGATTAATTGCAAAAGGAGATATGAGATGTATTTACAGAGATCAATCACTTTTTTAAAGATATATGCTCTAACAAGTTACATACCCAACACATGGAGAAATTTGAAACGAATATTGTCTAGATAATCTGCAAAATTTACATGATATTTCCTCCATCCTTTTTCAACTCAATGAAGCATCTACCTTTACATTTATTATTTGAGACAAAAGTTGGAGGTCATATTCAATATAAATGGATGTATCTATTCAAAAGGTTATGGATTACAAATGCATCCTAATTAAATTTATGTTGACTTTATTTTTTAATTTAAAACACTCATTTATTTAATGCAGATATTTATTCAACTTTAAGAAAAAAATTTAAATTAAGGTGTATGTCGAGGCTTATATTTTTAAGAGATCTCAAAATTTATCTAGTACTATTTTAAGTTGCACTTCAAAACAATAATCAACTGCGTTCCAAGATATGATAATGGTGGTGAAATGTCTTCTTGTGGGAATTTATCAATATTTTCTCATCCTAGATGACCTTTATAAAAAAAGTACAATGAAAGAAAGATAATTGATAGAAATCAAATTTAGACATGCACATAATTATATGTTATTTAATTATAATAAATTGAGATCTATTATCCAATAAGTACAATATTAACATGTTATTTTAAACATTTTTCTTGTATACTCTCATAAACTGATAGATTAAATCATTTCTCGTAAACAACATCGTCAATTTTTACTATCTCAAAATTTACATATGATAATCTCAAAAATTTTCAATTATAAAATAAATAATTTATCATGTGGTTCAAAACACATATAAACAATACTTAATAATTCTTAACTCTTGTAATATTTAATTTCAATATATTTTTTTAATTGTTAATGATTATAATCATGTATCAGGTTTTTTTTTCCACATTATCTAATTTGGTTATTCAAAAAATTAATAACTTCGTAGAAGTTATGCAATCAAACTCTTTTTTCTCAATTTTGGATCCAACACCATTAGTCTAAATTTTTATTTCCCTCCATGTTAGAATGGAATGTGAAATTTTATTCTGACCTCTTCAATCGAGTAAATAAATGCACATTTTTAGTCTTTGATTTTTGATATAAATATGTTTGATTGTATAAACCTAGCCGCTCTCTTTCTCCCTCCCTCCCATCCTAAGTATCCAAATCTATGTGCTACCGTAGTGCTTCTTCACCCGCGCGAGCACATACTGCAATGCACATATTTTCTGATCCCAACAGGGGATGGAACACTTACCTTGGGTTTGAAACATGGTATAAATTATATTTCTTAAAATTTTGTTTAAAATAATTATTTTTTATATTTTTAGATCATTTTAATATGTTGATATCAAAATTAATTTTTTTTAAAAAGAAATTTATTTTATTTTAATGCATTTCTAAGCGAAAAATATTTTGAACTCTCACCGTTATCACAATCTCAAACATACATAGCCGCAAGTGAGTTAGTAACTTAATAACAATAGTTAAGTGATAAGAAATCAATTAAAAGAATTCTATCTCTTATATTTTTCAATTCATAAATAAATATAAAATCAACTAGAAATATCGATTTTTCATAATCTTACTCAGAACTTGGCTAGTGCCACTTACCCATGCACTTAACAAATGCGTTGATAGTGTGAAGTTCCTCCATTAAATGAGACATTTCTTTCATGTACATGAAAAAAGAAAAGAAAAGAAAAGAAGAAGGCATGATCATGACTTTTGCCTACTTTTTCTCTCTCACTACTGGACAAACTTGTAACCTATTGTTGTGAGAACCTCTCTCTCAGAAATGCACACAAACAGTCCATAAGACCACCACTGTAACATCCATAAATAAGGTATGGCTACCAATTGTTTAACTCATTTAATAATTAAATGGATTGACCAAAACAACAACAAAAGACAGCATATTAACATAAACTAATTGAGGAGGGAAATTAAATGTTTCCCTCCTCACAACTTGTTCTGATTTGTTTTATTTTATATTTTTAAAGTTTGTTTTTTAATTTATTTTTTCAATATAATATTAGATTTGTTTATCATGATTTTAATTTATAATTCAAGTCGCAGGATTAATAGGTTAATTTAGAGTTTTTCTTTTCTTTTTTTAATTATTTTTTTTCTAATTTTATCATTTAATATTTGGTTGATTTAGAATTAGATTTTATTTTTTTAGTTTGTTTTCTATTAGGTTATCTTAGTTTAATTACCTATATAGCAGGTTTGTCAAGTTAACCCATATTGATTTTAGTTTTTTTTAATGATTTTTTTTCAACTTCATCTTTTAAAATCAGATTGATTGAGATTTGAGCTTCATAATTTATTTTGATATACTTTCTATAATCCCAATAACATGACCCGGGTTGAGATTTTGACATATTAACCTGAGTGACTTGAGCTGTTTGAGTTTCATAATTTTTTCTAATTTAATTTATATAAGGTTATCTCGGTCTCATGATCTTGGTTGCGAATTTAACAAGTTAATGGTTATTCTATTCTCATGATCTGGATCATGGATTTGATAATTAACTTGGATTGATTTGAGTCAATCCAATTTGTTTTTGTCTTATTTTTTTTTTAAATGTAGTCTTATTTTTTTGTAAAACTATATTTTTAATGTTCATCCATGCTATTTTTGGATCTATTAAGTTAATTATATCATATCAAATTAATTTTCAAATAATTTAATTTTTTTTATTAAAATATCATTGAATATTTTTATATTAAAAAAAATAATCTAACACGGAGCATATGGCATAATAGTTATCTACTAATCACCTAAAATGCAACTACACTTCACACTGTCAAAGCATTTGTAAAGTGCATGGGTTCTAAAAGACAATATATATATATAAACTTAAAGGGTGACCGAGTATTATTGTCGCAACCTTTATTTTTTAAAAAAAAATTTACAATAACATTGTTTCAGCCAATCAAAATTTCGTTGAGCTTGTGTTAATGATGTTGCCGTAGCTCAACAAACTGTATTATATATATATATATATATATATATATAAGTTTTTTTTATTGTGCTAGTTTTAAGAAAACTCAAAGAAAATTATTATGAAGTATACACTTAGCCATTCAATATGCTTAGGACATCAAAGTTGATAAACATCAAGCCAGTGGTGACGGTGGTGGTGGTTTTCCTTTATACACATCAATATATGTCAGTGTCATGTCAAAGTTAAAAGGAATCGAAACAAATCCTTGGTAAGCAGACATCCATGGAGTTAGTGGATTGTCTGGTTATGGCTTACGGGACTTTTTTTTTTTTTTTTTAAGAGGATAGGAAATGTAATATATTTTTAAAGTGTTTTTTTATTTAAAAATATATTTAAATAATATTTTTTTATTTTTTAAAAATTACTTTTCACATCAACATATTAAAATGATATAAAAATATTAAAAAAATAATACTAATTTAAAATAAAAAATAAAAAAAATTTAAATCTTTTTAAAAATAATTTTTAAACACAAAACAATAAAAAATTTCGTGTTTCACGTTGCATGGTGCTTTCATGGCTGGTGGGTTACCGGGGTATAATTATTTTCAGTGGTGTCTGTTGGTACGTGAGATGACAATTTTCACATAGGCCATTATGGGCCTAGGCAACATTGCTTTAGTGCATTGCATTATTTTGTCTTGTCTAATTACAGCAAAAATAAAAATAAAAATAATTTCCCTTTCCCCTTGAGGGTTTTTTTGTTCTTTTCTTTTATTTTTGTAGTCAACAATCCCAAATCTGATGTCTAATCTGTCGATTTTTGTGTATTTTTCTTATTTATTAGGGTTTTGATTTCTCTTTGAAAGGGTTCATAGTTTAAGGATATTTTGGATATAAAATAAGATTTTTCTAACGAATTATCATTGTGATTTCATTATACCTCGAGGGGTTACTGTAATTTTCCCCTTACACTAACTTCTTTTATATATATATATATATATATTGTTGTTAATTTTCTATATATATATATATATAATTGAGTAATTATATATCATATTGATTTATCAATTTTACATGTAATCAATTTTTTTAAAAAATTCTATATATGTCGGGTATACTAATAATTAGCATTAGAATACTCTGATGATTAATTAGTAAAAATACTTGCATTATTTATTGTAAAATCCAAAAAAGGTGAAATTTATAAGATTACTATATAAAAGATAAAAGTGACAATATACTCACAATTTAGTTTGAAAAAGAAATTCAACAAATTTTTAGTTAAGCTATTTTTAATAAGATTTGACTATATGCATTCAGCTAACCTCATTTATTCGGATTTAATAAAATGATTAATTTGATATAATTTAAATTGATTTTTTTGTTCTAAAATTTAAAATTAATACCAAACCAAATTAAAATTAAAAAAATGAAAAAAATATATAATAAATTCATGAAACTAAGATTAATCTGTAGTTAATTTATATAGATATTCCTAATAATCCGAATTATTTTGCTCATGCGCAATGCAACTTAGCCAATAACATGTTGTTTACTCTTATCCACACAGAAACAACTAACCTTATCTCGTCATTTGGTTGGAGCTGGGCCCAAAGGCAATCAAGCGCACAGCGACTTTAAGGATAACCCTTTATTTATTTATTTTCTCGTTCACATTGATGAATCATCACCCAAAATTGTGTTATAAAAAGGGAGCCTTCGATCCTAGTTCGAGAGTGGTAGTTCAGCAAACATAGTCACAAGCCGAAAGGTTCTAATACTTTGGCTTTCACAAAATGGGTGGGCCCTTAATCACCACCATGCCAAAGCTAGCATTTGCATTGATTCCTACAACATGATCTTTTGTTGCTGATCAGTCTCATGATTTAAGTTGCATACAATCACCAGTACTATTTGCTAATTCACTTTGTTCTTGTTATGTTCCTTGTTAAATTTTCAGGGAATGGAAGTTCTCGTGAACCAGAGAATCAGGGAGACTTCATCACAATCCTTAGTATTGATGGTGGAGGAGTGAGAGGCATCATTCCTAGTGAAGTTCTAAGTGTTCTTGAAGCGAAGCTCCAGGTTATTTTACTCTCTCAACATGCTTGCTCATATTTTCCTTCATCAATCTTGTACACAAGAGAACTGCATGTAGTCAGCCTCGTTTCATTATTGTTCTTCACGTAGAAACTGGATGTGGACAACAAGGATGCAAGGATTGTAGATTATTTTGACTTCATTGCTGGGACAAGCACAGGAGGCCTTATGACAGCTATGCTTACGGCCCCAAATGATGAAAAACGACCTCTGTTTGCTGCAAAAGATATTGCTAAGTTTTATCTAGACAAGAGTCCAAATATCTTTCTCAAAACACCTGAAACAAACCAACCTCCGTCCACTGAAGAGGATTCCAGAATCTCTGATTCTGATGAAGCGACGGAAGAACCTTTGACAACGTAGGTAAAACAAATCCAATAATGGATTGAACTTGTTTTGTAATTCAAACCATATATGTTCTCCGAACAAATCTCTTCCTTTTCTGCTGAATGGTTAACGACATTTGCATAAATTAATATCGCTGACAGGATCTGTGTTTTGAACAGGCACGCCGAAGTCATTAATACTCCAGCTACTTTTTTGCGGGGTATTATTGATATTATCGTAGACCTCAGTCCTGAGGCGAAGGATTATGTAGAACCTCTTAATAAATATTTACTACAACCAAAATATGACGGTAAGAATCTGCAAGATACGATTAAGGGACTTTTGGGAGAGAAACTAGCTCTCAGTGAGACTCTAACGAGTGTGATAATCCCCGCCTTCGACATCAAGCATTTTGGGCCTACCATCTTTTCTACCTTAAAGGTCATTGTTCTTCTTGATTTTCTAATATTTTCCAATACATATACTTGTATATTCCAACATTTATTAATGTTACCTGATGTTCGTAATGTACGTATCGATCTCATCTTGATTTTATTTTTATCAAATACCAGAGATTTATTAATCATCTATTCTATATAGTCATTAAAAATATGGCTTAACAATTAGAATAGTATAAAAAACTCAGAAGAGTCGGAAAACTTATGAACAAAACTAAATTCACAATCAAAACCAAACAACTAAGTCAACTACTCTAAAAACGTTTTGTTTGGCCAAATAATCTGCAACATGATTCTTCTTTCTATGAGCATGTTCAAAACACATAGAAAAAAAAAATCTATTATATGCATTGAAAATATTATTGAATTCAATTTGCATGCACTAAGTCCGCATAACATTTTTTCCTTTAACGATATTCGCCTGTGTATGAACAAATTAATTGTAGGCCAAGCGTGACAGGTCAATGGATGCTCCACTAGCAGACGTTTGTAGGGCCACCTCTGCAGCACCGTATTACTTTCCCCCTTATCATTTTAAAACCAGCAAGCCCTTCAACCTAGTTGATGGCGGTGTTGCAGCCAATAATCCTGTAAGTTGCTGTTTATTGTGATATAATAACATTTATACTAGGAAAATGATAAGTTAGCATCGCTAGGAAAAAGAATGCACTATCATTTGTATAAATTATACTGCTATTTGGCAATCAAGTCACACCTTTTTGTAGTTCTATAATGCATCTATAGTCTTAATTTGTTTTAATTAATGCCTTATCTCCCTTGTGGCACTCATGGGTTGAAGGGAGCTCTTATAAAAAAACTCATAAGTAAGAAGATGACTATGAAGATTTGCATATGAAAAAGGGTCAGCGTTGGTGGAGAGACTAGTCACCAGGTCTTTAAATTCACCTTAAAGTCCAAAAAACACATATAAATTGAAATCCTCATGCAAAATAGGTCGGCCAGCTGCTGCTAATTCATGAAACAAAGCCTTCGTTTTCTGTAGATAGATGGTGAAATAATCATCACCCTGACAAAGGTCTTGAAAAGCACCATGATGTTGCATAATGCAATAATTGGACAAAGAAGCAAGCACTTGCTTAAGAGCATGTCAAACATAATGCCGAGTTTTACAATCAACAATAAGATGCAACACATTTGTTGAAAGGGAAGAAATGAATGCACTCATAATAAGTTGATACTATTGTTTCGAACAAAGAAAAAAGGGATTAACCTGAATAGAGGAGTCATCGACAACAACTATATGAGAGGAATGACAAGGAAAAGAGTCATCAACGAAATGAAAAACACATAGTCCAAAAAGATATGACTTCATCTGCATTCACCAATAAAGATAATTTGTGTTTGTAAGCTTCAAGAAGATAACTTGTTGAGTGTTGGAGAGAGGAACAACTTCTCCAATGGAAGAATCAGTGACAACAACAATAATGGCAATGGAAGGAGAAAAGGAATCACCGTTTAATACAAAGAGGGAGAGTGAAGATAGCACCAGTGCAGAAGCTATGGGTTGGCAAGAAATTAGAACTGGATTTGCAGCAGTAGAAGGGGCAACATGACTTGTTGTGATTGAGTCCATTAAAGAGAAAGAAAAGAGATAATTTTAATGTGCTTAGGGCTCTGATACCAAGTTAAGAATAATAGAAGGCTTAACTTATTAGTTAGTCAACCTTTTCTATTTATATATATAGGGAAGTATATAATAGTTAATGTAAAGATTACAAGACAAGACTCAATTTATACACATGGTAAATATAATTACTATAATATATACCCTATAAATTAACACTTCCTGTAATAAGGTTTTCAAGCATTATGAGGAAAATATGTTTAAGAGGGAGAATTCTTGAGTAATTGGATTTAGTTCAAAATAGAGTGAACCTTTAAGGAACTAAATGACCTTAATTCACAAATATAAAATGAGATTTTATATAATGTTTGGTTTATTTTTTAGGATAAGAGAGAAGGGAAGAGATAGCAATAGAAACATAAAAATAAAGTCACCGTTGAGATAATTTTAGAAAGAATTTCTATACTTCCAAAACAAAAGGTATAAAGAGAATGTATTTCTTGAGATAATATTTATTATTTTGTATCCCTAAAATATCATTAATTTTAAAAAAAAATTATTCCAAACTTGTCCAACTAATAAAATTTGTTATCATCGATTTTTTTCTTTTTTTCCCACTGCAATTTCTTTTGTATATACCAACTAAATATTTCCGTCAGTGTTTTCCGGAGGATATAATGATGGAAAAGTTCGTCAGTAATATTCACCACAATCCATCAACAAAAAAATTTTGTCAGTGTTTTCATTTGTATTTGCTAAATTTCTGGTAGTAATTTTACCAAATAGGGTCACACCATAAATCCTAATTCAAAAATTTTATTACTAAATATTTCATCACACAAATATTCTAATCAAAACTCTCATACACAACTCTTATAGGTTTGTTTATATACTAGTAAAAAGTCCTAAACAAAGTTGAAAAAATAATAAAAGAGTTTTAAATTAAATAGAAAAAAAAATCCCAAATCAACTAATAAAATATAATAAATCTCAAATAGTAACTTATTAGCATTATTTGAAGATCTTTATGAACTTTAATTGCTATGAAATTTTAACTATAAAGGAAACAAGCCTCTAGAATCTTCTAAAGAAATTTTAGCCTGATGCAATAGTTAAATCAAAATATATACCTATTAATATTAAATTGTGTGTTAGAGAAAAATGTTATACACCATAAGGTTTGACTTTTTTTTTAAAAAAAAATGTGAAGTTATAGTTTTATTTTTTAGAAATACTTGGATTTTTATCTAATAATTTATGAAGTATTTTTACATTTTTATACATAGATTTTAAATTTAAACTCTATTTTATGGAAAATTAGGTAAAAATATAGTTTGATTTTCAATTTTTTTAATCTGATTTTAAAAAATCAGACAAAGAATGATGATGGTTTTAAATATTTTTTGACAAAGATCGGTGGAACAAAATCTTGTTGGAGCGAGCTGTAAACCATATCAGAATGAATGGAGGGATTACAACAATGTTGAAATACCTTATTTGGACCCATAATTCCATAAAAGGATTATTAACTTACCTTAGCAAGAACAATAATTGTAGATACCTTGATCCTGGCCCAAAATCATATTATTCGAGTTAGATTTATTCTCTAAAAAGCTACTGCATCGGATAGCCAAATGGTACCCTAGTTTTCTCTCATGTAAACAACAATTCATAGATGCCAAAGCCCTCTCTATATCAAGACCATGGTTTCTCTGTTTTTGTTCAGTCAGTGAAGAACACATGCTTCTAGCAACAATGGCGAACCCTTTAATCTACTTTTCAGGCTGTCTGTTCCTGTCTATTCTCATTATTCTCATCAAGTTCTTTAATAAAGTATGGTGGACTCCCATTCGCATCCAGTCTTTGATGAAGTCACAGGGAATCAGAGGCCCTTCTTACAGATTTCTGCATGGTAACACCAAAGAGATCTCCACAATGATAAGAAAAATTAGGAGCAGTCCCCAGGAATTACTACATCATACATTGCCCATGGTTCATCCCCACTTTTATTCATGGATCAAGCTCTACGGTAACAATCTTCTCATACTTTAGATATATATCAAGCAATATTCTTGCTTAAATTTAGATGAATTATAACTTTTTACATTAACAAAATGTATGCAGAATTATATATATAAATTAACTTTGACTACATATTTCTGTACAGGGATGAACTTCCTTCAATGGTATGGTCCCCAAGCACAACTGATCATCACTGAACCTGAGCTGGTCAAACAAATATTAAGCAACAAAGATCGAGCGTACCCCAAAACGAAGGTCTCAAGTGAAATAAAGAAGCTCCTAGGGGATGGAATTGTCTTATCAGAAGGGGAAAAATGGGTTAAACTCAGGAAGCTGGCCAACCACGCTTTCCATGGAGAGAGCATAAAAGTAAATTCTTGTTTTGGTTTTGAACTGTGATCATGAAGCTGGCAGATATATAACTAAACTACTATTGAACTAGATAAACAGTACAAATATATACGAAAGGCACCCACCTAGGGTAATTCTATCAACTACTAAGCACCGTTTCTATGCTCTGCAGGGTATGGTTCCAGAAATGATCGCCAGTTTAGAGATTATGCTTGAAAGATGGAGACACCATCATAGCAAGGAGATAGATATATTTGTAGAGTTCAAGATTTTAACATCAGAAGTAATTTCCAGGACGTCTTTTGGAAGCAGCTACTTGGAAGGGCAGCACGTATTTGACATGCTTACGAGAATGACTCACATTATTTCAGAAAACAATTACAGAGTTAGAATTCCTGGAATTGGGTAAACACCATATATGTGCATGCATCGGCACAAGATCATGCCTGACATGAGTTTTTCCTTGTAGACAATTGTCTTGCTGACGAGAGATTTTAAATGTTTTAATTCTGTCATTTTCGGGCTCCCACCTTTTCATTTCTACAAGATTCTAATGTTGCACAAATGAATGGCATTTTTCTATTGTTGCAGAAAATTTGTTAAAGCAAGTTATGATATTGAATTTGAAAATCTGGAAGCGAAGATAAGAAAATCATTCATGAACATGATGAAGAGAAGAGAGAAAGATGCAATGTTGGGAGAACTGGATGGCTATGGACATGATTTATTTGGATTGCTCCTAAAGGCGTATCATGATTCGGATGAGACCAAGAGAATATCATTAGATGACCTGATTGATCAGTGCAAGAATTTTTATCTAGCTGGGCAAGAAACATCAGCAAGCGCACTTACCTGGATTGTTTTTCTTCTAGCAGTCCACTCAGATTGGCAAGATAAAGCAAGGAAAGAGGTGCTTGAATTATTTGGCCTACAAATTCCAAGTCAAGATCGCATTGCAAAATTGAAAATTGTAAGTAACCATTCCACCATGGCTAGCTTCTAACCAAAATTATGAGCTTTGGAACATCATACCTCTTGATTCAGTTCTTTAACTAAATTTTCTGTCTCTTCTTTGTAGATGGGTATGGTAATTAATGAATCTCTAAGACTATATACTCCAAATGCTATTCTGATGAGGAGAGTTGAAAGGGAAACTAAATTGGGAAAAATAACTGTTCCAGCGAATACTGAAGTTTACATTTCAACTTTAGCAGTTCATCAAAATCCTGAAATATGGGGAGAAGATGCTCTTCTTTTTAAACCAGAGAGATTTGCAGACGGGGTGGTTAAAGCTACAAACAATAACATAGCTGCATTCATGCCATTTGGTCTGGGACCTCGAAATTGTGCGGGGATGAACTTTGCTATCACAGAGACAAAGTTAGCACTCTCTATGATCCTGCAACGTTACAGTTTTACTCTCTCACCAACTTATGCCCACTGCCCAACTGAAGTTCTAACAATGTGCCCCCAGCATGGAGTTCAAGTCATTCTCCAACGATATGAACATATCGCTCTCAAAGTATAAGAGATTGACGTCTTCATTTTGATAGCTAGATCCATCTTTTCAGTAAAATAAGATTGAGAATTGAATATCTATATAAACGCTACAACCGGTCCCCGATCACTTAGCTGAAATATAAATGATCACCAAAGCTACAGAATCGATGACGACTGAAAGGATGAGGAAATGTTATATTAGTCTTTTGTCCGAACGTAACCTCAGGATATTTGATTCTATTTTATAAAGTCTCCTTTATCAGTACATTTTTTCCTATAAGAAACTCACCAGATAACGCAGAAAAGAAGTAAGATGAACACAAAACCCATCAGTTCAGATCTTTTCTAAAAGAAACATATTTTTAGCTTCTGTTAATACATACATACAGACAAGTTTGTTCTGTTTTTCAATCTTGAGCAGATACAACAAGAACACAAAAATGCAATCAAATTTAGTACAAAATGAATCAAGTGTTGTTGTTCAAATCTTAAGAGACTTATTGCATTTTATATGTTTGCATCAAGTGACGAAAAATCAAGCTTTAAGGACAAAGTACTGATACTTGGCAACAACATCAAATTTTCAGCTCAATCAAATTTAAAATATGTACACATTGAATTTCATCCTGATTACTTTCTTGTGAAAGATCGGATCATAGGGCGACTATGCTACAAGGAAGATGTCAAAATGGTGTGTATCCACTAGCAAGCCATACTGCTCCTGACAAATTTGCTGCCAATGCCACTGAATTTCATTCTGGTGTTCAATGGCATTAACGTCTAGGCCATCCATCAAAGATAATTGCCTCCCAAATCATCAAGTTAAATACAAAGCATATACAAACTATGGTGTCCACTTGGGAGCTGGTACCACTTGCTGAAAACATCAAACCAATTGGTTGTAAAAGGGTTTTTGTATCAAAAGAAGGGTAGATGGCACCATTGAAAAATACAAAGCTCGTCTTATTGCAAAAGGATTTGTCTAATTTCGGGCACTGTAAGAACTGATTCTCTGATTCAATCAAATATCCTAAAGGACGATGAAAGGCCAACCAATATCAAGAAGGCTTTTTCAACGATTGGAATGTCTCCATCTTCGATTGATGAGGCCTAAGGAGTGCCTTTTGTGCCTTGCTTGCTAGTTAGTTTTGCGTATCAGTTCCTTGCTTTCCTTCCCCAGCTTGAAGTTCAGTTACAAGCCTTAGGTCTGACGTCATGTTTCATCAGCGACCTGGTATTGACTACGCATAAATGTTTTCACCTAACAACATTAAACCAGCAACAAAACGAATTGTTCTATCACTTGCCATCACTCAGAACTGGTCTCTTCATCAACAAGACGTGAATAATGCATTTTTTCATGGAAAACTTAATGAAGTTGTTTACATGCAGCAACTAGTAGGATTTATTCATACAGACCATCCATATCACATTTGCAAACTCAGACAATCTCTTTATGATCTAAAACAGCACCCCGTGCCTAGTAGCAAGCTTTTAGTCAAGGCCTGACCTCATTGGGATTTCAACAATCTCAAATAGATCCTTCCCTTTTCTCTACAATCATGCAAATCATATTGCATACTACTTGGTTTATGTAGATGATTTAATCTTCACACGAAACTCTAATCTTTTTCTTGACAGGTTCATTTTCGCATTAAACCAACAATTTAATCTTAAGGACCTTGGAAATGTGCATTTCTTTCTAAAAGAGTAGGTAGTTCATACCACGACAGGTCTCTTACTAATTCAGCATCGCTATATTTGCGACATACTTTCACGATACAACCTGGAAGGAGCTAAACCAATTCACACACCTATATCCATGACAGAATCACTCATGCTACATGATGGTAGTGCTGCTACTGATTCCTCTCTGTATAAAAGTGTTATTTGTACCTTATAGTATTTGTCACTGACCCAACCAGACATTTTCTTTTCCAGTAAATAAACTAGCTCAGTTTATGCACAGGCCATCTCAAACTCGCTTATCTATAGTCAAGAGACTACTTCGCTATCTCGAAGGCACCTTATACTATGGACTACATCTTCGACATGCTTCATCAATGGTTGTTACTACATATTTTGATGTTGATTTGGTTGGAAATATGGATGACAGATCGAACCTCCACAAATGCTTATATGGTCTTTCTAGGGTCTAACCCAATATCTTGAAGCACAGAAAAGCAACATGTAGTTACTCGTTCTTCAACAGAGGCGGAGTATCATGCATTAGCTGCAATAACTTCTGAAATTGGGTGGCTCTCCTCTCTTTCTAGGGAACTTCGTATTCCCATTTAGCAATCACCTGTCATTTTATGTGATAATATTAGAGTAACTTTGATATAATCAAGACTACAGAAAAAGATCCAATGCAAGTTCTAATTAGGCCACTTACACTTTATAAAATCAAGATTCACATCAAACTTAGTTAAGTATAAATCCAGTGCATCCTTCTCGCATGAAACATATTTCCATTGATTTACACTTTGTTCGTGATTATGTTGTCAAAGGATTACTGAATGTTTGACCATGCATTCGAGAGCATATGGCCAGTTCAAGAGTGACATTGTTATACTTTGTGCTTGTATATCATTCCATTTGAATAGAAAAACCAAATCCTTTCACCTTTGCATCATTGAAGTTGCTTAACAGTGCAAGTTAATATTTTATTTTCTGATTTTTGTGATGGAACAGCTCTCTGAAATGACAATTCAAGAGTACTGAGCACAGGGTGCTCACTTTATGGTCCAAACAAAGCAGTTAATGTTAATAGCTTTGCTCTTTAAAGCTAACGGTGAGTATAAACCTTAAGGTTATTAGAGGTTCATATAATCGTTAATTTTAAAATTTATATAATCAGTTGAGATATACACAAACTGATCCGGACATCCACATTAATAATAATAATAATAAAAACAGTTAATAGCAGATGGAAACCCATCATTTATAGAAGGAAATGGAGGTGATAAACTACGTTTCTCATAACTGCTTGAAAGTTCTAGATGGTGGCTCCTCTGCACATATAATTTCACGCTGTGCATTGGAAAATCACTGAAGTTTCCTTTGTTATTATAGCTGTTTAAAAAAATGTTGTCAATAACCTTGATTGGTGCAAGATGTTCTTAGTGGAAATGGATGGTGGTTGTGACATTGCATTAATGGCTAGTACTGCATCGATTTTTTCTTCAAATTTAATAAAGCTATTGCTAAGTTTCCCTGTTTCTAGTGATAAGAGATTTTAGTTTTTACAAAACTAGACTAGTGGTTAGGTACGACAATTTTATTTTGACTTGTTGGTATCCAAAGGATCGGTGTCATTTAATCCTGTTGGATCGGATTTTTATTCAATTTAAGTAGGGTCAAATAAAAAATAGGTAAAATCTTACCACTTTAATCAAAGCCGAGTGGACAGGTAGGTGAGAGATACAACCCGATTTTTAACATATTCTTTTATGCTAAATTGTAATAACCCACCACCTAAAAAATAAATAGTCCTAAATGGAAAAAAAAAACTTGATTTATGTTTTTTTAATGTGCTTATCCTATTAGCCTTTGACGGATAAATCGATGGAAAAACCCATAAAAATCCTGATAAGTCCTTTTATTTTTCATCTATTCCTTCCGGTCCTTATATTTCCCATCCACCCCTTTAACTTTAACTTTACCATTATCATTATAATAAACAACAACAATAACATGTAGTAGCGACAACAACAATAATAATACAAAAAACAATAACAATGATAACAACACCAATAATAAAAATGACAATGAGAATAACAACCAATAATGACTTCAACAAGAGTAGCCAAATGAATGTTTTTTTGAGGGTTTTTTAATAGAAAATTTTGAAATTAGGATGTTTAGCATAGTTATCAAACACACTTAGACTAACAAGTTGACCTGGTGACTCAAGGCCTAGCTCAAGCTAGGTTTGATGTTGAGAACTTGAAGAGTTGACCCAATCAAATTTGGATGACTAAAGGTCAACCCGCAAACCATGTGTGACACAATCAATTTTTTTACAAAATGAGGTTGTTTTCGACTGAAAAAATAGATTTAGTCAACTCGCAAACATAGAGATTGACCCGTCTAACACATAACCCATACTTTAAACCAGGTCGGGTCTTATAATTATGGTTTTTAGATAAATTTACTTGAGATTTTAAAATTGGGTTTCTTACAAAGGGTTCATAGGATTTTCAATTGGAGATAAGAGAGTAGGGTTTCTTCTTTTCTTTTTTGGTCTTCCCATTATAGTTACAGAGAAAAAGCCATGCAAGAGGATTTATAGGGAGAAGTTATTTTTCTTAGTTATTATTATTTTCTATTTGGTTTAAGAAAATATTATACAAGTGTTTTCATTTTTTTCCTATTTATCTAGAAAAAAAATATTAAGATTCGTAATTTTATTTTTCCTTTTTAGTTTTGTAATGCTTAAAATAACCCTATAATTATTGATGGAAAGGAAAAGAATCTCTGTAAATAATTATACAATTATTTTAAAAATTCCTAAACTAAAAAAAATAAAATAAAATAAAATAAAAAAATAAAATTATCAATCTCAGTATTTCATTTCCTAAACAAAATTATCGATCTAAATATCAATCTATAAACCATATCATAATGAAGGGATTGCAGGAATCAATAAAAGGACTAGAATGAAGGGGTTGCCCAACTAAAGATCATAATGGAGGTATTGTTAAAACCATGAGTTAACTCGTAAAATCATACAATTTTATAGGTCAACATATATTTATTGTGCAAAATCATGTAAAAGAAAAAAATGATAAAATCAAATTGAAATCGTGTAAAATCGGTAAAATCATGCAAAATCATGATTTTAATATGATTTTACAATAATTCCATATTTTCAATTCTTACCTTCTGTATTGCATACCCTTGTGTTTACTCACTAACACATAAGCCCCATAAAAGCTTGTATTCATGGATTCCTTCTTCAATCAATAGTGCAATGATGAAAGAAACATAGTCTTGCTTAAACTCTTCATAATAAATAAAAAAATTATTTATTATGGGATAGAAACATGAAAATTCTTATTCTATAGGGATATTTTTACGAATAAGAGTGACAAACCATGCTTTGAAGTTTGATCCACCATGTGTTTATGCCTAAACATTATAGCCTTTTAAACAAGTTTACAATATTGTGATTTCTCTATAGAAAATCACATGACTTCTCTAAGATATGATCTAACAAGGAACTAGACTTCAAGATAATAATAATAATAATAATAATAATAATAATAAAAGATTTTACTTTGATTTGTTTGATTCATTTGTTTTAGTTCATATAAAACCTACAATTCTTTATAGATCCACTTGTTGAGAATCATGATGTGTAATAAAGAATATCTAAAACTTATAAAAGTATAACAATATCTAAAAATGATGAATTCTTCATCAAGGCAAAAGATATCAGATGAGCTAAAACACTACAAATGATCATGCATTTGGAGGGAGCATTGGAATTGGTAACAAGGGAGCATAGTTTTGAAGAAATAGTTGTTTTCAATTTTTTTTCTTGGACACAGAGCCTTATCAAGCATTTCTGACCTTTTCTCTTGGATTTTGCATGATAGGTTTTTATCATGCAAAAACAAATACACCATATCTTTATTGATGAAATTGTTTATTGTTTATATGGAACATGTATGAAAAAATCACTTATGATTTTATGATATGTTTTTACGATCCAAGTTTATATTGTATTTTCAATGTCATGTCATAAAAACATTTTTAACAACCTTGGTTACAAAAATGTTGACCTACCTTATTTAGACATAATTCCATAATAGGATTCTTATCTTACCATATTTAGACCTATAATTCCATAATTATAGATATACCTTGATCGTAGTGTAAAATTAATGTATTATCTAGTTCATTGTGTAGACTCTATATATGTATATTGTGTAAAGAGAATAAAGTGAGAAAGACTCTTGCTTTCACACCATCAAATCTAGCTATAAACTGATCCGTTTTCATTCTTATGTTGGTTTTCTGAAACATATTAACATAGCAAAAACGGTAAATTTAAAATTTTTCAGGAATTTCAAGGATCTCGTTAGACAGATCTAGAGTTGTTTTATAGTTTTATGCAAAGATTACTAGAAGATCAGGTGTAGTTTTTACTTTGAATATTTGCTTCAAAGGCTGAGTTGTCGTAAACCATAAGTCATTCAATTGTCCGGCCTGTAACGATAATCCACATGAATGACTAGTGAGAAATCTCTTAAACCCTTTTAGAAGAGAGAAATTCATATACCTTAGAGTACTAGCACTTTTCTTTTGTATTTTAGGTATTTCAGTATTATACTCTACTCATATTTTTTTACCATCCATAGGAAATAAGAAGCATAGAAATTATGAATTTCATAAATTAAAATTGTATTAATTCTAAAAAGATAAAGTGTCGAGCATCCATCTTGATCTTGTGCATGTGCTGCTACTCCCTGTCTGTCGTCCTATCATGTACCATTAAGGATACATTTATCATCAATAATGCAACCAACATCAACATTTCATTTCAATTCTCATTTAATCATCATTTTATTCAAACCATTGGCAAGGAAAATCCTTAAAATTCCTTACACATACATATTTCCCATATTCATAATTATTCTTATCAATCCAAATGTTAGAACCCTTAATCAACAACAAATTTCAAGTAAAGATTAGAGATTGATTAGGCCTAGTTGGTTTAGTCCACCCAACCTCGAACACTGTTTGGTATTTTAATCGTAACTAAAGTTTTAGAATTTTTTTTTTTTGCATGGTTTGTCTATATAGAAAGTTATTACATGGGGCTATACCTTTCATGAAAGACACAACACTCAATGTTGTCATCTACATGTCTAAACTCGCTCATTACAGTACCATAAGAAATATGTCTAGTACTATATTAGTCTTGACCTTTACCCAATGTTGTACTCATATGTGGAGTTATACACCTTCAAATAAGTCAATACTAGTTCCATTGGAAATATGACATCCATACCTACAACCTCTATAAAGATATAAACTCCAAATTATATTGTTTTAAGGCTCAAAATTAATAATTACGGTAGTACACGAAATTTGTCTAGTACTATGTCCTGCTGGACCTTTACTTAGTGTGCTTCTCATATCCGAGTTATACAACTCCAAATAAATCAAGATCAGTTTCATTTGAAATATAACATTCATTCCTAAAACTTTTATAAAGACACCAACTCTAAATTATATTATTTGCAAGTTGTAATTCTAACTAGAAGTTAGCTAGTAAGACTATCAAAATTTTAGTTACATGAGAGATAAATTTAACAAGCACACTAAGTATTTTCATGCATTGTCACATCTATTATATTTACTCATACTCCTACTTTCAAATTTACAACTCATGTTTAGAATTGTACTAGTAATTTTAGATACACGCACAATATCATCTAATGTTCTTACATCATTTCATAACAACGGATCTTTCCATCACTCATCAATTTCCTTTAAACCATTCACATGGCTAGCCTTAACATGTTCAAATTTTTATGTTTTTTTTATTGTATTTGCTTCATTTTTCTATCTCATTCACACATATGCATCCTATCATTTAGTTTTCTTTATTTAAACATCTTCACATATCAAAAAGTTTTTCCTAACCTCACTCATTGTTCATCATTCCACTTGTACAAGAGCATATAATTCATCAACCTAATTAAAACTCATTTTAACCACCACTTCTCTTTTACATGGCTTGTTCAAAAACATAATATTACCATTTTTAACCCAATTTTTCCACCCCTCCTCTTAGATTAAAACTAGCCAGCCATATAGGTAAGATTTCTTCTTTAATTTTTCTATTTTCTTCCATCATTTCTTTGGCTTAAGCCTTTTTATTAACATCCTAACCTATTTATTCAAAGAAACTCTCATTTTCTATATATTTTCAAGAACCCTAGAATCACAACATTGATATTTTTTTAAATTATCCTTTACTACCTATGAAATCAAAGAGGAAAACTAAAGAAAAAACACTTTTATTAATAATTTCAAGTTCAAATTGAAGAGTTCTTACCAATTTATTCTTCAATTGTTCTTCCTTTTAATCACCCATACTTGTCCCTCAAGCTCCTCTCCTCCAACCAAACTTTCTAATTTTAGCCTAAATGTGTTTCTCTCCTTACAAACCTATTTGTAAGCTTCAATCTCATAATTTTGGAAGGATTTCTTAAATGATTTTTGAAGAGAGGCAAGAGCCTCTTCCTTTTTTTTTAGTTGTTGTTAGGGGTGAACAGTAGCAACTATAGTAGTTATATTAGGTTTTTTCTAGGTTCATTACTATTATACCCCTACTTACCCCCTAATTCTGGTTTGTTGTACTAACCCGACACTGTGTCTTTATTTTTAGGATCTTTATGAACTCTGATGGACCTCAAAGTTTAACCAGAGGTACAACAGTATGTTTGAAGTCCTGATATAAAATTTCAGTCCGATCTAATAATCAGATTGAATGATATGTTCAATATTGTAAAATTAGACGGTTAGTAATTTCACGCCAAAATCTGAATTTTGTACACCGTATAATTTACTTAAATCATCTTGGATCTTAGACTAAATCTTTGTATATTCCTATTCATAATTATCATAAAATCTTCCTCATAGTTTTTTACCACGTTCAGTCCTAATAGCGTGATTGTGCGCGAGGATTATACTGGAATTCAACGTTTCCCACGCAAAGGGTTATGTATTGATTTATTTGACATTTCCTTTTATTGGACACATAATATTACCCAATTTACAAAAGTTTAGCCTTCAAATTATTATTTTTTCCTGGTCAAGGAAGTTTCGCGGTTTATCGTTAGTTAATATTTCGCATTCTATTTTATTACTTTATCTTCTCTGAATTTTAAATTAATTTCCTGGAAATGTTCATCCTGATTCATAAGATTTTCTCCCTAATTTATCATTTTTAATTAATAGTTATACTATTTAACCTAGATTTATCTATTTTTGACCAGGGGTTTACACGCCCTCCCTATACACAATCTGTTTTTTTTAATCAAAACTCTGAGATCAGTTAGGGTTTCTAGTGACCAAATTACTAGATGGAGACTTCATCCCCTTTTATTGATAAGAAATAAGAATATCTTTTTATTTCCACCAATCACCACAAAAATCTCAATCCGGGAGGATGATCGTCGCAATGCTACACACATGTAACACTAGTTATTTACTAATATAAAACCATATTAATCACCTTCACAAGCCATCTATATATATATATATATATATATATATATATATATATATATATATATATATATATATATATATATATATCTCCAAATAAAAGAGAATTGTTTTTTCATTCTTTAACAAAAAAATCCAAATTAGTCTTCTAGTGCTTATATGGTTGGTAATGCAATGCAATATACTTTTATAAAAATATTTTTATATTAAATAATAATATTTTTTTTATAAAAATGCATAATAATAATAATAATAATAATTTTTTATTTTTAATATCTGAAGATGAACATCAAAACTATACTACTTAGGACATCCAAAAAAAAAAATTGTTTAATATCTTTTTAAATAAAATATAATTAAAAAAACTCTTTGAAACCTACCTTTTCATTGAACGTGCTCTTGATACTAGATGCTCTTACTATTTTGTCGGGCAATTGCATTGACAAGTGTGAACAAAAAAGATAGTGAGACACGCAAGTTGCTGAATATGGACACGACGAATCAATTATTAGTGGGTGTCACTGCCAAATAGACCTAGGTTAGGGTGCCTAGGAGACAACTGCAACTGGTATTAATCCACCATCAACCTACAAAACACCAAAATCCCTGAACTCATCCTCTTCTTTCAATTCCCTTGATTATGTCAGCATGAATTCTTATTTGACCTTAGCCGCCATGCCCCATGGGTCCTTTGACTCGTTCATGGGTCCCTATAACGACCAAATTTATTGAAAAATATCCTCCAATTACCATATTATATTCATGTTATCTATCTCTTTTACCTTATATTATTCAGTAACTTCAGGGTTTTTCCCTCTATTTTGCCTATATATTCTCCCTTGGCTTCAGAACAAGTATCTCCTATGACCAAAGGCCATTTCACTACCAAAAGTTCTACTATTCAAAAAATTGAAGATAAATACTCATTCAAACATCAAAAGAAATTCGCTCGATCCATTAATGGATTCTTCATATTTTCACTCCCAAAACTCTCAATTCTTCCCGGGATCATCTTCTTCTTTCAATTCCCTTGATTCTTTCTCACGTAACGTACAAAACTTCTACAGCCAACCCCTTCCTTTTAATGAAAATGATTCCCAAGAAATGCTTCTCTTAGGAGTCCCAAATGAGCCCCCCATCAACTCCTTTGATACCTCTTCATCCACCAATACTAACTATGACGAGGCAAGTTCTAGAGCTAATTATCAAGGGGAGCCACCCCAAGAAATTGCTTATAGAGGGGTTAGGAGGCGGCCTTGGGGCAAGTATGCTGCCGAGATAAGGGATTCAACAAGAAAACATGTGAGAGTTTGGTTAGGAACATTTGATACTGCCGAGGCCGCGGCCTTAGCTTATGATCAAGCTGCATTTACAATTAGAGGTTCAATGGCCGTACTAAATTTTCCTGTTCAAAAAGTTTATGAGTCACTTCAACAAATGGGCTATGGTTTCCAAGAAGGGCAATCGCCAATTGTAGCAATGAAAAAAAGACACTCGATGAATAGGAAAGCCGAGAGCAGGAAAAGGAAAGAGAAAGGAACGAGAATTGGAACGGAAAATGTGGTGGTCCTGGAGGATTTAGGGGCTGATTACTTGGAAGATCTTCTAACCATTTCAGAGAGTGCTCGTCCTTCGTAAATTAGCGATTAACTTTTTTCCCTTCACACTCTTTTTTTTCTTTTTTCTTTTTCACTTTTAGTCTCTTAAAAGTGTTAATTAATTTGGAGGAGGGCCTGAGAATTGATCCTCCAAGTCTATTTCTGAGCAATGGGTAATATTATTGCTAAACCAATGGTTCATTGGCCAATTGTGTCGAATGTTTTGTATTTTTAGTTATTTCACTTTAGTTTTTGGAGATTACCACTTGTATTTTAGATATATAATGCCTTTATGTGCATCTTTGTAAAATTTGAAGATAATGAGAAGGGTTGAAGTTTTAATTATCATGCACAACAAAAGTATTTATTATATGGCCTCAAGCTATGTAATTTTTATTGTAATGTTTGGTATTATGATGTATGATATTTTTTAAAAAATATTTTTTAATTAAAAATATATCAAAATAATTTTTTTATAATTTTTTTTCTATGTTAGCCCATCAAAATCATAAAAAAAACACTTAAAAATATTAATTTAATAATTTTTTAGATAAAAAAATAATTTAAAAATCATTTTAACAAAACAACAATAGCAAACCTACAAATCAAGAAGATAAGGTAACCAATTTCTTTTTCTTAAATATATGTTTATTTTAGTGGATTAATTATCTAAGTCGAGCTAGCTACTGCATATCGATTGTGATAGTCGGTGGAGGAGATTGCTTTATTGTTACATGCAGTAATTTTGAAGGAGAATACATAACCACACGCACGTACCAACAAAATTTATTTACTGTGATTATAGGGCTAGTCAAATCTTAAATATATTATCTAAAAATTACTAGTACGAGTTTCATAAATCTTCAAGCTACTAGAAAATTATATAGTCATTAACTTCAGGGTCCGTAAAATTACTATCAACTACTCCCTTCCATTTAATTCAATTTTGCCTCAACGCCTTCCTAGCACTTTTGACATAAAATCAAAGTTCGACTTCAAACATTAGTTTATATATATACATGTTCCATGGCGCAGGGATATATTATCAATATGTACATGTGTAAATAGAGGGATGAAAATTTTAATTTAAAGTTATATATAAAAAAATAACACTTTATCACCGTGCCGACACACCGATTATAACATCTACCTATAAAAACAAAGAAAAATACTGTTTTATTGCTTTTTTCTCTGGATAAGATGATTTTATTTTTTTAGTCGGTTTTTCTGGTCTTATATAGTGTGGGCTGGTCTCCTAGACTGAACACTTATTTCTTATAATAGGCTTCCTTTACTAAAAATAAAAGGAATAAATTAGTGATATTTGCTGATGCATTGTTACATAAGTTATGTCATTCTGTGTTTTTCAGTGCGGTTGGAAGATATTTTTAAAAAAATTAAATTTTTTATATTTTTTATTTTATTTTAAATTAATATATTTTTGATATTTTCAGATCATTTTAATATGCTGATGTTAAAAATATTTTTTTAAAAAAATAAATTATTTTAATATATTTTAAAATAAAAAATATTTTAAAAAACAATCACTATCACATTAATTCCCAAATACCCTCTAAAAAAAAATAAGAACGGCTTCTATTTTTGCAAAATGTTTCTTTTGTTTTGTTTTTCCCCCCAAATGGATGAATATAGATAAAGGTAGGTCGGCAGCTTCCGTGCCCACTCAAGGAGAAAAAGCTTTCGCCCTCACCAGCAAAATATATATTAATTACAAAAGCTGATTATTACAAGGATCATTCATACCAGTTCGATGTCAACTGGTACAGTTGAATACGTTATAAATGACATGATGACATTTGTCATAATAATCTATTATTTGAGAAAAATTTTAGAGAGATTTTAACTACAAGATTTTTATCAGAAGCAGTTAATCAAGAGTTCCAAATAATATTTTATACCTTCATTAAATATAGAGTTAATTATAGCTTAGTCTTTATAGTTTATATATATATATAAAAAAAAATGGTGTCTACTTTTTTGTATTTTTTAATCATTTCACTTTAGTTGATGGAGAGTACAACTTTTTTGGTTGGATAATGTCTTTGTTTTCCATCTTCTTAAAATTTGAAAATAATGAGAAAGATTAAAGTTTTGATTATCATGCACAACAAGTAATTATTATATTGGCCTCAAGCCATGAGATTTATTTTGATGTTTGATATTATAATACAGAGTTATTTTTAAAAATATTTTTTAAGAGTAATTATTATATTGGCATCATATCTTTTTTTAAGATATATATATAACACTCAGTTAAAAAATAGATACAGGAATGATTTTTTGACCTATCCGGATCTCGATCCAGATTTATAGTTGGAGGCAAGATCATTCAAGTGAACCCAAAAAATTAGGTGTATGGTCTCTATACACTACAGCTGAGGACTTACAAACAACTCATAGTGTTTCAACCGTTAGATGCTCACAATCAGTTTCAAGCACTCAAACTTTGAATTTCAAGATGATTTCAAACCAACGAGTACAAGTTCAAATGACCTATCTTAATGATGATTATGCACGACTTAGTGTGGAGACGGCCGAACTCGATCGATTGGCAATAGAAATGAAATTACATATGGGTGGTACATGTGCTCTTCTTTATTGACCCCACGATCCCTGCAAAGACCCTACTCCTTTTTCTCTTCCAGTGCTTTTATTCTAGATTAATTGTATTTAAACTTATAAATGTTAAGATTTGTAATAAATATTTGATTTTATATCACTTTAATTTATTTTAATTATTTTCTACTTCTATTTAATTGATTTTTTAAAAAAAAATATTTTTATATTATTATTGATAGTGTTACCGATGAATTAAGTCTGTCGGTATATTCTAGAGATATGAAATACAATTATTGCAAATATCACTTTCACTGTTTAATCATTGAAGGAATTGCATATGGTTTTTTTGTCGAATATATGTCAAATTCACCTAGAAAAATACTGATAGTGAAAAAAAATTACTAATGAAATTACATATGGTTTTTTTATCGGTAATATATCATATTCACAAATAGAAATACTAACAAAATAAAGTGGATGAATTTTTTTTGGTTCACTTGTGCCGTTAATAAATTTATCGGTAATGTTATTCAAAGGACGCATCAAAAGACCACAAATTATCTATGAGAATTTTTCCGATCAAGTATTTCAATCCATGAAACTATCAGTAAAATTCATATAAGCAAACCAAGAGTATAAATGCTGCTAGAAAATTCCATCAACAAATCTACAAATTTTGTTAGATTGTTTATTTTGTGGATTAATTATCTAAGTGACGCTACTGCTTATCGATTGTGATGTTTTGAGTAACATCAAAACCTTCGATTATTAAAAAAAAAAAAATACCGATTGTGATAGTCGGTGGAGGAGATTGCTTTATTGTTATATGCAATAATTTTGAAGGAGAATACATAATAACCACAAGCACATACAACCAAAAAATCCATAACCACACACCACTACAAACAAAATTTATTTAGTGTCAATTTCTCCCTTCCATTTAATTCAATTTTGCCACAATGCTTTCCTAGCATTTTTAACATAAAATCAGAGTTTAAATTCAAACACATTAGTATATATCATGAAACATGTAATATATATATATATGTAAATAGGGGAGGTGAATTTTTAAAAAAATATAAAATTATATAAAAAAAATTAGATGAAACTTTATCATCATAGAGGGGATGAATATTTTTATTTAAAAAAATTAAAGTTAAATAAAAAAAAATAGATGAAACTTTATCGATCACCACGTAGACACACTCATAACATGTACCTATAAAAAGACAAACTTGGACCCCTTATATACATGAGATATGTTAGTAATGTGTCTATAATGCGGGGCACATTATCATTCACATATTTGCTGATGCATTATTACATAGTATATGCCATTTTTTTCTCCTATAATAGCATTATTGAGAAAAAGAACGGCTTCTATTTTTGCTCTATGTTTGTTTTGTTTTCCCCACCTAATAGATGAATGTGGCTAAAGGTAGGTAAGCAGCTTCCGTGACCACTCAAGGAGGAAAAGCTTTCGCCCCCACCACCAAAATATATATTACATTCGTACAAGTTCGATGTCAACTGATACAGTTGAATAAGTTATAAACGACATGGTGATATTTTTCATCATGATCTATTATTAGAGAGAAAGCAGTGTTTGGTACGTTGGAAAGTATTTTTAAAAAATTTAATTTTTTTTTTATTTTAAATTAATATATTTTTAGATTATTTTAATATGCTGATATCAAAAATAATTTTTAAAAAATAAAAAAATATATTTATTTAATGTATTTTGAAATGAAAAATACTTTGAAAAACAACTGCTACTACACTCACAAACATCTTTATACAATAATTTTACCGGAAGCAGTTTAACTCTTTTATATATATATATATATATATATATATATATATATATATATATATATATATAAATGGTGTCTATTTTTGTATGTTTAATCATTTCACTTTAGTTGACGGAGATTACAACTTTTTTGGTTGGAGTCTTTAATTGTTTGCATCTTCTTAAAAGTTAAAAATAATGAGAAGGGTTAAATTTTTAATTATCATGCACAACAAGTAATTATTATATGGGACTCAAGCTATGATTTTAGATTTTATTTGTTTGGAAATTAACGCGTTGTAAATTATGTTTATTTAAATTTTTATTTTTTAAAAAATTAATTTTTTTATGTTTTTAGATTGTTTTGATTTTTTAATGTCAAAAATAATTTTTAAAAAATAAAAAATTATTTTAATATATTTTTAAATAAAAAATATTTCTAATCACTACTACTATAGCTGTTTATTTTAGCCGTGCTACTGCATGTCGATTGTGATAGTCGGTGGAGGAGATTGCTTGATTGTTACACGCAGTAATTTTGAAGGAGAATATAACCAAACACACACATATATAACCAAAAAATCCATAACCACACACACACACACAAATCACCTATGGGTCATTGTTTACCGTGATTGTTTCAGTATTATTTAATTCCAATAAACGACGTTTCATAATTAGTATTTCCATCTCATCTACTTTTTTTTTTGTCTTTTTGAAATTTTAATAAAAAAATAAATTTGAAAAAGAACATGAAAAGGAAAAATGATTAAGTTATAAATAGATTTTTAAAAAATATGGATTGAATACATATTTTAGAGCCAACGAGTACTATATAATTAGCTAATTCTGCTAAACTATATGGACGGAGTTATACTTAATTCTTAAATATATAATTTTTTTGAATGATTAAGATAAATTAATTGAATCTTGAAATATTTTTTTCTTTTCATTACAGTCCTTGGATTTTGAATATTCTTATTCTAGTTAATTTTCATCTTTTTATCTTAAGTTTTTCAATTTCACCCCTAACCGAATTACAACATGCCCTCTGATTTTTCTATTTCTTTCATTTCAATTATCGATTCTATAATTCTTTATTTTTAGGCTGATTTGACTTTTAATTTCAAATTTCTTCTTCAATTAAGTCTTTAATTGAATTCTAACTTGGTTATTTATTTCAAAATCATTATTGAACTTCTGAAATTTAGCTTATACCAAGTATCCTTTTTATTTTTTTAACTTCGAAAAAATAAAATAAAACAAATGAAGTTGGAATTAATAGCGTTCTAAGGGGACATGCGCTAATTTGTAACCTAAAATTCGATCTTCGTGAAAAGTGGAGGAGCTAACTTCTTCTTCTTCTTCTGTTTTGTTTTTGTTTTTCCTTTTTATTTTTCAATAAAACACGAGTAATTATATATATATATATATATATATATATATATATATATTAATTAATTACAGCTGTTAGATTAGACATGAAGGTTGACTTGTGGATAAGGTTAATAGGTCTACTCACTGAATTGAGATCAAATCAAATTAAATCGATTGAATAAATTTTTTAATTGATTCTATGTTAAAACCCAACTCAAATATTTAAATCCTGAATTGCCGTGTTTCTAGATCAACCTTTAGATAGAATTAGGTTTAATAACTATCAAGATAAAGGGCATGTTGAAATTTAACATTAAAAGACTACAATATAAGAAGGATGATGGAGCGAAAGGCAGCATGTTGAAATTTAACATTAAAAGACACAGATAATTCACTTAATTCAGCGTCAGAGATCTCTTGAACCCCTCTAAAGGGAATTAATGGCAGAAACATAGACAAAATATTTGATCTCAAGATCTAGTGTTTATTGGTGGCGGCAACGGTGTTGGTGCACCTTGATTGCGCATGTAATTGGAGGCCGGAGGCAGTACTTGGTTTGGAATTCACCTTTTTTTATAATCGGGCTTGACAACCTGCAAGGCCATTCTTGAAAGCTCCGTTCTATAGAACTGGATGGCAACTTCTCTCCCGTGGCAAGTCTTAGCACCTGGCGATGCCAAGAAGCCATAGAAGATCATCATTGCAAGCACACAAACACGGGCCTCCATTGCTATCTACTTTGTTGTTATCAAAGAGTGTATACCTTCTTCTTCTTCCTCTTCTTCCTCTTCCTCCTCTTCCTCCTCTTCTTCTTGTGTGTGTGTGTATGGTGGGAGAGGAAAGCGGGTGTGGATTGAAAAAACCCTTGGTGTTTGCCTCTATTTATGGTATACGAAAGAGATGGCACTGGAAGACTTCAACTGGCCGGAAAATATTAATTAAACGTTTTTAAGGTTGGTTATTTATCAATTTGATGACTTAATTAGCTGATAATGTTGACCTCTTTCACAATATTATAATCAGAAGATTCTCGGAAAGAAAGATTGTAATCTCAGTTCCTAGTATTTTACTCAACGAAATCTTGTCCTTGCAGCTAATTAGCTTGGAAGAATTTTAGTTTCTTTGTTTTTTGCTGGTTTTTGTCAACAAAGCATGTCTGAATTAATTTTGAGAAAACCTGCGTCATGTCTAGTAGCCTGTATTTTTTAATCAAAGGTTTGGCCGTCATCCAACTCCGACAAAGACCTCTCAATACTTTTTTATTATTTTATAATGAATACAAATTTACTTTTAAAATGTAACATTTAATACTATATTTTTGTTTATATTTTTTCCTCTTGAAAGGATGTTACAATTAATCAATTAATAGAGAATTTCTTCAACGATTTTTTCTTGAATAATAGCGACATCGGCTCATCCCTTGCTGAAGGTGATGGGCATTTATCTTTGTTACGGAACATGCTATAGGAATTGCTCTTCACCTTGAGATAAAGGAAATGTTTGTTATTATGGTAATATTTATTTTTTAAAGTGTATTTTGTTTGAAAATATATTAAAATTATTTTTATTTTTAAAAATTATTTTTAATATGAACATATTAATACAATCCAAAAATATATAAAAAATTAATTTCAAATAAAAAAATTCAAATTTCTTTTAAAAGCAAGCTATACAGCAAAAACAAATACCCCTGCTCTACTTGTTAGAAAATTTATTATAATATGATTAATGGATATATTTAAAGTCAATTAAAAGTGGGGTCTAGTAACTTTTTGGTTAAAATTTTATTTAGATTTAATTCTTTATTTATGGTGGGTAATCAATTATTAATAATGGTGAGAACTAATTATGATTATTAGCAGAATTAATTTTTTAATATTTTAACTTCTGAAATTCACAATAAAATAGGGGGTTGAAGGAAGAGTTTTCAACAAGTTATTTCAAAATTATATACACTTTTTCTCATCTCATTTTTAGTATTTTCCTTCTCTTTTTATACTTTGTGTTTTCTCTCAAATCTAGAGCTTAGATTCACTTTATTGATAGAAAATTGAGTTTTTTTTATTTTGATTCAAAGATCTTGTTTATAAGTGCATCTAAATTAAGATGATATTGTTTTGATCTTGAAAAACATATTGTAAAAATCCTAGTTGCACAATTGAGGGGTAATGAAGCTTTAAGAATAAATTATTCATCCTTGACAACAATAAAAACTTCATCACTTTGAAGTGTTTCAAAACATATATACCCTTCTTTGTTTTAATTTAAATATAAATATTTTTATTATTAGTATGCTTAATATGCGTGCTCGAATTATTTCTATTATTATTTTTATGTTGAAAGCATGTTTGACATGAATTTTTTATTTTACATACTTATAGATTTAAACTTGTATAAACTATAGACTTTTCATGAATATCCTTTGTCATAACCTAAAATTTTATCCATATTTTTATATATATTTCATATATCAGAAAAAAAAATCCAAAAATGATTTCTTTTAATAAATTTAGTCAATTCTAATCATTTATTTAATTTTGTCACTTTAATTTAATTTGCATGTTTAGTTAAGATATGAATAATCATAAAAATCATGAAAGAAAAAGATAGAAAAAAAAAACACTTCGACAACATTTTACTTTAATTTAGCTAAGAGTATAAATTTGAAACACTTCGACAAAATTAAAAGGTCAGTTAAAGATTTATTTGAAGAGAAAAATCAAAATTAAAAGTTAGATTGATTAAAATTAAATAATTTAGAAAATCAATAATAATTTGTAATAGATGGTTAAATTTGAAGATCAAAATTGGAAGTGGTCTAATCTTCATTGACTCACAAACACTTGATTTTCAGCATCCACAAATTTCAAATTTGATCTCATCACTCCAGACAAACCTCTCCACACCAGAAATCCGATCATGTGAGTTACACATGCAAACCATTTTAGAAGGCTTAATTGACCAGCGCGTGACTACACGTGCGTCACGTGGTACAATCAGATTTTGCCAGCAATTTTTGGTGTTTTCTACTCCGAAGTTCATTCTTAAACTCCGAATAATGATTCTTGTTATTTCTGCCTTTAATTGAGTGTATTTGTACATTGACTTAAATTTTGTATAAGTCTTTTTTTTTATTTTATGTAATAACACTCTCATAAAAAAACATAACAAATAAAAAAACACTCCCATATGAAGATACTTAAGTGGTTAAGAGATGATATATCAATCTAAGTGAAGTAGGAAAATGATCCATATATTCTCAAACAATATTAACTAAGAAATTCTTAATCAAGGTGGAAAAATATTTTAAAAAAATTTCAAATCTTATTTAAACGATCAATGACTATTATGTAGAGAATAAATATAATTTAACATGGTAAATATACTTCATGCTTTAATGTTAAATCAGAACATTATTGATAAAAGAATATTAATTATACCGAGAAACTAATAACTGAAAAGTTAAGTTAAACCATTAATGATTTTTCTAATATTTTAGAAATTATGACATATTGCTATACGATGCACCTGATCTTTCAATAGAAATTAATCAATTATTAAATTGATAATAAATTAAACTGTTTAATTTATTTAATTATAATTATAATTTATATTTATATTTGGACCAACATATTAGGATTATAACATGTTGCTAGACGATGGACATGATCTTTCAATATAAATTAATTAATTGTTGAACTGATAATAAATTAAATTATTTAATTTATTTAATTAGAATTATAATTTATATTTGAGTCAATATATTAGAAACTTAATGAGTCACACGCATTAAGAACTATTAGTCAAAAATTAAATTAAAATAATTTAATTAAATATAACTTGATTAAAATATATTTTAGAAATTAAGGACTAAAATATAATTAATGCAAAGATTATATTTCTAGACTTAGAAAAATCAAGTAAGGACTTGATTGAATTAATTTCTAAAATTGTCCTGAACTAATACATGGATATTATTCAGAGGACAAATTGATATTTTGTCAATTTAGAAACTTTCAAATAATTTATTTTCTATTTTTTACTATTGTGTGTATGATATTTAAGAAACCCAACTGTTATCACTTGTGATAGCCACTCCTTTTGCCTTTTCATGTATATCAATTAATTTTATTTTTTATGCTTATACATCTAAATCTTGGATTTAGGCCCCGTTTGTTTGCTGGAAAGTAGTTTCATTTTGGAAAGTGAATTCCGGGAAAATGAATTATTTTCCGATGTTTGGTAGTGTAATGAAAAATAAGTTGGAAAACAATTTCCAGTGTTTGGTTATGTCATGAAAAATGAGCTGGAAAATAACTTATTAATGTTTTATTTTTTTCAAGTTTATTAAAATAATGAGGAACAAATCTTATAGATTAAAAAGTTGAATGAGAATGAAATTGAAAAAAAAATAATTTCATAAATTATCTCAAATAAAATAAATAATAATCAAAATAATAGAGATCAAATCTAAAAACTAAAAAAATTGAAAGATGAAGAAATTAAAATAATAATAATAATTAACATTTCATAAATTATTTCAAATAAAATAAGTAACAATCCAAAGAATGAGGACCAAATTTGATAGATAAAAAATTTCAATTAAAAAATGATAAGGAAAAAGAAAATAACAATTATAAAAAATGCGGACCAAAATTAATATAAAAATTAAATTCTAAGGGATGAAATTGAAAAATAAATATTCAAAACAAAATATATATAGCAATAAAAAATTTGAAGACCAAATTTGATATAATCAGTAAATAGTATGACATTTCTAAATTTTCACAACTTCTGGAAAGTGTTTTTCGCCCAAAATAAAAAGAAAACATTTTCCTGAAAATCAAGGCAAATTTTTCTTTGATTGAAAAGTATTTTTTATTGATTTAAAAATATTTTTTATTGACCAACTTTTTTAAAGATAAATAAACATAAAACAAACACAGCCTTAGAATTATGTGGTTTTGCATCGTCTATTTATTATCTTTGTTTGTTATGGACTTTTCTTTTTAAATAAAGACACTATCATTGTTTTTCAGTTGGATAAAGAAGATTGATGTCGATTTTCTTCCATTAAATGAAGACATTATCATCCTTTCAATACTTTATTTAGTATCAATAATGGTTCTCATTTTTTTAATTACAATACATTTAGTCTTTGATCATTCTTTTAATTATAATATTTTTTTTATCTTGAATTCTTCATTAAATTAATTTGTCTTTTAATTTTATCCCTTGACATTTTATTTTTTATATCAAACATGATACTTATTTTTTTTATTGCTATTTTTAGTTGTTCTTATTTTTTTTCTTAATTGAAACCATTTTTCAATTTCATCCTTTTGATTTGTTTTTTTTTGTGTGTTAAATTTGATTCTCTTTCTTTTTAAATCTATATTTTTTAAATTCACTTTTTTTTTTAATTTATTTTTTCATGTTTATCCTTAATTATTTTGGTTAGTTTAAAATTTTACATTGTTATTGTTTTTGTCTTTTACATTGTAATCCAACCTTATGGTCAGTGTCACAAATTTTAAAAGTTAGATTGGGTTTGCTTAAGTTATTTTTTATTATTTTAAAAAAATTAACCTATAATCATTGAGTTCATTGAAAATTAATTTTTTTATTTTTTATTTTTTAGATTTTTTTATGATTTTTTTTTCGATTTTACATTTTAATTGTTGATTTGTTGATTTTTTTCGCTATTTAAAATACAATGATAGCATATTGTTTTTATCAACTATAAAGAAATTGGTCTGCCCAGCGGCAAAATGCGGTACATCAATCTATAATATAATATACTAAAAAAAATGATAAAACACTGTGGAAATAATAATTTTGTAATTTTTGTCGTTTGTTTTTTACTTTTGCAGGTACGGTAGTTGTGGAGAAATTATAATTTTCCGATTCTTTTACTGCAGTGGAGATAAATTTGTAATTATTGATTTTTTTTTTTGCAGAAAAAGAATTTTATTTTTGTTTTTCTTAGTTTTTTCTTTACACTTGACATAATTATGACTTTACACTTAATCTATTTATTATTATTATTATTATTTATCTTTATTATTTTATAATTTTTTTCTTAAACTTTTTTTTAAAAAATATATTATTTTTTATTCTTGACATTTAAAATATTTAACACTTTATTCTTGTAGACTTGCAAGCAGGAGCCCTTTTTTTCTCTGTTAAAGACATGGATGACACTCTACGTTTGCAAGCCTCCATGCATGGGCTCCTATTTTTTTTATTTGTTAATAAATCAGAAGATATGTCATTTAACTTTTTCAAAATAAGTCAGGTGAAAAGACTTAGCTCGGCAGGTCTGTTTGACTTTTTTTTTATTAAAATATTTTTTAATATATATATTTTTAATTCAGATTTAAATTAATATTTATTCAATCTAATTTTTTAGATTTTTTATTTAGTTTTTTTTTAAATAGCAGTTAATTTTTAATTAGTTTGTATGAATTTAATATTCAAAGAAATTAATCTAATTGATCTATAATTTTTTTCATGTTTTATATAAATAAACTTTATTCTTAAAAATAAAAATTATTTATTTTTGGTAAGAAACAATGACCTTTAAAATTAAAAAAATTGTTTGCATCAAAGGGAAATAATAGAGTTAAATATCATACTTATTTATCTTTTATTTTTATAAGAATTATTATCTCTTTTTTTTTTTACTTTAGAAATTTTTTTCAAATTATTAGTTCTTATATTTTAAGATTATTTTGTTTTTCTTAAATAACTTATTCATTTTTCTTGATTAAGAAAATCATGCATGATTTATTGAAAAAATTCTTTTATTTTTCTACTATGTTAAAAATTAACTTGAAATTCTATATTTTTTTATTAACGTATATGATGCTAGCTTTATTTTATTATATGTAAGTATCAATTTTTTTATTCATATTTATATTTTTTACTTGAAATAGAAAAATATATTAATAACTTCTACATATTTATTTTTGTGTTAAAAAACAAATTATCGGACCTGCAACAAGACGAGTCAAATAAATGTGTTAATATATTTTTTTGTATTTATTTATGCATATAATTTTTAATTTTATTTAATTAAATATATGCATAATCTTTTTAATTAATGATTAGGGATTTTTTTGGTTAAAAAACGAGTTAAAAAAGCTTTTATTTTTTTTTATTTTTTACCAAAAATACTTTTATCTATCTGAGTAAAATACAAATCAAATAGCTAGTGTAATCTAAAATCATTTACCCCTGTCAAGTCTTAGATTTAGACCTGTGTGGTTTTGCATCGTCTATTTATTATCTTTGTTTGTTATGGCTTTTTAAATAAAGATTGTTTTCTAGTTGGATAATTAAAGAAGATTGATATCGATTTTCTTCCATTAAATAAAGACGACATTATCATCCTTTCAATACTTTATTTAGTATCAATAAAGTTGCTATTTTTCCTTAAAAACAGTATCTCGGTAATTTTATCCATGTATGCGTGTGTGTATATGCACAAGTTATCTCATTAAATTCAAAATTTAAATAGAAAAACAAAATTCCATGCTAAACTCACAATAATATTAATAACAAGAAATTAACGTTGTCATTATTCTTTTGTGACAAAATAACAATCCAAACGGACTTGCGTGAATCACAGGCAGCAGGACAACGCATGTGAAAATATTAACGGCACGTCTGACAATACAATGCCATCAATGGTGGTGTTGTGGCGGCGGCGGAGATATACGGGGGCCGTAATGAGGTCTTGTGTTGGGTTTCGGAGAAGACACTTTCGGCGTCCCAACTCTTTTAGATTCTGGCTTCACCTTCACTTCAGCAGTTAAATGCTCAGTGGAAACTATTTTAACAGTGCCCGACTCCCGATCACTGCTGTCAAGAGCAAGCATGATGTTGATGCCTGTGCTTGGATGATATATTTGCCACATCACAGCAAGAATTATAATTATAAGCTAAAAGAAAAAGAAGAAGGAGAAGAGATTGTTGATGGTTACATGAGTTTAAATTTTAATACCTCTCATCTTTCCCAGTGGGTATGCTGCCTTCAGTTTATGAGGAAACCTCCAGCGGGTATACTCAGCCGTGTCAGAGGCCTGAACCATACAGATAGGGGGAGGAGTTAGTATTATTAGTCCATGAAGCAACATGAACACGATCGAGTTTGAAATTTTACTCATTTGGGAATCTATGTAGAGATGTTATATGTATGTGAAGTGCTATATTTTCTATTGCTTTCTTGTTATGTGAACTAATTATGCATCAAATAGCCAGGAAGGAACCTAAGTTTCTTAGCTAAAGTAAACCGTGTCTTGGTAGTTGATGGCTGCAAAATTTCAACCTTGCCGGCGACACACACGGCACGAAGTTTCCTACAAAAGATGAATGAAGTTTTGGTACTCCAACTTTCTAATTTTCAACTCTTTTTGGTTTCCATATTTTCTCCAAATGGGGAATTCATTTTCTGTGGCGATGATGAGAAGTATTATTCTTTTTTTTCTTTATTTCTTGGAAACAAAAATCACAATCCATAATAATAATAATAATAATAATAATAATAATAATAATAATAATAATAATAATAAACTTATTGGTATAAGAAAAATAATTATATCAAAAAATTTATATCAACTTAAAAAATAAAATTTTCGCTCTATTAAATTAGAAAACACCTCGTCCATCTAAAACTTATGTGTTTCTTTGATAATAAAATGAATTTTGTTGAACAGTTTTTCATAATATAATCAAATATGAAAAGCTCAAGAAAGTGCGTTATAGAAAAAAAAAAGATTTCCAACAAACAATTGAGACCTAAGTTTAAAGACATAGGATCAATTTATTGTTTATGTTTATTTTATAGCTATGTTTCGCTAAGATTATAGAAAATTAATCATTATTTTTATTTATTTTTGGGTCTTCGAGAAACATATATTTCAAATTATATTACTCTTGTTATTTAAAATTTATTCTTTTTTATTATAATTTCTTGAAAAATTCCTATTTAATGAATTTCTAAGTGACAGTAGAATAATTTTAAAAATATTTTTATAAAAAAGTTAAGAACAAGTTTAAAATAATTTGTCCCAAATTTTTGAAAAATAATTGATTTTAAAAAAAATTGCTTAATAATTAAAAGAAGAAGTAAATAGGAAAAGCAAAATGTGTTTGGTCGGAACAAACATGAATGGCCTAGAAAAAAAAAAATAAGAGAAAAAAGTGAATCCATGTGTTTTATTTAATTAATTTTAAATTAAAAAAATATAAATAAATTGATTTTGTTAATTTAGACTTCAACTATATTTCATTTGAAAAACTAAGTTTTGTAAGGAATTGTTATGTCAAAGAACAATTTAACTCAATAACTTAAGTTATTAAGTAAGGTTTTAATATATAATTTATATTAATCTCTAACATAACGCTTTAAGTGAAAGTCACTTGAGCTTAAAACTTGCACAGACTCATATTATTTTGTGCTTGATTTTTATTAAATAAATAAAGATGGTAAGATTCGAACTGATGATCGCTTGTTTATTAAGGTTCTGATATCATGTCAAAGAATCATTTCAACCTTGTTAGATAGTAATATAAATCATATCCTAAAACCTCATTTAATAATTTAAATTATTAAATTAAAAAGGTTTTTTTTATTTTAACTTAAAAAAATATATATATATTTTTAATTTTTTTTTAATGATCTTCATGGACAAACTTGGCTTCATCAAGAAGCTATCTTTTAGTCTTTTGGAAGACGCGTCATTTCCTTAATGGTCTAAACCAATTTTTAGGCGAGTCCATGTCCCTGTGATTTTCTTGCACGTTGTCAAATTGCTTTTGTCTACTCGTTTGCCCATGTCTTGATGATATTTTAAATTGTAATTACATAGGATCTTAAGCCAAGTTCTTTTAGTTACTCTTTATTTCTTCACCATTAATGAATAGAATGTATCTGTATAAGTTTTAAATTCAAGTAATTTTTGAGTCAATTTACATGTATTTTAATTAATTATATAAATTTTAAAATTAATAATAATATAAACTTCTAGTAACTATAAAAAATCAAATTTATAATTATTAAAAAAAAATTAAAACTTTACTAGTTAAGTTGATAGTAAAAATTGACTTCTTAATTCTTAAGGAGAGCGTAGAGTTAAAAAGTATGTTTTAGCACGTTGTTTAACAAAATAAATTAAAAAATTGAGAACGGAAAGACAAATCATGAATTCATGGTTATGACAATTATGTAATTAATAATTGTTTGAGGTTATTAACGAACTTTGCATTTTAGCGGGGATCCAATAAAAGCCCAATATATTTGTTTTTTCTTAACTTCAAATCATAATTGTTAAATCCGATTAATCTTGAAAAATTGACTTAAAAAAATATATAATTGATAACCTGATTTGATTTGGATCAAATTTTAATTTAATCTAATTAGCATATTATTTTTAACTAATAATAATAATAATAATAATAATTAACTAAAATTGACTTTATAACCGTGAGTTAACTTAACCACCAGTAACTCTTGTCTTAAATCAAAACGTCAAACCCGGATTGATGTGAAAACTATGTTTCAAACCTGAAGTACCCTGGAAGTGAGGGTAAGAATGTAAATAACACAAATTTCATGAAAAGTCTGAATCTGGAGTCCATTAGTTTTTTACCTATGAAAAAGTGCCGTATTTTTTCATGTGGCTGGCGAGAGGAGAGAGAAACAAATAAAAGAAATGAGCTATATTTTTATTGGATTTTTCCATCTTCCATATCTCCATTGCCATGTCTTGGCCATAGAGAAAGATGAAATACATACATCTCTTGCCATAACAAGAACTCGCAAATAAAATAAAATAAAAATAAAGAAGAGAAAACGAAAACGTTTTCATATGCTACTCTAAAATTCATGCGCCTTTAGATGACGATAGTGAGATGGGGGCGGCGGCAACGCTGGCATAGGTGGTGGCGGTGTAACGACCCACCTCCAATGACCCAATCTATTGGTTTTTGGGGGAGGTGGTGATGGAATTGCCCTCCGGGGTCTCCTTCCTAGCTGCCTCACCTTTACTTCCGTGGAGAAATGGTTGGTAGAAGCAATTTTAACCTTACCCATTTCAGGACTGCCGTCCGCGACTAAGGCCATTGCTTTGTAGCCTGTGCTTGGCTGATGGTCTAGCATCATCATAGCTAAGCAAATCATCAGGAGAAGCAAGAAGCAAGAAACCTTCATTTTTATTTTATTGAATGGAGGAGGCCTACAACGTCAAAACTTCTCCATTTAAGGCCTGTTTGAGAATGTACTGCCTTTCACTTACCTATGCTAGCTCCTCCAATGGCTTTAATAAAAAAAATAATTTTTTTAAAAAACACGATTGAACTGGAATATTTGCGTGAAGGCTAACAATACATATTTAAAAAAACTTGATGGAACACTATTTTTTAAGCTAAAAATAAATACTCATTAATTAGTAAATTCACTTGACATTTTACCAAACAACAAGAAATCAAATGTTCTACATACCAAGATTAATTTTACTATTTGATATTTAGAGTGATTACCAATCTTTATCGATGGTTTGGCTAATTAACTATATTTGACTGATTTTATTAAAATTAAAATTTAAATTAAATTTTATTAATAACAGGAAATTTTATTAAATTTGATGGTTTGAATTTGATAGTTTAATTAGATATAAGATAGGTTTATTGGCCTCGTGGTCCTTGTAAAGATTTGTTTTCTCTTCTTCATCTTTAACTTTTTTATTTTTTATTAATTATATTTAAATTTACAAATATTTTAGATGAATTGTATTTGAACTAATAAATTTTTAAATTTATAATAATAAAGTATTTGATTTTAATTTTAATTTAATTTATTTTAATTATTTTATACTTTGTTTAATAAATTTTCTTTTTAAAAATATTTTTAAAGCATTATTAATGATTTTATTGATAGATTAAATTTGTTCGATATATTTAAAAAGTTGGAACAAAATTATTATGAATATCATTGTGTCACTATTTAATTATCGACATTATCATAATTCCATCAATAATATTAAAACATTATCGATGAAATTATATATAATTATTTTGTTAGGGATAAAAAAATTTAAACATATTTTTTGTATATGTAAATCCATCAATAATAATAAAAATTACTTATGATAAGTTTTTTATATAGAATAACCATCTATAAGCCCACCACTGATAAGTTTTTCAATGAAGGATAATCATGTATTATGAGTGTTTGGTTTAAAACGAATCCAGTTCCCTTTTAATTATTTAAATTTAAGTCTGAGGAGGTAACTAAAAATGATCATTGTATTTTTAGTGTGGAAATATTCAAATAGTATTAAGTACTTTTTTCTTCCAACCAAACTTAGATAAATATACTCCCCTTGTACACTTGCCCTTATTTATTGTCTCAAGGCTGCGCATGAACAGTTTGGTGAGGGTTATTTTTTTTTTAAAATAATTTACTTAGAAGTGTATTAATATAGATATCGATTAGTTTATACCTAACTCAAATAATTCTATGAGTTAAAAAGTCAACGATTATATAAATTTCTAATAATTTTAACTTTAAGAGAATTCAAACTCGTCATTATTAAATAGTAAATTTAAAACCTTACCAGTTAAAATATAAAAATTCACTTTTTAATTCTGGAAGAGAATGTAGAGTTGAAAAGTATGTTTTAGCACGTTGTTTAACAAAAATAAATTAAAGAATTGAGAACCGAAAGACAAATCATGAATTCATGGTTATAACTGTTTGAGGTGTAATTAATAATTGTTTGAGGTTAATATCGAACTTTGCATTTTAGTTGGGATCCAATAAAAGCCCAAGATATTTTTTTTTTCTTTAACTTCAAATCATAATTGTTAAATCCGATTTATCTTGACAAATTAACTTAAAAAATATATAATTCATAACCTGATTTGGATCAAATTTTAATTTAATCTGATTAGCACATCATTTTTAACAAATAGTAATAATAATAATAATAATAATAATTGACTAAAATTGACTTTATAACCCGTGAGTTAACTTAACCACCAGTAACTCTTGTCTTAAATCAAAACGTCAACCCCGGATTGATATGAAAACGATGTTTCAAACCTGAAGTAGCCTGGAAGTGAGGGTAAGAATGTAAATAACACAAATTTCATGAAAAGCCTGAGTCTGGAGTCCATTATTTTTTTTACCTATAAAAAAGTGCCCTATTTTTTCATGTGGCTAGCGAGAGGAGAGAGAAACAAATAAAAGAAATGAGCTAGATTTTTATTGGATTTTCCCATCTTCCATATCTCCATTGCCATGACTTAGCCATAGAGAAAGATGAAATACATACATCTCTTGCCATAACAAGAACTCGCAAAAAAAAAAAAAAAAAAAAAAAAAACTCGCAAATAAAATAAAATAAAAAAGAGAAAACGAAAACGTTTTCATATGCTACTCTAAAATTCATGCGCCTTTAGATGACGATAGTGGAGATGGGGGCGGCGGCAACGATGGTATAGGTGGTGGCGGTGTAACGACCCACCAATGAACCGATCTATTGGGTTTTGGGGGAGGTGGGGATGGAATTGCCCTCCGGGATGTCCTTCCTAGCTGCCCCGCCTTTACTTCCGTGGAGAAATGGTTGGTAGAAGCAATTTTAACCTTACCCATTTCAGGACTGCGGTCCAAGACTAAGGCCATTGCTTTGTAGCCTATGCTTGGCTGATGCTCTTGCAACATCATAGCTAAACAAATCATCAGGAGAAGCATGAAGCAAGAAACCTTCATTTTTATTTTATTGACTGGAGGAGGCCTAGAACGTCAAAACTTCTCCATTTAAGGCCAGCTTGAGAATGTACTGCCTTTCACTTACCTATGTATGTAACTATATATGGTTTGAGTTTAAATTTTAATACCTCTCCCGGTGGATATCCTGCCTTCAGTTTATGAGGAAACTTCCAGTGCGTGGGTATACTCAGCCGTGTCATAGGCCTGAACCATGCATATAGGGAGAGGAGTTAGTATTATTAGTCCATGAAGCATGTGAAGTGCTAAATTTTTTATGCTTTCTTGGTATGTGAACTAATTATGCATCAAATAGCTAGGAAGGAACCTAAGTTTCTTAGCAAAAGTAAACCGTGTCTTGGTAGCTGATGGCTGCGAAATATCAACATTGCGGCCTTGCTGGCGACTCACACGGCAGGAAGTTTCCTACAAAAGATGATTGAAGTTTTGGTATTCCAACTTTCTAATTTTCAACTTTTTTGGTTTCCATATTTTCTCCAAATGGGGAATTCATTTTCTTTGGCGATGATGAGAAGTATTATTCTTTTTTTATTTATTTCGTGGAAACTAAAATCCCAATCCATAATTTAAAAAAAATATATTGGTATAAAAAAGAGTAATTATATCAAAAAAATTATATCAACTTAAATAAAATTTTCATCCATCTAAAACTTGTGTGTTTCTTTGATAAAAAAATAAAAAATTTGACCAGTTTTATAATCAAATATGAAAAACTCAAAAAATTGCTTTACAAACCAAAAAAAAAATTCTTTCCACAAACAATCGTGAACTAAGTTTAAAGGCTCGCATAGGCTTGTTATTTTTTATGTTTATTTTGTAGCTTTGTTTTGCTAAGATTATAGAAAGTTAACCTTTATTTTTATTTATTTTTTGGTTTTAAAGAAACATATATTTCAAGTTATATTACTCTTATTATTTAAAATTTATTTTTTTTATATAATTTCTTGTGAAAAAAATCATATTTAATGAATTTCTACTACTACCAGAAAATTGATAAATACAAACGAAAATACCGAGAGAATATTTCTGTCGGTAAATTTCCGAGGAATTTTATCGACGAAAATATTATCTCGGTATATACCGAGAGAATTAGAGTGGGAAAAAAATTAAAACAAAGCAAAAAAAATGATGACGTGTCATTTTTACCAACGGACTTACCGACGTGTCATTTTTACCAATAGTAAATCCGTTGGAATTTTCCAGAAAACTCCAGAACTGTTCACTTTTTAATTGAACTATTAATTGTCGTTCTTTACTTACGAACAAAATCACTTACTGATTGAAAAGTTGTCGGTGTTATTTGGCGGTTTTCTAAAAAAAATCAATTAATTTAAAATTTTCATTTAAATATTACCAACGGAATCACCGACGGATTAAAAAACATCGGTGATTGTTGGTGGTTTCTGAAAACTTTTTATGATATTGAAAATTTAAATTAAATATTACAGACGCAATTACCGACGGAATAATAAAAAAATATTAATATTTATTTTTTGTCAGTAATTCCATCGCTAACGCACCCCAATAAAAAGCCTGAATCCTTTTTTTTTACAAGAGACAAACTCATTTCTTCTTCTTCTTCTTCTTCTTCTTCACTATATGTAAAAAACATCAATATCTATTTCTTTCGTTTCTCTTCTATCCTCATCTCCTTCTCTTCTCCTCCATGCTCTGGTGTGTCTTCTTCTTCTTCTTTTATCCTCTTAGTTTTTTTTTTAATTAATATGCTTTACGAAAATTTTTTTCTCTCCTTAGTTTCACTTGCAACTACATTAAGGTAAGATTTGTTTTTCTTTTTTTATGATTTTTTTCACTATATTCGTTTTTTATTTTATTTTTTATTGTTTTTTTCTTAATAATTGTATGAATGTTGTTGTGAGATTTTGTTTTCATGAGATAAAATTTTAATTTAATCCGATTTGCACATCCTTTTTAACAAATAATAATACTAATAATAATTGACTAAAATTGACTTTATAACCCGTGAGTTAACTTAACCACCAGTAACTCTTGTTGTCGCACCCGGACATCGCGGCGGCCTTAAAAATTAAATCTTTAGAAAAGAACGGATTTCTGGCATCCTGTTCTTTAATGGGGAATGGTCTTTGGTTAAGGAGTCGCCACCTAGTATTATGGTCACTAGGAATCCTAACTGGTCAACAGAGATTCTATGGTTCGGGACTGGTTACGTAAAAGGAAAGATATTATCACCCCTTAAACATCCTGCCTAAGACAGACTGCATTGCTAGTTTCGTCTTAAATTGCTAAATATTTATTAGTTTATGCTATGAAAATTTGCTTATAATATTCCTGACTCTGACGCCAGTGAATATTCAACTACGAATATTTCCAACTCTGGCGTTGGTAAATATTACGTAGCTATAAAATAAATTAGATCAATATTTTATTTTATTCCCGACTCTGGCGCCAGTGAATAAATAAATAATAATAAATTTATTTTTTACAAATGCAAATATTTTTTATATTTCTAGCTAAATAAAATAAAATACAACGAATAAAAATAATATAAATTTAAACCGGTATTTTTATTCCGCTACTGGCGTCGATGAATAAACCAATAAATTTATATTATTTTTATTCATGCATACACATTTTTATTTTTTTATTTTTTCTGTTTTTTTATATTTTTTATTATTATTTTTTTTTGGGCTGGACCCAGCAGGCCTAACCGGGTCACAAGCTTGACCCGGCTGGCCATTGCTTTTTAGTTTTTAGGAAATTACTTGCCAGAGATTGGAAAGTTAAGGTTCAAGCTCATCTACAGGGAGGCCAACTTCACAGTGAACGGTTTAACAAATTATTATTTCACGTTTAATTTAAGTTTTTGGGGCGTTTACCCAGACTACAGCCAAAAATGAATACAAATCTGAAAATATCCTCGTTAATATATTCATATTTTGGAATAATGTATTTGCTTAAAAAATGGTACCACTGTAATGCTGATGAAATTCAATTTTGAGTTAAGTGTTTTTTATTTCTTTATATGATCTTAAAAACACATCCTTCATATTAATTTTAATTTGATGAAATTTAATAAATTAATTCCTTGTGTATTGGCTCCCAAAATTTGAACACAGTAAGTCACGGAAGAAATTATACCTTTTTAACTAACTAGTACGTAGCCCAATCCATTGGAGTAAATTAAGACGATGATGTTTTAATAAATTTAAATGAGTTGACGATAACTATTATTGTTCTTGCATGGATTTGAAAACTTGAATTTCCTCGTGCACATAAACTGCAGGTTCTAGACAACAAATGGAGTATAAATTAAGGAAGAAAAACTAGAGGTAAATCTCAGAGGCCCCATGTCATTAAAAGAAATGAGCTAGATTTTTATTGGATTTTTCCATCTTCCATATCTCCATTGCCATGTCTTGGCCATAGAGAAAAAGACGAAATACATTCATCTCTTCCCACAACAAGAACTCGCAAATAAAATAAAAATAAAAATAAAAAAAGAACAGAGAAAACGAAAACGTTTTCATATGCTACTCTAAAATTCATGCGCCTTTAGATGACGATAGTGGAGATGGGGGCGGCGGCGGCGACGATGGCATAGGTGGTGTCGGTGTCGGAGGGGCACCAAATACGGGTGGAACGACCCACTTCCAACGACCCAATCTATTGGGTTTTGGGGGAGGTGGTGATGGAATTGCCCTCCGGGGTCTCCTTCCTCGCTGCCCCACCTTTACTTCCGTGGAGAAATGGTTGGTAGAAGCAATTTTAACCTTACCCATTTCAGGACTGCCGTCCGAGACTAAGGCCATTGCTTTGTAGCCTGTGCTTGGCTGATGGTCTAGCAACATCAAAGCTAAACAAATCATCAGGAGAAGCAAGAAGCAAGAAACCTTCATTTTTATTTTATTGAATGGAGGAGGCCTACAACGTCAAAACTTCTCCATTTAAGGCCTGTTTGAGAATGTACTGTCTTTCACTTACCTATGCTAGCTCCTCCAATGGCTTGAATAAAAAATTAATTTTTTATTAACTAGAATATGTGTGTGAAGGCGAACAATACATCTTTTAAAAAACTTGCTGGAAAACTATTTTTTAAACTAAAAATAAATACTCATTAATTAGTTTCCAATATTGGACAGGCGTAAATTCACTTGTCATTTTACCAAACAACAAGAAATCAAATTTTCCACATACCAAGAATAATTTTACTATTTGATATTTAGATAGATTACTGATCTTTATCGATGGTTTGACTATAGCTATATTTACTTATTTATTAAAATTTAAATTTAAATTAAATTTTATTACACTCAAGAAATTTTATTAAATTTGATGGTTTGAATTTGAGAATTCAATTAGATATAAGATAGGTTTATCAGCTCCATAATCCCAGCAAAGATCTACCTTTTCCTTCTTCACTTCCGATCTCTTTATTTTAAATAAATTGTATTTGAATTTATAAATTTATAATAATTAAGTATTTGATATTAATTTAATTTAATTTAATTTAATTATTTTATAATTTGTTTAATAGATTTTTTTTTAAAAAATATTTTTAAAGCATTATTGATGATTTTATTGACAGATTAAATTTGTTGATATATTTTAAAAAATTAGAAAAAAATTCTGTTATATTTACCAATAAAAATACAAACAGATTAAAGTAATAATTTATTTTAACATATTTTTTTTATCTATAATTTTATCAGAACAAGACTGACTGATGATAAGTTTTTCAACAAAGGATAACCATCTATAAGCCCACCCATGATAATTTTTCCAATGAAAGATAAATAATCTTTAAACCCGTCAATAAATGTTGAAAACATGGAAGACTTTCCTAGAAACAATTATAAACATACCTGGTAATTCCCTTTTAATTTCTTGAACACAACTCGGGTAAGAATAATTTTTTTATTGATTTTTGAATACAAATTCCTTTACTTACCCATCTAACAAGTATCAAAGTCAAGTCCTCGTATCTAATAAACTAAGAGGATTTTTATTTTATTATTTTTTAAAAAAAGTTTTGTCAACAATGCATGTGCTGACAGATTGTTTTTTTATTTTATTTTATTTTTTAGAATTGTGAGTGTTTGGCTTTAAACGAATCCAGTTCCCTCTTAATTATTTAAATAATTTAAGTCTGAGGAGCTAACTAAAAATGATCTTTGTATTTGTAGTGTGGAAATATTGAAATAGTATTAAATCCCTTGTTCTTCCAACCAAACGTAGATAAATACACTCCCCCTTGTACACTTGCCTTTATTTATTGTCCCAAGGCTTATGAAGTCATCCTGCCAACTGTGAAACGATATTTGAAATTGGAGTTTTGCTATTAACACAATATATTACTGTTCTAGAGCTCGCGTGGTTTCTAGGATTCAAACAACTTATTCTTGAATCAGACGTCACAGTAGAGTTCATAACAAAAGATTTTATAAAACTGAATGTGAACTATACTTTGATAAGCAAAGCTAGGAAATTACTTGCTAGTGATTGGGAAGTTAGGGTTCAAGCTCATCTACAGGGAGGCTAACTTCACACAGACGGTTTAACAAATTATTATTTCACGTTTAATTTAAGTTTTTGGGGCGTTTACCCAGATTACAACCAAAAAAGAAAAACTTATGAAGAAAATGAACACAAATCTGAAAATATCCTCATTAATATATTAATATTTTGGAATAATGGATTTTCTTCAAAAATGGTGCCACTGTAATCCTGATGAAATTCAATTTTGAGTCAAGTGTTTTTTTATTTCTTTATATGATCTTAAAAACACATCCTTCATATTAAATTTAATTTGATGAAATTTAATAAATTAATTCCTTGTGTATTGGCTCTCAAAATTTGAACATATATAGTAAGTCACGAAAGAAATTATACCTTTTTAACAAACTAGTAGACCAATCCATTGGAGTAAATTACGACGATGATGTTTTAATAAATTTAAATGAGATGACGATAGCTATTATTGTTCTTGCATGGATTTGAAAACATGAATTTCCTCATGCAGGCCCTAGACCAGCAAATCGGAACATCAAATGGAGTATAAATTAAGGAAGAAAAACAGTACATCTCGGAGGCCCCATGTTATTCAACTTAGATACAACGAAAACACTACAAAATGGGGAGGAATAAAGCACAACATAAGCTGATCTCAATGTATGACTCCTGGAGGTGAATTTGGTGGTAAATGTTGTTAGGATTGTTGCCATTATGTGCAGCAATCAAAGAGCATTTACAGCCTATCTTCTAGAAGAGGATGGCTGCCATTGCCATTGTCAAAGAGGGCTGCTAGGTGCAGCCACCATTGTTGAAGAAGAGGCTTGGAATTGGCAGCCACCTTTGTTGAAGAAGAGGCTGGAGTTGGCGACCACCATTATTGACCAAAGAACAAGTGGAGCGCCATGGATGCCTATAAATAGAGGCATATGTTAGAGAGCAAAATGAGAGAGTTAAGAGAAGGAAAGTAGAGCCAAAGATGTGAGAGATGTAGGAGAGAGTGGGCTGCCAAGGCGGCCAGGCGTGGCTGCCATTGCAGCGACCGAGAAGAGAGAAATAGAGTGAGGTTGAGAGTTGCCAAAGAGGGGATGATTCCTCCTCCTCTATTGTTGTAAATCTTGTTCTCTTCCTATATAATTCAATGGCTTCTCCCGTGGATGTAGGCGGTTTGCCGAACCACGTTAAATATTGTGTCGGTGTGCTTAGCCTCCAATGGGCAAATATCGAACATCACCTGGTCGGAATTCCCTACAATTGGTATCGAGCATATGGTTTGAAGTGGTGTTTGATTTTTGCTCAAAAATGAAAGTTGTCAAAATTATATTTTGACCATACCACTGTGTAGAGGAGGAAGAGACGAAGCCCTTGGTGAAAACGGCGTCGAAATCGAACGTCGAAAACTTGCCCCACGCGTCTTCTTCGCCGGATGGGTTGACCCGACCCGTATACCGGTTGACCCGACCCATGTGACTGACCCGGATAAAGATGATGTCAGCATGTACAGGAGACATGCCGGGGATGACGTCATCCCGATGTAATTGTGACATCGGCATGTACGGTAGCATGCCATGTCGGCGCCCGGTCGGCGGCCACGTCGGCATAGTGGGACCACACCGCACGTCATCAACCGCGAGCCGAGCTGAGTTGAGCCGAGCTGAATGGAGCCGAGCCAAGGTGGAGCAGAGCCGCGAGCCGAGGGATAGGATCCAGCGTAGCTGATCCTATGTGCACCGGATCCGAGCCGTTCATCGGCCGAGAATTGTTTTGATCAAATCTTAGCCGTACGAAATGCGATTTGGACGATTTCGGACTTGTTTCCAGCTAATTTGATCGTTCTGGATGCAATGGTACGGTCCGATCATTGCGATTGAGACCAAAAATTGTGGTGGTGAATTATTGAAAGAGATTGCCCGATGTAGAGGCATCTGAAGGTCATCATGGTGGTCGATGGAGATGAAAAAGGAGAAAGTGCACATGTTTGCCCAATTACATGTGCTTGAACTCGCTAAGTGGGGAGAAATTTTAATTGCCTTGAAGGAAGGCAAAATTGGGATACTCTGGACACCCGATCATGTGGACGATTTGAGGTGGAGAGTGAAAATTGATGAAGACCAATCTTGATGAATCTAAGCACTGGTAGTCTCGCCAGATGTTGAGAAATCAGGTATAAAACCAGGATACCCCAGATCACTTGTAAAGGAAAGCCGCAACAAAGCTAGCAAATGGTTGTATATACAAAAAGGCAGTACGGTGGATAGATAGGTTCTAAGAAGTTCTGTCTAGGAGATTGGGTTTTAAGCAGGACCAGTGTGACCCCTCCAAATCTTTCCTGGGAACTTGCTTAGTTGAAGGATCATCCATACAAGTACTATTTTTGTATATGTAACAGTTTGTAATGAAACTGTTGAAGACTAGCAAGATGAAGGCACACAGGAACAGTTGCGTTCCGTATGTTCAAGGATCGATGGAGTGGTGATTTCTCCAAAGAAGTTAGATTCGGTGACTGTAATTTCTCGAAGGGAGAATTAATGAAGACCACGATAATGGAAGAGAAATACAACAAGGGATAAAGATTGGCACCCTATTTTGACTTGGATAAATGTTGTGACGGGATGAGTTCTTGTCAAACATAAAAGCAAAGAATAGGGAGAAATGCGGAGAACCGAAATTGCACGAGAGCACACGGAGATTGTGCGGGAGTACCCGTAGGATCCAACGAGGCTTGTAATGAGACAACAGGTGCAAGGAGAAGAAGTGTTCCCAGATGAAGCTCAGAGCAGAGACTGTTAGAGCTTGTACAATAGAAAGTCTCTTGTGCTCTTGATGAAGACAACAAGCGAAGACCTTTCCAATGCATGCAAAGATGGAAAGATGAGCTGTTGCAGAAGCACCTAATTAAGGGGGTGCGACCGCCGATGAAAGGCGAAGACACCAAAGAGAGTTGGTGTGGGTGGAGTTATCAAGCAGAAAGGCATAGAAGCTCCAAACATAGAAAATGAGATGGAGGATTGTGAAGAGTGCACCGCAACTCTCTCTTTCTATGTGATCAGTGGCAGTGATCTCTCCCAAGTCCACATGGTGGTAGAGAATCTTGGAGCCACCTGGGAGACATCCCCGATGAAGGAGGATGTGACCGCTTCATGACGGACGAAGACACCTCAGACAGAAGGTGTGTGGGCCATAAAAGGAGCCCAAGTACAAACCGCCGCATGACGACGAGCGGAGACACCTCGGAGAGAAGATGTGTGGGCCATGAAACGAGCCCAAATACAGACCGCCACATGACGACGAGCGGAGACACCTCAGGCAAGAAGGTGTGTGGGCCACAAATATGAGCTCAAGTAGAAACTGTCGCATGACGACAGGCGGAGACACCTCGGATGGAAGGTGTGAGGACCATGATATAAGTCCAAGTTCGGACCGTCTCATGACGACAGCGGAGACGCCCCCAGCCAATATGATGGGCTGGATATAAGTGGACAAGTGTATAGCCAATGAAGAGGCTATGATGAGTATGGAGACAAATGCGGGATTGACTTTCATGGATATTGCCCCCATGCTAAAGATCAATGAGCTAGAAGACATTTGCCTTGGACAATAAGTGGATGACTTGTGGAGCATTAAGACGCGACTTGCTATGAAGGAGCGAGAGGGCATGCGCGAGGTTCCGGAACAAGTTGACTCTTGTCAAGGTGGTGAGCTCGATAATGACATTGTAATACTCGAGTATGAAGATAGAGATGGATCAACCTTTAATGGGCTGTCCCCATGGTTAAAGGTGAAGAGCTACCTGGACTCTTGAGACTAAGAGCGGAAGACTCACGGAGAAGTAAGGCGTGGTTCCTACGGTGGAACGGGAGGCGCGACGCAACTGCGGGATGAGTAGACTCTTGGAAGAGTGGTGAGCTCGTGATCACATTGAAATACTCAATGACTGTCGTACTTGGAAATATCCGTTTGAGGGGGTGTTGTAAGCCTTGGTGTAAGGCTTTATAAATCATTCCGGGCCAAGCATGGTTGATATGCTTGAAGGGGGATGTTGTTCCGAGACAAGCGTTAAACACTCTTCGATGAGATATGACAAACCATCCGGTTGAAGTGATCCTTTGGAGTGAGCAAAGGGGTGCTTGGATGACTACGGTGATTGAAAGGTTTGGCAAGTACACTGGAAACTTGGCCAAAGACGCTCTCGGATTGGTAAGCTTGGAAGAGGCTGCAGGATGCAAGCATGTCTTTGAAGAAGCAAGAGGACAATTGCCCACATGAATGGCAAAGGGGGTGATTGTTAGGATTGTTGCCATTATGTGCAGCAATCAAAGAGCATTCACACCTATCTTCTAGAAGAGGATGGCTGCCATTGCCATTGTCAAAGAGGGCTGCTAGGTGCAGCCACCATTGTTGAAGAAGAGCTGGAATTGGCAGCCACCTTTGTTGAAGAAGAGCTGGAGTTGGCAGCCACCATTATTGACCAAAGAACAAGTGGAGCTGCCATGGATGCCTATAAATAGAGGCATATGTTAGAGAGCAAAATGAGAGAGTTAAGAGAAGGAAAGTAGAGCCAAAGATGTGAGAGATGTAGGAGAGAGTGGGCTGCCAAGGCGGCCAGCAGATGCTGCCATTGCGGCAAGCGAGAAGAGAGAAATAGAGTGAGGTTGAGAGTTGCCAAAGAGGGGATGATTCCTCCTCCTCTATTGTTGTAAATCTTGTTCTCTTCCTATATAATTCAATGGCTTCTCCCGTGGATGTAGGCGGTTTGCCGAACCACGTTAAATATTGTGTCGGTGTGCTTAGCCTCCAATGGGCAAATATCGAACATCACCGGTCGGAATTCCCTACAAATGTTGACCTCTTGACATGCTGGCCACCGGAGGTGATACCTTGGTCGCGGCAGTGTTTCCTCTCCTCCGATAGTAAGGAGAATCACCATCTGGGATACGTCTTTGTAAGACCATTCTTGAATTCTCTATTTTGTAGAAATTATGGATGGAAATATCTCTGCCATAACAAGTCATTGCTGCGGGTGCAAAAACTGCCAAGACCAACACAATAGTAAGAACATAGAAACGCGCTTCCATTGCTACCTATGTTTTTATTGAACTGATGTAGTAACACCTACTGCGTTTGTCTTCCATTTATACAAAGAATGGAGGACTTTTTGTACAAAACAAGGCATTGGTTAGCGTGGAAGTGTTTTCAAGAAAGCATATTTTTGAACATTTGAAATACTCCGCAGTCTCCTCTTGTTACAACTAATAGCAAATAAATACTGCCCTGTTGTACACTTGCTTTTATTTATTGTCTCAAGGCTTTTGAAGTCAACTTGCCAACTGTGATAATTGTTGGAGTTGGAAGTTCACTAGTAAGTTCGTTGCCAAGAACTTGATTTGTGAGTTAGGAAGCGGAAAAAAATCCAAAAAAGCAGTCAAAATTCGAAGTTCAACTTTGAGATGGATTTTGTGTTTGAAGATAAAAGGTTGACATTAATGGGTAGCAATTTCCAGTTGATGAGGAGAATCCATTCAAGGGTAACAACAACAGCTCCAAAGATATAGAGAAAAATGTTTGATATTCTAGCTGGTTGTGTATTCACTGTATTGTAGATAGAGTTGATCATCTTGTACTTATCTTATTGACGCAGAGAAAGTTGAGTTTAACACACGTCTAAACCCTAAGACCAGGTAAAACACAATCAAAGCTGCAAAAGTTTTTAGTTTTATTTAGTAAAAGTCTCATAAAATCTAAAACAATAGGTTGTAATACCCTAAACATAGGTAAATAACTAGAAAACAGCAAATTAAGTAAAATAATAAAGCTAAATTTAAAATTAATATGGAAAAAGTCTAAAATACTGTGTGAAAGAGTATAGGTTGAAAAAGTATTTTTATTAGTGAACTATTGTTAAAACAATATCTCAACTCAAATCAAATGCTTAAAAAGTTTTTGGAGGAATTCTAAAAAATAATTTTATTTTATTTTTTATTTTAGAGTGAAAACTCTTCTAGTATAAAATTTACACAAATCTACTGTTATCTTATATAATTCAAATTAAAATAAATTAAAATATAAAATTATGAAAATAAATATCTTAATTAAAAAAATTTATAATTTTGTGTGGAATTTTAATAATAATTTTATATTACTCTTCAGCAACTATCAACATTATTCATAATGTCACTTCTAACCTTACCAACCACTATAAACCTTACCGATCAACTAGGAAGTGATGAGTTCTTACTCGCATTCACGCATTAACTAGAACCCTAAATATGTTCGATTATCTATAAAACACATACCCAAAGAACCAGGTTCATTAAAAACAAGTGATAATGATCTCTATGTCTTGTGTGGGTCATCAAAATATTTGGTCTCCAGCGGTTCTGATTAATGGGAATGGTTGAAATGAAATTTTGATCTGTTATACTGTTGGAGATGAAGGATTCAAGATGCAAGGCCTTCTTTAGGTAGTTTTCCTTAGAGAAACAATCCGGAGGGATTAATTCAAAACTCTTGAGAAGCTGGAAGGTTGACCGATGGAAAAACTAGTTTTGGAGGTTGATTAGTAAACTAGATTAATTAAAATTAAGTTCAATTATGTTAATTGAAAAACTAGTTTCAATTATTTTGCGTGTAAAGTTTTACTTTGATATCCTGACACCTGTACAAAATTAGAGTATATAGAAAAGGATGATAGAGGTTGGTAAAGAGAAGAAACGAATGAAGGAGCTGTCAACAAAAATGAAAAAAATAGTCTAATATATTTTTTTTTTAATATATATTTTGAACATACATATTTAATATTTGTATTCCTAATCAATATTTATTATTTATTGTTGTGTGATTGGCCATTTGATTTATAATCTTTTAAGAAAAATATAATTTGGATTTAAATTTTGTTAAAACTCTTAAAATATTGGTATTATAAAATATATTTTGAGCTCAGGAATTTATTTATATGCAAGTTAGGTTTAACATTGATGCGACATCTCAACCATGTGTCAATTATAACATAACTTTTTTATTCTTATTTTCTTTCCTATTTATCGTCTTATTCCTAAATCAAATATTTGATTATAGAAGCAAAAATGAAGTTTGAAAATTTTGAAGTAATAATTGAGATAGAGAAATGGATTTAAATTGGTTTAATTTGATTATAATGGAAAGAAATTGAAGTTCAAGGATGAGTTTGGAACAAACAATCAAGTTAGAAAATGAGCTTAATTTAAGGAAACCAATTGAAATTCAAAGTCAATTTAGCTAAAAAAAAAGAATTGAAGGACTAAGGACTAGAATGCATAAACTGGAGGATTTAGAGGACATATTCTAATTCTGTCAGGGGTATGATTGAAAGAAATTAAAAAAAAAGTGAAATTGACCGAATTAAAAAAGATTCAAAGACCAAGGATTAAAACACAAAAGGCACTAAAATGCAGGGACTTATAAGAAGATAGACTTGATTTAATTAGAAAAGACGCCCTAAGGCATAAACCGATGTCATTTCACATTAAGTGAAACAACGTTTTGATTAAAAGGGAGAAGAACAAAGGATGAAGATACAGTGGAAACAATGTTGTTTTGTTCATGTGTTCTGCAGATTTCTAGGCAAGGCAGGGATGGTTGATCCTCGTGCAAGGCTTGATTTTGATCCTAATTGATTCTCTTGGTGGAACAAAAATGAGAGAAACATATTCTTTGATATGTTGGCAACAATTATGATATAAGAAATCAGGCTTTAACTCTCATAATCCACTACAGATTTCGTGCCAAATATGCTCACTCAATCAACCTCCCTCCAAGACCAGCAGCTATCTTTTCTATTTTGATGCAAGATTTAGCTTTCAAAATCTGATCCTATCTCCACGAATCAAGAAAAGAGCAAACAATGGTCAATAATTAAATTGATTTCCAAGATTATCTCCAAAGATTGGATGCTAATAAAGGCAGTGATTTTCTTTCCTTTCTTAAAAAGACTAAGACCCTCCTATAAAAGAAAAAAAAAATGGAGGAAGCACAAGGCAAAAGGAGAGGAGTGAAAAAAAGAGAGAGAAAAAAAGAGAGAGAGAAAACACTGGAAAAAGAACACTGGATAGAAGAAACTCGTGAGAAGGAAGGGGAAAAGATAGAGAATGGAACAAAAGAAGTTAGTGACAAGAAGAGGAGAAAAGCAGGGAAAGAAATAATGGTGAGTGGAAAATTCCTCCTGTGTATTTCAGAGTATGCAGAGAAAAGATAATATATATATAAGTGAAAGAGACAGAAATAAATGAATGAGGGTTCGGACAGATAGAAAATTAATTGGAGAGAACATGAACAAAGAAAATGAAGAAAGAAGACAACTGAATAATTACCCCAGGAAAATACACACACAGATGAAGAATCACAGAGGAAGGATGGCATTCTTCTTCAGGGAAAACTGAGAGAAGAGGAGACCCAGAACCGGGGAGAAGAAAAAGCCACGAAGGGCAGGGGCTGTTCTGCTTTCTTCTCCCTACAGATCGGGCTCCACCGACCACCAAACCAACCAGCCACCCTCACCTTCATCTTGGACCCAACACAGCCGCCAGCCACTTGTAAAGGAGAAGAAGAAAGTGAGACCAAAGGAAAAAAGCAGATCAGATCCTCTCGCTGCAGATCTGAAGAGATCTTTCATCGCCCAAGTAAGCCAAAAGTAAACAGTAAGCCAAAAGTGAGGGAAAGTAAGCAGCTCACACAGCAACATCGACGATCTTAACAGGAGGACAGAGAATAGGACAGAGAACTGCAGCCAGATCATCAAGAGACAGCCGATCTCTCCCCTTTCCTCCACCGGAGCTATTGCTTGGATGCAGAGCGGAGCTCATGCATAGTACTGACCATGAAGCATGAAACCGGGCTGCAGCACACAAAGCAAATGGTGAAGACCGGTTAGCTCTGGCCGGACGATGTCTTCTCCCTCCTCGTTTCCTCAAGATGCATAAAGGTCTCCATCGGTGACACAGCTGACACAGGAAAGGCAGCAAGGAGGAGATCTATCCGATCCCCTCATTTTTCACATTACCAGCGACAGCCAGAAATTCCAGCACTGTTCCGAGTTTTTTTGAAGCTGCTGTAGTCACATCTGTCTATCATCCTCTCCCCTGCAACGATGCTCCCATCCAAAACACTTCCCCTTTTATCTATCATCCCCTCCCCTGCAATCCAGGTCTTAGCAACCTCTTTCAAACCTTCCTCTTACAATCCAACCCCACAAACACCTATCAATGTCCCTCTTAAACATACACAACACCCCCCTCTTCATCCTGCTACCATGAACTTTCTGCAACCTATGTGTTACACAAACAACAATCAAAACAACAAACATTTACCTAACACAACTCCTACTCCCTCTGTTCTTACTACGTTTTATTTTGAACGTTTCCCATCTTGGATTGATTACCAAGATCTCAAAAAAGCTTTTTCAAAAATTAGTATGATCACCAATCTCTTTGTTTCCAAGAAAAAAACAAAAATAAGAAGGTTTGGTTTTGTAACTTTCTTCTCCCATTTAGAAGAAACAGAACTTTGTGACAGATTGAAACTTATATGGTTTGACTTTTTCAAAATTCGTGCAAACTTAGCAAGATTCCAAACACTTACAAATTCCAGGAAAAAGACAACCCTCACCACAAAGCCAGAAACCAAAATCTCGCCCAAACTAGCCCTCAGAGACAACAGGATCTTTGTTGAAGCTCTTTTAGTCCAACAACCATCAAAGAAGACTGTGGTGTATGAGTCTACACAGGATGACAAGGAATGGCTATTGAGAAGTTTAGTTGGTTCTATAGCCACAGAAGTGGACTATGCACAACTGGAGCATATGGTTTTGAAAACTGTTAAGAAGGCAATTGGATTTCGCTTCCTGGGAGCAAGCCAAGCAGTTATCACCTTTGCAGACAAAGAGACCATGGAGAAAGAATTAATAAACAGTTGCTCTGCTTTGGCAAACTACTTCTCTAGTATCAAACCATGGAAGAGGGAAGTAAAAGCGATGAGACAGATTTGCTTGGGTGTCTATTCTAGGACTTCCTCTAATTGGATGGAACCGCGGATGTATTGAATTAATGGTAGAAGATGTAGGCAAGATGATTGGTTACGACATTACAAGTGTGAGTCAAGGTTCACTTATGAGAGTCAAGGTACTTCTGAACACAACCTCTTTCACAACTTTAAACAAGCAGCTTTCACTAATTCTAGACGGAGAGGAATTTGATATATCGATCATGGAAATGAAGCTAGGTTTTAGCCCCTGCTTACCACAATTAAATACTCAATGGATACATCGAGGCCTTGAAGAATCGGATGAAGAGACATGCGATAAATTTATACCTCCCGAGAAGAGTTTTTGCCGCCGGTATAAATGAACCGAGAAGTGACTGGCCCTCACCGGTGCAACGGGACAAGGACATGGAAAATGACCCCTCTCTCATTCTCCGCACAAGGTACACCTGAATTACCCAAACCCTAGACCAATCGACACAACATACAAAACCTTACGCTTTTCCCGAAACTAAGGAAACACACAAGCTACGAGACAAAAAACCGACAAATACACACCGTCTCTTATCAATCTTCCTCTATAGAGCCATGCTATGACACCATTAAGGAAAATATACAAGTGGCGAAACCAACTACGAGCAACCTAGATGACTCGGCGGTACCCTTTTCAAGAGTGGGCCTCGATAAAAAACAAGCACAAACTAAAGCCTCCTCAACCCAGGTTATAAGGCCTACCCCCAAAACTAACGAGACACATGATACTAGCCCAAAATCAGAGCCAGAATACACAACAACAATCTTTCTCTGCATTCATACGTGACCTGGCAAAACCACAAGAAATAGTGGAAATGGAGTTGGAAGGAAAAATAAAAGATACGAAGCTTAGAAGATCCAGAGGGCTTGCACCTAAATCTTCATTCAAGCAAAAGGAAGAATGTGATGAAAGTTAGATCGTTCGGCTCATATTTCGATGGAGCACCCAACCTTCTTGCAATTAAGGTAACCAAGGCACCCAAAATAACACACCTCCACAAGACACCATATCATCCCCTGTTATCGAGTCATCCGGCGTTGGAAAGAACCATAACTACGCCTCTATGGATGATGAAACCAATGGCAAGCATCTCCATCTACCACCCCTATTGAACCCTCAAAGCGGCCCACAAACCTCTGCGGACACGACCAATGAAAACGCAAGCGGGAATAGCCATAAAATAAGAAAAGCTGAAGTTCTTTGCAAGCCAATAGTAGTGTTGCTAACACTATGGAGGATTGTGATTCTTCAGACTCCTTAAACTCAGGAATCCAACAAGGAAATATTCGGTTTCAAATCACCTGTATGAAGCATCCAGACAATGGGTTTGACAGTGAAAAGGAGACTCAACAAATGATACAAGATGCTGTGGCTCTAGGTTTGGGAAACCCTTAAGAACTAAAAGGATACGACGAAGGAATAATGAGAAATATTGACAGAGAAGTAGAGGAGTGGACATCAGTTAATCAGTTGTAAGTTTTCTACCCCACTAAGTCTAGTCTGCTTTTTGTTCTCGTTATAAATATCTTTGCTTGGAACAGCTGTGGTTTAGGTATGGCACACAAACAAAATTCCATCCGGAATAGGCTTATAAAAAATAATGTTGGTATCTGCTTCCTTTTAGAAACCAAGAAAAATAATTGTTGTGACTCCTTCATTAGAAATTTGTGGAATATTGCAACTGTCAAATGGACTTCTCTAGAATCTGTAGGGAAATCAGGAGGGATTATAGCAATGTGGGATAACTCTGTTTTTGAAGTTAACTCTATAGAATTTGGGGGGCAGTGGATCAACCTAGGTGGGATGCATATTCCCTCTTCTTTTAATTGTATGATAGTTGGTGTCTACGCTGCATCTTCAGTGAAAGAACATGCTGATCTATGGGAAGAAATCACCACTCTTAAGTTTGCTTTTGAACTACCACTTTGGTGGTGATAGGCGATTTCAACGAAACTCTACTCCCTAAAGAGAGAAGTAGTGGAAACCTCAATCTATCAGGTTCAACTTCATTCCGTAGATTCATATCCGACTGTGAACTAGTTGAATACAATATGCGGGGGCACCGGTTCACTTGGTTTAGGGGCGGGTCTATGAGTCGCATTGACGGAGCTTTTGCTTCCCCGGAATTTCAGCTGCGGTTCCGTCTCTATCTCTTTGCCGCTACCCTAGAGGGATGTCGGATCATTGTCGGTTGCTCCTCCAAAGCCCCGAGGTAGACTGGGGGTGGAAGCCATTTCGTTTCATAAACTGCTGGCCGCCGCACCCTTCTTTCTTAACAGATTTTGAGGCCCTCCGGTCGATAGGCTGTAAGGAGTTTCCAGGTGAGTATAGTCGATTAAGAAGGCTGGGGATCATGGGAAAAAAGGCTGAGACAATGGAATAAATCCACTTTCGGGATCGGAATCTAAAACTTGCAAACATCCGAACTCCATTACAACACTTGAAAACAAAAGCGAAGTGTGCCCCTTGTCGAGACCGAAAAAACAAAGCTCCGGGGGTTGAACTCGATTTATAGGAGGTTAACGAAGGGTTGAAGATATCCCGGAGACAAAAATCTCGTCAAAGCGGTGTAAAATGGGGGATAAAAACATATTTTTTCACATATCAGCAAGTCTAAGGAATGGCCGCAACTACATTAGTAAGATTGATCATAATGGTAGTCACCTAATCTCCCCAAATGATATAAAAGAAGGCACTGTCAACTTCTTCTCATCCTTGTTTCGGAAACCAACGTGTAAAAGAATTGAAATGGGAGGCTCGGGGTTCTCCAAAATTTCAGAAGCAAAGTCTATTTGGCTAGAAAGACCACCTTCAATGGAAGAAGTTAAGCAAGCTGTGTGGGGCTGTGATGGTTCTAAAGCCCCTGCCCCGATGGTTTCACCTTCTCCTTCTATAAAAAGGTATGGAATATCATCGCTCGAGAGGTTTTTATGTTGGTTAAAAGTTTTTTCGAGCACCGGTAAACTTCCAAAGGGTATCAGCTCTTCTTTTGTAACTCTGATTCCAAAATCAAAGGGGCCGAGCAGATTCTCACATTTTCGTCCGATAAGCTTGATTCACGGGTTATATAAAATAGTGGCAAAACTATTGTCCACTAGGCTTAAAAGTGTCTTGACGGATGTAATCGGTGTTAACCGGTCTGCATTCATTCTTTGGGCGTCGGATTTTAGATGGTTTCATGATAGCAAATGAGGTTGTCCATGGTGTGTGGAGCAAGAAGGAGCATGGCCTCTTACTGAAGGTAGATTTCCATAAAGCCTTTGACTCAATTTTGTGGGAACATATTGACACATGCATGGGATATATGGGTTTTGGCCCACACTGGAGGAAGTTGATCTTTGAATGCTTATCCACTTCTAAATTAGCCATCTTGATAAACGGTTCACCCAGTAGAGAATTTAGTCTGGAGAGGGGCTCAAGCAAGGGGACCCTCTCTCTCCTTTCCTATTTGACATCGCAGTTCAGGGATTGACAGTTTTATTCAATAGGGCATCAGCTTTAGGTTATTTCAAAGGCTTAGAGACTGCTCCAGGACATTACATAACTCATTTGCAATATGTCGATGACTCTCTGATTTTCCTGCCAAATGATTTTCCCTCTCTTCTACATGCTAAGAGGATACTTCGTTGGTTTGAGATCATTTCCGGATTGAAAGTTAATTTCTATAAAAGCTCTCTAATAGGAATCAACTTGGACAACAACTACACCTCTAGCTTGGCGAAGTCGGTTTTACTGTCGTAGTGATACTTTCCCGGTCAGGTACCTTGGACTACCTCTTGGAGCCAATCCCGTGAGACTCTCTACTTGGAAACCGGTCTTTGTCCACTATCGAGCAAAGCTAAGCACATGGAAAGGGAATTTTTTGAGCATGACGGGAAGGTTATGTCTAATTAAATCAGTCTTAAGCTCTCTTCCTTTGTTCTACATGTCAGTTTTTGCTATGCCAAAGGGTATTATTAAAGTCATCTCTTCTCTAACCCAGGTCTTTTCTGCGGAAAGGAACCTCATCATCTCATGGCATTTTTAAGGTGGCCTGGCGAAGGTAATAAAGAGTAAATCTTCCGGTGGTCTCGGGCTAGGATCCATCCACAACAAAAATTTGGCTCTGCTATTTAAATGGCTTTGGAATCCGGATAATGGAGTGGTAGGAGGGTGGCAAGAACACATTCTTCTAAAATACCGACCTCACTTTATTAACGGTATCCCCGAGTTTACGGGTTCTTTATCTCCAACTTGGCATGGCATTGTTTCGCGATCTTCTCAACACAAAACATAGTCAATCTTTTACATGCAAATGTCGGGTTCAAGGTGGGTGATGGGAGGAACATCCGGTTTTGGACTGACTCTTGGCTTGGCTCTATAACCACTCTCCAACTCTTATTCCCCAGACTGTATAACCTCTCCTTACAACAAAAATCCAGCTTTGCAGATATATGTGATTTGACAGATACATCTTTCAACCTATCCTGGAGAAGACCACTCCGGCCTCGTGAAAACTGCATGAGGGAGAGCTTGATCGCAGAGGTGCAACGTGGTCTCATTTTCTCAGATGGTGCAGACCGCAAGTTATGGAAATTTCACAGCTCTGGCATGTACTCAGCTAAATCAGGTTGCGTTCTTTTTGATAGTCTATCGGCAACTGAAAATAATCACTCCCCTGTTCTGTTATGGAATAGTTATGCCCCTCCAAAAGTAGATGTGTTCATATGGCTTCTTCTTCATGGCAGTTTGAGTACACGGAGTTTTTTAGCTGAGAGGAGAATCATTAAATATGAGGAATCTCACTGCCCATTCTGCTGCAAGGAAATTGAGACAATTAATCATCTCTTCCATTGGTGTCCTATAACATGGTCTCTTTGGGGTCGTTTCTTGAACTGGTTTGGGTGTTCAGGTTGTTTACACAAAGACCCATATCAAAATCTACAGGAATGGTCCGGTTTGATTAATGGAAATTTTCAGCGACGTGCTATTAACCTCCTCTGCAAAGGTCTGTACTGGTCAATTTGGATAGCGCGCAACCGCCTAATCTTCGAATCCAAGGCTCCGGATTGGGATATGATTTTTGATCTCACCTTTCACCGTTTGGCCTTCTGGTTGAAGTCTTCAGTTAGAAATTTCAGCTACACAGGCTCAGATCTTTTTAGAAATCCAGAATGTATTATGAACTGGACTAATTAATTAGGTCCCTCGTCGCTTTGGTCTTCTCTTCTCTTTTATATTCCCATTGTATTTATGTTTTATTCAGTTCCACCTACTTGATGGGGCTGTTTAATATATAATTCACTCGTTTACTATCAACAAAAAAAAAAAAAAACAAGAAGAGGAGAAGAAAGGCCGAAGCAACATTGTTTTCTTCTACCCTTGCTACTGATTTCTTCTACCTATTTAACCATGCATGTTTATAGTTGAAATCGAATCTTTCACTTGAATTACATTAAATAATGTAATTGAATAAGATGTGTTGTGTTGATGATGATAAGTTGGGTTAAGATTCAAGATCAGGATGTGAAATAAAATTGAAAGTGTAATATGATTTTGTCGATAACTTGGGATCTCCCAATATAAGAAAGACTCTGCTGAAATTTTGGTGGAACATGTTTAAAAAAAATTCACCTGAAAATTTTTAATGTATCGCAGAAAATGACATAGAAAATCAGGGTTGTTACATTTCTTGAGAAGCTAACATTTCAATTCCTTTTTCTTTTAACATCTTTGAAGCATCGCACAATTATATGAGTGTTCAAGAATGTGATAATTTTTATTTTTAAATGTGTTTAATTTGAAAAAATATAAAATTAATACTTTTTTATAATGTTAATATATTGATGCTAAAAATTAAAAGAAATAATTTTAATATATTTTCAAATAAAAAATACTTTAAAAAACACTACAATATAATACATGTATTAAAATATGTTTAGTATTATGATAACGGTTACTTTTTAAAAAATATTTTTTAAAAAAATTAATTTAAATAATTTTTTTATATTTTTATATTTATTTTTTATATCAATACAGTAATATATATATATATATATATATATAAAATTTAAAATTTAAATTTTTTAAAAACTACACACGGCAAACCGCTTACCAAAAAAAAAAAACACCTCTAAATTAAAGTACCTGTCGAAGATTCAAAGGAGCATAACATTACATCATTGATACATCAGCCATGTCTCTTTTACAGTGTTAGTAAATTTTTCCGTCAGTTCGTATAAAAATTAAGTTATTTATGAATTTTGTTGGACTTAATAATAGTATGATATTACTGGGGTAGCAGTGATTGATTTTTTAAATATTTTTTATTTAAAATAATATTAAAATATTTTTTAATATAAACATGTTAAAATAATTTTTAAAAATAAAATAAAATAATTTAATTAAAAATAAAATAAAATAAATTTAGTTTTTTTAAAATTAAAAAACAATCGTCTAGCTAGCTCTAAATCATGCCAAGAACTGGTATTGTAGTTGACTTTGTTGCTGACTTTCAACCAGGCTAAGGGTTGTACTTGGCCTTTGATAGCTAATATTCGTCATCTTCTTGCTCGGGTTTGGTTGATTTAGCAGGTTTTCAGAGAAGCAAGAAGAACAGTAATATTATTGAAAATCATTAATAAGAAGATTCTTTTATTTATTTATTTTTATAAACTTCTAACTTTCTAAATTAATAATTTCGAAAAGCAATAGTGAGATAGGATTCTGTTGATGTTGGCCAAGCTTTGACTGTTAAGGAGTCCTCCCGGCATCAAAAGAAAAGGTAAAGGGAAAAGAAAAATAGAAAAAAGACTAAGAGCATATTTGATCCACTGCTTTCCAGCTTTATATGATTTTGATTTAAAGCAAAGCATAAAATAAAATATTTAATTAGAATTTTAAAAATGTTAAATATTTTTTTATAAAAACAATTTAAAGGTATATTTGGTTCCACTTTAAAAACGTAGAATACTTAGGCTTAAATTCAGTGTAATTATTTGAATTATACTTCATGAGTGAGCTACTCGTTTTGAGGGTTAGGCAAGAATAAAATTAACTTTACCAAAAACATGTTTAAAAAAATTAATTAAAATATTATTTTTCTTTTTAATCTACTATCAAATAAATTTATATTTTTCAATAAATACAATTTTTGTAATCATATTGTCATGTAATTGGTGAATTTTTCGACTTAATTGTTGGCGAGGATACATAAGTGAGTGAAAGCGAACAACCAGGGTAAAGGGGAAAAAAATTCATCATATAAGTGGACATACAAAATTTAAAACCGTTCACCAAAATTTTATTTACGGCACGGCATGAAACCGAGAAAAAAAATCCTTAGAGAAAATCGGGATAAAAATAAATAATTATACAAAAATAAAAGGCATAACTTATTATTTATAGAAAAATATAAAAAATTCTATAAACTAATAAAATATCAATTTATCCCTTGAATAATATCCATTTATTAATTGAGGATAATTTTAGAAATTAACTCAATAAAGTCTTTACTTGATTTTTCTAGATGTAGAAATATAATCCCTGTATTCATTATATTCTACTTCTTAATTTTTAAAAATATTTTAATAAACTCATACTTAATTAAATCATTCCAGATTAATTTTTAACTTATGGTTCTTAATGCGTGCGACTCATTACATTCTTAATAAGTTGACCCAAATATAAATTATAATTATAATTAAATAGAAATTAAATAAATTAAACAATTTAATTTATTTTCAATTTAATAATTGATTAATTTATATTTGAAGATCATGTGCATCATCTAGCAATGTGTCATGATCCCCAAAATATTAGAAAATTCATTAATGATTTGACTTAACCTTTTAATGACTAGTTTTCAGTGTAATTAATATCGCTTCATCAATAATATTTCAATTTAAAAATTTAAGCATTAAGTGTATTTGCCATGTCAAATCATTTTTGTTCGCAACATTATAGTTATTGATCATTTGAATAAGATTTGAAACGTTTTTCAAGTCTCATTCCACCTTGCATTAAGATTTAACAATCAGTACTATATGAGAATATGTAGAATATTTTCCCTAATTAACCTAGAGTGATGGATTCTTTTTTTATCACTCAAATATCTTTATATAGTTTATGTTATATCTAATGTCTACTCATTTGTTATCTTTATTAATATAACATGTAACAAGATCAAAACATAATACTCTATATATGAGATAAGTTAATGAATCCAGTTCCCTTTTAATTATTTAAATTTAAGTTTGAGCAGCTAACTAAAAATGATCATTGTATTTGTAGTGTGGAAATATTGAAATTAATAGTATTAAGTCCCTTTTTCTTCCAACCAAACGTAGATAAATATACTCCCCCTTGTACACTTGCCTTTATTTATTGCCTCCAGGCTTATGAAGTCATCTTGCCAACTGTGAAACGATATTTGTAATTGGAGTTTTGCTATTAACACAATATATTACTGTTCTAGATCTCGCGTGGTTTCTAGGATTCAAAAAACTTATTCTTGAATCAGACTCCACAGTAGAGTTCATAACAGAAGATTTTATAAAACTGAATGTAAACTATACTTTGATAAGCAAAGCTATGGAATTACTTGCTAGTGATTGGGAAGTCAAGGTTCAAGCTCATCTACAGGGAGCTAACTTCACAGTGAACGGTTTAACAAATTATTATTAATTTCACGTTTAATTTAAGTTTTTTGGGGCGGATTACAACCAAAAAAGCAAAAATTATGAAGAAAATGAATACAGATCTGAAAATATCCTCGTGAAATATTCATATTTTGGACTAATGTATTTGCTTCAAAAATGGTACCACTGTAATCCTGATGAAATTCAATTTTGAGTTAAGTGTTTTTAATTTCTTTATATGATCTTAAAAACACATCCTTCATATTAATTTTAAATTGATGCATTCCCAAAATTTAATAAATTAATTCCTTGTGTATTGGCTCCCAAAATTTGAACACAGCAAGTCACGAAAGGAATTATACCTTTTTAACTAACTAACTAGGAGACCAATCCATTGGAGTAAATTAAAAGGGTTTTTTTTTTTACATTTAATTAATAGTTTAATTTTTTTTTATTTAAGATGATGTTTTAATAAATTTAAATGAGATGACGAGAACTATTATTGTTCTTGCATGGATTTGAAAACATGATTTTCCTCATGCACATAAACTGCAGGCTCTAGACCAGCAAATCGGAACAACAAATGGAGTATAAATTCAGGAAGAAAAACAAGAGGTAAATCTCAGAGGCCCCATGTTATTCAACTTAGATACAACGAAAACACTACAAAATGGGGAGGAATAAAACACAACATAAGCTGATCTCAATGGCTGACTCCAGGAGGTGAATTTGGCGGTAACCCTTGACTTTCTGACCTGCTGGCCACCGGAGGTGATTTTGGTGGTAACCCTTGACCTTTTTCCCTGCTGGCCACCGGTGGTGAAACCCTGGTCGCGGCAGTGTTTCCTCTCCTCCGATAGTAAGGAGAATCACCATCTGGGATACGTCTTTGCAAGACCATTCTTGAATTCTCTATTTTGTAGAAATTATGGATGGAAATATCTCTGCCATAACAAGTCATTGCTGCGGGTGCAAAAACTGCCAAGACCAACACAATAGTAAGAACATAGAAACGCGCTTCCATTGCTACCTATGTTTTTATTGAACTGATGTAGTAACACCTACTGCGTTTGTCTTCCATTTATACAAAGAATGGAGGACTTTTTGTACAAAACAAGGCATTGGTTAGCGTGGAAGTGTTTTCAAGAAAGCATATTTTTGAACATTTGAAATACTCCCCAGTCTCCTCTTGTTACAACTAATAGCAAATAAATACTGCCCTGTTGTACACTTGCTTTTATTTATTGTCTCAAGGCTTTTGAAGTCAACTTGCCAACTGTGATAATTGTTGGAGTTGGAAGTTCACTAGGAAGTTCGTTGCCAAGAACTTGATTTGTGAATTAGGAAGCGGAAAAAAATCCAAAAAAGCAGTCAAAATTCAAAGTGCAAACTTTGAGATGGATTTTGTGTTTGAAGATAAAAGGTTGACATAATGGTTAGCAATTTCCAGTTGATGAGGATAATCCATTCAAGGGTAACAACAACAGCTCCAAAGATATAGAGAAAAATGTTTGATATTCAAGGATGGATTCACTTTATCTCACCTTCAATTTACAGATGACACTCTTATATTCAGCTCGGCCTCCTTATTCAAAGCATGCGAGAATATTAAGCGAATCCTTTTGTGCTTTGAATTAATATCAGGTTTGAAGGTAAACTTTTTCAAAAGCAAGCATACGTGGAGTGGGTATAGATGAACATATATCAAATTACACTGCACAAATTCTCCGATGTAAACAGGAGCGCCTCCCATTCAAATATCTTGGCCTTCCCATTGGGGCAAGCTCTTGTAGAACTTTGATGTGGAAGCCTATTCTAAATAATATCGGTGCTAGGTTGGCTTCGTGGAAAGGCGGACTATTATCTATTGGGGGTAGGTTGTGCTTAATCAAATCTTGTCCTAAGTAATCTACCCATTTACTTTCTCTCTATGTTTCCTATGCCTGTGGAAATTGCAGCATCCATTGAAAAGAAATTCGGATCCTTCTTGTGGTCGGGCAAAGAGGGAGGTAAGAAAATATGCAAAGTTAGCTAGTCAACTATCTCTCTCCCAAAATATGCTGGTGGTCTTGGGATCGGCTCTCTAAGGGACAAAAATAAAGCTTTGTTGTTCAAATGGCTATGGAGGTTTGGTTCGGAGGAGTCGAGCATGTGGAAAGATGTGATTAACAGCATATACAACTCTACATGCTCCATAACTATTACGAAATATCCTATTTCAGGAACTGGAAGCACTTGGTCTTGTATTATTAATCATTGTGTTACAGATAACAGTCTGTAAGACATTGTGAATCATCAATCTATGGTGCTAGTTGGAAATGGTAAGAGGATTAAATTCCGGCTTGATGATTGGACATCTACGGTAGCTTGGCGAGATCGGTTTCACGCACTTTTCCGGTTAACCAATGATAAAGAAGCAAGCCTTGATAAGATGGGGATGTGGGATGGTCATGCTTGGTTCCGGTTATTCTCCTGGATTAGACCCTTGCGAGGTAGAAACTCCGGTCTTCTAGACCAAATGACCGTTATTCTTTCGACGGTGCATCCGGACAAAGATGCGAGAAGATAGATTAGTTTGGAAAGCAAACCCCTCTGGTAGATTCTCGGTCAAATCTCTATGTGGGTTGTTAAGTCCAAAACCCCTTATAGACACTAGCTTCTCTTTTGCTGGGATTTGGAGAGGAATCGTCCCTCCAAAAGTTGAAGTATTCTCTGGATGGCTATTATAAAGAAAATTAACACTCGTAGTATGTTGGTCAGAAGAGGTATTTTTGACATCTCCGCTGCTGCTTGTCTCATTTGCTTAGATGAGGAAGAATCGGTTGATCATATCCTTCTACATTGTCACAAACATTGGATAGTTTGGTCTAAAATAATCAATTGGTGGGGCTTATCGTGGTGTTGCCCACAGAACTTGGCAGCCCTTTTCTCTCAATGGGATTATTTGGTTTTTGGAAAATTTCAGAAAAAAGCTTGGTTGATGATGTTCTTTTCAGTGACATGGTCTCTTTGGCTTCACCGTAATGATGTGATATTCAAGCAGTCAATCCCGAATTATGATACTCTGTTTTTCCTTATTATTTCTCGTCTCTGCTTATGGCTAAAGGCTATAGAACCCGATTTCTCTTATTCGGCTTGATTTAATAAGGTCGGCGGAAGGGCATTACGATGGACTAATTATAAAAAACAAAGGGCGGTTGTTGTGTGGTCTCCCCCTATCACTAATAGCTTAAAATGGAATGTGGATGGCTCCTCTCTTGGGAAGCCGGGGCCCTCAGGTATAGGCGGAGTTTTGCGTAATCATAATGGGATTCTTTTTGGTATTTTCTCCATGTCAGCTGGGATTTTAGACTCCAATGTAGCCGAGCTGAAAGTGGTTGTCAAAGCTATTGAATTATCGGCCACTAATTGCCATCTGCACCATAAACACATTATTATTGAATCGCACTGCCAATGTCATTAGATGGATGAATAATCCTTATAATAGGCCTTGGCTACATCATAATCTTTTCTCCACTATTCGAGAGATTAGCTTCGTGCTTTGGTTCAATCACATTCACTCATTCTTTTCGTGAGAGTAATCACATGGCGAGTCACATGGCTAAACGAAGGAGTGTTTAGAAACACCGAATTTGTCGCTTGGCTCTAATTTTTACTGGATATGCGGTTTTCATTTTCTTTCAAATCTGGATCAAGGTGAAATTTTCTTAGCAATGCTTCCTGGTGTGGCTTCAATTCCGCGTAATTTAGCTGTTTTTGTGTTGTTTTTGCTTCAATTCTGCTTCTTTTAGCTGCTATTTGTATTTTTGTTTCTTGGTTTGTTGACAATTTTTCCATAGTTCTGCTAAACTTGAGCTGTAAGCAAATTTCGTATGTTTTCTTTGTCCTTCCCGTCAGATCTTGGCGTTTTCTAATACAATATTTTACTTCTAAAAAAAAAAAAATCTTGTACTTATCTTATTGACGCAGAGAAAGTTGAGTGTAACACACATGTGTAGTGTAAACCCTAAGACCAGATAAAACACAATCAAAGCTGCAAAAGTTTATAGTTTTATTTTGTAAAACTCTCATAAAATAAAAAAACAATAGGTTTAAATACCCTAAACATATGTAAATAACTAGAACAACAAATCAAGTAAAATAATAAAGCTTAAATTAAAATTAATATGAAAAAAAGTCTAAAATACTCTAAAAAAATATAGGTTGAAAAAGTAATTTTATTAGTGAACTATTGTTAAAACAATATCTCAACTCAAATCAAATGCTTAAAAAGTTTATGGAGGAATCCTAAAAAATAATTTTATATTACTTTTTATTTTAGAGTGAAAACTCTTTTGGTATAAAACTTACACAAATCTACTATTATCTTATATAATCCAAATTAAAATAAATTAAAATATAAAATTATAAAAATTAACATCTCAGTTAAAAAAACTTGTGATTTTGTGTGAAATCCTAATAATAATTTTATATTACTCTTAAGCAACTACCAACATTATTCATGGTGTCACTTCTAACCTGGCTAACCACTATGAACCTTACCAGGAACCGATCAATTCAACTAGGAAGTGATGAGTTCTTACTCACATATTCACACATTAACTAGAAACCTAAATATGTTGGATTATCTATAAAACACATACCCAAAGAACCAGGTTCATTAAAAACAAGTGATAATGATCTGATAATGATTTTGTGTGAAATCCTAATATGTCTTGTGTGGGTCATCAAAATATTTGGTCTCTAGCGGTTCTGATTAATGGGAATGGTGGAAATGAGATTTTGATCTGTTATACTGTTGGAGATGAAGGATTCAAGCACTTCGAAATTTATGCAAGGCCTTCTTTAGGAGAGAAACAAACCGGAGGGATTAATTCAAAACTCTTGAGAAGCTGGAAGGTTGACTGATGGAAAAACTAGTTTTGGAGGTTGATTAGTAAAGTTTTACTTTGATATCCTGACACCTGTACAAAATTAGAGTACATAGAAAAGGATGATAGAGGTTGGTGAAGAGAAGAAACGAATGAAGGAGCTGTCAATAAAAATGAAAAAAATAGTCTAAGAGATTATTTTTTTAAGACTTAGCTATTTGTTTCTTATATTTATTTATCTTTAAAAAAGTTGGTGAACAAAAAAACAATTAGTTTCTCTCTCTTGACCTACCTATACACTAACCAGGTCTATGATGAAAACTAATGATAATGTACACTGAGATGTACACCTTCGCTATAAGTTCCAAACAATTAGTTTTATATATATATATATATATATATATATATATATATTTTATCATACATATTTAATATTTGTATTACTAATCAATATTTTATTATTTATTTAATATGTGACCTACCATATAGCTCGTATTTATTTCATTTAAAATTTTTTTATGCTTATTTATTATTAAAAAAGTTAATCAATTAAAAACATTTTCTGATTAATGTGGTTTCTAGGAAAATATATATTTTTTATTTTTGGTGAAATTTTTTTCCTAAAAGTTGTAAAACATTCAAATTTGAAATCTTATTATTGTTAATTATATTAAATTTAATTTTTAATTTTTTAATTGTTATATATTTTGTTTGAAATTTTAAATATATATGTTAAAAATATAAAAAAACTAATTGTTTGGAAGTTATAGCAAAGGGGTACATCTCAGTATACATTATCATTAGTTTTCATCATAGACCTGGTTAGTGGTCCTCCGTGTAGCTAGGTCAAGAGAGAAAATGCATAAATTTCACTGTTAATTGCCCTTTTTCCTCATAAATAATATTTTACTATCCGTCTTGTTTTTTTTTTTTATATATACATAAACTTTAATTTCTTGGGATACTCGATGTTATTTTAATTATTTTTTTTATCAATCACCTCTTTCAAAGTTTCATGCAGTTCAACCTCTCAACCCCACGTACGTAAGTATGAGATAGTAATTAAAATTATGTAAATTTTAATTTATTTTCTAAAATTTAAGAAGTATCTCAATACCATTATTGTAACTCAATTTTTGACCCTCTATTTATGTGTGTAATTATTTTAAAATAAAAAAAACCCAAAATAATATATATTTTTAGTAATTTTATTATTTTCTTCATTTAAGTTTTGTGTGTCAAGAGAAGTCTTTTAAAAGAAATATATAAAAATATAAAAAACACTAATAAATAAATAAATAAAATAATAAAAAATAAGTAGCTAGAGTTGCAATTGGATCAATATTTGAGTATAGAAGCAAAAATGAAATTTGAAAATTTTAAAGTCATAATTGAGGAGTAAATTAAAGAGGAATGGGCTTAAATTGGTTTAATTTGACTAACATTAAAAGAAATTAAAATTCAAGGATGAGGTTAGAACAAATAACCAAGTTAGAAAATTAACGAAGAGCTTAATTTAATAAAAACAATTGAAATTCAAAGTCAATTTGACTAAAAAATGAAGAATTGAAGGACTAAGGACTAGAATGAATAAACCGGAGGACTTAGAGGATATATTCTGATTCTGTCAAAGGTATGATCGAAAGAAATAAAAAAAAAGTGAAATTGACCGAATTAAGAAAGATTCAAAGATCAAGGATTAAAATACAAAAGACACTAAAATGGAGAGACTTATATTGAAGATAGGCCTGATTTAATTAGAAAAGACATCCTAAGGACTAAAACGATAGGCCTGAAAGACATCCTAAGGACTAAAACGACACCGTTTCAGATTAAGTGAAACTGTGCGTTTTGATTAAAAGGGAGAAGAACAAAGGATGAGGATACAATGGAAACAATGTTGTTTTGTTCACGTGTTCTGCAGATTTCGAGGCAAGGCAGGGATGGCTGATCCTGGTGCAACATTAAGGCTTGATTTTGATCCTAATTGATTCTCTTGGTGGAACAAAAATGAGAGAAACATATTCTTTGATATGTTGGCAACAATCATGATATAAGAAATCAGGCTTTAACTCTCAGATCCACTACAGATTTCGTGCCAAACATGCTCACTCAATCAACCAGCAGCTATCCTTTCTATTTTGATGCAAGACTTAGCTTTCAAAATCTGATCCTATCTCCACGAATCAAGCAAAGAGCAATCAATTTAAGATTGTAAGAACCCCTCACCTACGGTATGCTAGAGTAATTTGATCTTCTGACGCCTTTTTATTTCTTTTCTCTTAAATTTAAGCTGACAGCTGCAATATGCAGAAGTAAACAAAAAAAAGAAAGAAAGCAGTTCTCGTACTTTGGTCATATATTTTGAATAGAAACAGAAGTGAAAGAATGACTATTCCTTAGGATGCATTGGTTGATGATTCAAGAAAATAAAAGGAGAATTAGGTGGCGAAGAAATTTTATAGTGCTTTACTTTTTAGATTTAGAAGTAGGAGAAAGCAACCCTACATGCAGGTCATGAATTTTATTCTCTCTCTTTTCTTTGTTTTTGTGTTTGTCTCTTTTAATCTTCTTTCAGGATATTTCCGGAGGTAGGGCCTGTAGGTGTTTTCTTCTCGAATTTCTCTCTGTTTTTGCAGGCATTTTACTGTCTTGATATACAAAGACACTTTGTCAACAACTGGCAACTTCGTACAGGGTGGCAAGCTATTTGCTGATGAAATTGCAGCTGCTTTAACAGCTTGCAGAACATTGGCTAAAGTGTCACTGAATTTCGGTTTCCAGCTCCTAGGATCTTTGCATTCATGGTTTTTCTTTTCCCACTACTCTTTGCATTTCACTTCTATGCACCCTTGTCCTTAAATTTTTCTTTTTATGGCAAAACTGATGAACTTACAGGTTTGGGTTAATGATAGGAAGGAGCTCTCAAGCAAGATATTTTGTTTCTCGGCAGATTCCTGCACACAAGGATCCACCTTATGAATAAGTAAAGGTGGAAAAGAGCAAAATAGCCTCTTGGTCAAAGTATATCTGTTGAATATTGCTGCTTTTCTCTCGGAAGAAATTACAGATGTGGAGTGACATTCTTCAAATTTATTGAATTTAGGTGTGAAAGACAACTCACAGGGTGATGAGCATGTGCATGTTCTTTTTATAAGTTTAAAAGTTCGAACCAAACGATTCTTTCAGTAGCTTTGACATCTTCCATGGTTTCTTGAGCATGCCCCCAAACCGATCCAAAAGTAGAAGTCGTCCAACGTCACTAGTTGAGATCATATATTTTAGATTCAACGATTAAGTAGATATCAATGTCACAGTCCAGGATAGCTTTACTAATTGTTCTACATTTAGACATAGAACCCAGTACACAACATTGCATGATAAAATCATAATAGAGGATAAAAAAAACCCTGACTTCGAATTCTGGAGTTAACTGCTCGAATGCTAGAGTCCAAAGAGTCTAGACTCTGCTCTGGATCGCCTGACACAAAACTTTTTTTTTAGGTGATTATAACATTCTTCTTGCTGCTCCTAAGAGTGATGATATTTCATGCCATTTAATTTTGCAGGCTTACAATCAGAGGCCTCACTGCTATACTGGAAGATTTTTTGGTCGTGTCCTCAAAATCCACGAGGCCCAGATCATCATGGCTTGTAGTTTTACTTCAGCCCATGCATGAGTTGGCTTGGAACACACAGCAAACCGCTTACCCAAAAAAACCTAAGTACCTGTCGAAGATTCAAAGGAGCATATCATTACATCATTGATACATCAGCCATGTCTCGTTTAGAGTGTTAGTAAATGTTTCCGTCAGTTCGTATAAAAATTAAGATGTTTATGAATTTTGTTGGACTTAATAATAGTATGATATTACTGGGGTAGCAGTGATTGATTTTTTAAATATTTTTTATTTAAAAAAATATGAAATTTTTTATTTAAAATTTATTTTTAATATTAACATGTTAAAATAATTTAAAAACAAGAAAATAATTTAATTTAAACTAAAAAAAATAATTTTTTTTTAATACAAAAATAATCGGCTCTAAATCATGCCAAGAACTGGTATTGTATGGTGATTGCCGAATACAAATAAGGCAAAGCCAACACAATAGATAGATAGTCAAAGGGATCGGCACTTATGATAATATTCGTGGAATAAGTGAGAGATTCTAAAGATGCAGTTGACTTTGTTGCTGACTTTCAACCAGGCTAAGGGTTGTGCTTGGCCTTTGATAGCTAATATTCTTCATCTTCTTGCTCGGGTTTGGAAGATTTAGCAGGTTTTCAGAGAAGCTATACACGTTTGCTATACACGTTTTGAGGGATAGGCAAGAATTCTCCACTTACTTGTAAAAACCGAACACTTAATGAACAGATAAGAGTAGGATCTCGCAATATGAGAGCCATAAATTTAAAGTCGGCGACCAATTTCAGTTGATCTTTGCTTCAAATTTCTTAACAATTACTCCAAGCTTACTTGGTTCAATATGAGCCATAAACCTAGCATCAATTCTATTGAATTTTAATACAAAACGCGTATAGAAAAGTTGGCGATTTAATGTATGTCTTCCTCTTAATTCATAAATATGGAGGATGCATTTCATTAATTTCCTGCGGGGCCGCAATTACAAGTCGAAGCATTCATACAGTATACAACGTTTCCTGCAACTAATTATAAGGAAAGTTGACTTCCAAAATTTTATTTATTAAAATTATATATTCACTTCCAGCCTACCTATGTCCACAAAAAATCCTATATAAGGAAACCAAGAGTCGTCGCCATAGCATAAAACTCATTACAAGCTACCACATTATCGACAGAGAATTGAAGATGGGGGCCAGCGCTACCACAACGCCGGAGTTGTATGCAATGAATGGTGGAGATGGCAGATTTAGCTACGCCAAAAACTCCTTTTTGCAGGTGATTTAGAAAATATCGGATATATTAGAAGTAATTTATTCAATACACTTAGCATTCAGGTTTCAGGTTTAGTCACTATAGTCCATAATAAAACTATAGATTATAGAGTATTTAATGCTTCTCTGAATTGTTGATTGATCAATTTTTATGGGGTGAAACATTAATAACAAATATATATATTTATTAATATCTACTTATATAAAGGATTTGTGAATGATTTCTCATGTAAAAATCTCATTACAAAGGATGGATATATTTATGTTCGAGTTCATGATCTTCATTATCAAGTTTTTAAAATTATTTTTGAAATCTCTTCCCATATACGAAGTTTTTTGAATGAAGCAGTTAAAAGTTTAAACTTCACAGCTAATAGTGATGGGTTTCTGAAAGTTTAAAGTTCAATTTTTTTTTATTTAATAAGATATATTAGAGAATAATAATAAAAAAAAGTTATTATAATATAAGTTTTTATTTAACGAGATGGTTATTTCACAACTATAACATGTAATCTTATTTTGCTTTGAAATTTGCAGGGACATAGTGTAAATGCTTCAAAGGAAAAAATTGGCGAGGCAATTGCTGAGAAGCTTGACCTGAAAATTCTGCTTTCTACTTCAAAGACTATACGTATTGTAGATGTTGGATGTTCGGTTGGACCAAATACCTTCTTAGCAATACAAAATATAATAGAATCTATAGAAAGGAAGTATCAAGCACAATACCTCAACATTAATCAAAAGCCTGAATTCCAAGTATTCTTTAATGATCTAACATCAAATGATTTCAACACTCTGTTCTCCTCTCTCCCTCCCAACAGGCAATACTTTGCAGCGGGCGTTCCAGGGTCTTTCCATGGCCGATTGTTTCCTGAGAGTTCTATTCATTTTTTTTATTCTTCTATTGCACTCCATATCCTCTCCAAGGCGCCCGAAGAGTTACTAGACAAGAACTCTCCATCATGGAACAAGGGGCGGATTCACTATATTAATGCCCCAGATGAAGTGGTAAATGCTTATGCTACCCAATATGCTAAGGGCATAGAGATCTTTTTAGATGCTAGAGCAAAAGAGATGGTGTCTGGAGGGATGGCAGTGATGATCTTCCCTGCCAACCCAACAGGGATCCCTTATTCCCAAACATTTACAGGGGCCATGTTTGAACTTTTGGAGTCCAGCTTACTGGATTTGGCAAAAGAGGTGAGTCAAATAATTAAAGTGCAAAATACATATCTTAGAAAATATCCTTTGTGATATAATATCTAAAAACATTTATGCATTGAGTCCATCTTATGTATTGAGTCCTAGAAATTCAAGCGTTGTATTGTTTTTTTTAGTAAGGAAACTTTCCATAAAATTAGCATTGCTAGAAATTAATAAGTATATTGTCTATCCTTTTTTTACATAATATTAGGTGCCTCCATGTGATGTCTTCTCTTACAATTCTGCCATCATATTAATTATATTGGGAGTAGCACAAATGACAAATATATATTTACTAATATCTGCTGCAGGGGAAGATAAGCGAAGCTCAAGTGGACTCTTTTAACTTGCCAATGTATGTACCATCTCTTGAGGAGATGATGGAGCTTGTACAGAAGAATGGATGCTTTGACATTGAAAAAATGGAGCTGACAAGTCCAGGAGTCCACGCATCAATGACTAACACCTCCAGCATGGGGAAGGCAATCGTGATGCACGTAAGAGCTGGCATGGAGAGAATGCTCATTCAACATTTTGGAAGTGAAATTATTGATGAATTGTTTAACCGATACGCTAAAAAATTTGAGGAGTTTCCTCACCATGTGCTGCCAAGCAAGAAAGTTCAACTTTTTGTTGTTTTGAAACGCAAGTGATGCTTTTAGAAGTCGTTGGACGCTTCCTTTAAAATTTCTGCTTTTTCATTGCTTTCAGGAATAAGACCAGCTTGATTGATTCTCATCATGTATTAAGCGCAGAAACTTGAGGGGTGTTTTATAATGTCTGTGAAGGAAAAAATGGTTCTGGATCATCTATGATGGGTCAATCCAATTCATATTAATATTATTTATATGACTAATATAATATAAAGAAAAAATGATGAAGAATTAAATGTTGTCTGAGGACCTGATATTTCTGATATTGTTCAAGTTTTTTCTGTTTAACTGCGCAATCCTTTGCTTTCTGCAATTTAATTGTTATTTGCCAGCTGCCAAGTCAAATTGCCTGTGTTGTGCATGTATGTTACGTGTCTGTGTTATACACACACATGTTTAATGAATACCACCACAAGAGCGGTGGTTGAATGGTGTGTTAATGAATACCAACACAAGAGCGGTGGTTGAATGGTGTGTTGTTTGACTCTTTCGAGACAGGTTTGAATCCCATTTAATTGTTGTTGCAAAGGTTCGAACTCATGCCATGATATAAACTTTAACAATCCCTTACCTTTGGACTACATAAAGTTTTTGATGCAAGCATTAAATAACAATAGATTTGTAGAAATTGAGAATAGATAAAAGATTGGTTAGGTGCACATCGAGCACAAATGGATTGTTTCACCAAAATGGTGATTATCCAAAGGGAGTGTGGTAAGAGGGTAGTATTTAGAAGAGAGAGGAAAGTGACATAACCCACACCAACAACATTTGAGTTGACGAAAGAACAGAAAAGAAATAAAGGGAAGGAGAAGAGATAACAGAGAAGAAAAGAAAGTAGAAACAGAAGGAAGACAAACAAACAGAGAGGAACAAGAAAAAAAGAGAGACATAGCAGAAGAGAAAGAAGAAAAACATAGGAGAAAAGAAGAACAATAACATCTCTCTCCATCGTTAGAAACACCGCCGCCGCCACAACATCGCCAATGACAACACCACCACTGCCTAGTCAACAACCTTCCTTTTTTCTTCGTCTTCTTCATTGCCTCCACTGTTTTGCAAGTGAATAGTGGAGAGTTTCTCCACTGTTTCTCGCTCCGAGTCCGGTTCAGTAAAAAAAGAGAAGAAAAATATCTTGTGGGCCGAACCGGCCCAACACCTTTGGGCCGCTCTCGGCCCAGCCCCTGTCTTGGGCCGTTTTCGGTCCAGTTACTTTTTGGGTTGAACTTGGCCCCAAACAAGTTGGGCTCAGCCCAGATTATTGGGTTGGGCCCAACCAATGTTATTTTATTATATTTTTATAATAATATATAATATATTATTATATATAAAGAAAGACAAAAAAATTCCAGAGATTCTTTCAAAAAAATTGTGATTTTCTCACGAGTTTTTCTATCAATTTTGATTAATATCGGTTTGTATTTTTATACTGTAAAGATACAAATTTGATATTAAAAAATCTGGTTTTCTCTTAAATGTTGCAAAAAAATTATAAAACAAAAAAATGTGTTTTTGTTTTCATGCATACGACCAAGTTTCTCAAAACTTAAAAAAAAATTCATATCATATTTTTCATACACAAAAATTCAAAAACTATGAACTAGCATACATTTTGGTTTTAATAACCAGTTTATTAAAGTCATGAGAACTAGACCAATATCTTAAAATTTAAAAAAACAAATCTTGTTTTGCCTTAATATCTGGGATTACGAAGTTATATGTAAGACATATTCACCCGATATTAAAAATATAGTTCTTTTATATAGACATTATAACGATTAGGATTTTACCTAATAAGATAAATATTTCTTTACCGAGGAGGACTTTTCTTAAACCATAGACAGACCAACAATTAGACCTTAACATATATCAGACAATTAAACAATGCAGCTTACCTTAGGTAGAGTATATTTGGGGTGTCAATACCTTCCCTTTACACAATCAGTCCCGTGCTCGATCTTTGAGACCAGTTAAAGTTCTTAGTGATCAAAATACTAGGTGGCGACTCTCATTCCTTCTTTCCAATAAAAAACAAGAATTCTTTGTCTCTTTTATTTTCTTGATTATCTGGATAAATACTTGAGAGTGGACAATCGCAACAATGCCATACACGTGCAACAATTATTATCAACAAATGATAATCCATTCGTAAAACTAGGCTAGCACTTTGACAATGCTAATTCCTTCCATCTAGAATTTTTTATTGAGCTTAATCGCCATATCTATTTGTAAAACATTGCTTTGTTTTTACCCAACAAACAACCAATACCCAAACCACCTTTATCCTTCTCTCTCACTATGATACTCTATTGAACCTTGCAATTTTTCCTTTGTTTAAAGACACCTGCCCATAAAAATCTTCTCTGAATTCTGGTAGGTATCCCTGTGACTCCTATAGGCATTAAAAAAACAAACATATATCATAATAGAAGGGAATTTAAGACACTTTTGATTAAGCATATTCTTCCGACCATACTAAGCAGTTTTTCTCTCCACATTGACAACTTGTTTACGAGCATCAAAGTAATTAGTTTCCATGCACAGATCCTTTTAGGATTACATCCTAAGGGCATCCCCAGGTAAGTGAAAGGCAAAAAATCATGTCTACAATAAATTGAGTTTATCAAAGTTGTACTCTATACCATATATATCGATATTAATACCGATCATTGAACTCTTATAAAAGTTTATTTTGAGTCCAGGACATAATTCAAACCACCGGAGGATACTGTACTCTTGATTATTTTCAAAGAGTTTAGATCATTTGGAGAAAAGACTAGGGTGTCGCTGCATACTGAAGGTAAGAAATCAGATCACCATTACCATACTAATAGGTTTGTAATCTAAGAATCCTACTGGTGTTTGTTTTTTAGGGATCAAAGTAACATATGCATGGTTTACACCTTTCGGAAGCTTGCCTGATTGGAAGAATTCATTCACCAGATCATATAAATCATAACAGATTAAATTCCAAATGTTTCTATAAAATTTAAAATTGAATTAAACCGTTTGGCCCGGAAGATCTTGACCATCACAATCCCAAACTGATTTCTTCCATTGATACCGGTCTTTTCAGACAAGAAGCTTTCTCTACATTTATCTTCTTATAACCCCCTCTCCCAACGGAGCTCGCTTGTGCTGTGGTCTTGTACACAAAGCCGAGAAAAAGGAAGAAGCTGCCTCCTTAATTCTCAGAGGAGCGGTGTGAAGAACATCTGCATAAAGAACTTTAGAGATAATGTTTTTGCTATGCGTTTCTGATACCAAATTAAATACATTAAAAAAGTTTGTATAGCGATAAGATAAGAATTTTAGGACTTTGTACAGCAATAGGATACATATCATTGAAAAATATATATATTACATTTTATCTAAAATTATTGTTTCACTTGAAAAAGTATTGTTTGATACTTTCTTTTTTCATTACCCACAATTTTGAAGTACTAGAGTAAATCTTAAAAGTAAAAATAAATAAATAAATGTAGATTAAGTTGTTTTGCAAGTGATGTGGACAAGTATAGCAAATGATTTACCCAATATTTATTGATAATAATAAACTATTAACCTCTAAATTTTTTAAATTTTAGATATTTTATTACTCTATTTTATCTAGTGTTTTTAAACCCGGTCCAGTGGTCGACCTGGCCCAAGGCCCGGGTCACGGGTTTTGACCGGGTCTCTGGGTCAACTTCAATTTTTTTTACAAATCAAAACGACGTCGTTTTGGTAAAAAAAAATAGTTAACAAATTGCAACCGGGTTTTTTACCGGGTCTTGTCGAATCAACCGGGTTAACCGGGTTTTTAACTACTCTTATTTTTCACAGACTTGACCCTGTTTTAGTCCCGGGTCGACCTGCCGGGTCGGGTTTTAAAACTATGGTTTTATCATTTTCATTAATGTTGTTTATTTAAATTAAAAGGTCAAATAAAGATGTCTGGTTGTCAGTTCGATATGCCTTGTGGATTGAATTAGAAAATAAAAATAAAAATGGAAGAAAAAATTGTCTTGAGGGGTTTTGTTTTGGTCCTTCCATGATGATGATTAAGTTTAATTTAGCTGAAAATTAATGATGAACGAAAGTGAGTTCGTTTTGCACACGTTGAGATTTTGCATATGAAGCATTTAAGTGAGTTCGTTTTGCACACGTTGAGATTTTGCATATGAAGCATTTGGGTGTTCCTAAAACAAATCTAAGTATGTAAAAATGGATTGGCGTAAAGGCTTTTTGCGTATGTTGGATGTTTGCTTGGCAATGACATGGACAACACTGGAGACTTGAATAAATATGGTAATATGGGCTACAATGAAATAAAATATATATGCTTACTGCCCTTTGGGCCTGTAGGTGTTTTCTTCGCGAATTTCTTTATGTTTTTGCAGGCATTTTACTGTCTTGGGTCCCTTGGAGCAAGTTATTATTTAAATTATTTTGTTCTATCTGAAATCTGAATGTTTTGTGAGAACCTAAACTCAATGTAAGGAAATTATTAGTTAATTTCCAGAAAACAAATCCATTACCATAAGTATTAGTACAAATTACAATCACTATTGACGTAAACTACGTAAGCGAACCTAAACTACTTAGGAGGCAGATTAATGGTGTTTCTTGTCCCTGTGCTACATGCCAGAATCACTTTTGGTAACTTTCTTGTCGCCGGAAAACCATTAGCCACCAGTTTATGTGCTCCTCCAAAACTCCATTATTGGACAATTTATTTTCTCAAACATTTCTTAAATCATCTCCACAACAATACAAACCCATTTTAATAAACTTCAAATACAATTCAAGAACCAGAATCTTGCTATAAATCAAACTGAATGCGAGGAAGATCCCTTGAATCTACAACCTTGAAAAACCCGGATGTAATCTCTGCATACACGACTGAATTAGGTAGGCGTTCAAATTTCAGTGACCCGGTCCGCGCTTTGTAGCAAGCTGAGGTGGTGGAGGTGGAGACGGTGGTTGTCGTAATGCCATTTTTATAGGCAATCTCTTGAACTTGTAATCGATGGCATTAGAAGGAATAGCACTGAAGGATGCCACCCCCGAAACATGTGAGAAAATCAAGGCGTTGATGAACATAAACTTGAGAAACCAAGAAATGGCACCCATCGGATATCAAGCCACCTCTAGTTTCAGAAACCAATTCTATAATACTTTCTTCATGCGTGTGAACCACTAAATAGTCATGGTGATCCTTGACTTGGCCTCCCATTTCGACCTAAAGAACAGTGCAAGACTTGATAACTTGAAGAAAATAATATAACAGTATACTAATTTAATATCGATAGCATTGACTTCAACACATTCCTGGAAAAAGTTTTTGTTTCTCATTTCAAACGACGTTAAGAGCACTCTGGTCGTTCTTCAAGATTCAAGGATTAGTCGTTGTCCTTGGATCAGTGTGGAAGATTCAATGGGTTCGGAAGTTAAAATCTTGCAACCAAAATTGTAAGAGAGATTTCATGTTTTTATACAACTGTTTTTTCTAAACCAAATTGTGAGAGGTCAATCTGTGTTTTTTTATATATATATAATATGGCAAATTTTCTAAATTTATTCCTTTTATGTACTGAATTCAATTATCTATGTTAGAGAAATAAAATGATAAAGAAGTAAGAGGTTACTGTTTTTATTACATAAAATTATATTATAATGAAGCAGTTTTACTATGGATATTCACTAAAGTTCAATTTAGTTATCAATTTTTTTAAAAAAAAGTTCAATTTCATATCTAAAATTTTCAAATTCTTCATTTTTAATCCCTGTTGTTTTTGTTATATTTTTTCCTAAAACTTCACAGCAATTCAACTCCATTAGTATAATTTGGTCCTGGAGTTTAAAAGGAGTCAATTTGGTATCTATTTTTTAAAATTTGGTCCCTGAAGTTTAGGTGTTCATCTAGTGATCATAACATTTTATTTTTCTTACATTTTAGTCTCTATATATTGAGAAAAATCAATTTAGTCCTTGAAGTTTTGAAAAAAATTAATTTTGTCTCTAAAGTTTTTTATTTTTTAAATTTTGGTCCAAATAATTTATGTGTTCATGATTTGATCCTAGTCCATGATGTTTTATAAAAAGTTCAATTAATTTGTTCCCTGTAATCTTAGAATTTTGCATTAATTATCCATATAATTTTAGGTATTTATTTTTCAATTCTAAAACTTCATTCCTCGTGTGTTATGTCCATAGATGTTGAGAAATTTCACAAAATATCAATTCCATGCCTAAACTTGGCTTCCCTTGCATTTCAATCTTGAATGTTGAGAGATGATAGAAAAAGTCAATATTAAAAAAAAAAAGGAAAAGATAAAGGTTGTGGCATGACCACATTCCTACCATAAAAAAAAATAATAATTTTGGTATCAATTGATTCATAGTAGCGAGGGGAGTTCAATAAAAATTGTTTTATCCTTTAACCATGTAGGAAAAAATATATCGGGATATGTAAAGTTTTTTTTAAAAAAATAAAATGATTAAAAGCAATTTTGAGATTAGAAATTTGATTATTAAGGTTTCTAGGATGTTTTGGTGTGTTTTTTTTTAATAAGTTTAAATTTTAGTTTTTAGGAGTCTAAAAATCATGTTGCTAATAAAAAAAAGTACATTAATAAAAAAATAAGGATCTTGACTAAATAAATACATTTTTTTCTCAAGAATTTTTATCCTTCAAACTTCATTGAATATTCATTTTAATTGTCATAAAATTAAATAAAAATTGATTACACATATATTACTATTAATTAGCAAGATTCTTTGTAGCCTACATTTATAAAATATTTAAATATGAATTTATTTTTTGCTTCTTATTAGAAAGATTAACTTTCAACTTTAGTCCTTAATTAATGTTCACAAGGTTTTTCTTATGATTTATCAGTTTATATATTTTTTAATTAATTATATTAAAAAAACATTCAAGTTGATGTCTTATTCTTTTCTATGTTAGAAATTAACTTTGAATTCTACCTGGTATATGTACAATAACTTTTTTTTTAATTTATAATTTAGATTTAGTGACCGAAATAAAGCATAAAAGTAGAGAACATGAGAGAATCTCCATCATGTTTTCAGAATTTATTCAATTAATTAATCCTTTGTTTTTAAACATCTATCAAAGTTAAATATGAATAATAATTATGTATCATTATTAAAATTTTTAGTAATAAAATGAAGTTTTATATTTATATAGTATTTAAATCACCAAATAATTTGTCTTAAAAATATATTAATAATTCTTAAAAAAACCTCGAGGAAATAAAAACTCAATGATTGAATCATTTGTTTCTTTTTACTCATTTGGCTTAGCTTTTTGTTTTTCTATATATATTTCTCTATTATGTTATGTTTGTCTAGCTTTAAACATATATATTTATTTATTGTTAATAAATCTAGACCAAGTCACAATTAAAATGATTAATTGTCTTTTATGAGATAATTCATTAGGTTTTATAATTATTAAATTCACTATATGGATAATTCACATCCACATACATAGTTAATATTGAGATTTGATATAAATAAGCTTTTAGATTAATTGAACAATAATTCATTAAACAAATTCAAATAATATGAGAGTTAATAGATCAAATTAAAAATAAAATAATGGAAACACCCATAAATTTACAGTAAAGGACCATACAATAAAAAAAATTAGCCATTGTTCCAAAGCTAGGAAGAGTTGGCTGGTTTTATTTTAAATTAAATGTAATGGAATCCTGGTCTCGTTCATTATTTAGTGTTGAAACAGTCATTGAGAGTGATGAACTCCGAATTGTTGGTGGACGCAATTCATTAATTAAGCCAATAGGAGCTATGATCAATCTTCAACATAAGACTGGAAAAATTACTTTCGGAAAACTCTCATGGATATTTGAAGACCGAAACTCTTGAATTGAATCCCTTTTTCGTTGAAATTCTTGAATTATCTTGATTGTTTGTTATTGGTCAAGCGGTTGGAGATTGAAGATTGAATATCAAAGTTTATAAATTGGCATTTCAGACCTCTTAATGCATTGAAGAGTTGATGTGTGGTACTTGCAGCTGAAGAATATTATACGGACCAAATTAATAATTCTTTTTCGTAAAAATTAATTGGTGTCGTTGATTATTTGGTGCTGAAACAGTCTTTGAGAGTGACGAACTCCGAATTGATGCGAGGCTGGAACCTGTCAGTTTCGTCGAGAGTCGACCAACGAAACTAGAATTAATATGTCCTGGTTTTATGCTGGACGCAAACACAGGGACTTGACCAAATTGTAAGACTCTACATCTTGGAAGACTTTCATGGATATTTGGCGATTTTCATTGAATTGACGGGTGGGTTAGATAAAGAAACTCTTGAATTTAACCCTTTTTTCGACGAAATCCTCCTGATTGCTTGTTATTTTGATTCACATAGTCAATGGGAGGTTTCTTTTATATTGGTCAAGCGGTAGGATGTTGAAGAAAACTAATTTAGGCTTCACAAATCAGTAGTGACATGGAGATATTAAAATTAGAATCCACTGCATAGGTCCACTTTCGGACACATTTTTTATTTGACCCGTAGATCCCATTTCAGAGATAAAACTTTTTTATTTATTTGATTTTTATTCTTGAAGTATTTTTTCATCAACGCAAAAATCATTGTTGCTCTTAATTTTATGTTTTTTTTGCTGTTTTAAGTGCATCAAATTTCGTTTTCTTTTGCTGCTTCAAAGGGATTATCAATATAAAAAACAGATTTAATCTTGAAAAGTGTAATGTCATTTGCCTTGTAAAGCAATTGTAATGGTAATTTATAACAACAAAACTTTCGTGCTGCCATGACGGCATAACCTTTGTTGCACTACACATTCGATCCAATCTCTCAAGGTATCTCATGTATTTAATATTAATTATTTTATAATTTTTGGCTAATAAAAATACTTATTCCTCATTAAATAATTACTATTTTGCACCATTCCTAACTAGCAATTCTCTAAAAACAAACTATATGACATATCTCAAAAAATAAATTCGTTTGATATCGCAAACAATATGAATTTTTTGTTCAAATTATAAATCAAGTGAAACTTACCATATATTATATATGATGATCCATAGAGAAAGCAAACCCCATGAACAAAGTACAATATTTAGATTTGTGATAACAATCTAAAAAGAAAGAACAAAACTTGGTACACAAAAAAGAAAGGAAAAATTGTAGTGACAAACAAGTAGTTTAGCTATCTAAATCACATTGGAGTTTGCGGTCCTCTTTGTTTAGAGGGCTTAGGAGGTGGTGGTGGTGACGGCAACGTCGCTTTTATTGACAATCTCTTCAACTTGTGACTGGGAAAAATACTTGAAGGAACATCGTTTGATGCCAGCCCCGGAACATGCATGGAGGAGAAAATCAGGGCGCAAATTAACATGAACCTCAGGAAGCATGAAAGAACTGGAGCCATTGCTGCAACCACTTGAAGTATGAAAGAACCCCAGGAAGTATGACTTCAATTCATCGACATATCCATCATTTATATAGGCTTTCATATTAATTTTCAACCCTTTGATTGTGTCTGCGTTAATAATTTATAGTCAATTTATTCCCGTTCATAAGCATGAATGCATAAAAAAATATGTTGACAGAAAATTAATATATTCAGCAGTTTACACGACAGAACTTTTTATATTGTCAATATTTCTAATTAATTAATAGCTTTGAAATTGTCAAAGTTTTCCAGTCCATGCGAGAAGACATCAGCCTCGAAGGGGAGAATTTAAGCGTTTTTGCTACGAGTAAAGGTGTTTTATTTCTTGCGGTCAAAGAGAGGTTGTCTCGATAATTTTTTTTGTTTAATTCCCCCCCCCCCCTTTTTTTATTTCTGTATCCAATTATTCTTTTATTAGTTCTTAATTTCTTAATTCTTTGCCAACATTGACATCTTCATTTATGGTTTTTTTTTTCATTTCAAATTTATTTTTGAAAAAAATTATTTTGATTATCCTGATATTTTTACACATTTAAATTTTGCCTGTGTCTCAAAAACACTACTTAAATATTTAATTATTTACATAGTTGATAAGTGCCAACTCAGTGAACAAAAAAATTAAAATTACGGTAAAGGTTCTTATAATAATTTTAATATCTAAAATGCCCTTATAAGTAACCATTATTTTCAAATCTGAATCTCGACAATCAGACTATGTGGTTGCATCTGAAATTATCAAATTAGTTAGGAACAAGTTTCAAATTGTCCAAATCAAATTTCAGATAAACAACTTCAATTTGATCATATTTGCTCAGAATCAACAACAAATCTGAGTGCACTTAGCGTCAACCACACAAAAACCTCTTCGGTACATGCAATGGTGAGTTCATAACACTTTATGTATTCAAAAGAAATCTAAATAGCAATGAGAAGAGGATGCCAAAACACCTAGAAAATAGTTAGAAATTGATTGAGGAGGTTAAAAAATACAAAGATGAAAATTTGACAGTATACTTTTGACTATTGAAAGCCTTTGCTAACAAAAAAAATTCAATTTGAGGAAGAAATGTCCAAAATTAGATGTCCATGGACTCAATTAAATTTATTGAAAGTTTGATTGAATTTATGAAAGGTTTGATTGCACGAAAAATTGATTTTAAAGTTAATTTTGGCTTTTATTTGAATAAATTAAAGTTTTGGGGTCAAATTATAATTTTTAAGAGTTGATCTCGTCAAATCAGGAGCTTAATTGCATAATTATTTAAGTTTGATGGCCAAACACACGTGCGTAAAGGGAATTTATGCATTTTGACCCTCAATTGACCAATAAGCTTTCAATTTCTTCAATTTAGCCCTTGATTCAGTCAATTATAGACCCTCTATTTACGCGCCTTTTCCAGTTTGGTCCTTGGTTTTGGATTTCTTGAATCAAGTCCCTAATTAGCCATCAAACTTCAATATTTATGCAATTAAGCCCTTGATTTGTTCAAATCAACTCTTAAAAATTGTAATTTGACTCTTAAACTTTAATTTCTTCAAGTTAAAGTCCAAATTGACTTGAAAATCAATTTTCTTGCAATTAAACCCTTCATAAATTCAATTAAACCTTTAATAAAGTTTATTGAGTTTATAAACATATGATTTTGAACTTTTCTTTCTCAAATTGTATTTTCTTTGTCAACAGGTCTCTAATCAGTAAAAAATATATTGTCAAATTTTATTCTTAGTATTTTTGAACCACCTCAATCAATTTTTAGCTCTTTTCTAGGCGCTCCAACATCCTCTTCTCACTGCTATTATTTTTTGGATTTTTTTTTAATATTGTTTTTTATTTTTTTGTATTTTTTTATTTTTTATGTGAAGACCCAAAAATAAAAACAACATTATTTATAGAGAAAAGTATAATCTCCAACAATGGAGAAGGAACACCTCAACTCAACTCTCACTCTCTCATATTTGTCTTTTCTTGCCTAACTGCTTATTTAAAAAAAAAATAGAAATCGTTTTTTTTAATGGATACCAATTATCTAAATTGAGTTTTTATTTTAATGGAGGAAAACAACAATGTTGGAATATCTATTATTTACTCTAGAAGTTGAGTTTTATTATTCATAGTATCTTGAATCAAATCATTTTACACATTAAGCAACACTTTCAATGTTCAGAAGAGATGTAGAACGGTCTCATGAACAATTGTATCAAACAAATCCTTCCTTTTTTTAATGAAATTATAAAGGCTTAATAAGTAAGGATTTCACCCGATCTTGAGAGACATGGGGATTAGCAAATTGATATTCATTTATTTTTTTTCCATGCATTAGTAATTAAATTTCTTATATATTCACGATCTTTTTTATCTGAAGATTTGGTTTCATTCATGTGACACTGAATTAATTTGGAAACAATTTCTCTTTTTAGTTCATCCAAAAATTAAAAAAAATAATATAAATACTTTAAAAAAATAATCACAAATAGCTATTTTTACCTGTGTGAAAATGAAAGATGTAAATAATTACACACTGAAATAATTAAATATTGATCTAGAGATTTACTAAAAAATTTACGAGCCATGGATTTTAAAGATGAAAGAGTAGGTGCTAAGGTGGAGATGGAGCCTTTTACCAACATTTCAAAAGTAATTTCTTGGGCCAAATGAAAACCTAAGAGACCCATTTATAGTTAAAGTATGCATAATATGCTTTAAAATTCATTCTACTACTTGGGCAAGTCAGAGGCCTAGGCCTCGAGACAGAGGAAAGCAAGGGGAAAGTTGCAAAATAAATATCTTCAATAATTTAAAACTCAAATAGATAAACTCTGATCACTTATTTAACATGTTTGATTTGACTGTTAGTTGAAATAGACATTACAGAATCTACTGCTGGAAACAGAGAGATTAAAATAAAAATAAAAATGAAATGATTCAATACATGACTTTGTTTGCTTGCAATTGAAGTCTTGACAAAATTCCTTTTAATCCCTAGTTTTTTAAAAAAATATTTTAAATTTTTTTGGTCCTTGTCTAATAAAAATAAAAGTTTAGTCTTTATGATACCTTTTGTAATTAGATCTTGCATTATTACTCTTAATTATGTAACGGTTTACTGCATCGTTTTTTTTATACAATGCTGTTAAATATATTGAGTTGTTAAATTATAATCTTTTATTATGTTATAATTGTTGGAAATGTGACGCAAATGACCCAAAGTCAGCCATGCCGTTTATGGTGGTGGATGGCAGTTAGGGTTTACCATATTTTCAAAAAAATTAAAGCTTGGAGAGCAATTTTGAATTTTTTGTTTAGGCTTCCTTAATTGCGTTGGCCTTCTTCTTTTTCTGTTTTTAGTTTTTTTCTGTTAGAAAACCATCTCAACCCTAAAACTTAAGCTATTATGTGATGTTTCAAGATATAATTTATATTATTCTCTAACACATCTCCTTAAGTGAAAGTCATTTGAGCTTGAAATTTGCACAGACCCATACTAACTTGTGTTTATTTTTTTATTAAATAAATGAGAAAAATGAGATTCGAACTTGTAACCGCATGATCATTAAGATTCTGATATTATGTCAAATATCGCGGGGAGCGCGACGTCGTCTGGCGACAGCAGAGGCTCTCTCTCGTGCCTCTTGATGTGAGGTGTTGTGTGTTGGGAAGGGTTTTTGGATTTAATCATAAAATTATGATTAATGTTTGGAGTCGCCACCTAGTATTATGGTCACTAGGAACCTATGATCTGCGAGAGTCTGTGTAAGGGACTGGTTGTGCAAAGAGAAGACGCATCACCCCCAGTGCACCCTACTTAAGGTAAGTTGTATTGTTGTTTGATTGTTTTTCTAATTCGGGTTTCTATTCGTTGGTCTTTTCTAAGGCTCAAGGCATATTTTTCTTCATGAGAGAGTTTCTACCTTATCGGGTTAAATCCTAACCATTCTAAAGTCTGAATATTAGCATCGCATTTATACACCTTGTATCTTTAATACTGAAGGATGTACTTTATAGTGTAATTTTACACCCCACAAATATTGAAGTCTACATCTAGATCCTAAAAAAAAGATTGGAAAAAGATTTTTGACATGTTGGCCAAATTCTAATGGATATCAAAAATGGATATCGCATTTATAAACTGGTTACGATATCCATTTTTTATTTTTTTAAACACGAAAAAGATGCAATTTATATATATATAAAATGAAAAATATGCTTAGAAAATTTTTAGGATTTGGCCATATGCAATAAAATATTTTTTCTTTTTGAAAATGTTTTGAATTTTTTTAAAAATATATTTCGCAGACAAAACTGGATATTTTAATACCGGATTTGTATTTTATAGTGTAAATATACAACCCGATATTATGCAAAATTGGTAGAAAAATATTTGAGAAAATCACAATTTTTTTTCAAAGGATTTTTGAATTTGTTTGGAATTTTTTGTTTTTTTTTATAAAAAAAGGAAATATATAATATAATATTATATATTAATTAAATATTATGAAAACAGATGGGCCGGGCTGGCCTTGGTAACTGGGTCAAGATAAACCCAAGAAACATATTTTCTTTCTCCTTTTCTTTTGGGACCGGCCAGACCCAGCCAAAAATATAGGCTAGGCCATAACTGGCCTGGCCCAAGTGAGGGATGAATTAATTGCAGAACGTGAACAGTAAGTTCACGTTCTGCATGCAACTTTGCAGTTGCAGACGGCGGAGTGAAGTGGGAGGCGACCTTGCGGAGGAGAAGAAGCTGCTGTCACTGGTCTGGCGTGAGGTTGGAGGTGGTCTGGGTAGTCTCCCTGAAGCTGGTGGCGGCGTCTGTGGAGGAGTCGGTGCTGCTGCTGCCGATACTGGAGAAGGAAGAAAACGAAAATGGTGGTGTTGATTGGCTGCTGCCGCCGTGGAGGAAAAAGGAGGAGCTTTCGGTGGAGAGGGATGAAAGACGAGCTGGTGGCAGCGTGGCTTGGAGTCGCTGAGAACTCGGTGGAGAGAGAGTGTAGAGAGAGAGACTTGCTGCAGAAAAAACTGGGGAGGAGGCTGGTTTTTTCCGATTTTTGGACCCGCTTTTCTCCTCCTCCAGGCCATCCGATCCCCCTATATTTATAGGCGGTGGAAGAGGGAAATCTTTTCTACACTGGAGAAAAATTACATCCCTTGATTCATATGGGAAGGATCCCAACCGTTGGCTCAAAGTAGGCATGGTGCACTGTCAAATCTGCAGAAAAAGCTGCCTGACTTGGCATGTTTAGGCCAGCGCCGGCGCCGATTAATTGTCATTAAGACTGAACTATTGACATGGAGCTGTAGAGGAACTGTAGAGGATCATTTTCAGTCATGTTTGGTTAACTTTGGTGGACGTTAGGTGCATCAAATTCACCTGTAAAATAGGTAACGTGAGCAGTTATTTCAGTGATTTAAAGAAGAAGATGAACAGTACCAAAGTTCTGATTTTGAGCAAAGTTCATTTCAGTCCTCCCGCTTTAAATTGCTTTCAATTGAACCTCTAATTGACCCTAAATGTTTGCAATTAAGCCCCTGTTGAACTTCAATTGAAGCCCCAAAGTTACGCGCCTATTGTAATATGGTTCTTGGTCTCGGATTTCTTCAATTTAGCCCCTAATTGACCCCAAAACTTCAATTGGCTTGCAATTTGACCCCTAATTTCAATCAATTAACTTTGTAAAAATTAAATTTGATCTCTTAAAATTTTAATATTCTCAATTAAACCCAATTTAGGCTCCCAAACTTAATGTTTCACCAATTAAGCCCCAAATAAAATTAATTTGACCCATTTAAAGTATAATTAAGTCATTGCACTTAATTAAATCCTTCAATTGGACCCAAATTAATTCTTAAACATAATTAAAATTTAATTTGGCCCATGATTAAATCAAATTGACATATTAAAAATTTAATTATGTTATTGGACTTAATTTTTATGCAAATTCGTCCAATAATCATTTAATTTGACATTGAATTTGCATTTTTTTTCCATTCTTGGGCATAATGGGGTACAATTAGGCCTTGAATTTCCTTCAAAATTGCAGCTTGATTTTTTCCTATTTTTGTAGTCCTCCTTGATCTACTTTCTCTACATTGTCAGCTTTTATTTTATTTTATTTTGAAAAAAAGTGAATTTTGGAGAATAACCTAGAATTGGGTTATGACATCAAGGAACCATTTCAAACCAAAAGTTTAAGTTGTTAGATGAGTTTCAAGATATGATTTATATTCTTCTCTAATATCTTCCACTTGCTTCCAAACGTGAGTAATAATCTGTTGGAGCAATAAAACAAAGAGCAATTTCCAAATTTCCCAGTTTAAAAATTTAAAATTTTTAAATTTCTTAAAAGCTTTCAAAATTTCAATGATTGAACTTTTTTTATGTTTTAAATTATCACTAAATTTGAAAATTTCTAATGTACTGTAAGAAGGTGAGGAAATTTCTTTCATATCGACCACACACAAGCAGACTATCTATATGGAGTGCTCCATAAAAATCTTGACACAAGAAATTTAGACGTAGGCGGCTTCCCTGTTTGAAATGCATCTATAAGGTCAAAAAAGCATGCAGTCACAATCCAAATGCATGTAAAATCTATAATTTTCGAAAACACAGAACTTCAACTGCATGATCAAAGACTTAATAATCGATCAATTTTTGTTTTTTTCTTTGGGATCGATTGATTTGAATTAGAGGCAATTTGTATTAAATAGCAGATAAGGCAGAATTATAATTGAAATAATTCGACAGATGAGAGCCTTCATGAAAAAGTTTGATCAGATTTAATTAACCACTTATTTGCAAAAATATCTCATCTTGAACCAATCAAACTAAGATGTTTTAATATAATTTGTTTCAGAACTAATCCTTATTGTCAAACTAAGATATCAAACTATTGATAATTTAATATAATTTCTCCCTCTTTTCTCTATTTTTCATATATATGCTGTCTATATTTTCATCAATGCTTTAACAATTTAATATAAGTATTCCCTAGATTTCCGAATATAGAAGTATATATTTCAAATTGAAAATCTTTTATATCCATAAATAGAAAAACATAATCAACTAAAAATAAAATCATAATTAATTTACCAAATATCCTAATAAATCTCTTTTCCATTTAAATAAAATTAATTTTTTCGGGGAAAATCTTAAGAATTAAATAAAAATAATTTAGTCTACAATTATGAAATTTCCATCCCCACGATCTTTTTTTTTTTTTAATGAAGCTTGGAGAGAAATTTTGAATTTTTTTTTTAGGCTTCCTTAATTTCCTTGGCTTCAGCCATAAAACAAGGAGCAATTTCGAAATTTTCCAGTTTAAATTTTTAAAATTTTTTAATTTCTTATAAACTTTCAAAATTTCAATGATTGGATTTGTTTTATGTTTTGAATTATTTCTAAATTTTTAATTTTTAATTAAAAGTGAGCAAATCTCTTTCATATCGACCACATGTAGAATTGATTCAAAGACAAGTGGTTCATGAAAATTTAAACGTAGGCGGCTTTCCTGTTTGGAATGTAATCTATAAGGGCAAGAGAAAGTCACAATCCAAAAGCATGTAAGATGTTTGAAAAGTTAGCTTATAGATGGCCATGATCAAAACTTTTGATTGAGTAGAATTATAAATCAGATTGAACCTTATACAGTGTTTGGCAATAATCTTGAATCTGATTTTCAAAAAGATAGAATGTAAACCACATGTTTATAGAAAATAAGAAAAAAATCTATCAATTTTTGTTTTTATCATTAACTTAGAAATCGATCGACATAGAAATTGATCGATTTTTTTTTATTATTATTGGGATTGATTGATTTGAATTAGAGGCTTTAATGAGAAATTAGAGGCTTCATTAGTGTAATGTGTATACTTGTGTATGTATATATATGTTTTTAAAGGTAAGTGATTTGCATGAAATAGCGAGATAAGGTATTGTTATATCTCTGAAAGGATGAGAATATAAGTTTCATCTCTAGAAAGCGCACTTGTTGGGAGGGACATGTACGAACCCCGAACGGGACTAGTCTCACTCTTTAAAAGGATGTGAGGATACTCAAAAAAAAAAAAAAAAGAGGCTTTATTAGTGTAATGTATACTTATGTATGTATATATATGTTTTTGAATGTAAGTGATTTGCATGAAATAGCAGATAAGGCATAATTATATTTGAATTAATTCTTATAAAGGCAACCTTCATGAAAAAGTTTGATCAGATTTAACCATTTATTTACAAAAATTTCTCAATTTCAACCAATCAAACTACGATGTGTTAAATTAAAAGTTGTCCACAAATTATCCAAGCAGTTGAAGAAATAAAAAGGTTAACTTTTTAAGAAACCATAGCTTGTGATTGCTTAAGACTAAAATAACAATAACTATGGATTTCGTGATTTTCTTAATAACAATAAATATTAACTTTTTCCTATGAGAACATTTGGCACGTTTAAATATCTGCCATATTTTTTTTATTGTTAAATGTTTTGATTAGATTGTCTTGCAAAGTGATATTCATGAATATAATTGTCATAGCCCAAATTTTCATTTATTGTTTTTGCTTTTTATTTTTTATTTTTATTTTTATAAATAAGAAGAAAATGTGATTGAAAAAATTGGCAGATATTTAATAAACCAATAAATATTAACTATGGCAATTTTTTATTGTTAAATGTTTTGATTAGATTGTCTTGCAAAGTGATATTTATGAATATAATTGTTATAACCCAAATTTTCATTATTTTTTTGCTTTTTTATTTCTATTTGATTTTTATAAATAAAAAGAAAATGAGATGAAAAAAAATTAAATTAAAGAAAAATTTGAAATTCAGGTAAGACAACCTGATTTGGAAGTTTTGAGGGTTTAATCATGGTGGATTTATGGCATTAAAAGTTAATTTTGGTAGAAAATTAAAGAATTGATAAGTTTAAGGTCTTAATTAAACTTTGATTTAGTTAATTAATGCAATTAGGGGTTTAATTGAAGAAATATCAAAGTTAAGGGACAATTCGAGTCACAATTGCATGAAATTAAATTCTAGGGATCAATGTGAATAGGCGCCGAAATCCAAGGGTCAAATTAAAATATGAACCAGAGGCTTAATTAAACAATGTCAAAACTTTAAGAACCAAATGGAAAAGAGCCGCCCTCGCCTAGAAACGGCGCCGTTTCATTCCCATTCATCGTCTTCTTCCTCTAGAAACAGAGGAAGCTGCCTGTGAGAAAAAAAATTCAAAATGCCACCTATGACGGGCAACTCAAACGCCGTAAACGCGGACCGATGTGGTCTACCAAGGGTCCCAAGCCAATCATGCTGCCCCTCCCAATACACAGCCAGAATCCGGGTCAAAATCCACCACCAACAGTCCAGCTGTGGCGGGACTGTTGGTGCCCGAGCCCGACCAAAACACCAACACCCCAAGCCACACTTATCCTCATCCTGAAGGGGAAGAGACGGTGGCAGATGAACCACCAGAAGCCTAGCCCGACCAAAACACCAACACCCCAAGCCACACTTATCCTCATCCTGAAAGGGAAGAGACGGTGGCAGATGAACCACCAGAAGCCTAGCCCGAGCAAAACACCAACACCCCAAGCCACACTTTAAAATCGTTTTTTGTCATTGAAGATGCCCTTGATTTATTGTACCACTCTGAATTTTGAGTAAAAAAAGAAAATTCCTCGTTTCTTTACACAAGTACTCTCTCAATATTTGTCACGAAAAAACTCATATCCTCCTAAATTGTTGTACCGACATTTGGCTCTATCATATAATTTTTCACTGGAAGATCTCATGATAGAATCTCTAAAAGGTACAATCAAATTTAGAAAGAGAAAAGGCAACCTTATATATAAGGTTGCCTTTTTGGAGATAGAGAGATAGATGATTTCATTCATACTGACCCTATATTTTTGGAGTTGTTCTTAATTTGTTGCCCCTCCAAAAAATATATGTTCATCTTTGAATCAAATCTGGTGTACGTCCTTGACATGGTTGGACCCAATAAATGAATACAAGTATCTTTTATCTTTTGTAATATTGAAAGAGAGTTGGTTGGGTAATATGGGAAATTAAGTGACTGTAATATTTTTGTTTCCATACATGTATTCCCTCTTGTCTTTCCCCCTCTCTTTTGCACTTTTTTTTTTAAATATTTACATCTAATGATTTATTATTTTTCTTTTAGAACACACTTAAAAAGTTAAGTACTAACACAAATGTTTTAGTTGTGATCGTGTTCGGAATTGAAGTTGAATTTTGTTTTTTTTTTTAATTTAATTTATTATTTTTAGTGTTTTTAAATATTTTTAATATACTAATATCAAAAATAAATTTAAAAAATATAAAATATCATTTTAATATATTTACAAGTAAAAAATAATATTTTTTAAATACCCATTTAGCATCAAAATTACATCATCTTTTTTTATTAAGGAGTTGAATTAGAAAAGGTATAGTACAAAACGCCATGCCATTTCCCTATAAATAGCTCTCCTTTGATGACGATTTAGGTACTCGAGCATCAAAGTACTCAAAGTAGTAGTCTCTATTTCATTCAAGAAAATGGAAAGCACCAATCTACAAAACAATTCTCGTGGGAAGGCAGATTTCCCACCAAGCTTGTGGGGTTGTAGCTTCGCTTCATTTTCCTTCCCACAAACGGTATACTACTTCTCTTCTGTGTGTATAGCTAGCAGTGTGTTTTTCTTTTAATGATTTTAAGTATCAAGACAAAAAAAAAAAAGTTTCAAAAACTGTATATAAGCTTTTAGATTAGTGGGATCTATTATCCAATTCTAAACTAAGATTATAATCTGATGTTTCACACTTTGTTTTTTTATTTAAATTATATATCACTTCTCTATTCTTTTTTTAATTATAAAATCATATGCATCTTTCGTTGCCACTCCTCTCATATGTTATACTTTTGTCTAGCTGCTGATCACTTTTACTTTAAACAAAGACTTCATTTTTATTGAGTAAAACTCTATAAGAAAAAACATTATCAATAGACAAGAAAAAATCACGTTGAGGATTACTCAATGCTATCAAAATTTATATTAACTGAATATTTCACGGCAGGAATTCGAGTCATACAGCCGACAAGTAGAAGAGTTGAAGGAAAATGTGAAGGACATGCTGATGGCATCCAAAAGGGATCCAGTGGAACATATTGAATTCATTAATCTGTTATGTCGGCTTGGTGTGTCATATCATTTTGACAAAGAGATTGAAAACAACCTCAAAGAAATTTTTGATGACCTTCCTAATCTTCTTGAGAAGCATGACTTTGATCTCTACACTTTGTCACTTCTATTTCGAGTATTCAGACAGCATGGATTCAAAATGCTTTGTGGTGAGTGCATACTTATAGCCTTTGAAACATTAATCAACATCTCCAAAAATAATTCTTTAATGAAGTACAGAGGCTGGTTTAGATCAAAGAAGTTCATCCTCCTTTGTAATTTTCTATGTTTCAATCTTTAGACTAATACCTGAAACTACTTCTTCCTATAAGTACACCGAAATGACAATTTTTGTTTTTGTAATGAGACTCAAAAATGACTCGAAAAAAAAAATGCAGTATATTTGTTCTTACAACTTATAATTGATCTTTGGAGAATACATAATTAGCAGTAATTTAAACTCTGGTAAATCTTTCTTTCACTTACAAGAAATAATCTTTCATAATTCACAAACATCTTTTGATAATGGCTAAAATGTGTAGTATGCTTCTATGAATCAGTTGTGTTCGACAAGTTCAAGGACACCAATGGAGAGTTTAAGAAAACAATCATCGACGATGTTAAAGGCATCCTGAGCTTGTATGAAGCTTCGTTTCTAAGTGTGCATGGTGAACAGATACTGGATGATGCCCTAGTTTTCACAAAGGCAAACCTGGAGTCTTTGGCTATGCAATCAAGCCCACGTCTAGCAGACCATATTAGGAATGCTTTGATCCGGCCCTTTCACAAAGGCGTACCAAGAATAGAGGCTAGAAAATATATCTCTTTCTACGAAGAAGATGAGTCTCGGAATGACACTCTACTCAAGTTTGCCAAGATAGATTTCAATCGAGTTCAGATAATACATCGACAAGAGCTATCCATTCTCTCGAGGTAACTTTTTGTTTAAGTTAGAGAGAGATATCAGACTAAGTTTCTATTGAAATTTCTTTACTCCGTTGCTATTTACATTTTAGGTGGTGGAATGATTTAAATTTTGCTGAGGAGTTTCCATATGCAAGAGATAGAATTGTAGAGATCTATGTCTGGGCAAATGGAGTCCATTTCGAGCCTCAATATGCTTTCTCTCGGATGATGGTCACGAAATATTTAAAAATTGTATCACTGGTAGATGATACATATGATGCATATGCATCTTTCGAAGAAATACAACATTTTACTAATGCAATTGAAAGGTTTGTTTCTTGTTACCTCATGGTCTGTCTTTCTCTTCTAAATCTTTCATAAACAAAGAAGTCGATACAAAGATGTTCAGGAAAGGAAATGGAATTTTCTGTCTTAATTTTCAGATGCAGCATGAATGCTATTGATCAACTACCTGCCGATTACATGAAAGTTCTTTATAGAGCTGTTCTGAATCTTTTCAACGAAACTGAGAATGATATGGGAAAGCAAGGAAGATCCTATGCCTCATATTATGTGAAGGAGGAAGTATGAACATTTTTCCAGTCTCATGCATTCTTTTAATATTTCTAGCATAATTTATTGTTATTGTATATATATTAATTGAAATATTGCGTAGTTTTTACCACACAATCTTTGTTTTATTTGTATGCTATTAGTTCAAAGAAGTGGTGAGAGGCTACCATGCGGAGGCGGAGTGGGCAGATAAATGCCATGTCCCAACATTCGATGAGTATGTGCGCAATGGATTAGCCACAAGTACTTATGGGGTAATTATGGCAGCATCCTTCCTTGGAATGGAAGAAGTTGCAGGAGGGGAGGAGTATGAATGGCTAAAAAGTAATCCAAAAATTATTAAAGCTGGGAAGACGATCGGTCGTTTGAGGAATGACATAGTGGGCCACGAGGTACGATGTCTGAATTCTTTTAAAAAAAAGTTACATCGTTTAAGTGCAAAAGTATTAGTTCAAATTATGATATACTTAATAGTTTACAAGATTTTTCAATTATTTTCGTGCATAAAAAAAAATGAACCAAGGTTCAGCTCATGACTATTCCTGTCTTTCTTCTCAATGTTTTCATGCTAAGTTTATTTTTTAACCATTATAACATCGTTTATATTTGAAGGATGAGCAAAAGAGAGGAGACTGTGCATCCGGTGTTGAATGCTACATGAAACAATATGATGTATCGGAGAAGAAAGCAATTGAAGAGATCCAAAAGATGGACTCTAATGCGTGGAAGGATATCAATGAAGATTGCATGAGGCCAACTAATGCTCCAATGCTTCTCCTTAACATTTTGTTAACCTTGCTCGAGTTACTATGTTGTGTATGCGAATGGTGAGGCCTACACAATTCCATTATGTTTAAAAGATTATGTCGTTTTATTATATATTGAGCAAGTGCCTCTATGAATAATGGTGTAGAATTCGTACTTTGAGCTCATGGTGGAACTCTCTATGAATGTATTGTAATAAACGAGCAGTGACTCGTGGATATTATATGTACTATTGGATCTGGTGTGTATTTTGGTATGTGTTGAATTTGATAGTTGAGTTTGAATTTTATTGAAAAGATTTAAACTTTGCAGTGGTGATCTATTCTTAATTTATATATTATTCTTATATTTTTTTTATATATTTTATATAGGATTGGTGATTCTAACACTCTTTCTCACTTGTAAACTATATTTTAAGGTATATATATCTAAGGGATTAAGCTTTAAGATTGTAAATAGTTAACAACTCCCTTATTTTATTAAATTTGATAGCTGAGTTTTGATTTTTTAAAAAATATAATTGATTTTCAAGAAATATTTGTTAAAACCTTAAATGACCATAAATTATCTAATTAGATACTTTGAACTCTTGAAAAAAAAATTAAATTACAATTTTCACTAGATTTATATGTTGTAGAAAACCCAACACTAACTAGATATGCCACATATCATAAGACTCAATCAAGTAAAAAGAAGATGCATTATCATCATCATCATCATCATCATCATTCATCTCCTCCTTAGATGCAATGATTATTATATTCATTTTGTAAATACCATAAAAAAGATATCTCTTTTCTACAAATCTCTTTACTGAATAATAAGCCGGATATTAAGTTCTTTCTAATGTTAGAAAATGAGGTTACGTGAGAAAATTTTTGAAACTCATTTTTAGTATAACCTTCTTGAAGTCAATACCTTAAAGATTGATGAAATTCTTATATACAAATATTCATTATCCAATTCTTGGTAAGTGGAAAACATCCTTTTCTCTATACTTATAAGTCTTGTTGTACTAGTATCAACCCCGTAATGATCGGGATTAATGATCAAGTTAACTTTAGAAACAACAATAGTGAAATTCATTTTTGATACATCATTTGTGTGGTTATCAACTTTTGAGTCATTAGCTTAAACAATCTTTGTTTTTTTAGGATTTTTTTGTTGTGCTCTATTTTTGCAATCATTAACTTGGTATCTAATCTTATTCCAAATGAATCACTTTCCATGAAATGTTTTAGCATTTTGCTTTGTTTGAAAGCAAATGTTTTCTTTTTATTTCTTAATGTGTGTCTTCTCCTTCTTATTCAACAATATTTAGTTTAGGAGACAAACTAGAAGACTTAACTCTTCTTTTAGACAATTTATCTTCCTCTTCTAATATTAATCTCAAAATCAGATATTCAACTCTCATTTACTTATGTTTATGCTTAAGATAGTTTTTGAATTTTTTTCAATATGGTGGCAATTTCTTAATAATTACTTGGAAGGATTCAATCAGAACCATTCCTTCATCACAAGTATTATGAAAGATGTGATGAAACTTTTAAACTTGACTTATCATTGTTCTTGAATTGACCATCTTAAATCCAAAAATTTATCGATTATGAATGCTTCCATACCAACTTTAATCTTGTATTTGAAATCCAAAGCTTCTTATAATGTCTTTGTACTTTTGACTAAACTATACACCATATAATATTTTGTCTGGTTCATTCAAGATGAGTTCTTACACATTGCATCTATTGTTATCTATTTTTAGGTCTCTATAAAAAAATACAAAAAAATAAAAAACAATTGTGAGAAGAAAACCAAAAAAAATATATAGTAGTGAGAAAAAGACATAGTGGCACCTAGATAATGGTCAAAGTTTGGTTGAGGAAGTTCAAAAATACAAAGATTGAAATTTGACAATATGTTTTTGATTGATGAAGGCCCTATTAACAAAGAAAATTCAATTTGAGGAATAAAAGTTCAAAATCAGATGTTTAAAGACTCAATTAGATTTTGTTGAAAAATTAATTTAGTTTACAAAGAGTTTGATTGCAAGAAAATTGTTTTTTAAGTCAATTTAGACTTTAATTGGAAGAAATTAAAGTTTGGGGGTCGAATTACAATTGTTAAGAGCTAATTTGATCAAATTAGGGGCATAATTACATAAATATTGAAGTTTGATGGGCAATTAGGAACTTCATTGAAGAAATCCAAAACCAAGGACCAAATTGGAAAAAGGTGTGTAAATATAGGGGTTGGAATTGATCGAATCGAAGGGCTAAATTGAAGAAATTAAAAGTTTGTTGATCAATTGAGGGTTAAAATACACAAATTCAAAACCATGGACTAAAGTGAAAAAGGCGACCAACTTTAGGGCTAGCATTTGAATTTGGCAAGGATGTAATTGAATTGATTCTTAAAATCAAAATTTCAATTGAGGATTGGATTGAACAAACAACAATCGAGGACCGATTTGGAAATTGTAACTTTTTTGGAGCCTTTTTATTTTAAATGAAACAACGTGTTTAGAACAAAACGATGTTGTTTCACCTATTGTTATATATATATATATATATATATATATATGCATCTTCTTCTTTCCCTGGACACGCTACAGGGGAAGAAGGTTTTTTCGCCCCAATAACGCCTCTCTCCCTCTCTCTCCTAGAAACCTAAAAAATCCCAACACAACCCACACTCATGGCCTACCATAAGATGAAAAAACAGAGGGGACAAGCCTGCCCCTACGCTATAACTGGACAGGGGTAGAGTAGCTCTCTATCTCCTTTTCCCCCCTTATAAATACCAGGGGATGAGAGAACAGACAGGAGGGATGAAAGAAAAAGAAGAAAATAGAGAGCAAAAACCAAGACAGAAAAAGAAGGAAAAACAAAACAGAAGAGAAAGATAGAGGCAGGAAAGGGAAGGGAATAAAATAAAAACAGAGAAGATGAGAGCATGAAAAAATAAAGAGGAAGAACAAAAACAAAAACAAAAAAAAAAAAAAAAAAAAGAAGAAGAAACTTATGCCTTTGCACAAAAAGAAAAAAAAATAGCAAAGAACAATTGTTTTTCTCCCCACCGCCATCCGGAACCACCGTCATTCCGCCACCAACACCACCGCTAGGTCAACCTCCTCCTTTCTTCTTCTTCTTCTCCTCCTCCTCCTCCTCCTCCTACATCTCTTCCTTCTTCACTATTCTGCGTGAACCATGGAGAGTGAATTAATTCACTCTCCATTGTTCACATGAACAATGGAGAGCTTCTTCACTAATTACTAGGTCAAATCAATGCTAGCCTAGATGAATATGGTCTGGGCTAGGGGTCCGACCAAGACCCATAAAAAGAGAGGAAGATTTGTTGGGCCTACATTGACGTAACCCTTGTCTTGGCCTAACTCTTTTGGGCAGGTCTCGGCCCAACCAAGGTGAGCTCAACCCATATAATTGGAATGGACCTAACCCAATATATTATTATATAATATAATATTATATATTAAATAAAAACAAAAACAAAAAATTCCAAAAAATTCCAAAAATCCTTTCAAAAATTTGTGTTTTTCTGTCGTGTTTTTCTACCAATTTTGATTAATAATGGTTTGTATTTTTATACCATAAAGATAAAAATCCAGTATTAAAATAACTTGTTTTCTCCGAAATGTTGCAAAAAGATTATATAGAGAAAAAAAATGTATTGTTTTCATGGATATGGCCAAGTCTCTAAAAAATATATTAAAAAAATTCATATCGTATTTTCATACAAAAAAAAATTCAAAAACTATGTATTAGCATGTATTTTTTAGCTTTAATAACTAGTTTATTAAAGTCATGAGAACTAGGCCCATATTTCAAAAAATACCAAAGAAATATTTTGTTTTCTTTTAGTATCTGAGATTACGAACTTATACGTAAGACGTATTCTTGATATTAAAAAGGTAGCTCTTTTTTTACTGATATTAGAACGGTTAAGTTTTTATACGATAAGATAAGAATCTCTTTACTGAGGTGGATTTGTCTTCAACCTTAAACAACCCAACAATTAAACAACTAATTTAATCAGACAATTAAATAATATATTTTACTTTAGGTAAGGTGTACAGGGGTTGTTGTGAACCTTAGATATGTTTATAATATTATATCATCTTATCCTTGAGGTTTTCTTGCGTGTATAATCTTAATTATAATATTTCAGTGTTTAGTTGCATCTAATGTTCTTTTTTATGCCTTGATCTTTGTTTGTTGTGTATTTGCTACCTTTATTCCAATTATTTCTTTTATAATCCTTTTGAGCTAGAATTTTGCATGTTTCACGTTGTCTGGGTTTTTTTCCTCGCAACATTGTATTGTCGTTCTTACATTGTCCTTGCCAGATTTATTATTTTATGCAAGTCTTTGTTCTCCTTTGCATTCATGGATCCAAACCAATACACTTCGCATTTTTTTTACCTTTTTTCTTTTCTTTAGTCTCAATACTCATCATCATCCTTTCCACTAACCCAATTAGTTAATTTATTTAGTTTCTTCGTTTTATGTAAATTTCAGCTACTCTATTCCTGCGATCATACTCCCTTCTCTCAGGTTTATATGTTGACAAATTACTTTTATTGCCTTGCGTGATCATACCATAAATTAATTTATGTTGACCTTGGGGTGGCCTTCGTCAGATTGCATAACACGTTAAGGGTTTTTTCCGTATGTCATTTCCCTTTTGTTCCAAGCCACTGAATCTTTGCCCAGGCCTTTATTTCTTAATGTTTCTTCTTTGATATCTTATTATCTTTCAGTTAGAGATTTTCCCTGTTCCCATGTCTTCCTTCGCTTCCCTGTCCATAACCTCCAAGTAACATGGCAGTGTAGAAATAAATGATTAGTACTTTCACCCTCAACATTACAGAAAGGACACCGGGCATCTTCCCATCTAATAACTCATCTGCTAGCAAGGAAACCCCGAGTGCTGAGACTACCATGAAGTAGTAACCAAATGAAGACATCAATTTTCAGAGGTGCATGACTCTTCCATAGGATATTAGGAAAAGAATGCTCTCCTGGAAACAAAATACAATAAAAAAAAGTTGGTGCCTAATTTTCTTGAATATACACCCGAGGTGTTATGCTTCCTATCTAAGGTGCCTAATTTTCTTGAATATACACCATAATACCCCCTAGTGCACCTTATCTAAGGTAAGCTGCATTGTTATTTGATTGTTTTTCTAGATTGAGTTTCTATTCAGTGGTCTTTTCTAAAGTTTAAGGCAAATCTCTCTTCATGAGAGAGTCTCTACCTTATCGGATTAAATCCTAACCGTTCTAAACTAAAAAATTTAGTATTGCATTTATTTTACACCTTGTATCTTTAATACCTCAGGGTGTACTCTATTGTATAGTTTTACACCCTATAAATATTAAAGTCTACATCTAAACCCCTAAAAAACGTTTGGTAAAAGGATTTTTGATAATTTGGGCAAACTATAATGGATAATCATAAACTGATTATGATATCCATTTTGCGTTTTAAAACATGAGAAAGATGTCTTTTTTTGTCTTTTTAAGAAAATATGCTTGGAACATTTTAGGATTTTGATCGTATGCATGAAAACAAAAAAAAACAATTTGCTTCTTTTTTGTTTTTTGAAAAGAGAAATTAATTTAAAAGTTTTGGATTTTTTAAAAATGTTTTTGAAAACTTTTCAAAAATATTTCGAAGAAAACATAGACTTTCAGGGCTGTCACAACAGCCCTGAAGTCTCCCAAAAATTAAGTCTCTTTAATGCTCCATTTCCTTTTAATTTTGGGGTTGTTTCGGTTCACACAAAAACCAGCAGTTTCAAAAAACCATAAATAACAAACGAATAATATTCCAAACAATCCATATGATCCAATTGTAACTCCTTATTATAAGTATAACATATCCAAATATCAACTTTATCCAACGGTGCAATTTCCAAAACCTTGGGTTTAACCAAACTGACCTAAAAATTGCAAATCTATTGGGTTTAACACCTCTTGGTCTTATGTATTTATTTTGTCCCTATAAATTTTTCATTTCTAATAATTTAGTACTATATTCACTTTTCATTTCATTAATTTCACCATTTTTATCTTGATGTAGGTTTTTTTAATTTAATTTAACCCATTTTACTATTGGTTAAATTTCTCATATTTTAATAACCTAGAAAAATTATAATTTGAGGTTTACATAGAAGGGAAGAAAAATGAGATTTCTCTTTCCTCTCGACTGAACTTTGTCAATTTTAAAAAAGATCTACAAATTGGTCTGACCGGTTTTCAAAAATAGTCTGATCGTTTCCCTAAATCAGTCTAGCCATTTCTCAAAATGGTCAGACCGATTTAGCTATTGGATGAATAGTCATTTTCATCCTTAAACCTCTCTTCTTTTATCTTTTTAACCCCTTTTTTTCTTTTCCTTTTCTTTTTCTTATTTCATAGCATTACTCCTTAATTTTATTACTTTATTTCTCTCAATTTATCCCAGGGTTCATATTTATCCCTCTAATTATAAAGGGGTTTACACATAGGTTCAAGCTAGGCTAGAAGATAGCATTGAGAGATAAGAGGGGTTACATAAGAAATGTGTAATGATAGAAAGCCAACTAGCTGAAGCACGAGAGGTAATGGTGATTAAAGGTAAAAGGAAGGAAGTTAGAGTTGTCAAAGTCGATCTCGTGACCAATAAAAATGAAATCAGAGAGTGCTAAGAGTGAAGCTAACTAGATAAAGGAATACAAAAGAGAAGGAAACAGGGAAAAAAATGAAGGGATTACAAGAAAGAAGAAATACCCAAACAAACCTTATGAGCATATGAACATAGGTCTATTAGGAATACCATGAAAGGATCCCCTCGGGACCTCTAAACAAATCCAAACCTGTGTATAGAAGTTTTTATCAATTGTATTCAACCGTAGACAATGAAGAATGAGCTCAAATCGATGTATCCCAATCGCAAATATTTTCCTGAAATATTAACTCGTTCCTAACCATCCAAATTTTCCATACGATGCATTGCTCTGAAATTTTCTTTTTACAAATGAAGACCACATAAGTAAAAGTTCATCCATAGTTCTAGGTATGCACCGTTGATACTCAACCATTTCATAAAATGATTCCATAATTTCTAAACAGCTGAACAATGCATGATAAGATGATCCACATTTTATATAGCTTCATCACAGAAAGGACACCAATTCCTCTTCTAATTAAATGCAAAAGATGTCTTCGAACAAGAAAGTCTTTAGTGTATAATCTTCCATGAATTATAAACCAAACAAAGACTTCTACTTTTATATGAACTTTTCCTTTCCACATTAGGGTAAAGGAAGGATGAGACATACCAGGATAGGTGATGTGATACTATCAATGAAGTTGCTTCAATATCTAGCATAATAAACATCAGTTCTTTAATTTTTTGCCTAGCAAATGATATTCTACCTCCTAAGGTATCCTCAAAGGTTCCTAAGTAGGTTGGATATTCTTTTCCGAATTTGATTCCCCACGGGTAAGGAATCTTAGCATAGTACATAGTCTTGTAGTTGGGTCTACTGGTCTCTGGCAGCTTATAATAAAGTCTCTGGTATTGACAAATATAATCCTCAAAGTAACACATATCACAGAGGACTAAACTATTGAGATGAAACTCGACTCTAGTTGTTCGAATCTGTCTCTCTCTATCTGCATTTACATTCCACATTTCTCCTAGGAATGTTCTCTAATTTAGGTCTCAAATCTTTCAACAATACTGATCAAGTTTTGATCAGATGCTTCCTCCTGGTCTCTATTTCCTGTTCTAATATATCTCTGTGTGGTATCAGGTAGCGTTTGCCACCAATCTAATACTCTTTTAACATTTGATCCTCTTTGCGGGAGGATCCCGGCTGACTTGCCGTTTGTGGACGAAAGTCCTGAGTTTTTAGACTGGTTTCACCAGTTGCTGACTGGGTAACTGGTTTACCCTTGTCTGTTGAGAGTAATTCTCTTTTAAATTTTTGCAGCTCGATTTCTTCTGCTTCGAGCTTCTCTTGACCTTGTTCGTATTCTTCAAGACCTTTAATCTGTGCATTGTGGGCGTCCACAAGCTTTATATATCCTGAATTCATCAGCTGTTGTGCTTCGTGCACTGTAACCTGTAAATCCTCAATGGATTTTATAATGGCCTCCATCTTTGGAAAGGAAATCAGCAATAACATTAGTCTTGCCTTTTATAATTTCAATATGGAATTGACATTCTTCGAAAAATGTTTGCCATCTGTTGAGGCGTTTATATTCTGGAGTGTTTGGAAGTTCGTTCTTCACAAATGCTTTAACCTGTGTATTGTCGGTTCTAGCAATAAATTTCTTATGAAGTAAGCTTCTTAATTCCCTTTTTTAAGGCAAGCAACTCCTTTTCATTGCTGTGATACCTTTTTTCTGTGTCTGAAAATGTTCCAGAGGTGTGCCTGCAAACCTGTTCAGATATCTGTTTTTTGAGAACAGCACCCCGATATTCTTCCGAGGCATCTGTTTCAATAATCAAGTTATCCTGTTCTAGGGGCAAAGCTAACCTAGGTAAGGATTTACAATGGGCTTTTATTTCTTCAAGTTTATCTTGAAGATCTTGGGTCCATTCAAAAGTGGCATTCTTTTTTCTGGGCAGACCCAGAGAATGTAGACTTACATAACCTGGCCCAAGAAATAAACAAGATTCAAGGAAAATCATCTCAAAGTTTGAGTGCAAATCAGGCTTTTGGCAGATCAGGGCTTGATATCAATTTTTTTGGGGAAATTCTGCGGAAATAAAATGGAAATGAAAACTGTACATGGTGTGTTATACCTGAGAATCATCTAAAGATCGTCACAGTTTCCAGCCTTTATACAAATTTTCAAATTTTATGAAAATATTTTGAAGTTTCTCCTGTACTGGTCTCTTCTAATAGAAAACTTTCTATTTCAGAGAGATTTATCTGTTGATTTAACATTTCTATATCCATTAAGACCTTATTTAATCTGGTCTGAGATCGTTTCCGACTATCTCTGGTTTTCTATTTACCTGTTTATTTAATCTGTCTATTCATCTTGCAATCTGTCTAGAAGTCTAGTTCTATTATGAGATGAAGAAAAGTATCCTTTAAACTTTTCTTGAAATGCCTGCAAGCTATTTCTAGATGGGCGCGCAATCTGTTTCTAATCTGGTTCTTTTATATGGTCCTCTCTTGTAATTACTAACACTCTGTTTTTGTTTTTGTTTTTCCACAATGATTAAAAGCGAATATATATGCAATATAGATACTGAGTAACATAACATGCATTGATAACAGTAATTGATCGGTATTTAATCATACCTTAGGGTCCAACACGCTTCCTTGGAGAATACTGAGCCAGATTTACTGTAAACGTCTTCTTGCAGTAACTATCCTTGGACAAAGGCTTGGATCGTGGTATACGACAATAGTGGCAGTCCTCGCCATGCTTTAATGCTTCGCAAAGCATTAATGCGGTCCTTTTCCCTGAAGGGATCTTGTTTAGGAAAATATCCTTCTCTAATTTCTGTAGATAAGGCACAGCTGTGTCTGATCCTTTTCATAAAGGATCAAAAGGAAATTTATTGATTGTTGGCATGAGGTTTTTTTTTTATTGCTCATATGAATTTCGCAAATCATTTCTTTGATGAAACTTTATATTCATTTCTTTTGAGTGCGCAACAGATAAATCTCTAACTAATTTTGAGTAAATTGCAATAGACCCGAAAAATTTTATGTTCTTGTTCTGATTGCAATATTCTAATATGGATAACATCAGCACGGAAGCAAAGCAAAACAACCTTGGAGTTTTCAAACTTCATGTATCATGGTGCTATACACGGACAAGGATTAAAGCATTGGTGTGCAAGCAGAGCAGCAGTGTCAGTCACAAATCAGAAGCATCAATATGGTGGAGGCGGCGGTGCCTGAGGAGGAGGAGGGCTGAAATGAAGAGGAGGATTGACCCTGGGAGGTGGTGGCGATGGTATTCGCCTTCTCCATACCCTGAACTTGTAGTTAGGAAAATCATTTGAAGAAATTGCATCAGAAGAAGACCTGGATGGAGCTTCCCATTCAAAAGCCCTGCAGATGTAGCTACTATGAGATGATAATAGCAGAAAATGGATCAAAAAGAAACAAAGTAAAGATGAAATGGCACCCATCTGTGGTTGTTGTAGGAACACTAGTAAGATGTGCCCATTTATATTAGAAACCGGTTTATGAAGACTTTCCATACAGGATACAAAGTGAACTTGTCCGAATAAATTAGTGTGTATTTGTTTGGTTTTATTCGAAAAGTCTACACGCATGCAATTTGATTGTAATCTGTGCAAGAGTTTTGTTTAGCATTTTCCGGCCGGTCTTTTTTTTTTTTTTTTTGCAATAAAAACGCGTTTTAGGTCCTCCTACTACAATTTGATACATCATAGACGGACTTCTATTATTTATTAAGGGGTCTTCACCTTGCCCAACTCTCTTTTTCTTGCATCCTCACGGCACACACACCCACAAACTTTACTTTCCAGCACACACACCACTTGCATCCAAGATAAATCCAGCACCTAGAATTCATAGGCTTCCTAGGTCAGCGGAAAGAGCATAGATTTTTCCTAGAAAACCTTTCATTTTGGATAAGTATGGGCTGATTTTTTCATGGGTGATTCTAGCAGCACGGAAGATTATTGAAATCTGGATATATATATATATATATATAATCTTATTGCTAACATCTATGCGAGAATAATTATATCTTCTAGCCCCTCTAATCTATAATTCTAGGTTCGTCTCTATTGCCTGTTATTAAGGATATATATGACTTCAAAGCCTAAACCGGTGACTGAGCCTAAACCGGACTCGGTTTTCTACTAGAAGGAAAACTAACAAACTACTGTTTTTCGAATATAGCAAAGCAGCATTTTCTTTGTCATCCATGCCGTCATCAACCTGTCATGACATAAATAAAACAATCTTTATTCATATTGTCCAATTGCTTGAAAATAACATTTCGTACCAATAGTTTCATTTTGACAATTACATATGTGCCTCTTTAAATACAGAAACTAGCTATTCAGTCAGTGTTTCCTCGCGGGTTGCATAATTTTTTTTTGGTAAAACAATTATGTTCATGCAAGCTTTTACAATATGTTTTTTACTAAATAAATTCTAATTATAAATAAAAAAAATATATGCATTCATTTAACTAAATAAATCAAGAATTACTTGTGTTAATAAAAAAAAAATATTAACGTATCTATTTGACTCAATTTGAAGAATTTTTTTCTAACATAAAAGAATGAATATATAAGTATTATTAACACGTTTGTTAACATAGAGCAAAAATTATAATTGTAAATCAAAAAATCAATGTATACATATAATAAAATAAAATAAAAATCATATGTATTAATAAAGACATGTAAGATCTCAAATAAAGTTTTAACATAGTAAAGAAATAGGATGACATTGTAATTGTTACAGTGAAACATTATTTTCTTTTAATCTTTGTATAATAATATTTCAAAAAAAAATAAAGAAAAAAATGAAAAATTACAAAAACAAATTACAAAAGAATGAAGATAAAAATAAAAAAAAAATGATGTAAATAAATCAAGTGTAGCTAGAGTGATAATGTAAACCCCAAGATGAAATTAATTAGAGAACAAAAAAAAATTTAAAAAAATCAATCTTTATAAAGTAAGTTCAGAATAAGTAAATAAATTAGGAAGTCAATCTAACTATTAAAGTGTGGGAATGAAAAATTACAAGCTGGAGGATTAAAGAGCATTAGAAGAGAGGAAGAAATACTAGGAATTAATAGTACAATAGCCAATGACAATTTTGAACATGGGTTCATGGTATAATGGATTCTGGACTTGGCAGTTGGGTTGGACAATAGAGTTGAAGGCTTTTGATCTTGATCAAGTTGTTTCCCTGCAGGGCCTCCTAAGCGAGATTCAGTTGTTTCAATGGAAACGAGATGCTAAAATCTAGAACATTGAAAGAGATGAGAAATTTCCAGTTAAATTTTGCAGTACACTAATTGATGGGTTGGATTATAATGGAACTTGCTCTTTTACATCAAACATCTGGGATTCTACAACTCCCCCAATGATTTGGCTGTGCAAAACAGATTGTGTACAAGATCCTTTTTTTTAATCAGACGATTGCTTCCAGTTGATCAATCTTGTTGTTCTTTTTGTGCGAATGATATAGAGACTTCAGATCATTTGTTACTTCAACGCAAGTTTTCTTAGAAACGTTTTTCAAAATTCATCTCGTAGTGGGGTATCTCTTGATGCATTCCAAAGACTTTTGATGAGCTACTATTCGAATGCCGTACAATGGCTAATGGTAAATTTCAAAGGAAAGTGTGGAATCTTTTCTTTTTTAGTGTTGCTTGGAGTATTTGGCTACCCAGGAATTGAGCTTATGTAATTTTGTTGGAGGTTATTTTATGAGTTTAGCATACCTAAAAGATTTTATGAATTAATTGATAAAAAATAAGAAATTTTGCATTTTATGTTTCGGACCTTACTTCTTATGCAGATTTTTCACCAAATTAGAGTTCCAGAATGTAAATGTGGGGATGAATCTAAGTTGAATTACACATATCAAGTTTTTTAGGAATGTATTACAGACAGAAAACCGAGTTTGTTTGGACCTCTAAATAGACCTGCAAAAATCAGATTGGAATCATAATTGCAACGGGATTTTTTGTTTTCACACTTAACATTTAAACGTGCATATCTTGAGTTTCGGATATCAAAATCAAGCGATTCAAAAAACCAAAATTCATATACACATTTAGGGCCACTATCTTAATGAAGGATCCAAGTCAAATAGAATTGTTTTCAAGATGAAGATCTTGACGCAAGATGAAGGACGAGTTTTATCTCTTGATTTGATAGGAAACTAACAGTTTGAGAGTCTTATCTTAAGAAGAAATTTGATAGGATTAGATGAATTTTCTCTAGAGCTTGTAACCTTCTAATCTTTAGCCTTAATAGCTTATCATGAAGGTTTTCTATTAGGAGAAAAACAACCAAGACGTTCTCTGTCCACAGGAATTTTGAAAAGATCATCTTTGTTGCTGGAATTTTCAGTGATCATGAGCAACTAATTCTCAATTTCAGTTCAAGGGGAATAGACTCCATCTCCATAAGCAGTTGTGAGAAGTAACATTGTCATTATAATCTATTCATATTCAAGTACTTATTTATCATTATTTCATAATTATACTATTGATTTCTTTTTATGCTCATTGAATTGTTTTGAGATGACATATATGTTTTCTAGTTTTCTTCAATTTGTAATTGTTATCAGGGACGAGAATAAGAAGCAAAAGAATTAACTTGATTGCTACAACTTTCACTTTAATTTGTTAGAATGGAATAAGCTAAGCTAAATTGTTCAAACTTTTGAATGGTTTCTTAGAATAAATTTAACAGACTTTGCTCCAAAGACTACTGTCGAGTAAATAAGAATTGCTTTTTAATATTAAATTTGATTGATGGTAAGAAATTAATTAGAAAGTTTTGTCTAATTAATTTATTCATAATGTCCTTGATCTTCCTTAGCTTTAAGGGATATTAAATTTATTTGCTTGACTTGTAAGGATATTTATTTTACTTTAATGATCAACATATTTATAAGAATGAATGTCTAGACCTTTGAACTGAGTTAATAACATATTGATTTATCATTTTTATTTTCAGAATTTTGTTTTTTGAATTTTTTTAATTCAAATCACCCCATGTCCTTTTTTATTCTAGTATCTTGTAGGAAGATTAAATAAAATTTTTCTTGAGTTTGATTTGGTCTTTACAATCATACTACAAAATTATTTTATTTTTTATAATAAAATCAGTATTATATTTTGGTGATTCCAACAACCGATCACAAATTAAGAAATTAAACCAGACTGGAAAGCATGTTTTACTCTAACATTGCACTGATTCTTGGCCAAGTTTAAAAGTTTTTACTCAAATTTTAGCTATACAGATAATGACCTCACAAGAAATTCAAACGATATCTGAAGGTGGACAAGCACCAATAGTCGATGGATTAGAGTCATATATATTGACCGTGTTTGGATTTTTAGTGGCTGGCCATTTAATAACTACTTAAATTTTTTTATGTTTTATTTTCAACTTTTAATTTGTTTTTACCAATCTCTAGGTTTTGTAACAAATAACTTCTTGTTCTTTTTCTTTGGTCATCCTCTAACTAGTTATTTTAATATATTCCTTGATTATCATAAAATGAGATAAATATTAAAAATATAGTCAAAAATAAATTACGCTATCTTTTAACCGAGTATTTTTTTTTAATATTAGTGAAATTTGTCCAAAGATATCAATCTTTTCCTTTGAAGAATTAAAAGATAACATATGGCAATATCCAAGGGTACCATACAAAAACAAAACTAAGATCCAATTAAATAATTTATTGAATTTTGAAGAAATTTTATTATTTTTGTAAAAAAAAAAACAGAAACAAAAGCTAAGGATTCAATTTAATTTATTTATTTATTTTGGAAGAGAAGAATTTTATTAATCAATTGATTTAGCGAATAAAAGCATGGCCAAACAGGAGAAGAAAAGTAACAAAAGAATAGCTAAAAAATTTACTAATTAAACATGAACCAAACAAACATAATAGATTTCTCTATTGTTTTTATTTTAGTCTTCTCAGTCTTCTAATTTTTCATTTTTCAGGTAATTTGGTGCTCAATTTTAATTTTTTTTCAATTAGACCCTTAATTAATTTTCTAAACTCATCCTTGAACTTTCAATTCCTTTCAATCTTAGCCAAATTAAACCAATTTAAATCATTAATTAATCTTCATTTCACAAGACTTGTGGACATTAGTTGATGAGGGGTTTGTAGAACCATCCCAGATAGGATCTTCTGCATTCTGGTAAGAAGAAGATGCAAAGGAATACAAGTAGAATGTGCAAAGAAATGCAACTCCTTTAAGAATAATTCAGTAGGGAGTAAGCAAATCAATCTATCTTAGGATTTTCTATATTAAGAAGGCAATAGAAGGATGGAAGATTTTGAGAAATGAATTCAAAGCTCTCAGAAAGCCATCTCTATTCGGCTGCAAAATCTATGGAGAGAATTTGAAAATCTTACAATGAAGGATAGTTAGTTGGTTAAAGATTTCTCTTCTAGAACCACTGAAATCATCAATCAAATCAAAAGTTTAAGAGACAATGTTTATGATAAAAGAGTTGCAGAGAAGATACTCAAAAGTTTACCATACAAATTTGAACACATAGTTATTGTTATTGAAGAAACAAGAGATATGGCAAGACTTTCAATTCATGAATTGATGGGATCTCTTGAAGCACATGAACAAAGAGTAAACTAGTATAGCAAGCAACCAATGGAATAGGCTTTTCAGATCAAAGCTAATTTTTCTGACATGAGGGGAACAAGTTTTCATCAAGATCAGAGAGGAGGAAGATCTTTTTCCAAAAAAATACACATATGGAAGAGCAAGTGAAAGTCAGAATCGCAGCAGAGGCAGAGGTGGAAGCAAAGGAAGAGGAAGAGAGAATCAAAGCTAATTCATATTGCACCATTTGCAAGAGGAATGGTCATGAAACTCAAGATTGTTTCTTCAAGTGTAACAGATGTAAAATTCCACTCATTCTGACAGAAACTGTTGGCACAAAGAAAAGGCAGATGGTAGTGGAGAGAACAATATAGCAAATTTTTCAAAGGAAGAAGATTAGTTGTTCTATTCCTGTCTGAATGCAGACACAAAGGAGAAGAAATCTGGTATCTTAATAGTGGCTACAGTCATCATATTACTAGTGATCGCTCAAACTTTGAAACTCTTGATGAAGAGTTTTCTTCTCATGTTGAACTTGGTGATAACAAAAGGGTGGATATCAAAGGAAGACGTGATGTTGCAATCCACTCAAATGAAGGTAATAAAAAATGCATTCATGATGTGTTTTACTCTCCCAGGATTGGTCAGAATTTGTTGAGTGTGGGACAAATGATGAGAAGTGGTTATAAACTGGTTCTTAATGATGCACAATATGAGATCTAAAATAAGAAGACAAATCAAAGAATAGCTATAGTCAAGATGAGTTATAATAATATCTTTCCTCTTAACATGAAATCACTTCATAATGTTGCTATGAGAAGTGAGCATCTTGATGATTCTCAACTTTGGTATTTAAGATATGGTCATCTGAATTACAATGGCTTTCAGTTATTAAAGAAGAAGAATTTGGTTCTAGGTTGCCTTCAATCCAGAACCAAATTGGGATTTGTGAAGGATGAGTGTATGGAAAAATGCATTGTTTTCCCTTTCCAAAGACTGTCTGGAAAGCTCAAGCACCACTTGAATTAGTTCATGTAGATATTAGTGGTCCTACTCAAACTTCATTTATGAGTAACGAGATATTTCTTACTTTTTGTTGATGATTACTCTAGAATGATTTGGATTTATTTTCTAGATAAAAAATCAGAAGCCTTCCCTGTCTTTCTACAATTCAAAGCTCTTGTAGAAAAGCAAAGTGGGTGTCAGATGAAGACCCTAAGGACAGATCATGGAGGAGAGTTTATTTACAAGCCTTTTCTTAATTATTGCAAAGAGAATGGCATTCAAAGGCAACTTACAGTTCGAAATACTCATCAGCAGAATGGAGTTGCAGAGAGGAAAAATAGAACTATTGAAGAAATGGCAAGAAGCATGTTAAAGGGGAAAGGACTTCCTAATAAATTTTAGGCAAAAGTTGTCAATACTGCAGCCTACATTCTTAACAGATCTTCAATAAAGGCAGTTAGAAATCAAACTCCATTTAAAGCTTGGCATAAACAAAAACTTGATGTCAGTCATCTTAAAGTATTTAGGAGTATTGTTTAAGCTCTTATTCCTTCCCAAAGTAGAGACAAGTTTGATGAGAAAGGGGAGAAAGTTATCTTCATTGGCTATAGTGATGAATCAAAAGGCTTTCGACTTTTGAATCCTAAAAAGGATCAACTATTTCTGTCCAGAGATGTTATTTTTTATGAATCTGCTGCTTGGAAATGGAAAGATTCAGTCAGTCCTAAAACGACAATACTGGAGTTATTTCAAGCTCCAAAGTAGCTTGATGTTTCCAATTATCAAATCAGAACTAGTTCAATTTGGCAAAATGAAGGAAGCTCATCAAGTTGTATTGATGAATTAGTCTCAGAAACTCCTTCCGGGAGGGTTCGTTCTTTAACTAACATTTACAATAAATGTCATGTTGTCTTTTTTTAGGAGAACCTCAAAATTTTGAATAAGCAGTAAGAAAGGAAGAATGGAGGAAAGCTATGAATGAGGACATGACAAGTATCGAAAAGAATCAGACGTAGAAGTTAGTTGATCTACCGAAAGAAAAGAAGGCAGTGGGAATAAAAATGTGTGCTCATGATCAAATATAATGAAGATAGCAGCATTCAAAAGCATAAGGCTAGAATTGTTACTAAAGGCTCCTTTCAGCAGCCTGGAGTTGATTTTACAGAAACCCTTGCACTTGTTGCAAGAATGGAAGCTATCAAAATAGTTTTTGCCTTATCTGTACAACTTCAGTTGCAGGTTTTTCAGCTTGATGTTAAGTTAGCGTTTCTTAATGGCGAATTGCAAGAAGAAGTCTATGTTCAATAGTCTCCAGAATATGAATTAAAAGGAGAAGAAGATAAAGTCTACAGTCTTTATAAAGCCCTTTATAGATTAAAACAAGCTCTAAGAGCGTGGAACCATAAAATTGATCTCTATTTTCATCAGAATAGTTTTGGGAGAAGTCAATTTGAACCATCACTTTATGTAAAGAAGAAGGGAGAGGACTTTGTAATGGTTTATCTCTATGTTGATGATCTGATTTATACAAGAACAAGTAAAGGTATGGTTGCAGATTTGAAGGCTACTATGATGAAAGAATTCAAAATGACAGATCTAGTTTGATGAGATTTTTTCTTGGCATTCAAGTGAAACAATCTCAAGGAAAAATCTTTATTTCACAAAAAAAGTATGATGCAAATCTCTTAAAGGAGTTCAACATGTCAGAGTGTAAACTAGTAGCATCTCCAATGGCAGCAAATGAGAAATTACAACAAAATGATGGTGCAGCTAAGATGGATTCAAAGATTTCAGAAGCCTTGTTGGATCCTTAATCTAACTCACAAATTCAAAACCTGGTATACTCTTTTCTATTAGTATTATCTCCAGATTTATAGAGAATCTTAGCAAACTTCATCTTGGAGCAGCAAAGAGGATCCTGCGATTTCTTCAAGAAACCAAGGATCACGGAATCTTGTATAAGAAACAAGATGAAAATAGGTTGATTGGCTATACTGACAGTGATTGGGCAAAAAACTATGATGATAAGAAGAGTACATCTGGTTACGTGTTCTGTCTTGAAACAAATATAATCTCTTGGTTTTCAAAGAAACAAAATTCTATAGCTTTATCTGCAGAGACAGAATATAATGCTGCAAATGAAATCGTTTGTCAATCAGTATGGTTGAGGAGAATTCTTTGTGATTTGCAGCAAGATGCTCTTGATCCTACTTCTATATTATGTGATAATATGTCAACATTTGCGATGACTAAGAACCAGTTTTTCATACAAGATCAAAACACATAGAGATGAGGCATGATTTCATTAGAGACATGATAAGCAAGAAGTAGATACAGTTGGAGTTTATTAACACTAATGATCAACCTGCAAACGTCCTCACAAAAGTTGTTTCAATTGAGATGTTTCAGCAATTCAAGTAGTTTTTGAAGATTACAAATTAAGAGGGAGTGTTAAATGTAATTTGTAATTCTCAATGTCTTTTATTGTTAGCTTTTATGACTCTTGTTCTCTTGGTTTTCCCTAGATTGTGGAAGTCTATGTGCTCCTAGATTTCATTTATTTAGTTCTTGTTATATAGGACTTCTTGATTATGTTTTTGTAAGCAATCAGATAAGAAATGAATAATTAGAAAAGTTTTGGTATTGAGATGCAGCTTTACCATTTATCAGTCCCTTTCTTCCGTGTTCTCTGTTTCTAATGTCTGTTTTCCAACACATCCAAGCTATTATCTTCCACTTCCAAGTCTGAAAGCAAATGAGAACTTAACAGTTTCGGATAAAAAAACCTTACATTCATTGGATGCTTGTCTTGATTACAACCACGAGAATTTCTTAAGAACAGAACTTGGACCGATACACTATTTAGTATTTTCTACGTTTTTTAGTAGTACTAACCTACTGACTACAAGTCTATTGACTACTAATCTATTGATTATAAGTTTACTGATTATCAATCAAGCTTACTTATTATTGCCTATAAAATGTCAACCTACTTATTAATTGCTTACAAGATTATTGCCAATAAATAGGTTTTTAAAATCCAGTAAACTTGATTGTAATGCACTACAATTATTATTGTTTTGTGAGTTGTGTGTTGTTGATTGTCCCCTTCTCTTCTTTCAACCATGGTTTATACAGAGAAAATCATGAATAATTATTTGTTAATTCCCACTCTCCATTCTTCCTAGTTTCAAGGTTACGTCATTGCAACTGCCCATTTTTATTATTCCACGTGTTTATGTCAGTTTCTTCTTGATCATGCCTTTTATGTATCGTACTTTTCTGTCTTCTAATCCAAACTATATGACTTCCATGTATGTTATTCATCTAATTCAATCCATGACTGTCTCTTTTAATTTGGCCCATTCTTTATTTTAATATGAAATAGCTACCAAGTCTGGTCTATTATTAAGTCAACCTTTCTTATTCTTTGATCCAAACTTTTCTTTTTCTTTTTTTTTTAATTTATTGTATAACAAGGGGTGACTACGGTGGCGGAGCCACGTAGGGTCAAGAGGGGCAATTGCCCCCTTAATCTTTTTTTTTTCAAAATATTTTTTATATTAGAATATTAATAATATCTTAGCAGGTTTAATTTTTTTTGTTGGCTACTAATTAACCCAAGTTAGCTATTGTTACAGCATAATATAATATATAATATATAATATATATGTCCAGTATATTTCACTAATATTTTCTCTTTTTTTTCTTTTTCTTCCATTAATTATCTGAGAGCCTTTTTTCTTTCTTTCGAGCTATTATTCTTGTCTCTTTTTCTTTTGCAAAATTTCTCTTCAAATCCTAAGCTATTAATTAGTTAAGCAAATAACCTCTTATGGTTTATGCTTTAGGTAAGTTTCCTTTATTTATTCTATTTGGTACATTGTTTAATTTTAGTTTTATTCCTTTACAATTAGTTATTGAAAATGTTACGATTTATGATAATTTAAGAGTTTGTTGAATTAATATGTATATGGGTAATATTATATGCATATGGATATGAAATAAAATGGGTTTTGATGAATTGATAAGTATTTTGCTATGAATTTCATATTGAAAATGAATGGTGATGAACTTATTAGTGATTAAAAATAAAATATAGGACAACTCAAAAAATTAAGGACACAATATAGAAATAAAAAAAAATTAACATTTATGTTTAACCCACCTATAGAAAACAATAAGTCAACAATAACAACATTAATTTATCATGACAATCCTTTTATGCTATGATTTTAGCTACTCTCTACTATATATCAGCATAAAATTGTTGCCAAGAACTTCACTAGTTCTTAGAAGATTTAGAAAATATAAGTATTGAACCCACCTTAAACAAAAAATAGATGAATGATAGTTTGATTGTATATATTAAGAAAAATATTTCTGATGAGATTCATAATAAAGTTATTATGAAAGGGTTTTAAAATATAAAAACTCGAAAAAAACAATTATAATGTAAGTTTTTTCATTTTAAAAGTATTCTTAAATTAATTTTGTTTGGTAGGAGTTAGTATATATATTTCAAATTGATTTTTTTATATAATGCATATTTACATAATACATAATATCAAGTATTTATTAATAATTTACCCTTTCATTTAAAAAATTATAGCCCCGCCATGAGTGACTGCAGCATGATACCCTTCGATTATATACAGAAGCCAAAATAAATAAATTGTCAACAAACGTTTGGTCTTTTTCTATAAATTTCTTTTTAAAAAGATCCAAAAGAAGAATCGTAGTACTAATCATTAATTAGTACCCTGATTCCAAGGGATTTGGAAGAGATTTTGCAGCAAGTCAAAGACAAGGTAATCGCAACTTCGCACCTTCTGTGGTTGCTGTTTTCCTGGAAATCATATCTATCTTTTGGGTGGTGGTACGCGGAAATCAACTCCTCTTCTACGCTTTTCATAAAGGATCAAAAGGAAATTTCTTGATTGTTGGCATGAGGTGTAAAATGAATACAATCCATCGCTACCATTTTTTTTATTTCTCATATGAATTTCGCAAATCATTTTTTTGATGGAACTTTATACTCATATCTTTTGAGTGCGCATCAGATAAATCTCTAACTAATTTTGAGTAAATTGCAATAGATTCGAGTATCTTTATGTTCTTATTCAGATTACAATTTTCTAATATAGATAACATCAGCACGGAAGCAAAGCAAAACAACCTTGGAGTTGGAAAAACTCATGTATCAGGATGCTATACACGGACAAGGATTAAAACATTGGTGTGCAAGCAGAGCAGCAGTAGCAATCACAAATCAGAAGCGTCAATACGGTGGAGGCGGCGGTGCCCGAGGAGAAGGACGGCTGGAATGAAGAGGAGGATTGACCCTGGGAGGTGGTGGCGATGGTATTGACCTTCTCAATACCCCCACCTTGTAGTTAGGAAAATCATTTGAAGAAATTGCATCAGAAGAAGACCATTCAAAAGCCTTGCAGATGTAGCTACTATGAGATGATAATAGCAGAACATGGATCAAGAAGAAACAAAGTAAAGATGAAATGGCACCCATCGTTGGTTGTTGTTGGAACACTAGTAAGATGTGCCCATTTATATTAGTAACCCGGTTTATGAAGACTTTCCATACAGATTAGCTGTGCTGGTAGCCTTCCAGCAATGCTAGTTTGGTTTCTATTTTTCTTTTGCATTTTGGTTAGGTTTGACACTTTATTACCGATTAGGTTCCTACTCTAACCAAGCTCAGTTTCTGCTTGATTGTTAGTCTATTTTTATAGGCATGCATGTTTATGCCCAGTTAATTAGAGAGCCTGTTTTCTTTTTGTATATTGAACTTGTTGACTTTCCAGACTTGTATATTTTTTATATTTAATATATTCTTATATTTCGATTAAAAAAAAAAAAAGACTTTCCATACAGGATACAAAGTGAACTTGTCCGAATAAAGTTGTGTATTTGTTAGGTTTTATTCGAAAAGTCTACATGCATGCAATTTGATAGTAACCTGTGCATGAGTTTTGTTTAGCATTTGCAAGCCTGTCTTTTTTATTTTATTTTATTTCAATAAAACGCGTTTTAGGTCCTCCTACTACAATTTGAAACATCACAGACGGACTTCTATTATTTATTAAGGGGTCTACACAATGCACTCTCTTTTAATAATATTCCTCACACCACCTCACTCTCTTTTTCTTACATACTCACGGCACACACCCCCACAAACTTTACTTTCCTGCACACACACCACTGTTTCACCTATTCTTCTCCTTCTCTCATGCATCCAAGACAAATCCAGCACCGAGTATTTATAGGCTTGTTAAGTCAGTGGAAGGAGTCTAGATTTTTCTTAGAAAACCTTTCATTTTGGATAAGTATGGGCTGATTTTTTCATGGGTGATTGGATATAGATAAGTTGATTTTTTCATGGAAGATTCCAGCAGCACGGAAGATGATAGAAATCTGGATTGGATTGATCTTCAACACCACACACACACACACACACACATATATATATATATAGAACAGCACAATTTCCTGTGTTTCTGTTGTCTGGTGTAATAGGTGAATTATTGCTCCTAATACTGAGGTTTGAGAAAGACCTTTCTATGGGCATATGTGTACTGGTAGTGGCTCTTTCTGCGAGATTTGGATCTCTGATGATTAGTCTATTATTCTGATACTCAAGTCTCCTTGGTATACTGTTACCTTCCAATAAAGGTTTTTCTCCTACATCTAATGATGTTTCTAGAGGTATTTCTGTGACCATGAAATCTGGATTGATGACTCTTCCTGCTTGCTTCTTGGAATAGACTAGGAAGTTCTATGAAATCTGTCCTTAAAGAAATCCGAATGATGGGTGTTAATTAGGGCATGTTGTCAAAGAACCATCTCAACTCAATAGCTTAAACTGTTAGGTGAGGTCACATGATATGATTTATATTATTCTCTTATATACTCCCTCAAGTGAAAGTTTTTTTTGCTTGAAACTTGCACAAGTCCACATTACCTTGCGCTTATTTTTTATCAAATAAATAGGGATGATGAGATTCGAACTCGTAACCGCTTAGTCATCAAGACTCTGATACCATGTCAAAAAATCATCTCAACCCAAAAGCTTAAGCTGAAAAAACTTAAGCTATTAGATGAGGTTTCATGATATGATTTATATTATTCTCTAACACACTCTCTCAAGTGAAAACCCTTTTATATTATTCTCTAACACACCCCCTCAAGTGAAAGCCCTTTGAACTTGAAACTTGCACAAGTCCACTTTACCTTGTGCTTTATTTTTATCAAATAAAAGGGACGGTGAGATTCGAACTCGTGACCGTTTGGTCATTAATATTCTGATACCATGTCAAAAAATCATCTCAACCCAATCGCTTAAGCTGTTAGGTGAGGTTCCAGGATATAATTTATATTGTACTCTAACACACCCCCTCAAGTGAAATCTCTTTAGGCTTGAAACTTGTACAGGCCCACATTACCTTGTGCTTAATTTTTATTAAATAAATGGGGATGGTGAAATTCGAACTTGTGACCACTTAGTCATCAATACTTTAATACCATATCAAAGAATCATCTCAACCCAATAGCTTAAACTATTAAGTAAGGTCGCAGGATATGATTTATATTATTCTCTAAGACAGGTGACACTAAGTTATGTTGTAGGGAATAGATCCATCTTTCATGAAATCCCTTCTTTTAAAATCGTGTACCAAGCTAATGGTTGAATTGAGATTCTTATCTCTTAGATTGACACTTATCTTAGGATGTACCCTAAATTTAAGTTTCTGACACGAAAGATTTCCTTGGATTACTCCAAGTACTACGTCTTTTCTTTGGATTAACCTGTTATCAACCAAGGCTAATTCTATGGGAGTATCAATGCCTTCCCTAAAGATGGCTTTGATCATGACCTGTATGGCTCCTATATGGACACATAGCCAATCTTTTGCTTATCTTTCAGATTGGCTAGTTTATTCTGAACATCTTCTTTCCTAAGAAGAGGAATGTTGACCCTGTTAGTGGTCAGATTGATATCTAGAGTTTGTTCTCTGTTTGTTATACCGTAATGTTGTAGAATATTAAAACTGATATGCACTGAATTAACTCTTTTGCATGATTTAGTTCTGTAGATGTACCATGAATATATACACATTGGTTATTCACCAGTTATAGAAATCCAGTGTGGGTAGGACTTTGTATGAAGCTAAACTTTATCCTTGAATAGGATTTCACTAAATCAGAGTTGCAGCAGGTTTTAAACAACAGAAGTGTAGGTGACGGATTCTCTTTGAGTTTCCAGGATTAGCAGTATCCATTATAAATACTTTTCTTAACTGAAAAGGGTGAACTGCTTCTGAATCCACTTCCTTCAGAAATGGATAGATCTGTTGAGCGAATCTGAGAGAATCGCTTCTTATCTATGAGAATATCATGGAGGAAATTTCCTTCCTCTTCTTGATATTCTTCAAACTGGTCACTATGACTCAGAGGAGGATTCTGACTCGTCTGAGAAGTTAGAGTATTCAAAAATGGATCCATTATTGGAATCCGAAGGTTCACTATGGATGGTTTCTATATCACTACTTTGAAGGATATCTTCAAATTCTTCTCTGAGTGAAACTGGTAGGTATTACCTTTAACTCTTCTCTTTGGACATTCATTGGCATAATGTCCTTCTTCTTGACAAAGAAAGCATGTACATTCTCTCTTCGGTTTTCTGTAGGAATTTTTTGAAGACTTTCGTCTGAAAAACTTCTTTTTGGGCTTCTATTGGGATTTCTGTTTCTTTTGTACTTTGTAATATTTCTTGTACTTCCTGTATTTATTTTTCTTATGATTTTATTTTTCTTCTTATAAGATGACTGGCATCCTATTTCAATGTTTGAAATTATTAGCAATACAACGGCAGCAGCAAGCAACACTATCCCATCTCTTCATCTCTTTGCAGCTTCATAAATCAAAGCTCTGCAGCTGCAACATCACAGCAGCAGCAGCAGAAGATAGCAACAGCAGTAACATCACAGGAGCAATAGCAGCAACAGCATCACAGGTCAGCAGCAGCACCATCACAGGAGCAGCAGCATCACAGCATCCCCTGACCAATTCTTGATTAACTCCTGTCACGCCAACATCCAAGATTGTAGGGAAAATACTCCAACGGCTACTACACTCCAGAATGGCAACCCACCATGCATGGAAACTATAGCTGGATGCAAGTCAGAGACAAATCAGCCTCCATAATCAAGAAATCCTGTAACTGTAGAAACAATACAACTATGGAAAGTCAATAGTTACTCCTTTTTTATATATAGTTACATCCTGCACAAGTTGTAAAGGTGTGCTCACGTTTTATTCCTTCATACCAATAAGAAGAGAATTAATTCACCACCATCCTCTGCTGCATTGTTCTCTTCCTCTGCCATATTTTTCTCTGATAACACTTCGGGGCAACAGAGTCCTTTTTTGACTGCTTTCTTAGTCTTATGGACTAATCTGGATTCTAGGCACCATTCTTTAATTTTTTGCCTAGCAAATGATATTCTACCTCCTAAGGTATCCTCAAAGGTTCCTAAGTAGGTTTGATATTCTTTTCTAATTTGATTCCCCACGGGTAAGGAATCTTTGTATAGAACATAGTCTTGTAGTTGGGTCTACTGGTCTCTGGCAGCTTACAATAAAGTCTCTGGTATTGACAAATATAATCCTCAAAGTAACACATCACAGAGGACTAAACTATTGAGATGAAACTCGACTCTAGTTGTTCGAATCTGTCTCTCTCTATCTGCGTTTACATTCCACATTTCTCCTAGGAATGCTCTTCTAATTTAGGTCTCAAATCTTTCAACAATACTGATCAAGTTTTGATCAGATGCTTCCTACTGGTCTCTATTTCCTGTTCTAATATATCTCTGTGTGGTATCAGGTAGCGTTTGCCACCAATCTAATACTCTTTTAACATTTGATCCTCTTTGCGGGAGGATCCCGGCTGACTTGCCGTTTGTGGACGAAAGTCCTGAGTTTTTAGACTGGTTTCACCAGTTGCTGACCGGGTAACTTGTTTACCCTTGTCTGTTGAGAGTAATTCTCTTTTAAATTTTTGCAGCTCGATTTCTGCTGCTTCAGCTTCTCTTGACCTTGTTCGTATTCTTCAAGATCTTTAATCTGTGCATTGTGGGCGTCCACAAGCTTTATATATCCTGAATTCATCAGCTGGTGTGCTTCGTGCACTTTAATCTGTAAATCCTCAATGGATTTTATAATGGCCTCCATCTTAGGAAAGGAAATCAGCAATAACATTAGTCTTGCCTTTTATAATTTCAATATGGAATTGACATTCTTCGAAAAATGTTTGCCATCTGTTGAGGCGTTTATATTCTGGAGTGTTTTTGAAGTTTGTTCTTCACAAATGCTTTAACCTGTGTATTGTCGGTTCTAGCAATAAATTTCTTATGAAGTAAAAAGTAAGAAAACTTCTTAATTCCCTTTTTTAAGGCAAGCAACTCCTTTTCATTGCTGTGATACCTTTTTTCTGTGCCTGAAAATGTTCCAGAGGTGTGCCTGCAAACCTGTTCAGATATCTGTTTTTTGAGAACAGCACCCCGATATTCTTCCGAGGCATCTGTTTCAATAATCAAGTTATCCTGTTCTAGGGGCAAAGCTAACCTAGGTAAGGATTTACAATGGGCTTTTATTTCTTCAAGTTTATCTTGAAGATCTTGGGTCCATTCAAAAGTGGCATTCTTTTTTCTGGGCAGACCCAGAGAATGTAGACTTACATAACCTGGCCCAAGAAATAAACAAGATTCAAGGAAAATCATCTCAAAGTTTGAGTGCAAATCAGGCTTTTGGCAGATCAGGGCTTGATATCAATTTTTTTGGGGAAATTCTGCGGAAATAAAATGGAAATGAAAACTGTACATGGTGTGTTATACCTGAGAATCATCTAAAGATCGTCACAGTTTCCAGCCTTTATACAAATTTTCAAATTTTATGAAAATATTTTGAAGTTTCTCCTGTACTGGTTTCTTCTAATAGAAAACTTTCTATTTCAGAGAGATTTATCTGTTGATTTAACATTTCTATATCCATTAAGACCTTATTTAATCTGGTCTGAGATCGTTTCCGACTATCTCTGGTTTTCTATTTACCTGTTTATTTAATCTGTCTATTCATCTTGCAATCTGTCTAGAAGTCTAGTTCTATTATGAGATGAAGAAAAGTATCCTTTAAACTTTTCTTGAAATGCCTGCAAGCTATTTCTAGATGGGCGCGCAATCTGTTTCTAATCTGGTTCTTTTATATGGTCCTCTCTTGTAATTACTAACACTCTGTTTTTGTTTTTGTTTTTCCACAATGATTAAAAGCGAATATATATGCAATATAGATACTGAGTAACATAACATGCATTGATAACAGTAATTGATCGGTATTTAATCATACCTTAGGGTCCAACACGCTTCCTTGGAGAATACTGAGCCAGATTTACTGTAAACGTCTTCTTGCAGTAACTATCCTTGGACAAAGGCTTGGATCGTGGTATACGACAATAGTGGCAGTCCTCGCCATGCTTTAATGCTTCGCAAAGCATTAATGCGGTCCTTTTCCCTGAAGGGATCTTGTTTAGGAAAATATCCTTCTCTAATTTCTGTAGATAAGGCACAGCTGTGTCTGATCCTTTTCATAAAGGATCAAAAGGAAATTTATTGATTGTTGGCATGAGGTTTTTTTTTTATTGCTCATATGAATTTCGCAAATCATTTCTTTGATGAAACTTTATATTCATTTCTTTTGAGTGCGCAACAGATAAATCTCTAACTAATTTTGAGTAAATTGCAATAGACTCGAAAAATTTTATGTTCTTGTTCTGATTGCAATATTCTAATATGGATAACATCAGCACGGAAGCAAAGCAAAACAACCTTGGAGTTTTCAAACTTCATGTATCATGGTGCTATACACGGACAAGGATTAAAGCATTGGTGTGCAAGCAGAGCAGCAGTGTCAGTCACAAATCAGAAGCATCAATATGGTGGAGGCGGCGGTGCCTGAGGAGGAGGAGGGCTGAAATGAAGAGGAGGATTGACCCTGGGAGGTGGTGGCGATGGTATTCGCCTTCTCCATACCCTGAACTTGTAGTTAGGAAAATCATTTGAAGAAATTGCATCAGAAGAAGACCTGGATGGAGCTTCCCATTCAAAAGCCCTGCAGATGTAGCTACTATGAGATGATAATAGCAGAAAATGGATCAAAAAGAAACAAAGTAAAGATGAAATGGCACCCATCTGTGGTTGTTGTAGGAACACTAGTAAGATGTGCCCATTTATATTAGAAACCGGTTTATGAAGACTTTCCATACAGGATACAAAGTGAACTTGTCCGAATAAATTAGTGTGTATTTGTTTGGTTTTATTCGAAAAGTCTACACGCATGCAATTTGATTGTAATCTGTGCAAGAGTTTTGTTTAGCATTTTCCGGCCGGTCTTTTTTTTTTTTTTGCAATAAAAACGCGTTTTAGGTCCTCCTACTACAATTTGATACATCATAGACGGACTTCTATTATTTATTAAGGGGTCTTCACCTTGCCCAACTCTCTTTTTCTTGCATCCTCACGGCACACACACCCACAAACTTTACTTTCCAGCACACACACCACTTGCATCCAAGATAAATCCAGCACCTAGAATTCATAGGCTTCCTAGGTCAGCGGAAAGAGCATAGATTTTTCCTAGAAAACCTTTCATTTTGGATAAGTATGGGCTGATTTTTTCATGGGTGATTCTAGCAGCACGGAAGATTATTGAAATCTGGATATATATATATATATATATAATCTTATTGCTAACATCTATGCGAGAATAATTATATCTTCTAGCCCCTCTAATCTATAATTCTAGGTTCGTCTCTATTGCCTGTTATTAAGGATATATATGACTTCAAAGCCTAAACCGGTGACTGAGCCTAAACCGGACTCGGTTTTCTACTAGAAGGAAAACTAACAAACTACTGTTTTTCGAATATAGCAAAGCAGCATTTTCTTTGTCATCCATGCCGTCATCAACCTGTCATGACATAAATAAAACAATCTTTATTCATATTGTCCAATTGCTTGAAAATAACATTTCGTACCAATAGTTTCATTTTGACAATTACATATGTGCCTCTTTAAATACAGAAACTAGCTATTCAGTCAGTGTTTCCTCGCGGGTTGCATAATTTTTTTTTGGTAAAACAATTATGTTCATGCAAGCTTTTACAATATGTTTTTTACTAAATAAATTCTAATTATAAATAAAAAAATATATGCATTCATTTAACTAAATAAATCAAGAATTACTTGTGTTAATAAAAACAAAAAAAAATATTAACGTATCTATTTGACTCAATTTGAAGAATTTTTTTCTAACACAAAAAAATAAATATATAAGTATTATTAACACGTTTGTTAACATAGAGCAAAAATTATAATTGTAAATCAAAAAATCAATGTATATATATAATAAAATAAAATAAAAATCATATGTATTAATAAAGATATGTAAGATCTCAAATAAATTTTTAACATAGTAAAGAAATAGGACGATATTGTAATTGTTACAGTGAAACATTATTTTCTTTTAATCTTTGTATAATAATATTTAAAAAAAAAGATAAAGAAAAAAATGAAAAATTACAAAAACAAATTACAAAAGAATAAAGATAAAAATAAAAAGAATGATGTAAATAAATCAAGTGTAGCTAGAGTAATAATGTAAACCCCAAGTTGAAATTAATTAGACAAAAAAAAATTAAAAAAAAATCAATCTTTATAGAGTAAGTTCAGAATAAGTAAATAAATTAGGAATTCAATCTAATTATTAAAGTGTGGGAATGAAAAATTACAAGATGGAGGATTAAAGAGCATTAGAAGAGAGGCTAGGAATTAATACGACAATAGCCAATGATAATTTTGAACATGGGTTCATGGTATAATGGATTCTGGACTTGGCAGTTGGGTTGGACAATAGAGTTGAAGGCTTTTGATCTTGATCAAGTTGTTTCCCTGCAGGGCCTCCTAAGCGAGATTCAGTTGTTTCAATGGAAACGAGATGCTAAAATCTAGAACATTGAAAGAGATGAGAAATTTCCAGTTAAATCTTGCAGTACACTAATTGATGGGTTGGATTATAATGGAACTTGCTCTTTTACATCAAACATCTGGGATTCTACAACTCCCCCAATGATTTGGCTGTGCAAAACAGATTGTGTACAAGATCCTTTTTTTTTAATCGGACGGTTATTCCAGTTGATCAATCTTGTTGTTCTTTTTGTCCGAATGATCTAGAGACTTCAGATTATTTGTTACTTCAACGCAAGTTTTCTTAGAAACGTTTTTCAAAATTCATCTCGCAGTGGGGTATCTCTTTATGCATTCCAAAGACTTTTGATGAGCTACTATTCGAATGCCATACAATGGCTAACGGTAAATTTCAAAGGAAAGTGTGAAATCTTTTCTTTTTTAGTGTTGCTTGGAGTATTTGGCTAACCAGGAATAATCTATTTTTGAAAGTGATAAGGAGTAACACACACACACACACTCCTCTTACATTATGCTTTTTAAGGTGTTTTGAGCTTATATAATTTTATTGGAGGTTATTTTATGAGTTTAGCATACCTAAAAGACTTTGTGAATTAATTAATAAAAGATAAGAAATTTTGCATTTTATATTTCGGACCTTACTTCTTGTGCAGATTTTTCACCAAGTTAGAGTTCCAGAATGTGAATGTGGGATGAATCTAAGTTGAATTACACATATCAAGATTTTTAGGAATGTATTACAAACAGAAATCGTAGTTTGTTTGGATCTCTAAATAGACCTACAAAAATTAGACTGGAATCCTAATTGCAGCAAGATTTTTTGTTTTCACACTTAATTTAAACGTGCATATCTTGAGTTTCGGATATCAAAATCAAGCGATTCAAAAGGCCCAAATCCATATACACATTTAGAGCCACTATCTTAATGAAGGTATCCAAGTCAAATAGAATTGTTTTCAAGATGAAGATCTTGACACAAGATGAAGGACGAGTTTTATCTCTTGATTTAATAGGAAACTAACAGTTTGAGAGTCTTATCTTAAGAAGAAATTTGATAGGATTAGATGAATTTTCTCTAAAGCTTGTAACCTTCTAATCTTTAGCCTTAATAGCTTATCATGAAGGTTTTCTATTAGGAGAAAAACAACCAAGATGTTCTCTGTCCACGGGAATTTTGAAAAGATCATCTTTATTGCTGGAATTTTCAGTGACCATGAGCAACTAATTCTCAATTTCGGTTCAAGGGGAATAGACTCCATCTCCATTAGCAGTTGTGAGAAGTAACATTGTCATTATAATCTATTCATATTCAAGTACTTATTTATCATTATTTCATAATTATACTATTGATTTCTTTTCATGCTCATTGAATTGTTTTGAGATGACATATATGTTTTCTAGTTTTCTTCAATTTGTAATTGTTGTGAGGGACGAGAATAAAAAGCAAAATAATTAACTTGATTGCTACAACTTTCGCTTTAATTTGTTAGGATGGAATGAGCTAAGTTAAATTGTTCAAGCTTTTGAATGGTTTCTTAGAATAAATTTAACAGACTTTGCTCCAAAGGCTACTGTCGAGTAAATAAGAATTGCTTTTTAATATTAAATTTTATTGATGGTAAGAAATTAATTAGAAAGCTTTGTCTAATTAATTTACTCATAATGTCCTTGATCTTTCTTAACTTTAAGGGATATCAAATTTATTTGCTTGACTTGTAAGGATATTTATTTTACTTTGATGATCAACAAATTTATAAGAATGAATGTCTAGATCTTTGAACTGAGTTAATAACATATTAATTTATCATTTTTATTTTCATAATTTTATTTTTTTAATTTTCTTAATTCAAATCACCCCCTGTTCTTTTTTATTCTAGTATCTTGTAGGAAGATTAAACCAAAAAATGCAGATGGCTGCTGGGATGGAGTGGGTAACATAGGAGTTGTTACAGTAGGATGGATACTAGCTTTGTTGATAAATTCATGCGTGAGGAGGTGGCTGTGGAGGTCGTGTACGAGATAGGATCGCTTTAGTAGATAAGCTGGTTACCGTGTCCTTAAACTCGCCGCGTAATCCCCGAAACACATACGCATTAAATTCTTCCGGAGAGATCGGTCTACCTACCGCAACAAGTTCATCAAACAAGGACTTAGCCTTCTGCAGATAGGTGCTGACAGACTCATCATTCTGTTGTAGCTCTTGGAAGGAACCGTGGAGTTGCATAATTCGTGAGTTGGAAGGAGAAGCAAGGGCTGTTTCCAGCGTTGTCCAGATATCGTGGGAGGTGTTACAATCAACCACTAGGTGCAGAACTTCCATAGAGAGGGAGGATAAAAGAGCACTCATGATTAGGTGGTCTTGTTGCTTCCATGACAGATAGGAAGCATTAACGGTAGGTAAGGAGGTGTCAACAGAAATCAAATGAGAGGGAGGGCATGGTAATGAGCCATCCACAAAGGGAAAAATGCCTTGGCCCAAGAGAAAAGGTTTCATCTGCATCCTCCAATACAAGAAATTTGTGTTGGAAAGCTTTAAAGATATTACCTGCTGAGTGTTGGGGAGAGGGATGATAGCAGGGACTTTTGCCATAGCAGTCATAACATCTAAAGAGGAAGTCTGAGGCAGTTCAATTTCAGCAGGAGCAAGGGAAGCACCAGATGTAGCAGCTGACATTGATGGTGGCACAAGAGAGAAAGAAGAGTGAGTGAGCGGTGCAGCAGCAACAAAGTTATTCGTCATTGACAGAGAAGAGAAACTGGACCAGATGATTGTAGATGGTTGCAGACAAATAAAGCTGCGATTTTATTTTCTTTGCTTGCTTTGATACCAAGTTAAGTTTAGAGAATGATTTGTATGTGAATTTCAATAATTGCTAATAGCTGCAACCATCCTTTGTATTTATACCTTTAGGGTTGTGTACAATACTAGAGTGGAGTATACTACATATGATAATTATTCATATAGAAGGTATTTATATATATAAGGAATCTATTCTAATCTCTTTCCATAATATATAAAGACATCGGATTTTGTTAGAATTTTGTATTCACGAGACAAAACAGGAAGCAGCGTTAATGATTATATAATGACATACAATGGCTAATAGTATTTTTGATGCATTCCAAAGACTTTTGATGAGCTACTATTCGAATGACATACAATGGCTAATGGTAAATTTCAAAGGAAAGTGTGGAATCTTTTCTTTTTTAGTGTTGCTTTGTGTATTTGGCTAATCAGGAATAATATATAAACTCCTCAATCATTATGCTTTTTAAGGTGTTTTGAGCTTATGTGATCTTATTGGAGGTTATTTTATGAGTTTAGCATATCTAAAAGACTTTGTGAATTAATTGATAAAAGATAAGAAATTTTACATTTTATATTTTGGACCTTACTTCTTGTGCAGATTTTTCACCAAGTTAGAGTTCCAGAATATGAATGTGGGATGAATCTAAGTTGAATTACACATATCAAGATTTTTAGGAATGTATTATAGACAGAAATCCGAGTTTGTTTGGATGTCTAAATAGAATTGCAAAAATCAAACTGGAATCCTAATTGCAGCAGGATTTTTTGTTTTCACACTTAACATTTAAATGTGCATATCTTGAGTTTCGGATATCAAAATCAAACGATTCAAAGACCCAAATTCATATACACATTTAGGGCCACTACCTTAATGAAGGGATCCAAGTCATATAAAATTGTTTTCAAGATGAAGATCTTGACGCAAGATGAAGGACGAGTTTTATCTCTTGATTTGATAGAAACTAATAGTTTGAGAGTCTTATCTTAAGAAGAAATTTGATAGGATCAGATAAATTTTCTCTAGAGCTTGTAACCTTCTAATCTTTAGCCTTAATAGCTTGAAGGTTTCCTATTATGAGAAAAACAACCAAGACGTTCTCTATCCACGGGATTTTTGAAAAGATCATCTTTGTTGCTGGAATTTTCAGTGACCATCAGCAACTAATTCTCAATTTTGGTTCAAGGGGAATAGACTCCATCTCCATTAGCAGTTGTGAGAAGTAACATTGTCATTATAATCTATTCATATTTAAGTACTTATTTATCATTATTTCATAATTATGCTATTGATTTCTTTTCATGCTAATTGAATTGTTTTGAGATGGCATATATGTTTTCTAGTTTTCTTCAATTTGTAATTGTTTTTAGGGACGAGAATAAGAAGCAAAAGAATTAACTTGATTGCTACAACTTTCACTTTAATTTGTTAGGATGGAATAAGATAAGTTAAATTGTTCATGCTTTTGAATAGTTTCTTAGAATAAATTTAACTGACTTTGCTCCAAAGGCTACTGTCGAGTAAATAAGAATTGCTTTTTAATATTAAATTTGATTGATGGTAAGAAATTAATTTGAAAGCTTTATCTAAATAATTTACTCAAATGTCCTTGATTTTCCTTAGCTTTAAGGGATATCAAATTTATTTACTTAACTTGTAAGGATATTTATTTTACTTTGATGATTAGCAGATTTATAAAAATGAATGTCTAAACCTTTGAACTGAGTTAATGATATATCGATTTATCATTTTTATTTTCAGAATTTTTTTCTTTAATTTTCTTAATTCAAATCATCCCCTGTCCTTTTTTATTCTAGTATCTTATAGGAAAATTAAACAAAATTTTTCTTAGATTTGACCTAATTTCCATGATCATACTACAAAATTATTTTATTTCTGATAATAAAATCAGTATTATATTTTAATAGTTCCAGCAACCGACCACAAGAAACTTGAACCAAACTGCAAAGCATGTTTTACTCTAACATTGCACTGATTGTTGGCCGAGTTTAAAAGTTTTGACTTAAATTTTAGCTACACAGGTAATGACCTCACAAGAAATTCAAACGATATCTGAAGGTGGACCAACACCAATAGTCAATGGATTAGAGTCATATAGATTGACAGTGTTTGGATTTTTAGTGGCTAGCCATTTAATAACTACTTAAATATTTTTATGTTGTTTTTACCAATCTCTAGGTTTTGTAACAAATAACTTCTTGTTCTTTTGCTTTGGTCATCCTCTAAATAGTTATTTTAATATATTCCTTGATTATCATAAAATAAGATAAATATTAAAGATATAGTCAAAAATAAATTATGATATCTTTTAACCGAGTATTTTTTTTTTAATATTAGTGAAATTTGTCCGAAGATATCAATATTTTCCTTTAAAGAATTAAAAGATAACATATGGCAATATCCGAGGGTACCATACAAAAACAAAACTAAGATCCAATTAAATAATTTATTGAATTTTGAAGAAATTTTATTATTTTTGTAAATAAAAAACAGAAACAAAAGCTAAGGATTCAATTTAATTTATTTATTTATTTTGGAAGAGAAGAATTTTATTAATCAATTGATTTAGCAAATAAAAGCATGGCTAAACAGGAGAAGAAAAGTAACAAAAGAATAGCTAAAAAATTTACAAATTAAACATGAACCAAACAAACATAATAGATTTCTCTATTGTTTTTATTTTAGTCTTCTCAGTCTTCTAATTTTTCATTTTTCAGGTAATTTGGTGCTCAATTTTAATTTTTTTTCAATTAGACCCTTAATTAATTTTCTAAACTCATCCTTGAACTTTCAATTCCTTTCAATCTTAGCCAAATTAAACCAATTTAAATCATTTCTTCAATTTCTTTTTCAAATCAACCATCAATTACATGTACTGAAATTTCTCAAACTCAATTTTTACTCGTGATACTAAATTATTGGTCTGATATTAACCATTTATTTTATTTTATTTGCTTTTTAGATTTTTTTGTATTTTTTGTATTTCTTATGATTATTTCAAGGGAAAAATAAAAAAAAAATTGACTACATTTGCTGGAAAGACACTTTTTTTTTTGGATTTTATGTATTTATTTGAAATAAAAAAGAAGGGTAAAAAATTAAGTTTTGACACTTGGAGTGCTCCAATGATGGGCCTTTCCCCTTTTTTCTTGATTATTTCTAAGTTCTGTATTTTATTTTTACTATTTATAACCTTTTAAGTATTTGGTTTTTGGTTTTTATCAGTACTTATTTTAATATTTATCTTGTTTTTATGAGTATTTATTTTGCTTTATTCTGTCTTTCTTGCTCTAATGAGTTTTTAATATAGCTTTATGTCTTTCATGCTCTATATTTTGAGTGTTTTTTTTTTCTGGATCTTCACAGTTTCTTACAACTTTTGAGCATGGTTTGACAAGTGAATTTATAAGGGCCTAGAATGAAGTTTGATTTTAATTCCTTTAATTTTGATTATGGATTTTTTCTATAGATATGGGCTCCAAGTCCAAATTCCACACCTTCCTAATTTTAGTTCCTTTAATTTTGATCTCAATTTCTCAATCACCATCTGTGAGATTGGTTAGAAAAAGTCCAACAACTAATTCACAATATCAACATAGAAGAGTGAACACACCAAAAAGGCGAAATAATGAAATCTCATAGGCTAGAAAACAATTGGCGTCTCTACATTTATAACTATACATCTTTTTCATAATCAGTACTTAAACGACAAGGGTAATAGCATGATGACTTTACTAGAGATTGGAGAGTTAAGTTCATGTTTTTGCTGTTTATGAGAATTTATTATGCATCTTTTAATATCATGGATTGTATGTTTGATTTTTCTCTTTATTTTTTTTACCATGTCTTGGTTTTGTACGAAATGCGGTCCCCTGCACAAACAAACACTCCACACAAAATAAATTTTAAGTGTAGATACTATTGCTATAGTTTGTAAATGAATAAAAAAAAAATATTTATTTCATATTAAAAAAGCACTATCTTCTAAGTGTTTATAAGTATGGGTTTCTATTGTGTAATAAATTAGATGAAAGTCATGGTAAAAAGGCTTTTCTAATAGACTTCTTAATACTGTTACATGGATATTTATAATATCAAAAGATGTCACTGGACATCTACAATGTTTTCAAGTCTAATAAAATTTGTTACCATACAAAAAACTAAATACAATAAAAAAAATAGTTTGTTTTCTTTGTCTAATTTTCTTATTTGTTTTAGAGATTTAAAAAAAATTAATTGTATTTTAAAGGTGTTGTTTATAAATAAAAATAATATTTTTACATTTTTAAATTAATTCTTTATTTATTTCCATCTTAAACTATTTTTTTATATCTTAAAATTAGAAAGAGGGATGTGACCCTGAAGGTCACCCAACCATTTCATCAACTAACATAGGAAATTACACCAGTGGTAAGAGTTTGGGACCAAGAGGTTTGCTCCCTCTATGGTCTCAGGTTCGAGCTCTGTGGTTACTCATATGATGGCCACTGGAGGCTTATATGGTCGTTAACTTCAGGGCTCGTGAGATTAGTTGAGGTGCACGCAAGCTGGCCCGGACACCTACATTAAACTAAAAAAAAAACATGGAAAATTACGTAAAGATAACGGATGAGCTCACCAGCTGTTATCTTTTGTCGTTTTCCACCTAACTAAGAAGATCCATGCTACCACATTTTAAATACTAAGGCCAATGCATGCAAATTATACTTATCCATCCACCAACCATGTTAATACACAAAATAGCTATTACTAATGTAAATTGCTTCGTCGTATGAACACCAAACAAACCATTATAAAGGTGAGTTTAAAATTCTGATAGCAATGGTGGTTTAATATGTATTTTATTTAAAAATATATTAAAATAAAATTTTTTATTTTTAAAAAATTATTTTTAATATCAACATATCAAAACAATCTAAAAGATAAAAAAAATTATTTTAAATAAAAAAAATTCAAAATTTAAGTAACCTATATGATTTTACACCCGCTCAAGTATCTCTCCCGTACTAGATTTAGGGTATAAATTTCTCAAGGGTTTCTTGATGAAGGGGATTCAACTCTCCACGTTTTCTATCATCTATCTCTATATATCTTAGAAAAATCTAAAAAGCTCTAATAGTATTAAAGAATGATGTCAATTCATAAACAAACTATAGTGTTTAGGTGATTTTTTTAAGAAAAGGTTTAACTTATTCTTTGACACATATTTCGGGATTGGAACTCATTTAAACTATTTTTATTATTAAAATTATAATTATAATATTATATTAAAGAATAATAAAAAAATTATTATTTAACAAATACCCTCTTCTTTCAAACATGATATTGACTTCTCATTGGGTCTCTCAAAAGGAGCTCTCTATTTTTTAAGAGAAATAGTATGTCACCACAGCAGCCATCTTTGAAGCATAGTTATTAAACCCGGCCCGGGGGTTGACCCGGCCAAGGGGCCGGGTCCCGGGTTTCATGGGTCAACCCGGGTCAACTCGGGTCAACCCGGAAAAATTAAAAAAAAATTAAAGTTTTAATATTTCATATGAAAAAATCCATGTAAATATAGATTATACATATTATGAAGTTTAAAAGAATATTTTAAAAAGTTTTTTATCCCACATTGAAAAAACATAACTTTTTTCTTGGAAACATAGAGTATATATACTAATGGGTTTCAAATCCCACATTGAAAAAACATAACTTTTTCCTTGGAAACATAGAGTATATATACTAATGGGTTTCAAATCCCACATTGAAAAAACATAACTTTTTTTATGGGAACATAGAGTATATATATGAAAGGGTTTCAAATCCCACATTGAAAAGATAATATATTATCCTTTTAAGTTGAAGTATTTAAACCAAAATGTTTTTTATCCCACATTGAAAAAACATGGTTTTTTTCAAGGGAACATAGTGTATATATATGAAAGGGCTTCAAATCACACATTGAAAAAACATAGTTTTTTACATGGGAACATGGAGTATATATATGAAAGGGCTTTAAATCCCACATTGAAAAGATACTTTGTTATCTTTTTAAGTTGAAGTACTTAAACCAAAAGGTTTTTTATCCCACATTGAAAAAACATGGTTTTTTTCATGGGAACATAGTGTATATATATGAAAGGGCTTCAAATCCCACATTGAAAAAACATGGTTTTTTACATGGGAACATGGAGTATATATATGAAAGGGATTCAAATCCCACATTGAAAAGATACTTTGTTATCTTTTTAAGTTGAAGTACTTAAATCAAAAGGTTTTTTTATCCCACATTGAAAAAACATGGTTTTTTTCATGGGAACATAGTGTAAATATATGAAAGGGCTTCAAATCCCACATTGAAAAGATATTATGTTATCCTTTTAAGTTGAAGTATTTAAACCAAAAGGTTTTTTTATCCCACATTGAAAAAACATTGTTTTTTTCATGGGAACATAGTGTATATATACTAATGGGTTTCAAATCCCACATTTGAAAAAAAAAAAAAAAAAACCGGGTCTCGTCCGGGTTTGCCCGGGTCGCCCGGGTCCCGGGTTGACCCGCCGGGTCGCCCGGGTTTGGCCGGGCTGTTGCCACAGCCGGTTTTTTATTAAACCCAGACCGGTCCAGCCACCGGGTCGACCGGGTCCGTGGGTCGGCCGGGTTTAATAACTATGCTTTGAAGTGCTTCTCGATCATCATCTTTCATAAGGGACTTATCACATATGCTTGGCAGCATGTTTTGGCCCCGAGTGTTTCCGGATGTGCCATATGGATATTTAAGAAAAAAAATTGAGTCTACCATTTTTAAACTACTCTGGAATCTTGAGAATTCTTGTTGTTAATGCCATTAACAGTTTGCTCGGGAGCTATAGTACATGCACTGCTTCTGGATCAGTGGTGCTGGTGACTGTGACAATGACTAATTAATGTCATGACAGAAAAGCCAGTTGTATATATGCTACTTGTGTCCAAGAGTGGGGCTACATCACGACCTTATTCGGTGACTTCTTAGAAAGGGGATTAAATTCATGGGATATGGTATGTGGAAATGGAACTACGTTGCTCGGGAAAAGTAACTACAGAGGTGATGGACATTAAAGTTAAAAATGATGAGTTCTCGGCAGCCTAGTTTGATTTTTTGGTTGTCTATATTTTCGAAATATCACTACATAGACTATCATTTCAAAATCAATATATTATTCGAACCCATTGCCAGGACAGGAAATCTCAAACCATTGGTACCTATGGAATAGAAACCCTATTTTAGTTTCCCTTGTACAATGTCTAATTTGGTATTGAAGATCTAATTGTAAGACAGACAACAAAAAAACATTTTATGTTTGGCAATGAAATTTCACAATCAATAGGGAGCTATAGAGGAGATATTACAATATGCTCTATTGCGAGCTCAGAATCATGCTATAGCCATGAGCACTGCACAAGTGCTCGAAATTAGACATTGTACAAGGGATAACAAAGTTTCGCCTTATTGAAACACACAAACCTACAAACTAAGAAGAAAAAACAAAGGCCAAGGAAAACTTGAACATGAATCATGCGGCAGTACTGGGGCATACAATGGTGACGGTGCTGGTGTGGCTGTCATGGCAAAAAAAACATACTCAATGGAAGAGTTCTTTTTGAGGAAGGAGAGCCAAGTATACTGCGATGAAGGTGGAGGCAACTTTGATGTTATTAACTACGTTGTGGTGGTGGAGGGTAACGACGGCTACTATATGTGTTTGGTGGTGGTAATATTTTTGGTGGTGGAGGAAGACTAGGATGACAGCCATCATTGACTTTTGGTGGTGGTGGTCTTGGAGGAGGAGGAGATTTTGGAATAGGCATAAATGGTGGTTTTGGCTTTGGATGAATAATTTGATTGTTTTCGGGTGGTGGTGGTGGTGGTAATGATCGTCGACGTTGTAACGAGACATTAACCAAGCAACTGGTTTGTGATAGTATCATCCCATGAAAAATGATGAATGCCAACAAGTAGGAATAGATTTCCATTGCTATTGTGGCTGCCTACCTATGTCGAAACTCAAGATGAGAGTGCTTTTTATAGGAAGATGATCAGGCATGCAGTTGTTGTTGGTAATTAATTTGGACAAAGCTCAAGTCAAGTCTACTGTACTCTGAAGCCTCAAGTTCTCACGCGTTAGAACATTCAAAAGTTGAGACTTCGAAGACTTACTATATATTCCTATCTATTTCGTTGAGATTTTTTTGGCAGAAGAACCTAAAAAGAAAATTATTTTCCCTTCCAATGAATTCTAATTTCCCTCTTCTTTTCGTGATAAATGACAAGGTGTAATCATATGAGTGATGCCGAGTAAATCGATGCAACTATAGTATGTACGTATATGGGAAATTAATTAGTTTACCAAATGGATATTTCAAATAAGGTAATATAATAGATCAGAAATAGTAGCAGTAGCCAATGTCCTCACTCCACTGCAGTTCGGGTAAATGTTTTTTGACAAATAAAACAAATGCAAGCGTTGGCAAAGCTTTTTACTCCATGAAAACAAATTATAATTATGAATAGAAAAGATATTGTATATGTTTAATAAAATAATTTGAGAATTATATATATCAAGAAATGATAAAACAAATTTAATGCTAACCAAAATCTGAGCCAGTAAATTGAGATTATGATGATGCGCATTAAGATACTAATAATTGCATCAATAATAGGGTTCTCTAATTTTTTTAATTTAATTATATAATATTAAAATTATTTCTCCAGAGAAAAGTAATTATTTCAACTCTATTATAATGAACTTCCTAGAATAATTCCATATTTTCTTATTAACATATTTTTTTTAAAAAAAACTTTATGGCTAGTACAAAATCAGTAAAAGCATGTCTTAACTTTTAAAAAACCTTTAACATGACAACTTTTAAAAAAATTATTGAGACGCCGCCAAATTGGATTGACCTTAGTCACCTCGCGACTTGGGTAATGGATTCCACTAAATTTAATAACTTTGTTTTTTTTTTGTAAACTATTTCTATTTTATTATATGATAAAAATAGACGCTCACAAAATCAAGCACCAAATATGAAATAGACCTTTATTTTAAACTATGGTAACCTTAAAAAAACAAACAAAAATAAATCATGATATATGTTTCCCAACTAATCCAATATTGAATAAAGGTAATATAAAAAAATCAATTAAAAAAATTAAAGAACCAACAACTAAAATAAAAACATATCGGGTTTGAAGAGTAAACTCGCCAAACCTAGGTCAATACTTCAAACCCGTAAACCGGGTCATGGATTTCATTGTGATTTTTTAAGATTTTTTAATTAAAAATATATTAAAATAACTATTTTTAAGATTTTTTTATTTTTTACTTTAACAAATTAAAATTATTAAAAAAATTTAAAAACACTCAAACAAATAAAAAAATAATAATTTAAAAAACACTTAAAAAAAAAGAGCTAACGCGTTACCGAATGGAATGGTTACAGCAAAACTTAAGACTATTTATTGCATGATGAAAGGAATATGAAACGACTAGTGAGACGACTAGGGTGACTCGTCAGAGGAAAGAGCTATCTTTATATTCATTAAAATCTCATCAAACTTCATTGTATTGATTAAAAAAACACAGTAAGATTAAAAATCCGTCAATCTAGCAAAATATGAAGATAATCAAGATAATACGTATGAATATAAAAGAGGTGGTGCGTGGTGGAAGAAGTGATCGTTGATGATGATAAAATAAAAATAATAATTAAAATAGTTGGATGATATTATTTATAAAATGTTTTATAGAATTTTATGAGCTGAAAATATTTTTTAATAAATAAATTAAGTTTTATAGTTGACTGTAAAATAATTTTTTGAAAACAAACACATAAAAATCTAAAAAATATTTTTCTATAAAATATTTTAAGCAAAACAAACAGATATTTAATTTTTTTTTATTAAAATCCAAATAAATACTAAATTGGACATGTATTAACATGGGAAAATGAAGTACATAGATTACATAATAAAGTGTTAAATCACATCCTATAAATATAACATAAATCCTATAAATATATTTTTAAAAACAAAATCTTGAAAGATGTTCGGTAAACAAACCAAAAATTATAACATATAACTAATTTTTATACGATAAATTAACAAGAAATCATAATAATAAATAATTATTGAAAATCCATAAATAAATTTAAAGCTTCAGCATTATTAATAAGCATAAACAAGAAATCAGTTAAATTTGTATGGGCAAGTCCAGTCGTTCCATTCATCAATTTGTTCACTATTTGCTTACAAAAAAAAAAACGAATCTTTTACTTATTTTTGTGTTCATAAGACTTTTTAAAGAAAAAGAAAAGTTAAATGTGAGCTTGCGAAGCCACCAACGACTTAAGACTTTTGAGGATAGAGTGGCGTGAAGTGATTGGCTAAAGACAGAAAAGCATGGAGGGATGGAGAGAAATTATTTAAGCAAAGCAGTATAATTTAATTAATTGGCTTCAAGACTTAAGAGCTTGAATATATCATATTCTTACGGTATTGTTTTGGAGCTTTTAATTAATTATTGCCATATCTCAATTAATTGCTATAGTATTAGGAGATTCTCAGTTGAGTTTTTAAAGTGTCACTTGCCTTCAAAATTCATGATATGAAATGTAGTTTTTAAAAAATCAGCTGCAAAGTAAAAACGGATCAAATTATCTGTTGGTTATTGTAATTTTTTTAAAAATAAATTGCTTGTTATTATATTATTAAATAAAAAATAGATTAGAAAAACAATTTTTTTTAAACCAAGTTATAATCTAGGTTACAAGTTTTTCAAGTTAAGCTTTAAAGCTCATGTGAATCCAATATATAGATATTTTAATTAAAAAAAACATCTTGAATTTACTTTTAAAATCAAATCATATTTTTATTGATCATTCAAACTATTTTTAAAACTATTTAATCAATTAAGCATATAAAGTCAGCTCTCATATATATTAATTTTAAATTTATGATAAGTAAAGAATCACGTTAAAAGGTTTCAAGTTTAATCCATTGGGTTCTATTTTTTTTATTGATTTTCTAGCAATGCAAATAGTTTTTTTGTCCTTTAATTTTTTTTTCAATTTCATCATTCAATATATTTTAAAATTTAGTTGATTTTGAATTGGTTTTTATAATTTATTTCTATTTATATTTTGTAAAATTATTGTAATCTTAAAAATATATATCTTAGTATTAATTAATACCATAGTTTTTAAACTCGATCCGGCCCGACGGGTCAACCCGAGACTCGGCAAACACAGGGCTGGAACCGAGCCGGGTTTAAGAAAAAATAAGGAAAGTCAAATCCGAGGTGACCCAGCGACCATGTTGCGACCCGTTGACTTTTAATTTTTTTACTAAAACAACATTATTTTGATTTTAAAAAAAAATCAGAATTGACCTGGATGACCCGGTCAAAACCCGGGCCTTGAACCGGGCCAGATTTAAAAACTTTGGTTAATACTTGATTTTGTGAAAGCTTATTATTGTTGTATAATTAAATAAAAAATATTTTCATAACAAAGAAACATAATGGTTTCATTAAAGAAACAAAGAAACATTGTGGATAACTAATTTTTATGAGATGCACGGAAAGAAGATACAAAAATGGTAAATGATTATGCAAATCAATAACTAAATTTAAAGCTTCATCCCTAAAATAAAAATAACCAAAGAAATCTTTTTAGATTTTTATGGTCAAATCCCATAACTTTCGCTCATCACTTTGTAAGAAATATTTACTAAATATTTGGCCACCATTCTATACACAAGAACTACATGGAATAGATTCAGAGTTTATAGTCTAAGATGAAAAATATCATAGAGATAGTTAATACGTAGGAACTATATTCAATAATTTAATGTGTTGAAATGATAATTACAATAGAAGGAGAAACAAAATGACATTAAAATTTCTTAAATTATGGACATTAAGAAAAGGTTGCATTAAATTAACTAAGAAATATGGCATATAAATGATTTCTATAAGATGCATTTGGGGAAAAAAGAGAAAGGGTGTAAATAATTTGATTGTTTTCGGGTGGTGGTAATGATCTTCTACTTCTACGTCGTAACGAGGCATTAACCATGCAACTGGTTTGTGATAGTATCATCCCATGAAAAATGATGAATGCCAACAAGTAGGAATAGATTTCCATTGCTATTGTGGCTGCCTGCCTATGTCGAAACTCAATATATGATTGTGCTTTTTATAGGAAGATTATCAGAGAGCGTGCGAATGATTTCTACTGTACTCTGAAGCCTCAAGTTGTCACGCGTTAGAAAATTCAAAAGTTGAGACGTCGAAGACTTACTATTTTCAGAGCAATTTGGCCAGTTACCGGTGATTTTGTAATTTTCAGCCCTTTCGCTTATTTTTGTGTTTATAAGTTTTTTTTAAAAAAAAATAGTTTAAATGTGAGCTGGCAAAGCCAGCACTTGAGACTTTTGAGGATATAGTGGTGTGAAGTGATTGGCTAAAGACAGAAAAGTATAGAGGGATGGAGAGAAATTATTTGAGAAGCAAAGCAGCATGTGGAAGCAAGCAGGGAAAGAAATAAGATGGCGACAAAGAAATAATGGTGAGTGGAAAAATCCTCCTGTGTATTTCAGAGTAAGCAGAGAAAAAATAATATATATTGGTAAGATTGAGCTTGAAGGTTAAGTGGGTGTTTGATATTGTGGCTGCGGGTGAACTTACCTCATCCGCAGCCCAGCCACAACTTTTAGTGTTTGGTAAGATTAAAACAGCAGTGTTTTTTTCATGGAACCCATTTATAACTGTGGTGTCACATGTTTTTGAGAAGCACCATTTTGCTGCTTCTCGTCTAGACATTAGCACCAACAGTGGAGTCATGCTCCACTGTAGCACTGTTCACTAACATGAATAGTGCGTTTTTTTAAAAAAAAAATTTGAAAAACAAAGGCAAGTGAATTAACTTGCATTGTTCGCATGAAAAGTTTAGTTTTTTTAAATAAAAAAAAACCAGTGCAATTAATTGATTTCACTCACATTATTCACGTGAACAATATTTTTTTTATTTGTTAAAAAAATAGTTTAAGGTGAATTAAATTTACTCGTACTGTAATCTCAATTTTATTCCTGATAATATTTTACCTAATTTTATTGCACGCTCAAAAAATCATGAAAACTATAGTTCTTGTCGAATGAATTTTGTACGTAATGAAATTGTAATTTTTTTTATAAAAAATTGAGTTTTACTCGAAAAACTAGTATTTAATATTATTTATAACACTACATAAATTAGAAGGATATCGCATGATGACGTAGCATTTGTGAAATTTGATCGTAATTCCAATTATGTTCTTGCCAGGTCCGACCCAGTTTAAAAAATTCAGTTTTTATTTTTATTTTAATTGTGTTTTATTCAAAAAATTAGAAGGATATCGCTTGATGACGTAACAAAAAATTCAGTTTTTGTTGTTGCATGCTTAAGAAACCATGAAAAATATAGTCATTGTTGGATAGATTTTGTATGTGATGACATTGCATATAGTTTAATGGAATAATAAAAAATATTTTATAACAATATTATTTATTTCATGATGTAATAATAGTAGTTAAATCTTCAATATTTAAATTAAAAATATTTTTTAATTATTTTATAACCTCAATTTGAAAAACATTTTTTTAACCAAACACATTAAACTACTTTTTGTTCAACCTCAATTTCAACCACAGTTTTAACCAAACATATATTTTTCCAAATCAATCTCAACTAAAAATACTTTTTATAAAATAATTTTTTTCAAACTACAATCATGACAACAACTACAATATCAAAAACGCTGTAAATGCATGAGGAGTCGGACATATAGACAGAAATTAAACAAATCCCTATGAATAATAATAATAATAAATAAATAAAAAACACTGTGTACCACTTGTGGTCCACAATGTTTCGTGTTTGATTGACAAAGTTTTTCCATGGCAGTCAGTTACTGAATGTAATATTCATCGACATTTCATGAATTAAAAGGTCAATGTCACGAATTAACTTCTCCCATGTGGCATTTAAAAACCGGCGTGCAGTTGAATGGGTCGAAACATGTACTTTTTAGTTTTTACCACTAGAATAATTGTCGAGCCACCGGGGTTGGGGAGTGGGGAGGGGAGTTGACTAGTTCGGTCATCAAGACTCTGAAACTATATCAAAAAAAAAAACTCAATCCAATAGCTTAAGTTGTTAGATAAAATCTCAATACATAATTTATATTATTCTTTAACATTCTCATTTCTAAAAATCCTGAAATCTTTACTTAAACTTCCTGAGATAACCTCAGAAAACTTCCATAAAAAAACTCCTTCATGCGAGCCCTGAACAGACATGAAGGTTGCTGCAATAAGCTTCTCCAGCACAACAGCTGTGGAATATAACTTCCACGTAACTGTACATTCGTTCAATTCAATATCTTAAATTATTAAATAAAATCTTAATATATAATTTTTTCTAACATATTTTTTTAAATAAAAAATTTTTAAACTTAAAATTTATATAAAAACCGTTTTATTAACAAAATTCTAATATTATATCAAACAACTATCTCACTCAATAATTTAAACAATTTAAACTACTTGGTAAAGCTTTAAATATGATTTATATAATTCATCTGACAATATCTTCATTCCCATGAATCATGATTTTCTCTAACTCCAAAAATTATGAACTCTTTATCTATGTTTCTGTTATGCATGAGATAACCTCATAAAGATTTCATAAAACAAAATCCTTCATATGAGCCTTGAACAGACCTGAAGACAGTAGCTGCTGCAATAAGCTTCACCACGACAGCAGCTGTGCAACAGTTCTTCACTCCCATGAATCACGGTTTGAATATCATGCTAAATATTGTCACCTTCAACCTGTTGATTGATATATTCTGTAAAGAATGCAATGTTTTAGAGGCTCAAGGTGTCTTAAAAACAATGACTGAAATGGGTGTATCCAAACCCCAATTAATTAATGCAGAATCAGTTCAAGCTTGCTCACTTAGCGCCTCTTCAATGCAGTTTAAGCTAGAGGAATATTTTAAAATTTTAAAAGATTAAAATGATTACCGAAGTTGTGAAGATACTGGTGGAAGAAGAGCATTCCTCATTTTCTATGCAGTTTAAGCCATGCTGGATTGTGGTTAGAGTTGGTAGCAAAATGTGCTTTTGGTTGCGAGGTAAGTTTGGCATTCCTGAAGTGGTGTTGTTGGGTGCTTCAACAACACCACTTCTGGAATGGCTTTTGAGAGTTGCGAGAATTGTGAGATCCAGGTTGTGGAGAGGTAGAAAACCGATGATTATATGTGTTGGTCGGGCGCCAGCTTGAATTGTTGTTGTTAGTATTGGAAGATGAGCGCCAACCTGTGTTTTTGCTAGAGGAATAGGTGGAGTGTGGCAAGTGACGTGAGCCAGTATAAGCACGGTTTGCTAGATGCGCAGAGGCAGGAAAATAGGCTTGAGTAGTGTTGTTGATATTTTGGAGAGATGCTTCTAAGTTTAGAAGTTTTTCATGAAGCTTATCAAAAGAGATTGGAGTATCTCGAGCTTGGACTGACCCAGCCAACTCTTTGTATTCAACATCAAGTCCCTCAAGAATTCTTTCTGAGAGATCTTCAATATCAACTGGTGCGTCAAGAATGACAAGCTCATCAGCTCGGGCTTTTATGGTCTGAAGGAACTCAGAGACACCCATTGATCCTTTTGTGATTTGTTTGAATTGGTTTTTCACTTGCTTGATTCTGCCACGAGATGGTTTGGCATATGTATTAGCCAATATTGTCCATGCTTTCTTTGATGTTTGTGCTTGAGCAATGAAAGATATTATTATGGGTGAAAGGGAACCAAGGATGGCATTGAGAAGTAATTGATCCTGTCAGATCCATAGTGTGTGTGCTGGGTTAGGTGTAGTGGTTCCTTGAAGAGTTGTTGCTGGACAGGGATGTGATCCGTCAATGAATCCAATAAAATCATATCCTATGAATAGAGTCTGGAATTGAAGTTTTAAGGCTAGATAGTTGGTGGAGGTAAGTTTTACTGGTGTTTGGGCTGCTACATTGATGGTAATCAATGTGCTGTGAGATTCTTTTGTGTTAAGTATGGTGGTATTGTGAGATTCTTTTGTGTTAAGTATGGTGGTATTGATAGGCATTGGAAGCTAGAGGAAAAGGGAAAAAAAAAACACGGTAAGATGAGAGAAAGATAAGATTAGTGCTCTGATACCATAACGAGCAAGAATGAGAAGAAGCTTGTTTATTGAATAAATCAATCAGGTATATATACAACAACAAAAGAGAGCAGAGCTGTCAGGATTGGTTAACAGAATTGCCAAATCTTAAGCTAACAGAATGGTTAATAGAATTGCCTAATCTTGACCTAACAGAGCTAACAGATTGTACACTTGATTGTTATAACAGCTGTACACTGATTTGCACAGTGTGTGTTAGTGCATGTTTGTTAATATGGACTTCGGAGAAAAATGGAGAAGATTGATTCATGAATGTCTCTCTACAACGAAGTTATCAATTCTAGTAAATGGTTCTCCATCAGTAGAATTCCAAATTAGCAAAGGGATCCGCTAGGGTGATCAATTATCTCTCTTTTCAACATAGCTACGGAGGGATTGTCAGTCTTACTTGAAAGAGCATCGATCTGTAGTCTATTCAGGGGTATCCGATTAAAGAATATAGATTTCGTCAGTCATATGCGGTAGGTAGATGATACTTTAGTGTTCATGTCAACTAATCTTCAATCATTGCTTAGGTGAAGAGAATTCTTCGCTGGTTTGAGTTATGTTCATGATTAAAAATCAACTTCCATAAGAGCTCAGAGGTGGGAATTAATGTTGATGATACTTTCTGTGCAGGTTTAGCCAACGCAACTTTCATGAATCATTACCTTTTTCTTATCTTGGTATGCCCTTAGGAGCTAATCCCAGGCAAATATCTACTTGGAAGTTTGTCATTAACAAATTCATGATAGGTTTTCCTCATGGATGCTTACTATGGCAGGAAGAATATGCTATATTAAGAGTGTTCTAAACTCATTGCCCATATACTTTCTGTTAATATTCGTAACGCCTAAAGGGGTATGCAGGCTTCTGGCATCCATTCAAATGAGATTCCTCTGGGCAGGGGTTGCTAAACAAAGAAAGATTTGTAAGGTCTAATAGTGCACAGTTATCAGAGAAAAGACTTGTGGGAGGTTTAAGTATCGGGTCCTTACTCGAAATGCATAAAGCTATGTTATTCAAATGGCTTTGGTGACTAAGCACAGAATGTAAAGGTAAATGGAGAGATTTAATCTGCAAAAAGCACCTCCCAAGTTTCGAGAATGGTCTTCCTTATTTCAACAAGAAAATATCATGTATTTGAGAGGGAATAATGAAAACAATAAATCCATCAAGAATTTATGCATAAGCTTTAAGAAATAGCACTAGATTTATAGTCGGGAATGACGAGTCTGTTAACTTTTGGAATGATATGTGGTTGGGAGATTCATCGTTGAAAAATAGATATATGAGACGGTATAGAATGTCTATTGGTAAGCAGTGACAATTTTGAACATGGGTTTCATGGTATAATGGATTCTGGACTTGGCAGTTGGGTTGGACAATAGAATTAAAGGCTCTTGATCTTGATCAAGTTTTTTTCCCTACAGGGCCTCATAAACGAGACTCAGTTGTTTCAATGGAAACTAGATATGCTAAAATCTAGAACATTAAAAGAGATGGGAAATTTCTAGTTAAATCTTGCAGTACACGAATTGATGGATTGGATTATAATGGAACTTGCTCTTTTACATCAAATATCTGGGATTCTGTAGCTCCTCCAAAGATTCAAACATTTTTATGGTCAGCAGTGCAAAACAAATTGTATACAATATCCTTTTTTATTATTATTAGACGGGTACTTCGAGTTGATCAATCATGTTGTTTTTTTTGTGCGGATGATCTAGAGATTTCAGACCATTTGTTACTTCAACGCCAGTTTTCTGAGAAACTTTTTTGAAAATTCATCTCGTAGTGGGGGTATCTCTTGATGCATCCCAAAGACTTTTGATGAGCTACTATTCGAATGGCATGCGATGGCTAAGGACAAATTTCAAAGGAAAGTGTGGAATCTTCTCTCTTTAGTGTTGCTTGGAGTATTTGGCTAACCAAGAATAATCTATTTTTCAAGGTGATAAGGGGTGATATATATATATATATATATATATATATATATATATATATATATATATATATATATATATATATATATACTCCTCTTACATTATGTTTTTTTAAAGTGTTTTGAGCTTATATGATCTTATTAGAGGTTATTTTATGAGTTTAGCATATCTAAAAGATTTTGTAAATTAATGGATAAAAGATAAGAAAGTTTATATTTTATGTTTCAGACCTTACTTCTTGTAACAAATTTTTCATCAAGTTAGAGCTAGTTTCAGAATGTGAATATGGGTTGAATTTAAGTTGAATTACACATATCAAGATTTCTAAGAAGGTATAATAGACAGAAATTCAAATTTATTTGAACCTCTAAATAGACCTGCAAAAATTAGATTGGAATCCTACTTGCAATAGGATTCTCTGTTTTCACACTTAATATTTAAATGTGCATATGTTGAGTTTCAGATATCAAAATCAAGTAATTCAAAAGATTTAAATTCATCTATATATTTAGGACTACTGTCTTAATGAAAGGATCCAGGTCAGATAGAATTGTTTTCAAGACAAAGATCCTGACACAAGATGAAGGATGAGTTTTATCTCCTGATCTCACGGGAAACTAATAGTTTGAAAGTCTTATCTTAAGAAGAAATTTGATAGGATTAGAAGAATTTTCTCTAACCTTCTAATCTTTAGTCTTAATAGCTTATCATGAAGGTTTCTATTAGGATACAAAGAGGAGAAGAGAAAAACAACCAAGACATTCTTTATCCATCGGAATTTTGAAAATATCATCTTTGCTGCTAGAATTTTCAGTGACCATGAGCAACTAATTCTCAATTTTGGTTCAAAGAGAATAGACTTCATCTCCATTAGCCGTTATGAGAAGTAACATTGTTATTATAATTCATTCATATTCAAGTATTTATTTATAATTATTTCAGACTTATACTATTGATTTCTTTAAATGCAAATTGCATTGTTTTGAGATAGTATTTATGTTTTTTTATTTCTTTCAATTTGTAATTATTGTTAGGAACAAGAATAAAAAAAAATTAACTTGATTGCTAAACTTTCGCTTTAATTTGTTAGGAAGGTTCCAATGATCGACCACAAGGAAATTAAACCAAACTGGAAAGTATATTTTACTCTAACATTGCACTGATTGGTGGCCGAGTTTAAAAATTTTGACTTAAATTTTAGCTACTCAAGTAATGACCTCACAAGAAGTTCAAACGATATCCAAAGGTGGACGAACACCAATAGTCAATGGATTAGAGTCATACAGATTGACGATGTTTGGATTTTTTGTGGCTGACCATTTAATAACTACTTAAATTTTTTATGTGTTATTTTCAACTTTTAATTTGTTTTTACCAATCTCTAGGTTTTGTAACAAATAACTTCTTGCCCTTCAGCTTTGGCCATCCTCTAAATAATTATTTTAATATATTCCTTGGTTATCATAAAATAAGATAAATATTAAAGATGTAGTTAAAAAAAATTATGCTGTCTTTTAACCGAGTATTTTTTTAAAAATAATATATTACTGAAATTTGTCCAAAGATATCGATCTTTTCCTTTGAAGAATTAGAAGATAACATATGGCAATATCCAAGGGTACCATACAAAAATAAAACTAAGATCCAATTACATAATTTATTGAATTTTGAAGAAATTTTATTATTTTTGTAAACAAAAACAGAAGCAAAAGCTAACGATTCAATTTAATTTAATTTTTTATGGAAGAGAAAAATTTTATTAATTAATTGATTTAGCCAATAAAAACATGGCTAAACAGGAGAAGAAAACTATCAAAAGAATAGCTAAAAAATTTACAAATTAAAAATGAATCAAACAAACATAATAGATTTCTTTATTGTTTTTATTTTGGTCTTCAGTCTTCTAATTTTTCTTTTTTCAGCTAATTTGATGCTCAATTTTAATTTTTTTTTCAATTAGACCCTTAATTAATTTTCTAAATTGACTATTTGTTTCAAACTCATCCTTGAACTTTCAATTCTTTTCAATCTTAGCCAAATTAAACCAATTTAAATCATTTCTTCAATTTCTTCTTCAAATCAACCATCAATTATAACCTAAAATTTCTCAAACTCAATTTTTACCCTGATACTCAATTATTGGTATGATTTCAACCATTAATTTTTTTTTAATTTTTTGCTTTTTAGATTTTTTTGTATTTTTTATTATTATCTGTTTTGTATTTCTTATGATTATTTCAAGCTAAAAATTAAAAAAAAATTGACTTCATTTGCTGAAAAGACACGTTTTTTTTTATTTTATGTATTTATTTGAAATAAAAATGAAGGGTAAAAAATTAAGTTCTGACACTTGAAGTGCTCCAATGATGGGCTTTTCCCTTCTTTTTTTTTTTTATTATCTCTAAGTTCTGTATTTTATTCTTACTATTTATAACCTTATAAGTATTTGGTTTTTGGTTTTTGGTTTTTATCGGTACTTATTTTAATATTTATCTTGTTTTATGAGTTTTTATTTTGCTTTATTCTGTCTTTCATGCTCTAATGAGTTTTTAATCTAGCTTTATGTTTCACTGAAAGTAAATTCAAACCCTACGTTTTTATTTTTTTGATAGTTGCATGCGGCTGGTAGCTAATGATTCAGAGTCTATATTTTGAGTTTTTTTTTTTTCTGGGTCTTCACAGTTTCTTACAACTTTTGAGCATGGTTTTGACAAGTGAATTTATAAAGGCCTAGAATCAAGTTTGATTTTAATTCCTTTAATTTTGATTATGGATTTTTTTTATAGATATGGGCTCCCTAATTCACAATTTTAATTCCTTTAACTTTGATCTCAATTTCTCAATCACCATCTCTAAGATTGGTTAGAAAAAGTCCAAGAACTAATTCACAATATCAACATGTAGAAGAGTGAACGCACCAAAAAGACGAAATAATTAATGAAATCTCATAGAAGAGTGAACACACCAAAAAGTCATTCATAAATATACATCCTTTTCATAATCGCTTAAAAGACAAGGGTATTAATAGCATGATGACTTTACTAGCGATTGGAGAGTTAAGTTCATGTTTTTGTTGTTTATGAGAATTTAAACATTATGACTTTACTAGCGATTGGAGAATTTAAATTTTGAGATGCAGATATTGTTGATGTAGTTTATAAATAAATAAATAAATAATGTTTATCTCACATAAAAAAACACCGTTTTTAAGTATTTATAAATATAGATTTTTATTATGTAGTAAATTAAATAAAAATTAGGACGGAAAAACGCTTCTAATAAATTTTCTTATACTATTATGTGAATATTTATAAAATCAAAAAATATTATTTGGTATTTATAATATTTTCAAGTCTAATAAAATTTATACAAAAAAAAAAACTAAATATAATAATGTATTTTCTTTTTTGTGTTTGATTTTTTTAATTTTTTTTAAAGGATTTAGAAATATTCTAAAACTGCTACGGGATCCGTGGTCCTGGTGACTGTGACAATGACTAATTAAAGTCAAGACAGAAAAAAAAAAAAAAGGCCAGTTGTATACATGTTGCGTCCAAGAGTCGGGCTACATCCCGACCTCATTAATTAGGTGACTTCTTAGAAAGTGGATTAAATTCATGGGATGGTACGTGGAAATGGAACTACAGAGGTGATGGACATTAAAGTTGAAAATGATGAGCGTTCTCGGCAGCCTAATTTGAATTTTTGCTAGTCTATATTTTTGAAATCTCACTACATAGACTATCATTTCAAAGTAAATATATTATTCGAACCGATTGCCAGGACAGGAAATCTCAAACCATTGGTACCTATGGAATACAAACCCTATTTTAGTTTCGACTACTGTTTAAATAGCCATATTTTTAATAAAATCAAAGATTATTAAAAAAAAAAAAACCTTATTCTAGTGCTAACCCTAATTCGGTATTGAAGACCTAATTGTAAGACAGATAACAAAAAAACATTTTATGTCTGGCAATGAGATTTTACAATCAATAGGGAGCTATATAGGAGATATTACAATATGCTCTATTGCGAGCTCAGAATCATGCTATAGCCTTGAGCACTACACAAGCGCTCGAAATTAGACAGTGTACAAGGGATAACAAAGTTTCGCCTTATTGAAACACGCACACCTACAAACTAAGAAGAAAAAACAAAGGCCAAGGAAAACTTGAACGTGAATCGTGCGGCAGTAGTACTGGCATACAATGGTGACGGTGCTGGTGTGGCTGTCATGGCCAAAAAAACATACTCAATGGAAGAGTTCTTTTTGAGCAAGGAGAGCCAAGTATACTGCGATGAAGGTGGAGAGGCAACTTTGATGTTATTAACTACGTTGTGGTGGTGGAGGGTAACGAGGGCTACTATAGGTGTGTGGTGGTGGTAATATTTTTTGTGGTGGAGGAAGACTAGGATGACGGCCATCATTGACTTTTGGTGGTGGTGGTGGTCTTGGAGGAGGAGGAGGAGGAGGAGATTTTGGAATAGGCCTAAATGGTGGTAATATTGGTTGAATAATAGGATTGTGTTTTGGTGGTGGTGGTCGTAATAATGGTCGACGTCGTAAGGAGGCATTAACCATGCAACTGGTTTGTGATAGTATCATCCCATGAAAAATGATGAATGCCAACAAGTAGGAATAGATTTCCATTGCTATTGTGGCTGCCTGCCTGTGTCGAAACTCAAGATGATTGTGCTTTTTATAGGAAGATGATCAGAGAGCGTGCGAATGATTTTTCAAATAAAATGCGAACTCAGAATCTTTGATTAGTTAGCTGTAACCCGTGAAAAAGGCATGCAGTTGTTGTTGGTAATTAATTTTTGGGCAAAGCTCAAGTCAAGTCAACGGCTGCGGCTGTGTTTTGTTTTGCAGCTGTTTTTGTGATTGCGATGCAACAAATAAAACAGTAATAGATTAAATTGTATTTTATTATTATGGTATTTATTAAAAAATTAAGTTTAAAATGTAGTTTTTATATATTTGTTTTAACTAAACTCTATTTATTTTTGTATTTTAAAAGTGTTTTTGAAAAAATTTAAATTTTTTTATTTTTTTTTACTTCAAATTATTTTTTTATGTTTTCAATCATTTTGATGCATTGATATCAAAAATAATTTTTTAAAAATATAAGAAATATTTTGATACATTTATAAGTAAAAAATACTTTGAAAAGTAACCGCAACTACATTTCCAAACACAACTAACCAAATATTTTATATATATTTTTTGTTATATATAAACCCAACCATAATTTTTATCAAATACATATCTAAATTCAACTAATCATACCTAACTACACTTTTTTAAAACTATAAATATAAAAATTACCTCAAAAACAAACATTCTCGTCGTGTACTCTGAAGCCTCAAGTTCTCACACGTTAGAACATTCAAAAGTTGAGACTTCGAAGACTTACTATTCCTATCTATTTCGTTGAGATTTTTTTGGCAAATGAACCCAAAAACAAAAATCGTTTTTCCCTTCCAATGAATTCTAATTTCCCTCTTCTTTTTCGTGATAAATGACAAGGTAATCATAAGAGTAAATCGATGCAACTATAGGATGTATATGGGAAATTAATTACTTTACCAAATGGATATTTCAAATAAGGTAATATAATAGATCAGAAATAGTTAGCACTAACCTATGTCCACTACAGTTCGGGTAAATGTTTTTTGACAAATAAAACAAATGCTAACCAAAATCTGAGCCAGTAAATTGAGATTATGATGATGCGCATTAAGATACTAATAATTGCATCAATAATAGGGTTCTCTAATTTTTTTAATTTAATTATATAATATTAAAATTATTTCTCAAGAGAAAAGTAATTATTTCAACTCTATTATAACGAACTTCCTAGAATAATTCCATATTTTCTTATTAACATCTTTTTTTTAAAAAAAACTTTATGGCTAGTACAAGATCAGTAAAAGCATGTCTTAACTTTTAAAAAACCTTTAACATGACAACTTTTTAAAAAATTATTGAGACGCCGTCAAATTAGATTGACCTTAGTCATCTCGCAACTTGGATAATGGATTCCACTAGATTTAATAACTTTGTTATTTTTATAAACTATTCTATTTTATTATATGATAAAAATAAATGCTCACAAAATCAAGCACCAAATATGAAATAGATCTTTATTTTAAACTATGATAATCTTAAAAAAAACAAACAAAAATAAAGCATGATATATGTTTCCCAACTAATCCAATATTGAATAAAGGTAATATAAAAAAATCAATTAAAAAAATTAAAAGACTAACAACTAAAATAAAAACATATCAGGTTTGAAGAGTAAACCCGCCAAATCTAGGTCAATACTTCAAACCCGTAAACCGGGTTATGGATTTCATTGTGATTTTTTAAGATTTTTTAATTAAAAATATATTAAAATAACTATTTTAAGATTTTTTTTATTTTTTACTTTAACAAATTAAAATTATTAAAAAAATTTAAAAACACTCAAACAAATAAAAAAAAATAATTTAAAAAACATTTAAAAAAAAGGAGCTAACGCGTTACCGAATGGAATGGTTACAGCAAAACTTAAGACTATTTATTGCATGATGAAAGGAATATGAAACGACTAGTGAGACGAAAGAGCTAACTTTATATTCATTAAAATCTCATCAAACTTCATTGTATTGATTAAAAAAACACAGTAAGATTAAAAATCCGTCAATCTAGCAAAATATGAAGATAATCAAGATAATACGTATGAATATAAAAGAGATGGTGGTGAAAGAAGAGATTGATGATGATGAAATAAAAATAATAATTAAAATAGTTGAATGATATTATAAATATATTATTATTTGTAAAATGTTTTATAGAATTTTATGAGCTGAAAATATTTTTTAATAAATAAATTAAGTTTTATAATTGACTGTAAAATAGTTTTTTGAAAACAAACGCATAAAAATCTAGAAAATATTTTTCTATAAAATATTTTAAGCAAAACAAACAGATTTTTAATTTTTTTTTTATTAAAATCCAAATAAATACTAAATTGGACATGTATTAACATGGGAAAATGAAGTAAATAGATTACATAATAAAGTGTTAAATCACATCCTATAAATATAACATAAATCCTATAAATATATTTTTAAAAACAAAATCTTGAAAGATGTTCGGTAAACAAACCAAAAATTATAACATATAACTAATTTTTATACGATAAATTAACAAGAAATCATAATAATAAATAATTATTGAAAATCCATAAATAAATTTAAAGCTTCAGCATTATTAATAAGCATAACCAAGAAATCAGTTAAATTTGTATGGGCAAGTCCAGTCGTTCCATTCATCAATTTGTTCACTATTTGCTTACAAAAAAAAAAAACGAATCTTTTACTTATTTTTGTGTTCATAAGACTTTTTAAAGAAAAAGAAAAGTTAAATGTGAGCTTGCGAAGCCACCAACGACTTAAGACTTTTGAGGATAGAGTGGCGTGAAGTGATTGGCTAAAGACAGAAAAGCATGGAGGGATGGAGAGAAATTATTTAAGAAGCAAAGCAGTATAATTTAATTAATTGGCTTCAAGACTTAAGAGCTTGAATATATCATATTCTTACGGTATTGTTTTGGAGCTTTTAATTAATTATTGCCATATCTCAATTAATTTCTATAGTATTAGGAGATTCTCAGTTGAGTTTTTAAAGTGTCACTTGCCTTCAAAATTCATGATATGAAATGTAGTTTTTAAAAAATCAGCTGCAAAGTAAAAAGGGATCAAATTATCTGTTGGTTATTGTAATTTTTTAAAAAATAAATTGCTTGTTATTATATTATTAAATAAAAAATAGATTAGAAAAACAACTTTTTTTAAACCAAGTTATAATCTAAGTTACAAGTTTTTCAAGTTAAACTTTAAAGCTCATGTGAATCCAATATATAGATATTTTAATTAAAAAAAACATCTTGAATTTACTTTTAAAATCAAATTATATTTTTATTGATCATTCAAACTATTTTAAAAACCATTTAATAAATTAAGCATATAAAGTCAGCTCTCATATATATTAATTTTAAATTTATGATAAGTAAAGAATCACGTTAAAAGGTTTCAAGTTTGATCCATTGGGTTCTATTTTTTTTATTGATTTTCTAGCAATGCAAATAGTTTTTTTGTCCTTTAATTTTTTTTTCAATTTCATCATTCAATATATTTTTAAATTTAATTGATTTTGAATTAGTTTTTATAATTTATTTCTATTTATATTTTGTAAAATTATTGTAATCTTAAAAATATATATCTTAGTATTAATTAATACCATAGTTTTTAAACTCGATCCGGCCCGGCGGGTCAACCCGAGACCCGGCAAACTCGAGGCTGGAACCGAGCCGGGTTTAAGAAAAAATAAGGAAAGTCAAACCCGAGGTGACCCAGCGACCCTATTGCGACCCGTTGACTTTTAATTTTTTTTACTAAAACAACGTTATTTTGATTTTTAAAAAAATCAGAATTGACCTGGATGACCCGGTCAAAACCCGGGCCTTGAACCGGGCCAAATTTAAAAACTTTGGTTAATATTTGATTTTGTGAAAGCTTATTATTGTTGTATAATTAAATAAAAAATATTTTCATAACAAAGAAACATAATGGTTTCATTAAAGAAACAAAGAAACATAGTGGATAACTAATTTTTATGAGATGCACGGAAAGAAGATACAAAAATGGTAAATGATTATGCAAATCAATAACTAAATTTAAAGCTTCATCCCTAAAATAAAAATAACCAAAGAAATCTTTTTAGATTTTTATGGTCAAATCCCATAACTTTCGCTCATCACTTTGTAAGAAATATTTACTAAATATTTGGAATAGATTCATAGTTTATAGTCTAAGATGAAAAATATCATAGAGATAGTTAACACGTAGGAACTATATTCAATAATTTAATGTGTTGAAATGATAATTACAATATAAGGAAAAATAATGTCATTAAAATTTCTAAAAATTATGGACATTAAGAAAAAGTTTCATTAAATTAACTAAGAAATTTGGCATATAAATGATTTCTATAAGATGCATTGGGGGGAAAAAGAGAAAAGGTGTAAATAATTATTAAAAATTTGAAAAGGTATCTGCTTTATGTAAAATATTTTACATGACAATACTTTTCGGACACCTCACAAACTAAATTAGCATACAGCCACAAGACATGGCAAAGTGGCCTCCAAACTCAATACTTACAAGCTGCATTGAGGCTCACTTCAATCCCACAATTTGTATAGAACTCTTTCGGAGCAGAATCATGATTGTTTCAGCCCTCTTACAGCTGCTGCAAAAATCTAGAAAGCCAAGGGATCACACTGGTCATGAACCGGCAGTTTGTATAGTAATTATAGGCATCAACTAAATCACAAAAAAGATAAGAATCATGTCATACGGATATGAAATGAGAGATGAGGTCCATGAGGATGTGCATCCAGTGCCTTATGCTTGTAGCATTAGCTCACAACCAAACATAGGATCTTGGTCAAAATTAATTTGTATTTTGATCAAAGACATCTGAAAATGGAATCCGACTTGAAAACGCCAAGATTTTCTTAGTATATTATATTGCAACAAGAGCACGAGCTATTCACATGCATATTCCTCTCATACATGGTTAAATCTGGAAACGTGCTTTTCTAAAGGAGCCAAAAATAGAAAGGAAAAAAAAAAACTAAAAACAACAAAAACAAATCACTGGTTATATGTCAAGAAAAAACCTTAGCAGAAGCTCCAGGAATCTGTTTCAGATCTTCACGAGTTTGACCGCGGCTACTGCTTTCCTCACACTGAATGGGATTGAGTTGCTCTGTTTTACTTGGAACTGAGACCTCCTCACCAGAACCTCCAACTGAGCAGCTCTCTAGCTTTTTATCTTCTTCCAATGATTTGCTGTCTGGTCCACCACAGCTTGTGGAGTTGGAATAGCTATTTGTTGTGGTATTAGATAGAAGGTTTTGATCTTTCTTGTTGAACTGTGTAGCTGCTGCTCGTGCACCAGCAATGGCTGCAATGAGACCTTCAGATTTCTCCACAACAGATGCCTTATTGTCAGAGAATCCCACAGAAATAGAACCTGGTTTCAAGGAAAAGGGATCTTGAGGATTTGGGAGAGGGAATTTTACTGGCATTGGACCTTTAACAGGGACAAGACCTCTAATTGCAGCCTCATGGATCTGTGAGACAGGAATATGTTAATCCAAGCACATAAAAAGCACAGGTCGAGACATTTAACTTCGATGTGCTGCATATACCTTCCTTTCCAAGTTATAAACACCTTGATACCCTCGCATCTCAAAAGGAACTAGTAATTTCTGCATTTGTTGAGGTAAAATGATCAGCAAGCTAAGCACATTTTCAAATAATATATATTCACAGATTGCATACCTGTGGCTGCTCACAAAGCCAGCAAAAATCTGTTTGTCCTTCTAGCCTCACCTGTAGCGAAGAAACTCATCTAGATTAGTCACCAGATACACAAAAATATCAGATGACATATGTTAACGGACAGAAGGTAAGAAACAGTTGCCCACCCCTTCAGGTACTGCCTCCCAGCTTGCTAGCTCTTCACATTTCACACAGCCAACCACTTCAACACACCCTGTATAATATATAAAGATATCGTATTTTGTATTCACGAGACAAAACAGGAAGCAGTGTTCTAACAATGCTCACTGGTTTTCACAACGCATAATCTAAAACTACAGAAAACAAGTTGAGGCTTCCTACTTAAGCTCAGGATAAACATCACGGTCATGTTTGTTTGTGGAGAATTTTACAGCTTTGGGAAAACAAATTCTACAGAGCACTGGAAAACAGCTAAAAGTTGTTTACCACATTCTCCACTATAGAAAACTAGGGCACTGCTTGTTCCCCTCTCATTCTATCTCTTTGTCATTCATTACTTTCAGGATAACCCAAATGAAGCCCTTATTTTCTATTTTAGAAAAATATTAGCAACCCTTTGAGCAGGAGGTTGCTATTGTTGATCATTCACAAGAAGTCGAGGAGCATTTCCAATAGTTATGGGCAGGCGCATAAGAGGTCATGCACAAACATTCATATTAAACCCAGATCATGTTCTACTCTGGCCTGCCCATCCAGCAATTAAGTGGAAATTTAATTTGGTTTAATGCATTGTCAACACCCAAGGCTAGCCAGGATCTTTAGCCATGTGTGAGAACACCCATGCTAGAAACCAATAACCATGTTTGTGAAATGGTCACACAGATTCCTCACTCCATTCATGAGATGGGATTTATGCCTACAGCATGATCTTAAGCCACAGTTGACTTACTGCTTCCTTTCATGGTAAAAAAAAATATAGAGAGAGATCCCACAATTCTGAAAACTAAAAATGACACAAAGTGGTACCAGCAAATCCAAAACAAATCATTTCATGAATCTACAGAATTCGTTGAGAGGAAAAGAAAGTGTTGAATTTGTTGTTAATACTTGAGAAAAACATAGAAACGCATGATATCAAAAGTACTCAAGCAGATACCTAAAAGTCTTGAAACAGGATAATGTTCTGGAAACTTTAAGTCGGTAATGCATTCACTGCATACATTTATCTATAGAACTTTACTTGCAGCATGAATCCAAAGGCGGCCTTCACGATACAAGATTCTTTACACTTAATAACAACTTCAACAAGAGAGGGAAAAAAGAGTAATGCTGAAACTATTATTTCATATTTATGAAATAAATGGAGTGTTCCCTGGACTTCCCACCAAAACATGCATCATATAATTGTGGTCAACTTTAAATTTGCTTATGCTTATTAATATAGACATTTGAATTCCAAGAAATCATTCCTTCCCAACATTGGTTAAATGATCATATCTTAATATCATAGACCCAGATTATCAAGTGGTGCATTGATTGTCCTATAAACAGTACCAACCAATTCATTTCCATGACAAAATAAAAATCCAAAAGGAAAAGTTGAAGTGTGCCTTGACAGAACAACTGGAGAGGAGAGTTTTCATTGAAGGTAGCTACAGCAATGAGAAGGCCTCTTGTCATAGGAGATTGATTTCACTTCTCTTATCCACGACTCTTCCTTAGCCCACAAAGAAAAACTTAACCAAACTTCTGAGTTATCTAATAAGACAAACACATGTGTAGGTTATGTTATTCAAGCAAATCAAACCTTACATTTTCGTCAACGATGCTTCAAAACATTTAAATCATGCGAAGAACCACGTCTTAATATTTCATTTCATGATAAACTAGGATAAACTTTTCTTGTGTTGTCTTCGTATCGGCGACTTGTGCATCTTGTGTTTTCTTTTTCTAAATTGAGCATACTTCAAAAAATTAAACCACAGAGGTAACCAACATCCCATGGAGGTATTTAATTTCCCTTAACCTTTCTTTTCCACTTTGCCATTTGAATTGAAATCCAATTATCCAATTTAGCGAACAAGACAAAACAACAGCCTAAATAAAAGCAAAACAGTGGTTTCAAACTTATGTTATCTCATCAATACTTAGAGCGTGTTTGGCAGTGTGGTTGCGGGTACTTTTCAAATAACTTTTCGTGCCAAAATATATGCCAATGATTTTTTTTATTTTTTAAAAATTATTTTTGATATCAGCACATCAAAACGATCTAAAACGTACAAACCATATTAAATTTTAACAAAAAAAATTTTTTAATTTTTTTGGGAACGCAGCCGCAGCCGCGTTCCCAAACGTTCCCTTAGTATCATTCAAAACCTTAAAAATCAAAAAAGCAAAAAAAGTTTCAGCTAATTAAGCACAGCCTTCTGATAAACCAAAAAAACAAATCATTCCTTTTTCCCTGCTTTCCTCATCAACCAAACAACACCAATCTCCAAAGAAACAAGCTCTTAATATTTACAAAGCACAAAACTTGAACATGGTACCAATATCTACACTACAAAAGCTCATAACTTTCCTATCATTACCTACACACTACCAATAAAAAACTGAGGGTGGGTTAACCGACAATCAAGGAACCGAAATGGTTTCCATCCTTTAATCTGCTCTTGATATCCCAGAAGCAGTTGGCTATGGTCTGAAAGACCTCTAGGAAGACGCCTCAACATCAGATCGTTGAACTGAAGATGACAGTCAGTAGACGAGAATGCCCGATCAATACGGCTCGTTGATCCTCCTCTAACGGATATTCAATGAGATTGCATATGGCTAGGAAATTCTTTAAATCCCTGCATCCCGCATGATTGACATAACCACTGCTTCTTTCCTCTGGTAAAAGGGTTTCATTGAAATCTCCCATAAGAAACCAAGGAACATCAAAAGCAAACTTCAGAGCAATAAGATCCTTCCACAATTTCTTTCTATGATGCACTGTGTTTGGAGCATAGAGACCAAAAACAGCACATTCAAAACCAGAAATCATGTTTCAGCTGTTAAATAATATTTATGTAGTCTTATTTATTAAGGGTAGAATAATACTTTCAGTTTAACCTATATATACTTTATTTGTATTTAGGTTAAGACTAAGCATTCATAATATACAGATTATTCAGAATTTTAGCTTCCTTTTCGTATTTGATCTTAATTATTTTAACATGGTATCTGTCGCACGTGTGCAGCGTCGCGGCAAAAACATCCACCCTCAAAATTTTATTTATCTAAAAATGTGGCAAATGTGGGGAGACAAGGAATTCTTGTCTTTTATTAGTAGAAAAATGGAATAGGAGTCGCCACCTAGTATTTTGGTCACTAGGAACCCTTATTGGTCTCAGAGATCGGGTACGGGGACTGGTTACGTAAAGGGAAGGTATTAGCATCCCAAATACACCCTACCTAAGGTAAGCTGCATTGCTTTATTGTCTGATAAAATCTAAGATCTTGTCGTGTTTTCTAGTTTTTGGTCCGTCTATGGTTTAAGAAAAGTTCTCCTCGATAAGGAAATCATTATCTTATCGGGTAATTCTGACATTGACAAAAGAATTTAATATTCAGAATACATCTTACGTATAAGGTCGTAACCCCAGATATTAAAAAAAAACAAAATAATTTTTTTGAAAATTTTGAAATATTGGCCAGTTCTCGTGACTTTAATAAACTGGTTATTAAAGCCAAAATGCATGTTAATACATATTTTTTGAAGTTTTCTTTGTTGTATGAAAATACAATATGATTTTTTTATTTTTTTTATTTTTATTTTTGAGAGACTTGACCGTATGCAGGAAAACAAAACATTTTTATTTTTATTTTTTGATGTCTTGACAAAAAAACCGGGTATTTTAATACCGGATTTGTATCTTTACAGTATAAAAATACAAACCGATATTGATCAAAATGCAATAACAAATTTGCGGAAAATCACAGAATTTTTGCAATAATGTTTTTGAATTTTTTTTGGGGTGGGCCCAGCCCGGCCCATGTGGCTGGGCTGGACCCAGCAGGCCCCAGCCGGGTCGCTGGCCCAAGCCAGGGACCCGACTGACTTTTAAACGCAAGCGTGCGTGAACAATTCACGCACGCCTGTTGCAGCCAGGATGTAATTAAATTGCACCTGCATAGTGTTTGTGCAATTATTAACGGAAGGAGAAGGAATGTAAAGCTTACCTGGTTCCCAGCCGCTGCTGGGTGAAATTCCTCCTGAGCTTGTAACTGGGATTCTGGGAAAAAGCTTTGATGCCACTCCCTGCGTCTGGCTTCCTTTCCGTTCTGTCTTCCCTTTGTGTCCGTCTCTTCTCCTCTCTCTGCGTCTGGTTCTCTCCCTCTCTCTGTTTCTTTTCTTAGTTCTTCTCCTGTTCTACTCTGTCTCCTGCTCGTCGTCTCCTCCCCTGTTCTCCCTTTTTTTTTCTTCTGTCGTTCTCCCCTCTTCTCTCTGTTTTTTTTTTGCTTTCTGTGTATCTTTAAATCCTTTTCCTCCCTCTGTTTTCCTTTTATTTCCTCTGTCTTTCTCCTCCCCCTCCTGTTTTCTATTCTTCTCCTCTCTCGTTCCTCCTTTCTCTCTCCTTTTTTCAGTCTTCTTATCCTGCTTTTATAGGCCAGAGACAGCCTTGTGCTGGTAACGGCCGGCTTGTAATCTGCATGTAGAGGGATCACAGCCTTAAAGCATGCTCCATAACGGACGCCATGCTGCAGAAAACGCCTCAGCCTTTACTGCTGAAAACGGCTGCATGGAAGAGACAATGAATAGTGTCCAAGAAACGGCGCCGTTTCAAAATTCAAATATATACTTCTGATTTGGTCATTGAATTTTTTGCAATTTTGAAATCAAGCCCCCCGGAAAAATTGTAATTGGATCCCTTGATTTTAGCGCCTTTTCCGGTTTGGTCCTTGGTTTCGGATTGTTTCAATTAAGTCCCTAATTGGCTATTAAACTTTAATAATTATGCAATTAAGCCCCTGATTTGACCAAATCAATTCTTCAAAATTATAATTAGACCCTAGAAGTTTAATTTCTTTCAATAAAAGCCTAAATTGACTTAAGAAATCAATTTTCTTGTAATCAAACCTTCCATAAATTCAATTAAACTTTGAATAAAATTTAATTGAGTCCATAAACATCTGATTTTGGACTTTTCTTCCTCAAATTGAATTTTTCTCATCAACATGGCTCTCACTGTTAAATTTTAACCTTTTGCATTTTTGAATCTCCTCAACCAATTTTGGTATTTTTTCGGCATTCCAGCATCCTTTTCTCACTCCTATTTTTTTTGTATTTTCTCAATTTTTTTTGTGGGAACCCAAAAATAGGTAACAACAGTATCAGAGCTGGTTTTATGGAACGAGACTTAATCCCGAACACAACTTCGCGGATCCAACTTTTGGAGTGAGATTTTGTCTTCTGCTTCTGTAAAATTTGGTATTTCGTCAATTTCTGCAATTATTTTGGTATTTCATCTTCCCTTGACTTTTGCAATTTGGTATTTCCGTTCGGTTTACGCAAATTTGTTTTGTGTTTTGGAGTAATCGTATAATTTTGAGAAAATATTTGTTTAGTTTCTGCAATCTCTATTCAATTTCTGCAATTTGGTATTTTGTTTTCCACTGCTTTTGCATTCTGGTTCTTTGTGATTGTTGATTATGGCTCCCGAAAGAGATGATTCGCTTCAATCGTGAGTGTGAGGTTGGATGGGAAGAACTATTCGTATTGGAGCTATGTAATGAGAAATTTTCTTAAGGGTAAGAAGATGTGGGGGTATGTTAGTGGAGCTTATATGATACCTAAGAATATTGAGGAGGGGGATCTTTTTTTGATAGATACATGGGAAGCAAATAATGCAAAGATCATTACTTGGATCAACAATTAAGTTGAGCATTCGATAGGTACGCAGTTGGCGAAGTATGAGACAAAGAAAAGAGGTTTGGGATCATCTGCAAAGGTTATTCACGCAATCAAATTTTGCAAAATAGTATCGCTTAGAGAATGACATACGAGCTCTTCACCAGAAGAATATGAGTATTCAGGAGTTCTATTCGCCATGATAGATCTTTGGGATCAATTGGCTCTTACAAAATCTGCAGAATTAAAAGCATGTGGTGCTTATATTGAACGTAGAGAGCAGCAACGATTGGTACAATTTTTAATAGCACTTCATAGTGATTTTGAAGGACTCAGAGATTAAATTCCACATCGTTCTCCACTTGTCTTCTATTGACTCCGTTGTTAGTGAGTTATTGGTGAAGAAATACGTCTTCAGTCTTATTCTGAAAAGGGAATTCTTTCTGCTTCAAATCCTTCTATACTAGCAGTACCTTTTAAGCCATTTTCTAATCATTAGAACAAGCCTTACACAAGGGCTGGCTTCAACGAGTGCGGTTTACGTAGCGAAAGGTCATTGGAAGGCTCAATGTCTTAAGTTGAGACAATGAGAATCAAGCTTGGAAGTCGCGATCGGTCACAATCTAATGCTCATCGACCACCTTAGGGTTATAAACCACCACACCACAATACCGCGGCGGTAGCTTCCCGGGCTCTATTACCGATCCTAGTACTTTGGTCGAGCAATTTTAGAAGTTTCTCTCCTTGCGGCCACAAGCAATGTCCGCTTCTTCCATAGGTCGGTTGCCTCATAGTTCCTCGGGTATGTCACACTACGAATGGGTCTTGGATTCGGTGCTTTCCATCATATGTCTCCAAATTCCTAATCTTTTACCTCTGTGTCCCCTTTGTCCTCCATTCCTGTTGTTGCACCCTCCCGAGAGCTCGACGTCGCGGCGACACTTTCTCCGTAGCGGGGATTCGAAGTTGGGGTCTTTCTGTTGTGAAAAAGGGAGTCGCCACCTAGTATTATGGTCACTAGGAAACCTAACTGGTCTTTCGGAGATTCTAGGCAAGGGACTGGTTGCGTAAAGGGAAGGTTTTAGCACCCCTAGTACGCCCTACCTAAGGTAAGCCGCTTGGTGTTTGATTTGCCTTATAAATGTTATGGTGTTGATGTTCTCTAATCCCATCGGTTTCCTAGGATAAGTCTCCGCTTCCGATGAACGAAAACTAGGGTGCTTTAAAAACCTATTTTTTCGTCTCGTAAACCGTGGAGTAAAAAATTGAAATGTCCTCGATTATAATCAAGGCTTCTTTCAAGGATTTGTGCGGATTTATTATTCCCAGAAAATTATTTTGGATATTTACCACTCCGGGTTTCTTTATCCAAATATTAACAAGTGAATAATAACAAATTATTCCCAATAATATTTTGGATATTCATCCTTTAAGGATTTCTTTATCCAAACATTAGCGGTGAATAATAGATGAATTTCCCCAAAATAAGATTTTTATATTTTTTGGAATATTGGCCAATACCCTTTGGAGTTTTACAAACATGTTGTAAAATCCGAAATGCAAGAAAAATGATTTTTGTTGTGTTTAAGAAATCCATGCGAAAACACATTTTCAAAACTTCAAATATTTGTTTTTTATATAAAAAAACGTAAAAACAATGTTAGGGTATTGGCCGTATGCAGGAAAACAAAACATTTTTTTTTTTTTTTTTTTTTGATGTCTCGACGAAAACCGGGTATTTTCATACCGGACTTGTATCTTTATAGTACAAAAATACAACCTTGCGAAAATCACAGATTTTTTAAATACATCTTTGAAGAAAACTTTTTGAATGGGCCGGACACGGCCCAAAAGGAAAATGGGCCGAAATCAGCCCAAAAATAAAATGGGCCTACTTTCTACAAAATGGACTCAACCCGGCCCAACCACATGACTCGGTTATTGTTCATCAGTACGAACCGTGATGCTTGTACGTGAAACGGTAACACGTTAATTAATTTTCCGATTCTTGTGCACATGCACAAGTACCCCAACCGCATGCAAAGACCACGTTCTTGTTCAAGTGAATTATATTTCACTTGAACAGTGCAAACACAAAGCAAAAAAATGCACAGGTTACAGTTTAATCAAAGCTGGAAATCTGAAACAAGTCTGCTCATTACTCTAAAAAAAACAATTCCGCAGGCACCAAAAACAACAAAGTCCTGAAACTGAAACCTATAACAGAAGCTATAACCGAAGCCATGCATTTCTACAAGAAACAGAGGGACAAAAAACATGAAACCAGAACCTGCAAAAACAAAGTCCCCTTAATTAAAAGGACACTCCCTCACGTTATCTTCTTTAATTAGACAGACCTTCCCTCACGTCATATACATCCTTCACTAGCCAAAGCTTTGTTTAACAACAAAAATTTCTCCTGTTACATTCTGCAGCTCCTGCCTGCAGTAAAGAAAGAAACTGGAGGCCAGGTTAACCTCCTCTCTCTTTCGTTGTTTTCCATGATTTTTACTCTCAAACCTTCTTGTTCTCGGTTCTCTCCCTTTTCTTTTTCCTAGCTTCTGTTTCTCTTTTCTCTTCCATTTTTCGTTGTTTCCTCTCTCTTTTTTTTTTTTGTTTGTTTTTCTTATCTGTGCTTACTCTCTCCGTCTCCCCTACTCTCTTTGTTTTCCCTTCTTCATAGAAACTAAGTTTCTAAGCCACTAACATTCCTATATATGCAACCTTCCCGGCAAGGAGACAGCTCCAGTAGGGAGACCATGAAAAACAGTCACTCACAACAATAGACCAAGAAAAAACGCAGCTGTAACGTAGACAAATAATCCAAACTACAAAGTATGGCAGTGACAGTGGGCAAGCACCACCTTTTGGTTCAAACCAAAACTGAAAACAGAACATCTAGAGCAAAAAACCATAAAAGGGGTTGGGAAAGAAAAACCACACACCAAATGCCAAGCTTAGCAAAGAAAAGGAAGACTAGGAACCATACCTGCTGATGCGGCTGTTTCGAATGCGAAAAGTGAGGTGCGAGCGGTGGAAACCTTTGCTTTTACGCCTCGAAGCGAAGAAAGCCTTCCTCTTTTTCTGCCGTTGGGAGCTTTTCCAAAAAACTCTTAGAGCCTTTGTAAACCCCGGTTCGACGAAATAGGATAGACTCAACCCAAGGTAATCTCCTCCTCGTTCTCAATGATTTTCGGCTTCTCTAAACCTCAGCTAGTGTAGCACTCTGTTTCTTTAACTCTTCTCCCCCTCCTCCTTTTTTGCTCTCTCTCTTTAAACTCTCTCTGTCTCTTCCTTTTCTCCTTTCTTCCTCTCTCCAAAACCCCCCCCCACCGTAGCTACTAATGACGGTATATATATAGGTGAAGGGGGAGCGGGGCAGCGGCATGCGCATGAAGAGCGGGGGACACCAAGCCGGGGAAGCTGCGGCTGCTCCCACGCCCGCAGTTTTGCTCACACGCTGCGTTGCTGCTCGCACGCCTGCGCTGCTCCCACGCCTGCAGCTGCTCGCACGCTGCGCTGCTCCCACGCTTGCAGCTGCTCCCCACTCCGAGGGTCTCGGGCGGCGGCATGCACATGGGAGGAACAATGTCTCAAAATGACACTTGTTTCGGGTTACGCTCTCTTTTTATATATAATTAATATTATGTTTGCAGGTAGCCAAAAACATGCGGCGAAATTTCACTTTCTCATTAGATATTCAAACATGCATATCTTGAGTTTCGATATCGAAATCCAGCGATTCAAAAGCCAAAATTCATCTATGTGTGTAGGACTACAAATTTCACGAAGGATTCAAGGTGAGATATAATGGTTTTACTGGACAGAATGGGGCCGCAAAACTGGTCGGTAAAAATGGTCTCCTGATCCGATTCAAAAACTGACGAATGCTGAGCATCCCGATATGACCGAGAGTATCCTAAGAATGAACCAGAAAAATCGTGATGGCAGCAGAAATTTCAGTGCAAAACTTGGGTCAAAATCCTGCTCGCGGCAGAATTCTCTACTTTCACGTCAGATATTCAAACATGAATATCTCGAGCTCCTGATATCGAAATCAAGCGATTCGAAAGCCTAAATTCACCTATGCATTCAGGACTACGACTTTCATGAAGGATTACAGGTGAGCTATAATCATTTTATAGGATAGAAACGAGCCGCAATCTGGTTGGTCAAAAAGGGTCTCCCGATCTAAATTCAGGAAACTGACAATGCCAAGCATCCTAGTTCGACTGAGAGTCTCGCCATAAGAACAGTGAGCTCTAGGACCCAATAAAGGTGTAGGTCCATTTTTCAACATGTCATGAGTGACAGAATATAGGCAGGGATGGTCGGATATTGCACGAAACCAAGTCGAAAACGGGGCCTAAGTTGGAAAAAAAGATTGTGGCGGCGTTGTGCGGGAACCCGGTTTTTTATTTCCACTTTTGAGGGATTTATTCACCCTTAAAGACCCTATAAAAAAGGAATGAATTTGGCATTATGAAGACTTCGATCGGTCTAAGAAAACTCGATGATTTTGGCGGAAAGGGGAAGGATAAAAAAGAGCGAAAAACAGCTCAAACAGAGTTTTCGAAAAAATATTTCTTTCATTTGCTTTTGTCAATCTTCCAGCAAACATGGGGTTCAAAAATGAGTAACAACACCTGTTATGACTGCTGATGGCACTCCTATGCCCTTAGCGGTGTTGGTTCCGTTGTCACACCTCACTTGTCTCTCCCTAATGTTTATCTTATTCCAAAACTCAAATTAAATCTTGCGTTTGTTGGTCAAATATGTGGTTCTGGTGATTATTTAGTCATGTTTTCTAGTTCCTTTTGTTGTGTACAGGATTTGCGGTCTCAAAAGCTGATTGGGACAGGCCATAGGGAGAACGGACTATATATTTTGGATGAGTTAAAAGTGCCGATTCTTTGCTGCTGCCCGCTGCTGCTATTACTATTGATTTGTCTTCCTTTCGTTTGAGTCTTTCATCTTCTAGTTTTTATTTATGGCATCCCGTCTAGGTCATGTTTCGTCTTCTTGTTTGAGATTTTTGGCATCCACAGGAGTTCTAGGAAATTTGAAAACTTGTGACATTTTAGATTGTAATGGATGTAAACTGGCAAAATTTTCTACTTTACCTTTTAATCGAAGTATTTCTGTTTCATCTTCACCATTTGATTTGATTCATTCTGATGTATGGGGACCTTCTCCTGTTGCCATAAAAGGAGGGTCTCGATATTATATCTCTTTTATTGATGATCATACTCGTTATTGTTGGGTTTATTTAATGAAACATCGTTCTGAATTCTTTGAGATATATGCAGCTTTTCAAGCTCTTATCAAAACTCAACATTCTGCTGTGATCAAATGCTTTAGGTGTGATTTGGGTGGGGAATACACCTCTAATAAATTTTGCAAATGCTTGCCTTAGATGGAACCATCCACCAAACTTCATGTACAGATACTCCTGAGCAAAATGATGTTGCTGAAAGAAAATATAGGCACATTGTCGAAACTGCTCGTTCTCTCTTGTTGTCTGCTTTTGTTCCTAGTGAGTTTTGGGAAGAAGTTGTTCTTACTGCTGTAAGTTTGATTAATACAATTACATCTTCTCATAGTTCGGGTCTATCTCCTTTTGAAAAGTTATATGGGTATGTCCCTAATTATTCCTCATTTAGAGTTTTTGGTTGTACTTGTTTCATTCTTTGTCCTCATGTAGAACGCGGTAGCTATCCTCTCGATCCGCTATTTGTGTCTTTCTGGGTTATGGTGAAGGTAAAAAAGGGTATCGTTGTTTTAATCCAATAACTCAGAAACTTTATGTGTCTCGTCATGTTGTCTTCCTTGAGCATATACCTTTCTTTTCTATTCCATCCACTACTTATAGCCTAACAAAATCTGATCTTATTCGTACAGATCCTTTTTTCTGAGGATTCTGGTAATGATACCTCTCCCTATATTCGATCAATTTGTACTCGTAACTCTGCAGTGCGGTACTTTACTCTCTGACACACCTGAAGCTCCATTCTCATCTACAACCCCTCAAGCTTTATCTGAGATTGTGGATCCACCTCCACGTCAGTCCATCCACATTCATAAGTCCACAAAACTACCAAATTTTGCTTATTCTTGTTATTCTTCATCGTTTACTTCTGTTTTAGCTTCTATTCATTGTCTCTTTAAGCCCTCTTCCTATAAAGAGGCAATTCTTGATCCGCTTTGGCAGTAAGCTATGGATGAGGAACTTTCTACTTTGCATAAGACAAATACTTGGGATCTGGTTCCTCTACCTCCTGGTAAAAGTGTTGTTGGTTGTCGTTGGGTGTATAAGATCAAGACTAATTCTGATGGGTCTATTGAGCGATACAAAGCTAGGCTGGTTGCAAAAGGATACTCTCAATAGTATGGTATGGACTATGAGGAGACATTTACCCCGGTTGCAAAAATGACTACTATTCGTACTCTTATTGCCGTAGCTTCAATTTGTCAGTGGCATATTTCTCAGCTTGATGTTAAAAATACCTTCTTAAATGGAGATCTTCAAGAAGTTTATATGGCACCCCCTCCTAGTATTTCACATGACTCTAGATATGTTTGTAAGCTTAAGAAAGCATTATATGGTCTCAAACAAGCACCCCGTGCTTGGTTTGAGAAATTCTCTATTGTGATCTCGTCTCTTGGCTTTGTTTCTAGCAGTCATGATTCTGCTCTTTTTATTAAGTGCACTGATGCAGGTCGTATCATTCTGTCTTTATATGTTAATAACATGATTATTACTGGTGATGATATTGATGGTATTTCAGTTTTGAAGACAGAGTTGGCTAGACGATTTGAAATGAAGGATTTGGGTTATCTTCAATATTTCCTGGGTATTGAGGTAGCATACTCACCTAGAGGTTACCTTCTTTCTCAGTCGAAATATGTTGCAGATATTCTTGAGCGGGCTAGACTTACTGATAACAAGACTGTAGATACTCCTATTGAGGTTAACGCAAGGTACTCTTCTTCTGATGGTTTACCTTTGATAGATCCTACTTTATACCGCACTATTATTGGGAGTTTAGTATATCTCACCAGTACTTGTCCAGATATTGCATATGTTATTCATGTTGTTAGTTAGTTTGTTGCTTCTCCTACTACTGTTCACTGGGCAACTGTTCTTCGTATTTCACGATATCTTCGGGGTACAGTTTTTCAGAGTCTTTTACTTTCATCCACCTCGTCCTTGGAGTTGCGTGCATACTCTAATGCTGATCAAGGTAGTGATCCCATCGATTGCAAGTCTATTACTGAGTTCTGTATCTTTTTAGGTGATTCTCTTATTTCTTGGAAGAGCAAGAAACAATCTATTGTTTCTCAATCATCCACCGAAGCAGAATATCGTTCCATGGCATCTACTACCAAAGAGATTGTTTGGTTACGTTGGTTACTTGCTGATATAAGAATTTCCTTTTCTCATCCTACTCCTATGTATTGTGACAACCAGAGTTCTATTGAGATCGATTGAGATCTCATAGAAGTATGAGTAATCAACGTTTAATACATAGGAGTATTCAACGTAAGCAATAGTTTGTGGGTTTATTCAAATTAATCCCTCAAGTTTAAGTGATTTCACAACCAACTCCTTAAGCTTTTGCTCCCTGAAGTTTAATTGATTTCACATCCAACTCCTTAATCTTTTGTTTTCCCATTAATCTCCTCATGGTGCCACCTTCAAAGTTCCACCAAAATCTATTAATTCTTCTTGGGGTAAACAATTGAGGCAAGGCTCTAAAATAAGCTTTGACTTGAATGATAAATGGATTGTTTTCGGGAATACAACGAAGATAATTTTTTTATATATAAAGGCATTACTTTGGGTGAAAATATCTTTTTCTATGAGAGCCTAGAAAAAAGAGATAGTCTAATTATGTTATAAAGCAATTTTTAAAATCTTAATTAAATGATGACGCGAGCTCTATCGGGAATATTATTCAGTAATTTCATTGTGTATGATTTTTATAATAAATCTATTAAATTTATAAAAATCATATTATAAAAAGTCTAACAATTAATTCACAATATCAACATCGAAGAGTGAACACACCAAAAAGACGAAATAATGAATTCTCATATGCTAGAAAACAAGTGTCAAGTTCATGTTTTTCTTGTTTACTAGAATTTACATCTTTTAATCACTTAATTAAACGACAAGTGTAATAGCTAGCTTGATGACTTTACTAGAGATTGGAGAGTCAAGTTCATGTTTTTCTTGTTTACTATAATTTATTTTGCATCTTTTAATATCATGGATTGTATGTTTGATTTTTCTCCTTTTTGTTTTTACCCTGTCTTGGTTTTGTACGAAGGTCTTATATGATAAATGGTCAAAATCAAGCAAATTTTGAGTTGTTGAACAGATTTGATTGGATAAATCTTTTTATTAATTTAATTTCAAACTTAATCCTCGAATCGACAGGTTTACAGATCAACCTCTCAATCCTTATCAAATTTACTTAACAACTATGAATGGATGCCGTGTGCAGTCAAAACGTAGTGCCAGCATATGGGACCATTAAAGAATATGATTTTACACCGGCTCATGTATCTTTCCATATCAAAAATATATTAATTTAAAATAAAAATAAAAAAAATTCAAAAATTTTCAAAATTACTTTCCAACCATTGCTACACTATTAACTAAATTGTATATATAAATGCTATAGTTAGTCTTGTGTCCAAGCAAAAAAACGAGATCCGTCCTCCTCTTCATTTTGGTGTCGTGATTATTGACAAGGAAAAAAAAAGATGGAAGTGTTTTAGCCTTGCGTTTCAAAAGGAAAAAAAAAACAAAAAAGAAGATGTTGGAGTGCAAAACACCTCATGCTGTGAAACAGTGAAAGTAATTCTTAGTATTGATTGATGGGATATCCGCAGTCATGCTACTCCCTCCTTACGTGCCCATTCTTTTAAAATTCTTTGAATTTTTATATTTTTATATATTGATATTAAAATTAAAATTTTGAAAATAAAACAAGCAACAATGGCTATCATATAAAAATTCACAACCTAACCATCTAACCATCTAGCAGGTGATCCAATAGTAAAAACTTGAAACTAAAAGGTTTATTTCTATTGTGGTCTCAAGTTCGAACTTTGTGGTTGCTGATATGATGGCTACTGGAGGCTTATATGATCGTTAATTTCAGGACTCGTGGAATTAATCGAGGTGCGTGCAAACTGGTCCGAATACCCACTGTTGCTACCTAATTTTTGACTCATGTTTTGATAAATTTTCAGAAAAATCCAAAAATAGAGAAAAATAACGAAAATCCAAAAAAAATGTTTTTTAATATATGTTCGTCATTTTAGCTTTTTTAGCATCGTCTCAAAAGAATTTAAATTTTAAAAGACCTTGAACGCGTTCGATTTTTAACACGTTATTTTTAAAAATCACCGATTTTTCTCATTCGAGACGATGCTGATAAGAAAAATCCAAAAATATTAGAAAAAAATCAAATTTACAAAAAGAAAGAAGTTGAGGGACCAAGTTTGGAAACCTAGCAATATTTTTACCTATAAATACTGGTCTCCTCAACACACTCAAGGGGGGGCAATTTTGAAAGAAAAACATAAAAAAAAGGGGAAAACCTAACCCTAAACCTATCTAACCCAAACAGCCAACCCCCACCCCGCTTTGATTTTCTTTCTTCGAAACCAGCCGCCCCACTCCCATTCACAAATACAAACCAGCCGGCGGCGCCCCCCCGGGATTTGGTTTCTTCTTCCTTCAGCCGGAGGCCCATACAATGTCCCCTCTCCCTCTCATCAACACAAAAGCCAGGGCCAGATCCTCCCTCACAAACCAAACCATCTCTCCCCGCCATTCAGCCTCCAATAGCAGCGGCCAAACAACAGCCCCAGCTCAGCCACACGCCGGACGAAAACCCGAGTCGTTCTTCTTCGGTCTCTTCAACGGCAACGGCCATAGACCAGGCCAAGACCGGTCACCTCTTTCAACCGGTCGGCCGCAGATCCACCCGTCATCAACGACCCAGCAGCGGCCACAGAAGACCACCAGCAGCTGCGCAGCGTCGACAAAAACTCATTCACCAGCCGGCCGCCTGAACAGAGAATGTTGGGAAAGCAAAAGAAAAGAACATATCTGCAGAGAGGGAAGCGAGACTCAAAATGGAGAAGAAGAGAAAAAAATAGATTGAAAACAAAGAACAAAATTAAAATCAACTGCCTGTGGTGTTTTTGGTTGTTTTGCAGGTCACCGCCGGCGTAGGGAGGCTGAGAAGAAGAAGTCGATCCGAGATCCCCCCGTTTACGGGGTTTTCTTGCGGCGGCGCGTGAACCCACGCGCTGCTAGTGGCGGTGGCGCGTGGGGAGACGCGCCCCCACTGTTCCTGCGGTTGCAGAAGGTCTTCAATGCAATTTCTAGAGTTTTAGGGGCTATTTTATAAATTTTAAATTGTTTGATGTAATTTTTTTGTTTAGTTTTGAATTTTTATTATTTGTAGTGTTGATGTATAAAAAAAAAACAAAGAAAAGAAAAGAAAAAAATATAGTGAAAGTGTAGGTGTGTGTTTGTATTTGCTTTATGGGTGTTTTATTTTATTTTATTATGTATGATAAAATTGCAAAGATTAAAGAAGAATTTAATATTTTAATTTGCTCATGGTCCAGAATTATTAACTTATACGTAAGTTGTATTTCTAATATCCGATGAAAAGATAAAATTTTAAAACTTCTTTAACACGTCAAAGCCACGAAGCAGCTTACCTCAGGTAGGGTATGTTAGGGGTGCTAATACCTTCCCTAACCACAACCAGTCTCTTACCCGTGAATCTCTAACAAGACCAGTATATCCGGTTTCCTAGTAGCCCGCAATCAATTACTAGATGGCGACTCCAACAAATCAATTAAAGCAAAACACATAAAGAAAAATCGTCAAGCCGACACCGCACGGGTGACGTGCGACACCCACATTAATAAATAAATAAAAATTTCACGGCCTCATTAATTAGGTGACTTCTTAGAAAAGGGATTAAATTCATGGGATGGTACGTGGAAATGGAACTACGTAGCTTGGGAAAAGTAACTACAGATGTGATGGACATTAAAGTTGAAAATGTTAATTGATAAGCGTTCTCGGCAGCCTAATTTGAATTTTTGCTAGTCTATATTTTTTAAATCTCACTACATAGACTATCATTTCAAAGTCAATATATTATTCGAACCGATTGCCAGGACAGGAGATCTCAGACCTTTGGTACCTATGGAATAGAAACACTATTTTAGTTTCCGACTACTGTTTAAATAGCCATATTTTTAATAAAATCAAAGATTATTAAAAAAAAAAACTTATTCTAGTGCTACCCTAATTTGGTAATGAAGATCTAATTGTAAGACAGACAACAAAAAAACATTTTATGTTTGGCAATGAAATTTCACAATCAATAGGGAGCTATAGAGGAGATATTACAATATGCTCTATTGCGAGCTCAGAATCATGCTATAGCCTTGAGCACTACACAAGCGCTCGAAATTAGACATTGTACAAGGGATAACAAAGTTTCGCCTTATTGAAGCACACAAACCTCCAAACTAGGAAGAAAAAACAAAGGCCAAGGAAAACTTGAACATGAATCATGCGGCAGTAGTACTGGCATACAATGGTGACGGTGCTTGTGTGGCTGTCATGGCAAAACAAACATACTCAACGGAAGAGTTCTTTTTGAGCAAGGAGAGCCAAGTATACTGCGATGAAGGTGGAGGCAACTTTGATGCTATTAACTACGTTGTGGTGGTGGAAGGTAACGAGGGCTACCATAGGTAGGTGATGGTGGCAATATTTTTGGTGGTGGAGGGAGACTAGGATGATGGCCATCAATGACTTTTGGTGCAGGTGGTGGTGTTCGTGGAGGAGGAGATTTTGGAAGATGAGTTGGAGGGAGGCGCCCCCTACTTGGTGGGATTGGTACTGGATGAGTAATTTGATTCTGTTCTGGTGGTGGTGGTGGTGATAATCGTCGATGTTTTAACGAGGCATTAACCATGCAACTGGTTTGTGATAGTATCATCCCATGAAAAATGATGAATGCCAACAAGCAGGAATAGATTTCCATTGCTATTGTGGCTGCCTGCCTGTGTCGAAACTCAAGATGATAGTGCTTTTTATAGGAAGATGATCAGAGGCATGCAGTTGTTGTTGGTAATTAATTTGGACAAAGCTCAAGTCAAGTCTACTATACTCTGAAGTCTCAAGTTCTCACGCGTTAGAACATTCAAAAGTTGAGACTTCGAAGACTTACTATTCCTATCTATTTCGTTGAGATATTGTTTTGGCAGAAGAACCTAAAAAAAATTCACGACCTCATTAATTTGGTGACTTCTTAGAAAGGGGATTAAATTCATGGGATGGTACGTGGAAATGGAACTACAGAGGTGATGGACATTAAAGTTGAAAATGATGAGCGTTCTCGGCAGCCTAATTTGAATTTTTGCTAGTCTATATTTTTGAAATCTCACTACATAGACTATCATTTCAAAGTCAATATATTATTCGAACCGATTGCCAGGACAGGAGATCTCAGACCTTTGGTACCTATGGAATAGAAACACTATTTTAGTTTCCGACTACTGTTTAAATAGCCATATTTTTAATAAAATCAAAGATTATTAAAAAAAAAACATATTCTAGTGCTACCCTAATTTGGTAATGAAGATCTAATTGTAAGACAGACAACAAAAAAACATTTTATGTTTGACAATGAAATTTCACAGTCAATAGGGAGCTGTAGAGGAGATATTACAATATGCTCTATTGCGAGCTCAGAATCATGCTATAGCCTTGAGCACTGCACAAGCGCTCGAAATTAGACATTGTACAAGGGATAACAAAGTTTCGCCTTATTGAAACACACAAACCTACAAACTAAGAAGAAAAAACAAAGGCCAAGGAAAACTTGAACGTGAATCGTGCGGCAGTAGTACTGGCATACAATGGTGACGGTGCTTGTGTGGCTGTCATGGCCAAAAAAACATACTCAATGGAAGAGTTCTTTTTGAGGAAGGAGAGCCAAGTATACTGCGATGAAGGTGGAGAGGCAACTTTGATGCTACTAACTACGTTGTGGTGGTGGAGGGTAACGAGGGCTACTATAGGTGTGTGGTGGTGGTAATATTTTTGGTGGTGGAGGAAGACTAGGATGACGGCCATCAATGACTTTTGGTGGTGATGGTCTTGGAGGAGGAGGAGGAGATTTTGGAAGAGGCATAAATGGTGGTTTTGGCTTTGGTTGAATAATAGGATTGTTTTTTGGTGGTGGTGGTCGTAATAATGGTCGACGTCGTAACGAGACATTAACCATGCAACTGGTTTGTGATAGTATCATCCCATGAAAAATGATGAACGCCAACAAGTAGGAATGGATTTCCATTGCTATTGTGGCTGCCTGCCTATGTCAAAACTCAAGATGATAGTGCTTTTTATAGGAAGATGATCAGAGAGCGTGCGAATGATTTTTCAAATAAAATTAAATGCCGAACTTAGAATCTTTGATCACTTAGCTATAACCCGTGAAATAGGCATGCAGTTGTTGTTGGTAATTAATTTGGACAAAGCTTAAGTCAAGTCTACAAGTACTCTGAAGCCTCAAGTTCTCACGCGTTAGAACATTCAAAAGTTGAGACTTCGAAGACTTACTATTCCATTCTATTTCGTTGAGATTTGTTTTGGCAGAAGAACCTAAAAAGAAGAATCGTTTTTTCCCTTCCAATGAATTCTAATTTCCCTCTTCTTTTCGTGATAAATGACAAGGTGTAATCATAAGAGTGATGCCGAGTAAATCGATGCAACTATAGGATGTATATGGGAAATTAATTACTTTACCAAATGGATATTTCAAATAAGGTAATATAATAGATCAGAAATAGTTATTCTTTTTTGACAAATAAAAAACAAATGCAGGCGTTCAATATATGTTTAGTATCCTTGCTTTAATTTTGTAATTAGTATGTGTGTGTCTATATAAAACAAAAACTAGTTGTTTATAGTTATTGGAATCCAACTAATAGCTAAAGTGGTCAATTGATTCAGATTGGTAAAGCTAATTGGTCAACTATTTTTTACAAATTCCTAGGTTTTCATCCCTAATGAACAAGTGGTTGACCGATTTACTTAACAACATCAAGTGATAGATAGGTTTATACAGATTCCTAGATTTAACAGTTTTTACATGGTGAATTCTTGAACCAACTACCTTAGATTATATCAAATTATTTATTAATTTTTTAATGCATGTAAGGTGAAGTATGTGAGTTATTTTAATTGTGCTAACAAGATAAGACATAAAAATTTAAATAATTCCTAAAAATGAAGAGTTAATTTTAAGTCTTCACATTACTTTCTTCTTTGACTTTTTTCCATTTTAATTATCGATATGTTCTTTAAATAATATGTTTAAACTTATTTTCAATTGATCATATCATTAGTCTATTTTTCATTTAATTGTTATCATTAAAATATATAGAAATATGAATATGTAACTCAAAGGTCAACAATCTTCTTTTTTTTTATGATGAAAATTAATGTATAAAATTAGATATAAAAATGAATCTCCCCCTATATTTTGCAATATATTATCTTGAAGACTTTAACAATTATAATCAATTTATTATTTGTATTTTTTTTATTTCAAATTAATTTTTTTATGTTTTCATATCATTTTAATGTGTTGAAGCTAAAAATAAACTTTAAAAAATAAAAAATATATTATTTTGATATTTTTTTAAATAAAAATATTTTTAAAAGTAACTTCTATTATAATATTAAATGGATTCTAAAAATACTATTGAGTGAAAAAATTATTTTCTTGATATAAATATTATCGCATGGCAATGGTTATTTCTTATATGTTTGGTAATGTGATGGAAGTGTTTTTTAAAAATATTTTTTAATTAAAAAGATATTAAAAAAATATTTTTTATTTTTTATAATAACATATTAAAACAATAAAAAAAAACACTAAAAAAATAGCAAAAAATCATTTAAAAAAAAACTAAGGCATTACCAAACGGAATGATTACAGCAAAACTTGAGATGACTAGGGTGACTCGTTAGAGGAAAGAGCTAACTTTATATGTTGCAGGAATGTCTCTAACAGGCAATTAAACTTCCTCTTTGATAGACGTCCCTTTCTTTCCATTCTGACTCATTTTAATTAGGAGTATTAATTCATTAAAATCTCATCAAACTTCATTGTATTGATTAGAAAAAAAATGTCATTAAAATTTCTTAAATTATGGACATTAAGAAAAAGTTCCATTAAATTAACTAAGAAATATGGCATATTTTTTATTTCTATAAGATGCATTAGGGGAAAAAAGAGAAAGGGTGTAAATAATTATTAAAAATAAATAAATGTAAAGCTCCATCACTAGTGTAGTGTCTGCATTATGTAAAATATTTTACATGACAGTATTTTTCGGACACCTCACAAACTAAATTAGCATACAGCTAGCCACAAGAGATGGCAAAGTGGCCTCCAAACTCAATACTTACAAGCTGCATTGAGGCTCACTTCAATCCCACAATTTGTATAGAACTCTTTCGGAGCAGAATCATGATTGTTTCAGCCCTCTTACAGCTGCTGCAAAAATCTAGAAAGCCAAGGGATCACACTGGTCATGAACCGGCAGTTTGTATAGTAATTATAGGCATCAACTAAATCACAAAAAAGATAAGAATCATGTCATACGGATATGAAATGAGAGATGAGGTCCATGAGGATGTGCATCCAGTGCCTTATGCTTGTAGCATTAGCTCACAACCAAACATAGGATCTTGGTCAAAATTAATTTGTATTTTGATCAAAGACATCTGAAAATGGAATCCGACTTGAAAACGCCAAGATTTTCTTAGTATATTATATTGCAACAAGAGCACGAGCTATTCACATGCATATTCCTCTCATACATGGTTAAATCTGGAAACGTGCTTTTCTAAAGGAGCCAAAAATAGAAAGGAAAAAAAAAACTAAAAACAACAAAAACAAATCACTGGTTATATGTCAAGAAAAAACCTTAGCAGAAGCTCCAGGAATCTGTTTCAGATCTTCACGAGTTTGACCGCGGCTACTGCTTTCCTCACACTGAATGGGATTGAGTTGCTCTGTTTTACTTGGAACTGAGACCTCCTCACCAGAACCTCCAACTGAGCAGCTCTCTAGCTTTTTATCTTCTTCCAATGATTTGCTGTCTGGTCCACCACAGCTTGTGGAGTTGGAATAGCTATTTGTTGTGGTATTAGATAGAAGGTTTTGATCTTTCTTGTTGAACTGTGTAGCTGCTGCTCGTGCACCAGCAATGGCTGCAATGAGACCTTCAGATTTCTCCACAACAGATGCCTTATTGTCAGAGAATCCCACAGAAATAGAACCTGGTTTCAAGGAAAAGGGATCTTGAGGATTTGGGAGAGGGAATTTTACTGGCATTGGACCTTTAACAGGGACAAGACCTCTAATTGCAGCCTCATGGATCTGTGAGACAGGAATATGTTAATCCAAGCACATAAAAAGCACAGGTCGAGACATTTAACTTCGATGTGCTGCATATACCTTCCTTTCCAAGTTATAAACACCTTGATACCCTCGCATCTCAAAAGGAACTAGTAATTTCTGCATTTGTTGAGGTAAAATGATCAGCAAGCTAAGCACATTTTCAAATAATATATATTCACAGATTGCATACCTGTGGCTGCTCACAAAGCCAGCAAAAATCTGTTTGTCCTTCTAGCCTCACCTGTAGCGAAGAAACTCATCTAGATTAGTCACCAGATACACAAAAATATCAGATGACATATGTTAACGGACAGAAGGTAAGAAACAGTTGCCCACCCCTTCAGGTACTGCCTCCCAGCTTGCTAGCTCTTCACATTTCACACAGCCAACCACTTCAACACACCCTGTATAATATATAAAGATATCGTATTTTGTATTCACGAGACAAAACAGGAAGCAGTGTTCTAACTGTTAAATTAATTGAGATCAAATAGAGAAAGGAGGCTAGAATTCTGAATAATCTGTATATTATGAATGTTTAGTCTTAACCTAAATACAAATAAAGTATATATAGGTCAAACTGAAAGTACTATTCTACCCTTAATAAATAAGACTACATAAATATTATTTAACATCTCCCCTCAAACTCACGATGCGGCAGCTACAAGCATCGAGAGTTTGCCAACCAGAAAATGAAAACGAGAGATGGAATGCGCCTTGGTAAAGAAATCTGCAATCTGCAAGGAAGAAGGAACAAAAGGCAAAGCAATGGTGCCATGTTTGAGATGATGACGAGTAAGATGACAATCGATCTCAATGTGCTTAGTGCGCTCATGAAAAACCGAGTTATGAGCAATCCGAATAGAACTCGGTTGTCACAATACATAGGAGTAAGATGAGAAAAGGAAATTCCCATATCAGCAAGTAACCAACGTAACCAAACAATCTCTTTGGTAGTAGATGCCATGGCACGATATTCGCTTCGGTGGATGATTGAGAAACAATAGATTGTTTCTTGCTCTTCCAAGAAATAAGAGAATCACCTAAAAAGATACGAGAACCCGGTAACAGACTTGCGATCTGTGGGATCACTACCATGATCGGCATCGAGTATGCACGCAACTCCAAGGAAGAGGTGGATGAAAGTAAAAGACTCGAAAAACTGTACCCCGAAGATATCGCAAAATACGAAGAACAATGCACGCCCAAAGTGAACGGTAGTAGGAGAAGCAACAAAGCGACTAACAACATGAACAAGATATGCAATATCTGGACGAGTAATGGTGAGATATACCAAACTCCCAACAATAGTGCGGTATAAAGTAGGATCTGTCAAAGGCAAACCATCAGAAGAAGAGTACCTTGCGTTAACCTCAATAGGAGTATCTACGTTTTGTTATCAGTAAGTCTAGCCCGCTCAAGAATATCTGCAACATATTTCGACTGAGAAAGAAGGTAACCTCTAGGTGAGTATGCTACCTCAATACCCAGGAAATATCGAAGATAACCCAAATCCTTCATTTCAAATCGTCTAGCCAACTTTGTCTTCAAAACTGAAATACCATCAATATCATCACCAGTAATAATCATGTCATCAACATATAAAGACAGAATGATACGACCTGCATCGAGTGCACTTAATAAAAAGAGCGAGAATCATGAGCTGCTAGAAACAAAGCCAAGAGACGAGATCACAATAGAGAATTTCTCAAACCAAGCACGAGGTGCTTGTTTGAGACCATATAATGCTTTCTTAAGCTTACAAACATATCCGAGTCATGTGAAATACCAGGAGGGGGTGCCATATAAACTTCTTCTTGAAGATCTCCATTCAAGAATGCATTTTTAACATCAAGCTGAGAAATATGCCACTGACGAACCGAAGCTACGGCAATAAGAGTGCGAATAGTAGTCATTTTTGCAACCGGGGCAAATGTCTCCTCATAGTCCATACCATACCGTTGAGAGTATCCTTTTGCAACCAGCCTAGCTTTGTATCGCTCAATAGACCCATCGAATTAGTCTTGATCTTATACATCCAACGACAACCAACAACACTCTTACCAGGAGGTAGAGGAACCGAGATCCCAAGTATCTGTCTTATGCAAAGCGAAAGTTCCTCATCCATAGCTTGCTGCCAAAGCGAGATCAAGAATTGCCTCTTTATAGGAAGAGGGCTCAAAGAGACAATGAATAGAAGCTAAAAAGGAAGTAAATGATGAAGAATAACAAGAATAAGCAAAATCTGGTAGTTTTGTGGACTTACGAATGCGGATGGACCGACGTGGAGGTGGATCCACAATCTCGATGAAGCTTGAGGGGCTGTAGATGAGAATGGAGCTTCGGTGTGCTAGAGAGTAAAGTACCAATTACTGCAGAGTTATGAGTACAAATTGATCGAACATAGGGAGAGGTATCATTACCGAATCCTCGGAAAAAGGATCTATATGAATAAGATCAGATTTTGTCAGGCTATGAATAGTGGATGGAATAGAAAAGAAAGGTATATGCTCAAGGAAGACAACATGATGAGACACATAAAGTTTCTGTGTTATTGGATCAAAAGAACGATACCCCTTTTTACCTTCACCATAACCCGTAAAGACACAAATAGCGAGATCGAGAGGATAGCTTACTTTGCGTTCTACATGAGGATGAAGAACGAAACAAGTACAACCAAAAACTCTAAATGAGGAATAATCAGGGACATACCCATATAACTTTTCAAAAGAAGATAGATCCAAACTATGAGAAGATGGAATTGTATTAATCAAACTTACAAGCAGTAAGAACAAACTTCTCCCCAAAACTCACTAGGAACAAAGGCGAGACAACAAGAGAGAACGAAAGCGCTTCAACAATGTGCCTATGTTTTCTTTCACCTACACCATTTTGTTCAGGAGTATCTGTACATGAAGTTTGGTGGATGGTTCCATCTAAGGCAAGCATTTGACAAAATTTATTAGAGGTGTATTCCCCACCCAAATCACATCTAAAGCATTTGATCACAAAGAGAATGTTGAGTTTTGATAAGAGCTCGAAAAGCCGCATATATCTCAAAGAATTCGAACGATGTTTCATTAAATAAACCCAACAATAACGAGTATGATCATCAATAAAAGAGACATAATATCGAGACCCTCCTTTTGTGGAAACAGGAGAAGGTCCCCATACATCGAATGAATCAAATCAAATTGTGAAGATGAAACGAAATACTTCGATTAAAAGGTAAAGCGAGAAAATTTTGCCGCTTTACATCCACTACAATCGAAATGTCACAAGTTTTCAAATTTCCTAAAGCTCCTGTGGATGCCAAAAATCTCAAACGAGAAGATGAAACATGACCTAGACGGAATGCCATAAATAAAAACTAGAAGATGAAAGACTCAAACGAAAAGAAGACAAATCGCAGGTAGTAGCAAAAATGGTAGCAAGCAAAGAATCGGCACTTTTAACTCATCCAAAATATATAGTCCATTCTCCCTACGGCTGTCCCAATCGGCCTTCGAGACTGCAGATCCTGTACACAACAAAAAGAACCAGAAAACATGACTAAATAATCACCAGAATCACATATTTGACCAACAGACGCAAGATTCAATTTGAGTTTTGGAATAAGATAAACATTAGGGAGAGACAAGTGAGGTGTGACAACAGAACCAACACCTGCTAAGGGCATGGGAGTGCCATCGCGGTCATAAACAGGAATGGAGGACAAAGGGGACACCGAGGTAAAAGATGAGGAATCCGGAGACATATGATGGGAAGCACCGAAATCCAAGACCCATTCGAGTGTGACATACCCGAGGAATTATGAGACAACCGACCTATGGAAGAAGCGGACATTGCTTGTGGCAGCAAGGAGAGAAACTTCTGAAATTGCTCAGCCAAAGTATTAGGATCGGTAATAGAGCACCGGGGAAGCTACCGTAAAGTATTGTGGTGTGGTGGTTTATAACCCCGAGGTGGTCGATGAGCATTAGATTGTGACCGATCGCTAGACTTCCAAGCTTGATTCTCGCTGTCTCAACTTAGGACACCGAGCCTTCCAATGACCTTTACGCTTATAGAACCGCACTCATCAAAGCCAACCCTTGTGTAAGACTTGTTCCGATGATTAGAGAATGGCTTAGAAGGTACCGCTAGTACGAAGGATTTGAAGCGAAAGAATTCCTTTTTCGAATAAGACCGAAGACGTATTTCTTCACCAATAACTCACCGACAACGAGTCAACGGAAGGCGTGGAGTACGATGCGAATTGAACCTCTAAGTCCTTCGAAGTCACTACGAAGCGCCGTTAAAAACCGTACCAATCGTTGCTGCTCTCTCTACGCTCAATATAGGCACCACATGCCTTTAATTCCGCTGATTCTGTAAGAGCCAATTGATCCCAAAGATCTGTCATAGCAGAATAAAACTCTTGAATACTCATATTCTTCTGATGAAGAGCTCGTATGTCATTCTCTAATTGGTACTTGTTTTGCAAAATTTGATTGCGTGAATAACCTTTGCGAGATGATCCCAAACCTCTTTTCTTTGTCTCATACTTCGCCAACTGCGTACCTATCGAATGCTCAACGAATTGTTGATCCAAGTAATGATCTTTGCATTATTTGCTTCCCATGTATCTATCAAAACAACATCCCCCTCCTCAATATTCTTAGGTATTATATAAGTTCCACTAACATACCCCCACATCTTCTTACCCTTAAGAAAATTTCACATTACATAGCTCCAATATGAATAGTTCTTCCCATCCAACCTCACACTCACAGACTGAAGCGAATCATCTCTTTCGGTAGCCATAATTAACAATCACGAGAGAACCGAATGCAAAAGCGGCGGAAAACAAAATACCAAATTGCGAAACCGAACAGAGATTGCGAAAACTAAACAAATATCTTCTCAAAATTAAACGATTACTCCAAAACACAAAACCAATTTGCAGAAACTGAACGCAAATACCAAATTGCAAAAGCTGAAAGGTAGACGAAATACCAAAATAATTGCAGAAACTGATGAAATACCAAATTTTGCAGAAGCGGAAGACAAAATCTCACTCCAAAAAATTTGGATCCGCGAACTTGTGCTTGGGATTAAGCCTCGTTTCATAAAACATGCTCTGATACCATGTTAAATTAATTGAGATCAAATAGAGAAAGGAGGCTAGAATTCCGAATAATCTGTATATTATGAATGCTTAGTCTTAACCTAAATACAAATAAAGTATATATAGGTCAAACTGAAAGTACTATTCTACCCTTAATAAATAAGACTACATAAATATTATTTAACACTAACAATGCTCACTGGTTTTCACAACGCATAATCTAAAACTACAGAAAATAAGTTGAGGCTTCCTACTGCAGCTCAGGATAAACATCATGGTCATGTTTGTTTGTGGAGAATTTTACAGCTTTGGGAAAAAAAATTCTACAGAGCACTGGAAAACAGCTAAAAGTTGTTTTCCAAATTCTCCACTATAGAAAACTAGGGCACTGCTTGTTCCCCTCTCATTCTATCTCTTTGTCATTCATTACTTTCAGGATAACCCAAATGAAGCCCTTATTTTCTATTTTAGAAATATATTAGCTACCCTATGTGCAGGAGGTTGCTATTGTTGATCATTCACAAGAAGTCGAGGAGCATTTCCAATAGTTATGGGCAGGCGCATAAGAGGTCATGAACAAACATTCATATTAAACCCAGATCATGTTCTACTCTGGCCTGCCCATCCAGCAATTAAGTGGAAATTTAATTTGGTTGGATGCATTGTCAACACCCAAGGCTAGCCAGCATCTTTAGCCATGTGTGAGAGCACCCGTGCTAGAAAGCAATAACCATGTTTGTGAAATGGTCACACAGATTCCTCACTCCATTCATGAGATGGGATTTATGCCTACAGCATGATCTTAAGCCACAGTTGACTTACTGCTTCCTTTCATGGTAAAAAAAAATATATAGAGAGAGAACCCACAATTCTGAAAACAAAAAATGACACAAAGTGGTACCAGCAAATCCAAAACAAATCATTTCATGAATCTACAGAATTCGTTGAGAGGAAAAGAAAGTGTTGAATTTGTTGTTAATACTTGAGAAAAACATAGAAACGCATGATATCAAAAGTACTCAAGCAGATACCTAAAAGTCTTGAAACAGGATAATGTTCTGGAAACTTGAAGTCGGTAATGCCATTCACTGCATACATTTCTCTATAGAACTTTACTTGCAGCATGAATCCAAAGGCGGCCTTCACAATACAAGATTCTTTACAACTAATAACAACTTCAACAAGAGAGGAAAAAAAGAGTAATGCTGAAACTATTATTTCATAATTATGAAATAAATGGAGTGTTCCCAGGACTTCCCACCAGAACATGCATCATATAATTGTGGTCAACTTTAAATTTGTTTATGCTTATTGATATAGACATTTGAATTCCAAGAAATCATTCCTTCCCAACATTGGTTGAATGATCATATCTTGATTCTCCTATAAACAGTACCAACTAATTCATTTCCATGACAAAATAAAAATCCAAAAGGAAAAGTTGAAGTGTGCCTTGACAGAACAACTGGAGAGGAGAGTTTTCATTGAAGGTAGCTACAGCAATGAGAAGGCCTCTTGTCATAGGAGATTGATTTCACTTCTCTTATCCACGACTCTTCCTTAGCCCACAAAGAAAAACTTAACCAAACTTCTGAGTTATCTAATAAGACAAACACATGTGTAGGTTATGTTATTCAAGCAAATCAAACCTTACATTTTCGTCAACGATGCTTCAAAACATTTAAATCATGCGAAGAACCTCGTCTTAATATTTCATTTCATGATAAAAATTAAACTGTAAGGTTTGTATCGGCGACTTGTACATCTTGTGTTTTCTTTTTCTAAACTGAGCATACTTCAAAAAATTAAACCAAAGAGGTAACCAACATCCAACACCATGGAGGTATTTAATTTCCCCTAACCTTTCTTTTCCACTTTGCCATTTGAATTGAAATCCAAGTATCCAATTTAGCGAACAAGACAAAACCACAGCCTAAATAAAAGCAAAACAGTGATTTCAAACTTATGTTATCTCATCAATACTTGGTATCATTCAAAACCTTAAAAATCAAAAAAGCAAAAAAAGTTTCAGCTAATTAAGCACAGCCTTCTGATAAACCAAAAAAACAAATCATTCCTTTTTCCCTGCTTTCCTCATCAACCAAACAACACCAATCTCCAAAGAAACAAGCTCTTAATATTTACAAAGCACAAAACTTGAACATGGTACCAATATCTACACTTCAAAAGCTCATAACTTTCCTATCATTACCTACACTACCAATAAAAAACTGAGGGTGGGTTAACCGACAGTCAAGGAACCGAAATGGTTTCCATCCTTTAATCTGCTCTTGATATCCCAGAAGCAGTTGGCTATGGTCTGCAAGACCTATAGGAAGACGCCTCAACATCAGATCGTTGAACTGAAGATCACAGTCAGGAGACGAGAATGCCCGATCAATACGGCTCGTTGATCCCCCTCTAACGGATATTCAATGAGATTGCATATGGCTAGGAAATTCTTTAAATCCCTGCATCCCACATGATTGACATAACCACTGCTTCTTTCCTCTGGTAAAAGGGTTTCATTGAAATCTCCCATAAGAAACCAAGGAACATCAAAAGCAAACTTCAGAGTAATAAGATCCTTCACATTATCTTTCTATGATGCACTGTGCTTGGAGCATAGAGACCAACAACAGCACATTCAAAACCAGAAATCATGTTTAACCCATATAAAGCAATCCAACCCACACCAAGCTTTGCTGAATTAACATTGAATTTTGAGTTCTCCCACAACATTAGAAGTCCTCCCGAGCGTTATCTAACATGCAAGCTAGTCTAGGAATAAGTCTTACCGTGAAAGAATAAAAGTATTCCTTTCAAATATGTGTACTTAAGCTTCAACGTTTTCAATTTTATTTCTCCTATCATTTCTAACAAGAAATGAAGGCAGCCATGTCCCTTATATGCATGGATCCGCGTGGGTTTAGGTTAGTGATATTCAGAGTAATATGGTGTGAGGTTGCAGCATCTTGATATGATCAAATTGCTGGATTATACAAGTTCCTAATAACATCATGAGCACTAGCTGTTGCGTGATTATAGAGAAGAATTTTATTATTTTTGTAAAAAACAAACAAAAAAACAAAAACAAAAGCTAAGGATTCAATTCAATTTAATTTTTTTATGGAAGAGAAGAATTTTATTAATCAATTGATTTAGCCAATAAGAGCATGGCTAAACAAGAGAAGAAAAGTAACAAAAGATAAGCTAGAAAATTTACAATTTAAACTGGAACCAAACAAACATAATAGATTTCTTTATTGTCTTCATTTTGGTTCCCAATCTTCTAATTTTCCATTTTTTTCAACTAATTTGGTGCTCAATTTTAGTTATTTGTTTTCAATTAGGCCCTTAATTGATTTTCTAAATTGGCTATTTGTTTCAAACTCATCCTTGAACTTTCAATTCCTTTCAATTTTAGCCAAATTAAACCAATTTAAATCATTTCTACAATTTCTTCAAATCATCCATCAATTATGACCTAAAATTTGTCAAACCCAATTTTTATATGTGATACTCAATTATTGGTTTGCTTTCAACCATTAATTGTTTTTTAATTTTTTGCCTTTTAGATTTTTTTGTAATTTTTTTATTATTATTATTTGTTTTATATTTCTTATGATTATTTCAAGCCATAAAATTTGTTGTTACCAATTTTTGGGTTCCCACACAAAAATAACCCAAAAATAAGAAAATAATATATATATATATATATAACAAAAAAACAAATCTAGGAAATAATAGGAGCGATAAAAGGATGCTGAAATGTCAAAAAATGGTAAAAACCTTGTTGAGGAGGTTCAAAAATACGAAGATTGAAATTTAACATTATATTGTTGATTGATAAAAACCATGTTGACAAAGAAAATTTAATTTGAAAAAAAAATATTACAAATCAGATGTTCGTGGACTCAATTAAATTTTATCTAAGGTTTAACTGAATTTATGGAGGGTATGATTGCAAGAAAAATTGATTTTTAAGTCAATTTAAGCTTTTATTGGAAGAAATTAAAGTTCTAGGGTAAAATTATAATTTTTAAGAGTTGATTTAGTCAAATTAGGGGCCTAATTGCATATTTATTGAAGTTTAATGACCAATTAGGGACTTGATTAAAACAATCCGAAACCAATGACCAAACAGGAAAAGATGCATAAATAGAGGGGCTAAAATTGACCAAATCAGGGGCTAAATTGAAGAAATTGAAAGTTTATTAATCAATTGAAGGTCAAATCGCATAAATCGAAAACCAAAGATTGTATTGTAAATGACGCTAACATCAAGGGATCGAATTATATTTTACCCAAGGATTTGATTACAAAATGACAACTCCAATGACCGAATCAAAAATATCCTTTTGAATAGGAAAACGGTGCCGTTTCAGAGAGACTATTCATTGCATTCTTCAGAAGCCGTTTCAGCAGACAGTGGAACCGTTTCAGCAGACAAAAACAAAGAGATTGCTTCAGTTATGGGAAACGTTTCACGGCTACTATCCCTCTGCATGCCGTTACCAAGCCGGCCGTTACCATCGCAGGATATTCTCTGGCATTATAAAAGCCAGAGAAAGGCAATGCACCAAAAGCGGGGAAGGCGTAAAGAAAACGGGGAGGCAGAGTGAGCAGGACGGGAGAAAAAGTGGGGAGCAAAAAAAGAAAACAAAGAGGAGTAATAGAGGAGAACAAGGGGGAAGAGAAGAGAAAGCAGAGAGAGTACCAAAAAAAACAGGGGACGAGCAATACAAAAAAAAAAAGCATAAGAGAAAGAGAGGGAGTACAGGGGAAAAGATCAGAGGAGAATCCAGAGGGGGACGAACGAACAGAAGTGAAAAACAAAAGGCACGCCCTTGGCTTCTTCTTCAGTAGCAGTTCCAAAGCTTCAGCAACTACTTCACTGTAAACTGAGCATTCCAGAGAGGAAACCAAAGGAAGAAGCTAAAGGGTAATAGCATGATGACTTTACTAGAGATTGTAGAGTTAAGTTCATGTTTTTGTTGTTTATGAGAATTTATTATGCATCTTTTAATATCATGGATTGTATGTTTGCTTTTCTCTCTTTTTTTTTTACCATGTCTTGGTTTTGTACGAAATGCGGTCCCTTGCACAAACAAACACTCCACATTAAATAAATTTTGAGTTTTTATATTCTTAAATTTTTATATTTTTATATACTGATATTAAAAATAAAACAAGCAACGAGGCAATCATATATATAAAAAAAAAAAAAAAACACTCAAGGCTATCATATAAAAAATCACGACCTCATTAATGAGGTGACTTCTTAGAAAGGAGGAGTAAATTCATGGGATGGTACGTGTCACGGGGTTAAATTTTCCGCAACGAAATTCAACCCAATGCGGCAGTCTAGTCCCAACTAGACTCAGCCTTGCCTCACCCTTTCGCTCGTGTTTTCCTACGACTATGTGTTTCGCTCACCCAAGGAGGTTCTCACAGTTGCGTTGTCGTAAACAAAGAACAAACACAAGCAAGCACAACAAGATTACAAGAATCCCTCTCAACCTTTATTTATCTCGTCAACAAAGGATATTACAACAAGAGTGTGTGCTATGCACATAAATCGCATGCTACACAGCGAGAGGCTTGGCGGCCTATTTATAGACAGATATATAAGCTGCGGGCTCCCCCCCACTATCCCCTAATTTTGGGGCCTAGTGGAGCACTTCCTCTAACCCACTATCCCATGTTTCCAGGACTTAGTGGAGCACTACCTCTCACCCATGATCCCATGTTTCCAGGACTTAGTGGCATGGAGAACACCCCGCTTATGCTCCCACGTTTTGCCTCCCATGAAGCCGCCACTTCCCCCATTTCCTGGGCCGTCTACTTGGCAGCCCCAACTGCCAGTTTCTGCTGCGTCAATTGCTGACTTAGAAGGTCCGTTCTCTAAGTTCCCTCGTCCATGCTAAGTCGCAAGCTCGCATAGACCATCGCACGCTGCTTGTTGAATTCGTTTCGCCTATGCAAGGCCGTCGTCCATCGTCGCCGAATTCTAGGCGGTGTGCTTTCGTTGGCGCATCCCCATGCCTAGAGTCGTAACAAACCACCCCCACTAGAAGAGTCCGACGCCCTCGTCGGAATAGATGTGAGGTAGTCTTGTATTTGGTCCTCAAATTGCCATAAATCTGTATCCTTTTCCCACGAAACCTCCTCATTTTTCTTCCATTTTATCAAGAATTCTGTCCGCCGATTCTTTCGATGTTGGCCGAGTCTACGATGATCCATAATCTTGACAATACCATCGTCAAATTGTTTATGAATCGTAGGAGGAGCTCGTTGCGACTTACTTCTTTTCGGATCCTCATGATCTTCATAAAATGGCCGCAAGTAACTTACGTGAAAAGTTGGGTGAAGCTTTAGCCGTTCAGGCAGCTTCAACCTGTATGCGACAGCCCCCACCTTTTCAATGACTTCAAAAGGCCCGTCATACCTTGGCACCAGCCCTCGGTGCTTCGTCGTCCCCACAATTTTCTTCCAAATTTGCGGAGTTAACTTGAGCAACACCTTGTCACCCACACCGAATTCCAAAGCAATCTCCGCTTTTGATTGGCATATTTGAGCATCCGTTTTCTTGCCTTACGCAAGCTATCTTGGGCTTGCTCGAACAGCTCCTGCCGTTCCATTGCAAACTTGTACGCCGCTGGACTCTTCCCACCCGATATCTGCACTGCAATCTCCGCAGGAGTTTGGGGTTGGGCTCCCAAAACCAGCCTCAAATGGACTTGCTTCCGTTGCCGAGGATTTTTGAAGATTATAGCAAAATCACGCACTATCTAGCAACTCCAGCCCGGTTCGCCGCATTGCTGTCACGTAGTGTCTCAAATATTCCTCCAACAAAGCATTTATCCTTTCCGTCCGCCCATCGGTTTGCGGGTGATTGGCGCTTGAAAACTTCAGCCTTGTTCCCATCATGTTGAACAATGTTGTCCAGAATCTCCCGTGAATCGCACATCACGGTCACTTACAATGTCCGAAGGTACTCTAAAGTATTTCACCACGTTGCGGTAGAATAATTCAGCGGCCACTTCGGCCGTACACACCCGTCGGGCGCGACAAACACCGCATACTTAGTGAATCTGTCCACAACAACCATGATTGTGTTCATGCCATCCACCTTTGGAAAACCAACAATGAAATCCATTGAGACCGACACCCAAGGCCTTTCTGGAATCGGCAGCGGCTGTAACAAGCCTGCCTCACGCTGCCGTAAAGTCTTGTCTTGTTGACACACTAGACAAGTCCTGACATAGAGTTCTACGTCGTCCTCCATCTTCGGCCAATAATAAGTCTGCGACAGGAGAGCAACCATCCTTTCTCTACCTGGATGTCCCGCCCACTGCGGATCATGAGTCTCCATCAATAAATGTTTCCGCAGCTCTCCCTTTGGCACGAAGATTCGACCCCCCTTTGCATAGAGTAGGTCTTGTTCCAACCAATACCTCCGTATTGTCCCTTCTCGTACAAGCTCAACCAGTTTCTTGTACGCTGCGTCTTCCCCCGCAGCTTGACGAAGTCGACCCAGCATGTCCGACTCCACCTGAACAATAGCAAGAATAGTAGCAATTACTTCGCGTCTGCTGAGTGCATCCGCAACCTGATTGTGGCTTCCCGGTTTGTGCTTCCATACAAAATCATATTCGGCCAAGAATTCCTGCCACCGAGCTTGTCGCTGCGACAATTTCTTCTGCGTCCAGAAGAATGTGTTGGCAACATTGTCCGTCTTGACAACGAATTTCGGCCCCAACAGATATACTCTCCATATGCCAAGGCAGTGCACTACTGCCGTCATTTCTTTCTCATGCGTTGAGTAATTTTGCTCCGCGTCATTTAGCTTCCGACTCTCGAAAGCAACCGGATGTCCCTCTTGCACAAGCACTCCACCAATAGCCCTATCCGAAGCATCCGTATGCACTTCAAATGGCTTCTCAAAATCAGGCAGCCCCAAGACTGGAGCCGACGCTACCGCTCTTCGCTTCTCGAAAGCTTGTTGGCGGTCAATCGTCGATTCCCATCTCCAACTCTTCTTGAGAAGATCCGAGAGAGGAGTTGTCTTCTTGCTATAACCCTCAATGAATCGTCTGTAGTAGTTTGCAAGCCCCAAGAATGATCTCAATTCCGGGACAGATTTTGGTGCTGTCCATTCAACAATGGCTTGAATCTTCCTTGGATCCATCTTCACTTGTCCTTCCCCGATCAAGTGGCCTAGGAACATAATTTCAGCTTTTGCAAACTCACATTTTCTCTCTTTACATACAATTCATATTCTCTCAACCTACTTAGGACTTTAGAGAGATGTATTACATGATCTTTAATGCCTCTACTATAGATTACAATGTCATCTAAGTAGACTACAACAAAATTGTCTAAGAAATCATATAACACGTCATTCATTAAATTACAAAATGTTGCTTTGGAGCATTTGTTAGGCCAAATGGCATAACTAGAAACTCGTATGAGCCATACCTTGTCACACAAGTCGTTTTATGCTCGTCACCATAAGCAACCCGCACTTGCCAATACCCCGATCGCAAGTCCAATTTTGTAAAGATTGAGGCTCCACACAATCTGTCCATCAAGTCCCGAATCAAAGGAACAGGATATTTGTTTTTGATTGTTACCTTATTAAGTGCTCGGTAGTCCACACACATGCGAAGGCTCCCATCTGCCTTCTTTTGAAACAAAACCAGAGCACCATACGGAGCCTTGGAAGGCCGGACAAACCCTGAGTCAATCAGCTCTTCCAATTGTTTCCTCAATTCTGCCAATTCCTTTGGCGACATTCGGTAAGGGGCTTGAGATGGTGGCTTTGCCCCTGGCACCAGCTCAATTCGATGGTCAATGGCCCTCCTAGGCGGGAGTTTCTTCGGTAGCTGAGGCGGCATCACATCTTCGAATTGCTGCAACACGCTAGCAATCTCTTTCGGCACCTCACCATAATGGTCTGCCTTCTCGTCAACTATTGTTGCCAGAAACACTTCCCCTCCTTTTCGCAATGCTTTATCAATAGCAATTGCCGAGACCAAGCTCTTCCCCTTTTTCACCACATTCGCAGCTGCGACATTACAACATGGGACGAAACATGGGCATCCCTCACTTGCAATCATCATTCCATTGAGATAAGGCATCAAGACAACCTTGGCTTTTCGTAAGAAATCAAGGCCAAGAATAATATCGTAATCGTCAAGATTTACGACCAGCACATCATGCTTACCTCTCCACCGATCCAAAGTTATCGGCACATCGTAAGACATCCCGAAAGAATCCTCTCGTGCCTTCGAGTTTACTTCGCCTTCATGGATGTGTGGTCACTCACCCGCAGGCCAAGTTCTTTCACCGCCGATCTGCCACAAACGTGTGGGTTGCGCCTGAATCCAAGATAGCATTCACGTCTTTGCCATTTACCCCAATCTTCACATACATTAGATTGTCCGTAGCCCCTGACTTCCCCTTTCGCAGTGCATCAATCCTTGCCAAGTCTTTATCGACAGGGCGGGTTTCGGCAGCCCCATCCTCTGATTTAGCTACCAGGCAGTTTATCACACGCATAGGATTGACGTGCGTAACTACCCCTTCCCCTTCATCGCTATCCCCAGCCCGAATAGCGTTCAACTTCTCCCTCTTCGGACATTCCCTCGCAAAGTGAGGACCATCACAAATGAAGCAAGTAAAGTTCGGTTTAGTACCCTTACCTTGTGCACCCATAAACTTGGCCTTGCCCTTCTCCGCGGCAGTAGCCCTCGATGCACCCCCACCAAACTTCTTCCTTGTTCTTTCCTCCTTGTTCCTTCCCTTAGACTTGAAGGAGGATGATGTATAGCCCTCTCTAGTAGTTGATTTGAAATCAATCAAGCTGTCCGCAGCAGCAATAGCGGAGGACAGATCCTTCACATTCTGTCGCCTTAGTTCCGCTTGCGCCCAAGTTTGCAATCCGGACATGAAGTTGAATAGCCTGTCCTCCTCCTGGACATATTCTCGATGTCGAGAATCAAGGAACCGAAAGACTTAACATAATCACGAACCGACTGTCATGTTTGAGTCTTTTAAGTTCCTCCCGTGCAATCCAAGATGTGTTGTTCGGAAGGAACTGCTCCTTTAGCTCCTTCTTGAGACACTCCCATGTCTCAATCTTTGGACGTCCAGCACTTAAGTCCTCTTTGGTTCTCGTTCGCCACCAAAGCTTCGCATCACCCGTGAGATACATCACGGTAATATCCACTTGTTCAGCCACGCCAATCTTCGCAACACTAAAGTACTGCTCCATATCCCACAAGAAATTCTCCAGCTCTTTGGAACTTCTTGCTCCACCAAAACACTTTGGTTCAGGCACTTTAGGTTTCGAATTACTTACCCCAATAGGAGCATTTGTCACTGCCCTCTTTAGAATGGCAATCGTCTCTTCGGCAGCAGCCAATCGTTCACTCGATTCTGCCGCAAGAGAAATATACAGGCTCTCAGCCCTTTCAGCGCTTTCCATAGCTTCCTTCAAGCGATCCATAATAGAACGGTCTTCGTCTTCTTCATCCAACCCTATCAAAGTCTCAAGACGCGTTAACCGTTCCCGAATGGCTTCCATGACTTCTGCTGCACGTTGTTAGAATCAACCGTGCTCTGATACCAATTGTCACGGGGTTAAATTTTCCGCAACGAAATTCAACCCAATGCGGCGCCTAGTCCCAACTAGACTCAGCCTTGCCTCACCCTTTCACTCGTGTTTTCCTACGACTATGTGTTTCGCTCACCCAAGGAGGTTCTCACAGTTGCGTTGTCGTAAACAAAGAACAAACACAAGCAAGCACAACAAGATTACAAGAATCCCTCTCAACCTTTATTTATCTCGTCAACAAAGGATATTACAACAAGAGTGTGTGTTATGCACATAAATCGCATGCTACACGCCAGAGGCTTGGCAGCCTATTTATAGACGAGATATGAGCTGCGGGCTCCCCCCACTATCCCCTAATTTCGGGGCCTAGTGGAGCACTTCCTCTAACCCACTATCCCATGTTTCCAGGACTTAGTGGAGCACTACCTCTCACCCATGATCCCATGTTTCCAGGACTTAGTGGCATGGAGAACACCCCAGTTATGCTCCCACGTTTTGCCTCCCATGAAGCTGCCACTTCCCCCATTTCCTGGCTGTCTACTTGGCAGTCCCAACTGCCAGTTTCTGCTGCGTCAATTGCTGACTTAGAAGGTCCGTTCTCTAAGTTCCCTCGTCCATGCTAAGTCGCAAGCTCGCATAGACCATCGCACGCTGCCTGCCGAATTCGTTTCTGCCTATGCAAGGCTGCCGCTGTCCATCGCTGCCGAATTCTAGGCAGTGTGCTTTCGTTGGCGCATCCCCGCGCCTAGAGTCGTAACAGTACGTGAATTGAGAAGGCCTAAACATGCATTCCAGATGGTGTTGGAAACCTTTGTAGCTTGAAATGCAACTGGATTGGAAGATGTTGGGATGACACATAATTAATAGGTACATACTAGCATCAACAAATCCTTTAAATATCACTTGTCTGGTCTACAAGTCCTTTATTAAAAAGCCTCGTAGATAAAAATACAAAGCAACAATTGTGATCAGCAGTAAATTGAGAAACAGAGAGTAGTCTCTTTTTAAGAGTTGGAACAAAGAGCATTTTTAATGGTGAGTGGAGTACGAGGGACTTTAAAAGTACCAATAGCAGGCTTGCAGCCATTCCTGGTGCAGGAGAAGCAAAATTAATCATGGGCACATATTAACATGAAATACAGGGCGTGAGTCTTCCATTATAGCAATAGATACAGTTCATCGTAGAGTGCTAAGTGAAATTACTGTTTTAATCATTGGTACCTATGGAATAGAAACCCTATTTTAGTTTCGACTACTGTTTAAATAGCCATATTTTTAATAAAATCAAAGATTATTAAATAAACAAACCTTATTGTAGTGCTACCCTAATTTGGTATTGAAGATCTAATTGTAAGACAGACAACAAAAAAACATTTTATATTTTGCAAAGAAATTTCACAATCAATAGGGAGCTATAGAGGACTAGAGCTCCCTATTACAATATGCTCTATTGCGAGCTCAGAATCATGCTATAGCCATGAGCACTGCACAAGTGCTCGAAATTAGACATTGTACAAGGGATAACAAAGTTTCGCCTTATTGAAACGCACAAACCTACAAACTAGGAAGAAAAAACAAAGGCCAAGGAAAACTTGCACATGAATCATGCGGCAGTACTGGCATACAATGGTGACGGTGCTGGTGTGGCTGTCATGGCATACAAAACATACTCATTGGAAGAGTTCTTTTCGAGGAAGGAGAGCCAAGTATACTGCGATGAAGGTGGTGACAACTTTGATGTTATTAACTACGTTGTGGTGGTGGACTTGGAGGGTAACGAGGGCTACCATAGGTGTGTGGTGGTGGTAATATTTTTGGTGGCGGAGGAAGACTAGTATGAAGGCCATCATTGAGTACTTTTGGTGATGGTGGTCTTGCTGCTGGATGAATAATAGGTTTTTTTTCTTGTAGTGATGGTCGATGTGGTGGTGGTGGTGGTGGTGGTCGTGGTGATGGTCGACGTGGTCGTCGACGTGATAGTGGCGGTACTGGTGGTCGACGTCGTAGTGGTGGTAGTGGTGGTAGACGTGGTGTTGGACGTGGTATTGGCGGTAGTTTAATGGCATTAAGCATGCAACTGGTTTGTGATAGTATCATCCCATGAAAAATGATGAATGCCAACAAGTAGGAATAGATTTCCATTGCTACTGTGGCTGCCTGCCTGTGTCGAAACTCAAGATATGATTGTGCTTTTTATAGGAAGATGATCAGGCATGCAGTCGTTGTTGGTAATTAATTTGGACAAAGCTCAAGTCAAGTCTACATGTACTCTGAAGCCTCAAGTTGTCACGCGTTAGAAAATTCAAAAGTTGAGACGTCGAAGACTTACTATTCCTATCTATTTCGTTGAGATTTTTTTGGCAGAAGAACCTAAAAAGAAAAATCGTTTTTTCCCTTCCAATGAATTCTAATTTCCCTCTTCTTTTCGTGATAAATGACAACGTGTAATAAAAAAAAAGAAACAAAAAATAATTTAAAAAACACTTGCAGCAAAACTTAAAGACTATTTATTGCATGATGAAAGGAATATGAGACGACTAGGGTGACTCGTTAGAGGAAAGAGCTAACTCTATATGTTGGAGGAATATCTCTAACAGGCAATTAATCTTCCTTTTTGATATAAGAGCTAACTCTATATGTTGGAGGAATATCTCTAACAGGCAATTAATCTTCCTTTTTGATATACGGCCCTTTCTTTCCGTTTTGACTCATATTAATTAATTAGGGCTCATCGAGTATTAATTCATTAACATTTCATCCAAATTCATTGTATTGAATATTAGAAAAACACAATAAAATTAAAAATTTATGCACGGCATCAATCTAGCAAAATACGAAGATACTCAAGATAATACATATTTATATAATAAAAGAGATGGTGACAGGGGAAGAGATGTAATAATGGTGATTAAATTAAAATAATGGTTAAAATAGTTAGATAATATTATAATTGTATTATTATTTGTAAAATATTTTACAAAATTTAATAAGTTAAAAATATTTTTTAACAAATAAACTAAGTTTTATGATTGACTATAAAATATTTTTTAGAAACAAATATTTTAAACAAAACAAATAGACTATTAATTTTTTTTATTAAAATCCAAATAAATACTAAGTTGGACATGTATTAACATGGGAAAATGAAGTAAATAGATTACATATTAAATTATTAAATCAGACATAAAAAATATGTATACAATCAAGGATTATTATTTTTATTTTAAGAGGAGATTTTTTACCGGTATTGAGTATAATCCATTAGTTATTTTTCCAAGAAAAAATCAACCGAATTACTAGAACCAAAAAACTAGCAACCTTATCTCATGCCTCTGCTTGGCCTTCAAGCTCACGGGATAGAATCAAATTTCATCACTATTAATTTCAGTTCATAATTGGTTGGCTGATGCTTTAACTAATTTAGTGAGTGCTCAATCTAGAATGATTAAAATAGATTTTCTAGCTTAGACATATAAATAAGAATAGTCAACATTGTACAACGAATCAAAGCCACTGCTGTTATGGTACCAGCTCATTACAGCTGTCCAGGCACAGTGTCAGGGATAAGGATCATGGGCAACTAATTAATTATACATAAGACTACTTAATGTATGAGATCAGAGTATAATTGTTGGTCTTTTTAAAAAAAAAAAAAAATGCCAAGAGGACCACATGGTATGGCAAGCGGCAAAACGTAGGATCCTGAGAATGATTTATGAAATAATTATTGAAATAATTTATGAAATGTTAATTATTATTATTTTAATTTCTTTTTCTTTTATTTTTTTTTTAATTTTTTAGATTTGATCTCTATTATTTTGATTATTATTTATTTTATTTGAGATAATTTATGAAATTATATTTTTTTTCAATTTCATTCTCATTCAACTTTTTAATTTGTAAGATCTGTTCCTCATTATTTTAATAAACTTGAGAAAAATAAAACATTAATAAGTTATTTTCCAGCTCATTTTCCATGACATAACCAAACACTGGAAAGTGTTTTCCAACTTATTTTCCATTACACTACCAAACATCAGAAAATACTTTTCCGGAATTCACTTTCCTCGGAATTCACTTTCCAAAAAAAATTACTTTCCAGCAAACAAACGGGACCTTAGAAAAAATTCTAGGAAATTATCATGTAGATTTTTTAAAACTTTTATGATCTCATAGTATCATTCACTTTTCAAGTTATATATATAAACACACCTTTTTCTACCCTTCAAATTAACTTTCTTTTCTACATTTCAGCGAGTAATTAAATTTTCCATCACAAAAAATTCCATATTTAAATTGTCGTGGGCTGTATCTAGAAACAATGGCATGTTTATATATCATCATACTTTAAAGGTTACCACTTGCTCATACCTAGTGGACTCAAACAATGTTTTTATTTTTTTATTTTTTTTTCTATTATTTTTTTATTTTTTATCTTTTCATATTGTTTTTCATATTATTTTAATTAGAGATTAAACTTATTGTTTTGACTTGTTTTCTACTTTATGTTTTTATTAGGATTTTCCTCTGTGTATGAGATTTCCAGGAAAATGTTTTTTCTTTTGGCTGTGTTTGTTTTCCGGAAAGTGGTTTTCGGGAAATCACTTTTCAAACTTTCCTGTGTTTGTTTGCCATTAGAAAAGTTGGTCAACGAAAAACACTTTCCAGTCAAAGGAAAATTTGGCTTGATTTCCGGAAAGTGTTTTCCTGGAAAATTTGGGCGGAAAACACTTTCCGGAAGTTGTGAAAAATTTAGAAATGTCATTATTTGTCGATTATATCAAATTTGATCCTCAAACTTTTGATTGCTATATATAATTTGTTTTTAATATTTATTTTTCAATTTCATCTATTAAAATTTAATTTTTATATTAACTTTGGTCCTTATTTTTATAATTGCTACTTGCTTTTTCCTTATCATTTTTTTATTGAAATTTTTTATCTATCAAATTTGATCCTCATTCTTTTAATTGTTACTTATTTTATTTGAAATAATTTATGAAATGTTAATTATTATTATTATTATTTTAATTTCTTCATCTTTTATTTTTTTTTAATTTTTTAGATTTGATCTCTATTATTTTTATTATTATTTATTTTATTTGAGATAATTTATGAAATTATATTTTTTTTCAATTTCATTCTCATTCAACTTTTTAATTTGTAAGATCTGTTCCTCATTATTTTAATAAACTTGAGAAAAATAAAACATTAATAAGTTATTTTCCAGCTCATTTTTAATTACATAACCAAACACTAGAAAGTGTTTTCCAACGTATTTTTCATTACACTACCAAACATCGGAAAATACTTTTCTAGAATTCACTTTCCTGGAATTCACTTTCCAAAAAAAAACTACTTTCCAAAGAAACAAACGGTTAGAGAAAATTCTAGAAAATTATCATGTAGATTTTTTAAAACTTTTATGATCTCATAGTATCATTCACTTTTCAAGTTATATTTATAAACACACCTTTTTCTATCCTTCAAATTAACTTTCTTTTCTACATTTCAGCGAGTAATTAAATTTTCTATCACAAAAAATTCCATATTTAAATTGTCGTGGGCTGTATCTAGAAACAGTGGCATGTTTATCATCATACTTTAAAGGTTACCACTTGCTCATACCTAGTGGACTCAAACAATGTTTTTTTTTTTTTATATTGTGTTAATTAGAGATGGCGACAAAGAAATAATGGTGAGTGGAAAATTCCTCCTGTGTATTTCAGAGTATGCAGAGAAAAGATAATATATATATATATAAGTGAAAGAGACAGAGATAAATGAATGAGGGTTCGGACAGATAGAAAATTAATTGGAGAGAACATGAACAGAGAAAATGAAGAAAGAAGACAGCTGAATAATTGATCAAAACGTGTGACTCCCTCCCTCTTTTCTTTTTAAAATGAAAAAAAAACGAGACACAACTTTAAAAAGTATCTTAATTTAATAACTTAATTTATTAGATAAGATTCTCAGATATGATTTATATTATTCTCTAACACACCATTTTAAGTAAAAGTTATTTGATGTTGAAACTTATACAGTTTTACATTACCTTATATTTGATTTTTTTTATCAAATAAATGGGGATAGTGAGATTCGAACTCGTCATCGTTCGGTCATGAAGGCTCTGATACCATGTCAAAGAACAAACTCAACCCAGTAACTTAAGCTATTAGATGAGATCTTAAAACATGATTTATATTATTCTCTAGCATTCTCTTCTCTAAAAATCCTGAAATCTTTACTTAAACTTCCTGACATACCTAAGATAACCTCAGAAAACTTCCATAAAAAAACTCCTTCATGTGAGCCCTGAACAGACATGAAGGTTGCTGCAATCAGCTTCTCCGGCACAACAGCTATGGAATATAACTTCCACATGACTTTCAAAAAATTATCTCATTCAATATCTTAAGTTAATAAATAAAATTTTAATATATAATTTATATAATTTTTTCTAACATATTTTTTTAAGTAAAAGTTTTTTGAATTTAAAACTTATACGGGTCTACATTATCTTATACTTAATTTTTATAAAATAAAATAAAGGTAGTGAAAATCATTTAATCAACAAGGTTCTAATATTATATCAAACAACTATCTCACTCAATAATTTAAACAATTTAAACTACCAGGTAAAGCTTTAAGTCAATCTAACAAGATCTTCATTCCCATGAATCATGATTTTCTCCAACTCCAAAAATTATGAACTCTTTATATAAGTTTCCTGTTATGCTTGACATAACCTCATAAAGATTTCATAAAACAAAATCCTTCATATGAGCCTTGAACAGACCTGAAGACAGTAGCTGCTGCCAGTGGCGGAAGTAGAAAATAAAATTAAGAGGGGCCAAGCTTTTAATTGCTTTATTACTTAAATTAAAATTATAAATATCATTAGGGAAGGGGCAGGAAAAAAAATTGCTTGTAGGGGCCCCGGCCCCTGCCAGCCCCTCCCTGGCTCCGCCCCTGGCTGCTGCGATAAGCTTCACCACGACAGCAACTGTGCAACAGTTCTTCACTCCCATGAATCACGGTTTGAATATCATGCTAAATATTGTCACCTTCAACCTGTTGATTGATATATTCTATAAAGAATGCAATGTTTTAAAGGCTCAAGGTGTCTTAAAAACAATGACTGAAATGGGTGTATCCAAACCCCAATTAATTAATGCAGAATCAGTTCAAGCTTGCTCACTTAGCGCCTCTTCAATGCAGTTTAAGCTAGAGGAATATTTTAAAATTTTAAAAGATTAAAATGATTACCGAAGTTGTGAAGATACTGGTGGAAGAAGAGCATTCCTCATTTTCTATGCAGTTTAAGCCATGCTGAATTGTGGTTAGAGTTGGTAGCAAAATGTGCTTTTGGTTGCCAGGTGAGTTTGGCATTCCTGAAGTGGTGTTGTTGGGTGCTTCAACAACACCACTTCAGGAATGGCTTTTGAGAGTTGCGAGAATTGTGAGATCCAAGGTTATGGAGAGGTAGAAAACCGATGGTTATATGTGTTGGTCGGGCGCCAGCTTGAATTGTTGTTGTTAGTATTGGAAGATGAGCGTCAACCTGTGTTTTTGCCAGAGGAATAGGTGGAGTGTGGCAAGTGACGTGAGCCAGTATAAGCACGGTTTGCTAGCGCAGAGGCAGGAAAATAGGCTTGAGTAGTGTTGTTGATATTTTGGAGAGATGCTTCTAAGTTTAGAAGTTTTTCATGAAGCTTATCAAAAGAGATTGGAGTATCTCGAGCTTGGACTGACCCAGCCAACTCTTTGTATTCAACATCAAGTCCCTCAAGAATTCTTTCTGAGAGATCTTCAATATCAACTGGTGCGTCAAGAATGACAAGCTCATCAGCTCGGGCTTTTATGGTCTGAAGGAACTCAGAGACACCCATTGATCCTTTTGTGATTTGTTTGAATTGGTTTTTCACTTGCTTGATTCTGCCACGAGATGGTTTGGCCTATGTATTAGCCAATATTGCTTCCTTTGATGTTTGTGCTTGAGCAATGAACGACATTATTGTGGGTGAAAGGGAACCAAGGATGGCATTGAGAAGTAATTGATCCTGTCGGATCCATAGTGTGTGTGCTGGGTTAGGTGTAGTGGTTCCTTGAAGAGTCCTTGCTGGACAGGGATGTGATCCGTCAATGAATCCAATGAGATCATATTCTATGAATAGAGTCTGGAAAAGGGAAAAAAAAACACGGTAAGATGAGAGAAAGATAAGATTAGTGCTCTGATACCATAACGAGCAAGAATGAGAAGAAGCTTGTTTATTGAATAAATCAATCAGGTATATATACAACAACAAAAGAGAGCAGAGCTGTCAGGATTGGTTAACAGAATTGCCAAATCTTAAGCTAACAGAATGGTTAATAGAATTGCCTAATCTTGACCTAACAGAGCTAACAGATTGTACACTTGATTGTTATAACAGCTGTACACTGATTTGCACAGTGTGTGTTAGTGCATGTTTGTTAATATGGACTTCGGAGAAAAATGGAGAAGATTGATTCATGAATGTCTCTCTACAACGAAGTTATCAATTCTAGTAAATGGTTCTCCATCAGTAGAATTCCAAATTAGCAAAGGGATCCGCTAGGGTGATCAATTATCTCTCTTTTCAACATAGCTACGGAGGGATTGTCAGTCTTACTTGAAAGAGCATCGATCTGTAGTCTATTCAGGGGTATCCGATTAAAGAATATAGATTTCGTCAGTCATATGCGGTAGGTAGATGATACTTTAGTGTTCATGTCAACTAATCTTCAATCATTGCTTAGGTGAAGAGAATTCTTCGCTGGTTTGAGTTATGTTCATGATTAAAAATCAACTTCCATAAGAGCTCAGAGGTGGGAATTAATGTTGATGATACTTTCTGTGCAGGTTTAGCCAACGCAACTTTCATGAATCATTACCTTTTTCTTATCTTGGTATGCCCTTAGGAGCTAATCCCAGGCAAATATCTACTTGGAAGTTTGTCATTAACAAATTCATGATAGGTTTTCCTCATGGATGCTTACTATGGCAGGAAGAATATGCTATATTAAGAGTGTTCTAAACTCATTGCCCATATACTTTCTGTTAATATTCGTAATGCCTAAAGGGGTATGCAGGCTTCTGGCATCCATTCAAATGAGATTCCTCTGGGCAGGGGTTGCTAAACAAAGAAAGATTTGTAAGGTCTAATAGTGCACAGTTATCAAAGAAAAGACTTGTGGAGGTTTAAGTGTCGGGTCCTTACTCGAAATGAATGAAGCTATGTTATTCAAATGGATTTGGTGACTAAGCACAGAATGATAAGGTAAATGGAGAGATTTAATCTGCAAAAAGCACCTCCCAAGTTTCGAGAATGGTCTTCCTTATTTCAACAAGAAAATATCATGTATTTGAGAGGGAATAATGAAAACAATAAATCCATCAAGAATTTATGCATAAGCTTTAGGAAATAGCACTAGATTTATAGTCGGGAATGACGAGTCTGTTAACTTTTGGAATGATACGAGACAGTATAGAATGTCTATTGGTAAGCTAATGACAATTTTGACCATGGGTTCGTGGTATAATGGATTCTGGACTTGGCAGTTGGGTTGGACAATAGAGTTAAAGGCTCTTGATCTTGATCTAGTTTTTTCCCTAGAGGGCCTCATAAACGAGACTCAGTTGTTTCAATGGAAACCAGATGCCAAAATCTCGAACATTGAAAGAGATGGGAAATTTCCAGTTAAATCTTGCCGTACACTAATTGATGGATTGGATTATAATGGAACTTGCTCTTTTACATCAAACATTTGGGATTCTGCAGCTCCCCCAAAGATTCAAACATTTTTATAGTTATTGTGCAAAACAGATCGTGTACAAAGATCCTTTCTTTTTATCATATCGGTTACTTCTAGTTGATCAATCTTGTTGTCCTTTCTACGCGGATGATCTAGAAACTTCAGACCATTTGTTACTTCAACGCAAGTTTTCGTGGAAATTTTGTAAAAAATTCATGTCCCGGAGGGGTATAATTTCTTGGTGCATCCCAAAGACTTTCGATGAGATACTATTCCAATAGCATGCAATGGCTAAGGGGAAATTTCAAAGGGAAGTGTGGAATCTTCTCTCTTTTGGTGTTGCTTGGAGTATTTGGCTAAATAGAAATAATCTGTTTTTTTAAAAGGTGATAGGACGATATATATATATATATAGACACACACACATATACTTCATTTACATTATGCTTTTCTAGCTTATTTTATGAGTTTGGTATATCTAAGAAACTTTATGAATTAATTGATAAAAAATAAGAAATTTTATATTATATGTTTCGGACTTTGCTTTTTATAACATATTTTTTTTCCAAGTTAGAATTCAAAAATATGAATGTGACCTGCATCTAAGTTGAATTACACATATCAAGATTTCCAGGAAGGTATTATGGACAGAGATTCGAATTCATTTGAACCTCTAAATAGACTTGCCAAAAATCAAGTCAAAATCTCACTTCCAGCAGGATTTTCTTTTTTCACACTTTAAATTCAAACGAGTATATCTTAAGTTTCAAATATCAAAATTAGGTAATTCAAAAAGCTCAAATTCATCTATATATTCAGGGCTACAACCTTAATGAAAGGATCCAAGTCAGATAAAATTATTTTTAAGACAAAGATCCTAATTCAAGATGAAGGACGAGTTTTATCTCATGATATGATGAGAAACTAATAGTTTGGGAGTCTTATCTTAAGAATAAATCTGATAGGATCAGATGAATTTTCTCAAGAGCCCGTAACCTTGTAATCTTTAGCTTTAATAGCTTATCATGAAGGCTTCCTGGCTATAGGGATACAAAGAGGAGAAGAGAAAAACAACCAAGATGTTCTCTATTCACAAGAATTTTGAAAAGATCATCTTTGCTACTAGAATTTTTAGAGATCATGAGCAACTAATTCTCAATTTCAGTTCAAGAGGAATAGATTCCATCTTCATTAGCAGTTGTGAGAAGTAACGTTGTCATTATAATACATTCATATTAAAGTACTTATTTATCATTATTTTAGAATTATGTTATTGATTTCTTTTCATGCAAATTGAATTGTTTTGGGATGGCATATATGTTTTCTAGTTCTCTTCTATTCGTAATTGTTGCTAAGGACAACAATAAGAAGCAAAAGAGTTAACTTGATTGCTGTAACTTTCACTTTAATTTGTTAGGAAAGAATAAACTAAGTTAAATTGTTCAAGCTTTTGAATGGTTTCTTAGAATAAATTTTTCAAACTTTATTCCCAAGGCTACTGCCGAGTAAATGAGAATTGTTTTTTAATATTAAATGCGCTTGATGGTAAGAAATTAATTAGAAAGCTATTTAATTAATTTTCTCATAATCTCCTTAATTAATCTCCCTTAGCTTTAAGGGATATCAAATTTATTTGGTTGACTTGTAAGGATATTTATTTTATTTTGATGATCAACAGATTTATAAAAATGGATGTCTAGATTCTTGAACTAAATTAATGAAATATCAATTTATTATTTTTATTTTCAGAATTTTATTTCTTTAATTTTCATCATTCAAATCACCTTGTTCTTTTTTTATTTTGGTATTAATTATAAGAAGATTAAACAAAAATTTTCTTAGATTCGACCTGGTCTTCACAATCATACTACAAAATTATTGTATTTGTTATAGTAAAGTTAAGATTATATTTTAGAGGTTCTGAAAACTTATCATTAAAACTAGGAAGCATGTTATACTGTAACATTGCACTGATTGTTGGCCTAGTTTACAAATTTGACTCAACTTTAGCTACACAGATAATGACTTCACCAAAATTTCAAACAATATTTGAAGGTGGACGAACACCAATAGTCGACTGATTATTGTCATACAGATTGACAGTGTTTGGATTTTCAGTGGCTGGCCATTTAATAACGAATTGGGTTTTTTATGTTTTTTTCCAACTTTTAATTTGATTTTACCAATCTCTAGGTTTTGTAACAAGTAATTTCTTGTTCTTCTACTTTGATCATCCTTTATATGGTTATTTTAATATATTCCTTGATTATATATATATATATATATATATATATATATATATATATATATAGTTAAAAATAAATTATGCTATCTTTTAACCGAGTATTTTTTTTTTAATATTAGTGAAATTTGTCCAAAGATATGATCTGTTCCTTTGAAGAATTAAAAGAAAACATATGACAACTCCCAAGGGTACCATACAAAAACAAAACTAAGATCCAATTTAATAATTTATTGAATTTTGAAGAAATTTTATTGTTTTTTTTTTGTATAAAAAAAACAAAAAACGAAAGCTAAGGATTCAATTAAATTTATTTTTTTTTTATGGAAGAGAAGAATTATATTAATCAATTGATTTAGCCAATAAGAGTATTGCTAAACAAGAGAAGAAAAGTAACAAAACATAAGCTAGAAAATTTACAAATTAAACACGAACCAAACAAACATAATAGATTTCTCCATTGTTTTCATTTTGGTCCCCAGTTTTCTAATTTTCCATTTTTCAGCTAATTTGGTGCTCAATTTTAATTTTCTTTTTCAATTGGGCCCTTAATTGATTTTCTAAATTGACTGTTTGTTTCAAACTCATCCTTAAACTTTTAATTCCTTTCAATCTTAGCCAAATTAATCCAATTTAATTTCTTCAATTTCTTCTTCAAATCAACCATCAATTATAACCTGAAATTTCTCGAATTTAATTTTTACTTGTGATACTCAATTATTGATTCGATTTCAACCATTAATTTTGTTTTAATTTTTTTCCTTTTAGACTTTTTTGTATTTTTTTCATTATTATCTGTTTTGTATTTATTATGATTATTTCAAGCCAAAAATTAAAAAATAATTAAAATTGACTAAAGTTTCTGAAAAAACATGTATTTTTTTATTTTATGTATTTATTTGAAATAAAAATGAAGGGTGAAAAAATTGAGTTCTGACACTAGGAGTGCTCCAATGATGGGCTTTTCCCTTTTTTTCCTTAATTATTTCTAATTAAGTTATGTGTTTTAGTTTTACTATTTATAACTGTATAAGTATTTGGTTTTTGGTTTTTGTTTTGGTTTTTATCAGTACTTATTTTAATATTTATATTTTTTATGAGTATTTATTTTGCTTTATTCTGACGTCTCTCATGCTCTAATGATTTTTTAATCTAGCTTTATGTTTTACTGAAAGTATTATTATTTTTGTTTTTTTGTTTTTTTTATTTTAAATTAATATTTTTTGATGTTTTTAGATCATTTTAATGTATTGATGTCAAAAATAATTTAAAAAAAAATAAAAAAAAATATTTTAATATATTTTAGAATAAAAATACTTTAAAAAATAATCATAACCATACTTTCAATCCTACTCTAAATAGTATCATATATGCTTGGAAGCGCATTTTGGCCCGGACTATTTCTGGATGTGCCTTGTGGATATTACTGGTGTTTTTCTTTTTTTTTTAAATAAAAGTCTACCATTTTTAGACTTCTGTCGAATCTTGAGATTTCTTGTTGTGAATGCACTGCTTCTGGATCAGTGGTGCTTGTGACTGTCACAACGAGTAATTTAAAGATTTTCGAGTAATAACATTTGTTTTTTAAAATATATATTACTTAAAATATATTAAAATAATTTTAAAAAATATATTATTTTTTTATATTAATATATCAAAATCATCTAAAAATACTAAAAAAAATTAATTTAAAACAAAAAAAAAATTAAAAAATATTTTTAAAACATAAAAAAAAACATTATAACAAAATTAAAAAAAAAACCATTTGTATATATGCTATAGTTAGTCTTTGTGTGCATGAGTGGGGCTACATCACGAACTCATTAGGTGACTTCTTAGAAAGGGGATTAAATTCATGGGATGGTACGTGGAAATGGAACAACGTAGCTCGGGAAAAGTAACTACAGAGGTGATGGACACTAAAGTTGAAAATGATAAGCGTTCTCGGCAGCCTAATTTGAAATTTTGCTAGTCTATCATTTCAAAATCAATGACTATATAAAAATAAAAATAAAAACCCTATTTTAGTTCTACCCTAAGTTGGTAATGAAGATCTAATTGTAAGACAGACAACAAAAACATTTTATGTTGGCAATGAAATTTCACAATCAATAGGGAGCTATAAAGGAGACATTACAATATGCTCTATTGCGAGCTCAGAATCATGCTATAGCCTTGAGCACTACACAAGCGCTCGAAATTAGACAGTGTACAAGGGATAACAAAGTTTCGCCTTATTGGAACACGCACACCTACAAACTAAGAAGAAAAAAAAAAAGGCCAAGGAAAACTTGAACATGAATCATGCGGCAGTACTGGCATACAATGGTGACGGTGCTGGTGTGGCTGTGATCATGGCAAAAAAAACATACTCAATGGAAGAGTTCTTTTTGAGGAAGGAGAGCCAAGTATACTGCGATGAAGGTGGAGGCAACTTTGATGTTATTAACTACGTTGTGGTGCTGGAGGGTAACGAGGGCTACCATAGATGTGTGGTGGTGGTAATATTTTTGGTGGTGGAGGAAGACTAGGATGACGGCCATCATTGACTTTTGGTGGTGGTGGTCTTGGAGGAGGAGGAGGAGATTTTGGAGTAGGAATAAATGGTGGTTTTGGTATTGGATGAATAATAGGATTGTTTTGTGGTGATGGTGGTGGTGGTGGTTGACGTGGTAACGAGGCATTAACCATGCAACTGGTTTGTGATAGTATCATCCCATGAAAAATGATGAATGCCAACAAGTAGGAATAGATTTCCATTGCTATTGTGGCTGCCTGCCTATGTCGAAACTCAAGATGATTGTGCTTTTTATAGGAAGATTATCAGAGAGCGTGCGAATGATTTGTCAAATAAAATGCGAACTTAGAATCTTTGATTACTTAGCTGTAACCCGTGAACCAGGCATGCAGTTGTTGGTGGTAATTAATTTGGAACAAGCTCAAGTCAAGTCTCTACGGCTGCTTTTGTTTTGCAACTATTTGTATGATTGCGATGAAACAAATATAAGGTGTTCGGTAATAAATTAAATTGTGTGTTTATTATTATGGATTTATTAAAAAATTAAGTTTAAAATGCAGTTTTTATAAAGCAGTTTTTATATTTTTTTAACTGGGTTTCGTAAAACCCTGTTTATTTTTGCGTTTTAAAAGCGTTTTTTAAAAAATTTGAAAATTTTTTATTTTTTTTACTTCAAATTATTTTTTTTTGTGTTTTCATATTATTTTGATACATGGATATCAAAAATAATTTTTTAAAAATAAAAAAAATTATTTTGATACATTTACAAGTAAAAAACACTTTGAAAAACAACCGCAACTACACTTCCAAACACAACTGACCAAATATTTTATTCATGTTTTTTTGTTATACATAAGCTCAACCATAATTTTTACCAAACACGTATCTAAATCCAACTAACTATTGTAACCCATTTTTGGGTCCCCCACAAAATATATATATATAAAATATATATAGCCAAAGGAGGTTAAGAAAAAATAACAGGAGGCAGAAGTGCTCAGAAAATGGTCAGAAAATTGGTCAATGAGGTTAACAATACAAAGATTGGATTTTTGACAGTATATTCTTGAAAGAGGAGACCCCTGTTGAGAAGGAAAATTGAAATTTGAAGAGAAAAGCCCAAATTTGGAGGTTTATGGACTTAGTTGGATTTTTAATTGAATTTATAGGGGATTTGATTGCAAGAAAAATTGATTTTTAAGTCAATTTGGGCTTTAATTAGAATAAATTTAAGTTCTGGGGCCAAAATATTTTTTTAGGAATTTATTGGGTCAAATCAGGGGCTTAATTGCATAAATATTGAAGTTTAAGGGCCAATTAGGGACTTAATTGAAGAAATCCGAAACCAGGGACCAAATTGGAGAAGGCGCGCAAGTAGGGGGGCTGGAATTAATTGATTCGGGGGCCTAATTGAAGAAATTGGAAGTTATTTGATCAATTAAGGGCTCAATTGCATAATTCGAGGCCAAGGACCAAAGTGAAAAACGCCGCCAAATATAGGAACGGGGTTCGAATTCCGCGGGATGCAATTGAAGGGACAAAAGATGATTGAGGGCTGATTTGGACTTTGGCGCGTTACGGCGCCACATTTAAATGAAACGGCGCGTTTTCCCAAAACTGACGCCGTTTCATATTAAAAAAAAAAAAAAAAAAAAGGGAAAGACCGGAACGGTGTCGTTTTGAACGACACTGTTCATCTTTCTTCTTCCCCCGAACAGCAACGGGGAAGAAGGAAAAAGGTTGCTTTTTTTTGAATTTTTGGCCGGCCCTCTCTCTCTCGCCCGGAGCCCACCGACCGAACACAATGGCCGACCACCCACCGCGCACCACCCACCGAACCTCGGCGGTCCGCGCCCATGGCCGACCAGCCGGCTGCCCCCATGAGAGCGGAAAGCGCCCCTTGGCTCTATAAATAGAGCCAAGAACGCCGAGATAGGAGAGGGGGAAGAGACCCGAAAGAGGAAGAGGAGAAAGGAGAAGAACGGAGAGGAAGACAAAACAAAAAAAAACGGAAAGAAAAAAATGAGGGAGAGAAGAAAAAGGCAGGAAAAAAAAAAAGGGAAAGAACAGAGGGAACCAGAGGGAGGGGAGGAGGAACCGAAAGGGAGAGGAACCGAAATTTGAGAAGGGAAAGCTAGAAACAGTAGAAAAACTTGAAAAGAAACGTTTCCCGCACCGCCATCCGAAAGGGTAAGACCGCCGCTTGGAGCCGCCGCCTGGGACCGTCGTCCGTGAGCCACCGGCCTCCGCCACGCCCTCGCCAAGACGCCGCCACCGGCCTCCGCGCTGGGTAACCTTTCTTCTCCCTCATCTTTACGTTTTATTTTTTTTTCCTTTCTTCGCATGCGTAACGAATAGCGTTTCGCATGCGGGGTGGGGGGAAAATAATTCCCCGCCGTGGTTTGGTCTCGGGGCCGTGTGGATCCCGGCCCGTAATAGAATAATAGTTGTGGGCCGAGATCGGCCCAACCATTTTGGGCCGATATCGGCCCAGAACACTTGGGGCCGAGACCGCCCCATATTTGGTTGGGCCGGCCCACCCGATTTAATATTATATTTTATATTTTTTTTTTTGTTTTATATATATATATATATATATATATATATATATATATATATTTATATATATCTATATTTATATATATCTATATATATGAAAAAAAATTTAAGAAAATTCTGCAAAAATTATTTCAAAAATATGTGATTTTTTGTAATTTTATTTTTGTTTTTTTGGTTAATATCGGTTTGTATTTTTATACCGTAAGGATACCGACCCAGTATTAAAATACTCGATTTGCGTCAAAAAATATACATAATTAAAAAATGTTTTGTTTTAAGATACGGCCTAGTCTCTCCAATATATATATAATAATATTATAACATCATATTTTTCATACAACAAAGAAATTTTCAAAACCACATATGTATTAGCATGCATTTTGGCTTTAATAACCAGTTTATTCAAGCCATGAGAACTAGGCCAATATTTCAAAAATTCTAAAAAATCTTTTTGTCCTTTATATGTATTTTGGGGATTACGAATTTATACATAAAATGTTTTTCCTGATATTAAAAATTTGTTTTTTTTAGATATTAGAACTGTTAGGCTTTACCCGATAAGATAAGGACCTCCCTATTAAGAAGGACTTTTCTTGAACCATAGACGGACCAACAACTAGGAAACACAACGAGACCTGGAATTTATCAGACAAATAAACAATGCAGCTTACCTTAGGTAGGGCGTATTTGGGGTGCTAATACCTTCCCTTTACGCAACCTGATCCCCGTGCCCGATCTCTAAGACCAGCTTAGGGTTTCCTAGTGACCAAAATACTAGGTGGCGACTCCCACACCATTTTTCTTCGCCAAGAGACAAAGAACTCCTTGTCTCACCATTTACCAGATATATATATCCCCCCATCAACACCTGAGGGTGGACGATCGTCGCGACGTCGCGCACCCCGCGACTGCATGGCGACTCCGCTGGGGACCTTGTGGACTAAGCTTTGTTTTTGTCTGATTTGTTTTTGTTTCCGTGTGTTTATTGTTAATATGTCTTTCCTTTTGCTATCTGCTTATATGCTTTAAATATTTCTACATATTGTTCATGCATTTGTATAGAACTGTCTCATACATCTTATAGAACTGTCACATGCATTACATATTTTGATTATTGAGAGTACACACAAACTTTAAGTTAAGTGGGGACTAGCAGCTTACCTTATGACTTTTAGTCAAGGTTTAAGTTTGTGTAAACCCCAACTCTTCGCCGAGTGCTTAGACGGCAATAGTTGGTACATGTGCCATCTCATTGCCTACAAGCCCCCATATTGCCTCCACGAGGGCAATCACTGGACAAAGAAGAGACCCTTTTTAGAGACCGAATAGCCAACCTACCCTCGTCAAGCATAAAAGATTTAGAACCGGCTATAGGGTGTATGCTCCACAAAATACATTTTTGCATGACACAAACTAAAACATAAAGCATTTGGTTTTCAGGTCTTTTGAAACGATAAGATGGCCATCATTACCAAATTTTCTATCGTGGAATATGGGCGAACTCTGAATTGTCACAACTATCGAGGGAGACTGCTCTAGATATGATGCAAGGAAGCTTCCAGTAGTCAAAGACCTGAATTGCGTAGCATATGAGATGAAGAAAATATTGGGCCATAGTCAGAACATTGATGAAGCAGCTTTTTTTGGGAAGTATGGGCGATTGTTAGAAATTGCAAAGATAGAAGTATTGAACCCAAAGAATCAAAGCCTTGATTAACTTTTGGGATCCCGACATGTGTGCTTTTCCTTTGGAAATGTGGATATGTGTCCCACTATAGAGGAGTATGGAATGTTGATGGAGTTTCCCAAACACTTACACCGGGTTTATTTTCCTTTGAGAAATGACAAGGTGATTCCCGAGTTATCAAAATTATTGAAGATTCCACACCTGAGCAGATTTTTAGAGAAGAATGGCAGCGGTTTAAGGTGGAAATTTCTGGAAGTTGAATTAGAAAGGAAAAAAGAGCAATACGTCTCGATGGTAGAAAGAGACAGGTTAATCGCTCTGGGGATCTATGGTCTCGTGTTATTTCCAAGCTTAAAAGGGGTTATAAGTCTAGAAGCCGCCGCATTCGTGGAATATGAAAATACTCATGTCAACCCTACAACCGCCATATTAGCCGAGACCTTGTCGACCCTCAACCATTTTAGAAAAACGGGGAAAGGCGCAGTGAGATGTTGTACTCGGTTATTATACATCCGGATGGTAAGCCATGTTGAAACCAAGAAGCCGATCTTTAATAATTTTTGGTGGTTTAACCAAAAACCCTTGAAGATAGTGGAGGAAGAAGAATGGGGAAACCTGGGTGATCAGGGTTGGATGAAAAAAACTGCAAGAGTTACCTAGTAGCAGCTTTAGTTGGAAGGCCCCTTGGGTTAAATCAGCTTGATGTCATAGTAAGTTGTGGACAAAAATGCTTTGGGTACCTTTAATTGGGATCACAGGTTATGTCGGCTATGCTCCGGCTCGGTGATAAGACAGTTAGGAGGCATACAACACATCCCAAGAACCGTGGGACTTGCTGAATTTTTTGGGTTTTTCAAGGATCAAGCCGCGAGAGAAGTTCTTGAAACCATCAAACAAGATTGGTGCCATTTGACCCGTAATTCAAAAAGAGTCGGAAAGTTTGAGAGACCCTAGCTCAAGTGAAGGATATGAAAAGTGGAGGAATTTGACCCCGATTACCGCGCCGAAAAAGCCATGTCTTGAAGATGGGCCTTCACGAATTGAAGAAGGGTCATTGAAAAGAAAAAAGATCAGTAATGAGGAAGACCTTATGGAGCAATTAGAAAGGCTCCAAATAGAATTGGGAAAGAGTAAGGGAGATAAAGCGCATTAGAAATGATGATGATGGAAGGAGATAAAAGCGAGTGTTTCTAAATGAACAACTTGAATCCAGAGATGCGAAAATAGGGGTGTTGGAGCCGCAATTGAGCAAAGGAAAGGCCGTAATAGAAGAGTCTCGAGAAAGAAAGAGGAAGATCGATTTTGGATCGGATGCAAAGCACTCTGAATTGGAAGCATTAAAAGCCGACTTCAACGGCTATCAAGAGAATGTCAAGGACAAATTCTTGCATGTTCAAGCGAGTTGTTGGACCGAATTGAGAAGTATGATGAGTTAAACAAGAAATACATGATGAGAGAAAGTCGCCTAGATGAATTACAAGAGTTCGAAAGAAAAGGGAATGAAGAGAAGGTTTTGAAGGCAGATTTGTCAGCTAGGAAAATTGAAATTAGAACGCTGAAGGTGAAGTTTGACAAAGAACGAGAAAAGGTGAAACAATTGGCCAAAAAGTTGGAGGTTTCAGAAAAACATAAAGAACATATCGACACCAACAACAATACCTTGAATCAGAACAACATGTTGCTTATAGAGAAGATGGCCAAAGTAGATGAGCAAATGGATGAAGCTGCCATTCACGCACGGATTATTAGAGCCAATGCTCGAAGGGTGGGAAGGGACATCTTTCGTTATCGACAAAGCTTGGCTGAGACGGATGCCTTCTTAGAGAAAATTGAGAATCGAGGCCTCGCTTTCCTACCTGTGGCTAGAGATATGGATGAAGAGGAAGATTGATGTATTTTGCTTTTTATTATTTTATACCCTCTTTTAAGAGATGTATTAGCCAATATTAATGAAAAGGGGCTTTGACCCATCTTTTGTAAGAAAAATATAAGCCTACCAAAGCGCGGCTTGAGCGGAACTACGCCGATAAGGAACGCGACAAAAAGAATCCATGCCCATTACACAAGAGGAATGTTGGTCATCGATCGTTTTTTAAAAAAAAAAAAAAAAAAACAAGCTCATATTACATATGCATTCATGCATTGTTTCTTTATCATACATTCATTTACATTTTTCCATGCATCCTGCACCGTGAAACATAGGTCCCACATCCAAAATCCACAACACCCGGTCTAGAGCAAGAATGGAGAACGAAGAGAGAGCTCACTTAGAGTCACATTATCGACCGAGTTGGAGTCCGTAAAGAATGAAGTTTCTCGGCTAACCGACTTACTGGAGCAGCTTCTAAGAGCTAAGAATGGGGAGGAAACATCAGCACAACAGCTTGAAGGAGCGCCAACAGCTCACATCCCTCAAGCATCTCAAAACCGGGGGGCAAACTCGGCCAATGAACAACATTTTGTGCCTATCACCCCTATCCAGCCCAACTCACGCTCCAATCACTGTGGACTTAACAACGGAGGGAGTCCCGGATAATAGGTCTCCCGGTTTGATAGACCAAGACAAGCTATTTGCTCTGGAAGAAAGATTAAGGGCGGTTGAGGGTAATGACTGGTTTGACCCTATGCGAGCGGCCGAAGTATGTTTGGTACCAAACATCGTGGTGCCGAAAGATTTTCGGATACCGGAATTCGTTAAGTATACCGGTTTGGAATGCCCAAACACTCACCTTCGATCCTACGCAACAAAATGGCGGAAGTAATCCGTGATGATAAATTGCTAATCTATTTTTTTCAAGATAGCCTAGCGAGGATCCGCTTTAAGGCTGGTACATGAGGTTAGACAAGCATCGGGATCAAGAGCTGGAGAGACTTGGTGGAGGCTTTCCTCAAACAGTACAAGTTTAACATGGAAATCGCTCCTGATCGAACAAGTCTAATGGCAATGGAGAAAAAGAGCCAGGAGTCGGTAAGGGCTTATGCGCAAAGATGGAGGGATGAGGCAATGCATGTACAACCCCCTTTGATAGAAACGGAGATGGTGAGCTTGTTTGCCAATACCTTCAAAGCACCTTATTATGAGCACCTAATGGGTAGCTCCTCTCAACATTTCTATGATGCGGTACGCATAGCGAGAGGATAGAACAAGGGATTAAAGGCGGGGCGAATAGCGATGCCGGTGGAAAAGAAGGGTTTTATTGGAAGAAAGAGAGAAGGAGATATTAACAACTTGGAAGGCGGGTATAAGGGCAAGAAAGTAGATTCCCACAATCCACAAGTACCTACCTCTCAATTCTCACACATGAACTTTAACCAACCTTTTTCCCCCTAATCGAACAAATAACCAGTCAAACAACCAAAATCACTACCAAAGACCCTATATAAGATACCCTTGAACAATTACCGCCACTACCCATGCCTTTGAAGGACATGTACGCCAAGCTATTGAGTATTGGGCACATCGCTCCTATCCCTACACTACCATTACAACCACCATTCCCAATTTGGTACAAGCCCGAGTTGACTTGTGAGTACCATGCGGGTAATCCCGGGCACGGGATTGAAACCTGTTACGCTTTCAAGAAAAGATTATTGGAGCTTATTAAGATAGGATGGGTATCCTTTGAAGACAAGCCCAATATTAATTCAAACCCGTTGCCTAAACATGCCTCAGTAGTAATGGAATAGGCATGATAGAAGTTGGAAATCAAGGCAAGGTGTTGAAGGTGTCTATGGAAAAGATGTACGACATGTTAGTACGATCAGGATTTCTAGAGGCAAATGGGGAAAGCCATCCGGCGGGAGGTGATTATTGTGAGTTCCATGGAAGAGATGGACACCATATTAAAGATTGCATCGAGTTTCGTGAAAAGATGGCAAAAATGCTAAAAATGGGGCAATTGAGAATTGAACCCATGAAGAGCAGGGGTGAGGTGAGTATGATGGAAGGTCAGGGTGAGATGGCAGGAGTATGTAGGATCCAACAAACAGCTAGGGGGCCACCAAGGCTAATCTTGGTCAAACCTTCCTGCACAAAAGGAAACCACAACGCCATGCCTTATAATTATGGTTATGCCTCCAACGTTCGAGCTCCTCTTCCTTTGTTCCAGGCCGAGATAAGTGGTTTGACCGGGAGCGGTCGTTGCTTTACGCCCGAGGAGTTGAGAAAGGAAAAGGGTAAAGAAGTGGTAGATCTGGACAAAGCACTAGAAGTTAATAAGCCGGTAACGGAAGAGGAGTCGAATGAATTCCTGAAGTTGATCAAGCATAGCGAATATTGCATAGTAGATCAACTAAAGAAGACTCCAGCTAGGATCTCCCCGATGTCCTTGATACTCGGCTCGAGCCACATCGAAATGCTTTGCGAAGGTCTTGAATGAGGCATATGTACCCCAAGACATTGAACATAAAACCATGGAGCATCTAGTGGGAAGGATTCATGCAACTAATTACCTATACTTCACGGCTGATGAGCTGGATGCTGAAGGTACCGGACATAACAAGCCCCTATACATTACGGTTAGGTGCAAGGATTGCCTCATAGGAAAAGTACTCATTGATAATGGCTCGGCCCTTAACGTGTTGCCAAAGCACATGCTTTGGAAGAAATGCCGATCGATGAATCTCATATAAAGCCGAGTACTATGATGGCCGGGCGTATGATGGCTCACCTAGACCAATAATTGGGACTTTAGAAGTGGAGCTGTATGTGGGACCACAAATGTTCCTAATAACACTTCAAGTTATGGATATCCACCCTTCCTATAGTATGTTGTTAGGAAGACCTTGGATTCATGCGGCGGGGGCGTAGCTTCATCATTGCACCAATGCCCGAAGTATATCATGAATGGGATGTTGGTAACTGTCAAGGCCGAGGAGACAGGTATCCATGATAAAGAATGTGGTTGTGCCTTTTATCGAAGCGGGTGATTGTAAGGATAACAATATCCATGCCTTTGAGATTGTGAACACCGACCGGGTCTGCCGGAGAACACAAGTGCTAAGAAGGCCAAGGATCTCGAAGCGACAAGGATGGCAACTCAATGCTTTTTGGAAGGCGGGATCCCATTTCAGTATAACCCTATCACCGGGGATCCAGAAGGTGTTAATTCAGGAAAGATGACATGTGTTGATCAAAGATTTGGGCTAGGATATAAGCCTAACAAGGAGGACTATCGGTGGGCTGCTGGTCGGAGAAGGGCAAGAAGGATGGCTAGAATTAAAGGAAGAGAGCCTGAGGAAGAAAAGCTAGAAATCCCTCCTCTTGGCGTGTCATTCCCAAAAGCTGCATACATAATACAACATGATAAAGAAGCCGAAAGCCTTGATCAAGAGCTGTCAAACATGAGCATAAATACCTTGGGGGAAAATAAGGTGAAAGGAGATGACATGAAGACAGTAGCAAGAAAGGGAGATGAAGCACTCCCACAACTAACGGTCTACACCATAGAAGAAGTCTCCGCCAAGACCTTTGTGCGCAAGTTGGCTCCGGACGAGAAGTTTCGGAACTGGGTGATCCAAGAAGCTCCGTAGTTTTTAAAATGTAAACCCACTTTGGTTGCCTTAACATGCTTTTGTCATTGCTTTGTTTGGTTTTTTTTTTTCTCTCTAGTCGACAATCAAGGCTCAATTGTCGCTAGATTTCGTGTTTGTCATGGAGCCTACCTTTTCTTTAAATAAATTGTGAGATCATGCACTTTTCACAAATTGCCTTCTTTCTTTATGCATTTACACCAAACACTTCCCGCTTTCAGGGGAATCCTGAAAGCGGATCTCCCGCAACATCACATACATTTAGCATCAAGAATAAATGGCCAAACTTGAACGAGCATGTGATAGCTATGGAAGAAGAAGAGTGGGATGAAAGCAATATCGGTGAATTCACCAGGCTAGTAGAACAACGAAGCAGACTTGGAAACCCGCCGCGGAGGAACTCGAAAGCATCAATGTAGCGCAGTGATCAATTCAAGAAGGAGTTGAAAATAGGTACCTTAATTACTGCTGAACTAAGGACAAAAATGATCGCCCTATTACAAGAGTATTCAGATGTCTTTGCTTGGTCCTATGAAGATATGCCCGGTTTGGATACAAATATTGTAGTACACAAGATACCGTTGGAAGAAGGTTGTAAGCCGGTCAAGCGAAAGGCGAGGAGGGCCCACCGGATGTCTGCGGATGAAGGTCAAGACGGAACTCGAGAAGCAATGGGATGCTGGTTTTCTAGAAGTAGTTAGGTATCCACAATGGGTATCTAACATTGTTGTGGTGCCTAAGAAGGAGGGGAAGATTAGAGTGTGCGTGGATTTTCGGAATTTGAATAAAGCTAGTCCCAAGGATGATTTTCCGCTACCGCACATAGATGTTTTAGTGGACAACGCTGCCCGGAGTTCCACATATTCCTTTATGGATGGTTTTTCAGGATACAACCGAGATAAAAATGGCTCCGGAGGATAAAGCAAAAACAACTTTTGTCACATCTTGGGGGACATTCTCGCTACAAGGTCATGCCATTTGGATTGAAGAATGCGGGAGCAACCTATCAAAGAGCAATGGTGACTTTATTCCACGACATGATGCACAAGGAAATTAAGGTGTATGTAGACGACATGATTTTTGCATTGATCTCACAACAATCATTTTTGCATTGATCCCAACATTGTTTATCTTGTGGTTATCACACCTAAAAAAGTTTAGCATCGGCTGAACGAATTTCTTCTCTATACAAAAAGCCTAGACTAGAATCACACCCCTACACTGGGGGCAACAAGAGATGTTTTCATGAAAAGTTTTACGTGTTTTAACATGTACGGAAGCCTATAGATTTAAAAACCAAGCTAAAGCATTTGACAAAAGCATGACAAAGAGGCAATAACAAGTCATACATTTTGGGAAAAGAACTACTTGAAGAAAGTCAGAGACAACACGAGAGATGAATCCAGCATACGACTTCAAAAGCAAGCTCATGTTAAGAAGGAGTCTCATGAACTAGAAGAAGAGGATGGGGCCTATGTTTCAAAACCAGGTACAAATGCATGCATGGCATCTAATCATAAATCATTGCATATATGCTTTCCCGGATCATTACAGGGAGGAGTTCTTAATGCATTCCGGCAAGATTGGAGACGAAGAAAGAATCATAGGAGACGAAGAAAGAATCATAATGGGTGATAGCAAAGAATCACGGTTTTGAACCATAGTGGATTCTGGAACAACAAGAAGAACAAGAAAAAGAGAGAAAACGAAAAGTTTTGAACCCTGCCATCAGGAAGAACGACATCGTATTTCAGCTTTGAATAAAAGGAATCGCCAGATGGGATTCCAAGATTGAAGGAGATCGCCAGAAGGGATCTCGCATTTTGCTATTTTGAGGTCGCCAGATGGGACCTCGTATTACATGTTGAATAAAAGGAATCGCCGGATGGGATTCCAAGTTAAAGGAGATCGCCGGAAGGGATCTCGCGTTTCCTTGTTTGGAGGTCGCCGGATGGGACCTCGTATTTCATGAAAGGAATCGCCAGATGGGATTCCAAGTTAAAGGAGATCGCCAGAAGGGATCTCGTGTTTCACTGTTTGGAGGTCGCCAGATGGGACCTCGTTTTTCATGAAAGGAATCGCCAGATGGGATTCCAAGTTAAAGGAGATCGCCGAGGAAGGGATCTCGTGTTTCACTGTTTGGAGGTCGCCGATGGGACCTCGTTTTTTCATGTTGGTTGTCAAAAGGAATCGCCGATGGGATTCCAAGTTGAATAAAGGAAATCGCCAGAAGGGATCTCGTGTTTCGCTATTTGGGGGTCGCCAGATGGGACCTCGTATTACATGTTGAATAAAAGGAATCGCCAGATGGGATTCCAAGTTGAAGGAGATCGCCAGAAGGGATCTCGAGTTTCGATGTTTGGAGGTCGCCCGGATGGGACCTCGTATTTTCATACATTCAAAAAAAAAAAGGGAAAAAAGGGGAATCGCCAGATGGGATTCCAAGTTGATTAAAGGAGATCGCTAGAAGGGATCTCGTTTTTCGATATTCATCCAAGGAGGTCGCCAGAAGGGACCTCATTTTTCAACATTGGTTACAAGGAATCGCCAGATGGGATTCTAAGTTTTTTTTTTGTTAAAGGAAATCGCCAGAAGGGATCTCGTATTTCGATATTGGTCAAAGGAGGTCGCTAGACGGGACCTCATATTTCATTTTGTTAAAAGGGAATTGCCGGATGGGATTCCAAGTTGAGATTGCTGTGAAAGACAAGTTTCAGATCAATCAAGCTTCAACCAAATCAGTTTCGGGAGTTCCGTTTTGGGTTTATCTTTATAAAACTTACTACGCAAAACCCCTGCTCCGTAAGCATTATAAAGAGGGGGCATCTGTTGTAACCCATTTTTGGGTCCCCCACAAAATATATATATATAAAATATATATAGCCAAAGGAGGTTAAGAAAAAATAACAGGAGGCAGAAGTGCTCAGAAAATGGTCAGAAAATTGGTCAATGAGGTTAAAAATACAAAGATTGGATTTTTGATAGTATATTCTTGAAGGAGGAGACCCCTGTTGAGAAGGAAAATTGAAATTTGAAGAGAAAAGCCCAAATTTGGAGGTTTATGGACTTAGTTGGATTTTTAATTGAATTTATAGGGGATTTGATTGCAAGAAAAATTGATTTTTAAGTCAATTTGGGCTTTAATTAGAAGAAATTTAAGTTCCGGGGCCAAAATATTTTTTTAGGAATTTATTGGGTCAAATCGGGGCTTAATTGCATAAATATTGAAGTTTAAGGGCCAATTAGGGACTTAATTGAAGAAATCCGAAACCAGGGACCAAATTGGAGAAGGCGCGCAAGTAGGGGCTGGAATTAATTGATTCGGGGCCTAATTGAAGAAATTGGAAGTTATTTGATCAATTAAGGCCTCAATTGCATAATTCGGAGGCCAAGGACCAAAGTGAAAAACGCGGCCAAATATAGGGACGGGGTTCGAATTCGCGGGGATGCAATTGAAGGGACAAAAGATGATTGAGGGCTGATTTGGACTTTGGCGCGTTACGGCGCCACATTTAAATGAAACGGTGCGTTTTCCCCAAAACGACGCCGTTTCATATTAAAAAAAAAAAAAAAAAGGGAAAGACCGGAACGGTGTCGTTTTGAACGACACCTTCATCTTTCTTCTTCCCCGAACAGGCAACGGGAAGAAGGAAAAAGGTTGCTTTTTTTTTTGAATTTTTGGTCGGCCCCTCTCTCGCCTGGAGCCCACCGACCGAACACAATGGCCGACCACCCACCGAACCTCGGCAGTCGCGCCCATGGCCGACCAGCCGGCTGCCCCCATGAGGCCGAAAGCGGCGCCCTTGGCTCTATAAATAGAGCCAATAACGCTGAGATAGGAGAGGGGGAAGAGACCCGAAAGAGGAAGAGGAGAAAGGAGAAGAATGGAGAGGAAGACAAAACGAAAAAAACGAGGAGAGAAGAAAAAGGCGGGGAAAAAAAAAAGGGGAAAGAACGGAGGGGAACCGGAGGGAGGGGAGGAGGAACCGAAAGGGAGAGGAACCGAAATTTGAGAAGGGAAAGCTAGAAACAGGTAGAAAAACTTGAAAAGAAACAGCCCCCTGCACCGCCGTCCGAAAGGGTAAGACCGCTGCTTGGAGCCGCCGCTCGGGACCGTCGTCCGTGAGCCACCGGCCTCCGCCACAACCTCGCCAAGACGCCGCCACCGGCCTCCGCGCCAGGTAACCTTTCTTCTCCCTCATCTTTACGTTTTATTTTTTTTTCCTTCTCTGCATGCAGAACGAATAGCGTTCTGCATGCAGGGGTGGGGGAAAATAATTCCCCCGCCCATTTGGGTGTGGGCCGGGTGGATCTGGCCCGGTTTTGTCTCTCCGGGGTCGGCCCGAATAGAATAATAGTTGTGGGCCGAGATCGGCCCAAACCATTTTGGGCCGATATCGGCCCAGAACACTTGGGGGAGACCGGCCCGGCCCAGTTGGTTGGGCCGGCCCAGCCCGATTTAATATTATATATTATATATATATTTTTGTTTTATATATATATATTTATTTATATATATATATATATGAAAAAAATTTAAGAAAATTCTGCAAAAATTATTTCAAAAATATGTGATTTTTTGTAATTTTATTTTTGTTTTTTTGGTTAATATCGGTTTGTATTTTTATACCGTAAGGATACCGACCAGGTATTAAAATACCCGATTTGCGTCAAAAAATATACATAATTAAAAAATGTTTTGTTTTAAGATACGGCCTAGTCTCTCCAATATATATATAATAATATTATAACATCATATTTTTCATACAACAAAGAAATTTTCAAAACCACATATGTATTAGCATGCATTTTGGCTTTAATAACCAGTTTATTCAAGCCATGAGAACTAGGCCAATATTTCAAAAATTCTAAAAAATCTTTTTGTCCTTTATATGTATTTTGGGGATTACGAATTTATACATAAAATGTTTTTCCTGATATTAAAAATTTGTTTTTTTTAGATATTAGAACTGTTAGGCTTTACCCGATAAGATAAGGACCTCCCTATTAAGGAGGACTTTTCTTGAACCATAGACGGACCAACAACTAGGAAACACAACGAGACCCGGAATTTATCGACAAATAAACAATGCAACTTACCTTAGGTAGGGCGTATTTGGGGTGCTAATACCTTCCCTTTACGCAACCAGTCCCCGTGCCCGATCTCTAAGACCAGTTAGGGTTTCCTAGTGACCAAAATACTAGGTGGCGACTCCCACACCATTTTTCTCTGCCAAGAGACAAAGAACTCCTTGTCTCACCATTTACCAGATATATATATCCCCCCATCAACACCTGAGGGTGGACGATCGCCGCGACGTCGCGCACCCCGCGACACTAACCATACTTAACTATACTATTTTAAGACTTATTTTTTAAAAACTACAAATATAAAAATTACATCAAAAACAAACATTCTCTTCTCAAGTTCTCACGCGTTAGAACATTCAAAAGTTGAGACTTCGAAGACTTACTATTCCATTCTATTTCGTTGAGATTTTGTTTTGGCAGAAGAACCTAAAAAGAAGAATCGTTTTTCCCTTCCAATGAATTATTATTTCCCTCTTCTTTTCGTGATAAATGACAAGGTGTAATCATAAGAGTGATGCCGAGTAAATCGATGCAACTTTTTATTTTAAAGTATATTAAAATACACCATGAAAACAAATTATAATTATGAATAGAAAACATATTGTATATGTTTAATAAAATAATTTAAAAATTATATGTGTCAAGAAATTATAAAACAAATTGAATGCTAACCAAAATCTGAGCCACAAAATTGAGATTATGAAGATGCACATTAAGATACTAATTGCATTGATCATTGATGATTTTAAAGTGTCTTTGCACTTAAAAATTCTTGTATACAATATATGTTTAGTATCCTCCCTTTAATTTTGTAATTAGTATGTGTGTGTCTATATAAAACAAAAACTAGTTGTTTATAGTTATTGGAATCCAACTAATGGCTAAAATGATCAATCGATTCAGATTGATAAAGCTAATTGGTCAACTATTTTCTACAAATTCCTAGGTTTTCATCCCTGATGAACAAGTGATTGACCGATTTACTTAATAACACCAAGTGATAGATAGGTTTATACAGATTTCCAGATTTAACAGTTTTTACCTGGTGAATTCTTGAACCAACTATCTTAGATTATATCAAGTTATTTATCAATTTTTTAATGCATGCAAAGTGAAGTATGTGAGTCATTTTAATTGTACTAACAAGATAAGATATAAAGATTTAAATAATTCCTAATAATGAACAATTAATTCTAAGTCTTCACGTTACTTTTTTCTTTGACTTTTTTCATTTGATTATCGATATGTTCTTCAAATAAATATGTTTAAACTTATTCTCAATTAATCATACTATTAGTCTATTTTTCATTTAATTGTTATCATTAAAATATATAGAAATATGAATATGTAACTCAAAGATCAACAATCTTCTTTTTTTTATGATGAAAATTAATGTATAAAATTAGATATAAAAATGAGTCTCCCCCTATATTTTGCAATATATTATCTTGAAGACTTTAACAATTATAATCAATCTATTATTTGTTTTTTTATTATTATTTTAAATTAATTTTTTATGTTTTCGTATCATTTTAATGTATTAAAACTAAAATATATTTTTAAAAATAACTGCTATTACAATATTAAACGGATTCTAAAAATACTATTGAGTGAAAAAATTATTTTCTTGATATAAATATGATCACGTGGCAATGGTTATTTCGATTATTTCTTATATGTTTCGTAACTTCTTATATGTTTCGTAACGTGGTGCAAGTATTTTTTTAAAAATATTTTTTAATTAAAAAATATTAAAATAATAATTTTTAATATTTTTTATTTTTTATAATAACATATTAAAACACTAAAAAAATCAGGCAAAAATTCATTTTAAAAATAATTTTAAAAAAACCCTAAGGCATTAGCAAACGGAATGATTACAGCAAAACTTGAGATGACTAGGGTGACTCGTTAGAGCAAAGAGCTAACTTTATATGTTGGAGGAATGTCTCTAACAGGCAATTAAACTTCCTCTTTGATAGACGTCCCTTTCTTTCCATTCTGACTCATTTTAATTAGGAGTATTAATTCATTAAAATCTCATCAAACTTCATTGTATTGATTAGAAAAAAAATGTCATTAAAATTTCTTAAATTATGGGCATTAAGAAAAAGTTCCATTAAATTAACTAAGAAATATGGCATATAAATGATTTCTATAAGATGCATTAGGGGAAAAGAGAGAAAGGGTGTAAATAATTATTAAAAATAAACAAATGTAAAGCTCCGTCACTAGTGTAATTATGTAAAATAATTTACATGACAATATTTTTCGGACACCTCACAAACTAAATTAGCATACAGCCACAAGACATGGCAAAGTGGCCTCCAAACTCAATACTTACAAGCTGCATTGAGGCTCACTTCAATCCCACAATTTTTATAGAACTCTTTCGGAGCAGAATCATGATTGTTTCAGCCCTCTTACAGCTGCTGCAAAAATCTAGAAAGCCAAGGGATCACACTGGTCATGTACCGGCAGTTTGTATAGTAATTATAGGGATCAACTAAATCACCAAAAAGATCAGAATCATGTCATACGGATATGAAATGAGAGATGAGGTACATGAGGATGTGCATCCAGTGCCTTATGCTTGTAGCATTAGCTCACAACCAAACATAGGATCTTGGTCAAAATTAATTTGTATTTGGATTAAAGACATCTGAAAATGGAATCCGACTTGAAAATGCCAAGATTTTCCTAGTATATTATATTGCAACAAGAGCACGAGCTATTCTCATACATGGTTAAATCTGGAAACGTGCTTTTCTAAAGGAGCCAAAAACAGAACAAAACTAAAAACAACAAAAACAAATCACTGGTTATATGTCAAGAAAAAACCTTAGCAGAAGCTCCAGGAATCTGTTTCAGATCTTCACGAGTTTGACCGCGGCTACTGCTTTCCTCACACTGAATGGGATTGAGTTGCTCTGTTTTACTTGGAACTGAGGCCTCCTCACCAGAACCTCCAACTGAACAGCTCTCTAGCATTTTATCTTCTTCCAATGATTTGCTGTCTGGTCGACCACTGCTTGTGGAGTTGGAATAGCTATTTGTTGTGGTATTAGATAGAAGGTTTTGATCTTTCTTGTTGAACTGTGTAGCTGCCGCTCGTGCACCAGCAATGGCTGCACTGAGACCTTCAGATTTCTCCACAACAGATGCTTTATTGTCAGAGAATCCCACAGAAATAGAACCTGGTTTCAAGGAAAAGGGATCTTGAGGATTTGGGAGAGGGAATTTTACTGGCATTGGACCTTTAACAGGGACAAGACCTCTAATTGCAGCCTCATGGATCTGTGAGACAGGAATATGTTAATCCCAAGCACATAAAAAGCACAGGTCAAGACATTTAACTTTGATGTACTGCATATACCTTCCTTTCCAAGTTATAAACACCTTGATACCCTCGCATCTCAAAAGGAACTAGTAATTTCTGCATCCGTTGAGGTAAAATGATCAGCAAGCTAAGCACATTTTCAAATAATATATATTCACAGATTGCATACCTGTGGCTGCTCACAAAGCCAGCAAAAATCTGTTTGTCCTTCTAGCCTCACCTGTAGCAAAGAAACTCATCTAGATTAGTCACCAGATACACAAAAATATCAGATGACATATGTTAACGGACAGAAGGTAAGAAACAGTTGCCCACCCCTTCAGGTACTGCCTCCCAGCTTGCTAGCTCTTCACATTTCACACAGCCAACCACTTCAACACACCCTGTATAATATATAAAGATATCGTATTTTGTATTCACGAGACAAAACAGGAAGCAGTGTTCTAACAATGCTCACTGGTTTCACAACGCATAATCTAAAACTACAGAAAATAAGTTGAGGCTTCCTACTTCAGCTCAGGATAAACATCACCGTCATGTTTGTTTGTGGAGAATTTTACAGCTTTGGGAAAACAAATTCTACAGAGCACTGGAAAACAGCTAAAAGTTGTTTTCCAAATTCTCCACTATAGAAAACTAGGGCACTGCTTGTTCCCCTCTCATTCTATCTCTTTGTCATTCATTACTTTCAGGATAACCCAAATGAAGCCATTATTTTCTATTTTAGAAAAATATTAGCTAGAAAAAGGCATTCTCTTTAATATTTTACAGAGAAATGGTTTTAGAATGAAATGAAAAAATTGAACGAAAAAAAAACATTTGACATTAAGCACAACCTACAGCATTTCAATCTGGAGTAGAGAGATAATTGATGTGCAAAGAGAACAGCTGATGACTTCTGTTGAAATGATATGACAATTAGCTACCCTATGTGCCGGAGGTTGCTATTGTTGATCATTCACAAGAAGTCGAGGAGCATTCCAATAGTTATGGGCAGGCGCATAAGAGGTCATGCACAAACATTCATATTAAACCCAGATCATGTTCTACTCTGGCCTGCCCATCCAGCAATTAAGTGGAAATTTAATTTGGTTTGATGCATTGTCAACACCCAAGGCTAGCCAGCATCTTTAGCCATTTGTGAGAACACCCATGCTAGAAACCAATAACCATGTTTGTGAAATGGTCACACAGATTCCTCACTCCATTCATGAGATGGGACACAAAATTTATGCCTACAGCATGATCTTAAGCCACAGTTGACTTACTGCTCCCTTTCATAGTAAAAAAAATATAGAGAGAGAACCCACAATTCTGAAAACAAGAAATGACACAAAGTGGTACCAGCAAATCCAAAACAAATCATTTCATGAATCTACAGAATTCATTGAGAGGAAAAGAAAGTGTTGAATTTGTTGTTAAGACTTGAGAAAAACATAGCAACTCATGATATCAAAAGTACTCAAGCAGATACCTAAAAGTCTTGAAACAGGATAATGTTCAGGAAACTTCAAGTCAGTAATGCCATTCACTGCATAAATTTCTCTATAGAAGTCTTCCATCGCTTTGATTGTATCTTCCTCCGGAACTTTACTTGCAGCATGAATCCAAAGGCGGCCTTCAAAATACAAGATTCTTTACACTTAATAACAACTTCAACAAGATGGGAAAAAAAGAGTAATGCTGAATCTATTGTTTCATATTTATGAAATAAATGGAGTGTCCCCTGGACTTCCCACCAAAACATGCGTCATATAATTGTGGTCAAAGGGTTCCATAGTTAAGCCCCAAGACCTTTCCTGGCTGTCAACTTTAAATTTGTTTATGCTTGTATTGATATAGACATTTGAATTCCAAGAAATCATTCCTTCCCAACATTGGTTAAATGATCATATCTTAATATCATAGAACCAGATTATCAAGTGGTGCATTGATTGTCCTATAAACAGTACCAACTAATTCATTTCCATGACAAAATAAAAATCCAAAAGGAAAAGTTGAAGTATGCCTTAACAGAACAACTGGTGAGGAGAATTTTCATTGAAGGTAGCTACAGCAATGAGAAGGCATCTTGTCATAGGAGATTGATTTCACTTCTCTTATCCATGACTCTTTCATAGCCCACAAAGAAAAACTTAACCAAACTTCTGAGTTATCTTATAAAACAAACACGTGTAGGTTATGTTATTCAAGCAAATCAAGCCTAACATTTTCCTCAGATGCTTCAAAACATTTAACTCATGCTAAGAACCACAACCTAATATTTCATTTCATGATAAACTAGGATAAACTTTTCTTGTGTTGTCTTTGTATCGGCGTACTTGTACATCTTGGAGTTTCCTCTTTTGAAAGATGAAACATGATATAAGGAGATACTCCTTTTCTTTTCTTTTTCTAAATTGAGCAAACTTCCTAAGATTAAACCAAAGAGGTAACCAACATCCAACACCATGGAGGCATTCAATTTCCCTTAACCTTTCTTTTCCACTTTGCCATTTGAATTGAAATTCAACCATTCAAGTATCCAATTTAGCAAACAAGACAAAACCACAGCCTAAATAAAAACAAAACAGTGGTTTCAAACTTCTGTTATCTCATCAATACTTAGTATCATTCAAACCCTTAAAAATCAAAGGAGCAAAAAAAGTTTCAGCTAATTAAGCACAGCCTTCTGGTAAACAAAAAAAAAATCATTCCTTTCTTCTTCCCTGCTTTTCTCATCAACCAAACAACACCAAACTCCAAAGAAACAAGCTCTTAATATTTACAAAGCACAAAACTTGAACATGGTACCAATATCTAAACTACAAAAGCTCATAACTTTCCTATCATTACCTACACTACCAATAAAAAAACTAAAAGGGTTTTCATGATTTGCACCAAATATACATTCTATGACTCTAAATTTTCGTCTTTTTGTTACCTCTAATAGGAGTAGTCCATGACCTGCCTTCAATACGTTTGATGCCGTATACCAACAATGAAGCCCATGGTTGATGCATGGTCAAACACGGGTTCGTGTAGTTCCCATACCCCCTTCCACCTCCTCCTCCTCCTCCACCACCACCTCTTCGCATATCTAATGAACACTTTTCACTAATTGAGTTCGCTTTGGTTTTTCTCTCTTGGTTTTTTTTTTTTGCCTGGAAAGAAGAGGAATCTGAAAAATTAAATTGCAGGTCCTTTTTTTCACTAAACAAAAAGTGTAGGTGTACTAGACTTTTTATCACGTGACATTGACACGTGCAAGTTCTTTATTTTTATTCCTTTTTAAAGTAGAAATTAGAAAAGGTTTAACAAGTTGATTGGATTTGTTTTTGATTTTAAAAAATATTTTAAAACAATTTAAAATTTTAATTTTTTTATGATTTTAAATTATTTTAATGTATTAATATCCAAAATAAATTTTAAAAAATAAATAAAAATATTATGTTAATATATTTTCATTAAAATTTCAAATGTAATATGTTTTGAAGACAATTTATATTGTTTTTTTAATAATTATTTTATTTGATAATTTGTTAAATAATAAATAATAATTTGGACATTTATATAAATATTTGAAACATAATAAATAAAATATAAACATTTAAATTTCAATAATGAATAAGAATATAAATATAAAAAACCTACCCACAAGTAATCATTATCATTCATGTGACTGCTGTCTTCCCCTTCTAGTCGATAGCTCTATGACAGGCTTCCTTGTTTCTGGGGCTCTGCTCACTTGTCTACGAGAACAAAATGCATTAAGATTTGTTTATAATTTCCATGTGGTTCACCCTGTGAAAGTGAGGACTTTCTCCAAACAATGATCTCACTCCAATCCTCTCCTCTTTTGTCAACAAAATATCATTCTAGTGTTGGAGGTGCTTCCTCTTCAAAATTGAGCAAATCCCATAGTCTGAGCTTATGAATAAGGATGCCAAACCACTGGGAAAGGAGCATCCATGGTTGTGTACATGCCAGTGATCACAATGAATGAATCAGTAGGAGAAACATGGATAGGATCAGCAGAAGTGGTTCACGCCTATACCTCCATGCCAACGAGCCAGCGACACGATCGGTTCTCTCTGGATCCATATTGTCACTAGAATTAATGAGCTTCCAGTTCCTCCTAAGTGGTCTCCTCTTCTAAATCACTGGCTTCTATTACTCCCCTTGCTCTCCTCCTAGTACCCTTTCCCGCTGCAAAAAAATACAAGACCAAATTTGAGAAGGATTAAAAAGCCAGACACAACGCTGCATTGGATCTTGACTAGCTAGCCAAAAGCATCATGTCTGCATATCCATCCTGACTAGTACGAAGTTGATCACAAGATGTTCTTTTAGAATTGGTTAAAATGGGCAAAGTGTTAGAGTTCGTTGCGGGTGCTCTCTCTAGGTAGAACAGCACCCTTGCTTCTCATAGTCTCCTATAATAATACAGTGTCTCCTGTTTACCTCACCACTATCCATTTGACTCTCCACCCAGGTACAGATTCTAACCTCCATTGATGGAATGTGTTTACTATGAGGGCAGCGACGAAATGTAAAGAGCTAGGTAGTATCGCTGCATGCTGCCATCTATACATCTCCTGATCAACTCGTAGCAAGTTTTAAAAATGGACACCGAGAGAATTATATGTTCGTAAAAGGTAAGAAATCTCTTAAAAGCTGCAAGTATCACCCAACCATTAGGGTGAAGTTGGCTAAAACATATTCCATAGCTCGTGAATATGTTTTTTATTTTGTGAAACCAGTCTAAGAGAGATTGTAACCACACCTAAAAATAGAAAATGACCTATTTATCTCGGATTCCGGCCCTACATCTCCTACCCTCCATAATCTGGCTAATTCTTTATTCAGGACGGGGAACTCTATATATCTTCATATGGAGTTGAGGGTGATGATGGCATTATGGATACATGGTTATTGCTATGAGAGTTAATGTTACCATTTAGATGCCTTTCAAAAAATTCAGCTACGGATAATAACCATGGTGATATATATTAGAACACAAAGAATTAAGTATCGTTGAACACTCTCCCGGAGGAATAAATGGTAAGATATGTATAAAGCTACGGATATAAATAGCAATGTTTAAGCTCATAAAATTATTTGAAAAATATGGTAAGAGTTGTTTTTTTAAATATTTTTTATTTTAAAATATATTAAAATAATATTTTTTATTTTTAAAAATTATTTTTAACATTACTATATAATATGAAAGAATAAAAAATATATTAATTTAAAGTAAAATAATAAAAATTAAATTTTTTAAAAAATATTTTCTGATCACAGTGCCGCATAAGCAATCATGAGATTTTGGTGCAAATGTTCTTATACTTGAATGAAAAAAGTTTACAGTGCATTGCCAGCCCGCTCTATCCTCAGCCTAGGCGAGCTGGGCATGTGCTCACCTGGGTTGCTAGGTGTGTGCTCTCCCTAGGCGCACCCGCAGGGCAAGTTAGGCGCCAGCTCGCCCTAGGCTAGGCCCAAACGAGCATCCAGGTATGGGCTAAACCTTTGTTTTTCTATATCTTTTTTTTTTTTTACACGTAACCCTGTAGTTTTTACTCATAAATACCCACAGGAAAATATTATCAAAATAATGTGATGATTTTTATCTAAAAAACAACCATATTAAATTTATTTAAAATAATTGAAATCGATTCAAACTAACAGGATTTTATTCAATTATTTTAGAATAAAAATCAAAACTCAACCGATTAGTTTTGATTTGGTTTGATTTTGGTTTAGTTATTTTGTATTAAAAACCAAAAATTATATTGTTTGTTGGGGTTTTTTGTAATTTCTAATACGTTTGTTTTTGGTTTGGCTCAGTTTTTTCGATTTAACTCGGTTTTTTATTAATATTGTTCGGTTCGGTTTGGTTTTTTAATTTCAGATTTATAAAACAAAACCGAATTGATTAGTTTTTTAAAATATTTTAATCACTTTAATCAGTTTTCTTTTTACATTTTAGTTTTTTCAATTATTATTCTATTTTCAATTCAATCAATTTTTCAGTTTTTTCCTAACCCCTCTATCAAACCAACACTTTGATTGGAGACAACAACACGGAGACCTTTTCCACGACCAATGAACTTCACTCTCTTATTTCATAAGGTAAGAATCTAGCCAGTGTAGGGTAGCCACCCTTGCAAGGCGAGCTACAAGTAGCGTTGCCACCCCTACGCATGTTGTTTTCCTTGGAAAAGGTAAGCCATGAAACACGTTTTTATAAGTCTTCAACAGGAGAGGACATTCATCTCACTGCATGCAACAAAACATATCTGTAATTTTTTTTTTTAGTTTAACTTGGATGTCCGAACCAGTTTGTATGCAACTTAATTAATTTCACGAGTTATAAAATTAATGACCATGTAAATCTCCAGTGATTATTATATGAGCAACCACAGGGCTTGAACCTGAAACTACAGAGAAAACAAACCTTTTGATCCCAAACTTTTATCACTGGACAATTTCTTTAACCTTTTACTTGCTCATCGCTACAATAATCTATCAGCTATGTGAAAAATAAATCTAAAGATTTATTGAAGTTTTTTTCTGATTTTATCAGTGCTTGATATTTGCCAAAATTAGAGAACTTACATTAAGAATGTCTTTTTCTCCCATGGAATTAGTTGGACTTTGCCTATTAGCAATAATATATTAAAGTAATTAAAAGAATAATGTCATGATTGTTGTGTTTGGATTTAGGTTAAAATAGCTAAATTATCATGGTAAAATTACAATTTGCAACAAAGTAATTATGCAGCTTTTATACGAAATGTATTTAGTAATGTGACACAGGGTGTTTTTAATTGAGAATATATTAGAAAGATATTTTTTAAATTTTTTTATCTTTTATATCAAAAAATTAAAATAATTAAAAAAATATTAATTTAATATTTTTTAAATAAAAAATAGTTTAAAAAACAAACGCAGACACATCAAAACAAAAAAAATAATTGAAGGATCTTACGTCAGATTATAAAATTTTGCTTTCAAATTGGACATGGGTGATCACGATTGCACTTGCAGAAAACAATATTTTTGACTTGGAAAATTTGATTTGATTATTTGTTTTCAAGATCAATTTGGTTTCGTTAGGTGACAAAGATGATGGGATCACGAGATAAAGATCTGTGCAAATCCTTTTGATCCTTCTTTTTAAAGTATAATTGGTGCTAAGTCACCATTCAATTTTACTTTCTTTCAAAACACCTAAGAACATCTAGTGGTGGACTCGGTCAATAATGTCTTTTCTCCCTTTTAAAAAAAATTAATTCTAACTTTTTTTAGTATTAAAATGAAAAAAAAAGGGACACGTGGAGCAATACGTGTATAACAAAAATGGACACGAGTTATAAAAAGCTTCGACCTGGGCACTGAGAGTTCCCACCTACCTATGGATGAATAAAGTTGAATTGTGAATATGGATAATAATTTAAATATTAATTTTTTATTTTTTTTTAGTTGTATGATGCTTTGAAGAAATTAGTTTCATTTGTAATAAATTTTTTCCTCAAATATTTTATATAAATTGACTATGTTTGTATGAAGTTTGTATATAAACAAAAATGAATATTTTATTTATTATTAGTGACAACATTAAACAGCTAAGATAATATGAATGAAAAGATTTAAAATAAAATAGTCAATTGGTGTTAAAAATTTATATGCACATTTATTTTTTATTTTTACTATAAAAATTAGCTTTTGTTTTAATATTTAACTAGTATCAATAACCTTTTTTTTATTTATCAATTCATTTACTTCTTATTTTATTTTATAAGGCATAAACAATATCTCTTTATTTCTTAATTAAAAGAAAAATTATACATGAAAATATATCAATAACATTATAAATTAACTTAAAATTTTACCCCCAACACAAACAACATATTTGTGTTTCAAGATTAATTCATTATATTTTAAAAGGCATCCACATCAATAATATGTTATTTTATTATATCCAGAACTACCTCAGATTGAAAGCATCCCACACAGAGGTACCAAAGCAACAGGCTACAGACCAATCATTTTCTAAGATTTAGTCCGACCTAAGACTGGAAAGTCTAGAACAGACATTTGCTTTGTTCATGTGCATGGATTTCTGTTACTAAAACTTGGAGTGCTGTGTGCCACGAGCTTTATGGGCCCCATCAATAACTCCAAATGGGCCCGGTTGCCCCACCACTCCCCGTCGTTTCTGACTTTCTTCTACTCTAAGCCGCCTCAAAGCCTCCTCATTCTTTTACTACAATAATATTTTTTTTATTTTTTTAAATATTATTTTTAATATCAATATATTAAAATAATTTTTAAAAATAAAAAAATTAATTCTAAACAAAAAAAATTTATTTTTTTAAAAACACGATTTTAACCATAGTTTTTAGACCCGACCCAGTTCAAGGCCTGGGTTTCGAGTTTTGACCAGGTCACCGGGTTTTGACCGGGTTGCCTGGATCAATTTTTTTAAAAAAAATCAAAACAACGCCGTTTTAGAAAAAAAATAAAAGTCAACGGGTTGCAACCGAAGTTTTTGACTGGATCTTGTCGGTCAACCCGTCGGGCCAGCCGGATCACACCGAGTTTTTCCTTTTCCTGTTTTTTCTTCAACCCGTCTCTGTTCCAATCCCGGGTCGGTTAGGTTCCGGATCAACCCATCTAGCCGTGCTGGATTTCAAAACTATTATTTTAACCGTATTAATAGACACTATCTTAATATTAATCCGTAGAATAAGCATTAATATTTATTCATCTACAGTTACAAAAAACACTAATGACAATGAGAAGGTCACCACATCCACCATTGTTGCCATCAAAATCATCTTTACATCTCCACTAGCACCCACCAAGACATTTTCTCCAAAAGAACATATAAACAAGTAAAAATGATATCACACGATAACATCTCAATCTACCTAAAAGCTACATTTTCTCTTTATTTATTTATTTTCCAGCAAAAAGCATTTGTGCAAATCAAGAGGGGCGTGCACATTTTATTAATATAATAACTTTTTGGAAACTTCCTCCAGCTAAAGAGAAAAGAAATTCCTCCAGCTACATGATGTTGGTGCTGCAGTCTAAAAATCACAATAGAAAATAGAGGCAGCCTAATCACAATAGAAATTTTTTTATTTTTTTTTAAATTTATATTATTTTAATGTTTTCAAATCATTTTGATTTCTACAGGCATTCAAATATAAAAATTAGGGGTGATTATTTCGGTTCGATTCAGTTTTTATCAAAAAAAAGTAACCAAACATAAATTTTTCGGTTTGGGTTCGGTTCGGTTTTTTTGGTTTTAGGCTTATAAAATCGAAACCGAACCGGTCAGTTTTTTAAAAATTTTAATCGGTTTTTTTTCACGGTTTGGTTTTTTTAATTATTATTTTTTGGTTTTTCGGTTTTTTTCTCACCCCTAATGAAATTGATGAATAAATAAAGCATGGCAAAATGGGATTGTATCAAATCGAATGGTGTCCATTAAAAAAGAAAAACAAAACATCAACCTAAATAAACATGTAAAAAAAAACAAGGCAATTCAAGAGCAAAAGTGGTAACAATCGAAAGGGGGAGGGAAAAAACTAGGTTTTGGAGATCAATTTATACCTAACAGAGGAGAAACAACATGGTAAAGAAGAATAATTATGTAAGAACCTCGATTTTTAAATCATGTTTGGTAACAACATCAAGTCATGAGTAATTTAAAATAGAAAAAAATTAAAAGAAAAAAACCTCAGCTTTTTCACTTGAAGTTCTTAATGATGATTCAATAAGATCTTTTTTTGGTTCAGCTTTCCTAATTTCTGTCAGACTTTTGGAAAAGAAACTTCAATCTCTCAATTCATCATCTTCTATTAATTCAATTAAAGTCTATATAGAGATTTAGAGGAGAGATCTCTTAATGATCTGTTCTAACTAATCCAATATATATATGGCAAAACTACAGGAGATTGAACCTTAAATCAAGAGATTTGATATATACAACAAGTGTTTCTATTTTAATATAACTTTAATAACTCGCGTTAATATTTTTCTCGAGTTGGTGTGTAAATATCTTCAATACCTAACTTGTCAAAAAAAATCATAAAAAATCTTATTAGAAACTACATTTGTTAGTATATTTGCTGACTAGTCTTTTGATTTAACAAAAGTGAAACAGATAATCTTTTTTTTAAGGTTTTGTTTAATAAAATGTTTGTCTATCTCTGTATGTTTTATTCTATCATGCTAAATAGAATTTTATAAAATAACAATTGTAGACTTATATTATTATTATCACAAAAAAAGTTCATCTCCATGTTAGAATTGTAGCTTATTTCCATTAGTAATCTTCTAAACCATAACATTTGAATTTTTCAAGTGGTCTCACATTGTTTATTTTTAAATTATCTAGGAAAAGAATTAAATTTAAAGATTTTAAAATTAATTTATCGGGTGAAGTTTAATAATTTATATGAATTTTTTTTTTTACCTTCATTTTTTTTTTATTCAAGCAAAAGCATAGCACTGTAAGCTATTACTTTCTAATAAAAATTTCAAATTTTAGGAGGTAAGACGTCTCATTCAGAACACTTTATGTAGCTATCATCATGTAATGAAACTTATGACTTTTCTATATAGATAACAATCAGAGAGGAAGGAAAAACACTCTGTCTCAATCCCAATGACAAGATTTCCACCTCTATGAAATTTACCGAACACTCGCTCCCCTCTCTCATCAGTCTAGGTCAGCCCATTTCTCCCTCTCCCTCCACAAACCCCGTCTAAAAGACTCAAATTCTCTACACTCCATTTAAACGACACCCTTCTATTGATAAAACGTCACCGTCCACCATTCCTGGCCATCCCCCAAAGACAATCATGCAATTATGCCTATACCCTCCATCCCCTCCTTCCTTCTCTCCATCTCTCAAGAATCACAACCATTGACTTTTTGGCGTCGAAGTTTTGATTCCTAGAGGAAAACAGTACATTTTTTTCAAGAAAAGATGGAGCAAGCAGTTCTTGATGATATAATCGAGAGGTTATTAGAGGTTAGAGGGAAACCTGGAAAGCAAGTTCAGTTATCAGAGTCCGAGATCCGGCAACTTTGTGTGGTGTCTAGAGAGATTTTCTTGCGCCAGCCTAATTTGTTGGAGCTTGTAGCACCCATCAAGATTTGTGGTATTTCTTTTCTTCCTTAGATTTGCTTTAGTTTGTGTTTTCTAGCATTTAAGAATGTCCCATGTTTTTATTTTAGCAACCCATGTAAATTTTTGTGTTCTTTTATGCTTTACCTTTTATTTATTTTTTTAGGCTTGGAGGGTTTTTTTTTTTCCTCTACTTTTTTTAAGGATTGGTGTTTAGTTGCTTGCCATGTATTTTTTTAAGTAAAGATTGTGTCTTTGATGACCCTATTAAGATTTGGAGCGTCTTATATGAACATCATTTTGTTGGTTTTGTGTGTCTTGGAGGATTCTTTTGTGTCCTAGGTGTGCTTTTATTGCTTATTATAAAGTGTTTGTAGGGACTTATGTTTTTGTTTAGATGAAAGGTTTAAATTTTACATGGATTATGGTAACCCCATTTGGTGTTTACTAGTTTGTGGTTCTTGGATTGGATGGAGTGCTTCATATAAGTGCTTTTTTGTGATTTGTGGTTGTCTTTTGGTGAAGCCCTGGAGAGTTGGTTTGGGTTTGTGTTACCTGAAATTGAAAGTTGTGACTTGTCTGTGATTTAGTAGTGGTTTATTGCTTCTTTTTACTGCACAACAGAATCCAAGTCTATATTTTGGTGCAGCTATCTATTTATGATATCAACGTCTTCTGGTTTTTTTGGCTTGGTTGGGCTTGCTTGCTTGTTTGTTGATTGTGTTTTATATTTAAATGTCTAAGAAATGTTATTGTCTGCTTTTCATTGTCGTGTTATTATCAAAGTAAATGGTTTAATACTTCCAAAATATGAATTGTATACTTTTTTATTAATATTTTTTATATTTGACCTCAAAATTGCAAGTACAAATTGCACAAGGAGATCGGAAACTGCTTGTGTTCTGATCTTAATGTACTTGTGTCTTTTTAATTTTATTCAAGATTCTCTAACACAGTTAACAGAATTTCCTAATTATTTTGATAGCACAGTATTTTTTTTTTCCTTAGTTGCATGTTCTAATCTAAACAAAGTTTGAATGATGCTTTGTATTGATCCTTTGAATTATGTACTTCTCTGAAATACTCGGGTTTCAAACTTATTAAACCAGCCATCAAACTTGCTCTCTTGATCAGTGTGTTGGATTTTCAGCGACATTTGCTCAGGAAATTTGTCCTTATTCTCTTTGATGCAATCTTTCCCCATAAATCCTAGTTTCTTTGCGAAGTCTCTTTGGAAAGTCATTTCTCATGTAGAGAGAAGCTCTAGGTGTTTTCCATTTGCAGCAATCCACTTGAACATTTTCTTGAAAATGCTGTATAAGCATTTTCTAGAAAACCTCAGTTATTTATTTTTGGCCATGGCTACAAAAATGGTGTCGCATTTCATCTCTCCAAAAGTGAACAAACAAACTTAGTTATTATAATGGTAATCTTGTTCTCATTACTCTTGTATCAAACATATCCTCAAGGTCATTACTTCTATGGTTTACGTGCTTGATGCATGATCAAATGTCCATTTATTCTTTGCTGGATGATGCATTGGTGATGGATTTTTACATGTAGTACTCTTATGTTGTTTTGAAGTCATTGATTTAAAAAATATGATTGTGTGTGTTGATGGACTTGATGTGGTCTGCTGATTAGTTGAGAACAATCAGGATAGTTAATATTATAAATTAGGAAAGAATTGGCATCTTTATGTATCACTAGATTTTTTTTCTCCCCTTTCTTACTAAGGAATTTTCTACTGTTGTTGGAATATGCTTGTAACATGCAGGTGATATCCATGGTCAATATTCTGATCTTCTAAGGCTATTCGAATATGGTGGTTTCCCTCCAGATGCAAGCTACTTATTTTTGGGGGACTATGTGGATCGAGGCAAGCAAAGCCTGGAGACAATATGTCTTCTCCTTGCTTATAAGATAAAATATCCAGAAAACTTTTTCCTCTTGAGGGGAAACCATGAATGTGCTTCAATAAACCGCATATATGGTTTTTATGATGAGTGTAAGAGAAGGTTTAATGTTAGGATATGGAAGGCATTTATTGATTGTTTTAATTGCCTACCTGTGGCTGCGCTAATTGATGAGAAGATTCTCTGCATGCATGGTGGATTGTCTCCGGAGCTAAATAATTTGGAACAGATTCGAAACTTACAGCGCCCAACTGATGTACCAGACTCAGGTTTACTCTGTGATCTTCTCTGGTCAGATCCTAGTAAAGATGTTCAGGGTTGGGGGATGAATGACAGGGGAGTTTCATACACATTTGGTCCTGACAAGGTGGCAGAGTTTCTTCAGAAGCAGGATTTGGATCTCATTTGTCGTGCCCACCAGGTTTGAACTGTCACAGCAATTCAATTTCTCTTGGGCAGGCTTCTAGTTGAATTCATATCCACTATTACTTGTAAGGTTGTTATGAATTAACAATCTGGAGCCACACTTATATCCTTTATTGAATTGCTCAGTTTTCTTTTGGGAACTGTACATATGTTTGGAGTGGTTTGAGCCAATTGGCCCATTAATTTCTTTGTTTACCTCAAGAAAATGGCCCTTGACATTTTCCCTATAAATTTATAACTTACTGTGATATTGTCTCTGGTTGTCCATTCTATTCAGAGTTTTCAGTTATAACAGAGTTTATTCTTTTGCCATCATTTCTAAGACTTTATGATTCATTATTTCCTGAATGTATGTTGCAGGTTGTGGAGGATGGATATGAGTTCTTTGCCAACCGACAACTTGTAACTATATTTTCAGCGCCTAATTACTGCGGGGAGTTTGATAATGCTGGTGCTATGATGAGTGTGGATGAGACTTTAATGTGCTCTTTCCAAATATTAAAGCCTGCTGATAAGAAATCAAAGTTTCAGCCTGGAAACACTTCAACCGGAGTAGGTGTTTTTGGGAGCACCATTACAGCTAAGCCTGGAAACCCGCCGCCAGGAGTCAAGGTAAATGCATGACTTATAAAGACCTGAAATGCTGTTTTTGTAGTGGATTTTTTAGATAGATAACTAGAGTACTCGATGTTAATTGTATGATAATGTGCCCTTTTGTAGTTCATGTATTTATTTAAATATTTTGGTAAAGACAGTCAAGTGGAGAAGTAGTTAATGTTTGTCCTTGTCTGTGTTCTGGCAGAGCTTTCCATCTTTCATGGTCATCTTTTGAAAGTGATTTTAGTGTATACCTTTACAGTTTTTATCTGGCACACTTTTAGGGGGGGAAAGTTTCAACCATTTTCCCATGTATCCAAAGACTGAAAAGAAACTTAAGAAATTGTGCATGCTTCACAATTTGAACTCCAGTTTTTCTTCTCCTAACTTTCCCTTTCTCCATTACTTTGATACTTTGGCACTCTTTTGTGGTTGTCCTGATACTTGTAAATGTACTAAAATCTGCAGTTAGTGACTTAGTGTGAATGCTCTCTTCTACATTGGCTGACTAGAGATAAATGTGCCACCATGTTGAATTGACAGATGTAATGGTGGAGCGACTGTAGAGTTGGATGAAACATGGTGCGTAAAGGTAGCTTGTTTGTGGTAGTCAAGCAAATGGGTTCAGGGTAGTTTCAGGGAAACTCATTGTTTAGTCATGGATAGAGAATCTTCTGCAATTTAATAAAAAAATTAATTCTGTGAGTAGGAAGACATATTTGTTCAACCCTCTTGAAGTTTGTATTATTCAGCTTGCATGTGTTAATTTCTGTCCAAAAAAAGAAATTTGTCTATTCTATCCAAAAAAAGGGGAGAATGCAAATTATGTATTTTGTCTTCGTTGCATTTGACTTATGCTTGTTGTGTGTTTAGGTATTTTTATTTTACATATAATTGCTAACTGTCATATTTGTTTGTTTGGCATTGCAGTCCTTCCTTGGCACAAACGTATGACTGTTGGATTTCCACGTAGAGATCAAGCTTAGTTGGATCAAGAACACTCCGAGATTCAAGGTCCATTTAATTTCCTTACTGTATGCTGAAATTGTATAAATTGGAGGGGGTGAGGGTGGGGGGTTAGAATCTGATGCAAAGATTTTGCTTTCCTTATATAAAGTTGGGTTTGAAGATAGAAGGCTGAGGTCTCCTCTTCTTGATTGCACACTAATAGCTGCTAGAATTGCTGCTATGAATTGTTTCCATGTTGCTCTCATTGTTCCTCACATCTGGGAGCATTTTTTTTTATTATAAAACCCGAGCTAGGGGTTGATCAGGGCAAGTTCAAAGTCATGGGTCAGCTCATTTTTTTTTTAATTCTATAAAAAAATAAAAATAACATCTTTCTGAGAAGAAAAGAAAGGAAAAGAGTAAACGTGTTTTGGCCGTTTGACCGGTGATACTACAACAATGTCTAACAATGAACTCGTGGATCTCAATGCCATCATTGAGTTTGAAGGAGCTGTGCAATACACGGAGATGGACTTTTTCTTTAAAGAGATGCTTCCCCCTCCATGTATTCTGTTGTTGTGTGTTCATCTTCTAAGGCTATGAGGTCTATAAAAGATCATATGTTTTCTTATCATAAAGTGTGTTCAAAATAACCGAGTTATCAAGAATATATATATATATATATATATATATATATATATATATATATATGTATGTAAAAAAAGTTAATTGAAAAAATCAAACCGAGTGGGAAAATTGAAAAAATTGATTGAAATACATAAAAGAATCTCGGTACCACAAAATAAATGCAGGTATATAAGGAAATTATGATATAAAAACTGAAATTGAGGAAAACTAAGCCCCTCCCTCTCTCTCTCACGGCCCAACCAGCCACCCTCCCTCTCACTCCATAGCCCAGCATCCACTTTCCCTGTCAATATTGTTCAATAAGCAGAACATAAACGAACGAAATGGAGTTGAATCAAGACGACTCGTTGGTGAGTCAGATGGGAGGGGAAGTATGTTCAAATGATAAAACAAGTTGAAGAGAGTGAGGATTTGCGGCCTCAAAGACAAAAGGATCTTCTATTTCGTGCTTTCTTTTCATGTACTGATCTGATCTGATGTTCAAATTTGAGAGTTGTTGTGTTTAGCACGGTCCCTTTGCCAAGTTATAGACCTGATTTGAACAATAAGCGTCCACAGAGAGAGAAGTATTTACTGTTCAATGTAGCACATATAGTTTAAATTAGAACAGAAGAACTCATGAACATTTTATCAAGAACTTGCTCTCAAATGCTTTAATGTCCAAGTTCTTATATTTTTTGTCATTCTATCTGCACATGTGCTTGCAATTTGTCTTTCTAATGTATTGCAATTCTTTTTTTGCAGCTTAAAGTTGCGTGAGAAAGGAGATCCATCAGGCGAGTTCATTGAACCTGCTTTTTAATATAATTGAGGAAATTTAATGTAAATAGAATTGTAATAACGACCGATTTTAAAAAGTATGAGTCTGTTATAATTAAATAAAAATATATCAGAAACAGATTACATAAATTTTAAAAATCTCATTCTAGAATCTTGGTTTTGATAATTTTTGTAATTTTTTTTGTTATTTTTAAATTTTATAATTCATTCCTTTATAATCTTATATCATTATTTTTGTTTCTTAGTTGAGGTAAAATTTTTGATCTATTTAAATCTTTGTAAACCTTATAAAAAGATAGACTTTATTATTATTATTTTAGAAAAAAATAAAACATGTGAACTTATTCACATTGACAGCCTCTTTATTCATTAAAATTTTCATGTTTTTTCTTTGTTTTCACTGTCTTCAGCTTCGACCTACATCAAAAGTGTAATTCTTGTAATTGTAGTTCCTACAAAACCACATGTTGTAAACTCAAAAACAAAAATGGACCAGATCATTTGCTCCCCGAAAACCCATATTATCTTGAACCTCGCTACCCCTGCCATAGTAGTTAATTATAGAACATGTTGGCCATTTCTAACACTTTATATGCAGCTTCCGAGGTTATTTGGAAATGCGAATGAGGAACGAGGTAGGAATTGCATTGGATCATTGCGTAAAAACATGGAACAGAAGTGTTGGTTTGCCAGCCTCACCTCATTCCGAAGGCTCTCAAGTCTGAATCAATATGGCACTGTTTATTTTTTTCAATGTTCAACGTGTGAAGGCTGCTGTCTTCTTACTTGTGGCCAAATTCCACTAGCTGGAGCCATGGGTTCAAAGAAATGGTGGATCGCCATGGGATTGAAGTGCGCACTATTCTGCATGGCATGCTCGTGTTGATGTGACCTGGCTATAAAAGTGGTTCAAGTTCTTCCAGCTCTCCAGTTTTGACTAGAATTTCATTACAAATTTTGAAGGCCTGCTAGCTTTTCTCTGTGGTGACAGCAAACTAGGAGCGGGAAGCCATGGTATTAAAATTAAGAACTAGTCCAGTGGAATCAACGGTTTTGTAGATTTTCTACAAGAGAAGGGAGTATGATAAGAAGCTTATCTGATATGATTTAAACTCACTTATTCTATTGAATAACGAGCGCAGAATAATATAAACACTCTCTTTCATATCACTGTTCTTCTTCTTCTTATTCTTCTCTAAATTATATTCTTATCATCATCTCTGCTGATGGTAGATTTTTGTGAGGAGTCCTTGGGAAAATTTGAGTAACGGGAGAGAGTTGACTAGCATAAACCAATTGGGTTCTTAACAATCTTATCTGGCCTACTCGATTAATTCAAGAAATCTATAATTTAAAGGTTAATATCGGTTTGATTTTAATTTGAATAAGAAAACATATTAACTTAATTAAATTTCAGTGGATCTGATGAGCTGATCTAAAAAAATCTGACCTAGTTAGCCCCAAATAATACTTTTTAAAATGAATAAAATGATGTTTTTATATTAAAAAAATTATTGAGCTGACTCAACAATCCAAACTCTTTTTCGAGTGAGACTTTGACTAGGTCGACAACCATGACCGGGGCGACCTATAACATAAGTTGTAGGTGTCATGGCACCCGAAACTATAATTTTTTGTAATTATACCCTTTAGTTTAAAATTTATTTTTCAGCACTTTTGTTTCTGTACTTGCTTCCAAATCGATAGCATGAAATTTACAATCCAAATCCCAAAAGACAATAATGCAGAACCGAACCAAATTTACAATCTGAAAATGGAAGGAACATTGAGCCAGAACTAGAAGTGTTGCAGAAGTAAATCATAGACCAAAGAAAAGCAAATCCTCCCTGTAAAATGGCAAACAATGACAAACATCTGTGCCATAACTGAGCATCACAAGTATTGCAGGTTGTTCAACTAAATGTAACAGGTTGCATGTAACTGCATCTTGTACCTTTTTATCAAGAACACAACTCAGCCCAGACAGAGCTCGAATATCATATTTCTTCGGTTGGATCTGTGATACCCTAAGACAGATTTGAGAGATGAGAGGGCAGATTTGAGAGATGAGAGATGAGAGATGAGAGGCGAGAGCATGGAGAAGAAGGCGATTTGAGAGATGAGAGGCAGATTTGAGAGACAGAGATGAGAGGCAGATTTGAGAGATGAGAGATGAGAGGCAGAGAGCATGGAGAAGAAGGCAGATTTGAGAGACAGAGATGAGAGGCAGATTTGAGAGAGAGGCAGATTTGAGAGATGAGAGGCAGGGAGAGGTGGCGGCTGAGAAAGTGAGAAGATGAGATAAGTTTAGGGTTAGAAAATATGCTATTTATACTCTTTTTTTTCAAGAGATAACTTAGTTGAACCGGTTCGGTTCGGTCCGGTTAACCGGTTCTCTCGTATTACAAAACCGAAAACCGAACCGAACCGGGATTATTTTGTGATTTTCTAATCGGTTTAATCGGGTTTTTTTTTTCGGTTCGGTTTTTTCGGTTAATTTTTTCTTGGTTTTCTCGATTTATTCGGTTTTTCGGTTTTTTTGCACACCCCTAGGTTGTGCACTCCCAAGAAATCATATATCAATCAACTGGCCCCGGATACTAAAAACCTATTTGTTATTGTATTTTAAAAGCATTTTAAAAACATACTTCCAACATAGTCTAGAAAATTGAAGCATGGCAGAAAAATTCCCGATGCCATATGTATTCTTCGCAGATCTTCAGGGGTAAGATCGTGCTCATGATCTTTCCTTGCTCCAAGGAAATTTGGAGCTAGACTTTTTTTTAAGTCAATTCTCGATCAGGTTTGACGTCTATGCTATTTTTATGATGATTTTCAAGAGTTTATGTTGCCTTTGCTTCTAAGAAATTTCTTAAATTGACTTGTCGGTTTGATTCTTCTTCTTTTTTTTTATCAAATATAAACCAGTCCTCGGTAGAAAAAATGCTTATAAACTAGTACATCGAGAATTTCAAGAAACGACTGGGCAAACGACATGGAAGGCAGACAAGTCAAGGGGAACCTTTCTTCACTCCATGAACTGCCATTTGTGTTCCAAAACAATCCGAGGAGAAGGACAGGAAGCCCTAATAAATTATCTTCTGGGCCATGGACGACAGACACCTCAAAGTCTTCTGCTACTTTTCTCGATCGATATGCTACTCGACGTATCTGCTTTCCTTGTGAATTGGAAACGATTTCTTTCTTTTTAATATATAATTATATAATCGTGCTGGTTTCACATGTATTATTTATTATTTAGTTATTGTTTCGAAACAAAAAAAATAAAGAAAATAAAGATAAGAAAATATATTTTTTGGAAATATTAATTTAATATAATTTATTATAATCGTGCAGTCCATTCAATGAATTGGGACATCTAGCAAATAAATATAAATTTATTATAAATCTTGATCCGAGTCTATGATTTATATATTTTCTTTATTGTTGCATACGTTTTGAATATTTTTGAATTTTATATTTATTTTTATTTTAGTGCTTAATTATATCTTAGCTAACTAGGATAAAATATCTAAACAAACTCTTAAATTTAAGATTATCAGTTATCTTCGAATAAAATTTCAACTTAAATACTGACGAAACACAGCTTAGAATATAAAAAAGAAATAAAAAACAAAAATAAACTATACTAAATTATGTAGGCTAAGGAGAATTACGAATACATAAATTATATATAAATAAGGTAGGAATAAAAAAAACTAATTTGTAATTAAAATTAAGTTGGAAATTAATTTTCATTGATATGATTCCTAGTTTTTCTTGTATTTTATATCAAGTCGTGGTAATGTCTTCCTTTCTTTCTATAAAAAAAAATATAGAGAATGTAAGTTTTTCTTTTATAAAAAAGAATTATTAAAACCAATCAAATGTGGTATTGTTTGATTTTTTTAAAAAAAATCTTGACTTATTTTCCTCTTTGATTTAGTAAATTAACACTGTCCATTTGGTATTATGTCAGCGATTGTTTTTTAAAATATTTTTTATTTAAAAATATATTAAAATAAATTTTTTATTTTAATATTTTTAACATCAACACATTAAAACGATCTCAAAATATCATAAAAAAATAAATTTAAAAAAATAAAATATTTAAATATTTTAAAAATATATTTTTAAAACACATAAACAAAAAAATCGTGTATAAATAAATGTTCCTCGAAGATTCCTTTTATCATTGAACATTTCCTTTTCTTTTATTTTTTTCTCTTTGGGCCCCCACAGGAGATGTGTTTTTCTCATATTTCTCATTGATCATTCTACTGCAAGGTCTGATTTTCCTTGAGAGAAATTGAAATATCCTTCTCCGTGTGGAAGCTTGACTCGAATTACACTCCTTGCTGAACATTATCATGGCAAATTTCTTGTGGCCACCTGAACACCAAGTTAAAAGAATGTCTTTACGGTGGTGGTTTAATGGTAAGAGCTTGAGATCAAAAGGTTTATTTTCTTTGTGGTCTCAGGTTCGAGTCCTGTGGTTACTCATATGATGGCCACTGGAGACTTACATGGTCGTTAATTTCAGGACCCATAAAATTAGTCGAAGTGCGCGTAAGCTGATTCGAACACTTATATTAAACTAAAAAAAAAAAACTTGACAAGTACATGTGACAATATTAACACCACAAAAAAAAATAAAATAAAAAATTAAGAAGATGCTTGGTACATTCTTAACGTATATATTTTGAAATCTGTCTTGACTAGACTAGTAGAGGAGCACTTAATAAATTGCTTCAGTCACGGGTTTACTTTTGTTTTCCTTCCAAACACGTCAAAAACGGGTGTGTCTGTTTTTACGTTTTAATTTATATTTAAAATTATTTTTTAATTAAAAAATATCATATTAATATATTTTTAGATATTTTTATGGTTTTAATGTGATAATATCAAAAATGAATATGAAAATAACTTATTTTTATATATTTTTAATTAAAAATATTTTTATAAAAATAAAATGATTCACATTACTAAACATATTCGTAATCAAGAATTAAAATGAAAAAGAAGAAGAAAAGGAGAACTCGTAAACATTAAGAAAGAAAAGTTGCAGGCTTCTGTTTGACCAAACTATTAATTTGACTTTTACATTCGATGTTTCTAGACTCATTCTTTAAGGATTTAGGGTTTGATTCATATTTATTCATGTGTGTGTATTTTTTTAATTATTTTTTAGAATTTCGGTCCACAATCATGGCATATATATGACATCATTGACGAACTAGAAAGAATTAAATAGCTAGGCCATCAATTTCGCCATCAACCTTCGACAATATTGCAAGTACCCATGTGAGCTTGCACTATGAGACGCAACATAACATTAGGAAATGAAAAGAGATTTTTTAGTGATATGTAAGGCTAGTTTACGAAAGCATTGCGTTAATCGTGTTCTTTTAAAATTTAAATTTAAAAAAAATAATTTTTTTAGTATTTTTATATCATTTTGATGTGGTAATGTTAAAATAATTTTTTAAAATAAAAAATATTATTTTAATATATTTCTAAACGAAAAACAATTTGAATCACAACCGCTATTACATTCTCAAACAAACCCTAAATATATTGAATCCTAACCTTTATAAGCTTTGGATATTTAGTTCTTTTCCTTAGAGATTTTTCTTATTTTTTTAGGGATTTGCATCCTCAGACAGAACAAGTCTTTTGTTCTAAGCCTTTCTTTTATCCATTAATTCTATCAGTATCTTCAAAATATTTCTCATTTGCCCCCAGTGTGGGGTGTAAACCCCAGGAAAAAAATAAATAAATAAAAGTGAAGAAATTCATGCATATAATTAAATAAAAACAAGAATTCAGAAATTTTTTAATATAAATTTCCGGGTGAAATAATTCGAGACATTATAATAAACCCGGTACTGTTAAGGGTTGGATTTAATTGAAGAGAATAATACACTTAAAGGAAAAGGGGGCCTATATGCAAATAAGGGAAAATATAGAGTATAAGTACTCTATCCTCACCAAAAATCTGCAGGAACCATAAGGAGAGAAAATATGGAGTTTCATACCCATTCTTGTGAAATCAAGAGAGAAACACTAAAATTTCAAGAACCCATCCAAGATTAAGGGTTTATAGACGGGATAAACACTTGAGAGTAAGGGATTACCAAGAAATTGAACAAGAAGAAAAGAAAGGAGGGAGTTAAAAATCTTAATCTTCAACTGGGTGTTACCCTCTGCTTTGGTTGATGAACTGCCTCATCTTCATCCCTCAACTTCATTTCCTTCTACTTCCGCTACTCATACTACTTCATTGTGTGATTTATGGCATTATCGTTTAGGACACATTTCTCTTTCTAGATTAGCTTTAATCACTGATTCCATTATCACACACAATCAAACATTTCATAATCTAATACCATGTTTCATTTGTCCTTTGGCTAAGCAGCGACGTGTTTCTTTTCCAAATTCTGCACATTCTGCTTTACATAAATTTGATCTTGTCCACTGTGATATATAGGGTCCCAACTCAGTTATTGCAGTGAATGGATCACGTTTTTTTCTTACAATTGTTGATGACCACTCTCGGACAACATGGGTTTATATGCTTAGAAATAAATCTGATACCAAGTATTGTTTTATGGCTTTTTACAGTCTAATTGAAACTCAATTTCACACTAAAATCAAAACCATTAAAAGTGACAATGGAGCTGAGTTTTGCATGACAGATTTTTTTCAAGCTAAGGGCATCATCCACCAAAAGAGTTGTGTCGACACACCCCAACAAAGTGGCAGGGTTGAGAGAAAACATCAATACATAATGAATATTGCTCGCGCCTTAATGTTTCAATCCCACCTTCCCCCCCCCAATATTGGCCTGACTGTGTTCTCACAAAGAACCTACCTTATTAATCGAACTCCTACCCCTCTTCTTCATAACAAAACACCCTATGAATATCTCTTTCACAATCCTCCCCAATACAAACACTTGAGAGTTTTTGGTTGCCTTGCATATGCCTTTACCTTGTCACAAGGGTGTAAGAAGTTTGATCCTAGAGGCAGAGCATGTGTGTTTTTAGGCTATCCTTTTGGAGTTAAAGCATATAAATTACTTGATCTACAAACTAATCAATTTTTTATCTCGAGATGTTCATTTTCATGAATCTATTTTTCCCTTCCATCCTCATTTTTCGCCTTCTGTTTCACCTTCCCACTCTATTCCACCTCCTTTCCATTCTTCACTGTCTCATTCTATCTCTATTCTTACTCCACGAACATCTCCTCCATTACTCCCTCACCTGCCATTTCCAATTCTCAGTCTTCATCTCCATATTTTTTAGCTCCAAGTTCTCCTCCTTCCCCACCACAGCCTTTACATTCTCCACCTCTATTATCACCTACTACCTTACATTCTCCTCCTTTTTTAGTTTCACCTTCTCGCAGGACAACTAGAACTAGGCGTGCTCCTGAGTACCTGCAGGATTACCATTGTCATCAGACTACTCTAACTCCTCATATCCCACTGTTGGACCAGCTGCTATGTTCCCCTTCAGGTACAGCTTCCCCTCTTCATAATACTATTTCTTACCAGCATTTTTCTCCTACTTATAAAGCTTTTTCAACTACTATTTCCACTCATATTGAACCAAAAACATATAAGCAAGATCTTAAAGAACCCGGATGGTGTCACGCCATGGACACTGAATTAGCAGCTTTGGAGGCAAATCAAACTTGGCAGCTTACGGATTTACCTCCTAGCAAAGTTCCCATTGATTGCAAATATGTTTATAAAATTAAGTATCATTCTAATGGGAGTGTTGAACATCTTAAAGCAAGACTTGTGGATCGTGGTTTCAGCCAACTTGAGGGAGTGGACTATCAAGAAACTTTTTCTCATGTGGCTAAGTTGGTTACTGTGAGGTGTCTCTTAGCTACTGCATCAGTTAAAGGTTGGCATTTACATCAATTCGATGTAAATAATGTGTTTTTGCATGGGGACTTGCATGAAGATATTTATATGAATAAACCTCTTGACTACACTAAAGGATCCCTTAATCAAGTCTGTAAATTGCTCAAAAGCTTGTATGATCTCAAACAAGCTTCAAGGCAATGGTATTCAAAGTTTTCTAATGTTTTTTTTGCTGCAGGTTTCTCTCAATCCAAGGCTGATTATAGCCTTTTTCACCCGTGACATTAATGGCACATTTGTTGTTATCCTTGTTTATGTCGACGATATACTGGTTGTGAGCAGTGACATTACTGCTGTGCAAGAATTGAAATCCATTTTTCACAGGTATTTTCAGATTAAGGACCTTGGCCCTTTACGCTACTTTCTCGGCATAAAGGTTGCAAGATCCTTCAAAGGCATTTATCTCTGCTAGAGGAAATATACAATAGATATTCTTGCAGATTCTGGCACCTTAGGCAGCACCCCTGCTAAGGTTCCAATGAAACAAAATCTCAACCTTAGTCAGACCACTGGCACTCCCTTACCTGATCCCAGTATTTATCGACGTCTTATTAGCAGACTCCTTTATCTTACAGTCTCTCGGCCTGATATTGGTTATAGTGTCAACAATTTGAGCCAATTCATGGCTAATCCTACTGATGCACATTTACATGCATTACCTGCACTGAATTAACCTGGCTGAAATACATTCTGTCTGCACTCCATGTCCAGCATTTTCAACTATTTTTCTTACACTGTGACAACCAAGTTGTTATCCATATTGCGGCAAATCCAGTATTCCATGAGAGGACTAAACACATTGAACTCAACTGCCATCTCATTCGAGACCAGATTCAGGCCAGCCACGTCTACACTCGTTATGTCTCCAGCTCCAATCAACTTGCTAGTATCATGACAAAGGCTCTATCATCCTCCGTTCTCAATTTTCACTTATCTAAGATGGGAGTCGTAAATTTTTACTCTCCATCTTGCGGGGGGGTATTAGAGGATGAATCATCAACACACCTCGTCACTGCAGAGAAGGATGGCATGGTTACCTGAATTCTGTTACTTTGTTATTTATTCTCTGATTGCTTCTGTAAAGCACTGTACATAAAAGATAGTATTGATATTGCATGGGATAAGTTAATTAGAATATTATTTGCCTGTTGTATATATTTGGACGAGCTGCATCATTAACAATACACGAGGAATTTCTCTTTACAGTTCTGTTTTCCTCTATTTCACATTTGTTTGTTACATAGTCTAGAAAATTAAAGCATGGCAGAAAAATTCCCGATGCCATATGTATTCTTCGCAGATCTTCAGGGGTAAGATCGTGCTCATGATCTTTCCTTGCTCCAAGGAAATTTGGAGCTAGACTTTTTTTAAGTCAATTCTCGATCAGGTTTGACGTCTATGCTATTTTTATGATGATTTTCAAGAGTTTATGTTGCCTTTGCTTCTAAGAAATTTCTTAAATTGACTTGTCGGTTTGATTCTTCTTCTTTTTTTTATCAAATATAAACCAGTCCTCGGTAGAAAAAATGCTTATAAACTAGTACATCGAGAATTTCAAGAAACGACTGGGCAAACGACATGGAAGGCAGACAAGTCAAGGGGAACCTTTCTTCACTCCATGAACTGCCATTTGTGTTCCAAAGCAATCCGAGGAGAAGGACAGGAAGCCCTAATAAATTATCTTCTGGGCCATGGACGACAGACACCTCAAAGTCTTCTGCTACTTTTCTCGATATGCTATTCCACTTCCACATATCTGCTTTCCTTGTGAATTGGAAACGATTTCTTTCTTTTTAATATATAATCGTGCTGGTTTCACGTGTATTATTTATTATTTAGTTATTCTTTCGAAACAAAAAATAAATAAAGAAAATTAAGATAAGAAAATATATTTTTTGGAAATATTAATTAACCGAGCGCAATTAATCCACACAAATATTCAGGAGAAGATCTTTGAATGTTTATGCATTCCATTCAATGAATTGGGACATCTAGCAAATAAATAGAAATTTATTATAAATCTTGATCCGAGTCTATGATTTTAATTATAAAGTCTAATTAATTATTGATATTTAACAAAGCCTTCTTCCATGCCCTCTTCATGGAACTTGTCTAAATTGTGTTAGCTTCATTATCCAACTCTTGATTTATATAATTTCTATTGTTGCATACATTTTTAATATTTTAAAATTTTATATTTATTTTTATTTTAGTGCTTAGATCTTAGCTAACTCGGACAAAATATCTAAAAAAACTCTTAAATTTAAGATTATCAGTTATCTTCGAATAAAATTTAGACAAAACAAAGCTTAGAATATAAAAAATCTTGTCTTATTTTCCTCTTTGATTTAGTAAATTAACATTATTTTAAGAGTTTATTTAGTATTATATTAATAGTTGTTTTTTAAAATATTTTTTGTTTAAAAATATATTTAAATAATTTTTTAAAATTTATTTTTAATATCAACATAATAAAACGATCTCAAAACACCATGAAAAGTTAATTTAAAGCCAAAAAAATTAAAATATATTTTAAAAAAAAGAATTATTAAAACCAATCAAATCTTGTATTGTTTGATTTTTTTAAAAAAAAAATCTTGACTTATTTTCCTCTTTGATTTAGTAAATTAACATTATCTTAATACAGTCTATTTGGTATTGTATTCAATGTTGTTTTTCAAAATATTTTTTATTTAAAGATATATTAAAATATTTTTTTAATTTTTTAAAATTTATGTTTTACATCAACATATATTAAAACGATCTCAACACCCCCATGAAAAGTTAATTTAAAGCTAAAAAAAATAAAAAATATATTTAAAAAAAATAAATATTTAAAAACAAACTGTTTATCAATGTTCCTCGAAGATTCCTTTATCATTGGACATTTCCTTTTCTTTTCTTTTTCTCTCTTTCGGCCCCCACAGGAGATGTGTTTTTCTCATATTTCTCGTGGACTAAATAGATAATTCTACTGGTAAGGTCTCATATTCCTTCAAAGAAAATGAAATATCCATCTCTGTGTGGAAGCTTGACCCGAATTACACTCCTTGCTGAACATCATTAGGGCAAATTTCCTGCGGCCACCTGACCAATAAGTCAAAAGAAATGGCTTGATAAGTGCATGTGACAATATTAACACCACACAAAAAAAAAAAAAAGATGCTTAGTAGATTCTTAACGTATATATTTAGAAATCTGTCTTGACTAGCAGAGGAGCACTTAATAAATTCCTTCAGTCACGGGTTTACTTTTATTTTCTTTGCAAAACACGGGTTGTGTGTTTGTTTTTATGTTTTAAATTTTTTTAAAATTATTTTATATTTAAAAAATATCAAATTAATATATTTTTAGATATTTTTATAGTTTTAATGTAATAATATCAAAAATAAATATGAAATTTTTTTTTGTAAAAATAAAATGAATCACATTACTGAAGATACACGTAGTCTAGAACTCGTAAACATTAAGAAAGAAAAGTTGCAGGCTTCTGTTTGACCAAACTATTAATTTGACTTTACATTCGATGTTTCTAGACTCATTCTTTGAGGATTTAGGGTTTGATTCATATTTATTCATGTGTGTGTGTATTTTTTTTAATTATTTTTTAGAATTTCGGTCCACAATCATGGCATATATATGACATCATTGACGAACCAGAAAGAATTAAATAGCAAGGCCATTAATTTCGCCATCAATCTTCGACAATATTGCAAGCACCCATGTGAGCTTGCACTATGAGACGCAACATAACATTAGGAAATCAAAAGAGTTTTTTAGGGATATGTAATTGCGTGTTTGGGAATCATTCTCTTAAAATTTGAATTTAAAAAAAATTAATTTCTTTTTTATACTTTCATATCTTTTTATATACTAATATCAAAAATAATTTTTTAAAAATAAAAATTATTATTTTAATATATTTCTAAACAAAAAATAATTTGAATCGCAACCTGTCAATCGCTATTACATTTTTAAACAGACTCTAAATATACTGAATCCTAACCTTATATATAAGCTTTGGGTATTTAGTTTTTTTCCTTAGAGATTTTTCTAAATTTTTTAGGGATTTACCTCCCTTTTATGTTGCTTATATTATTTTTTATTTGGACACTTAAAATAAGTTTTAAATTTTGAATAAATGCCATGTTTTTTTTTTTTTTTTTTTTTATGTGTTCAGGAAACTGAAATGGTCAGATAAGAAATTAGGACTGAAAGAGACATTTGTAAACCTCCTTTGGCCACCAAGTTTTTCTGCGAAAAAATGATGGATTGGCTTAGAAATTGGTAACATGAAGACAGAATTGCTCAGAGGAGAAAGAAAGAAGGAAACTAGAAACCAATTTCTCATCACATCACATGGGTAGGTCCTAGCTAACTTCCAACTTCCACTAGTTGGTGGATGATTGGTGATTTTTATTTTTATTTTTATTTTTATTTTTATAATTTAAGTTCAGTACTTCATCACTTTTGGATGGAACTATTATAATCACTTTCATGTAATATTATAATATGTTTGGTTCTCGAGAAAACTGTTTAAGGAATTGAAGAAAAGTAGTGATACAATTTGTAACATGTTATAACTTTTTTTTATCTGAGGTTTTAACAGGGAAATTTTAGTGAAACCTATACAAAATCATGATATATTAATTAATCAAACATTTTTAAAATTATAATCAGAGTAAATTATAGTTTCAATCTATGGTTATAAAGAAAATGTTTCAATGAATTGAAGAAGGAATAACCATTTTCCTTTACTCTTTTGATCTCAAGGCTAAAGTATATATTAGTTAAATTTAGAATTGAAGTCCAAACATAGTTTAAATTTCCCATCACAAAAAAAAAAAAAAAAACTTAGAGCCATGTTTAGGGTTTGGGAATTGAAGGGCCATGTATCCTTTTTCAAGTTTAATGAATATATGGGATCATTTTTAATTTTTTTTTAATTATGGATATCCGAACTAATTTACGTGTATCTCGATTAATTCTCTAAAATTCTAAAATTAATAATCATGTAAGTTTCCAGTAACTTTGATAAAATATATATTTAAATTAATAATTTTTAAAGAGTAAGTTAAAAAATAACCAGAGTTACACTTGGTACCATTTTATTAGGTCAAGAAGACTCTAGATGAAGGAGATAACTTATCAAATTAGATGCTGGATCTATTATCATACCTAACAGGAGACCAAGCATGCTTGAGTCCCAAGTGATTACTTTGTTTTACGCATAAAAAGATGGTCAAAGACTCCAAAAAAAAAAGACACGTCTCCCTCTCTCCTCTGTCTGTACTTGTCTGGTCCTCTGCCACTGCTGAAGATTCCTCAACTATGATCCATGATAAGCTATCAAAGAAGCTTTCACACCTGATCCCCATCCAGCAAGATTCATCACTTCCAGCTAGTCCCTCACCAGCCCATCTGCTACGAAGTCCTAACTCTAGCTATTTTATTTATATTTTATTGTTTATTATGGATTTGTTCATCTTTCGGCAGGCTCCCCACAAGATTTTAAATTCATTTCTAGGGTACAATAATGCAAGATTCACCTGCTGTCTTGAGAGAGATCCTTTTGTCCTCCTAGATAGACTAAGTTTTTTTTTTTTTTTCTCAATAATGGATGTTGAATCCATTTATTTAATATGAGTCACACCATCTTACTCATGATAATGCCTCATTTTTATTTATTGAGTTAATCCATGCTTGATGTGACTTTAAATCATATTTATTAAATATAATCCAGTTATTTTAATGTAAGATTTGAGTTATAAATTAATACGAGTTAACTATTTAAGATTTGAGTTATAAATTAAACTGTTTAAATAGGGAAATATTATTTTATTTTAGGATTTTAAAAAATATAAACAAAAGTTTTACTAAATTAAAGTTAACTCGTTCAATTATCTATAAATTAATGTTTTTTAACACTAGATCTGGACTATGGGGTGTGATTAATAATAATTCGTTGATATCAATCACACGTCACAAAAAAGGAGTTCTTGTCAAGCAATTAATGTTGCTGGCACAATTTTCAAGTAAATAGGACATTATGATAACTCAGATGTCCTATTTAATATCTTAAATAAAATACTATTTATTTGAAAAATTAATTTTTAGCTTGATGCTAATCTTGTCAACGGGGGCAATTTCATTTGAAGTCGATTCCCAATTTTTATGTAGACCTCATTCTCAATGCTCAACTTAATTTTATCATATATATATATAGTTAAATCTATTTATTAAAGTATTTTTTATTTAAAAAACATTAAATTAATATTTTTTAATTATTTTAATATAATATAATTATCAATTCTTTTAGTTATTGAGAGAGCGTTTCGAAACACGAGCCAACTTACATTTCTAAAAAAATTTAAAAAGTTTTTAACTAAAAATTAATTAATATTTTTTTATATTTTTTATTGTTTTGATACGCTGATCTTAAAAATAATTTTTTAAAAAATAAAATAATTATTTTAACACATTTCAGTATAAAAAGCAATCGCGGTTACACTTTTATACATTACTTTAATCATTTTTTTGGGAAGTCTACCCCCCTGCCCCAAAGGCAAGGGAGCTTTGACAAATGCACGATTTAAATCCCATATCTTAAGGCAAGAGGAGAGGTCTCCATTAATGGTGCCAAGAAATGGCATAATCTAAGCATATGCTGTATGCAAAGGTCTTCCACACATATGGAAGCCGCCTGTAAGCATCAAACCTTTGACTTCACTACGTGAAAGACACTCAACGGTTAGCATAAACTTGGGAGCTAAGACAACATTATTGATTCTTGAATCTCATTGCTCCGACAGCTTATTAAATTTATTCTCGTTGGGCGAGTTAGAATGATAAATTTATAACTTGAAATACACTATAAATTAAGTTTTAATTTAAATTGATTTAAAACATAATTTATTTAAAATAAATGTTCAGAAAGTTGATTTGGTGAATTTAAAAACAATAAAATCAGGAAATGTTTAAAAAATAATTTTATTTTAGATAAAAAATAATAATAATAACAGCATCTGCCATGGCATATCCTTGAAACATGCCTTCGTGACAAGATGACGCAGCTTGCATTTACTATATGGCTACACGGAAAATCAAACAAAAGTTGCACACTCAGATCCCACAAAAATTTAGGAGTTATTTGTGGTATGATAATATTATTTTTAAAAATATATTATTTTTTAGAAATATATTAAAATAATTTATTTTTTATTTTTAAAAATTATTTTTAATATTAGCATATATATTAAAACAATGTAAAAATATAAATAAAAATAATTTAAAAATAACTATGAAGAGTATAATTTAACTGGTGAGATCCTGAGTTTATTTTTCAAAAATCATCAGTTCGAATGCTATAAACATCAGGGTCACTAGAAACTTTCATAGTCATTAACTTTAAAGTTTCGAGAAATTAGTCAAGATACACGTAAACTGATTCAGATACCCACAATAAAATATATTCACAACAATACTGGTAAAAAGTTAAAGTAGAGACATCATATTAAAGTAGTAATATTACAAACTTTCTTTAGCTTTCTCACTTCCTTGAATTCTTTAAAAAAAATAATCAAGCAAAGGCGGGGAAAGACGGGATTCTCAACCATTTTCTTCTTAACTATCTACAGCCTCTCTTGGATTCTCTCTTCACACAAAACAAGGCCAAAAAAGATAAAACTAAACAAAAAAAAGGTCACAGTCCTTTGCAGCAGAGCCTCACGAGAGAAGATGCCATGTGACTGTTCCTTTGTCCATTTCTCCCATCCTCTCTACTCTCTGGCATGGAAAAAACTGAGATTCTGGAAGTATTCACCATAGGGTTTTGTGCTGCACAAAGAAAAGTCGGGATCTTGTGACTTGATAGGTAGTTGTATATGTACACACCGCAGAGTGATAAGCTATTAGCAGTACTTGCTTCCAGTGTATTTTCTTGGATTTTACAAGGGCAGATTAGACCATTGAAACTGTCTCTCCTCCACTCAAGATCCATGGGTGCCCTGCATTCCACAAAGCACGAAACAGAGTGAGCCTAATGATTTAGGAGCATCGAAAGAGTGATTCAAAGCCAGAGAAAGGATAAAATTTATGTTTGGTTGATGAGAGATTTGTTGAAAAAGAAAGGCCTTTTCAGCATTTTAACTGGTAAATTCTGTGATCGGAAGAAAACCCATCTTAAATTATCAAAAACAGAGGATTGTGCTATAACGGTTCAAAAACCTGTTTGGTTAACAAGAAAATTGTGAAAATAAAGGAAGCCCATTTTGGAAACCTAACTCATTAACTCATTAATCAAAAGAAACCCCACTTCGAATCCTCAAGAAGATCACCCAAAGTAAAAAAAAAAAAAAGTTCTAAAACCCTGTTTGGTTAACAAGAAAATTGTGAAAATAAAGAAAATTCATTTCAGTATTCTAACTCATGAACTCATTAATCAAAAGAAACCCACTTCAAGTCCTCAAAAAGATCACCAAAAGTCTAAGACTTAACCCAAAAATCTCAAAAAAAATTGAAGGAACTTACTCAGAGCTTGCTCAGCTGAAAATCTCCTAGAAACGTCTCTGCAGATCATCTTCCTCAACAGATCCTTAGCTTCCGGGGAAACATTTCTAAAAACCTTAGGCGGAAATCTCAAATTCCCTCTAACAACAGCCTCAAAAATCTCCTCAACAGTCTCCCCATAAAACGGAGGAAATCCAGCCAACATAGCATACAAAACCACTCCACCACTCCACACATCAACCTTCTCATTATAATCCCTCCCCATCACCACCTCCGGCGCCGCATAATACGGCGTACCCACCAGCCCACTCACCGTCCCTTCCTCCGCTACCCAAACAGCCGACCCAAAATCCGCCAACTTCACCCGGTCCATCTCATCAAACAATATGTTATCCGGCTTTATATCTCTGTGCACGATACTAAATCTATGGCAATGCGCTATTGCTGTCAACAACTGCTTCATTACAGACGCAGATATGGCTTCGCTGAATCCTCCATTACTCTCTATCAAACGATCATAAAGAGTATTCTGCTCGCAAAGCTCTAATACCATGTCAAGAGAGTCTTCAGTATCGTAGACATCGAAGATTTCGACAATGTTTGGATGAGGAGACAGGAGGGACATGATCTTTGCTTCGTTTTGAAGACACTCTCGGTCGGTTGGATCCGTAAGGAGATTCTTGTCTACAGATTTACAAGCAAAGAAATCGTTCTTGATGGGTGAAAAACAACGGGAGATTGTGCCAAATCTACCGCGGCCGATCTCTTCACAAATTTGATAGTTGTTCTTTAGGGTCTCACACATTTTCTTGAAGGTTCTTTGGAGTTTGTTTTTATTACACTAAATTTTTGTTACTAAGTCCTTACTTTATAGAGGAAGAGACAGAGAGGTGAGGGAATTTGTTTTGGGAATATTCTTAAATTAAAATGGAATCTATGAACTGTAATTCAACTGGTGGGTCCGGTTACAGTTATTAGGGTTTCTGTGAGCGTGTGAGAAGGTTGTATTTTAAATTTTTTTAAAAAAATATATTGAAATGATATTTTTTTATTTTAAAAAAGTTATTTTTAATATTAAAATATAAAAAAATTTAAAAATATATATAAAAAATGAACTTAAAAATAATAAATTAAAAATATTAATTTTTAAAAAAATATTTTTAAAACACAAAATAAACAATTTTTTAGAATTCCATATTAAAATAAATCAATAATTTTAACATGTCTAAATATTTCCCATCAAATTTCAATCAAAATAGTTTTGATTTTTAAATTAAAATAATATTAATTTAATTTAAAAAATAAAAATTTCCAAAACCCATTTTAAATTAATATAAATTAATATGAGTTATCTCCCTTAACTCATATTTCCAAGTACTAAACACAGTTTAGATTTAATAAATTTAAAATTAATTATTTTTATTGATGTGTTAATTATTTTTTATAATAAAAAACAAGAAAGAAATTTGAAATCAACTGATTTTATTAATACATTAATTATTTTTTATAATAAAAAAAACAAGAAAGAAGGCTTTAAAATTTGATGTGTATTTGTATCAGTTTTCATACATTATACTACAATCTTTATTATACAACCTACTCATGAATTGTAGCATTTTTTTAATGTATTGTGTTTTCTTGATTTTTTTCGAGTAAAAAAATATGATTTTACACATCAATCTATTATAATCGAAGACTAATATCTAAATACTTTTGTAGAAAATAATGAAATATATATTAGTTTTGATCTTCGATTTAGTAACTTTGAGAGAATTTCTCAAGAATTTTATTTTTATATCCAAACTTATGATTTAATGAGTTTGATATATTATTTCTTTAAAATTCTGGTAATATAATTTTTAAAAATAATTATTGTGATTTTTTATTACGAATATTTTATCTTGCAAAGGATAGCTTTTAAAAAAGAGAAAAAAACAGTGATACAAATACGAATTTTAGCCTTTTGCAATTAAGAAATTTGAATAAAATTAGCCTTATGCAAATAAGAAATTTGAATAAACCTTTGGTGCATGGCAAAGGCAAACAGGCGTGTCGGCTACTCTCCAACTACCTGTTGGATACACGCAGAAGCCACGAGAAATTTTTGAAATGATTTTTTTTATTTAAAATGAAAATTTTTTTATGATTTTATTTTCATGTTTTAATATTAAAAATAAAATTTGTTTATTTTAATAAATTTCTAAATAAAAAAATATTTTAAACCATTATTATTATCATAATTTCGAATACACAACTAATCCACCAGTACAATGGCAGTTTCGATACAAACAATTTTATTTTGCATGTAGAAATATAATATAAATAATATTTGGCAAGGTTGCGTTGAATATATTTTAAAAGTATTTTTTAATATCAATACATTAAAATAATTTTAAAATATTTTTTACATCAAAATTTATTTGTGAAGCAATTAAAAAACAGGTTTAGCCATATTAACAAAGACAAAATAAATATAATAAATGACGAACATGGTTTCCCACTTTCCCTGTTATGAGTTTGTCGTTTGTGTGTTGGAAAGTAGGGAAATTTATTTATTTATTTATTTATTTTGTACAAGGAGAAAAACAAATGGATTAGGAAATTTCCTTTGTCTATTTCTTGATTTTTATTTATACATAAATTAATTTGTTTTCTGGAAAAAATATCTTTGCATTGCCATTATTGATTAACTAACTCCAAATCAAAATGTACGATGACATTATAATATTTTATATTTGGGTTTTTCTAGCATGTATCATAAGAAGGTCCGTATTAACTGATAAAAAAATATTTTATTTTTATCATTATTATTTCATGATTTAATTTTGGTGGACATAAAATTTAAAATATTTAGTTATATTAACTTTTGCTATTAAATTCAGCTCAACCTGACAGATTAACCTGAAACTCGTTCGAACTGAGTTTAAAAGAGTCAAGTGAAAGTTAATATTATTAAATCTGGATAACTTAACAAGTTAATTTGTTATCCGGTGGTCATGATCAAAACATGGTTTGAATTTTTTTTTATATATAAATAATATTATTTTATTTTTAAAAAAAATATATTAAAATAAAAACATTATAAATTGACCTAACTCAACTTAAATTAACTCGTTCAACTCATAAGTGATATTAAACTAGGTCATGATTAGATCAGATGTAATAAATCTGATACTAATGAACCCATCATATTGTTATCGGATTTTAAAATGTCCAAAGAATAAGATTAAATAATTTACTCTAACAATATAATAATATAATGGGCTTTGTATAATATCCCTAAGTTCAAGATTCCTATGCTTAACTTACTTATATAATAATAGTAATGTCTTGGGCAAAGTTGCTCAATAAACGAATTAATAAATCTATGGGATGTATTACGAGTAAACAATCCATAGTATTCAACGGTGCTAGTTAATTTGTTTGAAATATGTAAACATAATTAAATAAATAAAAAATTACCTTGATTATCCTATAGTTTAGTTATTTTTGTATTTACATTAATTTATATTTTTGATAAATGTAAAATAAACTAGATTATAAGATGATCTAGGATGTAAAATATTATACACAATAAAATTTAAAATATAAAATATAATTAAAAAAAACAAAAAGCAAAGGGGTTAATTTGCTGTAATTAGCCAATACGAGGAATGCCTTTAAATTAGACCTAGAATATGCTGTTTTGATATTTAAATTTTTTTTAGTTAATTTTAAATTTTAATTACTTTTTCTATGTTGGTTTGAATTCTTTTGATTTTATCAGTTTTTATCTTTATATAAACAGTTAATATGTTATTTTCTTATCAGATTAAAATTCATATTTTATGAAAAAATATCATAGTTTTTTTTTTTTACCATTTAAAACTATAACCTTAACCTCAAAATCTTAATTTGTTTTATATAATATTAAGGAGATGTATAAAAATGTGATAGAAGTTAATTTTTAAAATAATTTTAGTTTAAAAATATATTAAAATAATATTTTATTATTATTTTTTATATCAACACATCAGAACGATATAAAAACATTTCTCAAAACTACTAATTCAGCATTAAATTCAAGCTGATTGCATATAACACAGTGCTGCAGACACCAAAATGAACACCAGTTTTCTCCCCCATTGCATCCTGAAGCAAAAACAAAAGGCCAATGGACGAAGAGATCATCCAACTATTCCAGGACAACCCATTTACAGCACCCCCCACCAACTCATAATAATGAAGAATCATTAGCGAAATACTTTCAGCTGAACTCCACTAACTCTGGGATTATGATTTTTTTTTTTTTTTATCGTATGTAGCTTAATGTTATAGATGTAAGAACTTTACCTCCATGGATTTTAAGAAGAAAACTTATAAATTCGTCCTTCTCCACATAACCAATAATAACTTGAAATTGAATGATTGATGAAGAATAAGGTAGAACATGGGGGAATCATTTCTTATAAGCTAAATATTTAACCCTTACCCGTTCAAAAATCATCACAAAATATCAAGAACAACTTGCAAAAAATATTCTACTTGTGGTAGAAAATGTGCATTATTATATAATATCTGATGTAGAAAGTGTTGCGGATATGTTTGTGTCGCAAAAAAAAACAAAAAACTCAGGCATGCCATGTCTAAAATATAATAAAAATAATCATAACTTTAAGTTTAATCGTACTAGGTATAGAAAATGATATTTTTATTGTTTTTCTAATTAATTTCATATTTTAATCACTTTTCTTACTTAACTTTAGATTCTTGTGATTATGTCAATTTTCACTAATTAATGTATTTTTTATTATATTATTAAATTAATTTTTTAGAAAAAATATCAAAGTTTTCTTTATCTACTTCTCTATCTTTTAGAATTATAACTTTAGTACTTCAACCCTAATTTTTATACATTGAATATTGTAAATTATCTATCAAAGTTAATTAGTCATGATTGATTCAATAAATAATATATTTAAAACAATAATATATTTTACTCACGTGCTTTTTGATAACTAAAATACAATAAGTAGAGGGATAATATGATAATATTATTTTTCAAAATATTTTTTATTTTGAAATATATTAAAATAATATATTTTTAAAGAATTATCTTAAAATAATAATTTAAAAGTAAAGAAAAAAAAGTAAAATTTTTAAAAAGTACTTTTAAAGGATAAAAATAAATGGTATGTAAAGTGATAGGGATATACATCCACATATTAAAATCAAAATCATCGTATCTCCAGTCTCCACCTTTTGTTATAGGAATCAGGTGTTAAGCAGTACGCAGAGGTACATGTCCTGTCTCCACTACTTTAGCTGCTGCTTTCCATTCATTGTTTCTGCACATCATTACAACCACAATAATGCATTCAGTGCTATCACATCAATGGCCTTTTTTTAAAATTAAATTATTGTCTTCGATTTAATCCTTATTGTCTTCGATTTAATCCTTATCATTTATCAACAGCTATTAGTTTTGTCACTTGCCTCCCACTTCCTTTCACTTTACAAGAAATCAAGTGCTTGTTCTTTCTTATTAGCATGTTTGTCTAGCATCAATGATAAAATAACATGATTTGAAGGGAAAAAATAGTATAGTTTATACATGTCCTGATTGAAAAATATGAGATTTAATCTTGTTGGCATTCAGAAAATAAATTATAAAATGATTTTATGTAAATTAAGATGAGAAGAAAGAGAAAATAACAGAGAAAGAGACATTGAATACATACTTGAACTTTGATTATAACATCATCGGTATTATCAAAATGACAACGACAAGATAAATACAGTGATACTAGAGAAAAGTTATCAATAATGACCCAAGTATGCTATGCTTGTTGCTCAAAGATGGCATGAGATTCACTTACTTTTGGCAACAAGTGTGGCCCTGTGTATTCATCGTTGGTGATTAATGTTGTTGGATTCGTTTTGTGGAAATCTTTCAGCTGAATCCGATGATGTTATAATCAAAGTTTTAGTGTGTCTTCAAATCTCTTTTTTTATTTTTTCTCTCTCTTCTCTCTACTAATTGTAATTTGTTCAGATTTTTTTACAATTTCATTTAAAATATCATGTTTTTAAACAACAATAAATTTAAATTTCATGTTTTTTAATCATAATATATATAAAATCATGTTATTTAACCAAATATTTTTATAAATCGTGTTGTTTTGATGATTGTTTTTTTTTTAAAAAAAAACATGTTGATTTAAAAAAATAAAAAAAAAGTGATATTAAAAAAGAAGAAGAAAAGGTGACACGAAGGTAAGGTAGCTTGACTATCTAAAAGTTTTCTTGGCGGGGCATTTTCCACTTGTTGAGCATTTATGTCCCCCACCATTATCAACAAAGTAAATAAAACAAACGTGTCCCTCTTTGCTTTTCTTGATTGAATTTCTCTCTACATTTTTCTTAAACAGGGAACAACTATACTCTCCATTGAACCTTCTAGATTATAATTTATTCGCGAAAATTTGGGGGTGGGCCCATAGATCCATACATTATCGTGGCTAGTGGATTTCGAAACAAAAATTCAGGAGTTTTAATATGAATAAAATATAAAAAAGCACGTTTTATATTTATATTTTATTTGTTTTTATATTTTAAAAGTATTTTTTTTATAATTTTTATATTATTTTGATTTACTGGTGTTAAAAATATATTTTAAAAAATAAAATAAATTATTTCAATGTATTTTTAAATAAAAAACAAATTAAAAATCAACGACTACCTTAATATAATAATATAATTTATAGAATTATAGATAGGGTAGGTAACTTGACTTTTCGAAAGTTATTTTAAATTTAAAACTTTAAATAAATAATATCAAATAATATAGTATTTTAATTATTATCATAAAAGAGTTTGGAAGCAGATTTTCAAAGTGAGTTTTGATTTTAAAAACATGATCTAACAACTTGGTGGTTTATTTTAATTTTTATAAATAAGTTCTTTTAAAAAAAATCAAACAATTTTCTATAAATATAATTTAAAATACAACATATCATTTCAAAGTAAATATAAATCTTCTTATCCAAATCTATGTTAACATAAAATAATATCTATATCATATTGTTTTTTAAAGAAATCACACGTCATATGTGACTTTTGACACGTCATCTTCAACTTTACAAATTATGTTATTTTTTAATATTTTGTATATACCTTTTATTTTGAAAAAAAACAAAAAACTAAAAAACTCAGGCCATTCCACCTTTATTGTTGGATTCAGGTGAGTGATTGCCGGACGGTGTGAGGTACAGATAAAGGACACACCAAGTAGGGTCACACACGTGGCAAAGTATTGAATGCTTTTGAAAAGGATTGGGCCCTTTCCATCTGTACGGCCACCAACGCCCCACTCGAGCATAGAACCTGGAGCCCCTCACAGAGGACAATAAAAAAAATGTCACCATATAAATTATTTAAAAATATTTCAATAAATAAATTCGTTTGTTTATGAAATTAACTCTTTCATACTTGAAACTTGGAATGATTTTGTTTAAATTAATTTTCCATATTTAAAATCTGAATAAAAGTTTATTATAAAAAAAAATTAATTTTTTTAAAAACATAATTTGTACCGTGTTCCAAAACTGCTTTTTAATAAGAAATAAAATTTTTTGGGAATCATGATGAAATGGTTATTTTTTTCCATTCTTGGTAAGGTTGGTCGAAAGTATTAATAAATTACTAAAAAGAACATGGGATACCAACCAATTAAGAATTCAATTTATTTTGATGGACTTTGATATAATCTTAATTATTATGTTTTTTATTGCTTAGTAGATATTATTAATTATTTTTAAAGTCCTGACTATAAAAATAAAGAGCTATTAAGATACCATATATGTTAAGAGTAATTTTAAGGGTCTATTTTGTTTTGTTTTTTTTTTGCTAAAAATAAATACTTTATTGCATAAAAATAAAGTGTCTATATCTAGATATTATCAATATATAGAAGGATTCTTTGAATACAGAAAATTAAATCTATTTACATGCAATGAGAATTTTATTTAGAAACATATAGTTCATATCTAAATTATTATAATTATTTTTATATACTCTCTTCCGCTAATGGAGAAACAGCTCTGATATTTTAGATGGGTTATGGTGCAGTTTGTTTTTTTGTTTTTTATTAAAATTTAATTTTTTTAAAAAAATTAATTTTTTATAGTCATAGTTTTGAAACCCGACCCAACAGGTCAACCCGGGATCTGGCCGACTGGGGCTGGAACCGGGTCGGGTTTAAGAAAAAATAGGGAAAGTCAAAACCCGGGGTGATCTGGTCAAAAATTCAATCACAATCCGTTGACTTTTTTTTTACTAAAACAATATCGTTTTGATTTTAAAAAAATAGAATTAACCCGGATGACCTGATGATCCGGTCAAAACCTTAAATCCGGACCTAGAACAAGGTCAGGTTTAAAAACTCTGTTTACAGTATCTTTGAATTGTATTGATAGTTGATGTTAAATATATTTTTTTAAAATATTATTCTTATATATTTCAAGTAATATTTATCACAATTTTAATTACTAATTCTTTACTTATACTTTTATTTCAATAAAAAAATTAACGATTATGTAAAATTTATTTTGTAATATAAAGAACCGTAAAAGGGTTGACCATGTGTTGCAAATTGGTGGAACCCTTGAGCAGTTTTTTCTAATCTGCTAAGAGAAAAGCAAGCATATAAAGCACCAAACCTAGCTAGGCTTGGAAGCCTATGCCTATGTTCACATACGTAATTGCTTACATAAGAACAACCAGCCAGCCAGCTTGCACCACGTGTACCCAGACGTAATTGCTTACGTAAGGACAACCGGCTTGCACCATGTTTTCTTCCATTATCACAAGCAAAACACCAAACCTAGACTAGTGGAGGAGGACGCAAAGGGCATTGTAGACGGCACTATTCAAATTTAATCCCTGAATTTAAAGAATAATAACCAAAATAAATTAAGAAAGCTCAAGTCCACTGCTAAAGAAAAATTCAAATTTAATCCCTGAATTCCCAGTGCATTATTTGGTCCGGTCCATGTAGTTTCTTGATTTTATATGTCGATCCTAAATTTATTTTTATCACATTTCTGTCGTTAAATTTATTTGAAGAAAGAGAAAATCATTAGAAAAAAAAGATGACAATAAACGGTCGTTTGCAACATTCTAACAATGAAAAATATCAATTTTAATATTAATAAGTTTATCTTGAAGGATGAGGTTACATGGAGGTGGTTCAAAATTTTTATATTGTTGGAAAAAATAAATCGAAACTCATTATGGTTTTTTAGATTCAATTTTTTTAAAACCATTTTGATTGTGTTTTAGGATTAAAAATAAATTTATATTGATTATTAGGGTGTTTTTAAATGAAAAACAAGATAAAAATAACTTTTTAAATCCAAGAACTAGAACCTAATTTTTGGTGATTGGAATTCAACTAGTTGACGACACATTCCATGCATAAAAGTCTACAAGTCATCTATTTTTATTAAAAAATGGAATCATAATTGATATATTGGAATCATAATCATTTTACATGAGTTGCTTAAGGTTTAATGGAGTGGATGCTTTTTCGGTTAAATATGTTTTTTAAATTATTTTTCTTGTAAAAAATAATTAAATTAAAAAATACTTTTAAAACACATATTACACCACATTATCAAACACGTGTGTAAAAATTAAAATATATTTTTATATACAAGAAAAAGAAAAGGAATTTATCTAATTTTTTTAAAAGTTCTACATCCTAATTTTTTTTGGTTACCAATAGATACTTTCTTATATTAGCTTTGGAATATCCCATTCGGATGAACAAGGCTAATTGATTATTGGTTTAATTATAAAGACACAACATACATAAAAAGGGTACCAATGTTTTTTAGAAATTGAAAAACCATATAAAAAGGGTACCAATGTTTTTTAATATGTAATAAGGTCACTAAAATAAATAAGGCTAATTGATTATTGGTTTAATTATGTTTTTTAGAGAGTGAAAAACCATATAAAAAAAACAAAAATATACAGCAAGACTGTTTAATTTACAGCTAAAATACATACCTATCGTTGCAGGAAAAAAAAAAACCTGTATGCTTTAATATGACCGAATCCTGCATGAATATTACATAGTGTTAAATAAATAAATAAATCATATTCACCATTGTAAAATGTCAATTATGTGACACACTTTGATTGAAGTAGATTCCCCATTTGGCTGGGCAATTTAATTTAATATAGTCTACTCAATCGTCCTTGTATTATTTTGTTTATTTCAATACCAATACCATTACTAGACATATTTATCATCGTCATCTCTTCTTTAACCAGTTAGATTTAATAAGTTAATCCGAAATCATATCGGGTTAAAATTTAATCCAAGTTGGGTTAGTACAACCATGTTAGAGTTTATTAAGTTAAATTCTAACAAGCCGCTAAGTTTTTTAAATAATCACCAATAATATATTAAAAATATCATAAAACTAATAGCCAAAGCAAAATATAAGGATATGACAAAAAAATAAATAAATTATTGGTTCGTAACTTGATCGATTAGGTTAAAATTTGGTTTGATTTTAAAAAAATTCAAAACAATATTATTTTATTTTTAATTTTTTTGAAATGATGTTTTTTTTTATTGACCAACGACAGCCCCGTGATCTGTATCATGACCTAGAACAAATTTAATAACTTTGATTATTATTATTATTATTATTATTAAGATGAGAAAGAACATTGTTTAATTTGAAACAAGCGCTTTGTGCTTAGTGTTTTTTTTTTTTAATATGTAATAAGGTCACTAAAATAAATAAACAGTGGGCTGATACCAAGAAACCTGGTGGTTTTGTGTATTAAGTTAGGACATCACATGGTAAGTGGAACAACTATGATCACACAAATTGTATTATTTTAGATTTATTCCAAAGTATGGATTCAACATATAATAATAATAATTAACCTATGCTTGTGGTTTCATACGTGATGGGGACATTAGATTTCACACACTGTTATTTGTGATACGAGGTATTGAATTTTAATTTAATAATCTTGTAAGAGAATATTCAATGATAAACACTTTGATGTTTACATTAATCTTATTATAATTGGGGCTGATTATATGGTTTAATTATAGCAAAATGGTACTGAGCTGAGCTACATCCCGTGATTTGTGCATATGATATTATGATATTTTTTATGATTATGTTTAAAAAATATAAAATTAGATTATAATTTAAAAAATAAATTATAGTTTTTTATAATCAGAAAACCATATAAAAATATAATATATGCTGATTAATTAAATATTTGACATTATAATACTTTTTAAATTACAGTTTTAAAAAATAAATTTAGATTACGATTTAAAAAGATAAATTGTAAAAAATATATATAAATTATATTTTTTTATAATAGAGACGCATACAAAAATATGAATGTAATATATTAATTAATTAAATATTTTTAAAACTGTGTTCGATATTTTTACTATATTTGATATGGTAAAAACTAAAAACATAGAATGCCCCTGGTGAGGTTCGAACTCACGACTTCTTGCTTAAGAGGCAAATGCACTACCACTGTGCTACAGAGGCTGTGGTGTTTAAGACGTATAGCGTATTTAATGTATAGTATTTTGTTCTAAGCTGTCATAAAACACAACCATCAGCAAATGCCAATTCAATGAAAGGCCCTGCACTTGGTACCAAAATCGCCAGGTGGGTGCATTATATCTAGAAACCCTTATTATTTCTCGTTTTATTTTCAAGTCTCATCATATTTTTTCTTCCCTGCTATTTGAATCCAAGGCAGACACCAAACAGTTAGCGGTGGCAATGTCAGTGCTATTCATTACTGGATTAATTACCAACATTTGGAACCAACAACATCAGATTGTGTTAATGTATATTTCATATTAGATTGTTAGAAATGATGAAAATGTATCAGGAAGACAACTACAAAACAATGAGGAAAAAATTATTCACGTCATATCATTCCTCGTCAGATTCTTATGCTGAATGATGCAGTTTCAGTGAGTTAAATTTCAAATAAATAGCTGAAACTCAACAACACAATGGTGACAGAGCCAGCACATCGTTTCCTCCTGTCAAAGAGCATTTAAGAACCCTGAATAATGCCGTGGAACATGATTAGAGTTTTGGTTCTGAGCTTATCTCGTAACTGGTGCTCTCAGGTTTAGACGAAGAGCTACTAACATTTGAATAGTGTTTTACTTTTGTGTTTGGCTCCCACTAAAACTATCACTTTGCTCTTGCTGACGGAGTATCTACCGCCCAAGAACTCAACTTTGGTTGGCGCTTCTCATGGCTGGCTTCACCACCTTGCCTGCAATCATGTGTCCTATCCTTGGCTTTATTTCACAAATCCTTCTTGTGCTTTAGTTACCCTCAAATATATGACCCAAACATCCCAATATATAGGCAAAAACGTTATATTATTACCTTTTGCCAGCCCGTCAACTCATCAATCGCCTCCCTCCATACTATAGTATCATGATAATCTCAGTCTTGATTGCTGAACATTCTATTCGTTTCTGCAATAAAATTGACATTAATACCAATAAATGGAGGAATGGTTGTTATTCAAACTTTGTTTCTTTGAAACGAGGTGTAATCTATGGATGGAGGGAAGAAAACTAGTTTTAGAAGCTTGGAATCATGATAACTAGGAACCATGGTGTTGCACAAACAACTTCAGAATCTCAAATCAATCGAAAAGTAGAGGAATATAATGACAGCAACCATGATCAATCAACTAGTAAACATAAAGGATTTACATGATTCGGCATCTTAAGTCTACTCCATAGGCTAGATGATCAACCAAAATTGTTTGGGTTTCTTTGTAAGTTAAGTTTGATAAATTTGTTTCTCACTTGGACTTAAATTACAAACCAAACAACACATGGGAAGTCGCCAATATTCAAGAAAGAGAAGAAAACAAAATGGAGGGGAAGTGTTGAAGGAGCAATTCCCTATGTATGATATAAATTATTTAGTAGAGTGTTTTGGGAATATCTTGTTGGTTACAAGGTACATCGCTCCTCATGCTACTGATGACGGCACGCTTCTTGAGCCTAACTAAGATCCACCAAACGTATTTCCTTCAGGATCTTTCACTTTCATGTCTATAAGATGAATTTTCAGCTGAAAAAAATGAGAAACTGTCAAGTGTTTGGGTGGCCATGATTCCTTTTCTCTATCCACTACTCGTAGATAGCGGCATCTCAAGAAGAATTCTATTTACTTCAGATCAAATAGGAGTTTTGGTGTCTTCAACTTGGATGGCGAGAAAGGTTTCACCTTCACACTTTCAAAATCACCTACAGCAATGCTTAAGAGGTATCGTATATATAGTTTCCTTTCCAATAGCTGATTACTTCAGAATCTAAATTTTTCTGATCTGAAGAAGTGTACTTTCTAGTTTTGCTTCACTTGTGTACCCTCACCTGTGAGCATTTGAGCAGTCTTAGATTTCAGAGAAAGTATTTTGAGGCAATCTTCAATGTGCCGTAAAGGGTATCTTGATGTCCTGGAGCATGAGTTCAGAACTTTGAAACACTTTTCTTAGTCCCAAGAGATAAACAGATTAAGTGACTGTTTGGGATTGCAGTAGCTGATACATATTTACATCTCAGCACAGCAGATGTGAGACGGGTTCAGGAAAAAGGGGTTCCGGTTATATTTTCAGAAACAATTCAAGCATAGATTTTACAGAAACATGAGGGGATAAAATCGATGGAATACATAGAAATAAAGGCATGTGCTATGAATTTGAAGATCCATTTTAATAGGAAGATGACAACCCTGCGAGATTTCTTATAAAATAATGGAGCTTTGGAACGGATGGGGAGATTCCGGTGATGGTTATCTTAGTTAGCCTCTTGCTTCGAGGAGGAAGCATATTGCAAGAAGCTGGACTGGAAATCTTTGCTCTCATGCATGTTAGTGCAGAATCCGTATTAACTTAATTTCACATTATTCCGATAATTGATCATAAATCTTTGCAAGAATCTCGAAATTATAATCCATTTATTGAGTTAGAATCTACACTCAATCACCTTTACATTCATGTATAATTTGTCTACTGGATCCTTTTACAAAAATTGCAATGAATCCCACTAAAGGTTGCTGCCAAGCAGTCTATTCAGCGGTCTACGTACCATTCAATCAACTCATTTTACAAATATCATGTCATATATGGCTTTAGAAGATAGATAGAATAAGCTTTCTAATCCTATAGAATCTGCACTGAAAAAAGTTACATAAACCAAGCAGGATGAGTGTAGTCATAGGATTTATTATTGTTGTGTTTTTAATATTTTTTATTTTAAAATAATTTTTTTAATATTTTTGAATCATTTTGATATTTTAATATAATTTTTTTAAAAAAAATTCACTATCACAATACCAAAAATTATCTAATTCAATAACTTCAATTCTAATGTTTACTCAAAAAAGTTTAATAAACATCATAAAGCAAAAAAGGAAGCATTTTTAGATACATATATACAAAGCATATATATTAAAACTTAACCTGGGATTGACTTGGCATATGTTCAAGTTCTGAATTGAATGAGTTAATTTAAGTTGATTCAAATTAATTAAAAAAAAATTAAAATAAAAAAGATGTGTTTTAATTTTTTTTTAAAAATTAACCAAGCTTGAATTGATTGGGTATACCTAGCTTGAGAGAATTGGTAGGACTCATGCTCCTCCTCGAATCAATGTAGGGCAAGGATATCTTTGATCAAACTTAAATCCAATCTTTATAAACTAAGGGATAAAATGAACATTAGAACATATTCTCTTAATCACATGTCACATTACAGATTTGTTCAAATTTTTTTATCTGCAATACATAGTCTATAAAATCCTAAACAAAAGTAGCTTTTACACAATGACTCATTCTCACCTTGACCTTTTGTCCCTAAAAAATCTAGAATTGTAAATAACAAATATATTGATCATTTTACTCTTACATTGATACATTAATATAGGTTCAAGATAAGTGATCTTTTTTTAAAGAAAGAGCTTCATTTTCTTACAAGGTCTTTATTTTTAACCTAAACTAATTTAGGTATCAGAAAGTCATACGAGCCCATAAAAGACTTATCTTGAAGCTCTAAGAAAAATTTAGGCGATACCATTTTTTAAAGTGGAGTATTTAAGAAACCTCATTAAATTAAAAATAAATAAAAAATAACGTTATTTTAAGGCAACAATACACCCTGGTTGCCCTCTTTGGGCGACAAGCCCGGACCTGACCCAACGACTAGTATAATTTTCTTTCTCTCTGAATTTTTCTTACACATTTTATTTTTCAAGGTACTAACAATTTGAATGTGTAGCACACATAATTTTTTTTATCTCGCACGCATAAATATTTTACAGATATACACTATTTTCTATCAACAATATCTACATTTCTGCTATACCAACCAACCCACATGAACATCAATGTAAATAAATGCACTACATCATAGATATCTGGCACACCAACTTCTTCTCCAATAATATGCCAAGAATAGAACTCATGATGCAACATCACACGAAACGATGAGCTGTCTTGGTTGGCTAATGATACAATTCCTCCTTTATGAAAAACATTTCCAAGCTAGGGGTGTAAATACACCTAATATCACAAACAAATGAAGACCAACTTTGAAGACACAGACTCTTCATAACAAAGAGTCAGAAACTCTCAATTCATACAAAGCCAACTACACTTAGATATGCACATTATGTGCTCTTATTTTTCTTTTTTTATACATTATCTTTTCCCGCGTATACAAATATTAACTTAAACATCATATAATTCTTCATTACATGAGGGGCTTACTTTTCAAAAACTCTCAAACACAAGTTTAGCCCATTTCACACATCATGGCACATCTTCACAGCAGATCGTGGAAAGCCTAATTTATATGTCAAATTTTTTTATGGCTTTATCAGTGGCGTTATTTGTGGGAACCTGAATAAAAATCCATTTCATTCCATTTACTCATCATCTAAAACATTTTGCATGGCTAGCAAAACTCAAATATATAGAAGAGCGAGACTGATCTCCACACAATAAGAACTATCGTTCCCTCGGGTCTCCAACAACTCTTCAACCAGGTGCAGTTGCTTAATGATGTCGTTGGAGAGATGCAATTGCATATTCGCACTCTTTCACCTACATAACAATAAGCTCTCATGCATGCACCATTAAGTGCATAAAGATACTCTAATTTTCCAAAGTAACATATGAAATGTAAGTGAGTAATGCTCATGATTCTAAACTCAAAAGAGTTTTAGTCCTTGTTCTTATATGACACACTCTAAAAATCCAGTTGCCATCAATCTCAATTTGAATCTCACTCATGCATCAGAAAAAGACTTAGGCGTGAGACAAGATCCATGACTCAACGAGTTGCTGAATACATCCTAGTGGGAAAATCTTAACTTTTTTGTAGAATCCTGTGCACTCGACTCTTCAAAGATTGTGTTTATGCAAAAGCTAACCTAGAGAACTGCGAGGGAGTCATAAACCCTTAGGAACACATACAAAATATGAGAAGCATTCTAGAGCTTATCATACAAGACACAAATGCTATATGAAAAGTTCTTCTAATAATGCATCGTGGATCTGAAAGTATATAGTAACATAACCTAGAGCCTGACTTTATTCCCCACTTTTATGATCTCAACTCTAAACTCATCTCTCACTTTAGAAATAGTATTCTTTAAAAAAAAAAGCATCATAAAGCTCTTCACTATCACATAATAAAAAAAAAATAGAAGTATTAAAGCTTATATCTAAAGGTTCAACAAAGAGATGCTTAAAGTAGAAAGACTATTTGAACTCATCACCACATAAGCTCTTAGTAGTTGAGTATACATCTATTCAATGTGGAAAAGGTTATACATTCTCTTCGATACAAATCTCTCTAGTGTTAAACAAATGATGGAAAAACATATTAGGGTGGAAGAAGCTAGTATGACTAGACAGAGACACTTATGTTTCCACTCATACAGAGTTTATGCAATATCCTTATCCCATGAAAAATGGTGCAAACATGAGGAACCTCAACAAGTTCTGTATTTTTCATCGTGATCATATGCATGACATTAAGGAATGTCATGTCTTAAAAAAAGAGATAAAAAGATTAATTACCAAAGGTTACCTCCACTAGTTTATGAGAAAATAAAAATAGCAATGATTAGGAAAATAAGTTCGCGTATTTGACGCGTTGCTGGTGATCAAATAATCTCTAGATTATCTCATGCACTGTATCTCCATCTTTTGATAATTTTGAATAAAAAACACTAGTTTCTCTTCATATCTCCACTGTGTGAATCTCCATAAAAAGTCTCAATTTCTCCAAATATATCTTCAAAAGGATCATTCTCCATGTCCTTGTAACCACTTGATTCCAAAATGATCATGTATGCTTCTCCAAAAAATGTTGATAAAAATCTCTTATGATTTTATAAAATATGACAAACATTCAAATGCATAACCACAACGGTAACATTTTTATGTAAACATGGACACAATGATAATAATTTTTCTTTCTTTTAGCTAGTTAAAGTCTTCTAAACATGTTTACAAGACTTAAAAGCCAATGATAGGGGTATGATTTACAAAAAAAAATAAAAATTATGGTTGCAACCATGCACCCTAGTGACCCTATGCCTAGCTTGGGCTAGTAGCCTCCCTAGTCGCCCCTTGAGCAACCACGTGTAGTCATTCTCTAGGTGATCAACTAGTCGCCCGAGCCTAATCTAAGAACCAGTCCAATTTTCTCTCTCTTTATGAATTTTCCTTTCTTTATACCATTTTCTCTCATACTTATACATTTATTTTCCTAAGTATTGAAAATTTTAATATATATGACATATAATTTTTTTTTATTCTTGCATGTATAAACTCTTTACAGATATGCACCATTCTCTATCACTAATCACTAATTGCTTCATTTTTACTACACCTACTAGCTCACATCACATAAATATCAATTAAAATAATGTACTTTATTTTTTTGATAGCTTAGAGAGTTATATTGATTATCTATCTCAGATGAGAATATTTTCGTTGTCACTTATCTTATCTCTTTTTACAGTGGTTTAAGAGAGACGATGATTGATTAAGAATATAATAAAAGTTGCTTTTTAAAGTGTTTTTAACTTGAAAATATATTATAATAATATTTTTTTAAAAAAATATTTTTGATATCAGCACATTAAAATAATTAAATAATACCAAAAAAATATTACTTTAAAATTAAAAATATTTCAAGAAAAAATAAAAAATATAATTATTCTCTAACATAAAACAAAACTTAAACATCAATAACCGTAATCATGTCATGGGGATCAGTCTTCTTCAGCTAAAGTTGAAAATAAAACGAATAAAAAAACATAAATATTACACTCTTAATCAAAGAAAAAAAGCAAATTATGCCGCACGTTGAAATTGAGAAATGAAAAGAAAGAGTGAAGCACATGATATGCACTCTTTGAATTGCAGACCACAAAAAAGACCACAGTACTAAAAGTACACAGGACATCAATCTATGACCCAAGCTATGATGTAATTCACCGGCATTAGCAACTATTTCAATGTATAATAAGTTTTTTTTTTTTAATAATGTGCCATGGTTGATTTGATGACTTATGTTTGTTTGTTTTTGTGATAATTATTTTTTATTTTTATAAAGAAATATATTTGAAAATTAAATAGTTTATATTCTTTACATTTAGTTCACATATAATTATTTTTTAAATTATAATTTTGTAGAAGTTAAAATAATATGTTTTTTTTTAATTTATAAAGACTTGTTTTTTAATTTATTTTGCATATAAAAATCCGTCCCAAAACAATTTTAATCAAACTTATATTTTTATTTTTTATATAATTATTTTTTAAATTATAATTTTGTAGAAGTTAAAATAATATGTTTTTTTTAATTTATAAAAACTTGTTTTTATTTATTTATTTTACATATAAAAATCCTTCCCAAAACAGTTCTAATCAAACTTATATTTTTTTAAATCTAATTTTTTTAAATACAACTAAAAATATTTTTTTATAAACTTATTTTTTTAAAATGACAACATCCATGAAAGCTGTCACAAATATTAAATACATTAAAAATAAATGTTTGCTTTTTAATTTTTTAAATTTAAATTTAAATTTAAATTTTAGAATAAATATTAATATATATAATGAAGTATAATTAAGATGGTCGAATAAGAAGATTTAATTTTGTTTGATAAATAAATTAATTTAAAAAAACTTCTCATCATCGAATAGAGAAAAGATCCCGACTTACTTTTCGAGAGCTAAAGAGTACTATTATCCATGTGAGATGCTCAATTGTTATTTTATTGTTATTTTTCCAACCAAATCTAATGTCGGCAAAAGTAAAGGATTTCCTTTGAAATATTTCACCCAAAAAAAGGTGTAGCTTTCGAAGTGTATGTATTATTTTCTTGGAAAGCTTTATCAAGGAGGAAAGTATGAAGATCTTTACACCTTAGTCAACATTTTTGTTATTACGCCTTTGACCTAAGCTTTCTCTCGGAAGGACCCCATTTCTCATACTTTCTTTTAGATTTTACATCAATCTTGACCGACATTACTAATTTACTATCTTAACATTAATGGGATAGCATTTATAACCATCTCAGTCTAATAGTTTAAGTTTGTAGGTGTGGTTTTAAGATATGATTTATAGTATTTTATAACACACCCTCTCAAATAAAAGCCTTTCAAATTTGAAACTTGCACATACTTACATTACCTTATACTTAATTCTTATCAAATAAATAAGAATGATGAGATTCGAACTCGTGACACCTTGATTATTGAAGCTCCAATACCATGTCAAAGAACCATATCAACTCAATAACTTAAGCTTTTAGGTGAGATTACAAGATATGATTTATATTATTTTCTAACAAAATTAACTTTTTAAAAGGGTGTGTTTGAATATTTCATAAAGTTTTACACCATAAAATAAATGAATTTGATGCGATGTTGATGTCTATCAAATAATCAACTCAACTCGAAAGTTTAAGTACAAGTGAAAGTACTTTGAACTTGAAACTTGTAGGTTTCCTAAACTATATTATATTATTAATTAATTTTAATTAGAAGTGAGAATGACAATGATGATATTCAAATTCATAATTATTTGAGTAATAATTTTTTAATACCATGTTAAAGAATAAATACAATTTTAAATTTTAAATTATTAAATAAGATTCTAATACAAGAAAAAGATTTTTCAAAATATAAAGTAACAATCATGAAAAAAATGAGGTAACAGTTAATTCTGAAGATCATCTTGACGTCATATCAATGTTTTTTTATTCTATTTTTCACTGAAATACTCAAATTCATGTCTACGAATTAAAAAGAAGTTGATGATGGCGGCTATAACATCATGGATGAAGCCCATTATCGCCCGTGGAGCACATAATTTTTGACAATTAGACTCCAACTTTAGAGAAGTAACCAAGAAGCATATCTGTAGTGGGAGCGTATGAACAAAAATACGCGGACAAAGACATAACGCCGTATGCTTTACAATCAAGCAAAAAAAAGTGATAGTTGAAGAGTTCTTCGATGGCCCTTCCCTTAGAGATCATCGCAAGAAAAAAAAGGGAGGTAGGTTCATTGTGTTTGCTTTTGAAAACTATGCAATTATTGTAACGTTTTTACTTGAAAATTATATAATTAATAAAATTTTTAAGTGTTTTTTTAATGATTTTAATATATTAGTATCAAAACATAATTAAAAAATATTTTTTAAAAACACCATATACTTTATTAGTGTAGCTTAAATCTTGAATTTACTTCATAAATATTATTAGTTTAAGTGTCATGAATATCAGAACCATCAAATTTTTTTATAATTATTAATTTCATATCTTAAGAAATTAGTATAAATATGAGTAAATAAAAAAAAAATCGTCATCAAATATAAAGGGAGAAAAGGATAGTTGGTGAGACCTTTGAAAACTATGAAATTCTTGGGCCATTTGTGGCACAAAGCTACTATAAAGGAATAAAGGGATACTTGGTTAGACATTTGAAACGTTGATAGCTTAGAAACACACTCACAGAGAGAAGTATCCAAATTCGTGGACAAAAAATGGGGAGAGCTCCATGTTGTGAAATGATGGGGTTAAAGAAGGGACCTTGGACTCCCGAAGAAGATCAAATCTTGGTATCTTACATTCGAAGTTATGGGCATGGAAATTGGCGAGCACTCCCGAAACAAGCTGGTAATTATGTTCTTCATGCTTTAGTTATCTCTAGATTGTTAACTTGCTCTCTTCATCTCAGTTCCATGTACATTTTTCTTTCTTTCTTGATAAATCGAGGGCAAAATGCAGTGCTAGAAATGTAGGAGGAGGCTAGAGAACAAGAATATTAAGCAAAGTAGCATGTCAAAGACTTTGATTTTCGATATATAAGCTTTTCCTGAAGATGTATATATATGATCTGTTCATGAATTGTTAGGGACAGTGATGAAATTTAAACCCAAAGTAGAATATTCTTGAAGCTAGCTGCAGTATTTCATGGATTTATATATATAAATTAATATGTTGAGTGTTGTGTCATTATTTGAGAAATTATTTAGTCCCTTAATAATATGCTCCTATAATTTCTCTTCAGGTTTATTAAGGTGTGGTAAGAGTTGTAGGCTTAGGTGGATAAATTACTTACGTCCAGACATTAAACGAGGAAATTTCAGCAATGAAGAGGAAGAAACTATCCTTAAGCTACATCATCTTCTTGGAAACAGGTATGTGTTCTTGAGTTCTCCATTTTTCTTCTGTATTAAATCCTTGCTTTAACCCTTAATGACTCGAGGATATGGCTGTGATTATGATAATGATTTTTTTAAAGTGTTTTAATTTGATTGTGATTGTGATAATGATTTGAAAACATTAAAAAAATAATAATTTTTTTTAATTTTAAAAATGTTTTTAAAATATAAAAATAAATAGATTCTGATATCATATATTTACCCATTACAAGAAAATTGGAAAATAGCATGAAATATTTAGTCGACGTAAACATCATTCCATCGATAATTTAAATTTAACATGAATTTACAATGAATAAATTGTCACAACCCTAAAAGCAGGTATGAGTGTCAAGGATGATAACTCTACTCTCGCAAGCCTCGTAACACACCTGAGCATAAGATTTAGTCTAAAGAAGATTAAACATATCTATAAGCTCAAAAACCATCTTGGAATTTTTCTGTACATATCACTTTACACGAAGGCCCCGAAACTTAATGGCTTTTTTTTTTGTTTTGATCCTCAGATGGTCTGCTATAGCAGCAAGATTACCAGGAAGAACAGATAACGAGATAAAGAACTATTGGCATAGCCATCTAAAAAAGAGATCTCAACAGAATATGGGACGCCCAACTGAACATTGCAGAAAAACACCAGAAAGGGCAATGGTTAACAACACTAGTTCATCACAGCCTGCGAGTTTCAAGGTTCATCAAAGTAAATGTCAAAGGCAAAGCCCCTCGGATAATGCACCAATTTTCCAGGAAGCTTCGTCCCAAGAAATGTTTAGTTCTATGGCCACGATGGAAGCCATGAATGGTTTCAGTGGTAAAAATCATATGGAGGAGTTTTGGTATGAACTTCTCGTGAAAGCAGGAAACTCAGGAGAAGCGTTTGAAAGTTGGGGACAATTTGGATAGTCTCTCTAACTAAACGTAACGTTTCTCTTATTTTAAAGAGAGTATATGAGAGTACAGTAGTTTGTGTTTTTAAATGTGTTTTATTTGTAAAAAAATATTAAATTAATGTTCTTAGTGTTTTTTTTTTTTGATAATTTTGATATATTAATATTTAAAATTAAAAAAATATAAAAAAATTATTTGATTAGTTATTCTTAACAAACTCTCATGGTTATTACTGATCCTGCCATGTCAAAACTCGGGATCTAGCTCAAACTGAGTTAAATAAAAGTTAGGTAGATGTTTACTTGGTTAAATTTGTATAGCTTGATGAATAGAACTGATAAATAAACTCGTGACTAATTAACCTAATTAAAAATCAATTTAATTTTTTTAAAAAAAAATCAGAGTTTTTTTTTTTTTTTAAGAAAAACATCATTTTTATTTATCTAATCAACAAGAATTAGGCCATGCAAACGCTTTTAAAAACATTGTTTTAATTTATCTAGAACCCACAATCTCCCGCTCCGGAGAAGAGCGCCTTATCCATGAGGCCATGCGAACGCTTAGCAGCGTAGGCATTAAACCTTGATCAATCTGGCAGGTTTGTCTGGGATCCAGTTAAGTTGGTGGCTGGACAGAGTTGGTTAAGATGAAAGATTGGCAAAAGCAAAAAGATGGTGAAACCTGGTTCACCGGTAAAACACGGTAGGGATTCATGTTTTTTTTTTTAAATGTATTTTTTTTTTAGATAAAGATCCTTTTTTTATATTTTTTAATTAATTATTAATTATTTTTAAAGTTCACTATATAAATACTAAAAGAATGTTTAATGTTTTCAATATGAGATTTGAAATTTTTTAATATATATACTTTATGTTTATAAAAAAAAAAAATTTGTTTTTTCAATGTAAGATAAAAACTTTTTTGATAAAAGTATATTTGTTTTTTAGATAACTTTTGTGGTTGTGGTTTTAAAAAAGTAAGTTTTAAAAAAATACGGTTAGCTGTTGCTAGTTAGATTTAGATACGTGTTTGGTAAAAATTGTGGTTGAAGTTTATGTGTAGCAAAAAACATGTATAAAATGTTTGGTGGAAGTATGGTTGCGGTTGCTTTTCAAAGTGCTTTTTACTAGAAAATGGATCAAAATAATATTTTTTTTATTTTTTAAAAATTATTTTTGATATCAGCGTATCAAAATGATCTGAAAACACAAAAAATATATCAATTTGAAGCAAAGAAAAATAAAAAATTTAATTTTTTTCAAAAGCGCTTTTGAAACGCAAAAACAAATAGGGTTTTATGAAACTCAGTTAGAAAAACATGTAAAAACTGCTTCACAAAAACTGCGTTTCAAACTCAATTTTTTAGTGGGCTCCACAGTACAAAACGCAGTTTGGTTTGTTACCAAACACCTTGCTGAGTTTGTTTCACCGCAAACACAAAAGTTGGTGAAAAAAAACGCAACCTTAAAATGATAACATAATATCTTTTCAATGTGGGATAAAAAACCTTTTGAAATAATATTTTAAACTTCATTATTTACAACATGTATAGCTTATATTCACATGGATTGTTTCTTAATTTTTTCATATGAAATATTAAAATTTCAAATATATATTTTTAATTTTTCTAAGTTAATTCGAGTTGATCTGGGTTGATCCGTGTGATCCAGGACCTGGTTTCTTGACTGGATCAACCTTCAAATCTGGTTTAATAACTATGCTTAGCACACCTTAAACCAACCTTATTTATAATTTCGAAAAACTTAGCTACAATTCTTGCTTTAAAAAATAATATTGATAATAACCATAATAAACTCTTTCCATTCTTTATTAAAAATAATTAACATCGAGGTTTATATATACAAGTTTAATACATAATAATTAAACTCAACTTATGATCTAATTTAGATTATAGTTAATGATTCTTAACTCAGTCACCGGTTATGGCCATAATAAAAATCATAACTATGGTTAATTATTTTTATCCTTATTTTCATCTATATATATATATATCTTGTGAAAGTCCATGGAGATGGCCTCAACATGAATTATTTAGATAGAAATTTAACTTATAATATGAATTTAATCTAGGAAATCTAAAATAAAAATAGTTATATTTGTCAACAAGTACCTCTTTCTGTTTAACTTGTTTTTTAAATTATTTTTTATTTATGTTTTTTTATATATTTTTAAATAATTTTAAAATATTAATGTTAAAAGTAAAAAAATATCATTTTAATTTATTATATTTTAATGACATCTACTATGGTCCATTATTAACTACATTAATAATTAAAGTTAATTTATAAATAAATTTATGTATATAAAATTGAAGCAAAATTTAAGAAATTAATTGAAAAGAAAATATTAAGTGTAGGAATAAATTTATAGAAGAAATTAATATAAAATTATTAAACTTGGTCTAGTTTATAATTAAATTGGAAGTATAGGTTAAAATTTATCCATTAAATTAGATTAATCAAATCAAATATCATTTTAATTTTTTTTAATTAAAATAAACTTTGTTTTGATTTTTTTTAATTAATCAAATTGTGTTTTCATCGTGAATCAAATTAAATTACAGGTTAATTTATCAAGTCACCCGGTGACTTCTCACATATATATTTTTTTAAAACCCAATCTATCGATTGATTTTATAAATAACATAAAAGAATAGAGAAGCAAGGGGATTCCCAGAAATGGAATTGAATTCCCATGGTGGACACAAACAAACAAGCACTAACGGATAGAATCTGTAAAACTATCAAAAACCCTAAAACTCAAATTCAACAATTCCCTCCCACAGAACCATAATCATTGAAATCAATGGCTTTAGCGATTTCAAATATGCTCAACTGCCCTAAAACCCAAATTTCCCTTAGGAATTACACTCTCAAGAGCTCAGTCTTGAAACCCCCAACTTCCTCAATCATGTAATTGTGAATTCTCGTTAAAGTCCCAATCCTTTTGCATAATCCCAGCACAAAGAGTCTTAAAGGAGCTAGTTTTTTTGTTTGGAGCTTAGTATATGTAGTGATTCTTAATGGGCAGAGAGGTTTTCAACTGTTTGGTTGCTGAGAATTTTTCAGAAAGAAGCTTTGCCAAAGTTTGAATTTTGAGCTATCATCATTTTTCTGAAATGGGTTTTTGTATTTTAAGATTCTTAATAAAAAAATTGATAAATTCAGTTATGTATGAATGTATGTATGCCGATTTTTTTTATATAGCTATTGGTTTAATTGCATTTGGGGCATATAATGATGGTAGCGTTGTGTTTTAATTTTTTAATCAGATTTCCTAGAGCGGCAAGGGAGCATAAAAGTTTTGTTTGTGCTTCTGCATCAGCGGCAGGAGGTTCTGGGTCAGATAATGATTTAAACCCATATGAGGTAATCTTGGATAACTCGAGGTTTTGCACTGAGGTTTTGATGTTATAGAATTGTTATGTGTATGAGGATGTTGTGCTTTTTGTTCGAATTATTTTTGGGTTCGTGTAATTCAGGTTCTTGGTGTGAATCCCATTGAGGGGTTTGACAAGGTCAAGGCAGCTTATGAAAAAAAGCGCAAGGAGGCCGAGAAACAGGGTGATGAAGCAGCTGCTGCTCAAGTATGCTATTACTTTTATCTCCTTAAAGAAAAAGATTTTGTTGGTAACTGTTTTGTGTTGATTTCTTCTTATCTCTACTTGCTTATGTCTTTTAAATGAGGAATTTGTCTTATGTTGGGGATCCTGTCTTGTGGTCTTGCTATTTATCACTTCCAGCTAGAGAAGGCATATGATAAATTGATGATGGCTCAGTTAACTAATCGGAAGAAGGGTGTGACATATGGTTCATTCAAGGTATGGTTCATGATGCACTTTATTTTATTTTATTTCATTAGAGCCTTTGAATTGATGAATTAATCATGAAATATCTGATGATATTTGCGGTGGTCTCCACATTGTTCCATCCATGTGTAGGTGTCTAGATAGATTATAGTTAACTAGTAGAAGAAAATTATCAGCTTTAATATCCATGTAAAAAACAACAAAAAAACTTAATATGCTCCTAATAAGCACACAAAATTTTCTAGCTATATCTGGGTGTGCCTGAAAGAAACCCAAAAGAGGCCTCTTCTAGATTAAGTTCACGGTTGCTTTTCTTTTATAGAGTAAAAACTTTATCAGTGACCTCTTCATCTATGAAATGGTTTGGCAATCTCTTCTTAACCGCGTATCTAAGTTACTTGGGATACATTAAGAATCTTGTGTATGCAACATTTTGCTGTGCAACTTTGGGGGCTATCTTCTATCTGCTGTGCCACTTTGAAAATTTTGTTGATATTTGTAGATGCCTTTATGTCATAGATGTTTTATTGATATTCTGATCATTTCTAGGATCCATTTTGTTCTCCTATTGATTATCCTAATATCCTTCTATGTATTTTTAAAATGCAGGTTGCCAAGGACATAAAATATGCTGATAAGCAGCCAGTTGTACCATGGGGACCAAGGTCTTGAGATTGTTCATTATAGTACTTTAAATAGAATGTGGTGCAAAATTGATTTATGCGGTGCTATGCACTTTAAATTTTTATCTCCTGTATTACCTTTATTTATAGTTTATGATCCTATAATCAACCATAGATTAAACCTTAATGAGAAAATCATGAATTTGATAATTGCCTAGAGCGTAGTTGTACTGACCATGGCTGTATGAAGAGGGTTGGATCTTCCTAAAGTGAAGATGTGAGGGCTGCTTACTTTGTCATATCATGGGAAATTCTTTCCTCAACATTACGTATAAACTTATTAGGATGGTATTTAGTACATTTTATAGAAGTTATGCACATTTCCCTTTACTTTTAGTTTTTCTTTGCAATTTCTGTCAAGGATGGGGTCTGATTTGCTTTGCTTTAATCAACTAGAGATCTTAAAACAGTTCTTTTTCCTTTTTCATGTATGTTATAGTTGCTCCTTCAGCAGTATTGTAAAGTCTTGTACTATGTTTCAGGTTTGCCAAGTCCAGTGAAAATGACATGCGGATTAACTTGGCAATATCTGCTGCATTTGTAAGTAATTATTAATGTTTCTTTATGAAAATTCTGTGTTTTTGTGGGTGTCTGTGATATGTCAGGGCAAGGAAGTCTTTAGTTTCATGTGTAGCTGTCAGCAATTAGGAAGGTGGCATGCAGTGTTGTAACTGCTAGATTGTTGTTTCTACTGTCTATTTGTCCATTTTGATTTTTAGTTTTAGCTCTGAGCTTAATTTTATCAACCTGCAATTCGCATAAGGACATTTCGTTTATGGTTTGATTAGTTCAATCAGTTGAAGTTTTCATGATCTTGAGGGATTGTAGTTCTTATCCAAAAATATTCATTTCAGTCAGCCTGCAAGATGTTGACATTTGACGGTAGCAAATCGGTTGACACCGAAGAATGGGACATGTAATTTTAAGTGGGGAAAAAACCTAAATGAGCTGAAGAGTTCTCTCAACTTTACATTGAGTCAGCAAAAAATAATTATGGATTTAAATGTGGACACCCTCATAGACAGAATTTTGCTTTCCATGATAGTGGATGTTCAACACTCCCCATTCAACCATTTGAATTATTTTGTCTGTTTTAGACGCATTGGCATCTTTGAACCCTTTCTGCAGTATAAGCGAACTTTGTTATACTCGGGTTTTTTCTGCAGGCCTCAGAGACATGTACTTTTTTTTTTGTGTATATAGAAGTAGAAAATGTCCATGAAAATTTATCATGCTCATACAAGGTTTTGGGGGTACCAAAAATGTCAGTAACAGAGGGTCTAGTTAAGTGGCTAATAGTTGCACTAGTAATACTAATCAATCCATCAGACAGAATTATTTTGTTAGAGGCTTATAATTTGGCCTTTATAATTTGACTTAAATATTCATCTTTTGAGGTTTTTAATAACAGTGATGCTTTCTGTGTTCTTTGTTAGATTCCATTCTCATGTTTTGATTGTCTTTCTGCAGACAGCTTGGATTCTTATCAAACGCAATGCTGAGTATAAACCTCTTCAGTTTTTGGCTTTTGCATTTGTATATCGAATTTTTGAGAAGTTAAAAACCTTTGAACCTCCTGTATCACCGACATATTCAGTGAGTATAATTTAGGCTACAGCATTCTTTCCATCTTGTGTTAAATCAAATTTGGTGGCACCGGCAATAAGCTTGACTTGCCTGATCAAGTTTTTCAATCTGCTATAAACACCTGAGATGTTTTTGGTTGCAGGAAGATGGTGAAGATGAGGGGCGAACACTGCGGTTGGGAAAACGGATACTTCGTGCTCTTGCACTAGTTTTTGGCTCTATCACTTTTGCCTCCTTGGTATTATACCTTTTCCAATTTTTTGGTGTGATTTTGGAAAGATTGTTGATAAGCTCACACATCAGTGGCTTAATCTGCAACCGATGTTTTTGGAAAACTAATTGGCATGCTATGCAACATGCATTCAATTAAATTAGGCAATCCTGAGTTTCTTAGATTGAAAATAGAAATGTTTCAAAACTTCTCCATTCTCTCACTAGTGTAAGGTTCTAAATGAAACTAAATAACACTAGATCTTGAAATTCCATGGTTACTAAATAACTTTTCTTTGGAATTTGGTTTATGAATTTTATGGTAAATGGAAGACCATATTACATTTACAAGATTTGTCTAGCAACCCTTGGCTAATCAAATTGGAAAGTGATCTAAGTTTTTGCATGTTTAATGGTTTCATAAAGGGATGAATTTGATTTGTGATGAGGAGGCCACCGTGGGGAGGGGATGGGGGAATACTTCAAAGTATGTGAAAAAATTCTGCAAAACCATTTAAACTAAGATGACCTTTTATCTTTGCCCCTTCTCTAAATCTCCGCTTCTGGTCAATTGGTTCCTGCTCATGGTCTTAGGTAGACTATTTTCATTTGATTTGTGCTGCGTGTACTCTTTTTGTTCCTGTTCCATTAATTACTGAAGGAAAATACTTCTCAAAACCATTGGATAGGATTATACTTGCCTCTTTGGTTTCTCTGTTGATGCATCAAAGTTTGGCTTGAGTTATTGTTCTCATGTATGTGCCTTGCCATTGATATTGACTGATACCTTGCAGGCATACACTGGTGTTTTGAATTTGATTGAGATGGCTGGCAGTTACATACCTGCTTTTCTTTACAATAATCAGGTAGCAATCTTAACACATTGTCTTGAATAATGGGCTTCATCGTATAGATATAGAGTTGCTTTTGAACTAAAATTTAGTGATTTTGTGGTTAAAAATATTTTTCAGAGATTGGTTTAAATGATTTTACATATAGTAGAGTGCTTGCCTGTATTCATAAGGTTCTTTGTAAACTGGGAATGGCAATTAGCTTTCGCATGAGCACTTATGGGCCAGAAAAGCAATCCAAAACTAAAGATACAACTAATTTTGATCAAACAGGCGAAGTGGCTTGTGGCTTTGATACGTTATTCACAACAATTGGAATTTCATCAAGATATAATACAGGGCTCCATTCGAACACAAAGGCGCAAAATAGCTATTTTGAAACTGTTTCAAGCAAATTTGCATTCTCCCCTTTTTTTAGACAGAATAGACAAATTTCTTGCAAAATCACTATCTTATTGGTATAAGTAGTCTCATTGCAGTATTTCTTTGGCCAATGTGTTTGATGGAGCTCCGTCATTGCTTTTGATACCTGCTTTATGCATCAAATATTTAGCTTGTGTGAAACAGGCAATTATTTAGTTACTGGATTCCTCGAACTCAACTGCTTATGGTCAAAATTTGTGGAGCAGCTCATTCTTCATTTGATGGTGTTTCCTTGTCTATGTTTTCCATCTGTTGTTGACCTGTTTGGTGCCTGCTGTGATATAACATGTTTTCCTATGTAGGAACTGCTAATCACCACTGCTACATCAGCCATTCTCTACATCCTGGCATCATATTATAGGTAAAGAATCGGTCAAGAGGCCAAAGGAACAGTGCATAAAGCTTTTTATCTTGTTTCTTGTTTTTTCTCAGTTTATTCAGTTGTGAAATGAAATGAGGAACTTTGTAAAAATTGAACAGTAATAGGAAAAGAAAATTTTGGTTAAAATAGCATTGCTGTATATTTGTTCTGCACTTGTTCAGTTTTTGGCCACATACAATGGATTAAATATTAAGTATAAATACTTATTAATTCGTAATCATTTTTAATTATTATTTTTTTGTATTAATTCCCAAATCATTTTAAAATAAATTTTTCTTACCATAAATGGTTTTTCCCCTTAGAGAAGGTAGTTTTTTTTTAAAAAAAAATTGTACTTTGTAATTGGTAATATTTTCACAACTACTTAAATTAAAAAAAAAACGATAAGACATTTTTTAAAATTTTAAAATTATTTTTTATTTAAAAAATATTAAATTGATATATTAGGTGTTTTTAAATGATTTTATTGTGCTAATATTAAAAAAAAATCTGAAAAATATCATTTTAAAGTATTTTTTTCTTCTTAAAAGTGATTTAAAAATATAAAAAAACACTTGAAAATATAAATTTAGTATTTATTGAGACAAAATGCATTTTTAAAAACATCTAAATCTCAATATTAAACAGTAATTACTATTATCATATAACTCAAGCTATTGTTTGTTTCCTAAAGCATAATAATTATAGAATGTTAGTCTGAATATTATTTATCTACAAAGTTATTAATACAAAACTGAGTTACAAATTAGACAATCCAATATTATTTTAATTTTCTTAAGATTAAAATGATTTTGATTTAAATTTATTTTAAAATTAAATTAAATTTTAATTGGGTTAATTTCAGATTAGATTTTTTAGGTATCTATTTCGGCAAGGTCTTAATTTGGGTCCGTTTGTTTAGCTTTAGTTTTTGTGTTTGCGGTGTAAAAAACACAGTTAGGTGTTTGGTAATACATCAAATTATGTTTTATTATGTAGGGGCCAACAAAAATTGAGTTTAAAACACAATTTTTGTGAAGTAGTTTTTACATGCTTTTTTAATTGAATTTCGTAAAACTTTGTTTATTTTTGCGTTTCAAAAGTATTTTTTTTCAAAATTTAAATTTTTTTTATTTTTTTCTTAACTTCAAATTAATTTTTTTTGTATTTTCAAATCATGCGCTGATATAAAAAATAATTTTTAAAAAATAAAAAAATAATGTTTTGATGCATTTCCAAGTAAAAAACATTTTTGAAATGCAACTACAATCAAATATTTTATATATATTTTTTTGCTATACATAAACCTTAACCATAATTTTTATCAAATACATATCTAAATCCAACTAACCATATCTAACCATATTTTTTTTAACTTATTTTTTTTAAATATAATTACAAAAGCTAACGAATCAAAATCTACCAGTCGGCTCGGATTTAATAATTGTGTTTAATTAATACTTGTTGTTAAACAAAATAATTAAATTCTATTTAACGGGTACGCCCAAATTTAAAACAGAAAACGCCCACCGTCCGATCCAACGATCATAGAAATTGGGCGGCCCAATAAAGAGAGACGCCTTTAGCCCAGATCCATTCATCACCAGACAAAAAAAAAAACTAAGATTTCTGCGAGACATATCTCTAGCTTTGCTTGCCCGACTGAAGAGACAGAAAAACACAAAAACCCTAACAAATCTCATTCTCCTTCCTTTTTGCAAGATTTAAAGATTAGTGGGATTTGAAAGAAAAGGCAGGCAAGATGAGGATCATGATAAAGGGTGGAGTGTGGAAGAACACGGAGGATGAAATACTAAAAGCGGCGGTTATGAAATATGGAAAGAATCAGTGGGCTCGTATTTCTTCTCTTCTTGTTCGTAAATCTGCTAAGCAATGTAAAGCTCGTTGGTATGAGTGGCTTGACCCTTCCATTAAAAAGGTACGTCCTTTTCCCCTCCTTTTCTTATTTTCATGCCCTTCTTGGATTTTGATAGATTTTGTTCGGTTTCTTGAAGATAAATTCTTGTTTTGTTTTTGGATGGATGCTGATAGTGGAGTGGTTTTTGATGAATGTTGAAGTGGTTTTTATTTTTAAGGGTTTTCTAGGTGATTGTTTGGCAGAAGAATTTTTTTTTGGGTAATGGAAATGTAGTGATTTTGTTGATGAATGGTTAAGTGGGTTTTTAGGATTTTGATTGTTTTTATTAGGAAATTAGGAAAAAACACAAATGGTTCTTAGAATTTTGTGGTGGTTTTAATGATGAATGCAAGACAGTGAAAGTTGGGATTTTTGCAGACTGAGTGGACTAGAGAGGAGGATGAGAAATTACTACATCTTGCCAAGCTCATGCCCACTCAGTGGAGGACGATTGCACCTATTGTTGGACGGACTCCATCGCAGTGCCTTGAGCGTTACGAGAAGCTGCTTGATGCAGCTTGTGTTAAGGATGACAACTATGATCCTGGTGATGATCCACGGAAATTGCGCCCTGGTGAGATTGATCCAAATCCGGAATCTAAGCCTGCACGTCCAGATCCTGTTGATATGGATGAGGATGAGAAGGAAATGCTCTCGGAAGCACGAGCTAGGTTAGCAAATACTAAAGGTAAAAAGGCTAAAAGAAAGGCCAGGGAGAAACAGCTTGAAGAAGCTAGGAGGCTTGCTTCCTTGCAGAAAAGGAGGGAACTGAAGGCTGCTGGTATTGATAATAGGCATCGAAAGAGGAAAAGAAAGGGTATAGACTATAATTCTGAAATCCCCTTTGAGAAAAGACCTCCTCCTGGATTTTATGACGTTGCTGAAGAAGATAGACCTGTGGAACAACCTAAGTTCCCAACCACCATTGAAGAACTTGAGGGGAAAAAAAGGATGGACATCGAAGCACAGTTAAGAAAGCAAGACATGGCAAAGAATAAAATTGCTGAAAGGCAAGATGCCCCATCAGCTATACTGCAAGCAAACAAGCTGAATGATCCGGAAACAGTGAGGAAGAGGTCAAAATTGATGCTTCCTGCACCACAGATTTCAGATCATGAATTGGAGGATATTGCAAAGATGGGGTATGCTAGTGATCTTCTTGCAGGAAGTGAGGAACTCACAGAAGGGAGCGGTGCAACACGTGCTCTTTTAGCAAACTATGCCCAAACACCACGCCAAGGAATGACACCGCTACGAACCCCTCAAAGAACTCCTGCTGGCAAGGGTGATGCTATAATGATGGAAGCTGAAAACCTAGCACGGTTGAGGGAGTCGCAAACACCATTGCTAGGGGGAGAGAATCCAGAGTTGCACCCTTCAGATTTTTCTGGTGTTACTCCTAAGAAACGGGAGATTCAAACACCAAACCCAATGCTGACTCCTTCTGCAACTCCTGGCGGTGTTGCTCTTACGCCCAGAATTGGTATGACACCGTCAAGGGATTCTTTTGGGATGACCCCAAAAGGAACTCCCATCAGGGATGAACTCCATATAAATGAAGATATGGATATGCATGATAGTGCAAAACTTGAGCAACGAAGACAGGCTGATCTGAGAAGGAATTTGATTTCTGGTCTTGGTAATCTTCCACAGCCGAAGAATGAATACCAGATAGTCATTCAACCGCCTCCTGAGGAAAATGAAGAACCAGAAGAGAAGATTGAAGAGGATATGTCTGATAGAATAGCCAGGGCAAAAGCTGAGGAAGAAGCTCGGCAGCAGGCATTACTTCGGAAGAGATCAAAAGTACTGCAGAGGGAACTCCCTCGGCCTCCTGCTGCTTCTTTGGAATTAATTAGAGATTCTTTGCTGAGAGCTGATGGGGATAAGAGTTCCTTTGTTCCTCCTACATCAATTGAACAGGCTGATGAAATGATAAGGAAGGAGCTTCTAGCCTTACTAGAACATGATAATGCAAAGTATCCACTTGAAGAGAAGCCAAGCAAGGAGAAAAAGAAAGGCTCCAAGCACCCTTCAAACAGATCTTCTGCTTCTATCCCTGTGATAGAGGACTTTGAAGAAGATGAGCTGAAAAAAGTATGCATTTTATAATGTCCTTGCTGAATAACTTCTCCCTTTTCATGATTTTATCATTGCTTCTGTGGTCATATGTTTTGTATGTCTTTATTTTTGTTTGTGTGTGGGTGACCATATATCTCTTGCTTAACTTCTTTGATGATGTTCTTAGAACCATGTCAAATATTCACTGTTGTTCAGCACTTTGTATCTTTCGTTAATGTAGCTGCATTACTTCTAAAGTATCCACATTTTAATGCTTCTTATTCAATTTCCTGTACTTTTGTTCTTTGAAGATAATTATATTTAGGAAGTTTTTCTAATTACTTTTGTTTTCCATGGAAGTTTCTCCCTTTTTGTCGCCTCAGTATTACACTTTTGCATGCATGCATACATGTTAAATTTAACAGTTGCTGGTTTTGACTAATTTATTAATCTTATAAGCATTTGTAACGTTTAGATCATAGTCAGTATCAATGGTGGGTTTTTTCTTCTTCCTATCTTGCTCTTTTTTGGAAAGCCTTATTTTGGTTTTTTTTCTCTTCCTATCTTTCATTTGTGGAAAGCCTTATTTTAAACTCCATTCTTAACTGAAACCTTATCCATTTTTTTTTCAAATTTTGTTCACCAAGGAGCCAAGCCTTCACTACATGCTAAATTTCAAAAGATCTTGTCTCACTTTCTATTATGCGACTTTGAGTGACATAGAGGCTTAAAAAAAAGCTAAAGATTAGGAAATGAGTGACCTTGTGTCTGATCATTGAAGAGGAGAGAGGTCAGAGAAAGATTTGTATCCAAAAGTGTTCAAAGTAGAAATTATGTGCGAAGATACAAAGATGGTTCTAAATACCTGCTATTACCTTTTATCTGCAAATGTAATAGGATTTCAACTTCTGGTTATACTAATTCCTGTGATGTCATCGGCTCTGCTATTCACATTTGTGATGGGTATTATAGCTGGCCATCATGTTACATGATGACTCACCTTTACAATAAATTATCTCCTTGGAAAATATCTGTGTTTCTCCTGTTGTAATTGAAACTTTTTAATGCTTCTTCCATTATTTCAACATTTACATTTCTCATGACTCCTCAATATGGTGGGTCCTATAATTTTGAAGCCTGATGGAAGATATGATGCAATAGAAGCATTGCCTTGCACCTTCTACCTCTTAATTATTCTATTAAAGTTTCATCAAGTTCTGAACGTATTCTTCTCAATTTAAAGATTTAGGGTAAAAAACTCGTTATCAAATTGTTTTTGCAAGTTATTTTTTGACTCGCTCACTTTATGTTGTGTAGTGTGTACATCATAGTTTGCACTTTTACTTTTTGTGAAATCATTAGCACTCTTTGGAGATGATGTTCCAAAAATTATCGACAATTCACCTTTATGAGTTATGTTAACACCGGCATTGCCCACAACCTATTTACCACAGGTGAATCATGAGCAATTTTTACCTTTATGTAGACATGGACGGATTTGCTGTGTATCTTCAAACCCATATATTTATGTTCTCTTTCACTGATGTATCTTTGTATAGTCATTTTTTTCATCTTTGGATACAAAGCATACGAGGCAAAAATTACAAGATGTGTTGGAAATGTATTATATACTGGCAGATTGGCTAGTTTGCTGGATGTTCTTTTTGATCTTTATTCTAACGGTATTTGCAATGTTGGAAAATGTATTGCCATAGGACTTTACAAGCATGTCTGGTGAAGAGTGATTGTCTGTTTGCCCACTGACTGATGGTTATATTCTTCTTTGCAGGCTGATAATTTGATAAAAGTGGAAGCTCAGTACATACGTGTAGCTATGGGCCATGAAGATGAATCCCTTGATGAATTTATTGAAGCACACAAAACATGTATAAATGACCTCATGTACTTCCCCACTCGCAACGCTTATGGTCTCTCCAGTGTTGCTGGAAATATGGAGAAACTCACAGCATTGCAGAATGAATTTGAGAATGTGAAAACAAGGTTAGAGGCTGAAAGGGAGAAGGCATTACGGCTCGAGAAGAAGGTTAATGTTCTCACACAAGGTTATCAGGTATATTGTGGTTCATCAACCATTTCTTCGTTGTGACTCTAGACATACTGTACATTACACCACTCCTTTGGTTGTTATTTTCGTTCCTTTTGGTGTGCAACATGTCATTGATTTTCTTTCTTGCAACAAATTATAAGGATCTCCTTTTCTTTGTGTTAATTAGTTTTTGTTACTTTTTGTTTGAGTTTCCACCCTTTTTTCTGTTCCCAGTACCTGAGAACAGGATAGTAGCAAAGGTAGAGAGAAGTAGAATTCCCTGTAGGAGAGGGACTAAATAGAAGATTAGAAAAATAGTGCAGAGAAGAAAGAAGTCGCTGTAGGAGAGGGATAAACAGAGAAGAAATAGAGGAGAGCAAAAGTTGATTATCACTGTTCAATTTATTTTCAACAAGTCAACATAGAAAAGGTGCTCTTAAATAGGCAGCAAAACCCTAATACTATCTCTTTTAAAGAAGGAAAGTCAATATCAGTAATTAAGAGAAGAATCCTAACTGAATTAAACAATATTAAAGCTTATTTTCCCGTATAATTGCATCTTATTACTCTGTATGTCCAAATTGATGTTGCTTTATGAATTTATGGTCACTGGAATGTGTGGTCTCAAAGAGCACTCTAAAAGAGTGGCATTATCTTTGTTGCAGAATATAGCCATAGCCCTTTGATGGCGACACAGAAATTGCTATTAGATTAGTTTATTTGCTGTTGTGAGGTCCTTGGATTCAAAATATTTCTCTGGTGCTGTTTCATTATCAACTCCGTAAATTCTGAAGCAGCAATCTCTATATATTATGATCTCTAATGCAATATAAATTCCTGTAATATCATGCTTTCAATTTCTTTCTTTTTCACATTTTTTCCCTTTCTGTTTTCGGATATAAGAAATAAAATGTTAGCTATTGGCACCTATTGAAGGAGATTTGTAAGTTAGCTGTAAGCACAAAATGTGGCCAGGCTCTCTAATGCTCATTATATTAAGATATCTAATGCAATATGACTTCCTGTAGTTTCATGCTTGTTTTTTCTTGGTTTTTGGTGACTTTTCCTTTATTTTAATACAAGGAATAAAATGTTAGTTGGTGGAACCTATTGTAGGAGATTTGTATGATAGCTGTGAGCACAAAATGTGGTCATGGCTCTCTAATTCAATGTCATACTAGCAGGGCTCTCTAATGCTATGTTATACAAGCAGTGAGAAGGGTGGAAGGGGCCTTCTTCACCTTTCGCCTATGCTGCAAAGGAAAGGCTGAAAGCCAATCCCAGAGAACTTTGCACTGAGTTCAGTAGATTTACTGATCTTTAGAACCCTAGAGTACTGATTCCTACTATGATCTTATGCTTGTTTCAACCCTCCATATAGCTTGTCAAGATCACAATTCTTAGGGCACTAAATTTCTTATATTTGAATAAACAGATGCGGGCAGAAAGGCAGCTTTTGCCACCAATTGAGTTGACCTTAAAGCAGATAGACACCTCTGGAACAGAACTAGAGTGCTTCCAAGCTTTGCAGAGGCAAGAGCAATTAGCAGCATCACACAGGATCAATGGTCTTTGGGAGGAAGTTCAGAAGCAAAAGGAGCTAGAGCAAACTATGCAAAGGAGATATGGGGATCTTGTGGCTGAGCTGGAAAGGATACAACAGCTCATCATTAATTACAGAGCACTAGCAATACAACAAGAAGAAATTGCTGCAAAGAATCGTGCACTTGAGTTGGCAGAAGCTGCAACAAAGCAAGCTGCCATACTGAACTCTGAACCTTTTGAACCTGTGACTCCAGATGAACATGGAAATTCTATGCCAGTTGGTTCATTTGACAAAAAAGTTTTAGAGCAGCAAATGGATGTTGATTCAGAGAAGGTGCACAGTGCACTGGCCACGGATACAAGCTTAACCAATAATGTGCCTTCTGATGAGGGGCAGATGACACTTGTACAAGGTAATGGCCATGAAGCTTCTGGTGCTAATCCCTCGAGTCCAGATGGAAATAACCAAAATGGAGTTCCAGTTCTGACAGAGAACTCAATAAACAGAGGAGATATTATATCTACTGTTGGTGTTGCAGTGGAGATTAAGGTGAATGATGCTTCTGTTGATGGGGATGCTGGTGATGTTATGAGCACAGAAATTATGGATGGCTTAGCTTCTGTTGAAGGAGAGAGTATCCAAGAAAGAGCTGATGACTTTGACAAAGCTGATATGATGGAGGTTTCCAGTGGCGGGGATGATAAAGTAAATCAAAAGAAGGATGAGGGAAAATTGCCTGTCATTTATGTGGATCTTACTAACTCTGATTAGGGAATTCAGAATTGGATGGGGAAAGTGTCCCAATTGTTCAACAAGGGATAGAAACTGCTGAAGAATCCATGAAAATATTCCTCTATTCTTGGATGATTTCTGTGAACAAAATGAAGCACGGCTCCAAGGTTAATCTCTTATGTGCCTGGTTGATAATGATATGGTTATTGTTGTAGTGATTAATCAGATTTTTTCGGGAGTTTTCCTTTTCCTCTCATGTTCCTACCAGAACTGGACATGGACGCCCAACATTTTGTTCTGTTTTGCCCAAAAGAAACCAGGTAAAGTACTAATCTGGTTGCATGTACTGTTCGGTGTAACTGTTGTTAGGTTGAGGAATCTTTATATTTATGAAGGAAAAATGTTGTATTCACTTCTCCTCTGATGAGTATTTAATTAATGAATGGAAAATTTTGTAATGAATCAATAATAGTAGTAGCCGAGGGCATGATGGTTCTGCTCGCCGGACCCCGGGGCTGTTCACGGTTGTCACATGTGGTGTTTTATAATACCGGCTTGAGCTTATCCTGGCTGTGTCTTTGTGTTCCATTGATTGAGATCGTTTCTCGATATTCTTGCCACCGTTTAGAAGGTGGCGAGAGATAAGTTCCAACGTTAGGGCAGCTGCTTTGAAAGTCGATTGTCATGTGTGAATTTTACCATTTGGGATTTCTAAATATTCAACTTCCATTGCAATTCTCCGACTTGTGAGCTATGGCTCGAAGCATCCTAGCCATTGTATTTAGTTCCATGCATTGTAAGACGTCTGGTGATTTGAGATTTGAAGAGGTAGCTGGCTAGAAAAGACAGAGAGGATAAGCTGACACTATTTTTCATTTTCATGTTTATCTTTTCAATTAAATATAATTTTTTTTTATATCAATCTCGATTAATTGATGTTCAACTAAATATATTTTTAATTTTTTCATATCAATCTCGGATTGATCACCCATCTCAGCCATAAATTATTATCAAGAATTGAATGCACTAAACAAGCTCAATGGATAACGTGGTTGAAGTCATCGTCCCATTTGAGCTACGCTTGCCAGAATGGAAAATGATGCGTGATTTCCTCAAATTAGTTCGTGTATAATATGATACTTTAGTTGAAGATTGTCCACTATGCTTTTTTTACATAAGATGAAAAATATAATATAAACTCGGATAATAAAATTATAAATAATTTTTTTAATTAATTATATATTAATAATATTAGTTAAGAAATTAAATTATATTAAAATATGATAAAATAAATCAACAATATTATAATTAATGAGTAATTTAAATAAAATAAAAGAAATAAATAGTATGAATCAATAAATTAATGACATAGAGAAATAAAAAGTCTCGGAATAAAATTTCTGGGAATCACTGAAAGGTAGGAAGCACACATAAATCTAGTGACAATCTGGTTGTTCCCATCACAATAAGTCTTGATAAATCCCTTTTGAATTGCAAGCTAATGAGTTTAAATTAGTAATTAACTAACATAAATTTATTAATGAAATAAACCCCCAAACAATGTTTAATGCGCTAGAAAAAATTCAAATTAAAAATAATTGTTTAAAATTAAATAAATATAATATAATAATAAAAAAAAATTTCATGTCAAGAATTCCTCCATGTAGCCTGAATCTCTAATTTTTGCATATTCTTGACAGATTTGAGTCTTGATTTCAAAAATATTATTCTTTCTCATTTTGATGAATTATTGGGTCTACGATATATAGTTGGAAAGTTTCAGATGTCTAGTTTCTATCCCAACTTTAATCGAAACAAAATTCCACCTGTAGTTCTAGATATGTCTCAAATAGTACACGAAGGTCTTATTTGATATATTTGACAATATTAGTTTACTAACTTTGACCCTCTGAAATATTATGTTCCCTAACTCTATTTGACCTGAAAATTTACCACAATATATGTTTATGCATCTAATATTTTCCTGTAAAATTTCAGCTTTATCCAATATACGGTTTGAAAGATATGTTCAATTTCGCAAAACTAGTTAGCAGACATTTTAAGGCTAAATTTGAATCTAACTTGATTCATATCATAAATTTAGTAAACTCGTAAAATCAGACATAATTTACCGATTTTACCGATTTTGTATAAGTTAAGTCCAATTTTACTGATTTCGAGTTTTGAGTCCAATTTAGCACATTAGATATATGTTAACTCGTAAAAAAAAATTTACGAGTTAACTCGCGATTTTAACAACTTTACTTTAGTTATAATTACACTATTTCGAGCCGAGTTTTAATTTGAATAAGTTTTAACTTTGATCTAATTAAACTGCTAAACATAATCTAAACCTTATTATTCTGGACAAAAATAACAGATTTGAGTTAATTCGATGGCACGTTGGTTGCTCCAACAACCTAATTATTCAAGTTCTAAACTAGATCAAATTCTAGACTGAATTTAATAATTATATTCAGTACTATTTTTACTCCTGGGCCTAACTACATTCTAACAATTGCATGTGAAAAGAGCTCCTTTTTTTTTATCTCATAATATTTTTTTTAGAGACGTTAGAGACTAGCTAATCAACCTGGATATATACAAGTTGATGAAATAAATTAAACAAATTTCTATTCAACACTCACAAAAATAATTAATTGAAGCATCCCCTTTAGTTCCATAAACAAACCTAAAGCACAAGCACTAGCACATGCCATGCATCCCCTGTTTTCTTTATACTTTGGTCACAATCTAACGTAAGTAGCCAACTGTTTGGAAGTATGTTGGGTTTAGATGATTTTTTAAAATACATTTTATTTAAAAATTATTAAATTGATATTTTTAATGTTTTTTTTATAATTTTAATGTGCTAATATAAAAAATTAAAAAAAAATTAAAAATATATATTTTAACACAACCACTAGTTTACCTGCACATCCACTCTTAGATGTGGCATATCCAACCAAATTTAGATAACTTTTTTGACATTATCATCCCAACTAAGCACAACCCAAAACGAACCTTTCTTCCTGCTGGAAGGATAAACTCAAGCCTCCTTTCAACCTCTACTCAAGCCTCCTTTCAACCTCTGAAGCTGTGTACTCTTACATTAGCCAATCAATCACTGGCTGCGTGCACAATACATGTATGGCACAATACATGTATGTTTTTCATGTTTATAAGCCATTATTATTGGAAGAGCCTTCAATTATGGATGAATGAGTACCTTTTATGTTTAGTGAAAAAATCTAAAATCCTATCAAAAAAGGCTTAATAACAAGATGGTAACTCCTTGATAGGTGATTCTGAAAAACTACTAGACTTAATATCCTTGAGTTCGGCTATATGTTGAACCCAAATAAATATGAGTTTGGTGAGCTGTCAGATCCAACATACTTAAATTCAGTCACGTGCTGAGCCTAAATAAACATGAGTCTAGCAAGGTGTCATACCTAACATTCTTGGATTCAGCTATATGCGGAGTCCAAGCAAATAAGTCTGATGAGTTGTTAGACCCAAGGTTGTCAATTCCGTTTCGGTAGGTGTTTCGTTTTTTCAATTGGAACGGAATGTTTCAGTTTCGGAGTGTTTTGGCGTGCCGTTTTGGGGTTGTACTGTTCATATATATATATATATATATATATTCAACAAACATAATTCAAATTCAAGATAAATTAATTATAAATTATGCAATACAAACACAATGCCAAACAAATATAATTTCAAAATTTAAAATATTTCTAAATAGTCAAGATTAAATAGATCTTTAACTTAAAGTAATTCAACTTAAACAAAATATCAAAATATTATGAAAGTAAAATGTTTTAACACAAATATTTTAAATATAAAGTTAGGTCAATGTTATTAAGGCTAATGGAATCTAAAGCATCCCTTGTTTTACTCAAATTCCTACAAAGTATAAACATGAAAAAAACAACATGAATATAGACCATATATATTAGTGATAAATCTAATTTTAAAAAATTAATATTATTGTTAATGAAAATAGTAATAATAATTTTCAATGTTATTATTAATATCATTGTTATAGAAAATAGTAATAAAAAAGAGCTTTTTATAATTGGGTGGTTTAATTAATTAAATTGAATAAGGTTCAATTTGATTCAATGGCTTTTTAAGAGCGGAACGGAACATGTGGAATGGAACCGGAACGTTTCGGGCGGAATTTAGCCGAAAAATCCGGAACGGACCGAGATTTAAAATGAGATGAAATTTGTTCCGTTTTGTTCCTTTTTTGAATTGGTATGGAATGTTTCGGCCATTCCGGGCGGAACGGAACGGAATTGACAACCTTGGTTAGACCCTCCTCCTCGTGCTTGGCTGCGTGTCAAACCCAATTGGTCTGAAGGTCATTATAGACTCATGTTAAGTTTATAAGACTTTGTTTATTTATTTTTAAGACTTTTAACATGAATTATTCATGTCAGAAATGATTGTCTCCCTACACCTATATATGTATAAAATATCTTCCAATAGCTTACCATATTTTCATTTCATTAATAATGTGTAAGAGATATTTGTCCATCATTAATTATATGAAAGATTTTTTTATCTCTCGTTAATGTCATCACAAGAAAATAACTCTCAAACCCTTTCACTTCTTTAAAATGACAAAGTTCAAGGATTATAAATACCTATGAACCACTCAAGTAAGGGGTTCATAATTTTCTTTCTCCAAGCATTTATACTTTAATTCCTATAACATTTATCTTATCAAAACAAAAACAAACACTTTTGTTCTTAGAATTTAGAACTCTTTCTTTTATTTATTAAAATTATTTATTTAAAGTCACTGAATTTATTATTATAGAATCTCTAAAACTCTACTTAAAAAGACTGTTTTGCATGTGCTAGGACTTATACCACCAATCATATATTTTCTAAGCTCTGGAGAAGGAAATATTGACCTGGACATGTGATTAATTATTATCCAAACACTTAGGCTTTGTAAAAGTTTTCTCATAGTAATTTGGCACAACACTTCATTATTATTAAACCTAATTAGCTTAGTGCATGAACCCAAGACCTAGCCTAGGTTGGATTAAAAAAAAAACATGTGGAAGTTGATCCGGTTAAACACATCAAAATCCAGCTTGATTTAAAAAAAAAAACATTTTTATTTCAATTTTTTTTAAATAATCTTAAAATGATTTTATTTGAGATTAAATCAAAATCAGTTTATATTAATTTATTTAACTCATGATCCGAACAAGGTGACGGCAATGTTAAAATGGCAAAATATAAAAGCATGGTAAAAATAGTGGGTGCTCTTTGTGGCCCTTTTTGTTTTGAAGGTCCATAATTGCAATTACATGTACAATATTCTTGAGTGCGATTGATGATGGTAGTGGGGTTTCCCTTTTCTAGATTCCTGCCCTGGATCCCTGTAGGATCTCTTTAAAGTATTAGAATCCAAACAATTTTTGTGTCTTTTTCAGGGTTAATGCCTGATGTTATCTTCTCTGTGTGAAGAGTTGTCATGAGATTCCTTCCTTCTTTCTTTTCTTTCTTTTTTGAATATTCTCAGTTTTTATTTTTTCATTAAAAGGTTATCGTACGTTATAATCTTTGAATTTATACTCCATTTGTTTTATGATATAAATCTCGAATCTTGATTACTTTGGTGACATTAAGAAATTATTTTGATTTTCCCAGTAATATTGTATAAACTTTGGGCTAAGATTGGCACAACCCTTAAAGCCTGGTTTAATATATAGATGGGCTGATGGTTTTCACTTATTTAGTATAGCAATGAATCCTGAATTTGTATTGTATTAATTAAAATAATATTTTTATTTATTTTTTAATTAAAAAATATTATTTAAAAAAATGTAAATTTAAATTTTAAATGGGTTAATTGAATCATAAATCAACCGAGTTAATCCTTTTATTTTGAAATCTTAAGTGACACATCAAACCGAATCAAATTTAATAAAAATGACCCAGAATCATTATCCCGACACGTAAACTACTAGTTTTATTTTCTATCAGAAATTGAAAGTAGAAAAAAAATATGCTGTTTGGGGCTGGGTGTTTGGGAGTGTGATAGCGGTTGTTTTTTAAAGTGCTTTTCATTTTAAAACATATTAAAATAATATTTTTTATTTTTAAAAAAATTATTTTTGACATCAGCACATCAAAATTATTTATAAACATAAAAGACATATCAATTTAAAGCAAACAAAATAAAACAATTTCAAAAACACTTTCCAACCGCAGTGCCAAACTTAAACCGTTATAAAAGTCTCCAATTTCTTTTATTTTTTAAAAATAAAATATTATTTTTAACATGTTATTTTAAAACTTTTTTTAAAAAAAAAATCATCAATTCAAATTAACCTGTTTTACCAAAACAATGGAATTTAATAACCATGCAACAGCACAAAGTAATTTTTTTTAAAAAATGCATTATTCAAAATCTATTGACATGAGGTAAAAACTACGTCCTGAGAAAATTCTAAAGCATTAGTCGGAGAAAGATGGTCACTTTTTAAGGAAGAAAACCAAATGGGAAGCCAAGGAAAAGTAAAGCCGCCAGGCGCCAGCAGAGTTGCTTTCCATAGTTAGACATTTATTAAAGAAGACCCAAATTAAATTTTTATATTACCCGCTGCAATTATATTTCTTTCTGGGTAATTTTTTTATAAACAAAATTGAACTAATTACTTCATATTTTCAACTGAATTAATTACTTTATATATTATTTTCTTTAACGCACAAATTTATTTTAAAATATCTCCTATCATTTAAAAAAAAACACCTACTATTTATATCAAAATTATAAGATTTATGAAAGTATTAATCTTCATAACTTGATTAATGATATGTTTGGGATTGTAATACTTTTTCTTTTCAAATAAAAAAAATATTAAATTAAATTAACGTTAGGTGTTTTTTTTTTTATGATTCTAATTTGCTAATATTAAAATTAAAAAAAAGTTTGAATAGGTAAAGTTCGAGCTTTTTTTGTTTAATTTGAACTAATTAGTTTAAATCATCAACTGAATTAAATACTAAATACTTTGTTTGTTATTTTATTTAATGCAAAAATTTATTTTAAAATACCTTATCATTGGAAAAAAAAAATTCTACTTATATCGGGATTATAAGATTTATGGAAAACTTCTTTTTTTTATAACTCGATTATAATAGTAAAACGATGGTTTGAAAAACTAGTAATGTATATTAGGGGGTGATCATTTTCAGTTCGGTTTTTATTAGAAAAAATAATCAAACTGAATTTTTTTTTTTAAATCGAAACCGGTTCAAACCAACTGGTTTCGGTTCGTTTCGATTTTTAAGACAAAAACCAGTTCAAACCGGTTTGGCTTGGTTTTTTCAGTTTGGGTTCTGTTCGGTTTTTTCGGTTTTGGACTTATAAAACCAAAATCAAACCGGTTGGTTTTTTCAAAATTTTAATCGGTTTTTTTTATGGTTCGGTTTTTTTAGTTATTTGTTTCCAGTTTTTTCGGTTTAATTGGTTTTTTGGTTTTTTTATTCACCCCATAACATATACTTTCTTGACCATTAGAACTATGTTAAATTATTAATTATAACGAGATAAGGATGGAATTAACCTTATTATATAATCAATATGTATATAATCGTGTTTATTTAGGGAAGTTATGTAAAAAAAAATTTAATTAGAAATATATAAAAATAATATTTTTTATAATTTAATTTTTTTTATATTAACTTATTAAAATTATAAAAAAATACTTAATAATTTAATAATTTTTAAATGAAAAATAATTTTAATAAAATGAAAAATAATTAATAAAATGAAAAATACCACGTGCTAAATCATCATCGATCATGAATTTGATGTAATATAAGCTATTAAAAGCAAAAACGAAAACAAATTATAAGAAGCATACGGGAAGCTACCTTCCTTAAGTGTCATTATTCCTAGTGGATTACATGCATTCCTTCCACCACGTAGATAGCGATTTTTATGTGGGTTTTTTTTTTAATATATAAAAATAATATTTTTTTTATTTTTTAAAATTTGTATTTAACATTAATACAATAATATATATATATATATATATATAAAAAAAAAAATTTCTTAAAAAATTTAAAATTCTTAACTGGTCGGCATTCCAAAACAGTATACTAGTGCTGATACAGTACTGTGTTGTCTCTCTCCCTTTATAAGGGCAGGCCGTGATTAAGCTTTATCAGATTTCAAGAAAGCAAGAGAGAAAGAAATAGAAGTTTTTTTTTGTAATTTCTAGTGGATTGCATGCCACCACCTACTGCTGGTGCAGGTTTATCTTGTGATTCCTCTCTTTCAACTTTTTAACTTATTTATGTGGTTTTGGCCACTGCATGCTATGCCAAAGCATTTCTGTCCCAAGTGGACAAGTAAGCTAGCTCGTGTCCACGCTCACTCACATGAAATAGATAATTCTGGTTACCTTTGTTTTCTGGATTCTTGTTCAAGAATTTTTTTCAAGTTTTAAAAGGCTTTCAAGGTGATGTATTGTCCAGGTTTCTTTTAATTATATTAGGAAAAGTAGAGGGTTTGTTTCATTTTTTGACCTTGAGTGGCTGGCGGATAAGGTTAGTTTCTTGGAAATTTTGTTGAAATACGTACATATTTAAAGATGACTTGCATGGCTTTGTGATGGTTTCCTTGAGCTTAATGTATAGAACTCTGCAGATTGTGGGCTAAATGAAAGAGTTTGATTTGAGCCTAAACTTTTTCCTGAATGAAACTTTTTCTTGAATCAAAATTTGAGCTCAAGTGTGATAATTGAAAAATTATTGAGTTGATTAACTGGTGATTAAGTGGTTTTTCTTTTGTTTTTGTTCTTGGTGACATGCAAGTTAGAGTTGGTTTCTCCGAGTTCATGTATGGAAACGATCCTGCTTAGTTTTTCCTGATAATTTTTGTGGGTTTTGAATTCTAATGTATATTACAAGTAATTTGTATAGAAATTCTCATGGTTATTGCTTGCGTGCAGAATTTAAGGAAGTGGGCAGCCAGTTCAATTGAGAAACTTTCTTGGTATCAGGTTAAGAGGTTGAAATTTCAGGGTTAAAAACAGAAAAGAAAAGGAACTTGCACAGGTAGTCCATCTCTGTCTTTCTTTCTTTGCCTTTTCATGTACAGAGTTAAATTCTTCACTGGGTTTTAGCTAAAATCACTTTATTTTCCTTAAGACTAGTTCAAGATGCATTGGGCTTGCTGTACTAGTCCTCACAGTAACAGAGCAACTCAATAATATTATCAGTGACTTAGATATATCCCACTTCGATTAAGGATCAATTTAGTTGAATTTGGTTTCTGATCAGATCTTAAAACTTTGGTTATGAATTAAACAAAGATTTATATTGTTTTACTTTCTTGTAAAAATTAGTGTTAGAAGGAAATAGTCATGACTTGTGAACTCTGTGGTTGTCATTTTTTTGGTTAAGAGGGGCTTAAATCCTCAGCAGTTTTGTCGTTAATCAATTTTCCTTCACAATTGGCAATTTCTATCTTAATTTGCTCTACATTTTGAAACTTTCATAACTGTGTGAAGATATGAATTTAGGAGTGGACTGATTTTTTTGTTCTTGTTATATTGTACTTTTATAGCAAGAATGGTGACTAGAACAGTGGATCTCCGGTCTGACACTGTCACGAAACCAACTGAAGCAATGAGGGCTGCTATGGCAAATGATGAGGTTGATGATGATGTCTTGAGTTATGATCCCAGTGCGTTACGGTTAGAAACTGAAATGGCAAAAGTCACTGGCAAGGAGGCAGCTCTATTTGTTCCATCAGGCACCATGGGTAACCTTGTTAGTGTTCTTGTGCATTGCAACATTAGGGGAAGTGAGGTAATACTTGGAAATAACTCTCATATCCATATTTATGAGAATGGAGGCATCTCAACAATCGGAGGCGTTCATCCTCGGACTGTGAAGAATAACGATGATGGAACAATGGATATTGATTTAATTGAAGCTGCAATTAGAGATCCTAGAGGGGAGATTGTGTATCCAACTACTAGGCTCATCTGTTTGGAGAATACACAAGCCAAGTTAGTGTTTTTATTCTTCCATGACATTAAAATATTTTGGTGGAGTAACTAGTTTATGTTGCACAATGGTTTATCCCACTTGTTTCAGAAGACTTGGATATTCTATTACTCTAATATATGTGACTCATATTTTGACGTTGGCATGTTCCTTTCTCTCCACTTGCATGTGAGGACTACATTGATTTCTTCCTTGGTTGTCTATCTAGGGAGCTTCACCTTGATCCCTGTAATTTTCTGTGACGGACAGTTGGTAGATTTGGTTTAACACTGCTTTTGTCTTTTCACTTTCCTGTTGCTTTCTTAGTCTTATGCTAGGCGCGCTGCTTCTAATAAGTAGGTTGGCCATCTGCAACTGGAGTTGGTAACTTCTGTAAATTTTGAACGAAAAGACGGAACCTCTTCTAGCTCAACTGGGTGAAATTTAATAGAAAATTGAATATCTAGGATTGGATTAAAAAAGAATTATTAGTGCATGTAAGAACAATTATATGGCTTTAAAACCGAACGGAGCATCGGAATCGATCAATGTTTTGAGTGAACTTCAGGTGCTCTTCTTCTATATTGACTTGGATATGGGATTTTTGTCGAACTTAGTTAATACTGACTAGCATATTACTAATAGGCTGTTGTTTAATAATTGATAATTGCATTATATTTCTGGATATTCTGTTTTTTCTTATTCTTTTTAATTTTCTGAAATTTTGGTACCATTGGAAAGAGATTCATCTTTTCTTCTACTGTATCTTCTACATTTTTAGTTCAACTGTTATGTCTTATGGGATGATCTCTAATCAATGCAGCTGCGGTGGTAGATGCTTGTCTGTAGAATATACCGACAAAGTTGGAGAATTAGCTAAAAAGCATGGTTTGAAGCTTCACATGGATGGGGCTCGCATTTTTAATGCATCTATAGTGAGTAAAATAATTTTCGATGTGCTCATTTATGATTATGTAATAAGTTTGGGAGCAAATTGCTCTTCCATGCATGTGTTGATTGAGATAACGCATATGCTCCATTGTTTTCCGTGATGCAAAAGCATGCACAATCTACTGTTTCCACTTTCCAGTATCTGATCCAGAAAAAATAAATCTCTCAGGCACTCGGAGTTCCAGTTCACAGGCTTTTACAAGCTGCAGATTCAGCTTCGGTATGATTATGTGGCCAGGAATCTAATAGTCACTTTCGTTCTCAAAATGTTGCTAGTTAATGAATTCTGTTCCTTCATGTATCTCAAACTTTTGAACCAGGTGTGTCTATCAAAAGGTTTAGGTGCACCTGTTGGCTCTGTTATTGTTGGTTCCAAAAGTTTTATTGCCAAGGTAGGATGAAATTTTACTTTAAGGAAGAACACCAGCTTTTTTTGTTTTCTGGATACCAACTCTTGTACTTTCACACGTTCTCTTTTAGGCTAGAATCCTGAGGAAAACCTTAGGAGGTGGAATGAGACAAGTTGGTATCCTTTGTGCTGCTGGTTTAGTTGCCCTTCACGAGACTGTTCTAAAGCTTGAGGATGATCACAAGAAAACTAAGATGCTAGCAGGTACATGGTGTCCCTATTTATGTAATTTAGCCCTTTCCTTCTTGCGTTCTATAATACAGAGTCACTCTCTTTTTGCCCCCTGCCGCAAATCAACCGATAATCTTTACTTGCTTTAACTTTTTAGAGGGGCTGAATCAAATTAAAGGACTAAGGCTGAACGTTGCTGCTGTTGAGACCAATATTGTGAGTAATTTAGTTGCCAGAAGTTATAAAACGTGTATTTCCCAGTTCATCAATTCATCTCGATTGCAAAACTCTTTCATAAGTATTTGTGGTCTTATTATATTTCCCTGTTTAATTGAGTATTTTTCTGTAGATTCAACAAATTTATGCACAAATATGAGAACATCTCTGTCTCGTGCGCGTCTCTACGTGTGCCTGTTCAAAGCTTTATTTGGTGACCCTGGACAAATGATACATTTACACTCGTTTATAATTTTGTTTGACCAGATATTTTTTGACGTAGTAGAGGGAGCAAAAATCACAGCAGAAAAGCTGTGCAAGAACTTGGAACAGCATGGTATACTTGTAATGCAAGAGAGCCCAGTCAGGTCCGTTGAAACCCCAAATATTCCCATGAATTCTAGCAAAAAAGAAAAAGAAAAGGCATCGCATCTCATTTGGTTTTATGTTGCTTGAATTTGCAGTAACCATACTAGTTTTATGTATGGTTACAGCCCTACGAAAAGTCGAAAAACCATCTCAACCATTATTGGTTAAGGTCCTATGAATGGTTCTATATATTAATCTCTAACATGGTGCCTGAAGATGCATACTTGCATGGCTAGCTAATGCTGAGTTCTTTTCTCATCTTTCTTGCCACTTTCAGGATTAGGGCTGTCCTTCACCACCAGATTTCAGAGAGTGATGTGCAGTACGCACTCTCCTCCTTTAAGGTAACTGATGCAACACCGCTCTCCATTTATATTTTGCTTATTTCTAATGGCTATTCAAGAACTGAAACTTGAATCTCTGCTGATTTTAATATTGCAGCAAGCTTTGGCTGGGAGGGTGCAGGAAGAAAATGGCAACTAGTGGAAGAAATTGTATCAATTCATGTTGTATCAGATATTGTATCAATTCTCAAGTCAACTCATGTTCAACTCATGGTTTAATAAATATAGAATAATATAATATAAAAAAACTTATATTGTATCCATTCATATCTTTGTTTGGGCTTATAAGCTTATGTGTTATGATTTTGGGCTCTTCCTTTGCTTTTGTTGGGCTTGTGTAATGAATGCATGGTCATTTTTGATGGTGTTTGTTTTTGCGGTTAAACTATGTTTTTAAAAAATATTAAAGATTTTATTTATTTTAAAATATGTTTTTGTATTTTTAGATTGTATGGTATATTAAAAATAAATTTTAAAAAATAAAAAATATATATTATTTTGATATATTTTTAAATGAAAAATACTTTAAAAGTAAATGTTATTACAATAATAAATAATAAACATGGGCTACCTGAGAAATTTATCATAATTAAGATGTTAGTTTTAGAAAAATAAATTATATATATCGGATAAATTAAATTTATCCGGCTTTGGTTTTTTAAAAAAAAATAAAAAACAAAAAAAATTAATAATTTGTACAGTCACTTTAAGAATTTTTTACCTGGAGAATTTTCTCTCCACGACACATCATTGAAAACATGCTTGGCAGTGTGGTAGCGGTTGCTTTTCAAATATTTTTTTGTGCCGAAATGCATGTCAATGATGTTTTTTCATTTTTTAAAAATCATTTTTGACATCAATACATCAAAACGATCCAAAAAATACAAATTATATTAAATTTTAATAATAAAAAAATTGAATTTTTTAGGAATGTGGTTTGAACCGCATTCCAGTTTGTGATTTGGTGACCAAAATAATTTTAAAAAATAAAAATACCTATATTAAAGGGTAAAAATAATTATTGTAGCAACACAGATTTTCAAGGGTAAAAATCTTGGTACAAGAGTTTAAGAGAAAGGCGAGGTGCATTTGTGTATCCTATTATCTCTTGACTAAGGACACTCACATCTCGATTGCATACACACACTCACACACATATCGAGCTAAGTCCTTTTATCTCTTCAAGAATTGCCACACAACTCGAATTCAATTTTGATTGATATGGAAATTGATTTGAAGAAGTCACATGTCATAACGCATTTAAAGAAATAAACAGAGATTAATTAAGAGTTTCAACATTTATTATTTAAACCCGGATTAATCTGCTACATTAATTTTAAATAAAAATAGTTAAACTTAGCCGGGTTATAACCAATATTTTTTTAAAAAAATATAACAAAATAACATTATTTTAATAAAAATAATTCATCTAATGACTTGTGAGTTGATCAATTACTTGTAAGTTGATTTAATGATCCGTGGATAAATTTAGGATTATAGATCCTTTTCCAAATTAATCTTCTAGTTATGTATAAGAAATATACTTGTATTAAATTTAAAATTGATTTTTTTAATTACATTGGATATTTTTTCTTTTCAAATGTTAGGAAGTGTGCATGAAGAATTTAACCAATTCTGGTATTATAAATTCATGTTGCATTATAGAATTAACTATATCGAGCACTATTTCGTAGGTTAAATCAAAAACATTTGAACATATAAAAGAAACATTCAAACGTTGTTAATGTTTTTCTAGTAAATAAAATATTAAATCGTGTAGAGGTTGATCTAATATGACTTGATCAACTTGATGAATTCAAAGACAACCTAAGAGATAGTAAAAAAAGGAAATTGACTCACAAAAGTTTAAGACACTATTTTTTTAAAAAAAATATTGAAACGAAAAAATATTAGATTGATCTAGGCCAACCTGGGTTAACCTATTAAATTCGTGACCAGAATCATGAGACCATAATAACCCTATATAATATAAATAAAAACAAATTATGAAACTCAATTCAGTCAACCTAGTGTTAAATAATGGAATTGAAAAAAAAAATTGACTTGAGTTAACTTGTCAAAACCATTACCTGAATCATGAGATCGAGATAACCTTATAAAAAAATAAACAGAAACAATGATCCGAGTTAACTTGGGTTGACCTTTCAAATCTATGATCAAGGTCTTGAGACTATAATAACCTCATAAAAAGCAAGTCAAAACAAATTATGAAACTCAATTTTCAATAAACAATTGCTAAAAAATCATTCTAAAAACAAGACACAATAAAATAACTTAAGTCTACTTGGGTTAACACGCAAAACACATGACCCGAGTTATAAGAATATGATAACCATATAGGAAGTAAACCAAAACAAATCATGAAATCTAATTTTTAATCAATTCAATGTTGAATGGTGAAATTAAAAAAATACCAATTAAAAAAGATAAAAAAAAAAAACTCAAGTCAACTAGGTTAACCCACTAAAACCTCTACTTATGTCATGAGACTGAGATAATCTCATAAAAATTAAACTAAAATAAATTATGAAACTTAATTCTTAATCAACCTAATGTTAAATGGATTATGAGATTGAGTTACCCACATAAAAAGCAAACCACAATAAATTATGAAGCTCAATCTCTAATAAATTAAATATTGAAGAATAAAATAAGAAAATAATATATATTTAGAAAAAAATGCTATGAAAATTAATAATGTTTTGTGAGGTAATGCACAGTAAAAGCATCACCCTTTTTAATTTACTAATAATAATAATAGTTTATTTGTCCCCTCGTGCAATTATATGATGGTGTTCTTTATTGTTGTTATAACTCAATTTTTTTTATCTTTTAAAATATCCTAAGAAAATGCTTCAATAGAAAAAAAAAGATCTAGAAAAAAATATTTCAAAATAGAGGAATATAAAAAAGGAATCAATGGTGGAATTGGTAAAACAAATACTAAAAAAATAGTTAAAATTAGTTAAATAATTGAAATTAGAGACACATGGATTGAATTGTTAAAGGTGGCAACATGCAAGACCTTTATTTAATTAATTAGGGATAAAATTAAAAAGAATATTGAGAAAAAAATTGCAATTGGCTGAAAATAAAAGAATTGGAAAACCAAAGACTAAAAGAAAAGCAAACTTGGAGGACTCATTTAAAAAGAAAGAATATCCATCACCAAAACAACGCTATTTTATTTTAATCTTTTTTTTATTTTCCCTGGGTTAAAGTACTAGTGTTAGATTAATTTCGTAAAACTATGTTATCACATTTTTATAGTTATGTGTGTGAAAACATTTATTTTTGGAACTAGAAAACTTTTTACTCATGCATTATTTTATTTTAATTTATTTTTAATGGCTTCCCAATAGCATTAATTTCATTTTGTAAAACCATGTTGTTGTCTTTTTATATATACATGTGTGTGAAAAAAAATTATTTTTAGAAATCAATAACTTTTCACTTATATAGTTTTTTTTTTGTTTTTTTTTATTGGCTTACAATAACATTATTAGTATTTAGTAAAACTGTGTTGTTATCTTTTAATGTATGTATGTTTAGGATAACAAAAAGTGATTTAATTTCTACTATTTATAGATAAAAAAACTAAAGAAAAAAGAAAAAAAAATAAAAATCATTATTCTAGTAAATAGTGATTTATAAGAAGGGAACAATGATTTTTTACTCTCAATTAATTCTAATTAATATGGATGAATGTTGACATTATCCATTTTCAAAGTTTTTACCTATCTAGTCCACTGGCTTGGGTTATGTGATGAGTGAATTAATTTCAATTCACTCTATTTATTTAAAATATTATTGTTTTAAGATTTAAAAAAACTAAAACAATGTGATTTTATTTTATTTTTTAAAAACTAAATATTATTTTGATTGAATCGAGTGAGTTATTGATTGATCTATCAAGTTAACTGAGTTAATTTTTATCCAATTTAATTTAAATCTAACCAAAAATAAAGAATAGAAATCGAATTCACAAGCAACCGAATATCTATCTTGCGACGACAAGTTTAATAACATTATTCATTCATATAATATTCTATTAACACACATCAACATCATGTGCATGTACATGTAAGCGTGTTTGAAAATGTAATTGTAGTTGCTTTTCAAAATGTTTTTTGCTCGGAAATATATTAAAATAATATTTTTTTATTTTATATAAATTATTTTTGATATCAGTATATTAAAATAATTTCAGAACACTAAAATATATTTTTAAAACATAAATACAAGCAATACTTACTGATTGTCTCAGACTCTCAGCAGCTAAAACTGGACATTATCCATTTCAATTTTCATGCCCTTTGAATATATTTCTTTTCATACTCTTATCGGAAGTAGCAAACCTAGTCCTCGATACCAGCATCTAGCTCAGGGAGCTAATAACATGTCACCTCCATGGGATGCAGCCATGGAATTCTTTATGCAGCTTTCGATTCTAAATGCAGGAAATATGTTTGTTACTCAAAATGGAAGTGTATAGGCTTACCCTTTTGTATTATAAGTTTAATTCGGTCCTTTATGTAGGCAGGAATATAGTATTCTTTGTGTACTTTCATCATAGTGATGATAATCGAAAGCAGCAAAATCCCCCCAGTTGAACCCTACGCCTATCTCAACATAGACAAAGCTTGTTTATCGTGCTGAATCCATCGATTTCTATCTTCCAAAGACATTCTTTGCCCTTTTTCTCCGGGAGGATGGAGGTTTGGGATTTCTAGTTAGAGGAATAGGCATAGTTTCGACTTAGAAATAGAATAAAAAAAATTATTATATGATTAAGTTAATTCATGAGTCATTGGATCAATATTAGTTAATTTGAATCAATTTTTTTTATTTAAATGATAATGATTTCTTTTTTATTTTAAAAAAATTTCTTGATGTTAACTAAAATTTAGTTGGGTCAATTAGGTTTTATTGGATTAAGGCTGCACTTTGGATTTTATTGTTTTCTAACCCATATAAATATGAGATTGAGGATAATAAGTATTTATAAGTCTTGCTTCTATGTTTATAAGATAACAGGTGATAGAGAATAATATAAATTATATTTTGGGATATCACCGAATAACTTAAATTTTTAAGTTGAGATTATTCTTTGACATGATATCAGAACCTTGATGACCAAGCGGTCATTAGTTTGAATCTCACAATCCCTATTTATTTGATAAAATTAAACACAAAGTAGTATAAGTCTGTATAAGTTTCAAGTTTAAAGAGTTTTTATATTAAGAAGGTGTGTTAAAAAATAATATAAATTATATATTGAAACTCCGTTTAATATTTTAAAATTTTAGATTGAGATAATTCTTTAAAAATTAAAATTTACTAATGATTAATTTCTCAAAATCTTCTGTTTTTTTTCCATCCAATAAGCCTAACATCTACATAAAAAGGTAAGCTCTCTCCCTCCCTATCCAAACCTTAAACCCCCAAATCTTTTAACTTCTTAATTTTCAAAGAAGAAATTTAAAACTAACATTATTTATCAATTCAAATGTCATTTGCTATATATCATCTTAGATTGGAGATTTTATCACATAATTATGAGTAATACTAAATATTAAAAAATAATATCTTTCTATATGTCATCCTAATTTGAGAATCTTATCACATAATTATGAGTAATACTAAATATTGAGAAATAACACTTTAAGATTATGATCCAATGATCCATTTGTATTTTTGAAGTTTTTTTCCTTTTTTTTTATTAATGTTTAACATTTTGCATAATTATTTGTTCCCCTCGTGTTATATTATAATAAAATCAATCACAATTAACCTAAATAATTAAAATAATCTTAACCCATTTAGTGATCAAAAATACAAAAAGAAGAACAAAGAAACTCATGGACATCTTTTTTTTTTTTTTTTGTCAATTAGCAATTTTCTTCAATAAAAAGAAGGACAAGAGGAGTTCAAAATGGTAGGAACGTTTAGTTAGGGATCACAAGAAAAATACAAAGAGGGAACAATGAAATGTTCCATTAATGAAAGATATATCATAACTGTCTACTCGAGCTATCACACCAAAGTAACTTTGAATTATAGAAATGAAAACCTAAATGACGGTCCACTTAGACGTTAAAATTACGGGAGAATAATAATAATAATAATAATAATAATAATAATAATAATAATAAAAGAGTTGTACTATAAGATTTGATAGCTAAAGAATAAATATAAAGTTGAAAGAAATTGAACATTAAAATAATTGCCAAGATCTCAACTCATAAAGAATCAGCTATATTCTCATCATATCATCTTACAGGAAATAGTAGGGGTGAAAAAAAAACTAAAAAGCTGATTAAACTGAAAAAATTGAAAAAAAAATTAACAAAAAAATTAAACTATGAAAAAAAATCGATTAAACCGATTAAAATTTTGAAAAAACTAATCAGTTCGGTTTCGGTTTTATAAGTCTGAAACCGAAAAAACCGAACCGAATCCTAACCTGAAAAAAACTAGAAAAAACCCGAGCCAAGCCAGAAAAAACCGAGTCAAACCGAAAAAACCGAGCCAAACCGGTTTTTGTTCAAAAAACCGAACCGAACCAAAACCGGTTGGTTTGAATCGGTTTTGGTTTTTTTAAAAAAAAAATTTGGTTTGGTTACTTTTTTTTTTATAAAAACTGAATCAAACCAAAAATAATCATCCTAGAAAATAATAGAAGTGAAGTTTGAAAATTTAATTTTTCTTCTTCAAATAACACTTTCTCAGGAAAAAAAACTTTGGACAGATAGGCTAAAATTTGTTTTGAAAAATACCACATTTAATGTTTAATAGGTTACTTTGTTACAAACAACACAACCCCATAGATTAAAAACAAGTTGCAATAATTCTAGGGATGTAGTTTAATTGATCAGGTTCTGGGTTTGCTCTTAAGAGATTATCAGTTCGAGAACCACAAACTCCAGGATCACTGGAGGCTTACATGATTGTTAATTTCAGAACATCTGAAAATTAAACAAGTAAGCTGGTTTGGACATCCACAATTAAAAAATAAAAATTACAATATTACCAACAACACGTAACATATAAACATGTTATTTAAAAAATAAATAAAAAATGCTATTCTTAAAAAACACTCCACTAATTAGCAAATTTCTTTCTTAAATTAGTGAAGGTTTGGTATTATGATATAAAATGTTTTTTAAAAGTATTTTTTTAATTAAAAATATATTAAAATAATATTATTTTTATTTTTAATATTAATACCTTTTAAAAACATTTAAAAAATTAATTATATATTTTTTTAAATAAAAAATATTTAAAAAAATAAATTGTGACGTGAAAATGAACACTCGTTATCTCTCTTTTATTTTATTTTATCTTATTTTGTGGTACATTTTGCTGAAATGGGGACCAATTGCGCAGAAAACACAGATTTCCATAGAATCATTCTGTTCCCTGAGAATGAAACAAGATGAACCCAGCTAGCTATCTGGGCTAATACTTTTGTATTTTCCTCTCCAAAAAACAGAGTGTTCTTCTTAAAAACTAAACTAAACTAAACTAATAGTAAAGCTTATTTCTTGGCCTCAACATATTCTAGGAACCTGATGCTAACTAGGTCTTAGATCCCAATGAAGGAAACCTCGCCCTTTCTCTAAGTAGAAGGTTATAGCCTTCCCTTTTACAACAGTGTCTTCCTTGACTTTCGTGCCATAAAGCTAGTTACCAAACTATACTTTGACCCTCTTAGATTCAGAAACTTTCCATTTCAGTCCCCACACTCTAAAATCTATCAATATCAGTCCCCAAGCTTCTAAAACTCTTCAGCTTGCCCCCTGGACGTCAACAACTGTTAAACAATTCTTGAAAACTAACTATAACCCCATCTTTTACCTCTTTTTTTCTTTGAGTTTTTAAACAAGAGAATTTTGAATTATATGAATGGAATTGAAAATCTTGCTATAATGCGTTAGCTTCTTTTTTTTTAAATTGTTTTTGCTTAAAAAAATATCAAAATAATTTTTCATGTGTTTTTCAATGGTTTAATTTGCAAATATTAAAAAAAATTGAAAAAATAATTTTAATATACTTTTACATGAAAAACATTTTAAAAACTACAATGTACACACAACGAATCTACTACAGCTAAAAATAATTATTACCTAAATAATGATGACCCACGCCCAGTAAACATTGCGCAATCTTGGCCCATTGATGTATGGGAAGTTTCTGAGGGTTGGAGGTAGCAAGCCAGTCAATGATGTAATTGCCAAATAATAATTATCAACACCTCAGTAAACGTTGTTCATTTATGAATTTGTGGTTTCAGATCAAGGATGTGATGTGTTGGTGAAAATATACCATTATTGTCACTAAAATGTTTTTAAATAAAACAATAAAAGATATGTAATAATAATAATTATAAAATGTCCTCCTTCATCTTCCCAAAAATCCCAAAAATCACTAATTTGAGTTCTATAATTCTCAGGATCACTAGAGACTTATAATATAATTGTTAACGTCAAAACCTGTAAGATTAGTCGATGTACGTGTAAATTGATCCAGACACCCAATCGTTCATCATAGCCTTTCTCTTAATTTTCTTTTTTAAAAAAACAAACACTATTAAGAGTTAATTTTATTGTAGGGACATTGACGTGTGCATGAGTTTTGGTTATATAATTATAATTTTAGATTTTCAAGTTTCTTAAACTTTGATTTTGAGAAAATTATACATGTAATTTAGTTTAGAGATTAGCCTTGAGATTAGGGTTTATTTTGTTGTTATTTATTTGTATGTTAGTAGCATTAATATTTTCCTATTTCATTATTTAAAATATGATGAAATGGCATGTTGTATGCTGTGTAATTTAGTTTTATTGATAAAAATATTCACTTTAATTTATAAATACAAAAAAGAAGGTAATCTTATCAGGCCACATGTTAGCACATTTATGTATGAATCATGTTTTCTTGTAAAGTTTCATGCTGACCTAGTATGAGTGCTTTTATCATGTTTCCTTACACATTTCCTCTCAATCTCCTCATTTATTATCTTTTTTTATATTAACTACTAACTACTGATTTAAAAATCAAAAAATTACTTATAAACTACTAAATAAAAACCTAGTTTAAGTTGAGTTGAATATTAAACTCGTCAAATCCGAGTAAAACCTAACTGAGACCTAACTGCGTGAACTACAATGTTTGTTTATTAAATTGTTATTCAAGATCATGCTATTTTTAAAACCACATGGTTTTAGAATTGATAACTATGTCAATATTCAATATTTAGGTGTAAGGTGGGCACCATTTATTTATTTATCAACATATATTGCTCGCCGGTTGTTTAATCTCTTTATCAATTACAGCTCCCTTTTTCTCTCCTTGGCTTAGGTGGGGGAAGGAGAAGGCCATGATTGAGCAAATAGTCGTCCCCCCTAGCATCTCACCGACTGTATCACAGTGTAGGAATCTTTTGCATCGCGATTTTACTCACTCACAGTTAGCTGTTGCTTCAATAATTTGCAAATTAAAGGCAAAGTGAAGAAGACATTTTGTGTGAAGGCACATCATCTTTACACATCCTTGTCAAGATCCCCATGATAAAAAAATAGTATGCTGCTCTGTAGCTGCTCCTTTATATATATATATATATATATATTATTATATGAAATCTCGTCTATGAGTTTTTTTAAGCTTGAAACTTGTACAATCTCATGTTACTCTATATTTAATTTGTATCAAATAAATAAAGATAGTGAGACTCAAACTCGTGTTTACTTTGTTATTAAAATTCTGATATCATATTAAAAAATCAATTTAATACTATTATATGTATACAAGTGCCCACGAAGAAGATCTATTATGGTCTCTGCCAGACATCGAAAGACATCACAAAAAATGCGATCAAATCTGGGCTACCAAGTTGCTACAAATTGAGCTTACCCCACCTCCATACTGGTACTTGTCACTTGAGTTCTCAGCAAGATTTTCCACTAAACTTTCTCGATTATATTTCATCCCCGTTAATTGTAGTTCAACCAGTACAATTACATTTGTTCTCTCAAAAAATCTCAAATTAAACAAAAAACTATAATTTATTATTATAAAAGTGCATATACAGGTGTGTGTGTGGTTTTAGTCAAGTTTGTCTGCACTACTTTTATGTATTTTTATGCCGACATCATTTCCATCTTACTTTAGTATATGTTTGTTATTGTTATTTATTATGATTGTGGTTTTAAAAAAATAATTTTAATTACATTTTTTTTTAATATTTTCAGTTAATATTATTGTGAGATATATTTTTGTATGTAAAATAAATAAAAAAATAAGTCTACATAAATAAATAAAAATATGTTATTTTAGTTTTTATAAAATCAATATTTAAATTAATCACTAACCAAATAAGTTTACATAAGCTAGCTACCATGATATATATATCTTTTAGTCATGTCACAGGACATTAATCACTCAATTATCATCCATATACTAATTAAATATACATAGCCATGCAAACATACAAAAGAAAATAAATCTAGAGCCGTCCAATATAATGAGCTCACAACACTTGATCTTCACTCCATATGATCAATGCCAAGATGCCACAGTCTCGCAAAAATGCACACACTTCTCTCTTCTCTTTTCTTTTTAATTTCCCCTTTTGGATAAAGGGTATCAATTAAGTTACCAACACTTGTAAATATTGACAAACAAATAGGTAGAATGTTGGGTTCAAAGCATTTGATGGAGATATGAAGGAAGGAATTAATGGTGCTACAAGATTTTGATGTGAGAAGCTAAGCAATTGCTTTGAAGGCTCGTCATCTTCCTTCATAAACAAGGCTTGTCATCAAGTAAATCTTTTGTGCTTTAGTTAGGAGAGTTTTATGTGTGTTCACGCGCTTGTAGGGTTAGTAGAAGTAGTTAGTGTTTTTTAACGACTCGATCAAACAGATTGACTCGAATCAAATCATATTTTAAAAAGTTAAATAAAGGTTAATCATTCAAAATCGATCAGTTCAAATCCTAATTTGATTCTTTTATTTTTTTATAACAACATTATTTTTAAAAATAAATAAACCTTCATCATTTTGATATGATTTAGAGGCTACTTGTTTTTGTGTTTGGAGCTGCGTTTGGGTGCATTTTAAAAATACATTCATCTTTTAAAAACATCAAATTGATGTATGTTTTTGTATTTGGAGTTACGTTTTGGTGCATTTTAAGAATACATTTATCTTTCAAAAACATTAAATTGATATATTTTTTAATATTTTTCAATAATTTTAATATACTTATGTCATTTCAAGTGAAACGTATTTTAAAAAAATATTTATCTGTATTGTAATATCAAACATACATTTAAATGAGACAATCCATATTAACCTGTTTTAGATCATGCTTGGTATTATAATAATATATGATTTTTTTCAAAATATTTTTAATTTAAAAATATATTATAATAATATATTCGAGTTGGGTTTAATAATTTGGAAAGTAACGCCAGCATATTTTTGTGTACCGACTCTATTGGGTCGCCATCAACCACTGACTGGCCAAGGCCCAAACCTGTCGCATTTTAGCAAAGCAAGTGCAAATAAAACACACTCTCTTATCATCTGTTCTCTAACCTACTGACTTAATGTTTAGCTGTGGGCAGTCTCATCTGAACCAAATGGAACTATTTGACTCTCTCTGTCTTTCCTCTTTTTCTAACTTTATCCACGGTGTTAACGTTGCTTGCTCTTTTCCTGGAAATAAAATCTGATAATCTGATCTTCTCTTTAAGCATATTTCTGAAATCATCTGCCCAATAACTGCAGTCTCTTTCAACCTTTTCTTGCTGGCTGCAGTATTTATCACTCTCTTGGAGCAAAATTAAGTTAAATCTCCCTTCTTCTCCCTTCAAATTTACTATACACCTTCAAAATGTTCATAACATAAATGCATCCACGCCTCGCCTCTCCTTCCTTCACAGAAACCATGCAAGTTCTTGCACTGATTCCTCTTTGAGCTTCATTTAATTCTCAGCACATCAACATCTTGAGTAGTTAGATACTGGCCCGTTAATCTTATTGCTGCAAAGAGCATAAACCGGAGCTTTCACACCTTTTTGCTCTTGAAGAGGGAACAGTATCTCCCAGTTTTCACCTGAAAAAGGGAAGCAGTTTGTCTCTCTGTCTCCTTCTCTTCTCTAGGGTTATTTGCTCCACTCACCTTTCCTCGCAAGCAAGAAACAAAGAGAGAAAGAAGGAAGGAAGGAAGGAAGGAAAACAGGTAGCTAGAAGCAGGACGGCCTACAGTATCTTCAAAATCTCCTTGCAAGATCCTGATAAAGAAAGCAAGAAAACCCTAATCCAAATACCAGCTTAGATCTTCATTTACATGGATTTAGCTTCCCCATCAACAAACCCCACATATGCAAGCCCTATAATCACCAGCCCCACTAACACCACCACTGCAAACACCACAGCAAACACCACAGCCACCTCAACTTTAGCCACAAGCATATCCCCACCTTCCACTCCAAGTCGCTATGAGAACCAAAAGAGAAGGGACTGGAACACTTTCTGCCAGTACCTTAGGAATCACAGGCCTCCTTTAACACTCCCAATGTGCAGTGGAGCCCATGTTCTTGAATTTTTAAGGTACCTAGACCAATTCGGCAAAACCAAAGTCCACAACCAAACTTGCCCTTTCTTTGGCCTCCCTAACCCACCCGCACCATGCCCGTGCCCCCTCCGACAAGCATGGGGAAGCCTTGATGCTCTCATTGGAAGGCTCAGAGCTGCCTACGAGGAACATGGAGGGAGGCCAGAAGGGAACCCATTTGGTGCAAGATCGGTGAGGATTTACTTAAGGGAGGTTAGGGATTTTCAAGCTAAAGCAAGGGGAGTTAGCTATGATAAGAAGAGAAAAAGGCCCAAGCCAAAAGTAGCAGCGGCAGCAGCGGTAACAGCAGCAGCAGCAGCAGCTGATCCCAGCACAGGTTAGTGGTCAAAATTAAAGAGTCAATGGCCACGGAGAAGCTGAAGCTATCACCAGCAGCTTTTAGCTATATGGGGTATATATATTTTTCCGCACTTTTCTTTCAGCATAAAGAAAAGCTGGTTAGTCATATAATGAACTTTGCTTATATTTCTTTCTAAGATGATATGTTGAGATTTGTGGGTACCAGTGGATTTGCTCTTTAAGGGACAGCTGCATGGTAATGACCTAGAACCAGCTGGAGCAGCTGCAGTAGTAGTAATAATTAATCGTATCAGTGATACTAGACTAGCAGCAGAAATCATGGCAGCAAGTGCAGCTATACTTGTGGTAAGAAATTAATATGTACCTGAACAAGCAAATCTGAGTTCTTGTTAATTATAAATACTCTTAATTGAGTCTTTTCTTCACCTTACAATTCCATCCCTCTCTCATGGTGTGATGAGGAGTCTTTCTCCTTCCATCCTGTCCAAAAATAGAAGATATACAAGGGGAAATACCCCAGGTATCATATATATATATATATACATACATACATATATACACACACACATATAGATTTTTCCCAATAAACAACTTAATTAATAAAAAAATTAAAATATTAATCATTTCTGATGGTACGATCAGTTTATGTTGAAGGTGAGGGATTATTGCCAACTTGAAGTAGGAGATGATATTGTTTGAAGCAATTGATGTCGTCATATTTGTAAACAACTTCGCTAGGAAATGCTATGTCCTTCGTGCAGGACAGAAAATATTTTAAAGATGTTGCTAGGAGTATTAGCCAGTTGAGGAGCATCTGAAGAGTAGAATGATGAGCTAGCTAGCGAGCTAGGCATGCCCTTTAAAGAAAATCTAAGTAGATCTATATTTAGGCAAGAAGACAAAGCCTTGGATTCATCTTTTCTAGCACTGGCACCAGCTAAAAACACACATGCTACAATAATCTAGTACTTTAGAACATGTCTTCCCACATGAAGAAATGTTAGAATTTAAATTTTCGAGTGGCTATTTCATAATCCACCTGGACCGACATAGCTTGGAACATGGATTTAGGATACAGCTTTGCAAGATTGCTTCTTTATTATATAGTTTGCAAAATTGAATGCAGGGGGAGGCAATGTTCTCATAATTTAAAGAGGAGGTCGTTTGTACTTTGTATTCAAGTGTTTTGTGGCCGACGTACGTCTCTAGATCATGTTTCTTCTTGAGTAGTTAAATGTTTTGTAGCATGCTGCATGAATAAGTGCTCCATAAACTATATGATAATATCATTAAAGCTCACAAGCTTTATCAAGTTATTTTAATACCAGGATAGGTAAGCTTTTTATGAGAAATGTTTGGTGAGATGGATTGCTATTTAGTCTTTAGCTAGGGCACCATGGAACTTAAGATGATCCGTTCTTTCTGTATTTTCCTTGAGTCATTCAATTGCTTAACCATACCTATATCTCTCCTGGGTGAAAAAGGTTTATATATTGAATACATGAGTGATATTTTCTTAGTATCTTGCTTCAGCCTAAGTCCCATAAAGAACCATCTCGATTTAAAAGTTTAAGCTATTAGATGAGCTAAATAATAATTTTATATCTCTCTAACACACTTTCAAATGAAAACTTTTCGGGCTTAAAACTTGCCTATGCTTACATTATCTTGTACTTAATTTTATTAATTAAAATAGAGATGGTGAGATTTGAACCCGTGACCGTTTGATTATCAATATTGTGCAAATACCTTGTCAAATAATCTTCTCAATCTAAAAACTTAAGTTATATAAGGTCGAGAATAGCTTTATACACTTCAATTAGGACTTGAGGCTGACTAAAACAAGTAATGGGGAACATATATCCTTTTTAGTTTGGTGATAATCTTGAAGAAAATAAAGGAGGTGAAGTCTTAGATAATTTGACTCTCATCTTTGTTGATTCAACTCAGATAAAACTGGATCAAAGTCAAACTTTAATTGCACATTCTTTGCTTTATTCTGTGAAGAAGGTTTTAAGAGTTCTCTTTCTTTTTTCGTTGTAAATTTTATTTCTCTTTTGGTAAGCTGCACTTCTTCACTGAGTGATGAACTATGAGCTTTGCGTAGTGCTCCATGATCGTGGGATAAAAATGGGATCAAATGCATGATTTATGTCCATGTATATGATGATCTTCAATATAGAAAAAATCTATTGCATCTCGCTTTAAGAACCAACTTACTATCTTGATTCTGTGTTTTGCTATACATGCATGCATGAAGGAATTTTACTGAGAAAACCATTTAGAGAAACAAAAAGGTAAGAATTTAATTTCGGTGTAATACATTATAGCGGTTTTTTCTTACACAATGTTTAGCTGAAAAGATAGAACTAGAGTTCTTAGAGCCCAAAACTTAGAGGAAATCTCGAACTTCAAGTTCTGAAGAAATCTCTGTAATATTTTATCTTAATATCTCCTCTCTCTAAAGATAATACATGAAGTTGTTTATATAAGAATATAAAACTAGCCTATCAACCTATTTAGAGAAAAAAAGAAAACAGAACTCTCTCTTCTAATTAAATTAAAACTATATAATTTAACTAAGAAAGAAATTGTATAACAATCTAGGAATAAATTCAAAACAACATCTACTAGACAATCATGGTCGCTTATGATTAATGATAGATCATGGTTGATTGAACCATATTTTTTCTTACATTTGGACATGTTATTTTTGTGTCTTGCATCAATTTTGGAATGCAATTATAGATATGAATAGAACCTTTAATCAAAAGAGGAATAAGTAGGGCATCTTAAACTAAAAACCTACAAGTAAAAGAGGACTTTAATAGGTGTTATAGTGATACATAAGATCAAGATAAAAAAAAAATAGAATCCTAAAAGTAAATGTTATAGTAATTTATAAGATGAAGAGAGAGAGAAAAAAAAGAAAGAGGTATGAGATTATTGAAGAAGAACCCTAAGTGGAAAACAAAAGGGGGAAAGAGAGAGAAAAATTTTATGGTGATCAAGTTGTAATTAGTAGGATCCTATTAGTTACTCAATGAGATTTTTTTTTTATGAAATCAAGAATATATATAGAATAAAAAGAGAAAACTTGAATAGAGATAGCAGAGCTTTAGCTACATAGGTTATAGTCTATACATCAGCTTAATTACAAGAAAAAAAAATAAGGAAACAAACAGCCCTACTAATGGAGCAACAATTCAAAAACCAAATGAAATCAGAACTTAAACGGACCAAGCCGAAATACATTCGTGATTTCTATACAAATCATCACCTGTATACCAAAATGAAGAATTCAGATTTCGGATACTCAATGAGATTTATTTTACAGAAATAAATAGTTACAAGTAATAGAGATAAATACTAGCTAGAGATATTATTATTTTTAGTGGGTTATGATTTTTATTCTCTCTTTTCTATTTCTTTTTTAAAAGTAGATCTTATTGAGTAACTTATAGAATATCACTAATTACCATAAAATTTTCCAAGAAAAAGAGTGGAATTGTCAATATGACTACTTGAATAACAAAAATATTATCCTTTATTTTTTTTAATGATAGTTATCATATTATTCAAAAATTACAAAAATTATGAGAAGTGTATATAGAAATTTTAATTTAGAGGAATATATGCATTTTAGCTATTTGTTTGAGTCTATAAACGAAAAGGTATAAACTAACCCTGCCCACCGGGTTAACATCAATTTTTTTAAAACAATAAATAAAAATATTTTTTAAAATCTACAACCCCAAAATTATCATAATATAAACACTTATAAAACACACGCATAATTATACAACGTGTCCTTGTAGCTTCATTAAATTAAGTTGAAGGTTACATTTTTGCGATGAGCTGCACGTATTTACTTCTCCTTGTTATTCCATGCTGATGCTACTCCCAAATTTTTCATAAATTGTATTTTTTTTCCTGGTAAATTACTATTAAAATATTCCATGCTACAAAAAATTGTTTATCCAACTAATTAAATTACTATTAAAATATTTTAAAAGTATTTATAATTTTCTTTTTTTTTATTAATTTAAAATACAAGATTGCATAAACACTAATTTATAATCTAGTACGAAATGATCTACATGAATAAATAATTAAAAGTTAAGCATTTGATTAAATAGTGTAATTAAAACATAACAAGTAAAATACATGGATAGATCTAGTTGGAAGGAGGTCGATCAAATGGTGAGATGCTAGTGGTGAATATCGAGGAGGTGGGTTTGTAGGAAGCATGTCCAGTAGTTTCAATGTTAAAACAGAAGAAATTTAGAATAGAAATAAATATATTATTCAATAATTTGATTATGTATTTTACATTAGAATTTATCTAGCCATACAACAAAATACAAAAAAAAGAAGGAATAAAATGGATTATAAAAAATATTTGAGCATCCATGATCGGAGAGAAAGAAGCTGCCAGCAACATGGAGGGCGGGTCGTGGATAGAAGAAACAAGAAGGGGTAGATTGTGAAGGCGACGGATGAGAGGTTGACAATGAAATGGGTGGCTCCGACGGCAATGGTGCTATAAAGAGAGACATTTTTTGGAAGAGAGGGATCAAAATGGAGAAGAAAGGGTGGTTGCCAGATTTTAGATTTGGATTCGTGACGGCACATAGTTGCAAATCGATCACAAACTAGCATTTAAAGAAAGAAAAAATCACTCGTAATGCAGTGGCAAGGCAGTCACAGATTTGCTACCAAATTCTAGATTTACCCTACTTCCAAGCACAAAGATTATACTCGATTAATTTACTTGAATTCATTTCAAGTGTTAAAATGACATTTAGAGCTACAATAAAATAAAAAAAGGAAAGAAAGAAAGAAGAAATTATATACTTATCAAACTACATACATTTGCATATGCATATATAATCCAGTTTGTTTTTATATTTTAAAAATATTTTTGAAAAAAAAATTATTTTTTTTTGCTTTAAATTTATTTTTATAAAATAAATTATTTCAGTGTATTTTCTAATAAAACATATTTGAAAAAATAACTACTATAATATTACCGAACATAATTATAATTAGTAACGGTAAAGAGTTTATAATTATACTTTTAGTTTTGATTTTCTATCCTATCTACTTTTATTTGTATGGATGCCAATCATCTATTTTCAAATTTATTTTCAAGTGGTTATTAGAGAAGATTCATTATTTGAGCTTTCAATTAAATAAAAGATAATTTTAAAATTAAAGGGTTGACATTAAATAAAGTTTTATTACTAATTATCGTTCTTAATAAAAATAAGGATGACAATTTCACCACTATGTCATGATCAAATTTATTTAAATTATAAATTATGTTTTTATCTTGTTTCATTCTAGTCAAATAGAAGACAAGTAAGATTCAATCCAGTTTTATTGGGACAAGAAACAGAGACAAGTTAGAGTTCAGTGACCTGACATTCATTTGGATTTTTAACCTTTTATTTTTTATGGAGTTATAATTTTATTTTATAATATAATGTATAATTGTTTACCTATTCATGAAAGATTTTTATGTTTTTAAGCATGAATTTGAAGTTTAGACTCAATTTTATGATTTTATAATTCATATATAAAGATATAGTTTTTTTAAAGTTTAATTCTTTAAGATTAAATCAAAAATAAAAAAAATCTAGGCAGAGATGGGTGATGGATTTAAGTCCCACATGAATATCATATATCTTACCTTATTTAGATTGATTTTAGTTATTAGACCATACATCATTTATCAAAATTAGTCTATAAGGTTTTATGTTCAATTTTATATGGTATTCATAACTTATTCTATAAATATTTAATTTAATCTACAAAATGTATAATCTTCTTTGGTTTGTTGTGGCTATCGCCGTTACATTTCACACAATAATATTTTATATATAGAGAGAAAGAGAAGCATAAAAAACACTAATAGTATTATAAGGTCACGCAAGTCTATAAGGATATACTTTCAAGCTTCAAAAAAATAAAATTATTTACAAAAATAAAAATTGAATTACTTTATATTTCAACAAAGAAACCACCGTGATTTGTTTTGACTACATGAGTCAAAACAATTTTCCACTCTTTAAGACTCCTTCAATATCTATATTGATGGAGGTCTTTCATGTGAGGGTGAATCTCTTGTCACTTGAAACTCTCTATCTTATTGTTCGTGTTCAAAAACTCATATTTTTAGAAAAGAAATACTCTCTTGGTTTTTAATTATCATTACTAAGAGAATTAACTCTTCTTATATATTAAATAAGGATATTGAAAATATTTTCTCTTCTTAATAAGATAAAATCTATGTCAAATTGTCTGATAATTTGAATTTTTATTTTCTTTTTTTTCATCCATTTTAGACCGGGCATAAACATTAACGTCGAAATATAAAATAGACTAAAAAATCCAACAGAAATACTACAAAAGTGTTATGCAAGACTCCAAAATTAATATCCATCTATTGTATTTCAAATAAAATCATATTAATTTTTTTAATAATATCAATTAAAACATATGGAAAATGATATATGTTGATGATTGATTAGTTTTAAAAGCTAGATTATTGTTCGGGCTACGTTGCAGGTTAAATTAATTTTTTTTAGCTTAAAAAAATCAAAGTGTAGCTCACATGTTTTCATATAGAAAATAAAAATTAAATCGTGTAGGAGTTGATCTAATATGATCCAGTTAATTTGACGGGTTTAAAAACTATCCAGGCTACCATAAAAAATATAGTTTGACTAAAAATATTTTCAAAATATCTTTTTAAAAAAATATTGAGAAGGAAACATATTGGATCGACTCAGTTAATCAGGTTAACCTGTCAAATCCGCAACCCGTATCATGAAACCGGGATAACCTCATGGAAAGAAAATCAAAATAAATTATGAAACTCAATTCTCAATCAACCAAATGTTGAAGGATGAAAATAAAAATAAAAGAAAAGACTAAAAAACAAATAACTTGAGTCAATTTGAGTTAACCTGTCAAACTCACAACCTGGTTCATGTGACTGAGATAAGTTCATAGAAAGCTAGTCAAAACAAATTATGAACCTCAATTCTTAATAAATATAATGTTGAAAGATAAAATTAAAAAAAATCAATTAAATCAAAAACATGAAAAATACACCCAAGTTAACCTGGTTAACCCATCAAATCGTGATTCGGGTAATAATATTAAGATAACCTCATAGAAAACAAACTGAAAAAAATTATAAAATCTAATTTTAAATCAATCAAATATGGAAGGATAAAATTCGAGGAATAATCAACTAGAAAAAGAACAAGAAAATCTAATATAACCCACAAAACCTATGATCTGAATCATAAAACCGAGAAAAACAAACTTATTAAAAAATAAATTAAAGAAAAAAAAAAGCACGGTACACATGAATAGTTTATAAACAAACTCATAAACATCTACCTTCATAGATGGCTTGTGTATAGTTTTTGCACTTGTTTCACTTTCTTTTAATCTGCTCTTTTTTTCTCTTCTTTCTTCAAAACTCTTTTCCTCCTATCAACTGGATTGCCATTAATTATTGATAATCTAATTATTATCTTTTAATAAAATCTCCACTATTATAAAAACAAATATCTTCCTTCTTTCTTAGAACGATATATATCTATCTTTAAAAGAAATATATATATATCTTCTCATGCTATTCTCGGAACTTGCTCAATATCTTAGGTTCATGTACAAGAATTAATAAATGAATAGTAAGGTTTTAATTTATTTATAATTTCATGTTAGCAAACACATATACCTTATATCAATGATGAATCAATATTAAATGTATGATTTTTTTATTGCTTTTACTCCATGATTGTTGCTATTTAAGTCAAAATAAATAAACTTTTAGAATAGTTGCTAGAGGCATGAAAGTACCCACCAAGAATCCTTGGGCGATAGCAAGGACGGATTGAATAGAAAGCTTTCTTCTTTTTGGCTTTGACTGATGAAGTGATGTAAAGAATTTTTAAAAGCAATACTAGAGACCATTCAACCAAAAAACCTCTCAGAATTATGTTGAGATATATTTTTTTTTAATATTGAAATGGTAATATATTATATTAATTTAATAGGTTAATTTATTTAATTTATGATCTGGTTTACAAGAATGTGATAATTTTATGAAAGATAAATCAAAATAATTTATTAAATTAATGTTGAAAAAAGAAATTAAAAGGAAAGGAAAATTTCATTAAAAAAAGAACAAGAAAAATAACCTAAGTCTAACTTTAATTAATTTGTCAAACTCGTGATTCAATTTATATTATCAAAATAATCTCATAGAAAGCACACCAATAAAAAAATTATAAAGTCTAATTCCCAACCAACTCAATATAAAAGAATAAAATTAAAAGAAAATTAAAAAAAAATCAACTAGAACTAACTTGTCAAACCTACGATTTAGATCATGAGATCAGAATAACTCCATATAAAACAAATCAAAAAAAATTATGAAACTCAATTCTACCGATTCAATATTAAATATTAAAATTGAGAAAAATAATAAGTTTATGAGACCAGAATAATTTTATATGAAACAAATTAAAAAATATAATATTCAATTTCTAAATAATCTAATATATTAAAAGATTAAATTAAAAAAAACTAAAAAACTGATTGAAGAATTAAAAAAAACTATAAAAAAACCGAAACACTATTTTAATAAAAGTGTATTATGAGTTTGAACACAGGGAATTAACTGCATTCTTTATTTATGGTTTTTTTAACTAAATTAATTATTAAAAAAAAAAAAAAAACTTTTTGCCTGTGTGAATATCGGGGACATAAACTAACCAGGGGGCCAATCGGATAAAACAATAGTAATAAAGGAGCCCACAGCCACCTCAAAAGCTGTCCTAATTGCATCAAACCCGATACATGTCCGTACACAAATATCCCGTAATCCGCGGCTCACTTAAGAGTTGACATGTCTATTCCTACGTGGTCCCCACCCACACGCCTCCACGTGGACGTCTGTACTACATGTTTCGCAAAGGGACCCACCCTCGTATCTAGGGCGTCCTCTTCAACTTTTGGACACGTGGATTTGTTTCCGTCCGTTGGATGTAATTGGTTTTTCTACTATCGAAGGGTGTCTTTTGTTCCTTGACTGTGATTTCCTCCGTGATCAAGATCTGTCGTTTCAATCCTGAGGGATCTTGGATTTACTCTTGTCACGAGTTGAAGTTTTTTTTTAGAATTATTGAAAATTCATATAATTATTAATTTTAAAATTTATAATATTAATTAAAATAAACACAAATTAATCTATATACCTATATTAATTAAAAAAAAAATCTACCGTGTCCTAACAAATTTGGAAAAGGTATAATCATCTTGGTATTTATTTATTTTTTAGTTTATTTTTTAACTATTAATAAATAGTTGTTTGGTTTTTTGTTTGGTTTTTAGCTGGAATTGATAAAAAAAACTTCATGTTGTAAACTCAAAACTGACATAATTTATTTAAAAAAACAACAATGGAAAAGGTTAATTATTTAAAATAACCATATAGTTTTTTAATTTTTAATATATATTTTTAATAAATTATGTGGAATTTGTGCTCTTTATGAGGATTTTTTTTATCAATTTATATCAGAATATTGTTAAAATGATAGATTAAAGAATGACCTAAAATATAGGAATAAGTTAAAGTTAATTAAATTTATAGAATTAAATTGTATACTAGATCTAAGATCTAAAATATTATACGGAGAAACTAGACTAGTCCCATCAACATTATGACTCAAATTTTAAAAAATATTTTTTAAAAAAATATAAATGTATTTAAAAGAAGAGTAGGATGAACTTGTTTTTTTTAAAAAAATAGTCTAAAAATAATTTAATTATTAAAATAATAATTAAAAAAAATTATCATATTTATTTCTTTTATTACATATATGGGGAAAACCCAACCTCAGAAGCAGGCATGCTGAGTGGAAGGGCCGTCGCTTAACAGATAAAAGTTACTCTAGGGATAACATGTTGATCTTCCCCGAGAGCTCATATCAACAGGAAGGTTTGTTGAAGTTTTTTTACTAATAAATCGATATTCAAAATCATTCCATTCTCGATTTCTTTTTTTATCAAAACTTCGAGTTTTTAAATTTTCATAAGGCTCTCCTTGGAATCCTTTCCAAAGACCGTTGTCCACTCAAATTAAAAAATAATAATAATATAACATAATTTAAAAAATAATTAATAAAATAATACCCTTTTTACTTGACATGTTTGTATTTTTAAATAATATATATTGTTGATGTTTACAAATTATTCTATTTCATTAATTTTAAAAAATATATTATTTTACTGATTTAAAAAAAAACATATTAATTTTTTTTTAAAAAATGATGTGCATGATGACGTGTCAAAATCATCATCCAACAATAAATTCAGGTAGCTTGTGTCTTTCCTAGTAAGTCCTATTTGCATTTAATGCACTAAAGTTAGAAAAAGATATTTGATGAAATCCAATGCTAGGCCCCCCATAATTAAACAATCATGTGAATTCAATGTATGCATGTGGCGCATCGCAAAAATTAAAATCTATATTATTGATTGTTTTTGTGTTATAATTTTTTATTTAAAAAAAATATTAAATTGATATCTTTTAAATATTTTTTTGATACTTTGATGTTATAAAAAAATATTTTGATATATTTTAAAATATATCATATATAACGGTTTAAAATATTTTTTTCTTAAAAATATATTAAAATAATATATTTTTTTATTTTTTTAAATTCATTTTTACCCCCCATGTTAGATCATCCTCTCGTTGCATTGGACAAGGATTGGTCATGTTTTTTTTTTTCCTCTCCTTTTAGAAAAAATGGGAAGAGATCCCTCGTCCGATTAGCCCATAAAAGGTAGAGAGAGCCATACAATGAGAGCACAAGATTCAAGGCCTCCCACATTGTCCTAGGTCATGTCTTAGCCATTTGTTCTAAAACCCTTGTCTACCAGAGGCAAATCTACTCAAATCAGTACGCTTTAGGAGCAATTCTCACTCTAGTTTCTGCTAGGATAAACAGATTTTGGGGTAACATACCAGTCTTGATTCCAGGTAATGTGAGTACCCCAATAACGATAATTCACTTCTATCATGAAAGCTATGATAAGAAAGAATCAAAATATACAAGTATGGCCATGAATCTACAAGTGTTCCAACTTGACAGTTTCTCGATGATGAAACTACAACCTTGTCAGTCTGCAAGAATGGTAGATCATTGTCAAAAGCTCCATAAGCATTTTGTAAGCCATCTCAGTACACTAAAAGAACTGTGTTAAGAACCAAGGAAAGAAATTCTAGAGCTGGAAAGCTTCCCCAAAAGATCGTAGACGCCATGTAAAGAAATGGTTGTACAAATTTCCCGATTCTCCTCTACATATAACCCTTCAAAGAAGACATGCAGGAGAAATTTCCTTTCTGTTGGATCATTTTCTTTTCCTCTCACTAAACAAATGAGCAGACTGGATGAAGACGTATGGGCATCATGCGAGCTGAGAACTTGGTATTTACAGAGTCAAAAAATTGCAGTGGAATTCAGTCTCAAATCCTTGGGAGACCAAATTAATGAATCATCTAGGACGATTGTGAATCTCGTCATTAAGAAGCTGTGTTATGAGACCAGGATTAGCTGTTGGTTTATTGTCACTTAAAACACGACTCAGCAAGATCAATTCTTCTGGGCTTGCCTTCTTGAGTAAACCCCCAAGTGTCGAATCAACTTCAACAGGTAAGAATTGGCTCCCAGGAACTTTTCTGTTATTTTGGTCCTCAGATGTTCCCTGGGAATGTCTTGCATTGGCTTTGGATTGAGAATGCTGTGGAATCTGTCCTTGCGGCCGTGAATATGGCCTGGAGTCCCAATAATCTGTACAAACTCGATTTCTATCTAATGCTTCTATAGCCTGTTTAAGAGGGGGGAAAAGGAGAGCTGAATTATATTCAACGTAAAATAATTTGCCAAAACTGAAGCTGAGGAAAAAAATCAAAATCCAGAATTGTACACAGTATGGATGTTAAGAAGTAAACTGTTTTCTTACAGATCCAAAGACAGAAGCTTAAGGCCAGATATGATATAACATCCGAATATAATGCGAGTCTGTAACAAGGTTTACTGGTGTTGTTGGAAAGCTACCAGAGCTCTTACCATGGGAGATATATTTTTCAGCCTCGGATAACCAAAAACTATAAATTTAAGGTATATTTGTTGTGTGTATTGTACAAACATATTAGTTGTATTTCCTTTTCTTTTCAGAAATTAAATACAGGGTTTTTGAACTGCAGTTTCACAAATTTTTAGAACCATGTTTATCTAGGACCATAAATGTTTGTTTACCATAGTTACAAGACCCAGTGTAGCTCCGGCAGGTCAACCTGGTGACCCAAGACCTGGCCTGGGCTGGATTAGTGGGAAAACCCATAGTTTTTTTTTACCAAAATAACATTGTTTTTTTTTCTTTTAAAAAAAAGTAAAAGGTTGGGATTACCTGGGTCAACCATGCAACCCAGGCCTTGACCTAGAGCTATCGGCTCTCATAACTAAAAACTAGGCAAAATACAACCGCCTCTAGTCAATGGCAAATAGTAATCCCATCATGTGTCTATGGCAAATAGTCATCTTACCCTGTGTTTCAAATTTGGTCAATTAACACCATATTGATAAAGTATTGGTCAACTAGCCCCAATAAATTACTGTCATTAAATAGGTCCTTAGGGAAGAACTAAATTGCGAACATGATTTAATTTTCTTTTTTTTCCCTTTCTGAAAGACTTCACCCTTTATGAATTCATGCAGTTCACCATCAACTCACCACCGTTTTAGCCACCAAATCACCTTGATGGTGGCACAGAAAAGACAACAAATTTGAGGCAGCTAGAATTTTTCAGAAAAAGTTCAATTCAGCCCCTACATTTCTGAAAAGTGCTAGATGGTCCATTTCAAATACCCTAATTTATGGCAGTTATTAACTGGAGCAACTAGAGAAAGATTATCAATGAATGACCATACATTCTGAAACAAGGCATCTATGAAAAAAAGGAAATCAATCAATCTAGTGAGCTTCAGTTAAAATGGAAAAGGAGTAATGAACTAAATTTGAAACACAAGATAAGATGACCATTTGCCTTTTTGTAATAAAAAAAAAGGATAAAGTAAGGAAATCAGCCTGCTGTAAAAATACCTGGACAATTGCTGGTGAAGAAAACCCAAACATTTCAAAGCCATCAAGACTTCCAGGAGGTTGTAAAGGTGGAAGATTCGTTCTTCCAGTTTTATGCTGCTTTGTGATCTCCTGATTCACTCTCTCTCTCACCATTTCCCAGCATCTGGCTGCTGAAACATGAATAAATACCTCATTTGGGTAATGCTCCAAGGAAACCTGAAAATACCATAGCACAACAGATTAGAAGTGAAATCAGCTACAATTTTTGCGTATCTCAATGCAATAACCAATCACAATCTCAACCACCCAGGCTAGAAGTTCATTGTTTAAACTTACTGCACACAAAAAATTTCAATGGTCCAAATCTAAACCATCCGCAAGATTCAATAATCCATTGCCTAACTGAAAGACAAGTTACTAGGTTATACTTCTCTTTCTATATATTTTTTTGCTTGGGAGATGAAGGAATTTGAGTATGGGCACTCAACTCTGAGCACCTCAACCTGGAGTCATTTCCAATTGGACCAATACTCATCGGATTCTTCAATATACTTCATTAATATCACTTCCACCCAAAGACTAGCTACAAAACCAATCATCATGAATTTGCAGGGTTATATCACAACTCTTTAGGGAGGGCTAGTGATTTATGACTGCAATTTAATTTCATCTCAACACGTATTGCCCCTGCCAAAGTTAGCTATATTGTGAAATTTTACATCAGAAAACACTGGTTAAAATTCCATAACAATGATCAGTAAAATTTAGTGTATATTAGAGAAGAGCAGATATCAGATGCATCTTATTACCCATGCTTAATGTCTTCAACTATGTGCGTATACTATCACCAAAAAGTTCTCATGAAAGCTATGTAGGAGAAACACCATCCATATTTCTTTATTTGCTTAGAATTTCAATAAGGATCACAAGAAGTAATGAAGACCTCACAGGATATTTAAGGATAGATAAATGAGAAGTATATTTTGCAACAATCAAAATGTTGGATGACAGATTGCTACAGTAGGAAATCTTAACCAAAGGATTATTTGGAATTACCATAAATAGAGGACTATTTCGCCCTGCATCCAGTATTTCTGAGACATAGTAACACATATTGGTTGGATCTAAAACGCTTAAGTACCTAACTCGGCTTCTAAACCCTGCATCAAATAGAACAAATTCGCATAAATACAGGTCTCTTCCTATTCCTTAACAAGACTATTCTTGAACTTTATAGCCATTGTATAAAACACATGTGCAAAGTACCTTTGGGAAAGATTGCTTGGCTGTTGCACCATGACTTCCCAGAAAGCACAACCCCAAATTCCAGAGGTTCAACATTACAATTGATCCTTCGCACTACCTTGGCAATGCGGGGACCCTTCTGGCGGTAGTACCTGTCCAAATTATTTTGCGAGGAAGATGGGCTACCAGCCATAGTTCTTGAGTTGTCTACTGAAGTTGAGGTGGCATTTGCTCCCATCTCATCCTCAATGTTAGGCTTTCCACTGCCACATTGCTGTGGTTGCTGACTCCCAGCATTTGCCATCCTGTTATCCTTGCCGGCGTCTCTATTAGATGAGAAGTTCTGAATATTCCTACCAAAACCTGCAGTGCTTGGACCTGCATGGCAAAAGCCATTCGGTTGATTAAATCCCAAAACCTTTCCACCATCTTGATTATAGCCATCCTTCACTTGCAAAGGACCAGATCGAGAATTGTTTTCATCAGGAAACAAACTGACATTCTTTTCACTCTTTACTGCTCCGTTGATCACAGCAAAAGTTAAGATTGAATCTTTATTGTCATTACATGACCTATCATGCGAAATTGATAGCTTCTCTGAAAGTGAGGAATGGTTTACAGAAACATTTTCTTTTGCCCTTTCTGAAATTGGCTTCAGTTCATCGCCTTCATCATCACTAAGAAGAATAATATTGTCATTACACAAAGTTGAAGGCTTCTTCCTTTCACATTTCTCTGAAGCCAGGCCTGCAGTATAGGATGGGTCTTCTTGAGACAACTGGCAAGCTAGTGTCCCTAAATTTGTAGACAAAAGACTAGAACCTTTCTGGTTTAGCTTGAAATTGTCATTTTCCTTCTCAATCACTTGAAAAGAACTATGAGATACAGATGATGCCCTTGCATCTTTTGAAGGTATATCTTCAGGTGGTTTCTTCTCTTCTTCTGCGGCGATCTGCCAACAGATCCCAGCTGAATTCATTCTGAAGTCACCAGATATTATTCTCCCTGGTGAAACTTTATGGAGATCTGTTGACGCATGTGATCTCACCTGTTCAGTTGCAGTTCTTTTTGGAGAACATGATAATTTACCTTCTTCAGCATTGTCTTTGGAAACAAAAGAAGTCAGGGCAAGTCCAAGATCCAGTCTTGCCCATCGGTACACCGCACTCAATTTTCCTTCCAAAGCCTCCACAAGGATATTTAATTCACTGATGTCATAGCGAAACAGGAAAAATTTGGCACCCGAAACACATGAACACAGCTGCTTTGCATGATTCAGGCATGCATACTTGTCTGGAGAACATTGACACCCCACTGCAGACAGGTGCAAATCAAAAAGGCAAACACTGCATTCCCTCTCACTTGTGGCATCAAAATCACTCTCCATCTTCAGTGCTGGGGAAGAATTCCAGAGAAATTGTCTCCTCACATGCTCTGTCTCCACACGTTCCTTAACAAAAAAAAAACATCCAAAGTCAAGAGGGCAATAGAATAACAATGAAGTCTGCCAGTGATAACTTTCATTGCTAGCATAATGACACTTTCCAGTTTCAAACTATCATCCAGGATTTCTGGAAGGGAATATTAATAACTCAATGATAAGATACCGGTAGCACAAACCATAAAGCATAAAGAAAAAAAATAGCAAAAACTGAAAAGTAGAACAGTACTCCCCAATTCATTATAAGAAATGGAAATCAAAACCATCTGCCTGTTCCGCAAACAGTACACAGCCAAATTGCGTAAAAACATTCTACCAACAATAGAGTTGAGATGGCATCTTGAGGCTGAGTCCAAGCATCACGATCTACATATGCAAATACCAATCTAATGACAGCATCCTAGGACTCCAATATTTTCTAATGGCATATTTGAATTACTAATTTGATCCATGGCAAGCCAAGCTAAATTTTAAATGAGTTGAAAAAACTGCAATGAGACAAAATAAATTTCAAACACTAGATTTCCAGTATGAAAATCAGCCCGATAGTCTCATAGAACAAATCAAAGATTACCTTGAATGCTTTTGCTAATATCCCATCTTTTCCACACATGTCTTTCCATCTTAAGTTATTCAATTTATTCCTCTTAAGTAAATTCAGTTCCCAATGTGCTCTCACCGCTTCCCTTGCTGCCCCAAGCAACAATTTATCATGGGAGATGGAAGTCCTCCGTCCCTGCTCACGGTATAGCTCTATAGCAGTCTGTCCATGGGGCAACCAGTCAACAGGAGCTACATTCACTGCCTCCGCACAATTGAAACCGCAATTAAACCCCGAATGATATGCTCGAGGAAAGGTTAGCACAAACTCTCCAGAATTCTGAACACACCGATAGACAGGCACTCCTATAGATTTTAGTATGTTGGGGGAGAGCTGAGTCACCTGAAAGGCAAAAGTGAGTTCAGGGCACGGTTTTCTTGTAGATATAAGAAGAAAGCAGTAGGGTAAAAGACCGTATGTTAATAATCATTTTTATCCATGCTATCCCAAGTCCAAAAAACTCATTAGAAAAATCGAAGAACCTTAAAATAAAAGGAATATAAAATCAAAGAGAAACAAACCAGAAAGAAGTTACAACTAGAGATCAAAAGATAAATAACACCCAAAGAAGAGCCTCTGTAGCTAACACAACTGGAAGCCCAGACTGGAGGATCAATGATGGCAAAACAAAACAAAAAGCGTCCAGCATTCCAAGAAATAGAGCATTTCAGTACTTAAATTCCCGTGCTTTGTTCTATATCACTTGAACTTAAATCACATCATAAGGATTACTAAGGCCCCGTTTGTTTGTTGGAAAGTAGTTTCCTTTTAGAAAATGGTTTCTTTAGAAAGTGAATTTCTGAAAAGTGAATTATTTTCCGATGTTTGGTAGTGTCATAGAAAATAAGTTGGAAAACACTTTCCAGTGTTTAGTTATGTCATGAAAAATGAACTGGAAAATAACTTATTAATGTTTTTTTTTTTCAAGTTTATTAAAATAATAAGGAACAAATCTTACAAATTAAAATGTTGAATGAGAATGAGAATGAAAAAAAAAATCTAATTTCATAAATTATCTCAAATAAAATAAATAACAATCAAAATAACGGAGATCAAATCTGACAGATAAAAAAATTGAAAGATGATGAAATTAAAATAATAATAATTACAATTCCATAAAGTATTTCAAATAAAATAAGTAACAATAAAAAAAATAAGGACCAAATTTGATAGATAAAAAATTTCAATTAAAAAAATGATAAGAGAAAAGCAAATAACAATCATAAAAATGAGGACCAGAGTTAATATAAAAATCAAATTAAATCAAATTCTAAGGGATAAAATTGAAAAAAAAAGATTCAAAACAAGATATATAGCAATCAAAAGTTTGAGGACCAAATTTGATATAATCAACAAATAATATGATATTTCTAAATTTTTCACAACTTCTGGAAAGTGTTTTCCGCCTAAAATAAAAGGAAAACACTTTCCTGGAAACCAAGCCAAATTTTTCTTTAACTGGAAAGTGTTTTCTGTTGACCAGTTTTTCTAATGGCAAACAAACACAAGAAAGTTTGGAAAGTGATTTCCAGGAAACTACTTTCCGTGAAACAAACGGGGCCTAAGCTGAATTATGTTTAACTTCATTCTTTCAGAAGATATCCACTTTTGGAAACAAATTATCATAGAACAATGACAACAGATATCACATTTAGCAGATAAAAGAACCATAAAAGGAAGATCAACACAATCCTTGAAAGATTCAGAGAAATTGAGCTAACCACTGTAGTTCAAGTTTATGAATCCAGGAGGAGAAGAATTCCATAAGATATAAATGTGAATAAAGACCAAGATTTGCAGGTGAGTCAACAAATGGCATGCCCAGACAAAAGCTTAAAGAGCATAATTTTATGCGCATCCAACATGGTAACATGGTATAGGAACTTTTACTCACCAGCTTATGGAGCAAATCAGGTTGTTCTTCAAACAGATCGGGTAAATACTTTCTCATGGCCTCTTCCAATTTAACGGCATCCTTCCCCGGGACACCATACCATATTTTTTGAGCGCCCCAATGCATGTAATTCAGTGAATATAGGTGATGATCTTCAACATGCTGTTCTCAATTATGTGAGAAAAAGGAATGAGAAAAATAAGTAATTAGGCTCCAAAATAAATGCATGACTATGGCTCTACGCCTGCTTATAGGACAAATTAAGAACTATTCATAAAAAATTGAAAAATGAAAGTTGTTAGCCATAAAATTGAACTCATTATCCATCATTGGAGATGAAGAGTTCAAGGCTTGGTTATGGCTTTCTTATATCATTTGGCAAGAAAAAAATTCATAACTCTGTTTATCCAAAATCCTAAAATTACTCGCCTCTCAATCATATTGCATATTAATTTATTCCAGGAGTAGCAGTAAAGAGGCTATCCACGCCAAACCTAGTATAAAAGTGCATGCATGCACAAGCACATAACACATACTAATACAAGCCACAAATAAAAAGTACACTCCAAACACATTCATCAAGAAACATAACAGCAAAATATATTTGTTGATTTATGATTATTTGTTTATTTTGGACTGGAGCTAAGCATTTTGTCTATCTAAAAATAGTAGACTCGAGGTCTTACCCAACAGAAGGAGGAGAAGCACATCCCTATATACAGCCATGGCACCAAAACACCAGATATATCACCACTTTCAAAGGAAAGAACAGATCCAGGAAGCCTTGGAAAGTTATTCAAGTTCCAGCCTGATTTTGTATAACGATCATTTGTAGCAGAACCAACTTCACTGGATGATTTTGGAAATCCACTGCCAAAAACCCCTGTTTCCAGATCAGCTCCATATAGGACCTACAAAAGCCAACACAAATATAAGGACTCTAGTTCACTTTGTAATTCAGGTTGCAAACAAGGGACACAACTGGGACTTTAAAGAAAGGCAACATGATTAAGTAAATTATTTAACAAAAAGAAAATGAACATTCATATAGCACATCTACTCGCGAAACACACCTCAATTTCTTCAGTTGCTTTCTCTACAATTCGCCAATATTCACCCTCAATATTATCCAATGTTGGTTCGCAGTTCTCCTGAAGCATTGTCATGCTGCCTCCTTTATTAATAGTATTCTCATCCTTCCTGAAGTACTGGGCCATGAAATCATCAGCATACTTCTGAAATTTATCCAAAGTAAACAGAGGACCGGGTTCAAACCCAAAACTCTCAGCTTCACAAACACCAGTATCATTAGACCTTGAGATACTTCCAATATCTGCCCCACAATCTATTGCCATCCTCATGCATCTTCTCCTTTTCTTCCTGGTATGGTTAGACATCGTCGACATCTTTCTCATAGAATCCCGGTTCTGCAGTTTGTCAACCCTCTGGACACGAGTTGCAAATGTAGAGCCCTCCCAAACAGTTTCTTCCTTAAGAGGACAGGGAGGTTTCCAAGAAGGAGGAGGAACAATGCGACAGATTCCATATTGTTCAGCTTTAGGCCGTATACTAGCAATATATTTCAATGTATCTTCAAACTCCTGGAAAAAAGATTACATACACATTCAGAGGTCTTTACACGGAACACACTTTAACACATCACAAACAAGGATGTGGAGGGTTTTTTTTTTTTTAAATTCAGACAAACAAAATATAACAAGCAACATTGTAGACCTCTTCAGTTGGGTAGAATACAGGAGCATCCTCAATGTCAGGCTTGCGAGCATATTCTGGTCGCCATCTTGCACTGACCTGTACCAGACATTCAATTATCAACCAAATAACATTGGAACAGAGGATAAAAGACAAAAAGGAGTATATCAAAATACAATGCCAGACACACAGTTCCAATCCTCTAGGACACTTACAACCAGCGAACACAGGAAGCTACATCATAGTACGAACCCACCCTTTAGCAGTGGAGCCAAATATGTGGTACAGTGCTAATCATTACATTCAAAATGAAATGTCTGTGGATCTATGTGATGATGGCTGTCTAGACAATAACATGGGTTAAAAAATGTTATAGAGGAATGGAGCTAATTGAACCAGACTGCATGAAAGGCTAATCCAAGAATGCAGGAAAAGAAGAAGAAGAAGAAGAAGAGGAAATAAATAACCTTTTGGCAATTACTGCATTGTGGACATCCACGGATCACTCCCTTGGGAAGTTGAGACCTCGAGGAGAGATTCTGCAATATATATGGATTATAAGGCATCCACAGTTGACATATAGGACTTGAACGTGAAAACAGAGATTCAGAAGCTGGATCTGTATAACTTTACACATCATTTCAAATTCAAAGATAATGATGGCAATGATACTATGAACTAACTTGATTAAGCTTCGCAGAATCAGACTCGTCCTCTGAACAGCCATCCAAATGTCCATACTTTATCCAGGGTCTACGCCGGAGGGACCTTGTAACTTTTGCTTCATCCTCAAACCCCGTCTCCATCTTGACCGGAAATGATTCAGAAGCGCTTGCAGTGGCTGAACAACTGATTATATTACTTTCTTGTTTTTCACCATCTTGCACCCTGTTCAAGTTGAAAGCTGCAAATGACTCAAAACCAGGTGGAACTGATGGGATATCATCATTCTCCTCCTTAACACGAACTCTAATGAGTTCAGTTCCCATCATTACTGTAAACAAAAATAAAATCAACACTATTAATCACAAACCATGTTATGGACAGCCAACAACCAAAGAGTCCAATTTGATAATAGCCTAATTTCATTGCATTAAATTGTCCCATTAGCCAGAAAAAGATTCATTATAGTATCTTGTTAAAAAACATCATGCAATTCATGTTATCGGTGATCATTTCCATTCAAACACCTAACTTACATTCTCAGAGGCATGTATCAAACAATATCCAAAACCTTAATCACAAAATCATAATCTCTCAAACTTAATCTACATGATCCAATTCATATTTCTCGACAATCATATCATTCGCTCTAAGCATTAAATACCTTAAACATAGAACCCTCAATTTCCCCCTCTCAATTCCACTTCAAAAACCATCATAACATGATCAAATTAGAATTTTTTTTTTAAAAAAAAAAACCCTAAATCACAATTTATTCTAAGAAAATATGTAATACAAAATCCATAAAATCATTAATAAAATTCAAACTAAATAACCATCACAAAAATTACAAAAAAAATATTCCTGAAATACTCAATTCAAGCAAAAAAAAATTAGTAAAAAATAAATAAGTTGATAAAAAAAAATTCAAGTCAGGGCTTACATGTTCCTGATCCAGAATCTGTAATTCCCAATTCAGTCAAAGCAGCTGAAAACTCCACACACACACTACAGCCGAGTTTCGAAACCGAAAGTCAAAATCATTAAAGAAAAAAAAGAAAAAAAACTAAACTTGAAAAAAGAAGAAACAGAAAATCACAAACTGATTTGTAACAACAGATCTAACCCTGACCCTGAACCCTAGAAACCGATGAAATAAAAGCAAGTCACGCGTTTTTATTTTATTTTTTCGTATTTTAATCAGCAGAAATTTATTAATTATTAAATGGGTATGCAGATCAGAAAATTACAAGCAAGACCCACCACACAAACACGCCTTCGGCCCTTCTTTCAGGTTTCAGTTTCAAGGAAGGCTTAGATCAATCAATCAATCCATCAAAACAAAATTAATATGTTTTAAAAAAAGAAAAAAAAACCAAGTATTAATTGAAGTAACAAGTGTGGATAAGGGTAAATACGGAAGATAAATTTTCTATTTTTTGGCTTATGTAAGAAACTTTCTAAAAAAATAAATAAAAACATGCATTTGAAGATTCTAGAAAACCTAACACAAGAACAAGAATTCTACGTGTGGAAGAAAGAAATTGGGTACCTTTTTTTATATTATTGTTTTGAAGCTTTATGTGCTTTAATGATAATCAAGAGGGTGTTGTTTTCATCATGGGCTGGTTAAGTTTAATTTTAAGATTTGTTTTTTAATGTAAATCTCAAAAGCACGAGGGATCTAGCAATAAAAATAAATGTGTGTTTGGTGGGCAAATGAAATTAGATAGATAGATTTAGATGAGATTGGATAGGATAGGACTGCTCTACGGGTGTTCCTTTGATAAACAAAAAAAAAAATGTTTTGTGTTTGGAAGTGCGGTTACGGTTATTTTTTAAAGTGTTTTTTTTTAATGCATCAAAATAATTTTTTTTTATTTTTTTAAAAATTATTTTTGACATCAAGACATCAAAATGATTTGAAAACATCAAAAAATATTAATTTAAAGTAAAGAAAAAAATAAAAAAATTTCAAATTTTTTCAAAAACGTTTTTGAAATGCAAAACAAACAGGACAGGACAATTTTGAAAATTTTTAGTTAATTAATATATATTATAATTTTACATCGTTCTACTTAAAACTCTTTTTCAAAACTTTTGTTATGAAAAAATTATAATTTATATTTTTAAAAAAGTTTATTTTTTAAAATTATAACTGAAAAAATTAACATGATATTATTATTTTATTGTATTTCCAAGCAAAATACATTTTAAAAAGCAACCGCTAGCACAATGCCAAATACACTTATATCCAAAATAGTTTGCATGTCTACAAGTATATTTGAAAATGCAGTGCAAGATATTTTTATAAAAGTTTTTTCTAATTAAAAATATATTAGAGTAATTTTTTAATTTTTAATTTTATTTTTGACATCATCATATTAAAATTATAAAAACAACATTTAAAAATATTTTTTTAATATAAAAATATTTATAGATTTAAGCACAAAAACAAGCACAACTGAAGTGCAATTGGAAACCAAATGAAATGCACCAAACAGTCCCCTATGTCACTGAGGATTTATCATTTATGGGAGGTTGGGAGTTTAATCTTCGTTTGGGAAGAGTAGTTGAAGAGATTGAGAAATTGACGATATTTTTTAAGATCTGGGTTGGCCCGTGGCTCGTTGCCAACTGGTCCAATGTGGGTTTGGTTTCAACTTTTATTGCGTGCCACGGTGTCCCATGATTATTATTATTATTTAGTGTTTTGGAAGTAGTGTTAATTATTTTTTAAAGTGTTTTTTATTTAAAAATATATTAAAATTATTTTTTATTTTTAAAAAAATATTTTCAATACCAACATAGAAACAAAAAAAAAATTAATAAAACACCGATTGGAACACCTCTTAATAAAGACAAAGGCAGGCCACGCCGCCGGGGGGGGGGGATCTAGCTAGAGGCGTGGTGACAGTTTTATATGAACGGTCAAGATGTTTTGATTTGTAGTCTTTGGATCGTCAGTGGTTGATTTTTTAAAAGATATTATTACCCGTTCAAGTTTAGAGTCCCTAAAGACGTTTTCTTACGAAGGTATGGTAACTAGAATTTACAATCTGCTTAGAAACTCAGACTGTTAGTTATAGATATTACCTAGACCAGGTCAATTGTTTTGAACATTAACCTGGTTGGTTAGTTTTGGGTGAATTATAGTGATATCTGGTTGGGTCTTTCCAGGGAGGTTTTTTTAAAAATCTAAAATGATATTATTTTGAATAAAGTGACTCGGTATAGCTTGGTGACTTGTAGATTGACTCCATGATTTATTGACTCGGTTTCTAATTAGGTTAAATCTCGAGTCGGGTCTGATAATTATGCTCATAACCAATATGAGATATTGGTATCGTTATAGTCTTCTAGTCATGATATTTTTGGTTTTTAGTATATTTTTAAAAAATATTAGTGAAATAACACAATTAAAAAAAATATTAATAAAATAGTACAGTTTATACATGTTATATGATTGGAAACACGACTTTTATAGATAGTGATGTTCAATAAAAAATATTAAATAAAAAAAAGATTAAAGTGAAAAAAAGATTTTAAAAATATATATATTATAATATGATTGATATTATTAAAAAAAAAAAAAGATGAGACGGACAAGCAACACTAAAAAGGTTAATCAACAAAAAGGTGCACTAATTTTTTTAAGCAAGGTTATGGCTTCTAACTCCCAATTTACTCCCGCACATTGGGAGGGAAAAACGTTTTTAGTCCAGTTCACAAATTTATTTATAAATTAATGATATCAATCCTGGGGTAAAAGCATGATGCTACACACACACACACACACACACACACAACTTTTTTATCTTTCTAGATCGAGTTCACCAATGGGGTTATGCATTACTGTGGATAGTGGGAGAAAAATCACGCGCTTTCTTTTTCTGGTTTTTTATATAGTTATAAATTATAGGATTCGGTTTATATAGTGGTTAATCTATTTAAAATTTTATTTATTTTTATGTTTTAAAAATATCTTTTTTAAAATATATTTTTTTATTTTAAATTAATATTTTTTATGTTTTCATATAATTTTGATGTGTTGGTGTCAAAAATAAATTTTAAAAAATAAAAAGACATTATTTCGATGCATTTTCAAGTGAAAAATACTTTGAAAAGCAATCACTACTACAATATCAAATAAGTTTTAAAATCTAACTTTGATTAGCTTTCAATTTGAACTAATATTTCAAAAAAATTCAAATTATATCTTGGGTTGACAACTAATCTCGAGATGAATCCATTATCAAAATCTTGGGTCGGGTGAAAATTGATTCTTGTCTGCATGCACGCTTGCGGGGGTGTGAAGCATTATAAAACTATATTAATCTAGTCATTTTATTGTGGTATATATTGCTTTACAAAAATATTCTTTACTTTAAAATATATTAAAATATTATTTATATTTTTAACTTTAATACAACAAAATCATTAAAAAACATTAAAAAAATCAATTTAATATCTTTTCAAAGTAAATATATTTTTAAAAAGCATATAAAAATAAAAAATTGATCTCACGTGAACATTAGAGATAGCTAGTTGGGTCTTTCTAGGGAGTTTTTTTTAAAAAAAACTAAAATGATATTATTTTGAATAAAATAATTGACTCAGTATGACTTGGTGACTCATAGATTGACTCGATAACTTATTGACCCAGTTTCTAATTAGGTTAGATCTCGAGTCGGGTTTGACAATTATGCTCCTAATACTCTTTATTGCATTTCCAAGTAAAATATACTTTAAAAAACAACATCTAGCACAATGTCAAACACGCTCTCCTTATATCCAAAATAGTTTGCATGTCTACAAGTATGTTTGATAATGTAGTGCAAGATGTTTTTTTAAAAGTTTTTTCTAATTAAAAATATATCAGAGTTATTTTTTATTTTTTAATTTTTTTTTTGAGATAATCTATTAAAATCATAAAAGCAACATTTAAAAACATTATTTTAATATTTTTTTAATATAAAAAATATTTTCAAAAATAGCTGAACTGCTAAAACAAGCACAGCTGCAACTGAAGTGCAATTGGAAACCATGTGAAATGCACCAAACAGTCCTTAGTTGTCGATTAGGATTTATCATTTGTGGGAGGTTGAGAGTTTATTCTTTGTTTGGGAAGAGTAGTTGAAAGAGGATGAGAAATTGGCGATATTTTTTAAGATCTGGGTTGGCCCGTGGCTCGTTGCCACCTGGTCCAATGTGGGTTTGGTTTCAACTTTTATTGCGTGCCACGGTGTCCCATGATTATTATTATGTAGTGTTTTGAAAGTGGTATTAATTATTTTTTATTTCAAAATATATTAAAATTATTTTAATTTTTTTAAAAAATATTTTTAATACAAACAAAATTTTTTTTTAAAAAAATTAAAATTTAATAAAACACCGATTGAAACACCTCTTAATAAAGACAAAGGCAGGCCACACCGCTGGAGGAGGGGGGGATCTAGCTAGAGGCGTGCCGACAAGAGAATCAACAGGCGTCCCACCGTTAACTTGTCGGAAGTTTTCTATAAACGGTCAAGATGTTTTGATTTGTAGTCTTTGGATCGTCAGTGGTTGATTTTTTTAAAGATATTATTACCCGTTCAAGTTTATAGTCCCGAAAGACGTTTTCTTAAAAAGACTTGGTAACTAGAAACTCAACTCTACAATCTGCTTAGAAACTCAATGACCAGACTAGGTCAACTTAAAGACCAGACTAGGTTTACTTTTAATTGTTTCGAACACTAACTAGTTAGCTTTGGGTGACTTTGTGGATTAATTTGATATCAGGCAAACCTTGGTGATAGTTGGTTGGATAAACTTCAAGGAGTTTTCTTTTAAAAAAACAAATATGATATTATTTTGAATAAAAAGATTAACTTAGTATAACTAGATGAATCTTAGATTAAGTGAACGTTTGGAAACGCAGTGCAATCCGCGTTCCACCAGAATTTAAAATTTTTTCTTGCTAAAAATTAATTTTTTTTTGTATGTTTTGGATCTTTTTGATACGCTGATCTCAAAAATAATTTTTAAAAAATTAAAAAAAAATTATTTTAATGCATTTCGGCATGAAAAACACTTTGAAAAGCAACCGCAACCACACTCTCAAACATGCCCTAATAAAACGGTGATTTATTGACTTGGTTTCTAATTAGGTTATATCTCGAGTCGGATCTGATAATTATGCTTCTAATTGATATGAGATATTGGAATCGTTATAGCCTTTTCTAGTCATGCTATTTTTGGTTTTTAACATATTTTAAAAAAAATATTAACAAAATAATATAGTTAAAAAATATTAACAAAATAATACAGTTTGTACATGTCATTCGACTGGAAAATACAATTTTTATAGATAATGATATTCAATAAAAATATTAAATGAGAGGAGAGAGCAGATAGAAAAAGATTTTGAAAATATATCAAAACTATAATTATTATATTACCGATTCTATTAAAAAGATTTAGATGAGATAAATACGGCAACTTTTAAAAAAATTAATCAATAAAAAGGTGTACTAATTATTTTAAGCAAGGCCATGACTTATGACTCCCAATTTACTCCTAGACGTTGGGAGGGAAAAGTTTTTTAAGTCCAGCTCACAAATTTATTTATAAATTAATAATATCAATTATGGGGTTCTGCATAACTGTGGATAGTGGGAGAAAAATCACGCGCTTTCTTTTTCTTGTTTTTTATATAGTTATAAATTATAATACTTCTAAGAATTTGTTTGTTTTTTGTTTTAAAATTATTTAAAAATAATAATTTTTTAATTTTTTTACTTCAAATTATATTTTTATACTAATATTAAAAATATATTTTAAAAAATAAAAAGATATTATTTCAATATATTTCTATGTGAAAAACATCTTGAAAAACAACCACTACTATAATATTAAATTAGTTTTAAAATCTAATTTTGAATAGCTTTTAATTTGAACTAATATTTTAAAAATTTTCAAATTATATCTTGGGTTAGTTGCTAATGAATCCGCAATCCAGGGTGAAGATTGAATATATATAGTATTATAAAACTATATCAATTCGATTATTTTATTGTGATATATAGTGTTTACAAAATATTTTTTATTTTAAAATATATTTTTAATATTAATACAACAAAATCATTGAAAAATATTAAAAAATAATTTAATATTTTTTAAAAGTAAATATACTTTTAAAAACACATAAAAACAGAAGTTATTGCTATCTCATACAAGTTAAAGTGCTTTTAATTTTACTCTTCACGTGAAAAACAACAAATGATACTTTTAGGTACTTACAGTTTTAATTTTTCTCAGTTTTAAATCAATGAACTCATTGATTTAAATTTAATGAATACGATGGATATGTTCCCTTCCAAGCATGAATACGAGTACTAATTGACAATTACATGAAATCGATCTATTTTATATGATTTACAAGATGACATGCTCGTGTATTGTCGTGGGCTTATAAAATAAATATATTTAATAGTGTTATAATTATAAACCAACACTATATAAGTAAGAGAAACTAAATGTATGATGGAGCAAATATTCCATGATAGAAAAAAAAGTTATGTTGGTGATTAAAAACTTAGAGACTGAACAAAATAATTTGTAGCAATCCAAAATGTTTTGTGAGAAAAGATACAGTACTTTCACCACATGCTTTAGCTTTTCTATTAATAAAAAGAAAAAAGAATTACAAAGCTAAATTCTCTACCAACTTAATATTAAAAAAAAACCAACAAAGATAATTTTGGAAGGAAAAAAACCCATGAGAAAAAATATTGTAGCAATTGACAATGTTTTGTAAGGAAAACTACAGTGCTTTCCCCAATAAAATAAAATAAAAAACCATTTAGAGAAATACTGTAACAATCCACAGTGTTTTGTGAGAAAAACTACAACACTTTCCCATATGATTTAGCTTTATTGTAATTATAATTCTTAACCAACTTAATATTAAAAAAAAATCGACAAAGATAATTTTGGAAAAAATCATAAAAAAATCATATGGAAAAACACTGCAACAATTCACAGTGTTTTAAAGAAAAAAATTACAAAGCTAAATTCTTAATCAGCTCAATATTAAAAAGAAATCGACATAGATAATTTTAGAAAAAAAATCACAAAAAAAAATCATGTTGGAAACACTGTAGCAATTCACAGTGTTTTGTGATGAAAGCTACAATGCTTCCCCACATGATTTAACCTTATTTGTAATGACTTGTAATTGTAATTCTCAAACAGCTCAATATTAAAAAAATAAAATTGACAAAGATAATTTTGAAAAAATTATAAGAAAAAAACCATGTGGAGAGACACTGTAGCAATCCACAATGTTTTGTGAGGAAAGCTACAATGCTTTCCTCACATGATTAAGCTTTATTACAAAGTTAAATTCTAACCAACTCAATATTAAAAAAAATAAAATCAATGAAGATAATTTTGGAAAAAAATATTACAAAAAAAAACACAAAAGAAACTGAAAAAAACAAAGTGTGAGGAAAAACCGTATCAATCCATAGTGTTTTGTGAGGAAAAACTTGGATTTACTTGTAATTGCAATTCTTAACCAGCTTAATATTTAAAAATAAAATTGACAAAGACAATTTTAGGAAAAAACATAACAAACAAAAAAAAAACCACGTGAGAAAAAACACTGTAGCAATCCACAGTAATTTGCGAGGAAAGTTACAATGCTTTCCTCACATATTGTAACTGTAATTTTTAACCAGCTCAATATTAAAAAATAAAATAAAATAAAAAGATAAAAACAAAAAAAACCATGCGGAGAAACACTATAGCAATCAACAATGTTTTAAAGAAAAAAAATTACAAAACTAAATTCTCAATCAGCTCAATATTAAAAAAAAATTGACAAATATAATTTTGAAAAATAAAAAAATAAAATAGAAAAACTACGTGGAAAAACACTGCAGAAATCCACAGTATTTTAAAGAAAAAAAATTACAAAGCAAAATTTTTAACCAGCTCAATATTTAAAAAGTACAATCAACAAAAATAATTTTGAAAAAAAAATAAATGAAAAAAAAAGAAAACAGAGAAAAGTTGAAAAAAAAAGTAAAAAAAAGAAAGAGAAATGCATTGTGGATTACTATTGTAATCTACCCCTTTAGTTATATGTATAATAAAAATATACACAATATATAAAAGTAAAAATGAAAATAATACCTATCTTTAATATGTGATTGAAAATTACAATATATGACTTAATTTAAATAAATGGAGCAATTTAAGCCTAGTGTTTTTTTTTTCATCCTCCATGATTGGATATCATTTGTATTTGTATGAAGAGATAATCAAACATGTAAAAGAGATAAATCCTAATTAATTATAGGAATAATTACAAAACCCCTTTGTATAGAAATATTCTATCCTAATAGCATATCAAAATACTTTTTTTTATTTATCTAATCTCAAAACAATTTCTTCATACCAAAAAACTTACCTATCTAACTCTCACATAACATCTTTTGAGTGTTCTGATATGGAGATTTTATTTTAGATTTTAAAAACACAAATATTTAATGGATCCCATTTACAAAATATTTTTTTTCTACAAGAGTATATATAATCCATAGTATAGGTTATGTTTACAATTATATGATCCTATTTGTTTTTGAGTTTCAAAAGCGTTTTTGAAAAAAATTAAAATTTTTTTATTTTTTTCTTTGCTTCAAATTAATATGTTTTTAGTGTTTTCAAATCATTTTGATGCGCTGATGTCAAAAATAATTTTTAAAAAATAAAAAAAATATTATCTTGATACATTTATGAGTGAAAAGCAACCACAACCACACTCCCAAACAGGTCAATATATATAAGCTCGGCACCATAAATTTCTTATTTCTTTTAACCAATCATATTACATAGATTGTTTATAGCAAGATAATTTTTTTATGTTAAAATAGTTGTCGAAACAATGATTGTAATTTGAGAAAAAAAATGTAAAGTTCATATACTAATAATAAAACCATCCCATTTATTTTTTAAGAATACTTTATATAAATTTTGCAATTATTTCTTTTGCAAATGAATAAATATAGGAATAAATTTTTTTAATTAAACTAAAAGATCCCTTATTTCCTTTTTGAGAAAACCTCCCTCAATTTTTTTTTTATGATAATGGGTATAGTTTGATTTACATATTAATTAAAATTAATTTCTTTCTTCCAATGATTTTAAGGAATTTCTCTTGTCTGGTCACAAGGAAGACCCATTTGGAATCGTATTGGTAGCGTGCACGAAAGTGAAAAGTCAATGCATTGAACAAAACTCATCACGTTTTAGTATAGGGTTCAAAATATCAAGAACAAGAATCATAGTTTGGCATAACAGGGATAAGCACTAAACTACCTCTTTGCTTTATTCTTTTTTGTATTTTATTATTACTATGAAATGGGATGCTAATGTTTTCAAATCACTTTTTTTTTAATCCTCAATATAGCAAGAATAGATATATATATTTTGTTGTTTTGAAAAAAATAGAAATTATAACAATTCAATACTTAATTAAAATGGTTAATATAAAGGGAAAAATTTAACAAGATTTATTTAATAAATAATGCAAAAGTTAAATAACAAGAACTAAGTTAAAGAAAAATTAATTTGGTGAACCAATTCAAGGTGGTCCGACCTTCCAATGACCCAAGTCTAAAGTCGATAAGATCTTTCTTCACACTGGCTCAATCTTGGTTCCTTTAAAATACTCTCAGCCTAACACTCTTGAAATTAAAGTTTGAAAGGGTCCGTAGAATTAGTCGAGGTGCGCGTAAGTTAGTCCGGACACCCACGTTAATAAAAAAAAGTTTGAATTTGAATGGAATTGTACAGATGGACCATATTCGGTTGTTACGGACCAATTCCCCTGTGCTTCATATGTTGTTGTTTCTTGCATCATGTCTTCAAAGCTCGTACATTGTTTGATAAAAAACTAGATATCTCATATAAGACCCTGTTTGTTTGCTGAAAAGTAGTTTTTTTTTTTAAAGTGAATTCCGAGAAAGTGAACTCCGAGAAAGTGAATTATTTTTCGATGTTTGATAGTGTAATGGAAAATAAGTTGGAAAACACTTTCCAATGTTTGGTTATGTCATGGAAAATGAGCTGGAAAATAACTTATTAATATTTTATTTTTCTCAAATTTATCAAAATAATGAGGAACAAATCTTACAAATTAAAAAGTTGAATGAGAATGAAATTGAAAAAAAATATAATTTCATAAATTATCTCAAATAAAATAAATAATAATCAAAATAATAGAGATCAAATCTAAAAAAAAAATTGAAAGATGAAGAAATTAAAATAATAATAATTAACATTTCATAAATTATTTCAAATAAAATAAGTAACAATCAAAAGAACGAGGACCAAATTTGATAGATAAAAAATTTTAATTAAAAAATGATAAGGAAAAAGCAAATAACAATTATAAAAATGAGGACCAAAGTTAATAGAAAAATTAAATTTTAAGGGATGAAATTGAAAAACAAATATTCAAAACAAAATATATATAACAATCAAAAGTTTGAGGACCAAATTTGATATAATTAGCAAATAATATGATATTTTTAAATTTTTCACAACTTCCGGAAAGTATTTTCCGCCCAAAATAAAAGGAAAACACTTTCCTGGAAACCAAGTTAAATTTTCCTTTGACTTGAAAGTGTTTTTCGTTGACCAACTTTTCTAATGACAAACAAACACATGAAAGTTTGGAAAGTGGTTTCCCAGAAATCACTTTTCGAAAAACAAACACAACCTAAGACTTCTCACTTTCCTAAAGTCTCTCTCCTTCTCTCTCTATTTTCTTCTACTCCTTTTCATTTTCTCAGCCAAATCTATGATCATAACCTAAAATTAACCATAAAAGTAGCTATGTTACACCTTTTCCCCTCTTTATAAAAAACATTGTCCTTGAAGTGAGGATAGGTCTTTTCAAACCATTATTTTATAACTCATATAGCTTCCTTGTTTGGTTGACCCTAGAATCATCGAAAGTGTTCCTTCTTACATCCTCATGCGGTGACTCGTTCTCTATACTTCATGATTTTCTCTAGCTCAGAATTAGGTAACCCTTCCTAAAAATGAGGTAATTCTAGAACCAATTGCTTTGTTTTTCCAATTTTTCTATTCAATTGAGATGCATGAAAGGTGGGATGCACCCATTATCCTTTTATAAGGTTTAAATGGTAAGCCACCTTCCCTATCATATCTTGAAATAGACTGTAATAATAATAGGTTGACTTTAGTTTCCTCTCCATCTCATGCTTACCTAGTAGTATGACTAGAGTTTAAGGTAGACACAGTCTTTTTCTTTAAATTCTTGCTATTTTCTTTTCTTATTGGCTATGATTTTTGCATGCTTTGTGTTCTTAATAGATTAGATTTAATATTTTGTAATATAATGGATCTATCATTTGATGTTCTTTTACTGCTTGATTAAGAGATAACCTTGGAATGTAACTAATTAGGCTAGGTACACTGCACCTATATAGTGCTCGGAATAGAGTTAATTTGTAGGGATGAGTGGTAACTAGTGTTATACCACCATTCGACTATTGTTAGTCATTTATACCAGCTTTTAGGGTTATCACCTGTAAAAAAAAATCTAGGATTTTGTTAGTGATTTTTGTTTGTCGTCTGTCTATGGACGATAGGTAATGGACATGTGAGGACTTACTGGTGAAAATAGAATCTATCAATCATTATATTTTCAGGCATCCCATGTGAGTTTATAACCTGTTGAGAATAAGTCTAGGCCATAGTAGAAACTGTATATAGATGAGCTAATGCCATGAAGTGGGCATATTTGGAGAACCTATCCACCATTACTAAGATCATATAGTACATTTAAGAAAGGGGCAGTCCTTCAATGAATTTTATGAAAATGAATGACCATGATTTTTTTAAGATAAGAAGGGGCTCCAATTACCCCAAAGTTTAGTGTTCTCAAGTTTGACCTTTTGACACACTTCATACTGTCTAATATACTTCTTTACTTCAAATTTCATGCATATCTCAAAAAACCCTCCCCTAGCTTTTCTTGGTGTCTTTTCATACCCTGAATGACCTACTACAAGTTGTTATGTATGTAACGTATGATGACAATCTTGAGGGGACATGTTTATACAATAATAGGCACCTTTTAATTGATTCCTCAAGGCCTCTATGACATCCCTTTTTAATTATTATACGATGTTTTGGATTTTAGGGTATGTAGTGTAGCTTTTCTTCATACTTTTTACCGAACCTACTAAGGGAGTTGTAACTTTCTATAATTCTATAATGGTTGTTTCCTCAGTTTCCTAGAAAGAGCATCAATAATAATTCTTTTTTATAGATGAACAATTCCAACCTTCTCAGAACCTTAATGTTTTTTAGCCTATGCCAATTGACCATGACCTTCATATTATTTGAATTACCCCTTGCCCCTTCCTCTATCACTATATGGCATAAATACTCAACATCCCAACTATAAAATCTACATTTGGATATTTTAGCATAGAGCTTAGGCTAATATTCCTAGTGCAACCTTTAAATGTTCTAGATGCTCTTTCTTAGTTTTACTATAGACTAGGATATCATAAAAAAAATACCAATGCAAACTTTCTAGGAAAGGGTTTGAATACCTCGTTAATTAGGTCTTAGAAAGTGGAAGGAGCATTAGTCAGCCTATAAGGCATGACTAAAAATTCATAGTGCCCATCGTGAGTGCAGAAAATAGTCTTAGGAATATCTTCAATTTGAATCAAAATTTGATGATAACCAAACCTCAATTCTAGCTTAGAAAAGAATTATGACCTATGTAGTTCATCCAATAATTACTTCATTATGAGTATAGGGAATTTGTCCTTAATAGTTTCCTTATTCAATGCCCAATAATCTACATTTATCCTCTATGAACCACCTATTTTCCGTACCAATAAAACTAGTTAGGAAAATGAATTTTAACTAGGTTGGTTAGTTACCAACTCCAATAATCCTTAATGATTTTTTTTTTTTTTACTTTTGATAGTAGGGATCACGATAAGTCCTTACACTAACAAAAATGGCACTAAAAAAAATGTCACATTCCTTTAGGATTATAGAGAGATCATGATTTCTTGATGGTCTCCTTAAATACTTTTCTGAACTCCTAACTCCTGTAATAAAGCTAGTAGTTCCATGATGTTTTCGGTTTTGACATTTAAAGCCTATATTTGTAAGACTAGCCCTTTCATTTCTCCTAAGCTTCCCTAGCCCACAATCTATTACCAACTTTCAAACTCTCAAACCCTTTAGCTAGACTTTGAGTTCATTATATTGGAACTTTGTGGTTAGTTCAGAGAAACCCCATAAAATAGGCCCTAAGCCCTTTAACCACGAGACTCATAAAACCATATCACAACCTTACAACTAAACTCCTTGAGTACTAAATTGAAACTGGAGCAACTCTTTATGCTTTAGATTTTGGTCTCGTCTATGATCTTAGCTTCAATAGGTTCGTGTTTCTTAAAATTTATTTTCACCCTTCTAGCAACCCTTGGGCAGATAAAATTATATGTACTGCCAGTGTCCACCAAAGTTATAATTAACTCATTGTTAATTATGACTTTAACCCGCATGGTTCTAGGATTGCGACTCTCGATCATGGCATTTGTTGCTACCCAATTTTTGACCCATGTTTTAATAATTTTTCAAAAATAAAAAAATAAAAAAATAAAAATAGAAATAAAAAATAAGGGTTTACATGTGGCGATAACATAGAGCATCAGGGCTAAGATTAAGGAATTAATGTGTCAATGAGATAATTATTGAATCATATATAATTACTGCAATATAAAATACCATATATATATGATTTGATTCATGCTGGTTATGGAAAATAATCACATAAATATAAGATACCATATATATAGGATTTGTTGGTGCTGGTTATAGAAGACAATCTCTGCAATAATTACTGCAATATTTCTTTAAATAACACGTGTAGAGATTTCCTATATAAGTGAACCTTCAGCTATATGCAGAGAGAGAAAAATATTTGTAAGAGGATAATTTTTCAGAAAAGAAGGCCAAACACAAAAAAAAAACCCTACAGATAAAAAAAACCTAAACCTGTTTCTACAACTTAGCCGCAGCCCCTCCTCTCTATTTTTTTTTTTAAAAAAGCCGCCACCTTCCCCCCCTTTTTTGGCCTTAGCAAAGCGAACTAGAGAAACCACACAAATACACAGAAGCCAGCGGAACTCCCCCCCATTTCAACAGATCTTCTTACCCTTCGATCTTCCCCACGCGAGTCGGCGGCCACAACACCCACTTTCCTGCTCCTACTCTCCCGCCTAAGAGAAGCCGCTCCCCCTCACCCGACTTTTCCCTCTCTTAGTCAGTCCCTCCCCACAAACAACCGACTCATCTTTCTCCTTCCCACGTTTCCCACTCACAGCCCCGTGTCTTGCCCTAATCAGAATCTCCCTTTCTCAGCCAAAACTTTCCCTCTGCACACAAGCTTCACTTCTCCCTTCGCCAGACCTCACTCCCCCAGCCTGCAACCACCATAAACACCATTTACAGGCCTTCCCTCTCTGTCAACACAGCCCACACAGCCCCCAGAAATGGCTCTCCACTCATCCTCTTTTCTCCCTCAGCTCAGCCCCGCCTGATAACATTCAAAACCAGAAGCCACAGCCAAGTCTCCCTTTCTCTTCCTTAGCCCTTCCACCGACAGTAACAGAGAAGCACCAGAACTGCAGACTGGCTTCCCTAGAAAAATCCCAGCAGCTAGCAGCACCACCTCTGCTGAACCATGGCCAGCACCACCAACAACCAGAAACGAGCTGAGCCACTCGCCCAGCTATAGCCTCCTACGCAGCCATGTCCTTCCTCAGCCGCAGTGATGGAACCAGCAGAAGCCACACCTTTCCTCGCCCGCAGTAGCAGAATCAGCAGAAGCCATCCTTCCCGTCCAAAGAACACGAGAAACAGAGGAGAAATATCGACCAGCCAGCAGGCAACCATTTCCCGTTTCGTCTGCAACCACGCCTGAAACAAGCAGCGACAACAGCCGGCAAACCTGGCTCCACCGTGAACGGCGAGAAGGGGCGTCCTTCGTGAGCAAAGCAACCGCTCGTCTTCCTCCACTTCGCCTCCAGCCGCTGCCTCGCCAGGTAAGTCTTTCTTTCCCTGTTCTGTTTTGCATTTACTAAACGATTTGGGCACTGTGCGAAGGTAAATTAATTACCTTCGCACTGTGCAGTGCATGCATGAGTAATTCACGCATGCACTGCCGCAACATGCCCGTAAGGTCACCGGTTTGGGCTAGTGACCCGGCTAGGCTCGCTGGGTTCAAATTTGACCACATGGGCCGAGCTGGACCCGACCCAAAAAAAAAAACGAGTAATATCGTTGGTTTTCTCGTGTATTTATTTTATGGTTTTTTTTTTATATTGTGGAAATACAAATCTGGTATTAAAATACCCGGTTTTTCCACGAAATGTTGTATATATATATGTCTGAAAAACAAAAAAATATTTTCTTGTGTGTTGCATACGGCCAATACTCTAACATGTTTTGAACGTTTTTTATATATATAAAAAAGAAACATTTGAAGTTTTGAAAATGTGTTTTCGCATGGATTTCTTAAACACAACAAAAAATTTATTTTCTTGCATTTCTGGATTTTACAACATGTTTGTAAAACTCCAAAGGGTATTGGCCAATATTCCAAAAAAAATACAAAAATCTTATTTTGGGGGAATTCATCTATTATTCACCGTTAATATTTGGATAAAGAAATCCTAAAGGGATGAATATCCAAAATATTATTGGGAATAACTTGTTATTATTCACCGTTAATGTTTGGATAAAGAAATCCTAAAGGGATGAATATCCAAAATATTATTGGGAATAACTTGTTATTATTCGCTGTTAATGTTTGGATAAAGAAACCCTAAGTGGTTAAATATCCAAAATAATTTTCTAGGAATAATAAGTCATCATACATCCTTGAAAAAAGCCTCGATTAGAATCGAGGACATTTCAATTATTGACTCCACGGTTTACGAGCCACGAGTATGAAACACTAAGGCAAAAAGAGGCTTTTAAAGCGCTCTGAATTCCCTTAGATTTCTAATTTTTTGTCCCTCCACCTTGCGATTTACAAGTCGCAAACTCTTGAAATACTAAGGGGAAAATGAGCTTTTAAAGCACATGGAACCTCCTTGGATTTCTATCTTAATCAATTTAGTTTGAATCAAACCTAGGAAAACTGATGGGACCATAAAACACCAACATCATAACAATTAAAGCAAACCAAACACCAAGCAGCTTACCTTAGGTAGGGCGTACTAGGGGTGCTAATACCTTCCCTTTACGCAACCAGTCCCTTGCCTTAGAATCTCTGAAAGACCAGTTAGGGTTCCTAGTGACCAAATACTAGGTGGCGACTCCCTTATTCACAATAAAACTAAAGACCCCGAAATCAATCGAGGATCGCCGCGACGCCGCGCTCCGCTAGCGAGGGTGCGACAGGATGGCGACTCCACTGGGGACCCTAGGACTAAGCTTGGTAATTTTTTTTTATTATGCTATGTGTTGTTGTGTTTTTACTATGAATGATACTTTGTTTAAAAGCTTTAGCATGCATCTTTACATTATGTCATATATGGTATAGTCATGCATCACTTTATTATTATTATCTTTTTTTATTGCACACACATTTAACTTTAAGTTAGGTGGGGGACTAGCTTGCCTTATGACTTGAGTCAAGGTTTAAGTTTGTGTAAACCTCAACTCTTTGCTGAGTGTTTAGACTGATAGTGATTGGTACATGTGCCATCCCACTATCTGCTGAACCCCTATATTGCCTTTACGAGGGTGATCACTAGGACAACAAGAGGCCCTTTTTAGAGACCAAGTAGTAAACCTACCCTATGTCTCACATAAAGGAACTAGAACCTATCCTTAGGATGTATGCTCCACAATATCGTTTTGCATCCAAACAAGCCTAAGCTCAAAACATCTTGAATCTCAAGACCTTCATTCAAAAGTTAGCCAAGGGAGAGATGTTCCAGAATTGGGAGACCCAAGAAGCTCCATTGGTGTTCAAAATTTAATCAACAATGCTTGTTTGATCATGATATTATGTTGTTTGCCTTTTTCACCTTTTTAAATCGAGTTTCCAAATGTCAATTGGATTTTATCCTTGTTTTTTTTTTAGCCAAACTTTTCCTTTTAATGAGATCATGCATTTTCAAAAGTTCATCTTGATGTTTTTACACATCACTTTCCGTTTTCAAAGCGGATCTTTCATAACAACACCTGCACTTTACACTTAGAATGAATGGCCGAACTTTAAAGAATACATATTAGTTGTAGAAGAAGAAGAATAAGAGGGAAATAACATTAGGGGATTCACAAAAATTAATAAGAACAACATGAACAAGCTTGGAAACCCGCTAAAGAGGAATTTGAAACCATAGATGTGGGCAATGAAAAAATCAAGAGAGAGTTGAAGATAGGGACTTTGATCACCCCTAAAAGAAGGAGAAAAGTTAATTGCACTACTCCAAGATTATGTAGATTTTTTTTCCTAGTCCTACAAGGATATGCCTGGTTTGTATAGGATACCACTAGTAGAAGGATGCAAATCAGTTAAGCCAAGGTTAAGAAGGACCAATCTGAATGCCTTGATCAAGGTAAAGACATAAATTGAAAAGCAGTGGAATGCTGGTTTTCTAGAAATAGTTAAGTATCTGCAATGTGTGTCCAACATAGTGGTAGTACCCGAAGAGGAAGATAAAATCAGAGTTTGCGTGGACTTTAGGGACTTAAACCAGACTAGCCCTAAACACAACTTTTTTCTATCACACATAGATAAGTTAGTTGACAATCTTTGCTCGTAGCCCCATATATTCCTTTATGGACAGGTTTTCGGGCTACAATAAGATAAAAATGGCGCAAGAGGATAAGGAGAAGAAACCTTTGTAACACTATAGGGAACCTTTTTGCTACAAAGTCATGCCATTTGGGTTAAAGAACGTTGCGGGCACCTACCAAAGGGCCATGTTGACTCTATTTCACGACATGATGCACAAAGAGATTGAAGTATACGTGGATGACATGATTGTTAAATCTAGAGAGGGAGAGAATCATGTCTAAATATTGAAGGAATTATTTGAAAGATTAAGGAAGTACAAGTTGAGGCTTAACCATGCAAGGTGTTCATTCAGGGTGAAATCTATGAAAGTTGTTGGGATTTATGATGAGTGACAAGGGGATAGAAATGGACCCCGGTTAAGTAAAGGCTATTCAATCTATACCAACTCCTAAGACCGAGAAGGATGTAAGAAGGTTCTTGGGAATGTTGAATTACATTGCTCGGTTTATATCCCAATTAACCACAACTTGTGACTCAATCTTCGATTGTTAAGGAAAAAGAATCTCAGAATTTGGAATAAGAGTGTGAAGAAGCTTTCGAGAAAATCAAGTAATATGTATTGAATCCACCCCTATTTATCAAGCCGAATTGCAAAATGGCAAGTTCTACTAGTTGAGTACGACATAGTATATATGATAAGAAAATCCATGAAAGGAAGTGTTATTGCCAATCACCTGGCCGACCATGCTATGGAAGATTATGAGCCGTTAAATTTGATTTTCCTAATGAAGATGTGTTTTCAGTCGAGGAAGGGAAATCATATTGGTGGATTATGTACTTTGATGGTGCTGTGGTAACGGAGTGAGGGCAATGCTAATCTCTCCTGATAAGAAATAGTATCCGGTTTCAGTTAAGTCGCAGTTTGGGTGCAATAACAACATAGGAGTATAAAGCTTGCATTCTCATTTTAGAGGTGGCATTGGAGCTGAATATTATAAAGATAGATGTGTATGGAGACTCAATTTTGATTATTCGCCAAGTGAAAGGAAAAGGGCAAACTAAGGACGAGAAGTTGAGACCTTACCAAGAATACCTGTCTAAATTGGCTAGAGAATTTAAGGAAATAAGGTTCACCTATCTAGGAAGGGAAGGAAACCATTTTGTTGACAGTTTGGTCACGCTAGCTTCTATGGCTAGAATAAACTTTGGGCACAAGGTACAACCGGTACACATTGATACCAGAAATAACTCAGCTCATTGTTGCTCAGTTGAAAGAGAAATAGATGAAAACCCTTGGTACTATGATATTAAGAATTTCATCCAAAACCAGACATATCCCATGGGGGCATCCAAAATCAACAAGAAGACTTTGAGGAGGTTGGCAATGGATTTCTATCTTGATGGGGAAACTTTGTATAAGAAATCATCTGACAGAACTTTGTTGAGATGTTTGGATGACGTAGAGGCAAAAGGTGGTAAAGAAATTTATGGAAAGAGATTTGATCTGTCGATATGGTCCACTAGAAAATATTATAACTAATAATGTCCAAAACTTCAATAGCAAGATGATAATAGAACTCTACGCTAAATGGAAAATCAAGCATTCAAATTCCTCGCCATATAGGCCAAAGATGAATGGTCTAGCAGAAGTTGCTAACGAAAATGTCAAGATTATGTAGAAGATGGTGGTCACCTACAAGGATTGGCATGAGACGTTGTTATTTGCCCTTCACGTGTACCACACCACAATTCGAACTTCAACAGGAGCCACCCCGTACACTTTGGTATATAGAATGGAGGCGGTGATGCTTTTAGAAGTGGAAACCCCCTCATTAAGAGTATTGGTAGACTTTGAGTTTAGAAGAGGTGGGATGGGTAAAAGTTAGATATGAATAGTTGAATCGATCGGTAAAAAAGAGGATAGCTGCAATCTATCATCATCACGGATGACCAAATCATATGATAAGAAGGTCCGACCTCGAGGATTCCATGAAGGAGATCTTGTACTGAAGAAAATATAGCCTTTACCAGGAGAAGATCAGAGTAAATATATGCCAAACAATAAGGGCTTTTACATGGTAAAGAAAGCGTTCTCGGGAGGAGCTTTATTGTTATCTAGAATGGATTGAGAAGATCTAGTTAGACCTATGAATGCTGACTCTATAAAGAAATACTATGCTTCCGGATCCATAAAATAAAGTTCGGCCATGAATTCTCTCTGTAAAAAACCTTTTCTTCATAAAGCGCATGATCTCATAGCATTCAAAATCTTTTACTAAAAAAAACTATTTTTACACATGACTAAGAAGATGACTCCATCAATTCTCAAAATTAGAGGGATCCCAAACCAAATTTAAACCTGATAGGTTTTGTGCACCATACTAGGGGGCAAAAAGTGCACATAGGGGTCTATTAGTGAACCAAAGCCCAAAGGGGTATCATCATAGAACTGTTGAAACACCTTTTATGAGAGTTGTTTAAAACAAAATATGATGATTGCATTAAAAGTTTCAGTTTTCATGAATAAAACCAGATCCTTGGAGTTTTCCTCTGAAAATAATTTCTTAAAAATGGAAAAAGACGATTAAAACATCTGTAAAAGTATAATAAAAGACTATTCAATGGAGCAAGAAAGGGCCCCATAAGAAACTAGAGATCTCTTCACCAAGCATAAAAAGGATAGGACATATAGCGCATGGAGCATATTCCAGTTCAAGAGGATAGGCCGGGCAAACAAATGGAAACAGGAGCTCGAAGAAGGCTACAACGAAAAGGGGGACCTAGGTTTCCAAAAATAGGTAAACAAAAATATGCATGCTATATTATCATAACACTAACCTGTCATGAAAGGTGTGACGAAAGCCAAATAGTTCCAAGTTTTGGGACTCGCTGAGATACGGAATCTCAGGTCAACAGAACTACGGAAAAGAATATGAATTATGAACCAAAGACTGCTTTATTCCTCGAGGTAAGATAATTTCTTTTGAAATTCAAAACAGGTAGGTCACCCATCACAATGAGACCATCATTTTTTTGGGTAGGTCACCCATTAGAATGAGACCATTCTCCATTTTTTTTACCTGGGTAGGTCACCCATTATAATGAGGCCATTCTTCCCCCTGGGTAGGTCACCCATAAGAATGAGACCACTCTTTCCCTTTTCCACTTGGGTAGGTCACCCATCACAATGAGACCATTTTTTTCGGGTAGGTCACCCATTAGAATGAGACCATTCTCCATCTTTTTTTACCTGGGTAGGTCACCCATTATAATGAGGCCATTCTTCCCCTGGGTAGGTCACCCATAAGAATGAGACCACTCTTCCCCCTTTCCACTTGGGTAGGTCACCCATTAGAATGAGACCATTCTCCATCTTTTTTTTTACTTGGGTAGGTCACCCATTATAATGAGGCCATTCTTCCCCTGGGTAGGTCACCCATAAGAATGAGACTACTCTTCCCTTCTCTCCACTTGGGTAGGTCACCCATCACAATGAGACCATCTTGCATTTGAGTAGGTCACCCATTAGAATGAGACCATTCTCCATCTTTTTTTTTACTTGGGTAGGTCACCCATTATAATGAGGCCATTCTTCCCCTGGGTAGGTCACCCATAAGAATGAGACCACTCTTCCCTTCTCTCCACTTGGGTAGGTCACCCGTCAGAATGAGACCATCTTACATTTGGGTAGGTCACCCGTCAGAATGAGACCATCTTGCAATTGGGTAGGTCACCCGTCATAATAAGACCACACACACATTTTTGTATTGGTTTTGGTTAAAGGAGATCGCCAGATGGGATCTTAGGTTAACCCAACCACACACAGAGTTTAGCTTTGGTTAAAGGGAGTCGCCAGATGGGATTTTAGGTTGACCGAGTTGCACACCGACTTTGCTTCGGGTTAAAGGAGATTGCCGGATGGGATCTTAGGTTAACCCACTTAAAAGGGCAGGTCGCCCGTGAAAATAGACCAGCATGAGTATGTGGGTAGGTCGCCCCTGAAAATAGACCATGTTTGAGTGTGTGTGGGCAGGTCGCCCGTAAAAATAGACCAATTTTCTTTTTTTTTAAAAAGCAGGTCACCCATGATAACGAGACCATTTTCTTTTAAAAATTGAAGTCCTTGGATGAGTGGATCACTTAGCAACCAAGAAAGACCTTTTTTTTTTCTTTTTCTTTACAAGCTTACTATGCAAAACATTGAGGAGTTTTGCTTCGTAAGCATTGTAAAGAGGGGGCATCTGTTGCTACCCAATTTTTGACCCATGTTTTAATAATTTTTCGAAAATAAAAAAATAAAAAAATAAAAATAGAAATAAAAAATAAGGGTTTACATGTGGCGATAACATAGAGCATCAGGGCTAAGATTAAGGAAGCAATGTGTCAATGAGATAATTATTGAATCATATATAATTACTGCAATATAAAATACCATATATATATGATTTGATTCATGCTGGTTATGGAAAATAATCACATAAATATAAGATACCATATATATAGGATTTGTTGGTGCTGGTTATAGAAGACAATCTCTCGCAATAATTACGCAATATTTCTTTAAATAACACGTGTAGAGATTTCCTATATAAGTGAACCTTCAGCTATATGCAGAGAGAGAAAAATATTTGTAAGAGGATAATTTTTCAGAAAAGAAGGCCAAACACAAAAAAAAAACCCTACAGATAAAAAAAACCTAAACCTGTTTCTACAACTTAGCCGCCCCCCTCCTCTCTATTTTTTTTTTTAAAAAAGCCGCCACCTTCCCCCCTTTTTTGGCCTTAGCAAAGCGAACTAGAGAAACCACACAAATACACGAAGCCAGCGGAACTCCCCCCCCATTTCAACGATCTTCTTACCCTTCGATCTTCCCCACGCGAGCCGGCGGCCACAACACCCATTTTCCTGCTCCTACTCTCCCAGCTAAGAGAAGCCGCTCCCCCTCACCTGACTTTTCCCTCTCTTAGCTGTCCCTCCCCACAAACAGCCGACTCATCTTTCTCCTTCCCACGTTTCCCACTCACAGCCCGTGTCTTGCCCTAATCGAATCTCCCTTTCTCAGCCCAAAACTTTCCCTCTCGCACACAAGCTTCACTTCTCCCTTCGCCGACCTCACTCCCCACCTGCAACCACCATAAACACCATTTACAGGCCTTCCCTCTCTCGTCAACACAGCCCCACACACCCCCTGAAATGGCTCTCCACTCATCCTCTTTTCTCCCTCAGCTCAGCCCCGCCTGATAACATTCAAAACCAGAAGCCACAGCCAAGTCTCCCTTTCTCTTCCTTAGCCCTTCCACCGACAATAACAGAGAAGCACCAGAACCGCAGACTGGCTTCCCTAGAAAAATCCCAAAGCAGCTAAAGCACCACCTCTCGCTGAACCATGGCCAGCACCACCAACAACCGTAAACGAGCCGAGCCACTCGCCCGCCTATAGCCTCCTACGCAGCCCATGTCCTTCCTCGGCCGTAGTGATGGAACCAACAGAAGCCACACCTTTCCTCGCCCGCGCATGCGAATCCGCGAGGCCATCCTTCCCGTCCAAAGAACACGAGAAACAGAGGAGAAATATCGACCACCCCCAGAGGCAACCATTTCCCGTTTCGTCTGCAACCACGCCCGAAACAAGCGGCGACAACAATGCGGCAAACCCGGCTCCACCGTGAACAGCGAGCGGGGGCGTCCTTCGTGAGCAAGCAACCGCCGTCTTCCTCCACTTCGCCTCCAGCCCGCCGCCTCGCCGGGTAAGTCTTTCTTTCCCCGTTCGTTTTGCATTTACTAAACGATTTGGGCACCGTGCGAAGGTAAATTAATTACCTTCGCACTGCGGTGCATGCGTGAGTAATTCACGCATGCAATCTGCAACACATGTGCGCCGGGTCACTGGTTTGGGCCGGTGACTGCTAGGCTCTGGGTTCAGCCCACCACATGGGCCGAGCTGGACCCGACCCAAAAAAAAAAAAAAACGAGTAATATCGTTGGTTTTCTCGTGTATTTATTTTATGGTTTTGTTTTTTTTTATATTGTGGAAATACAAATATGGTATTAAAATACCCGGTTTTTCCACGAAATGTTGTATATATATATGTCTGAAAAACAAAAAAATATTTTCTTGTGTGTTGCATACGGCCAATACTCTAACATGTTTTGAACGTTTTTTTTATATATAAAAAAGAAACATTTGAAGTTTCGAAAATGTGTTTTCGCATGGATTTCTTAAACACAACAAAAAATTTATTTTCTTGCATTTCTGGATTTTACAACATGTTTGTAAAACTCCAAAGGGTATTGGCCAATATTCCAAAAAAAATACAAAAATCTTATTTTGGGGGAATTCATCTATTATTCACCGTTAATATTTGGATAAAGAAATCCTAAAGGGATGAATATCCAAAATATTATTGGGAATAACTTGTTATTATTCACCGTTAATGTTTGGATAAAGAAATCCTAAAGGGATGAATATCCAAAATATTATTGGGAATACCTTGTTATTATTCGCTGTTAATGTTTGGATAAAGAAACCCTAAGTGGTTAAATATCCAAAATAATTTTCTAGGAATAATAAGTCATCACACATCCTTGAAAAAAGCCTCGATTAGAATCGAGGACATTTCAATTATTGACTCCACGGTTTACGAGCCACGAGTATGAAACACTAAGGCAAAAAGAGGCTTTTAAAGCGCTCGAATTCCCTTAGATTTCTAATTTTTTGTCCCTCCACCTTGCGATTTACAAGTCGCAAACTCTTGAAATACTAAGGGGAAAATGAGCTTTTAAAGCACATGGAACCTCCTTGGATTTCTATCTTAATCAATTTAGTTTGAATCAAACCTAGGAAAACTGATGGGACCATAAAACACCAACATCATAACAATTAAAGCAAACCAAACACCAAGCAGCTTACCTTAGGTAGGGCGTACTAGGGGTGCTAATACCTTCCCTTTACGCAACCAGTCCCTTGCCTTAGAATCTCCGAAAGACCAGCTTAGGGTTCCTAGTGACCAAATACTAGGTGGCGACTCCCTTATTCACAATAAAACTAAAGACCCCGAAATCAATCGAGGATCGCCGCGACGCCGCGCTCCGCTCGCGAGGGTGCGACAAAGATTTAAGGAGATTCCAAGTTTTTCCTTCGTCACTTTAGGCTTTTATAGGTCAATTAAATCTCTGATCATAGCATAACCCCCCACCCCTTTATCCTACTATTCCAATTCTTAAATTATGAATAGTTTTGGATCTCTACACTTATGATCAAGATTTTATTTTTCATTGTACATGAAGTATAAGCCCTTCTTTTGTTTTTTTTATATGGGTCAGAGTCAAGTTTTAGACTAGTAGATTAGCCTAAAAGTCTCTCTTACTTTGGATTGGGAAAACAATATTTTCCTTGTGACCCTATACACTAGGTTTCCAACTTATATGTAATATCACTAAATTTTCTTCATATATACGGGCCAACCCATAAGTTGAGGATCGAGCATCTGAACCCCAAGTTTAATTTTTTTTTTAGCCCTCCTATAAAAAAGCTAAGCCTATGAGTATCATATAACCTTTGAACTCTATAAGGCCCAGTTCAAATTGGGGTTTGTGATCAAGGTTGTTAAAATCGTGATTTTAACACGGCACGGAAAGCCGCATGCAAACTCGGATCGTAAAAACGGATCGTAAAATCGTAAAAAAATCGTAAGGAATTTTAAAATACATTAAAAAAAAATTCATGCTTCAAATAAAAATTCATACATAGTTCAAACACCTTAAAAATAATACTTCAAATAAAAATTCATACATAGTTCAAACATCTTAAAATACATGGTTCAAATAAAAGTCATCCTCATACATAATTTAAAATAACTTTTCATTAACTAATAATTAACAAACTTAAAATAAACAAACTTAAAATAACTTCTCCTGTCCAACGCGAAGCAACAAGGCGACCCAGGTCTTCTCTTAACAACCCCTCGGTGCTTTCAGATCCATCAGTTGGCAATCCCTCGGTATTTTCATATTCATCTTTCATTCTTTGAGAGCAACGAATACTATTCAGGTTCATGGTGAAACTCAATAATATAAATACGAAATACTAATTTAAATGGAGAACTTCCAATTTTTTCAATGCTATTAAATAGAATTTTCATGTGTTGTTATTACAACTATATGAAATTAAAAAGGAAAAATCAACTCATTGCAGTCCCAGGTAAAGGACATCCTGAATAAGTAATCAACTTGCTTCTCTATTGTTCCCTCCACTGCTCAATTTGATGTTGATTCTTGCAAAAGTGTATCACATATAAAGAAGCAAACTTCATGAGAGACAAGTTAAGGGTACAACAGTTCAATAGGAAACAACAAATTGTCCAGGTAATTTCTTTAGCAATCTTGAAGTTCACCATCATCAATATCAAATTGCTAATGTACAAGGGTGCTCTTGGCGATCACAAGAGTTGTATACATAGCTATCTACTATTGGGCTCAATGTGACTGACGTAAATACTATTTATTGCTAATGTACATTGATCATAAACCCACTTGAAGACTAGAGAAACAAGATAAACGGACAGTGTAACTTACCTCGTGAAGACTGGAGAGACGTCGTTGACCGTTGTTGTTGTGTGGACTGTGATTCTCACAGTGGCCGGTGAAAAGAACGTCGTCGATGATGGAAATAATGCAGATGAGGGACGAGCGAGGGCTGTGACGGTGGTTGATTGTTGGCTGAGAGGAAGACTGCAAGAGATTAAGAGAAGACTGAAGAGAGAAGACTGATTTGGTGAAGAGAAGATTGAAGAGAGAAGACTGTTGGTTGTTAAATTTGGGATTTTCAATTTAGGGATTTCGTGAATTACTGAATTGTGAATGTCACTGAAGAGAAGACTGAAGAGAGAAGACTGATTCGGTGAGTCACAGTTACTTTGCCTTCGATCTGTTCAAGCCAATAGGCGGCTGACACGTGGCAACTACACTGAATTTTGTTCTCCTGCGGGCAAACTCGTTCAATCGGTGGTGAAATCGCGATTTTAGGCGATTTCACCCGATTTTAACGATTTTAACTGTTTTTGACCCGATTTTACTCATTTCCGATTTTTATGAACGATTTAGCACGTAAAATCTATATTAACTCGTAAAAACGTACGATTTTACGACTTGAATCGCGATTTTAACAACCATGTTTGTGATTCTCCATTGTGGTAGTTCTTTTTTCAAGTTAACAATTGCCTTTATAGGATCATCTAAACCAAATCTATTGTTATAATCCAATTTTTTTAGCCCCATCTCAGCCATTCACATGCCTATTTTGTAATTTTGACTATTTTTATCTTATTGACATCTTTAAAAAATTTAGTAAAAACATAAAAAATAAGAAAATTAAAAATTAAACTAACGATGGGTGAAACTCAATGACTCCTCATCACAGCCACCTGCTACCTCTTCTTCTACAGCACTGGCGATGCCGGCTCCCTCCCCTACCACAACACCACTGTCTTCCTCTGCCTCTGTTCTACCATGACCACAACCCACAGCTGGTGGTCACGCCCTCATCAACCCCAACAATACTCCCCTATTGCAGCCCTCTTTTGATGCAGTTTTTGCCACCTCTGTCGCTATTATTGTCTCCCTCTCCCACACTCACCAAGTCATCTCTCTCAAGTTAACAAACACCAATTATCTCTATTGGAGAATGCAGCCGTATCTCCTAGGCCAAGGAGTTTTCGACTTTGTTGATGGCTCCAACTCCTGCCCCTCTCTATATGTTCTTGTTGTTGATGGTACCTCTCTTTAGGTAAATCAATTCTTTCTTCGTTGGAAACAATAAGACTAACTCATTCTGAGTGCTCTACTTTCCTCACTATCCATGAAAGTTTTATATCTTGTTGTTGGCTACCAAACATCATGTTCTACCTGACGCACACTTAAGCAAGCTCTAGCTTCCACGTCAAACTCTTGTATTATGCAACTTCATAGCTCCCTTCAAGATCTTTGACAAGGTGATGAATCAGTAACTCAATTTATGCAAAAAGATAAGGCCTTATTTGATGAGTTAGTCACTGCTGGCCGACCTATTTCATTGAAAGATTTCAACTTATATGTGTTTCGTGGCCTTCGGGGAGAGTTTAAGGACTTAATAACAAGCTTTGTGATCAACGTAGAACCTCTCTCGTATGCAGATCTTCATAGTCATCTTCTTATGCATGAATTTATTCACAAATCATCCCATCCATCCATGGGGTCTGCTGCCATCAATGCTTCTCTGTTGCCCACGCCCAACACATCTTCTTCTACTTTGTTTCTCAACACCATTCTTTTGGGAACTTTGGTCGAAATAGGGTCGTTTCCATAGAGTTTGGCATCCCAACCAGTTTAGTAGTAGAGGCAACCGATCTGCAGCATTTAGACCAGATTTCTACAGCCTCTACAGCTCCTCCACTAGTGATAGCAGACAAGGTAATTAGCAACGCAGTAAGGGGCAGAATCCACGCTACTAATTGTGTCAAACATTCAGCCATACAAATCCTTACTGCCTTCAACTCCAGCACCCGGGCTATGGACAACAACCTAGTGCAAATCTGGCGCTGCGTAATCTCTCATCAACAGGTACTGCTGATTGGTTTTTGGACACCAGTGCAAATCAACACGTTACACCTGACCTTACAACCTTGGCTGTTTCAAAACTATATCTCGGTAATGATAATTTGCATGTTGGTGATGGTAATGGACTTCCCATATCTCATATCGGTCATATAAAAATATATACACCTCATCGTTCTTTTACTTTGTCTAATGTTCTTCATGTTCCTACAATCACGAAATGTTTGCTTTCTGTTCAAATTTTTTATCTCAATAACAATGTTTATTTTGAATTTCATCCTTTTGTGTTTTATGTCAAGGATCTCAACACCAATGAAGTCCTTCTCTCAGGTCAGAGTAAAGATGGTCTCTATGCTTTGTCTAGGTCTTCCGTCATGTCAGTTCCTCAAGCCTATTGGTCTCCTTGCATTTCTGCTTCTGCCAATTTATGGCATCGTCGACTAGGTCATCCTACATCTTGTATCTTTTAATTGTTAGTCTCGAAAAATAAGATTATTTGTAACAATAAACGTCTTAATTTTCAATGCCAAAGTTGTCCTTTATGAAAATCATCGCGTCTGTCTTTAGGACCTACGAGTCACAAAACTTCTGCGCCACTTGAATTAATTTTTAGTGATGTATGAGGTCCTGCTCCCTTTTTTTCTTCGGATGACTATCGTTATTTTATTATCTTTGTTGATGCGTATACAAAATATATATAGTATTATCTTTTCGTTGCCAAGTCTGATGTTTACTCTGTTTTTCAGTAATTTCAGACTCTCGTTGAGCGTCAATTTTTATTAAAAATTAAATCTGTTCAAACTAATTGGGGCGGTTACCGCAAACTGTTCACTTTCTTTCAGACCATTGGTATTCATCATCGTTTGATTTGTCCTCACATTCATGAACAAAATGGCACAGTTGAACGTCGTCATATACATATTGTGGAAACATGACTTACTCTTCTAGGATAATGTAAAGCACCATTCTGGTTTCGGAATTATGCTTTTGAAACCTCAGTTTATCTTATAAATTGCATGCCTATTTTTGTTCTTGCACATAGATCTTTGTTTGATTGTTTGTTTCAACAGTCTCCTGATTATCATTTTTTGCGTACTTTTGGGTGTCTCTGCTTTTCTTTTTTACATCCCTATAACAAATCATAAATTGGATTTTCGTTCCTTTCCATGTGTGTTTTTTTGTTACAGCTCATCGCACCTTGGTTATCAATGTTTTGACATTGCATCTCAACGTATTTACATCTCTCGTCATGTTCATTTTCATGAACATGTGTTTCTATTTGATTATTCTAAATAGATTGCAAAGGTTTCAGCTCCTCCCTCCACCCAACCCGCCACTACTCTCCTCTTAAATCTGCTCCATTCCCCGTTATTCCCCACCCATACAGCTCTGCCACCCCAATCAGCCACCCCACCACAACCTTCACTCCTCTATTGCCTCTCATCACATACATGTTTATCTAACCATTCTGCTGCAGGTTTAGCTTGTAAATCGGTCTCACCTAGCCACCAGCACGCCACCTCTGCTAGTGTCGGGACAATCTCTGGTTCCTTCTCTGTTTTTCCTTATTTGGCCAGTGACAACGCTACTGTAGATTCTACCTCTACTATCAGTCTCATTTATGCCGATAGCCCTCTGCTTGCAGCAGATTCTCCCTTAGCCCCTTCGGCCAGCCTGAATCTTGTGGTTTATTTCTCTTCTTATCCGCTGCAGTAGAACACCTCATTTCCACCATTTTCTCCTGCGTCGCCGCCCTTGATCAGCAGACATCCTATGGTCCTTCGATCGCGGTAATTGAAGATAACAAATCTGGTTGCTTCCGTTTATCGCCTCCTTCCGGGTACTGCACTCTCCCTCTTCTGAACCCCTCGCATTCTTTGATGCTGACAGGTATGCCGTTTGACATGATGCTATATATGATGAGATCAAGGCTTTGCGCTCTAATCACACTTGGTCTTTAATTCCCTTTCATCCTTCGATGAACGTTGTTAGCAGTAGATGGGTGTATCGAATCAAACGTCGTGTTGATGGCAGCATTGAGCGTTATAAAGAACGCCTATTTGCTAGAGGCTTTACCTATCGAGAATGCATTGATTATTCTGAAACTTTCAGTCTAGTTATTAAGCGTGGCCACCATCCAATTAGTTTTCTCCATTGTTGTTTCGTGCAATTGGAAGATTCATCAACTTGATATTCATAATGCCTTTCTCAATGATGTTCTTACTGAAGAGGTCTATATTAAACAACCTCTAGATTTTGTTGACTCTACTTTTCCATCTCATGTGAGCAGATTGCACAAGTTGTTGTATGGTTTAAAACAAGCACCGAGGGCATGATACACTTGTCTGAGTGATTTGTTGCTCTTAATTAGTTTTCTTGCCTCTAAGGTTGACACCTCTTTATTTATATTGTCTGATGGAACTAATATCTTTTATCTTCTGGTGTATGTTGATGATATCCTGCTTATGGGTAACAACTCTACTGTGCTCCATTGCCTAATACAGTTACTAAGCTCTGGATTTAAGCTTCGTGACTTAGGCGCAGTTCACTACTTTCTAGGTATTGAAGTTTAGTCTACAGGTATGGGTTAGATGCTGCGTAAGCACAAATATATTCTTTTCATCCTCACTCAGGCTGGTATTGTAACAACCTTAATCTTGTAAACTCAAAATATATGACACATATTCGTGGTTACCAAATTTTTTTATATATACTTATATGTTTTACTGAAATTTCGGCGGAGTTTCCTTTGTATTCTTTCGATACCAAGTTATCGACTCAATCATTTCTCAACCTGTAACGTCAATCACAATATCCGTCCATCATTTAGACTTTCAAAACTCAAGCATATATCAATATCTCATCTCTATTTTCTATAAAACAATTTGTTAAAAGCTAATAAATCATAACATGCATCGTTTTTTTTTAAAAAAATATTTGTGCTCAATATATATACACAACTAACCATAATTCAACTTAATAATATCGACATCATAAATTACATCATACACAAGATAATAAGTTAAACATTACAATTCTTAGTTATAAAAGCGTATTGCAACAAAATATTTGTTCTTCCAATTACATTAATCACATAGCAAAATTAATTATCCAAGCATTTACTTTCCAGTTCGAGGATGCGATGTACCTAAAAACATAATCACATTAAACATGATTAAAATTATACATTTCAACAAGTAATTGAATAAGGACTTACTATTCATGTACATAAGGTAATTTTCACATCATTGAATAAATTGTCTTATTTTTTTTGTAATTTATAATTTCATATATTCTTTTCTAGACATAGAATAAATCTATTGAAAAATAACAAGAATGTCTCCCACAAACCTACATATTTAACCTCAAATTAAAGTTTTACAATTAATCTATATTACACCAAGTGGTTATCCCATTAACTCGTAAGTTAATTTTCTTAACATGGCCATTCAACCAGGCATTATTTCCAGTAGCCAAGAGATAATCTTCTTGGCTCACCCATTCAACAGGGCATCATTTCCAGTGACCAGAAAATAATTTTCTCACGGCTTGACCATTCAATAGGGCGTTTTTTCCAGTAACTAGGAAATAATTTTCACGACTTGCCCATTCAACAGGGCATTATTTTTTTCTCCCATTCTTCTCTTTCTTTTTTTGAACTTTACACTAAAATTACAATCTACAAAAAAATTCTTCTACAATAATAAAAATTAAACTATTTAACTACTCCAAGGTGTCGAACACCTACCTGGTGTCTGTGCGCGTGAAGAGGTCCTTTATTGCTGATTAGGTCTTGCGGCCTCCTCTGCACCAACACAATTTTGTTTGTCATTGTTCATTCATTTGAACTGGTAAAATTCTAATACCAATTACATATTTATTTTTCATAAAAATCCTTATTCAATTTAACATATCAACATCAATTATCTTTAATTTGGCAAGATTTCTCAATAATATTATTAAACTCTATTTTTTAATTTTCTTCTCCTTTTAGCTGAAAATAACCTAGGGAAGAAAGTGAAGATTTTTCTTTTCTCTTTGAAAAATTCTTACTCCTTTCATTTAATAACACTTTTGGCCGAAAATTCAATTAAAATGGGGGGAAAATTTTTGTTTCTTTTATTTAGAATTAAACACTTACCCAACCATAATTTATGCTTTCTAACATGGCTAAATCATAATTTGCATTATTCCTATAATTTATAATATACATCCACAACTTCACATAATCATAATTTTGCATAATCCTTCATCAAACATAAAATTAGAGGAATTAATCAATTGAAGCATGTTATTTACCTCACTTTGATAAGGATTCAAGGAAAGAATGCAAGAAAAAATCAAGTTTTCTTCTCCTCCCTCTTCAAACCCTAGCTTAAAATTCTTCCTTCAAAGCACTCACCACTTTAAAATCACCCCCTCTTGATGTTTAACTAAGTTAATCACCCTATGTTTAACTAAGTTAATCACCCTGATTACTCACTTTAATTGGTGAAACCAACAAGAATTTGAGTAGAAAAATCACACAACTCCTCCCCCTCTTTTTGTTTCAAACTCACGGCCAAAAGAGAAAAAATATAAAGCATTTATATTATAGCTTTTAACTATTTACACACTGGCCCTCATTACTTCTTAATTCTATTTTTGTCACTCAACTCTTCTTTTTACTTAATTTACACCATAACATATTATCTTTTACTCTATTGTATTCATTTACTATACTTGAAATCCTTTTATTTAATCTATTCGGTTATAATTTATCGGGTTTTCACAGGTATGACTTCCCGCAAACTCGTTGATACTTCATTCTCTCATTCGAAGTTACTATACTGCCGGATAATTCATTCTACAAGATTTTATCAAATCGTGGGTGCTTTTCAGTATCTTACCTTCACCCGTCTAGATATCTGTTTTGTTGTTAACGAAGTCTGTCAGTTTATGCATGCTCCTACAAATTATCATTGGGTCGTCGTCAAGCGTATTCTACGCTACCTTAAAGGTACAATATCTTATGGTTTCCTTATCACTCGAGGTTTCTTTTTTTTTTTTCTCTCTACATGGTTTTATAGATGCAGATTGGGTTGGTAGTATTGATGATCGCAAGTCTACGGGTATATACCTTGTCTTCTTTGGTCAGACGCCGATTTCATAGAAATTCGGCAAGCAACACACAATTGCTCGCTCCTCTACTAAGGCTGAGTATAAAGCCTTAGCGAGATAGTACCGCCTGAGATCATTTGGCTTCAATATTTGTTAACAGATCTACGGGTTCTCTCCATCTCTCGCTCCTATCATTTGGTGTGATAACCTTGGCGCCACCTATCTCTCAAAGGCAAATCCTATTTTTTCATGCTCGTACTAAGCATGTTAAGGTAGATTATCACTTTGTCCACGACCGGGCTGTGAAAAAAGAGATTCAAATTCGTTTTATCCCCTCTCAAGATCAACTTGCGGGATGTCTTCACCAAACTGTTTTTTACTTGCGTCTTTTTTGCTTTTTGATACAAATTTCAGGTCGATCCTCCCTCTTTAGCTTAAGGAGGCATATATATATATATATATATATATATATATATATATATATATATATATATAGAGAGAGAGAGAGAGAGAGAGAGAGAGAGAGAGAGAGTTGGGTTAGGCAACTCAAGACACCTTACCTACCCCTGCCTTGACTTAAACACTGTTGACTTTTTGATCTATCTATCAACCAAAGGCAGACAGTGAGTACCATAATGCAGGTTCTCAATCACAGCAGAACACAGGAAAGCGAAGGCCAGTAGGCATTTATATCCTCTCTCTTGCTTTTGTTTTCACGACATGGAATATTATTTTGCATGGTGGTAGTATTTTCTTGTTTAATAGATAGAAGTTAGAGCACGAACGTCAATTGAACTACTTCATAATTGATATGTTTTAAATGAGCAATTAAAATATCAAAGGATTTGTGAGACACTCACAAGATGTTTAATTAGAGGGTTAATTTTATTTTCCCATCATTTTATGCAGTTCTTGTTGTTTTTTCCAGATTAGTGATATCTTCTGAGTGTTACTGGTGGTAGATATACTCCTTCATCCACCATGATGACTGCTACTAATATCAAAGGATTTGCAAAATAACTTCATGTTTTCTTTTTGGAATTGATTTTTAGTAACATGGGTATTTTTTATTGTCCCATCATTTTAAATAGTACTTTCTGTTTTTTCAGATTGCTGACATCTTCTGATTGTTACTGCGGGTAGATATCCTCCATCCAACTTGATGGCTGCTGTTAATAACAAGAAATCAAGCTCCTCAATGTGTGAATTTTCTCATCATGTGTTTTTAAGCTTTAGGGGCGAGGACACCCGCAAGAATTTCACCGACCATCTGTATAAAGCTTTGAAGTGGGCAGGAATTCATGTATTTAGAGATGACGATGCAATTGAGAGAGGTGCAGACATAGAATGTGAAGTTGAAAAGGCAATACGACAGTCAAAAATGTCATTGATTGTCTTCTCGAGTGATTTTGCTTCTTCAAGCTGGTGCCTAGATGAGGTTGCAATGATTATGGAACATAAGAAGCATCATGCTGGGCACAATGTTCTTCCTGTATTTTATGACGTCGATCCATCAGAAGTCCAAAAGCAAACAGGTGATTTGGCAGAAGCATTTTCTGGAGATGGAAAGCTTTTCAAGGATGAGAAGATTGAGGGATGGAGGTCAGCTCTTTGCAAGGTCACTAATCTGGCAGGAATGGTTTTACACAACAGGTAATTAGTTTCTATAATTAATGTTAAAATTGAAAACTCCATTGATTAGTACGTAGTGAATGTTAGTTGGTCATCATTTAGCTACTTTTGTTATAAATCGTTAATCCTACATTAGTTCAGATTAAGGAAATTGCAGAACAGGGTTGCTAAAAACCTCTTAGTAGTTATCAAATCAACACATCAGTGGTTGCCAAAACTCCATTGCTGTGGAACTATAACTTAAGGGAAAGAAAACTGAGCTGATGAAGTATATGTGGGGAAAATAGAAAATGTGAATATCCCATTGAGCAAATGTCTTGATCGGAGTAGTCTTTGGTGACTAGAGAAATGTTTTCATAATGCCCTGAATCTAACAAATTCCATGAGTTAATTAATAATTGGCTCTAAAATGAGGAGTTTAATTACAATTAATTGAATATAATAGTTTCCTAATGGAATTCATAAACTTGTCAGTTAGGATAAGTAGATGTTTCTACTTTCCAGCCTGTTTAGGAAGCATTTCAATACTTTGAAGTATGGAGACGGGACCAGTACAGGCCCTCAAGCAAAGGGATTGATCTTTTACTTTTAGGACTTTAATTACTACAACTAGGTTTCTGAAGATTTGACTTTTAGTGTGGCCTATCTAGGGAAAATTAATGTCTTCAATATGGAAGGAGAAATGGAAAACTGTTAGGCAACTGGGATAAGAAATGAGGCATTGGCAAAAGAGAAAAAGAAGAGCAACGAGGCAGTGACAAACCATTTCTTTTTAAATATGGGTTTTCTATTTTATTTTTATTTTTTCTATCTGCAGACCCGAGGCAGGATTCATACAAGATATTGTCAAAACGGTTGGAGAAATGTTGAAACGCACAATACTGCATGTGCCCTCTTATTTAGTTGGAGTTGATGCTCAGGTGAAAGGCATTAACAGCTGGATACAAGACAAACCCGAAGATGTTAATATAGCAGTAATATGTGGAATTGGTGGTGTTGGTAAGACAACAATTGCCAAGACTGTTTTCAACCTCAATTTCGAACAATTTGATTGTTGGAGCTTTCTGAAGGATGTCAGAGAAACATCAAAGCAATACAATGGTTTAGTTCAATTACAGATGCAACTTCTTTCTGATTTGTCAAAGGGGGGATTCCACAAGATAAATAATGTAGATGACGGAACTATCCAAATAAGATATGCCACACGGTTCAAGAAAGTACTTATTGTTCTCGATGATGTAGATGATGTTGGCCAACTCAAATCAATTCTTGAAATGGGGAAATGGCTTTACAAGGGAAGTAGAATCATCATAACAACCAGAAATGGTCGCTTGCAAAGTTTTCATGATCAACCTTGTAAAGAGTTTAGAATTATGCCTCTTCATGATAGTGAATCCCTTCAACTCTTTACTTTGCATGCATTTAGACAATCACAGCCTTCTGAATATTATTTGCAAGACTCTAAAAATATAGTGCGTTATTGTGGAGGGCTACCACTTGCTCTCGAAGTAATTGGCTTTTCTTTGTCTGTTCGAACTGGGGATTCATGGAAAAGAGCAATAAGAGAACCAGAAGCCCTTGATGGTGGTAAAATTCACGAGATTCTTCGAGTAAGTTATGACTCTCTTCAAGATGATCGTGACAAGAATTTGTTTCTTGATATAGCTTGTTTCTTCATTGGAGAAGACATAACCTTTGTGGAGAGAATTGTAGAAAGCTGTGATTTCTATCGGAATGTTGGAATTCAAGAACTTATCGACAGATATCTGATATCCATTGATAAGGACAATAAACTGGCAATGCATCAATTGCTTAGGGAAATGGGATGGGAAATTGTCCGTCGAGAATCACCTGAGAATCATGGAGAGCGTAGCAGAATTTGGCGTCATGGTGATTCATTTAAGATTTTGAGAAAAAAAAATGTGAGAAGCTTACCTTTTGCATTTACTTGAATTACCAGTTTGCATGCGTCTTTTGTGATTTCTGTATTCTATATATATATATAATTGCTTCATAGCAGGGCTCCAGGTCTATTAAGAGCTTCATCCTTGACTGGGAACAAGTAAACATAGCCTCAAAATGTTTGGTGGACTTAAACACTGATGCTTTTGCAAGCATGAGCAATCTAAAACTAATCCACCTCAATAATTTGAGGCTTAAAGGAGGGTATGAAAATTTTCCAAAAGGATTAGTGTGGCTGTGTTGGCATCACGTCCCCTGGGATCATATACCAGTTGATTTTTATCTCGAGGATCTTATTGTTCTTGACCTATGCAACAGCAGTCTAAGACATGTTTGGCATGGAATCCGGGTACGTTAATAATCTATATCTTTCTCTGATTTCTCTCATCAATTGGTGAAAACTACTAATTATTTTCTTGTAATTTCAAATAGTGTTTTCCAGGGTTGAAGATCCTTAATCTCAGTCGTTGTCATGGTCTAGTTAGAACTCCAGACTTCTCAGAACTCCTTTGTCTTGAAATATTGATGCTTGAAGAATGCACGAATTTGGCTGAGGTTCACAAGTCCATTGGAAACCTACAAAATCTTTCCTTTTCAAGTTTTAAGGACTGCATAAATCTCAAGAGACTTCCAGATGAAATGTGCAAGTTGACATCACTTCAAACTCTAATATTGTCTGGTTGCTCTAAACTTGATAGTGAGATACCGAATCACTTGGAAAAAATGAAATTCTTGGGGGTGATTCGTGCAGATGGACCTCTCATGAGTCAGTTTCAAAAGTGGGCTTCAAGAATGTGGTCCTGGTTAATGAGAAACCGCACATTATCAACCAAGCGTTCATTCGATTGCTTACCATCTTCTTTGGTAAATTTAAGTCTTGCAAACTGCAATATAAGGGATGATATGATGCCTAATAATCTTCGTTCCTTGCCTTGTTTGGAACATTTGGATCTAAGTGGAAATCCATTTGAGCATCTACCTGAAAGCATTGGTGGCCTGAAAAGGCTTGATACTCTTATGTTACAAGGATGCACCAGTCTCCAATCACTTCCAAGCCTACCAAGTAGTTTAGAGAGATTACTTATAAGCAATTTTGGACCCCTACTGGGACCACTGGATATCTACATGTTTGGTCGCCAAGAACCAGACAAGCTTCAATGCCTGTTCAAGTTAGAACACTTGCTGAACTTTGACTTGGAGATGATTTATAATGTTGGTTTGCAGATATCAGAATCCATGAGAATCACTCAAGACAACACTAATTTTGATGCAATGACAACACAAGGAAAGACTACCATCCAGGTCCACTCTTACCTTTTTCTTATTTCGTGTGTTCATTGTCACATGTGCATTCTAACGGTCCTAAACTGACATTTTCTTAAATGCTTTACATAGTTTTTAAATTTGACATTCAAGAAAGGAATCTCTAAATGCAGGTCCCTTGGCAGTTCCTGTCATTCTATCCATTAGTAGTCTTTATACTGATATATACCAAGCTTTTGGTGTATATATTCTAGTGCATTTTGTGAATTATGACTATGCTGCAACAGGTATTTCAAGACGGTGGCATAAGTAACATATATCTGCGAGTGCATGAGATTCCAGATTGGTTCTGTCACGCGACAGGAACATGCCATGCATGTTATTGCGTACCTTCAAGTTCTAGTTTTGATATCTGTGGTTTCAACATATGTGTTGTGTATACATGCTCTGACGTGAGGGGTAATTTTGAAAGTTCTTGCGGTGCCAAAATAAGAATCAAAGCCAAAGGTCAAATTTTGGAGTATAGCCCAGAAATCTTTGGAGTTCCTGAAGCCAATGAGAATATGTTGTGGTTAAGCCATTGGACGCTTAGTTACAAGTTAGAAGCTGGTGATTCAGTTGCGTGTTCCATAATTTTGCCTGCTTGTTTTCAAGTGAAGAAGTTTGGTATCCACCTAGTTTCTCCGCATCAGAATTCAGCAGACAAGGAAGGTTATAGCATACAATACCTCCCTTCGGCATAATTTCACACAAACATTCTCTGCACAAGTTTTGAAGACAGTTGATATATTCCTTTTCTATCTGCTTGTAAGAGACATTTTTTCTATGTCAATTGAGACTGTTTTTGAAAAATAATCGCTATTATAATATCAAACGGGTTCTAAGATTTCATTTGAAAACATGGGTTGCATGTAATTAACTGTTAGTGTTTGAAAATTGGAAGTGCAGTGATTTTTATTTTTGGATGTATTTTATTTAAAAAAATATTAAATGAATAAATTTCTCTGCATACTTGTCACAAAGTTTGAATATAGAAAATTAACAACTAGAGCATAATTCTTTACCATTAGACCTAGCTGCCCAAGATTTTTTATGACATAGTGGGTATTCTTTCTTCTACTCGTGTAATAAAATGGTGTTGCATTAAAGTGTAAATTTTCATAGGTATATAAATTAACAAACAAGCTGTCATAATCATCTAGTAAATGGTCCACTAATAAAAATTTAGGACCAAGAAGTTTGCTTCCCTTATAATCTTAGGTTCGAGCACTGTAATTGTTAATATGATGGCCACTTGAGGCTTACATGGTCGTTAATTTCAGGACCCGTGAAATTAATTGAAGTTAAAAAAACAAAACAAACAAGTTGTCACTTTGAGCTTTTTTTTTCTCTCATGAAATATTGATAAAAAAGAAAGAATATAACAAAAATCTATCTGCATTTTGGGCATATGGCTTGTAAATTGTGCTAATTTTTCCTGATCTCAATAGACAAATATATCATTTCCATTATGCATTTAATTTGCATGCCATGATGCTCAATCCATTGTTTCAAAGCTTAAAACAACCTTGAATGTAAACACCCAAAGGAAAATATATATATATATATATATATATATATATATATATATATATATATATATATATTTAGAGAGAGAGGGATGATGATGAATGCGTTTTCGCTATTCGATGCGTAAAAATCGGCAAGGACGATTCAGCTTCCGCCGCTGATCCCGAATCGGCAACGACGCAGCTCACCTGCCGATCTGGATCGGCAATGACACGATTCGCTGCCGATCTGAGTAAATCGGCAACGACCTAGTTTCCGCCGCCCGATCTGAAATCGGCAGCGATGCGCTTCAGCTGCCGATCTGTCAGAAATCGGCCGATGATGCGCTGGCCGCCGATCTGACCGGCAATCGATGCGCTTTTCGCCGATCTGACTTGGCAATGACGCAGCCTTCACTACCGATACTGAAATCGGTAGCGACACGCTTTTGCCGCCCATTTCTTGATCGGCAACGACGTTTCAGCCGATGCGTAAATCGACAACGATGCGGTTTTTGTCGATTTCTCAATGAACAATGACGCAGAGCTGGGAGGGAGGGGTAAAACGGTTTTAGATAAACCAAACAAGGATAAGGACACACCTAAACCAACCCCCAAACAACCCATTTCATTGGATGGGTAGTATAAATACAAAGAGGGGAGAGAGAATGACCCATCTTCTTCCAAATCCAGCAGCTGCATGCCGTTCTTCCCTTCCCCTTTCACAACAAAAACGTAAATCAGACCCGTAGAGATTACTTTGTGAACTTGTGAGGGAGAGATGAGACCTTGAGAGAGGAGTGGGCAATGTAGAGGAGAGGAAAAAGAGAGCCGGAAAAACGTGAGAGGAAAAAGAAGGAGGAGAACCAAGAATTGAATAGTGTTAAACCTTCCTCAAACTTAGTTAAATTCGAAGGTATGGGTCATGAAACTCTCTTCCTCTCCCCCGTAAGATCAAAAACGAAAATGAAGAAGAAAAACCCTAAGAAAAGAATTGATCTAAGACCTAAGCCAGCTGTGAAGGAAGCTGAAATTAACCAAGAGAACAAGCAAACAAAAGTGAAATAAAGTCAATTTCAGAACATCTAACAAATCATGATAGAGGGCCGGCTTTAACTAGGGGGAATTGATGATTGTTGCTGGAATTAATGTGATGTTGTTGCTGGAATTAATGTGTTCTCACTGTGATGTTTGTTGCTGGAATTAATGTGTTCTACTTGTGATGATTGTGCTTTGAAATTGATGCTCCCGATTGTGTGTTGCGCAATGAAAATTCTGTTTCGCCGCGCAATCGAACCTGGGCAGCCGAATTAATATTCGCCGCCGATTTGTGTGTTGCGCAATGAAATTCTGTTTCGCCGACGCAACGAACCTCTTGCAGCCGATTTGATATTCGCCCCGATTTGTGTGTTGCGCAGCGAAATGGCTGTTTATTTGCCGCGTAGCTGAACCTCTGCGCAGTGAAGTGATATTCGCCGCCGAGTTGTGCGTTGTGCAAATAAACCGTGGCGCCAACAATGGTGCAATTCTCGCTGCCGAACGCGACTGCGGGCGAATCCGTTCTCGCTGACCGAGTGGGCAGCCCGCGCAATCCGGTTCTCGCTTTGCCGATTCCTACAATAAGCCTCCTAGGCGGGAATGACTTAAATGCTAATAACAATTTCATGATATGATGGTGTAAAATAGGGAACACTTTAATGTGAACATGTGAACTATTGAAATGAGTGTGATGATGAATGTGATTCAAAAATAAAATAAATACAACTGTGCTGATTTGTGACCATTGATGTCTCAGGTGGTGCAGTCGGGATTGGACCATCATCAAGACAGGAACGACCCACAGGTGGAACAGGTAGGTGACTTGCACCTTTCTTTTTCATACGTTGAATCTTGGAATATTTTAACTTGAGTACTACCATATTGTTAGAACCGATATTAAATTGTCGAACGCTTAATTGTTGATAAAAGAGTGATTAGCTTCGGCTAATGGCATCCAAACGGATGGCCGGGACAAAGAGTGATTAGCTTCGGCTAATGGCATCCGAATGGATGGCCGGGACAAAAGAGTGATTAGCTTCGGCTAATGGCATCCGAACGGATGGCCGGGACAAAGAGTGATTAGCTTCGGCTAATGGCATCCGAATGGATGGCCGGGACAAAGAATGATTAGCTTTGGCTAATGGCGTCCGAATGGATGGCCGGGTTAAAAAGAGATGATTTCGCTGCCGATTCTGGATCGGCGGCTGACGCAGATTCGCCGCCGATACAGAAATCGGCGGCGACCTAGTTTCCGCCCCGATACGTAAATCGGCAATGACCTAGTTTCCGTTGCCGATTTTGGATCGGCGGCGATAGTCTTCGCCGCCGATCTAAAATCGGCAATGACCCGGTTCCATTTGCCGATTCCTTGATCGGCGAATGATGTAGTTTCATTTGCCGATTTTAGGATTGGCGTGACGCAGCTATCGCTATGGAATCCGGATGGATAGCCGGGACAAATAAACAACTAGTTTCGGCGAATGGCATTTGAAAACTTGTGTATCTATATGTACTACTAATTGTTACATCAAATACATGAAGAAATTATAAATGTTAATGCTTATTTAATTGCTAGGCCGTTAGTTACCATTATTATTATTATTATTATTAAGTATTTGTTTTCTCTTAAATGTTTTGTACTGCTGCAGGGACGTCACACCAACGAGATGTCTAGGATACCCGATACACGGGAACCTACTTTTGCAAGGAATTAAGTAGATGCAATCTAACTCACAATGTACTTTGTAGGGATCAATGTACTGAATGTATAACTTTTATTAGATCCTTTTTGTTTAAAATTTGTGATGGCTATTAGTAGTATAAGAATGCAAACTCATGTCCATGTATATATATTTTTAATATGAATTTCAAATCATGCAACCTTAATATTATGTGTTTGTGTAAGATTCGCTTTTGAATGAACTGTTGATTGTATGGATTGTATTTTGATGATGTAAGGATTCAAGTTCTTTGATTACCGGCACCATGTGTATTAAATATATATATATGAAAAAAAAAAATTTACTATTGTTTTGGGCTTAGAAAGCCGGGTCGTTACATTGAATTTTCTTAGCTAATTTTGATTTTTAATTTACTTTTTTAAAAAATTACCCTATTATTCTATAGTTTAATCAAAATTAAACTTATTTATTAAATTTTAAAAATTAAACTTTGTAATCAGAATTCTACTATATACATATTAGTTTATGTTCTAAGTCATTCTATAATTTATTCTATTTTATACTCATTAGCATGTAAACTATAATTTTTTAAAATTTAATAGACAGATGTAATTTTAATCAAACTGGAGTAATTTTCTCATGCATGAACTTGCTTTGTAATTTTATGTGACTGTTTGGAAGTGTGGTTGTAGTTGTTTTTTAAAATGTTTTCGTGCCAAAATGTATTAAAATGATATTTTTTTATTTTTTAAAAATTATTTTTTAGATCAGCGCATCAAAACGATCCAAAACATAAAAAAAAAATTAATTTTAATAAAAACAAATTAAATTTTTATAAAATGTGATTTGCTATGTATTCTTAAACGGCCTATACATCTTAAACGGCCTATACGACACTAACAACAAAAACAAAGTACAAGCACAAAATTTTCAAAAGAGTATTTATTTTTATGGCCTTTATTTTAAATTAATTTTTGATATTAATATATTAAAATTATTAAAAAATAATTGAAACAATATTTGAAAGAATGATAAGTTTTTGAGTGTATTTTAAAAGCTTGTTTCACCTGATTTTTTTAAATTTTTTTAATAATTTTAATGTATTAATATTAAAAATTAAAAAATTTATTTTAATATATTTTTAAATAAAATTTATTCTTAAAAACTCTTTACACTATAATATTTAACATACAATAAAAAAACTAAAACATACTTTAAAAAACAGATTAAATAACCTTTTAAAACCGAGCCATGAACTAGAAGTTTAAGAAAATTAAAATAAATAAAGACACTTCATAAGAAAAAAATTAGCAGTCGTCTAGAAGTTAAAATTGGAAAGAGCATATCATCCTAATAAATACAACAATATATCCCACGAAACCTCCAGAACATTCGACTCTCTTTCCTTCAAATCCAATCCAGCCTGCAATTCTCACCAATACACACGAACGACTAGTCGTTCAATCAAACCCTAAAACCCATGTCGATCCCTCCATCTTCTTCAACATCGCAGCAATTCACTTACGCAGCATCGACGTCAGCAACAGTAGCAAACGGCGCGTATTTCCCTACCCCATTTCACCTCCAGCAATCGGAAACTTACCCAAAACCCTATGTCGCTCCACCTCCTACCGTCATGGCGCCCGTTTATCCGCCTGCCCCGATTGGACCCGTTTACTCCCTTCCACAGTACCAACAGGTCAGCAATTCTACATTTGTCTGCTGAATTTCAGTTTTTTTTTTTTTTGAATTTTGTTTGTTAGGGCTTTTTATTTTGGATGATTTTGTTATAATTGCGAAAACTTTACGTGAAGTTTGGTCCTTTTTGTGTTTTGTGAAGTGGGTTTTGGGGAAATGGGTTGATTTTACGGTTTAATTGATTGTTTTTGTGGTGATGTGAAAATCGAGTTGTAAATTTGTAATTATGAGATGAATTATTTTTATTCATTCAAAATTGATTAATATTAGGAAAATGAAAATTGTGAGATTGTTAGTTATTTTGCTCATTTTGTTTTTGTGGTGGTTTATTTGGGTTTTGGGGAAAATGGTTAATTTTAGGGTTTTTGATTGGCTTTTTTTATTTTTTTGTGGTGATGTGAAAATTGATTGTGAATTTGTGATTATGAGCTAGATTTTTTAAAAAATGTTTCAGAATGGGTCTGGTTAATATTGGAATTTTTTTTGAAGTAAATGTAATGGGCATAAATCGGATAGTCAATCTAATTTGGTTGTGAAATTTGGCTACTTTGATTTGGATTGTTTTTAGTTCTACTTTATTTGATAATGATAATTTGATGGGTCTTTTTATGTTTCCACTATTGTTTTTGTTTTATTTTTCATTTAATCTTATTTCTTTATGGGGTGAATGATTTTGTGGTGTGTTTGAACAGGCGCACCAGTTGTTTCAGAGGGATGCACAAACGATCACGCCTGAAGCACTTGAGAGTGTGAAAGCAGCCCTTGCAAATAGTGAGGTTGAACATAAAGCAGAGACTAAAAGGAAAGCAATTCCTCGTAAAGCTGCTGGCCAGACATGGGAGGATCCAATTCTTGCAGAATGGCCTGAAAGTATGTTGCTTCTCTGATGCAATTTTGTTTTTCTTTTGAGCTTTTCTATATAATAATGTTGGATTGACCATGGAAACGGTTCTTTTGTTGATATTGATTTTGGTCATTCATCACAGTATTTCTCATCTAAGGTGTTCACATTGTGCTGTTGCAGATGACTACCGCGTATTTTGTGGTGATCTTGGTAATGAGGTGAATGATGATGTTCTTTCAAAAGCATTTTCAAGGTTTCCTTCTTTTAACTTGGCCAGAGTAAGTTGATGTTTCACTCGCATCTCATGAATTCTTTTGTATGAATAATTGTTTGCCTAGTCTGTGAAACTTCTACATTTCCTGTTCAGATTTTTCTTTGAAGCGCACAGAGCAGTGTTTTTCTGTGTACTAAGGTAGGCTTTGTCTACAATCTACATATTGCCTGGACATCTTGATCATGTGAATAACTTTCAAATTGCAAATTGATGTAATAATCTAATTCACTGTTCTTTTTTTTTTATCATTATAAAATTTTAGAGTCAATATATTAGGCCCTCCATGATGCTTGGGTTTGATGGTATTGGTTCAGTTTGTGGACCGAGCAACATTTATAATCTTCAATATTTTTTCTTGGACAGGCATGTGATGAATTTATTTTGTTTTATTAGTATGATGGAGTAATCTAATAAATCCTTTGAAGATTCACCTTGAATGAACATTATCTGGGTTAAACTAGGCCTGTTAATTCAATGTAGATTTTTTGTATTTGGTTGGAATAATCTCCATAAGGGTTTTTTCACCTTACGTTTTCTGAAATTGCCTTGTGGTATGTGAGTCTAAAAGGGAGTTTTTTTCATAGAAGATTAATTGTTGAAATAAGGTACAAATTTTAATCATGTTTTTGGGGATTTGACCATGATGCTCCGTCTCTGGTAGTTTGAGTTTGGTCCTTGGTACCTCATATTCAATGTGTGTGGGTGGCTGGGAGAGTGGGCTGTGATCATGTCGATAACGCATGTTTGTTCTATTGTGCCTGTTCATCGGCACACGGAATGCATTTGCTAATATGTTTTCCTGTTTGTATTTCTTTCCCTTTCCTGGTGTTTTTTATTTTTATTGGAAGCTTCAATGGTTACTGTATATGCTTATGCTGTACTTCCTCACATAATAGGTTGTCAGGGATAAGCGAACTGGAAAGACCAAGGGCTATGGATTTGTTAGCTTTGCCAACCCTACTGACCTTGCTGCTGCACTTAAGGAGATGAATGGTGAGTCAGCTCTAATCTCTCTGCTTTTTTTTCCTCTTTTTTGGTTGTGCTGTTCTGTTATGAGCAGCTGTTGACTGTTTCTGTTACGAGGGAGGGAAGGGCGGGAACAAATGTTTGGGCCCTGTTTTTGAGACTCTAACCTCTGTGGCTGTATCATTTCTCTTTTAATATAACAAGGTGGCTGAATGGCTGTTTGTTGCCTTTTAACTTCGCTATGTGTACGTGATCGGCTTTCAGCTACTAAACAAGATATTTATGAAGAGAAGATGTTGCGTCTTGCATGTATTTCATAATTTTATCAGCCAGCTTTGGCTCTTTTGCACATGGATGATAATTAGAAGAGGAGAAAGTAGCTAATATTTTAATTAAAGGGCACTGGGCATTGTCCACTCTTGGCTATTGAACTCATAGATTTTGATTGGATCTTTGGTTGATATTTTAAATCCCTTTACCCAGTGATGAATTTAATTAAAAAAATTTCGTACCTTCATTCAGAACTTACCCCTGTTCTGAGCTGTTTTAGTGTGTTAATTCTTTTCCTTAACCTTGATTTCAGGTAAATATGTCGGAAACCGGCCTATCAAATTACGGAAGAGCAACTGGAGAGAGAGGACAGATTACGGAGCTTTAGAAAGACAAAAGGTACATCTACTTGTTTTTGCCCGAATCAAAATCATCTTCTTCTTCCATTCTCTCAAGCTGAAAATCTGTTTCCATGACCTTTCAGAACCAGAGTCAAAGGAAACCGAAGCTTCCAAAGAAGAGTGTATTGCACAAGTAAGCGTAAGAAAGTTCCAGCCTTGTGATGACATCTAGGTGAGATGCCCGAAACAGCATGCCATGCCACCTTCAGATGGGTAGGTGTGCTGCTATTTTGCTTCTTTTAGCCCCTCCTTTGTGCTGGGGATAAAACCTAGCAGTCGTAAAATTATGTGATACATTTATGCTATATTCTAAACAATTAAATCGCATAATGGGAATTTCTCCATCTTCTCAGGTGTTTTGAGCCTGTCCCTCGCGAGTTTTTTTTTTTTATGCCAGCCACGCCCCCATTTTTTTCCTCTTAGGCCCTGTTTGTAATGAAAGTACAGAACGAGGCCTTGAAAGCAGGCTTGTCAGAACGAATCCACCATGTTTGTTTGTTATTGGATCAACCTTTCTTTTTATTATTAAAATTGCAATATGTAAGGTTGGGGTATATTTGAGATAGTAGTAGGGTATTTTATTTTGATTGGAAATATATTAAAATAATTTTTTTTATTTTTAATATAATTATAAGAAGATAAAAAAAAATTAAATTTTTTTAAAATTCCGGTTGTACAGCTGGCGAAAAGTTTTTGTCGGGTCACTGTTTTAAAGTTTCACTAGAACCCAATTCAAGTTTAGTTAACCTGCCAAGTGGAGTTTAATTATGCTTTAAAGAATGAAAATATAAATTTTGTTTGGTGGGGACTGGAGAAATGGCTGTGAGCGATGCCATTGTCCAAGTGGCCTGACCACTTGTGTGTATGTCAGCAGCAGCTATGGTCTATCACGTCAGTAAAGCATGGATGATAATTAGAAGATTAAGAATTTGATATAATAAAAAATTAACAAGACATTTTTTTTTTTTAAGTTTAAAAAAGTGTTTTTCTTTAAAAGTCTTTATGAGGATAATTTTTCTGAATGGAAATGCTTTGCTGCTTAACCAACTTTCCTCGAAGTTGCCAAACATTAAAAAGTGAAGGCACGTGATTTACAGGAAAGTATTTTCCTAAAACTCTTTGTAACTAGCTTTACCATAAAGTTGCGGTGCATGCTTCATGACAATCATATGTTTTCTTTTTACCTCAGAGGAGAATAAAGATTGCATGAAGGAGGCTAACACAGTGAAAGGATCCGATGGCTTGACAATCAAAGTAAAGGGATGGAAACAAAGTTTCGACTTCAATTTCATTCATCACAAACAGTTTTAACGTCACTCTGCTAACAACCAGAAACTGACTATACTGTGCGTTGAAACTGGGATTTTCCTTTTGATTCCAAAACCTAGTTCATGTGAAAACAATGCAATGAATAAGAAAAACCAAAATATTTTGCTTACATTTACAGAGCGGGGCCACAAATCAGATTGTCCGCAGGAATCCACGAACTTCAATCAAAAAGTTGTTCACGTTCTTCCTGAATCTTTGGTAATTCATGCGATCTAGAGTGGATGAAAGCTGATTGGCACTTGTGAGGGACTGCAATGCGCTTGCCATCCTTGATCTCAATGTTGGATTTGTTTGCCTCTCTATAAGCTCACTGGCTAATTTCTGCAACCAAAAATGCCTCATGACGCATTAATCAAATACACCGATTCAAAACTTGTTTCTTCTTTGGGGGAAGGGGTGCAAAGGATGCAATTAATCATTGTTCTATTACCATTCTGTGAAATATTTAATGAACTTAATATTTTAAACACTAGCGAACTTGACTTCTACAAACAATTCCTCAAACTAAACACGCCCCCTGCAAATATGTCCTTCGATCAGAAAGAAGCAATATTTACCATGTGAAGCTACTTATCCAGCTCTTTCAGTCATTACATGCCCCATATTAACTAACAGATAAAAGAGTTGTCTGACTAACATTTCATGAAGAGTTTGTGTGTATGCATTGCGAGTTTAACCACCATAAAGGAAAAGGTGTTAACGACTCTTAAATTTTTAGACAGACATTCCAATAACATTTAAGCAAATGTGCACACTCATTGTAGTCTCTCCCCTTCTCCTTGCAACCACAGACATCCCCAGACATAAATCTGTGTATGTCTGCAAATGTTACAGGGTGGAAAGGAGGATCTAAAAGATTTTGGAGTGATGAGATTATAATTTTGCCTTCCATTAAATTGTTCATGCGAAGGAGAATCTTGAGTGGAGATAATTTTGCAACATTCACTCTCCTTTGAGAGATGAGCTGCTATTTCCCAAAAGTTACCGATGCAGTCAACCACAAAGTACTATTGCTGTAATATCACAAGTAAAGACTTGCTGTAATATCACAAAGTCAAGACTATTTGATCCAGTATTTCCTAATTATAAGCAAGTAAATCGCCTTCTAATCTTTCCATCCACTAAAGAGAAAATAGTTCAAGTATTATCGAGATAAGAGACTCATTTGTAGCAAGTATAAGGAGGAGACTACAAAATGAAAATGCCACCCACTCAATACTGAAAGACATAATTGTGGTAATGCTTGCTGGAATGTGATACCGGTTTGTGTCATAATGAAATGGAGCATTAACATAGTGTCCAAATTATATACAAGCTTAGGGAAAAATACCTGGTAAAGAACTTGTTCACAAAGAATCAACGGAAACAGAGCATCCGCTGCGGGACCAACCAGATCCGGACTGGAAACACAAACAGAAGAACTTCAGACTATGATATCAAGCATTGCAAGGAAGTAAAATGATTGTCAAACATGTTTAGCAAGTGTTGACGATTCTGACCTATTTCTTTTATTAAATGCAACACAAACTATTTTTTCCCCTCAACATTGTACATTAAGCAAGCCAATTACCTGTAATCCTCAAAAAGGAGTAATTGCATTAACAACTGAAGGAATCTACTCAAAATGCCTTCCTGCATATTCCCACTTGAATCTTCCACACCACTGGCATGTGAGCCCAAGCCTGTTTTGCCAGCACCTGTCTCCTTATAGTGGTAGGAAGCAAGAGCTTTCAGAGCGCTCAGGCACATATTAACTACTTCCGTGTCCTGTACCACCAATGGAAAAGTTATGGCTTTGAAGATTTAGGAAGAATTTCCTGGTACAAAAAGTAGGTGGGTGGGTGGAGGCTGTGAAGGCTATACCTTGTCATCAGTTAGTAAGAAACTTGTTGGCTATGCATACAAGATATATTGTGCAAATTCACACAAACACAATTGTAGAGCAAAACTAAGGAGTAATGAAGTCTATCTTACATTCAGGTTCTCTGCCAATACAATTTGTGTCATATTCCAACAAGATGCACCAAACTACTTAAAGTAAAGGACTTGACAACATATGGACACAATATGCAACAAAAACAAGCACTTGTTATCCCAAATGGAGAACTGGGCCCGATGAGAGGCATTGCTATTTTCAAGTTATTTGTAGATTCATCAACAGCGCACTGTTGTCAATTTTTTTTGGAAGCTTTCTGTTTGTAATTCATAATATTGCAATCATGTATTTTTTTCACTACAAGGACTTGTGTTTACTATCATTTTATTCCCACTTTTAGTTCAGTACATTTATGGCTTTGGTGTGCCTATGTAAGCACACATTCTCTGACAGAATAAAGTTGAGTTTCAGAATCTGTTGTTCTTGTAGATTCAACAGCGTAGTTTCTTATGTTTTCAAGAAGTATCCCTTATGGATTTCAAGGGTCTAGCCTAGTGGGTCCTATGTTTTCTATCCCTTTTCTATTCCATCCTAGTTCTACATCAAGAGCACAAAAAAGAAAAAGAAAAAGAAAAAGAAAAAGAAAAAGAGGATCATTAGTTACCTGATGGCGAAGACCAAAATCAAGGGTCCCAAGCACATGGCCAAAAGCTTCATTGTTCAGTTGGGCAACTGTTTCGGGATACACCTCCAACAAATGCGACAGTAGCGAGAAGTACTGCACAGTCATGGACCATCTTAAGTTACCAATGATCTAAATGGAGCTTTATATCTCATGATCTATAAAACGCTTACATCATGGCAAAGCTTAGGGTACTTCAGCAACTCCAAAGAGATCAGAGGGGTAACTATATGAAGTCCGAAGTAGACCACCTGCAAGACCAATGCATGAGAAACTAATTACATGATATTTATACTCAAACTGCAGGACAAGCTTACCTCAGATATATTTGTCCCCGGTGTCTCAACTGAATCTGATGAAAAGTCAACCTGAAATATTCATAAATTCTTAATAAGCTATGAAATGGTCAAAATTTTCATCCCAATCGAAAAAATGAAGAAGAAAAGGTACCAGATCTTTTGAACAAAGACTTGAAAGAAGCTGAAGAAGAGCACGTAAATCTTTATACTGCTCAGTTTTTGCCTCACTAAGCAAACTACTTGAAAGACTCAATGATATCTGCAAAACAGTGAAGGGAGTTGGGGGGTAATCGAAAAGAAAAATTGCATCTTATCCATAATGAATTACGAATGTGATATTAAAAAAAGAAGAATAAGAAGAAGCATGCGGCAGAATTATATACCGATGGATGGGTACAAGAATTCAGAACAAATTATATCAGTAGATCAGAGAGTTCAAAAACCCCATAAAACACAGTTAAGCATTAACAAAAAAACATGCCTACAACCTCTAGATAGTTTACTTTTAAATTTGAAAATAGGAGAGTTCAGCTACATGAATGATTTTATGAGACATGGTGTGCACACAGTCTAAGTTCAACTTCTCTTACGTGAGCAACAAAATAAAGCATACAGTGGCAATTCAATTTTGTTGCCAAGAATCAAATCCATTCCATAGTTTGAATTGCAGTTGCAGTATCAAGAACAATTTTGTCATTATGGTAGCAAGTCATGAAAGGTGGACCTCTTATTCTACATTGCAGATTTTCAACAATATCATTAAATAGCACAGCACTAACACCTTTATTAGCTAATTAGCAAATTATAATGAAAGCACAAAGATTTACACTTAACCATTACATGTCCTTGTCCTGGAGTAGGTAAATTGCTATCTAAGTTAGGTCCACAAATATAAGTATTGTTGGACTTGGAGTGGATCCATAGGCCAAGCGCAAATGGCAAAAAAGTCTGCGTTAGGGATGAGTTGACTCTGTCTTCAACTTTGATTTATAAAAGCATAGATGTTAAGTATTTAATGGGAACAGCACAAGGGCCATGCCCAAGCCAGAAAAGAGCCAACCAAAAAGAAAAAGAAAAGGAGCAAGAGAATAAATTGCTGTTCCATTTGTTTATGTAGATGAACATGGTCTAAAGCTTTCAGCCAAAGCCAGAGAACATCTTTCATACAAGAATCCAACCAAAAGCATCCTATGAAAGTAATGTTCTACCACAGCCTTGGATGTCAAGAGACAAGCTGATGGCAGTTTTATGAGAAAACAATCATTTCTATGAAGATGGAAGGGGAAGAGATTCTTCCACCATTATTTTTTCTGGATTAGCATGAATAACCTTAATCAGACACCAGGCAGTCACGAAAAGTACCTTGCCAATATTGTGAGATGAGTAAAGCTGAAGCAAACGCATGCAGAAATCAACAACAACAGCAGTTTCTTGGGATTCCAGGTAGGAAATTTGGCCATCCACCAAATCAACAACAAATTTAAGTAGCAGATAAACAACTGCAGACTAAAAAATAAACTGAGATTAGTGCCAAGAAATTACAACAGGTAACGATGAACATCATGTAAGAAAACCAAAACGGAATAAGCAACATGTTCCTTAAAAGTAAATCCAATATGAACACAATGTGCTATATTCATCAAACAAAGTTAGTGACCCACTGAGGATGGGATGCACAGAACAGTCAATCAATCAATCAACATCTTTCCCTAAAAATTATGCACTTTAAGAAAATAAAGTTTAAGGTAGTTAAGGAGGTGAAACTAGGAATTGGATACTAGGAGATATAAAAATGTGTTTTCAATTTGAGCTTTTGGAAGAGAATACGCAGTCATTAGACTGATATGTTATGGTACCTCATGTTTGTACACTTCAAGAAGAACCAAAATCGGGTTCATCACAGAGAGTCCCATCTCATAAAGAGCTCTCTGTGTTCGAGGTTCAGAGGCACTGGCAGCTCCACGTAGTCGCTCCAACAAGCAACTCACCTAATGTTATCAGAAAATGATTATCCTTCTAGTAAAAAAAAAAAAATAGTGAACAGAAAGACTCAATGTTTACTTGTAGGATGACATCTGGTTGTTGAGCAACATTTTTGAGGTCCCTCTTGTTAGATAGTTCCACCAGATACTTTGTCATATGACCCATAAGGTTCCTTACGTATCTTTAATACAAGGATACGCAGACATCAGAAAAAAAAAAAATAATAATAATAATAATAATAAATATATATATATATATATATATATATATATATATGCAGAAGACTCACTGATTTGAAGCTCCTGAATTACCCATTCCAGAAGCAGAAAGAACCAGTGTTTGAGCCAGTGAACGCTAAACGAGAATAACTTATAGTTAAAACTGGAGACAACAAGAATATAATAGCAGATGATAACATTTGAAACTCACCTGATTAGAAGAATTTAACACGAAAAAAGTTTGCTCATTTGCAAATGCATTTGCTAGTTCACGCCATGAGTCCTATAAAATTATTTTTTTAAAATGAAACGGGTCAAATAACAGTAATTAAATGCTGTTAGAAATTAAAAAAAAAAAAAAAAAACCTCCAATACATTGCATCCTATTCTACCATAAAGTTATTCAGAAATTTACTTCAAGATTTCCAAAAGAATGTCATATTAACGATATAAGTACACCTTTCTGATCATTTATCATGATTCATTGATAATACTAATAAAGGAAAAAATGCAGCCAGAAAAATGTATGAAGGTAGCCAGCCTATAGTTACAAGGCTGAATATCATTAAAAGAGACCACTATGATCGATATTGATATTTAAGCTAGTCAAAATATTGTAAACGCATGTCACTTACCAGTTGAACAAGTTGACCACAAATATTTTTTTGCCGAACAAGAGCATGGAGTAGTTTGGAGCAAGTTAACTCCTGTTACATGTGAACAAAGAGCATTATTAAGGAACAGCACAACTAACATGGCCCATGGATTATCAAAGGGCTGAAAATACAGGGGGGAGGTTCCTAATGCTATTAATATGTCAATGTGATTCTTCAGGTAACCAAAAGGGATGGAAATGGAAATAAGGATTTCTACTAGATAAGTTTACATTAGCTAGGATGAATTCATCCAGAGTTCAAAACCTTTACAAATATTGCCAGTTTTATTCTAAGAAGATTATGAGAAAATATAACTCAACGGCCTTCTATGCTCTTACCTAATCCCAATATGTAGTTATAAAAAGACAATGAATTCAAGAACTCTTAAGCAGAAATCAACTAAGAATATCTCAAATTATATAATAACTATTTGAATTGTTATTTTGAGCACAACAATTTCTGCATTAGATAAAATATAACAATTTACAAGAATCTGAGTGCATATGAGTGCGCCCTAAGTTGTGGATGTAGGATTTTGCTCAGAATCAGAAGCGATATACAGATCAGTTTGGTAAGTACACTAAGAAAAAGTCAACAATGTCTTCATGGAGCAAATCATAATTTGAATACAATCACCAATAAGAAGTTCAATCTATGATTTGGATACAAAATTGTATTTCTAGTAATAAAAAGTACCAAATAAACAACAGACAATACACTATGTCCAATTTGTAATAACTTGGAAACAAGTATCCAAAGATGAAGCTTGGCTTGGCAACTACTCAAGCGTAGGAGATGGAAAAATGGCTACGCTGTTAGATTGTAGAACGTGGAAGTTGAGAAAAAATAATAAATGCAAGGGAGTTAAGATCAAGGAATGTAGAACAAGCACAAATGTCAAACCACATAAATGTCAAACCATAAAATTCCCATAACTTGTACCTGCAAATCCTTCTCCCCAGGATAAGACAAGAGAGTTGTCACTGAGATACGAACAATAATGTCAAGCACAAATTTTCCCTGATAAGTTTCTCCAAAAAAGCTGAGCAAAGCTTTTCTGGAGTGTTGCTGCTGCTGCTGCTGATACCCTGAATTGAGGGTGCTGTCTCTAATTTCTTCTGACAATAGATATGTACGAGACCATCTTGCAAGAAACCATATAACAGCCTACACAAAATATCAGATAAAATAGTTAATCCTAGATCATGATGGGGGGAGACAATTACAGAAAGTAAAAGTTCGCTCGCATCTACTCATTATAAGACGCACAATCAAAAAACTCTTGGGATATTAAGTGACATGGAACAATTATCCCAGGAATTTATGGACCATATTGATATGACCAAGCCTGAGAAGAAGTCCACAAAAAAACTTGATAACATCTGATATAGAGCTTGAAGTTATTGTTTTTCTATTTTAATTATTTTCCTAGTTAATTTTGAATTTTAATTATTTGTTTCCTACTTAACTTAGGACTTTTAATTTAACTAGTATTTTACTATTTAGAAATCCTAATACTAGATGGATTCTATTAATTAAATAAGTTTTAATTAGAAATCCTTTCCTATAAAGGATTTTAGTACTAATATAAATAGATATGTCTAGTTTATTTTATAAAATCAAGACTATTATTCATATTCAATAAAGATATCAAAGAATTTTCTCTAGATTTCTCTTCAGTTTGGTCTGTAACCTTAGGGCTTGAAAACCCTAATTTTATCTTTACTATACGCCGCTTCAGGTGGTATCAAAGAGGGTCAACATCCAGATCGATAGCGAACCGTGAAGAGAATCGTGGAGCAACTTGTGGCAAACATCTCCGTGACGGTGATCAAGGGATGCAAGTCGTTTAGAATCAACTATATCACCATTCAATAGTGATAGCAGCTTTAGAGGGGCAAATGCAAACTAGGTTTGACGACATTAATACTAGAGTTGATGACCTTACAACTAAGCTTGAGGCACTAGGGTTGCACGCAAACATGAACCGAGGAAGAAGAGAGGCACGTATCGGGGATGACGCTTGTTGCCAACTTGTCATTGAACGAGTCCATGCAAATCCTCGTGGTCAATATGACTACGGGTATTCATATGATGAAGAATATCTATTTTGGCTTATAGGAAGCATAAACAGGAATTTCAAAGAGGAGAGGAATGCGTTCGGAGACTTAACTCGAGGCCAACCTTACTTTAGACCTATTCCTAAAATTCTATCTACACAACCACTTGTCTATGTGAAGGGTGTTGGTGAAGATAAACTTAATGAAGACCACGTGACCTTGTCAAATCAAGACAAACAACCACAACCCAAAAGACATAAATTGATTAACGTGATTAAAGGTCAGTAAGAGCAAGAATCTTACGATGGTGAGGATGTTTTATGCATACTTGATGGAGATGATGAAGAAGGTTTATATGATGATGATCATGCAAACAAGGACATAGAGGATCGATAATTTCTGACAAGTCTTATGGAGATATTATGAAAGATTATTTTGGGATTCCTTTAAATACAACAGTTTAAGTATTGGACATAGATGATGATGAGCTCAAGTTTGAAGTAGAAAAATGTGGGAAGAATCTACAAGTGGACTTCATAGGAATAGAAAGTATAATATCAAATATTGACTTTTTCTTGTTATACACGTACTATAAATTAAATTTTGAAGTTCACATGTCAAAAACATGCTACTTTGCAAGTAAGCTAGCTACAATAATATATTTGAAGTATTTGTTCATTTGGAGTGGAAAAGTTCAATTTCTGACAGATAACTCGAGGACGAGTTTTTCTCAAGTAGGGAAGACTGACGCAAAACAATTATCTCAGGAGTTTATGGACTATATTGACATGACCAAGTCTGAAAAGAAGTCCATAAAGAAACCCGAAAACAGCTGATATAAAGCCTGAAGTTAATGTTTTCCTATTTTAATTATTTTCTTAATTAATTTTGGATTTTAATTATTTATTTCCTACTTAGCTTAGGACTTCTAATTTAACTAGTATTTTATTATTTAGAAATCCTAATGCTAGATGGATTATATTAGTTAAGTAAGTTTTAGTTAGGAATCATTTCCTATAAAGGATTTTAGTACTAAAATAAATAAAGATGTCTAGTTTATTTTATGGAGATCAAGACTATAATTCATATTCAATAAAGATACCAGAGAATTTTCTCTAGATTTCTCTATAGTTTAGCTTGTAACCTTAGGGCTTGAGAACCCTAGTTTTATCTTTGCCATACATTGCGTTAATAAAGAAACCAGAGTATCAAAGCAGTGAAGCACAACAATTTGATCTTTGTTATAAACAAAAAAGGCATAGATGGCATAGGCCAACTAAATGCCTATGGTTAAAAATGTATGCTGACCAGATACTAGGAACATGCCCAATTTGACAAACCTAGAAACGGACATAGTTGGCCAAAAATAACTCAAGGAGTACATGCATCTTGCACCTTAAAAATACCACTCTTTAAGTTCTCATGACTACAATTCATACATCATTACAGACAGATCTTTACTACAACTAACTATAACATTCAGAAAGCAGTACAATGTATTCATACCTATAACAATAATGCATAAAGGAACTAAAGTCCAAAAAACAGAAAGCTGAAAGTAACTTCGGACAAAATGAACCTCACTACCTCCATGAGCCGGGGACTGAAAACCGAAGCTCTCATTTCTGGATCTAAACTTTGCTGGGCAAAATTTATGATTGAACTGCATTAAGCAAAACAGTGAATGTGTTGCATGATTCAATTGCAGAGAGGAAAAGATTTAGTAAGAAATTTGTAAAATAAGCTACAGGGCATGCATTCAGGCAACAGTAAGCAGTTCCTCTTCCTCTTCTTCCCTTAGTTTCCTTCTTGCAAACCAAAATTGCAGAAGTTTTTTAAGGAACAGTTTTGAACTCATATTCTACTTAGATTTGACATATCCAGTACTTTTTCATGAATGCAAAGTAAAAAACTTACATTGAGAGTACCACAACAGGATGCTTATCTGCTTCCACCATGTCCAGAAAATGAGTCTGTATTGTGTTAGGCACCTAATTAACACAAAACAATATGCCCCATAATTAGAATGTTAAGTCACAAGATTGGTTTGTAATACAAGCAACTTTAACAAGTCTAGCATACCAACTAAAAGACACACACTGAGACAATATTTCAAAAGCGGCCTGGAAACTATTTTACTTAAAAAGTCGTGATACTAGCACAAATATCCTTATAAATAAAGAGGATAAGAAAAGAGATATCCAATGGCACTTCTCTCTTAAACAAGTAAACAGTGATATCTTTCTGTATCAAAATAGACAAAGGCACACTTAAATGATTGAATATCTTTTGATTGGGACCCAAGGAGCCTCATCCCATATTTTAGCTTTGGAAGAATGAAGCTCATATTGGAAAATTCATACTAGCTTATTATGTTAATTCATGTATTTATTTTCTCATCAAAAGTTTACTTGTTCAAAGATTACAGATTAGACATAGTATAGCAATCTCTCATCTCTTAAAAAAAGCAATCAAGACAAGGAAGTAAGAAGATAATGCAAAATGAGATCCCTGTTGGGAATGCAAGCACCTTTATGTAAACTTCAGAGTATTTAAGGGGGGAAAACATGCTACATGTGAAGCATCATATTACTCATTTATGCTAAACAAAGCCTAGAACTAAGCACAAGTAACCAAGTACCAGGGGTGTTTCTCCCTCTCCTTCATCTGCAAGTACATGCCCAGTTATTAACAACAACGAGTAAAGTTCCTCCAAAGTTGGAGTTGGATCAACAATACCCCTGCCCTACAAAATAAAGAACATGAGATGTAAGCAAACATCATTAATAACTAAAGAAGAAATTATTGCTCTTTTTTTTCTGTATGTCCGGCCTCTGAAAATATTTTTCAGTGCTACATGCTAAAAAAGTTTCAATTTTCATTTCAAAATCTCAAATCAAAGAAATCAACCAATTATAACTTGATGAAGAAAAATACATTGTATTGACAAATAATTGATGCAGTTTCATTTTATCAAATCTTGACAAGCTTTGAAAGAACAAAAGTCAGTCAGTATAAGCCTGGGTTAACGATTCCAATGTTTTACAAGTCCAAGTCCTGGTGATCTATCAGAAATATTCAATCCGTAAGTGGACCAGTTGAGTGCAATGCAAATAAGTGATGGCTAATGTAAAATGATATATTGTAAGTTCAAAAGAAACTCATCATTCCTCCCAATGATGCACACAAAAAAAAGGTTCCATCAAAAATATTCTTCAAAGATAATAATCAAGAGTACCTGATGCAATGCGGCAAAGCGCTCCGAAAACAGCCTCGTGAGCAAAGGAATTGCAACATCAATTGCTGCTCTTGCAATAAACGCATAAGAATTTAACCTCTCATCCATGGCTGTATGACATGTAACAAAGACAGGGGGGCATCAATCAAGGGCGAAAATGAAAAATATAAAACAAGCATTTCAATAGTAACCAAAATGATGGATAATTTAAAGTGAATCCACACATTTAAAATTTAGAAACCTTTTCCCATACCAGTAATAGATGCTTGAAGGTAGTACAGGTCATCATCATCATCATCACTCATCGCTGATGTAGAAGCCACTGTGCAAGCAAAGATAGTTATTTAAACCAGTTCTAAAAAAGATGAATGAATCAAAAAGTCAATAAATCAGTAAGACAATCATTAAAAAGCTCCATTCTTACCTCTTAGCTCAGAGTCTACAATCAAAGCAAAAAGGTTGGCTGCAGCATTGATCCCTTCAGGTGGAAGCAACTCTGTCCCACCAGTACTATCCTAAGAAGAATAACAAGACAAGACTAATGCTAAATCTGATGGCAAGTACAAACAATTTTACAAAGATAAAAAATACCTTATGCTAAAAAATAGAAGTAACCACAGCGAGCAAAAGCAAACTATACATAAAATTTGGAACCATAACAAACCTAAAATGCAATTATCAATAAAGCAATGATGAATGAATTAATGAATGACAAAGGTGATCCTTTAATCACACACATAATTTCTCAAGAACAAACTAACACGTATATACCACAAGTAAGGTGGTCCAGGTATCTAGCAGGATATCACGTGCCTCCCAGCTCCATGTCCCCTCCTCACAGTTTTTAGTCAAAAGGACTTTGATAACTTGACACATCAAGGTGGATAAAAAGGCAAGAGTGCCAAAGGGCCTGAACATCGAGCCAAAAAAAAAATCAATTATTTAAAGACTATATGGCATGATGCAATGCTTGCCAAATATACAAAACACAAAGCAGAAATAGCATATCTCCAATTCAAAAGAGATCTAAAAAGTGGAAGTGCTAATACAGGATATAACTCTCCCACTGACCTTATGGATTTTAACAGATTGTCTAACACAATAGGGTTTGTGACAGTTGCGATAGATAAAAGTGCACGGCATCCATCAAGCAACTCACTGAAACAATCAGAATAAATATGACATTTTGCAGGAAGCAAAACAGGTGATTGAAAGTGTATAATATTTAGGAATATGACCTTTCACTTTTCCCATCTTCAATTGCTTGTGAAACAGCATCAGGAGGATCAATCCACTGAATTATCCCAGAAAGCAGTTGTAGCAAATGATGCTCTTGCATTTGTCCATCATCTGCACTATTGAACAGAATACTTAGCATGTCTATTAATGGATCGGTCCATTCCTCAGTAGGAAAGAACAAAGAGTTGCTCTCCGATCAAAAATTTCAAGGTGTTGCAAAATAAAAAAAAATTGAATGTGCAAGCAATTTTATTTGTTCTGACAGTCCAGTAGTCAATGCTGGTATTGCACACATATGCAACTGTGAAAATGTTTGCAGCTTTTACCCCATCCAATCTCATGAATAAACTCCAATTTTTTTCTCAATCTAATTTCAATACTTTTCTAATAATAATTCCCGTTACCATCATTGAAAAACTTTCCAACTAAGTCCAACTTTCATTGTTGAAATAACCCAACTACAGAAACAATTATCATAATCACCAATCTACTGTTTCATTTCCAAAACTAAAGATCACACTAGTAGACCATCTAAAAGTTTTAGAAATCCATTTAAACTTTGGATTTACATGCAATGTTAGAGCAGCTACGGGCATGGCAATCTGCTTCTGTGTCAACAACGAGGGAGAATCTATTTAAAGTTCAGGGTAGTACAATTTTGGGATAGAGGTCGCTTACGGGGCTGGAGCTACATTTAAATTGAAAATTTCCCCGTGGTCATTGGCTCAAGAAGTATGGTGAATGTTGAATAGAGGTAGTTATCTGGACAGACCAGAGGGATTAGCTTTATTTGGAGGAGTAAGAGGAAAAGGCATGCATCAAAATTTCCATCTTAAACCTCTTGTTAACAAGTTCTTCGGTAAGAACAGTAACTAAAAAAAACTCAACAATTAGCAATATGCTTACCATTTTTAGCATAGGAACCTCATAGTTACTAATTAAACCAAAGCAAACATCAAGAGATTAATAGCATCATAGAATGAAATCATCTAATAAAAAAGGTAAAGTTAAGAGAAATAATACTAACCAGAGAGGAATATAGTTCCTGTCAAGGAGCAGAACTGTATGATAAGTTTTCGAGCAGAGACTGCAAGAGGACAATCAAGCCAGTAGCCACCACGAGAAAACTTCTCCCTTAGAGTTGCATATAAACCCAGGAGCCACCCAACATGGCCACTTGAAATCAGAACATCACGCCATGCAGGACCTGGCTACAAGAAGTATAGATTGACAATCAATGAATCAATTAAATGTGATCTTAATAGATATGACCCTAATGGTAGATTCAAAGCGTGAGTTTTGCACCCAAGTTTTTCTATAATATAAACAAGAACAAAACAAAACATCACTAACCATGGAAACTTTAAGATAATAAATTTGTTACCTGCACTATGGTGCAGTCAGACTTCTTGGGTGAACTGTGACCTCTAACTCCAGGTAAAAAGGCATTTCTTCCACCTTTTGTGCCAGTTGTGTTGTACCGGAAATCCCAGTTCAGGATTTGAAGCATGAGACGCAGTGCGGCAGTACAAACCTTAACCTCGGGTACTTCAGTATTGGAGTCAGTTATTCTCCTTGTGACACTTGCAGCAGCATTTTGTGCCCAGCAATAGAATGTCTATGATTCAAAAGGTAGCAAAACAATTAAATATGTCTGAACGAGGAAGATAATAAGAAGAAAGAATCCTATGCACAAATATCATTGTATCAGGGAAAACTCCACAGTTAATAGATAGACGAATATCATAGAATTAAGCAGGATAGGGAGAACCTTGACATAGTCTTTTTCTAACAACATACGGCATTGCTCATGAAATTCCCTGGGAAGGCCCATGGCAGTTGAAGTAGAAGGTGAGAATTCTGATACCTGCAATGGTGGAATTATTAGTCCCAGATTTTAGCAACATGTTAATAAAATAAAGTAGATTCCAGTCAGAAAGAACATGCTCATAAAATGAAATAACTTGAGAAAAGTATATACCAAAGATTCTAGAAAATTGACTCCAGAGAACTGCACATCTACACCATGAATGCCAAGAATAGCCTGGTTTATCTGCAGGTGAAAAATCGTTAAGACAAGCATGAGGAATATCTACGAGCATGCACTCAATTTACATGTGTATCTGCATGCTGGAGTGGGTGTGCTTGCAACAACTGGTATGCCACAGAAGAAAATTTCGACATCAAAAAGTAATACTGTTCACAGTTCAAAAGTGATTAAGCATAAAGATAACAGCAAAAGAAAACATTGGTTTTGCTAATATCTAGGGTGAATCAATGAATGGCTTATGCTGGTATATGGGCAATGGAAATGGTCAGAAAAGGTATCCTCCTTTAATTTTAATATTTTATGAATAACACATTTAATGTGTCCATGAACATGCATTTCTTCTTCTGTTGAGTTCAGTTGCTAATTAATTAACCTATTGCAAATTTGACAGTCACCAACGGGAACTCGTCATTCTCATAAGCCCATAGAGACAACCCTTACTTATCTTATTGTTAATTAATAGCAGAACAATCTAGTATAATATCACATTGTAGGAGATGAATTTCAGTAATGTTACAGTTCAATGACAAATATGAAAAATTAGATGCCTTCGGAATATAAAATTTCTCATCTGTACGAATGCACCTAACATTTCGAGATGATGTTCAATACGAAGAGCACATATACGAAGAGCAGGTTATTTCTGTGAAAAAAGGAAAAATCTTGTTGGCACAAAGAGAGGCGCAAAGCAACAATGAGTATTTCCCCAAACCAGCAAGGAAAAAAAGTCGGGCAAGGCTGACCAAAATGAAACATGTAATACTAAACAAGTTTTCAAGAGACGAATATTAAACAGCTGCAATACCTGATAAAAAAAGGTCTCCTTCTCAGCTGCTGTAAAATCGATCCTGTATACAAATTATTTTCCATCATTACTCCCAAGATATTAACTTGTCCACAATCAAAAAGAAAATAATGATAAATTAATAAAGACCATCAATTCCTCACAACATAAATTGGCAAAATTCTTGACATGTGCTTCACTATATTAGGGACCTCTTAAACCTAAGCTTCACAAAATTTTCTTCAAATCCACATCAAACTAGCACCAAGCACTAACAAGGACAAGAACAGTTACAACCCAAGTAAAAGTTTGCAATAAGTTACACAAGTGATCTAGTAACATAAGAATAGATAATATTAATACATCAAAACTTGTAAGAAATTCATTTATAAATCACAACATCACTGAAGCACAACACTAGAAATAAAATTTCAAAGGACCTAAAATCTCAGTAAAACTAGAAATGAAAGCTACCAACACCAAACCATAATGACTGACCACAACACTTGTCCTAGAAATGAGTAGTATGGAACTAACAGATGCCATCTTTTCAACATTTCTCAGCCTCAAATTTTAAGCATCTTCAAAAACACACTCTTTATGGAAGTAAAATTTGAATTCTGCTTTGACAGATCATCCATCCTTCTTCAGTAAGTACAAATTAACACCATTACTTTCACTATCACCTTAACCATAATTGCTGCTGCCACATCCACCACATCACCGGAGTCATCAGTAAGTACAATTTAACATCATTACTTTCACTATCACCTTAACCATGATTTCTGCTAACACATCCACCACATCACCAGTCATTAAGATAATAGGAACGCTTCACTATTCTCCAAAACCAAATACTAGTCCCAGACAGTGGATTCCTCCACCATCTTTGTTTTATTTTTCAAAAATAATTGGCAAATGGACATATGTGCCATTACTCTGCCAAAGGCTAATTATCCACTCACATTGATTGGATCTGCGTTCATTCAAGACAACCATAGATAATTTTATATTGCTCTGCTATGTTACTGAGACTGGTTGGCAACGTCTTGAAAATCACAAACTTTATATTTCATGCACCACATCACTCACGAACAAGCCATGCCATCTTCAATATCTGTCGAGGTTATTGCCCACGTCAATGAAATGTGAGGCAGTAATATCACAGGCAAGATAGAGCAGATTGCCCTACAAACCATAAAACTAACGCCCAAACCACACTGTTAATGCATAGCATTCCATGGCACATGAACTTTCCATGACAAGTCTCGTGGTCTATGATTATGAAACATGGAGCATCAATATCACAAGTAAAATACACTTGTTGCCACTTAAGTGTCCATCTGCACACGTTACATATTTCTATTCAGCATTTAAAGATGAAAACATGCAACTTTACCAGCCCCTTTTCATCAATTGAGCAGCCACAGAAGAAACCTTTGCTAGGACATAGCCCTCTGGCGAACCAGCATGTTGCATAACATAGCACAAACAGAAACTGCAAGCAAAACACGCTCATCAAAACCATGATCAACGACCAAAGATAAAATACTCATGTAAGCAAGCCAAGATATATCAAAATTTCCACATAAAAAGTGTAGTCTGCACCAGAAAAATTACAATCACGTATTAACACATGCATCCACAGACTTAATATCTAAAAGAAAATACAACCAATACCACATAACTTGGTAATATCGCAGAAAGAAAATTCAACCAAGTCGCATAACTTTTCAATATCGCAGAACTACCTTATCAAGCTTCTCTTGTCATCACTCGTAAGGAGACTCCATTCCCTAATAGCTGCATCGCGAATCGCAGCAGCCGCTTGAAACTTTGCCATTCCCATTTGAGAATTCCCTGATACATAGAAGTTAAAATCATCAAGAACATCACATCTGATTTTCGTATAGAAACTCTAATAATACCAATCATCCATTCATATACCTTCCAAAACCATCAACAAGATAAAAATCAACAACTACTGCAGCACACTTACCAAGAATAAATTGACATGCCTTGTAAGGCTGAGGCGACTGATTTAGCGACAGAATGGTCGCCTCAGCTGCCGCTGGATTTATATGCATCTGCCATACATACATACAAGGTAAATAGTTAACAAACGCCATCCACACGATTCACGTGTTTATGCAAATGCCTAACAACAAATAATTCAAACAGAAACCGTTACTATTAGATTAAAATCACTGATTGACATCAACAACAACTAGTGTTAATCGCCGGTTAAGTTGTTGATACATATTACTAAAAACGACGGCGTTCAGTCAGATATTAAACAAAAACCTGATCATAGCTATTTCTATTTCTTCTTAAAAAAATCCTTGTGTTAAGTTTTTGAAACGACAGCGTTGTTTTGATTTGAGGTGCTATTTTCTTGCAGATTCTCAGTGAACAGGAGAATGAAAAAAGGAGAGGACCTGGATAGAAGAGCAGGCGAGCTCAATGGCGTGCATGGTGGACTGGAGTTGCGCCAGATCGGCGATGCCGTCCCCTGTCTGCTGTTGCTGCTGCATCATTTAAGAAGTCAGTAACAGATTTAACAAGAGAAGATTGGATTAACAGTGGTTTGGGAGTTTGATTATTTAGAATAATTGAGGTTTTTTGCTCTGTTTTCTGCTTTCCGTTAACAATGCAGGAGGAGGAGGAGGTGGCGGTGGCAGAGGCAGAGATGTGGAAATTTGAAGGGAAGAGTGAGGTGTGTTGTTTGTCTGTTATGTATACCGGAAAATGTTACGAGCACGCTAGAAATTATTATCTCCACACCGATTTTTTTCGCATGTAATCAGAATTACAATTTTATCCTTCAATCTCTTTTAGAAAATAGCTCTCTCTGTTTTCATTTTTCTCCCATTCAGGACAGAAATAAACTCAAGAATCAAGATATTAATATGAAAATAAACTCAGAAACCCAAATCTATAGTTATCGTACTTAATAAAACTATTAGTTAAATCTAATATTAAAATATGTCGACAAGGGCAACAAAGACAAGCAAATAACCAGTCATTTTGCAATTTCCACTCATTCGAGGGACTAACATGAAAATGTTATTGACAACAAGTACCGAGTTGTAATTTCAATTACTATTAAACCCTAGGTAGTTACGTTATTTTTGTTCTAACTACATCATCACAAAACTGAACTGAACAAGAAAGCCTCTTTCTGTCACAGCTTACAACAAGGAGACCACAAAATTAAGTTTTTTAAGGTTTGTTTGTGATTTATGTGATAAATTCAATCAAAGTTTCAAGCTTTAATGGTTTTTAAGCTACTGTTCTGTAAGTGGGTTCTTACGTTTTGTGGGGTTTTAGTGGTTAAGGCTCTCTCTCTCAGTATGCTTGTGTGTTATGGCTTTTTGTTTCAGTTTTGATGTGTAGTTAAGTTGTATTGGCACTGAAGTCGAAATGATTATGATTCTGGTTTGACATTTTGTGAACTGGTTTTTAGAATTATCAGAGTTCAAGGAGCTTGGGGGATTTCATGTTCTGGGGCTGCTTGTTAATTCTTGTTTATGGTGGAAATAATCCATTTATATCTTTTTTCTAATGTGAAGGTTAAGAATTCGATATGTTCATGAGGCAAGACATGCTTTTCTAGGCCTTAACGGGCTTGATGTTTAATGACTCTGCTCTATGATTGAAGTTGGTTTCGACTTAGCTTAGTGTTTAATATAATCTTTTATGAAAACAGATATGGTTGTGAGTTTGATCTAGTAAATGGATTTTTAAGCTTTTTGTTTCTTTCAAGTGTATGATGAATTTTCATTCTGATTATACTTCATTTTCTTGTATTTATTTATTTATTGTTGGATTTTTGGTTTACCTTCCTTGTATTCTTTTATTTTTTTTGAGATTCTTGATTTGTTGCTAGTAATGCTGACTTTTACTGCTGAACTAATGCAGGCAAGAAAATCTTGGAGAAAGTCCCCTGTTGATGAATGTGCAAAGCAACTGATCAACTGTCCTTTTCTTGCGAGAAACCAAGCCCCTTCTCTTTGATGAACTATTAAAAAGAAGGTGCTAGTTACTGGATGCTTATTTTGTATGTCCTTGCAAAATCACAAAGATAATTTTATTAAGCGGGTTGAACAAGATGGGTTTTACAGTTTCCCCGCAGAACTCTATAGTTGAGGTTCATTGTTTGCAAGGCTTGCAAAGGTGCTCTAATCAAGCTGGGCCAAGTTTCGGTGTAGTTAGTTGCTCAGCATTGAAGGGGTCAACTTTTTATCTAAATTGTTCAATAAATTGCAGTTACAGAAATCAGTTGTATTGGCATGGGAAAGAATTTCTCAGGTCTGGAAGAACTTTGTTTTCTTTACAGTGTAGAGGAGTGCAAAGTGTCAGCATTGATAGAGTTGATGAAAATGATCAGGATGACTGGAGCTTAGGAAGTCATGTATCAGGTTCTGGGAGGGATTTTAGAGTGGAAATGACCACAAGGAATCATGGATCTTCAATTTTGTTTGCTGATGGACCCCTTGTTGAAAATGAGGAGGAAACCAACAATGAAATTCTTCAGAATTTGTGCAAAAAGGGGAGCTTGATGGAAGCAACAAAGCTGATAGATATTATGTCACGTGTAAACCAAATTCCCAACTCCACTTGTTCAACAAACTTAATAAGGGGCCTTATCAGAATTGGTCGGATAGAAAGAGCTTCAAGGGTTCTTAAAACTATGGTCATGTCTGGTTTGGTTCCGGATGTTATTACATACAACATGATGGTAGGAGGTTTCTGTAAGAGAAGACAATTAAGATCTGCCATTGATCTGCTGGAAGACATGAGCTTGAGTGGTTGTCCCCCAGATGTGATCACTTACAATACAATAATCCGCAGCCTGTTTGATAACGGAAAATTTGATCAAGCTGTGGAATTCTGGAGGGGGCAATTAAGGAGGGGTTGTCTTCCTTATCTAATACCTTACACGATACTCATCGAGCTAGTCTGGAAGCATTGTGGAACTGTGCGGGCCTTGGAAGTATTGGAAGATATGGCTATCGAGGGCTGTTATCCAGATCTCGTTACCTACAATTCATTGGTTAATTTTGCTTGTAAAGAGGGAAAGTATGAGGATGCAGCTTTGATTATATATAACATTCTGTCTCATGGGATGGAGCCCAATGCCATAACTTATAACACACTTCTCCATTCTCTTTGTAGCTGTGGATTATGGGATGAAGTAGATGAGATCCTTGCAATCATGAAAAAAACTTCCCATCCTCCAACTGTGGTTACATACAACATTCTGATTAATGGGTTGTGCAAATGTGGACTTGTGGAGCGGGCAATTAACTTTTTCGTTCAAATGGTTTCTGAAAATTGTTCTCCTGACATTATAACTTACAATACTCTCCTTACCGCTCTATGCAAAGAGGGAATGGTGGATGAGGCCCTTCAAGTATTTGTCCTCTTGAGTGATAGCAACTGCTCTCCTGGGTTAATAACTTACAACACTGTGATTGATGGATTGACTAGAAGGGGCTATATGGATGAAGCGATGAAATTATACAATCAAATGATAGAAAAAGGGATAGCTCCTGATGGTATCACCCATCGTTCTTTGGTTTGGGGGTTTTGCTGGATAGATCAAGTTGAGGATGCTGTGGAGATATTGGGGGAGATGGGAAAGAGAGACCACAGGATCAATAGTAGTGCTTACGGATTGGTAATCAATGGATTATGTAGAAATAAGAGGGTAGATATTGCAATACAAGTTCTGGAAATGATGATCTCGGGTCGATACAAGCCAGATGAAGAGATTTATTCTACTTTAATTAAAAGTGTTGCTGATGCTGGTATGGTTGAAGAGGCGGATGAATTGCATCAGAAGTTGATAGAAAGAAAGGTTCTTAGAACCATATTGGACAAACCATGATTGCATGGAAGATTTAAAACTCATGCTAGTTCTTTCTGGCAAAATGAGATAGCCAGCTATTTCACGGCAGAGTATACAGAAGACACATAATGGAAGCTCGGTGCCTTAATGTCATATTGAGTTGGTTTTTCGATCAGTTTTCTCATGGCACAGACTCTTTCAGGAGTGATGATGTATGATCACTGGGAAACATTGGTGGCTGAAATGGGATAAGGTTTTATGTTGCATAGGTTCCCCTTGTAAGGCAAGTAGTAGATTTATCAAATGTTGTACTTTATTCTGAAGTCAACTTATGCTGCTTGTTTTTTGTGGATTTAGATGTTTTGAAACTTGTTTGTGTAGTTCAAACTGAACCTTTCTTTACTAGCTAGTTTATATTTCCTCCTGCATTTTTTGCTGTCAGATTAATGGTTCTGAAAGTTATCGATATTTCCAATGCAAGGCCTTATGGAGGAAAGGCAGTATTTGGATAGTAATTGGGAACACGTTTCAATCGTTTTTTAAAAAACTAATTTTTTTTTTGTTTTTAAATTATTTTATGTACTGATATTAAAATAATTTTAAAAAAAATAAAAAAATATTATTTTAATATATTTATGAAATAAAATCACTTTAAACTCTCAAATTGATGATGCGAAGTTGTCAGCGTACAATAATATACATTTCCGAAGTCTTTCCTAGCTTCTATTCAAATTCAAGATTTAACAGCTGCCAGAAGAACAATACTGGGAAAAAAAAAGGGGCCAAAATCCAATGAGCAAGCAGCCGTATATTCTGAAGATCTGTCCATTTTACCATGAGTGATCGATCTTCTATTTAGCAAACGAACGGCCAACGGAGGAGAAGCAACAATCATCTTCTAACATTTACTGTATGCCACTGGTTTGCTATTGCCCTATCAATCCATTTGAATGTCTGTGCTTTGTTGAGAGTTCATTTTTATCAAGCAAGGCCCAGGAATTTTAGGCTTCGGATCTCATGAAATCTAGCCTTTATTGACAATGCAATTCCTTTAAATAAGTGGTTCTCCATCAGTGATCAGCAGAACCATTTTAATCCATGCAGTTCTAGTCCAAATAAATAAACTAAACCAACGTGAAGGTAATAAGTTATTTGACTGGATAAAAAATAGAAACAAAGACTTGGATTCTATTGAGTTTCATCCTGATAAGATAATAAGAAAATTCAGGTATTCCTCTCCGAAAAAGAAACAGCCGAATGAAAGAAAACTTGGGCACATGTTCAAAGCTCAAACGCAAAAGCTTGTTACCATCTCATTCTGTAAAAATCCCCGGTTAGTACAGAAAGATTGATCTACACATATTGCTATTTACAGAACTGTGATGTTGTTCTCTTGCACTCTTTCGTCAAGACTCAAGACATGAATCTCCTCTCCATATTACTGACATTAAAGATAGAATGTGGCAGGTTAGTCCAAAGGACATAGAAAATCACCTCAAGGCTCAAGCTCTTAGGTTGTGTGCCTGATAGGTTGCTTCTTCGATTGTGGGCTCTGATGTTATGCTCTCAACAACCGAGTGAAATGCTTTTTACTCAAAATACCATGACATAGACTACATATCAGGAGTCTCGGGCAGATAATTCCTTGCTGCCTTTTGTTTCTTGTAAGTTTTAAGGCCATACAGAGAACAGACAGCCCAGATCAGAGCATCTGATATGGTCATTACACATCCAAGAACAGCAAAAACTAGTTCTTAGTGTCCAAAGACAGTGTGGTCTTTGTAAACATCAAGCAAAGGGAAGACCTTGTTCAAACGTTTGTATGAACCTTCAGAAATAGCGTTCATACTATAAAGAGAATTAGCCAACTCCATAGCTTGAGCTCTTGATCCCGAGAAACCAATACCTTCAATCAACAGCGTATAAGTAGTTTCATTTGGCTGGCAACCATTTTCAATCATTGCTGTCAGCACTTCAATAGCATCATCAATTCTATGTACTTTGCATAAACCAAGAAGAACGATATTATAGCTGACTATGTTTGGCTGGAACCTACCACTTAGCATGTCTGCCAATAGCCCAATAGCTTCATCCACCATTCCATCTCTGCACAAACATGAAATAAGTGAATTATAAGTAATTCCATCTGGATCAATTCCTTTGCTAAGCATCTGCGATATCATTCCTAAGGCTCTATATCTGTCTCCAGAACCCCACAATGCACTTAACATTGTGTTATAAGAACTGACATTTGGGGGACAACCCACTTCCTCTAGCTTTCCAAATATTTCCACAGCATGATCACTATTTCCATTCTTACAAAGAGCGGCCATTATTGTATTGTAGTTGACTATATCTGGCAAAAAACCATCAGAGATCATGTAATCCAAAAACTTGATTGCCATATCCAGTTTTCCCTCTCTACAAAAAGCAGCAACCAATGGATCATAACAGTAAGCATCCGGAGTCAAACCCTTTTCCTTCATAACCTTCACTAAGTTCACTGATTCCTCAATTTTCCCATCACGACACAGTGAGCTAATCAAAATGCTATATGTAACCACATTAGGCTCGCAACCTCTTGAAAACATCTCATCCATCAGTTTCTCCCCTTCATACCATTTCCCTTGATCCAACAACGCTCGTAACAATATATTATATGTAATCACATCTGGTTTACAACCCCTAGAATTCAAGGTCCTAACAAGCTCAAAAGCTTGATTAACCTTCCCCTCTTTGCCCAACCCCCTAACAATTACATTATAAGTAAATGTATCTGGTTCAAGCCCTCTTGACAACATCTCATCCAAAAGCTTCAAACCTTCATCCATCCCACCTTCAAGAATGTGTGCCTCTATCAAAATCGTGTAGGTAATAAGAGTTGGCTTACAATTATTATCTTTCAACAACTCTTCAAAAACCTTTAAAGCCAAATCAATCTTTCCCTTGCTACAAAAAGTCCCAATCATTATATTGTAAGTAACAACATCCTGCGAAAATCCCTTTCTTTTCATCCTATCAAGCACTTTTTTTGCACTTTCAATCCGATTAGCCTTACAAAACCCACTGATCACTGCATTATAAGCAAAAACATCAGGTTCACCATGCTTCTCCAAAATCTCCATCACCCTAGTAGCCTTCTCTATATTTCTTGAATTAAAAAACCCTTTAATGAGCTTAGTACACATAATAACATCAGGCTGATAACCTTTTGCAACCATACATTCAAGAAAGTAGAGTGACTCATTACACTTGCCTGCTTTACAAGACCTATTAAGCAGTTTCATCAAATGGGTTTCTTTGAAATCATAAGATAAAACATGGGTTGGTTTTGTTTCAGGTAAAACCCTCCTTAATTTTGGTGGGTTTCCAAGGTTACTGTTAGTGTCATTATGAGTAGGGTTTATGCAGCTAACTACATTGCTTTGAAGTGAATGTAAAGAGAGTTTAAAATGTTTGCTAGTGAAGGGAAAGCTACAACTATGAGAGAAAAACTCAGTGGAAAACATTGTCATGTTAATGGCTTTGTTATCGTTCAATGTTCATGGATTATCATTTTACAAAAGAACCAGCCATAGCCGAAGAAGTAAAGAGAGTACCTGTAAATTTGCAAGGAAAAGGAGAGAAACTTGAAAATTTGGGAATTGTTTGTAGTGTTTTAGAGATTGTTTTTCAACATATTGAGTCTTGTGGAGCAATTTCAAAGGAAAAAAGCAAGTGTTTGTAGTCAGCCAATCGGATTGCAGTGCATGCGTTATGGATAAGGGACACAGCATGGGTACAGGGTCTTTAGGATAATTGGTCTTGGACATCACAAAGCCCCACAGATGGCTGGTTTCATGCTGGTTTAAGTGATGGTCATGGTGTTAAGAGAAATGGAAGATGCATGTCGTTTAAAGCTTGCTGCACGTGACATGTCGCTTGAGTGCTGGAGGCATTAAAAAAATAGAAAAAAGAGATGCACCACCCTCCACTAGGATTTTCTCATAATTTATTTTAATTTATTTTATTGAAATTTTAGGTTTGGTAAGGTAACTCGGGTTGATCCAGATTATTTTTTTGTTTTCTTTCTACGAGGTTATTCTAGTATTATTACTGGAATCATGGGTTTGGTGGGATAACTCGAGTTAACTCGGGTTAATTTTTTGTTTTTCTTTTAATTTTATATTTTAACATTAGATTGATTGAGAATTGAGCTTTATAATTTATTTCAATTTATTTTTTATGGGGTTATCCTAGTCTTATGACTCATGTTATAGATTTGATAGATTAATTCAGATCAGGTTTTTTTTTTCAATTTCATCTTTTAACATTAGATTGGTTGAGTATTGATCTTCATAATTTATTTTGATTTGCTTTATAAGAAAGTTATCATAGTCTCATAATTTAAAGTTACAAATTTAATAGGTTAATCCAAGTTGATCCGGATCGATTTAATATGTTGTAGTCTCAATATTTAAATAAAATGATGTCGTATTGAAATTTGTTTTTAGTCAACCTATGTTTTTACTGATTATCTGAATTGCCTTTGAACCTATCAAATCAGCTAGATTGTATTAAATCAACTTTTATATGGTTTAATTTTTTAACATGTTTGGGCTGTAATTCAACTTATTTTATATTATATGAAAATTTATTTTTTTAATGTTTTTAATTTTTTTTTATATTAAAAATAAATTTTTAAAAATAAAAAATATTATTTTAATAATTTTTAAATAAAAAACAATTTAAAAAATAACCTCCATTATATTCTTAATTCTTAAATAACCCGTCATGCACCGGCCTATCATAGTTCAGTACTTTTCAGTTTTCCCCTGAAGTTGCTAGGTCGGCAGGACAGGACAGACACTACGCTTTTAGCCCTGAGGATTCACATGCTACATCCCAGTAGACTTGTAAAGCAAAAAGGGGTAGAACTTGGATTCACGTCCCCACTTGAGTGATTGCTTCATGGTACATCTCCATTCTTTTTCTTGTTCTCAAGGTATTTCTCCATAAAAAGCTAAAAGTATACCATCAAGGCAACATATATAATATGGTAGAAACATTTCAGAAGAGTTGGGATTGTTTTAAATTGTGTCTTGAGAAAAAAAAAACACATGTAATTGGTCTATATATAAAAGTCTAAAATTATAATATTTTAGGGTTAAAAAAACATATCTTGAATGCCTTTTTTCTATATATTTTGATAACTAAATAGAAAAAAAAATATGAGTTTTGAGTTATTTTTTAATTTTGAATGAAAATATAATTTTATGTGAAACCTTACAAATTTTTATTTTAAATTTTTATAAAATAGGCTTAAGTTATCGAATCAAAATATATTTCATATATATTTTTATATGATTGATTGTGTTTATTCTTTTAGATCTCTCTGCTTGCCATTTAATTTGAAATTTTAGGGAATAAGAGATTTATATATCAAGTTATTCTCCTTCAAACCCCATTGAAGCTTCCTGGTTATCACGTTAACATGCATGTTCCAAAGAGAGGATCTTTGAGGACATGCCATATTCAGCATGGTCTTCAGGATATATATTGCCTGTATGCTTGAATATCCTCAAAGTCATCACAAGGTATTGCTGTGTAGGAATTCATGAGATGTAACTCATTATCCATAAAGATAACAAGGTCAGCATTTAAGCTGGATTTACATACAGCATGGTTAATTGGATGTATCACTGAGATTAGTTGTGAAATGCCTTATCCAACACAAGGAGACGATGAAGCCACAGAGCCTGTAAAAGATAGAATAAAGTATAAGCAGGTACAAGTGAAGGGCGGCAGAAAGTTGACCACTGGTGTTAGGAACCATCAAAGATTGTTGCAGAAACTGGTAATCTTGTTTTACTGCTGGGGATTAAGAAAGGATAAAGCAACTAGAACAGACGCATCAGTAATGGATTTCTTAAGCATGTGGCCCAATGTTGTGTTAGTGATGAGCTGCTGTATTCGGAAAGATACCAAGAATTAGCAGTATCTGATCATAAATGCACCAGATACACAAAAACAGAGCAGGCAAGCCTTCAGAAAATGAAGAGCATTGGATGATGAATAATGTGCAGAAACGTTGTTCCTGCCAGATTCGACAAATTTCATCATTGTTATCACACGTTTCATCTTCTTGTTTATGGCAGTACTCCTCCCTGATCATGAGCATCAGCTGCTGAACTCATCAAGAAATGTCTACATTTTTTTTTTTCAAATAGGTATTGGATTTCATTGGAAGAGCTATGATGGCTGTTCTTCATCCCTCGCCCCCTCCTTTCCCATTTTGTTTCTTCGCCTTCTCAGTGGTTTTTCTTTCTTCTGACCTCTTCAATTAATCAAGCTCAAAAGTATGACATCAAAATCACAGTGCGATAATGAAAGCAAGAATTGTCAGCTGAGTTCTGGATTTCTTCAACTCATGCAGCACCTGCAGGCAAAGAGGATTCATTTATAGCTAAAAAAACACGTAAAATGACTAAAATTTATAGTTTCCAAATCTAGCATCTCAAGGAAACTGATCAAAAGGCAGAAAAAAGCCAAGATAGTTTACTAGATCTAGTGATAATCTAACGTATGAAGGCTAGCATACAATATTACAATGCACGTTTAACAGGGTGAGGTTGGCTCAAAAATTCTAAAAGCATTGATATATACAACGTGAATACTCTCTTGTCATGTACGAAACTAACCAGCAGCAGTGATTCCATGCACGATAATTCATTTTTCATCTCTGCAAAACAAGTGAGCAGGAAACCATGTTAAGAGCACCACACCCAGGCTAGTGCATTCCTCGTCACATGTACAGTTTAGGGGATATCTCATAAAAGGTTGTGTTCCAAAAATCATTAGTTTGATCACTAGCAGAGATACAAACAAACAGAGAGCGGCAAATATGGTTCTCAAGCCCTATCAAGTGTCATCATGGGAAGATATATGCTTCGCAAAGCTGAACAATATTTTCCAGCAATCATCTTGATCACCCGCCACCTGCCAATTTGTTCATACATCCATAAGAATTGGGTTTCGAAGTGTGTATATATATCTTGGTGGACATTCAAAAGCATCAACATATTAAGAACAGGAAAGAATAGCTTATAAATCTGACCTGTGGCACCACGCTCGTTCGCTTTTGGGAGAGCATGGAGGGAGAAGGGCTGACGACAGAAGTTCATCTAACAGCATAGTCATATGCTGCTTCTTTGACGCAATGAACTCCCTGCATGCAAATACAAGGAACAAGCATCGCGATCATGGGTTCATGGTAAAACTAAGCAACAGATTGAGAATGATTTAAATGAATGGAAACACAACACATGCACAAATATATCTGTATAAAATTGAGGGAGCAGAGAAAGCTAGAAATACCTGGAATATTGCATGCAGTCCCAAAATCACAGCTTAGCAATACAAAGAGACTTGCTTCATGACCTCACTTTCAAGATTATTCTCGTCCCAATATGCATCCGACGGATTCTTAGGCCATGTTTCTTTCATGGTTCTTTATATATAGAAGTTGTAGAAAAATAAAAAATAATATTTATTAATTGATCGTATCATATTTCATCATTAATTTTTTAATTATTATATATTTTATTTTGATTTTTTTAATTTTATTTCTTAAAATTTTATTTTATATTAATTTTAATTCTTATTCTTTTTATTGTTATTTATTTTTCTCTTATTGTTTTTTTAATTGAGATTTTTTTTATCTATCAGATTTATTTTTTATTTTTTATTTTATTTAAAATAATTTATAAAATAATTTTTTTTTCAATTTCATATCTTTTAATTTTTTTATCCATAAAATAAAATTCCTTGAGTGCTAAAGATAAAATTGATATAAAAGATAGTTTAAAGCAAAATTATTTAACATAATTTCTATTATCGTTTAATTTACAATATGTTTATTTTTATATTTTAAAAATGTTTTTTAAAAAATTATTATTATTTTTTAAATTAAATTGTTTTTATATATTTTGATATCTTAATATTAAAAATAAAATTTAAAAAATAAAAAAATATTATTCTAATATATTTTCATTCAAAAAAATATTTTAAAAAGAAAATCTATTTCCAACAATCAGTCAAAACTAAGAATTGTATTTTGAGAAAAAAACAAAACAACATTAACCCGGTGATTCAATATTTGTTATGAAAATCACGATTCAAGCTCTAAACCGAGTCAGACCCGAACCGGTTTGACAACTAAAGTCAAGGTTGATATTATATTTCTTTGTTTTATTTTATTTATTTTTTTCAAAAGTTTATTTAAAAATAATCTGCAACTCTCCTTTTCCAACTTTCTCCCAAAAAAATCTCTCTCCCTCTCTCTATTTCTCTCTCTCTCTGCAAAAAATTTCACCCCCCCTTGAACCGCATCCATTTTCCTCACTCAAAAAGAAAAAAAAAAAATTTCTCCTCAAAAGATCTATGCTTGCTTGATAATTGGACGAATCGAAAGATTCAGAAATAAATTGAATTGAAGAAGGCGTGGTTCGATTCAATAGCAATAATTAGAATCTAGGGTTTGACGATCTATGTTTTGGTTTGATTTTAGTAATTATGGAAACAACGACGAGCGATGTTGTCATGTTAGATGCGGAGTTGCTTCAGCTACCAGAGATTTCGCCTTTAGCTTTCAAATCTTACCCTCACTTTCCCCAAACACTCTTCGATCAGTGGCTCTCTCTTCCCGATCCCAATAAGCTGGTGCCGTTTTCGATATCTCTTCCTATTTCTTTTGCAGTTTTGTGTTCATTTCGATTCATTTTTTTACTTTTTAGTTTAATAAATTATTATCACAATTATTTTTATTTTGAATTGTTCTTGAATTGTGGAGTGCGTGTGATAGATATGGAAACACACTTGTTGTTGATTTGGTATTTGATGAAGTAATTATGGGTTAACTTGATGCTTTTTCTTTTTTAGTGCTACGGAAAAAATGGGTTTTTGATACCCAAATAACTCTTAAAATAATATAATTATTTAGTTAATTAATTAACATGCTAATGCTTCGAATTAGTGCTGTGCTAGGTTGAAAAATCATGGATTGGTTCATTTTTATTAACATTTCGTTGCTGATAGAGTTGCTTTGCTTTGTTGTTATGGTCATATAAATGTTTGTGTATACGTTGTATTTTTAGAGAGATTTTTTTTTTCCTGTTTAAGGTTAAGGAGAGCAGTTCAACGGTGATGCTTGATACCTATGGGTTTGGCATCAACGCAGAAGTCCGAGTCTTGTAGAATTGTTAGTCTGCATGTGTAAATTTGAACAGGGAATTAATTTAGTTTTTTGTTTTCTTTTTTAATCCCCCTTCTTCTCTTTGAATTTATGATCATTGCCCATAATGCATTTTATTGCCAGTATTGCTTTTTTGTAATATTTGTGTCTGAACTTTGTTCCATGGCTTGGATGACAATGTCATCGTAACATTTTTTGTGTACTTTCTGTTCTGAAAGGAAACACAACTGATGATTTATTTTTATAGAGACCTTTTCTTTTATGTGGTTATAGAAGAGAAGTTTTAAAATTCTTGCTTTCATGATTTTTATTTTGCCGATCAGTTCTTTTGTAAGTTCTTATAGGTGATGTTCCTTTGAGTAAAATTGTTTATATAATATGATTGCTTATTTCTCTTCTCTCTTCATATTTGTCCAGGTGACATCCCTGGTTAATGATGCCAAGACAGGTGCTCCATTGAATGTCTCTGGAAACTCTTCTAGTGCAAATGCTGCCACTGTTAATTCCTTACCTTCCATGTTTCCTGCGGGAAGCACACCGCCTCTTTCTCCCAGAAGTTCAACCGGTTCCCCTCGTGTGACAAAGCAAAGGGCTGGCCCATCTAATTTAGGCTCTCCTTTGAAAGTAGTCAGTGAGCCAGTAAAGGAGTTGATACCACAGGTTTAACAAACCCCAATGTTTTTTCTTGTTACACACAAAACAAAAGGATGAAATTTATGTTGCAGTGGCCACTATTTCCTTTCATTTTCTCTGAAAAGAGATAACGAAACTAAAGCATAACTGAAACAAGAAATTTCTCTAATCCACTATTTTTTTCTTCTGCTCTTTTCTTCATGTTTTTATCTACGAAATTTTTGTTGAGTGACATGGATTATATATTTTTTAATATGTATACTTGTGATGCCTGTAGTTTTATTTTCAAAATGGCCGCCCCACACCAAATGAACTAAAAGAACAATGCTTGATTCGGATCAATCACTTTTTCTATGGCCGCTTGGATGGATTGCAAATACATGGTGAGGTTAATGATTATATATCGAATTCTGTGATATTTGATGAACTAATCTGTTTGTTACTTATTTTGTTTTTAGAGTTCAAATCGGTCACAAAGGAAGTATGCAAGCTGCCATCATTCTTCTCCACGGTTCTATTTAGAAGGATTGATGTTAATAGCACCGATTTCGTGACAAGGTATGTACTTCTTGTCTTAGGTAGTTTATTGGACCTATGAAAATGATTCTCCTGTTGTTCAAGCTGTAAATACTTTAAAATTGTTTACCTGATTTGGTTATCATTATTTCAAGATTTCTCTTCGATACCCGATGAACCTCTACCACATCTGGAAATTTCTCTCACATCTTTTTTTTTAACTATTTTCATTAACTTTGGAACAATAATTTTAGGATTTAAAAGATGGTTGTCTGGATTGTTATGAATGCTCGGGCAAATAGAATGATGGGAGAGTGGTTTTCAGTTTGAGTGGTGATTTGAGAGTTTATGGTAGAAACTTGAAGAAACAGACTTTGGGTTTTCTATCACACTTTCCTGTTTCTAGGATCAGAGACAGCTATAGAAATAAAGTGCCCTACTCTACTAACTATCATTGTTTCTAGTTTTACAGTAAACCTAGAATTAAGCTCCTTGATTTTCACAGATCAAGGCCTTGCTCTTGCTCTGTATCGCTTTGATTTACAAAGTCGCTATGCAAGGAATTCTGGAGTGTGTTGTTTAGTGTTCCTCCCTTGATTTGCAACCCCCCCACGCACACACACTAACAACAACAATTGTAGTTATAAACCAGTTTAACATTTATATGCCAGTTAACAAGAATGACTGCCATACATTTTGTACACCGCCAATTGGACTGGTAACCAAGAATTTGTTATTTGGATTTTTAGTATGTGAATTTCTGTAGCTTTTTTTTAGCTTAAACCTTTTGGGACTGTGGCTTCAAAGTCAAAATTCATTTGCAGTTCTCTCTCTCTCTCTCAAGAGCGTTTGGCTTTGACTGTTAGAAACTGGTTTTTTTAAGGTGGATTGCTATTTGTAAAACAAATATGGTTTTTAAATTGTAGTTGCAGTCATGGCATGGATGAAATTTTCTAGTCTTTAAGGAATTTGTCTTGGTGAACAGTTTAGAAAAATCAATCAAAAGGGGAGGATTTTTTATTTTCAGTAATTGATAATTTCTCAACTTTGAGAATATTTACTTTTAACTCTTGATGCTTTTTATTACATTAGTGGACCATGCTTTTTCCTGTTTGTGGCATACAGTGGATTTTGCCAATTAGGATGGACTGCTTCTTGATGCATTTGGTGGATTTAGCGAGGAAGGATTATAAGATTTTGAGCAGAGGTGCTATCTTTTATGGTGTTTGGAGATAGAGTGGGGCTCTAGGATAGGTGGAACATGTTTTTTTTGCTATATGTGGTAACAGTGGAATTCGCCAAGTAGGGTGGACTTGTTCTTGATGCATTTTGTGGATTTTTGGAGGAGGGTTATAAGATTCTGAGGACAGGTGCTATGCTATATGTTGTTTGGAATGGATCTCTAGAATTCAAGGTTCTTTTCTCTTGATGTAGCTGTTTTGGGGTATGAAAATAGCAATTGTTGCTTAAATTCGGTGTAGTGCATTTTGTTTTAGAAGCGGGAATGAGGAGATTCAGTGTTGGTGGAAAAGCAAAAGGAGATGATGAAGATTGCAGTTCCACTCTTCCAGTGGGGGAACTAAGAAGAGGTGGATTGTCTGTAACTGCTTTAATGGCTGCTATGGATATTGGTTTATACAGGCCTCTACAGATGTGAAAATAGTACACCCTTTAGCTTAGGACAAGGGACATTTCCGGCTGCTTGCTGCTGTTATTTGAAACTATGAAAGAAAATAAAAATAAGCTACATTTTAAGAAACAAATCAACATTTTAAGTTTGATAGGGTAGTTCAAGGATACATGATGTTGCAATTTAGTTGCTGTTGCCCGCACAAAAAATGTTTGCGTTATTTGGTTGCATAACTTCTTCCTAATCTATGTGCAGGGATGCTTTTCTTGATTATTGGATAAATGGCAACATGTTGACATTGGATATAGCTACCCAAATTTTCACAATTTTGAAACAACCAGATCTCAAATACCTCACCCAGGTAGGGGTGTTTGTGTATCAGGATAATCATTTCTGGGTCTTGTTATCAATGGATTGCTGCTTTTTCATGTATGATTCATTAGTGAAATTATTGTTTCACTCATTTCTAAAATGATTTTCATATTGATAACAGGAAGACTTTAAACCTGTGCTTCAAGAACTACTGGCAACTCATCCAGGATTGGAGTTCTTACAGAGCACACCCGAGTTTCAGGAAAGATATGGTTCGTTATCAGCCTGTTAATCAACTTTTGGTTGTTTTTAATTCAAAGCAATTATTCATATTTCTGATTCCTTAACTTTGCGAGATGCATTGTCCATTATAATACATGCTCGATTATTGGTAAAATTTATCACTTATTACTGATGGTATTGAAATCATCTGAATTGATTCGTTTCTTTAAATATTCGTAAACGTGTTTCATTCGATGAGAACTACATGTATAGCTTTATTATTCCTCAAATGAATGAGGTGCTTTTTGCTGGTTAACAAGCTATAGCAAAGCATCTAAACTTGAATTTGGGGGTACTTTGAAGATAATCCATTTATGGTGTGATTGTCCCTCCCTTGAAAATGGAATCTATCATTAAAACTTTATAGAGGATTTTTGGATTATGTTGTCGAATGGAGCAATTATCAAGCTTCTCTCATGAACCTGACGCCAAGCGTTCTAAAGCTACTCTTTGTAGTTTCAAGAATGCTGGTATTCTTTTTTCCTGGAGCAACGTGTTTCAAAATTGCCAAACTATAGATGGCTCCATTTGAATGATGAGTTCTAATAAGATCAGATGGCACAGTTCAGTATGTATGGGCCTAAAAGGCACCCTAAAATTAGTGACATTTGGTTTATTGCAAAAAGAAAAATGTGTTTTTGAAAGTAAAACTAACAGAAAAGTTCATGCACGATGCATGTGCTTTTTAGTGGTGAAATTATCTGGTGTGAGAATAGCTCCTACAATGTATTGAGTCATGCAGACATCTGACCAGCCCTTATGGATTTGGGCACCCTTTGCACATTATGTCCATTCTTATAGGAAGGCACAGAGTTATTAAAAGCTATGTCATATGAGTAAGAAGTAAAGTTCTGCTCTTTATATTCTTATAAACTCTCAACTGGTTTCTCGTTGTGTGGAAAGCATGACCTTATGAATACAGAAAAGATGGAAACTTTTGCAATGTCGTGATGTGTAAACTCTGCCAGATTTTTTCCTTTGGTTGATTGGTGTGGTGTTCATTCGAGAGTGGCTTGTAATTGATGGACAGTTCAATTGAATTGGTTTTTTTCTGGTTAATTCAGTGTGTTTAGCCATAATTTCTTTTGCCTGTTTGACTGGCTGTTTATACTGTCTGGGTGAGGAGTATAGCTGGAGGCTGACAGCCTGAATAAGCCATAAGAGGCTGCTCTTGCTTTGTGATAGTTGCTATGCATTTAATGTCGTGTGATTTCCTAACACGAATTTTCCTTTGCAATTGGCAGCTGAAACTGTAATATACAGAATTTTTTACTACATAAATAGATCTGGGAATGGTAATCTTACCCTCAGGGAGCTGAAGCGTGGGAACTTAATTGATGCAATGCAACATGCAGATGAAGAAGAGGACATAAATAAAGTTTTGAGGTAAGTATTGCTGTGAAGATGCAACATGAATTTTCCTCGAAGGGACATTGTGCCTATCATAAACTTGTAAAAATATGAAACATTAATATTTCAGGTAATCAGAATTAGTTTTATGTAATTGGAATGAAATTTAGGCTTGTAACGTTTTGTATCAAATTTTTAATGATCCTAATTATTTTGCTTATGATTTCATGTGCAGGTACTTCTCTTATGAGCACTTTTATGTGATATACTGCAAGTTTTGGGAGCTGGACACAGATCATGATTTTCTTATCGACAAAGAGAACCTTATTAGATATGGGAACCATGCGCTTACCTACCGGATTGTTGATAGAGTATTTTCCCAGGTTTGTGGCTGTTGAATGATGCTTTTGTGTTTTGGGTCAATTTACCTACAATTTTACAGCAAGAAATTTTTCTTTGCTAGTCAAAGACCTGAACTGTCATGCTTTTATGATGTAAATACCTTGCAGGTTGCTAGAAAATTTACTAGCAAGGCTGAAGGGAAGATGGGATATGAAGATTTTGTGTATTTCATTTTGTCAGAGGAAGACAAGTCATCTGAGCCAAGTCTTGAGTATTGGTATGTGTACATTTATCATCCTGTAGAGTGAAGGAGTTGAACTACAATTGTGCACTTATGAAATATTATGGAAATATTCATTTTATATTTGTTTCATTTGTTAGATGCTTCCTCCACAAGTTACGCTAGTGTAACCATGAATAACAAAGCATTGTTAAGTTTTTTGAATATATTCCTTGTTCAATAAGCTACATAGGTGGTGTGCTTTTGTTCAAGCTGAAAAGACTCACTAGTGCATGAACAGAACACATAGCCTAACTGGAACTGGAAAGACTTAAAATCAACAGGGAAATTTTTTCTGAAATGGTGAAACTTCTAAAACATGATTGATAAGGGAGAGTGATATGTGGGTCCTGAATGTTGGAGAAATTTCCAGTCAGTTACTGGCCATTATTCCATGTTGGCTATGCTAGTAAAGCAGATAAAAATAAAACTTGTTTTCATTTCATTGTTGTAGAATATATCATATAATGATTCTTGAGTGCTTCTCTAGGGAGTTTACATTGTACAGACCTACAAACACTTGTTTTTCAAGCAGTGATGGTGATGCAGTGTTCTGGTTTTATTAATCAACTGCCTGTGAGTTGTGATGTTCAATTTCTTTCTTAGGTTCAAATGCATAGATTTGGATGGAAATGGAATCCTGACACGGAATGAGATGCAGTTCTTTTATGAGGAGCAGTTGCATAGGATGGAGTGCATGGCTCAAGAGCCTGTGCTTTTTGAAGATATATTATGCCAGATAATTGATATGATTGGACCAGAGGTTTGCCCTTTGCTCTTCTGTAATCTTACTGGTAGTTCCTCTCTCCTTAAATCTATTTGAAGTGCACATGGAAGCATGTTCAAGGAAAACTACATTTTAAGATGCTCTGAAATTACCTTCTTCAGTACCTGTCTCTAACAAATTAGCTACTCCCAATGGGATAGCTTAAGAAAACATGACCAGTTACTTATCTGTTACTCCCTGCACACCACCATCTAGAGATGTTTTGGGTTTTTTACTGTTCAACTTTTCTTGCTGCAGGATGAGAGCTATATCACCCTTCGTGACCTCAAAGGTTGTAAACTTTCAGGAAGCGTTTTCAACATCCTTTTCAACCTTAATAAATTTATGGCATTTGAAACCCGTGATCCATTTCTTATTCGTCAGGTAATGTAACTCCTACTTTATGTTCAATGCTCAATATGAAAATTGAACCTAGCATTGCTAATAAAAAAAAGCCTTGATGGCATTGCAATGAAACAGGAGCGTGAGAATCCAACACTGACAGACTGGGATCGCTTTGCGCATAGAGAATATATTAGGCTTTCAATGGAAGAAGATGTTGAAGATGCTTCTAATGGCAGTGCAGAAGTTTGGGATGAATCACTAGAGGCTCCTTTCTGAGTTTAATTAGGCAAGTCACTTCAGTTTTTGTGTTGCTGGTTATGTTTGTTGCGTTGTGCTTTTGATTCTTGTTCTGGCCCCTGCACTTGTGCTGTGGAGTGTGGAGATTTAACAAGGACCTCAATAAATGAAGCATTTTTCTTTCTCATATTTTTTTTCAGGGTCTAGTTTTGTGTTTGAATTTCTACTTGATATTTACGAGTTTGCTTTTGCTGAAGGTGCTCGCACAAAAAGCTCCAGCTTCTTCTTCTACAGAGGCCATGAGACATGAAAACAGCAAACTCAAAGGATCATTCTTTTAAGGAGTGTGCAACAGTTTTTACCTTTCTAAAGAGACAGTCCAGGCTTGGCAGGATGGAATGCATTTTTTTCATGTGCCAGCAGGGGACATATTCAAGCTTTTGTGTGCATAATTTGACGAAAACCAAGGAGCATTACACTAGAGCAGTGGTTCATGAAGTTGAACTTCCTGTAAAGGAGAGGTAGTATCCAAGAGTTGATTAATCAAGTCCAGGTTGAGTAGCTCAGAACATTTACTGCATTTTTTATTTATCAATCTGTAAGATATAATCTATGTCGAGGTCTTCTAATTTAGCAGTCGGTTCTTTTGATATGTTTTCTGTACGGTAATCTATTGGGTGCTGGGTAGGCTTCCTTTGTCTTATAAATTTTTGGATTGTCATTTATCTTTGACTATATTCCTAGTTTTTCCACTTCGTGTACACAAAATGTAGCTTTGTGTTTGTCTTATGAAAAACTTAATTTTCTCAATTGAATTTCTTAGATCGAGAACTTTGAACCCTCAGATGTACCTTGTAGTTTCCCTGGCATTTCACAGCACATGGAAAGCTGTCCGTGTGGAAAACTCACACACCATCTATCCATCCCCTCAATCCTCTCTTGTCAGGCTCGTCGTTCTCGATTGATGTGATGACTGATGACTGCTAATTTCCAGATTATTCATCTTTGATAAACTCCATGCTAGGACTTCGAGTGCTTGTGCAAATTCTTTGGGTGTTTAGAATTCTTATCTCTAGGAAGTATGTTGGTTAAGATGTGTGAAGTATAGCGAAGATCTGATTATCAGCATCAAAGTCAGTAAAACTACAAATCTGATGATGAATATAACTGCCTATCAGATTCTTGATCCTGAAATCAACTAGGATTCTTCCTCGCAGATCTGAGCTGAGATGGTCTATCAGAAGTATTACAGACTGAAACATGAGGTAATGGAAATTTGATTTGCTTCTATAAAAACTCATAAAAGCGTAGCTGTTGAACTTGGCTCGGCAGAATAACCCGGGTTGGGTTAATCCTAGTTAAATTAGATAAAATATTAACTTAATCTCACTGAAAAGAGCTCTGTGTACTCTTAGTTTTAGGCTTTAGCCCCGAGCTATACCTGAAAAAACAAAAGACCAGTTGAGGAAAATGATTTACGTTATAAGAACTTCCAAATAGTTTAAAAGGATGGTCTTATCATGTGACGAGCATTTCAAAACGTGTATCTGTATTTTCAAAAAATTTATTTATTTATTTATTTTTATTAAAAATGAATATTTTTTTATGTTTTGGATCATATTGATACATAGATTTTAAAAATAATTTTTAAAAAATAAAAAATATTATTTTAATATATTTTAATATAAAAAATATTTTAAAAAATAATTACACTTTCAAACTAAAGCTTGTGTTTGAGAGGGTAAAATGTGGAGACTCAAAATCTACCAGCTATACTCTTGGAGATGCAGATTTCTTTTTATCTACATTGCTTTTGACCTAATGAAAGAGGTAACATTGTTGAATGAAAAAATAGAAATTTGAAGTAAAAGTAATTTTCTTTTTTTTCTAATGGTGCGAATGAATTAAAATCTATATTTCAAACCTGTTCGGTCATCTATTTATATAGTTTTTATTGCCTTGCGTTAAAGTAAATCATCAAAAAAAGTGTTTGATTAAGATTTAAAAATTTTAAGTGGTGTTTTGCTGTTGTTCCATAATAGAAAAAATGAATACAATAGAGAAAGAAATCAGTTTAGTTTATTTAAAAAAGTATAGAAATAAATGTCTCTTTGACTATTTTAGAGCGAGTTTTATACTTTCAAAAAATAGAAAGTATATGGAAGATAGGTGTTTAGAGGTTTTTTTTTATCTTTCAAATATCTATATAAAAAACTTTTAAATTTTAAAATTTTTTAAATAAAACATGTGAATATAAAAATAATTATTATTATAATTTTAAACTGTAATTTAAAAGTCGATCCAGGGCATTGAAAGAGTCAACTTAGGTTGATCTTTTTTTTAAGAGAATGATCAAAAGTTCAAAACCATGTAGTTTTAATGAAATTTAAAATAAAAAAAAATCAATGGGTTTTGATCAGGTCAATCTTTTTTCTATTTTTTTTTTCAAATTGAACTAACTTTTTTCCTAGGTTGGGTCGACCAACTAAATTGTTTTGGGTTTTGATAATTAGAACTATTACACTATTATTAATTTCAACATTCAATATAAAATAAAGTAATAAAAAATTATATCTAATTATTTTTAAAAAATATATAAGTTTAAAAGTAATATATATTAAAAGTAAAATATATATTTTTATATTTATTTTATATTGTCTATCATCAATTAAATAAATACAATCATTATATCTTGCATACAACTATCAAATACAATTTTATCTCCTTTTCTTATGTTATAAAATACCTAAACATAGTAAGGATAATAAATGCTCATAGATTTGGATGATAATATAATCATAACCATACCCAAATAATAATAATAATAATAAATCAAATACCATAATATATCCACTACACATCAAATTCGAATTTTGAATAACAACATTCAAACCATAGGATTTTGAATATTCATTATCCATTTTTTTTAATCTAATAAATAATTTTAATTTTTTTTATAATAAATAATTTTAATAAGTTTTGTTAACCATATGCAGACAAAAATATTATTAATATATAAACATTTTACTAATAATAACCAAATAAGTTTAAAAAATAAAAAAAATATATTTTAAAAACATATCCATTCATACTATTGTTGTTCTAGGTAGCCATAAAGCTAACAAATATGACAAAAAAAAATTGCTTCAACATCATGTTAAGAACAAATTAGAGTGCAAGAAATTATATGTAATGGTAAAATTATAATTACAATATATTAATTATTTTATAATTATAATTTTGCAATTAAATATACTTTATAAATATAATAATAGATATGGTTTAGATTTTGGTTTGATTGCCACGAAAATCATAACCTAATCATAACGACCAATATTTTTTCCGATTTTATCCATATAATACCATTTTCCATCCCTAATGAAAGTGAAGCTTTTTTAGATGAAAAATTGTTTATTTTATTTTAAAAAACTAAAATAACCTTAAATATTTAAAAATTAATTAGCTTTAAACGTATTTTTTAATACATATTAATATAATAATATTTAATTATTCAATTATTTTTGAGAAAAACCTTCTTGTATATTTTTCTTGAAATGAAAAGTGTCTTTTCATCCATTTTTGTATTTTCATGTTTTTTAAATTTGATTTTAATAAGATAATTTATTTATATTTAATGACACGTATGTATTTATATAATAATAATAATAATTGAAGGGAATATTTTCTCTCTTTTTTTCTACAGAAAAGGAAACACGGGTTCTTAAGACAGAAGAAGAGCCGAACACCCCGAAAGAAAGAGTAGCGACTCCAACTGGTTAGAGTTTATTGACTAAGAACACTAGTCAAAGAAGCAAGACTGGCCACCAACCATCCTCTAAAGCCCTAGCAGTGAAAACGAAGATGAAGGTGGTGGCTCTAGTAAGCGGCGGCAAGGATAGTTGTTATGCTATGATGAAGTGCATCCAATATGGCCATGAGGTCTCTCTGTCTTTCTTTTATTTGCTTCCTGAGAAAAAAAACTACACTTTATCACCCACAAAACACAACCCTTTATTTATTTTTTTGTCTTTGTAATGCGTTTTCGTTTTTTGAATTGCTAATTTTGATAGATTGTTGCATTGGCAAATTTGATGCCTGCTGATGATTCAGTTGATGAGCTAGATAGCTTCATGTATCAAACTGTAAGTATATGTATTTTGATTTAGAATTTTTTTTTGTGTGTTGCATAATAGTTTAAAGGTTTAAGGTTTTGGGTTTGATAATTTTTTAATGGAATTTTAAGGTTTTATTTGTAATGAGGCAGAAGCATTGTTGATGCTTTTTTTTTTGGGCTGTTGAAGATCTAAACTTTATGGAAAAAATGAAGTCTTTTTGCACTTTAAAGTTCTGGTTAACAATCTTTGTCTTTCAGTGAAAGGTTTCTTGTGTTTATTTGCTGATTTGCCTCCATTTTTTTGCAAGTTGTGTTATTTATTCTCGTGTATGATTGAAATTCTTGAATTTTTTGCAGGTTGGGCACCAAATAATTGTCAGCTATGCAGAATGCATGGGACTGCCGTTATTCAGAAGGCGAATACAAGGATCCACAAGGCAAGCCCTTTTTTCGAGGATGTTATTGGTAAAAGCAAGTGTCTTATTTAGGGCAATGTTTGTTTAGAACTAGGCTTGTATTTAATGTCTTCTGGGCAATGTGAAATCCATTACTATATATTAACTCCATGAAGGCTTTGGGGGCTCTTGGTAAAGTCAAAGAAGTTGTTATATGAAAATTCTATTGTTATCCTATATCGATAAACAATTTCCAAACTAAAACGTGAAATAAAAATTTGATGACATTTATGGCATATTATGTTTTGGGGGTAAAAAGAGAGATGTGAATATTATCTTCCTGTCCTGTGGATTATAGGCATCAAACACTTAACTACAAGACAACCCCAGGTGATGAAGTGGAAGATATGTTCGTTTTACTGAATGAAGTCAAAAGACAGATTCCCTCTATCACAGCTGTATCTTCCGGCGCTATTGCATCTGATTATCAGAGGTTACGAGTGGAAAGTGTTTGTTCAAGGTTAGGGCTTGTTTCTCTAGCATATTTGTGGAAACAAGATCAGTCGTTGCTCCTTCAAGAAATGGTAAATTGTATTTTCTCAATATGAGTTGTAGTCAATCAAGATCTGAATTGAGCTTCTTGTGGGATAATTTTGTTTCCTGTCCAACCAGATAACAAATGGGATTTTGGCTATTACTGTAAAGGTATGAAGTGAGACATCTTTTCAAGGTTACATTGATGGACTGTGGACTAAAATATGAAGGTTAATAGTCTTCTAATGCCATAGGTAGCAGCCATTGGTTTAGAACCTTCAAAGCACTTGGGCAAAGAAATAGCATTCTTGAACACCCATCTGCATAAGTTGAAAGAGTATGTGTCTGTTTTTTCTTTCTTCTTCTTCCTTTATTGTTTTGTGTTTTTACATTGTTTAAGCACAACTGCATACATTGCTCATTTTGACTTTCTTTTGGTAGGCTGTATGGGATAAATGTATGTGGTGAAGGAGGAGAATATGAAACACTGACACTTGACTGTCCACTTTTTGTAGTAAGTGTACCTTATATTTTCGAGTTGTAATCTTAAATCCTAATCTCATTCTCTCCATCCTTTTTGTCTCCATCATCTTGCCTGGTAATCTTATGGCATGTGATGAAGAAGATTGAGGTCTGGAGTCAGGGGTGGAAGTAGAAGGTTTTAAATGGGGGTGCCATCATAAAAACTAGAAGGTTGGAGAGCAAATATTTTATTTTTGGAGGGGCCGAATGCATAACTATAATGAAAATTTTGAGAATTTAAGGACCAAAATTAAAATATTTTAAAACTTTGGGGGTGCCATGCTCCCCCCAAAGCATACCGTAGTTCCACCCCTGTGCAGAGTGCTTCTGGTTATACTTTACTCATTGTTCATCCTTTCTCCCTGGAGATAAAAGTTTCTGGTTTATGATCTCTGTATATAATGGGAAAAGTTATTCCTGGTAGTACAATGTATTGTATTTTTGTTATATTTTATCTGAAAGGTTAAGATAGCTTGTGTTTTAACTTTTAACAGAATTGTTCATTCATTTATTTTTCTTCTAAGTTCTATCATCCATATAATTGTTTCCAATTCTCAGAATGCCAGAATTGTGCTCGATGAATTTCAAACTGTACTACACTCTCCAGGCTCCATAGCTTCAGTTGGGGTCATTCATCCTTTGACATTTCATTTGGAAAATAAGGAGACAGCCATTTCATTAAGCAATAATGATAAAACCAACTATTCCTCTCTGGGAAAAAATGGTTCTGTGTTTGAAGTTCAAGGAGACTGCCCACAAAGAAGTGAGGCTACATGCCAGTCTAATGCTGAAAGGACTAATTTAGCTGAAGTTAGTGATGATAGAATTTACATCTCTAGAACGAAGAAGGATAATATATTTTCCATTTGTTGCTGGTTGCAAGATTCGTGCAAAAATTCAGCAGGTAAACATTAGAAGGATGATGCATTTGCCCTATCATTCCCCAGAAGTATATATCTTCACCTATGCCCAAAGCACCTTTCACTTTTCCTTTACTTTTCCTTTTTACTCTACAAGTATCAAGGTTCGTGGACCGGTTTTTATTGGCAGGTTCACATGAAGATCTAGCAATTGTTCTGAAGCACATTGAATCACAGCTTACAGGATGTGGTTTTGGTTGGGAGCATGTCCTGTATATTCATCTTTATATTGCTGATATGAATGAGTTTGCTACGGTAAATGAGACATATGTGAAATTCATTACCCAGGACAAGTGCCCTTTTGGTGTTCCATCACGCAGTACAATAGAACTGCCTATGTTGCAAGCAAGCTTGGGGAGAGCTTATATTGAAGTTCTTGTGGCAAATGATAACAGCAAAAATGTGTTGCATGTGCAAAGTATTTCCTCATGGGCACCCAGTTGCATTGGACCATATAGCCAGGTATTGTAAATTACTTGTTTTGAATCCATTTATTAATTATTTGGTTCTGTTGGTGGTGTTATGCTTCCTGCTCATTGATTTGGTTTTTCTTTACCAAATAGTGATGAAAGAAGTTTGAATAATATATAGAAGGAAATTTTAACTTTTTTAAAAAACAGGATTCCAGTTTCTGTCAGTAAGATTTATTTAGTTACCAATACTATGTTGGATGAGCTCATGTCAAGACAACAATTATACGAGACAGATATTGCCAGTTGCAGGGAATTGGATTTTATGATTACAGGACAATATTGACACTAAGGTTTTGAGGTTGCTTGTGTTTGTTCTGCTCCAGGATCTTGAAAATTCCTGATTAGGAAATGATTGCATTGGTGATATTGCTCTGCTTAGTCTTGAACAAGATGACTGTATCTGTCTATCATTTCCCTGGACGGGCATGATTATATTTGAGTACCTTTGTGATTACCCTGCTTTAAATATTTGCATAATCACACGGAGATTTGAATGTTTTTATTTTATTTTACTGTTTGCTCTCAGGCAACTTTGCATAAGGAGATACTGCACATGGCTGGACAGTTGGGGCTTGACCCGGCCACTATGACTCTATGCAATGAAGGCCCCTCTGCTGAGATGGAACAAGCACTAGAAAATAGTGAAGCAGTGGCAAATGTCTTTAACTGCTCAATATCTATCTCTGCTATTGTTTTTACCATTTACTGTTCCAGAAATACTCCACTGCCTGAAAGACTTAAGATTCAGGAGAAGCAGGACTCTTTTCTAAAGCAAATGAGACTGCTGCAACTAGAAAAAGGAAGCAAGTGCAAAGTTCTTTATCCAATATTTCTGTATGTTCTTGTGCCTGATCTGCCAAAAAGGTACTTCTTCTGTACATCTCTATGATATTCTTCTATGACCTTCCAAGCAGGAATCTCTATGACTCTATCCACCATCTCATAGTTATGTTATTTCATATCTTTGAATTTGGAAACCTGACCAAATATATTAGCCTCTAGGCACATGTTTCCCTTGTTTATATTTGTTTGCCAACTATGTTAACCAACTCAACATAAATTAAAAATAATTTTAGAAACAAAAGGACAGATAATAGTAAATTCTGTAGTGTACCTAATGAGATTGGTGAAACAAACAATATCAACTTGGATAATGTTATTTGAGAGAAATGTATAGATTTGTGAGACCACCTATTGGAATTGGTAAAAAACAACAATGGTGATTAGGATCTGAGCTATCAACTCAAATTTAAGTAATTTGGTCGTTGAAACAGTTAGAGAAAAATAGAGCACTCTAAAGTTTAAATAAAAGAGCATATCAGCTACTGCAGGTATACTTTTTTATAAACATAAATTAACATAACTTGTATAGGATTCAATTGTGTGTATTTGAGTAAGCAATGGTGCTTGTATAATAAGTTTGGATAAGGCTTTCCTAAATGTATTTGGAACTGGTATAAAAACAATTAAATAGAATGTTGTATATCCTGCCATTTATGTGTTAAATGGTATTTCCTGCATGCCAATAAGAATATTTTTATTGGATTTAAACGTAGTTATATATAGAATATCTTAGCATTTTACAAAGTGTTTTGAAGAATGTCATAGGTGACACTTGGCGCATTTACTCCAACACCAGTTATTTAACATGAATCAATACTATATCATGCAGATTTGACTTGTACATATAAATATGTAGATTAGATTATACATGCCGAAATTTACTTGGAAGAGCTTCTCTCTTGACATGCTTTTCATTGCCTCTCTGGTTACTTTCAGGGCATTTGTAGAAGTTAAGCCCATCCTTTTTGTCCCAGAGGACACAGAAACAGTAGTTACAAGTGTTCAAAACCCAACCTCTTTTGCAGTGGCTAATTGTTGGGGATTTCAGCATGCACAGTGGCATGATTCTTGCATTCAGAAATGTGTTGTTAATGGGAAGATATGTGCAGTTATTTTATCTATCACAGAAGATCATGTTGCTAAGATCTGTTCTGAGTCCCTTGGTGTCAATGCAAAAGATGTGGATTATCATAATTCTGTCTCAAAAGGGGATATGGAAAGGGTATCAAGATTTTGTGTTTATCTTCTTGATAAAGGGATTGTGGAAAATGGTTTTTCTTGGGAAGACACAATGGTGAGTTTCCTTGATCTCTTTTTAACTATAGTTGTTTTTTTAAATTCAGATCACTTTTGATATTTGGCCCTTGACTATATCCAATCATATGCTGCAAAACCTTGTTGATGTTGCAATGACGCTGTACATTTTAAACTTTTGAAGCTCCCTGGAATCATGACCAGGGAATGCTTGTGCATATACACGCAACTACTACGCAGAAAACGCAAAATGCTTTCACACACTTACACCAGAGCTGTTTTCATTTTCCTTTATGTTTTTCTTGTCCTTTTGCTTTAATAGCCTTACCCTGTCGTTTTCTTTTATAGAATTTAAGGATCTACTTCCCAACGAACAGCAGCATTCAACTGGAGACGTTGTCACTCTTATTCAAAAATGCAATGAACGAACTTGTTGAGATTGATCGGAGGGTTCAAATTGGGAAAGAACCCATATTTAACATCGTTCCAGTATTAGGTTCTGGGAGCTCTGCTGCATCAATGAATAATATAATCACATGTGAACTATTTGCTCGGAAATTTTGAATCCACCAATTATGTGGATTATTGACTTCTATTGATTAACTGGGATATAATCGCTCAAAGGCCATAAAAGCTCGTCTGAATTTTTTGCACCAAGATGTAATACAATCATTTTATTTTGTCAATGCAATTGATCTCTATCTTTTGATGCATATGTTAGTGGATTCACACTCATTTCTCTGCTGGATGGAATCATATTTGCTCCTGGATTTTACTCTCTGTTGCTTCCCCCCTGGCCTCTGAGTCTCTCTTGCGAGACATACTTGGATTAGGTGAAAATCCCAGAGATGCAGATGCAGACATTTCTTAGACTGTATTCATAACACATGACCACATCTCAAGGAATGGCCATTAAATTTTTGGGAATACAATTCATAGCAGCATGCAGTCATCATTTTCATAGAAGCAGCTCGCACCATGCAGTATTTTTCTGGTCTTTTCTTTTTCCTCTGCGCCCCATTTGAAAATGAGATTTGGAATGGAAGATGAGCATAAGAGTAGAGGCTGAACGTTTTGGTCAGTGCTGTGAGTCTGGGTGGTATGATTAGTTAGGTCCATGGAATAATTTCTTGCTTGCAGGAGCCGCCATTTGCACTTTCAACACTTGATGACGATGGATTAGCCAGTCCTTCATGGAATTCTACAAGCATGATTGACAGAACACTCACACCAAAGAGAATCATAGCTCTTAGAGCTTTGAACCTTGAAACGATTCCCCAGCACCTTATTGACACAGGAAAATCTGTCTACTCATCCAGAACACATGGAAAAACTCTTTTGGGTTCCCCTATAAGGGTGTCCCGTTGCTTGGAAGGTTGAGAAAAAATGATTAGATGTGTTGAATAATTTCTCAAATATTCTTTATTTTTCAACAATTTTAAGGTTAAAGATTTTAAAATAGTTCTTTTCATGTACAGAGATCAACCGGCTTTTTTTTAAAAAAAAAAAAACAAAAACTATTAGAGGTACTCATTTTGTCTTCCTTTTCTAATGTGATGTCCTGCTTTACAACTAGTTTTTATTTTTAAATTCTTTTTTAATTTGTTTTTTGTATAATGTTTTTTTCAGTGTTTCTTGATGATTTTAATATGTTAAAGATTAAAATTAAAAAAAAAACAAAAAAAATTATTTTAATATATTTTCAATTAAAAAATAACTTGTATCTGTTACTAAACTTGTACTAAAAAAATGTCTAAATATTTCATCACATAAATGTATTTTTAGCTTGTTTTTAATGATAAGGCTTTTAAATTTGGTATTTAAGGTTCATGTTTGTATTTGTAAGAGCTTTGAGATTTATATGATAACCGAGTTATTAGATCAATGACATTTCATGTTCGATAAATAAGGACACAAGATTAACTCGTGGCTTTGTACAAGACTTAGATCATGTGTTAACTGAATTAGTTCAAATTAATTAAAATAACATCATGTTAAAATTTTGATTTTAAAAAGTTAGCTCGAGTTTTTATCAAAACATGGGTTAACCTATCATTTTGACTAGGTAACATTAGATCAATTTCTCTTCTATTTTTTTTTTAATTCAATCAAAGCTAGTCACACAAATTAACCTATTAAATCCGGTTTAATCATAGTAATTTACATAGTCTAAACTATAAATTGAATTCACAATCTCATCCAACATCTCAATATCTTAGTGATCAATATCTACATGAATACAAGATAATGTTCGGCGAGATTTCAATAAAAGTAATAAAATGAAATAGAGAAAGAAGATGATCATATAGTTATCATGCTTCTTCCAATGTATCTTCCACCATTATTCCTCTCAAGTACTCTTTGGAGTCAAGACAAGAACATGTTTTCCATTATGGCTATAAACTACCATATATCATTAACATTACGAACACAAGAACAGATTCATCAGAAAAGAGTTCCCATTTTCCAAGAATTCAAGAAACTGTTGCAATCATGGCTTGTTGCCTCACGTACAAGGGTTGTTCTTGCTACAATCATATCGTTCTCCATGTACGCATACTCATTATCAATGGTGAAAGTTGCCAAAATTGTACCTCAATCTACCTCAGTCAGTCCCCTTGGCCACAAAATTTGATAGTGACTTCGTAGAACATGAGATTTCAAAAAGATTTGAACAACCATCCATATTCTATACATAGAAAGCAAGGTTATTCTATAACTTAGTCCTAAACCTAGGTCATGAGTTGATTTTTGAAAAAAAATTCAATCTAGTTTATAAACTTAGATGGGTTCACCTGGATTGACGCGAATCAATTAAAAATATTAAAATAACATCGTTATGAAAAAAATCAAATCTAATTTTGATTAAATTGACTGATTATAGATTGACTTGTCAAGTTAATCGTGTTAAAGTATATCACTTCTAAGTTTTAATTGAATCAATTGGGTTGTAAGTTGACTCATTAGGTCAACTATATCATATCAAAGTAATTTTGAGTTGATTTTTTTAAAATTTAACATAAATTAGTTTATAAACTCAAATAGGTTTACCAGGATTGACACGGATCAATTAAAAATATTAAAATAATATCGTTATGAAAAAAATCAAATCTAATTTTAATTAAATTGACTAGTTATAGATTGATTTGTCAAGTTGACCTTGTTAAACTACATAACTTTTAAGTTTTAATTAAATCAATTAGGTTATAAGTTCACTCATCGGTCGACTATTTCATACCAAATTAAATTTGAGTTGATTTTTTTAAATTTAATATAAATTAAGTTAATCGAATTTCAAGTTGACTCGTACGATGATTATGCTTAGGGCATTCATCAAGCTAAAAAGGTAGTGACTTCGGTGAGACATGGCCACATGGGCGGGGGAGGGGACCATAGACAATAGTTTTGAGAGCAAAGCATGTGTGGGTCTGTGGTCTACTGAAGGTCTCCATTAAAATACTACGAAGCTACTAAAAGATGCCAGTTGTTTGGTTCTTATTGGTGCAGGTTATCGCTTGCTCACGTGAACCGGCTTTAAAGACACAAAATATAAAAGCTACTCCTTTTCTTTTCTTCCTGATTTCAAAAGTTCAATTTAAAAAAAATAAATTCTTTTTTTCAAGATGGGATTAATTGGTTTTAAAAAATTTAAATACAAATATATATATATATATATATATGGAGATCTCAAATAATACCAAATGAACTACTAAATTCTCTAGCATTACAAAATATACTAAAAAAAATCTAGGTACATAATGTAAACTAAAATAAGATTTAATTTTTTAAAAAAAAATTAATCAATTTTTTATATGGCTTAATAAAAGTCTAGGGCATGATAATGAAAGCACTTCTTTGAAATTTCTTTTATGATTATGATAATTTTTTGATTCAATGAATAAAATATTTGGATAAAGAATTATCAAAAAAATCATATTAATACGATAAAGAGGTGTTAATTAAAGTAATTCCTTTTATTCCTATTTTGGAAGGTTCCAAGTGTACTAAATATTTATTCTAATCTTCTTCGGGTTTTTATTAATGATGTACATTCCTAACCTATCTCGCTACTAGAAAATCAATAAATACAAACAGAAATATCGAGAGAATATTTTCATCTGTAAATTTCCGACGGGAAAATACCGAGGAAATTACAGTGGGAAAAAAACAATTAAAACAAAGCAAAAAAACCGATGACGTGCCAATTTTACCAACAGAATTACCGATGGAATAAATTCTGTCGGTAAATTCATTCGTAAATCGTGAACATTGTTCATCATGTCAATTACAAAGGGAATCACCAACGGAAAATTCCGTTGATATTTTCCGAGAGCTCTAGAACCTGTTCACTTTCCAATTGCACTATTAATTACTGTTCTTTATAGACAAAATCACCAACGGATTGAAAAGTCGTCGATGATATTTGGTAGTTTCTGAAAATTTTTGATTAAATTGAAAATTTAAATTAAATATTACAGACAGAATCACCGACAGAATGATTAAAAATATTAATATTTAATTATCCGTCGGTAAAACACCCCAATAAAAAACCTAGAATCCTTAATTTTACAACAAACAGGGCTCATTTCTTCTTCTTCTTCTTTCCCATATGTAAAAAACATCAATATTCATTTCTTTCTCTTCTCTCCTCAACTCCTTCTCTTCTCTTCCATGCTCAGGTATGTATTCTTTTACTTTCTTCTTTTTTCTTCTCAGTTTTTTTTTAATTAATATACTTTATGAATTTATTTATTTTTCTCTTCTTAGCTTCACTTGCAACCATATTAAGGTAAGATTTTTTATCTTCTTCTTTTTTTGTGTTTTTTTTTCACTATATTTGTTTTTTTATTTTTAATTGTTTTTGTTCTTAATAATTGTATGAATATTGTTGTAGGATTATTTTTTCATATAATTTTCTTCTTTTTTCCAAGCGCTTTAAGTATTATAGAGTGTTGATTTATATTAATTTAATTATTTTATAGTTTTGTAAAATGGATTTTTTAAATAATTACTGATGGAATTACATACGGTATTTTTCCGAGAAAAATACCGACTGAATGAAGCGGATAATTTTGTTTGCGCCCCTTTTCCATCAGTAAATCTATCGGTAATAATATTTTTTTATTACCGATGAACAAAAAATTACTGACGAAAGATTCACCGATGGAGCATTTCTGTCGGTGATTTTATTGGTAAATTAATTACCAACGGAATGATAGTACAAATACCAACGGAAAATGATAATAACTTAAAAATCATAAAATGATAACATATTTTTCAAATAAGATTATAAGTTTTTATAGTATTATTAGTTGTTACTTTATGAATAATTATATATATTTTACTTTTTAACTGTGAGTATTTTTATACAATCCTCTCAAGTTAATTATTTATTTATTTTCACATACAATCACATAAAAATTATTAAGATATGATTTTTGCCTTCAAAGAGAATCTTATTTGGAGTCACTCGAACCATCTCGACATCCCCATCATGCCAAGGTGGCATGTGTAAGCTAACTCTCCATGACATGGTACAAACTTTTTTTTCTCTCTCTTCTCCTAATGGATTTCATGAATTTTTTTTCTTTACAACCTTTATTATTTCTTTGTATTAATTCCAGTTCCTCTAGTTCAAATCTCTTTGAAAATGAAAAACCTATCAAATTTTATGCATGATCAAACTAAAACATAACAACGAGAAGGTCTCAAAGAGAAAATAAAAATAAAATACCAAGATCAATTGCGAAACAAACCAACTCAAAAAATCAAATAAAAAAAGAAGTAAAGTGGGGGGAAAATCTAAAAAGAAAATACATTATACGAATCTACATTAAACATTATGCAACAACAATTACATCGGTCAATTATCCAATACGATTAGTTTTTGTTAATTAAATGATGTTATTAAGAAAATAAATATGACAAGAGAAAGTAAATCAACATTTGCCTTTTGTTTTTATTTAATTATTTATGGAAAAGGGTATAAATATAAAAATATATATAAAACAAGCATCTCTATGGAATTTAGTTTTTTGTTTTATTTTTCAAAGATCAAGAAACAAGGGAGTGAGTGATAGACAAAAGAAAATATCTCGGAGACAACAACTCATTCATGTCTTTTATTTATTTATATCTAAAACAAAAATCTAAATAAATAAATGGAAGTATATACTCTGACCTCACATGCCTATTTGAATATTTTTTTTAAAAAAAGTACAAAAGCCAATCAGAATTCACGTGAGGTTAAGGTGGCAGCTAATAGGCTGATGATGCTGTCTTCCCTGCCCCTCCTGCCTCCACCTCCTCCTCCTCTCTCTCTCTCTCTCCCTCTGCCAGGCCTAGCCACTTGAATTTTTGAGGGCCATATGATTGGCTGGCGGTGGCGGCTTGCTATGATTCACCTATAGAGATACTAATAGATTTTCAGATTTCTTTTTTTTTTTTAAATAGCATGGTTTGCCAAAAGTCTAGGACATTAAAGTAAATTAAAAAATTATTTAGAAAGCAGCTTGGCTATATTTTACTATATAATTTTTATATACAATCACTATTTGGAATAGTGGTCAATTCTTATGATATGTATTGTTTTTGCATAAATAATATTTTAAATAGCAGTTATTTAGTGAATGTTTTAAAATTTATTTATTTATAAATTAATTAACCTAAACAAAAATTAATCAGATTTTTTATGAAAATTCAATGGAAAAAAATAAAATTCAAGATCCAATAGTTAAGGGAAAAAAAAGAAAGATAAGGTGATATGATAAGAGAGAGAAATTAGAAAAGAAAAGAAATAATGGGTTATTGGGAACACATCGAGATTTTGTTTTTGACACACTCGGTACCACTAGAAAGATGTCGATGAGAAAATTCTAACTGCACATTGAAAAAGCACCAAATAAAATCATAATTAACCATAAATTAACCCCTAATAAATTACGATCATATTTGGTGGTATTTTAAGATGTGATTATAATCGTCTCGTCGAAATCTTTCTAAAGGTAATGGGTGTATAAAAAACAAAGTTTCGGTGTGTCCATGATAACTCATTCTTTCTTAACTATTGGATCTTAAATCTCATTTATTAACTATTGGATTTTCATAAAATTTAGAGTTGACTTTTCATACATGTCAATTAAATTGAGAGGGACATGGTTTTTGAACTTAATAATAATTGTGTTCAAACTATGTTAATTTCCTAATATTTTTCTACCATATGTAACTTTTTCAAAACTTTTATGAAATTATATTAGAATTCTAAAACACACTAAATATTCATGATTGAGTTTTTCACTATTTATATTCGAACAAGTCTAAAACTTTTCTATATATTCATGTTAATTTGGATTGATATTCATCGGGTTCAGATGAAACTATCATCCCTACTCATCAAGAATCTTGCACTTTAGGCTTTGATTATGCATTTTTTTAAAACACTAAAATTAATTAAATGATCATTGCATTTCCATCTCATATGATTTTTTTTATCAACTAATGCTCAATACTTGGTTTTTGATTTTTTAAGTTTTAATAGTTAATATATTCTTATAAAGTCTATTAAATTTTAAGAAAATTATTCATCCCACTTGGTGAATTACTATATTTTTCTTTTTAGATTTCAACTAAACATGTGTGCCGAAACTTATACTTATATATATATATATATTTTATTAAAAAGGAAAGGTAAGATCAAAATAAATATCAGTGAGAAAAAAGATATATAATATAACATATAAATGTAATTATAACCCTTCTTTTGTTTTTTATTCAGTATTAAGAATATCCTCTAGTCAATTTAGAAATCAATTAAAATTAAGTTATTTTTCTCCGTTTTTAAATGATTTTAAAATACATCCTTTGTATCAATTCAATATATATTTTAAAAATTATCATATAAAATAGTAATTATTTAATATGGTTTTTCTAACATGTATTCTATGATATATATTGACTAATATAAATAAAATGTTTCATTTTCATAATCGAGTAAAATCCTATTCCATGATTCTAATTTATTGATTATATGAATTAAAACATTTCATTTTATCAATTAATTTTTTTTTTAATATTATATTTTTATTTCTTTTTTCCTAACCCAATTAAAAAAAATCTAATAAATATATTTAAATGATACTTAATATATGTCTTAAAAACATTTGTTATCCTTTGCCATTTATACATAAAAATAATTACATCCATCCATTTAAATGGAAGCCTTCAAGATTCTAAAAAAAAATCCATAAAAAGAATAAAATCATCTTGAAGAAAATCTTTCTTTATATCGACGACAACAATGCAGCCCAAAATCTCTAGATTTTAGTTGCATTTATTAAAGTTTTTTTCATTTTATACAAAACAAGATATATCTCATTTTGTAATTTTGGTAAAAAAAAAAAAATTAATCTCATTTTCACTGGCAGCATTTGCTTCAGAATGCAGTGGCAGAATCAAGCATCATTGGATCTCTTTAATAAAAATATTTGCAATGTTTGTTTTTTATTTAAAAATATATTAAGATAATATATATATATATATATATATATATTATTTTTTAATATTATCACATTAAAACGATAAAAAACATAAAAAAATTAATTTTTTAAAAATAATTATTTTTAAAAATAAAAGCATACCACAGTACCAAATGAAATCTTAGTCAAATTCAGGTTATTGGCAAAAAAATTATAAATCATCAAAACTTCAAGTTTAGATTCATGCTCTCACTCCAAAAAAAATATAAATTATAGTTATCAGATTTGATTCGAAGAACAACTTGAATAAATATTTGTATCATTGGGTCACAAGGTCAGCTGGTAAATTATTGAGTCATCTTTTAGATAATCAGGTTAACTCATGTGAATCTTTTATATTAAAATGTCATTATTTTTATTTTATTTTGTAAACTTGATCATTAAAAATCAAATTAAGTTGAACGGTTTTCACCCATCAATATTAACATTAACGGTTAATATGTGTTTAGTAATGTAGTACACAGTGTATAATTTTAAAAAAATATTTTTTAATTAAAAATATATTAAAATATTTTTTTTTAGATTTTTTTTTTATTTTTGATATCAACAATCAAAACTATAAAAAAAATACCTTAAAAGCATAAATTTGATATTTTTTTAGGTAAAAAAAGTTTAAGATCTTGTTTGGCATTGCGGTCCAACCACGTTTTTAAAACTTTTGAAATTTTAGCTTCAAATTAATTTTTTTGGAGTGTTTTTAGATTGTTTTGATATATTAATGTTAAAAATAAATTTTAAAAAATAAAAAAAATATTATTTTAATATATTTTCAAATAAAAATTATTTTAAAAAATAATTTATACCCCACTCTTAAGTAAGTCCTAAATCTCTTTTTGTTTTTTAAATGAACCGTAAAAATAAATACATCCGGTCGATCCTGACCGTAGAAATAAGTAAATTCCAAACTAATTGAAGATACCCAGGAGGCCGCGCGCCACGCGCCACCCACTGCTACAATCAGTAAGGACCAGTTTAGCCATGTGGAGAAAAGGGAATAATGGCATGCTTGTAATATTTCAATAGCCAAGGGCATCTTCGTATTCTCTCACTTTCTGAAGAAAAAAATTTTGCGGATAGAGAAAAAGAGACAGTTAAAAGAGCCAAAGCAAAAGAGAAAGGAAACAGAGAGAGAGATCCAATTGAGTCCGCGACCGAGTCAGGGTCACGTCAATGTACTGAGTTAACACTGTTTGTTAGAGTCGATCCTGACCGTTAGATCGTGCCGATATCAATCGTCCGGTTCTTCATCGTTTCCTCCTCTCTCGTTCTCTCTCTCTCCCCCCGTTCGTATTGGAAATAATTTGAAGCGGATAATCCAAAGGAGCGGTCGGGCCTGGTCTGGTCGGGTTTTGCGGTTATTCTTGTGTCGTGGTTTCGGGATTTTCTGGTAATTATATTGTTTGGTTGTGAAAAGATGGTAGTTTTACTGTTTGGCTGCTGAGAAAATGAAGGAAAAGTCAAAAAGACTGTTTTTTTTTGGGTTTTGGAATTTTATTAATTTTTTTTAGTATTACTGTTGAAAAGTGAAAAGAAAATTGAGTTAGATAAAAACAGTTATATATTTGATTGGGTTTGTTAGGCTTTTAGTTTTTAAGTAAGCAAAAGAAAAAAAAAGGTAAAAAAGGAAGGATATTTTTTTGGTAAGTAGTTGGTAGCCAAACACATAGGATAGTGATCTTTTATGTTTAGTAAAATTTTTAGTTTTTTTAGCTGGTAACCTAGAAAGTTTTTTTTTTCTGGGAATTAATTATGGGGTCTAATTGTTTTGTTCTAATTTATTTCAGATTTGAGCTCTGTGAAAGCTTGATTACAGTATAATGGAGCTTTATTGAAGCGGGATTAGTGTTTTGAAGGTTAAGATAATGGAGGACATTTGGGCAAGAAAAATGAGCCAGGGTTATTTTTTTTTGTACTAGATTTTGATAATTTGTTGATCTCTTTGGATTGGGTTTATTTTGGTTCTCCCTCATAGAGTTACAAGTTTATTGAGGGAGAAGAAGAGGATTGAACTGTGTAAAACCCTAACTGTGCCGGGTGAAATGAAAACCTAGAATTTGTGGAAGAGAAATGGAACAAAGTTTGTAGCCTAGAGATTGGAATAGAAATATTGCTGGAGAGAAAATCAATGGAAGATTTTTCCAAGTATGCCCATAGCCCTGCTCATTTGGCAGTTGCATGCCGAGATTATGCTACTCTTAAGGGAATTATCTCAACTCTCCCACGGCTTGCCAAGGCTGGTGAAGTTAGTACCGAAGAAGAGTCTCTTGCTGCTGAGCAACAGGCTGATGCTGTCTCGGCTGTCATTGACCGCAGGGATGTTCCTGGCAGAGAGACTCCTTTGCATCTGGCTGTCAGGTTGCGGGATCCAATCGCAGCTGAGATTTTAATGGCGGCTGGTGCTGATTGGAGTCTGCAGAATGAGAATGGCTGGAGTGCACTTCAAGAAGCGGTTTGCACGAGAGAGGAGTCAATTGCCATTGTAATTGCTCGGCACTACCAACCTCTTGCTTGGGCAAAATGGTGTCGTAGGCTTCCGCGAATTGTTGCTTCAGCAGCTCGTATTCGTGATTTTTACATGGAGATCACTTTTCATTTTGAGAGTTCTGTCATCCCATTTATTGGACGCATTGCCCCATCAGATACTTACCGCATTTGGAAGCGTGGTTCTAACCTCCGCGCTGATATGACTCTCGCCGGCTTTGATGGTTTTCGCATTCAGAGGTCAGATCAAACATTTCTATTTCTTGGGGAGGGATACTCCTCAGAGGACGGCAACATATCTTTGGCACCAGGTTCTTTGGTTGTTCTTGCTCATAAAGAAAAAGAGGTGACAAATGCTTTGGAGGGGGCTGGCGCCCAACCAACTGAAGCAGAAGTTGCACATGAAGTGGCTTTGATGTCTAAAACTAATATGTATAGGCCAGGCATTGATGTCACTCAGGCAGAGCTTATTCCAAACTTGAATTGGAGACGGCAAGAGAGGACCGAAATGGTTGGAAATTGGAAGGCCAAAGTCTATGACATGCTTCATGTGATGGTCAGTGTGAAGTCAAGACGGGTTCCTGGTGCTATGACTGATGAGGAGCTTTTTGCAGTGGATGAGGAAGAGAGATTAGGAAATGCTGCTGAAAATGATGAGTTTGATGACGTGTTGACTGCTGAGGAGAGGAAACAGTTAGAATCTGCACTTCGTATGGGGAACTCTGATGGTCTTGGTGATGATGAGGAACCTGGTGTTGTTGATAGCCAAGAAAATGGCTCAGGAGGTGTATATGAAAATGGTGAATCTAATGGTGCTATTAAGGAGAAGAAGAGTTGGTTTGGTTGGAAGAATAAAGGTTCTAAGAACACTAATGATGATCCTGAAGATTCGAAGATCTTGAAAAAATTTTCGAATTTGGCCCCAGAAGGTGGCGCCCAGAAATCTGACGATCACCAAAAATCATCAGAATCTGCCAGGGAGGATACGGGGGATGCCAAGAAAGGAAAAGATAAAAGCAGCAAGAAGAAAAAGAAGAAAGGGCCCAGTAGTGAATCTAAGCATGAGAGTGAGTACAAGAAGGGTTTGAGACCTGTCTTGTGGCTCACACCAGATTTTCCTTTGAAAACCGAGGAGCTCCTGCCTTTACTTGACATATTAGCCAATAAAGTCAAGGCTATTAGGAGACTCAGAGAGCTTTTGACAACAAAGCTTCCTCTTGGAACATTTCCTGTCAAGGTAAACCAGATCCTCAGATCTCTTGCATTATTTAATTGGTTGCACTGCCTGCACTGTTTTTTATATCTTAGTTTGGTCAATTTACAGTTTCTCCTCCAGTATTTGCTTATTTTATTTTCTGCTTTTGTCGTGATACCAAGCAATCAGCTCTTGTTTTAGACAGTAAGAGGTTTTCTTTTATCTTTGGTGCTTTCTTTCTTTCTTCAACCCCCCCCCCTTTCTTTCTTCAACCCCCCCCCCCCCCCCCCCCTTTTTTTTTCCTGGGAAGGAGGAGATAATTAGTTAAAATTTTTGAGCTATAGGTTTTTAAGGTTCTTGGATGCCTTCTGTTCTGGGGTTTAACAGGAATATCACCAAAGCATTGTTCAATGACTCAATTGTTGGAACTTTTAATTGGGCTGGGCATTCTTTTGTGGAAATCTTAGTGGATAGTCGCTTTTGGCTCACTGAAAAATCTCCAATGGTTTTCCTTCAAGCATCTTGGACTATTCTCCATGTTTTAACCTCTCCTTAGTGGCACATCTGGTTTACTTTTTCACTGAGCTCAATCATGTTTGTTCATAGGGCCAGAGTGATTAAACAATATGGGCTACGGGCATCTTTCAGGGAAGCCACTGCATGTGTTTTTTGTTTTTTGAACTGGAAAAAGTGGCTCGAGGTTGAGATAGTACTAATGAGTTATCATTATCACGAAGATTTTTTTAATACACTGGAGATAATATGACTTTTAGGTAGTACAGGGGAAGTTAGAACTAGCTGACCACTGTGAGAGATCAAACCTTGAATTGATGAATGAATTAATTCAGATTATGAAATCAGAAAAAGAGAATGGTTTTGTTATTGGAGTAATCCAATAATCATTTTGCATTGTTTGGCCTTTATATGACTGTCTTTTTCATCACTTTTCTTATCTCCTTCATTCATGAATGCATCTAGTGGTCTTACCTAGTTGGGGTTTGCCTTTCAATGATACCTCTTCTGCATCATGCATTTTGTCGGAAGTTTATGTTAATTGTCAAGTATTATATTGTTTCCATTGATTTCTCATTAAAATGAGTGAGAAATTCTACCAGTTAGACTTGTCATGCCTCCATTTTTTAGTGCATCTTAGTTTCTACTTGTTGGTGGTATGGCCATTAGAATTAATAATGATCAACAATTATGTTATTCTCATTGTATGCGTATTGCATGTCTTTTTAGTGTGTTATAAAATTTCCTCTTAGGTGCTTTCATTCAGAAAGTTTCCGAACAGTATGAAAGTGAAGAACTTTGGTCAAAGATGGTTATCATGCTGCCTTTGACATTTCAGAAATCACTTTATGCATTTCTATTTCTGATTTGGCCATTCAAGTTGCCTCATTTATCATTCGTGCTGCACATAGCATTGATCAAAGTGTCTGTTTTTCTCATGATTTTTTACTGTCATCCAAAAACCACAAGCCATGTGTAGAAGGATGAAGTTGGGACTTAAGCTTGTGGTAGTATAATGGTGCCTTCCATATGTTAGCTGATATTCACTGTACTTTGATACCGCTACAGGTTGCCATCCCTATTGTCCCAACTGTCCGTGTGCTTATTACTTTTACAAAATTCGAGGAGCTACAGCCTTCAGAAGAATTCTCAACACCTCTTTCCAGCCCAGCGCATTTCCAAGATGCAAAGTCCAAGGAATCTGAGGGGGCTTCATCATGGATTTCATGGATGAGAGGGAGTCGAGGTGGGCAATCAAGTGATAGTGATAGTCACCGGTACAAGGATGAAATTGACCCTTTCCTCATACCATCAGACTATACTTGGGTTGATGCCAATGCTAAGAAACGCCGCATGAAAGCCAAGAAAGCCAGGAACAAGAAACATAGGAGAGGTTATCCTGCATCACAGGCTGCAGCCAGAGGTGAGGATGGGCGGGCGCATCATTTGAGTGAAGATGTGGAAGAATAATTGAAACAAGTAGTCCGAGGTACTTGGCCACTTCAAAATCCTTTGCATAATAGGAAAGGGAGGTAAGGCTCTGCTGGCACATACACTTGTGACTTGTGATGGATCTTCGTGGAATGAAGCTGTGGATGATTTACAGGATGTCTGTTAGGCGATTACTTCATTAGGAAGACTGCTGCTTCTTCTGTCTTTTTTTGTGTGATGTCAAAACGGGGAGGCACAAAATCTTCTTTCCCCCCTTTAATAGCTCACTTTCTTTCCCTTCCCCCCCAAGACATCAATCCTTGTATCTAAGCTATCGCTTATCAAGTTTACATTTTTGTGATTGTCATTCTTTCCCTCCTGGTTAAATTGACAGTTTCTTAAAGCTATAATGATTTTGACTTTTATAAAATGTTTGTGACTTGCATTGCTTGTGAGAATAACTAGCGGTTGCATGTGATTTGAACTTTGATCATCAAACAATATCAAAGAATTTTTTAATTTAATTATGAAAAGCTGACTCACAAACTGAAAGAGAGAATCGTATAAATAACATAATCTTTAAATATTTAATTATCTAACATAAATAACTCAAATAAATAAAATAAAAAAACGAATAGGCTCAAATAAGCTCAGTCTTCCAATCAAATAGTGATAGGCTGAGTCATTCTATGTTGTTTCTGTCTATATACTCGTGTAATTTGCGGTGTGGTTCTAGTGTTCCCACCAACTTTCTCGGGGTTGGAGAAACTCGACCTTGTTGAGTGTAGCTCTGGGCAACTCTGATAGCACTCCCAAAGATTTGGATTAGTTTGTTGCAAAGCATCTCTAGTGATCCAAGTGCAATCTGAATCAGGTTGGGTCACCCAACAAAGTAGAAACTATTGAATCTCACCATTCCTGGTAAAAACAATTTGTTCATCTAGAATAATATCAATATTATTTTTTTGTGTTGAGGTCGAGGTGAAGAGAGTAGAGGTTTTAATAGGATCATTAGAAGGGGAGTTAAGTGGCATCTCAAAAGGATCATTCAGAATATGATGTGGTTTCTAGTATGCAACTAGATCCTTAACGTTAAATGTAGAGCTAATGCCCAAATCAAAGGGTAAATCAAGAGCATAAGCATTTGGACCAACCCGTTGTAGCACTTTGAATGGCCCCGCACTACGTGCATGCAATTTCGATTAGTTCCCAAAGAAAATCGCTTGGGTCTAATCCGTATCATAACATATTCCATATTAAATTCATTATGTCACCTATGTAAATCAACTCGAAGTTTATATTACGCATTATTTGCCTGAATCTGTTTAGTGATCTCAACATGCAAATTCTAAATTCTACGTGCAAAAGACTCGGCTGACTCAGACACCCTAACATGAAAAGACGTAGAAATAAGGTTTAAAGGTTTCCTAGGCTTGTAACCATGTACAACTTCAAAGGTTCTCATGCCTATTGACCTATTGATATAACTATTATAGGTAAACTGAGTTGTAAGAAGAACCAAATCCAAATCCAATTCCTATTATGATTATTAACTAGACACCTCAAAGATCACATAAAATCCTATTAACCACCTTAATTTGACCATCAGTTTGATGGTGGTAGACATTATAAAACTTCAACTTAGTTCCCACCATATGACAAAGGGTTTTCAAGAAATAACTCATAAATATAACATCTCTATTTGAGACTATGGTTTGGGAAAGACCATACAATTTGACAATCTCGTCAAAATACAGTTTCACAACTCAATAAACATCTGTGGTCTTAGTACAGGAATAAAATAAGCTATCTTAGAGAAACGGTCGACAACCACAAAAATAGGATCATGCTTCTTTGTAGAATGTGGAAGTCCAAACACAAAATCTATACTTAGATCTTGACAAGGGCAAGTAGGAACATGCAATGGGGTGTAAAGACCAGTATTCTGTTTTTTATCCTTAGCTAGTTGACATGTTCAACATTGATCTACCAACTGAGCTACATCTCTTTTCAAACTAGACCAAAAAAACAGATGTTCCACCTCTTCAATGGTTTTATTTCTTCCAAGATGTCCTGAAAGACCTCCAACATGAATCTCTCATATCAAAAATTCACGCACCGATGTCTTTAGAATACAAAGCTTATTATCCCAAAACAAATACCATTTTTGGATGTGATAACCATCTACAATACAATTATTCTTATCTCTCAAAGTCATGTATATTTCTCTAAATTCTGGGCAAGATACATACTTCTCTTTGAGTCTCTCAAAACCAGTAACTTCAACACTCATTATGGATAACAACGTTATTTGGCAACTTAAGGCATCTGTCGCCTTATTCTCTATTCTAGATTTATGTTTCAAATATGGTGATACAAACTTGAATAAGATGATCTAAATACGCTTTCTTTGTTTTGCTATAAATAAGAATATCATCAAAATACAGCACCAAGAATTTTCCCACAAATGACTTAAGCACCCGTGTCATTAATCTCATAAAAGTGCTTGGTGCATTGAAAAGGCCAAAAGGCATGACTAGCCACTTATATAATTCATCCTTAGTCTTAAATGCAATTTTCCATTCATCTCCTGGACGGATTCTTATCTGATGATACCTACTCTTCAGGTCAATCTTAGAGAATATTTGAGCTATTGCCATCATATCTAGCATGTCATCCAATCGAAGAATGAGAAAATGATACTTGATTGTAATCTTATTGATAGCTCGACTATCTACTCACATTCTTTATGATCAATTTTTCTTAGGTATTAATAGGACATATATTGTACAGGGGCTCAAACTCCCTCATATAAACCATATTTGTAACAATTCATATATTTGCCTTTGCAATTTAGCATGTTCATTAGGGTTCATCTTATAATGAGGCGAGTTTGGTAATGTGGCGCCAAGAACAAAATATATGGCATGTTGAATGTCAAGCATATGGGGTAAAACATTAGGTAGTTTAGAGGGAAAAACATCTAGAAATTTTTTCAACACTTTCCTTACATTTTCAGGTGGCTCTTTTAAGGAATTTAATATAACCTTCTTGGTCACTAAGGTAAACATAACAAACTCCTTGCAAACTTCCTTGTCAAATTCCTTAGGACTTATTTTGTTAAGCCTTATTTCTTTCACTTTTTCTTTATTCTTACTATTATCATTAAACCTTGATGGTAATCTAAAAAGTTGAATTTTTTTACCAAGAAAAGTGAATGGACAAGAATTTGATCGCCTAAAGATTGTAACACCCAAATCATATAACCAAGGTCTATCCAAAGTGACATGTCCTATGTCTATGGGAATAACATCACACCAAATTTTATCATGATAATCCAAGATCTTTATGAAAAAAAGAGATCTCTTTAATCAATATGAATGTATCATTAACCCATGACACATTATATAACTTAGGGTGTGGAACAAACTTTAATCCTAAATGAGAAATGCTACCTGAAGAAACTACATTGATATAACTACCACTATATATAATGATCTTGCAACCTTTATCTTCACATTTAATGTAAGTGTAAAAAATAGCAGTTCTCCTCCAATCCTCAGTTCTTTTAGGTTGTGTTAAGGCACATCTAACTACATTTAACCTGATTATCTCCCATCTTACAAAGTCCTGCTCGATTTGAGTGGATATAGACCTAATACATTCTAGCAGGTTGAACTCACCCTCCTCATCATTTAGGTCCTGAAAATCATCAAGATTGAGTTCATACACCTTATCATTAAATTTGTCGTTCTCATCCATGTCCTCTTGATCCTTAATGAACAAAGCCTTATTGGGACAACTAGAGGAAACATGATTAAAACCCTGACTCACACACTAAAAGAAAAACATATAAATAGTAGAACTCTAAAACATCAAATTATTGGGCTCAACCCATTAATTAAAACTGTCTAACATAAATAACTTAAATAAATAAAATAAAACAATGAAATAAACCTAAATGAGCTCAGTTTTCGAACCAAAGAGTGACAAATTGGGCCATCCTACATCATTTCTGTCCATATACTCGTGTAATCTGCGGTGTGGGTCTAATATCCGCTTCCACTTCTGCATTACAGATTGTGGCTTGGTGACAAGCTTAGATTCCTGCAAGGATATTTAAATTTCTCGTTAGTCTCGGTAACAAATCGATACATCCATTAAACAATTTATCCAAATTCATGCTTTCATAAATTTTCATGGGGTGAAGGCATTTTGGATATAATACTTACTGAATATAAATATATGATCAGTCCAATCGACCTATGCAAAAGATACTACTTTCGGACATGAATTATCGGTCTACAGCTTGATAATGCGAAAAAATTCCAGTCATCATCATCATCATTTCAGGGCCAATGGAGAGAGGATGGTGTGAAAAAAGGCAGTTTTGAGCTGAGCTTTCTGCATCTCCAGAGTCACTTCCATGCCTCAAAGTCAGCACCTTTCGCTACCGTTGTGGATTCCATTGCCATTGCTGCCAGACAACAGTTGTAACATGCATGTCCCAGGAAGGCAGCAGCCCGGAGGAATTTGATTTTGCTCAAGTAATCCATGCAGGATTCTGGGTTTTGACTTTTAAGTGACTTGTTAATGCCCTAAATGACTCGTAATTCAGAGTCATCAAGTGTTTGTCTCACTTAGAAACTTGAATTACTTGTCGTTCAACAATTGTTTAAGATAGAATTGTCTCTTTCCCATCGTTCTTTAAGTCAATGTTTGTGCTTGAGTTGATTGGAATGCAGAAATTTAAATCCTAAACAAATATATCATTTCACTTCGTTATATTATTATATTATAGAAAACAATTTTTTTTTTATTATTTTTTTTTAATTCAAGGGCAATTGAATCAAATTTATTACTATTTATACAGAGAATGCACAAGTGGAACATTATGGTGCAAAAATTAAAACTCATTTACAGATGAGAAATCCATGACCATCACTCTATTGTTTACTTACAAATCTTCTTCGTAGGGCATATATATTATCCTACCAGAACCGATCTTTGTTAACGCTCAGGTAACCAGCCATTACTTTCCCTCCAGTGTTCCTCATACCATCTATGAGATAGCACCATGTCGAACCCAATGCTCCAACGAAAAAGTCGGCCTCTGTTGCCATCAAGAAATTAACAAGGGGATAGTTTGTACTGGTTTGCCTGCCCAGACTTGCCTCATATGTGGCCATTGTCATGTTCCCAACTTGGCGTCTTACATTCGTGTAGTAGAAATCCCATTTCGTGTATTGCTTTGACTTGTCGACAACTTCCTGAAAATATATCATTAGATCGTCGACAGTGACGAGAGGAGAGATGGGTGGAAGTAAATGAATAAGAACGCGAAGAACTACGAAGAAAGCATGGAGTATGAAGCTCTAACCTGCATTTCAGTTGACAGCCAAACAGTCTTGAGGTGAGGAAAATGCTGTCTGATCCGGTCAGCAAGATGCATGTAACCTTCAAACTCAACCACCTTCATTTCACATGCCTTGTCTCCCATTCTTACATGCATGCTCAACAATGGCCTAGGAATCCATGGTCTGTGACTGGACCATACGAATTCTTCAATATCTGATCTGTGCTTCTGAAAATCCTGTTAGAAGAGGGTGGTGTCATTGTAAGAATCCTATCACTTCAGATGTTATAGTGAATATCTACCAATGTAGCTAATTGGGGTTCACTTGAGATCAAGGATTAACAGAACCTTTGGCCATTCTGTTCCGAGACTTGTAAGAACCATCTTCGCGGCTTCCTTCCCAAAAGCAGCATTTCGGGCAATATTCATCAAGCCACACATATACTGAGTTTGGAATCTCATCAAGTATCGTATTGCCTGATGACAGATAAACAATACCTCAATCGCAAAAAAGGAACAAATCTCATGTTGTTTAGGATGGCAGAACATGGACGCCAACAGGCTTTAATTCCACAGCGATATCATTGTAATAAACAAGCAAGACACCACATACAGGAAGTTTGTTCACTGCCCTCAGCCTCCATCACGCTCGCACTCCTTTTTCTATATGGCTATGGCTAATCATCTCTCACTAATCTTGGTTGTATCTGGATTAAAATCATAAACTAGCTATTTCCTCTACACGCAAACTAAAACAAACAATATGATAAAGAGAGATGCTGGCAATTTGCAACTCCATGTTTGTGAGATGGAATGTTGGCAAGAAAGTAAAGTCTGAGAAGGTTAACAATACCAAGGAACAGCGCGAAAGTGAGTCTCACTCCTTTCTAGATTAAGTTTAAGTTTTACCTGTGCTCTCCACCATCTTCGATCCATTTTACGATGAAAAGCGACCAAACTCCCATTTATTTCTGTTGTTGGTTGCAAAAATCTCCAGGGTTCTCCCCATACCCTGTTTAACAAATAGTGTCAATCATTTGGGAACAAGGACAACAGTTATCTCCAAGGGCTAATTCTGATTACACATGCAATGATCACTTGCCTTGGAGTCCTTCCAGTCCATATTTCTTTTGATTTATAACTGTCTTTTGTAGTTATAATTCCCCTTTCCAATGCTTCTTTATTACCCAATAGCTCAAATGCACGATCTCGACATTCTTGGGATGTTTCTGGAAAGAAGTAGCATGACCAACTGGAGTTGTAAGAACCTGCAGAAAGTCGATGGTTGTTTATCAATAACAACATGGTTTTCTTCAAAGTGTTGTCTGCAGTCAAGGCTTCAACCCAAAGAACGCATTCTTGAGATGTTAAAACAGGCGATGAGAAGTTCATAACTTTTGATGCAAGGAACACATCGGATGAGGTTTACACATGCCATCATATCCATTTAATACAATAATCAATTAGACCTGCTATCCATTAATAAGTAAACAGTAAGAAGAAACATTCTTCAATCATACCTTTACAACCATCATGGTCAGCTCTATTGTAGTAGCTGGTAACAAGGACTCTTTTCTCGTTGATTGCAATCGCAAGAAGCCCGCACATTCCAGCTAGCTGGGCTCCAATACCAAAACCAGGTAACCTCTCCCAGTCAGCAACCAGAAATCTTACATTAGGATCCCTGCAGTTCTCGGGATGCTGATGGAGCCATATGTCACGCTGCACTTTCCTAGTAAGAGGATAGTTTTCTTCATCCGATCCAGTAATCTGGGAACCTTAACAATAAGTAAGGAAGCTAAAAAATAGAAACAAAATGCAATATTACATATTACAAATCACGCTAACAAGATGCAACATGACAGATCACAAATCATGACCCAAGTGAGAAGAAAGCAATGTTTGACAATATTTAGTATGATCACGGCCCAGTTTGTTTGACATTTTGAAAGGTTAAATGGAATTAGTATAAACAATCATGTTGCAACTTGAAATTCTCTTCTCCTCTCCTCTCATCAAATTATTTCAACAAAAGGAGGCTTTAAATTCTCTCCACTCCACCTAGCTCCATCTCTCTCAATCCAAATGGTGTTAAGTAACTAATTCCAAGATTAAGTGTGTGCCAAATGCGAAAATGGAACTACAACTATAATTACTTTCCGTTTAAGTACACCAGAAACATACCCAGGGAGGATAAGCACCTTCAGATATTGCTTGGTGCCTAAAGTACTTAAGCTGCTCATTGGCCATGGATGCAGGGTGTGTGTCTAATAATCCCTTCCAAGTTGTCCAAGGAGGTAACCTCTCATTTTCAGCGCGCTTATCAAGACGTTCATTTGTTTGTTCACTCAATTTGCAGTTCTCCAAATGAGGGGCATTTGGCACGGTGGATTTGTCAAGTCCAGCACTGTGCCAGAAAGCACTCTTTCCATCAACTGATTCGGATAACAAGGCACTCCAAGCAGAATGCAATAACAAAACTCTCTCATCATCACTCCCATCTTTACTTCTCTTTGAATCAACCCACCTCTCTGCAACAACTTCGTTTCTTTTAAATTTGCAATCCGCATTTGCAACTGTATCTGTAATTAAATTCATCGAAGGGCTTTTAGGTATAGAATTAAAGCACTAAGTTACATGTGATCAACAATCCATCAACAACTAATCAACAGCAGCTAAAGCTCAGGGATGCACTTGACAGCGATTACTTAAAAGACTGACTACAACAGAATTGAGTTAGATACTTCTTTTCTTCATGAAGGCTAATTTTTGAAGACCACAATTCTTTCTGAAGCATCATCTTATCAATTACTACCTCAAAAACAGCAGGGTTATAGGCTGCTTTAATTCTAAGTATATTAGTGAAAATTTAGATAGACTGATTATGTAAAACACTAGTAAACAGTGATCTAGAAGTTCTGGAGAAGTAACCAACAAATGTATCTAACAAGTCACTTGAAGTTTATGTTGCTTCGAGTGCACCCTTTGATCATTCCTGGCCTTACTTTGCATGAGGTTGTGCCTTATCTTCACCAAAAACCAATTTAAAATTACTCCGATCAACCTCAACTAGCAGTTAAGACTTATGAATTTAATAGCAAAACTTGTCTAGACTAAATTCCCTGTTCATCAACCCAAAACCAGTTAAAACTTGCAGGACAGGTACCAAAGACAAACAGCAAGCGAAGAACAAACATTGGTAGCTTATACTCACTGATAAACCCAGAACTTGAAGAATTCAAAGGAGAATTTCCCTGAGAGATGGCAGAGAATGAAATGCCACCAAACTCAAAAGTCCCCAGAGAAGTAAGAAGAGCCAAAAACAAAGAGGTAAGGCAAACTCCACTAAGAAAACCCACCACACAAATTTGACATGGAAATGAACTACCAATTTGCAAAGCTTTCTGTGACACTACTCTCTCAAGAGATTTCTGGTTCAATGGCTCCGTATTCATGTTTTTTTAATCCAAAACTAGAAAGCCCTAAAGAATACTTGAAACCTTTGCTCTAAGTTTGTGGCATGACAACCAACCACTTCCAGCAATGACTCACATGAAAGTGTACTACCAAACCAAACTTTTCCTGCTCGTGTAAATACCAAGTTTCCTTTTCCTTCGATTTTTTCCGTGTACAAGAAAACTTGAGTATGGCTTATCTGAAAGTACGGAAAGAAAGAACAAAGTTCAAAGAACTGTCCCTCTCAAGCCACAACCACTCTTTTTTACAGCTCCATAATTTCTTCTAAATTTTGTGGTCCACTTCAATGTCCCTCCAACTGCAAAATAAATAAGAAATCTGATTAGAATTCACACAAAAACATATGAAAAAAAAAAAACATAAATTTGGGCAGAGAAATAGACAGTTTACATAAATATTAAACAATCAAAACCCAACATGGAAAACTCAGAAACCATTAAGAAATCATCATTTTGTTGAAAATTCTGATGGAAAAACAGAGTGCCAGTGTGTATAATAAAGGAAAAACAGAACAAAGTCACAAACAGCTGCGCTAAAATCCCATGAGAAATGCCATGCACATAGACACATACCATGCTGACACAAAACACTGGCTTCCCACTACGAAGCTTCACAGTTTTCCACCAGATAAACATCCACAAGAACCGACCAGAAATCCCAAAACGTTAAGTCTTTACAAGGAGTTGACAAAAACACACAATTTAATCTGTTACCAATAAAAACAATATCAAAGAATATACCTTTTTGTCAATCAAAACCGAAAGAGAAAAGAAAGTGCCAGAATTGTCAGTATGTGATCAGAAAGTACGTTGGGAAGCCAACCACTAAAATCTCATTTTTCAGTTTCTGTAGAAACATACAGGCATGGCATCATCCTTTCACTCACGCTGACTTAAGTGATTGTGGTGTCTTCCTTTGGTCCAGTTTCTGCCACTGTCAAGTCCAGTAGTAGTAGAGAAGTATCTCATCATGGATTATTTGGTGAGGTAGAATATATAGAATGGTGGGACCAGGGTTTTAAAGCTCCATTATCATCATTATGGATCATCGACAACTGTCAATATCTAAAATGCAAAGAATTACAGAATATATAGTATATGGAGTTTGGACTAATCATTCAGGGTTGTTGAGTTGAACAAGATTAAAGCATGATTATTTAGTGGATTAGTGGTTGGTGAGTTGGGTGATAGTGACGGAGTGTACTAGGTAGTGTTTGGGAGAGAAGCATGAGGTAAAGGTCGTAGATGATATGAATGGTTGTTTTTGGTTATAACTAATTTTTAAAATTATTTTTTTTATTTGAAAAAATATTAAATTAATAATTTTTATATTTTTAATGTTTTAATATTAAAAATAAAAAAATATTATTTTAATATATTTTCAATTGAAAAATAAAAATATTTTGCATTCCAAATAATAATAAAAAAATCTAAAAAATATTATTTTAATATATTTTTAATTAAAAAATACTTTACACAGCAATAAAAAAACAATATGTAGAAGCAATAATTTAAAAAAAGAACGAAAATGGCAATATCAATTTGTGTTTGATTTGGACATAAATTCTCATCTTCATCTTTGTTTTGTGATATAAAATGAGACAAGAAAAACATATAGAAAATATTTAATTTACCTTTCTGCATACTCTTATGTATTATATGCTTAGGATATGGATTTTTTTTTAATTTTTATTATATTATACATATGTTTTATTTTTTACTTGTGTTTATATTTTCTTACCTGTTCTATTTGTTTTCATAAAATTCAATTATAAAAAAAATACATAACAAGTTTATACTTTATTTTTATTAAATAATTTACTTCAATATTAATTTAATAATATGATAGTATATAAATATAAATTAAAATATTATTAAAAAAATAATGAATTAACTCTTAAATAATTCAAATATAAAACACAAAAGTATATATTTATTGTATTATTTTTGTATAACATAAATAACAAAAAAAATACAAACTTAATATAGAAAACTATTATAAAACAATTAGAAAATGATAAGTGAAAGAAAGGTAAATAAAATTTGGTGGGCGAGAATATGCTGGTTGTGAGATTGTTCAAAAACTTAATTTTCTAGTTTTTTTTAATCAAAATAAAATATCATTGATAAACAAAAATCAACACACAATTCAACTTTAAACTTTTTTTTATCTAAAATTTCAATTAGTCATATATTCATATTCTAAAGATGAAATAATTTAATTTTAGTGTCTTTAATCACTTTAAAATAATGTTTGATTACCGTTTTGGAATAGAAAGAACGGAGACGGTATAAAAAAAAATATGTTTGGTTGAAAAGTCAAAGATAAATATATAAAAATAAATCTGTTTCTGAAATAATTTTAGAGTGATTTTCTGTATTTTTAAAATATAAGGTATAGAGAAAACATGTTTCAAGAGATAATATTTATTATTTTTAGTTCTAAAATATCATTGTTAAAATCTTTTAATTCCAAAATTTTACAACAAAAACATGTAATAATAATAATTATTATTATTATAGTTTTAAAATCCAACTCGGGGGTCAATTCAGGACAAATCCTAGATAACTGATCAAGGCCCGGGTCACGAGTCAGGTTGACTTGAGTCAACGTAAGAATAAAAATGATTATTATTATAGTTTTAAAACTCAATTTGAAGGTCGATCCGGGGCAAGGCTCGAGTAATGAGCGAGGTTAACCATTAACTCGGGTCAATATAAGAACAAAAATAATTATTATCATTTATTTAAAACCCGATTCGAGGGTCAACCCAGGATAAGGTCCAAGTCACATGTTAGGAGGATTAACTCGAGTTGACTCGGTTTAACATAAAATAAAAATGATTATTATAATAGTTTTAAAATTTGATTTGGGGTCAACCTAGGGTAAGGCCTTGATCACGGATTAAAAGGGTCATTATAAAAATAAAAATTATTATTATTATAGTTTTCAAGGCTCAGGTTACAAGTCAGGAGGGTCAACACGGCTTGACATGAGTTAATGTATAGATAAAAACAAATATTATCATAGTTTTAAAATTTGACTTGGGTGTCGACTCAAGACAAGGTTTAGATAATGGGTCGAGAGGATCAACTTAAATAACTTAAAATTTTAATTTTTTTTTCAAAAAATTCAACAGATTTTGACCCCTTTTTTCACTCATTTTATTCAAAAAAATAGTGATAATTTTGGATTTTATCCTCTTCTTCTCTCTCTCTCTCTCTCACACACACACACATCCCTTCCATCTAAAACTTTTACCTCGACCCAAACACTACCTAAGGTCCTAAGGGCTGCACTCCTTTTATTTCAAGATGCAGATTTTTATGAAACTCAAGTGGAATTGCAGTTGGATTATACTTTTGAAGAACTTTGATTTTTTTTAAGCTTAAAATTATATTTTTAGATTTTTTGAATCGTTTTAATATACTGATATCAAAAATAAATTTTAAAAAATAAAAAAAATATCATTTTAATATATTTTTAAACAATAAAAAACAACATCCACCACATTCTCAAACAAATACTTTTAATTTATTTCCTTTATAACATATTATTCACTTCTAAATTTCTATACTTTTTTAGATTGGAATCCATTACTTACCTTCCCTTCCAAGTCAAATATCAAAAAGCAATTGAATAAGTATTGTTACTTCTATAATTTCTCCTCATTACATTTTCTAAATTATTTTCCTCAATTATTAAGTCAAAATCTACATCAATTTGCAAGAAAGCCTCATGCTCTTGAATTTAGACACGTTAATATTTGGATCTAAATTAATTAATTTTTTTTAATATTTGGGTAATTGAGAGTAAAATATAATGAGCAGTCCAAAGCATAAATCAAGTGTAGACTGTAGACTAAAGTGCCTGACAAGCAAAGAATACTTTTTTAAGTGAAAGCCAACAAAGATATGTTTGGATTTAATTGTTGGAAAAGCAAAGCAAGTCGCCATCATTGTAGCAAACCACAGCTGTGGTGATGTGCATTTTAGAGCCGTGTTCCCTCTTTAATCTGGACTGTTGATTGTTTTGGTCAGGCTAAACAATAGGGGCCCGCATGGATGATGGTTACTGGTTAGGGATGAGATTCTAGCAATTTCCAGAGTGATTCACAGGCCTTTACCGAGGTGGTCGGCCGTCGGCTGATATATATATATATATATATATATATATATATATATATATATATATATAACAGTGTTAGAAATTTGAAAAAGTTATTGAGAGATAGCATACATAGTAGAATATCGTAGTTTCTAAGCATTGCATCTTAAAAAGCGCACTTTTAGAGAATATTTAATTTTGCTGTTGCGATTTTAAAAAATATATTTTAAAAATATATTTTTATTTATAGTTTTTAAAAAATATGTGTTAAGTTAAAAATATTAGCATAAATAAAATGATAGTCTCAATAAATAAAAAACATGTTATTTTAGCTTTTATAAAATTAAAACTTAAAATACAACTATATGTGGGGTCCAATATAAAAAATAAAAATTGTGTTTTAAAATGTTTTTCAAATTACTTTTCACACAAAAAACATTAAACATTAAATTACTTTTCAAAAAACAATTCAACTCAATAACTTAAATTGTTAGGTAAAATTTCAAGATATGATTTATATTATTTTTTAATATATTCTCTCAAGTGAAAGCTCTTTTAGTTTCAAATTTATACATGCTCATATTACATTATGCTTAATTTTTATCAAATAAATAGAAATTGTGAAATTCAAACTCGTAACCGCTTGATCATTAATACTATGATACTATATCAAAAAACTAATTCAACCCAACAATTTAAACTATTAGATAAACTCTATAATTTTTATTATTCTGTAACCCATTCTTCTTTAGTTGTCGGATCATCTTTCATAGCTATAATTCCCCTTTCCTATGCTTCTTCACTACCCATCAGCTCAGATGCACGATCTCGACCTTCTTGGGATGTTTCTGGAGAGAGCAGCTGGAGCGGGAAAGAACCTACAAAACAATATCAACATGGTTCTCTTCGAAGTGTTGTCCTCAGTTATCTCGAAGGCTTCAAGCCAAATAATGCATTCTTGAGATGTTAAAACTCGAGGTAAACAAAATGTGGCGATGAGAGGTCATTCGAAGAACCAATTTTTACCCCTCGAGGCCTTGGGTTTCCTCGGAGGAGCCATTTACCATTGAAGGTGGCCAAGGTCGTAACTTTTTTATGCAAGGAACAGTAACGAATTGGAGGAGGTTCTTACATGCCATCATATCGATTTAATGCAATAATTATCAGTTAGAACTGCTATCCATCAACAATGTCAGGTTCTATATTTGATAAAGTTGATAAAAACAAAACAGTTAGGTGATTGGAGAGCACAAACATCACATGTATATTTTACGAGGTGGTTCCTAGTCCCATTTCTATGAAAAATGTTTAATTGAGATATAATAAAGAATTAAAATACATATAAATGAACTCTTATACAATCATATACTTTTAAATAATTTAAAAGACTTTGATATTAATTGATCTGGCATAAAAGATGGATTTATTGCTTAAATTCTTATTGATTAAAATTTAATTATATTAACATATAAGTAAACCATATATCATAATTATAGCACTAATTTTTTAAATTACATCTAAAAATCATACATGTGAAAAAAAAGATAGAAAATTGTACACTAAAAAAGTGGATGAGATGTTCACTTTTAGGGCATTAAAAAATAAAGCTATAGTTTTCTATATAAAAGAAATAAATAGCTTGTATAAAAGAAATAGCTATAGTTTTCTGTATAAAAGAAATATATAGGGCATTAAATCAAGCTTTATTTAGCACTGAGTTGCTGAGTCCAGTGTGAAAAAAAAAGGAAAAAAAATAAGAGAGAATGGGAAAAAGACCTTGATAATTTACAATTGTAAATAGGTGACTTCTATTATTTGCCTGCAGAAATAGAGGGGTCAAGTACGGTCCTGGTAGGACCATGTCACATGGATTGCTGCTGAAATGAATGGGGGGTTTAGAACGACTGCAAATTGTACATTATTTTGCTTAGCTTGCAATGGCTTTGCCTGCGTCACTGAACCTTTTGTATAAAACTATGTGGATTTATCTCCTACAGTATCTCCACGTCTCTACATATCATGGAACAACCTCCTTATCTGATCAACGTTTGCTGGCATCAATGTGACTGGGCAGCGGTTATACTGCAGCAATGAAATAAAATGGCATCATGTAATAAGTATATTTTGGCCAAGTAGGGCACGAGAATTGGGAGGAAAACCAAGCTTGAAGCAGAAATATGGATATTGATGGAGAATGGAACTAGATTCCTTACCTGAGATAAATATTTGAATATGCAAGCATAACAGAAAACAAATCCTGAGATTGTAACAACTGAAGGGTTTGCGCGCTTTTGGGAGCACAATGGGCAGATTGTTCTATCGGGTGGCAGTGGAATCCCCTCTTTGGCAACCTGTTTAATAATAAGGAGACCATTATGTATCTTTGAACCTTTTGGATTTTCACGTCTGACAGAACCTAATACTAAGATCATGAAGAGCTGAAAAATATTTGATAATTGTTGAAATTTGACATGCGAGTGACAGTTACATGAAAAGTAATGATTAAACTTCATTATCAACAGCATGACATGATATATTTTTCCATCATCTCTATCATTAAAACACCATAGCTTTATTGACCAAATAAAAAATATAGGTGCTCATGCATACTTTTCTATTATTTAAAGTAGATGCTTCCATGGATTTACATAGGAAAAGGAAACCATTACTATAACACGAGTATGTGTGAGTTTGTTTGCACGAGGATGAGAGAGTGGGGGGGTATCCCGCTATGAAATCCAAGACTGAAAAGCTCCTTTCTCACCTTCGGGGCTGGAGGTGGTGGGGGTGGGGGATACACTGTAGGAGCTGACATTCTCTCCTCAGCAGATTGGTACCACCACTCCATCATCTGCGTGGTTCACACTCATAAAAAGTTAATGCCAGTCTATACTTATTGTAAAGAGCAAAGATGTAAAAAGAAAAATGAAAATTAATGCATGAAAAACATAAATAGGACCATCAAATCATTGCTATTGCATGAAGTCTACTATCTCGACGTTAAAATGAACATGATATAACAAGATATAAGCTTAGTTCTGAGAGGTTAGGGTCTCAAGACAAGAAAAGGCATGGAAATGAGTACAGTGGAACTTTAGGGAGTGTCAGATTTGATACTGTCCAGCTGAAATAGGTTAGATACCAAAAACATTTTACCATTATTTTGTAAAAAGAAATCAGTTCAAATTTGGTTATAAAGGTAAAACTTTTTTGAAACAGAAAGCACTGTTCAGCAAGGATCGTAAAAACCTGCAACTGTAAAGGATCACTGGTAATGTTGACTGGGAAGGGGAAGAGAATTGAGCATTGCTGGCATTAGAAACAATGACAACACGAACAACATGACATCTATGAGTAGCTACAGTTTTTGCAGACAATATTACTTGATAATGGACAACTCCCCATGCAGGTAAACCACACTCACTTTAAAGATGAACACTGCTGCAATCAAGCCAGTTTGTGCATAGTCAAGCATTGTATATCCGCAGCTTAGCAATGCTCCTTGTAACGTCTGCACATTTATGATGGTATGTCAATATTCTACAGTGGAAAACAGCTATACAACTATATTGTCAATTTCTGCAAACAAATACTGAATAGCAAAAGGTTCCACATCAAGTTACTCAAGCAACTAAATAATTTAAATTATTATACCTTCAACCATGGGGGGCCATGAAGTCTCTCACGTTCATTGCTTCGTATCTTTGAAATTCTAGAAGTAGTGTCCATCTACCTTGACATCAAAACAATTGGACAGAGCACTAAGATATGTATCATTTGTTGAGGTTTTTCGTAGGACAATAAAATAGCAGCAAGCACTATATTTGAATATTTGTATTTCTGAATTTATGTATATCTGAATACTTATTGATAAAAATACAAGGGTAAATTCTCTATTCTATTCAAATCTAGTACCAGCTCTTGCCCTGTAGCTCGACAAACATGAATCCCAAGCGCATGTAGTCCTAACGAATAGAACCCAGTAGCATCCAGCAAATATAAGAGCTGATAAGCAAATGACATTCCTGCATTGCAACACTTCAGATCAGATTGGACATTTTGACAAACACAAACTATTTCCAACCAAACATGAAGACAGAAACCGGTTTGGCTCACAACAGCATGCTATAAAAGTTTCAGAATAATGATCAGGATACTGCATTGTAATATTCTAGATTAGATTAAAAAAGGCTGTATTGTTGGTCCAGAGCTTTGCTTGGGGTTCAGTAAGTAGCTAAGGGAAAGGATCTTCCAATTGACCAGTAAAATATAGAACAACTTCAGTACCCAATACTGGAAACATGTCACAAATTTGTCAGAAGATACCCTAATTGGATTGCTAAACATTAGAATTCCCTCACAATACACAAAAAGTTACAACGGCATTCGTGCTTCTAAAATTATTTAGTATCCATACATAAACAAGCATAAGGAAATATGTTGAATGTTATTGCAATAGATGAAACTTGAATACAACTTCTTCATGATTGATGTTTATGTTCCATGAAGAATACACACATGTAAACTTTACATCATCATGTTATGAATTAACTCATCCCAACTTTCCTCAATTGCAAGCTCTTACATTTGACTTGAAAGACTAGATTAACAAGTACTATTTGAATGAGGACAAAATGAAAACTTTACCTTCACTACTAGCATGCAGCCATGGGTAGCAAACAAACATAATTTTCTGAATTTTCTCCATCAAACGTGCTCTAATTGTTGTTTCTCTAGAAACAAGAGAAGCCTCCCCTCCACTAAAATATTCAGCATCTTCAACTGTTTCATCACCATTTCCCCACAAACTTGCTTGAAGCCTGGCTTCCCTTTCTTTGTTATATATTGAATACAATTTTGACTTAAAATAAGGCAACACAACCTAGCAAGATGCATAAAAAAAGTCATTAACTTACATCATAATGGTTTGAAAGTAATTAACTTATTATGATACCATTTATATAGAGTGAAACTAGGTAACAGTTACTGTTTATAAACTTGTTTTAACTACCCTTCACAATGTTATGAGGAAAACAACTTCAGGGAAGAAAAATATATCAGCTAAAGTAAGGAGGGGATGGTACCAAAAATACAACTGAAAGAATTCTTTGGTGCTTTTCTAACCCTGAGTGCTGAATTCCATCCCCTGAGTTTGGACGCGCATCTTCCTTCTTTACTCTTATCTTCACCATCCTTCTTCGCAATCCATATAGGGATTCAGAAAAAGAAGCATCTGAAGAGGAATATACATACAAATTAATGAGCCCTATGCAACAAGTAAGGAACAACCTTAGTAGCCCAACTTAAACAAACAGCATGCTCAAATTTAGAGACACAGCGCAGCAATTTAAGAAACAAAATTAAATCAAACCATCACCACAACCGTACCCAGCAAAGCCTTATTAACAGCTCTCACACAACCAACCAACCATCACCACCACCACCATGTACCGAACAAAGCCTTATTAACAGCTTTCACACAACCAATCCTCCAAGATCAATTTGGAAACATCCCCGATCCCATTTTCTAACCAAATGAGGATTAACCTCATCATCTATTCTTGAAAAAAAAAATGAATATCTCTAATATTTACTTTCTATATCACCAAGAGAGGTTATAAAATCCAACTAATTCAGGGAGGGACAAACAATGGGATTAAGCAAGTTACCTGACTCACAGAGCACATAACATGTCAAGGGGAAGGAAATAAGTTTAGTTCTTGATGCATGGGGACACAAAAGACAAATCGTCATCGTGTGTTGCGGGGTTCAATATTAAATGTATGACAAAAAATCAAATAGATAATGTTGAAGATTCTGAAGTAATTAAGGCAGATTTGAAGCTGATTTGTTGGGAGTAAAACAGAAAGTCGAGTATCCTTTCCTATAAATCGAACCTAGCAATAATACCTATTTATGTGTAGTTAATAGCTGTCCTAATATAGATATGTAGATGCTGTATATATTAAACAATTCATTATGAAATAGAGTGAGAAGTCGAATTTAACAACTCTCCATATGGTATCGAGCCTAAACCGAGCCTATTTTTTTTTTTTAGCCTATCTCTCTCTACATTAGAGTCTAAATCCGGGATTCCTCCTCTCCCATTCCCATCCGTCCCGACAATTCTAGTCACTTGCTCTAGCGACTTGTCCGGATCTGAAAAAACATGTCCGAAACCACTACAAAAGAAACCCAAAAATCGGGGAATTCCGAGTTTACGGTCATCCTATAGACGAATGGAAGAAACTATCTAAAGTGGTCACGAGATAGTAAAAACCTTTCTCAAAGGAAAGGGAAAGATTAATCATTTGATGGACAATCCTCCTAGTCCAGAAGACCCAAAGTTTACACTTTGGGATGAAGAAGACTCCATGATTATGTCATGGCTGTGGAACTCTATTATGCCGAAGTTTGTGGGCCTTATATGTTTCGGTTACAAAAAAGACATATGGGATGCGGTGAGACAGACCTACTCTAAAGTGAAGGATGCTTGCATTAATCTATGAGATTAAGATGAAGCTTTCAATGACCAAACAAGGTAATATGATGGTTATTGAATATTACAATACTATGAAAAGTTTCTGGTTGGAATTGGACTATTATCGGGATTTTAAGATGCAATGTAGTGAGGATGCTTTGTGATTTTAAAGAATTATGTAGAAAGAGAAAGGATCTTTGAATTTCTTGCGGGACTCAACATAGAATTTGATCAAATGCGAGTCCAAATACTTGGAAAGGAATCCACGCCCTCACTCAATGAGGTATTTTCAATAATAAGGGCTGAAGAAGGAAGGAGAAGCTGTGATGCTTGAGGTTCCAAATGCTGAAGGTTACTGCTATGATGATAACTAATAGCGAAACCTAAGTGATGCTAGCGAAAACCAAAGTGATGCCATGAATGGTGCGAAGTGGTGAAGACCGAAGGGAGAAAATTCTTTAAGGATGATCGGTTTGTAGCTATTGCAAGAAAACGAGGTCATACAAAGGAGACTCCGCTTTGGAAACTCCATGGAAAACCACCAAGGATGGGGCGTAATGGAGGACAAAAATGGAACCATTCAAGAGGACATGCACACTTAACAAATTCGAAGAGGCAACACATGAGTCCAAAGCACCCTAGAGGTGAGAGAATTCAACAAAGAGGAGATTGAACGCCTAAGAACCTTACTCAACACAATGGAGAAACCATCTGGATCATGCTCTCTTGCTCAAAATGGTAAAATTCCAATTTCTCATGTCTTTAGTGCCTCAAACAAGAACCATTCCAGCATCTGGGTCATTGACTCAGGTGCAACAGACCATATGACTTATTCGGAGTGCCTTCACATCATATCAACCTCTGTCCTAGCGGTAAGAAAATCACAAGTGGCTGATGGATCTCTAACCACGATTACGGAGCCAGGGAACAATCCCTCTTAATCCCGAATTTACTCTTAAAAGAGTATTACATGTTCCTAATCTTACTTGCAAATCTGTTGTCTATCCGAAAACTAATTAAAGACATAAATTGTAGTGTAACTTTCTTCCTTGATCACTTTGCATATTTCAGGACCTAGCTACGGGGAGGACGATTGGGCAAGCTAGAGTCAAGGATGGGCTGTACATGCTTGGAGTGCAAGGCGAGAGTAGTAACTCCCCTTCTCTATCATTCATTTCGGTTAATTCTAATAAAACTGATGTTTGGAATCATCATCGTCGTTTAGGACATCTATCATTTAAGACTCTTAGGAACATGTTTCCATCTTTATTTAAAAATCTTGATGTTGAACAATTTCATTGTGAAATCGTGAATTTGCAAAGCACCATAGAGTGCCTTTTCCTATAAGTGATTCAAGATCTGTGTCTCCATTTACTATAATTCACTCGGATATATGGGGTCCATATAACATTCCTAATATTTCGGGAGCAAAAGGTTTTGTAACATTTATTGATGATTGCACCCGAATGACTTGGGTTTACCTTCTTAAAAGAAAATCTGATGTGAGTCATATCCTTCCAAACTTTACAAATATGATAAGGAATCAATTTGGGGTTAGCATTAAGGGTTTTAGAACTGATAATGCTAGGGACTACTTTAATCAGATTTTATCATCATACTTTGAAAAAGAAGGGATTATTCATCAATCATCTTGTGTTAATACTCCCCAACAAAATGGGTTGGCGAAAGAAAAAAATAGACATCTCCTTGAGACTACTCGAGCTCTACTTTTCCAGCATCAAGTTCCAAAAATTATTGGGGAGAAGCGGTTTTAACCTCTACGTATTTGATAAATCGAATACCTTCAAGAGTTATTGGTTTCAAAAGTCCTTTAAACTATTTGTCAGAATTTTTTCCAAAGAATAATTTTTATTCTAAAATTCCCCCAAGGATCTTTGGGTGTGTCACCTATGTTCACATTCATAAACATCAACGAGACAAACTTGATGCTAGAGCTCTTAGGTGTGTTTTCATAGGATATTCTATCACACAAAAAGGTTACAAATGTTATCATCCATCTTCAAAGAGATTTCTTGTGTCAAAGGATGTAAGTTTTAATGAAAATCAGTCTTTCTTCAACAAATCTTCTCTTCGGGGGAGGAAAACAACACAGAAGATAAGACTAACAATGACTTTGACATTTTTTCATTCCAAATCCCATCTAGGCAGCAATCATCTCCCATTTCACCATCCTGTGAGTCTCCAAATATTACTCTGCAGGGAGAAACTACTGCTGACAGACCTCTTCGGGTATATAGAAGAAGGATACAACCTGATTTGACTCTCTTGCAAGCCCAAGAATCCGAACCGGAGCAAGGTAATGAACTTTCTCATTCATCTCTACCTATTCCCGACCTTGATCGGCCAATTGCTATTAGAAAAGGAAGAAGAGAATGCACTAAGAATCCCTTATATCCTATAGCTAATTTTATGTCATTTCAAAAGTTCTCACCATCACACAAAGCCTTTCTCTCAAAAATAAACACCATACCTATCCCAAAAAACTTATATGAGGCTCTAGGAAATGAGAATTGGAAAACTGCCATGAGAGAAGAGATGAATGCACTAGAGAGGAATCGAGACATGGGAAATAGTTGAGTTACCAAAAGAGAAGAAAACAAGTAGGGTGTAAGTGGGTTTATGCCCCGAAATATAAAGGCGATGGCGGCCTCGAAAGGTATAAAGCCAGGCTAGTTGCAAAAGGATTTACACAAACATTTGGGATAGACTATCAAGAGACATTTGCTCCGGTTGCTAAGATGAACACCATTCGAATTCTGTTTTCTTTATCTCGCTAATCTTGGATGGTGTATGCAGCAATATGATGTTAAGAATGCCTTCTTACATGGAGAGTTGGAAGAAGAAGTTTATATGGATCCACCACCAGGATTCGGTCACTCCCTTCTTCCCAACCAGTGCTGAGACTAAAGAAGGCACTCTATGGCTTAAAACAGTCTCCTAGAGCCTGGTTTGAAAGGTTCACCAAAGCCATGGTTTTTATGGGATATCGGCAAAGCCAAGGAGATCATACTTTGTTCATCAAACACTCCATTTCGGGGGGAGTTACTATTCGATTGTTTATGTTGATGACATTATAATAACGGGTGATGACTTTGTGGAAAGAGATAAGTTGAGAAAGAGACTTTCAGCGGAATTTGAAATTAAGGAATTGGGGAAGTTGAAATACTTTCTTGGCATAGAAGTGGCACATTCGGAAAAGGGGATTTTTATCTCTCAACGAAGTATATTCTTGACCTTCTAAGGAAACGGGAATGGTTGATTGCAGACCATGTGAAACACCTATTGATCTAAAGCACGAGACTTGAGAATGATGAGGAAGGAGCTACAACTGACAAGGGTCAATACCAAAGGTTAGTTGGTAAGTTGATCTACTTAGCTCACACTCGTCCAGACATTGCTTATGCCGTGAGTGTGGTGAGTCAATTTATGCACAACCCGAAAGATTCACATCTCCAAGCAGTGTATAGACTTCTCAGATACTTGAAGTCTACTCCTGGAAAAGGAATTTTGTATAGAAATCATGGGAATTTGAACCTTGAATGCTATACGAGATCGCGACTATCTTTGGTGCATTAACGAGATAGAAGATCAACATCGGGATATTGTACTCTCTTGGGAGGAAATCTTGTGACATGGAGAAGCAAAAAACAAAGTGTTGTGTCAAGATCAAGTGCGAAGCGGAATTCGGATCAATGGCCCTTGGAATTTGTGAGTTGCTATGGATGAAGATTATCCTAGAAGATTTAAGAATCAAGTGGGATGAACCAATGAAGTTGTACTTGTGACAATAAGTCCGCCATTGCAATAGCACACAATCCAATACAACATGATAGAACTAAACATGTGGAGGTAGACAGACATTTCATCAAAGAAAAGTTAGAGAGTGGATTGATATGCACTCCTTATGTGCCTCTGGGAACAACTTGCGATATACTTACTAAAGGTGTTCGAATCACGTGTTCAAAAACACCTTGGACAAGCTGGGAATGAAAGATCTCTTCCATCCGCTTGAGGGGGAGTGTTGAAGATTCGAAGTAATTAAGGCAGATTTGAAGCTGATTTGTTGGGAGTAAAAAAGAAAGTCGATATCCTTTCCTATAAATCGAAACCTAGCAATAATACCTATTTATGTGTAGTTAATAGCTGTCCTAATATAGATATGTAGATGCTGTATATATTCAACAATTCATTATGAAATAGAGTGAGAAGTCAGAATTTAACAACTCTCCATAGATAAGAATAAAAAAGGAATCAGTTAATGACACAAAACATGAGCATATAAACTAGAAGGATAGAATCTCCAATCAAATAAGAAACAAGAGAAAACACAATCGATCACCCACTCACTTGGTAGTAGCAATGGCAACAACATAAGCCAAAGTTAATGTGAGTATGCAGTTAAATTTATTTATATAAAAAAATGCAAATGGAATTATCAAAGAAACAGCAAGGCCATAGAAAGACGAAATTAAACCTGTAGTCCGCAAGCTATGAGTCTCAAGGACCAACATAAGCAATGAGAAGAATTCATCTTCATGGTCCAACACCTTATGCAGAAATGGTCTTCTTAATGCCAATACCTTCAAGACGACAAATCCACAATATTCAATAATGCAAATATTCAAAGGAAACATAAGCACAAGCCAACCTTTTGAATAAAAGTAAGTCAAGTAATTGCATCTTACCAAGAACATAAAAAAAAAAACATTTAAAAAAAGAGACTTGATTAACACATGAAATTGACAAACTCAAACAAAAATGAGAGAATTAAGAGAAACCCAGATGAAAATCTCAAGTGGGTCACAAAAATATCAGCTTCCCATCCCTTAAAAACTTGAAAAATTAAGTGGGTGGGCAAACAATTATATGCAAAACGAGAGATGTGGACATGCAGGTATGTATAAGTATGGGCAAACAATTACACCGATGGAGTAGGTAAGGGCAGCACGGAGACTGGCAGGGAGTTGTTGAGCAGCAGCCATCTCGAAGAAGGTGGGTCGTGTCCCTTGTCCTCCTACTTGAAACAACATCTTCTTCTTCCTTTCTTTCTTGCTTGCTTTTCAAATTTCTCAGTTCGGGTTTCCTGAGGTTTTATAACAAGAAGTCTTTTGGTCTCTGCAGTTCTTATCCTCCACTTTGGCCTAGCATATGATTGTTGTGCAAGGTTATTTTTAAAATGATTTTTAGTTTAAAAATATGTTAAAATATAAATTTTTTAATTTTTAATTTTTAATATTAAATATTTAAAACTATTAAAACATTATTTTCTAAATGAAATATATTTTAAAAATTTATTTAAAAACAATTATCACACTCCTAAATACTAACTCAAAATCAGGTGATTTCCTTTCACGTCATATTATTCATATATATATATATAATTAAATATTTTTCCTACTTAGAATTATCTCATAATAGATTTTGATAGTAATTTTATTTTCCAAAGTAAAAAAATAATATGTTATCCTTTCTTTTTATTCTACTGTAATGGTAAATTGAACTAGTTTTAACCGATACTATTATTTTTTAATATTTCAAATATACATTTCACATATTATATTTTAAAAAATAATTCAGTGCATATATGTTAGATTTAAGGTTTTGAAATCATTATATATATATATATATATATATATAGCATTAATCAATTTTAAAAAGATGAGAAACTTGATTTTAGTAGAAATTAACTACTATAAATTACTTAATTTATTTTTATATAATTAAACAAATCTTTAAATGTCACTATGTTTTTAATAATATTTTTGTATAATATCCTCTTTTTCAATAATTACTTTCTTCAAGTTCTTACATCCAAATTTAAAATAATTATATTTATATATTTCAAAAAATCCCTTAATTTATACAAAAATGTAATTTTTATTTTTTAGAATTGTAATGATTAAATACTTTTGAGATTTTTTACTTCTTAAAGTATTTTAAGCAATTTTCTGTACATTTCAACAACATTTTTTGAAACTACATCAAAAGACACATTTATCCCGCAGGAGAAACCATAACAAAACCCACACCACCATTAATTCCGGCAATGAAAATTTAAAAAACCATCCCTGAAAATTACTCAGGTAGGTAGGTATTTCATAAACTCATAAAACAACATCTTTACTAAATATACACAAATGGGTATCCATTATTGTATCTATACAGTATGTTGTCACTGCTTCTCTCCCTCTATGGAACTCTTTATCTTTCCTTTTGATTTCTCTACTTCCGAAAGAGAAAAATAGAAGGTAAAAAAAGCTTCTTGTTGTAAAAGACTGATATTCATGAAGGTATGTATCTATTAAGAAATATAGAGATATTTTATTTTATTGTTTATTAAAAATAGAATAGTGTTTACATGTTCTTACCCCCGTTACCTTTACATTCTACTTGACCAATTTATACTGATTATTATGATTATTATGTAGGTAATGACATTTTACTCTTCGATACACTTGAAGCTCTATTTTCTTCTCCGGTCCTCCAAGCTCCATTTGAGATTGTGAATCCACCTCTATATCAATCCATACGTATTTGTAAGTCCACAAAGTTACTATATTTTGCATATTCTTGTTATTTTTCATTTTTTATTTTTTTTTAGCTTCTATTCATTATCTCTCTAAGTTCTCTTTCTATAAAAAGACAATTCTTGATCTTCTTTGGCAACAAGTTGTGAATGAGGAATTTTCAGTTTTGCACAAGACAAATACTTAGGATTTGGTTCCCCTACCTCCTAGTAAGAGTGTTGGTGGTTGTCAGGGTGTATAAGATCAAGACTAATTCTGATGGATCTATTGAGCGATACAAAGTTAGGTTGGTTGTAAAATGATACTTTCAACAATATAGTATGAATTATATGGTCTCAAACAAGTACCTCGTGCTTGGTTTGAGAAATTTTCTGTTGTGATTTCTTCCCTTGAATTTGTTTCTAGTAGTCATGATTTTATTCTTTTTGTTAAGTGCACTGATGCAAGTCGTATCATTTTATCTTTATATGTTGATGACATGATTATTACTAGTGATAATATTGATGATATTTAAGTTTTGAAGACAAAGTTGGTTAGACAGCTTGAAATGAAGGATTTAGATTCTTTATGATATTTCTTGGGTATTAAGGTAGCAAAATCATCCAGAGGTTACCTTCTTTCTCAGTTGAAATATATTGCAGATATTCTTGAGTTTGTTAGACTTACTGATAACTCCCATTGAGGTTAACTCAAAGTATTCTTCTTCTGATGGTTTGCTTTTGTCAGATTCTATTTTATACCGTGCTATTGTTGGGAGCTTGATACATCTCACTATTACTCATTCAGATATTGCATATATTGTTCATGTTGTTAGTCAATTTGTTGCTTCTCCTACTACTATTCATTGGGAAGCTATTTTTTGTATTTTGCGTCGGGGTATAGTCTTTTAGAGTCTTTTACTTTAATCCACCTCTTCCTTGGAGTTGCGCGCATGCTCTAATGCTGATCATGACAGTGATCTCATAGATTGCAAGTCTATTACTAGTTTGTGTATTTTTTTGGGTGATTCTCTTATTTCTTTGAAGAACAAGAAACAATATATTGTTTCTCAATCTTCAACTGAAGTAGAATATAATGCTATGACATCTACTACTAAAGAAATTGTTTGGTTACTTTGGTTACTTGTAGATATGAGAGTTTCTCTTTCTCATCCCACTTAATTCTATATATTGTGACAACTAGAGCTCTTCAAATTGCTCATAACTCAGTTTTTCATGAACGAACTAAGCATATCGAAATCGATTGTCATCTTACTCATTATCTTCTCAAGCATGACACCATTACTTTGTCCCTTGTTCCTTCTTCTTTGTAGATTGCAGATTTCTTTATGAAGTCGCATTCTATGTCCTGCTTTCATTTTCTAGTTAGCAAACTTTCGATGCTTGTTGCTACCGCATCGTGGGTTTGAAAGGAGATGTTAAGAAATATAAAGTTATTTTTTTTATTGTTTATTAATGGTAGAATAATCTTTACATTATCTTTTTAGTTTTCTTTGTTTAGCCTATATATATATTTTTTATATTTAAATTAAACTTATTCATTTTGATTGCATTATGTAATATCAATGAAACTCTAGCTTTCTTATTTTTTATTTTTGTATTTCTTTGAATTGTTTAACAATATTTACATGTCTCGCTTTAATACAATATTTTTTTAATGCTTATCTATCACTTTCCAAGTTTCCTTTTTTTTTTTTTGTTGTTTGTTTCATTATTTTACTCTCAAGGTCTCAAATTTTGCTTTAACAGTTGTAGTGTTGTGATGTTGTGTTTGATTCCTGAGAAAATAAAAGGGAAACGAATAGGACACTCGGTGAAAAAAGTGATCCTGAGAAGCCTGTGAAATTATCTTTATTAAATGAATAAACTTTGAACAATGGTTTCCAGAAATGCCAAGTTATTTTCTACTGGCTGATAGAAAACGATGATCTTTGAAATGGGTTTTACACAGGATAAAGGCTATTTTTCACCCCTTGTAAATGGTCTTTCGGGGTTAAAGTCTGTAGCCCACTAGTGGCAATTCTTTATTATCATGTGGAATTTAACTTATATATTGTTGTTTTTCTTGCTTTCCCACCTCTGATAATATACTGTCTTGATAAATCACTTGCATTTCTCTCTCTATCTAAGATGGAGAATGGACAGTTCAGCCATGAGTCCCATGGCCATGCGTTGACTTTTTATGAGGAGAGTGAGGAGAAGCTCAAGACGATTGCCAAGCTATCTGGGGAGGAGATTGGATCTCCCTTATGCTATGGTTGCTTTGAAACCATTCATGGTCCAGCCTATTTTTGTGAAATTTGTGGTGACTTTTGGCTGCACAAATCATGCTTTGAATTGCCCTCTGAGCTACCGAAGCATTCTCTTCACTCAATTCATCCTCTCACCCTCATTGTTAGACCTCATAGCCTTGCTGGGTTCTTTGTCTGTGATGGATGTAGAGATATGTCTCCTGGCTTTGCCTTCCACTGCAAAGCATGCCGGTTCAATCTTGATGTCAAATGTGCGTTTTCAACTGACGGCGAGGATCTGAGATCAAGAAAAGGTGTGAAAAATACCGAGATTCCCTACTTCGGTGATGAGCACCTGCTAGTTTCCTTCAATGCCAAGCAGGAAGTTGAAAAAACTTGTACTGGATGCCAACTGCTCCTTTCAGGTCCTGCCTACGGTTGCTTGGACTGTGAATTCTACCTCCATGAATCGTGTAAAGACATGCCAACGGAAATACAACATCCATACCACCCTCTGCACCCTCTCCATGCTCAAGTTGCTGAATATGGCTCAGAATGTGATGCCTGTCACATGCCAATTAGGAAGGTTTTTTATCGATGTTCTGAGTGCGACTTCAATCTGCATATTCTATGTGCTAACAAGTCTCTACAGGTAGCATCTTCCTTAAAACACAAGGGCCATGAGCACAATCTCTATTATTTTGTGGCGAGCTATTTCAACGAGTATTCTGTATGCAACACTTGCCGCGAGGTTTGCAAGGGCTCCTACTATCTCTGTTTAGAATGCAAATATTATGTTCATCTGGACTGCATTCCTTTACCGCGAGTTGTTGAGAATGATTGCCACTCCCGCGACTATTCCCATTGCCTCACCCTTAAGGATTGCTTTGTTGAAGACGACTCGGGCCAGTATTACTGTGAGCTTTGTGAGAAAGAAAGGGATCCAACGTATCCTGTTTACTACTGTGATCAATGCCCTGATCGCAATCCATATCTCGCTCATATTGAATGCCTGATGTTGGAGGTAAGGCCAAATTTAAGCCCTTGTGGAGGAAAAAAGTGAAAACCATGTTTGCATTATTGTCTAATTTTCAACTAGTGTCATGCAACTTCAATTTGCTTTGCTATATATATTCAAATTCTCTTAATCAGACATATAATGCTCTGAACTTCATGCGGGACTCGTCCTTACATGCTTTGAGTTGCATTTGTTTGTGGTGTAATGATTCTCATGTTTTATTTGGTGGACATGGTGAACTTTCTTCGTGTGGAAGAAACTTCACTAGAGGCGATAACATGGGTTGTTTTACAGTTAATGGAAGCAGAGCTCAACTCTGCGAGGACCTCTGCCAAGATGGTTGATGATGGAGATGTAAAGGGTGATACGAAGTGCCTTGCTCTCGTCAAGTACACAACTATCCCACCTGAGAATCAAATTAAGGTTAGGCCATTTGAGTGATCTTAGTTTGTTTTTGTTATTTCAACTTTTGCTTCTGTTCTCTTGATTTAGAATGGAGGTTTCAAAATGTCATTTTCTACATGTTATTGAATCAATTCACTTCAAAAGCTTATGTTATTAGACGAGGTTCCAATATATGATTTATATTATTTTTTTGCATTGACGCACACTACCTTGTGTTTAATTTTTATCAAATAAATAAAGATGATATTTGAATTCGTGACCGCTTAGTTATCGAGGCTTTGATGCTATATCTAAGAATCAATTCAACCTAAAAGCTTAAGATATTAGATAAGATCTCAAGATATAATTTATATAATTTTCTAACGGTTATTTCAACAGCCATTAGGCTGAATGACATGCTTACTCTAAATTTATAAAGTCTATTTTTGTAGCGTTTACTTGAATACTACGGCAATTTACTTGAATCAACATAGAAAGAGAAGGCACTGATGCATTCAAAGCTGCTCACAATGTTTTACCCTCCAATTATATTGAATAGACGTGTAAGTTTTGTTTGTTAATTCTCTTCTTTCTCTAAGATGCAGCTTAAAGGTTTCAGGCATGAACATATCCTGGTCCCTGACAATATGGAATCAGATGCAAGGAGAACTTACTGTTCTTGGTGCGATGGCAAAATTTTTGGTCCAGGCTATTTCTGTCGAGAATGTTCGGGAAACTGGCATATATCATGCGCTAAATCGCCCCCTAAAAAGACACACTTTCTTCACTCACAGCACACCCTAACTATGTTTTATCCTCATTATTTTGAGTACTTTATATGCGATGGCTGTAGAGATCTTTGCCATGATGTTGCCACTTATCATTGCTATAAATGCCGCTTCTTCCTTGATATGAAATGTGCTTCTCTACCTGATGATCAGTGCGAGAAATTGAAGAAGACAGAAAGCAAAACTATAGATTTTTGCCACAAGCATAAATTAACAAGAGCCAACTGTGCAAAAGGAATTAAAGAGAAATGCAAGGTCTGTCAGCTCCGTATCTCCGGTGCAACATATTGCTGCATTAACTGCAACTTCTTCCTTCATGAATCCTGCCTTGAAACACCACAAGAAATACAACACCAGTATCACCTGCAGCACCCCCTTCTTGGTCGGGACTTTGATGGAAATCCAAAAAAGTGCAGAGCCTGCAATCTGCAAATTTGGGATATTGCCTATTACTGTGATATCTGCGATTTTGCTCTCCATTTTACATGTGCTACTTACTTAACTTCCACTCTCAAACATGAGTTCCACCATGAGCACACACTCTTTTCCTTCGTAGCATGGGATCTAGGGGATCAGGGCTTTATCCAGTCGCTAGAACCACAACCTTCAAAAGGCAATTTTCGTTGCGAGACCTGTGGAAATGATTGCAGTGATTCCTTCTATCGTTGTGTTGAATGCAACATTAATCGACATCTGGAGTGCATTCCATTGCCATTTAAAGTTCAGCATGAAGACCATTCGGATCCTCTTACTCTCATGGAAAATGTAGTCGAAGATGATTATGGAGAATATTACTGTGAGATTTGCCAGGATAAAAGGAACCCAAATCATCCTGTTTATTGCTGCAAGATGTGTAAGGATAACTGGTTCATTGCTCATATTGGATGCGTGATTAAAGAGGTGAAACATGTTTTTCCTTAAATTGCTTTGATTATTCGTTAAAAAACTTCTGTAACAAATCATCTGCAAGCCTATATCTTTAGTACCTGCTACATTTTCTTATGTTGATCATTTAAAATGTTTGATTTATCAGGGAGACACTTCATTAGAAATACTGGAATGGTGGAATAAAGATTTGGGATCAGACTATGAGGAGACCTCTAGCAAGGAGGATGATGGGACTTCCCTTGCCAGTCATTCTGATCTAGAGAGTTATGCAATGGGAGAGCATAATACGGAAGTCTCTGGAATTACTGAACTTGATTAAAACATCGAGGGTAATGCAAAGGAAATAAGGCAATGAGAGAAATGTGCCTACAGGGATCCTTGCGATGTTTTCTTGCCTGCAATAGACCAGTGATTGGTATGTTGAAACATCTTCAGCTAGCTTGTAACGCTCGGTATATTGGTGAATGCACATAAAACAATCTGTACATTGCAAATTACTAAGAACATTGTTACAAAATTTATCTTATCGAAAGTGGAGAAGGAGCATTTGTGCTAAGTAATTAGAAATCTCATATGCTTTTGGTTTGAATCATAGTTATAAGATGTTATATTGTGCCTCCACATCTCCTATAGAAAGTATTGAATGCAGTTCAAGGCAACTGATGGAGTTCACCTCCTGCAAGGATGAGGAAGGTGGTTGAAATTTAGTTAAAATGCAGAATTAACATGGAAGCTAAATTCAATTTCTTAATCTAATCTAGGATGAGATATACTTCGCTAGAGGTACATTCTGGCAAGGAGGATTGTGGAACCGTTCTTGAGAGTGATCCAGGAAAACAAAATCACGAGATGAAAGATTGCGATGGAGAACACCCTGCAATTGTTGAACTGGATGAAGGGACAAGGTAACTTCATCAGGAGATTAAAGCAAACAGGTTCATCTCAAGACTCAAAGCTCACCAGCAAGTTTCCCAAGTTCAGGCACCCCACTGTCAAGTGAAAATCTCTAGTTAATAGAGATTTTTTTGCTGCTGCAACACTTTTACTCAATATACATTTTGTTGTTAGGTTTGCTTCAGCTGTACCCTTTCAGTCCAGTTCATGTAGCAATTGAGAAACAATGTTAAGATCTGATACTCATCGAGATTAGTCCTTCCTGTACCAGAAATTCTATGTATTTCCTTCAGGATAACTATACACATAAAGGTAGGAATACTAACATAAATATTTAGAAGAGGTTGACAGAGGCTAAGCATAGATTCAACCTGGGAGATATGCAGAGGCTTGTACATTTAGAATTAACTCATAAGAATTTAAATTTTATTTGAAAAATTCATAAAATTAAAAAAATTTAACTTGGTGTATTTGATTTTAAAGAACATATATATATATATATATATATATATATATATATATATATATATAGTATGATTTTCAAAGTTAGGGTATGTCTTCTTAATGGCAATTCTAAACTAAGAAAAATTAAAGTTAATGGATATTAATCAAAATGAAAAAGAATTAGTTCTTCTTTGACAAGATGAACATTTTACTGTCTTTATTATTCTATTACTTCAAATCACATTTTTGTTTATTGTGTATCCCAGGGTGATTATTTTCGGTTCGGTTCGATTTTTATAAAAAAAAAGTAACCAAAACAATTTTTTTTTTTGTAAAAAAAACCGAAACCGAACCGAAACCGGTTCAAAACAACCGGTTTCGGTTTTGTTTTTAAAATTGATTTTTTTGGTTTGGCTCAATTTCGGCTCAGTTTTTTTTCCAGTTTGGCTCGGTTTTTTTAGTTTGGGTTTGATTTGGTTTGTTTTTTCGGTTTCAAGCTTATAAAACCGAACCGACCGGTCAGTTTTTTTTAAATTTTAATCGGTTTAAATGGTTTTTTTTCACGGTTCGGTTTTTTCAATTATTTTTTTCCAGTTTTCTCGGTTTAATTGGTTTTTCGGTTTTTTTACTCAGCCCCAGTATATCCATTCAATCCTTACGAGATTACATTTATATTCTGATATGTTAGAAGAAGATTTGAGAGGAAAGCAAGTTTTTCTCTTGTTTATATTCCTTTTTATATATTTTTAATCACAAGTTTATTTATAAATATAAAATCCTAGACAATTAAACATTTAAACTAAATAAAAAAACTAATTCTAATTAATCTGATCGAGAAAGCATGCCTAGAAAGTATACTGTTGACTTCACCTATGCACCAATTCAGACAATTCTTTACCATATCAAGAACAACAATTTCCTATTTATTTTAATTATCAAGTATCGAGAAAGCATGCTTTTAACGTTACTGCTTTGCTTTGCTGAGTCCTCGAGTCATCATCAGTTACCACTCAAGATTCCTGCTCAATATTGATCAGCACGCGGCCCAGGAAAGTTTACGACTTTTCGACCTTGCTCCTTCTCCTTTACGACTTTTCGACATTGCTCCTTCTCCTTTTTCCGAAGTCAATAACGAAGCAGTTTCGTTTTTTTTTTGGGCTCTAAAAGGAAAGTTTACGACTTTTCGACATTGCTCCTTCTCCTTTACGACTTCTCGACATTGCCTTTGGAATTTTCCGAAGTCAATAACGAAGCAGTTTCTTTTTTTTTTTGGGGCTCTAAAATGATTATATATTTTTCAGAACAAATTTCCTATTTTAATTTCTGAAACAAGGATAAATCATAATTAAGCCCCATAAATAGGTAATTAAACTATGATTAATTTGTTGATATTAAAAATAAAAAAATATTAAAAACATTGTTTTTTATATATTTCTAATTAAAAATTATTTTTAAGAAGTATAGCAAGACAAATATACAAGATGCACTTCTTCTTTTTTATTTCAATTGTATTCATGAAAAAAGAAAATTTTCTTTCTTCTCCGTATAGATGCCTCACAATAGCTGTCCACCGAGATGAAAAGCGTGTTTGGAAATGTGATATCAATTGTTTTTTAAAGTGTTTTTCATTCAAAAACACATTAAAATAATGCTCCACTTTGCTCAAGTTTTGATAACTATCGTCCTGGAACATTGCCTAAACCAATTGAATTTACATTCCAGCAATGGCATGTTGCAGCAACTTCCTAAATTCTAATACCATTATCTACATGGAGCATAATTTTGTGATTGACTTTGTTGTTGTCTTGGGTTGTGAAATAAAAGATAATTCTAAAACAGTTTCAGTTGTAAGTGTCCAAATATCTTTTCTCTGCTTCTGCCATTTTGCACTATTTTCTTTTCTATATGAGAAATAAAGTCGCTGCTTCTGGTACCAGAACCTGTTTCCTGGCCTTGCATAATGTCGGATCAGATGGAAATATTAGCTTTTAAGATCCTCAGATGATGAAGTGACAGGTTCAGTTTAACTCCCGTGAACGCTTCCTCTTTTGTGAAATGAATCATCTTCTTTCTGCAATGCTAGTCCGGCAACAGGGAGTGATCATACTGTAACGAAAACAAATATCCAAAGCAATTTCAGTTTCAAGGATACCTTTTGTTCATCTATTTATGTATTTTGGTAAAGCTTTGGATGCAGGGATCTATGCTCCTTAACTTTATTTTATGCGTATTGTCAAATAGTTATGGGTGTTCAAAAAAACCGAAAAACCAATTAAACTGAGAAAACTGGAAAAAAAATAACTGAAAAAACCGAACCGTGAAAAAACCCCGACTAAACCGGTTATAATTTTGAAAAAACCGACCCGGTTCGGTTCGGTTTTGGTTTTTTAAGTCTGGAACCGAAAAAACCGAACCGAACCGAACCCGAACCAAAAAACCGAAAAAACAAAAAAAAACCGAGCCAAACCAAAAAAACCGAGTCAAACCGAAAAACGAGTCAAACCCGAAAAAACCGAGCCAAACCAGTTTGAACTGGTTTTTGTTCTAAAAAACCGAACCAAACCGAACCGAAACCGGTCAGTTCTAAAATAGTTGTTTTCTTTTCTTATTATATGCCATTCAAGGAATCTAATCTTCATAATCACTTGTTTTAGTACATCATCTTTCGGCGTGGGATTGGAATTGATAAAACAACTGATTATTTTGCCGTGGAGAAAGTGTACATGCTCCTTGGACGTCTTTTGGGATCTCTTTTAAGAGTAACTCGGTAAGGACACCAAAATGATTTGAAATAAAAAATAAAATAAAATATTTTAAATTTTTTTCAAAAATACTTTCAAAATACAATGTAAACACTGCTGAAGAGTCATGCTAGCCATGAGTACAAGCAGGTCAATAAAGAGTCATTCTAGCCATGAATATAAAATATAAAATATTTTATATTATATTTTTTTAGTATATGATTGAAAAATATTTTTTAATAATGGTAGTGATAGTAGTGATTGTGATGGTGATAAAAATAATAAAATAATAATGATGAAGGAGATAATTATAAATGGTGAGATAGAAATAATGATAGAAATAATTGGTTGGTATTATAAACAAATTATTATTTGTAAAATAATTTGCTGAATTTTGTGAGTTAAAAATATTCCAGATGAGCTTTTTCGGAAGTTCCAAAACTGGGGTGAGTTCATACGTATGATTGACCTGACCATTACTAATACTACGGTAGTGTTTTTCAAATAAAGTAAGTGTTATTTTTTAAAGTATATTTTATTTAAAAATTTATTAAAATAATATATTTATTTTTTAAAAAACTAATTTTTAATATTAATATATCAAAACAATTTAAAAATATTAAAAAATTAATTTAAAACTAAAAAATTTTCAATTTTTTTTTAAAAAGCAATTAGACCTTAATACCAAACCAGACTCATGAATGCTAGCTAGCTTTAACATTATTGAGGTCTGTCAAATTTATTTGGAGTTGCTTGATCCTTATACTCTTCTCTCTGCGCTATTACTGTAACAATCTCTTTACACCATTCTCTGCTCCCAGCTGTAAATCATTTCTTAAAACCATATACTCTTCTCTTGCCTGTGCTTAATTTCTCCTCTCTTTTGTCTGAATACTGCTCAGGCAAAGCAGCTCTTGCAGAACATCTTGAATCCACGTAAAGTATTTATACTTCATCTTGTCGGTGTTTTTGTTTTTCACATGCAACTATTGTTTGAATCTTTTTAAGTAAAGGACAAGTATCATCAATAGTTTCCAAAAATAAATCAATTGATCTTTCTCGGTTTTTATAGTCCACGTCTTACGGAGTTCACACTAAATTGACCCTTAACCTTGAGCTTTTTATATATATAAATATATATGTAATTATTTTCTGTTTTAACCTTTCTTTTTCCAATTAATGTAACTTCCATTAATTTTTATTCAATACTGTGACTTTTTTTTTCTATAGGAAAAAATGGTTCGATCAAACGATCCATTTTGGAATGATGTTGAAGATATGAGTAATGGTCGCATGAAGTGTAAATTTTGTGGGCATTTATTTTCCCAGAATACTTCCATTTCGAGGATCAAATGGCATTTGTCAGGAGTGAAAGGGCGTGGTGTAAAAATATGTGAGAACGTTCCTGAAGAAGTTCAAGATGCAGCCCTTGCAGCTATTGATGGCCCTCCAGAAAAAAGAAATAAAAATGAAGCTGGATCGAGCAATAATGAGGTCACTAATGCAATTTCAGCTCCTGCAAAAGAACAGAACAATGAAGTGATGCATTTAGACATGGCACAACAAGAAGAAGCCTTTTCCCCTGGAGCGCTCGAACGTTGGATGGATAGCATCACTGATCAAGAGATCGAGTCTATGTTGGGACGTAATTCTCCTGAAGAGCTTCTGCATGATGCATTGGAGACTGTACCGAGAACAGAAATGGTGCAGCATCTGGAGAGAGGTAGCTCTCATGAGAGGACATCAATTAATCAAGCTGATGAGCATCAAGGAGATTCATCCGAACCATCGAATCTATTGTGTCTTGGCCTTGGAAGATGTTATGATCAACTCTGTTCTCCACCAGTAAACAATGATGGCATGATGAATGAAGTGCCATCAATTAATCAGCCTGATGAGTCTCAAGGAGATTCATCCGAACCAACAGATGTATTGTGTCTTGGCCTTGGAAGATGTTATGATCAACTCTGTTCAACAGTAAGCAATGATGTCATGATGAATGAAGTGCAGAACATGGTTACTGTGAGGACAGCACCAGTGTTACAACTGTTGGAACAAAGCAATGCAGTACATCACTGTTTGGCAGGGGATGCTGGAAGGATACGAGTGGGAGTTCAGGGCACGGAACAAGGAGCGGGGGAAGACGGAAATTGTTCACATTTAGAAGCGGAAAATGGCATGGGAAACACTTGTGAAGGATCTATTCAGCATGTTGACAGAAGTTTCTCTCGTGGGAGACGCCCAGTTGATGCACATGAGAATAGAGGAGAAGCAACACAAAGAATTGATCTAGTGAATCAATCAGCTGGTTTTTCAATGGAGGAGGAGGAGGAGGATGCGGAGGACAATAGAGGAAGGTTAGTGCAGCCTGGCGCAGGAACTAGCTCTTCTAGAGGCCTTAAATACAACACAAGTGAGACTAGAGGAGATCCAATTCCTTCTAGCTCTACAAAGTTAGTGGGTCGAGCATTTGAAGAGAATAAGAATGTGATATGGTCTCTGCTAATGGATGGTAAATTCTCAACCATTGCCATTTATGGAATGGGGGGAGTTGGTAAAACGGCAATGCTACAACATATCTATAATAAGCTTCTAAAAAGAAGAGACATTTCTCATCGTGTATACTGGGTGACTGTGTCTCGAGATTTCAGCATTAATAGATTGCAGAATCTTGTTGCTACATGCCTTGATTTAGATCTTTCTAAAGAAGATGATAATCTGCGTAGAGCTGTCAAATTATCAAAAGAACTAGTGAAGAAACAAAAATGGATTCTCATCTTAGATGATTTATGGAACTCTTTTGAGCTACACGTAGTGGGAATTCCTGTCAATTTAAAAGGATGCAAGTTAATTATAACAACTCGATCAGAAGAGGTTTGTAAACGGATGGATAGCCAACACAAAATCAAATTGAAGCCACTTTGTGAGAGGGAAGCTTGGACTTTGTTCATGGAAAAACTTGGAGATGACAAAGCACTTTCTCTAGAAGTGGAGCAAATTGCAGTAGATGTTGCAAGAGAATGTGCTGGTTTACCATTGGGAATTATTACAGTTGCAAGAAGCTTAAGGGGGGTGGATGACCTACATGAGTGGAGGAATACATTGAAGAAATTGAGAGAATCACAATTTAAGGACATGGAAAATGAGGTATTCCGGTTACTGAGGTTTAGTTATGATCAGTTAGATGATTTAGCACTACAACATTGTATCTTATACTGTGCATCATTTCCTGAAGATTATATAATTGAAAGGGATGTCCTCATAAATTATTTGATCGATGAGGGAATAATGAAAGGAATGAGGAGCAGTCAAGCAGCATTTGACGAGGGCCACACAATGCTTAATAAACTTGAAAATGTCTGCCTATTGGAAAGGCTTTATGGCGGCACTTGTGTCAAGATGCATGACTTGATTAGGGACATAGCCATTCAAATACAGCAAGAGAACTCTCAAATCATGGTTAAAGCAGGTGAGCAATTAAAAGAATTGCCGGATGCAGAGGAGTGGACAGAGAATCTTGTGACAGTTTCGCTAATGTGTAATCAAATTAAAAAAATTCCCTCAAGCCATTCACCAAGGTGTCCCAATCTGTCAACTCTATTTCTTTGTGAGAATACAAGGTTGCGATTTATTTCAGATTCATTTTTCATGCAATTACATGGGCTCAAGGTACTCAATCTATCTACAACAAGTATTAAAAAATTGCCTGATTATATCTCTGATTTGGTGAGGCTCACTTCATTATTGCTCTGTGAGTGTAAGAACTTAAGGGGTGTACCATCATTAAGAAAGCTCAGGGCACTAAAGAGGTTAGATCTCTTTAAAACTGAACTTAGAAAGATGCCTCAAGGAATGGAATGTCTATCCAACCTCCGGTATCTTAGACTCGGTTCAATTGGAAAAAAGGTGTTTCCCAGTGGGATATTACCTGAACTCTCTCACTTGCAATTGTTTGTATCTAGTGGTGTGTTAAATGTTAAAGGAAAGGAACTAGGATGCTTAAGGAAGTTGGAAACTTTGAAATGCCATTTTGAAGGTCACTCTGATTTTGTGGAGTTTCTCAGGTCTCCACAAAATCAAACCAAATCACTAAGCACATACAGAATTTTTGTAGGGCCTTTGGATGATGAAGATTATTATGGAATGTATATGAGAACTCCCAGCAGAAGGAAAACAATTGTTTTGTGTAACTTGAGTATCAACGGAGATGGAGATTTTCAGGTCATGTTCCCAAATGACACTCAAAAACTGGAAATTTTTAATTGTAACGATGGAACAACTTTATGCGACATTTCATCCTTGATAAAGTATGCAACTGAACTAGAGATCCTCAACATTTGGGAGTGCAATAACATGGAGAGCTTGGTTTTATCTTCTTGGTTCTGCTCTGCTCCTCCTCCATTGCCATCTTCTAACAGTATATTTTCTGGTCTTAAAGAGTTTTATTGCCGTAATTGTAAGAGTATGAAGAAGCTGCTGCCTCTTGTCTTGCTGCCAAACCTGGAAAAGCTTGTAGTTCAAGAATGTGAGAAAATGGAGGAGATAATAGGAACAACAGATGAAGAAATCAGCAGCAGCAGCTCCAATCCGATCACAAAATCCATACTCCCAAAGTTAAGAATTCTGATATTGAAATATTTACCAGAATTGAAAAGCATATGTGGTGTAAAGGTGATTTGCGATTCTCTTGAATATATTGAAGTAGACACATGTGAGAAGCTGAAGAGGATTCCAATTTGTCTTCCGTTGCTTGAAAATGGCCAGCCATCTCCTCCCCCTTCTCTTCAAAATATCGTTGCATATCCAGAAGAATGGTGGGAGACAGTAGTGGAGTGGGAGCATCCTAACGCTAAGGACGTCCTTCTACCTTTTGTACGTTTTCAACCATATTGAATTACAGGTAACCATCGTGTTTTAATTACTCTCTCCCCCTCCCTCTCTTAATCTTAAAACTTGTTTTTCTCACTGATTCCTCTGTTCATTTATTATTTATTTAATGTGGAATGGGATGGCTCTTCATCTTTTCATGGCTTTTAAATATTTGGTGATCTTTTTTATAGGCAAATGGTGAAGGAAGGCAAGCCTCTTATTCAACAAGGATTGAAAAGAAGGCGTGTTGCCTCTTCCGGATTCGCTGGCGTCAAATATTGATCCAGAGTTCTTCATTTTACTGTTGAGCAATGCTTTTCTGCAAAGAGCTTGGTTGCTTCTCATTCTTCTGAGATCGGGATTTATAGCCCTGACGGGATTAAGCTATTATGATTATTTTTCGTTATGATAAAGATCTTGTAATCTTTGATTTTATCTATAAATAAAATTGGAGGGATGGCAGTAACCTCCAAGTTCTTGTTCTGCTCCTGGTTCTTTGTTCTTTGATTAAGCTAAGTTCTGTAAATACCCTTTGATCTTCGAAGGGTTGTGGGTGAAAGTGAGGTTTGAAAATGGAATCTTCAAATTGAGATTTTTGAATATTTCGAATGGTGTCAGAGTGGTTATGAATTGATACCATGAGTTAACACAGACCTGTGCAGGGCATGCAATTTGCCCATCCTGGGCTGAATATATGAGTGCCCCTTCATTGCTCATGTTGGACGTGTTCTCGAGGAGGTGAGATTGAGATTTATTCAAAATGTCTGTCTTCAATTACATGATATAGAGAAATATTAATCTGATAGCACTTAGCAGTATATATATTTTTATCATATAAGATGTAATTTTAATTTTTCAGGGAGATATATGATGATTCGGTACAAATACTTGCATTGAAGAAGAACAATCTGACACCAGACGTCAGAGAGAATTAATCTGCAGAGGCAAAGAAAAAAAGTGATCAGAACGCCATGTATTCGTTGAACAAATTCAGAAGATCAAAGGAATTAGAATAATAAAAAATGGTCACAGGAAAGCGGTTATAAGCAATAATTAAGTTCTATAAATAGTCAATATATTAAATCTCTCATTTCATGATACATACTCAAATAAAACGAAGTCTTGACACCTAAGGCACCTCATAAACCTCAAATGGGAAATTAAAATTTTGATTAAAAGTTTCGAAATCTCTGTCATGTGAAGAAAGAGTACTTTGATAATATGCAAAATTCACTTGTTTTTCTATTTCCTGAGGTAAAGTAATCATACCATTCTTGATATTGAATCTTTTTATAAAAACAGTACTTTGATTTTTTTTGCAAAAACCGACACATCTATAATATTGGTATTATTTAACTTCACTCAATTCGTCAAAATTAGATAATATAGATATTATAAATGACAGTGGATCAAAAAACCTAACAAATTAATATTACTAGTCGTGTAATAGGTTATAATTTTTAAAATCTGGACAACCTGACCCAACCTGTATGCCCTATAACAACAAACATAGTTTGTTTTTATATGTTTGGTCATCCTTTAGCAATTAATTACTTCATTTTAGTCAATTTATTCAATTGGTGTATTAAGCCTAAGTTGTTTGTTAAAACTTTTAATAGGCTTTAGGCCAGTTTATTAAGTCCAAATCTTAGTTCTAATAGTTCAACATGTGGATATTTGTAATAACCATGAAAAACTTATTCCAACTTGATATATCAAACCCGCTCAGGTCTAAATTTTTTTGAATGGGTCAAGCTTATAATTTTATAAATTACCAAAAGTTGAGTTAAATATAATTATAAATTCAAACTGGACCCAACCATATATTTATGAACACCTCTAGAAAAGCCTTTCTTGTAAGCTTATTATTATAATAAATTTTCTTTAAAATATCAAAAGTTGGTCTTTTCAACTTTTTCAAAATATTGTAATTATTTTGATACTTTTAAAAACAAAATTAACATAACTCTCTCACATAGCTTTTTTTTTTTATCATTTCACATTGATTTTATTATAAATTTAAAGGTTGCTTAGGGGCAATACTATATTTGACATAAATTAAATATTATTAAAAAAAAAATCTACGCACGTGCCGGCATGTGAATAGCCCTTCTTTTATAAGGGTGGCGCATGCGAGGCTGTTTGACCACCAAACACTGTCTTTCAGGGAGGTGTTTAGAAGATCTCGATGCCCCCTACATGATGTGGTGACATGTTGACCAAACACATCTCTGGTGTGGTATCGGCTACCATTTCCCCCCACTTTTCTTCTCTCTCTCTCTCCCCTCCTTGAACTCAATGCCAATCCCTTTAAAAATTAAGACCAGCAATTTCAATTTATTTTGCCTTCACATTTGATCATTATCCGTTTTATTACTATTTTTTTTATTTTGAATAAGCTATAAAATTACAAATGTTTTGTATTTTCACCATACCATTTTTTAATATATAAATAATATATCAAATTACAAATATTATTTTTATTTCACCCCTACTATTTTTAGTCTTTCAAATTTGATCCTTTTTTTTATTGCTATTTGTTTTATTTAGGATCATTTGTTAAATTGTTTTTTTTTTTGTTTTTTACAATTTCATCTTCTCTTAGTTTTTTTTCTACCAAACTTTACTCTTATTCTTTTTGTTGTTACCTTTTTTGCTTTGGCAATTTTTTTATTAATATTTTTTTTCATGATTTAATCATCCAAAACTAAATTGATTGGGAATTAAGCTTTTTAATTGAACCTGAGTGCAAGATTTTATGGATTGTGAGTTTTAGAGATTAAATAAGGTTTAGGAGGTTCGTCTAATTTTTCTCTTTTTTTAAGCTGATGTTTTCTTATTTCTTATTCTTTTTTTAGAGTCTTGCTTTGTTATTTTTACGGTTTGTCTTCTATGTGGTTAATCTCAGGTTCAGGACTAGAATCACAAATTTCAAAGGTTAACACAAGTTGACTCTTTTTTTTTATCTTTTTTTTTAATTTCAATTTTATCTTTCAATTTTTTTCTTGCTTTTTTTTTCTATGAGATTATCCCAATCTTATACCCATGATTATGAAGTTTATGATTTCACCCAATTTAACAGGGTTTTTTTCGTTGTGTTTTCTTAATTTCTTTTTTTGTAGTTTCACCTTTCAATATTAGGTTGTTTGACAATCTGGATAGGCTCAAATCAGATTCTATTTATATTTTTTTTATTTTTATATTTTTGTTAATTGTTAATATTGTTGATTTTTTTTGTTTATATTGTTTAAATTACCAATTAAACCTAAGACTCGGGTCTTAAATTTTTTTATTATAATATTTTTTTTACATCAATTTTTTTTTCCCGGCCGGCAGCGAATTAGAAGCATGGGCAACAAATATTAGCTATATAGAGCCGTTTCGAAGTTCAGAAATTAAACCATCGGAGTGTTTGTGATGAAGTCTCTGTGTATGATAAATCCCACCTCATCTGCTGGACTTTCTATTACGACTAGATGCTAGTTTTCAGTCTTCTAGAAAAAATAACAAAAACTCTTTATATATATATATATAGGACTTTTCTGCATTGCCTTTGGAATTTTCCGACGTCAATAACGAAGCAGTTTCTTTGTTTTTTGACTCTAAAATGATTATGTATTTTCAGAACAAATTTCCTATTTTAATTTCCGAAACAAGTTAAGTGGGATAAATCATAATTAAGTCCCATAAATAAGTAATTAAACTATGATTGATTTGTTACTGCCTAGCAACTTCTTTCTTCTCAAAAAATACATTAATTAATCGTTATGATTGAGCTGACCATTACTAATATTACGGTAGTTTTGGAAATGAGGTAGATATTATTTTTTAAAAGTATATTTTGTTTAGAAATTTTTTAAAATAATATAAATTTTTTGTAAAATTAATTTTTAATATTAATATATAAAAATAATTTAAAAATATTAATTTAAAACTAAAATTTTTTCAAAATTTTTTAAATAGCAAGTAGACGTAATACTAAATGAGACTCATGAAAGATAGCTAGCTACTATAACATTTTCTTCCTCGTCTCAACTTCTCTGATCTGTGCTCTCTGTTTTTTTTTTTAACCATATATTAAGTTTTTGTGGTCATAGATTTATGTATACTGAGGTGAAAATTGAGTCAATTTAGATTGATTTGGATTAATTTTTTAAATTTATAATATAAATCATGAGATTATAATAACTCTAAATAAATAAAATTGAAATAAATGATGAAGCTCAAATCTCATTAAAATCATTGTTAAATGATGAAATTGAAAAAATATCAATATAAAAAAACACAATAAAACAGTCTAATTCTACTATAATGAACTTACAAAACTAGTGAATTGAATAATGAGACTGAGATAACTTAATAGAAAATAAATTAAAATAAATGATAAAATCTAATTTATAATCAATTGAATATTAAAGATATTGAATGATAAAACTAAAAAAAATTAAGTCGATTAGATTAACCGGTCAAACATATGATATAATTAATAAAATTGAGATAATACAAAGAAAACAAATAATAAAAAATTATAAAATGCAATCTTCAAAAAAATTAAATATTAAAAGATAAAATTAAAAAAAATTAATATTATTTATAAAATGGAACAAACATAATAAAACTGAAACATACCTGGGAAAGGATCGAAATTGAGAAGGAGATAAAATTTATTTGGAGTTATTTTATATTTTAAATTAATACGAGAAGAACTGAAGAACACAATGGAAATTGAGGTGCACGTGACATTCTGAATGCTATAATTAACTCCCTCTTTTTTCAAAGTTTCCACGACAACTGGGTCCACGCTTTAACATTATTGAGGTCCAACGGGTTTCTCCATTATTGTTTCTGCTTGATCCTTCCATTATTGTTTCTGCTTGATCCTTGTACTCTTCTCTCTGCGCTATTAGTATTACTGTAACAATCTCTTCCACATCTCATCTCATTATACCATTCTCTGCTCCCAGCTGTAAATCATTTCTTAAAACCATACACTCTTCTCTTGCCTGTGCTTTCTGCTTTTTTTTTTTTTTTTTTTTCTGAATACTGCTCAGGCAAAGCAGCTCTTGCAGAACATCTTGAATCCAGGTAAATTATTTATACTTCATCTTGTCGATGTTTTTGTTTTTCACATGCAACTATTGTTTGAATCTTTTTAAGTAAAGGACAAGTATCACCAGTAGTTTCCAAAAATAAATCAATCGATCTTTCTCAGTTTTTATAATCCATGTCTTATGGAGTTAATTGACCCTTAACCTTGAGCTTTTATATATATATATATATATATAATTATTTTCTGTTTTAATCTTTCTTTTTCCAATTAATGTAACTTCCATTATTTTTTATTCAATACTGTGACTTTTTTTTTCTATAGGAAAAAATGGTTCGATCAACCGATCCATTCTGGAATGATGTTGAAGATATGAATGATGGTAGCATGATATGTAAGTTTTGTGGGCATTTATTTGCCCAGAATACTACCATTACTAGGATCAAATGGCATATGTCAGGAGTGAGAGGGCGTGGTGTTAAAATATGTGAGAAAGTTCCTGAAGAAGTTCAAGATGCAGCCCGTGCAGCTATTGATGGCCCTCCAGAAAAAAGAAATAAATATGAAGCAGGATCGGGCAATAATGAGGTCACTAATGCAATTTCAGCTCCTGCAACAGAACAGAACAATGAAGTGATACAATTAGACATGGCACAACAAGAAGCAGCTCTTTCCCCTGGAGCGCTCGCATGTTGGGTGGATAGCATCACTGATAAAGAGATCGAGTCTATGTTGGGACGTAGTTCTCCTGAAGAGCTTCTGCATGATGCAGTGGAGACTGTACCGAGAACAGAAATGGTGCAGCATCTGCAGAGAGGTAGCTCTCATGAGAGGACATCAATTAATCAAGCTGATGAGCCTCAAGGAGATTCATCCGAACCAAAAGATCTATTGTGTCTTGGCATTGGAAGAAGTTATGATCAGCTCTGTTCTCCACCAGTAAACAATGATGCCATGATGAATGAAGTGCAGAACATGGTTAAAGTGAGGACAGCACCAGTGTTACGACTGTCGGAACAAAGCGATGCAGTACATGACTGTTTGGCAGGGGATGCTGGAAGGATACCAGTGGGAGTTCAGGGCAGGGAACAAGGGGCGGCGGAAGACAGAATTTGTTCACATTTAGAAGCGGAAAATGGCATGGGAAACACTGGTGAAGGATCTATTCAGCATGTCGACAGAAGTTTCTCTCTTGGGAGACACACAGTTGATGCACATGAGAATAGAGGAGTAGCAACACAGAGAATAGATCTAGTGAATCAATCAGCTGGTTTATCAATTGAGGATGGGAAGGACAATAGCGGCAGGTTAGCGCAGCCTGGTGCAGGAACTAGCTCTTCTAGTGGCCTTAAATACAACACAAGTGAGACTAGAGGAGATCCAATTCCTCCTAGCTCTACAAAGTTAGTGGGTCGCCTTAAATACAACACAAGTGAGACTAGAGGAGATCCAATTCCTCCTAGCTCTACAAAGTTAGTGGGTCGAGCATTTGAAGAGAGTAAGAATGTGATATGGTCTTTGTTAATGGATGATAAATTCTCAACCATTGCTATTTATGGGATGGGAGGAGTTGGTAAAACGACAATGCTACAACATATCCATAATGAGCTTCTAGAAAGAAGAGACATTTCTCATCGTGTTTATTGGGTGACTGTGTCTCGAGATTTCAGCATTAATAGATTGCAGAATCTTGTTGCCACATGCCTTGATTTAGATCTTTCAAGAGAAGATAATAATCTGCGTAGAGCTGTCAAATTATCAAAAGAACTAGTTAAGAAACAAAAATGGATTCTCATCTTAGATGATTTGTGGAACTCTTTTGAGCTACACGAAGTGGGAATTCCTGTCAATTTGAAAGGATGCAAGCTGATTATGACAACTCGATCAAAAAAGGTTTGTAAACGGATGGATAGTCAACACAAAATCAAATTGGAGCCACTTTCTGAGAGGGAAGCTTGGACTTTGTTCATGGGGAAACTTGGAGATAACAAAGCACTTTCTCTAGAAGTGGAGCAAATTGCAGTAAATGTTGCAAGGGAATGTGCTGGTTTGCCATTAGGAATTATTACAGTTGCAAGAAGCTTAAGGGGAGTGGATGACCTACATGAGTGGAGGAATACATTGAATAAATTGAGAGAATCAAAATTTAAGGACATGGAAGATGAGGTATTCCGGTTATTGAGGTTTAGTTATGATCAGTTAGATGATTTAGCACTACAACATTGTCTCTTATACTGTGCATTATTTCCTGAAGATCATATAATTAAAAGGGATGACCTCATAAATTATTTGATCGATGAGGAAATAATGAAAGGAATGAGGAGCAGTCAAGCAGCATTTGACGAGGGCCACACAATGCTTAATAAACTTGAAGATGTCTGCCTATTGGAAAGGCTTGGTGGCGGTATATTTGTCAAGATGCATGACTTGATTAGAGACATGGCCATCCAAATACAGCAAGAGAACTCTCAAATCATGGTTAAAGCAGGTGTGCAATTAAAAGAATTGCCGGATGCAGAGGAGTGGACAGAGAATCTTGTGAGAGTTTCCCGAATGTGGAATCAAATTGAAAATATTCCCTCGAGCCGGTCACCAAGGTGTCCCAATCTCTCAACTCTATTTCTATGTTATAATACAGGGTTGCAATTTATTTCAGATTCATTTTTCATGCAATTACATGGGCTCAAGGTACTCAATCTGTCTCGCACAAGAATTAAACATTTGCCTGATTCTATCTCTGATTTGGTGTCTCTCACTGCATTAGTGCTCAGTGATTGTTATAGATTAAGGGATGTACCATCATTAAAGAAGCTCAGGGCACTAAAGAGGTTAGATCTCTTTCATACTACACTTAGAAAGATGCCTCAAGGAATAGAATGTCTATCCAACCTCTGGTATCTTAGACTCGATTCAATTGGTGAAAAGGAGTTTCCCAGAGGGATATTACCTGAACTCTCTCACTTGCAAGTGTTTGTATCTAGTGCTTCGACAAAGGTTAAAGGAAAGGAAGTAGGACGCTTAAGAAAGTTGGAAACTTTGGAATGCCATTTTGAAGGTGACTCTGACTTTGTGGAGTTTCTAAGATCTCGGTATCAAACCAAATCACTAAGCAAATACAGTATTTTTGTAGGGCTTTGGAATGATCAAGATTGTTGTAAACTGTTTTCGGGAACTTCCAGCCGAAGGAAAAAAGTTGTTTTGAGTAAGTTGAGTATCAACGGAGATGGAGATTTTCAGGTCATGTTCCCAAATGACATTCAAGTACTGGAAATTTTTAAATGTAATGATGCAACAACTGTATGCGACATTTCACCCTTGATAAAGTATGCAACTGAACTAGAGATCCTCAACATTTGGAAGTGCTCTAACATGGAGAGCTTGGTTTTATCTTCTAGGATCTGCTCTGCTCCACTTCCATTGCCATCTTCTAACTGTACATTTTCTGGTCTTAAAGAGTTTTATTTCTGTAATTGTATGAGTATGAAGAAGCTGCTCCCTCTTGTCTTGCTGCCAAGCCTCAAAAACTTGGAAAAGCTTGTAGTTGAAGAATGTAAGAAAATGGAGGAGATAATAGGAACAACAGATGAAGAAATCAGCAGCAGCAGCTCCAATCCGATCACAGAATTCATACTCCCAAAGTTAAGACTTCTGAGAATGCAATATTTACCAGAACTGAAAAGCATTTGTGGTGCAAAAGTGATTTGCAATTCTCTTGAACATATTGAAGTAGACAAATGTAAGAAGCTGAAGAGGATTCCAATTTGTCTTCAGTTGCTTGAAAATGGCCAGCCCTCTCCTCCCCCTTCTCTTAGAAGAATTGAGATACATCCAAAAGAATGGTGGGAGACAGTAGTGGAGTGGGAGCATCCTAACGCAAAGGATGTCCTTCTACCTTTTGTACGTTTTCGACGTTTAAGACGATATTGATTTACAGGTAACCATCATGTTTTAATTCCTCTCCCTCCCTCTCTTAATCTTAAAACTAGTTTTTCTCACTGATTCCTCTGTTTATTTATTATTTATTTAATGTGGAATTGGATGGCTCTTCATCTTTTCATGGCTTTTAACTATTTGGTGATCTTTTTTATAGGCAATTGAAGGAACGCAAGCATCTTATTCCACAACGATGGTGATGCTTTTAATTTTACTGTTGAGTAATTTAATCTTTGATTTTGTCTATAAATAAAATTGGGAGGGATGGCTGTAACCTCTAAGTTCTTGTTCTGCTCCTGCTTCTTTGTTCTTCTAAGGGTTGTGAGTGAATGTGAGGTTTGAAAATGGAATCTTCAAATTCAGATTTTTGGATATTTCGAATGGAGTCAGAGTGGTTATGAATGCGGTGAGTGTCTGTTCAGAATAGCTACCAGATAAGTGAAGTTATGATCGATCATTTCAGCCAATTTTGAAGAACAACTTGGTGCAGACCTGTGCAGGGCAAGCAATTTGCCCATCTTGGGCTCAATATATTGTTGTATTGACTGCAGCTTCTACGTTCATGAACGATGTATTAAAAAACATCCTCGAGAAAAATAAATTTTTATATTATTATTTTTTAGGTTCTTTTTATTTTTATATTTTTATAAGGTCAGACCTATTTTTTTCTTTAGAAAAATTGCCAAGACAGGCTTAAAATTGTGTTTGCCAAACACCTTTTTAGGTCAAAAATCCTTTTATCAAAAGGGTGGCAAACCAAACAAAGTCTTAAATGTCTAACCTGGTTTTGACCCGACTGGGTTGACTCAACCAGGTTGACTTGAAAATAAACCAAAAACAAAAAACAAAATCAAAACAGATTAAACATGAAAAAAACAGAAAAAACTCAAATTTCTTAGATAAAACGGATCAAACATACAACAAATAAAGAACATAAAGAACATTTAAGCTTAAAGCCAACAACGTGCAACCCAAACCAGACCAAATTTCAAGCAAACAAAGACATGGTTTTATTCGCAAGCATGTATAGATCAAGAATCAAGCATAAAGAAATCATTGATTATCACTCAAAAGTCATGATTTGATCAAAGTGTATTTTAGGCAGTTGAAAGAATCCTAAATCTAAATGCATGAATCCTTGTTATTGATGCGCTTAAGACCTAGATTATTTGCTAATCAAATTGTTTGAAGGGTTCTATGCAAATAAATGGACAAAAAATGATCCAAATAATAGAGTTAAAACAATGTTCTTCCCAAGAATATGAAGAACACTGCCTTAGAAATTGCCCAGAAAAAGCCAACCACTATCCAAACTAGAATAGTCATTTTTGGCCTCTAAAACATGCTTTCTTCATTCTAACAAACCACATTATCAATACCAAGCATAGTTGAGAACTAAAAAAACTAACAAAAACAATAAATCATAAAAAATCACGCAAGAGATTCCAAACTTCAAAAGTGTCAACTTAAAACAAGATATATATATATATTTATGCAATTTAGATTCAAAATGTTCTTCTAAACCTTCAATAAGAACCAAACAAAACTTAGAAACACAGAAACATGCATCAACCAACACAAAAAAACATCATAACCTTGTTACCATATTTGGCATATTTAAATCAAAATAAAGTGTAAACTTAACATATTAAGGCAATAATCATCATGTCAACATATAAAGAAACATTGCATTTAAACAATAAAAAAACATTTCAGCATGTCTCATGGACTCCACTTTCAAAGCTTGTAAGAATATATACCTTCCAAGTTTGAAATCCTCAAAAGGAATAGATTTGTACTACTGCTTTCCTTTCTTCTTATCTTTAAACCCAACAAAAACAAATTGGATCCTTGAGCTCGTGAGCTTAATTTTGGATCCTTTAAACATTAACCAAATTTCTTCCCTCTTTCTTTCTCTTTTTTTCCCTCCTCTTTACTCCTCTAATTACCTCTTCTTTTATAGGCAAATTCAAAGCTTCTAGATGAGTTTGTTAGAGTTGTAATAAACCAAACTTTTATCATAGAATAAATGCTTTTGGATTTAACTAGTTTTGTAACAAACTTTGAGGTCAAGGTGAAGTGTTTCACCCGTTTGATCTTGAGAGAAGTGTTCTCGGCCTTTGATTATGAGAGTTTTTAAGTGTGAATACACAAAAAATTTGGGTAGTTTTGTGCGAATGGGTATCTCAATTAAGATTGACTGGGTTGGCCACTTTCTTGGTTTAATTGCTGGAGAAACTTCGACTTCAATGTTGCCTAAGACCGCCTGAACTTAGTAGAAGGGGTGCATATTTTTTGACTATATCCATTCTTGCTTAATTCGGAGGTGTCTGTGCTGCACATTCATTCGTTTGAAAGTGCCAACCCAATAAGCATAGAATCTGAAATGCAATGATGACTGATCGGGGACAAGATGTTGTTGATATCATTAGAGAAAATAGGATATAAACATTTGATTTCATGGAAATAAGGTTGTAGAGGGGGTGTTTCTTAGTTAAATGATGGTGGTTACAACCTTAAAGTAGTCGGAAACGCCACATTTATTCTCTTGAAAATGCATACTCGATCAACAAAAATTGTTGAAGAATAAGATGCACAAGACTGAACGATGCGTCGTCTAGGCTAAACCTACAAATTATGGTTTTTAACTTGGGATTTAGCAAACTTCAATTAAATCCCTAATCTTCTCATTTCTTTTAAGTTCACTCATAATTTTCTCATGAACTCTTAATTTCATGCAATTTCACCCCTGTCAAACTCAATTGCCAACCCTAAAATTGAACACCTTTTACAATTTGATCCTTGGTTTCTGATTTGTTCAATTAGACCCCCAATTGACCATCAAACTTTTAATTTTCTTCAATTTGGCCCTTGATTTCACCAATTTCAAACCTTGAAGCCTTGTGCGTCTTACAAATTGGTCTTTGATTTTTTATTTGTTCAATTGGGTCCTTAATTGTCCATCAAACTTTGAAATAAATACAATTAAGCCCCTGATTTGACCAAATTAACTCTTAAAAATTACAATTTGACCCCCAAACTTTTTTTTTCAATTAGAGCCTAAATTGACTTCAAAAAAAATCAATCTTCTTGCTATTAAACCCTCTATAAATTTGATTAAGCCTTGGAGAAACTTGAATTGAGTTCTTAAACATCCAAACTTGAATTGCCCTCCTCAAATTGGAGTTTGTTTGTTAATATCATTTTCATTAGTCGAAAATATACTGTCAAATCCAATTTTGATCTTCCTCAAACAATCTTTGACCATTTCTTTGGCGTTCTTATATGTTCTTCTCACTTTTTATATAAAGTTTAGTCATAATCCCCCACTGCTTCACCATTACTATCAAACCAATAGTCATAATCCTCGTTTCAACTTCAACAATACCTTTAAATTTATTTTAAACATTCCCTCCATCACATACCACATTAGTATTTATTTTCCTCATTTATCTATCTCTTTTAGTTCCGAGTTTCCATTACTAATCAAGGTCTTATTATCTTGGATCATACTTTTACGTGGGGGTTTACAGAGATGCTTCCTAGAGATGCTTCAATCGCAGAGCTAATGATTTGAGATAAGCCTCGGAGATATAACTGGCAAGGAGTATTTTGGAGATGCCCTTGTAAGTGATTCTGATTTTCTGGACTAGCAGAAGTTGAAGATTTTAACAAAGGGAAAGTGACTAATGAAGAAATAACCGTAAAAAGATAGCATTTAGGTAAACTACTACATCTTTAATCAAGCTTGAAGTGGTTTAATCATGCTAGACGACTGTTGATTTGGATATCATTATTGATGGGATAATCTTTACAGTCATTAAAATCATAGAAATGTGATTATTCGATCTCAAGAACCAAGCTTCTTCAATCCCAAATACTGCAGAGCTGACCATTAGTGGCTGAAGCCCTCCTACTTATTTTCTTTGTTATTCAGTTCTCCATTTCCATGATCACAGAAACCATTTTCTTTTACTTGCTTCTTTGCATTCTCTGCAGCTGATGAATCCTTTTCTTTTGCTTCTTCTTCAGCTTTTGCTTTCTCTTTTGCTTCTTCTTCAGCTTTTGCTTTCTCTTTCTCTTTCTCTTTTGCTTCTTCTTCTGCTTTCAATCTAGCACTCTCCTTCTCCTTTTCTTTTGCTTCTTCTTCTGCTTTCAATATAGCGTCCTCTTTCGCCTTCTCGAGTGCTCCTATTAGGCTCTCCAAGCAAACCTTGGCGTCTCCAGTAATAGTCTTCGGCATCAAATGCTCTGCTACTTCAGCAGGGGTCATTTTGGTTTCCCCCAGCAACTCCTGGATTCTGGCAAACAAGTGGTGTGATTCCAGCCGAAGGTAGTTCTTTGCCAAAACCTGGAATGCTTCAAAGCTACAATAGGACAATTCTATGTGCTTGTCCATCCTTCCTTTCCTAATGAGAGCTGGATCAAGTTTCTCCACAAAATTAGTCGTGAAAACAATCAGTCTTTCTCCTCTGCAAGCTGACCAAAGTCCATCAACAAAATTCAAAATCCCAGAAAGAGTGACCTGACTCTGTTTGCTATCTTCTTCCTTGGGCAGCTTCGGCTTTGGATCCTTCTCATCTCTCTCCCCCTCTTCCTCCTTCTTCTTCTTCCTTTGACCAGTTAGGTCAAGAGAACAATCAATATCCTCAATCACAATAATGGACCTGGTTGTTGTCTCGATCAGTAGCTTTCTCAACTCAGTGTTATCCTTCACAGCAGTCAATTCAAGATCATATATATCGTAGTTTAAAAGATTGGCCATGGCTGCAATCATAGTTGATTTACCGGTCCCTGGTGGACCGAAAAGCAGATACCCTCGCTTCCAAGCCCTCCCAATTCTTGCATAGAAGTCTTCAGCCGTGCTGAATATGACAAGATCATCAACGATTTCCTGCTTCCTCTCTGCCTCCATGGCAAGCGTCTCGAAACTAGCCGGATGCTGAAACACCACATGCCTCCAGTATGATCCACTGTTAGTGTAAAGCTTCCTCTGACGATTCCTCACCTTTATTTCATTACCCTCTTTCAAGACATGATTCAAGTAATCCCCGAGGATGAGTTGCCGGTGTCTCTTATGGAAAGTGAGCTTGTAGTACTTCTTCTCATCCGTTACGGGATAGAAAGAAACAGATTGCGTCTTGGAAATATGTTTCCCTGAAGCCCACCTAAGTTTGACTCCCTGGAATTCATCCTCAACCTCTTCATAATCATCCATGCTAAGAACAACCGACTGGCTGTTCTTGACAACATCAGCCTTGAGCCGCTTTGCTTGCGTAGATGAACGAGAACCAAGATAATTCTCAATGGCATAGTAAGCTTCACTACGCATGAAGCGATCGCCGGTGAATTCATTGAAGCTAATTTGAATGTATGGGTAAACGAAAGTGAAGGCCCTTTTGGAGTATTTATCAAAATATTCTTGTACACTATACGGACAATATTGCTTGAACATGGCCCAAGCAAACATAACACTTGCAATCACAGAACCTACTTGAGTAAACATATCTGCTGGGTTCATTTCTTTTGTCTATTCGATTCTCCTCCTCCTCCTCTTCTTTCCTCTCCACTTGTGTGTTTTGTGCAAGAATTTTATAGCCCGGCAAGCGGAGATAGCTAATCTTATTGGCTAAGTCAGCAGTGTCATAAGTGACGCATTCTTGCTTGTCTTGCAAGACGGCATGTATAGTGGCTTTCCTGGCAGACATCTATAGTCAACTTCGTATTTTTCTAGATAGTTCCTAAAAGCAAGCTGACGCCAGAGGACTTCTGGGACCATGGTTTTGTCGTTTCCGATACAGTTTGGACGGTGGTGTACATTACCGCTCAACCATAGATATTTGACAGATATTGCAGGCTGTTTATTTTTTTTATTTTTAATGTGTTTTTAAAAAACAATAAATTTTTTTATTTTTTTATTTTATTATTTTAAATTAATATTTTTAAATTTTAATGGGTTGATGTTAAAAAAAAACATTACTTTAAAAGGCCATGTCTCTCATGAATTTCATGTTTTAAGTTTCAATGAAAAATACATTAATTCAGTGAAATCTTTTTAATTTAAAAAATTTAATTAACTATCAAGTTATTTTTTTAAAAAAATATTATTTTAATAAAAATAATTAATTTAGGTTAATTTGGATCCTCTTTTTTATATTTGTCTCTCTGTTATTACAATTATGACCTTAACATTTGTTTAATCCTACTCTGGTCAAGATGGAAATAAATTTCCTCCGTGACTTTTAATAAATTTTAATTTACTTTCTAGTTGTTGTATGTATTAAGTTTAGAGTAATTCTTATTATTTGATATTAAAAAAATATTTTAAGCAAAAAATAATAAAATTATTTTTTTTACAAGAAGCACGATATTATAATTTCTAGATTAAGAGAAAACAATATAATTTTAACCCAAGTTTCAAATTACAGTGGAAATATGTACCAACTATAATCAAATTTAAAATATATATAAAAAAATGAAATTATCATTGTTTTTTTTGTTAAATAATATATTTATCTTATTTATTTATTAAAAGTAAAATAGTATTTTCAATTTAATTTATATATAAACTTTTTGTATTTAGGTTAAAGTATGAAGAAAAATACAAATTAATTGAGGAGAATTCTGGACTCTTTCTGTATTTATTTTTATATTAATTGAATTATTTTAATACTTTTAATAATCATCACAGTAATCATAGAACATAATTTATTTTAAGAAATCCAAATTCATTTAATTTTGAAGCAAATATAAAATGACTTAGAAGTGTATCTTTTTCCTTTGATAGCTTTATATTATTTTTTTCCTAGCAAGTTCCTAGGGCAGGTGGAAATTTCTCAGCAGCAGTTAAATATTTATTTAATATGGGGCAGTTGGGAATTTTGAACAATAGATACGTATACGTTGTCTTCTCCTGCGCTACTAAGCAGCATCTGGACCATTGGATTAGTTATTTTATTTATTAAAAAAATACAACTAGGGTATTTTTTATTTTATTATAAAGAATATTTTTGGTTCAATTTATACATTAATTAAAATTAAATTTTCTCGTGCATTCAAATAAATTTAATAAGATTGAATATACATTTTTAACCATTAAATTAACTTTTTAAAATAAATATAACCAACATTGCATTATTATTTTTCTTATATCATAATTTGTTAATAATTCAGCTATTAGTTCAGCTGATGTGTTCTTCAATACAAAAATAATTAAATTATGCAAGCGATAATCTAATATCAATTGATTAATTTGATAAGTTTAAAGATAATTTTAAAAGTAAAAAAAAATAACAACAAAAAAGAATATTTGCAAAATTAAATACCAATAAAATAACAGAATATTTATTTAAGTTCATAGTAACTCTATAAAAAGTAAGGTAAAATAAATAATGATAATTAATATAAAATTAATAAAATATTAAAAAATAAAATTGAGAGAGAAAAAAATCAAACTGTCTAAAAAAAGCTAAGGCACATGAGTCTAGTAGCCAAGAACCACACACCTCAGCTTTGATTAATTTTGTTTCTATTTTTATGGGACGAATGACATGTCCTTTACCTCGTTTTCTTTGAAAAAAATAGAGGAGGTGACGCGTCGCCTACAACACCCAAATTCCAATAACAGAGATTGCCGTAAAGCTGGTCATGGATGTTTCACACCTAAAAAAATTGATTTTTCAACCAATTTTTTACCTAAAAAAATACCTAGAGGCCAAAAAAACACTTGTTCATGCCTTCACATCAAGGTTGTTAAAATCGCGAGTTAACTCGTAAAATCTTACGATTTTATATAACGTGTTAAATCGGACTAAAAACTTGAAACCAGTAAAATAGGACTTAACTCGTGCAAAATTGGTAAAATTGATAAGCTCAGTCCGATTTTACGAGTTTACTAAATTTATGATATGAACCAAGTCAGATCTAAATTTGACTTTAAAATGTCTGCTGAATAGTTTTACGAGATTGAGCATATCTTTCAAACCGTATATTAGATAAAGCTGAAATTTTACAGGAAAATATTAGATATATGAAAATATATTATGGTAAATTTTCAGGTCAAATGGAGTTAGGAAACATAATATTTCAAATGGTCAAATTTAATAAACTAATATTGTCAAATATGTCAAACAATACCTTCGTGTACTGTTTGAGACATATCTAGAGCTATCAGTGGAATTTTGCTTCGATTAAAGTTGGGATAGAAACTAGACATCTGAAACTTTCCAACATATATCGTAGGCCCAATAATTCATCCAAACGAGAGAGAATGACATGCTTGAAATCAGGAGAGAATGACATGTTTGAAATCATGACTCAAAACTGCCAAGAATATACAAAAATTATATATTCAGACTATATAGAGGAATTTTAACATGAAGAATTTTTCTATTATTTTATTTTATTTATTTACTTAATTTTAAATAATTATTTTTAATTAAATTTTTTATAGCTAGCACATTGGACATTGTTTAGGGGTTTATTTCATTATTGAATTTATGTTAGTTAATTACTAATTTAAACTCATTAACTTGCAACCCAAAAATGGTCTATCAAGACTTATTATGATGGGAACAACCAGGTTGTCACTAGATTTATATGTGCTTCCTACCTTTCAGTGATTCCTCTGTATTGAGAAATTTTGTTCTGAGACTTTATTTCTCCATGTCACTAATTTATTGATTCATACTATCTATCTCTTTCATTTTATTTAGATCACTCATTGATTATAATATTGTTGACTCTTTTTATCATATTTTAATGTAATTTAATTTCTTAACTAGAATTATCAATATATAATTAGTTAAAAAAAATTACTTATGATTTTATGATTTTTCGATCCGAGTTTACGATCCAAGTTTATATTGTATTTTTCGTGTCGTGTCAAAAAATTATTTTTGACAACCTTGCTTCACACAACTCAAAATATGATCCAAAAATAAATATTAATTCAAAACCCAAAACTTCTTGAGGTCATATCTATCCTCTCAAACAATTTGAAGGAGAAAATGAAGCTCTTTTCATTGAATAGAACTCTTAGATACCCAAAATAATTATTTTAGTGGTCAAAATCGTGTCAATTGGTGTTTTTTCTGTCTACTACTGGAATCAAGTGGCTTTCTCTCTTTCACCTCAAATAAAGATTGAAAAATAAGAAAAATAAATTTTTGGATCAAAAGTGAATTTTGAAAAAAACACTCAAGGAATTGAAAATGGATTAGTTTCAAAGTAAGAGGACTAGTGTATATTTTTTTAGTCAATTTTGAAATGACCATATAGTTCTTTTGTTGTTTTCATTTTGATCCCATTTTTTCAATGTTGTTCTTGGTTAACAAATAAGAGGCCTTCAGTTTGAACAAATAAGGATACAATTAAAAAAAAAAGTATAATGACCAAATTAAACAAAAAAAAAAAGAAAAATCCATCGCTCTAATTCAAAGTAAAATATAAGAGGATCCAAAATGTTTGGTGCATAGTAAAAGCACCACACCTTTTCTCTTTTTTTTTTTAATGTTTGGTTTTAGTCGTGAACATAAGATTTGTTAAGTGAAGAAATTGGATTGGTGATATTCATTAATTTGCTATATTAATTTGTTAATCATACTTTGATTTGATATGATAGTATTTTATTTTAGAAAATTTACTTCTTTTTTTCAAACATAATGAATGAATTGCCTCATTCAACAAGGCATCATCTAGAAATTAATATATCATTTGTGATATTAATTGTAGTGATAATTAGAGATTTCAAACTATAACAAGATATTTTTATTTATTAAAAAACACAACTACGGCATTTTTTTATTTTATTTTAAAGAATATTTTTGGTTCAACTTATACATTAATTAAAATTAAATTTTCTCGTGCATTCAAATAAATTTAATAAGGTTAAATATACATTTTTAACCATTAAACTAACTTTTTAAAATAAATATAACCAACATTGCATTATTATTTTTCTTATATCATAATTTGTTAATAGTTCAGCTATTAGTTCAGCTGATGTGTTCTTCAATACAAAAATAATTAAATTATGCAAGCGATAATCTGATATCAACTAATTAATTTGATAAGTTCAAAAATAATTTTAAAAGTAAAAAAAAAAACAACAAAAAAGAACATTTGCAAAATCAAATACCAATAAAATGACAGAATGTTTATTTAAGCTCATGGTAACTCTATAAAAAGTAAGATAAAACAAATAATGATAATTAATATAAAATTAATAAAATATTGAAGGATAAAATTGAGAGAGAAAAAAAATCAAAGTGCATAAAAAAAGGCTCAGGCACATGAGTCTAGTAGCCAAGAACCACGCACCTTGGCTTTGATTAATTTTGTTTTTATTTTTATGGGACGAACAACATGTCTTTTACCTCGTTTTCTTTGAAAAAAGTAGAGGAGGTGACGTGTCGCCTGCAACACCCAAATTCCAATAATAGAGATTGTCGAAAAGCTGGTCATGGATGTTTCACACCTAAAAAATTGATTTTTCAAACAATTTTTTACCTAAAAAAATAGCTAGAGGCCAAAAATAAACTTGTTTATACCTTCACACCAAGGTTGTTAAAATCGCGAATTAACTCGTAAAATCATAAGATTTTACGAGTCAAGATGTATCTAACGTGCTAAATCGAACTAAAAACTCGAAACCAGTAAAATAGGACTTAACTCGTGCAAAATCGATAAAATTGGTAAACTCGATTCGATTTTACAAGTTTACTACATTTGTGATATGAACCAAGTCAGATCCAAATTTGACCTTAAAATGTCTGTTGACTAGTTTTGTGAGATTAAACATATCTTTCAAACCGTATATTGGATAAAGCTGAAATTTTATAGGAAAATATTAGATACATGAAAATATATTATGGTAAATTTTCAGGTCAAATGGAGTTAGGAAACATAATATTTCAAAGGGTCAAATTTAATAAACTAATATTGTCAAATATATCAAACAATACCTTCGTGTACTGTTTGGGATATATCTAGAGCTATCAGTGGAATTTTGCTTCGATTAAAGTTGGGATAGAAACTAGACTTCTGAAACTTTCCAACTATATATCGTAGGTCCAATAATTCATCCAAACGAGAGAGAATGGCATGCTTGAAATCAGGAGAGAACAACATGTTTGAAATCAGGACTCAAATCTACCAAGAATGTACAAAATTTAGAGATTCAGACTACATAGAGGAATTTTAACATGAAGACTTTTTTTATTATTCTATTTTATTTATTTATTTAATTTTAAATAATTATTTTTAATTTGAATTTTTTCTAGCTAGCGCATTAGACATTGTTTAGGGGTTTATTTCATTATTGAATTTATGTTATTTAATTACTAATTTAAACTCATTAGCTTGCAACCCAAAAAGGGTCTATCAAGACTTATTATGATGGAAACAACCAAGTTGTCACTAGGTTTATGTGTGCTTCCTACATTTCAGTGATTCCTCTGTATTGAGAAATCTTGTTCTGAGACTTTATTTCTCCATGTCATTAATTTATTGAGTCATACTATCTATCTCTCTCATTTTTTTTTATCACTCATTGATTATAATATTGTTGACTCATTTTATCAGATTTTAATGTAATTTAATTTCTTGACTAGAGTTATCAATATATAATTAGTTAAAAAAAATTACTTACGATTTTACGATCCGAGTTTATATTGTATTTTTCGTGTCGTGTTAAAAAATATTTTTGACAACCTTGCTTCACACAACTCAAAATGTGATCCAAAAATAAAAATTAATTCAAACACAAAACTTCTTGAGGTCATATCTATCCTCTAAAACAATTTGAAGGAGAAAATGAAGCTCTTTTCATTTAATAGAGCTCGTAGATACCCAAAATAATTATTTTAGTGGTCAAAATCGTGTCAATTGGTGTTTTTTCTATCTACCACTAGAATCAAGTGGCTTTCTCTCTTTCACCTCAAATAAAAACTGAAAAATAAGATAAATAAATTTTTGGATCAAAAGCGAATTTTGAAAAAAAAAACTCAAGGGATTGAAAATGGGTGAGTTTCAAAGTAAGAGGACTGGAGTATATTTTTTTAGTCAATTTTGAAATGACCATATAGTTCTTTTGTTGTTTTCATTTTGATCCCATTTTTTTCAATGTTGTTCTTGGTTAACAAATAAGAAGGAATCTGGCCTTCAGTTTGAACAAATAAGGATACAATTATATATATAAAAAAAGTATAATGACCAAATTAAACAAAAAAAAGAGAAAAATCCATCGCTCTAATTCAAAGTAAAATACAAGAGGATCTACAATGTTTGGTGCATAGTAAAAGCATCACACCTTTTCTCTTTTTTTTAATGTTTGGTGTTAGTCGTGAACATAAGATTTGTGAAGTGAAGAAATTAGATTGGTGATATTCATTAATTTTCTATATTAATTGATTAAACAGTTTTATATCAATGTTAATCATACTTTGATTTGATATGATAGTATTTTATTTTTGAAAAATGCACTCTTTTCTCAAAAATATTTTCATATTATTTACTTCTTCTTTTTTCAAACATAATCAATGAATTGCCTCATTCAACTAAGTGTGATATTAATTGTAGTGATAATTAGATATTCCAAACTATAACTAAGTGTATTAGAAAAATATAATGAATAATTTATCATAAATATATCTCTCTTGTTCATAAATTATTTTCTATATATAATATAAACGTTCATATAAACGCATCACATAATGATAGTGGTAATTTTTCCAGTATATTATATTAAATACAGTATATATTGGGAGAAACATAGATATAAAAAAATGTTTTAGTTGAATATATAAGTTATGTTAGACATGTAAAATATATCAACATTAAAAAAAATGAAAACAAGAGATCAATTATTCAAAAAAAATGTCATTAATTTTATAAATTTTGAATTTCAATTTACTTTCTGATTGTTGTATATTAAGTTTAGAGTTACTATTATTATTTAGTATTTAAAAAATCTAAAATTGTAATAAAAAGCAATAAGAAGGACCAGTTTTGTCACCCCCTCAAAATACGCAATGATTTCTTAATTAATTATTTATGGTTCTTTTTTTCAAGGATGTTAATTTCAATAGTATAATGTAAACATTCATTTTTCTTTATATATATATATATATATATATATATATATATATATATATTAAACAAAAGATAGTAAAATTATTTTTATTACAAGAAGCATGCAGCCGCTAGATTCTATGAACGATGGATATGGTGTCTTCTTCTTTGCTACTTCCTCTTTCATCACGTTCACAATTATATATATATGCAGTCTCTGGACCATTAGGGTTACATATTTTATTTATTAAACCAAAAAACAAAAAGCTAGCAGCCTAGCACGACCAGAGTTTAATTTCATGATAAAGAATATTTTTAAATTAGTTCACATATTAATTAAAATTAAGATTTTCTTAAATGATTTTAAAAGTGTATTTTTTTTTTAATAATATGATATATTGACAATAAGATTTAAACTTTAAAAAATAAAAAAATTAATGGTTCAGCAAGGCCAATGTTGGTGTTGGTCATGAACATAATACTTGTAAAGAAATTAATTTTAAATATTAAATAATTTTCCTTGCAAATAAAACACTTTAATTCAAAATTATTATTTGATGAAATTCTATAAATATTTTTTTTATATTAATTAGTCTTTAACTTACTACATGTTAATTATCCATTTACTTTAATTACCTGGGCTGTAATTTCATCGGGACGGAAAAAAAAATCACAAATTAGATTGATAATATTCATCAATATGCTTATTAATTTTTTAATAGGTAAAGGCAATAGGATTAATATTATAGTTCATGTAATTTATCAAAAAAAATTAATTAATATTTAAAACAATTAAATAATTTCTTATCAATGTTAAATATTCTTGATTTGATAGCATTTTATTAAGGAAAAATATATAATCTATTCCCAACCATCTTTCCTCTTCAACTCTTGAAACAAGAAATAAACAAGTTATAAAATAATAAAAATAAAGATTTAAAAATACAAAATTAATCAATCGTCAAGTTTGAAAACAAGCAACCATCAAGTTTGAATGCAAGACTTTCTATTGTTAATCTTTTCTCTGCTTCATATTTGTATGGAGCCACGTCATTACTTGATCAACCATAATGTTATCTTGAAGATATCAAGATTCTCATACGGATCAAGACCCAGCTGCCCTATGGTTTACCACAATATACTAAAAGTTAGTCCACTTTTTTTTTCCTTACAGTTACAGTCGATTTAATTTTTTTAATTTCATCCTTGACTTAATTTATTCAATTTATGTGATATTACATATTCATAAAAATAAAAAACTATCTCAACATTAAATTAAAGTTTGATATTATAAAGTAGAATTTAATTTAATCAAATAAAAATTTAAAATAACAAGGATTAAAGTTAACACTCATACAAATCACAACCATTTTTACTATTCATTTGGGGGCATAAAAAGCTATAGTTCACTCCCTAATCTCTTACTATTCATTTCTACTATTATTGGTCTTTTATTTTCTTCTCCTAATCTTTTAAAGATTTCGTTTTTTAATCTTAAAATTTATTTGTTTTATGTTCCAGTTTCTAGAATTTGAGAGAGAAGAAAAAGTCATCGAAAAATAGAAAATGATATAGAAAGTGTTTGATCCAACACATTTCAGACATAAAAATGTTGATCTTAGTGTTAGAGTCTGTTTGGAAATGCGGTACAAATTACGTTTCCTCAAATTTTAAATTTTTTTTGTTAATTTTTTTTTATGTTTTTTGATCGTTTTGATGTACTGATATCAAAAATAATTTTTTTAAAAAGAAAAAAATATTATTTTAATGTATTTTTAAACGAAAAGCACTTTGAACCGCAACCGCTACCATAATCTCAAACACATTAGAAAGTTTGTTTTAGAGAGAAAGGTTCAATTGAGATTGTATTTCTCTTTGAACATGTCATAAAATATAAATTGGGAACCATAAATTTGTTTTTTATTCTGATGGATTTTAATTTTTAGAGTGAATATAGGTTTTTTGGGGTTTGAAATAGGCTGAGGTTCATAAGGTTTTTTGGTTTATTTTCAACTGAAAACCTGTTGAAAATTAGGTTTGGGAGATCTAAAAAATAGGATTATAACTTTCCTACCATTAGAGATAGTCAAAAAGTCAACCAAAAAACAATGTGTCATTTATCCAAGCAAGCGATTATTGTCTCCTATATAAAAAAATCAGGTCTTATGCTAGTTAAAATAAAAATGATAAGTACTTAAAAGTGTATTTTTATTAAGATTTTATATTATATTGCACGTATCACTAAATTCTCTAACTTAAGCACGTTTTGTAATGACAAGTTTGATAATATAAGATATCTTTAATTTATGGTAAATACTCAATTTTAAATATAGGTTTGTAAAATAAATATATCTCACATATCAAAATACTAATTGATATGTTTAGTTAATGAAATTGAGGTTTATATGAAGAAACAAAGAGATGGTTGAGCTTAGAAAAAAAATCTTCTCCTGCGCTATGAAGCAGCCTTTGGACCATTAGATTAGTTATTTTATTTATAAAAAAACACAACTAGGGAATTTTTTATTTTATTATAAAGAATGTTTTTTTTTCAACTTATACATTAATTAAAATTAAATTTTCTCGTGCATTCAAATAAATTTAATAAGATTGAATATACATTTTTAACCATTAAATTAACTTTTTAAAATTATTATAACCAACGTTACATTATTTTTTTTATTATATTAGTTTAGTTATTTTTTGTTTATTTATTAATGTGGATGTCTGGGTTAGCTTGCGTGCACCTCGACTAATCTCATAGGCCCTGAAGTTAATGACTATGTAAGCCTGAGGTTTATGAGACTCAAACCGGTACTAACCTCTAGAAAATAAACTTAAAACCTGATCCGTTGAGTTATATCCCTCAGGATTGTTAATAATTCAGTTATTAGTGGCTAACTAGATGGTTAGTCAACACTATAAGGTGAAAATTATAATAAAAAGCACCAAAAGGACCAGTTTTGTTAATTTCAATAGTATTAAACAAAAGATGGTAAAATTATTTTTATTACAAGAAGCATGGTATTATCATTTCTAGATTAAGGAAAAACCTTCTAGTTTTATAACAAGTTCCAAAATTACAGTGGAAATATGTACAAATTACAATCAAATCAAATTTGACTTGAAAGATTAAAAAACAATTTATCATGGATCTTATAATTAATAATCATGATAGATAATTTGTTTTAAGATATTCAAATTCATTTAATTTTGAAGAAAACGTAAATGACATGATGTGTATCGTTTTTCTTTTATAGCTTTATATATTTTTTCAATGAATTTATTATATATTATAATTAGTTATATTGAATTGCTTAGCCTTGATTTCTTTGTCGTGGCTATCATTTTTGTTTTTTAGTGTTTTTTAAAATATATTTTACTTGAAAATAATATTAAATTAATTTTTTTATATGCTTTAATGCATTGATTTTTTTAAAAAAATTTTAAAAAAAATCATTTAAATATATTTTTAAATAAAAAATAATTTTGAAAAGCACTCTTCATTATGACAGTACTGAACCAAAATGAAAACAAAATTTCTCAACTTTTTCCATGAAAGAGGAAAATTTTCAATTACTTAGCCTTGATTTCTTGATCGTCTTAACCTTGATTTCTCTACAACTTTTTCCATTTTCCTAACTCTGGTGGAAATTTCTCAGAACCATCTATCTCGGATTTCTCTCAATTTTTCCTAACTTTTTTGATGTTCATGAGATATTATTTTTTTATAGAAAAAGTTCGAAAATCGAGCTATGAAAGTCTTAAAACTCGGATCCTAACATTCTAGTAATTCTAGTAATTGGAGATGGTCAAAAAAAGGGACTAGAAGATAACATACTATTTACCTACACAGATTGAAATGTTGTCTGATTTAAAAAAAAAAAAATTAGAGCGGATAACATGTAATTTACTCATTCAAAAACAAAAGAAAAAACTAAGCGTATGAGCTGGACTTCTAGATAAGGTTGTTAATTTTGTTTTGTTTCGCCGGGAATGTTCGAAACATTTTATACCAATTCAAAAAAAGAAACAAAACAAATCAATTTTCATCTCATTTTAAATCTCGGTCCGTTCCGGATTTTTCGGCTAAATTTCAACTGGAATGTTCCAGTTTCATTCTACATGTTCTGTTCCGGTCTTAAAAAGCCATTAAATCAAATTGAACTTGGTTCAAGTTAATTAATTAAACCACCCAAGTATAAAAAGCTCTTTTTCATTACTATTTTCAATAACAATGATATTAATAATAATATTAAAAATTATTATTACTATTTTCATTAACAATGATATTAATTTTTTAAAATTATATTTATCACTAATATATATGGTTTATATTCATATTGTCTTTTCATGTTTATACCTTGTAGAAATTTGAGCAAAATAAGGGATGCTTTAGATCTCATTAGCCTTGATAACATTGACCTAACTTTATATTTAAAATATTCATGTTAAAACATTTTACTTTCATAATATTTTGATATTTTGTTTAAGTTGAATTACTTTAAGTTAAAGATCTATTTAATCTTGACTATTTTAAAATATTTTAAAATTTAAAATTATATTTGTTTGGTATTGTGTTTGTATTACATAATTTATAATTAATTTATCTTGAATTTGAATTATGTTTGTTGAATATATATATATATATATATATATGAACAGTATAACCCCGAAACGGCATATTAAAACACACCAAAACTGAAATATTCTATTTCAATTAAAAAAATAAAATACCTATCAAAACGAAATTGACAACCTTACTTTTGGAAGGTACCATGCATGTGCAGAGATTTTTTTTTTTTTTTTGATAATTTACACAGGGTCATCCTTCTAAACCCGAATACACCGTACCTTCTTTAAACATCTCTTAACTCTTTTTAAAAACAATTTTAGAATAAAATTCTCTTTACAAGAAAATTATTAAGGATTGTATTTATTATAATTGTTATCTAATTAAATAAAAATAGAATCCCTCCCGCGGTCACTGTACCCTCTATGCATGACGTGGCTCAATTGAGGTCACAATGGTTATGTCATGGTTAGTCCAAAAGGTAATTGAACAAGTAATCCAATTCTTGCCTGGCTGCCGCCGGCCACTAATTAAGACTTAAGATGCCGACCGTTTGGTAATGTGTTTTTTTTTTTAAGGGTTTTATCTGTCTTTTCATCCTTGGGATCTGGTGGAGCATACGTGATGCTTAATTATGGTAGGAAACAACAACTTAAATAACTGTTCAAATTTATCTGGCTATATTATCTCCTGCAATTATGGAGAGTGACGTGGTGTACTGCATTCCTTATCAGTGCATGCAGCTTTCAATTGAACTTTTTTGCAGGGAGGATGAACAAGGAATATACATACAATCTGTCATTCACTGTGTATATTATCAATGGATTTGATCTCGTCGGTGTATTCTAGAGATAAAAGGAACTGTTCACACATCACTGATGAAAACACTTACAGGTTTGAGTCCATCGATATATTCTAGAAGCAAAGAGAATTGTTCACACATCACCGATGGAAACACTTACGGTTTTGAGTCTGTCAGTGTATTCTAGAAGCGAAGAGAATTGTTCACGTATTAAGAGAATCACCGACAGACTAATTAATAATAATATTAATTATTGGTCCGTTGGTGCATTTGCATAAAGCAAAGCGCGGGTAATTAATGCATCTCTGATAATGTGTATTATTTTAATGTAACGAGGGAATTCTGGAGGGTTTTTTGAAAATTTTAGTGTGAAATTTAAAATTTCAAGGCAATGTTACAAAGGAATGTTTGATTGTGTTTAACTCCCATCTTTTCATCTCTCATGCCCTAAACAATGGTTTCTCCTAGGTTTTCTAATTAAAACTCAAGTAAAGATGAAGAACTCTCCCCCTCTAATTTTTCCAGCAGGCCCGTCGCTTGTAAAGAGAGGAAAAACTGATTTTTTCCATTGTTTCCACCTATTTATGAAATTACCATTAGTAAGTCTACATGGTATTTTTTGTCTACATTCTTTTCAAGTTCTAATTGTTATAAAATTCTAACCCAGGATAGAGAAATATGTCATGAGACTACTCGTGAAATGTTAAGTTGATTCAATGATTAGATTGAGAGTTATGCCCGATAACATAAAATTAAACTATTTATAATTTTTCATCAAAAATCTGAATTTTTTTATTCTATCCTTGCATAAATTGTACCAATTATTTTACTAAATCCTTGGGACCATTTTCTTATCATAAGTATATTTATTTTTCCTTTTTACTAATTATCTTATTTACGAACTTATTACCTGTTCGCACAATAACTTTACCGATTTTTATTCAGGTTTACATCAACATTTTCACATGCAATTCTTTCTTAACTTTAATTCTTCATGTCCATTGTAATTCTTCAAAATTATTTCTCATTCTCAAAAAAAAAACATTTATTTTAATTTTTTCTAATCTTTCATTCCATCAAAACTTGTTGCTAGTTTCGTTGATGTCATAAATTTTATTTTAAATTAATAGTCATAATCTTTGTTTCAACAATATCTTTAAATTTATTTAAGGAGGGTCCATTACATACCACATTTGTATTTATTTTCCTTATTTATCTATCTCTTTTAGTCCCGAGTTTCTATTACTTATCGAGGTCTTGTTACCTATATACAGGGGAGTTTACAGAGATGCTTCTCTAGGGGTACTTCAATCGGAGAACTGATGATTTGAGATCAGCTTTTGAGATATAACCGGCTAGGAGATTTTGGAGATGCCCTTGTAAATGATTCTGATTTTCTGGACTAGCAGAAGTTGAAGATTTTAACAAGGGGAAAGTGACTAATGAAGAAATAACCATAAAAAGATAGCATTAAGGTAAACTACTACATCTTAATCAAGCTTGAAGTGGTTTAATCATGCTAGACTGTTGATTTGGATATCACCATTGATGGGATAATCTTTACAGTCATTACAATTATAGAAATGTGATTATTCGGTCTCAAGAGACCAAGCTTCTTCAATCCCAAATACTGCAGAGCTGACCATTAGTGGCTGAAGCCCTCCTGCTTATTTTCTTTGCTATTCAGTTCTCCATTTCCATGATCACAGAAACCATTTTCTTTTACTTGCTTCTTTGCATTCTCTGCAGCTGATGAATCCTTTTCTTTTGCTTCTTCTTCAGCTTTTGCTTTCTCTTTTGCTTCTTCTTCAGCTTTTGCTTTCTCTTTCTCTTTCTCTTTCTCCTTTGCTTCTTCTTCTGCTTTCAATCTAGCACTCTCCTTCTCCTTTTCTTTTGCTTCTTCTTCTGCTTTCAATATAGCGTCCTCTTTCGCCTTCTCGAGTGCTCCTATTAGGCTCTCCAAGCAAACCTTGGCGTCTCCAGTAATAGTCTTCGGCATCAAATGCTCTGCTACTTCAGCAGGGGTCATTTTGGTTTCCCCCAACAACTCCTGGATTCTGGCAAACAAGTGGTGTGAATCAAGCCGAAGGTAGTTCTTCGCCAAAACCTGGAATGCTTCAAAGCTACAATAGGACAATTCTATGTGCTTGTCCATCCTTCCTTTCCTAATGAGAGCTGGATCAAGTTTCTCCACAAAATTAGTCGTGAAAACAATCAGTCTTTCTCCTCTGCAAGCTGACCAAAGTCCATCAACAAAATTCAAAATCCCAGAAAGAGTGACCTGACTCTGTTTGTTATCTTCTTCCTTGGGCAGCTTCGGCTTTGGATCCTTCTCATCTCTCTGCCCCTCTTCCTCCTTCTTCTTCTTCCTTTGACCAGTTAGGTCAAGAGAACAATCAATATCCTCAATCACAATAATGGACCTGCTTGTTGTCTCCATCAGTAGCTTTCTCAACTCAGTGTTATCCTTCACAGCAGTCAATTCAAGATCATATATATCGTAGTTTAAGAGATTGGCCATGGCTGCAATCATAGTTGATTTACCAGTCCCTGGTGGACCGAAAAGCAGATACCCTCGCTTCCAAGCCCTTCCAATTCTTGCATAGAAGTCTTCAGCCGTGCTGAATATGACAAGATCATCAACGATTTCCTGCTTCCTCTCTGCCTCCATGGCAAGAGTCTCGAAACTAGCCGGATGCTGAAACACCACATGCCTCCAGTACGATCCACTGTTAGTGTAAAGCTTCCTCTGACGATTCCTCACCTTGATTTCATTACCCTCTTTCAAGACATGATTCAAGTAATCCCCGAGGATGAGTTGCCGGTGTCTTTTATGGAAAGTGAGCTTGTAGTACTTCTTCTCATCCGTTACAGGATAGAAAGAAACAGATTGCGTCTTGGAAATATGTTTCCCTGAAGCCCACCTAAGTTTGACTCCCTGGAATTCATCATCAACCTCTTCATAATCATCCATGCTAAGAACAACCGACTGGCTGTTCTTGACAACATCAGCCTTGAGCCGCTTTGCCTGCGTAGATGAACGAGAACCAAGATAATTCTCAATGGCAGAGTAAGCTTCACTACGCATGAAGCGATCGCCGGTGAATTCATTGAAGCTAATTTGAATGTAAGGGTAAACGAAAGTGAAGGCCCTTTTGGAGTATTTATCAAAATATTCTTGTACACTATACGGACAATATTGCTTGAACATGGCACAAGCAAACATAACACTTGCAATCACAGAACCTACTTGAGTAAACATATCTGCTGGGTTCATTTCTTTTGTCTATTCGATTCTCCTCCTCCTCTTCTTTCCTCTCCACTTGTGTGTTTTGTGCAAGAATTTTATAGCCCGGCAAGCGGAGATAGCTAATCTTATTGGCTAAGTCAGCAGTGTCATAAGTGACGCATTCATGCTTGTCTTGCAAGACGGCATGTATAGTGGCTTTCCTGGCAGACGTATATAGTCAACTTGGTATTTTCCTTGATAGTTCCTCCAAGGAAGCTGACGCCAGTTTTGTCTTTTCCGACACAGTTTGGACGGTGGTGTACATTACCGCTCAACCATAGATATTTGATGGATATTAAGGCTGTTAGTTTTTATATTTTAAATTAATATTTTTTTAATATTTTTAAATTTTAATAGGTTAATATTAAAAATATTTTTTAAAAAAAAAAACATTACATTAAAAAGCCACGTCTCTCATGAAATTTGTGATTCAAAACTCATGTTTTAAGTTTAAATGAAAAATACATTAATTCAGTGAAATCTTTTTAATTTAAAAAATTTAATTAACTATCAAGTTATTTTTTAAAACATATATATTATTTTAATAAAAATAATTAATTTAGATTAACTTGGATTCTTTTTTCATATTTTTCAAGATGGAAATAAATTTTAATTTACTTTCCGGTTGTTGTATGTATTAAGTTTAGAGTAATTCTTATTATTTGATATTAACAAATATTTTAACCAAAAGATAATAAAATTATTTTTGTTACAAGAAGCACGATATTATAATTTCTAGATTAAGAGAAAACAATATAGTTTTAACCCATGTTCTAAATTACAGTGGAAACATGTACTAACTACAATCAAATTTAATATATATATATATATATAAAGCGAAATTATCACAATAATCATAGAATTTAATTTATTTTTTAAAATCCAAATTCATTTAATTTTGAAGCAAATATAAAATGACTCAAACCGGTACTGATTTTTGAAAAGTAAATCTAAAATCTAATAAATTAAATTATACATCTCAAGGTTATTAATAGTTCAGTTATTAGTGGCTAACTACATGTTTAGTCAATAATATAAGGTGAAAATTATAATAAAAAGCACCAAAAGAACCAGTTTTATAACCCCTCAAAATAAATAATAATTTTACTTTAATAATTTATTAATTAATTATTTATGGTTCTTTTTTTCAAGGATATTAATTTCAATAGTATAATGTAAACATTCATTTTTCTTTATATATATATATATATATATATATATATACACAACAAAAGATAATAAAATTATTTTTATCACAAGAAGCATGGTATTATCATTTCTAGATTAAGGAAAAACCTTCTAGTTTTATCTCAAGTTCCCAAATTACAGTGGAGATGTACGAATTAATAGAAGAGGTTTTTTTTAGTTTGATTTGATTTTTATAAAAAAAAAGTAATTAAATTTATTTTTTAAAATAAAAAAATAAAATTGGTTTAAACCGACTGGTTTCAGTTTAATTATTTAAAAAAAATTGATTTTTTTTAATTTAACTTGGTTAATTTTGGTTTGACTTGATTATTTCTGATTTAGCTTAATTATTTTTTATTTAACTTCAATTTTTTTTAATTTAATTTCATATTATCATTTCTAGATGAAGGAAAAACCTTCTAGTTTTATCACAATTAAGTTCCAAAATCACAGTGAAGATATGTACAACTTAGAATCAAATCAAATTTGACTTGAAAGATTAAAAACAAATTATCATAGATCTTATAATTAATAATCATGATAGATAATTTGTTTTAAGATATTCAAATTCATTTAATTTTGAAGAAAACGTAAATGACATGATGTGTATCGTTAATTAACTTTTTATATGCTTTTTAATGTAATGATTTCTAAAAATTAAAAATTATTTTAATATATTTTTAAATAAAAATTAATTTTAAAAAATACTCTTCATTACTATACTGAACCCAAATTAAGACAAAATTTCTCAACTTTTTTCCATGAAAGAGGAACTAGCTAGGAAAATTTTCAATTGCTTGGCCTTGATTTCTTGGTCGTCTTATTTTCCCAAAAAGTCGTCATCTTTTTTATTATTTTCCTAGCTCTTGTGGAAATTTCTCAGAACCAGCAGCTGCTAGATTCTATGAACGACAGACATGGTGTCTTCTTCCTTGCTACTTCCTCTTTCATCACGTTCACAATTATATATATATATATATATATATATATATATATATATATATATATATATATATATATATATATATATATATGCAGTCTCTGGACCATTAATTAAGGCTACATATTTTATTTATTAAAACAAAAAAAAAAACACGACAAGAGTTTAATTTCATGATAAAGAATATTTTTAAATTATTTTAGGTGTTAATTAAAATTAATTATTTCTTAAATGATTTTAAAAGTTTTTTTTTTAATAATATGGTATATTGACAATAAGATTTAAACTTAAAAAATCAAAAAAAATTGAGTGTGTATATATATATATATATATATATATATATTCTTAACATAGACTAACCTTTTATAAAATTAGCATAACTAAAATTACATTATTATTTTTCTTATATCATAAACTCTTAATAGCTCAGCAAGGCCCATGTTGGTGTTGATCATGAACATAATACCTGTAAAGAAATTAATTTTAAATAGTAAATAATTTTCCTTGTAGATAAAACACTTTAATTAAAAATTATAATTTAATGAAATTTTATAAATAATATTTAAATATATTATTCTTTATCTTACTACATGTTAATTATCGACTTACTTTAATTACCCCGGCTATAATTTCATCGAACGGAAAAAAAATCACAAATTAGATTTGATAATATTCATCATGCTTATTAATTTTTTTAATAGGTAAATGCAATAGGATTAATATTATAGTTCATGTAATTTATAAAAAAAAATTAATTAATATTTAAAACAATTAAATAATTTCTTATCAATGTTAAATAATATTCTTGATTTGATAGCATTTTATTTAAGAAAAATATATAATCTATTACCAACCATCTTTCCTCTTCAACTCTTGAAACAAGAAATAAATAAGTTATAAAATAATAAAAAGAGTTATTAAGTTATAATTAGATTTAAAAATACAAAAATTAAATTAAATATTTAATTTTGAAACAAGAAAATTAATTAATCGTCAAGTTTGAAAACAAGCAACCATCAAGTTTGAACGCAAGACTTTCTATTGTTAATCTTTTCTCTGCTTCATATTTGTATGGAGCCACGTCATTACTTGACCCATAATGTTATCTTGATGATATCAAGATTCTCGTACGGATCAAGACCCAGCTGCCCTATGGTTTACCACAATATAGTAAAAGTCAATCCCCTTTTTTTTCCTTACAGTTACAGTTGATTTAATTTTTTTAATTTCATCCTTGACTTAATTTATTTCAATTTGTGTGATATTACACACTCACAAAAATTAAAAAAAAATATCTCAACATTAAATTAAAGTTTAATATTATAAAATACAATTTAATTTAATCAAATAAAAATTTAAAATAACAAGGATCAAAGTTAACACTCATACATATCACAACCGTTTTTACTATTCAAGGCGCATAAAAAAATATCATTCAGTCCCTAATATTTTTGGTTTTTCATTTTCATCTACTAAAGTTTTGAGGACTTCACATTTTATTCTTAAACTTTATTTGTTTTATTTTCTAGTTTTTAGAATTTGAAAGGGAAGAGAGAAAATCATCGAGAAATGAGAAATGGTATAGAAAGTGTTTGGTCAACCACATTCTAGATTTGTTTTGAAAAGGAAGGTTCAATTAAGGTTGTTTTTCTCTTGGAACATGTCATAAAATATAGATTAGGAAACATAAATTTGTTTTTTATTTGGATGGATTTTAATTTTTAGAGTGTAAAGGTTTTTTTTTATTGAAATGTGTTAAGGTTCATGAGATTTTTTGTGTGTATTTTCAACAAAAATTAGGTTAAAAATTACATTTAAGAGGTCTAAAAACTAGGGTTATAACTTTCCTACCATTAGAGATGGTCAAAAGGTCAACCAGAAAACAATGTGTCATTTGTTCAAGCAAATGACTATTATCTACTATATAAAAAAATCAGGTCGTATGCTTGTTAAAATAAAGATGATAAGTACTTAAAAATATATTTTTATTAAGATTTTATATTATTATTGTTGTTACCTAATTTTAGGTTCTCACATAAAAAATGAGAAAATACAAAATATATATATAAAAAAAATATTCATAAGAAATTTAAAAAATAATAGGAGCAAGAAAAGGATGCTGGAATGCAAAAAAAAAAGGCCAAAATTAGTTGATGAGGTTCAAAAATGCAAAAGGTTGAAATTTGACAATATATCATTGACTGATAAGAGCCCTGTTGACAAAGAAAATTCAATTTTGAAAAAAATATATTCAAAATCAGATGTTTATAGACATAATTAAATTTTATCTAAGGTTTAATTGAATTTATGAAGAGTTTGATTGTAAAAAAAATTGATTTTAAGTTAATTTAGGCTTTTATTGGAAGAAATCAAAGTTTTGAGATCCAATTATAATTTTAAAGAGTTGATTTAGTCAAATTAGGAGCTTAATTGCATAATTATTGAAGTTTGATAGCAAATTAAAAACTTGATTGAAACAATCCAAAACTAAGAACTAAACTGGAAAAGACGCTAAAATCATGCGATCCAATTACAATTCATCATGGGGGCCTGATTACAAAATTTATAAAAACATACAAAGACCGAATCAAAAATATCCCTTGAATCTGAAAATGCCGTTTCCTTGACAACTGTCCATCGTATTCTTCATCCGCAAGGGTTTTGATAGTAAACGAAGGAGTTGTCAATGGAGTCGTTTCAATCTAGGGGGCATGTTTCGCGCCACCATGATGCACGTCGGCCGTTACTTTGTTATTGCCAAAAACTTCTGCATCCTCTGGCTATAAAAGCCGGAGGAAGGATCAAGCAAAGGAGAGAGAAAAAGGAAGAGAATAGAGGAGGAGAGAACGTGAGAGGAAAGACAAAAACGAGAGGGAGGAAGAGCATAAGAAACTAAGGAAGCAGCAAGAGAAGGAAGCAGGAGAAAGGAGAATAGAGGAGAGCAAATGGGAAAAGAAAGAAAAAGAGAAAAAAAGAGAGAGGAGAGTGAACGAAAAAATAGAGGAATACACAGCAACCCGAAGCGAGAGAATGCGGAATAGCGAGAGGAGGTCGGGACCACCATCGTCTTCATCTCTCCAGCACCAGATATGTTCAATTCCTTCCACAATCCCTGTAATAAAAAAACATCGCCTGCATTTTGGTTTATTGGTATGTAGGAGGATGAACGGTGCGAAGGTAATTAAATTACCTTCGCCTTGTTCATGCGAGCATAAAATTTTATCTTTTGCATGGCGTAATTGGGTCACTGTTGGTTTGTATTTTTATACTATAAAGATACAAATACAGTATTAAAATACCTGGATTTTATCAAAAACATAAAAAAATATTTTGTTTTCATATATACGGCCAAGTCTTTTAAAAATAAAAAAAAATCACATTATATTTTCATACAACAAATAAAATTTCAAAATAGTATTAGCATGCATTTTAGCTTTAATAATCAGTTTATTAAAGTCACGAGAACTAGGCCAATATTTCAAAAATTTAAAAAAAAAATATTATTTTCTTTTAATATCCGGAGGTTATGACCTTTACGTAAGACCTATCCCGGATATTAAATTCTTTTGTTGACATTAGAATGGTTAGGTTTTATCTGATAAGATAAAGATATCTTTACAAAGGAGGACTTTTTCTAAACTATAGACGGACCAATAATTAGAAAACACGACAAAATATTAGGTTTTATCAGACAATAAAACAATGCAGTTTACTTTAGGTAGGGCGTATCTAGGATGCTAATATCTTTTCTTTACGCAACCAGTCCCCGTACCCGATCTCTGAGACCAATTAGTGTTTCTAGTGACTAAAATACTAGGTGGCGACTCTCATTCTATTTTTCCACTAATAAAAGACAAGAATTCCTTGTCTCTCCACATTTGCCACATTATATATATTTTGAGGGTGAATGTTTTTGCCGCGACGCCACACACGTGCGACAATTATATAAAATATATTTAATTTATGGTAAATGTTCGATTTTAAATGCAGGTTTGTAAAATATATATCACAATTCAAAAGGCTGATTGATGTGTTTAATTATTGAAATTAAGATTTATCTCAAGAGACAAATAAAAGGCTCAGCTTAGAGAAGAAATCCTATTTGAGCTAACTTTATTTAACTGGACCACCATTTGGTTTTCAAGTTATAACTAGAACTATTGACCTTGGATTTAAGTATGATTTAGCTTGATGGAAATCTAAGATACATGCCTCAAACATTCACGAAGAGCCTAAGACTAGATACTACCACTTTTATGTTCAAATCTTAGAAACAAAAGAGAAGTCTGAATCTATCCTACACCTCAAATATTGTTTGGTGTTCAGCCCATATATAGAGTTATAGAAGCCTAATGCCTATTCTTTTTGGGTTGAAAAGATGAGAAAAATATCTATAACTTTTATGAAAACCATATATTCAAATTATGATGTTATTAATGACGTTTTCTCTAGCTACCATATCAATAACTCTAAATTTTAGCCTATAAAAGAAAGTATTTTTTATATATTTAGACATCTTGGTTTTCATATCAAGATCCTTGCTTTTGCTTTCTTTTTTTTTTATTTTTATAATATTCAAGTTTTATTTCATGTTATATTTTCATTAATCTTTTGTTTATACTTATCATTTTATTTATTATACTTAGTTAATTTATATCATAACTATGTTATTATCTTGTTTGTTTACATTTTTCTTCTTAATTATATTTAGTTAAGTTTATTTTTTCTAATGTGAAAAGGTTACATCAATGATGTAAGAATAAATATATTAAAAACTCAACATTAAATTTATTGTTTAAATTTAAGAAAGTTTCCTATTAACATGTGTTATAATTATTATCCTAATCAATCTTAATACCCTCCTTATTAAGTGGTGTCTTGATTTGTGATGAAAAATCATTGGCACAACAAATATTTGATTTTTTCATAGCCTATCGTATGGAAAATCAACATTTGTGCTATAAAATGATCTTGATTTGATGTTAATTTAAGTTAGCACTATGAATACTTGATAATATTTACATGTGTTGGTGTTACTCAAATAATGTAATTAAAGATAATTAATATGATCATGTCAATAACTTAAAATGAGTCATTAATTATAAATTATCCGATTGAAACCTTGTTTGTATATGATTTCTAGTTGAGTGATAGAAAGAGTTTGGACTATATTTATTTGAAATACCATTAGTAAATCCTTTAATCTTGACAATCATTTTATCTATGTTAAATCTTTACATTAATAACATTTCTTTTAGATCTCTTTAATTTTGTTTCTTTTGAATGCACGAGGATCGATTTAGCACTAGGCTTAACGAGGGATTTGAAAATCTGGTGAATTGTGGGAATTTTTATCCAAGTGATTGTGAACAGGAGCATGATGCAAACGTAGAACAACCTATAATTGCTGAACTAGCTGAAGAAGTTGGTGAAGATCTTCAGTTAGAGATTGAAGAAATAAGAATAAGTTAAGAGGTCCTAACTCTTAGAAGCAATTCATTAGGGGAAATGGCCGCAAGAGTTACATACCTGTAGACCTTTGAGATGATGGTTAAAATTACCTATGGTGTGGAGTGGTGATTGGCATGTTGAAACAATTGCATTTACCGTCATGCCCTAAACTGAATTGATACAACACCAGTTCATTTGAATTACTGTTTCATTGTACGCTACAAATTCTTTCAATCAGATTGCATGAGAACAGAAGTAAAAGGTCCACAACACTAGCATATACTGTTATCCCCTAAACTGAAAAATGTCACTAGTTAGGAAATTCGCTGTGGAGAGTTTGATTCTTTGCTAGACGGACAGTGTTAACATATGCCATGACCATAAATGTTTACCCCAAAGAAAACAAACTTGAGTTCCAAACTTTCCTGGTCTTCAGTGACTCTGCATCATCTCATGGGACATGTAACTTCTATTAAGGCTTACTGCATCATCTCCAGGAGCAGCAAACTGTCTGTTGCAGTAAATATGTTCAATTGGATGCAGGATCGGCTGACAATGCTGTTGTTTCATCTGTTCTTGGTCGTTTCACTGGTGCTAAACTGGTCTTCTCTTCATTTTTGTCTACAACCTGACAGTTTCTGCCCTCTGGTGGCTTCTGCTTTCTGCTTATACTCTGGGAGCTTTCTTCTAGTAAAGCACTTGCATTGCATGTGTCAAACCTTGTTTTGACACAGTCCAGATCTGAGGCTTCTAATTTGTCATTTGCAGGTGACTGCTCTAACTTTGATTGTAGAAGGGAAGGGTCGTTTTGGGAGGGGGGAGGAGCCTTTGACCTGTCACCCTCCATCTTTTTTTGTTTCTCAAACATCTCTTGAAGATACCTCCCCTGTTCCTCAATCCTCAATTGTAAATTTCTCTGGATCTATTGGGGATAAAACATCATTATCAGAACATACCACGCAACAGTAGTTACAAAAACCATGCACGCATTTGTGCAATTTCCACTCCATGAAACTAATGTTAATGGTTACCAACTTAACTAATGGTTAGCATTACACCTAGACTGTTCCATAAAAGGTAAAAGAAATTGGCATTTAAATTGTAAAACACGGACATAGAAGCTCAAATACCAATAGCATACCTCAAGTTGTTCGTGGAGTTGCTTCTGGACTTCCATTTGCAATCGCAAAGCTTCTGAGATCTCCATACTCCTGTTTTAGAACAATAGGCCAGCCTAAATTCAGCTTGATAGTCCATTGTTACAAAAAGCACTCTGGTTTATGAGTGAAGGAAAAATGATATATTCATATTTTATCTGGTGAGATACTAATGCACCTAAAGGAGAAGAATATTACTTTCCTTCAAGGATTCACAAAAATCAATCGACTCAAAAGTTGACAGGCTAGAGAAAAAGGAGTCCAAAGGTGGTTTTTATTACTTTAAATCTAAACCTTTGTAGCTACACAAACACCATAGTTTTTAGGAAATCTCCTTAAAACCAGAACTGAGAAAGTCATTTTCTCTAATGTCAGCCAGACAAAAAAATGCACATTCCCTTTCCACCCAACTCCTTCCTCACCTCTGCCTATCTATACTGTCCCCTCCTACGAGAAAAATAAATGATAGAAAAAGGGCATTTGGACCATCTGTTTGGTCTGTTTTGCTTTGTTATGTAATAATTTTTAAATACAGGGAACTTAAACACACAAAAAAAAAAAATTCTAATCATTGTCTGTACATTAGTCATAACCCCACTATTTATTCAGCTTTCATCTCAGAGGAAATCTAGTTGTTCTACATTGTATATTCGTAAAACCACGTGGAGATTCCGCCAGCCACCGTTGAAGGAGAAATATTAGAAACTAAAGTCAGAACTTGAAATAGATGAACTTCTATAACCAAACTAAGCGATATATATATTGGATAACTTCAATAACTACAAAGGATTTGATACCAAGAAAGGTTGATGTCACATTGAAACCATGATAGAGGATAACTTACGTCTTCAAGTCTAGAGATTTCATTTCTTCAACGGGACTCAACTTTTTTTCTGAAGTTCCTGACAATGGCACAATCATGTTTGTAAACCACATAGAAAGGAGGGGAAATAGTACTCCATTTTTTTTCCATGCTATACCTTAATCCAACAATAAGAAATATAGGGCGACAAAAATACATACAACTACAAAAGGCTTTTGGATGAAGTATTTGCGAGAGGTTAGCAAAACTTTTGCATAATGTGAGAAAAGAAAAGGCAGTTAGGGGTTACCTTCAGATGACTCTGGTTTATATCTGGCTGTTCTGTACTTCTGAAATTCAAAGATGATACAAGCTAAATAAGTAAAATATAAAACTAGATTTTTTGAGGAAACAGTAGAAGGCAGGGGATTTACATACCTGGAGGTGGCTTTTAACGTGATAGATAGTCAAGCCTTCAACATTCATCTGCTTTAAGACACCCTTGGGAGTAGCCCCTGTAATTCAAAAATCAAAGTGAGCATGACAAGATGCACTATAGTTTTTTCTGACATAAGGTACAATATAACAAGGAAGACTACGCACTTTCACTACCCCCAAGCTGATTGACAGCTTCCACAAAAGCCTCATGAAGTTCTGGTGTCCAGCGCATTCGAGATTTTGTTGGTGGTGCAGCCAACAGTGGATTAGTAACAGCACATACTTCTCCACTATGAGCAGTTTGATGCTGATGAATTAGGGGTTGTTGGACTGAGTTATTAGGAGACAACATCTGGTATATTATATACAGTTTTAAGTAAATGAAAGTAACAAGAGAAAGTGAAAAAAACAAGAATAAACATCAGATGGAGAAATTTTACATTAAAAATGTTGGACACCAAGGAGGCATCTTTATGCTGTGTATGCTGCTAATTACTGTATAGTAACAAAACCATAACAATAAGAGGAATAAACCTTCTGTTTGGAATCTTTCATGTTGACATCATTCAGAATTTCACTCCAATTTGGTTCCAGTTCATCATCAACAGAGATCAACTGATCTGCCCACTCTTGCCAGTCTGTTCTCTTAGCATGATCCTCCGATGCAATGACACCAGCAGTGCTTTCCACCTGACCATTTTGGACAGGGACGTTTTCAACGAAATTAATGAATTCCTGAAGTGGATCTATAGGCCAGGAGAGATCCTTGTTGTCATCAGAGTGGTTAATGAATGCTGTGGATTGCCCTTCTGAATGAGAAAAATGGGTTGGTGGAAAATTTCCTCCATCCCTTAGTGACTGAGAAATGAATGGAGAATTATGAGACTGCTTTCCTTGTGGTGAAACTGCTGAAACACTCGTATCATTTGTAAATCTAGAAGATGATGAAACCAAGTGCCCAACACTCCCATTACCAGAACTCAATGGTGATGCTTGCTGAGATGCTGGATTTCTAATCATTTCCCTTACAGAAGAAACCTGAAAAGAATCAATCAATTTGGCATACTTTTCTTCAGCAGTACCAGGAAGAACTAGAAAAGATGACGACATCAGCTCAGAAACACTGAAGTTTCCCAGCTGATTTACACCTAAACATGAGTAACTAAGGCAGCAAATGAAAGTTGGCTCGCACCTTATCACCGAGTGACAAATGCAGAGAATGAAACCAGTGCAGCGCCAGCAACACAAACACCAGACACAAATTTAAATGTTTCCCACCGTGGAACCAATAGAAGACACGCCAGGAATGAAATTTGATTCTGTCACCTCTGAGAAGAAAAAGAACAAATCCAAAACGTTGACATTCATTCCAGTCACCAAAGCTGTTAGCCCACAGCATTTCAAAAATTATAAAGCCTACTTTCCAGGAGCTGTAAAGCGTATGCAACTAAATACATTACTAAAGGACATGATAAGATTGGAATGGAAACAGTCAGTCTCAACATCTCATCAATTTAATTCAACATGTGTTGGAAACCGCATGAAATATCATAAGAAATTAAGAAAGAAAAATTATTCAGATGATAATTGTCACATAAACACTTGAGAAAGAATTATCAAAGAAAACTGGGGGGGAAAAGCAACATAAACAAAGACACGATCCTATAAATCAATCACACTACACAATCCAATTCAATCAGTTACAATTAGCTCAAAACCAAATAACATCCATACAAACACCCTAGAAACTAAAATCTGCTGAAGTCACTAGCATAAACCATCAAAAACTCCATCGCTGGTAGAGATGATCATCAAGTTCAACACATCAAAACCACAATTTCCACCAAAAAAAAAAACCAATACCAACCAAGCCAAAACAACTCCCATCACTGAATTCGACTCAAGATGAATCAAATCACATTAAAACACCATTACCAAAAAAACTCAAAGTAAACTCACAACACAGAAGGGCAATAAATGAGCTAGCAATCCAACTCACAATCAACCAAAACCTTATAAAAAAACACAGTGAAATTGACAAAAAAAAAAAAAAAATCCGGGCATCAATCTTTATTAGCTAAAACAAACAATATCATCAAAATTTAATGATGATTCACATAAAGCATAGAACTTCAAACCCAAAAAAAAGCTCTAAATAGGCTCATAAAAACTCACCAAAAACTGAATGAAAGCAAAGATTGAAGCTTTCTACTATTGGATAAGAACTCAATATCGTGGAAGAAGAAGAATATTGAAAAAAGATGCAAACTTTTGTCTTCTAAATTTCAGGAAACTTACAAAACTCTCTCTTGTTGTCTTCTCTCTCTTGTCGTCTTTCAATCATGAGAGAAATTGTAATTTAGTTTTCTAGTGTTTGTTAGGTAATACAAATGCATGTCTTCAGGTTTTGTCTCATTACTTTTTAGCCGTTGATTTTGATTGAGATGGTTTGATGGATTTTCGGGTCAGTTTGGAGGGTCATGTTTGGAGGACGCAGAAAGGAAAACTCTGCGGTGGTGCGTGGGAATTTGACGGCTGCTAAAAAAACATGGTGGGGCCTAGCTCTATTGTTTGTTTCTTCCGGTACTTCTCTGTTTGCCGATGGCTGTCTGTTTTGGTATTTTTAAAATATTTAAAAAAATTGAATTTTTTATTTTAATTTTTTAATTTCAAATTAATATTTTTTAATATTTTTATATTACATTAGTATATTAATATAAAAAATAATATATTTTTATATATTTTTAAGTAAATAGCCCATTAAAAACATCCCGTTATCACAATACTAAAAAATCTTCATATCTCCTTTAGCTTTTATTACTATTTTTATTTTTAATTTTAAAGGTGATATGTATAATTTTATATAAGATTATGTGTTTGTTATTTTGATAAAGAATATTTTTTATTTGAAAATATATTTAAATATATTTTTTAAATTTTTTATGTTTAATATCAACATATTAAAATTATTAAAAATATTAATTTTATTTTTTAAGCCAAACACACTTAAATTTAAAAAATAAAAACAAAAATAAACAATGCTTGACTTGGGGAAAAAAAAGTTAGGGTTGCTATGTTATTTGTTTACTTAAAAAAATATTAAATTAATATTTTTTAAGATATTTTTTAATAGTTTTAATATACTAATATTAAAAATATAAAAAAATGAAAAGTATTTTGTAAAAACAGTATATGTGTTAATAAATACACACTAATTCATGAAATCATTGGATGGATTATTTATATTAAAATAATATATTTTTATTTATTTGTTTACAAAGTAGTGGCTTGTCTAGGTTAATTAAATTAATAAAAACTTAGCAAAATCAACTAAATTTAACTAAGTGAATGTCTTAATTAATTTAACTAGAATTTGATCCAAATTAAATTATAGCATTTCCATCTTGAAACGGAAAAGAAAATAGCATTGTTTGTGATTGACTGTGTTTTTCTAGGGATTAAATATGAATTGTTTACCTTCTATGGCAAAAAAAATATAAATATATTTAAATGTTTATAATTTAGGTGACAAACTTTCCTTGCTTAGTTTGTTGGTTTTAAATTTAGACTATTTTTGTCACTTGAAATTTATTACAAAAATTGGATTGTTGTTAATTAATTGAGAAAATTACTTTGTTATCACCTCAATCGTACTTGAATTAAAATCTAAGTTTGATTTACAAATTACATGAGAATTTTTTTTTTATTTGAAGATCATATTCATGCAGACTAATTTTTTAATCTACAAGTAAATTTATTGATTCATAAATAACAAGTTCTAAAAACCCAATATAAATCTCAAATAATTGTTCTTTTATTTATTTTATTTTATTTTATAGCTTTTAACTCTAAAGTACCTTCTATTTACCTGAGACTACTCATTAAAATTGATCAAGGGATCAACTTGATGCAATACCCAGATTATGTGTCAAAATGGTTGACTAAGGTTAATCAATTTTTTTATAAAAAAAATAATTAAAATAACATGGTTGAAAAAAAAAATGTTTTAATTGACTATAGATCAACTCTTAATTGATTTTTTATTTTTTGAAAACTTGCTCGAGTTAATGAATGAATTGATCAGATTCTAGATTAACTTGCTAGATCAAGTTTAATAGTAATATTTAAGGCTTGAATGGAATTTTATATAGGAGACTTTTATTTTTATTCTTAAATTAGTTCAATAAAAGGATGGATAGCATCAAATAATATTTTGCAATAAGAGAAAACAAAAAGTTTTCAGCGGAGATTATATCTCATTTTTCTTGTGAGTTTGTGTTGTTTAAATTTGCACAGTTTTAGAAGAAGATGATGGTAGTTTAATATGCTTTATATAGTAAATTGATTAGTTGGTTATACATGACATTATTAAATTCATGTCAATACATACTTATTATTAATAAAGGATTAATTGATCTTTAATATTCATAAAATAGTAGATTAGTGAATCTAATATTTGATTTATGAATCTAGAGTAAGGATAAGGTTCATGAGACAAAAATATTTTGCAAAGAAAATTATAAAATTGTTATAATTATAGGATTCCAATTGCATCAAAGTATTGTTCCTAAAATGTTCATGGTCAATACTCTCTTAAATACTTGATATTTATTAAAGCAGTAGAAATCGATATATATTATGTTTTTTTCTTTATGAAAGGAAGCGATTGTTCTCATAAGTTAGGGTGTAAGGGATACTTAGAATTAATACGTAAGTGTTTGTCATAAGAAATGTACACTGAACTGATCTGCATGAGAATTTTATATAAAGAGATCATCTATGTCTATGAAAAGGCTCATGTGACAATTGTGTAAGTGACCCTTAACCTTAAGATCACTAAATTATCTTATATAGAAAATGTTATGTTGTGATCCTGTTGTATGTTATCTTAATCAAGGTAACATATGAGCAGACATTAAGGAACTACATGAAGATACTTAAGTGATCAAGATATGATTCATCACCCTAAGTAAATTAGAGAAAATGTTTAATCTCTTTTTAAATAATATTGATTGAGAAATCTTTAGCTAATATGGAATAAAATTTGAAAATAGTTTCAAATCTTATTCAAACGATTAATAACTATTATGTATAGAACAAATATGATTTAACATGGTAGACATACTTCATACTTTAATGTTAAATCAGAATATTATTAATGAAATGATATTAATTACATTAAGGAAACTATTTATTGAAAAGTCAAATCAAATCACTAATGATTTTTTTAATATTTGAGAGATTATGACATGTTACTAAATGATGACCTTGATTTGTTAGATAGAAAAACTACGTTAGTCACAAAATAGAAAGCTAGCACTTTAAGCATAGCAATTCATATTTTCTAGATACAGATTTTTCACTAGTAGTTCATGTGAATTGTTGTTAAGGATCGGATAATTGGACGATTTATGATTTTTAAAAATTCCAGTTTTTAAAGAATTATTTAAAATCAAAGAAAATTAGATTTTTAAATAATAGATTTCTCCATAATTTTAAATATGTTTAACAAAATTCTAGAAACTTCTAAATAATTTTATTTTATTATTTATATTACGTGGATGACAATTTAGTAACCCCGGCATATATCAACTTATCAAGGTAACAAACAACGACGAAGTCAATCATTACAAGACGGAGATGATGATTTCTTCATATTTACCAACCGTTCTGCTTTGACCATGGCAGACCTTGTTCAACATTTACCTTTTGTTTTTGCGGATTAGAATTATGTTTATTTGTGTTTTAAGAATATATTTAACTTATAAAATTATTAAATTGATTTTTTTAAATATTTTTTTTATAATTTTAATATGCTGATGTTAAAATTAAAAAAATATAAAAAAATTATTTTAATATATTAAAAAAACAATTTAAAAAAATATCGTATATTATAATACCAAACATTCACAAAAAATTAAATAAAAAATTGAATCACAAAGACACAAGGTTTTTCTTTTCCTACATTTGTTTTTTCGCTTTTAGGGTATATTAGATTCATTTTTGCATAGTGAAACTAAATCTTCCAAAAAATTATAAATAACATTATCGAAAAAATTATATGATGGAATATTTGAGTTTTGTAGAAAGTTAATTTCTAACACTAGTTTTTCGTTTTTGGTAAATTTTTTCCAACATAATTTTCTAGGGGAGTTTCAGTCAGAATTTTGTTCTTTTTAATTTATTTAAAAAGATTAATTAAAAAATAATTTCATTGGGAATTAATAAAATTTCATGGAAACATAAATACAAAAATAATACATATCTGAAATTAACAAAATTTATGAAATACAAAAATAATTATTGGGAATTAGAAAGCTCTTTATGTATCAGCATAAAAACAATATATATTTGAAATTAACAAAATTTATGAAATACAAAAATAAAAACAATTGGAGATGCAGGGGATCGAACCCTGTACCTCTCGCATGCAAAGCGAGCGCTCTACCATTTGAGCTACATCCCCTACGCCCGTTTCAGAGCAACTAGTATTATTTATTTATTATCTAATCTATGTCTCACAGGTGAAACACAGTTTATTTAGAACAAATTTCGCATTAAGGTTTAACATGTTTTTTTTTTTTGTCAAAATTCGAAATTTATTTTTATTTAAATTTATTTTTTTAGTATTTTTGTATTGATGATATGAAAAATATATTTAAAAAAATAAAATATATTATTTTAATATATTTCTAAAAAAAATAAGTTCTGTTGTCGTATAAACACCATTAAAAATAGAAAAGCAGCAAATTGAGAACCTCCAGCACATGATCAACAAGACTTGTTCAGTTAACATAATAACAACAACTCGCTGGCTACAGAAAACATAATATAGAGATCTGATTCAATGTAAGGCCAGAACCATTCTTCATGATGAACTGTTAGTTTAGCAATTCGAATGATTTGGTGGCTAGTAACTGGTGTCATTGTTCAGATGTTGACAGGATTGAACGAAAAACAACTTCCAAATTGACAAAATTACTTAATATTTGCCACATTAATTTGCAGCGTGGAGAAACAAAAATTTACATCATGATGTCTTCTAAAAAGACTGGATGCTTCTGAAGAGCGTCTTCATCAGATAACAGGTCTTCTAAAAAGCTGTGGTTTCCGCTTCTGCAACGAAACCCTTTTCACTCGTTTCACCAATAAGCTGCACTGCCCTTGATTCATCCTTGCGCTGGAGAAATCCTCGGATAATAACATTATAAGAAAATTCATCAGGAGCGCGGCCATCCTCTTCCAAGCTTCGAATGCTTCATCTAACAATCTTTCTTTACGAAGTCCATTTATTAATCTGAACCCTTGGACAAAGAGTTCTGAAAATAGTTTCTTGCATGGTTAAGATTCCCGGATTTTCACGTGGAATCAATCGAGATGTATACTTCATGTAAGTACTTTGCATTGCTCGAAACAGTACTCTGAATGCCTTATCAAGATACCCTTGTTTGCAAAAGCCATCAAGCAATACTATCCTGCCCAATAAAAAAAGGCTTCTGATCCTCGGCCTCTCGCCGCCGCCGCCGCCGCCATCATCATCGAGCACTTCTATGACGCATGATGTTTTGGTTTTAAGCTGAAGTGTTTGTTGGGAGCAGCAATATGCAAACAAAAGAGAAAAGTAAGGAGTCAGATACAGACTTCCTCTCATCTTTTTACTTCAAACAATAGTCAAGCCAGTGAGTTTATTGATCCTATAAATAATACTGAAACGCTAAATTATAATGCAAAACTTGATTTTCTCTAATTTCATAATCAATTGCATTTTAATCTTTACTTTTCTCTTTCTCGCCTTAGTTTCGGACTTTTTTTTAAAACCTAGTTGAGTAAACATAGCCCATTGTTACATTAAGAAAATTAAGATTTTTTAACATATATATAATATCAAAGTTAAGTTAGGTAAGGATGAAATTAAAAAAAAAAATTAAATGAAAAAATAATTAAGTTATTAGAGGGTAAATTTTAAAAAATATATATTTAATTAAAACAAATAAAAAAATGAATTTTTTAATTTAAGTGAATTTACTAAACTCGCTATTTAAGTTGATGAGATAATTTTATAAAAAATAAATTAAAAAAAACTATAAAATCTAATTAAAAAAACTCAAGAAAATACACAGAAAAAACCTATATCAACTTGCCTCTCTTGTGACAAGTAAAGCAGAAGTTTCAAGAAGAAAATGAGTTGGAATAAATGGTTGGGATCATGCTTGGGGATATATATGGACGGCTAGATTTCCCTGGCAAAGGAGATGTTGAATAATGGACCGAATACATTAACTATATACTGAATGAGCTCCTACTTTCATTATATCATAAATATTGATCGCCATCTCATATAACACACTATACAACCTATGAATTGGAGTATTGATTTTTTTAAAAAAAATTAATTTGATCATTGAATTTTTATTTTGTACAATTAAGTTTTTTTAACTCAAATTAACATTCAATTGTTTTTTTTTTGGCAAGCAAGGGTTTAATTAAAAAAATAAAGATTAAAGTGAAAAAATCAGGTAAAATAAACGGTGAATTTAAAATTTATTTGAAAAGTTCATTTTAGTTTTTTTATTTTTTTTAGCTATTAGGTGACCAATCCCTTTAATTTTAGAAAGTTATATTTTGATTGTAAACTTTATTTTTTTTATTTTTCAGAATTTTTTTTTGGTGAGACTAGAGAGGAAAGTTCGATGAATTCCAGCAAAGAAAAATAAAGTAGTCGTTAATAACAATTATAACCACCAAAACAATCAATTTTGATATCAAATGACTCTTCTTTGAATTAGTCCTTCAATTTTTTGTTTGTATTGAGAAAAAAAATTATGATTTTGAATTAGTCATTCAATTTTTTGACTGCTAGTTTTGAGTGTATTTGTTGTAATCCAACAAGCTCTTTAATTTTGGAATGGAAATTTATATTTTTCAAGGAGAGAGGGAGTTACTTGTAAGAATTACAGGAGAGAGAGATTTTGATGATATTGATTTTGGGTGGGTTTGAAATTTTAAGGAAATGAAAGAAAGAGAGATCAATTCTGTAGAGAAAAGAAACCAATTCTCTAGACAATGATTTCCAAGTACACCCAGTTTACAAAAGCATATTGGAATCACTCCAAATAACAAGTAGGTTTCCATTACAAGGTATCCTACCAGAAACAATATTCGACAATAAATAGAGTTACAATGGACAGTTATTGATAGATAACTGCTAAGGATAAGAACAGTGGCAATTGTAGTTAAAACTGCCACTGGAAGATACGAGATTGTCTTCATTTATTGGATGCCAATTTTTCCTTATTGCCAAAGTGTAAGGTTGGAAGTATGGCCTGCATAGAGTGGTTCCCTTTACTGGAACTAGCTTGATCTTTGTCAAATTCTATCACCCCCTTCTGCTTGTCTTTGTTTTGAATACTGCCATCTTGATCATAAGAATTTGCATCAACTCTTCTGCATCATCTGATCAAGAAGAGGAATAAAAGACCTCTTCTTATGTGAAACTCCATTCTTCAGAACAAGATGAGGCACTGAATTCGCTGTCAGTGGAGTCTGCCGCCCCTTACCGCATCTGAAAGGTCTGCCAATTCTCTGCTATCAAATCCTGACACAAGAGGATGATCTAATAACATCTCAGCAGACAATCTGAACATAGGCTTCCTCACAAGACATCTCTCGCGTCCTTGGAAACATCAGGAGGAATTTTCATCAATTCATGAGCAATCTTTCTCAGAAGTTCTTCTGTGGTGGTTTCAGGATTGAAATCCCGAACTGGCTTCCCTATAAGCATCGCAAAAACTATGCATCCAAGATCCCAGATGTCAGAGGGAGCCTCCAGCACATAACAAGACTTGCTTGGTAAACATCTTGTAGGCGAATTGCATAACAACTTTTTGCTGGCTACTGAAAACATAATATAGAAATCTGATTCAATGTAAGGCCAGAACCATTCATCAAGATGAACTATAAGTTCAGCAATTCCAATGATTTAGTGGCAAATAACCTGTGTCATTGTTAAGATGTTGACAAGATTGAACTAAAAATAACTTCCACATTGACAAAAAAATACTTGATATTTGCCACATGAATTCGCAGCATGGAGAAATAAAAATTTACATCACCTTTTCACCTTGACGAACTTCATGTAAAGCCTAGATACTTCTTCAGAACAAGATTGTCTTCATTCGATAACAGATCTTCTACCAAGCTGTGGTTCCCTCATCTGCAACGAAACCTTTGTCTCTCATTTCACCAATAAGTTGCACTGCCCTTGATTCATCCTTGTGCTGGAGAAATCCTCTGATAATAACATTATAAGAAAATTCATTTGGAGGGCAGCCATCCTCCTCCATCTTTCGGAAAGCTTCCAATGCTTCATCTAACAATCCTTCTTTACAAAGTCCATTTATTATTGTTGTGTATATCTGAACATCAGGCTGCAACCCTTGGACAAAGAGTTCTGAAAATAGTTTCCTTGCATGGTTAAGATTCCCAGATTTGCACATGGAATCAATCAAGATGGTATACATCACCAGATTAGGCTTCAAGTACGTACCTTGCATTGCTCGAAACAGTCTGAATGCCTTACCAAGATACCCTTGTTTGCAAAAGCCTTCGAGCAATACTGAGTAAGTACATAAATCTGGGAGGTATCCATTAGTGTGCATATCCTTGAAAAGCTCTCGTGCTTCCCTAAGCTTGCCTAATTGGCAAAAGGCATGAATAAGAGTAGTGTAACTAACAGTGTTCGGAGTTAAGCCTTGATGAATCATTTCATTAAAAAGCTGCTTGGCCTCATCTATCCTTTTGACCATACAATATCCATTAATTAAGATGCTATAACTAAAAACATCTGGTTTACAACCCCTGGTTATCATGACATCAAACAGCTTCCTAGCTTCAACAACTTCCATCTGCAAGGAATATCCATGCATCAATGAATTGTAAGTAATAACGTTAGGCTCCACGCCCATTTCAGTCATTGTTTTTAACACACCTTGAGCCTCTAAAACATTGCCTTCTTTACAGAATATATCAATCAATAGGCTGAAGGTGACAATATCTGGCATGATATTCAAACTCGTCATTTCATTTAGCATTGCCGAAGCCTCCTTCCATCTGCCGAAACTGCATAAGCCCTGGATTAAAGAGGTGTAACTGACAACTGTTGGGGAAATGCCTTTAGCCTTCATGTAAGAGAAGATATCCAAAGCCTCATTCACCAGCCTATCTTTGCAAAGACTGTCAATGAGTGTACTATATGTCACCACATCCGGCTGGCAGCCTACCTCTCCCATTTTCTTAATCAATCCAGCAGCCGCCGCAGTTTCCCCCATCTTACATAAGCCATTTATAATCGTAGTATAAGTGTAGACATCAGGTTGACACCCTCTTGCTACCATGTCATCAAATAATTCCAGGGCTTGGGCAAATTCACCCGCTTTACAGAGCCCATTGATTAAGGTGGTAAAGGTGATAATAGTGGGTTGAAGACCAAGTTTAATGACTTTGGCCAAGACAGAGAACCCCAGATTAACATGTTGCATCAGGCAGAAGCAATTGATCAAGATATTAAGTGTACAAGTATTAGGAGAGAGCCCAGCTAATGCCATTTGTTTGGAAAGGGAAATCACAGCATCGTAGTACTGTCTCATTCTGACAATTGCAGACAATAATTTGTTGAATTGGATGATACAAGGCAGGGGTTTCCTATGAAGCATGTGATTGAAAGAAGCAAGGGCATCATCAATGTTTCTAAAAGAAGAAGAAGCATCATCATTTTTGTGTTTATATCTACTTCTACTGCTACTGCTACTGGTAAAAGAAGAAATGGAGTTGTAGTGGTTGGTAGACGAGAGTGATGAAGTGATTGGAGATAGAAGAATCATACCCATTATTTTCATTTGGCATCGCTGAATAAAAAAGGCTTCTGAACCTCGACGTCTCGCCGCCGCCGACATCGACCTTCCGCTGTGTTCTTCCTTCTCCTTGTTGTCTGGTTTTTTATTGACCAAAACGACATGTACACTTTGCAACAAATCTGGAAGATTGAAGAAAGGGTTTTGGTATTTTTACTGCCCAAAACGACAGAGACTCTCTCTCTCTCTCTCTGACAAGGAATGCAGAAGCTTGGGGAAGATAATTAGTGGGGATGAACGGTTGGGATCATGCCTGGGGACGTAGACGGCTGGATTTACGTGGCAAAGGAAATGCTGACACAATCAGGTCCATAATACGTTATAAAAGGTGTTTCTAAGAACATATTAAATTTTTTTTATTTAAAATTATTTTTTATTTTTAAATTATTTAGATATACTAATATAAAAAATATTTTTGAAAACACCCTTTCAATTTATTATTTATTTATATTTAATCTTTATTATTATTATTATTATTTATTTTATTTGAAATAATTTATAAAATTAAATTTTTTTTTCAATTTCATCCCCTTTATTTTTTTATCTTTTATATTTGATTTTTATTTTTTTAATTGATATTTGTTTTATTTGAGATGATTTTTAAATTTTTTTTTATGATTTTATCCTACTAGGTTTTTTCTCCTAATTTTATTTTTTTATATAATATTTTTTACTAATTTTGATAATAACGTGGTTTATTTTATGTTTTTTTATTTATTATTCTCTATTAATTTTAGATATTTTATTTTTTAATTATATTAAATTAATTAATTAAATATAAACATAAAATGCTTATCACATAATATTTTATTTAATTTACTTTTTAATCGTTACTCTAAGAGCTCGTCTATCCTCTTTTATTATCATCATAGACCCTTTCAATTAATGATTAAACAGTACTCACAGTATGTCTCTGATGAGTTTTTGTTTTTTTTCCCTCCCATGCATGATACTAACAGTTTATTTTGGGTTAATTATTGCTTTTTTTGTAAACATTATTTACAATGTTTTTTTTAAAATAATATTTTTAAATTAAACAGGATTATTAAACCCAGATCTTGTATGTTTCTTGCTTCTCCAGAAAACCAGCGCGCCTTTAACATATTTTCTACCCGGCCCGCCTGTCTAGTGAGCTACCAAAAGGAAAAGAATTTGTTGAGCAAAAGGGTGGGGCAATGTTCTTTAGTCTTCGCTCTACCCTCCCTAATCGCTATTAGGGTTTTGCGTCCTAACATCTGAAGGTTAGCAGGTGAGAAAGATTAGCTCGTTTTGGTTGCACCCTTCGACTCCTTGCAATGGGTTTGGAAGGAGCAAAGGAGGAAGAAGTTTCAGGTGTAGGAGAGGGATGCTTGACACAGGTAGTAGCTAGGCTGCCGGTATCTAGAGCAAAATGGTTGGTTTTTACTCAGATCTAGAATCATTGAGGATCCGACTCACCGCACTTCTTCCATTCCTACTGATCTCTATATCCTTCCCGAGCCGTGTCTTGCTCCTCTGTCATTTCCATCAGAGGAGAGCGATGTTGGCACCAAGGATTAGGCTCTGCTAAATAGTCTTCTTTGTCAAATATGGGACCTTATTGTTTGAACATTTCGTTAAATGTGGAGGGTTTGGATGCTTCTCGATTTTGTTCTTCAGGTTGTTCTACCTTACTGTTTTTAGCTATATTCATCATTGACCGATAAATTGTAGGTCGAATCTTCCAAGTCTCAGGTGCTTGTCATCTGAATTTAATGGAGAAGGAGACAAACTCGCAGAAAATTCTCTGTCAAAGTGTAACACAATCAAGGTCTAAAAATAGACTTTATATGACTATTTTTCCCCTTTCATTTCGCTGCACCCCATGAACTATAACCCAACAAAACTCCTTCAAGTGTTTCTTCATTTTCATCTATGATCATTGTGTCCCTTCTATGCTGGCGCGGGGCAAGACTAGCGAAGAGGCTACCATTCTCGCCCTCCAGCCAGCGCTAGCCCCACGACCATAGGAACAATCAGCATGACTTTTAATGCGCACCCTTTTCAGCTCTTAGAAATCAATGTTATATCAGGCCAAGACCTGGCTCCTGTGTCCAAATCTATGCGTACTTATGCAGTAGCTTGGGTGCATCCAGGAAGGAAACTGTCTACCAAGGTTGACCAAAATGGCCACATCAATCCTCAATGGAACGAGAAGTTTGTGTTCCGCGTTGATGACACGTTCATAAATGCTGAGAACTCTTCTATCATGATTGAAATCTATGCTGCGGCATGGCTACGCGATGTTCAGATTGGGTCTGTAAGAGTTCTGATAAGCAACTTATTTCCTTCTAACAACAACAACAACAAAATGCGCTTTGTTGCACTTCAGGTTCGCCGCCCATCAGGAAGACCTCAAGGGATCCTTAACATGGGGGTGCAGGTGCTGGACAGCACAATGCGCAGCATGCCTTTATATACAGAACTTAGTGCGTCTGCAGTTGGCTTCAATGACCTCATTAATGCCAAAACCAACGGGAAAGACCTAGAAGAAAAGGGTGCAAAATTGCGACGCACACAGAGTGACCGAACTGACCACACCACCACTGATGAATCTGGACTGAAAGAGGGTGGTGTCAGGTCACTTGGTGGCTCGTTGATTAACTCTTCGGTGGCTAAACCTAGTGTTAAAGACAATGGCAATGGCAGCATGGTCAATGGATCTCTTTGCTCTGATGTGGGGCCTTCTGCTTCTGTTGTGGCAGCAGCAATTGCTAAAGGATTGATTAAAACACCAGCAAATGCTGGTCAACAAGATACAGATGGTGCAGGGAGCTCTATTCTTGAGGATTGGACAGAAAATGATAGTGCCGAAGGCCTAAGAACAAAGCTTGAGAGATGGAGAACAGAACTTCCTCCAGTTTATGATAATGATCTTCGGAAGATGCAATCGAGAAGCAGAAACAAGAAGCACAGGCGCAGGTCAGAAGGTGGGCGGTTGTTTTCATGTTTTGGCAATGCCTTCGGGTGTGAAATTTCCATTACTTGTGGTGGTCGCAATAACAAGAAAAGGTGTGGAAATCACAAAGTCTGTCATCTTAGCTCTGTGGACAGTCAATCATATTTATAAGATGACGACGAGATTTTTTGTCCCGTCTCTTTGTAGCACAAAACGAAAGTTGGAAATGACTAGAAATAAGTCATGGTGCTTGTACGTCTTTTTCTTTAATGGTCCCTGGTTGCTAGTAGACATTTTGCTTCTGTATACTGTGAGAGAAAAGGTTGTTTCTTTGTACATGATGAATGACGTACTTATTGTTTGTTGGGGATTTTTGTGCATAATCCTAATGGCCAAGGCTGGTGAAGGAGGATTTGCACTATAATATCAAAGGATAATAGATATCTGTTTTTCTTTTTTGCTACTCGAGCTCATTTTTCTATCATTTCTCTTGTTAATTTGCTGTTTCTTCTGGGGATACAAGGAAACTTTAGAGGCACAAGCCCTCAATTTCCCTTCTGTTGAGTTACAATTTCACTTGTCAATGATAATGGCAGGGGCAGCCATGTAAGGTTTGTACAATATGACTGTCAATCTGCCTTCTCTTCAGGGCATACAGGCCTCATCACTTGATGAAATAGTCCACCTGCTAAATGACAACGGTCTGCTGTCAAACCCTGAAACCAAAACACTCTGACATCATTATTGGTGTGGACAGGATAGATGATTTTTCAAGCCTGTTTTTCGACATCATTTCCACTACTCCTTTTTTGGCTAGTTTTTCTTCCCCTAAGAATCCTTGCATGCTTGAGTATAAATTAATTTACAATGACAGAATCCTGCATTTTCAAAGAAAGAGTCAATGTGAGGGAAATAAATGCACCAATTCTAGGTAGTGCCATAAGCTGACAAAACTTTCTAACAACTTGCAAAGTTAAACCAAAGAAATCGGCAAAAGCTATCTCTCAGTGATCTCGAAAGATGCATCTTGATTCCTTTGGCCCTCACCAAACCTTCGCCTTTTCTAAACCATGCAGCAAATAGCACCAACCACATACACTGTCGACAGTAAAAGCAAGTGTATTCTACAACTATAATAAGTTATGACACTTGCAAGAAATGTAGAGAAAAGTCAGACATATTAGCACAGATACCCTTCCAGCCCCTCTCCCATGGCTAATAGTGATTCAAAATCCAAGCCTCTGAATGAAGAATCAAGAATAATCGCCGAGTATAGAGAGTGTTGGCGGAACCATGCCATCTTGACTGGTGGCCATGCTGTTGATGGTTGTGGAGAGTTCACTCCAAATGGAGATCAAGGGACTAAAGAAGCTTTCATCTGTGAAGCTTGTGGTTGCCATAGAAACTTTCATAGAAAACAAGTGATCATGAGGAATGGTACCATTCTTCTTGATACTCATCATTCACCTCCTCCTCCATATGGACTATATGGAGCTCCATATACCTCTGTCAGCGATGAAGAGTCCCTGTATAATGGAAGCAGCTCTGAGAAGAAAATGAAGGCAAGAAAAAGGCCTAAGAGAGGCACCGCAATGCGCAACAAGAAATGAGGTGAGGCCATTTTCTTCACCCACCACAATAAATTAGACTTCTCTGGTCAGCTTCAAAGGTCGTAATGTTACCCCACATACTGGAAGGTCATAAGTCTCTCTAATGAAGACTTCACTATAATTTCGTTAAATAATCATGCATTTGCCAAAAGATGTTGAGCAGCTTGTATGGAATTCTTGTTTTGTTTGGGATCATTAGTTACAAAATCCCATAGAACTAGCGGTTTAACTCGATGATTTGTTTATCTAAAACTTTGTTCGAATTGAATTTCATGTTTAATTATTTGTTTTATCAAAATAATATTATTTCAGAGTTTTTTTTTTCAAACCAAAACTATTTCGGTGTTTTTTTTCAAATCAAAACGATATTAAAAATATCAAAACAACTTTATTTTAATAAAATAATAAAATGACATTGTTTTAATTTTATAATTAAAAAAAATCTCAAATGACATTATTTTAATAAATAAATAAAAAATTATGGATAGTGCCCACACCATTAAAGAAACGCGTGAGACGCTTTCTGAAAGTCAAATCTAGTCATCCATCGTATAACTAGATGTGCAGTCATGCTCTCTTCAACATGGAGCGGCACGTGTGGACTTATCATTGTTGGATTGCCACCGGTAATTGATTGATTGTATTTTTTCTCTTTTCTTTCTTCTGACAACTAAAATGCACAATTATCATTTCTTTGTTTGTTGATTGCTTGGGTTGGCATTGTTGTTGTTGGTATTGTTGTTATTATTTGTAACCTTCCAAATAAATTGGATTTGACAGCCAAATCAAACTTGATTCACTTGGGTTTGACAGGTACTATAATACCTGTCAGACCTAATTTGTTTGGATCTATCCTCAAAACAATTAAAGCATTTTTTATATATTTAATATTTTTTTATATTTTAAAAAAATTAATATTAACCCATTATGAAGCACGGCAATATACTTTTATGTGTGTATATGTAAAGAAAGAGAGAGATATCGATCTATGAGAAAGGCGGCCAACCATTACACAAGTGAGGCTGGCTGCTAGCGAGTACCATCATTGACCTGCGTGTAACAACTATATCAAGATTGACGCTTGTTCATCAAGTACCAACGTCCTCCACATGAGAAGAATTGGCGAAAACCCTAATGGAAAAGTGTTAAGAAAATGCTACGAACTTGCTATAATTGTGTTGCTAAAACGGTGATAGATGCGTTTCATCAGACAAGCAAGTTTTTAATTACAATGACAGAAAAAAGCTAATCTTGATGCCGAAATGTAAGCAGCGTGTAGTTGCTCCAACTCTACCAAGAACCTGCCACAGGAATCTAAATTGCGCATTGGAAATAGACTCGGGAACATCCAGTGAAACGATGGAAGAACATACAAGAACATTTATTAACATATTTTGAAAGGATTAGTGTTCGAAATTAGTGGAACTACTTTCTTGACTATAACTGCCTCCACAACAATTCCTACATCAAAAAGGATCGTATGAGCTGAGATTCACACAGGCTCATTCCCTCCAATTTATCTACAACCATCCCAAAATCCCTGTTTCTCTGACCCTCAAAGAACAAAAAGGGGCCAAAAAGATGAGCTAGAATGTGCCTGCCAATATTATCTACCAAAACAAATGAATTTGAACTTACAGCTGCTTCCCTTTACAATCAAAATAAATTACACTAGATATATAGCGTATATGAAAAAAAAAAAAAAAACAAGGGATGATGCCTTTACCGTGCTGCCTTACCCTCCCGATTCAGATCTTCCCAGCTTATCTCCTGGGCACATTCCCCGCAGACGGTAGTGCACCCAGCTTTTGTGCCCTGACTTCTTAGGGTTAGCAAATGAGAGAGATTAGTGCATTTCCGCTGCACCACACGACTCCTTAAAATGCTCTTGGATGGTGCTACATTGGAAGCCTCAGATGCAGGAGGGGCCATGCTTGGCACAGGTATGCTGCTAGTGTCTAGGGCAGAAGATGCCCTGTTTGATGCCCCGTTTGACATTTGTGGCTTTCGCTCAAATGTAGAGTTTGACATTTGTGGCTTTCGCTCAAATGTAGAGTCATCAACGGAAACTCGCTGCACTTCTTCCCATTCCAATGATCTCTTGTATACTTCCCAAGCCATGTCTTGCTCCTCCTTTGTTAGTTTTTCCTCTTCATTCTCTTGCAAAAGGGTCTCATGTTCATGGTAATCAAAAATCCACCTAAAGACAAGGAAGAACATCAGAAGCTAAGCTTTTATGAAGTGAAATAAATACATGAAAGAAAGTACCAATAGGCAGTCGAAGTTATTACTGTATTGAGTGATTAAAAAACCTACTCCAACTGCTGGAAGAAAGTATAATTCAGTCTATGACATGTTAAAAAAAAGAGATTGTGGCTCAGAAATCAGTTATGAATATACTCTCAATCAGATATTCTTACGTCCCAACCTTGTTTCAAATGACAGGGTTGAATGTAAGCATCCAAAATGGACTGAAGCTAAGAAACTATTTTTCTTTTCTAGCAAAAGAAAAAAAAACACTACCTCTGACGGTGCTTGTCAAGCAAGCTTTCCATTAACTTATCAGATGAGCAGCTTCCATGAGAACAAGGAATGTTCTCTTTCAAAGAATTTACGGTTTGGCAGGTAACATTCCTGGTATCTGCATGTCTATATTCTTGGCCAATGTCATTTAGTGTGTCAGATTTCTCATCATCACCAAATTCAAAAAGATGCAACATTTCTTCTCTGGACATAGTCCTATATACTTGTTGTCTATCAACCACCCTTGCAGCAAGTCCTTCCTTTGTGACCTGATTAAATCATTCTCTTCATTAAAAGTACTCAGAATACAGGCTAATTTAATGCTACAAGTAGTAATTCTATCACCTGACGCTTATAGATTTTTTCCTCCATGGTTCCATGTGCCATTAATCTGTAAGCAAACACTGGCTTAGTCTGGCCATACCTGAAAAATGGTAATTTTAGGTTCAATCATGACAAAAGAAGGCATGTTTCAGTTGAATGAAAACAATAGATGGAACCCACCTCCAAGCCCGATATATGGCCTGAAGATCATATGTCGGATTCCAAGAACCATCAACAATAATCACCCGGTTAGCAGCATAGAGATTAATCCCGAGAGAACCAGCCCTAGTAGAGATCAAAGTACATTTGACCCGCTTATTCTCAGGATCATTGAACCTCTCGACCAACCTTTGCCTTTCAGAGCTCTCTGTTCTTCCATCTAGCCTGTTGGGTACAGGAGAGGAAGTAAACTATTATTCGCTTATTGCAATTATGAAGACATATGAAGTCCATATAAAGAACTTCAAATCTATATCATGAAAAAGCAGAGAAACCGTGAGTGAAAGCAGTTCACAGCTGTATATGCGCACCTATACCAGTCTTTTCCTTTTCTCCAGAATTTTCCCTTTTTCCCATGTCGAGTTAATCTTGAAAGATAAAGCTCTATAAGATCTAAAGTGGGTATGCTCTGGCTAAAAACCAATGTCTTATCACCCACATTAGAAGACATGACTAAAATGTCAAGCAGCAATACCATTTTGCCACTATAATCAATCACTTTATAATTATTTTCATGCAGAAGATCATTCCACCAATCCTGGAAAGGAAAAAAAAACAAAGGAAAACATTTATTAAATCAACAAGAGGGAGAGAATTCAGCAATTTCAGAAAACTTGAGTAAAGAATAGTGATTGATTGGTGTTTGTTTATGCTCACACCTTTTGAAAAAATCCATCATCACTTTTCCCTTGAACGAAATCATTTTGATTCCTTGACTTCTCTGCAAGCACAAAAGGCAAAAAAAATTAGACACATCACCACACATGGAGAACTTAGGTGGATCTGGTTGTAGAAGAATGATATCCATGAATTCTAAACACAAGCATGAACTGCTAAGCAATATGATATAATTGTGAAATAGAGTACCTCCAACAATTGTATTGTAATCTACATTTTCATCACTAGAGCAGTCATCTGCAAGAACATTCTCAACATTGTCCTCACGGCCAATGTAATCTCTACCTTTCCTCAATTGCAATATTCCAGGATGGTTCCATATCTACAATGAACAATGAAAAGCTCATTAAAACAAGAGAACAAAAGGATAAATTAATTTAAACATGCATCATTGAAAGCTGATTCAGCCAGCCTTTTTAACATTGGCTACAATATCTTAATTGCAAATAAGACTGAGAATTGGAATGAACATAATGCTGTCCATCTTGCTCAGTAAGATTTGCCTAAGATATATGGAACCCACTCCATTCCTTCAACAATTTAGTGAACAGTTAAAGACAACATCAATAAAATTTGAACAAACTCATTCTCTGTAACTAGACTCTCAGAGAAACAGTAGTAACCATTTCAGATGTTTGCTTCCACTTGATATTGTAAAAAAAATGGCTAGAAGCCTCAACATATCACCTACCAAAGTCATCTAAAATTGAGGCCACAGAAAATTGAAAATACAAACAAATATAAAGACACAAGGTGCCAGATACTAGCAATCCAATTACAAATATATTTTGTTGCAGGAATCATTAGATAATTTTTTCCAAGTCGAAGAACCAACTATGCATGAAATCTTTCACAAATCAAAATGAAATCACAAAAACCATATATACAACATTTTACTCCCATCACAACGAATCCTATTCACTTAAACCTTCCACAAACTCTGTGGCACAAATAATCTGTTGTACCCAGTAGTTTTCTAAATGCTCACTGCAACTTCTACACAGTGCTACCCAATTCATGAAATCACTCACATTTTTCGTTTCAGAATGAACGATCCAGAACATAGTGAATCACATACTAGGTCGTGCCGGTGCATGATCAGGATTGTATGATTTGGTGATCCATTTTTCATAGAAAATCTTACATATGAGAAACTAACCTGAATCTTTGTCTATTTTTGTAGAAAATGTAAAAGCATGGATATATAGAGGGTTCATGATGTGCAGTGAGTTAAGATCTTCAAGGAAATACAGTTACGCCCACCAACCAGATTCACGAGATGTTGCAGATCTGTGCCTTTATGATACGTACGGGGTAGTTATTATGGTAATTTGTGGTTGGTAGTAGGCAATTAGTTGTTATACTTTGACCAATTACAGTATTAAATTTACTTGTCTTAAGAAAACTCTTCCTCAATTAGTTTTTTTCCCTAAAAACAATAAATTATTATAATTATTTTATTTTATTCTTTTGGAAAAGATTCTGACCTTAAATAAAATTGAAAAATGCAAAGACAAGTTGCTAGTAAATAAAATATAGAAGTAACTGATACCAAAAAGAAAAGGATTTAATATTGATGTGCCGAAGGAATGAATAGGTTTTTAGCTGATTTTTACACAATTTGCAATCCCACTATCTCTACCCCTTCCCCTTCTATTCTTTGTCTTCTAATGTACAAAATTCAAAAACAACCCTTTATCTTTTCAAAGACTCTAACCCAATGCTTAGGAAAAGAAGAAAATTTTCATCCTATTCTGCTTTCTCTCCTCTATTCTCAAATTTGTTCAAATTCATGGAAATGGGGGTGAGAAGGCAGTAGAGGAGAATTATTTTTTCTTTTTTTCTAGCACTGGATTGGAGTCCCTTTGAGAAGATAAGGAGTCTGTTCTGAATTTTGTACATTAGAAGAAAGAGAACTGAAGGGGATGGGGAAATTGTAGAGATAGTGGGATCAAGGATGTGTATAAAAACAGCAAAAAATCCTAATCCTTTCCAGGGGCAGTGATATAATATCCTTTTTTGGTGTCATTACTCCTATATTTTATTTATTTACTTGTAACTTGTTTACTCATTTTCCAACTTTTAATAGAGGCCCGAATCATTCCAACAAAAGTAAAAGAATATCCTATTGTTTTAAGAAAAGAAAAAAAAAAGAACTAATTAAGGAAGAGTTTTTCTAAAGTCATGTAAATTTAACTAGGTAATGATCAAAATATAACCAATGGCCTACTACTAACCACAAATCAGTGTACTAAATACCCCCTAAATATCGTGAATTCACATGTGTGCAAATGTAATTCCCAAACCCTGTACCACGACCCAAATGTCCCATGAATTTGGTAACAATACCTACAGTAAAATGATCATATTCTTTCCTAGTAGTTGACACAAGTTTGCACATTAAAACTGAGCAAAAGTTATAGCCAATTTTGGTTTTCTAAGTTTTCTTACATAATGCCAAACTATTTACTATGTCAACTTTAGCAATATTCTTCAACAAAAATAGTCAGGGAGGAAACCTCGGTAATTTGGTTTTGACTGCATGAAAGAAAACTGTGAAATAATGGACATATAACTTTAAAGTTTAAGCAATTGAATGTCCAGATATACCAAATCAATTTTACAAGACTTTAAGACAAGGGTAATACTTTTAAGTTGTATTGATGGGTGTTACATATACATACACATGGTCATGTTTCACATTGTACTACCAAAATGGGTAAATGGAGCATAAAAGACATGATATCATATGTGTAAGTGTGTGCCCATCTATCATAAAGGAAGAGCTTACTACAGGCATGACGGACATAATAATCAACAACAAACCTGAGCCAATGCCTGGTAACCAGCAAAAAAGCTCTTCCTCATCTTTTCATTTGAAACCCTGCCATTTGTGAACCCATGCACATCAAGGAATCTCTTGTACAATTTCCTCTGTAATGGAGAAAGCTTTACAGCCACTACAAATACTGTTTTAGGTGGCAGGTCTTTCTTCACCACACTCATGTCCATTCTTTGAACAAACCCTTTCAATTGTTCATAGAGAATATGAGATCTTTGGTTCATAATCTTTACATCATCAACCATTGAATTAGTATGTTGTCCATTTTCTATAGGATTTTGGAAACTGCAAGCATGAGAACACCTAATTAAGATGTACTGGAGCTGGTGAAAGGAGAACGCAGCCAGAAAAATGTCAGATATAAAGTTTACCGATTCCTGAACTCGTGGCTGCTGCCAAGAAAACCTTCTCTTACAAAATCAACCATCTGTTTCGGATAATAAATCCTATAAGAAGCATACCCTTGAATAGAAAATCAGAATCTTTAATCATCTTGACGAACTTACACAATAATACTCCATTAGATTGTTCTGAAGAGGTGATCCAGTTAATGCTATCCTTCTCTGGCATTTCACGAGTTTCAGTGCTTGGGTTGTATCAGCCCTGGTATTCTTGATTATATGAGCTTCATCACAAACAAGTATATCAGGTCCATCCTGATATTAGAAAAGCAATTTTCATCAATGCAATGTTTAAATGTGTGTATCAAGATCAATGATTGGTCTTGAGTGATTCAAAGCACAGACTGAGTGGAAGGTTAAGACACAAATTACCTGCAAGGCATTACAAATTTCTCTAGCCAATTTTGGTTCCTTCACATTCTTTCCAAGGGTTAAGTTCCGAAAGGCAGAGTAGCCAATCAAGAATACACCACCTTTAGCTCTCCACTTTGCAAGCAATTCCGCTCTTCTCTCCCTAATGCCAGAAACCCCAACAGTAAATTAAAAAGGTTCAGAATGGAAGATCCAAACAGAAAGAGAGAGAAAGAGGGGGGTGAGGGAGTGGGGTGGACTTATTATCTAATCTTATACTGGATATAATGACACTGCCTTGACTAAACCTTTCTATGTAAAATATTCAAGATATTCTGTCGGATACCTAAACTATCAATAGTTCACAAGAGCCAGACCTAGACTAATTAGATGTCAGTCTTTCCATTTTCGTATCTTTTCCAACAAAAGAAACACCAAAATTGATTTCCCCCCAATTGCGCTCAAACTCTAAGAAAATAAAATGGATCTCGATATGTTAAACCTTATAAGACAAGTGTAAAAATTAAAGTGAGCTCACAGATTAGAACACGGGAAAAGAATACATGACATTGCCTGATCAGTTGGTGGATGCTGTAAAAATATTAGCAATCTTAGCTTTTCTTTTTATACATCAGGTACATTTGCTATTCTTTTAGTAAAATACCCAAAACTCATTGACAATAATTTCCACAATATTTTCAAGGGATAAATGCCGAATTGCTGTTATCATTAACAATTCATATAAAAGAACTTGCAATCTAGCTTAGTTAAGAGCATATATTCAGATAATACTACACTTGAAACTTCACGAGTAAAATTAATTTGACAATTTCCTTCGTCATTTGGTCAAAAGAAGGAAAGGGGAAAGTAATGTAATAAAACCTCGACACATCCTCCAGCATGAAAACACGGAGTGGTTTTACTTCTGAAGGTGTCCACTTCATGAACTCCTTGCGCCAGTTATGCAGCACATTCACAGGAGTCACAATGAGCACTGTTCTCAAACCCAGATCAACACTTCTCATGGCAGTGTACAGAAAAGCTATGACCTGTAGATGCAATTCATTAAATCTAGCTAACTATCCAACCAAATTAAACAACTATAATGCTATGCTGCACAATTAAATTATGGCATGGCGGTCAGCATTCAAGGGTTCCTGCTATTACTAGCACTGCCACTAAAACTACAACCATTAAACTGATTGTTCACCATGCTATAATTAAGTACATAATTATATAATTTAGAATATTTGGAGTTAACATTTAATTGCGGACATCAGGGGTAGAGAGAATAACTTATCTAGAAGGTTGAAATAAATTGGCAAAAACTCACCAGTTACCACTCACATTATATCCCCTCATATATTACCCATGGGAAGTGGATTCAAAAGAGGAACCGAACAGAGTACCTGAAAAGTTTTACCAAGGCCCATCATATGCGCTAAAATGCAACCAAGACCTTTATCACCAGACCTTGCTTTTCCAATTGACTGTATAATATTTTCCCACAAAAATCTTATCCCTGTCACCTGCAATCTCAAATCAACTTGGGTAAGCAATAAAAAGAAACATTTATAATAAAATAGAAATAAGAACAAAAAATCAGTATCAGTGAAGAGCTGTAACATTTGATAAGGAAGCACATCAAATGGACCCCCATTCAGGCCCTCGCTTCCTACACTTTAAATGCCCATATTTAATGCCTTCTGATGTAAAATGTGCTGAAATCTTAATTGCTGGAATAATAAGAAAGCAAGTTGAGAACCAACTATTAATTTTGAGCAAGGTGGTGGGTTAAGAACCCCAAAGGGTAGTGCACTAAGTTTTCAAGCACTGTAATTACAGTTTGGATACAAGAAACAGAATGACGCAACCAACTAATGAGACCACTAGACTAAGTATGGAAACCTACATAAGGATAGAATGGAACCTGATGGGCTTTCAATTTAGACGAAATGCTTGGAGGAATCCTCACAGCTTCTTCACCTTTTTCCCTCACGACATTCACAATATAACCTGTTGTGGCATCACCAAGCACTTCAACACTAGCACCTTCAGTTAAGTTTCCACTGCAGCTTGCAGGATTGATCGTCTTGGATTTGTCAGAAAACTGTACTTTCAGGGATTTCAAGCGTTCTTGACGTTCCTGCATAAGATCACAACACAATGCATAATCAGTACTGACATGCCTGATTTAACCAAATCAATCATTAAGAAAAAAAAGAGCACCTTTTCAATAGCAATTTTTCTCTTGGTCTCTTCTCCTAATTCAGCATCGTCAATGATCCTTCTAATCTTCTTTTTCTTCTTTCTCTTAGATCTGATACAAAGTAGCATAATTTGAGAATTATGTTTGGGATACAATCTCATAACAAATTTTAGATACGGTAGGGAATAATTCATAAAACTACAGACAAAGGTCTGTCTCATAAGGAACAACAGTATACCTGATTGTAACACCACCATCTGTATCTGAGGACTCTGAATCACTATCAGAGCTCGTAATCATTGTATCGCCAGACCCCACGGCTTTCTCTAACTGTAATGTAAACATTTGTAGCAGACTTGGAGAGCAACAACAACATTGCCAACCAGAAGCTGGAACCTTAGGCAAGTACTCTTCACCAATGTTCCGTTTTATACAAGCAGTGCAGAATAATGTTCTGCATGACTTACAACTTACCAATTCAATGTTCCGTCCACACCATCCACAGTAACACTCAGAACAGTCAGGATCCTGCAACAAGTTAAGCTCAGGAATGGAATTGTGGAAAATATAATAGGATAAAAAACATTTAAAAAAAACAATAAGTTAGTAATCTTTCACTTTTTGCAAACTCCATGATCCTAGCAAGATGTAACAGTCTGCAGGGAGAAATTCAAAGATTTAAAAATGTTTCACTCCAAGCAATCAGAGTTCTAATTTGTTGTTTTTGTTACGCATGCTAAAAGAAAGAGAGACAACTGGTTGGATTTGTCATAGCCAATTGTAAGAACCAGCAGTCTTATAATCATCAGACTTCTATGGCTTGTAAAAATGGAGGTAAATGTTCTTGTTACATCTTGAGTTTTTATTAGCTACTGACTAGGGATAACAGTAACACTGATAATTCCATGAAGGTTAAAATTATTGTGCTTCCATTGTTCTCTGATGAAATGTAAAACTATTTTACATTTCATCAATATATCACATCATAAACGCAACAAAAGAGAGAATCTTTCTAAGGTTGTTTAAGTAAAACAAGAATCCTAGTAAGCTGATCCACTCATTAGAATGATTATGATGGCTGACCAGAAAACCACCTAGTTATGACAATAATCTTAGGTAACTGCTTACATGTGTATCTATGAAGCGTGATACTTTAGCATTTTATAACTTATTTGAAGCAACTTGGTTAAATGCACAGGCAAAAATTAATGTTCATACCTTCGCATGCATCTTTTCCTCCATTAAGAATTTACAGTCTTTGCAAACTATTACTTTCAAAAGTGGATGTGAGTGCGCTTCAACAGCCACTTTATCACAGGCAGTGCACAGAAACTTCTCATTTGAACCCTGTGAAGGATTGCAATCAGTTGTAGGGTCCCCAGTGTTCTCTTGCAAAGTTGATTGATCCTCAACTTTAATGTTGTGTACTGATTTATCCTCCAGAATGTCCGCTTCATCATCACTGTCTATGATAGCAGTCCGAATCTTCTTATCATTGATGCTTAGATCCTCACTCTCATTTGGACGCTTGGACCTTCTAGGTTCAGTGGCATCAGGTAGCGCAGACTCTGGGAAAACTGAATTGCTCTTACCTGTAGAATGTTCCATTACAAGGTCTACAGAAAGCTTGTCTTTCTTCAAATCTTGGCATGTGACTTCATTGTAATCGTCATCCAGAGGCAGTGGCTCATCCATGTTCCTTCCCATTTCCTGGATGACTGAGCTAACACCCTAATTCAAGAAGAGTTCAAGAAAAAGGAACATGACCAGTCCATTTCAAGAGAACATATAGTTTTACACTAATTACTAGGAATTCAATATTGAAGGATTGTCTTGACATTATATGCTCTGTAGCATCCCCACCAAAAATAAAAATAAAAAAGAACAGTTCAACTATTGAAGACATAATAGCTGAAGCATACACTACACAATGAATTAAATTTCCTACACCTAATTCAAACTATAATAGTTTAATTAGAAACAGTTGGACTTTAAAAACATAACAGAATCAGCATATGCAATCAATTGAGTTTCCAAGACCTAGTTTAATATGGAACAATTTCAAACTCAGAACAACCAAAATTTTATAGCCTTCCGCTATTATGAGATCATGTCAAGAGTCCCATCATTCACCACCAGAAGATAGAATTCATGGCTTAGATAACAGGAAATGGCAAACGAAGAAAACAATGAGTGGAAGTCTCACCTGTTTACATCTCTTACGCTGTCTCCTCTGTTTCAAATGAAGTTGAAGTTTCTGATCAATCTTTGCATCATCTTCCTCTTTGACCTTTCAATGTACAAAAACAAGAACCTTTCAGTGTACAACTACAAGAAATATACAATTTAAATATCAACAGAGCATACAATCAAAGAAGCTTGGCAATCACTATAATCTACCGGACACAAATTGCAAGATGAAATACCAATACATTTCTAGAAACAAGAAAATTATATTAACTGACTGAAAAGAAAAGCAAAAGCATGTTGGACAAAAGTCATCCTCCAAGAGATGAAAGCAAAAGGAATATCATAGAAGGCCAGCCCAATCCCACTGAACCTCAGCTAAGAAAACTCCCATGAAACAACAGAAGCATGACATCACAATGAAGCTAGGAAAATTATCATACAATAATCCCAAGGTACCACGAAGGTTTGCATTTTCTGGATTAAGAAATAAAAATTACAATCACAAAGTTCCAAATATAAAAAAAAATCTCAATCACTAACAAAAAAAATTCAAGGAATCCCTAAAGCACCAGTAGAAACACTGTTGCTTGACCACCAATGGGAATGAGAATCAATAGGAACTTTAATTGTAAGAATCCAGAGACACTCAGATCACCTCTTCCGAGCAAAGATAGTTCAAGGAAAGCAGCATTTTGACCCATCTGATTATTGATGGATTAAGTTCTTCAATGGCTGTGCTAGTTATTCTAATGAACTAGCTAATCATTTTAGTACTAGCCTTATTAACAGGAATAAGGCTCCAAAAGGCAAGTAATTCAATGTCCAGAATCTTAATCTTAAATTTTCAGGAAAGGAAAATCATAATATTCAACATAAGAATATTGACCAACCTTTCTATAACTTTTTCTCTGTTCCTCTGAAAGAACAAGTTCTTTTTCATTTGCCACGGCCTCTGCAACAAATGGATCAATGGAATCCTCATCAATGTCTTCAATCTCCTCAACCTGACAAAAAGAAAATCTCAAAACCATTGGAAGATTCAATCAAAAAGAACATTGTCGAGTTGGAACTTTAGAATAATGGTGACAAAAGGAACTGTAACAGAGAGACCAAAACCACAAAACATATGTCCAACCAATCCTGACAGTAATTGTCAGTCAATTAGAAACTTAAAACAGCCAGAGTCTATTACTAAACTCAGCTAAAAACATTTTCCCATGAATGGGTGAGGGGATACGCTTCTTCAAACCTGATTCAATGTTTAGATTGCTTTGCTTTGAATTACAAGGGCAGAAAAACAGAATTGGAAAAGAAAGCCCCATTTAATAAAAAGACAAGTCCTGAAAGTACAGATGGCTTATACTAAGCATGAAGACAAAACATAATGAACCAATAGATCAGATCAACCAGAATCAGATAAAAACACTTTGCACTTGTCACCCAGTAATATTTTGAATCAATTTTCATTTCAAATGATACAACATCAAGCTGCTGAAGGGTTGAAAAATGCTTAAGACAGAAGGCATTAAGCAGAAATGTCAAAATGTGGCTAATTATACACTCAAATTTAATTTGTCACCTCATTGACTCCGGGAAATTTAAGTCCCATAAGTGCAGCTTCCTGGGGAGTATTGGCCAGGTAAACAGAAGCCCAATGCTTACTACCAAATGAAGCAACATCCTCCCCACTGCTAGTTGAGAATAGTTTCTTCATAGAGACCCAATCTACTTCTCCATTTTCTACAATAGCCTCACTTCCATCCATGGAAAGTTTTTTCTGCAGAAATCCACTTGCACCCTCCTCCAATAATTTACCATGACGTCTAAGCCCAGAAAGTATATCATTTAAATGGATTTCAAACCTTGCACAATTCACCTTGCTGAAAAATGAAAACCTTACCGTCTAGCAGGCCTATGGATTTGAAGATATTTCTCAGCATCAGCAACTGAATCAATAGTTTCCTTGGTCAACTGAGATCCCACCCAGTGTGCCCTCCTTTTCCAAGCTTCAGTGCAGCAACCATTAGGAGCCTGACTTTCGATCCACTTATAAAGGCTTGGTAGCTCAATACCAGATCCATCAAGTTGTTCCTGTTAGGCAAAGCATGTGAATTAGAGGAAGTGAAAGGAAATATAACATGACAACTTCATTTCCTATAGGCAATGATCAAAGATGGTCACTTCACAAAAATAAAAAAGAAAAAGAAAATGGCTCAGTCCATGCTAGCAACCATGTTACCTTAACAGTTACAGTCACCATAAACATTGACACAAAATCATAATACTTCCTTAACAATCCAAAATCTAACGGTTCCATAATATGTGAATTCTGAAGAATTGCTCATACTTCATGGATTAATGGATCAGTTAGATTTAATGATTGTGATCTAGTAGCTCTTCTACAGCTGGAATCATTAAAAAAGGAATGTAGTCAACAACCACACTCCAAACCATTCAAAACAATTCTGAGAATCCACACTCCAGAATCGACAGATAAGAGTCTTAAGATTCTACCACTTCACTTTCCTTTGCAAAATCGACTGCAAATGATTCAGCCAATCCAACTCCATAAGAATACAATATATGATGTTGCATCTCTGGCTAGCTTAATATGGAACATCCCTTTCAAAATCAAAGAGTTTAAATCTGATTTCTTGGAACAGGCCTTAGTTATATCCTAATAAGGCCTACACCGAGTTTTTTGTGATCCTTTAATATGTCTTTTGATCAAGTATTTAACTATCTACTTCCCAAGATTCTAATCCTAATGACGCTTCAAAACTGCTTTAAATACAGGATGTGCAGGGGTTGAGCTGTCTCCATGTCTATGTAAAAGCCCTAAAACAGCTGATTTCAGAATTCAAGTGCGTTTGAAGACATCTGGAAGCTGCTTTTTGATCTGTAGTTACTTTCTTCAAACTATTTATACATCTTTGGTCCTCCTCCTTCATTCTAACACTCCTAAAACAGCACTTCTTGGTAAATGTGCAATCACAACTAATTTGCACGCCCTACAACCCTATATATCCTATTCTTAAAACCATTCTGTCTCACATCGCATCACATCACAAAACAAGAGACTCAGACCTGCTTGCTGCTAACTACAATGCTCAGTTGTTCCATTTCAGTCAGTCTGTTTGACAAATTGATAGCTTGTATGCATGAACTCAAAACCATGGAAAAATGGTAAAAAGCATGAGTTGAACGATGCCCATGCAGCCACTAGCCAAATTGAATATGCTAGAATCATATAAACAGCAGTAGCAGCAATATCCTGATGCAAGAAGTTCAAAATAGAATAGGAGCAACAACAAGAGAATGCATTTAAGTCCCTCCTGTGTAAGCTTCATAAACAATGGAATTGCATCGTGGATATTGAAGGGCAAGACAACAGCAAAAAAATACAGCAATGGCTCATGAATCAAAGAAGCTTTTTGCTGCGAAAATGACATGGGAGATGTATCAAATTTGGACCTTGCCTGGTTAATGTCTCAAGATACATGCACTGTATTTCAGGAAAAAAAGGATGTGTGCACTGTAAAATGCATTAAGAACAGAAGAATTTACTCAAACTGAGGAAAGAAGCAGACCAACAAATGGTAGCTCTCAGTCTCAAGCTCATCAAGCACATTTTCCCACTCTTCCCTGAAAGTTGCCATCTCATCTTCAACAGCCGCCTCCAGCTATAGACATGGATAAGAAAGAAAAGCATAAATGATAGGCAAGGTTGATATAATGAGAACTCCAAAAAAAGTTAAAAAGCAGCACAAGAAACTAACATCATCACCCTGAAGACTTTGTGCCAACTCCTCTCTCACATCACTCTCAACTTTTGCAAGAGACTCTTTTTCCAGTGCTTCTTGAGCCTCTGCAGCCTAAAGTAAGTTTCAGTGAATCTTTTCAAATAATAGAAAAAAAAAAAAGAAGCAGAATGCTGAGATTAAGCCAAAAAAAAGATACCTTACTCTCAACTTCCAAGAACTCGGCAACCAATTCCTCTACTTCTTGATCGGTCAAAGGCACCTGCACAATGAAAGTAAAAATGGAGCTGTTTGTACAAGATTGACAAGTTTTAAACTTACACAAAGTTTAAAATGATCTCTTATTGGGGACATAATTCACCTATAACTTTCACATGGTACCATATCCTACCATGGAAAACAACTATTGTTACTCTCGCTAGTCCTACTGTTAACCTAAAACCGTTTGTTCCTCTTCTTTCTGCCCTTTTATCAAGCATGTCTCTTTAAGCTTCCACTTGATGAAATATTCATTAACTCAAGATTGGTCATTGGAAAATCCGCATCAAACCAGGTTCTTATTTCACAAGTTTAAACTGCTGGGTTCAAAGCTATAATACCAATATCCAAAAATAATAACATTCACATAAAAAAAATAGTATACTTACCTATCAACAACGGTGATAAATAACACTTAACAGTAACAAGAAGAAAACATAAAGCAACGAAAAAAACCTGAATACGGGTCCCATCATCTTGTCCAGATGTAGAAGGCTCATCATTCTCATCATCATCAATAAATGAATCACTTGAAGCACTGTCAATGTCCTCAACTTCCTCATTTTTTTCCTCCATTTTTACTCACATTGGCTATCAATATAGCCCCTCCAAAAAAAAAATGGAAAAAGTAATTAGCTTTATGTGGAACTCAAGCAAAACCCAGGAACAGAAACAGCAACAAATCTTAAAAGAAACAAAAACCAGAGAGGAATCATGCTTATAATGCCGATTATTCCTTCAAAATTTCAAATTTAATGTATTACTACAAAACCCAGTAATGTTAGTTGTTTTTTCAATAAAAAATAAGAATTTTTAATTCGAAACTGAATCGAAATCGATGAATAACAAAAACACAACAGAATTTTTGCAGGAAAGTAATTTACTTTAGAGAATTAGCCTCGAGGATTGAATGTGACTTCTGATGGGAAGAGGATTTGGGGCTTTTAATTAATTGGTAATGTGTTTGAGTAGGGTTTTTATGATTTTGAATTTTGGTGTGGGGTTGTTTTGAATTTAACTTAATTATAATTTATGTTTTAAGGTGCACATGGTTCGTAATGTTTAAGAAGAACAAAAGTTGTCCTTGTACTTTTATTATTTTACAAATTAGTCCCCAATTACATTGTAATCACAGAATCATCCATTAATATAAAAGCATGAAATATATGCTTTTTGCAAGGTACGTCGTGCAGGACCTTGCAAACAAACAAACCCTTAATATTAAATTCATAAAAATTAAGGCTAGGAAAGTAGTTTCGGACCAGACATGACACTTGCTGCTTTGTGGGTCTTTTTTTTTATATATATAAAATAATATTTATGCGCCGCAAATGCATTTTAAAAAAATAATAGAAACGAACGACTTGAATTATAACCTCATTCAGGTTTACTAAGCTAAATTTATTTTTATTAGATGATAAAGAAATAGAAAATGATAGCAAGTAGATAAAATTTTATTAAAAAAATCACGATACTTTGAAAAAAAAAACTCTAAAAGTATGAAATTAAATAAAAAAATAACAAAAAAAACCTAAAATAACGAGATGGACATGTAACTTGGATAATAAAGAGTGAATCAACCCGAGTTAACGTACAAAACTCGTGGTCTAAGTCATAAGATCAAAATAGTCCGAAATAAAAGTGATTAAAGAAAACCAAAAGGCAATTTAAAAAAATAAATAATAATTTCAAACCATGAAATCAGGAAATAAAAAAAAAAGGATATTAACCCGCATTAACTTTTTAAACTTGTGATCCAAGTCATTAAACCAAAGTATTATACATGGAAAAACTATGAAACTCAATCCCCAGTAAATCAAACGCTAAAAAATAAAATTGAAAAAAAAAAATACTTGAAAATATCTAATAAAAAAGCATGATAATTAAAAGGTTAAAATCAAAACAAAAAATAAATTTGAAGGCAACTCAATATTTTCGATTAGAAGGTTAAATAACTTTAACTAAAGAAAAAAAATCAAAATAATGAGGACCAAATTAAAAAAAAATGCATCATAAATTTAAATTGAATGGTAAAATTAAAACTTTTACAAAATAACCAAGGTAAAAAACTAGAAACCAAAACAATAAGCATTGAATTGGAAAAAACAAATATATGACAAATTAGAATTAAAGAACTAAATTGAAGACAATTAAAACTTATATAAAAGGACCAAAATCAAAAGAATAAGGACTCAAATTGAAATACCAAAAACAAAAGGAACAAACTTGTTTTTTTTTTTATGGGAGAAGAGAGAAAACAAGAAGGAAAAAAAAAAAGCTTACCAATGAGGGGGAGGATACGAGGTGCTTTGAACAACACAGAGGAATGATGAATTTGGTTACCAGGAGGCTTCGTATGCACCATCCAAAAAGCATAGGCATCTCCCACGCACTGACACATGGAAAGCACGCACTATCAACTATTTTTAGTTAAAAAATCAATAAATCAACATGGAAAGACTAATTTACACTCCATGTTTCTGGAATTTAAAAAAAAAACTAAGTGAAAAGACTAGAAAGCCCCTAGGCTTATGATTCATTTTTTCTTCATTCCAAGGTTTAAGATGGCTTTTCACCTTATTTAAAAAATTGTTAAAAGAGATAAATATACTCGGTTAACAAATTAAATTTTTTTTTAACTTGGGGATAATTAAATCATTTAACTATTTAAAAATATAAAAAGGATGTATATACTTCTATACAATTATTAAATGATTGATGAGTTGTGTGAAAATATAAAATTACCCATAAACTTAAGGCATCTTATTTTTTTCTTGGAACGGCAAAAACATCGTTTAACTATTGTAGTGAATAGTAATTTATGTGTGTATAGTGTTTTCCCCTCTCATTTTGGCTTGTGTTTTTAATGAGATCTAGGAATCCAAGTTTCAAGTATTAAGTAATAATCTAAAACGCATGAGACATCCATGGTTAAATGATACAGATGCATCCTCTTCCTTTTAAGGTAAAAAAATCATAGGTGTTCACATATAAAAATGCCAGGGATACATGATTATAAGTGATTATAAGGCCCATATAAACAATTCATTAGGTTTTCAACTAAATGCTATGATCTAGTAGGATATAGAAAAAAAAAAAAAAAAAAAAACTTACTAGCTACCATGAGTCTAGATTTCTTTATAGCAATTGACAAATTGTTTCTATAATATTATAGGGATGACATTATTTTTTTTACACTGTTAAATAAACTGAAAGAGAATTAAATTTTTTTAAAAAAGGCTTAGTATTTTACTATACAGAGACACAAATCATAGTAGATTGCTAAAGTAAAATGATTGTTTTGCTATTCTCTTCAAAATATTGTTACACTAGCTATTAGAGATAAAATAATCATTTCATAAGATTCAGTGATCATTATTAAATTGATTGGATTGGATATATTTTATATTTTATCACAATAAAACTATTAAATTACCCTTGAAAGCAAGATTTTAGAAGTGTTTTTGTATTTTTACTTTCTAAAGTAGAATAAAATTACTACTATACTCTCAAATGCCAAAATTTTTTAACTGGGATATATGAGTTTTTTTGTCTTTTCAGCATGATTTTTTAGTTATTATCAAGTTTATTAAGGTGTGTTTTAGTAATTTAATAAATATAAATTTTACTAAAAAAAAGTTTAACACGTGCATTGCACTCGTTAGTGCGTGGGTAGTGCAAACGATCTTTAAGAGACGCGTGCGGAGTCGTACAATGACCGAACCCTGGCTTACTAGGAAACGTTGGAATCTTTTCGGTGGATGTCTAAACGGTGCATGTTGTCAACAAACCTCTTGTTTGGCATTGGTAGCCTTCTTTTTCCCTTCTTTACTCTCTCATCCTTGATTTTTGTGTACGAACCTTAAGTTTTTCAAAGCAGCCATTCAATTTATTTTTCAATTTGATATGATCTCTGTTTTTTTAATTACTATTTGTTTTATTTGAAATAATTTATAAAATTATAATTTTTTTCAATTTCATCCTCCTTTAATTTTTTCATCAATCATATTTGTTTCCATTCTTTTAATTGTTATTTTTTAATTATTTTCTTGAGTGCTATTTTTTTTGTTTGTTAATTTTGTATGATTTGAATTTATTTTCATGATTTTTTCGGGTTTACTACCTTCAATTAGATAATACGATCTCATGACTTAAGTCACAAGTTTTGAAAATTAACCTAATTTGACTTCAATTTTTTAAGGTTATTTTAAATTGATTAAATTTTTTTTTATCATTTGACATTAGGTTTTGGACCTTTAACTTCATGATTTTTATTGCTTTTCTTTATATGAGGTTATCTCAATTTATATCTCGAGTCGCGAGTTAGTTGAATTAACTTTTTTTTTTATTTCACCTTTTATAATTTAGTTTGTTTGAAAGTTGACTTCCATCATTTTATTTAATTTATTTTGTACAGGGTTATCCCAACCTCACAATCGATTTGTGAGTTTGGCATGTGAACTAAAGTAAGATTTTTGTGTTTTTTTTTTAAATTGTTTTTTTTTAATTTGTCCTTTAATATTTGATTTGGTGGTAATTGAGCTTGAGATTTTTTTATTTTCCCTTTATAAAGTTATTTATTTCTCATTTAATTTTTATTTTGTTATTAAATAAAGTCATTAAGATTTCTATAAAAATATTTAAAGAATATCTTTTCATAATATTTTTAAGCATTCATTCTTTTCTATAGTCATTGTAATTTTTTTTTCGTTGCTGTTTATTTGTCTATATGCTAATTGCAACAGACAGCTACCTTATGACATTCCTGCAATTTACTATAGTAACAAAGGGGTATTCCCTGTTCTTTACAACCTTAAATATATTGGAGGACAGAAATTTACGTCGTGGCTCAAACCATCGAATTCTTGAGAAGATTGCTGAAGAATTGCTCGAATTTGAGATCTTAACTGGCAAGGTAAAAGCTGTTACACTAAAACCATTTAAGCTGCTCTACCTTGAAGACACCTTGTTCAGTCTCCAGTTATCAGGCATTTAAATCTGTTTTACGCTTCCTGAGCAGCTTTGGAAAAACTGGTGAATGCTACTTCTGAAGCACTTATGCCAGGCTTCCATTTTTGCTAATTTGTTCAGCTAAGATCTTGTCCCAATTTTTCTCTGATAATTTTTCAAACCATTCTGATAAATAATGAATTGTATTATCTCAACAAACCTTTGGTATTTTACTGCTTAACAGTGTAGGTTTTGCTGATTTCACTTGAGCCTATTAATATAAAAGTTGATTCTGTTTGTTGTTATCGCTGTAATATTAATGTTAATTATGATAAAACTTCATTTTCTTTCAGGATTTAGAGAGAATGTTTGAAGATAATGGTGGCATGCGAGAGAAAGAGCCCTTTTCTCTTACCAGAGCTAATTATACAAAGCTAGGTTTCAATCTTCTCTCTCTGTCTCCCCCGTAACCTCCCTTGAGGGGAGGGGACAGGAGGATTGCAAATGTTGCTTTCTGTAAGAATTTGTGACCAAACTTATTTACTTCGCGGATGATCTGTTTTCCTGGAAATTTGTTGAGCAGTATTATTATGCTTTAGCAGTTACCCTTGATCAATCTAAAGATATCTCTGGCAAAATCTCACATTAGGCAGCATGAGTTGGAAGGAAAAACACTGAACTTGCTGTCCTTGAATCACTGACCGAAAGAAACTGTTTTTTCTTTCCCTCATCTCTTTTTTTTCAACATTAGAGGTGCACCAAATGATTTTCCTAATTGTCTGTGATTCAACTTACTGCCTTCATTTGTGTGTATATGGACTGGTCTTGGCTCTGTTCTATCCTTGATCTTTTTCAGCCATTGTCTATCACCTTTCTAGATCAGGGAAATGGAGCAGGACCTGCTCTTTTAGGTGTACCTACCTAGGATGAAGGGAACGTGTGGTTGTGCTACTGAGACGAAGGCCGATTCTATAACCAACTTAGTTTGCTTGTTCATGTATGAAATGTAGGTTTCTGTTCTTATTAATAGCTTAATTTAGCAGTCTTTTTTACCATTGAAATATCATGAAATTAGCTGTACAGGAAGGAGCTAGGCTTGAGAAGAGGCCCCATTTTTTTTCCTTCTCAACTTTAGTGATCTCAATCTTTTAGGTTGGAGGACATTGTGGCTCCTCTCTTTCCTTGGATTGTAATTCTGATTTTTCAGCAACATAAGGGCAACATGTTTGAAAGCTTTCTGGTGCAAATAACAAGGACTGCAGAATAAGCTTATGATGGGATTTTAATTCTTGACTTGTACACTGGAATGGACCGTGTTCTTAAGTAGAAGCTTAGTTCATATCAATTTGCAGTGCAGTTTGACATCTGCTTATTTTATTCCTTGAAAGACTAAATGAAAGTATGAGCATTTATATAGTTTATATCTGCAACTAGACTCAATGGAACAAATTTTGTAGTGAGAGTCAAAAGATTTACATAAAAGGAAAAAAGAAAGAGAGAAAGAAAAGAGGCGCACAAGAACAGCAGCCTGGGGAAATTCCTCCTACAGAAGGCCTATTACAGGTGAGTTGCTAAAGATTGGCCTCTCTTTGCTAGGATTTTGCACCCCATTGTGACAAATGCTTTTCCTTCGAGGCTTTGCCTCTCCAAGCATTGTAATGACATCCCTCATAGATGGTCTGTCCTTAGGCAGCTTTGCGGTGCAGAGAATCGCAATGCGGAGAACAAGAAGCATCTCTTCCTGCACATCTTTGCAATGTCCAGCTATGCTGTGGTCTAGTGCTTCTTCTAAAGCTCTGTTGTTTCTGATCTTTCTTCGAACCCATTCAACAATATCAACGGACTCGCCAAATGCAGGGTCTAATGGCATTTTTCCTGTCAGTAGCTCCAAAAGCACAACCCCAAAACTATATATGTCACTCTTCTCACCAACCTTCAGAGTGTATCCATATTCTGTCACGAGAAATAAAAACATCAGTACCAGTCTAGATTATCAACATGCAATTTGAGAGTTTTTCCAACTCTTGGTCTTGCAGCCTTTGTAAAGTAGCATGTGAATGAATGGATATGAGATGATATGTATAGCAAGCTACTTTGATGAAAGAACAATCTATCCATAATTTATGGTTCATGCGCTGATATAGAACAATCTATCTGAAGAATAAACAAGCAACTTACCAGGTGCAATATATCCATAAGAACCAGCCACCATTGATACTGTCTCATTCTTATAACTCATCATCCTGGCCAAGCCGAAATCTGCTATCCTTGCCTCGAGGTTTGAATCAAGCAGTATGTTGTTGGACTTGATATCGCGGTGGATGACTGGTGGGTGACAATCGTGGTGGAGGTAGTTTAGCCCCTGTGCAACTCCAACTGCTACGTTGTACCGCGAGACCCAGTCCACCAACAAATTTCCAGCTTCTTTACCGTGTAAAGCTGTTCCAAGGTTTCCATTAGGCATGTACTCATAAACCATCAGCACATCTGTTTCATTATGAATATACCCTAAAAGCCGAACAATGTTTCTATGCCGAAGCCTCCCTAAGAGATTCACTTCTCTGAATAGATCATCACCGTTCTCAATGTCTCTTTCTGTTCTCCAAAGCTTCTTCACTGCTACAGTCGCATGTGGCCGGTAAGCCTCAGCCTTGTACACAATGCCAGTCCCTCCCATGCCGATGATATTTGATTCCATAATGCAAGCTATAATATCACTACTAGTGAAACTGATTCGCTGGAAAGCTACTAATGTCCAAGGCCATGCCTTGTTGCTATTGTTAAACCAATCATAAAAGAAACTGTTGTACAAATACCATCTTTTATATATCAATCTCCCAGTAAAAAATGCGATTCCAAGAGATAAGACGATTGAGATTCCGACGATGAATCCAATAATAACGTGCTTGACGCGCAAATTCTGCTGTTGTTTTGATGCAGAAGAAGCAGGAGAGCAGGGTGGAAGTATGCCACCACAAAGACCAGGATTGCCAACAAGATCATTAGGATTTATGGTCGTCAACATTCCGTTGGAGGGAACCGGACCCTCAAGCTTGTTGAATGATAAGTTTAACGTTTCTAAGGCTGGTGAGTTCCCAAAGTTCTCCGGGATCCGACCGACCAGAGAATTGTTGGACAGGTCAAGAATGGCCAATGTTGGCATTGTTGAGATTGCTTTTGGGATCTCCCCAGTAAATTGATTGTTTTGCAAGTTCAGATTCACCAGCTTTTCACATGAAGCAATGCTCTCTGGGATTTTTCCAGATAAATGGTTGCTTGAAAGGTCAAGAAGTGTAAGTGATGGGCAATCTTGGAATTGGTCTGGGATTTGTCCTTCCAAGTTGTTGTTGGAGGCCATGAATATCTGAAGGCTAGGAATGGATAAAATGCTATATGGGAGAGATGATTGAAGGTGGTTTCCAGAGACATCAATGAATGAAAGTGATGTAGACAAACCAATGTCATCTGGTATTTGGCCAGTTAGATTGTTGTTAGCTAATTCCAGCCTTTGAAGCATTGGAAGACTTCCAAGACCAACTGGAATTGTCCCGGAAATAAGATTATTTTGCATGCGAACACGGACTAATGACTCACAGGTTGAGAGACTCATAGGGATTGGGCCAGAGAAGGAATTGTTGAAGAGGATGAGTTTGGTGAGATTGCCAGAATGACACAAACCTGGTGGAATCTCACCTGACAATGAATTTGATGACACATCTAACCATTGCAAGGGGGAGTTCTGTCCAAGATTCTCAGGCAAAGGACCTGTCAGAAAATTCTTCCATAGCTCAAGCACCTCCAGTTTGGTTAGCTCACCAAGCTTGGTAGGAATTGTACCCTTCAGTTGATTGCGCATCAAATTCAGGAGCTGCAAATTCTTCAGTTCTGCTAACTCCACTGGGATCTCTCCTGAAATCTGATTGTCAGAAAGATCCAGGAACACTAGCGACGTTGCATCACCAAGTTCTGGTGGAATCTGTCCTGTGAAATTGTTCTTGTACAGATAAACTGTTGTCAGTTGCTTTAGCCTACCCAACTCAGCTGGAATCTGACCACTGAGGCTGCCAACTGCAAGGTCAAGATACCGAAGATTGGTGAGGTTCCCAATCTCTTCTGGGATTTCACCTTCGAACTCATTGTACCCAAGAATGATGGTCTCTAGAGAAGCAAGTTGGCCTATCTCTCTTGGAATCCTTCCAGTCAGATTATTACCAGAAAGGCCAAGAAACTTCAATTTCTGCAGATTCTTGAAAGAACCAGGAATTGAGCCTTCAAAGAAGCTCCCTCGAAAATCTAAGCTTTCGAGAGATGTTGCATTTCCAAGATCTTCAGGAAGATAACCTGAGAAGTTGTTGCTGGATGCATTTACTGAAGTCAAGCCTGAGGCCATTCCAAGACCAGTGGGGAAGCTGCCAACGAAGTTGTTCTGACTTACATCAATGGTCTTCAATGATGTAAGAGTTCCTAGTGCTCTTGGCAATGAAGAATCAAACCCATTACAAGAGAAGTTGAGAAAAGAAAGACTGTGCAAATCTTGAACATGATCCGATACATTGCCAGTGAGATTCATATTGGAAAGGTCAAGCCTCTCCACAAACCCTTTGGAGTTGCACCATATTCCAGTCCAGTTACAATGGGGTGACTGATTCTCAGATGCATTTCTTGGCATTCTCCAACCCTCAAGTTGATTTGAAGGATCAACCAGGCTAGATCTGATTAACAACAAAGTTGACAATTCTTCATACTGTTGTACACTCTGAACTCCCTCAACAAAAACAAGAGAAAGACCAAAGCAACAGAAGAAGAACAGCAAAAGGGTTTGCATCTTCTTGTTCTTTCGAGTTTGTTTCCTTCTAGTTGTGTGGCATTTCTGGCTCTGAGGAACAGACAAAGAGGGTGGCAAGAGGATGTTATACGAGAGAAGAAGAAGTTAACTAGCTCGCATGCTATAATTAATGAACATTGAGCATTAGTTTAATGTGTTACGTGGGTTCTTGGGATCTGAACCAGCTAATTATCTGTACTTAATGACTGTAAAGGCTTGGAATTATTGGAAATCCACCAGACACCAAGACATGGAAATGATTATTCTCTGATACTTAATTATATTATTGATTGATCTCATGGTCAACTCAACTGGTAATAATCTAGTAATGATGATTTGTTTTTTGTTATTCCATTCCTGTGTACATTTAATTGAAACTGAATCTGTACTTTATCTTCTGTTAATCCCAGGATGATATATTAAAAGTGTGATTGTTACACTTATTACGGGTTTGACAAGAAAAAAAAAGTTATTGAGTTAACTCATGGGTCGCCCAACAGGTCAATTAATCTGAACCAATCATTTATTTTATTGAAATAATACTGTTTTATTTTTTTTAAAAAAATTGATTTTTGATATTAATTAAATTAAATTTAAATTAGATTTATGAAAATTAATAGAATTTATCTAAATCAATATCAATTAATTTAAATTAAAACCCGAATCAAGTCAGACTTTCTATTACAAGTTTGTTTATGGTAATTAAGATTGTAATTTATGTTATCTTGAACTAGATTACTTATCATGATTATGACTAATGAAGGTGATTATGGTAAGCATTTCACTATTTATCTCTCAAAGTACAACGAGTCCACTCCTTTTATATCTAGGCACAATCAGGCCACATTTCCCACTCCCCTTCGATATTTTTCCAAGACTTCCCACCTTTTGCTGAGTTTTGAAATAAGATTTAACCATATAGTTCAGTATTAATTAAGATTTGTGAACTAAAACTTTATCTAGATGAGTTTTAATTTTAATAAAAAAGATATTAAATTGATTAAATTTAGTTGATTTAATGAGTTAACCCATGAGTTAATTGATCCCGTCAAATCTAGCTTAAACTCAATTGGATCCATCACTAATAAAAGCATTTTAAAAAAAAAAAATATTATTTTAATAAAAAAATAACATTTTTTAAGTTGGTTATTCATGCATCATTACTGAATAAACACAAATAAAACTAAATATTTTGCTTATGTTACTGCTGCATGAAAAAAACAATATTATAATGCTAAATGTTTACCTAATCAGGATTTATCTGGTACAGGAGAATCTCCCCCATGTTACAATGTTGAGAGAAAACAGAAAAAGAAAAAGTAAAACCCTAGACAGCTTGGAACTTTTGTATCTGTGTGAGAGGAAGATGGTGGGTCTCATGGGGTTGCAAAAGTGACAGGCTTAACAATCATTGTCTTCGCCTACCAGATGCTGTCCTTACCAAAACATAACTGCAGTACTGTGTTTCTAAGTTTGCACATGCGCTCAGCTGGCTCCTGGAATTTATTACAGGTTTAAAATATAACAGCCAATGTGTAAGAAGACACAGATGTTTGTGCATTTAAAAGGTAATAAGAGCTCAAAACCCCATAAAACATGATGGAGAAGCTGGAGGCCATGTGCTCAGGGCAGCTTCCTTCGGGAAGAACACCAAGCACCATTATTATTGGCATGGGACATTCTCACATTACCTTAGAAGCATAAGCATATTGATTGGTCTTTTGCAATATATTTGTGTCCATTTTAGAATCAATCAGAGGGAGCAAAGATTAGGTGCCCCACATGGCTTTATGCTAAAGACACCATTGTTTGGTACAATCTCCTTTTAAAAAATATTTTTCGTTTCAAAATTTATTAAAATATTTTTAACATTAATACATTAAAATTATTAGAAAACATTAAAAAAAATATCAATTTAATATATTTTTAAATGAAATGCATTTTAAAATATATCTAGAAATAAAAGTTACTACTCAATGTCTTTATTAGAGGAAAAATTGGTCCCTAGCCAAGAATAAATAGAAGAAAAGGAGTCATAGGCGTTGATGGAATATCAAATTCAGGAGTGCATATATTAAAAGTAATTAGGTGGATTTTTAGGGCTTGTTTGATATTGATGTTGATTATTATGTTGATGAGGCATAGTGTTGTTTTTGAAGCAAATTCTTTTTTCTTTTTCTTTTTTTCCCTCTAAAAATGAAAATTTTGGCTGATTTTATGAGATAAAATGTGTTTAGTATTGTGGCAGAATGTGCTTTTAATTTTTTTTAAAATAAATTTGAAAATACAAAATGTGAATTTTAAAAAAAATCAATTTAACAAACAGACTAAAAAAATAAAATAATCAAAACAATAAAGATCAAAATTGAAAAAAAAAATAAAAATAAAATTTTGATTGAAGGATGAAATTGAAAAGAAAAATCAATTTACCAAAAGGGACAAAAAATAATTAAAAGAATGAGGACCAAATTGAAAAAAAATCACACATCGCAAATTAGAATTGAACGATGAAATTTAAAACAAATTAAATTTTTACAAAAACATCAAGAAAAAAAAATAGAAATCTAAAGAACAAGAACCAAAGTGAAAATCCTTATAAATCAAAGGACAACTATAAAATTTTGCATGGGCAGTGCAAATTTCAAGGGAAGAAGAGAGAAAAAAGAAAAAAAAATTATTGTCGATGACAGATTGTGCCACCACTAACAACATGCGCCACCCAAAAAAGAAGGATACCATGACGCTTTCAAAGACAAGATGAAAAAGGATTTTGGCAGCTAGGACACCATGCACGCGTTGTCCAAGCCTCCACACACAAATGTATACAAAAACAACTTTTTGTTTGTATTTTTTTTTTAGTATAATACCAAATTTCTTCTTAGTTGATCTGATAATAATGAAAAAATCATTGTGAAAAGATAAAAAAGCTCATTGACACAAGTGTTTCTTTTTTTTTGCTTTTAAAGGCATTTTGGTCGTTTCACTGTACTTTTTGTTTTTTAATTATTTATATTTGTTCAAATACCAAATTTCATCTCAATTGACCTGATAATAACAAAAAAACCATTTTGAAAAGTACAAAATAGCCCTTGATGCAAGTTTTAAAATTTTTATTTTCAAGAGTATTTTGATTCCTTCACTCTATTTTTGAAATGAAAAAAAAACTTATTTGTTCCTGATTAATTTAATAATAATTAATGGTCTTTATAAAAAGACTTCAATACTTATAATAGCTAGTTTTATGTTTTTTTGGTGGGAAAACCAAAACGGTTGAAACATTGTTTAAATAAATAGTGTTTTCATTCACAATTTACAATGTTTTTTTTTTCTAGCAATATTATTTTTGGTGAATAATTACTATAAAAAAACAAAAAGGGTTAGTTTGGTATTTTGTTTCTTTTATTAGAATGATAAAAAAACATTATTTCAGAGAAGCAACTTGTAATATTTATTTCATAAACCCTGCCCACAAATATCGAAAATTTGGGATTTCAAAAGTGTAAGTATATAAATAAAAATAATCCCAAAAAAAAACACTTTTTTTTGGGATTATTTTTATTTATATACTTACACTTTTGAAATCCCAAATTTTCGATATTTGTGGGCACAATTCCAAATAAAGAGTCCACTCATATTTCAAAGAGCATCTACATTTGGTTATTTCAAAGGTATTGCATATCGAAATGGTGAATACCTTAGTCATCTTCAATATATAGATGACACTTTGATTTTTATATCTAATGACTACAATTCATTGACTCATGCTAAGGGGATTATGATGAGATGGTTTGAGTTAGCCTCAGGATTATGAGTGAACTTTCACAAAAGCTCATTGGTAGGAATAAACTTGGATTATGAGTTTACGGCTAGTGTAGTAGGTTCAATCTTTTGCAGATAGGATTCCTTTCTAGTCAAATTTTAGGCCTTCCATGGAAACGCCAGTGATTTCACATATCCATTCAAGACTGGGAATCCTATCTACATGTGGAAAGGGAGGCTGTTAAGCATGACAGGCCGTGTCTGTATGATTAGAATTGTGTTGAACTCCTTACCTCTTCACTACATGTCCATTTTTCTTATGCTAAGAGGCATTGCTCATGTGATTACATCTATTAAATGAAGATTTCTTTGGGCTAGAACATCTGACACTAAAAAGATTTGCAAGGTTTCTTGGAATTTAGTGGTGAGAGAAAAGATTAGAGGTGGTTTAAGAGTGGAATCCTTGGCAGGAAAAAACAAAGCTCTACTTTTTAAATGGATTTGGAGGCTTGAAGATCAAAGTATACGAGGTTAGCAAGAGATAACATCCAAGAAGCAAGAGAATGGGCTCCCTTATTTTAATACTCTTTTATCTGATACTTGCCAAGGTATTTACTCAATTTCCAACACTGCAGATCAAATTTCAGCAACTCTTCAAGACAACATTCGCTATAAAATGGGTAATGGGAGGGATATTTGTTTTTGAACAGATTAATGGTTAAAATTTGATATTCTTAAGTATCTATTCCCTCAACAATTTGTTCTTTCTACTACGCCAGCAGGTAGAATTGAAGAGATGGGGTTCTTGAATTAGAATGGTTGGTCCTGGAATCTATCTTGGAAAAGGCCTCTAAGATCTCATGAACTTGAACAACTTAATCTTCTTCTTACAAAGCTAAATGGAGCTTGCTTGGAACAACACCATGAAGACTCCAAACACTAGAGTATTGAAAGAAATGAAAAATACACTGTCAAATCATGCAACACTTTAATTGACAGAATTGCATATCCTGATGTGTCCTCCTTTTCTCCTCTTCTATGGAAAGGTATGGCTCCTCCAAAAATTGATGTTTTCATATGGTTACTACTTCATGGCAGAATATGTACTACAGACTTCCTTGTTAGAAGAAATTTAATAGACATTGAACTCGTAAGCTGTTTTTTTTGTGATTTTGATAGAGAAACTGTTGAGCATCTTTTCCTTCATTGTTATGAAACCTGGAAGATATGAAGCTGTTTTATGAAATGAATATATAGGTCTAGAATGGTGTATGCCAAGTTCTTTAGAATCTCTCATGATTCAATGGAGTGTTCTAATTAGAGGGAAGTTTCCACGTAAAGCTATCTTCAGTTCTTCACTTTGGCCTATAGTATTTTGTGGAGTATATTTGGTACGTTGACTGAAATATTTTGATTTTTCAAGATGAAATCCCAGATTAGAATTCGATATTTGAATTAATTATTCATCGTCTAGCTTTATGGTTGAAGACAGCTGAAAGAAACTTCATTTACATATGATTAGACTCACTAAGAAGATCAGAAAGTTTGCTAAGTTGGTCAAATAAGTCGTGAACTTTCCTTTTTTGTTGTATATTTTATCTTTTATTGTTGTCTTTCTTTTCTATTTGTTCATATATGTTTATGTAACTTTTAATTATAGTGTGCTACAGTATTTTTAAACCTGGTTGGATGATCAACTTGGCTTAAGGTCTGGGTAACAAGTTTTGACTGGATTACTAGGTCAATTTTAATTTTTTTATAAATCAAAACCACATTATTCTAGTAAAAAATAAAAAAATAATCAATGAATTGCAACTGAATTTTTTACCGAATCTTGCTGAGTTAACCAGATCAAGTTTTTAACTATTTTTATTTTTTCTATAAATTTAATCCAATTTAAATTTTAAATCAATCGGATTCTACATTGACCTTTTAAACCAGATTGAATTTTAAAATTATAGTTTGCTAGAACCTTATTGGCATTGTACTTATCTTATTTGTTATATATTTTATCGATTATTAACAAAAAAAGAAAAAGAAAAAAAAAAGAAAAGAGAGCACCCATATATATCCCTTTGTGCTGGACACAAAAATCTTGACTCACGACGAGTCAAAGATTAAATCAGAGTTTATCAGTACGGTTTTATTAATGATAGCTCTCATTGCAATTTTAAAAAGAGTATTTTCTTAATAATATGGTTGATTATATTTATTCATCGGCTATCACATAATTGTTTTTTAGATAAATGACATTAATTATCTTGAGATATTATTAAATTACATAAACCATCAAAATACTTGAAGGTTTGACAAAAACTCTCTCTCTATCTTTAATTTAAAAAAATATTATAGAATCCCACATTTTTTTTAAATCCAAAATAAGGAACAAGACCATTTAAAAAACCACTATAAATAATATAAAATATTGGACATGCATGATTATTGTTTTAGGATGTGAATAATGGTAATTTTATTATTTAATTTTGGTCAATTTTGTTATGAGTTTCGTTTTAAATTTCTTCTCTATTTTTTATATAAATTTATTTAACTATGTTTTTAATCTTCATCAAGGATTTTTTTATATATAAAATTAGATTTATATCAAATCTTCAAACTTTTAAATGCTCTAAGTAATTTCAAGATATCTGAAAAGCTATTATCATAATTTCCCATTTATTTTCTTTTGAAAATCATTCCATTTAAAGTCATAATCCTCCCATTGAATAGAAATAAAAAGAAATTTTTTTTTTTGGTATAGTCCACTATATAAATTGTAACGTTTTTTTTAACCTTTAGGTATTGTTTAGTTGTTGTATCGAGACATAAAAAAATAAATGCAATAAAAAAGCATTTTTACCTATATTTTATATTTTGAAATGAAAAAAGAAAATCACTTTAAAAATATAATAAATTTATTTTATATTTTTATCTTTATTTCCCATCCAAATAAATTTCTATCCCTTTATCAGAGAAATTTACCAAACACAACCTTCAGCACTCTTCTATTTAGGCCTTTCCTTCCTTAAGCAGCTGGGACCTAAGCCTTTTTTACATTTTAGTCCAAGAATTGATGAAATGAAATTTCCAATTACAACTCTCCTGAACGGACAGTTTGGTCAAACCAAATTTACAACGGTTCTTTAAGAAAAAGTAGCCGTTGCACACAAAACCCTAGGGCTAGTCTCTATTCGTTCTTCATCTTTGAAAAGCCGCATTCTAAAAACTATATAAACCTATCAACTTTCTCCGAAAAATCCCAATCAAATCAAATCAAATCAAATACTCTCTGTAAAGATCAAGAACACATCGCTTAGACCCACTCTTCCTCCTTCTCTTTCTCTGCCTTTCTCCTTCTTCTTTTTTTCCTTCTTTCTTATTAATTGCGTTTCTTAATTTCATCTCTAACATTTCTGTTTTGCAGAAGGCACAATCTTGTAGGGTTTCTTTATTTTTGGTTTTTTTTTCTATCTATCTGTATATTATTTGTTTTTGGCTGTTGTTCGTTATGGATGCAGGATCTATGAACACTTCTTCAAGCTTGAAAGCACAATCTCGTTTCCCTCTTCAACAGCAGTTTCTTCCAAGAACGAACTCTAAAGAAAACGTAAGATTTTGATTTGGTTTTCTTGATGATATCTGATAATGAAGTAATAACGAATTGTGTTCTTATCAGTTGTTATTGTAATATGATTCTTGCAACAGTTGGATAGATTTATACCAAACAGGTCAGCCATGGATATGGATTATGCCCGTTTCATGCTAACAGAAGGGAGAAAAGGAAAAGAGAACCCAACATTGAACTCGCCGTCAAGAGAGGCTTACAGGAAGCAACTTGCTGATTCCTTGAACATGAACCGAACTCGAATTCTAGCTTTCAAGAACAAGCCTCCTGCACCTGTTGAGTTGATGCCTCAAGACCACTCTCATCACCACCACCAGCCCAAAACAGCCAAGCCTCGCCGACATATTCCTCAGACTTCTGAGAGGACATTGGATGCACCGGATCTTGTGGATGATTTCTACCTCAATTTATTGGATTGGGGCAGCAGCAATGTTTTAGCCATAGCTCTTGGAAGCACTGTTTATTTGTGGGATGCTTCAGACGGTTCTACCTCAGAATTGGTCACGGTTGATGATGAAGATGGACCCGTTACCAGTGTCAATTGGGCTCCTGATGGACGCCATATTGCCATAGGCTTGAACAATTCTCATATACAGTTATGGGATTCTGCTTCCAATAGACAGGTAATAAGCCCATACCTCTTTTGATGTGTTGTCCTTCTTTGGTAAAGTTTCTCTTGTTACTGTTTGCTTATAGTATTTGTTTTGGTGATTTCCCTACAGCTAAGAACATTGAAAGGAGGCCACAGATCGCGAGTTGGGTCAATGGCATGGAACAATCACATCCTGACAACAGGGGGAATGGATGGTCAAATCATTAACAATGACGTGAGAATTAGATCACACATTGTTGAGACTTACAGAGGGCATACACAGGAGGTTTGTGGGCTTAAATGGTCCGCTTCAGGTCAACAATTAGCAAGTGGAGGCAATGATAATCTAATTCATATATGGGATAGATCTACAGCATTATCAAACTCAGCAACACAGTGGCTTCACAGGCTTGAGGACCATACTTCAGCAGTGAAAGCCCTGGCATGGTGTCCTTTCCAAGGGAATTTGCTGGCCTCTGGAGGAGGTGGAGGAGATAAGAGTATTAAGTTTTGGAATACACATACAGGTGCCTGCTTGAACTCGATTGATACCGGATCTCAGGTTTGTTCTCTTTTGTGGAACAAGAATGAAAGGGAACTACTTAGCTCTCATGGGTTTACTCAGAATCAACTCACTGTTTGGAAATATCCATCAATGGTGAAAATGGCGGAGCTCACTGGCCATACTTCTAGAGTCCTTTACATGGCTCAGGTAATAATTTGAGAACCGAAATTGATTCTCTTAATAATTTTTATTTCAAGCTTTAATTTATTAACTTTGTGCCATTTTCCTACAGAGTCCGGATGGTTGCACAGTGGCAACAGCAGCAGGGGATGAAACACTCAGATTCTGGAATGTTTTTGGGGTTCCTGAAATTGCTGCTAAAGCCGCTCCTAAAGCAAATCCAGAGCCATTTTCTCACTTGAATCGCATTCGCTGATTCTGAAATCAAAACAGAAAACCAAGCTGCCTCCTGTGTGCATATGTTTGACCAGACCGACCACTTCCAGGGTAGATACATTTTCAATCCAGCTAGTTTCTGAAATTTGTCTGATCTTAGTATATAAATTAGTAATGAAGCCACAGATATCTCAAAACTCCTGCCTTCTGTTGAGGTTACAGGGAAAACAACAACTTGTTGTCAGGAGGGATAGCGCAATCATTTGGCTCCACATTTCATCATCCGACACCCTTCTCTCCAATTAATATACAAATACAAGAATGGTTTCATCGAAGGGGGTTTGGTTAGACGTGCACACAATACCGTGTAAAATTTCTGTCTTTTTTTCTCTTTAATGTTTTTTTCATTTATCTGTGACACTGAATTGAACATGAGTTAAATTAGATTCCTAGAGAAGATTATTAGGTAAAGAAAACAAAGAAAGAATCCAAGAGAAAAATTATAATCAATAGGATGAAAAAATATATTGGAAATCGTTTAGCCACGTATATTTGCATATTTGTAGAATAATTAATATAAACATAAAAAAAGAATATACATACAAATATATCAAACAAAAAAGAAGTACAAATATAAAACAATAAATAAAATATTTATTTTTCAAATCAAAACAAGGCATGAAAATAGATAATTTACAAATATATAATAAAACTCTAGCATACATAATACTATCAGTTTCCAAAAGAATTGGTCTTGTGAGGCTAATATTTCTCCTAATATTTCTCTATATATTCTTGCTTTCTGTTGGATGTGTATATAATACCACGTAAAATTTCTGCCTTCTTTCTTTCGTTAATGCTTTATTTATTTATTTGTGACACTAGATTGAACATCAACATGAGTTAAATCAGATTCCTAGATAAGATAAGAAAACAAAAAGAATCTAAGAGAAATATTATAATCAATAGGATGAAAAAATATATTGGAAATCGTTTAGCCACGTATATTTGCATATTTGTAGAATAATTAATAAAAACATAAGAAAAGAGTAAACATACAAATATATTAAACAAAAAAAAGTAGAAATATAAAATAATAAATAGTATTCACTTTTCAAATCAAAACAAGGCATGAAAATAGATAATTTACAAATGTGACAAAACTCAAGCATAGATATATCAGTTTCCAAAAGAATTAGTCTTGTGAGGCTAATATTTTTCTATGTGTTCTCGCTTTCTGTTGGATGTGTATACAATATCACGTAAAATTTCTGTCTTCTTTCTCCCTTTAATGCTTTATTTATTTATTTGTGACACTAAATTGAACATTAACATGAGTTAAATTAGATTCCTAGAGAAGATTATTAGGTAAAGAAAACAAAGAAAGAATCCAAGAGAAAGATTATAATCAATAGGATGAAAAAATATATTGGAAATCGTTTAGCCACATATATTTGCATATTTGTAGAATAATTAATAAAAACATAAGAAAAGAGTAAACATACAAATATATTAAACAAAAAAGAAGTAGAAATATAAAACAATAAATAAAGTATTCACTTTTCAAATCAAAACAAGGCATGAAAAAGATAATTGACAAATATGTGACAAAACTCTAGCATACATATATCAGTTTCCAAAAGAATTGGTCTTGTGAGGCTAATATTTCTCTATCTGTTCTTGCTTTCTGTTGGATGTGTATACAATACCATGTAAAATTTCTGTCTTCTTTCTCCCTTTAATGCTTTATTTATTTATTTGTGATATTGGATTGAACATGAACATGAGTTAAATCAGATTCCTAGAGAAGATTATTAGGTAAAGAAAACAAAGAAAGAATTTAAGAGAGATTATAATCAATAGGATGAAAAAATATATTGGAAATCGTTTAACCACATATATTTGCATATTTGTAGAATAATTAATATAAACATAAGAAAAAAGTAAGTACATAAATATATTAAACAAAAAATAAGTAGAAATATAAAACAATAAATAAAGTATTCACTTTTCGAATCAAAGCAAGGCATGAAAATAGATAAATTTACAAATACGTGACAAAACTCAAGCATAGATATATTAGTTTCCAAAAGAATTGGTCTTGTGAGGCTCATATTTATCTATTTGTTCTTGCTTTCTGTTGGATGTGTATACAATACCACGTAAATTTTTTGTCTTCTTTCTCCTTTTGATGCTTTATTTATTTATTTGTGACACTGGATTGAACATGAACATGAGTTAAATTAGATTCTTAGAGAAGATTATTAGGTAAAAAAAAAACATAGAAAGAATCCAAGAGAGAGATTATAATCAATAGGATGAAAAAAATAAGTTGGAAATCGTTTAGCCACATATATTTGTAGAATAATTAATATAAACATAAGAAAAGAGTAACATACAAATATATTAAACAAAAAATAAGTACAAAAATATAACAATGAATGAAAATAGATAATTTACAAATATGTGACAAAACTCTAGCATACATATATCAGTTTCCATAAGACTTGGTCTTGTAAGGCTAATATTTCTCTATCTGTCCTTGCTTTCTGTTGGAGATGGAGTTCAAAACTGAAATTCCTTGCTAACATTTTAGGATAACTAATTTGGTCGTTAACGTTGTGACATTATCTTTTAGTTTTAAAATAGCAATGTAGAGGAGAAGGTTGTTGGGAAAAAATATGAACAATTTGGACACCAATCTAGCCAAATCACAATTTATAATTGACATTATCTTTCCCTCTTTATGTAATTAATCATACAAATCAACACCAAGATTTTTACGTGGAAAACCCGATGCGGGAAAAATCACAAGATCATAGTCCACCTAAAAAACTTCCATTATCAACAAATAATTATCAACACAAGTGTTTTTCCTTAGATATAACTAAGGGCTACAATATACATATCAACAAGAATAATCTATTCTTGGAATACAACAAGATTAAATAAAGAAGTGTTTGAAAAAAACTCACAACACTGACAACCTCATTTTCTGATAAAAAAACTAGATTCCGCACCACCAATCTTCGATCCAACCACCTAGAATGAAGAGTAACGTGTATAGAAGCTGTTGTCAAAATCTCAGCTTGATGTTGGGTTAACGAGTTAGAAATTAAAGTATGAAGATAGGACTATTTAGCTGCCTCTTCTTCCTTTTTTTCTCCCGTGTTCTTTTCTCTTTTCTCAAATTCAAATCTGCTGCTACAATGGCAGATCTCTTTTAAGAGACATCCTTTCCCTCTCTTAATTAATTTTGTGGCAGTCCTATTATCACATGGTGCAAGACCACACACACCAAAATTAATTAAGAGAGGGGAAGATTGTCTCTTTGAATAAAAACCACAGTAGCAGCAAATTTGAATTTGAGAAAAGAGAGAAGAGAGAACACAAGAGATAGAAAGGAAGAAAAGGCAATCGAACAGTCTGTTTTCATTCTTTAATTTTCAACTAGTCAACCATTGGATCAGGCTGAGATTTTGATAATAGCTTATAAACACATTACTCTTCATTTTGAACGGTTGGATCGAAGATTGGTGATGCAAAAGTTGGTTTTTATGTTTGAAAACGTGACTTGACGTGTTGTGATCTTTTATCAAACACTTCTCTCTTTAATTTTGTTGTATTACTAGATAGATTGTTTTTGATGATACGTATATCTGTAGCCCTTAGTTATTTATTGATAGTGGAAGTTTTTTAGGTAAAATATGGTTAAGTGGTTTTCCCCGTATCGGGTTTTCCACGTAAAAATCTTGTTGTTGATTTGTGTGATTGATTGGGTGATCCTAATTTTGATTACACAAAGAGAGAAGAAGGTAAAGGATTGAGACTTGACAATTGTGAATTGTGATTTGGCTAGATTGGTGTCTGATATTTTTCCCAACAAAGTGATATCAGAGCACTGGTTGTGTAGATTGATTTTTTTATGTAGTTAAAATGGAAAAGGAAGATTTGAGCATGATAAAGCTAACTCCCTCAAATTATTTTTTATGAAAAACAATGATGGAGGATCACTTATATTGTGCAATGATTTGGCTTTGCTGCTTAAGTGTAAAGGAATAAAGCTTGATGAAAATAGATGAGACAAAATGGAATGAGCTTAATAGAAAAGCGATTGCTAATGTTAGAAAATAGGTATCTTCTAATTCCATTAATCATAGTTTTCAAGAATATGACTATTATACAATTTGGAAGATGTTGAAAGAAACCCCTAAGAAGAGTGCATAAAACAAGGTTTTTGTAATTAGAGACCTTGTGAATTTGAAGTATAAAGATGATGAAGATGCTTCAGTGCATATAAATGAATTCCAAGGGTTCCTGAATGAGCTGTCATTGATGAATCTTGAGTTAGCTGATGAGATGTAAGCACTGATGTTATCAAGTTTATTGAGAGACTTTAGTGGTGTCACCTAACAATTCTACTCTGAATAGAAAGATCACTTTAAAGAAAGTGAAGGATAATATTCTCAATGAAGAGAGGAGGAAAGAGATAAACACTTATTATAAGTCTCATGCATTTGTTACAAAAAATCGAGGGAGAAGTCAAAGTAGGTTTTCTCACGGTAAGCAAGATAGAGAATCTGGTAATAAAGAATTCGGTAATAGAAAAGGCAAATAGAAGAGGGAGATTTCAGTTAAGGAAGGAAATTAAATGTTATTATTGTGACAAGCCTAGGCATATTCAAAAAGACTGTAGAAAGTATAAAAGAGATAAAAGAGCAAAGACAAAGATACGAATGGAGAGAAAGGTACAATTGCAGTTGTATTCGATGGTGATATTGCCATTGTTTGTCGATGGACCTCCTAGGCGGAAGTTTCTCCGGCAGCTGAGGCGGCATCACATCTTCGAATTGTTGCAGCACACTAGCAATCTCTTTTGGCACCTCACCATAATAGTCTGCCTTCTCGTCCACTATTGTTGCCAGAAACACTTCCCCTCTTTTCCGCAATGCTTTATCAATTGCAATTGCCGAGACCAAGCTTTTTCCCCCTTTCACGACATTCACAGCTGCGACGTTACAACATGGGACGAAACAAGGGCATCCCTCACTCGCAATCATTACTCCATTGAGATACGACATTAAAACAATCTTGGCTTTTCATAAGAAATCAAGACCAAGAATAATATTGTAATCGTCAAGATTTACGACCAAAGACATCCTGCTTACCTCTCCATTGATCTAGCATTATCGGCACATCATAAGACATCCCAGCAATCCTCTGTGCCTTCGAGTTTACTACCTTCATTGATGTATGGCTGTCACTCAACCGCAAGCCAAGTTCCTTCACCAGCCGATCTGCCACAAACGTGTGGGTTGCACCCGAATCCAAAGATAGCATTCACGTTTTTGCCATTTATCCCAATCTTCACATACATTAGATTGTCCGCAGCCCCTAACTTCCCTTTCCGCAGTGCATCAATCCTCGCCAAGTCTTTATCAACAGGGTGGGTTTCGGCAGCCGTATCCCCTGATTTAGCTACCAGGCAGTTTATCACACGCATAGGATTGATGTGCGTAACTACATCCTCATCGCTATCCCCAGCCCGAATAGCATTCAACTTCTCCCTCTTTGAACATTCCCTCGCAAAGTGAGGACCATCACAAATGAAGCAAGTGAAGTTTGGTTTAGTACCCTTACCTTGTGCACTCATAAACTTAGCCTTGCCCTTATCTCAAGGCGCCTTCTTCGATGCACCCCCACCGAACTTCTTCTTCGTTCTTTCCTCCTTATTTCTTCCCTTAGACTTGAAGGAGGCCGATGTATAGCCCTCTCTAGTAGTTGATTTAAAATCAACCAAACTATCCCACATGAAGCCAATAGCGGAGGACAGATCCTTTACGTTCTGTCATCTTAGTTCCGTTTGCGCCCAAGTTTGCAATCCAGACATGAAGTTGAACAACCTGTCCTCCTCGGACATATTCTTGATGTCAAGAATCAAATAACTGAAAGATTTAACATACTCACGAACTGACCTTTCATGTTTGAGCCTTTTCAATTCCTCCCGCGCAATCCAAGACGTGTTGTTTGGAAGAAACTGTTCCTTCAGCTCCTGCTTGAGACGATCCCACGTCTCAATCTTTGGACGTCCAAAGACTTAAGTCATCTTTGGTTCTTGTCCTCCACCAAAGCTTCTCATCACCCGTGAGATACATCACGGTAAGATCCACTTGTTAAGCCACGCCGATCTTCGCAACACTAAAGTATTGCTCCATGTCCCACAAGAAATTCTCAAGTTCTTTGGAACTTCTTGCCCCACCAAAACACTTCGGTTCGGCACTTTAGGTTTAGAAGTACTTACCCCAGTAGGAGCGTTTGTCACTGCCCTTTTCAGAATGGCAATCGTCTCTTCAGCAGCTGCCAATCGTTCACTCGATTCTGCCGCAAAAGAAATGTACAAGCTCTCAGCCCTATCAGCGCTTTCCATAGCTTCCTTCAAGCGATCAATTATAGAACGTTCCTTGCCTTCTTCATTCGACCCTATCAAAGTCTCAAGACGCATCAACCGTTCTCGAATAGCTTCCATGACTTCTGCTGCACATTAGAATAAACCGTGCTCTGATACCAATTGTCACGGGGTTAAATTTTTCGTACCAAAATTCAACCCAATGTTTGTCTAGTCCCAACTAGACTAAGCCTTGCCTTCCTCTTACCCATGATCCCATGTTTTCAGGACATAGTGGAGCACTACCTCTCACCCATGATCCCATGTTTTCAGGACGTAGTGGTATGGAGAGCACCCCAGTTATGCTCCCACATTTTGCCCCCATGAAGCTGTCACTTCCCCCATTTCCTGGTTGTCTACTTGGCAGCCCCAACTGCAAGTTTCTGCTGCGTCAATTGCTGACTTAGAAGGTCCATTATCTAAGCCCCACGTCCATGTTAAGTTGCAAGCTCAAAGACTCGCATAAACCATCGCACGCTACTTGCCGAATTCGTTTCTGCCTACGCAAGGCCGCTGCCGTCCCATCGCCGCTGAATTCTAGGTAGTGTGCTTTCGTTGGCGCGTCCCCGCCTAGAGCTCTAACAAACCACCCCCATTAGAAGAGTCTGACATCCTCGTCGGAATAGACGTGAGGTAGTCTTGCACTTGATCCTCAAATTGCCACAAATCTGTATCCTCATTTTCCTTCCATTTTACCAAAAATTCTGTTTGCCGATTCTTTTTATGTTGGCCGAGTCGACGATGATCCATGATCTTGACAATACCATCGTCAAATTGCTTGTGAATCGTAGGGGGAGCTCGTTGCGACTTACTTGAATTTTGGGACTAGGCTTAGTCTAGTTGGGACTAGACTGCCGTATTGGGTGGAATTTTGGTGCGAAAAATTTAACCCCGTGACAATTGGTATCAGAGCACGGTTGATTCTAATGTGCAGCAGAAGTCATGGAAGCTATTCGAGAACGGTTGATGCGTCTTGAGACTTTGATAGGGTCGGATGAAGAAGGCGAGGAATGTTCTATAATTGATCGCTTGAAAGAAGCTATGGAAAGCGCTGATAGGGCTGAGAGCTTGTACATTTCTCTTGCGGCAGAATCGAGTGAATGATTGGCAGCTGGTGAAGAGACGATTGCCATTCTGAAAAGGGCAGTGACAAACGCTCCTACTGGGGTAAGTACTTCTAAACCTAAAGTGCCTGAACCGAAGTGTTTTGGTGGGGCAAGAAGTTCCAAAGAACTTGAGAATTTCTTGTGGGACATGGAGCAATACTTTAGTGTTGCGAAGATCGGCGTGGCTTAACAAGTGGATCTTACCGTGATGTATCTCACGGGTGATGCGAAGCTTTGGTGGAGGACAAGAACCAAAGATGACTTAAGTGCTGGACGTCCAAAGATTGAGACGTGGGATCGTCCTCAAGCAGAGTCAAGGAGCAGCCTTCCAAACAACACATCTTGGATTGCACGGAGGAATTGAAAAGGCTCAAACATGAAAGGTCGGTTCGTGAGTATGTTAAATCTTTCGGTTCTTTGATTCTCGACATCGAGAATATGTCCGAGGAGGACAAAGTTGTTCAACTTCATGTCTGGATTGCAAACTTGGGCGCAGCGGAACTAAGACGACGAACGTAAAGGATCTCGTTCTCCACTATTGCTTGCCAAGGACAGTTTGGTTGATTTTAAATCAACTACTAGAGAGGGCTATACATCAGCCTCCTTCAAGTCTAAGGGAAGAAACAAGGAGGAAAGAACAAAGAAGAAGTTCGGTGGGGGTGCATCAAAGGCTGCTGCCGCAGATAAGGGCAAGGCTAAGTTTATGAGTGCACAAGGTAAGGGTACTAAACCGAACTTCACTTGCTTCATTTGTGATGGTCCTCACTTTGCGAAGGAATGTCCGAAGAGGGAGAAGTTGAATGCTATTCGGGCTGGGGATAGCGATGAGGATAGGGGGTAGTTACGCACGTCAATCCTATGCGTGTGATAAACTGCCTGGTAGCTAAATCAAGGGATGCGGCTCCGAAACCCGCCTTGTTGATAAAGACTTGGCGAGGATTGATGCACTACGGAAAGGGAAGTTAGGGGCTGTGGACAATCTAATGTATGTAAAGATTGGGATAAATGGCAAAAACGTGAATGCTATGCTGGATTCATGTGCAACCCACACGTTTGTGGCAGATCGGCTGGTGAAGGAACTTGGCTTGCGGCTGAGTGACAGCCATACATCAATGAAGGCAAGAAACTCGAACGCACAGAGGATTGCTGGGATGTCTTATGATGTGCCGATAACGCTGGATCGAGAGGTAAGCAGGATGTGCTGGTCGTAAATCTTGACGATTACGATTACGATATTATTCTTGGTCTTGATTTCTTACGAAAAGCCAAGATTGTTTTAATGTCGTATCTCAATGGAGTAATGATTGCGAGTGAGGGATGCCCTTGTTTCGTCCCATGTTGTAACGTCGCAGCTGCGAATGTCGTGAAAGGGGGAAAAGGTCTCGGCAATTGCTATTGATAAAGCATTGTGGAAAGGAGGGGAAGTGTTTTTGGCAACAATAGTGGACGAGAAGGCAGACTATTATGGTGAGGTGCCAAAAGAGATTGCTAGCGTGCTGCAGCAGATGCCGCCTCAGCTGCCGAAGAAACTTCCGCCTAGAAGGGCCATCGACCATCGAATTGAGTGGTGCGGGGACAAAGCCACCATCTCAAGCCCCTTACCGAATGTCACCAATGAAATTGGCGTAATTGAGAAAACAATTGGAAGAGCTGATTTAATAGCGTGCGAAGGTTCGTGCAAGTCATTGAGCTTCTAACTTGGCATGGACATGAGGCTTAGATCATGGACCTTTTAAGCTAGCATCAGACGCATCAGATACTGATAGTTAGGACTACTGGGTGGACAGGCAGAAAGTGGGTTAGTAGTGGCAGTTATGGGCATCCTGATCATAGAAACATGAGGGCAGAACATGGGTTAGGGGGTGGCAATTATGAACATCCATATTATAGGAACATGGGGGCAGAACTGAGTTGCTCTATAAGCCACTACGATCATGGGATTATAGGGGAGAAAGTGCCCACTACTTGCTGGAAAGTAGGCCATTAAGTTCATAACAAATATTGGGGAGAAAGTGCCCTACTATGTCCTAAAAAATAGGGATTATGCCTTGTAACTCACATATCTTTGTTTATAAATAGGCTTTTCCTCTATCTAAAACGTCAAATTCAAGAGGAATTGATGGAGAAAAGTTGATTATGACAACTTTAGTCTTTATTGCCTCACCCCGAAAAGATTTAGGTAGCTTTGTATGAGAGAGCATACATCTAATTCTTTCAATAATGATTTTGTTCATTCTCTCAGCCACCTCATTCTATTGTGGAGTCTTAGGAACTGTCTTCTCCAACTAGATACCATGTTCCCTAAAATACTTCTCAAAAGGACCCTAGTATTCACCATCATTGTCAGCTTGAATACATTTCAGCTTTCTAGTAGTTTCTCTTACAATTATGGCATGGAAATCCTTAAAGACATCAAGCACCTAATCTTTGAATTTCAAACAAGTGGCCTAAATTTTCCTAGAGTGATCATCAATGAAGCTAACAAAGTACAATGCACCTCTAAGAGACTTATCAATCATAGAGGAAACATCAGTATAAACTAAATTAAGAACATGTGATCTTCTATGTGAAGGTGATCTTTGAAATGTAACTCTATATTGTTTATCGACTAAACAATTAGTACATGTGCTCAAGTTCATATCTTTTAATGAAAGGTAGTTCTTCTTGGAAAGGATGCCAAGGCCTTTCTCACTCAAATATAAATGCAATAAATCGGTAAAGCAATCTTTAATTGCATTCACCTTCCCTTTAATCACATTGGTCCGTGACATGTAGAGACTCATCTTCTTCCTTTTAGCAACAATTAAACATTTTTGGATAGCTTTCATTTACCATTATGATAGCCTTCTTCATCAAGAGTACCTGTAGAGATTAAGTGTAGACACTTATTGGACACATACCTAACATCTTTGAGTAGCAACTTGCACCCAGTATTGTTTCTAACCAAATGTCTCCAATGCCCATAACATTAGCCATCCCTTGATTGTAACCAAAGTCACCAGCATTGTAAAATATGAAAAAAGTCATGTTGGGGTGTAACATGGTAAAAAGTTGTTGAATCTGCAACCCAAGTGGTATCCTGACATACAAGATTAACATAACCATCATCACAAATAATGGCAACATCAACATCGAATACAACTGAAATTGTACTTTTCTCTCCATTCGTATCTTTGTTTTTGCCCTTTTACTTTCTATGGTCTTTTTGAATATGCCTAGGCTTGTCACAATAATAACACTTAATTCCCTTCCTTGACTGAAATCTCCCTCTTCCATTTGCCTTTTCTATTACCGGATTCTCTATTACTAGATTCTCTATCTTGCTTACCGTGAGAAAACCTACTTTGACTTCTCCCTCGACTTTCTGTAACAAATGCAAGAGACTTATAATAAATGCTTATCTCTTTCCTCCTCTCTTCATTGAGAATATTATCCTTCACTTTCTTTAAAGTGATCTTTCTATTCGGAGTAGAATTGCTAAGTGACACCACCAAAGTCTCTCAACTATCCACCAATAAACTTGATACGATCAGTGCTTACGTCTCATCAGTTAACTCAAGATTCATTAATGACAGCTCATTTAGGAACCCTTGAAATTCATTTATATGTACTGAAGCATCTTCATCATCTTTGTACTTCAAATTCACAAGGTCTCTAATTACAAAAACCTTGTTTTATCCACTCTTCTTAGTAAAGGTTTCTTCCAACATCTTCCAAATTGTATAATAATCATATGCTTGAAAAATATGATTAATGGACTTAGAAGATACCTATTTTCTAACATTAGCAGCCGCCTTTCTATTAAGCTCATTCCATTTTGTCTCATCTATTTTCATCAAGCTTTATTCCTTTACACTTAAGCAAAGAAAGCCAAATCATTGCACAATATAAGTGATCCTCCATCATTGTTTTTCATAAAAAATAATTTGAGGGAGTGAGCTTTATCATGCTCAAATCTTCCTTTTCCATTTTAACTGCATAAGAAAATCAATCTACACAACTAGTGCTTTGAAACCACTTTGTCGGGAAAAATATGAACAATTAGACACCAATCTAGCCAAATCACAATTCATAATTGTCAAGTCTCAATCCTTTACCTTCTTCTCTCTTTGTGTAATCAATAAAATTAGTCACCTAATCAATAAAATAATGCAATCAATCGCACAAATTAACACCAAGATTTTTACGTGGAAAACCCGATGCGGGAAAAACCACGGGACTATAGTCTACCTAAAAAGCTTCCACTACCAAAAAATAACTAAGGGCTACAAATATACATATCATAAAAAACAATATACTCTAGTAATACAACAAGATTAAAGAGAGAAGTGTTTGACAAAAGATTACAACATGTCAAGTCACGTTTTCTAACACAAAAACCAACTTTTGCATCACCAATCTTCAATCCAACCGTTCAGAATGAAGAGTAATGTGTTTAGAAGCTATTATCAAAATCTTAACCTGATCCAATAGTTGACTAGTTGAAAATCAAAGAATGAAAATAGACTATTCGGTTGCCTCTTCTTCCTTTCTTTCTCCCGTGTTCTCTCTTCTCTCTTTTCTCAAATTCAAATTTGTTGCTATCTTTGGTTTTTATTCAAAGAGATAGTCTTCCCCTCTCTTAATTAATTTTGGTGTGTGTGGTTTTGCACCATGTGATAATGGGACCACCATAAAATTAATTAAGAGAGGGAAATGATGTCTCTTTGAATAAAAAGAGATTTGCCAGTGTAGCAGCAGATTTGAATTTGAGAAAAGAGAGAAGAGAGAATACAAGAGAAAGAAAGGAAGAAGAGACAGATGAATAGTTTGTCTTTATTTTTTGATTTCCAACTCGTTAACCATTGGATTAGGCTGAGATTTTGACAACAGCTTCTAGACACGTCACTCTTCATTCTGGATGGCTGGATTGAAGATTAGTGGTGCGTGTTGACTGTTTTGTTAGAAAATGAGGCTGTTAATGTCGTGAGTTTTTCTCAAACAGTTCTCTATTTAATTTTGTTGTATTCCAAGAATAGATTATTCTTGATGATATGTATATTGTAGCCTTTAGTTATATCTAAGGAAGAACACTTGTGAACTTATTATTTGTTGATAGTGAAATTTTTTTAAGTGGACTACGGTCCCGTGGTTTTACCCGCATCGGGTTTTCCATGTAAAATTCCTGGTGTTGATTTGTGTGATTGATTGTATTATTTTGTTGATCAAGTGATTGTAATTTTGATCACATAAAAAGGGAAAAGGATTACGACTTGATAATTATGAATTGTGATTTGGCTAGATTGGTGTCTGATTGTTCATATTTTTCCCAACAAAGGTTATATAGATAATCTATCTATAAAATCTTATACATTGTATTCTTTTAAGATTGTAGATTAATATACAACTCTCTTTCTCTTTTGAAATTCTTCTTCTTATGCTTTTCTACATGGTATCAAAGCTGTCTAAGACTTATATCTAAATGTCTGACTCCTAAAATTTCATAACGTTAACTGCTTTTGAATCCAATCTTCCTATCTTCAACCCACCCTCCTCTCAACCTCACTAAACTCACATGTTTGAACTACTTAACATGGAAAGCCACCATGTTACCCCACCTCAATGGTCAGAAAGTATTTGGCTATATAGGTGACACCATTCACTAGCTTACTAAAACCATCACTGCCTCTAATTATTTTACACTTCCCAACCCATCATATGCTAATTAGGAAACCCAAGATCATATCATCTTTAGCTGCATCAATTCCTCTATTTTAGATAAGGTATTAGCATAAGTTGCTCCTTACAACACCTCTCTGAAGTCATGTGCTAAAGTAGTATAAGTTCAATCTCAAGCACTCTCTACTCTGTGAAAAGGAAGTTAATCTATAAGTGATTACTTCATGACAATCACATGTCTCACAGACGAGTTGGCTAATGCTAGACAACCCTAATGTGTGATGATATCATCATGTATTTATTAGTTGGGTTTGGTTCAGAATATGACTCTCTTGTTTCCATGGTTACTCACCATGATACCTCTCTCACCTTGGAAGAGGTTTATTCTATGCTCTTAACGCGTGAGACTCGTATTCAACATAATAATCAACCTCTATCCTTGCCCACTACCTTCACCAATATTATCACTCGACCCTTTTAAGGTTGACAAGGTCGTAACTACTCAACAGCTCCCAAAGGCAGGGTACATGGTCAATTCATTGACAATCATGGTGGTGGTCATGAAAACAGAATAGTTTGTTGTGTCAACTTTGTGAGAAATCTGGTCATACAACCTCCCATTGTTGGAAACATTTTGATCCCATTTTTCAAACTTTACTACCGCTTTCAAATCTTCAAGCAAACCTTGTCTTCAATTAACCTCATCAACAATTAGCTGAACAAGAGTGACATCATGACATTGACGCCACACATCATCTGACCAACAACATAAGTAATCTAAACATCAGAAGTGATGATTTTTCTAGCAATAATTAAATTCATATTAGTGATGATACAAGTTTGAAAATCACTCATATTGTAACTGCTTCTTTATCTAATTCCTCTTCATCTTTTATTCCTGATCAAATTTTTTTTGTTCAAAAAATTATAAAAAAATCTTTCCTTGTTCAAAAAATTACTCTAGATAATCATGTTTATTTTGAATTTTATAATTTTTTTTTCTTAAGAATTACTTGGGAATGTGTTACATAAAGAATCTATGTCTGGTGACCTTTATTGCTCCTCTCCATCTCTTTAATGTTGCTTTCCATTTTCTATTTTAGCGCTAAGGTTTCTATTGCTATTAGTATTATTGTCTTGGTCATGCCTCATATATTACTGCTCAAAATGTGCTTGGCCATGATAATTTACCTTTGATTCCAATAATAGATAAATTATTTCTCTTGAGTGTGAGATGACTAAAAGCCATAATTTACCTTTTTATTCTTCAATTGATCATTTTGTTTCAAAACCACTTGAATTAATTTATTCTTATCTATAAGCTTTGTTATTTCTAGTTATAGATCATGTTATTATGTTTGTTTCATACATGCCTTTACTAAATTTCATATGGATTATTTTCTTCAAAATTAAAAACGACTTTGTTACTTTCTAAAATTAAAGCTCTTTAAAATTTATTAGGGGGCTGATCAATAAAAAAATTTAAATAATTATTCTAAAACTTGTGGAATTCAACCTCGGTTATGTTGAATATCTTTCCATGCCAACAAGTCCTCTCCCCAAGTTCCTCATAAACCAGAAATTTCTTCCTTACCATCCTTTTTATGTAACTAGACTGCTCATACTAACACTGTAGGTCAACTCCCACCTTCCACGAACCAGCTGCCAGGTGATCAGATCATGCCATAAAATCAGCCGCACTTGAATGCTCAGTCTACCTTGTTATGCTTAGGTGACACTTCAGTGTACACAACCAATTCCATTCCATCTTCAATTACTGCTGCTGTAATTTCTCAACCATCTACTCCTCTACATTCCCCAGGATGTTTCCAGATGAGCCCTGACAACACCATATGTTGGTATCGCTCGCCATCCATTACCTCGGTGTTTACTGACTAAGCATGTCTCTTATATCACAATTTACTTGTTTCTTCGAGGCTTCTAAACATCACCAATGGCGTGCAACCATGGACATTGAATTTAATGTTCTTGTCAAAAATGGTACATGGGATCTTGTACCTCCTAAGCCTAGTTATAATCTAGTAGGCAACAAGCGGGTGTTTCACATAAAGAGACCTGCAGATGGTCGCGTTGAGCGTTTTAAAGCATGACTGGTGGCTAAGGGATATCATCAGCAACATGGTGTGGACTACACATAAACCTTTAGTCGGTTAAGACAAGAACTATACATTTATTACTATCTTTAGCCATCACATGACAATGAAGCATTAGGCAGATTGACATCGAAAATGCCTTTCTACATAGTCTCCTACAAGAGGAAGTTTACATGCAACAGCCCTAAGGATACATTTATCTTGACTTTCCAATCATATCTACCGATTGAAGAAGAGCTTATATGGCCCTGAAATAGGCTCCTAGAGCCTGATTTTCTAGGCTGATAGACATTTTACAGCAGATGGGCTTTGTTGGTTCAAAGGCAGAATTCTTCTTATTCACCCTTTACACTGCTATTTTCTCTAATTTCATCCTCATATATGTTGATGATATAATCATCTCCGGGACTAACTCTATTGAAATTGATAAGTTTATTCAGCAACTTGGTGCGACTAACTCCATTGAAATTGATAAGTCTATTCAACAACTTGGTGCTGTCTTTTCTAGTTAAGGATTTAGGAACTCTATCCTATTTTCTTGGTGTAGAAGCCTTGGTTGATGGACATGATATGTTTTTGACGCAAAGAAAATATGTAGCTGACCTGTTACAATAGGTGTGAATACATGAAGCCAGGCCTTGTTCAACTCCCATGAGTACCACTTGTATTCTATCTAAGTTTGACAGCTCTGACTTTCAGATCCTCAACTCTATCGATCGCAGCACTATTGGTGCATTACATTACTAAGGATTCACTCGTCCAGATATTGCTTTCGTGGTTCACCGTGTTAGCAAATTCATGCATCAACCCAAGGACAATCATTGGCAAGCTGTCAAATGCATCCTTTGATACTTAAAATCCACAGTGAGCTATGGCGTTCATTTTATAAGCACATCAGATCACTCTTTTCAGGGGTTCAGTGATGCTGATTGGGCTGGTGACAGAGATGATAAACGTAGTGTTGGGGGCTATTGTATTTTTCATGGAACCAATCTAACCAGTTGGAGCTGCAAACAACAACAAACTGTTGCTTATAGCAGTACTGAATAAAAGTATAAATCCCTCTCAAAAACAGCGGCTGAAATACGTTGGCTCCAATCCATTCTCCACGATCTGCAGCTTCCCTTAGTAACCAGTCCAAAACTATGGTGTGATAATATTGGAGCTACTTACTTGTTCTTTAATCCAATTTCCATGCCAGAACTCAACATAGTGACATTGATTCTCACTATGTTAGGGATCATGTTTTAGTAAAACAACTTCAGGTCTCCTTTCTATCTTCTAGGGATTAGTTTGCAGATTTATTAAATAAGCCACTGTCAGCCATTTGTTTTCAGCTACTGCAGGATAACCTTCATGTTCAAGACCTACCAATTTGGTTGAGGGGGGCGTGTTGGAGATTGAATTCAAAAATGAAATTTCTTGCTGATATTTCGGGATAACTAATTTGGTTGTTAACATTGTGATGTTATCCTTTAGTTTTAAAATAGCTAACGTAGAGGAGAAGGTTAAAGATAATCTATCTGTAAAACCTTACACACTGTATTCTTTTAAGATTGCAGATTAATATACAACTCTTTCTCATGTGAAACTCTTTTCCTTGTGCTTTCCTACACTTTCAAAGATGCTATTTTTGTCCTGGTTCATTTAAAATTGAAAAGCTTGAAATGACTATGGATCACTTGTGATGAGATCCCAATGGAGCTAAGTGAATTGGCAAGCTAAGGTTCTTAGCCAGCCATGGCTTTATATGGTCATGTTGACATAAAGAATGTCTTAAGCTTTGATCATATTAAAATATTAGATTTGCATATAAGGTTGGAGAAACAATCGTGGACTTTACCGGCGATTAAGAGATGGGTTTTCTCTCTATTAGGAGTAGCAATCAGCATGTCTGATGGGCTGTGGTTAGTGTTGATCCTTTCAGTACATTATGATATGGTCGGTATGCATGGCTCTGCTAGATTCTTTGGTGTCTGGCAAAAATGACAAGTTTCTCGGAAAAATGGATGGTTAGGGATAAACCTTAAGATTCTCAGTTATCTTGATCAATCCATGTTGACCATCCTATCCTAAAATAGCAGTAGTACCTAAATTTAAGGCATGAATTTGCATGCCTGTTTTTTTCGAGGTATGAATTTATGGTACCCTCTCCTTTGTCATTGTTGATACTGGTAGAAAATGCTGCATAGCTTCAATGTAAGTTCTTATTCCTCTCTCCCTCTTTCGGACTCTCTAAATTAGTAATGCTTTAAAGAATAGGTAGGGAAATATGGTTATGGTTTTGTTATTATATCTAAAAACCATTTGTTTTGGATTTGAAATTCTTGTATGATTTGCTTGAGAGTTTTTTTTTTTCCTCTCCATGTCTTTTGTCATAGCAATGGGGGCATTTTCTGAGAAATTTTGCGTCAGAACATGAAAGAGCAGCCTCTAATTTTTATGAATTCACATTTGGCTGTTTCCTTCTCCCACCTTAATGTGTCTTTGATTTCATTTCAACTTTTTTCTGTACGTAAATGGACGTTCAAACAAGTTTTCTAGGAAATTTTGGCTCTGAAACAGATTGGCATTAAGAGTTCTTGTATTTAATATTTGATATATGATTATTTTTCCTTTCCTTCTGATATGATGCCCTGCCTTTATGTTATGAATCGAAGTGGGTTGATGAGGTTATTTGTTCTTGATCCTGATAGCACATTGTTTCGGATTTTCTCCTCTTCACTTTTCCTTTGGCATTAGTCTTTATGTTTGGAGTCTTGTATGATTATCTTAGGATACATTTTATGCACTGATAAAATTGCTTGATGACGTTCATCTGCACTCCTAACATCAAGTTTTGAGCCTCCAGGAAGGTGTTTCGACAGATAGATTTTATTTTTTCACCTGTTATGACCGTTACATCTTGTATTCTGTTTAAGGACAACATTTCTTATGCAACTAATCTTTCAGAATCTATAATATCAGAACTTCAAAATCTTAAAATCTAGTATGCAGGAATTGTGGAGTACTTGTTTCTGCAACATCTTCTCAGTTAATGTACATTATTTTTTCTTCATGAGATTGGCCCGCGAATCGTTACCAATGATAGCTAAGTGTCTTTATGATTTTTTTTCGTTTCTTTTCTCATTTATCTGGTAAAGTTTCTGTAATTCTTTGCTGTAAATGAAATTTGTGTAAGGCTGCTTTCTGGGTCAGAATATGATTCATTTCGTGTTTCATTGCTAGTTGCTACTGTCGAACATGATTGTTCTGATTATTTTTTTTTGAATATCCTATGGTTGCATCAACTGCAGATTGATATGATAATGCCGAAATGCTATGAGTACAGTAGATACGACAAAGCTGAATTGCTAAGAGCCAGTAGATATCCTCATTGATTCGCTGTTCTTACATAATTAATCATCTTCTGATCATGCCCTCACCTCGGTTTTCTATTTCGTGTTACAGCATTAAAATCGGAATCGGTGTAATCAGACACCCGATAGAAGTTAACTCGGCGTTCACTCAGTGTATGCAACAATGGAAACACTTCGTGGACCTCAGCTTACAATGAACGATGGTGCTACACTGGTGACAGAGGTGGTATCGGATGATGATTCGCATCTTTGCCTCTATATATTATTGCAGGACATGATTAAAATTGGTGACATGGTTGTTGGGTTTGACATCGAGTGGGGCTTCAAAGGGACTTCTGCTAGCAGATCAGGAAGCACTTCTAGCAGAAACACCGAGAATCATTCTCAGTCTGACAAGTCAGAGCACCTTCCTAGGAGAGTAGAACATCACATTGCTGTGTTGACTTTCTGCACCAAACTTGGCTGCGTCCTAATAAGGCTCTCTCCTAATCATATCTCGCCATCTCTAAAACGCTTTCTCTCGATTAAGGACATTATGTTTGTAGGAGTTCATATCAAGGAAGATCTTCAAAGGCTAAGATGTGTTGACGGTCTGGTGGTTCGGAATGCGGTGGAGTTGAGTGAACTGGCTGCTAAAATATATGACCAACCTCGATTCGCTGCTTATAGTGCAAGGGAATTGGCTTACAGAATAGCTTCACTAAAAGCTGACTCAAAACCTCTCAATGTTTTATGGTCAAATTGGTTTGATCATACTCTTTGCCCTGAACAGATTGAGTCTGCAACCATTGATGCTTATGCAACGTACAAGATTGGCAAAAAGCTTATGGAAAGCGGCAGTAGCAGTGTCAAGAGGCTGTTCTCATAACCTCTACACTTATGTCCAATTTCAGCCTTGAGGAATTGTCGTGTCTGTCTATTCAATAATCCATGTCAGAGTGAAAAATGATTGTGTTCTGTTGTTGTCGTTGTCGTCCTCTGAGTTCATTATGAGCCGATGGTGTTCCTGGTATTTCAGAGCCTTGCATTTCTTTTGTATTTTACCATTTTGACCAATGTAGTACTCTATTATTATTATTATTATTATTATTATTATTATTATTATTATTATAAATTAACTTTAAATTATACAATACAAATATAATATCAAATAACAAAAAATAATCTTAAAATTTAAAATATTTATAAATAATAAAGAATTAAGAGAATTTTAACTTAAAAGTAATTATCCATAACCTCACATTTGGCCACTCCTAGAAAGTTATCTGTTTAGTATAATTAATTTTTTATGATAACAACAATCTCATATCAACTAGGGAACAAATATCTTCGTCGTTTATAAATACAAAATATATATCTTTATAAGAGATGTTTTTTAAAAGGAAAAAAAAACACACCTTGTGATTTTAGTGAGACAATACATCTTAGGAAGCCTATCATATATGGGTGTGAACACACATCATTATTGGTGTCGTCTGTGGGTACATTAACCATGACTAACTACCCAAATCCCTCGGCTTGGAGGCTATGATGGGCCCATCAATCTCACTTCGGTCAAGAGACGAGAGCCTTAATCCCTTATAAGCACAAAAGATATATCTCTTACCATGAGACGCCCTTTAAAAGGACAAAACCATTATGTGGTTCTAGTGAGACAATATCTCTTAGAGGGCCTATAATGTGTAGGTGTGGACACACATCAGCCATGTACGACTACCTAAGCTCCTTGTCTAAAAGGCTATGATGATGTTATCAATCTCATAACAGCTAGGAGATGAGTATCTTGGTCGCTTATAAATATAAAATGCACCTTTTTTTTTTTTTTCTAGAAATGACTTTTAAAAGAACAAAATACACTATGTGATTCTAATGGAACTATAACTCTTGAGAGGCCTAACATATGCTGGAGTGAATACACATCATCAATTTTATTACCTTTACCATAATTCTTTGTTCTATTTTTTCATTCTATACGGATATTTTCATTAATCTATCTACTTTCTGACACTCACTGTCATAATTTTTTCCCAATAACAGGAGATCAGGGATTTCTCAATTCATATTACGAAGACTTTCCGAATACACATGTCTTCCAACCTAATTTACCCCAGGAAGTATTGAAAACTAGGCCTCTACCTGATATGGAGCCACTCTCTACTTTATATAATGCAGATGTCGGTCTTCACACGCTTGCTAACAAGGTATTACTTGTGCACAAAATAAGATGGTTATTATTTATGCTGATAGGGAAGATTTACTGCTTCCATAACTGTTGATGCTATTTTTTTTATGCTTTTGTTGTAATGATTGGAACAGAGTATCATATCTTCAACCTTTCCTCTCTTGTTAATTTCTGTAAATCTAACAAGTTCAACGCACAGGTTCAAATTAAATCTGCCTGGTCTAGCTGACTTTGAATGGGATTTTAAGTCTTTTGACTAGCCGTTAGAATGAACGTAAATTGAACTATAGTCTTTGTAGACCGGGCATGTGGTTCACAAACTTCAACGAAACAAGTCCCATATTAGAAAGGAGATTCTTTGATATTTAAGTAAATGAAAAATAATGTATAACAAAAAAAAATAAAAACATATAAGGGTGTAATTGTGAATATTGCTGTGTGTGGCATTGTATTGTGTTCTGTTTTGTTGTTATTTTATAACATGAGGTATTTATATACATTGATTATATGAAATTGTCTCATGAAAAGTGAAGATGTAGATATATGGTGTGAGAGTAATCATGAAAAATAATTATTTTTACTGTGCAGATATTTGCTTTCCGCCATCAATTGGAGAATTGTTGTTGAATAGGGATTGAATTGAGAAAAGCAGAAAAAATTGATTGGCGTCTAGCATATGAACTAGGCTTGCCCACTTGTGACAGCACATAAGAAGTCATCTAACCTCCGATGACAGCCTTGTTTGGTGCCGGTGTTTGGTATTGTGGTACCTTTTATAGTTGTAATTTGAAAAAAATTATTTTATAAAAAGTACTTTTGGTTGAGGTTGATTTTGTATTTATATATGTTTGGTTAAAACTGTGGTTGAAATTGAGGTTGAACAAAGTAGTTTAATGTGTTTGGTTAAAAATGCTTTTCAAATTAAGGTTATAAAATAACTAAAAAAGATATATATTAATATTGATGGTTTTTAATTTAAATATTATAGATTTAACTACTGCTATTACATCTTGAAATAAATAATACTTTATATAAAATATTTTTTATTGTTCTATTAAACTATCTACAATTCTATCACGTACGAAATTCATCCAACAAGCACAATAATTTTCATGGTTTTTTGAGCGTGCAACAAAATCAGATAAAATATCATCAGGAACAAAATTGAAATTACGATAAAATTATGTAAATGTTACGCCTTAATGCGATCTCCTTCTAATTTATGTAGTGTCATTGAATAATGTTAAATACTAGTTTTTTGAATAAAACACAATTAAAAATAAAAAAAATTAGATTTTTTTTACTAGGTCAGACTCGGTCCAATACATTTAGGTTCGGACCGGACCCGATCCGATCATGAATAGTGGAGATGTTATCCACTATTCACGTGAACTGTGCAAGTGAATTAATTCACTTTGCACTGTTCGCTTTTGTAAAGCGAACAGTGCGGAGTGAATTACAACTCACTCTGCACTATTCGCTTTACAAAAGCGAATAGTGCTTCACGTGAAATGTGCAAGTGAATTATAATTCACTCTGCACTGTTCGCTTTACAAAAGCAAACAGTGCAGAGTGAATTAATTCACTTGCACAGTTCACGTGAAGCAGCTTGAAGTTGCTTTTAATTCACCTGTGTTTTCAATGCAAAATTAACTGGGGCTCATAAACAGTAAACAACATTTCATATTTTACCAAACATGTATTTTCTGTGGTTTGCTTTAAAAGCAGAAGCAACCACAAAAATAAACACCATTATTTTAAAGGCACAACCAATTGACTGGACAACACTGTGTGTCCTCCCTTCTCTGTTTTTTTTTAATTATTAATGTAGGTGTTCGGGTCAGTTTGTGAGCACCTCGATTAATCCTACGAGCCCTGAAGTTAACGATCATGTAAGTCTCTAGTGGTCCTGAGAGGACTCGAATTCGTGATCATTGGGGAGCAAACTCAAGGCCTGATTAGTTGAGTTACGTTCTCTTTTATGTTGTTTTTTTCTTTGATGTAAGGCTGATATCATAAAGAATATGATGATGTGGTGAACTATCAATGCATTGTTAAACGATTTTTTTTTTTTTACATAAATCGCTTGTGGATTGAGTATAAGTTTAAAATATCGTCAGGAACCATGCCTTTATTCTTCATATGTGTACTGAATTATTAATGAAATTGAAAAGTATAATGAGCATTTGACGAGAAAAGGCAGCAAAAATCATAAAAATAAATAAGGTAAAATTTATAGAAAACCACATTTCTGGTACCTTCTCTCTTATGATGGGAAGAAATCTGCGAGTGCTTGCATGCCAAACTAAGAGAAATTCCCTAAAGAAGTTGGCAAATAAGAATACTAGGAAGCCATTACAAAGCTCATTCCTAGAGAGGTTCCATACATTGAAAAGAGAGATGGTGAAAAGAAACCTTCCAAGTTTTAATACTTGTAATTCATTTGAGGAAACTTTTCTTGAATTTGAATTACTATGCTTGTTTGTCTTCGTTTTTTCCTTTATTTATATCTTTTAAAAGAAAAGGCTTGCTTAAGCCAAGAATCCATAAAAAAATAAAAAAACAAGTTGAAAAATACATTATCTAAGACAATGATTGTATAGTTGTTGAAGAGTCAGCTTCCCAACACTATTTTTATCTAAAACATCTAAAATCATCTCCACAACTTTTAGAATCCAATTACTAATTTCAAATTCAATTTCAATCATCTTTAAAATCCATGCAAAAAAATTCAAAGTTTTGAAACTAAATTTCTTTATTTTATTTATGCTATTCGGTCTTTATTTTTCTAGTGATTCATCAAAAACAATTTTATGACCTTTTTTATAGCTAAAAAAAAAATTATCGGTTGTTTTCTCTTTTTTTCATCTTTCTTTCTTCTATCCTTAAATAAAATTAGAAATCAAAATAAAACATAAATAAACCAAGATTGAAATCAATTTCTATAATGATATCATTACATTATCTTTCTTTAATTTTGCTATAAATATTTAATTCTACACACACACAATTAATTAATAATTCAACGATTAACGTATTCTTTACTATATCAAAACATATGAATCGTTTTTTCTTTAATTTGTTCAAATATTAATTTGATGGATGGTCACAAAAAGTGCGAAGGTCAGTCTTTCACGAGACAAGCAAATGCTTATTATTATTATTATCATCAATTTTCAGCATGTCTAGAAAACTTGCAAAAAACCTAGGATCGAAGTCTCGTGAATATTGCTAAATGGAGTTAAGCGTCGACAGAAACATCTTTTCAATGGCTATCTATCCATCTTTTCAATAGAAAATTACGATGAGAAAGGTCGATCCACCTGCCCAAATCCTATCAAGTTGATGCGCAATAGGATGATAATGGCAACTGAAACTGATGTTTTTCACGCAACCTTTTTGTTATTATCATATTTTAATCATTAAAGTTCTTGTCAAACTTGAAAAAGAAAATTGATGATTATGGCTATGGTCATGCAACATCCATAATCGATGGTTATGGCAGTGGTTTTAACTTTGGTTGACTCTTGTACGGAATCCCTAATTTGCACATAGATTGATCTTTAATCTGTTCGTGCCCATAGAAAGAGTCATTTTCTTGCATGAATTAGATTAATATAAATTATATTTTCACCCGTGTTGGTATTTTTTTAAAGTATCTGAAGAACCCGAAACAAACTCTTATTCGATGAACAAGCTATATAAATTGATCTCGCAATTACAATCTTGCTTTTCACCGTATTTAGTATTTTGTTGTTTTTTAATAGGCATGTTTAACTTTTATTTTCTTTTTTTTTTATAAACTTTTTTCTAGTTGCCATCTTCTTGATAGTGTTGTTTTTAATAATTTATCTTAATTACTATATATATATATATATATATATATATAAGTTATTTTATGTTGTGAACATATACACAACTTGTCATTGGTCCACCCACCACTTGCTATTGTTATATGATGCCCTCTTTACGTGCTTGTTTGCCTTTTGGCTTTGTACAGTAATAGGCATTTTAAAGGGAAACTTTTTTTTTTTTTTAAATAGAAATCTGAATCTTTTGAACCACCAACACATGTACCAAACTTTTTGATTCTGTCCATCATAGGAATATGAATATGATATCAACTTTGCCACTAGCACCCCCTTTTGTTTTGTTTTGGAGGAAAACACTTTTTTTAAAAAACAATTTTCTCCACTTTTTAATATTTGGTAACTTTAAAAAAAAATTAGTTGAAGAGAAAATATTTTTCACTGGAAGAAAAATATGGTCTTAAAAGAAGAAAAATATATTCTCCAAAAACCACTTTCGGAGACTTAAAAAATGGTCAAATGATTATATACTTTTTTATTTTTATTTGTTTTATTTAAAGTAATTTGTGAAATTGTTTTTTTTTTATTTCATACTCCTTTAACCTTTTCTTCTATTAGATTTGGTCCTTATTCTATCAATAAATTTGAAAAAAAATTTAATAAGTTATTTTTCAGCTCATTTTTTATGGCATAACCAAACTTTAAAAACTGTTTTTCAATTTATTTTTTATAATACTGCTAAACATCAAATAATAATTTACTTTTTAAAAAATTATTTTTTATGAAAATAAATTTTTTTTAAAAAACTATTTTTAACAAACAAATGAGACCTAGATTACCATGTTAAAACAAGGCAGTTACAAGATGTTGATTGATATTGGAAGGTTTTCTAGCATTGAATTTTCTTATTTGATGATTGAGATCTTCTTCAATCTTAGTGAATTGTCATTGAACTAACCCACCATTGTCAATGATTTTATTAACTTTTACTCTCTAGTTCTTGATGAGTCATTAGCAATAGAGAAATTCTAATTGATATAGACTTACTTTTTTCGATAGTAGATGTAGACTTACTCTGACTTTTTCTTTTTAGTTATTGCTTGTCATTTTCTAATAATCAAGACACATGGCGACTAACCCTAAAATATTTAATAATTAAAAAGTAAAAGCAGATTATAAAAGGTGGGACATTAGTGAATCATCATCCTTATCCTAAAAGGCTGTATGCTTCATGACAAGCTCTATTATTTTAGCTTTAAAGATGAAGAAAAGCTACAAACTTTGTGCCCCTAACATAGCTTTTTTCGTTGAAATTTATATAGTTCATGGAAGGGACATGGATACCTTCGATATCAAGACACAGAGCCACCTATGAGAGAATCATTGTTTGAGTTTAAGGTTGTGAAAAGATGGAAAACAATATTTTGTCTAAACACAAGCAAAGTTGATAATATATACTATGGAAGCTAATTAAATCTTGAAATTTGCTTCCTCCTCTTAGTTTGAGTCCACAAGGACATGGATTGGACAGTATCTGAGGCTGTTTTTTTAGTATTATACAAACTTGGGAATATGCATTTCTGATACCTTCATTTACTTGATATTGTAACGTCTACAGTTCCTGGAAGTTGTCATATTCTAGAGTAGTTTTTCATACATTATCTTCTTTCCCATGTATTTGGAACCAATTCCGCCTCTCCTTCAATCTAAGTTCTGCATGCACAAGACATTGCCTCTTACTCATACTCCTTTTTTTTTTTTTTTTCTTTCCTTTTGGAATGGATCATGGGTTAGATTGATTATTATTAAGATCATGATTTTCATGATTTGTTTGTGTTAAAAAACTATCTCAACTTAAAAGTTTAAGTTATTATGTGAGTTTTAAAGATATGATTTATATTATTTTCTAACTCGTCCCTTTAAGTGAGAGCTTTTTGGGATTGAAATTTGCAAAGACTCACACTGCATTGTGTTTAATTTTTATCAAATAGATGGGGTGATGAGATTCAAATTTATGACTGCTTGGTCATCAAGACTCTGATACCATGTCAAATAATCATCTCTACCTAAAAGCTTAAGTTATTAAATGAGATCCAAGATATTATTTATATTATTTTTTAACAATTTGATGGGAGTAAATCAGACTATACATGACAATATTATTATTAAGATTGTGATTTTCATGATTTGTTTGTGTTAGAAAACTATTTCAACTTAAAAGTTTAAGTTATTATGTGAAGTTTCAAGGTATAATTTTTATTATTTTCTAACACATCCCTTTAAGTTAGCCCTTTGATCTTGAAACTTGTAAAAACTCATACTACTTTATGTTTAATTTTTATCAAATAGATAGGGTGGTGAGATTCAAACTTGTAACCGCTTGGTCATCAAGACTCTGATACCATGTTAAATAACTATTTCAATCTAAAAACTTAAACTATTAGGTCAGGTGCCAAAATATGATTTATATTATTTTTTAATAGTTCATGAGAGTAAATCGAACTTTACAAGACAAGATGCGACTAGATGAAACCGAACAAGGCCAATGTCTCATAGTAGGCGTGGGATAAAAAATAATCTATGGATCCATGTGCTCGCTCACCAAACACTAAGGTAAGTGAAATCTACCTCAACATGTACATTCTCAGAAGTTAAAGAACAAGGTATTTGACATGATCATGTGTGTTCCACAGCTTCACTTGAAACTTTGGCAGTTATTTTACTTATTCCTGTTTTTGCATTCAGTATAATTAAGACTATTATCTCCCTCAATAAACAGGCTCCACAGTTGTGTGAGGCATGTCACTAATGCTTTGACATTTCCAATGTAACTGTAATTCCTCCTCGGGGTGGCCAGGATGACAATCATGAAGGACAGCTAATGTTTGGCAATTTAAATTATGGAAGCACAATATGGTCCAAGCCAATAATGTCGAGCTACAATAATCAACCATGAGCTATAATTATTCCTTCCTGTGTTCTTTGATTGAAGCCTTGTTCCTTTGTGATGAACCCTAGCTAGCTAGCATTTTCATAACCTATTCACATAACTTATGTTTTAAGCTTTATATAAAGTCCATTAATTCTTTAAGGACACAATTTTTATGCTAGCAACGAAAGATAAACAGGTACAAACACACAAAGTAATAGAGGGCGATTGAAGGACAAAAACCAAGCTGAGCCTGGGAGATGTCTACAATATTATTAAATAAAATATCGTAAAACTAGATGGGATAGGAAACAAAAACAAAGATTAATGTTCTGAAATGATTAATGGTCATTCTTACAGTGTTTAAGCATACAAGATCACTGAAGAAGAGGAAGAGAAAATTTGTTTGGTCACCCAAAAGACACAACAACTTGAAGAAATGATACCTTGGAATCTCATCCGGAGTTAAGATGCCACATATGTTTTATTATTTTTTTACTTTCTTCCATTTTCTTAGAAACCAAACATAGAAAAAAAAGGAAAAAAAAGAAAAGAAAAAAAGGGGAAGGTAATTCAAAGCCAAGAATTAGACTTGCCTAGAGGCTTCATTGCCTCTTATCACCATCTTTCTTTTGAATCTTTAGGCCACGGATCTAAGGCTGTTTCATTATGCCCAGAAAGTAATCCTTCAAACAGTCTTCTCTCCCAAAGTGCCATGATGATCTCCTCCTTCGACTCGACCTGCAATGGAAACCCTAATCGGAAAAGAAAATCTGATCAAGAAAAGAAGGAAGGAAGGAGGAAAAGAAGATGCCAACATTTTCATGTTCTTGGTTATTTATACACGCCATGAGTACCAAGGTTAAGAGGTTTCTTGGGTCTTGGGTTTAAGACGGATGACACAGGAACTAAAATAGAAGAAAATAAATTAATGTAAGCCACGTACAAGTGAGGGTCTACTTTGATATAATATATACAATGAAGGAAATATATCTCATTAATTTAATGAACCTATGGTGGGAATATAAGGTGAACCATCTAAATGTAAGGTCCATTAAGAAAATAAAAATAATTAGCCATCATTAATAAAGAAGGAAAAATTATAAGTGATTATTGATTTGTTTAGAAAACTTAATAATTGATTAAGTGGCTTGAATATAGCCACCATTAACTTGATTAATTTTTGTTTTTAATCAAGTTTGGTGACCACTAACTAATTAAGTTTGATCAAGTGGCGCAGAAACCATTGTTAATTATTGTTGTATAATTAATTATAGATTTAGCTCATAAATACAATGAATTTGCTTAATTTCAACATGGAAGGACATATTAATTAATCAACATTAGTAAAGAAATGAAAAAATAGAAGTGATTATGGATTAGTTTATAAATCTCAATAAATTAATTTTTTTTTATCAAGTTCGGTGACTATATTAATTAATTAAGTTTGACCAAGTGGTGCAGAGACACCATTATTATATGTAGCTGATAAATACAATGAATTTGTTTAATTTGAACATGAAAGGGCATATGTTTTGACGAAAACATGTTTTGATGGTGAAAATTATGCTTAAAGTTGCAACAATAAGATATATTATAGAGTAGTACGGTCATTCTCAAGCCTTCTGGATGGTCCAAGCTTTTGATCAAGGACTTGACCGAATTTCTGAAGACATTCGGTCGTGGTTCATATTTGTAGATACAGAAAACCTTTGGAATCTCAGCCTAAAAAGTTAAGCTAGTAGGTGAGATTCTTGTGCTTGATTTTTATTAAATAAATAAGAATGATAAAATTTGAATTCGTGATCACTTGGTTATCAAAATTATGATATTATGTCAAAGAACCAATTCAACCCAAAAATTTAAATTGTTAGGTGTGTTTTCAAGAAATAATTTATATCATTATCTAACACAACCAACAATTAATTTGATTTTTTAAAAAATAATTTTCAATTTCAATAATACCAAAATTTTATTTGTTATTTAAAATATTTTAGAAATTGTTTTGAGAGTCTGTGTATCTTCTTAGGAAAGGAAAGTCTTTTTTCTTTCTATCAAAAACAAAACCATTCTAGAAAATGCCATCGCAATGATGCTTAATAAAAGGATAAAAGGAAAAAGAAAAAAGAAAAACTAGAGGAGTAAAAAATCAAAAAGAAAAAGGGGTTTAAAGCAACTTTTGAGATGACTTTGCATGAATGTGAATATTACTTCACCTGAAGGGAAAAGTGATGTCAGATGATTCAGAAATCAAGATAAGTTCACATAATTGATTCTCAACTCAATCATTTACCTATTCAATTTTGTTGTGCTGGTTTTTATTTTTATTTTTTTTCTGATGGGGTTGCGGTAAGCGTTTTTATTTTTTTAAAGTAGAGTATTATTGCATCAAAATTTTGTTGAACAAAAAAAAAATTTAGGGCATAAGGAATTTTTTGTTCTTGTTATTAAACTTTGATCAATTTTAAAAATTCTTGAATTTAAAAATCAATTTAATACGATTCAATTGATTTAATAAATACAAAAACAACTTAAATGACTGATAGATAGCATTGTTTGGCTTTCCATATAAGAAGAGAATCTTTTGTTACATTAATAGAAGCAGTTAAGGCCGGCTTCATGAAAGAAAGCAAGTTTAGCAAAAATATAGATAAAAAACTATTTGGTATTATTATTAAATCCGACTCAATGAATCAACTTCGAAACCTTTCGACCCATTAACCCATATAGGAGTTGACTCTAGCTGATTTAGTTAACTTGATGTGTCCAAAGACAACACAAATAATCGGTAAAAATATGATTTGACTTTAAAAAAAAATCTAGATGACATCTTTTTTTTATGAATATCGAGACAATGATATATTTGATCAACTTAGCCTTTGTGGGTTAACTAATAAAATTTGTGACCCGGATCACGGATTTCACTAGTCTTAAAAATTTGATCTTTTTAAATTATTTTTTATTTAATAATATGATAACACAAATATATGCTTGTAAAAATTGAACACCAACCATATTTCAAATTAAAATATTTATGTAATGACATTATCCAACACAATTCCTTATTGTTTTTGCTTATTGTTTTTTTTTTATATATATATATTGTTTTTGTCTATGTTAGTTTGACACAAATTAAATGGTGCAATGATCTCTCAATAAATTAATAATTGGTTGGTGCATTACATCAAGACAGTATAATTGTTTTTTCCCCATTCTAATGTCCATGACAATTGATCTTTGGGCATGAAAATTGTCCCTTCACAAACTATAATGATACTAAAGATAAATAATTCAATTAGTAACTTAAATTATAAATTAAGAAATCCACGTGAATCCATACTCAAAGACTTTTTTCCTCATCAAACTGAAAGTCTATTGGCAATATTAGTCAGCTAATCCATCTCTTTTCAAAATGACAAAACTGGATAATGTTTTTTGTTTTTTTTTGTACAAAATGTGTCACTAATCAGAAGTGGGTACCAACCAAGTCACATCCAGTTGAGAAGTCAGCAGTGGATAGAGATTAATGGTAAGAATTTAACTATATATAAAATAAAGTGGATTTCCTTTGATAATTTAGGTCTGATTCCAAGTGGTTATCCAACTAAGTCTTGATACACGCATTCACTGGTCGGTGTGTGCATTAACTATGTTCCACATCTCTAGTGCTTTGAGATTGAGAGAAATGTGCTTTAAGAACGATTTTCATAATCATTAAAAAATAATTAAATGATCTTATAGGTTAGATGTTGTGGACATCCACATTTTATGCTGCAAAAAAATAAAAATAAAAATGTTTATTGTACGTAGTTGGATTAAAAAATAAAATAGAAGACATCTCTTGGCAAAGACAAAACGAGGTTCATCAAGATAGATTGCCGACAGAGATTTGATAAACTACACAAGCACTTATCTCCTGAATATGTGGCTATCCACATATTTTTTTTGTATGGATCTTCCGTGCTAAAACCCTACAGAAATTTTGCAAGTATACATCTATTTCTTTGTAGCAATAGCAACTACTTCGTCTGCTTCTCTCTCTTCTTCTTTTCCTTCCAGTTTGGTTATATATATCCAGTTGATTTGCAGTCATTATGTGGTCTGTTGGCTTATAAATTAAAAACAAAGAACGCAGAAAATTGCATGTGTACAAAAATTCTGGGATGAATTTCTTTAAGCACAAGTTATTTTGTGCATGATTATTTGGGGTTTGGAGCAGTCAAATTTGCTTAAAAATTAAGGTAAATTGCATGACTTTTCTTGCATCTATCAAGATGCACTCAAAGTCTACGAGTCAATCGAGATGAACATGTTTTCTTCTCGTTAGGTCATGACCTAACTCTATTTGAAGATAACAAATTTTATAGAAGCATATCTAAGTGAGTTACTATTCATGACCTACGAAAGCACCGGCCATATTTCGTAAATGGCCTTCTTGTGTTTGCAGGCTCTTTATCTCCAACTTGGCGTGGCTTGGTATCTGCAATTTCCTTAAATCACAGCATATCCGCTCCCCTCCAATCCAATGTCGGGTTCAAGGTGGGCGATGGGAGAAACATCAGGTTCTGGTCTGATTCCTGGCTAGGCCATGCAGCCCCTCTTCAGTTCATGTTTCCTAGGCTTTACAACCTCTCCCTGCAGCAATCTTTAAGCATTGCAGAAGTCCATAACCAAAGTGATAACTCAATCAATCTTTCTTGGAGAAGACCACTTCGATCCCGCGAGCTCTGTATGCGGGAAAGCTTGATAGCGAAGTGGAACGTGGTCTAGTCTCCTCTCGATGGTGAAGACGAAAGATTTGGAAATCCCATAGCTCCAACGTCTACACGGTCTCCTCGGGATGCCATCTTCTAGATGGTTTAATTGCTTCAACAAACCTTCACTCCCCGCTTCCGCTTTGGAAAGGGTTTGCTCCTCCGAAAATAGATGTGTTCATATGGCTTCTCCTAAACGGCAGTGTTTGCACAAAAGATTTCTTAGCTAAGAGAAGAATCATCAATTACGAGGAAGCTCTTTGCCCTTTCGGCTGCAAGGAGATTGAGACTATACATCATCTCTTCCATCTCTGTCCTACATCTTGGTCTCTCCGGGGTAGACTCTTCGATGGTTTGGGTGTGTAGGCGGTCTACCAAAAGACCCAAATCATAACCTTCGGGAATGGTCCGGCCTGTTAAAAGGAAATTTTCAACGTCAAGCAATTACCCTTCTCTCGTAAAGGATTATACTGGTCAATTTGGATAGCGCGCAACAATATGATCTTCGACTCCAAAACTCCAGACTGGAATGTGATTTTTGACCTCACCTTTCATCGGTTGGCCTTTTGGTTGAAGTCCTCTGTTAAAAATTTCAGTTACACGGGTTCCGATCTTTATAGAAATCCTGAATGTATCATGAACTGGACTAACTAGTCGGGGTTGTAAATTTCTTCGCTCTCTTTATGATTTAATTCCCCCCTGTAATCTTTCTTATTTCAGCCCTCATCTTCTTAATGGGGTCGCCTATTTATAATATACTCGATTACTATCAAAAAAAAAAAAAAAAAAGGAGTTACTATAAAATGTATTTTGATATCTTATTGAATTGAATTTGAATTTTTGAACTAAGTGGCTCTTGTGAGATTTTTTTATAACCATAGAGTCAAGTCCTCCTACATCATTTAGTGTTCAGTTAAATTAAAAGTTCATTACCAGAATTTTTAGATTTATTGACATAATTTTTTATCAGTATTTATACTCATAGTCCATTGGCATGAAACTTATCGGCGGGCTCATGGGCGGAAATAATCCATCTAAAAAACTCTCTTTGATGATTTGTAGTCTATCGGCGAGTTCGTCGATAATGATTTATAGATGGATATTTACAGACGGACAAAGTGCATCAAAACAAATTTTACCCACTTTATTCCATCTGTATTTCCATCGCTGAATATAATATATCACTGATAGAAAAACTATATGTCATTGCATCAGTGGTTTTTTTCGTCTGTCGGTGAATTTGACATATAATTGTCAAACAAACCATCTATTATTCTATTGATAAGTAAATAGTGGCAGTGACATTTGCAATAATTCTTTTTCAATTCTCTGGAATATATATATTTTTAATCTCGTTAGTAATAATTTATTTATATATATATATATATATATTAAAAATCTATTAAATAGAAATAGAAAATAATTAAAAAAATTAAATTAATATAAAATTCAAATATTTATTACAAATCTAAACATTTCTATGTTCAAATACAATTAATCTAGAATAAAGGCACTGGAGGAGGAGAAGGAGGAGGAGGCGGCGAGTCTTCGCTTGGACCATGAGGCGAATATGAGGGAGCACATGTACCTCCCATTTATGATCTCATCTCCATTACCAATCAGTGGAGTTTGGTCGTCTCAGCATTGATTCGTTCATAATCAGTACCAAGATGGGTCATCCAATCTTTAACTCGTTGGTCTAAAATCGCATTGAACTTTGGAGTTTGAGTGCTTGGAACCAATTGTGAGCATCCAATGGTTGAAATACCGCAGGTTGTCCGCAAGTCCTTGGCTGTAATGTTAGAGAGACCATATATCTGATTTCTATCTGGTCCACTGGATGATCTTACCTCCAACCACAAATTCAGATCGAGATTCGAATGGATCAAAGGATTGTCATCATATCTCGCCTTCAACCGGGTGTAATATGCATCCTAGAAAAAAAAAGTCAGTAAATTTTTAAAAATAATAACTTAAAAAAAAAGTTGAAAACAATACCATAAAGTGTTGAGCTCGGCTATCCATGAGCTATTGCATCCTTTTTTGGTGTTTATCAATTCGCACGTGCGTTTCCATAAAAAGCTCTATCGGGCTTAGTTCGTGTCCAAGAACCGTAACCTACAAAGAAAAAATTGTTGCTAGTTAAATATATTTATATATATAAAAAAAATAAAAAAATGGATGCATTTAAAAAAGAATCTTACCATTCGCTTTGAAGATGCCGGTAGGTGTGGTAACGAAACCATGAATACACCGATTCTGGTTCTTCGCACCAAACCACATGACCTCCGAGATGTATGGAGGTTTGAAATCCTTCCAAACTGTCACCTCCTTCTAGCCTTGAAGCTCTTTTTCTTTTGCATATCTTTTGAATTTTTTTGCGCCTCTTAACAAAAATCATGCAACCTATATGGTACTATTACGGAGAACTTATCATATACATAGTGTAATTATCCTGTGTAGTGTTTTCCACCATTACTATTGTACACAACCCTAAACATATATATATATATATAGACACACAAAGGATGGCTGCTATATACGCATCTATCACTATTTCATCATCTCTTCCATTCATTAACTTGTTATCAGAGCAGACTTGGTATTTCTCTTCCTCATGGATTCTGCAAGCACCTAAAATATGGACTCTCACATGGCTGCACCGGTTTTCTCCTCTGCTGCACCAGGCTTCTCTCCTACTGAACATAATCTTCCTTCTGATGGTGTCTTCTCTGCTTCTGCTACAACAATATCAGCTGTTGTTGCTATTCCTTCCTCTGGTAATGAATCACTCTCCCTTGACGTTCATTCCTCAGCTGCACATTCCAGGAGGCACAACGTTCATTGCCCTGGAAACAAGCTATGCAAGAGGAAATCCAAGCTTTACATGATAATGGTACATGGACCCTAGTCCCATACCATTCCTCTATGAACTTGGTTGGTAGTCGATGGGTTTATAAAATCAAACGGCGTGTCGATGGTAGTGTTGAGAGATACAAAACTCGGCTGGTGGCTCGGGGGTTTACTCAGCAAGATGGGATTGACTATTCTGAGACATTTAGTCCTGTAATCAAGCCTACAACTGTCCGGCTAGTACTCACAATTGCTATCTCGAATGGGTGGTCGCTCCATCAATTGAATGTTCACAATGCTTTTCTAAATGGCATCCTTTAGGAAGAGGTATACATGGATCAACCCCCTGGTTTTTGTTCATTCTGATTTTCCTACTCATGTGTGTTGTCTTTATAAATCCTTATATGGTCTTAAGCAAGCACCTCAGGCCTGGTACAAACGATTAAGTGATTTTCTACTCTCTATTGGTTTCCAAGGCCGACACTTCTCTGTTCATCCTCTCTTATGGAGGTGCTCTATTTTATTTACTTGTGTATGTTGATGATATTTTGTTGATCGGGAGCAATTCCCGAGTTACTCCACAAACTGATTAATTTACTGAGCTCAGAATTCAAGCTTCGGGATTTAGGTATGGTGCACTACTTTTTGGGCATTGAAGTAAAACCCACCTCTATGGGCATTCTACTGAGTCAATAGAAATATGCTACTGTTATCATTAGACAAGCAGGTATGTCATCCTGTAAACCAGTTGACACTCCTTCATCCCCTTCTTCTGCATTGACCACCCTGTCAGGTGCCCCGTACTCTGATTCCACCAAGTATAGACAAATTGTCGGTGCTTTACAAGATCTTACCTTTACCGACACGATATCTCGTTATCTTGTCAATAAGGTATGTCAGTTTATGCATGCTCCCACTGAGGACCACTGGGCGGCTGTTAAACGTATTTTACGGTATCTTCAAGCTACAACATCTTATGGTTTACATGTTACTCAAGGATCTCCTCTATCCCTCCATGGCTTTACCGATGCGATTAGGGGCAGTGTTGATGATCGGAAATCTACCGGTGGTTATCCGGTATATCTCGGGAATACTCCTATCTCTTGGAAATCTAGAAAACAACGTCTTGTTGCTAGATCCTCCACGAAGCCGAATATAAGGCCTTAGGCGATGGCACCGTTGAAATCCTATGGCTTCGTTCAGATTCTTGTCGAACTCCAGCTTTCCTCTCCACCTATGACTACTTTGTGGTGTGATAATTTAGGGGCAACGTTTCTATCAGTAAATCCTGTTTTTCATGCCCGTACTAAACATGTTGAGGTTGACTACCATTTTGTTCGTGATCGAGTTGCCAAGAAGGAGATTCAAGTCCGATTCATCTCTTCGAAGGATCAACTAGCGATGTCCTTACCAAACCCCTATCGTCTACACTGTTTGCGTATTTTCGATCCAAGCTTCGAGTGGAATCTCCCTCTTCAGCTTGAGGGGGCATATTACGGAGAACTTATCATATACATAGTGTAATTATCCTGTGTAGTGTTTTCCACCATTACTATTATACACAACCGTGTATATATATATATATATATATATACACACACACAAACACACACACACACACACACACACACAAAGGATGGCTGCTATATACGTATCTATCACTATATTTCATCATCTCTTCCATTCATTAATTGAAACAAATGAATTATCTGTTAATAAATGAATAATATAATTTAATAAAAGGATTAATTTTTTTTTATCTTGATTTCAATCTTACCTAGTTACAGTGTGATTCTTCCAAACCCTCGTTACACTAGCATTGCCAACTCTATTCCATTCAAATTTTTCCTTGCTGTTAAAATTGTTTTTCAGCTCTTTGCTCTCTCCATCGCTGCTTGCAAATGGTGTTGTTTTGCCTCTGCATTTTGCATGTATTTGAGCTTGCCATATTGTTCCAAAGACTCCACACAGCACTGGCTGTGCTTGGTTTGCTTTAGTTTTCCCTTTCCATGATCATCTATACTAATTTGATTTGTTCACTGCAGGAGACCAGCAGCTGTGCAGCCATGACAAAGCGTTTCGTTAGGGTTTTTTGGCGGCACTTGCAAATCCAGACTCAAATGCTCTTTTACCAATTCATCGAATGCTTTTTGACCAATGCCTTGTGACTTTTATCTTCTTTTCTGAGTGACCAAGGATGGCTAAGCTTATTCAGACTCAGTTATGTTCATTTGCCTCATGACTTACCTTCTTTTTTTCTCAGAGGCGGTTGTGTTGATAAGGTGAAGTTGTTGTGTCTACTGCTGGTAAGGTTTGTCCAAGCAGAGTTTTTATGCAGCCAAATCAAAGCTGAGGAGAGATTCTTTGCCAAACTAAGATGCTGCCCGCAGCGGAACGCAAGAATAGATGATTGCTTGGATTAAGTGATTTGCTTGGTGGATCCTTTCGTGGGTTTTAAGGTTGGGCCTTAATAAATTTGAAAGAAATTTAGTTGTCTTTTATTCTTAATGAAAGTTTAAAGGCTTGATTGTATCTGGATATGGATAATAAAAATAAATAATCATTTTAAATTCTGAAAAGGAAAATGTATTTATTAAGTCAAACTTGCCATTCCTTATCTTTGAATTTTTTTTTTATGAAAATCTTTTCTTATTAATAATGTCATTTTTTAATAAAAACCTAAGATAATTAAAATAAACAATGAAAAAACCTCAATAATTTGAATTAAGGATTCTTGATGCAAAACTCCCACTTTATTATTAATTGTTTTGACGAGAACACATTTTTTATTAGTAGTATGTTTATTTTTTTAAAAAGAACTTAACATAATTTTAAAAAGTAAGTTTCAAACAAAAAAAAAATTAAAAAATCTTGTTTACATATATAATCTTTATGTGGTTATATATAAAAAATAAAAGAATAATGAATTTGGGAAAACTTTATAACACATACGACACTAATTAATTATTATATATCAAACTATAAATCGAACAAAATTTCACAAACCTTGATTTTAACATGGTTAAAAAGCAAAACAACCACCATTAAACTTTCCTTCTAAGTTAACCCATTAAGAAGATTGATTTTTTTTGGCCAAAAGTGTGTGGCTGAATTGTTTTCTCTCTTTTTTTTTCTTTTTTTTTTCGACTTTCATGCTCATCTCTTGGAATCTAAGAACTTAAACATAATGAAAAAAATCTTGAGGACTGAAATATAAAAACATAAAACCTCGTGGATCAAATATGAAAAAATAAAATCTTCAAGGTCTAAAGTATACTTTCACGTGTAAAAAGGTGACAGATTGGAATGTTAGAAACAAGTTGATTTTGGTGGAGAAGGTGACAGATTGGAATACATTGTTTGAAGTTATACTGCATGGCCTAGCCTTTTGGTTGAAGTCAAGATAAACAAAGAATTTGATAATAATTCCTATTGAAACATTGTTTTGGCTATTTTATGAGACCTATATATTTTTGTATGTTTATTTTTTTTTGGTTTAATAACAATAGCAAAATATTTTATGAGACCTATATATTTTTGTATGTTTAATTTTTTTTTGAATCACTCAAAGCATAGCGGGAGCATACAAACTAGATACTCACTATAGCAGAAAGGCTCATGCGCTTTGACTGTGTTTTAAAGGCTAATGCACATTAAGCCACGCATAAGGATTTTTTTTTTTTTAATGTTCTTTGATATTTTTTACTGATTTTTGTTTTTGGCATGCTAGGTATCTAGGCTCGCAAACTTGGCCTTTGTTTTTTTGTTTGATTTTTTTAATTGATTCTTTTTAATATCATTTTTTGACGTTGAGTTTTTATTGATTTTTTTATTAATTATTTTTATCTATTTTATTCTGCAATATTTGATTATTTAAAATTAATCTTTTTTAAATAATTTTAGTTTGCTTTTTTTTTTTAGCACGGTTTGGTTTATATGGGTTTTGCTCAGCAATTTATTCTATGTGAGTTATAATTTAAAAAACTTATCTAGCTACCTCTGAATAGTTGACCTTTTGATAACCCTCTATTTATTCTATAAAAAACTTATCCACCTCTTTCGGCTACCCATTTAATACCTAAGTTTCTTGACTGAGTGGACGTTTTAAAACCAGAAAACAATAACACATACGACACTAATTAATTATTATATATCGAAGCCTTTGATAGCGTGGAGCCACTAAGCTTTTAAGCTCAGGACGTAGATTAGGCGGTGGTAGAGGTGGCATCTCTCCCATCGTACCCTCGAGATGATGACAGTACTGAAGGAGAGATTCCGATAACATGTATATATTAGCATATAACTAGGTTATTTCTCGTGTTATGTTAAGCGTCGGATCATGAAATTTTAAATGTATCTCTGAATTCTTTTTGAAAAATCGAGAGATTAGCCATATTTTTTTTAGTTTTGCGTTTTGATTCCCTATCTTTAAATTTTTTATTTTTAAAACGAATTTGAATCTTCTTCTTCGCTACTTTATCTCGGAAAAAATAATAATCAATCTCAACATGTTTTGTGCAAGCATGAAAAACAGGATTTACAGACAAATAAGTGACACCAAGATTATAACACCAAATGATAGGAGAAGAAATAGATGAAATCTGAAGATCTGTCAATAAATACTGAAGCCAGATAACCTCAGCAGTGCCATCGGTTAAGGCTTTGTACTCAGCCTCAGCGGAAGAACGGGCAACTGCATGTTGCTTACCTGATTTCCATGAAATCAACGTCTAGCCAAAGAACACAAGATAAGCACTTGTGGATTTTCTATCATCAACACTACCTGTCCAATCTGAATCTATAAAACCATGTAAGGATCATGCGTTTTGGCTGTTTTTTAAAGGCTAATGCACATTAAGATGATATTAAATCAAATTTTAAGGGATGAAATTGAAAAAAAAAAGATTCAAACAAAATATATAGCAATCAAAAGTTTGAGGACCAAATTTGACATAATCAGCAAATAATATGATATTTTTAAATTTTTCACAACTTCTAGAAAGTGTTTTCCGTCCAAAATAAAAGAAAAACACTTTCCTGGAAATCAAGCCAAATTTTTCTTTGATAGGAAAGTGTTTTCGTTGACCGGAAAATGTTTTTCGTTGACCAACTTTTCTAACATCAAACATACATAAGAAAGTTTGGAAAGTTGTTTTTTGAAAACCAGTTTTCAGGAAACAAACGCACCCTAAGCCACACTTATGGCTTTTTTTATGCTCCCAGGCTCGCAAAATTGGCCTTTGTTTTTTTTTTGACTTATTTAATTGATTTTTTTTAATATCATTCTATGACGTTGAGTTTTTATTAATTCTTTTATTAATTTTATTTTATCAATTTTATTCCGCAACATTTGATTATTTAGAATTAATCTTTTTTAAATAACTTTAATTTGCTTTTTTTTAGCATTGTTTGGTTTATATGGGTTTTGCTCACCAATTTATTCTATGTGAGTTATAATTTTAAAAACTTACCTATCTACCTCTGAATAGTTGACCTTTTGATAACCCTCTATTTATTCTATGCAAAACTTATCCATCTCTTTCGGCTACCCATTTAATACCTAAGTTTCTTGACTGAGTGGACGTTTTAAAACCAGAAAACAATAACACATACGACACTAATTAATTATTATATATCGAAGCCTTTGATAGCGTGGAGCCACTAAGCTTTTAAGCTCAGGACGTAGATTAGGCGGTGGTAGAGGTGGCATCTCTCCCATCGTACCCTCGAGATGATGACAGTACTGAAGGAGAGATTCCGATAACATGTATATATTAGCATATAACTAGGTTATTTCTCGTGTTATGTTAAGCGTCGGATCATGAAATTTTAAATGTATCTCTAAATTTTTTATTTTTACCATACTTTCATAAAAACAGTTAAACTGACGCATCTGTTATAATTGTTTTGTTAATAGCTAGGAAATAATGGGATTACAAAAAACAAAAATACATACACATCATTTTCACATGCATTTATTTAATTATTTTTTTCTATTACAACCACACATTTCATGCATTGAAAACTCTATATAAGAAGTTCGAGCTAAGAACAAATCAGCAGATAGCAGAACCAAAGCAACAGCCAATAAACATGGTGGTGGAACGCGTTCTTTGCATGAATCCAGGAGATGGTGAAACCAGCTACGCCAAGAATTCATTCTTTCAAGTCTCTCTCTCCCCCTCTAACACCTTATTCGTTACTACATTATTTCATAAAAATGTGATGTCTTAGTGCATTTAGAGAGACAAATAACCCTTTTTTTTCCTTTCTTTTTGGTAGTGTTAGAATTTTATTGCAAGTAGAGAAGACCTCGCGTAGCAACTTAAATTTTTAAGTTAGGTAGGATAAGCGAAGTTTAATGATATGAAGGAAGCAAATAGCCATCGCTGCATGCATTAGTAATATATTAGTAATTCTTGCATTTATTTTTTTTCCTGGAAGCTAGTATTGCAGATTAATTCTGATGTGGTTTGACAATTCGTTTCGCAGAAAGCAGTGCTGTCAAAAGCTAGGCCAATCCTAGAAGATACCATCAAGGACATGTTCAGCACCGCCCTTCCCACTTGCTTCAAACTAGCAGACTTGGGCTGCTCTTCAGGACCCAATACTCTCTTGTTCGTTTCTGAAATCATGGACGTCGTTTATGAGCTTTGCCAACAACAGAACTGTAAACTGCCCGAATTTCAGGTGTTTCTGAATGACCTTCCAGGGAATGATTTCAATACTGTTTTCAAGTCGCTGCCATTTTTCTGCGAGAAGTTCGGAGAAGAAAAGGGAGACTTGTATGGACAGCACTGTTTCATATCAGGAGTACCTGGTTCTTTCTATCACAGGCTCTTCCCAAGCAAGAGTTTGCATTTCTTTCATTCCTCTTGCAGCCTACACTGGCTTTCTAAGGTTTTGTTACTGTCTTTTTTTCATACTTACTATCTCTAAGGTTAATAATGATCCAAGAAGCAATGATTGCTGTCTAATGTCAAACACTGGCTTTCTAATGTTTGACAATGACCAATGTGGACGAAATGTGGCAAATATTATAAGAGCTGCTGCAGAACCGATGTTGGTTAGTCATTTTGGAGATGATATAATGGATGAATTGTTCAAGAGGTACGCAGAGTATGTAGGTGAACATCTGTGCGTGGAGAAGACAAAACACATAAAAATAGTCCTCACAATGACAAAGAAGGAGTAGATTCCAGTGTAGCAGATGATGAGCGAATAAATTCCTCTGAAGCAGAAATAAAGTAATTATCTATGGAAGTAGTTTTGGCTCATTATGAATAAAAACAGTGTGTCTTATAAGTGAAAAAAAACATTCGTTTAGATGAAAATTCTCTTTTTTAAAAAAAACATTTTCGTTCTGGTTTTGTTTATTTTTTTAAGTGAAAAAAAAACCTTGGATTCATCCGATTTCGATTCATAACCAGAGTCTTAAATAGATTCCTCATGATGTCTTATAACTATGCTATACGTAACTCGTGTTAAATATAGAAATAAGTAGTCTATAAAACAGGACAGCCCAAATATTCCTCACTCTTCTTTCTAAGCTCTTCATAGAATGATGGCAGCGACTTGGAAACACCTGAAATCCTGGCAATTTACACTGCATCTGCTGGCAATGTTCATAAATGGCATCCATGGTTTCAGGAAGATCCAACTAGTGGCGGAGCCACAATGGGGATTAAGGGGGCAATTGCCCCCTTAATCCTATTATTTAAAAATATTTTTTATATTAGAATTTTAATATAATAACTTAACAAGTTTAATTTTCTTTATTAATTATTAATTGATAAAAGCTTTTTTTTTTGAATTATTGTTCCTGCCCATCTTCCTTGTATAAAATTTTTCTTAAGTTCTAAACTATTAATTAGTTAAGTAATCTTTTATACTTTATGCTTTATGTTTTAGGCGAGTTTCCTTTATTTTTTCTATTTATTTCATTATTTAATTTTAGTTTTATTCCTTAATAATTAGTTATTAAAAATGTTAGAGTTTATGATAATTTATGGATTTATATATTAAATTAATATGTGTATGGATACTATGCATATGAATATGAATGAATATGCATTTTGTTATGAATTTCATATGAAAAATGATGGTGATCAACTTACTAGTAATTAAAAATGAAGTACTAAACAACTCAAAAAATTAGGGACACAATAAAAAAAATTAAAAGAATATATTTATATTTATATTTATATTTAACCTACTTGTATAAAACAACAAGTCAACAAAGATATATTGTTGTCAATAATTTCACTAGTTCTTGAAAGATTTAGAAATAGATGAATGAAAGTTTAATTGTATATATTGAGAAAGAATATCTTTAATGAATTAAGAATGAAGTCATTATGAAACAATTTCAAAATATAAAAACTCGAAAAGAATAATTATAATGTAAGTTTTTTCATTTTAAAAATATTCTTAAATTAATTTTGCTTGACATGAGTTAGTACATGCATTTTAAATTGATTTCTCTATATATAACACATGTCTATATGGTATATAATATCAAGTATTTGTTAGTAATTTGCCTCCTCATTTAAAATTTTTTAGCCCCGTCCAACCCAAGCCTGCAAGTTGAAAACATGTGGGAAAGACTGCATGAACGAACATGTTCTTGATACTAGTCTATAGGAAGTGGCCTTTGGATATAACTTCTTCTTCTTTTTCTGAGAAAAGAAGTTTCAATTTAGACCACATAGAATTAATTTGCAATGAGAAATTATTCCTTCTAATGCTTGATCAGTTCTTCATGATTGGGTTGTAGCAAACCACAAATAGTTTAATGATTTGGTCTCAAATAATAATTCACATAAATAACCAGATCAAAAACCTCTTAAACTATTTTAGGAGATAGAGATTCTCATACCTTAGAGTGCTAACTCTTTTTTTCTTTTTTTTATCTTCTCTCTATGAACTCTCTATTAGAAAAGAATATCAGATATATCATTTTATTTATAGAGGAAACATAATATCTCTAATAATAATAAAATATCACTTTGCATCTTGAAAAATATAACATATTTTATTTCAAGACAATTATTAAAAATTTATGCAATTAAGTTCTTACTTGATTTTTCTAGGTCTAGAATTATAATCATCTATATCAATTATACTATAGTCCTTAATTTTTAAATTTTATTTATAATCAAGTTATACTTGATTATTAGTCGTCCCCGTTTAATTCTTATCAACGATTTTTAATGTGTATGACCTAGTAGATTCTTGATATATCGATTCAAGTATAAATCATAATCGTAATTCAAATAGGATTAAATAAATTAAACAATTTAACTTGTTATCAACTCAACAAATTGATTAATTTATATTTGAAAATCAAGTGCAATATATAGAAATATCTCATGATTTTTCTCAAATAATAGAAAAAACATATATGGCTTCACTTAGCTTTTTTAGCGATTGGTATCTTAGTGTAACTAATATTTTTTAATCTAGAATGTTCTGATTTAGACATTTGAGCATGGAGTGTGTATGCTTTGTTAAATCATGTTAGTTCTCAACACCATAATCATTGGCTCTTCAATAAGATCCTTTTTTAAATCCCATTTTATTTTGCACAAGGATTTTAGAATCAATATTATTTGAGAACATATGGAATATATTTTTTTATTTTTTATAGGATGATGAATCATATCTTCTCTCATATAGTTTATATTATGCTCAATATATGTTTATTTGTTACTTTTTATTAAAAAATATTTAGTTCGGATCTAAAGATAGCATTTCTTATATAAGATAATTTGGTGAAATTAAATATAATGATCACTTACATAACATCCACGTACGTTTTTTTCATAGACACAAATGATCTTCTCAGTTTATCTTTTGGAATAGGTAAGTCATTCATCATCCATAGATGTCATACAAGTGATGCAGACAGAAGCTACATCAAATAGTAGCACATGAAATCGCAAAAAAGAAAAAAAAAACACAGTAGGCTTATTAAGCAAATAGGGTTGCAGATGTGAACCAAAAATTCATAATTTTATTTTTTCTAAAAAATAATGCATATAGTGGCTTTCTTTTTAAGAGGTTTACAAGTTTCTTAAATAGGACGAAAAACTCTACCTCTAATAGGAAACAACTAGGAGACAAAAAACATAACGGAAATAAACATAAAATCCGAATTAAACATATCAAATCCTAAACCAAATAGAAAAATTAATAAAAACAGTCATATCATGGACGCCAGCGCTTAAAAAAGATCCTTAAAATCCAACAGTCCATTCAGTGATGTAGTTCTTGTTATTAGAAAAACTACTAGTAGAATCACTTGTAAGAATTTATCTATCCAACGGTCGGATCTCTCCTTATCGCAGTTTTATAGAGCCAATCAGTTTTGACCATTCTAATAGATATCTGATTGTTTCATAAAAGCATCTTTTAGGCTATCCACATAGTCTTTCTAAGCTTGATTCCCATCTATTAATGTCAAATTATCACCTGAATGCTTAGAACCACCCATTTCTACAAGCCCGATTACATCAACTTGTCTTAAGTAGGATGATCTTATAAAGAACCCCAAATGTTAGGAATTTGCATAATATAGGTAAACCTAAGAGTTTTTTTTTTCCGTTATTAGCATAGTAAAAAAAATAGTAAAATAACATAGCCCAAAAAATATTTAGAAGAATAACATAGTTTTATGAGTCGTTATCGTTATCTACAACTTGCATGTCACATTTAACATCTACGACTCTCGCGATGTAGATGACCAAAGTGACTTCAATCGATATTTTAAACCCTCAAACCTAATGTCTTCTTTTTTCTCTTCTTATTTCCGCTCTTTCCCAACAGAAACCACACTCAACCATGTACCCACCACCGCTCATAGTCATTTCCCTCTCTCCTCACCGCAAAACACCCCCACTTCCACCACGAGACCACCCCCTCTCTCTCTTCAATGCAATGTAGATTTTTCTCTCTTCGTCCATGGGTTTCTCACCAAAGATTTAGTCGTTATGTCCACCACTAGTCACCACCACCCACATTCAACACTAAAATGTTATTACACACTTTCCTTATATAAATTTGATATAATTTGTACTAGTTTATGTTAATTATCAATTTTAAAAATGTTAGGGTTTAGAATTAAATATCTTTAGAAAAAATTTAGCATTTTTTGAATTAGGTTTAAATTAAGTTAATTAGATATAAAATACATTGATTTGAGTTGTTGATTTTTTATTTTTGAATAAAACCGATGATTTTGGCTTGTTAATTTGGGGTAAAGTTAGGGTTTTTTTAAGGTTAAATTAGAGTTTTGGTTTAATTAGGTATAAAATATGTTATTTACCTATGAAATACATCAATTGGGATGACAATTTCATTAAGGATGTTGAGGTGGTTAAGCCACTAAACCAATTAATGACACCTTCTGCTCTTGAGTTTGAGGTTGTTAATGGGCATGACCAATACCAATGTAATGATTGGGATATGATTCATAGGCATTCAAGATTATCAGGTTATGAACTGAATGTTGGACAAACATTCAGAGACAAATCTAAATGTATTACTACAATTAAATGGTAGCATATCAAGAATTAATTGCACTACAAGGTCCATCATTCCACTAAAACTTATGTGCAGTTGTAATGCACTCAGGAACCAGCATATATATGGTATTTACATGGGGGGCATCACCAGAGATCTAAATCATAGGAGATATTAAAATTGAAAGGGTCGAACACATATCAAAACTCACTTATTTTACAACACCATCGTTAGATTAACAATGATTTGATTGTAGAGGTGATGTTGATAATTATAAAACCAAACATAAATATGAGTGTTGCAAGTATTCAAGCTATTGTTTAGAAGGATTATAAGCATGATGTCGCATATTAAAAGGCGTAGATGGCTAAGAAAATAATAATGGGATGGTTGTTTGGTACGCACAAAGAGTCCTTCCAAATTCTACCTAGAATGCTACTAGCCAGAAGAAATTCAGATCTAGGAATGGTTATCGATTGAGATCATAAAATGGTTATGGTAATAAAGAAAGATTTGGGAGGGTATTTTGGGCATTTGGTGCTTCAAAAGATATGTTTCGATATTATTGTTCTCTAATTAGCATTGATGACACTCACATGTATGGTAAGTACAAGGCAAAGTTGTTAATTGCAGTTGCTTATGATACGAATAATAAGGCTTATCTATTGTGTTTTGCTATTGTCGAAGAAGAAATGAATAGTAATTATAGTTGGTTTTTAGATTTACTTCGTCAACATATAATTGAGATTCATACCAAGTTATGTACTATATCAGATAGACATGCGATAATTAAGAATGTCATAATATAAATATTTCCCGAGCTGGTTGGGTATCATCAATATTGTTTGTGTCACTATGTTAGTAACTTCAACACTAGGTTTGAAGATGTTTCCTTAGCAAATATGTTGTATATAATGTGTATAAATCCTTCAAAATAAGAGTTTGACATTTTATATGATGATCTAGTTAAGACAGATGATGTGATCAGAGCATGACCAGAAGTTGAACCTAAAAAAAAAAAAAAGCAATCTTATATGATTGAGGTGCAAGCCGGTCCTCGAGTTGGACAAGTTGGGATGGCGCTTCAAGCCCATCCAGGAGTTGGGGTGTTTTTAGATATAGTTAAATTATATTATTTAATATTATAAGAATTATGCATTTAGTTTAAACTTAATAAAATGTAATGTTTCTCATTGTTTTTAATTATTAATTGTTAATTTTGATGAATTGTGATGTTAGTTTTAAAAAATTATCATTTAATTTTAGCAGTTTACTTTTAAATTATTTTTCGCTTAAAAATATATTAAAATAATATATTTTTTATTTTTTAAAATTTATTTTTTACATTAACACATCAAAACAATTTGAAAATACTAAAAAAATTAATTTGAAACAAAATAAAATAAAATATTTTTAAATTAAAAAAAATACTTTTAAAACACAAAAAAAAATAGGCTCTAAATATTTTATAGGTTGTGTTAATTCTGCTAGAAGTTTGGAAAAGAAAAGGGAGACTTGTATGGACAGCACTGTTTCATATCAGGAGTACCTGGTTCTTTCTATCACAGGCTCTTCCCAAGCAAGAGTTTGCATTTCTTTCATTCCTCTTCCAGCCTACACTGGCTTTCTAAGGTTATATTACTGTCTTTTTTCATAATTATTATCTCTAAGGTTAATAATGATTTATCCCAGTAACTGGCATGCCTAGTTAAGATAGAAAAATATCAAAGACGAACAAAAATTGGTAGAGAAGAAGAAAAACAAGATGTTCATAACCATTGAGTTAATTGAGTTTATCACAGCTTAAAATAACTACAGAATCAAATACAAAATACATATAAATAAAAGCAATTGCTTGAATCAATACTATAGAATGTGCTGTTGCCTGTTGTGGTTTAAATTAGTCACGCGTGAACATATACATAGCAAAGCCTGACCATATATTTCATGATATTAGGTGCCAGAATGTATATCAAATAACAAGGGGAACGTGTACATGGCAAAGCCAAGTCCTCCTAATGTATTTAAAGCTTACTTAGAGCAATTCCAGAGAGATTTCTCCATGTTTCTGCGCTTACGCTCAGAGGAAATAATACAAGGAGGACGTGTAGTTCTTACATTCGTCGGTAGGAGTATTGACGATCGAAGAAGCAAAGATTGTGCGTGGAGAAGACAAAACACATAAACATAGTCCTCACAATGACAAAGAAGGAGTAGATTCCAGTACTGTAGCAGATGATGAGCCAATAAATTCTTCTGAAGCAGAAATAATCCGGGTTAATGGCTTTCAAATAGTAATTAAGATAGGTTGACTAAATTATTGACTTCCAAATAAAAATGCCAGAATATTTGAGAATCAAGATGGGTTAACCCAATAGATAGATATCCAAGTTGGTTACTAGAGTAATATGTGATTAGAAAAGAATATTGAAGTGTTGGTTCAGACAAGAATACCAGAATGACTAATATGTGATTGTTTAGGGAATGAGTGAATAAATGAAATGAGAAAATTATATGATTATAAGAGTGGATTAAAGTATCATTTAGATGAAAATTATTAATGTTATGATAATCTATAACTTGAGACTTAAATAATATTATTAATATTTATTACATTTTAGGAGATTTATAAGCTAGTCAGGAATTGCTAATAGTTGTTATTTTTTATTAGATCTAGAAAGTATGGATTAGCATGATGTATAATCTAGCTTTCCGGGTTGTAATTATAGATAATTTATTTTGTTATGTAATTAATTTTCTGAAGTTAGTAAAATGAAAGTTATAAATGTATGTTATGCATGATATTGGATTTTGTGTAAAGACAATATAACTAGTTTATCTTGTATACTGTTAATGTAGATTTTATTATATTATAATCATCATGTGTTATATTAATAATTATTGATAATAAGAATATTAATAGTTTTTAGTGGTATTGTGATTGAAGAAATATAATGAAAGAAAAGATAAATAATGAGTTTGAAACACAAGATGATTGGATTTGAAATAGACAATGAGTTTTGCATGAACACATGGTTTAGAAGTGTTATTGATTTTGCTTGATTGATGTTGATACTTGGTGTCACACCTGGATATCGCGGGCTACCTTTAAGAATTTTCATGGAAAAAAACGGATTTCTGGCATTCTATTCTTTGATGGTGAATGGTCTTATTTAAGGAGTCGTCACCTAGTTTTATGGTCATTAGGAACCCTAACTGGTCAACAAAGATTCTATGGTACGAGACTGGTTACGCAAAAAAAAGATATTATCACTCCTTAAGCGTCCTGCCTAAGACAGACTGCATTACTGATTTTTTTATAAATTGCTAACATTTTGTTGGTTTATGCTATGATGGTTTGCGTGTAATATTCCTGACTCTGACGCTAGTGAATATTCAACTACTAGATACTTCTAACTCTGGCGTTGGTAAATATTACGTAGATATAAAAATAAAATAAATTTAAATCATAATTTTTATTCCCGACTCTAGCGTCGTTGAATAAATAAATAAAATAAATTTATTTTTACGCATACACATATATATTTTTATTTTTTTATGTATCTAAATAAAATAAAATAAAATAAATTTAAATCAGTATTTTTTATTCCTGACTCTGGTGTTAGAGAATAAACCAATAAAATAAATTTATTTTTAAGCATGCATATATTTTATTTTTTTTATGTAGCTAAATAAAATAAAATAAAAATAAATTTAAATCAGTATTTTTATTCCTGACTTTGGCATCAGTAAATAAACTTATAAATTTATATTATTTTTATTTATGCATACATATATTTTTATTTTTCATATTTTTTATTTTTTGGAGAGGGTCCAGCTCAACCCATATGACTAGGCTAGACACAGCCAGCCCGGCTCAATCACTGGCCCAAACCAAGGACCTTTGACAAAAGCAAGCATGCCCGAATTATTCACGCATGCGTGCACACAAAGCGAAGGTAATTAAAATTACCTTCGCACAGTAGCTTTAATTGAATTCCACGAAGCTAAAGAAAGCTTACCCGCTCCCGTTGGAATGCTAGCGTTTTGGGCGAAGATCGGTGAAGGTTCGTTCTTTGGAAAACTTGGAATTCTTCCTTCTACCTTTGCTCTTCTCTCGTCTTCTGTCTCTGCTTTTTTTCTCTCTCTCTGTTTTTCTCCCCTCTCCCGGTTCTCGTTTCTCCGTCTCTTCCTCGTCTCGTTCCCCGGAATCCGCCGCTTGCCAACGAAGATGACGGTGTGGAAGGGCTGTTCCACCAACACTGCTTCCTCTCCTCTGTTTTAGTTTTCCTTGTTCCGTCGTCTTCTTCTTTTCTGTTTCGGTTCGTCCCCCTGCTCGTCGTCTTCCCCGCTCGTCGTCTCCCCGCTCGTTCCTCCTCCCGCTCGTTCGTGTCCGTCCGTTCGGGGGCGGTGCAACCCGAGACAAGGCTCGTGCTCGTGCGTTGTCCGGCCAATGCTTCTCTCTGTTTCTCGTCTCGTTTGCTTCTCCGGTCGTCCCCCGGTTTTTTTTCGGCGTTCTTCCCCGGGTTCTCCTCTCCGGTTCTTATGATTTTTCTCCAGTTCCCGTCCGCCGCTTTTTTTTTTTTCTTGTTCCCCTCTTCGTCCCCCTCCTTTCGCGTCCCGTTGTGTTCGTATTTATAGGCAAGAGAATGCCTTGCGCCTCTCGAGTCATCGTGCGCCGATGATATATAGCATCCATTATTGGACTATTAGTGGCACATCGTGGGGGGAAAAACGTTACCACGTTCTCTCCGTTTCGTTGAATCATAGTGGGAGGAACCACCGGTGGTGGCTTTGAAACACTCGGAGGATAAAACACAAAGTTTTATTTCAAGAACAAAAGCTTACGAAGCAAAAATAAACACAAAAGCTTAATACACGCCCTCTCTCTCTCTCTTCTAATGTTTCTCTCTAATCTCCCACACATAATAGCATAAGCTCAACTTGCTATTTATACACGAATTCAAAACAAGAAAATTCAACCTTCAAGTGTGAAGGCGGCGCATGTGGGCTGTGGCAAACAAACTGTGGTGGTAGCGGGCAGTGGCGCGGTTGGTGGGCTGGCGGTGACAGTGGTGGTCGCCTTCCTTGACCTTCTAGATGGATTGAGTTTAATACAACAAATCTCCCCTTTAAACTCAATCGAGGGATGTCATGCCAAGCATGAACTTCATTCGATAAATGTTTCCCTCTTCAATGGCTTTGTATTTTTGCACTTTTTCTTTTGCATTCTTCTTTGTCTTATAGACCCCTTTGACACCTATTGCTTTCTTGCTTTCTGGTGGATAAGCCAGCTTCCAGTATCATTCTTTTCAATGGCATGTATTTCTTCATCCATTGCTTCTATCTTTTCTTCCGTGATAGCTTTGTTGAAGCTAAGTGGGTCATTATCTCGCAAAGAAACAAAATAGAGTTGTATCTTCAATGACTCGCGTGGCATCGTACAACTCGTCAAGATTTCTCATCCTTCTTGGTCCTTCCGACGATGAGGATGTTGCTGCTGGTGTTGATGATGATGCTCCTAGTGTGTTCCTCCGTTGAATACGGGGAATCTTGTACCGGACTTTGTGGTTCAACCGCTGGCATAATCACTTTGGACTTTGTGGTTCAGTTCTAGCACAATCGGTTCTTCGATAAGTCTTGTTGGTACTTCTTCACCTTCAAGGATCAAATCAAAGTTGATCCATCCGATCGCTTCTTCATCATCGGTCCATTCCCAAGATTTATCTTCTTCAAAGATAACATCTCTACTCATAATCACTTTCTTCGTGATGGGATTATACAAATTGTATCCCATCCTTCTTTCACCATATCCCACAAAGATGCATCTCTCACTTTTATCATCGAGCTTTCTCCTTCTTGCATCTGGGATCTTTGCATATGCCACACAACCAAATACTTGTAGATGAGTAACACTTGGTTTGTGACCACTCCATGCTTCTTCCGGAGTGACAGATTAGACTTCCACGGGGGGGCAGCGATTCAGTAGATACACTTGCACATGATACGGCTTCAGCCCAGTATTGCTTGGGCAACTTCTTTGCTTTGAGCGAGACTTCTTGCCATGTCAAGAATCGTGCGATTCTTCCTTTCAACTACACCATTCAGGGTTGTGGTGTATAAGCGTGCGTTGTCCGATGTCCGATGCCTTGTTGTGTACAATAGGCTTCAAAATCATTTGCTTGTATATTCTCCACCTTGATCGATCTCACGGTTCGATCATGTAGCCACTTTGCTTCTCCACAATTGCTTTAAAATCTTTAAAACAATTGAATACTTCGACTTCCTCTTCGTAAAGTATATCCACGTCTTTCTACTAAAATCATCAATAAAAGTGAGGAAGTACCTATTCTGTCCCAGTCGACATAGGCGTAATTGGGCCACACACATCTGTGTGTACTAACTCCAAGTGGCCTCTTTGCTCTCCGGTTGACTTCTTTAGCAAAACTGGATCTGTGATGTTTGCTGAGGACACAACTCTCATAGACTTCATCTGGATGATCAATGTGAGGCATACCTTTGACCATCTTCTTGCTTGCTAGCATCTTCAAGCTCGTGAAATTCGGATGTCCAAGCCTCGGTGCCAAAGCCATTCTTCACTTGTTGGTGATGGCACTCAAACACCTTGCAGCATCATACTTGGATGTTCAAAGGAAACATCCTATTCTTGGACATTTTCACATAGGCCATTAATCTCCAATTGTTGTCTCTAATTGTCGGATGACAATTCTTCGAGTAAAAAGTATACCTCTCTCTAAAAGTTGACCTAAGCTCGATCGGTTCTGCTTTATGGCTGGGACATAATAAACATTGGCGATGTAGCTGGAATCGCCATTCTTCAACTTAATTGGGATGCTTGCTTTACCTTTGAATGGAACCTTTGTGGTATCTCCAAAAGTAACTAGACCTTGCTTGGTCTCATCTAAATCACTAAATAACTCTCGGTAGCCGCACATGTGATTGCCGGCTCCAGTATCTAGATACCATATATTTTCCCCTGTTTCTCGCCAATTTCTTGTTGGACAAGAAATGCAGCTTCATCTCTGTCATCCTTCTCTGCATAGTTGGCTTGCTCACGTATCTCCAACGGAGCTTTCATTCTGCATTCAGTGTTATAGTGCCCAAATTGATTGCAACTATAACATTGGATATTCCTCTTGTCACGGTTATTGTAACCGCCTCCTCTTCCTCTAGGAGTGAATGCTTGTTGTCCTCGACCTCCTCTAGTGGTGTTTCTACCACCTCTTCCTCTGAAGCTTGTATTCCAAGAACCTCTTCCTTGGAATCTCTGGAATCCTCCTCCTGGATTGTTGACTTCCTCCTTGAGTGGTATATCCACTTGTTGAAGTCTCCCCTTGCTCATATCCGTCCTTGAGAGACTGACTTTTCTTGTAAGGCATGCTCGATGGCCTTATCTCCATTTCGCTTTACAATCTTCTCGCTCATGAGCTTGCAAAGAACTCATAAGTTCATCCACTGTTAACTTGTCCACTTCCTTGGACTCTTCAATGGCGACAACAACAAAATCAAATTTTGGATCTAGGGATCTCAAAATTTTCTCGCATGATCGAGAATCGACGATGGCTTCTCCATTTCTCCTCATCCGATTGACTATCACCATAATCCTTGTGTGATAATCGAAATAGATTCCGAGGACTTCATTTGTAATAACTCAAATTCACCTCGCAAAGATTGAAGACGAATCTTCTTGATTCTCGTCAAGACCTTTGTACTTTTTGCTGGAGAGCCTCCCATATATCATGTGATGTTTCAAATGGAAGCTATGATCTCGAATGTATCTTCATCAAGACCTTGGTAGATGATGGTCTTCGCTTTGTTGTCCTTCTTCTGTTGACTTTCGGGCTTGCTTCGTGCCTCTTGTAAAGCATCTTCTTCTTCTTTGGACTCGGTTCATCATAACCATAGTGTACAATCTCCAAACACTCTTGTAAACCAAGGAATGCCTTTAATCCGATGCACCAACTATCATAGTTGTCTTTGGTCAGCCTTCGGAATGAGTGTATGTACATTTTCCCGTAGTCATTTTGCTCTTGGAATGACTATATCACCTTCTGTGAGTTGAATTTGGCCAAACGACACCGTAGATCGATCCGAATGGTCGAAATAGTCGGAACCGGTCCGACTTTGTAGAAATCAGGTCCGCAAATGGGTGAACCGGTCAAAAACCACCCCGGGCGTCGGGCGGTTCATTGGGTTGAACCTCGGAATATTCTGTGGAATATTCTATCGGCTCGCGCGGCTTGGATGTGGCGCGGTGTACGGCTCGGCTCGACAGAGAATATTCTCGAATATTCTTCGGCACAGTGGAGGCTCGGCTTGGCTATCGGCTTGGAAGCTCGGCTCGCGCGAATATGGCGCGCGTGTGGACCACTCGTCTTCAACCTTCGGGCGCGTCGGCTGCGCGTGGTCAAACAAGTGCGAATCTTCAGGTGGCGCGTGTGGGCTACCTCCGTCTCCGATCAAGCTGATTTTTGCGGCGGTGAGTTCGTATGGATGAGCTCTACACGGTGGAATGATCAAAACTTGTTTTTGACAACTTTGAAAAATCGGCTATCCTTAAAATACTTCGTTTTTCGACGAACGGGCTCGATACCAATTGTTGGTGGGAGGAACCACTGGTGGTGGCTTTGAAACACTCGAGAGGGATAAAACACAAAGTTTTATTTCAAGAACAAAAGCTTACGTAAGCAAAAATAAACACAAAAGCTTAATACACGCCCTCTCTCTCTCTTTCTAATGTTTCTCTCTAATCTCCCACACATAATAGCATAAGCTCGACTTGCTATTTATACACGAATTCAAAACAAGAAAATTCAACCTTCAAGTGTGAAGGCGGCTCATGCGGCCGGGCGGCAAACACTTGGTGGCAAGCATTTGTATTGGCTATTAATGGTTGTGGACATGGTGGTCGCCTTCCTTGACCTTCTAGATGGATTGAGTTTAATACAATAGAATCGGGATGGAGGAGATGAACAGCAAAATGTTAATGGCCATTTGCATTTTGATCCTTGAAGTTTTGAAAGTTTTGTAATCAAACCCCTTGGTAAACCGTAATTGGAACCTGTATTTTAGCGCCATTTACAAAATGATCCGTGAACTTTAATTTCTTGTAATTTTAACCCGAATCAGCTCCAAACCTTGATATCTCTTCAATTAAGCTCCTGATTTCATTTCAAGTTCAATTAAATCCTTAAACTTCTAATTTATGTTGTCTTGGCCCAAATTTCATTTTTTTCCATTTCATATATTTCTTTTTGTTTTTTTTAATAAAATAGGAGTCAAAATTGGGTTATGACAGTTGCCCCCTCTTTATAATATTTACAATGCAAAGACACTGGAAAATTTTGTTTTCTTTTGGCTTTACGTAGTAAATTTATAAAGAAAAATGGACAAAAACTTTGATAACAGTAGATTGACAGACAACCTTCATAAAGAGATGTTCATATCGAGAAATTAAGTCATTTGAAAGGCGACCAACCTTGTAAAGGAAAAAAAGTTTTTTTTTTTTTTTTTTGTAATGGTCAAATTGTTCCAGGCGACCTGCTCGATGATAAAATGCTCGCAAGTGGTCAAATTGTTCCAGGCGACCTGCCCGATGATAAAATGCGAGGAAACTCGCAAGTGGTCAAATTGTTCCAGGAGACCTTGCTGATGTTAAAAAATACGAGGATTTTTTAAAAGTGGTCTCATTGTAATGGGTTACCTGCCCAGTGGAAAAATACAAGGATTTTTCAGGATGGTCACATTCTAATGGGTTACCCGCCTGAAAAAATACGAGCATTTTTCGATTGGTCACATTGTAATGGGTTACCCGCCCAGGAAAAATATAAAAAAGTTTCAAGGGATGACATGATAGGGCTCAAAGGCGCACTATTCAAAAGATGGAAGCTCGAAGGAAATGAGGGTTCGCAGGCGCGCTCGAAAGGAAATGAAGGCTCAAGGGCGCGCTCAAAAGAAGATAGGGTTAGGAAACGCACTACCTTGAATGGTTGAGGGCCTGAAGGCGCACTCGAAAGGAGGTAGGGTTAGGAAACGCATTACCTTGAATGGTCGAGGGCTTGAAAGCACACTCGAAAGCGCACTACCTTAGTGGCACATCGTGGGGGAAAAACGTTACCACGTTCTCTCGCCGTTTCGTTGAATCGGGATGGAGGAGATGAACAAAGAAAATGTTAATGGCCATTTGCATTTTGATCCTTGAAGTTTTGAAAGTTTTGTAATCAAACCCCTTGGTAACCGTAATTGGAACCTCGTATTTTAGCAACATTTACAAAATGATCCTTGAACTTTAATTTCTTGTAATTTGAACCTGAATCAGCCCCAAACCTTGATTTTTTTTCAATTAAGCTCCTGATTTCATTTCAAATTCAATTAAGTCCTTAAACTTCTAATTTATGTTGTCTTGGCCCAAATTTCAATTTATTCCTCATTTTTTGCATTTTATATATTTCTTTTTGTTTTTTTTAATAAAATAGGAGTCAAAATTGGGTCATGACACTTGGGAAGTCTAAAATACAAAGAAAGCCTTGCTAAAATTTCAATAGAAATAATGTTAATTTGACGTACGTAATACCCAAAGATAGAAACCGATCAAGTCTTAAGAGTAATATCTTAATATAAAACGGTCTACCATTTTTTTGAAAAAAAAATAGTATATGTAGATTTATTATAAAATAATTGCACCGAAAAGTTAGGGATGTTACAACTTTTCTTCAATCAATCAAGGGAAATGCAGGTGGATTTTTGTGCCACCTTCCATCCAATAATGTTACCTAACTTTGCATGTGGATCATGTTTTTGGTTAGATTTGATAATATCTATGTCTTATTCATTATGCATCATGTAAGGTAAGTACTATATATATATAAAAAAAAAAAAACTAACAATTTAAGCTGGTTTGGATCTATGTCCATCGAGTTTGTATTTTATTGGCATTCCTATTAATTAATAATAATATGAAATATAGTTAAAAGTTACAACCTTCCACATTGATTGCTTTTAAGAATCTACATTTGAGCACCTATAATTTAAATTGTTCTATATATATATATATATTATTCATTATCCATCAAGTTTTTATTTTACTGGCATTCCTATTAATTAATAATAATATGAAATATAGTTAAAAGTTACAATCTTCCACATTGATTTTTTTTTCTCTTAAGAATCTACATTTGAGTACTTATAATTTAAGTTGCAATCCTATTTTTTTAAATTTTCTCAATTTCAATTTCATAGTCTTTAAAATGTATTAATATATTAAAAACAAGATAATAAAAACTAATGGAAAAGCTTAATTGTTTATTTCTTTAGTATTATGGGTATTTATGTTTGAGATATTGCCTTACAAGTTAGGTTTATTTCATTAAAAATACTAGCAACGATATTAAAGGACATTAGCATCCTCGAGCTAGCTATTGCAAGTGAAGTTTGTTCTGTTTATGTTTTTGCCCTCCATTTATCACTGAAGTTTAGTTTTTGTTAGCTCTTATCTTTCACTTTGAAGTTCAAAGTAGCTTTTGAATATTTTAAAAATAATCGTAATGTGTTTGAAGGTAAAAATAGTGTAGAAATTAGATTTAGAGTATATTTGGTATTGTAGTGTAAGATGTTTTTTAAAATTATTTTTCGTTTAAAGATACATTAAAAAGTCAGATTTTTTTAATTGTGCACATCAAAACTATTAGAAAACACTAGAAATATATAAATTTGATATCTTTTCAAGTTAAAATAGTTTTAAAACACACTCAAATTTAGTTCCAAATACTTAAAAACAAATATTTTCTTAGAGCGTCAAAATTAGTGAGCCTCGATTTGTTTTTTATGATTTTAGGTTGTAAGAAATTGTAAACATGATGATGCTTCAATCCTTTCTTTTGTTTGTTTATTTTGTTTCTTATAATTTTAATATTTATTATTTTTTCAAAAGAAGTTTTTTCTCTCAATTGTTAAGGGTTATTTTGTGATTTTCTTATATACCCATTAACTAAAATCAAAGACCCTTCCAATAGACATTGATTTACCACCCTTTCAGTGTTAGTTTTTGCTGATTAATGACTCTTCTAATTCGATTTTAGGGAGAAATACATATTCATATTATATATTTAAACTAGAAAAAATAAAATACTCACATTGTATTTAATACAATGTAATACATATTAAATTAAAGACAAAATTTCCACAATTAATTTGGTTGGTGCTTAATGTCGCTAAAACTTTAAATCCTAAGAATCCTTGTGAACATGTCAGATCATGCATCGTTTTAGAAATACAACAAAAAATTCTTGGTGTAATAATTTCGTGAGTAAAAAGTGTGCTTGTGTAATACTATTGATAGCTTTTTAATCAGCTCCACACAGATGACGCCATTGATGATAAGCAAGAAAATCCAAAAAGCATAAAACTTATGTATTAGATAATCGGTTAATCTCTTAGTTATAGCAATTCGATCTTTTCTTCCTTGCCAAAGTGGGTGGTAGTTGGTTCTAGCAATGATTTTTTTGTGAGCTTGAGGACTCTATGATACTTAAACAATATATTTTTTAGAGAAGTTTCCATCATATTCTAAAGAGGTATTCTCAAAATAAAAATTTCATCTAGAAAGGAGATCTTGCCTCCCTCTCTATATCGTATTTTTCCCTCCTCTCCATTCAAGAAAGCCAGAAATATCTCTAACTTATTCATAATAAAAAAATATCTTTAACTTGATCAAAGAAAAAACATGATTGGACTTAGCGCTTAACTGAGCCCAAGTAATATTAGGTTATTATCCTGTTTTTTATTCCTTTAAATGAAAATCCAACAAATAAAAAAATATGTTAAAAAAAATATCAATTTCTAACACTAACTTTTTTTTTTTTTGTATATCCTCTCAATTATTATTTTAAAAAAATAAGTACGCATCATCCATGACAATGAGACAAACCTTTGTGGGTCACCGAAGTTTCTTGAATGAGTGTAAGTTTTAAAATCACAAAACAATAATAACACTTTATATCAACTTTTACATCAAAGCCTTTGATATCATGGAGCCATTAAGCTAGTTAAAATGGCAAATCAACTTTTACTCTTGGTTGATTAGATGGTGGGCCGAATAGGTTTCATCTATCCTATCATACCCTCACATATAATTTGGTTATTTTTAGACAGTGTTTGGTATTAAGATTTTTTAAAGTGTTTTTAAAAAAGTTTAATTTTTTTATTAAATTAATATATTTTTTATATTTTTATATTATTTTAATATGCTGATGTCAAAATAATTTTTAAAAAAATAACAAAAACATTATTTTATTGTGTTTTGGAATGAAAAGCACTTTAAAAAGCAACTGCTACCACACTTTCAAATACCCTCTTTTCATTTTTAAAGTGCTTTTTACTCGGAAATGTATTAAAATAATTTTTTTTATTTTTTAAAAATCATTTTTGATATCAGCGCATCAAAATAATCTAAAAATATCAAAAAATATTAATTTGAAGCAAAGAAAAAAATAAAAAAAATTAAATTTTTTAAAAGCGCTTTTGAAATACAAAAACAAATAGGATTAAGTGTTAGGTTGTGGTTTAACATGAAAAAAAAAAAAAAAAGCACAGCCGTACAGGGGAACTTTTTTTTATTTTGTTATTAAATTGAGTCTATCATATCAAACTTGTTGTGTGTGGTCCCTGCACCATGTAATAAGGGCCACCACATTAAATTTTAAGAGAAAGCATGACTACCTCTTTGGAATTAAAATAGGTCTGCCATTGTAGCGGCAGAATTAAATAAGAGAAAAATACAACAGAGAACACGAGAGAAAAGAAAAGAAAAGGAGACAGCTAAACGGTCTGTCTTCATTCTTTGTTTTCCAGCTCGTTAACCGTTGGATTAGACTGAGATTTGGAAAACAGCTTCTAAACATGTTACTCTTCATTCTGGACGGTCAGATCAAAGATTTGTGATGTATAAGCTGGTTGTTTTGTCAAAAACCCGGGGCTGTCAGTATTGTGAGTTTTTCTCAAATATTTCTCCCTTAATCTTGTTGTATTCCAAGAATAGATTGTCCTTGATGATATGCATGTTCTAGCCCGTAGTTAAATCTGATGAAGAACAATTGTGAACCCATTATTTGTTGAGTGGAAGTTTTTAGGTGGACTACGGTCCCATGGCTTTTTCCCGCATCGGGTTTTCCATGTAAAACTCATGGTGTTGTTTTGCGTGATTGTTTGCATTATTTTATTTACTGTTTGATTCTATTTTTTTTTTGCACAAAAAGGAAAAATAATTGGGACTTGTGAATTGTGATTTGGCAAAAATTAGTTTATGGTTGTTCCTGGTTTCCAACAAAACTTGAAAAACTCCTATTTTGACATTTTTGTTTTACAACTTATATTTTCATCTCATTTTAAATCTCGATCCGTTCTGGATTTTTCGACTAAATTTTGGTCGGAACATTCCGGTTTCATTCCACATATTTCGTTCCACTCTTGAAAAGCCATTGGACTTTGTTCAATTTAATTAATTAAACCATCCAAGTATAAAAAACTATTTTTCATTACTATTTTCAATAACAATGATATTAATAATAATATTGAAAATTATTATTACTATTTTCATTAACAATGATATTAATTTTATAAAATTAGATTTATCACTAATATATATGATTTATATTCATGTTGTTTTTTCATGTTTATACTTTGTAAGAATTTGAGCAAAACAAGGAATGCTTTAGATTCCATTATCCTTGATAATATTGACTTAACTTTATATTTAAAATATTTGTGTTAAAACATTTTACTTTCATAATATTTTGATATTTTGTTTAAATTGAATTATTTTAAGTTAAAGATCTATTTAATCTTGACTATTTAGAAATATTTTAAATTTTAAAATTATATTTGTTTGGCATTGTATTTGTATTGCATAATTTATAATTAATTTATTTTAAATTTAAATTATGTTTGTTGAATTTATATATATATAAATTCCAGTGTAGCAGATGATGAGCGAATAAATTCTTCCAAAGCAAAAAGAAAGAAAGTAATTATCTATGGAAGTAGTTTTGGCTCATAATGAATAAAAACATTGTGCATGCATGAAAATTCTCTTTTTAAATAAAACATTTTTCTTATTCTTTTGTTTATATTTTCAATTAAAAAAAAACTTGGATTTATCCAATTTCAATTCAAGACAGAGTCTGAATAGAATATACTAGTTAGGTGACTCGCGCTACGCTACCAACTCACTTATTATTTTAATAAAAAAATCATAAAAATCTAAGACCCAAAAGTATTGAGTCTGACCGTAACGTCAAACCCAAGAGCGTTGAGTCTGGCTGCAACGTCAAATCCAACAATAATATTTATAATATTAATAATAATATTTAAATCCAACAATAATATTTATAATATTAATAATAATATTTAACTTGTCTACAAAATTTTTATTTTTTTAATCTTTCAAAAAACAATTATGGTTTTTCTTCGATACTAATAATAGTTTTTTAAAATTTAATAATAATAATAATTATTATTATTATTATTATTATTATTATTATTATTAATTTTACAATTTATTATAGAATGTATATCATGTATATATCTGAATAGGAATTAATGCAGGATTATTCCAATGTTGTGATTCTTACAGTTAATGTTGTGTTTTGCCATACATATGTAAATAGAAAAGGGTGGCTAAGACTAAACCTAAGTCATTCTATTATTCTCAAATTGATATCAGAGCCCTAAATAAACTAAAACACTTTCTCTCCTTTCTCTCTACAATGGACTCCTCATCACAGCCGCCTACTACTTCTCCTTCTGCAACACCGGCGGTGCCAGCTCCTTGTCTTTCTCTGCTTCTCTTCTGTCGTGGCCACTAAAAATCAATTTGAATTGATAAAACTTTTCAAGCCAAGATCTACCATCTCAAGCAAGGTGAAAGCCAAAGAACTCCATAATAAAACTGATCTCGTCAAATAGAACTTGTTAATATCAAAATCAACTTTTTTCATAGTTAGAATCAATGTCAATCAATTACTTTTTCTTTCCTCAATATTTCAAACAAGTTTTTCTTTCATCTCTCTTAATTCAGTGAATAAAAAATAAAGAAAATAAAATTTCAGACAAAAAATAAAAATTATTGCTAATATGAGGTGAGCATATATTTTCTTAATTCTCTAGATCTAATTAGGCTGTAATTATAGGGTTTAGATAAATAAATAAAAAATCAGCTGGTTCTTTGTTATATAAACAGTGAAACTTACCCCATCTCTTTTAGATGTTTTGTTAATAAAAAATACATACACATCATTTTCACATGCAATTATTATTTTCACATACTCATCAGTTTTTGTTAATAAAAAAACATATTATTAATTTTTTTATTAACGTGGATGTTCGGGTCAACTTGCGTACACTTTGACTAAATCCATTAACTCTAAAGTTAACGACTATATAAGCCTCCAGTGATTCTGAAGTTTACAAAACTTAAATTAATAATATTTTAAAAACAAATTTAAAACTTAATCAGTGGAGCTATACCATTCAAAATTACAATTTTATTTTTATATCAATGGGAGAGAGATCCACTGAAATCAATAGTACAGGTACGACAATCCTTTATTCTTTAGTCATCAGATTATACGTTGATTTTACACGCATAAAGCAGTGGGACCTAACAACAGTGCCGCACTTGTCATATACGTGCCTATAATTATCGTTTCATTTCTGCGTTTAAAAACAAATTAAAACAATTTAAAAAAATTATTTTAAATTATTTTTTTATATTTAAAAATCATTTTATTATGTTAATATCAAAAATAAATTTTTAAAAATAAAAATATAGGTGCCTATAATTATTGCTTTATTTCTGGGCTTTGAATTTTTTTTGAAAGAGTTAAATTATTTTAAAATGTTAATGTTAGAAATAATTTACAAAAAATAAAAATATATAATTTTAATATATTTTTCAAATCTGGGACCCACCTTACCTCGAACAATGAACCTTAAATGATAGCTGTCCCCTCTAAATCTAAAACGTGATATTTCACTATTTATTAATAAAATTAAAACAGCATTAAAGGCAAAAAACACGTGTATAAAATGTTAAATTGAATTATGATTGATAGAGTAATTAGATAAACAGAGACTAACTGATCAACTTGTATATTCATTATTTTTATCTATTTTATTTCTTATTCAATTATTATTTTTCAAGTGGCACTTGTATAGGAGGGAGGTTCGCCCACAAGCGACTCTACAACAGGCAGGAAACAATCACACAGCGGTTATATTCACGGCACCCGAGTGGCGTTTCCTGTTTTAAAGTTAAATGACTGCACAACACGAAATATACCATATAAAATCAGATAGTAAACTTGAATAGTAAAATTATAAAATTATAAAAAAATATTTTAACTAATTATTTATTAATAATTTTAGTCAAATAGTAAATAATAATATAACATAATTAAAATAAAAATGAAATAAACAATACAAATGTCCAAACACTTTAAAATACATAATTCAAATTAAAATTCATAAATGGTTTAAATAACTTAAAAATATAAAAAGAAAAAAAATAAGATTGAACAACTATATTTTATTGATAGAGTTTCAGAACATTTTCTAGAGGACAGGTCTTGAAACACATTGCAGACAACTAGTGAGATGATACAACATTCTAAGGTATATCACTAACTTCAAAAAAAAATTAACAGAGACCAATACAGTGAACCCGCGACAACAAGAATAAAAATGTACAAAATGACATCAATTTAAACTCATGTCACCTCACCTTCCACCTTTTTTATGTTAGTAACAAGTCCTAGAAATAATGTCCAAATATCCCACCAAGCAAAACATGTATTTCAAGTTTTCTCAGAGTCTTTAATTTGTCATCTCTTTTTGTAGTTAACAAATGGCTAGTCTAAAACACAATATTTCTCTCTATATAAGTATTCATATCTCTTATTTTACTCATTTGATTCCTCACCATCTACCTCTGTCTTCCTATGGTTTCAATCCTCCGATCATGCCTTCCCGGCCTCAAATACAGTATAATGTTTTTTCATACCCAAGATCCTCTAATGTTGGTGTTAGTCTACTAAGATTGAAAATTTGAGATTTGGACAACGGGAAAAGAGGAGATTGGGGAGTGGAGACTATGTAGTGGAGTGTCAGGGGATTCAGATAGAAAGGCAGTAATTTTTTTAACTTTTGCGGGTTAAAACTTGAAATCGGTCAAACTTGTAAAATCGATCTGATTTTACCGATTTTAACCGAGTTTGACATATTTTGATTTTTAACCCAATTTGACACGTTATATACATGTTGACTCGTAAAATCATAAGATTTTAAAAGTTAACTCGTGATTTTAACAACATTGACTACACCGACACATTTATGGTGGGAAAGAAAAGTGAATACAATTAATTTGTATCTTTACCACAAAATAGAAGATGAAATGTTTTTTGGCGTTTTTAGTATTTTCCCTGAAAGTTTCGATTATGCTTAGCAGTAGGAACCTTACATCTTTCTATTAATTACAACCGCACATTTCATGCATGCATGGATGATTGAAAGCTTTATATAAGTTGGAGCTAAGAACAAATCAGCAGATAGCAGAACCAAAGCAACAGCCAATAAACATGGTGGTGGAAAGCGTTCTTTGCATGAATCCAGGAGATGGTGAAACCAGCTACGCCAAGAATTCATTCCTTCAAGTCTCTCTCTCTCTCTCTCTCTCTAACACCTTATTTCATAAAAATGTTGTGTCTTAGTGCATTTAGAGAGACAAATTACCGGCCTTTTTTTTCCTTTCTTTTTGGTAGTGTTAGAATTTTATTGTAAGTAAAGAAGACCTCGCGTAGCAACTTAAATTTTTAAGTTAGGTAAGATAAGCGAAGTTTAATGATATGAAGGAAGCAAATAGGCATCGCTGCATGCATTTCCTTCTTCCTGGCATCACATCTCACCGAATATATTAGTAATTCTTGCATTTATTTTTTCCTGGAAGCTAGTATTGCAGATTAATTCTGATGTGGTTTGAAAATTCGTTTCGCAGAAAACAGTGCTATCAAAAGCTAGGCCAATCCTAGAAGATACCATCAAGGACATGTTCAGCACCGCCCTTCCCACTTGCTTCAAACTAGCAGACTTGGGCTGCTCTTCAGGACCCAATACTCTCTTGTTCGTTTCTGAAATCATGGACGTCGTTTATGAGCTTTGCCAACAACTGCACTGTAAACTGCCCGAATTTCAGGTGTTTCTGAATGACCTTCCAGGGAATGATTTCAATACAGTTTTCAAGTCGCTGCCATTTTTCTGCGACAAGTTCGGAAAAGAAAAGGGAGACTTGTATGGACAGCACTGTTTCATATCAGGAGTACCTGGTTCTTTCTATCACAGGCTCTTCCCGAGCAAGAGTTTGCATTTCTTTCATTCCTCTTACAGCCTACACTGGCTTTCTAAGGTTATGTTCCTGTCTTTTTTTCATAATTACTATCTCTAAGTTTAATAATGATTTATCCCAGTAACTGGAATGCCTAGTTGAGATAGCGAAATATCAAAGATAAACAAAAATTGGTAGAGAAGAAGAGAAACAAGATGTTTATAACCATTACTGAGTTAATATAAAACCTGAAACCTCGTTTATCACAGCTTAAAATAACTACAGAATCAAATACAAAATACATATAAATAATAGCAATTGCTTGAATCAATACTATAGAATATTGTGCTGTTGCCTATTGTGGTTTAAATTAGTCACGCGTGAACATATACATGGCAAAGCCTGACCATATATTTTCATGACATTAGGTGCCAGAAGGTATATCAAATAACAAGGGGAACATATACATGGCAAAGGCAAGTCCTCCTAATGTATTTAAAGCTTACTTGGAGCAATTCCAGAAGGATTTCTCCTTGTTTCTGCGCTTACGCTCAGAGGAAATAGTACAAGGAGGACGTGTAGTTATTACATTTATCGGCAGGAGTATTGAAGATCCTAGAAGCAAAGATTGCTGTCTTTATTGGGAGCTGCTAGCAAATTAAGTCACTGCTAGACTTGGCAGCAAAGGTTAATTAGTTTATTTTCATTTAAATCAAGCAAGTTGCTTGCCTTGTTGGTTATGGAGATTAATTAATTTAAGTTTCAGGGACTTGTTGTCGAGGCCGATATTGATACCTTCAATCTGCCATATTATAATCCTTACGAAGGAGAAGTGAGGGAAATTATCGAAATGGAAGGGTCATTCGATATTGATAAGCTAGAAACTTTTGCTATTAACTGGGATGCTAATGATGATATCAACAACAAAAATTTTGTGTTTGACAAGGACCAATGTGGACGAAATGTGGCAAATATTGTAAGAGCTGCTGCAGAACCGATGTTGGCTAGTCATTTTGGAGATGAAATAATGGATGAATTGTTCAAGAGGTACGCAGAGTATGTAGGTGAACATCTGTGCGTGGAGAAGACAAAACACATAAACATAGTCCTCACAATGACAAAGAAGGAGTAGATTCCAGTGTAGCAGATGATGAGGGAATAAATTCTTCAGAAGCAGAAATAAACTAATTATCTATGGAAGTAGTTTTTGGCTCATTATGAATATATTTTATTTTATTTTATTGTAATTATAATATATTTTATACATTCAATTCAAGTCCTTACTTAATTTTTTTAAAATCTAAAATTGTAATCTTTGTATCAATTATACTTTAATTTTTAATTTTTAAAATTTATTTATAATCAAGTTATGCTTGGTTATTAGTCATCCAAGTTTAATTCTTACTAATAATTTTTAATGTGTATGACCTATTAGATTTCTAATATATTGATCCAAGTATATATCATAATTGTAATTAAAACACGATTAAATAAATTAAACAATTTAATTTGTTATCAATTCAGCAAATTGATTTATTTATATTTAAAGATTAAGTGTAACATGTAGAAACATCTCATGTTTTTTCTCAAATATTAGAAAAATCATATATGATTTGACTTAGCTTTTTAGCGATTGATATCTTAGTATAACTAATATTTTTTAATCTATAATGTTCTGATTTAGATATTTGAGCATGGAGTATGTATATTTTGTTAAATCATGTTAGTTCTCAATACCATAGTCATTGGCTCTTCAATAAAATCATTTTTCAAATCTCATTCTATTTTGCATAAGGATTTCATAATCAATATTATTTGAGAACATATGAAATTTTCTCCATTTTTCCTAGGATGATGAATCATATCTTCTCTCATATAGTTTATGTTATGTTCAATATATGCTTATTTGTTACCTTTTATGAAATATAATATTTATTCAAGATCAAAATATAGCATTTTTTATATAAGATAATTTTATGAAATTAAATCTAATGATCATTTACACAACATCCACACAATTCTTTTTATAGACATGAGCGATCTCCTCAGTTTATGTTTTGGAATAGGTAAATCATTCATCATCCATAGATGTCATACAAGTGATGCAGACAGAAGCAACATCGAATAGTAGCACATGAAATCACAAAAAAAAATAGGCTTAATAAGCAAATATGGTTGCAGATATAAACCCTGAATTCATAATTTTATTTTATTTTTTGATAAATAATGCATATGGTGGCTTTCTCCTTAAGAGATTTACAAGTTCTTTAAATAGACTGGAAAACTCTACCTTTACTAGGAAACAACTAGGAGACCAAAACATAAAGAAAATAAACATCAAATCCACATTAAACTTATCAAATCCTAAACCAAATAGGAAAATTAATAAAAATAACCATATCATGGACAACAACGTTTAAAAAAAATCCTGAAATATCCAAGGTCCATTCAGTGATGTAGTGCTTGCTATCAGAAAAACTACTACTAGAATCACCTGTAAAAATTTAAGTTTGATCTAACGGTCGGATCTCCCTTTATCGCAGTTTTATAAAGCTAATCAGTTTTGGCCATTCTAGACCTATTTGATTGGTTTATAAAAGCATCTTTTAGGTCATTCATATAGTCTTTCTAAGCTAGATCCCCATCTATTAATGTCAGATCTTCACCAGAATGCTCAGAACCACCCATTTCTACAAGCCTGACTGCATCAACATGTCTTCTGTTGGATGATCTTACATAAAAAAAAAACCCCAAGTGTCAGGAATTTGCATGATTTAGATGAATCTAGAGTTTTTTTGGTTATTAGCATAGTAAAAAAAAGTAAAATAACACGACCCAAAAAATATTTAGAAGAATAACACAGTTTTATGAGTCATTATCGTTATCTACAACTTGCGTGTCATATTTAACATCTACAACTCTCGAGATGCAGATGACCAAAGTGACCTCAATCGATTTTAAACCCCCAAACCTAATGTCTTCATTTTTCTCTCCTTATCGCCCCTCTTTCCCCCACAGTAACCACTCCCAACCCCGTGACCCACCACCGCTCATAGTCATTTCCTTCTCTCCCCGCCGCAAAACACTCCCATTTCCACCACAAGACTACCCCCCTTCTCATGTAGATTTTTCTCTCTCCACTCGTGGGTCTCTCACTAAAGATTTGGTCATTACCTCCACCACTAGTCATCACCACTCACATTCAACACTAAAAGGTTATTACACACTTTCCTTGTATAAATTTGATATAATTTGTACTAGTTTATGTTAATTATTGATTTTAAAAATGTTAGGGCTTAGAATTAAGGATCTTTAGAAAAAAAATTAGTATTTTTTAAATTAGGTTTAAATTAAGTTAATTATATATAAAATACATTGATTTGAGTTGTTAATTTTTTTTTTTGAATAAAATCGATGATTTTGGGTTGTTAATTAGGGGTAGAGTTAGGGTTTTTTAGGTTAAATTAGAGATTTGGTTTAATTAGGTATAAAATATGTTATTTAGCTATAAAATACATTAATTGGGTTGATAATTTCATTAAGGATGTTAAGGTGGTTAAGCCACTAAACCAATTAATGACACCTTCTACTCTTGAGTTTGAGGTTGTTAATGGGCATGACCAATACCAATGTAATGATTGGGTTATGATTCATACGCATTTAGGATTATCAGGTGATGAACTGAATGTTGGACAAACATTCATAGACAAATCTGAATGTATTATTACAGTTAAGTGGTGGCATATCAAGAATTCATTGTACTACAAGGTCCATCATTCAACTAAAACTTATATGTAGTTGTAATGCACTCAATAACCAGCATATGGATGGTATTTGTGTGGGGGACATCACCAGAGATCTAATTCATAGGAGATATCAAAATTGAAAGGGTCACACACATATCAAAACTCATTTATTTTACAACATCATCGTTAGATTAACAATGATTTGATTGTGAAGGTGATGTTGATAATTATGAAACCAAACATAAGTATGAGTGTTGCAAGTATTGAAGCTACTGTTTAGAGGGATTATGAGCATGATGTCTCATATCGAAAGGCATAGATGGCTAAGAAAAAAATAATGGAGTGGTTATTTGGTATGCATAAAAAGTCCTTCAAAATTCTATCTAGAATGTTATTAACCATAAGAAATTCAAATCTAGGAATGGTTGTCGATTGAGATCATAAAATGGTTGATGATAATAAAGAAATATTTGGGATGGCATTTTGGGCATTTGGTGCTTCAAATGATATGTTTCAATATTATTGTTCTTTAATTAGCATTGACGGCACTTTAAGTACAAGGCAAAGTTGTTAATTGCAATTTCTTATAATGGGAATAATGGAGTTTATTTATTGTATTTTGCTATTGTCGAAGAAGAAATGAATAGTAATTTAGATTTGATTCGTCAATATGTAATTGAGATTCACACCAAGTTATGTACTATATTAGATAGACATGAGCATAAATATTTCCTGAGTTGGTTGAGCATCATTGATATTCTTTGCGTCACTTTGTAAGTAACTTCAACACTAGATTCAAACATGTTACCTTAACAAATATATTATATATGTTGCGTATATATCCTTCAAAATAGAAGTTTGATATTTTATATGATCATATAATTAAGACAGATGATACTATCAGAACAAAACATGACTAGAAGTTTAACCTAAGAAAAAATAAAAATGCTGCACCTGTAGTTTGCGGAAAGCAACAGGTAATAACAACCGATGGGAGTTCTTGCACCAACTGTAGTTTCTAATTTGGCAAGCTACAAGAACCGGCCAACCCAGAATCAATAAAAAGGGAGGCATGAAAATAAAATGCTTCGTATAAGTCTCTTGCCAGTCTGAGAACCGCACTGATTAAAGAAATAACCTCTATCTTTTAATACTGATGTCACTGAAATTTTACATGCTGTCTTCCCTGCCAAACACCGAGCATCACCATCATCAATGAATAGCACAAAATACCAGTAGATTTATGCAACATATGAACAAATTGACAAGTCTCATCTACATGCCGGAAAAATAATCGTATTAACGAACAAAACTAAAGTATAGAACCAGTACCAGCAAGCATCTACAATGGGCAACAAAAGAATTGGTGAGGTTGGCAATAAAAGTACAGGAGATTGTAAATACCAAGTTCACAGCATTATCCAGCCAACAGAATTCATTACATTTTTTATCAGAAGACCTGTGGAAAGAAGGGAAAAAAGGCCAAACAGCGGCAGATATGTGGGCCCCTAATAAAATAGGCCATCATCTTGTATTGGTGTTCCATTAAGTAACAAATATTTCCTTGATCTCTCCTAACTAAAACGCTGGAGTGAGCGAGCAAAAATGATTCTACCACCCCAAAATGAAGGCATGTATTTCTGACCAACTGGAGACAGTATATAGTATGCCAGATAGCCCTTTCCAATTAGGAGATTCTCCATCAGATTCTCTCTGTTTTCTTACCAAGCCAGGGAACAGTGGTACAAAAGAAACACCATATTGACTTCCCACGCTCCTTAAGCTTGCACTAGATCCAACTACAATACCAATATCTGCCTGAAGTAGACAAAGCAAGTCACCAACTGAATCTCCAATGTAAACAGTCAAGTTCTTTCTGTCACTGCTGTAATTCTTTAAAATGTCATTGAAAGCTTGAGCTTTGTCCATGGGAGATTCCACCTTTTTAACAATCTCTCCCGTGGAGATTGATTCTTCAAAAATTAACTCATTTGCATGAATATTTAGAGCATCCAAACCCCCTGTTTAACAACAAAGCAAAGCATGACTGATTATGGGGCTAAGTTCCCATTAGTCTTGTAGAGCAACAGTGAAAAATACTAAACTTTATCCAGAAGAGAAATGAAAGCAAAAGCAGAGAGAGAGAGAGAGTGAGAGAGAGCTGTATATGAATTTCAATAAAAAGCATTAATAGTGAATTTCAGAATCAATCACTACATATCGACAAACCCAACTTAAAATGGAAAATAAAATTTTGCAGCCTTTGATCCTAGGAAAACATTTTGTTGGTTCAAAGAATACAAGGGACTGGGAGATCAAAAGATAAGGACATATAACCAGCATGATAACAAATTTTGAGAAGCTGTTTCGGTAGATAAAATAGCAATTCATGATTAGTCTTGTATCCTGTTTGTCAGTATGCATGCATACCTATCAGAGAATGTGACTGTTGTAACTATGGAGGCTCACCCACATCTTGTTCTCCTGGAAGAGACCTTGTGGGCATATCATGGTTATGCATGCCACCAGCAAGGCATGTCACAGCCATGCTAAGCCTCGGCAAGGCATGTTGTAGCATGCTAAGCCTTTGCAGCTCAGGGAATTGCAAGGCCTCAGGTGTGCCCCCAAAATAACATTTATGAACTCCCAGATAGGTGTTTAACTCAAGAAATACTGTAAGATCCAATGGTTTATCTATTGTTCTCAAGGTTTCCTGAAACACAGTTCTGCCAGATGATAGTAATTTTTTCTTTCAACTCAATGGAGATCTTATGCTCACCAAGAGCAACAATACCAGCAATCTTTCTCATATGTTAAATGTTGCAAACCTATCTACTGCATATTTAAGAAGAGGTTTCTATGTAAAATTTCCACCAACATACCAGGATTGACTTCTGTATCCTGCTATTATGTTGACTGATGCCATGGAATTCTTTGGTTCATTTAAACAATTTTATGCACAAATTTTAGATGCATAATCCATCTATTTACTATATGAGAAAATTTTCATAGTAACATAATTTCAATGTATAAATCTTAGTAATTGCAATAAACGCTGTCTCTCCAATTCCACATAGTTAAATAAGAAAGGAGTTCATTGCGATACACCTTTCATTTCCTTTTATTTGTTGATGCTTGCACAACATACATTTAGTTTTTCATTTATTTTTGCACCTTAGTAGTTGTTAGCATATGTTTCCAAATAATTATGTCATTTTCACGTTGTTTTTATTGCTTTCCGAAATGTTCTTCCCAAAATTAGCACATTACATGAGACAGATTTTTCATCGGTGCTCACATGCAAAAAAGGATTATGGAAACTAGAGTAGATATCTCTCAGAAAAAGGTAGTCCTTGAAAAAGTGGATTTGAAAAACAGGAGAACAAAGACCAAAATCAAACACAGCAACCCACATAATGTAGACTATGCAACTAATTGAGTATCAATAAGGATTTAGCTATCATGCATCACAAACTACTTTCGACAACTACAGTTAGGGGTCATCAGTGGAGAGTAGAATTTAATACAACAATAAGACTGTAAAGTGATTAAGAGGTCACTGTTCCTGTGAGTTAGCAATGTGAAAAGTAGAAAACTACAAACCCTGATGGAGAATATATACATATATGCATGTGTGTGTGTGCATATTCAATGCTACAGCACACAAATCGGTTTGAATTTTTTGCGCAGTCACTGCAAGCAAAAATATTGAACTGTAGAACACCTCCAAATTCCCCCTCCCAAAAATCAAATTGGTAGGACCATAACAAGATATAGCTTTTCTTTTTAGGCACTGTTTGGTATTGCAGTTCAGGTGCGTATTTTCATCTGAAAAAAGCACCAAATTGATGTTGTTTTAGCCTTTTAGGTGTTGTTAGATGATTTTGGTACGAGGATGTCAAAATCATAAAAAAGCACCTAAAATGCACTTAAGCACTTTGAAAAAGCACTTTCAACTGCATTACCAAACACAAACTTGTATATATTTGCTGTTAAGAGTTCTTTACTCATGGTTCTCACATAGAAGGAGCATACCTGAGGAGAAAGCTGATCTGATGAGATCACCACACCAGCAGTATGAGAGCACATGGACATTAGTGTTCAAATTTTCATTCTTCACAATTTTCTGAAAGAAACCAGTGCAACCATCCTGAAGAATCAAACGTTCACCCGCTCGTTTTACATCTTCAAGATTCAAACCTTTGAGAACTCCAGAATCAATCACTCTAGAATTTGCCCTTCGCTCAAAGTCTGAAAGTTGTTCAAGTGCTTTACAAAGAGCTTCATAGTTGAATTCCACTGCAAAAAATCAGAAAGTCAAAACCAGCCAGAGGATTTATTATTACACTAACATCTTCAGCAACAGCCCATTTCCCATCCCCCGGCAATTAACAGAGTCCAACTTCTACCTCACAAGAATTTGCACAAAAAAATTGTACCTTTTGCAGATGGCATAATGCTTTCAATACATTGTTCATACTCTTCCGTGTACTGTCCAGAAAGAAGACCCCATGTGTTCCTCAGATCAGCTGATGACATTCGAGCAATTTGAGTCTCAGGTTGAACCACATCAGATTTTGGTGCTGTTAGTATTGCAATTTCTGCCAAAATGGCAGAAGAGTCAACAACAGTGCATGTCAAATCAAAATCAGAAAATATGACAAGCCGGTCTTCTTCAGGGTTATGCCCTTTTGTCAGGGGAGCTAAAGTTGTCTGAGCAATTGGCTGAGCAAGGAAGAATTCTATTTCAAGTTTCATGGCCTGGTGATAAAGCTTTTCAATGATGTCAAGCTCCTCGCCTGTCAAGGAGACACTAAGTTTATCCAGCAAGTCTTCAGTTTGCAGAGCTGATGCCTAGATTTCAAAGAGTACAATAGTTGAGATGTTGTGGGTAGAGTAGGCCATTTATGTAATATATTTTAACCTCAGACTGTAGTCAAGAAAGTGTAATCAGGAAGACCATTACAAAGCAAAATACCACTGGCAATACTTTGAATTACCTGAAAACTCTCAGACGAATAACTGTCAATCCACTTCTTGTAAGGGTGCCCATCTTCCTCCGGATCTAAAACTGCCTGGAGTTCCTTGCCTAGAAAGGAATACAGCCGCATGCAAGGTGTCATGGCACCCAGAGTATAGGCTGCAACTTTTGTTCTTTCAAAAGGAGTTGCAAGTTTACCAAGACCTTTCACTCCTTCAACCTTCCCAGAAGCTGTAGCCAACAAGAAATCTGTGTATTTTACAGTAGCAGAATTGATAGTCCCCTCTTTACCTGGGTCTATACCCCATTCCTGGATATTTCAAACATTCAGAACACTGACATAACTGTTTCATGTAAGACATCCATATGCTTACAGCATTGGAAACTAAAGATTTGATAGATGTGAAAAGCTTATTTATAATTACGCAGTTTTAGATGAAAATTAAAATTTTAAGACAGATCTATGGTGCTAGCTCCGAAGCGTTAAAAGAATGAATCTTCAAGACACACAAGAAGTGGTGATTAAGATGAGGTGCCATTCCTGTGAACTCATCAGTCCTCGTTTAGTTTACTACAAAAGTTGCACAGTCACCTCTTTAGAACTTTGCTATCTCTAATTTGATTATATAAAGTAAAATAATATGATTTTAGTAGCACTAGTATGAGGAATGAACATCACAAGGGTTAAAGCAGAAAATTGTTCCTTAAGATTCCAGTGTTGAAGAATTTTTCTCCTCCGTGGCCCACTGATGAAAATGAGCTTCCTGGAAGGAGCAAGCAGAAGTAAAGCTACAAAATGCATGATGACAGAACCACATTACAGTAACATAGATTCAACAACTTGAATGTCAGAATGCAAAGGGGGGAAAAAAATAATAGCCTCCATAATAAAGCTGTTTTAAGCAAGGTTGATCAAGGCAACAAAGAAATGATCCTTGAGGGTTCTCACAAAATATCAGCAGAAGGAAAAGATGCTTAACCATAGCATTAGTAGAAACCCAAAAAGAAAAGAAAGAAAAAAACCCTCATCTTTCACAATCAAAGGTTAAAAAAACTAAACTATTTTTTTTTCTCCATCACAACAAATAACAAAATAGCAAATAGAAATGAAAAGAAGAGGAAGCGAGCTTTCTACGTCAATTATCTAACCTGTACAAATGAATTGTGCATCTTCAGCTCCTCTAAGACGCCCTTCCTCAACTCGGAGATTGCTAGCTTTGCTTCATCATCATCAGCACACTCTTCCGCTAATTCAAACCTAAAATCCAATAACATCAATAATAAACCAAATCAAATGCTTAAAAAGTACCCTAACTCTATTGATGTAGTCAATACTGACAAGAGCAAATAAAACACCGTCTGTAAATCAATTGTGTAGCTCACCTCAGGTGCTGCAACTAATATTTTCTTTCTCTCTTTCTTTTTCTTTTTTTCAAACAAGAACATTTTAAACCTCCAATTAGTAGCAGGAAACTGACACAAGAAAAGATGGAAGGAATTTTATTCATATTGTTGATGCTGCTCTTGTTTTCGCCGAAAAGTACTATAATTCATCAAATATGGCAACAAGTCTAATTAACTTAACTTAGAAAAGGTGGGGGAAATAGCAGCTCTGTTTCCAAATAAAGAAAAAAGTCTTCACATTCTTGGTTGCATTTTTTCTTCCACCGCTCTCAGCAAACAAATGAAACATGAGATTTAATTCCAGTTCTTCATATTATAAGCGAAGGTCATCAAAAATCGTTCACTAGGAAAGGTTTAAACATAGGACATCCTCCAACTTAATTAAACCCCCTACCCCAATCATTTTATTTTTCCAAATTTTCTAATTAAACATGCTAAAAAAATCAATACACACATACAGAACCTGAAATTAAAACCGGATCACTCAAACATGTTTCCAGAGCCATATAAAAATCAAATGCCACTTCATCAAAACAAAACCAACTTCTTTATTTCCATTCACAGATAACACATCTAAATTAGTACGAGCCACCGCTGCTCTCATCTTTTCAACTGCTCTATAACATAAACACTCCAGGAATACAAATCAAGGAAAAAAGATAACATCATTTCTCCAAAATCAAACCAATTTTTCTCCCCTTTCCCGCACTTTCTCAGCTACCAAACAACTAGGTTACTTACAGAAATGATAAAAAGAAACCTCCATTATTCATCAAACAATTTCTCTTCTCCCTTCTAATGACCGAACCTTAATCATAAATTATCTTATCTTCACTTCACTATTTAATCATCCAAGAAACTCCATCTGATACTTCAATAAACTCTTTCATGAAGATCTCCAAATTTTCACTAATCACTTTCTCTCTTAGTTACCTGAATACTTAACCGTAAATTATCAATCATTACTTCACTCTCCCACCAACCAAGAACCCACAAAAGGGAAGGAGAAAAAAGAACACAATATTTCCATCACTATATCACAATAATCGAGAATTCCAAAAGAACACAAGAATCAAAATAGCTTAAAAAATAAGAAAAGGAGAAAGGGGCACTCACGCATGAGCAAAAGATTTGAGAAAGTGAGAATCTTGAGAGATATAATGCCTGAAAGAATCAATCTTGAGAGTGCCAGAAGCCAAAGAGATGACAAAAGGAGTGTACATAGCAAAAACGGATTCTCTTCTAAACTTGATCCAGAATTTACCAGCAAGACCCTCTTCAATGTTGATGTTACTTCTGCCTGATGTTGTAGTGCAAGATGGCGCTGATGCTATTGATCGTGGAGGGATTGCCATTCTTGCAGGGATGAAAGATCTCCGAGTTGGCAAGGTGCGTTTGGTTAAGTTGGATCGGAGCGAGTTGAGGAAATATAGTGATGAAGAGGTTTTGATTGGGTTTGGAGGAATAAACAAGAGTAGGCGCATCAAAAATAGAGAGAGATGAAAGTGTTCGTGTGTTGTCTGAGATGGCGATTGGGAGGTTCTTGTGTGAAAAAGAAAGGGAAGGACTAGGGAGTTGTTTTTTTCTATTTTTCTTTTTTAATTTACAAGTTGGCTTGGATGGATTTTTCTGGTTTTGGTCATGGACATTGGATTTTTCTTGTTGTAGTTATTGTGGGAGCTGTTGCGGCGGCGGCGGCGGTGGTGGCTTGATTGGGTGGGCTTGATTTGTTGGGCTGGTTTGTGATGGGGGTGGGATTTTTGGATTTGATGCTTGGATTTTTAGCATATTCGGTAAATGTATTGATTTCAAGGATGTCCCATTTTTGCTACCCCAATCTACTACAAAGTACATGGGAAAAAAAATATAAGTATAAACTATATATTAGGCTACATAGATTATGTAACGTTACATGGTGGTTCTTAGGGCATAACTTTTCATAATCTTGAAAGAGTTTTAATGGGTACTTTTACTATTTTATAGTACCTAAATAAATTAATTAGTCAGCTATTTGAACGCGTGATAATTTTTATTTTTATTTATTTTTTTAAAATATATTTATTTTGAGAAAAACATTAAACATGTGTTGGTATTAAAAATCTAAAAAAAAACTCATCTTGATTTATCTTTAGGTGAAAAAACACTCTTGAAAAGTATAACGCATCGCAACACCAAACACGCACGTAATTAGCTAGACACCCACCCTCCTTGTGGTTAGATCAAAAGTTTTTTTTCATTCCAAAACTTTAATTTATAGGAACCAAAGTGAGATTTCACTCAAATTATAGGGGCTAAAATATTTTTACCCATGCATAATCACAGGGATCACTATTATATACACTTTCAAAGGTTTTTTTTTAATTAACGTGGTGTTCGGATCAGCTTGCGCGCACCTTAACTAATCTCACGGATTCTAAAATTAACGACCATGTAAGTCTTCAGTGGTACTGAGATTTGTAAAACTCAACCTAGTGATCTCTAAAAAATAAATTTAGAATCTAACCAGTTAAGTTATACCCTTCGTGTTAGGATTCATGAATCTGCCTTGTCCATGGAAACAAAGTAGGCTAAGTTCATGGTTAGGATGCATGAAGCTGCCTTGTGAGAATCATCTACTTTTATATATCCTTCAATCTCTTGAAATAATATTCAATAATTTTCTCTTTCAAAACAGAAAACTGAATAGGGTCTTAAATTTTCTTACTTTTTTTAAAAAATAATCACCATTTAAGTATTTTTTATATTATAAAAAAATTAATTCGACCCATAATACAGCGCACACAGTTATCTTATTTTATCTAATAATTTTCCTTTGAAACTTTATAAATTAATTATCGCTCATGAGTCACGATCGATATATATTTTATATACACGTTCTTCTGGGATCGTGAGAGCACTTCTTTTGGAGGCTAGAAGTTGAACCTCAACTTGCAAAAAGAACTCATCAACTCTCTCAAAGGGTCAGTGTATCTGATTAATATGAACATTAATAATCTGACGTTAATCTTTGCTAAAAAAAAAATTTCAGTTTTATTGTATGATATTAGATTATTGAACTCTCAACTTTGTGAGTTTTGTTTTTTTTTTTTTTATAAAGTTATTCTGATCTTATATCCCGGATCATGGATTAATAAAGTAATTAACTCGAGTTGATTTGAGTTTTTTTTCGATATTTTTTCATCGATTCCTTTTCTTTTTTTTTTTGCTTTTTATTATTCTGTTTGCTTGAGAGCTGATCTTTATTATTTTATTTAATTTTTTTTATGGAGTTATCACATTCTTATAAACGAGTTACGAGTTTGACATGCCGACTAAAAATAAGATTTTTTTAATCTTTTTTAAAGATTATTTTTTTCTTCGATTCGTCTTTCAACATTTGATTTATCGGTAACGAAGTTTCAGATTTTTTTATTAGTCATTGTTATATTTTTGTTTTTTTTTTCATCATTGGCTTTTTTTTATAACCATGTTATTAAATTAACAAATTTTATTAAACATATTTAAATTAATAACTAGTGTTCTAGATTTTTCTAATCTTTTTTTTTTTAAATCTAACTCGACCCACTCCGTAGCGCGGTATACTTTGCTATTTTGTCTAATGATATTTCTTCGGGACTTGGTAATTGATTCTCCCTCATGAAGGGTCAATGCCTCTATTTAAAATATTTATTAATTCACTTCTTTGTGGACAAGTGCCAGCCGGATTAAAACTACGGTTGGCTTGTGTAGCCATTTTTTATTTTTGAATTTCAAATTTATTTTAAAATTTTATTTTTTTATTTTAAATTAATTATTTTTAGTGTTTTTAAATTATTTTTGAAGTGTTAATATTAAAAATAATTTTTAATTAATAATAATAAAAATATTATTTTAACATATTTTCAAATAAAAAACATTTTAAAAAATAGTCAAACACTCGAAACTAGTTGCAAGCAAAATACACACCTATACACTTCAACTAGTCTTATTTATACATGGACTCGAGGATATATGTGTAAATATCGAATGAGAAGCTAATTTTGAATAAATTAATTTATTATTGTCTAATGTCTAATGTTAAATGTTCATTAATCTAAATGTATCTACCTTTACCACCAAAAACCATGCTTATTAAACATGGTTGGGAAGCTAAATCTAGAAAATTATGATTCAAAATTTGATTTTGATTGAGTTTTAAGTTAAATTAAAATAAATATCAACCTGATAAAATCAAGTTTACTCGACTAAAATTTTAGTAACTAGATTAATTTGATTAAACCTGATCTAGACTTAACCAAGACCAACTCCGATAAATCAACATAGTTAATGTAAAATAGAGGCTTAAAATCACCTTTAGTCCCTATTCCTTTCCAATTTGGTCATGCTAACCCCCCTACAAGAAAGCAATTTTATTGATCTATTTACCACAAGAATGGGGTCAATTATAATGCTCAACCACATAGCATGTTACTAGATAATTCCATGCGCTACGCTGCGGCAAGATCAAGATTTTCACACCTGCTATCCAAGCGAAATGAATCCTGATGCAAGATTCAATGTTCTTGGATCCTGTGTTAGAACTTAAGAGGATTATAATAAAAATAATAATATTTATACCATAAATAATAATATTTTTTATATTAATACTTTGAATTATAAAAAAAAAATATTTTTAACACAAATAATTATATTTAGAAACTCAAGAATATTTATAACACAAATAATTAAATTTTTTTATATGTGAATAAACTCAATTGTTAATTTCAATCAATACATTAAATCATAGATGAATATGAAAACATAAGAATTAAATACTATTTTCTTAGACTACAAGGATAAATTAATTATTTTCTAAATTAGATTATTGTCAATGGGTTTCTTTAGGTTAGAGCAATTCAAATTTGGTGTTTTAACAATGTTTATGTTTTTTCTTTATTTAATAATAGTCCAAGATTTATTATTAATTGGTGATGGTGCCATGAAGCTAATGATAAACTGGCAAGAAAAACAAAAGTTGTATATATATACAAAAAGAAAAATAGCAAAAAATAATAAAAAGTATGCAATAATACATAGCAAGATCTTACAGCCTTTGTTATTACCATACTGAGTTGGAGTAACTTCAAGCATCTATTTGTAAAATAATCTTGTGCTCTCACAATCATCCAGGTCATATGTCTCCTGAAAAATCATCAAATTCAATAGAACTTTCAAATTTAAAAAGAAAGTTAAATGTGCATGATTTTATATGCATTTTGTTATTACAAAAAAATTCCCTTCACTTTTAATTAAAAAACTTACTTTATAATAAAAAAAAGATTAATATCACATCTTTTTTGTTTTTGTTTTAAAATATCGAGTTTGAAATAAAATATAAAAACATTATTCAATTTTTTTATTTTAATGTAAAGAAACAAAAATCAATTTTCAATATTTTCTAAAAAAACTAAAGTGATTTTAATAAAATATGTTAGTGATTGTTGGCTTTTTGTTATTCAAAAAATAATTATTGAAGTTATATTTTATTTTTAAGTGATATTCGATAGATCGAATTATTAAAGATGATATTTATTTTTTTATATTAAATAAGAAAAATATTATCATAAAATCAAGAAAAAAAATAAAACCAAGCAGACTCTAAATATTTAATAAAAAAATATTGTTAAAGATAATATTTAATTTTTTAGATTAAACAAGAAAAATGTAATAATTAAAGATCATATTTAATCTCTTAAATTAAATAGAAATAACTAAAGGAAATATGTTTTCTTACCAAAAGCCTTAAATATTTAATTTTTTTTATTAAATATGATATTTAATTTTTTATATTAAATAGTAATAATAAAATCATTAAAGATGGTATTTAATCTCATAAATTAAATATAATAGAATAAAAATAACTAAATGAAATATTTGTTCTTACCATCAAGTATTAAATTGAGGCTATGTTCTTGCAGCTTCGCAAATAAATAGTCACTCCATTGCTTTGGTGTGGACGCTGTAATTGAACCACCGTGGGGATGAGGAAGCAGATGATACAGCGGTGGTGAAGGCATCACTGTATCTCTTCCCACTTCCGACTCTTCAGTTGAATCTGACTTCTTTGCGATCACATGAACTCCACATTCTTTAACGGTGCGCACTGCATCTCCTCTTGGCTCTGTATGTATGTATAGTTCCAATTCGTCATCTCCACAGTAATCTTCCATTGCCATTTCACTCCTCCTTATGTATCTTATCCATCCCCCAGGTTCTGCCATTTGTTTTTCTTCAAACAATTGAATACCATTGCTTTTATTTCTTATAATAATAATAATAATAATAATAATAATGTGAACATCCTCCTCAAGTGGATAGACAAACCAAACAAGTAAGCCTTGGAAGACTGGAGGTATATGGAATGACAATAAGCATCCTTCTCCACTGTAGCTCATCCAATTTGGCATGTTACCACCAGGAATGCCGTAAATACAATACCGGTCACCGTTGCACATTGCCTGTATATATATTGATTTCAAGGAATGCTGAGATTTTAGACATTAATCAATATATGTGCAAGAGAGACTGAAAGAAATAGTACCTCAACAATACTTTTCGGTAATTTATTTGGTGAATGGCTGCGGTCATCAACACCAATATACCAGAAACTATTACTTAGACCTTCGATGCCCTGAATCTCTTCTAATAAATTACAATCACATAGACTTATATATAGTTCTTTTTTTGGCTCAATTGGTATTCTTACTCTTTTCAATGATTTGCAATAAGATGCACCCAATCTGCCTAAACTTGAGGGAAGATCTGGGATTGATTCAAGATATCTGCATGCCTGAACAGACAACCACCATAGCTTGGGAAGGAAGCCGATCCCACAAGGCAGGCTAGAGAATTTGTTTCCTGTTAGATCTAATACTTCTAGAGCTGACAAACCACTGAAGTCAACATAGTTAGTTGCGCGATCAGACAAACCACCATTAGAAAGCTCAAGACGATTCACTGATCTCCATCCGAAATATGTTGGCAGCCACCGTTTCCAATTCAAAACACTTGTTGAAATCAAAGAAGAACTTGGTGGAGCCGAACTGTTTCCATGCAATGATAATCTTCTGACTTGCTTTAATTGTCCAATTGAAGAGAGAAATTGCTCATTTTCAATCCCATCGGCTAGCAACTTAGTTAAGGATTTCATATCACCCATGCGTTTTGGTAATTTCTCAAGTTGTGAACACCAAGAAATATTCAGAGTTTCAAGAGACTTTACATTGCCAATACTTTCAGGGAGAATCTTTAGACCACAACATCCCTCCAGATTCAAGAAAACGAGGCTCGTTAAATTTTCAATAGATTGATGGACCTCAACTAAACTCGAGCAACCTTTCAGCTTTACTTTCTCTAGACTTGAACTGTGTAAGTTTGGTGTTTTAATAAGATTCTGAGAATGACTGAGATTAAAGATTTTTAGCCTGTTGAGAATCTGTATGATATAGTGCAAAATAATGAAAATTAATCATAGAAAGTCATGACATGTAAATATAAATTACATACTAGAGAAATTTTAGGGATTATAGCATGTTTCGCACCTTTTTTCCTTTCCATAGTTCTTTGAGGTTACTGTACTGCATATCAAGAACAACTAGATTGTCCAAGGTAAAATCAGATGGCAAATATTTCAAAGGACAATCATGCCAACAAATCCACATCAACACTTTAGAAAGGTGTTTGAAGGACCCGGTGAGATGTGCTCCATTGATTTGGAGTAAATTTAAGCATTTCATTTTTGCAAATGATCCTGTGCTCAGTGATTTAGCTTCTGATGCTCTGACATCCAGTTTAAGACCCTCTACAACTTCCGTACCCTACAAAAAAAAAATCAATACAACTTTCATACAATTATATGTAATAAGTTTGACTAGAAAATACGCATGACTATGCTTTCATGTATGCATTGAGCTCTTACATTCTGCTGCTCAAGCACATTCCATGCATCCTCTTGATTCCAAATTCTGGTCATCTTTCCAGGTTCTTTTGGAGACGATTCACGAACGACCTCCCTTCCCATGTCTCGTAATAGATCATGCATGGTTACCGTCTCTCCTAATACTTTAATCAGAGACCTTTCACGGAGAGTTTCCAAAACAACTTCTGGATTGTAACGGCAACGGGCTCCTAGCAATTTTTCTACGTATTCTTTCTCTACATCAATAAAGAAGCATGCAATATCAAGGAATGCATTTCGTAGTTCACCATCCAGTGCGTCAAAACTTATTAAAAGCTTTCCTTGAATATTGCTTTCTGGGACTCTGCTCAAGTTGTCAATTTCACTTTCCCATCTATCTTTTTCTTTCCCGTACAGAAGAGCTCCTATAACCTCAAGAGCTAAAGGAAGTCCTCCACAGTAATCAACTGCATCCTTCGAAAGCTTAATATAATCTTCTGCTGGCTTGGTGTCCTTAAAGGCATGCCAGCTGAATAGCCGAAGGGACTGATCTCGTGTCAATTCTTCAATCCGATATGTTCGATCTGCTTTACGAAGAAGATTTGAATCCCTTGTTGTAATAATTACTCTACTTCCGGGACCAAACCAACTGCGCTCTCCCATCAAAGCATTTAGCTGGTCCAGATGAGCCACATCATCAGCGACAACAAGAACTCTTTTGCGACAAAGTCGTTCTTTGATCAGAACCTTTCCTCTATCGACACAATTGATGTTAGCAACATCTTGTTTTAAAATATCATATTGAAGAAGTTGCTTTTGTAAATCAACAAGACCACCATTAAATTGTTTTGATGTTTCATTGATATTCGAAAGAAAACAGCTTCCCTCGAATCCATAGCAGAGTTGATTAAAGACAACTTTTGCTAGAGTCGTCTTTCCTATTCCTGGCATCCCATGTATGCCCACAATGCGTACATCATCTGTTGCAGTACTTAGAAAGTCAAAAATATTGTGAGCACGCCGATCCATACCTACTAGGTGCTCAGGAACATATAAGTACTTGGGATCTAATTTATTCAACACATCCTTGATAATCTCTTTGATAAATTTTGCTTCGTGCCTGCTCATAGACAAAGCCAGTCATTGATAGCGAGTCAATTAAGTATTTTATTGTTTCACATTGAAAAATGTTAAGTATATTGACTCCATAAATTTGGAAAAAAAGGCATACCCATTTGCCATATCATTGAGATTCCATCCAGATAGATTTCCAACCTCCTCAAGAGCTTTTCTCCACTCCTTCACCAACTTCTCTTCAAAATGCTCTTCATGTTTAACAAATGCTTCTGCAAAACTGTCATTCTGTTTTCTCACATATGAAGGATCAATGTCATAGAATATAGGAAGAACAATCTGATAGGTTTTCCTGTTTTTGCACTTAAGAATCTCTACAAGTTCATTGAGACACCATCTAGAAGAAGCATATCCTTTTGAGAAGACAATTATGGATATCTTTGATTCTTGAATTGCTCTGAAGAGATGATCGGAGATTTCTCCTCCCCTCTGAAGTTCATCATCATCTCGAAAAGTGTGGATTCCTGCTTGGACTAAGGCAGTGTAGAGATGATCTGTAAATGTCTTGCGAGTATCTTCTCCTCTAAAACTCAAGAAGACATCATAGGCCCCTTCTGGTCTAGATCGAGAAGACTCTGGCTCTGTCATGGAAGCAGCAGAAATAAGGCACAATCAATTACCAATGGAGCAATATAACAAAGAGTTAGCTATGAAATTCCAAAGCTATGATATTGAAATGATGTTAATTGTATTCTTTATATAGGAGAAAGAGAAGTAGTAGACTCAACCTATCCTATGATCAGACTAATCAAATAACATATTCAAATCGAATCACCAGTTCCTGCACATACAGACACACTCATCTGCCTTACCTGTGGAGACAAAACTGACAGGCTTACTGAGGTCAGCTTTTCTTCTCTTTCGCGAGGATGAATCGTCTTCTTCATCTTTGGATTGCTTGCGCTTTTCCTTCTGCATTTCGAAATTAAATAGAATAATATAGGATGAACTGGTCAATGATTATCTATCTGAACGTAAGGCTTTCAAGTTATCGTTATGAGCAAGACATGAAATTAAAACGAGAAAGAAGCAAAGAAGAGCAAGTTCAGTATAACAAAGTCAAAGAGTTAGCTATGAAATGGCAGCAACGGGACGGAGAAGTTAGCTGCAGAGTCAACCTATAAATAGACTAATCAAATAATATATTCAAATAAAATCAGCCAAGTTAGGGACTCAAAACAGTCTCTCTATTAACAATTCATTCAAAAGATTTATATAATATTTCCATCCATCTTTTATATTTATTAAAAACAATTTTTTTCTTTTTTATTAAAAATATATTACTTTCTTTCGCTAGATATATCATAGTAGAAACTGGTATCACTTATTCGATCTAATTCCTATTTTCTTGTTTCTATTCTCTAATTTATTATTATTAGATATATCAAAAAAATAAATATTTTTTTCATATAAAACAGATTTCTTTTCATTTAAATAAATATTTATTACATCCAAAATAAACATCTTTTACTTGGCCTGAGCTTTTGTATCAAACTAATAAGCTTTTATTGACTTGAACTAAATTATACGCTTTGTATCATGCAGGTTGATAACTAACCTTAATAGCAACTGAGCGGGGAGGATTTAGTGGTGACGGTTTAAAGTGTTTTTTGTTTAGAAATATATTAAAATAATTTTTTTTATTTTTAAAAATTATTTTATACAAATAAAAATTTGAATTTTGAGGGAACGGAATTTGCACCATATTCCCAAACATGCTATAAAAAAATTGATTTCTAATTCAATGTAGGGATATTTAAAGATATATAATATATAAACGTAATAACATGAAAATCGAAGTAGATAACAACAAATCTTTTAATTTTTTAAAAATGTATTAAAATAATATTATTTATTTTTTAAAATTATTTTATTTTATCACATTAAATGATATAAAACAAAAATATAGTAATTTAAAGAATTCATTCTCGCTAATTGATCCAAAGCGAGGTTCCAAGATAAGCCTCAGCAAAGCTTATTTTATTATTTTGAATTCACTAAAAAAAGTTCTTCATCTTTCTTGCAAATTATTAGCAATGCAATAATCATAATAATTATAAAAGAGGTAAAAGATCACACGTACGTAGAGGGGAAAAAAAAAAAGCAAGGAAATTTCTCAAGCGTGTAGTGGTGGTAAATATTGAGCTGGAATTTGGAGTGCTAATTTCGTGGTGGTTGCAACAACTGGGCCCACGCGTTGAAATTAATGCGTTCCTTTTGTGGTGGTCGCAACAACTTGAGCTGGAGGATGTCCTTACTGAGCGTTATTGTTAATTAAATTTCTATTTTATTTTTTATTCAAAATTATTATCAGGTTTTTCTAGTTTTTTATTTAAAAAATAATAATTTTTCTATTTAGTTGTTTCTATTTTTATATATAAAAAACTGTAATAATAGTATTTGGAAATAGACTTTGATATTTTGATGATTTAATAAAGAGATTCCTATAAGAGATTATCTATAATGCTTCAAGCCTTTTTCAGATAAAGAATATTATTTCTTGCAAATTATTAGCAATGCAATAATTATAATTATAAAAGATAAAAATGTAACACATGCGGGAAAAAAAAGCAAGGAAATTTCTCAAGTGCTTATCGGTAAATATTAAGATTGTTAAAATTACAATTTAATTTATAAAATCATATAATTTTACGAGTTAATATATGCTTAACATATAGAATCATCTTAAAAACTTAAAAATTGATAAAATCAAGTTGATATCAAGTAAAATTAGTAAACTCGGATGAAATTGCAAAAAAATGATGATTTTGGTACCGATTTCAACAACAACACATAGTGCACTGCAATAATGCAACATATGTTTCCTCGGGACCAATAACGGCATGCCATTTGTCCACATAGAAGACGTGCTGCCAGCTACGCCCCGAAAGGGATAACAATAGCGGTAGGGGAGAGGGGTTTAGGTTTGGTTTTTTTCACTTGTGATTGGCTGGGTTAATGAACATTGTGGGTCACGGATGGTGGAAATGATGGCCAGGCATTGGGTTTCAGGCATGGAGGAGATTGAATGAGAGAAGGGACGGGTGGAGGAGAAATTTCCAGTATTCGTTCATGAGAAATAAAGGATGAAATTTCCAATATTTTGTATCCTCTTCCTGGTGCTGTTTGTTTTGGGTTGATGGAAGGTAAGGAAGATGATGATGCTTATAAAGGTTGGGATATGGTGGAGATAGCTCACGATCTGATGAGTATGGAGTTGGTTTGTGTTTGAAAGGATGATTATGGTGATGTGGGTCTCTGGGTCGGTTGAAATCTGCAAACATTTCTAGACTTTTTTGTTGGTTCTCTGTTGTTGTTTCTTGGTTTTTTTTCCTGGTTTCTCCCATTTGAATTCTCCAGTGTCCACCCTTTCTTGGTTTTTTTTATATATCTGTTGATGAATTGTAAAAATAATTGAATTTTTTTTCCATTTAAAATTATAATTTTAGAAATTAAAAAAACTCTAATTTTCTTTACCTTTCTTGCAAATACTTTGCAATTAAATCAGTCAATGATAATTTTTCTAATAATGTACAGAGAAAAAACACGGAAATTTCCTTCGTGAATTGCGAGGAATTTTGAGCGGTAATTACTCGGTTAAGTCTATAATCTGCCCCAATTTTACAAGTAGAGAAGATAAGGCTGGAACTTTTGTAATGATAAAGCTAAATCAACCATAATTGTTTTTTTTTTTTGTGTAAAAATACCATCTTAATCTAATAGTATAAGTTGTTAGGTAAGGTCCATTTATATTATTCTCTAATATATTTTTTTAAATGAAAGTCTTTTAGGCTTGAAACTTGTACAGGCTCATATTGTCTTGTGTTTAATTTTTATCAAATAAATGAAAATAGTGAGATTTAAACTCGTGGCCGATTGGTCACCAAAACTCTGATATCATGTCAAAGAACCCTTCTATTGGGACTTTACGATCAAGAATTGATCCTGCCCTTTACCAGTACCTTAAGACTATCGGGACGACCTGTAAAATAGAGGTTTAAAATCACCTTTAGTCCCTATTCTTTTCCAATTTGGTCATGCTAACCCCCCTACAAGAAAGTGATTCTATTGATCCATTTACCACTAGAATGGGGTCAATTATAATGCTCAACCACATAGCATGTTACTAGATAATTCCATGCGATACGCTGCGGCAAGACCAAGATTTTTTTACGTGTAAAGAAATAATGTTCAGACTATGGAAAATTCTTTGATACTATCATTAAACCCAACCCAGCAAGTCAAACCTGAACCCTCTCGACTAGACTCCTTGTCTAGCTCGATCTTTAAATTAAACTGTATTGGAGTTGCCTCGACGTGACCTGGTTGACTTGAAAGGTTAAAGGGAACTTTGATTATTAGTAAAAATGTGGTTTGACTCTAAAAATATTTTAAAGATGATATTTTTTTCTTAAAAAAATATTAAGATAGCGACAAATTAGATCAAACTATGTTAATTCGTCAAACATGTAACCTTGTTCATAAACTCCATTAAATTTAATAACTTTGTTTTTTTAAAATATATTTTATTTAATTTTATGATAAAAAAATATGCATTAAAAAACTGAGCATCAACTCAATATCGATATATTTTTTTGAGATTACGATAATCTCATAAAAAGTAAATCGAAATAAATCATGAAGTCTAATTTCCAATAATTATGTTTTTTCTTTCTAGAATTTTATTAATAACATGATAAAAAAAATACGTGCTACAAAAACTAAGAACCAACTTAATGCCAATATGTTTTTTTAAGATAGTGATAACCTCATAAAAAAATAAATCGAAATAAATCATGAAACCCAATTCATAATAACTATGTTTTTTTTCATAACTATTTTTTATTTAACAATATGATGGGCCATTTTTTATTTAATAATTTGATAGAAAAAAGTAGTAGTAAAACTGAGCACCAAACTAATATCGGGATGTTTTTCCAAGATCACAATATCCCTGTGTAAGAAAAAATGAATAAATAACAAATTTTAATTTTCAATAAATTCAATATTGAAAGATGAAAATTAGTTTGGTTTCTATATTAAAAATGAAGTACAAATAATGTCATTTTCCAAGGAAAAAAGCATCGATTTTATAGGTTTGTCAATGCTACATAGCATATACGAGATGACATGCTCGCGCGCTGCTGCGGGCTTATAAAATAAATGCATTTGATAGTGTTATAATTGTGAACCAACGCTAGATAAGTAATAGAAATTAAAGGTATGATGGAGCAAATATTTTATGACGGAAAAAAAAGTTGTGTTGATGATCAAAAACTTAGAGACTGAACAAAATGATTTGTAGCAATCTACAGTGTTTTGTGAGGAAAGATACAGTGCTTTCGCCACATGATTTAGCTTTTCAGTTAATAAAAAGCAAAAAAAATTACAAAGCTAAATTCTCTACCAACTTAATATTAAAAAAAAACCAACAAAGATAATTTTAGAAGGAAAAAAACCCATGAGAAAAAACATTGCAGCAATTGACAATGTTTTGTGAGGAAAACTATAGCGCTTTTCCCAATAAAATAAAATAAAAAACCATTTAGAGAAATATTGTAGCAATCCACAATGTTTTGTGAGAAAAACTACAACGCTTTCCTCATATGATTTAGCTTTATTGTAATTATAATTCTTAACCAACTCAATATTAAAAAAAAAATCGACAAAGATAATTTTGAAAAAAATCACATGGAAAAACACTGCAACAATTCACAGTGTTTTAAAGAAAAAAATTACAAAGCTAAATTCTTAATCAGCTCAATATTAAAAAAAATCGACAGAGATAATTTTAGAAAAAAATAACAAAACAAACACCAAAAAAAAAAATCATGTTGGAAACACTGTAGCAATTCACAGTGTTTTGTGATGAGCTACAGTGCTTCCCCACATGATTTAGCCTTATTTGTAATGACTTGTAATTATAATTCACAAACAACTCAATATTAAAAAAATAAATTTGAAAAAGATAATTTGAAAAAAATGTTAATTAAAAAAAAAACCATGCGGAGAGACACTGTAACAATCCACAATGTTTTATGAGCAAAGCTACAATGCTTTCCCCACATGATTAAGCTTTATTACAAAGTTAAATTTTAACCAACTTAATATTAAAAAAAATATTTTAATCCACAAAAGTTAAGCTTTATTACTGTTGTAATCCACAGTGTTTTTGGATGTGGGGAAACAGTGATTTCCCCACACCTTTTAGTTATATGTATAATAGATGTTTGGTATTATAGTAAGGAATGTTTTTCAAATTGTTTTTTTATTTTGAAATGCATCAAAACAATATTTTTTTTATTTTTTAAAATTTATTTTTGACATTAATATATCAAAATGATCTAAAAATATATATAAAAAATAATTTGAAATAAAATAAATAAATAAAATTTAATTTTTTTTAAAAGCGCTTTTAAAATACAAAAACAAACTAAATATAAATTCTCATTTCCCACATCAAGGATTTGCCTTCTTGTTTTTTTTTTTTAATCTTTTTCAGACTTAAATTTGCTTCTACTTTTTATATGTGAAGATTTTAGGGTGTGTTTATAATTATTGAAAGTCGAATTTGACTTGTTGAGAAAACTTGTTGATTGGTGAGGCAAGCAATGAGCATGGCACAAATTGTTTAGCAAAATAATAAAAAGATATTTTAATAATTATATTTAAAGTGCAAAATGCATATTATAAAGTGTAAACTTTTGGGTCCAAAAAGAAACTAATAAAATACATATTATAAATTGACACTTAATAATTTTCTATTGAGGAGTTTTAAATTATTAAATATATGTTTAGTATCGTGATATATGATATTTTTTTAAAAGTATTTTTAATAAAATAATAAAATAATATTTTAGATTTTTTTATTTTTAACATTAAAAAACACTAAAAAATATTAATTTAATATTTTTTAAGTAAAATATATTTTTAAAATACATCCAACAATAAAAATTACCACACCCCTAGATGGTATACAAGAAACGATTATATTCGTCACAGTAAAAAAAAAAAAAAATTGAAATCATTAAATTTCTCCTTTTTTTATCCACCTTTTATGTTTATCAATAACATTTTTACACTCCTACAACATTAGTAATGAAACTTATATATACTCTTAACATATAAACTCCAAAACCTATATTTTTATAAAACTTTTCTTAAATATATTTTATGAGTCAAAATATATATATTTTTCTTTCTAACTTGTAGACTAAAATATAAATTCCCAATGATTAGTTGAACTTGCAATAATAAGTAATTCTGAGCTGACAATTATGGATATGCTATAATTAGATGAGGATTTTTTCCAGACAGATTATATAGATGGTCTAGCAAATATATTTATGGACTAGTGAGATAAGTCTAAATTCAAGAGAAAATATGATTATGCCAAACCAAAATGATAATTCAAAAGAGCCATAACTTTTAATCTGATCGTTGGATCATACTCAAATTTTTATAAGAATTTTCAAAAACCGTTTTCCTTACTATTTTTTGGAATCGCTACTCCCACTGTTAGATCTTTAAATTTCAAAAATCTCATCCCAATACCCTAATTTTGATAGTTTTGTAATTTCTCTTGCAAACCAGTTGACCAATTAGTCCTAAATTTAATTGATGTTACTATGAGCCGCAACATTAATTTAAATTTTTTGTGATTCTCAACCGCAATATTTAATTGATATCACGGTTTAAAACCACAACATTCAAAAGTATGCTATTTCACCAAAACTTCTTGTTTCCATGTTTTTTTTTTATGCTAATTGCCTAATTTATCCTATTTATACTAGGTTTATCCTCAAAGCACACATGTTAAAACTCCCACCACTTTGATTTCTTAAAAAATAATCAATCAATTCTTTTTTAGTAAGAAAATCCAAGCATCATTTATTTAGATTCTTTAGGTGCATATGGTTCATCAAATGTATGGGAATAATTTGGCAAATCAACTCAGAATCTCACAGTGATGCTTAAGTTCCATGGACAATATGCAGCATGACACAACAATCAGCTTACTACTCATCAAACTTCTAAGTAAATTATTATCACTATACTGCAAGTTCTACATTTGGACAACAGGACTTCATAAATCTCCATTTCAATAGGAGGATTAAGTATACATTAGGGCACAAACTTCTGGCACCTTATTCTTTTACAAAATGGGTCATTGTGTTTTTGATAATGCGGTGTAATATGTTTTTCCAAAAGTGTTTTTTAATTGAAAATACATCAAAATTATAACGTAAAAATACCTTTTCAAGCAAAAAATTATTTGAAAAGTACTTTGAAAAACAAGTTATAAGGCAAAAATATACACTCAAGAATCATCAAAGATTCTTGTCTCACCTAAAAAGTATTAATTTGTTGTTTTTTCAAGTAAAAAAACAATTTGAAAATACTTTAAAAAACAAGTTATAAGGCAAAAATATAACTCAAGAACATCAAAGAAAAAAAAAACAGCACGCTTGAAGTCATGAAAACCTGCAGCAGAAGCAGACAATTTACACATTATCAATATGCAACTGATTGGCTAGGGTGGTTGGTACAGAAGACTACAAAACGTAAACTTTTGGAAGCGGATCATCCTTCCCAAACTAATGAAGTGAGGGCAAGTAAAATTGCTAATGAAGCCATATCTGTATCATTTCAAACATCTGACTGAGACCTGGCAACTGGTTTCGAATATATTCTGATAGCCTGTCATGGAACTTAGTTTTTCTCCACATAAATTAGCATATTGTTCACGTATCTCTCCAGACATTTTGCAATCCAATACGGAAGGTTGATGAGAAATTAAAATAGGAACTTACTCCAAGAAGCCAAAAATGGGAAAACAGCAATCAGCAGCCTTAGAAGTAGTGGTCTGTCCCTGACTCTTCCTCTCCTACTTAATTTACCTTTATTCTGTTTTGGACGCTCATCTCCCTTTTTACTTGCCCTTCCAGCGGCCTTATTGCTTGCTTTATCTAGATCATCCCATCCACCAAAACTGGGTGCCCTATTGGTATTTTTCTTATTGGAACCATCATCTGTTGCCACCCACGACTGGTAACTCCCTTTTCTTTCATTAGTCTTGTATTCCCCTGCCTTGGGCTCAGTCTTTTTTGTTTTGCTGGCAGCTCTAGCAAATGGCTTTTTCCTGGTTTTGGTTCTTGATCTGCGTTTTGGATTAGTGCTCGTAGTTCCCCATACTTTATCCATCACAAGTGACAAGGCAGTCTGTCCTAATGGAACTACTAATGCCATTAAGAAAGCATTTGGGTTGTCAGTTCCTAACAGAAATGATACGGCGACGGCTGGAATCATCCAACCAAAAGCTTTAATTATCTGCACTAAATCACATAATGTCGTGTTGTCATGCTATACAGGAAATTATATTGCACATTATCTACTCATTAAGTTTTACAGTTTAGAAGAAACTTCTGTCAACAACAATAACAACAACAATAAAAAAGAACAGTTAATAAGGATCAGCTAGTTTACAAATGAATTGGCAACCAGGATTGCAATTTTAGCAGCCCCAAAGTTGGGACAAATCATAGAGGTGGGTTACAAACAAGCTTAACGAAGCTACGCAAACAAAAACAAATGTGGTGTGATAACAAATTGAGCTCATTATTTTCAAGCAGAAATCATTATCCAAAATGGTATGATTGTTCCTTTTCAACAATCATTGACTGCTTAGACCATAATTGCCATAAGCACAAAAGAAGATCATCTTTATATACGTAGCAAGAACCAGGCACTAAAAATAGCTAATAAAATAGCATTTGTCATTCTGTGGGCAACCCTGTCAATGTCTAATGTCTCTTTCCGAAAACTTTTAAACTATCACAGCTGATCTCACCCTTTGCAAGTCTGCCTTGGTCACCAGTTCCAATTACTCTTTAACCACAATTCAGCAAGAAGTCTGCCTAAATATGCTTTGTTCCTTACCACTTACTTGAAAACATTTGATCCCAACTTAAAATGTTGCTACAATCAACACTAAGCAATATATCTAGACAAAGGTGGAACTAGCATAAAAAAAGGAAACATGTTTTTCCTCCCCTCTCTTTTTTTTTCCAAGTTAAGAAAGCAACAACTAATAATCATGTGAAAAACCAAGCTAAATCACTCCCCCACCCTCAAGTAACCATATCTTGCAAAGATTCACCCTTTCTCTAACCAAATAATCAACAGCTGGATTATGGTCCTTGCAAACAATATCAGAAATTTAAAATCACCTACATCATGAGATTATTGCTTCCCTCATAACCATGAACAACAAAGTGAAACAAGGTTTCTCTACAAAGGTAATGGAAACATCCAATTACTATGAAATTTCCTGAGTAACCAAAAAGATTGTCTTCCCTTGTATCATTTCTTAATTCCAAAATCAAACAAACAGATACAATTGAAGACTTGATATTTTTTTAAGAAAAAAAAAAGAAGAAAAGAAAAATCAATGCGACATTGTTATCTACCTAGGCCTGGATTTCAGCTTGAAAGCTTTAGAGGAAGGAGTTTCTGGAGCTTAAAAGTACCACCTGACTGCACCTTGGAACTGGAAGAAAATTCTCAAGCTTAAGGAGATGGTCTGGGGATCAAATTATGCATATAATTGGGGATGGTAATGCCACTCATCTCTGGTGGGATTGCTGGCATCCCCATGTCCTCTTGTCAAGAAGCATGGATTGAAGGTGATTCAAAATCTAAGGCTTCCAGCTGATACTATGGTGAATGAAGTGATTAGAGGTAGTGACTGGAGTTGACCTCGTACAAGGTCTGAATCTCTAGCCGAATTTCAGGGAGCTATATGTGGAGTGATCTACCCAAATGATATACATGACGACAGTACGGTGTGGAAATTAAGCTCAGATAGGAAGCTTTCATCAAGGAGTGCCTAGGAGTTTCTCATAATTAAAAGCAACAGGTGGATTGGCACAAACCTGATCTGAGGAAATTTGGGAGACTTTTAACCGAAGACAGGCAGATCAAGAGGTGCAAAAAAAATATCAATCCTATTTGTTTACTCCGTGGAAATGCAGTTGAGGATCATAACCACTTGTTCATTGATTGTGTCTATTCCAAAAGTGTGTGGCTTTCTGTATTAATGAAAAGTGGGATTAACAGGAGTGCTGAACCGGGCTACTGAGTTTGGTTGGCAAAAAGCTCTGCATATGAAGTGATTTCTCTCTGTATTGTTGAGAATGTCATGGAAAGCTGCTGTTTATTGCATCTAGGCTCAAAGAAACAAACGATTTCATGGCCAGGTTTGTTCTACTTCTTGTGTTACTACTAAGTGGATTGTGCAGTTTGTGAGTACAAAGACTTTAGAATACTAAGCTGTTAAGTGATGCAATTTCTAATCCCAAACATTCTTCTTTATACAGTAATTGGTTGTTCAATTAGCACTTAGAAGCTTTTCTAGCATCTCGTAGTAGTATTTTCCACTCAGTTACTTTTGATTAATGATAAAATTTCAATCTTTTTCTTCCATTTCAAACACTTCCATTGCAGCAAACAAAACCCAGTTACCAAAATCCAATCTTTATCATCTTAAGAACAAGAAAACCTCGACTTCCCATGATCAGAGAAGTAAAAATAACAATTACATACAAAGAAATTCCTCTTCTTTATTAACATACCTTGAAAATCCCGAACTCATTTTCCTCATAATCATCATCCCAATCATCATCATCATCATCATCATCAAACCACCATACCCTCTTCTCCCCAGTTCCACTGAATCCAAACTCATCATCATAATCACCACTGTCAGTATAGAGCTCATCTTCAAAATTGAACCTGGAGCGTCCAGTTGAAGTGGGACCATGATTCTTCCAAGCCCAGTGAGGGCCGCAAGGCTTACTAGTATGATTGCCGGTGGAGAGTTGGTGGTTATTATGGTTTAGAAGAGGAAGTGATGGTGGTGTTGTTTTAGCAGGGAAGGAGAGTTGTAGGAGAAGAAAGTGAGTCCCCATTTGCTGGACTGATTTTATTGTTTATTTGAACAATCTGTTAAGACATTAAACTACGTTATCTATTACTTTAGTTCCTGTCTGGGAATCCAGGTCTCTAGAGAGCAAAATGAAAACGTTTTTATACGATTCAAAGTCTATAAGTTTTTTTTTATAGTATTTAATATACATCAATTATAAAAATATCTGAAGCTTCAAATCTATAATAAAATTAATAAAAAAATATTTATGAAAGAATTATGTTAAATTGTTTTTAAAAGCATTACAATAATTACATTATTTTAAAAAAATTAAAAAGATTAAAACACCCCTATATTATTCATTTATTTATTCTTGGGGTTAATTAATTATTTTATTATACAATAAAAAACAAAATAATCTATCTAATTTTATATAATTTATAAAAAATAATTGTATCACGATGAAAAAATTATTTTACTTCCATTACCTTGTTCAAAGGTTTAATGGCTAAGGAACTATTTTATCATTATATTATTACAATGATAGTATTTTATTTCTTGGTTTATAATAACTTTCCTTTCTTTTTTTATTTTGTAGCATTTAATAATAATCGGTAACATTTTATTAATTACTTCCTGAATCTACTTAAAAAAAAATTTAAGTAAAATAGAAAAATCCTAAATACAAATATTTTTATTATTATTTTGTAGGTCATAAGTTTTATTTTTTTTATTTTTGTGTATGTCTTTTATTTTAAGGTGAACCCAATGAATAACTAATTGAATATCATTAGTTACTCATTAAGCACCATAAATTTTTTTGAAATGACAAATTAGCCATTAAAATTAGATTAAAAAAATTAAAAATTTTATTAAATGTTTGACTTTTATTACATACAAGAAATTAAATATAGTTTCATCGCACAACCTAGAAAAACAAAATGATAAAGAAATGATAAATTAAAAGAAAAAGGTTGTAAATGTTAATTATTAAACTTTATAGAAACTTTAAAATTTTGATAATACTCTATCTAAATCATTAATTATTTATGGGGAAGAAATAAGATGTCATAAAAGATACATAAATTACAAACATACATTTATGTAAATGGCTGAAACAATGATTTTTAAAATATGTGCAGTAATCAAGACTGAAAAACATAATAATCCAGGTTGACTCAAGTTGTTTTTTACTGCTTTTTCTAATTGATTTTTTCTCATATCATCCTTCAACACATGGTTAGTTGAAAATTAGGTTTTATAATTATTATTTTTCAATGGGATTCTTCTTATTTCATAACCTGGATCATAGGTTTGATAGGTTAAACCGAATTGATTCTATTTATTTATTTTTATCTTTTTTAATTGGATATTTTTTAATTAGGCTTTGTTATTTTATTTGGATTTACTTTCTAGGAGTTATCTCAATCCTATGACTAGGGTCTCGGGGTTTGTCAAGTTGAATCAAGTTGACTTTGTTGATTTTTTTTGGGTTTTTTAATCAAATGTATTTTTTTTTTCAATTTTACCATCCAACAACTTAATCTTCTTCCATTTATTTTATTTATTTATTTTCTCAATTTAATATTTTAATATTAGGTTATTTGAGAATTGAGTTTCGTAATTTCTTTCAATTTGTTTTCTATAAAGTTATCTCGGTCTCATAAATTTGTTTTATTCTCTTGATTTCAACCTTCAACATTGGATTTGTTGGAAATAGATCTTCGTAAGTTGACTTGATTTTTTTTTGTCTTTTTTTAATTGATTTTTTTAATTTCTTTATTCAACATTGGATTGGTTAAAATTTGGGCTTCATGATTTTTTTTTAATTTTCTTTCTATGGATTTATTCCGATTTCATGACTTGGGTTGTATATTGATTTGGCAGGTTAACCGGGGTTGATTCGTGTAGTTTTTTTTAAAAAATTAATACTTGTTTTTCAAATTTGTCTTTCAACATTCAGTTTAATAGGAATTGACCTTCATGATTTATTTTAATTTTCTTTCTATAAGGTTATCATGGTTTCATGACCCGAGTCATAGATTTGATACATTAACTCGGGTCTATCTAATATATCGCAACCTCAATATTTGAAAACAAATATCATCTAATGTGTCATGGTATCAATATTTAAAAAATATATCATCCAATATGCATCATATTTTAAGTTTATAATTTAATTTTTTTTATTAGAAAACATGTTATCAACATCTGAATAATTGTTTTATATTAAAAAAAATTAACCTGACCGGCAAAGCATAGTGCTAGCCAATGATCTAGTAGCTTTTAAAACTAGTATTGATTTTTTTTTAAAATCATGGTTAATGAGTACATCAAATTTAAAGTAAAATCCATTTACTTTTAGGATTAAAATCTTATTGAAATTTAATCTCCAATATAAACTCTTTAACATAGTATATTAATATAAATTAAATATATTATAGATGAATAAAAAATTGTTTTCAAATAAAAAACTCAAAACCTTCTAAAAAAAGAAACAAAATTGTATTTGCAAGTCTATACATCTGCTCAGCATGCATTATATCTTCGTTTGATTGAAAGATTACCAAATTCTAGTTCTTGTAATTTTTTTTTGCATAATTATAAAATAAACATAATTACTCACTTATCTAATTATAATTATCTAGTAACTTTTGTACAACAACTAAAACATACACACCTGGATTTGTTCAAAAACACTCGGCATCCTCCTAAAGAAAAAAAAACACTTAGTAGCTCTCAATTCTGACACAAATTGCTCTCTGAGGAATTTCTGGCCTTCTCCCCCCCCCCCCCCCACTAAAACTCTGCAACTCTTCTTGTTTTACGCCAAGTCTTTGTCTATCGTCAATTTAGAGTCTTCTGGCTTGGCCTTAGATTAACATTACGAATCGGGGTCTCTTTCAGTTCTGAGTTAGCTAGGACGGCAATGACAGCTTGAATACTCAGTGAAAGAAAGACGACAGATTCAGTGTTTAAGATTTTCAGTTTCAGACAAACTGACATTCATAGATGACAATCCACCAGTATCAGGACTCTGGAGCTGATCAAGGTGCTTTTTACAATGTATAAGAAAATACTCAATGTGGAGGAAGTTTTGGTAAACTACCACGGCGGAACCAGCTGGAACAACATATTCAATCTGCTGCCAATCTTCAGGGGACTTCGGATGAGCCGCTGACGAAAACCCTCAGCACAGACAAAGCACTTGCTTCTGCACTTCAGCTCCTATTGTATAAAAGGTTCTCTAAATCATGATCAGCAAGGAAACAAGAGAAAATCATGATCAGCAAGGAAACGGGCCTGTTTCCTTTCCATACCACTATAAAATTTATACATAATTTCTAACCGAAAAATGTCAAGATATGATCACCTAATGGTAATGTTAACACTAGCAGATAAATAACAAACAGATTCATTCAAATCCACCTAACTCAGCTACTCACCTAGGCTATGATCTTGTTCTTTCATCATTAGGCTGTGATGCTAACTAATAATCAAACAAAAGATTTGGTAACCTTCATAAACCTTCAAAATGTTAGATTTGTTGTTCTCATTGTTGCTCACCACCTCGCAATTCCGGTCATTACCATCATCATTCAAAAGCGCCCAATAACTCCTTCACAACACTTTCCATCACAACTATATCAGTAGTCACCCTGTCCTTCACCCATGGAAATCCTAAACCATAAAGAATCCACACATTTTCTCTAAGCCAAGAATGCTCATCATTCTGTGCGTCCTTGCGCCAATAAGTTACATTTTTGGGATTATTAAGCCAGTTGAGCCAACTCTCATAAACCATCGAAGTCGAAATCAAATCAACAAAATTATCCAGCTCTTCTTCTCCTATAAAAACCTTCCCTCTAGATCCAGACCCCTGCATATTCGCACTCAAAATCACCACTTTCTTTAACGTTTTAGGCCAATGCGGCACCATTTTCTTTAAAAAGAACATCATTGTTTCAGCAAAGGAGGTATCGAATTTCCCGTTCAATTTCAGAGGTATATTTCTACTTCTCCTTGTGCTTGACAACACCCCAACTTGAATAGCGAAAATTAATTCACAGTGGATACTATCACAATCACCAATCATGCAGTTCAACCTGGAAACATGCAAATTTGAGGAAGAAGGGAAAGAGCAGAGCTTGATTTCAAGAAAGTTGAGATTTGCAAACACCTTCATGAGGGCAGGGAACGCTACTTGTGGAATGTGGTGATGAGACTGCGAGCACAAGAGAACATCATCATCATCATCATCATCACCCTCGTTTGGACATAAGAATTTGAGGGAGACAGTGTCGATTTTGGAGACGAGGGAATGCAAGTTCTTGCAAACAGTGGAACAGCGAATGAGGGTTTTGGTATCATCTTGGATCTTAAACAAGATTTTGAGGATTAAGTCATCTGGGAGTTTCTTGAAATTGTCTGCTAATCTTTCAGATCTTCTTACAGTGATGTTAGGGTTGTGGGATTGCTTGGCTGATTTGGATCTTCTCATTGTCTTGAAGATGCGACCACTGAGGTTTTATGGCAGGGAGCAGGAGGAGGATTTGGAGACACGGTTTTGGTTTACTAGGGTTTTAACATGTTAGGAAGCACGCGTCAAGATCGTGGGAGATTACTCATAAAGATTTACGAGAGAGATTGAGAACAACACAGATTCTACACTGTTACCCGCGAGAGAGAACACCGATCCTATTTCTTTTCGTGGAATAAAAATTTCTTACTACAACAATTTTGTACAAAATAAACCAAATAATTAAAAATATATATATATAATGTATTGTTCAGCGTACCAAACAATTTTATTCGATTTTCATTCACAAGAGGATTCTCATCTAGTTAGGCTCGTCATATCTATTAATTTATGTGAATTAACTTTCAATTTAATTTAATATAAAACATAATCTGTATTAGATTTTGATTAACTTAATTCATTAATAACAATATTATTATTTTTAATTAATATTAATGTCTGGATAAGCTTATGAACACCTCAACTGAAATAATACTTATTATCATTTTATTACATAAAAAAATACCATAAAATTCCTTTAAAAAAAAGAAAAAAGTTAAATCGAATCTTTTGAAACTTAATCAACAAAAGCATCCATTTAAAAAAAAAAAATTTCTTCAAAGAATAACACTCCTTTCTTTTTTTTTCAATGGAATGTTTTTTTTTTTAATGTTTACTTATGAATATAATAATATAAAATTTAATTAATAAAATTCATCATAATTTACTGATAAAAAAATCTTTAATAAAAAATCTTTGACGGTGTCACAATTTCTGTCGGGAGCAGATTTTCTGTCTTTCTTTCATCCCAGTCGGCAGCTTCTCTTGCTGTTTCTGCCTATAACAAGTTTTATTTTGAACTAATTTTTTTTTTTATCAAAACAGTATTATTTAAAAAAAAAAACATTATAATTTGGATTGATCCATTGACCCGCAAATTAACTCTCCAGTCCACAAGCCGAGCTGTGGATCATCTCGACCTTCAAATTGAATTTTATAACTATGATTTGAAAAATATTATCTTTATTGTTTAGTCTAGCCCATTGTTCTGTGATGGAAAGGGCACTAGAGTGCTTGAGATTGTCCTGTGATTCTTCAGGTCAGTGTTCGTAAGACTAAATTGTTCTGTTCCAAAGATTTTTCTAATTTTCTGGCAAACTCAATCAGTCGGATCAGTGGTTTTGCCCTTACAAAGGATCTTGGCAAATTTTTAGGACTAAATTGTTCTGTTCCAAAGATGTTTCTAACTTTCTGGAAAACACAGAGTCATATTGTGGAGAATATGCAGCAAAAGCTGTTGTCCCAGAGGATCATCTGGACATGGCGGTAGCGGACATGGTGGAGAATAGTCGATGGAAATGGGAATCATTTGCTCACCTTCTTCCACTGATCATGGCTGTGGCTAGTTTTCCTGCACCTGCGAGGATACCTGATATGGCGATGGAAGGTTGCAGAGAGAATCATCCATTACATATATATACAAATTTAACCATTTTATACAGAAAGAAAACCCCATTTTGTGGTGAAATTCCTCCTCTTCTCTTTCACTTGAAATCAGCAACAAATAATCCAATCTCACATATTTATATTTATATCCCGCTAGACTGGCTAATCCGGTGACCCAAAATCTAATTTAGATTGAATTTTATTTCAGATTACTTTTTATATTATTGACTAAGATAGTGTTTCGCACTCTGATTGGAAAATATTTTTAAAAAATTTTGAATTTTTTTTATTTGATGACCTTTCTAATTTAGATGTTTTTGAAAAATTTTAAATTATTTTATTATTTTACTTTAAATTTGATGTTTTCAAATCATTTTAACGTGCTAATATTAAAAATGATTTTTAAAAAATAAAAAAAATATTATTTTAATATATTTTAAAATAAAAAAACACTTTAAAAAATAACCGTTACCACAATTCAATATCCTCTTAATCGAAATCTACCATGTCAAAATTAAGAAGCTAAAAAAAACCCTTAAAGACACTGATTTAAACAAAAATAATAAACTTAAGTTGATCTCGTAAAATTACGAGTTGATACAACGACTTAACGACTCAAGCTTGGATATGCCAATTATGCCTGGCTTCTTCTCTTTTTTTTTTTTTTTAATACTATTTATCCAAGTTTTTTTTTTTTGGGTTATTTATTTACTTGATGGCGTTGTAAAGCATCAAATTTGATCACACATTGATAGCTGGTGAGTTTCCATTAGTTGAGGTGTTCTTCGCAGGCTCAACTTTCTTCATCATAAAAGAAGGCTTTCCTGACACATCATCCTCTGCATCGTATGCATAAGCAAACCCTCCGTGCCTTGTCAAATCCATGCCTGCCATCTCATCCTCAGTTGAGATCCTCAGCAACTTTAACTTGTGGAGCCCGTAGAACAGTGGGCCCATTGTCGCCGAGACCCACCCTACTATCACAAAGATTTCAATTATCTGGGCCGCCAACAGCTTCCCACCACCACCCATGAACAGCCCATACGGCCGCCCCGGCTTGTTTGGATACACTTCATGCACGTACGCCTCCTTCGCAAACAGCCCGGTGAACAGCAACCCCCACATGCCGCATCCGCCGTGCAATTGGGCTGCCTCTAATGGGTCATCATATTGTAGTTTATCTGCGAGCTTATTACACCCAATTAAAACCCAAGCTGCAACAAAGCCACATATGATTGCAGCCCACGGTTCTACCACCGAACACCCTGCGGTGATCGCAGCAAAACCCCCTAATAAGCCATTACAAACATCAATCACATTCCAATGACCAGATAACAATCTTTTCCCAAACAGGGTAGTAAGGGCAGCTGTGCTCCCAGCCAATGTTGTAGTGACAGCTGTCCTTCCCACAGCACTCCATTGACCATAAAACACTCTGCTATCACCATAACTCTTCAAGATTGTCAAGAACGAACCGGGGTTGAACCCATACCACCCGAACCACAACAAGAATGAACCGAGCACCACTAGCGAAGCGCTATGACCACGTAAGGCCACGGACCGACCGTTCTGGTCGAACCGGCCAATTCGTGGGCCTTCAATGAGAGCGCCCCACAAACCCGCAATACCTCCAACCATGTGAACCACACCTGAACCAGCAAAGTCGATTGCACCCGAACCGAATAAGAGCTTGTTATCGAGTTTAGCCGGATTGGCCCAACCATCACCGGACCAAAGCCAATGTGAAACAACAGGGTAAACAAAGCCGGTCAAGAAGGAGGAGTATATGAGGTAAGCAACGAATTGGGTCCTCTCAGCAATGGACCCACTAGTGATGCCAGCAGCAGCTATAGCAAAAGCCCATTGATAGAGGAAGAAACTATAATCAGCTTGATTAGTAGGAAAGTCACTCAAACCAAATAAATGGCGGCCAATGAAGCCATTGCTGGGAGAGCCGAAGGCAAAGGCGTAGCCAAAGAGATAGTAAGAAAGGCCACCAGCAGCAGCATCAAGAACATTAGTAAGCATTATGTTCATGGTGTTCTTGGCCCTCACAGAGCCTGCACAAAGCATGGCAAAGCCAAGTTGCATAGCAAAGACTAGGTAGGCAGAGAAAAGAAGGTAAGTGTTGTTGATTGCATAGCCTGTGTCTGAAAGCTGGCTGGATATGCTGGTGAACTGGGAGCATAAGTAGGTGGCAGCTTCTGTGGAGTTTACAGCGGTGGAGAGGAGAGGAGCTAGGTCAGAGGCTGAGCAGGCCATGGTGGAAGTGGAGAGAGAGAGAGAGATGTGCCCAAGGGTTATGGAAGAAAGGAGAGTACGGCACTAGAGTATATATAGAGGTTTTTTTTGTTTTTTTTGTTTTTTTAGAAAATGAGAGATAACACTATCTAACACATAAAATTACTTTTTTTTTTTCCAAAAAAACTTATCAGTATTAAAATAGTAAGCCACTTGATCTCTTGTGATAATTGTAATGTCAGCAATGATAGAAAACGGGTATAGTAATTTAGGATTTTAGTCAACATCTCCTCAAAGTCAACAAGATACACGCAATACAATATGTTTGAGTAGCCTACTATCCATTCCTAAAGAAGGAAAAGATAAAAAAAAAAAAAAAAAAACCCTAGTTCTTGTGGTTGATATGAAACTGCTGGTCACATTTTGTACTGTAACTTGAAGAATCTTTTTTTTATTATTATTTACGTGAGGTGTCCGGGCCGGCTTACACGCACTACGACTATTCCCCACGGCCCGCTGGACATCCCGCAAGCCCGGGAGCGGGTAAGGCACCGCGGGATGATGACGTGCGTACACATAGAGGGTCGAACCGGGACGGGGCGGAACAAGTCACACGAATTGACCACGCGGTTAAACCCTCAAGTCTTGGGTACACACGAGGCTCGAACCGGGGCACTCGGGCGGGCAAAGCCCGCCAAGGCCACTGAGCTACAAGCCTCGTGTGTTAACTTGAAGAATCTTTCCCTTACTGGTGTTAGTATTTTTAGAACAAACATGTAGTCTAGTAGTAATGGAGACAAGCTAGTTACCTTAATTACTTGATTTTTAAGTATTAATCTGTTTCTTTCCTGACAAGCAGTGAGATCAGATGGTGCAGAGACAGGGGAAGGTTTTAAGACAATCACTACCAGAAATTCGCTAAATACCAACGGATTTACCGACGGAATATGGAAAGGTTTTAAGACAATCACTACCAGAAATTCGCTAAATACCAATGGATTTACCGACGGAATATTTTCTGTCGGTATTTTGAGGTCGAAATTACCGACGGCCACTTTCCGTCCGTAATTCAGTCGGTAAAAACCGACGAAAACTTTTCCATCCGTAATTCAGTCGGTAAATACCGACGAAAAATTTCCGTCGGTATTCTACCGACCGAATTACGGACGGAAAAGTTTCGAATTTAAAAAAAGGCGGGTCGGCGACGTGGAGGTTTTGGCGGGTTTTTTTTTTCCGACGGAATCACCGACAGGATTCAAAAACGATTGCCCGACACGTGCCGTAAAGTGATGTGACCGGTTCGCCGTTTAAATTTCCGACGGACTCACCGAGGGATTTGAAATGGCGATCCGTACGGTGACATGTCTATGTTTCCGTCGGAATCACCGAGCGTAATAACCGACGGAGTGTCCGTCGGTAAAACCATGGAAAAAAGTTAATATATGACAGCTCTGCCGACCCTCTCATCCCCTATTTCTCCTTCTTTTTCCTCATCCCAACTCTCCCCATTTGCAAACAACCAGCCCCCCCTCCCCCCCCAAAAAAAAAATCTTCCTCATACTCAAGACAACAAGTTATATTTCTTGAAGTTTTGTGGTCACAAGCATCCGCGGTGTTCCGATTTACCGACGGATTTTATCAATTTTTGTAAGTAATTATATCTTTTTAAATTTTAACATTTAATTAAATGTCAATTTTATTGTTTTTTTAGTATATGTATTTTGTTAGTAGATGTACATGTTTTATTGTTATTTCTCAAACAAACTTGTAGTATATGAATGTATAATTTTGTACACTGTTATGGTTTGTTTTAGATTTTGTAAGATTGTATTTGTTTGTAAATTGTTATTTCTTTATGGAATTATGGAATTACCGAATTACATGTGCTATTTTGAAATAATTAATAGCTTGCTTAATGGGCCCGTTTAAAGTTTTATCAATGGTATTGCGGAGTGGTAATTTCGTAAATTTATATTTTTTAATTCGTATGGACGTTGATAAATGATAATGAATATTTAATATTTATGAGAAGTTGTGATTGGTTTGTTGGATAATCTCGAGTTAAAGTAATATTTGTACAAGTTTATTTACCTAACTTAGTTAATTAATACATGATGTCATCATAATTTTATAGAGGTTCGATATAAGTCATGAATGATCGTTCATGGATGTATCGAGATTCACCCCAAGGATTGCGGAGGATGGATTATTGTAATGGGGTTCAGGGTTTTATTAATTTCGTAAGATTTATTCCCGAAATTTTACTAGAGGCGGTATTAGGTGTCCATGCAGGGAAGTGTGAAAATAAAAAGTATCTCGCATCCGGATGTTGTAATGATGCATCTTCTACACAAAGGGTTTATGGAGAATTACCGGTGTTGGTATGCACATGGAGAAGTATTTGTTAGCGAGAGTGAGAGGAGAACGGAAGAAACGGTGGTTGGGTCTACTTCTAGTGCTAGTAACGTGCATGAAGCGGCAAATGACAACACTAATCCTTACAGAGATATGGTTATGGATGCAATGAGAATGAATCAAGGTAATGGCAGTCAATGTCCAATCGTATGAACCATTATGGGATGGCCGCACGAACCACGATAAATTATCGGCCGTAGCACGGTGTTCACCATCAAGTCGAGATCACGGGTTGAGTGAGGCCGGGTATGACAAGATTATTGAATGGGCAAGAAGCATTTTACCCGGGGGAACAGGTGAAAGAGAACTTCTATCTTTGCGAAGTCAATGATGAAACCCCTCGGTTTAGGATACCGGAAAATTGACATGTGCCCTAACTTCGCATGTTATACTACCTTGAAAATGCTTTGAGATGACCGAGTGCATGACATGCGGGCATTCCCGTTACAAACCTAGAACCGGCGGGGGAAAGACTCTAGTGGCATATAAAAAACTTAGATACTTCACGATCACACCTAGACTCGCAGAGGTTATTCATGTCACCAAGGACTACTCGAGCACATGACATGGCACCAAGCACACCATGCGGTTGATGGAGTGATGGTTCATCCTTTTGATGGCGAAGCGTGGAAACGCTTTAACGGTGTTCATCCTCACTTTTCAAATTTGAATCAAGGAATGTGCGTCTTGGGTTGTGTACGAGACGGATTCAACCCATTTGGGTCATTTGCTTTGCTCCTTATTCTTGTTGGCCGGTCATACTCATAGTTTATAACTTGCCACCGGGAATGTGTATGAGGCCGGAGTTCATGTTTTTATCTATCGTCATACCCGGTCCAAGAAGCCCGGGCGGAATATAGATGTTTGTCTTCAACCGTTGATTAATGAGTTGGCGCAGTTGTGGTCCTCCGGAGCTCGACTTATGATATATCGAGGAAACAAAATTTCCTTATGAGGGCGGCATTGATGTGGACTATCAATGATTTTCCAGCTTATGGAATGCTTTCGGTTAGAGCACGCATGGGAAACTCGCATGTCCATACCGCATGGAAAACAACAAGGCATTCACGCTAGCAAATGGAGGTAAAGCTTCTTTTTTTACCGTCATCGTCGCTTCTTGCCACTTCATCACGGTACGAAAGAACGAGAAAAGATTTTTTTGTTGGCGAGTTGAAAAAGATGTTGCATCCTCGCGTCTTTCGGTGAAGAATTGCATGATGTTGTCTCAGAGTACGGTGACATTGTGTTTGGCCTTCAATCAGGAAAGCAAAAGTTTCCTGGTTTTGGTTTGACCCATAATTGGGTAAAGCGAAGTATCTTTTTTGAGCTTCCTTATTGGAAGACCAATCGGCTTCGCCATAACCTTGACGTCATGCACATCAAAAAGAACATGTTTGAGAATATTTTCAACACCGTCATGGATGTGAAGGGGAAGACAAAGGACAACATCAAGGCTAGATTGGATATAGCTTTATACTATAACCGAAAAAATATGGAGTTGGTTTATGATGAGTCACGGGTCGCAAAACCAAGAGCAAGCTTCGTGTTAGAGAAAAACGCACAACCGCTAGTCTACAAATGGCTTAAGAGTTTGCGTTTTCCGGATGGACATGCATCGAACATATCAAGGCCGGTTAATATAGAGGACTTGCAGATTGTATGGAATGAAGAGTCATGACCGCCACGTGTTTATGCAAACACTCATCCCATTAGCTTTTCCCGATTTGTTGCCAAAGGGAATATGGGATGCACTCACGGAGATCGATCATTTCTTCGAGATATATGCTCCAAGAAGTTGAATGTTGATCATATTGAGAGGCTTCAAACGAATATCGTCGAGACACTATGCAAACTTGAGATGATATTCCCTCCATCATTTTTTGACTCAATGGAGCATCTCCCTATACATCTACCGTTCGAGGCAAAAGCTGGAGGACCGGTCCAATATAGATGGATGTACCCATTCGAACGGTTAGATATTACGGCTTGCAATGTAATTCATATATAAAAGTATTTTATATGTTTTTCTTAATTGAAAATACTTGATTAATATTTCAATGCGGTACTTGTTTAATCTCAAGAAAAAAGTTAAGAACAAGGTGCATGTTGAGGCTTCGATATGTGAGGCCTATATTGTTGAGGAGATCTCAACATTTATCTCGTACTATTTCGAACCTCATCTGAGAATGAGAATCAATCGCGTTCCACGGCATGATGATGGCGGTGAAGTGCCTTCCGGTGGGAACTTGTCAATATTCTCCAATACTGGACGACCCATACCTAAAAATGTCGTAAGAGGAAGATATTTGTCGGAAATAGAGTTCAAACAAGCACACAACTATGTTCTATTTAACTGTGATGAGCTGAGACCTTTTATTCGATAAGTTTATACTAATTAAACTTTGTTAGTAATATACTTGTTAATTATATATTGTAATATCATACACTCATTATCACTTACGAGGCAACATCGTCAATATTTGCTCTCCAATAACTCACAGTGACCGAATCCCGGATCTTTCAATTACAAGATGAGCAGTTTGCCACGTGGTTCGGAACACATGTAAGCACTATCACAAACTCATTCTAACTTGCAAAATTACCGTACGTATGCATGTCATTACGAGATTCTCGTTCATTTACTGTTTATTGATGTACATTACATGCAAGGTTTATCAAATGGGAAGGAGTGCACCTAAGTCATTGTCTTTACTAAGCCTGGGGCCTGAAAGAACATGTAAGTGCTACAACGGGTATTTTGTCAATGGATATGTTTTCCATACTTGAAGAATACGGGCAAGGAAGAAAGACATACAACAACGGTGTTTGTGTTAAGGGATCCACTAGTAGTGAGTTAGAAGTTGACTACTATGGTAGATTAGAAGAGGTCATCGAATTGCAATATCATAACAAGCGAGAATATAGTGTTTTTATTCAAATGCTATTGGTATGACACGACCGACAGAGGAATCGAGTTGATCCGCACTATGGTGCAGTCGAAATCAACTCAAAAGCTAGACTCCGCAACATAAACGATGTCTTTGTTTTCGCAAAGCAATGTCAACAAGTTTATTACACATACACCCCTTCATTTAGAAAGGATCGATCAAGAGTGGATTGGTTGTCCGTTTTAAAAACGAAACCCCGAGGTCGTGTCGAGGTTGTTCAGGATGAGAATGAAGACACAAGTATGCGAGATGAAGTCTTTCAAGTTAGTAAGGTGGTTGAACCATATCGAGTTGCTCCTTCGATTGAATTGGAAGAAAATTCAAATTTTCGTGTTTTCGATGATAGTTTTGTTGATGTTGACGCAGATGAGTTAAATTTTGTTTTGAACTCTAGCGGACAACCAAATATCGATGAAGAAGATGATATTCATATTGAAGATTGCGATGAAGGTGATGACAATTCAATTGATGACGAAGAAGAAGAAAATTCGACTAACTACCAAAATGAAGCCCTATGTAAAACCCTTTTTTACATGTAATTTAGATTATGAATGATATATATATTTTGAAACACAAAATATTTATTACTTGAAATAATTAGTTGAAATGCCACAATTATGATGGATGATATATTTTGTGACATGAAATAATTACTTGAAATGCCACCCTATCACCGAGCGGCCACACCGACGACCTTAAGTCCGTCGGCATTTCACAGAGAGTTCGAAAATAATTACTTGAAATGCGACCAGATCACCGACGGCCTTAAGTCTGTCGGCATTTCACAAAGAGTTCGAAAATAATTACTTGAAATGCCACCAGATCACCGACGGCCACACCGACGGCCTTAAGTCCGTCGGCATTTCACAGAGAGTTCGAAAATAATTACTTGAAATGCCACCAGATCATAGACGGCCACACCGATGGAATTAAGGCCGTCGGCATTTCACAGAGAGTTTGAAAATAATTACTTGAAATGCCACCAGATCACGACGGCCACACCGACGGAATTAGTCCGTCGGTGTTTCACAGAGAGTTCAAAAATAATTACTTGAAATGCCACCAAATCACCGACGGCTACACCGACGAATTTAAATACGTCGGTAAGTTGTCGGCGGTTCAATTTTACCGACAACATTACCGACGGACTGCGCGAATTTCAAAGGGTTGCACATTAAATGCGCCTTTGACCGCGTAACATTACTGACGGAATTACCGACGGACCACGAAAAATATGGAGGGTCATTAAAAATTTTGGTGCGAAATTCAAAATTTGCCGATGGATTTTTAACACATCACCGACGGAATAAATTAAAATAATAATTAATTTTATATCCGTCGGTGAAGCCGCTCAAAAAAACCGCCATATAAGTTCAAGTGACCGCCGGTTCGGTTCATTTTTTCTTCTCCTTCGTTTCTCACCTTAAGCTTTTGATTTTTTTCCTCTCCATTCTTCAAAGCTTTCACCTCCAATCTCTAGCAAGTTTTCTTCATCATCTTCATCAGTTTAAAAGGTTAGTGTTTTCTCTATTTCATTTTTCTTTAATAGTTTTTTTTTGCTATTTTTTTGGTTATTTTTTTTGTTTTGGTTTATTTTTTGTAATGTAGATAAAGTCTATAGTTTTTTTTTTGCATAATTCATTGCTAAAGTATATAGTTTTTTTTTTGAATTTTTTGAATATTTTTTATTGTTGTATTGACATAATTATTATTAGTTAATTTGTTGAATTTTTTATTGTTAATGTTGAATTTACCATAGAATTAGTAATTGAATATGTTGGAATAATTATTAATTTTACTTTATTATTGCATGATTTGTGTTTAATTTGTTCCATTTATTTTGATTGTTATTCTAGAGTTTTTTTTTTAATTTATTGTTTTGTTGTATTGGCATAATTATTGAATAATTACTTGAATTGTAATTGTTAATGTTGAATTTACCGTAGAATTAGTAATTGAATATGTTGGAATAATTATTAGTTTTACTCTATTATTGCATGCTTTGTGTTTAATTTTTTCCATTTATTTTGATTGTTATTCTAGAGTTTTTATTTATTTATTGTTTTGTTGTATTGGCATAATTATTGAATAATTACTTGAATTGTAATTCTTAATGTTGAATTCACCTTAGAATTAGTAATTGAATATGTTGGAATAATTAGTATAGATTGGGTAAATTGGTTGTGGCTATTGTTAATATGTGCGGGTTTGTGGATTTGGGTAGTATCCGGTATAGAGGAGGTCTTTGTCGAATTTTTTTTTACATTTGAATTTAATTATATAATTATTTGTATCAAATTGTGTAGATGCGTAGAACGAAAACCAGAAATGGTCGCTCAGGTGCGGTCGCAGCTAGTTCGTCTAGCAGCGAGGATGATATTTCCTTAGGTGCCTCTCAAGAAGAGGCACCTACACCACCTGCGCGTCAACCGATCTTTGCCTCTTCCAGCGGTACTTCACAACACAGAGGCGGCGTGCCTTCGCAGCGGAATCAATTTACCCGCAAGTACAAGGCACAGTGGAAGGATGACCTTTCAATGTAAGTTTGTTAAGGTTTTAGTTTTTTTAAAAAAAATTACAACATAATTTATCAAGTAATCACTATTGAATTTATTTCATTTATTTTCAGGTTCACAAACATTGAAGCCGCCCGAGTAATATCATCGGCATTTAAATCGTCGATGGAGATTCCATTGTTTCAATGGAGTCAGATATCCAAGCATCTTGAATGGATGCCTCAAATCAATGCATGGTTTAACAGGTTTGAGGTTGGTATTAATTTATAATTTTCAGCTTATTAATATAATTGTATTATTTTTATTTAAACTTGTTTATTTATACAAAGCACAAATTCTGCTGGGGACATTGAGCATAACGCTGTTGTGAGGAGGGTGTGGGAAAATCACGCGGCAACTAGGTAAGATCGAAAACAATACAGGATTTTTTTAGACAAAAATTTATGTTTCGAAATGTAATTTTTGGTTGCGTGATTTTTGGTATGAAGCACAGAAAAAGGCAAAAAAAACCGCGAGGGATAGGGGTTTCCAAGGCTGGAACGATGTTGTGGTTTGGAGGGATTTCAAACCGATATACATCCCGGAAGATATATGGCCGCACTATCTTGAGCACGTGACGTCTGAGCAGTTCACGACGCTCACGGTCCGGTGCCGGCAACCGGAATCGGCCAATTCATGGCGGGGTGACAACTCACACTGGCGGCTCCGTTCCATTTGCTTGCACATGCAAAACGGATGGTAAGATTAATTTAAATGAAATATATCGTTAAATTCAGTTGTTGTTAATATATCTTTTTTTCATTATAGGCTGCGTCTCTTGGACGTGAACCGAGCCCGATGGAGCTGTTTGTGGAGACGCACGTGCGGAGTCAAGACCGCCGAAGGGGGCGCAACGGTTCGTTGATAACCGTGCTCGGCATTTCGTGGTATGTTTGTTCAACCATTTTATTTTGTAAGTTATTATGTTTATTGTATTGAATATGATGATTACTTTTTTTTTTATTTATTTTCGGAGACCTATAATAATCGGTTGAGGGAGAGATACGGGGACGATACTTTGACCCATCCGGAATTCGATCCGGATTTGTGGATGGAGGTTGGCTCGTCAGGTGGACCAGATAAAAATCGGGTTTACGGGCTCTCCAACACTACGGCCGACAACTTGCGGTCGACCCGTAGTGTTTCAACCGTTGGGAGCTCCCAATCAATAGCGAGCTCCCAATCTAAGGAGTTCGTGGCTTTGCGGCAACTCAACGAGAAATACGACAACCTACAAGCGAGTACGCACAACTCAAAGCGTCTCATGCACAACAAAGAGCGGAGTCCGAGCAATTCAAAGCGTCTCAAGCACAACAAAAAGCGGAGTATGAAGCGGCTCAGGAAAAGAAAAAAGCGGCTTATGACCAGCTTTATGAAATGATTATGAAATTGTCAAATAGCGGAACATGTGCGCCTAATCCTTTTTGGCCATATAACCACCAGCCTCCGCCAGGATCTCCTCCTCCTCCTCAAGCTCTATAATCTTTATATTAATTTGTAATCAACATTATTTACCTTTAAAACTTCATTTATTATTTTTCTTGAAACATATTCAGTTTGTAATGAATATTATTTAACTTTGTTTTTTTTTTTTTTATGTTTAATAAAAATTTTATTTGCATAATTGGTTTGTATAACAATTAATTTATATAGTTTTATATTATATATCCTAAATAATTTTTTAAAAACAAATTAAGAAAAAAACTATTACCAAGGATTTTACCGACGGATGAATTCGGTCGGTATTTTAAACTTTCACCGACAGACTTACCGACGGAATTAATCCGTCGCCATTTAACATAGCTTCCACCGATGCACCGACGAATTTACAGACGGACATGATTCCGTCGGTATTTCATACATTCACCGACTGATGTAACGACGGATATTGTCTGTCTGTAAATTCAATTTCACCGACGGAATGAAAATCCGTCGGTATATTTTAAGCGGGAATCTTTTTTTTTGGTGCGCACGTTCCGTCTGTAAAACCGTCGGTAAATGATTTTTTTGTTTTTTCGACTGATATACCGACGGAATGAGGAATCACCGACGAAGGTAAAGCCGACGGACGTATTCCGTTGGTGATGATGTCAGTAAAAAAATCACCGACGAACTTCTAATCACACACCGACGGAATTTTACCGTCGGTAAAACTGTGAAATCTTGTAGTGAATATTATTGTCTTTGATAAGTTATTTGAGTTGAGATCTAAAACAGATCCTGCAACTGTACTTGAAAGCATCAAGGAACATCAACAATCTTAGTGACGTGAAGTTTCAAGTGGAAATATTCACTTAAATCTTAGTTGCAAAAACTAGATCTGGAGATTCACCGAAAAAAAATATAGATTACTGAATCAATCCACGAATCATCATTAAATCAACATAATCACAGTTATAAATTAATCTAACTTGATCAACTAAGTTTTATAAAGTCAATATCTAATCCAGTTTTATTTAAAATACAATACTTTAAATCACGGGAGTTTCAAGTGGAAATATCCACTTAAATCTTAGGTACAAAAACTAGGTCTAGAAATTGACTCGAAAAAAAAATTAAATTATTGAATCAATCCATGAATTATCAGATCAACATATATAACCATAGTTAGGAATCAATCTAACTCGATCAATTAAGTTTTATAAAATCAATATCTAATCCAGTTTTATTTAAAATACAACTTGAATTAGACTTTAAATTACAGAATTTTCAAGTAAAAATATCCACTTAAATCTTAGTTACAGAAATTAGTTCTAGAGATTAACCTGAAAAAAAAATTAAATTACCGAATCAATCCACAAATCATTAGATCAACATAACCATAGTTATAAATCAATCTAACTCGATTAATTTAGATTAATGAACGGGATCTACGTGGAAAGAAGATTATGAGTTTTCTCAATATTCTAAGGATGCAATTTTCTATTATTAAAAGAGGGCCGGGTGGTTCTTGCGCAGCAGAATGAGTTCATAGAAATGAAAAATCATAGCTGGGGGTTAACTTAGTAGACCTGATAATAAATATACTATATTTTTTCAGCCAACTTCTACTTAAAAGATTCTAAATCCTGATTCATTTTTCTAAGTCAAAATAGTAGAATATCATGATTTAAGAGGATTCAATGAACATCAAATAATTGCTTACATAAGATGGGCCATTAATTCATTAAGGGGACATAAAAAAAAATAAGAAATTGAATCATTGAACACATCTCACGTATTGTTTAGTATATACAAATGAATTTGGATATTATCGTGTTTTAAATATAAAAATTCACTTTAAAATTATGATCGAGACAAATTTATTTTATTTTTATACAAATCATATCCTTCAATTTGATTGATTTTCTTATTTGGAGTACTAATCATTTTTTATTTTGAATCCACCGTGATAAATGAAACATGTTTTTTAAAGTGTTTTTTAAATTGATTTTTACTTGAAAAAACATTAAATTAATGTTTTTTAAATGATTTTAGAAAGTTTTGATGTTCTGATTTTAAACATTAAAAAAATCTAGAAAAAATTATTTTAAAATATTTTTAATTAAAACAGGTACTCACAATTCTCAATACTAGATGCATCTCAATACATTTTGTATTAGATATCACGTGCCTGGATATGTTTAGGTAATTTTAAAAAATTTTGATATGTTAAAAATAAAAAAAAAATCTAAAATATTAATCTAATATATTTTTAATTAAAAAACATTTCTAAAAAATATTTTCAACCGTGACTCGCAATCACAATTCTCAATACTAGGTGCGTATCAGTAAGTTTTGCAATAGTTATCAGTAAGTTTTGCATTGGGCATCGGGTGATGCAAGAGAAGAACACATAGCTATCAATGACAGCGAAGATGAGACAAATGGGAACCAACGAAAAGAACATGGCCTCTCGATGAAGTTGAAGATAAATTAAGCAACAAATTTAGTTAATTAAGCAACAAATTTAGTTAATTAACCCTTCCCTCTTATAATATATGATCAGCAAGACTATAGCAGCAGTAAGCAAGTGGCTGCCATAACTTCAGGCCACTAAAAAAATACTCTCACCTCCAGGCCATGCCTCGTCGGACTGCGACAGCATGCCTTTTCGTGTGCTGAAGAATCTGGATTTTCAATGATAAACAAGTGCAGAAAGTCAAAAGAATCTGGGAGTAATTTATTCTACGAAAAATTTCTGGTCAGAAGTATTCCAACTATAATCTCTATTATTAAATGAAGATGATGTCTTACCTGGCTGCAAGTTTATTACAGAAACGGTCTGTTCACAAGCTGAAGATTTCTTAGAGATTTTCTATAACAAGAACCACATTTATTATTATTATTATTATCAAATTATTCCAGAAGCGGTCTGTTCACAAGCTGATGATTTCTTAAATATTTTCTAGAACAAGAACCACATTATATTATTATTATTATTATTATTATTATTATAAAGCTAAAATATGTGGTGTTTTCACCGTAGTTGAGATCATTGTTCATCATCCATAGAAAATTAATGTGGTTCAAAACTCCATTATCTTCAAAACTCAATATGTGGTGTCATGAATGATACAATTTGATTAATGTATATCATTCATGTTTTTAAGAGATAATTGAATTGAAAATTAGAGAACTGAAGTGATTATATTTTGCCACCAAAATAATGGAGTTTTGTTTCAAATGATTCTATATAATAAAAAAAGTTCAAATTTAGTGATTTTTTTTTACTTTAAAAGTGCATAGAAAAACAAATTCAAGCTCAGAAAGATTTTTAATTTTGAGTTGATATTGAGTTTTGAAACGGTTTTTTGTATTTTTGAAGGTTTTGATTGGTTGAACAGGGTTCATTTGATGTTTTGGGCTATAAATAAGTTTTATATAAAAAAAACTAATAATCTAGATTTTCCAGCCACTGCAGTGGTCAGAATCTAGGAAATTGAGACGATATGTCATCTATTTGTTTTCAAATTGAAAGAATGGATGACATGTCGTCTATCCCATTAACTTATATAAAAATCCATTAATTTACATAAAAATAAATAAAGGCCTGCGAGTGTGGGCCTGAGATTGCAAACCCATGCACGACGACTTTATTTACATGCCAAGCACTTGGCCTGGCCTCGTTCTTATTTGTTTTTTTTTATATATATAGTTTTGATTTTTTATTTATTTAAGCTTTTTTTATATGTGTTTTTTTAAATTAAGTTTGTATTTCATTTCTTTGTGATTTTTTTGTGTTTATTTAGCCTTTTTTAATTAGCAATTAATTTTTTTAATTATATTGGATGTGTTTAGTTTTTTTAAGAAGTTAATATTTATCATTTGTAACTTTTTTATTTTATATATATTAAGTTTATTTTTAGAAATAAAAAATATTTATTTTTATAATATTTTTAATATGTGCAACCTTGCATAATATGTTTTTTCTTTTTATTTTATTCAATAAATTTGATGTGTGTGTCGATTTTTATTACAAATTTTTTTTAATAAACAAATTCATTAAATATCTTGATCTATATTTGTTTCTTATTTTTTTCAATTTTGTTTTTATTTATCATTAATGACTTTTGTATTTTAATTTATTTATACAATAGTTCTTGATTTATTTAATTTTATCAATGCATAGGTTTTTCAATTTACATTTACATACAAGTTGTAAAATTATACATGTTCAATTTGTTTTTATCATGTATTCATGTTTTCAACTTGATTCTGATTCATTAGATTTTTTATTTTTTTCCTTAACCCTTTTATAAAAGTTTTATTATTTTAAATTTTACATTTCATTCCAAGTTTATAGTGTGTTCACTGTGTTGTTTCTTTTTCATTTTGGACCTTATTCTATTGATTTTTTTCCTTTTGTTAATGTTTTTATTCTTTTCGATTCAACTCTCGAATTTAAAAATTATTGTTTCCCTTTAATTTATTTTTTATCTTAATTTTAACTCTCATTCTTTTAATTGACTATTTTTTTGTGGAATTTTCTTTATCTAATCCTTCAATGATTTATTTCCTAAGGATTGGACTTTATGATCTTTTCATGTATAGTGTTTCCGCTCTAATAACTTGGGTCACGAATTTAAAAAATTAACAAAGATTAACATTTTTTTATCTTATTTTCTTTCCGCAGATTTGCTCAGGGCAATATTTTTTAAAATTCCTTTTTGGTTGCTGCTTTATTTTTTATCATATTATCAAATTAATCAAGATTTAACCTGATTATCAAATTTCTCTCACTTCTTTAAAAACATAATCGTCTCTTGAGCTTTTTTTTTCAGGTGAAAAAATGTTGGTGAGGTCCGCTGGGCAACCAAACTAAAGGATGTAGGAACCTATTGTTCATCCATACTTATTGCACTGTGGATTACATTAATAATCCACAATGTTTTATTTTTTTTTGTTAATGTTTTTCTTTCAAATCCGTGTATTTATTTTATTTTTTAATATTAGGGTGGTTGAGAAACTGATTTTTTTTATAGGGTTAGCGTAATTTGCTAGTTTGGGTAACCCATGTTACCCCAATTTATGGTTAACGCCATTTTTCTTTTGTTTTTCCAAGTTAAAATAATTTTTTTATTTATTGATATAAATAATTCTTAATTTATTTAATTAAATAGAACCGTCAACTTTTCAATTTAAAATTATGATTCTTTTGTCTAAAAAATATATTGGAAAAGCTTATATATTTATCTTTTTTATTGAAAAAAATTATCCAACCCAATTAGTTAAATATAAAATTTCAGCCAACTCACGCAACTTCTTGCTTGTCTTAAATAAAGAACAATAATTCAAGTTAAGAACGTTAACTCTAGGTCAAAATAGGAGATTATGTTAGCTAACACGATCTTTTATGATCATCTAGTTTAATAGATACGTTTGAGGTAAAATCAAAAGTAGGGGTAAAATTAAACGTAAGATTTATTTACTTTTAGAGTTAATAATTTGTTTAAAAATATTTTTCAACAAAAATATTTAATATGAAATATTAATTTATTTAAAATAAATTATGAGTAGATAAAAAATTGACCTCAAAAAATTATTAGTTATTTGATAATGTTTTTGTTTGATTCAATTGCAACTTTGAATATTCTACCATATACTTTCTATATAAACTAGAGTTTTGTTTTAACTTTATTACAAGTTTAATTATTTTTACTTTGATCTATAAATTTGCTTGTAATTTAAACTAAACAATTACTATCTGTAAAATCACCAACAATCAGTTCAATTTGAAAACAAAAGGGAGAAAAAGTTGTGTTAGGAACCGGACCACCTGCATGGCAAAGATTCATCGCAGAGCAATGCATTTCAAGCAGAGTTTTAATGTGTTTGAAATGAAATCATGGGATGTTAGCTGGAGTTTTGAGACATCAGCATGCAAGGGAATTGAGTACATGCATGCATGTTTCAGATGAATTCTGTTTCTCTCTGTGAGATTCATGGCACTTCTGATGTAAATAGCAATGTCAGGTCCATGAAAGCAGACTACAGTAAGTTTATAGTTCATTGCTTTTACTCCATGCACGCCTCGATTTCAACAGCTGTCAATGTATTTCCTGTCATTTTTCTGGATGTCCTTTATCAGATGCATTATTGTAAGCAGTAGCCAGCTAATTGCCGCATCCATTAGCATAACAATTTCCTTAACCATCATTGAAGTTCATAATCAATGTCAAAAGAGAATTAGAAATTCTAGAAATTTAACTGGTCATTTTCAATTCATCTTACAGACGTGACCTCAAGCAAGCTCATCTATTCATCATTGAAGTTCATAATTAATGTATTGAACCAGGAAATTTGCTGTAGTCGGCATCAATTAGGGGGGGAATTCAGAGTCTGATGCTGGCTCAAGAGCACATAAAATGCTTTAATCCGTAAAAGAAAGAAAGAAAGAAAGAAAAACCCTCTCATGGCCTTGCCAATAGCTGGCAAGAACCTGGTGCTGGAGGGGTGAAAATTATTGCAAACCAATTGTCAGCCAATAGCTAATGATCGAGTCTGTGCAAGACGTAGAACTAATGGTAAATTCTGTAAATGGATAAAAAAAATTCCGGTACAAGTTCTACATCCTAATCATCTGTGCCTCTGACTTTTGGTTGATCAGAATTTTTCATTATTTTTTAAGCCTAAATTCATTACCAAGACACCTTGTTCAGGGAGAAAACAAAGAAACAGTGAGAGACCCACTATTACAAATATAAATATAAAAGGAAGGTATGCACTTATATATATTGGCTGTACAACTATAACGTAAATCTGCATACAAGAAGTCTTGAGACCTTGGCTTTACAAAACATAAGGCAAAATGCAGACAGCAGAACTTTTAGCTCATATGGCCGTGTACACTTTCAGAGGCAGGTCAAAAATAAAGAAAGAATTAGGCAATTATGACATCATACTTGAGTAGTTCTGTGCTTCCATTGTTAGACAAAATACCAAAACCTTCATGTCATCACTTGTAGTGGAAGTGGGCTGAAAGCTCAATTTTCCTTCGACTTAACTTGTCTTGCCAGAAAGAAAAGCCCCACAGTGGTACAAGCAGACAGCAAGGTTGATGAGTAGCAAAGGGCAAGCAGAGTTCCTCTCAGAGACTGCATCCAGAAAATTTCAGGTTTTAGCACGCCTTAATTGTCAATGGGTTATAAGAGGAACAGAGGCAATAAGAATCTATTTTGCATTTTTCCAGAACCTTAGCCAGCAGTAAAGCATTGCCATTTGCATACTCCAATGAACTCTCTGGACTACTTTGAATGCCTTGAGCTAGTTCCCATGAAAGAATCCTACACTTAAAAATTGGATGTTTTCTCCTCTTTGTTGTGAAATAAAACGTTGAAAAAGGTAACTGACAGTTTAAATGGAATATTTACCCAAACACAAGTGCAATGACAGCCCCAATATTAGCTTTCACGGGTGTTATTTCAATCTGTAGGTCTCCAAACTGTGGATGGGATTCACATTGTTTGTTATACATTTCATTTATAATGCGTCTCTTTGAGGAAATATCCCATTAAACAGGGAGTTATCAGCTACCTTCAGGACTCTTGTTTCTTTCTTCGGTTCTTCGTCAGTTGCTGTTGATAATGAACTTGCAGAAAGCAGCTTTCCTGTTGTGATCATTGTTTTTGCAATCTATAATGGTTGAGTGGTGTTAATAAATTGCGTTACTTCAGAAACACAATCTCTAGTGGGACTAAGATCCCGTGTAAAGGGAAATGACTGTTTTGATGAGCTAGCTAAATATAAATTATGAATATGATATAAGGTAAGCTACAATTTGCATAAATTACATTCCTAGTTCTTTCAACAAAGCTTTCCAGCAGCAATTAAAACTGTTGCTATTTTACTTTTGTCAAGAGACTGCAAAGGGGTAAGAAATTGATCCCAGACGAGTAATTTCCAAAGCGAAGTATGTCCTAAACAGACTAATTTGCATAACCTGGATACAATGATACCTGGAATCTTCAACTCAAAGCAGCACAAGAAGGGCAACCAAAAATCGAGTCTGTGAACCTTGGCAATTGTGCCGAGATAAAGAAATCCTTTACACTTTTATTCAAATCAGAAAAAGAGATGCATATAGTTTGAATGGACAAACTACAAGACATGTCCAAACAATCATAATGTGGCAAAGAAGCAATGAAATAACTGCTAGTGATTGTGTCAACAGGGTTTCAAGTTGACATCTTGGCATGCTCCTCTCTTGAGGCAAATAGTGCTTTGATTTTAAAGTTTGAATAAGAAATTCAGAAGAATAATTGACACCAATGTAAGTTAAAAACTAAATACACATTTAGCACAACTAATATTGCAGTTGATTTTTATCCCACATGCTGTATCCTCCACAAAAAGGTCTTCAATGATACATTCATAACTGAAAGCACAAGATTAGCTTTGAAGTTAGATGAAGTACCTTTTGCAGTTCACCCTGACCATACTGTCCCATGGATTGGAACCTCCTTCCAGCAGATACTAAACGTTTTCCAAATGCTAAACCAGTATAAAAAAGGAGTAAAAGCTTCAGATTCAGAACAAACTCTTAAACCATTCATCCAATGTCAGTTATGAACGCTCCTATTCTTGCCTGATTTAGCATTGTTTGTTAAAGAGCTCTCCAGCACAGGCAACTTGCTCGCTAAAGTTCGGGAAGTTGATGTGTCAGCCAGCTCCCATGCTCGCGAGAGATTTAACAAGATTTCTCCCAGCTCTCTACCGCACTAAAAAGTTACCGCCGAAAGCACTCTCAGCAAAAAAATGCTTTTCATTGTAGTCAGCAACAGTACAGATATAGACAAACATAGAGGACCCCTAAAATGAGAAATAGTTGAAAGCCAACTGGTCACTTATACCTGCAGTTCTTATTGCAACAACTTGGTACAGCTTAATTATGTACTCATAATGGGTTTATATATATATATATAGATTCTTTAAGCTCAAAGGCATAGTTGCCTGGAGTCCTGCCATTTGGTCTACTGTACTTCTCCTTTGTGTAATCAAAACAGTGGAGCACGAAAACAATCAATTAAGAATCTGGTTTTCATGTGAACTGCCATTCTCGTATGAAGTGTCTTGTTCTTAACCTTGTGGATAGAGGCATACAGAAAGAATACCATTGCTACGTTAATGATGCTTAGAAAAAACAGAGATGTGCCAACATCAATGCTTCAAAGCCCAGTGAAAAGTCAAGTTTAATAAACCATAACTTTCCAATTTCCCAGCAAACAAAAATCATTAATTCCCAACACTTCATAGAATGAAAACGCAATAAAAACATCCCTTCGGCGGCATGCAATAAAATTGGAGCAATACTGAGAATCTTAGCAAGGATGACATGCACAAAAAGAGAATAAAAACAGAACCTTTCGTTGGATCATTTATTAGTATCAAGGCAACAACCAAGAACAACTAACCTCATCAAGAACCGGTCCATTCGAAAGATCAAAAGCTGCATCATTTAACTACAAACACAAATATAGCACAAACATAAATTCTCTCAATTGACATATGCGACAACCTCTAACAAGAACTACAACTAACTAAATACATCAAAAAGTAGCCTTGAAAGGAAACCCAACAAGAAACAAAACACAAGTTGAACTCACATCTAATCTAAGATCACTCGGTAATTGTTGGAAATAATCTGGTGGAAGATCAAAGCAATCCTGCAACCCCATATGACAAAAACACAACAAAAATCACTATAACAAATTGCAATTCCAGAAAATGTATAACATGATGGTACATACGAATATATGTTTGTATGTGGGTGCTTACCGAGAGCTCTTGAAGGAGGGTTTGCGGAGAAGGGTCAAGAGATTGAGGAGAGTCTGAGGACTCTGTGAGAGCAAAAGACGGGATTTTGAGAGGTTTTGAAAGGAGAATTTTTTTGGGTCTTTTAAGAGAGGTTAGAGAAGAGCTATGGAGTTGATTTTGGAGAAAGAGAAGTGTAGAAGAGGAAGAAGTGAGAGTTGGCAGAGGTTGAAGGAGAAGAGAAGACATTTGTGCTTCAGTTTCAGTTCCGTTAAATGTGTCAGCAACTGGAGTTCTGAATCCTGATACGTAGAAGTAGTTTAGTACTTTCGTGTGTTTTGAAAGAAAAGAAGAATATTTGGGGTATCAAATTCTTGATATTTTTGAGGTTTTCGGACTCTAATATAATGGGACCCAAGAACATGGTGGATAAGGTGGCTTTGCTTCTTGTTTTCTTGCCGGATTTACAATTTAATCCTAACTCGACGGATTGGATGTAATTTAAATAGAAATATATTTTTTAGACTAAATAGATAATGAATAAAATATAAATATTGTCACATTCCATTTAAAATCCTTTAAATTTAACCTGAAATATATATTTATATTATATAAATATATTTATAGAATATTTATATTTTTTTAATACAATATAATATATAAATAAAATCATTCACAGAATTAATTATTTCATTTCCAATAAAATTTCTCAACAATACCCACTAATCGGTATCAAATATTTTTCTGGTAATGGCATAATTACCTGCGTGTGATCCTGTGTAACTTTTTAAAATCAGTTCAATATTTTAATAAGTTTTAAAAATTTACCTATCAAAATCAAAATTATATATCCATGTTAATTGTGGAAAATTTCTAATTTAATATGTATTTTTAGTATATAACATCATTTATGTTTTTATTTTTAAGTTTATATATATTTTATAAATATATTTAGATCTGATAAATAAGAAGATAATCATATAAAATGAGATTAGAATGAGATGCTTGAGCGCTAGCTATATATTTTGGAAATTAAGGTGTTTAACTTTAGTTAATGAGTCCATGATATTAATTAATTGATTAACTGCTAATTACCGAACCTCTATTATTATTATCAGAAATTTTGATAATTAATCATTATGTTTTGTAAAGCTGTCTGGAGAATTATTATTGACACCACTTGGAAAGGTGCCGGACGGGTAGTGAAGTGAAGGCTCGTTTAGTAGACGGCATGCGAGCAGCAAGCACCTACTGTTCCTATCAAAATGAAAACCAGAAACCGGAGCTTGAAGAAGCGAGCCCACAGGCCTAGCGTGAACGCACTGGGAGCAGAAACTCTTTCACTTAACCATGAATTATATGTCCAGTTCTGCCCAGTCTTAAGATTTACGCGTCGTTTCATCACAGGCAGTATCATTTTATGTGGATAATCGAAACTCTGCCACAAAACAGGTCCTGAAAGTATCCCATCAGAATCGACCTGTCGAATGACAAGGTTTCCTGAGTCAAGCAGAGTGGGTGGTAGTGTACCGATCCTCGGGAATGCTAGGTTTAAAGCGCTAGCCAGGTCCAGCCGTGACTAAGCTTTACAGTATGTCAAGCCCTGGCACGCTGGGTCCGGCGCTAACCAAAACCCAGACGTTTTTGGCTTGACAGTGTGTCAAACCCCGAGCATGCTCCTGACACGCCCATGAAAATAAACATCTTCTTTTGAAACACTCAAGGGAATGAACATCCTCCCTTGGCATGTCCAAGGGAATAAAGCAATGTACGTCTGACAAATATATCAGACCCAAGGCACTTGGACTTAACAGTCAGTCAAGTTCAAGGTAACGTAAATCTAGCAAACATGTCAGACCCAAGACACTTGGACTTGATATTTTGCCAAGTCCAAGGTAACGTAGATCTGACAAACATGTCAGACCCAAGGTATTTGGACTTGGCAGTCCGCCAAGTCTAAGGTAATATGGATTTGACAAACATGCTAGATCCAAGATACTTGAACTTGACAGTTTGCCAAGTCCAACACATTTGGACTTAGCAGGCAGCCAAGTCTGAGACAACATGGGACTAGCAAACATGTCGGACTCAAGTCACTTGAACTTGATAGTTAGCCAAGTCCAAGGTAACGACTATCTTCTATTGGGTATGCCCAAGAGAATGATCATCATTCCTTGGCACGCCCAAATGAATGACTAACCTCCTCCGGGTCTAATCTCAAGGAAGAACTCAGTCTCTATAGCTTAGCTACATTTATCGTCTTAGATCATAATCTCTCTACACCTTTTAGGTGTATAAAAGTCCTCCAAAAACCCATCATATTCCCATCGAACATTAGTATAGATATAAGAGATATATTTATCTCTCATTAAATGCTATCAGAGTAAGATTACACCTTTTTAGATGTAATAAAAGTCATCAAAGGACCCGTCATATTCCTATTAAACATTAATACAGATGTAAGAGATATTTATCCCTCATTAAATGCTATCAGGATAATTACATTGTAAACCCTCCTATTTACAAAAGAACAAGACTCATAGGTTATAAATACACCATAAGACCTTCAGAACAAAGATTCACAATCTTCATCCTCTACTACATATATATTTTCAGAGCATCTCTCTCTAAAACATTATTATACTTTTCTCTCTCTAAAACAATACTTATTTAAGCATATGAGAGTCTCCACTTCCACCAAAAGGAACCTTTTACAAGTACTAGCCAGAAGCCACCTTGACTAGGAAGAATGAATGATATTGCAAGGACCAATTGATTAACCGATTATCCAACCTGGGAGCCTTATTACTAGGCTAGTTGGATTTTTAGGACCTCATCAATGGCGTTATTTGTGGGAAACTGATTTTCCTAAAACTTGTTTTTAGCATTTTCATGGCACACAACCAATAATTAGGCTAGGACGCAAGACAAATCAACTTATTACCGTATACACTCCTACCCAACAAAAGCTTCAACAACTCACTAGCTAGATGCAACTCCTCACCCAGCCGTGTTGATAACCCGAGGGCAAAATTAGACCTTGTAACCCCAACAAATCTTAACACCTTCAACAACACAATATCTTAGCATCATGGCCACCAGCTACACCATGAGCTCGTAGACGATTACACTACCTATAGGAGACTAGACAAAATAACATTCATGAAAGTTCCTCAATGGATTACTCCTGTCATTATCACACCCATGCATAGAGAAAATACTCTGAATGTACTCCTCCTAGTTAGTATGTGATGGACACTGGTCATTGTAATTGCCATTCTATGTCAAGCTCTCAAGAGCCCAATAGACAAAGAGCTAGGAGATAATATTTGCATAGCATACCTAGGGAAATGTTTATAGTCTCCATCAATTAAGGGTTTCTCATTTGTCCAAACGTATTTTGAACACTCGACTCCATAAGGACTACTTTTCCATGAATATGAGTTTGGACAATTATGATAGCTTGTTCGATCTAAGGAAACATGTGCAAAATATATGCAGTAGCTTGGAGTTGATCATCCAATACCATGACTCAATATGCAAGATATTCCTTAAAACCTTCAGAGGATCTGCGTGAGCTTGGTATAACAATCTAGAACCAAACTCTATTAAAGGTTTTAGTTACCTATGTGCCAAGCTAGTGGTGTGCTTTAGCACCAGCATACCCACTAAGAAAACCTTCACAAAGCTTTTCAGTATTGTTAAACAAGAGGGTATGTCTACACGAGCATATTTAAAGAGATTCAACGTGAAGATGCTCAAGATGGAAGAATTGATTGAGCTAGTAGCCTTAATAAGAAGAGTAAGGGAACATGCTCTCTAGAGAAAACTTTATATTTTACTAGATAGAAGCTTGTCCAAAGTAAAGCAATTCATAGGAAATCATATACGGGTTGAAGATGTCAGTTTACTTCACATTGACCTCCTTGTTTTAATAAGGACAACCACCGTCAATGATTTTCCAAGTGAAGTAATCAAGGATCCAAAACTAACATCTTAGTGCCACCTATATGATATGTTTCCTCCTAAGAGCCTCTCTCATACCTATCACTCAGATCACCTTAAGATGTATAATTCTTGATAAGGATGTAAGTTTCTTAAATATGAATGACTTATTCAAAATGACCTTTTATTTTCTCCAGGTGATCCCTAAGGGCGGTAACCCCACCATTCTCCAAGGGATGGATGTGATCTCCCTAGTGTTATATGCACCACTCTTTAAATGATAGATGTGATCTTTTCAGTATTGTATGCACCACTCTCTAAGGGATAGATGTGATCTTTCTAGTGGTATATGCACCACTCTCCAAAGGATAAATATGATCTTCCCAGTGCTATATTCACTAATCTCCAAGGGATGGATGTAGTCTACCCTGGTGCTATATGCACCACTTTCTAATGGATGGATTTGGTCTTTCTAATGCTATATGTACCATTCTTCGAGGGATGACTTGGTTTCCCCAGTGCTATATGCACCACTCTTTAAGGGATAGATGTGATCTCCACAATGCTATGAACCAATCTCCAAGAAATAGATGTAGTCTCTTCAATGCTATATACACCACCTTTCAAGGAATGAACTTGGTCTCCCTAATACAAATAACAATATCATGTAATTATCACTCTTAATGGGGGGCTCTAAATCTCATGACAATGCTGGGAAAGCTACAAGCTTCTACTCTCTAAAGAACCTATAATCACTTAGAAATTTCTTCAGAAACTTGTACGATAGCAATCAAACACGTCAGTTTTACAGTTTATTGTGAGAAATGCCTCAAACAACATAAAACCAAATTGGCTACATCAGATGATTCAAAGATAACACAATTCATTTGCTTTCAATTGTAATTGTTTATATAGCTTCCTCAATATATACAAAAAGAGTGCAAGCAAAGAGGCTCATTTTGAAGACAGTATAAATTGATAACATCAATTGAAGATAGAACACCATTACTCCTCATTCCAAAAATCTCAAATTTCTAAGTGAAACACTCAAAATACTATACTTTCTTCTTGTGCATGTCCTCTATAACTTATTGGATTGACTTGTGTTAAATCGAGTTAACATGTCAAATTTACGACCTAGGTTATAAAACTATGATAACCTTTTAAAAAACAAATCAAAACAAATTATGAAACCTAATTCTCAATCAACTCAATGTTGAAGGATAAAATTGAAAAAAAAAATCAATTAAAAATAGATCTAAAATAGCGACCCTAGTTAATCAGTCAAACTCAAAACCTATTATAATATCGAGATAACCGCATAGAAAGTAAACTGAAACAAATCATAAAATTCAATTCTCAATTATTCTAATGTTGAATGATAAGATTACAAAAAAAAAACAATTATAAAACATAAAAAAATGATTTGAGTCAATCTGTCAAACCTATGATCTAGGTCATAAGACCAAGACAATCTCATAGAAAAAAAAAGACCTGATTTAATCTTAGTTAACCTGCCAAAATCACGACTATAACCACGAGACTAAAATAACCTTATATAAAGCAAATCAAACAAATTATGAAGCTCAATTCTCAATCGATCCTGTCGGACCCAATATTAAATGATGAAATTTGTAAAAAATTAATTAAAAACAACACAAAAAATGAGTCATGTCAGTCGGAATTGACCCATTAAGCATTATAAAAACTAAATCAAAATAAGTTATGAAGCTCAATTCCCAATGAAACACAATATTAAATGATGAGTTTGAAAAAAAAATATCAATTAAAAAAATAGAAGTCAATTAGGTTATCCCGTTAAACCCACGGTCCGGGTCATGAGACAGGAACAACCCAATAAAAATAAAATCCAATGTTAAAGGACCCATGACCCAAGTAATGAGACATGAACAACCTCTTAGAAAGAAAATAAAAAAAATGACTCGATTTAACCAAGGTTAAAATGTCAAAACTCGTAACCTCAATCATGAAACCAAAATATCTCTATAGAAAACAAATCAAAATAGATTATGAAACTCAATTTCTAATTGATCTAATGTTAAATGATGCAATTGAAAAAAAAATCAATTAAAAAAGAATAAAAAATAACCCTGGTCAACTTAGGTTAATCCATTAAGGATTATTCTCTAGTTATGAGATTAAAATAACCTAATAGAAAGCAAATAAAACAAATCATAAAATCTAAGTCTCAATTAATTTAATATTAAAAAATTAAACTGAAAAAAAATTAATTGAAAAAAAATAAAAAAATAAATCAGGTTAACTCGTCAAACTCATAATTTATAAATACAAATAAAATAATCTAGTAAAAATAATATATAATATTAAAAGATAAAAAAAATAAAAAAATAATTATAAAAAATATTATTTCAATCAATAGTAAAGAAGGTACAGAATTTTTTATTTTTTTTTTAGTAACGGCCGAAGCGGCGGCGTATATACGCCCCTGGAACCCCCATATAAACCAACTCACAGACGGCGAAGTTTCTACACTCTCCTTCCTCCGTGTTCACAGCCCTCCAGCAGCAAGCAGCAGCAGCACTTGATTATTGTCATCATTTCTAGTGCTAATGCCGGAGGATATTTCAACCGACCGCCCTCTCTTTGGCGGTGCTATTTCCAGCACCTTCCCTGTCAGATTCCAGGTCAGCTCATTACTATTGTTATTATTATTTTTGTTTATGCCATTGATTTACGAAAAAACCTGTTTTTATGTTGCAGGATGTTAGCAATATTCGACAAGTTCCAGACCATCAAGAAGTATTCGCGGACCCAAGTCGAGATGAAAGCTTGGTTTTCGAGCTCCTAGATTTGAAGCCTGATATCAACGACAATGGAAGCGCCGTTTGGTTTCTTCAAGACCTCGCGAATGAGCAAGACGCCCAAGGGTTTACTCTGGTTGACCAGTCAGGGGTGGTTGAGGTTCCCATTGGGGATTCTTCAGCTCTTTTTACAACAGCGATTGGGCAGATGGGGATTTCCAAAGGACGACAAGGAAGGGAAGCCCAGAATGTTGTGCGGGTTTATTTGGCCAATCTTCGACTTAAGAATGCTGGGACTGATGTTCTCGTTGTGGCTCATGAGCCCATTTTGATTAGCCCTTTGAGTGAAAGTGCTTCCGCTGTTGGCCCCGGCTTACTTCCTGCTGCGCAGTCTGGGTTCTTGCCCATGTCTGAGGTTTTTAAGGTTGCTGTTTCTAGTTTCAAAGTCAATGACTGGTCCCTATTTGGTGGTTCTGGTAATTGAAGCACAGGGAAGATATAGTTTTGGTACATTTTTCAATATTTGGTTATTTGGACTAGTTTAGTAGCTTTCTAAGTAACTTCAATTTGATGAGATTAAATCAAATGCTAGTGTGTAAATTATTTTGTGCAAATTTTTCTGAAGTAACCCTAAAGTCATTGCGAATGATACCTATGTCTCTCTTGTATTTACTCCAGACTCCAGTCAGGGGAAGGCCAAAGTCTATTTGAAGGTATGAAACTGGCCTTTTCGATCGATGCTTTTTGAACACTAATTTGGGCCACTTGTTCTTTTGTCTTGCCTTGATACCTCCTGCTCCAAAATGGGTTACTAATAGCAGTTTTGTTTTCTGAACACAAGATAAAACAATGTTAGCTGCATAATGGCATAGAGACGGCAATGTTGATTTATGATTCAGTGTTGTGACATGCCCGCATCAGATTTCATGAATATGATGCGTGTGGTTTTGTTTTATTCCCTGCTCATCCAATACACGTTCAGCTTTGGAGGATTTCCTCTGTTGTATGTCCATTGTGTCTATGAAAAATGAACTGAATGATGCATAGAGCAGAAAACGAAAGAAGGCCACAGCTCATGAAAGCAGCCTGCCCTGTCACCAACACCCTTATCCCCAGTGCATAAAATGCTTTTGCTTTAGATTTTGCATATCTGAATTTAGGAATTGGTTTAAATGCTGCAGTTGTGTTTTTCTCTCTTTGATGAACTTGCTCCAGATAATACTGTTTGATGCATGCAAGTTGTAAGCCAGTGATATTGATTCCCGTTGTCCTCTCCTGCCAAGTTGTGTCGTATGATCTTACTTGTTTCTGAGACTTTTGGAACAAGCATGTATTGCAGTTTATGCGATAGATATGCTGGAGATTCTGCTATAGCTGCAGTGACTTTTGAATATTATACCTGCACCATTTCGAAACACCCTGTTAAAGTATCAAAGCATCAAACCAATCATGTATGTAGTTCAATGTTCCTGTTGCTCAACACAGGCGGATTATTCCCGATGGACCATAACATGCTCGATGGCATATATAGTTACGATTGTGCTGGTGAGGCATTATCAAGTTTTTTCTTTTTGGATATTTACAAACAATTGGTTATTTTTCTTGGCCACCCACGGGTAGTTTCTTACTGTGTAGGACTAGTTATACCAATAGCTACACAAGTTAACAATCCAAGGACAAGACTTGAGATAGAACTTCGATTTTTTTTGAAAAATGACACGGTTCGCATAAAATTTCAGGAGAATAATACTGTTTGAAAAGTATTGGAAGAATGAGATAGTTTAACATAATTGTTATTCTGAATCACAGTTTGAAATAAAATTATCACTTTGAATCATGGTTTTAATCGTCATGAATCTTCAAAGTGTAGATTTGATGTATAGTTTGATGTATCATTGTCGTAGAAGACATAAATAAATTTAAATGTATTATTATGTTTTGTTATTTTTTTAGTTATGAGTTTTTCTTATTATTATTATTTTAATTATGATTTTATCATTAATTTATAAGTGAATATATAAGTATTATGAATAAATTGTTTAAAATTTCAAATAAACCATTTACATGTAAAAAATACATATTATGTTTCGTGATTTTTATTATTAATTATCTTTATAATTAACAAATAAAAATAATATTTAAAAATAACACGCTAACAAAAAAATAAAAAAAAGATTCCTGCTTTTTCATTGATGGAATCACGAGCAACGTCCTGACTGGAAAATCATCAATGAAACACGTGCGAGATGGGCTGCACACCTGGCAATTAACAAGACACTTTGCAGACCCTCCTCTTCAATCACTGTCCTCTTCCGCTCTACCTGGCACCTGGCTTGCTTGATTGTCTGTAAAAATCCTTTCATTGCAAGCTGCTCTCCATGCAAGTGAAACGGTTCCCTCTTTGGTTGTTTCTGTCTCTTTTTGGACAAGACAAGTATCCAATACCTTGTGGCAGTGGCAGAGGATGGCAACCAAGAAGGAAAAGCTTCAGTTTCCACCACAGACTCAAACCACAACAGCCAGGCAAAGAATATCCCATGCACCCACTTCCACAACACATCAACCCTGACTTCAAGCCCTCTAACAAGCTTCAAGTTCACCATTGTTCTGCACTTCATTTTTTCTGTTTACTTATCCTTTTCCAATCGGAACTGCAGATGAAAGACCTACTATATATTCAATTTCGTGGCAGGGAAAGGTTGCTCTGTTTTCTATCATTTTGCACTAGAGGGAGCAACTGTGGCCTTTACATATGTAGAAGGCATAGAGGATAGAGATAAGGTTGACGCCCTGAAGCTGATACTTGGGGCAATGCCTACATACGTTAGCATCGAAGATAATTGCAAGAGTGTTGTTGATCATGTAGTGCGCGAATATGGGCGGATAGATATTCTGGTGAACAATGCAGCTGCACAACATTACAGGACAACACTGGAAGAGGTCACCGAGGCTTGGCTTGAGAGGCTGTTTAGAACCAACATCTTTGGTTACTTCTTCCTGATCAAGTAAGAGAGAAAAACTGCTGAAACAATTTGCCTATTGCTTTGATCTTTTTGTGTCTAATTGGTATAAAGGCATTGTTTGAAGCATATGAAGAAGGAAGTTGTGTTATCAACACAACATCTCTTGCTGCCTATGGAGGAAGTGCAGAGTTGTTGGACTACAGTTCAACTGAGGGTGCCATTGTATCTTTTACAAGGGGTCTGGCTTTGCAGCTTATAGACAAAGGGATTCGAGTCAATGCTGCGGCCTCTTTTATGCTCCTCTTTTGCGTTCCTCGCAACTGATGCTTATTCTTCCTACTTCACTGGTCAAGTTCTGCACCCTAAAGGTATGGGTTTTTTTTAGCCAAATTTTATGCTTATTTGTTTGTTTGTTTGTTTCCAAGGTTATTTGCAGATTTTGGATCTTGTTTGCATTGCAGGTGGTGTTATTGCGTCAATGCTTGATATTGCTTGCTGCTCTTTTGGCTCGCCATGGAAGTATGGTTTATTGCAGAAATGAGTGGTGAATTGCGCTTGGCAAATTACTGGGAATAAGGTTGTAAATTATATTTTCCCTTCTGTATACAAATCTAATGAATTTGCACAAAATAAATACTAATCTAGAGGTCGGTTTGCTTTGATCTTTCTTGTATTTTCAAATGATCTTTCTTCTATCTTCTTGCCGTCTTTCTTCTATTTTCAAGTGCCCATACAAGAATTATTAGTTGCATAGTAAAAAAAAAATTATCCATTTTGAAATCTTTGAATCTTTACGATCACATAGAGATGCTAGTACTGTTTAACCGTCGATTGTATCATATTTTTATATAATTTAATCTTTATTATTATATCTACGTGTTTTATTAAACAATGGTTTTTAAACGAGCCTCTTTCATAGACCAAGTTTATTTTTTGCTAGTATGAAAAACGCAATAAAGTGTATGATAAGAAATCAAACTGTATTTTATGCTACGGGGTTATTAAAAAATTAAGTTTGAAATCTAGTTTTTGTGCGGTAGTTTTTATATGTTTTTTAATTGAGTATTGTAAAAATTCTAAAAATCCTATTTGTTTTTACATTTCAAAAGTGCTTTTGAAACAATTTATTTTTTTTTATTTTTTTCTTTGCTTCAAATTAATATTTTTTTGGTGTTTTCAGATCATTTTGATGTGCTGATATCAAAAATAATATTTTAAAAATAAAAAATATTATTTTAATGCATTTCCAAGTAAAAAACACTTTGAAAAGCAACCGCAACCACACTCCTAAACACAACTACCAAATATTTTATACATGTTTTTTGCTACATATAAACTTCAACCACAATTTTTATCAAGCACGTATCTAAATCCAATTTACCATAGCTAACCGTACTTTTTTAAAACTTACTTTTTTCAAACCACAACCATAAAAGCTACCTCAAAAACAAACACATACAGACCTGTTTAGGAGTATGGATTAAAAACAGGTTGATCAAAATTTAATTGTTTTTGTTTAATTTTTTTTGTCAAAAATAAAAAAAAATAATATTATTTTGATACATTTATGAGCGAAAAACACTTTGAAAACAACCACCGTCATACTCCCAAACACCCCCTTAAAAGAGGAGGAGAGCTTAATAACAAAGATGAAAAATTAATCCTAACTATAGATACAATCAAATATTTAATGACACATTATAGGGTAAACAAATTCAATATTGATGGATCAACCTTGTTTGCTTGAAAGACTATGAATACAAGGGTTGGAGACAAGGTGGGGACTCTACACTCCTGAACTCAGCTACGTGCTAAGCCTAAACGCCTATGGGTTTGGAAAAATACCAGACCCAGCTCTATTGGGTTTGGCTGTGTGCTTATCCCAAACTTTTGTATGTCGGGGAGATACCAGACCCAACTCAATTAGACTCAATTACACATTGAGCTCAAAAATATATGGGTCTGGCAAGATGTCAAACCCAACTCTATTGGGCTCGGCTATACTCTGAGCCCAAACACTTGTGAGTCTAGCAAGATGGTGGACCCAACTCTATTGAGCTGAACTACGTGTTGAGCTCAAGCGCCTATGAGTCTAGCGAGATGCCAGACTTAACTCTATTGAATATGATTATACGTTGAGCCCAAACGCTTGTGGGACTTGTAATATGTCAAACTTAACATCATTAGGCTCAACTACATGCTTAACCTAAATGCTTGTGGGTATGGTAAGATATCATATCTAACTCTCTTGAGCTCAGCTATGTGCTGAGCCTAAACATATCTGGAACTAAAAGGTGTCAAGACCAAACATCATTGGGTTTAGATTCATTCCAGATCCAAACTTATAATCAACAATCTTTATTGACCTCATGTGAAGGTCATGAGGCTATCCATAAAACCCTTAACCCGAGATGTTGGAAGCTTAGGGTAATCATTTACTTGCACCTTTAGGTGTATAAAAGTCCTCTAAAAGCTGAATATATTTAAATCAACATAAATGTTACAAAACAATTATTTCCATCAACATTAATGTTGTGTGAGAAATATGGTCTAAAAGTCTTCTATAACTCTACTGTTTGTTTGTCACCACTTATGATGCGAACAAGTAATTCCCATCAATATTAATGCAGTACAAGAGACATTTCCATTAACATTAATGTTGATTTAAAGGATTTCTTCCTTGCTAAGATATTCAAGAGGAAAAGACTTTCAACCCCTTAAGAAAAAGGACATTGTTCATGGTACATGAGATATAAATACCTTTCAAATCATTCAGGTAAATGATTTACCATCTTTATTCTCTTATCATATATTCTCAAAGCATTTATCACAAAAAACCAAGAACAAACATTCTTGCTTTTAGAGTTAAATGTTTATTTCTTCATTTATTACAATCATTTGCTATAAAGTCATTGACTTAATCATCAGAGGGTTCCAAAACTCCACAAAGGGATTGTTTTGCAGAAACTAAGACCTCAACCACCAACTCTCTACTCTTTCAGTTCCTAGAAATGGAATATTGATGTGAATGTATGATCATCTTTTACTATCTAAACACAAAAACTCTATTCCCAAGCATATTGAATTTTTGAATATCATCAAATATCTATTACGATAAAAAGAATTAATCTAAACTATGGAAAGATAAAAAGATACTACATTGTCATAACTTTATCTTATCTAGGACCGGTTGATTGGCTCACACTCCTTGATGGGTCAGATGATTTTTTTTATATATAAAAAATAATATTAAGAGCTTGGAGACTTTTTGGTAAAGTTATTAAACTCGGGCAAGTAGGTAAATTTCAAAATTTCTCAACTCGACTCCTTGCATTGCATGAATTTCTAATTAAACTGTATCTAAGTTGACTTGATATGAATTGGTTGGTTTCATGGGTTCATGGGTTCAAAGTCAACTTGGATGACTAGTAAAAGCATGACATAGCTTGTAAGAAACATCAAGATGAAAACCTTTTCTTTTAAGCATTGAGACAACAATATATTGGATGACCTCGATCACCCCTCGACTCAGTTTATGGACTCAACTAGTTTTAATAAGTTGTATTTTAAAAAAAAATTTACTTAATTATATTATAAAAAATAAATGCTCGTAATTTTGAGCATCAACTTTATACAAAGCAAAAAAACAATCACTTCTGAAATTTATTTCCTAACCAATCCAACATCGAAGTGTAAAATAAAAAAAAATAAAATAGTTTTTTTCATTATTATTGATATTAATTAAAATACCAAATTGCTTCTAAGATTAGGATTAAGCACATGAAATCAAGCTTTAAGATAAATTTTTAAAGAAGAACCCCTAGACCTAAGTTAAGTGTTGTTTTGCTTTTAAGGGTATTCTAGTAATTTAACTTTGCAAAAAAGATGTAAAAAGACATAAGTAACCTCGATCAATTAAAAAAATGGTTAATCCACAATAATGGGAGGGAGAGTGTGAAAGACTTTGTAGGAAAAAATGATAAATTTACTATTTCAATCCATAACAATTGATTTAGGTGAATCTTTTAAACTTTGGTTAATATTCTAAATTTCCAACCATTGAAGTTGTAGACTTGGACTTAATAAAGAAGTTCAATTCTCAACCAATTTAATGTTGAAGAATGAAATTGAAAAAAAAATCTCAAATATAAAAACTTACCAAAGCAAAAAAAAAAAAAGCAAAAAAAATTAGCGTCAAATATGAAAGAACAACAAATGAATGAGGATGAAATTGAAAAATAAAAAAATATCTTAAATAAAAAAAAATCAAAATCAAAAGAATAGGGACCGAATTTGATAGATTAAAAACTTGAAGGAGGATGAAATTGAAAACAAAATCAAATTTGAGAAATCAATTAAAATAAAAAATAAAAACAAAAAAAGAATGAAATCAAAAGAAAAATAACTTGAAGGGCTGATTTGCAAATTTGAAGGGTCATGCATGGATTTCTAAAAGGAAAAAGAAAAAAAGAAAGAAAGAAAGATTGTTGGCACCGCATTGGAGCTCCGTTGAACACACGCGTTACATAAAGAGGAAAAGAAGGTTAGGATGAATCAAATGACTTAGAGAAAAAGTTTTTTAACCATCAAAGCCAACCGCCCTTAGACAATTATTTATGAAAATACAACATTGCCTCTAGGAACAAAAAAATATTACAAAAAAAACCATTGTGAAATGACGATTAAATCCCTATAGTCAAGCTTTTGAAAATTTGATTACAAGCGCAAAAGAAATCATCATATTGTAGCAAAAAATTGAAATATCAAAAAAGCCTTTGGACCATAGTAATTTTTTTTTGTTTTTTGCTTTTAAAGGCAATAAAATGAATTTACTATACAAAAAAAATCTTGAAAAGACCAAGATGTCTCTAAACAATTCTAGAATGTCAAATGAACCAAGTTAAAAGATCATTGTAGCCCTTTGAAGATAATTCCTTATGTTTTTTTTTTCAGGGCAAAATTGTCAATTCTCTATTACAATATACAGTAAATCAAGGCACATATACAATATTTTTTCCATATGCTTTAGCTTTTTTTTTTTAATTAGTTTGTTAAAAACAAAACTAGGATATCTATAAAATTTACATTATCCAACCTACTCAACCTGTTAAAATTGGTTAATATATGTATTATAAATGATAATGAGTCAAAAAAACTTAATAAATAGATATTATGAGTCGAGATGTTTAAAATTAACTCAATTTGACTCAACCCGTATAACTCATTAAGTAAAAGTAATACTAGAAAGTCTTTGATATAAATAATATTTTTCTTGATGGATAACTAAATATATTAATAAGAAAGTAGAGAAGTCTGCTGTGTGGGACTTTAGGAATTAATTTCATCTTTTATTTCACATAGTTACACTTTTTTTTTTAGCCATTAAATTAATTTTGCTTTCTTGTTATGCAGACAAGAGCTCCGCAAGTCTGACAAGTATTTTAAATATATTTGGTAAAGTAATTTATCAGGTTATTTATCTTTATATGCTCAAATCATGAATATATATTTAATATCCATAAAAATATTATTTCAACCCGCTTGGGTTAAAAAAATTGAATAAATTAAATTAACAATTTGTGAAATATCAGAAAGTTAGTTTGGTCTCAACGAATATACGGCGAATGACAGTCTGATGTCATTCAAACGACAAGCCAAACGTTCCTATGTGAATGTCGTTCACTACTTTCATTTTGATAGACCCTCCTCCCCAGCAGCCAAGAAACCTTAAACTTGCATAAACAACAGCAAACAAACAGGAGTGAAACACAATCGAGTAAAGCGTAGTAAAGCCATGGCATCTGCAATCCTCAAGCGAACAAGCCCTTCTTGCCTCCTCAAGTCAATGGCTGATAGTCTCGGAATCATCGGAGGATCGTGGAGATCCTACGCTAAGGTTGCAGTCGGGACTGACATAGTCTCCGCTGCACCCGGCGTTTCCCTCCAAAAATCCCGGACCTGGGACGAAGGTGTTTCTTCAAAATTCTCAACAACTCCATTAAAAGACATTTTCAAGGTTTGCTAGTTAATTGAGAAATTAAATACTTAAAATACCAATTTTTTAATGTTTTAATTAATTGTGATTGTTTTCTTTAATTTCATATTTTCAGGGCAAAAAAGTTGTCATATTCGGCCTCCCTGTAAGTATCTTCTGCATTTTAATTCATATTTTCCTGCTTCTTTTATTACATATTTGGTGGAGTTGAATATTTTTCTGGGTATAATTGTTGGCATTTAGGTCTCCTTTTTTTTGGCTATTGATAGGACCCTACAGCCCACAATCAGTGGTTAAGCAGTCTAGGGATAAAAGATGAAGGTTTAATCTGGCATTCTCTTGTAATGCTCAAATACTCTAGACAGGATTCGAATCTGTGACCTCCTTGCAAGTACAAGGAGCTCACAACCATTAGGCCAGACGCCTAGTGGTGTTGTGATTAAATATTTAAAATTTCTTGAACTTTGCAAGTGACTGGCATAAAAAAGGAGACAATTACTGCTCGGTTGCAGTTAGTGACAAGGTTAGTATAATGTTTAGTGGCTGCATTTGTGCTATCCATGACGTTAAATTAACAAGGTTATTAGGAAAATTCATCCTTATCTCCTGTTATGCATAGATTATCTCATTACTGATGCTCATGAGTGTTGTAATTGGTCTCTACATGACATTGTATATCAAAATGAGTTAACCTCATGCTATGCATCACAAACAAGTCAACGAACAGCACTAAAGACAATTAATCCTCTTATTGCACTTTTCCTTTTGGTATGATAGACATGAAGTTGGAAGCCGAAATGATTGTTGTTTCAACGCAAACACTGGTGTGGATGACAATGGGGAAGAGGAGAAGAGGGTGTTTTTTTATTAAAGAAAGTGTCAAAGTGATATTAATTTGTTTTGGGAATAAGATTCTCAAGTCAAAGATTTGATAAAGAATGACCTAAATAGCTAAAACATGATTCTTTTTATTCTGTGACTTGATTTTGTTGATAGAAAACTATTTATATGTGTTGCGTTTACCATGTCCAGGGAGCATACACAGGGGTTTGTTCACAGCAGCATGTGCCTAGTTACAAAAATATAATTGATAAGTTCAAGGCTAAAGGGATTGATTCTGTCATTTGTGTGGCTGTTAACGATCCATATACTATGAATGCTTGGGCAGAGAAACTTCAAGCTAAAGATGCTGTAAGTGATTATTGTGAATCATATACATTTGTTTCTCTTTTCTTACATGTGATCTGAAAACCTTTTCTATTTGTTTTGATTTTGCTTGTCTCCTTTTTTGTAATGTCTCAATTTCCAGTTAAACTTTATGGTTGAATCTTTACAGTTTTCTATATTCTAGGAAATTTCCTAGAAAACTAGATAATTCTCCAAAGTAGACATGACCTTAATGGCTTTATTCCCTAATTGTGCAATTATGTGACATCACTAAACCATGTACTGTTTGCTGCTTCATAAGATGTCTGCAAGTGGAGTTAATTTTCCGGCCACTTAATCCCATGAAGCATCGGTGCTGTTATTATTTCCATACTGTAGAAGTTTTATCCTCTTCGCAGGAACAATGTCATCTTGTTAGGGTAGTTAATTGTTCCAATATGCAGTATCTTCTTCACTTTATTTCCCTTTTAACTAGCCTTTTTCTATTTTAGATTGAATTTTACGGAGACTTTGATGGGAGCCTTCACAAGAGCTTGGAATTAAATAAAGATCTCTCTGTTGCTTTGCTAGGGCATCGCTCTGAAAGGTATGATGCTGTCATGTCTGTTCTTGGTGTTCTAACATGCGTTTCCCAGCATTCTGAATTATCTGATCTAGGGATCTCATTTGATTTCCCTGTTTTTCTTTTTGCTGAGTGGTCTTTGAGCCAATTAACCCTAAAGAAATATCCATGTATTTGTCATTTTCTTTAAGGTGGCAGTTAAAATGCAATTCGTAGTTTATATTGGTTATTTACTTTCATCCACCCAAGACTCTTACTGATCTGTGTGTTGATCATGGATATATTTTCCTTAGACATTTGACTCTTGTGTACTTTGTGTAGATGGTCTGCTTATGTGGAAGATGGAAAGGTGAAGGTTCTAAATGTAGAGGAAGCTCCATCCGACTTCAAGGTTTCCGGCGGCGAAGTCATACTGGGACAAATCTAATTTGTCCGGAGCTATTATGCCAAGAATGCCAATATATCATTTTTGGGTTGAACCTTGGATAACATTGGTAAAATAATCCAGGTTGTTGCTATGTATCATATGTTTGATTCCAGAGTACTCTTGGCTGTTTTGTCTGTGGTGCTGTACTAGAATTTTTCGTTGGAGGGAATAAGTTGCGTTTACCCACTTCTAGTCTCACCTTCGTCATAAATTCTAATGAACATACTCGTCAAAAACTAGCTTTGGCTTCTTGGATTTGTGACAACGATGTCTTTGTCCTCCCTTTCTAATTCTCAATATGGAGAGTATTATTGCTTTTGTATTTTAAAAGTTTTTTTTGAAAAAAAATTGAATTGTTTTTTAATTTTTTATTTCAAAATTTTGTTTTGTTGTTTTTCGATTGTGTTAAAAATAAATTTTAAAAAAATAAAAAAAATATTATTTCCATATATTTCCAAACAAAAAAAACATTTGAATAACTTAAAATAAAAACATGCCTTTAGTAATTTTTTAACCCAAGAAAATAATTATAAGGTTGATTTTCAGACAATCAACTAAAAAATGACATAAGAGCTACATAGCCAAAATACAGCTATTTCCATGCCTGTTTATGCTATATCACTTTTCCCATTTTACGAATCCACACGTTCCTTCCTCGTAACAAGACATCCAAATACTCGGGAAACAAAGCAGAAACAAGAATGGAAATAGCATGAACATAATTACATATTTAAAGAATTTGACAGAACTCGAGATTTACGTGGACCTAGAAATTATATCTTCAATTCTTGAATATGAGGAGGAGGAGCATAATCATGGGCACCGTGGATTGTTCCCAGGGCCACCATAATAGAAGTGTGTGCCCCATTCATTGCTGTAGGAGCTTTTGATGTTGTAACAATTGGTGTTTTCAGCTAGGGTTGAGATACTTGGGGCTGAGCTGAGGCTGTTATCAGAGTCTACAATCTCTAGGTTCCGAAAATAGCTTGCTTTTCCGAACCCATCTTCTGCAAAGTGGCCCGACCCCATCTGTGTCGATGTGTGCTTGCCGTTGGCCCTTGAGTTCACCACCTCGCCGCCCCACTCCACCATGGTGGCATGCTCTGCTAGGTGTGTAAATAGCTCAGCTGGCCAGTATCCTACTAGGGTATTGTCACCAAAACTCATCCACCAATTACCCAGCTTTGGATCCTAATTCCAAAACAAAACAAATAAAAAGTTAAAACAATATTGCAAGAAATTTAAATACAATAAGTTGTAAATATTAAGTTACATTTTGTATTGTTTTTTTCTTTTTTCAATCCCAACATGATCTATATCCCATGTTTTGTTTCTCTAATAGCTATTGTTATAAGCAAATTTTACTGATGACAAATGAACAAATAGGATCTTTTAATATTTGAATATATAGTCGTCTCTAATTATCTATCCATCTAAGAATGAAAAATCATACTCATATTGAACTTCGTTAATTTCATGCGAACTAAACTTTATTTGAGATCAGACATAAAATCTGTTTTTTTTTTTTAATAAAAGTATCTTCAAATTAGTTTACGCATCAATTAAGACTAGATTTTTCCTTAAATAATTTTAAAAAGCATCCTTCATATTCATTAATTTGGTATATATATTTAGAGAGATTTAATTTAACTTCAAATTACAAATTATGATTTGTTATCCATTTTGGATGATGAAGTGTTTTTATTAACAAATGAGAGGTTCAAACTCTCTAGATCTCTTACGAGAAAGACGAAAAGAAACATTAATATCAGCTAAACTACATATTTTTATTATTATTATTAACATAGACTAACTTGTACGTATCTCTATTAATCATATAGATTCTGAAATTAACGACTATGTAAGTCTTCAGTGATCTTAATATTTGTGGGACTCAAATTAGTAATCTCTATGAAGCAAACTAAAAGCCTTATTAGTTGAGTTACATTACTCAGGGTTGCTAAACTACATATTAGTTGGATAAGTTGTTATCGGATTCTTTATTTCTTAACATGAAATTTAAGGAAATAGATGAGGCTTTTATTATAATAAAATGTTGTGGGAAAATTACTATAAATCAAGAGATATTTTATTGTGGATAATAATAGTAGTTTACTATAAATCAAGAGATATTTTATTGTGGATAATAATAGTAGTTTTACTTTTAATTTTTCATCTTATTTTTTTATAAGACGTTTCTTTGGTTATTTATATTTTTTCTTTCTTTTCTCTTTCTTGATAACTAAAATACATAATTGTTCTTTGTTTGTTTGTTGTTTATCTAAACCTCGCAAACACATCAAATTTAAGCTCATAGGGTTTGGGTATCACGTCTAGCAATAATGTCAAGATAAAGGTTCTAGGGTTTGATATAGCTGTTAAACCTAACAGACTTAGATCTGGCATGACCGCAATATCTAATTATATTATATTCAAATCTCTTGAATCTAGTATGCTGTTAGATCAAGCATTTAAAATATTTTTTATGTTTTTAATATTTTTTTCAAAAAAATATTATTGATAGGATATGAATCGCGAAGTAAAGTAATATATTAGTACCTTCCAAATGAGGATGCTGATATCATACTGGTTGCCCGTGTATGATGATACAGGAGAAATGGCAGCTCCGATGGCTATTCTGGTATGGGTTTGCACAAATCCTGCACAAAGAAGGTTGTAGCACCCTGTTGCTTGATATGCATCACTCTGCAAGATACAAATTTAAAATAATGACTGTCATTTTAGGGTTCTTTCTTTCCCAAAACTATCAAATTGGAAAAATATCTTCTACTACATTCTGAAAAACAATAATATTAATTATTTTTTTTATTTTATTTAAAAAAAATAGAAAAAAACAAGAAAAGAGAGAATCATCAAGTTTTTATATATTATAATTTATCAATGAAATTTTTATCACTATTACTGACGTGTTAAATCTCAATAAAAATACCAACAAAATCTTTATTAATTTTTTATTTTTTCTATTCCTTCACAATTTCCATAAAAAAATATTTTGCAGCCTCACAAACCATTACAAATTCCACCCTACCTTTGAATTTTGTTTTTAGTAATTTTCCTTTCGTCTCTATTTGTTTTGCTCAATAAACTTAAATATAAATTAGAATTTATTAGTAAATGAGAATTAAATATGATCAGAGATCTTACCGTCCAATAAGTAAACAATCTGGGCCTGCTGTCACCATAAAGCTCCGGACTGACCTGACTAGTAGAATAAAATCATTACTTCAGAAAATCCCATTAATTAAACATATAATTAATATATAAACCATTTATTAATCCATATAAAATATAGTAATTAATTATAATTGAAATAGTGCGCACAGGAGATACCTGCCACCCAGCTTCAATGCTGTTGAGATCAGAGCCGTCGAACGATCCCGAGAGAATCCAGATCTGTGATAGACTGAACTCATTGACACCTTGGATTGTTGGACCCCACACGTTAATTGTTGCCTTTGCTCCATACACCTCTTGTGATGATCCAGTGTAGGCAATTGCATGCTATGAACCAGAGAAAGAGATTGATCAAAGGGTAGAAAATGAATATAACACGAACTTCAAGGTAAATCATGCGGGTCCTAATCAGGAAAATTAACTTATATTTTATATCTTAAGAATCTAAAAATCAACTCTAAAATAATCTATAAATAAATTTATTTTATATTTTTATTTTTATATCTATTCTTTTAATCCGGAAATACTAACCAAATATAAAATTTATGTGCATTACAAATTAGTATCTATTTTTTTGGTATGAGAAAATGTTAATAATATTTTTTTTTTAAAATAATCAAAAGAAAATACCGAAACTCAAAGTATTGTGAATTCTATATTTTAATAATAATCATAGGAGGAGCTAGAAAGTTGTCATCTTAATTTTTCTTTGTAAATATTGAAAATAATATTTATTATTATTTATTTTGAAATAACTATATATGAAAATAATCCATATATATTTATATATATTGATGCTATGAAAATCAAAATTGCACTCTTTTCAAAGGGTGAGAAAAGATAGGATACCTCATGTCCATTGCCACTAACTACATCAGGTGCATCCATGTGTCTAGCAAGAGAGATTGATCTTCGTTGTTTCTTGCCAAAATCAAACAAAGACTTGGCTCTCAGAACATCATGAACTGTGCTCCGCCGTATAGGAACAGTGCCCTGCGGGCACCTTGTCCCATTCCGGTGCCACATTTGCCATGAACCTCTCACGCCTTCTGCTTCATTGCTCTTCTTTGTTCTTTCTGATCTCAACTCATCATCCTCCTTCAACGCTTTCACTCTAGGCATTTCTGGGGGCTCTCTCTGTTAATTACATGACATAATCATCATAATTACTAGCATTAATCAAAGTTCACATTACTACATGTTATCTAAGGAATGAGAGAGAGAGAAAAGAAGATTTAGCTTTACCTTTAAGCTTTATAGTAATTGAATATATAGTGAGTTTTTTAAGAGAAAGAGAAGATGACAGATACATGGAGCCAAGAAAGTCCTTTTTCATACACAAGATTTAGGAGCATTGGGGAGCTTCATAACCTTCTTTTACACGTAAAAAGGTTATAATATGGTAGTGTTTATTGTCAAACAGGAAGTTAACCTAGATGAATGTTGAAAGATAGTGGTAAAACAAGAAGAGAAATTAACTTCGTTAATTAGCAATGTTACATGTTAATGGAATGGACAAGGCAGGAGAGGGGAGGAGGTGTTTTTTTTAGGTTATTTACCTGGATCTTGTGATTCTTTAAAAGAGGGTGATCTAAAGCAGGCTGTTTTCTTTTATGAACACAGTCGATGATATCTCCATCTGGGCTCTGTAAAGATCAAAGAAAAATGTCAAAACAAGAAACTAATTAATCCCACATGAGATGAAATCAAAACATGAACAAAGAAACAAAAAATTTGGTGTAGATTTAAGAAGATAGATATGTAATAAATACCTCTATGGTCATGACTGGAGGCTTGTTAATCTTGTCCAAGTGCCTCTGAATCCTTTCAAGTCTCATGCCACTGACTTGCCTATGATTTGTGTAATTTAGGGCTGACACAACAACAGTAAACCTTTGGACAAAGAGAAGAGCTAGAACAAGAGGAGGAAGAGGAGCTAGAAACCCTCTCTTATTCACCACAAAACCCATGTTTCTTTCAGTGCCAAGAAAGAAACACAGAAGGAGACTGAGGGGAACTAACAAACCATTACTAGAAAAAAAAACATAATAGCTTAGTAACAAATTAATCTAATCACTTGCACCAAACCCACACGGAAACCAGAACAGGTAATGGAAAATGACTCTTGTCTCTATCTCTCTCTCTCTCTCTTTCTGGGGTCTATCTTTATGGCGAGAAGGAAGGTTGGTGGAGATGGTTAATTAACCTGCATATGTAGAGGCCTGCTCCCTGATCTCTTAAACATTCACTATCAAGTTCATCATTGCTGACATTGGATTCAGCTACAAATTGAGAAATTAAGAAGAGTCATTAATACATATATGTTAGTGTTAAATCTTTCGTTTTGTTCCTATGGAGCTGCACCGATCGAGGACAAAGACAGAGAAGAAACAAAGACTTGAAAGCACTATAAAAACCGAGACCTACCCAACAATATATGCAGGCTCCTTTTTATTGCGCTACTTGAATGTGCTTCATCTGCCACCATATAACTTTGTCATTAATGTTTTCACTTTAAGAGTTTCATAGCCATAGCTTTCTTTCCTTCCCAGTCTTCTCCTTTCCTTAGTCCTACCCTTTTTTAAACTCCAAGTAGCACTCAATTGCTGTGTTCTCTATGCTTTGGTGTTGCCACATGGCTTGTATATTTCATGTTTCTTCACCTAATCTATAGGTATATGATCCCAATGTGAATACGATACGTTACCCTCTAAACATACACTCAGATTTACCAACCATCTATATATATATATATATATATATATATATATATATCCAAGAGTATCGAGGGAAAAAGAAATTTGGTATAAAGTGCAAAAGCATTGAACCGATGGTGAAAAGGGAAGAAAATTGAAGAAACTATCAAATGGTTGTAAGGATTTTTTTCATTGTTTTTTTTTATTATTATTAACGCGAGTGTTCGGGATAGTTTGTACGTACCTCTACTAATTCAACAGGCTCTAAAGTTAATGATTAGGTAAACCTCCACTATTTATCATTGTTTTTTATGATTTAGCTCGATGGTCGGATTTATTATAGCTTTTAATTAAATCAAATTATAGATATTAATTTTGAAAAATAAATTGAATTTATATCTTCCTTCGCAATCCCTTTGATTTCACGTTTCTTTTGACTATTATGGGTATATAACAAAAAAAAAAAAAAAAGAGATATGGCACCATTTTAATACATTCAAGAGATATAATAATCTTAATGAAATTGAAAAATTTCCTAATAAGAACTAACGAAAGCAAAATTCTACTCGCATAAACTTAGTATAGGTGAATTTTGTGATAACCTGTGGTTATGTATTTTAGAAATAAATGATTACGAGAGAACAGACTTTAATTAACTACAGGAGGAGGATGATAAATTAAGAATAAGAAAATATTAAATCGAGGATTAAATTAACATTTGTAAGTTTCTATTCTCGAATCTCAAATACTTCTATGGCTCGATATCCCATATAGAACTTTGATGTTTGACTCAAATTATTAAATGGTGGAAATGTATTAAATTCCTGTATGATTCTAATAAATAAATACTTGTTAATCCTGACTCTTGACGTAGGCACACCATTGTTGTAAGCACGATTTACGTAGACTTAATTAGGGGTTTGATAAACACATTGCTATATATCTACCCAACAACAATCTTAAAAAAAAATAAAAAAAAATTGAAAGTTGATTTACGAAAGGGCCAATTGAATTTTATATTATTTTCTACTACAATTGAATTTTTAGCTTAAAATTGTACAATCACCATCTTATACTTAATATTTTTAATTTAATTAGATAGAATATTAATAATAATAATAAAAAAAAGACTCAAGCATGTAATTGTTTAATTATTTGGATTTTGACCACATAAAAAACTATCACAATTTAAAAATTTAAATTGTTAAATGATGCTTTAAAAATAATTTTATATTATTCTCAAGAATAAAAATATAAAGACAAAGTAGACAGTGCATTAATTTTGATTCTTGCATATATATATATATATAGGAAGGGGACAACATCAAGAAATAGATTTAATGTTTTTTCTACAAGATCCCACAAACGAGGTGATGGGGCACAATCATAATTAATTAAGCAGCTCAATTCAAAAACAACTTCATTTTATTTTATAGAGAGAGAGAGAGAGAGAGAGAGAGAGAGAGAACATGTAAATATTAATGAATTCGCAAAGGCCATTTTGAGGTGTAAACATCCCCAAGTTGCGATGATATATACTCATCAACAGTCACCCATGATGTAAGAAAATACTAGAAACTAGCTTGATTAGTGCTCAACTACAATTGGCTGGAAGATTTGTATCTGGCTATAAGTTAATGAGTTCATAGGTATATTTTGTGATTCTTATAGCTAGCATTTCGGACCAGACAAAATTTAAGAATTACTTGAATAGACTCTTATAATCTCGTCCTAGGTATTTTCTAGTTCTAATTAAAGCGAATTAATGGCTAATTAAAGCGTCTTATAGAGTTTAATTTAAAACCTAACTTAAATTAAGTTTTTTAAATCAACTAGAAACAAATTTAATAACTAGATATAGTCATTTTTGTTGTTAACTTGATGAAAGATAATAAAATAGAACAAATAAACTAGCTTGATTCACGCGTTGACAATGTTTAAGTAGAGATTTTGAATCCTAGCTAAATTTAACTATATATCAAGAAATTTACTTATGTTCACTAATCTTCCTCTCTAAAGTCTAAGTTGTCCGAAAGTACAATTATAAAACATGACCCCTGTCAGCGCTATGGAAAACAAAGGTACTTTATATAAAATTAACAATAGTACTAATTTAGAGAGAGATGCATAAGGGTTGTCCACACTCTTAGAAAATAGCTTATACAAGCCTATTCTCTTTTACTAGACCAACAAAGAAAAATTACTTCATATATGAGACGAAAAAAAATAAAAAAATAAAAGGAACAACGGGTTTGCCTGTTAAATTTAGATTAACGCAGATCAATCCTTCCGAACTCAAGTCTCAAGCCTTGCCCGAGTTGCTCGAGTTTTGTTGCTTGCTGTATAAAGTATCTCTATTTATTTTTTTATTAATGTGGATATCCGGATCAGTTTGTGTGCATCTCGACTAATTATACGGATCCTGAAATTAACGAGCATATAAGCCTCTAACAACCCTGAAATTTGAAAAAAACATCTTTCGACACACTATGATATTGTCTCTTCTATTGGAAATATATTTATAAAGATACCTCAGTTTAAATCTATAGATGCCTCTTCTAGCAGAATCACAACCCCTATAAACTACTCAACCAAACAGCTCTCCCCCTAGACCCACCTTTTTGAAAGCCCTAGAAACCTAAGGGCGTGATTTAGGTGAACTAAAAAACCCTTTCTTTTAATTCAACCCCGTAGCCTTCAAATTTTTCAAGCGAAATCACAAACACAAACAAGAAATTTGGTTCCTTCAAATTTTTCAAGCGAAATCACAAACACAAACAAGAAATTTGGTTCCTATGTAAATTAAAGATAGTGACAATAAGAGATTGAAAGCCTGAATTTTCATTTTGGCTTGGTATTTTTATTTAGGCTTTCTTCATATTATTCAAGTTTGAGACCATATGTTTTTCACAGGCCCAGGGCCTAAGATCACAAACCTAAACCTTGTAACATCATCCTTTTCTCGAGCTCAAAATCATAACCCTTCTAATCTCACTCTAAAGGTTTAATATAAGGTTTAGACACACTTCCAAGTATTTTAGAAATCGCACACCTTCATAAACGATGCTCTCAACAAGTATTTTAGACTAAATTAGCAGACAAAGTTGGATGGCACTAGAGCAGATTGACCTCATGGAGATAGAACAAGGATCCTTAAAGGGTGTTTGACCTCCTTTTAGCTTTTTTGAACTGTCGAAAACATTCGATATTATCTCACAAGGAATATTTTTACTTGACTTCACCATAAAACAAAACAAATCACAAAAAAAAAAAAAAAAAAAAAACTTCCAAAAAACATAGAACATGATGCTTTGTGATAGGAATGCTGCTTAATTTAATTTAGGAAACATCAAGCACTGGCCTTTGGAAAGAGAAGCCTTTTATCCGTTTGGCAATCTGGGCAGGCAAGGAGCAAAATTGTTCATACAGATGACTAAAAGGAGTACTGACATAAATTACAACAAAATGGGGATTGTGTCGAGCGGCTTTTCCTATTCCTCAGCAATTGCAAGGGTTTACAAAAACAAGAGCTAAAATCCACCGCTATATCTACATATAATCCACGTCCAAAACTGAAGGTGTTAAGCCTTTTATCATCTTCCTATGATTAAATATGACTATGTACTCCTATGAACAAGAGTCGCCACACATAGCATTTGACCAAACTTCCTGAAGGTTTTTGCGTACCTCTCTTGAAGAACACAAAAATAATAGGGGTATGCAATCAGCTATTAGCCACTTGTTGATTCTTCTTCACTGTCTTCGCTCTCATCGCTGCAACTCCACAACCACCAGAAATATACATTCAGAAAATAACTAGATGTATAAATAACCAACATACACAACACACTGGATATATAAATCATCAAATGCATGTATTTATAAGCAAGTATAAGCCATCCTAGGTATTACTGCATCCCTGCAACAGAAACAAAAAAAGTTCCAAGAACATGTATCATAGCATGGATCACATAGAATGTGAATTGTGAATTATAAACATCACCAAGTCCTTCCCAATTATAAACATATATGCTGGTATTATTTGCAAAGTTGAGATTTAAAGGATAATGTCCATCGAAGTCCAATGGCAGATACTCCCCATTGAGCATTTGGGTTTGGCTGCTATCCGATCATTTTATTCCAGGTCCCATAGTTTGTGTCATTATAATTTCTTCATCAGTATTCATTCTCTTTATGTGCTTCAGAACAAAATCTGTTTTTGTTTCCTTATAGAGCTATATTCAATCAGATACACATCATATAAGAATGTCATTTCATGGATACAAACATGAAAAGCATAATTCTGTGTCATACATACATGCAAGCAAAATATTTACAAGTAAAGAGCGGAAGGTATTCATAAATATACCAGTGGACAGAATATGATGGTTTATAGCAAGGTATGACAAAGCAGAAGAAATTGAAGTTTTTTTTTATCCTTCTAAATTATAGCCAGCACAAATATGAAGTTCAAAAGGAGCTAAATCCCAGAACAAAACTAAATGTTCAACCAGATTACCTATATTCAGGGAACTTTGAAAGTCGCCTAGCATCCAAGCCTGTAATAAATTTTTGAGCCGCTTGAACATTGTCTGTACCTGAAAAAATAAATCCAAAGCATTAAGTAAGGAAACCTCTTAGTTTTCCCGATTCACATTAAACAATGCAAAAGAATTAGAAGACCAAAAACCAGTCATTGAAAGATGAAAGATAGAAGGATCAATTTTAATCCCACTTGACAATTAAAAGACACATAATCAACAGAGAACTGATATTGAATCAATATATGAAGGAAATACCTTTTGTCATCTGGAAGGCATGCACAGCACATCTTTCCGCGGCTAGCCTCACCGGAGTACTACTGTCCTTCAAACATTCAGCAAGTGCAGGACCAATAATGGAAACATGGACCGTAATTGATGGAGGACTTGCCTGAAAAATAAACGCCTCATTAAAGTTCCTGAAATTAAATGTTCATGAATTCCTTATTAGAGTAGAAACACATGAGGGCATACTTTTGCAACAGCTTTTAAAGCAGATAAACCTCTCCTTCTGACTTCACTGGAGTCATCGTGCAAAGCAGACACTATTGTCGAAATGATATCAACATATGCAGTGGCTTCAGATGGATCACTCTGAATCTGATGAAGTATAAGCCTTCCTAATGCCTTTGTTGAAGTTTCACGAAGAGGAAACTAATTTGCAGAAGAGCATATTCAGTAACTGGTACAATACAAACGCATAAAATTACAACTGTTGGAACTGCAATACCTTCTCATCTTTCAGGGCATCTTTAAGGCAGCGCATGATAGATGGAAACATTTGGGATGTAACAACAGAGGAAGGATTGTGCCTAAGCAAGGATGAGATGGTGAGTACTGAGCCGTGCCTGGACACCCAGCTAGGAGAAGATGCCAAATTTGAGAGTAGTTCAAGCAGATCATCAAGCTGAGGCTCTTCCATGTACTGCAATGTCATTTGAAACTATGAGAAAACGTAGAAGAAATTGCACATTTTAATGGAAGAGGTCGGTAGCAATAAACAAGGAAGGTCCATCAAGAGCAATGAAAGGTGCAAACAACATGGTGTTCTGCCCAGATACAACTTCAGCTTCTTACCACAGGTTTATTTAGAAAAACTATCTTGAGTCCAGAGCTCAGCCAGCATGTAGCACCGCTACTATATCCTAATTCTAGTATATTCTTGTTGATATGAAAACTATGGCAGTAGTGATATGGTCACTTTAGAGCTAACAACTTTAAAATACCCTCTATCATATTTATCATGCAATTTTACAGCATTTTGTAATTGAAAACCAACTGCCTTTGAGTATTCTGTTTTCCATCTTTTCTACTCCTTGACTGCAGCACACTGACAGGCCCAAACCTGAACAGCTACAACACTAGACTGCTGTGGCTTATTTTCAGAGCCCTAGGCACTGCCCCTGACAGCAAGCCTAGTAGTGTCAGGCTTGGGTGGTGTTAATGGTAATTCACTATTCAAATAAAACAAACATCAGGTCTAAGCCAGAGTTTCAAATATGTCAAGAGATTCAACACTGCTATCAGTTACAATGAAAACATATATTTGCAAAACCAAGATACTCAGAATACCTAAACCCACCTGTGAAGTGATACCCAATATGCTGGCAGCAGATATTCGGACTTGGTCATCATCATGATGAATTAAATCCTTGAGTTGACTGAAAACACGAACTCTGACAGGATCGCTCACACTTTTCCCAGCATGCTTAAGGACACCTTTTAAAGCTGTGAGAATTGCCTCCCGAACACCAGCATCTGATGCCTGAGCAACAAAATAAAAGTGAAGTCATGATCATAACAAAGATCAGTGAAGGGAAAAAAAATTACATAATGACTACCAAACCTGCAAGCTGGACAGGAGGTCACTGACTAGAGGATCAACTCTTGTACTGAGTGCACTAAGCTTTCCAAGAGCAAAAGCAGCACTTGTACGAACAGTCCTGCATTTCACTCAAGATCTCATGAGCAGGAAATAGGAACTCACAAACCATAAATAAGCCAAAGTAAGAAGACATGCATAAAGGATACATATATATATATGAAAGGAAAAAAATTTCCAATAGACCCACAAATAATTTATGAAACAATTCAACAATAGTTTGACAAATGAGCTTTCAATGTACAAACAAACCTTGTACTATCTTGTAAGCACTTGATAAATGTTGTTTGAAGCTGAGGAAGAAAAGGCCTCAGGGACATCCCACCCTTCCGTATTAAGATGCTCAAAGTAGACAAGATGGCACTCTTCACCTGCCAAGGAAACCGGTCGCCTATGATCCGGATAAGAGGCCTGTAATTATAAAACAAATACATCATTATAGTAGGTACACACCTAGGAAACTTCAGCTAATGGGAAAATAATCTTTTTATTAACAAGAGAACTATTAAAAACTATTAAAATCAAGGCATCAAAAAGCAATAAGCACCCCAAGCACTTAGGAACGTTAAAAAAGGGAGCAAAAAGGAAATTCAAAATTTATGTGGTCATTATGAGCTCTTACCACAAGCATACAGTTTAATGAAGACCATTAAACTAACAGCACCTACAGATAAATGATACACATAATCTGAAATATTTACAAGGTGAGCTCAAAAAGATTAAGACATGCCATATATTCAATACCCATTTCTTTGTACAGACCATTATTTTAGGGGTACATTCTTGTGTTTCTAAAAGAATAAATTGATTGCGTGAAACTAGCAAAAATGTGATTTTACAGTTAAATTATCCTTGCTGAGAAAAAAATCAGGAATTTCCCATTCATGAAAAAGAAATAAAAAAATGATCCAAATCCGGAGTTGTTAAAAAACGTTAGGAGCAGCAATCCAATGACAAGATGTGTTGATGTTACATATCACTCAACCCTAACTACACACATAATCAGTCGATTTATAGAAGCCACAAAAGTATAATTCACAAAAGCAAGATTTCCCAAAGACGGATGACACATTGTTAACCACCACAGTACTTTATGGTACATTAATTCTAGAAGTCAAAACTTATACTAACATTTTTCAGATATATTAACATTTAGTATAAACTGGATTTCGTAAAATGTATATGGTCCATACCCAGTGATTGGAATGACAAAATCCTTCAATGCTTTTTCACTAGTCACCTCAATAAGCTCCCCAAGACCCAGTGCTGCCTGCTCTCTTAATTCAGCAGAGCCACTTGTCAGACCCTAAAATGTCATAAGATATCAGAGAATCACCAGAAATGAGACGAGGCACAAATAACTATGATCAATACTTTTTCTAACCCAGTAGTCAACTAGACAACCAAATGTATATAACTGACAGGATCACAAGACACAGACACACACATGTATATATATAACAGGATAAAAACAACTTCATGAAAGCAGGAAAACTGACACTAGTAATAAACCACCCAATGGAAGAATTGAGGCAGTAACAATACACTTCCGAAACCATATCATTAATTGCTAGTAAATCAGCAAGCATTGCAGACACATAGCATCTACTTGGCTGGTTGAGGAAATAAAAGGCCTTCCCAAGCTCAGAACAAGAAATTTTTACCATGACCAATTTAACTACAGATAAACAGAGTGCATGGGAAAAAAGAAAAGTGGGAATATCAAATCATGTTTTCTAATCTTTCTTGAAGATTTCTCAAAAATAAAAGTGAATTGTAGAATTTAACAAACCAAAACTAAAATACATGCTGCATACAAGGATGATGTCAAACAAAAAAAAAAGGAAAAAAAAGAAGGAAAATAACAATATTCTGACAACTAAGAATAACTAAAGAAAAGCATGAGAAGGACAACGTTATGACAGTAAGAATATAAGCATCCTTACTTGAAGAAATATCGGAAGCAATGGCTGAAGAGCTTTTGGGAGACAGAAACCTGGAATGACAACTGGTCCTCCCTGCAAAAATATTGAAATGGACATAAATACCCAGATGAGTCATCCTTCCACAAATCAGACAAAAAAGTTAAAGTTTCTGTGCATTCTGTTAACAGTATCATAATGCATACCCAATTGTCTACACTGCAGAATAGTGATCACTAACCTTCTTTTTCCTTCGCTCTTTATCTCTGGACGTGGACACAGCATCACGTACTAATTTTATATATGAAGGAAGCACCTCCTTAGGAACAGAACCAATAACCCTTGATAAAGCTTCCCAAGCAACCTATTGAAAAGAACATTAGATACAATTTATGGAAGAGTAAAGAAGACTGAATTATGCATTTGATAGATACCTCAACAGTTGATGAATCTGAATCACTCAGCAAAATGATCAGAGTAGATATCATATTTGGTGCTTCATCTACCAAATATAACTTGCTGTATTTGAAGAAAAATCCTATCAGGTATGATGAACTTCTTCTGATCGAAGCCTGACACCATAAATATACAGAACCAAAATTAGTGATAAATACATACATGTTTGTGTGTGTGGGTGTAGAGAGAAAGAGAGAGAGAGAGCATGGAAGGGCAAGGATAACTGGGCTACATACCAGAGTATCCCCAACACCTTTTAGAAGTTCTGCTATCAGATACTCAACGCCTTCCTCATCTATGACCAAGGCCACTGTTTCTGCAGCCTTCTTAGCCAAAGTTTGAACATCCTACAAACTCCAGTCATTAGATAATCTAGTAGAATAAACAGCATTTTGAAGATGTATTTTAAATGAAGGTGATATACACTAATGTCAAAAGAAGATTGATATTTAGAGTTAGGCAAACAAGAGTTGAAATTTAATATCGCTTCTTCAAACTAGTTGCATACCTTGTCCTCAGCACCCATTGCAGAAAGTAAAGCAGGAAGAATAGTACCAAGGTGAAAGTTAAGACCAGGTCCTGCAACCTCAGCTAAGGCTCCCAGTGCATGTGCATTGAAGGCACTGGATACATATTCAAAGTCTTAGAAAAAGAGCAATCATAATGTGTGTTTGTGTGCATGTTTTCAAAAATTATAGCAACTCAAGGAAGCTACACATACGAAAGGGGAAGATGGACCAGCTTGGGCAAAATATGAGGCAGTACAGCTGTAGTCCTGACACTGAAATTCACAACAAAATAAATTAACCACATTTTACAGTAGAAAAATATACACAAAAAGACTTGACTCTCAATACACAAGCTGCACAAGGCATTTACCTTAAGATTTGTTTGAGACCATCAAGCGCCGTATCAGAGGTCTCATCATCCTCCAGAGCATGCAGCAGTGTTGGAACAATTTCATCAATTGCTTGCATTCCAGCACTCTGAATAAAGAGACAATTTAAGAGCCTCATAAATTAATATCTAAACAAGAACTTGAAACAAAACCCAGAAGATAGAAATGATGTACCTTGTACAGAGTGCTGAATGCTAAGCCTGCAGACTCACGCACCTCAGGCATGCTGTTAACATATGTTAACATCAAAATTTATCATACATTCAAGAGATTTAGAAAATTACTAGAAGAAATACTGAACTAACCTATCACAAAGGGCAGTCCGGATTGTAGGGATGAGTTCATCCATAAAACTCAATAATTGACTCTTCACAGCACTTGCCATCACTTCACTCAGACCAATGCATACACCCTGTAATTCCAAGCCATATGAGAATTACATGACAAATAACCAAAAAGTAACCTTTGTAATTTCCTTATGATTGATCAATTCTTCTATTTTTCTTGTGACCAAAATCCTTGAATAATGTTTTCTATCAACTTTGACAAAAGAAAAAAAAAGAAAAAAATTCCTTGATTAATGTCTGCATATCATATTGAGAGATGAGGAGACGGGGTAGACCAAATGGTGATTTCAGTGCATGCATGGTTTACATGCATATGGTTAATGGATTGAAACTTGATGATCAAGATCCCTCTGCAAGTTAGAAGCACAAGAAGCCTTGTATCTGCCTGTTGGGTTTAGTTTATTATAAAGCATTGATGGGGAGGGGAGTTTCAAGAGAGAAAGTGGACAAACTACTGCAGCTACAGATAGAAATTTTACTTGTCTTCTGCTAGGATTAGGATCCTTTAGCCCCTGGGATAGGATTGGGATGATCAAAGGAAGCACTCTTTCACCGAGCTTTCGAACAAGTTCACCCAATGCTCGTGCAGCAACCTACATTAAAAATAAAAATAAAAACGATTTTTTTACCAAATAAATACTGGAAAAAAAAAGGAATCAGGAAACTACAATCTGAAAATAAAAGAAGCACAGACCTGCCGCCTTTCAGAAGATGACGATGCCAGAGAAGATATTAAAGTACTCATTAAAACTGGCATTATTTCCTTAAGAGTCTTAGGAGTATTGGCCACTATTGTTTTCCATACATGTAAGGCAGCCTGAACAGAGGGACAGGAACATTCAGTTTACATATATGCATAAAACACATATAAAAAGCAAATGACATGCAAGAGAGAAAGAGAGATGAAAATGTGCCACTACCTGACGCACAGATAAACTGACATCAGTCCGGACCATGTATAATGCAGCAAGAATTTCATTACGCTTATCTCTTCCTAAAACCTCAATAATAGCACGTCCATGTGCTTCAGTACTAGAACCTTCATCATCACTACCCCCCTCAAGTAAAGCTTTTCCAGAAGTCCCAGCTACCTGGACATGGAAAAAAGGCAATCTCAGAAGGCTAACAAAAGGAACTTGCAAAATGGAGAACTGGAAAGAGGTGAAGTAGTATGAACCTTAAACAAGAGATCTCCTAACAATTCCACTGAGCTTTGCCGGATGCGCCAATTATCATTGAAAATACCATCTTCAACAGCAGGAAGGAGAAGAGGCAAGGACCTAAGGATGAAAAGGAACATAATAAAATAAAATAGCACACATCCAACAAAGATTACAGATCACACGAATATGCAAAATATTCTTAAGACATAGACAGCTATCACAGACTGCATGTAACTTTCATGAAATCAGAATAATTTCAAGTTTATTGGAAATAAAATTTAAAATGCCCAAGAAATGGCAACATGTTTTGGCCCCAGTCAGAAATTCTAAAGTGATTTTATGGCAGGAACTTCAAGAAATTTCAGTTCCAAACATGTAGGAACAAAAGTAAATTTCAATCCAGCGCCAAGAAAATACAAAGAAACATGGCAAGACTATGAATGCATACGTTGTTGCATAGTGCTCCACCAGGACATGGCCAGCACCCAATGCTGCATCACGAACAGATTCATTCTCATCCGCAAGACCTGTACGAGTAAACCAGCCACTTTATTATAAGCTGGGTTGTTCTACTACTACCAGTAATGGAAAAAAAATCCACAAAGAACATTTATATTTAAAAAAGGAATTGAACAATCTAAGCGACCAAAACTACAAATATCCTTCAAAATTACCGAACCTACCATCTAAAATTGCAGGCAACACCTGCTGCAAATAATTCTGGAATTGAACACCTAAAGATCTTGGCAGATACTGCAAATAAATTAGCATAAAAAGGACATAATCAGAGAAGGGTCATAAGCAAAATCCAAAGTGGTTTGGGAAAAAAAAAAAAACTTTATTGGACACATTTTTTTATGAGAATATTAGCTGACGCAAATTAGTTCACCTTGAAAAGTGTTAAATATCCATCACGCACAGATGCCTTTTGATGAGAACAGTTTCGGATAATATCAGGCAGCACATGTTCAAAGTATCCTGTGCCAAGTGCAGATAGAACCTGGAGATAGATAAACAAAAGCCCCTAACTTAAGTATACCTGATTAAAAGAAGTCTGCAAATTCCCAAAACTAGCGTTTTCTTCAGGAAGTATCACTTCATAATCATAAAAAGTATTCATTTTCAGATTAATTGCCTTCGTCTAAACACAATAGACGTAATAGCTGTGCTATTGTCATATTAATTGCAGAAGACATGAAGAAACCTCATGTATATAATGAGCTGCTTAATTAAGTGAAAAAGTGGCTCAGTAGTCAACTAGAAAGTTAAGAGTAACCAATAATACCTCACTCAAGCCTTGAGCAGCTCCAGAACGCTCAACATTACTATTATCAGTTTTAAGAGAGTCAAACAGCCAAGGAACAAGATCAGGGAAGTTTTCCTCGCCCATTCCTCTTATAAGAGATCCAATGGCCCTTGCTGCCACAGACCGAACTTCTGGAATTGGATCCACAAGAACCTGTTCTTATTCAAAATCAAAACTTAATCATAGAGGACAAACAGTATACAAAATATGTACGTAACTCCAGTGATAACAGTACCTTTTTAACTTCAGGAAGAAGCAACCCTATGTAAGGAATCATATCCTTCGGTTCTGTAACCAATGAACACATGTTTCCAACTATTTGTGCAGCTTTCTTTTTAGTTTCAGCACTCCTCTCCCTAAGACCCCTATGAACTATAGGTACCAATAGTGCAAGTGATGGGGCATCAATTGAATTAATGAAAGTTGTCTGCAAGAAACCAAAAGGCATTTAGTGACATGAAACAGATTAAAATAAAACTGATAAACTAAACAAATGTTCATCCATAAACCTTACCTGGAGGAGAATATCAAGAGAATATTTTGTATACTCATTGGGGTCTGTTAGGCCCATGAGAAGCGTAGGGACAAGAGAAGATATTTCTGGATTCTTTATCACACTCCCGACCTGGGATGACATTATGGACAGTTAGTCATGAACCACTACGCATGAAGAGCACATTGTGAACAATAAATCACAAAATATATATATATATATATATAACCTGCTGGAGTGCCATTTGTCCTGCTGACTGGACTTTGGGATGCGTATCAGTTAAAACCTAAATTTGGAAACAAAATTCCAAGGTCAAGAATTTTTGTTTATTTAAAGAAGGCTAATCAACAAGGCTTGTGTATGCAATTATAAACCTCCGTCAGTTTGGGCACGATAGTAGGAAGGCATTGAGACAATTGTTGAGGAGCACAGTATGCCATAGCACCAAGTAGTTGTACACTGCTTTGCTTTGTCCGCCAGGCTTTATCCTCAAGACCCTGAGTTTAAAAATTTACAGGTAACAATTTGATCAGTTAAGCACTCTGAAAGCAGTGCAACATAATCCAAATAGTAAGACACAGCAGGACAAATAAACAAAAGGGGAAAAAATAATAGTAGTACAAAACACTACGTCAACAACACAAATAACAATAGTAATAAAGAATCATCCTCACTGTGACATTCATTGCTATCTTTAGAAAAAAATCAAAGACAGTAAAACAAGGCACAAGCACAATAATGGCAAGCAACATAGTTCACTTTCACCTCTGCTTGTCAAAATCTGCTGTATTTATCTTAGTCAACTAGCTAGTATAAAAAGCTATTTGATTCAATTCAGAACACAGCTAACAGATCATAAATGTCCACCATCCAGGGAAATAAAAGAATTTTATTATCCAACTGAAGTATCCGTACTGATCAAGCATAAGGGTGCAGTATAATGAGACCTAACTAAAATCATTACATGATTACTAGAGTTAAATTATCAACTTTTAATACAGAAAATTTATCCCTATGACAGAATAAAAACCGAGTCTCCATCCATAGTATGGTCCCTCAAGATTTAGAAGAACTATATGACCAGTTCAATTATTATATCTTATCAAACAAATGTGCTGAATATGTAACAATTAAATCCACAAAAGGCACCTTTAGAATCGATGGAAGCACAAGCTTCACCCCCTGTGCACTAAGTTGAGACATCATTGAACGAGCAGCACATTCAGCAGCTTCACGAACTGCTACAACTTGGTCAGAGAAAGAAACCAAAAGTAACGGCAACATTTGAATCACATACCTGGATAAAAACAGGAAAAATAGATGCATTAATCAACAAAGAAATCTGCACAGACAACATTGCAGTCTTTAGGCTACAATTATTTATACATACGGTTCAAACAGTTTTCCAAGTGTTTCACAAAAGCACTCAAAAGCCAGTTGAGCTCCTTCACGATGTTTTGCTGAACTCCTGTAGTTTGAAAGAAACACAAGCTCGTCAAAGTCCAAAATTAAAAAATACAAAGGTGAATAACTACAGTAAGAAGCGCTATTTGGCTTTGGCTTGGCAGACAGGGATCCCCTCCACCCACACTATGACAACTAAATGAACAAGAACCCTATTGGAAAACAATTTTATTCTTGACAACCAATCACTGTTCATGTCCACAAACAATAAAAGAAGGATCAGAAAATTTTTAACCTGAGAGGAACTACTACTAATATTGCCAAATATGATTAAAGAAAATGACCAGAATCAGAGGAATATACCATTTTAATAAAACTAAAACCAACCAGAGTGTGAATATACCTATCTGCAAGACTTTCCCTTATTGCAGCAGTAATTCCATACTTCTTCAAGCAAGATATTCCATATCCCTTGACCACTCCAGCAAGTCCAAAAGCTGCTCCTCGGCGTTCCCCATATTTGTCACTATTCATAAGTTGATCCAATAACCTAGAAACAAGAGCAGGTGCATCATCCTGATGCAAGAAAAGGAGATGTTAGGACAGCTTGTAAACCCAGACATAACAACATGTAACTTCAGAAATATACTGCCTCTAGTTCATTTTTTTCAATTTGGAGATGGAAGTATTAGAAAAGGACACGAGCATCAATATATTACAATAACTAAATGCATCATTATGAGACTTAGATTTTAATTTTAGGCAAAAATTGCTTCATACTTTCTTTGACTGCATTAGTGGAGATAAGCAAAACGAAACTGCCCGCTGAACAGCCTCTGATGGAGTATTCAAAACATCCAACAACTTCTCCACCACTGCATGGACTTTGGGATCATCCTGCAAGAAAATACAGATGTTAAAACCAAACAAGAAAAAAAGCTTGATGAAATTGCTATGAAAGGAACACTGGCACATAAAATCAGACCTTAGCCAAGTGTTTTGCCAAGGCTCCAGTAAAAATAACAACACCCTCACGAACCAAATCATATTTTTCCTCATCTGATGCCTAAGCACAAGAAATTATATGAGAGGGACAAATATAAAAAAAGGATAAATAATCTTTAATCATTACATCAGAGTCTATCCATCTATAGAATTCATGAAGTATGGAAACATAATAAAAAAGGTCAAACATGTTATGATTTAAATGAAGACTGACCTTCTTGTTCAGGTAGTTCTCAAAGATTGGAAACAACAAGGAAACATTGTCTCTTCCATGCTTATCAATAATTATGATGCCAGCATTGATCATTCTTCCTCGAACATCTGCATTAAGGTCACCCTACAACATAAAAGGGTTAAAAAAACAGAGACTGATTTATTCAGACCAATTTATATCTAAGATGACAAACACTTCAAGGCATACAAGATCATCCATACCAAACAAAATGATGAAATGAAAATGATGATTCTCCTTGATATGAGGTAAAAATGCAATAGAAGAGTCCAAAAATACGCTTTAAGAAAAAATAATATAGCTTTCTTCTAATTAATGAATAGATAGATAATGGAAATCTTAATCTACTAAGAAACATAGCAGATCAGTACTCCATTGGTAACAGCAGTGTTTTCTGGGTTAGACAATAACTGCAAAGAAAAGCTCTTTAAGCATCAGTAGTGTAATATTAAGTAGTACTTTGATTAAATGACTGTAGCTACCTAGTCTCCAAAAATGGATGTGATAATTTGGGGACGTAATTATTTCTTAACAATGAGCCAACTTAATTCAATCAAAATGGAAAGGCAAATCTTACCAATGCTCGTGATATGAGGAATGTCATAACAACAGGGAGGTCTTTTGTTCTTAGAACATCAGCAGCAGAATGTAAAGCCAGTGCTATTCCTTGTCTGCCCAGCCAACCAGCATCAACAGTATCCTCACCAAAACCAGCATCCCGGATATATAAAGAAAATAAAGTAGAAAGAGATTCCTGAGGAGATCAATAAAAAAAAAATTAGAAAACAGCACACAGAAGAAGAATCATAATTTTGTCACACTAACCTGTATAGTATCTGGATTTTCATCCAAAGCAGCAGCTAATGCCTCTGCAGCAGCCAACCGCACATTGTAATCAATATGAGAAAGTGCTTTGAAAAGTCCAGAATAATTGGTCCCAAAGTCATGTCCATAGCGATCCCAAATATCCTCTGCAGCTTCAGCAACTAACTGTAAACATGGAGTAAAAAACAAAGTGAGCGAGTTCAAATTAATAACAAAAACAAGCGACTAAATGAAATAATTAACCAATGAAAACCAGTGAAATTTAAAAACAGTATAAGTGAAATAAGTGAAATTTGAACAACTAACCAATGACTTAAAAACAAGGTAAAATAAGTGAAATTTAAGATGGAAGAATGTTACAAGATCAAGTTCAGAACCGTGTAATCTATATAATTGTAAACATGAAGAACAGTATCTTTTGGAGGATACATTGCGAACACAAATTAGTATGAGAACATATTGCCATAACAAGGTGGGCACTCATCAACACAAGGGGCTGGCATGACTGGCACAACAAGTCCCGTGCCATGCACAACTATTTCTTAGGCCCAAAGGGACCAAGAGATACCCCATGCATGAAAATATAAAAAATAAAAAGGAAACCAATAGCAATAGAAAGTTTGAAACCAACAGAAAGTTTTAACTGCTCGCAACCATACAAATCAGAGACGTAACAAAAGTGGTTGAACCTGCCCTGATTCCGTATAAACTTAATCAAACCTGCTAGGATCAAATCCACCATTTATATGATGGCAATTAAAAGAAAATCACCAGATGACCAAAGAACTACTTGTTACTTCACCAACTAGAACATGCAAGTTAGCTGTTTGTATTTATTGTGCGTTTCCAGATCCACTATTTGACTGGACCATAAATGGTTAATAGCCCAGTTCACAGAACTTCCAGGTGATGTTCAAGCAATCAAACAAATCATTGATGACAATAACTTAATTCAAATGTCTCAGAATACTTCTAAAATGAGCAATCTTTATATGACAAGTGAAGATCTTTCTAGTGTATTCAAATGCAGAGTCACAACTGAAGTCACAACATTAAGCTGCTCAATCATTCAAGGTCTTAAATAGATGTTTTGATGGCTGTTGCACATTCCCTTGTATGATAAACTTTACCATATGCATATGAAATTTAGCTAAGCCTCCAGGAAGGTTACAGCATTTAAGTTACTCGAGAAGCAGCGAATAACAGACACAGATCAAACTAACAAAACTGGGAAAGGACCATGGACACATAAAAATGCATTTAGCCTCTGGTAAATTTACCAGGAAATATAAAGTATGACTGGCATTGAACATGATAGGCAAATTAAGGGTAAGGATAGAAGTAACCTAAAAATCTACAGGAGATCCTTGAATCCAGAAGGAGAGTTGAGATATCTAAAGTTGACTAGGCAATACTAAATTGCAACATTCTCAATGATAGTTCTCCTTCGATAAACAATTATCCAATATAAAAGTACGATGCTTTATATAGGGGCAAAACGACCATATCTAAATAGGAAATAGAATCCTAACTAAGAATAATACATGTTGAATAAAAAACTTAGAAACACCCAAAGCTCTTAAATAGACAGAATTATAAATTGATGATGATGGCAGAAAATATGAATTCGGAAAGCACAAAAAGAGTGAAACAGGAATTTAGTAGTGGATGCCTCACAGCACGCAGTACATTTTAAGCAATAAAATATCAAGCCACGAGAATCTTCGAAGTGGAGGAACAAGTTTGATGCACTTACAAAAACAACGAAAAAAAAATGCAAGGTTGTCATTTATAATTACACATCAAGGGGAAGAAAATATAGGTGAACAATCAATAGAACAGGTGATAGAAATAAGCTGAAGAAACTATCCACTGGACTATTTCCAGTTAAACAATGAAAAGTTTGTTACCAAATTCAATTACATCAAAGAAAACCACAACTGGCAAACCAAACCTTTTCTGGATCATGTAGAGCAATCCAAAGACTAGTTGCAACCTCAACATTCTCGGGGACAGATCGGCTGGCAACTGCTGGAATACATTTTATGGCATTTAAGCAGGCCATTCTTACATGAACATCTTTTGCATACACTCCATACAGTGCCTGTAACCATAAATATTTGAAAATAAAATCATGGAAGGTTAAACAGAGTTACATGAACGATGAAACCAAAGTTAAAATGTATCATACAGGTGCAACTTCCTCTGGTTGTAAACCGAGGCACAATTCATTTAATGCTGGTCCAATGGAGCCCTGATAGGCAGGAACAACACCTAGAACATGATAAAGAGCCTGCAACACAGAGTGAATTATATTGCATGCAAAAAGAAAACAGACAGAGAAATCTGAAAAATCATATATATCACATTGGTTCATCAAAAACAAAAGTTTAGATATCTAACTGATAGCATTCGAAGTCTAGGAAGGGGTAACAGTGGATCCATGTGCAAATAGAGAATACGAAGCACATCATCATGAAGTCCAGTCTTCTTGGGTGATAATAGAATGTGCTCCATTATCTGACAACAATGACATCACATATAGATTAACAAGAAGTTGCAATGAATTTAGTTATACATGAAAAGGGAGGAAAACTTACAGGAAATACAAAAGTAAAAGAATCTACAGGAAGAGGTCCAGGTTTACAAGACACAGATAAGCCATTAATTATTCTCTCAAAAAGACCCAAAGAAGGACTCTCATTGGCTTCCCTGTCACCAGCTATTGGAATAAGATCCAAGAAAACACTGACATCCTTGGTCACAATAAGGCGTAGAGCAGTAGCAATGTCAAGAGCCCAATGACAAAGAGGTGTGGCTGTACATCTTGATAGCTTCACCAAGGTCTCATAGGCCACGTCACTCACTATAGGTGACTGTAGCAAAGGGTCAACAAACTTAATCTGATAACATGCACAAAAGAAGAGGATTAGGACCACATAGAGGAGCTTAAAGTATAAGAAGAATAAAAACCCTTAACGATACAAGCACTGAAACATACTTTAAATCACCAGCTAAGAGAGAGAATCAGAACTAGTGGGCTCTTAAAATGAACAATAGCAAGCATTGACATATCGTTCTTTCCCATCTCCTAGCATGCAGATGTTCATATAATAAAGTGATCAAAGCTAAATGCTGAGGAATTGGGGATCAGAAAAGGAAAGGCAGTTGAAGTTTAGTTTCACAGTGACCATTTAAGAGAACTGTAGACAAAAGGAAAGGCAGTTGAAGTTCACTTTCACAGTGACCATTTAAGAGAATTGTAGACAAAAGGAAAGGCAGTTGAAGTTTAGTTTCACAGTGACCATTTAAGAGAACTGTAGACTATAACAACATATGCTGCAGCTTCGCATCAAACATTTTGATCTTCGCATAAAACAGAGTAAGAAGTAGAAGAACAGTCACATTCTGACATAATGCTTGTGAGATATCACCTGTTTGTCTATACATCAACAAAAGTAACACGCAAAGAAAAGCAGGTTGCATGACACGAACCAGGGAAGGTAGTTGACTGTGTGCAAATACAGGGTTAGAGATGGCCATTTCCCCAAGAGCTCTCAGCATCAACGAAAGGTTGTCCTGTATACCTCTAACCTTATCTCGTACAGCTGCCTCCTCCTTCAGCAATAATTCACGAGCCTCTTCTTTTGCTGTCTTTCCTTTATCTACAAAAACCAGAGACAGTGAAACAAAAGCATGTTAAGCAGGAAATAATTTTAATCAATACCAGTATCAATTAATTTACCAAGTGCAAAATAACATGCCAGCTTTCTTCGTCGACTTCCCAATATCCTTTTTACCCATACCAGCAGCTTCTCTACCAGTTGGTTCTCTCTTCACAAACTGATTAGAATTGACATCATCCTGGGAAGAGAGACACAGTTGCAAATGAAAATAACATCAGGTGGCAGTAGGAGCAAAAAAAGTAAGAGGAATAAATGAAAAGGAATAATAACTACCGTGTCATTGTGGTCCTCGACCTCATACATCCGAAAACGGCCCTTCGCCTGTCTTGTGTTCTTAGAAGCAACAGATTCTGCAACATAAACGCCTTGCTCACTAGAAAGCATTCCTTCAGGGGTATGAAAAATCTGAGAAAAAATTTACAAATAAGTAATACAAAACACTAGGTCAAAAACACAGAAAACAAAAGAAATTCTGTGACCAAGGCTAGCAGATTATAGAAGGCCATCGTAGCAACAAGAAACATTTATCCTTGCATAAATACAATGAACCAGAGGGAAAATATATGGGAAAAAGAATTGATAGTACAAAAATGGAATTAATATGCTCCTGCCACCTAGGCTAGGGCCATATTTTCATTGCCAAAAGTCCTCAAATGACATCTTCTCATCTAAACAAATAATCACTGGAATTTCTGAATACACAGATTCAGTAGTGTCTGCAAGAAAATATCAGCTTAATAATATATATTTTCACATTAACAAAGGTCAAAGCCCAAGAAGCTCAATCAACCAAATGACACATGGTCGCCACACCTGTCATTTGTGTCTACAATCCTGTGCTGGTCCAGAAACAAGAAATGGAAAAGGCCTAAGACATGCTCTGGTCCCGGCCAATGCACACCCAGCAGTAAGCTAAAATGTTATCCTAGTGCACAACGTCAAACAGATCTAACAACCATACAGAAAGAGCCACTATGACAACATATCCCTCCCAAGATTGGAAAGCTGAACCTGACTCTGGAAAAGACAAAATGACAACATATCCCTTCCAAGATTGAAAAGTTTATCTCTCATTTCAAACATGTATAGTCTACAAGCAACAAACTTGAGAATAACATTGCTATAAGAAAGTGACTGGTACTATATTTGGCAAATCCAGTATTGAGCAATTAAGTGTGTTTAGGAACAGTACCCGAATATCACTCTCTGAAAGCATATCATGTGCATAACGGTCTGGATGATTTTTCAATTGCTGGCAAGGAGAAAAAGAAAATTATGGTCAGCAGTCGGCAGTAACAAATATGGCCAAACGGCCATAATTCATCAAGATTTCATTTAAAACAGCACACTGGATATATAAGTAACAACCTTTTCAAATGCCAAATACATATCTCTTGGTGTTATGGACATCAAAGTTGATAGAGAATATATTGCTGCTTCCTGTTCTAGCGGATTCAAACTTGCCAATCCCATTGGTCCTAGTAGACCCTGACAAAAACAAACTACAACAGGTTAGTGACTGAAACAATGTATGAACATGTACTCTTGGCAACATTGCAGCTTGCAAACAACAAAAATGCTAAAACTGCAATTGATTGGAATAAAACCTAAATCTAGAGAAGAGAATGCTATAAATCAGCAATTAATTCACACAACAAGATCAATCCATGCTGCAAAACCAATCCCAGTTGTAACCATGCTCATGATAATACATTAAATCCCCCCTCCCCCGATAAAAAAACCCTTTGGTTGCTGATTTGGAACCACCATCGACACACCAAATAGAAAATTCAAGAATTTCAATGATGAATACAGTTAGCAAATTATAAAGATTGAAATTTAATTTTTCAATTTACAGTTGATACTCTTGACTACGGATACTGACTATATATACTGACAATAGCACAAGTCAAATGTATAAACCATTGGCATTTCAAATTGACTCCATCCAAAGTTATCGATAAAATCTCAAACTTCTGACTATAGGCCTGAGATTGAGAGCCACAGAAATAACTCAACATATATTCATTCTGGAAAGTGCATAAAAGATGTAAACTACCTACTTAACATTTTCTTCTCAATTTCAAAAAACAATTTGAAGATTATATGATGGAAAAGAACCTCAACAGAAAGATATTCAAATATAGAGATCATTAATATTTTGATTACATAAGCAGATCTACCAAAGAGGCAATAAGTAATAGTAAAGGCAACTACACAGCAACATCCATAACTCAAAGTTTTACAACATCCTTTCTGCAAATTTAGGAGGAGGGCAGGCAGGAGAGGTAAACAAGGCAGACGTAGCATAAGAATAAGATGGTGCTAACAAAATATACTACTAATATTTCCTATCTTCTGCAATTATGAAACAGGATAATTGCTCTGTTAATAAACCTAATTTACAACTTTCTCAATCAAGTCCATGGACTTTTATTTTTTTTTCATTTGAGTACACCAATCTTTTCAGAACCTCCAATCAAGTACCTCCATCTACTTTCTGTCACCTGCTTAGTTATTTGATGATAGGTCCTGTGGCCTTGAACTGTTGTTGGTACACAAACTTTCACTTTGTCTCAATTGAGTATATAGACTTTAATCTTTCTTATTTTGATACACCAACTTTTTTTATAATGACAATTAATTACTTTTGCCAATTTTTCATTTTCTAATGTGGTTTTTTTTAGTACAAGTAGCCTCCATGCTGATATTGTATTTAATGACAAAAAATGTTTTAAATTAAATAAATCCTTTTAATTAACGATAAGCTATCTAACTTCTACACTGAGGTTAAAAGGTATTTTATGATTAATCAAAACTAATAAATAAATTATTAGTACAATCCAAATATTTATTATTTTAATAAGAGAAATGGAAAATCATATGACTGAAAAATAAATAGGAAAAAACAATGGATTATTGTAAAAGTACCCAATTGGAACAATCAAAAAGGTCAGTATACCAAAATGAAACCTAATATAATATAGTTCATGTACATGATTGAAAAAATTGCAAGTTGGTGGACCAACATTGCAATTTTCCTTTACTAACAGTCAAAGGACACATAAGCAGAAAACATAGCAATTAACAGAAGTTAGATGGGAGTACATGATTGGAAGTTTTAAAAAAGTTGGTGTACTTCTTCGGAAAAAAAAAAACTAAAGGCCATGTACTCAATGTAGAAAAAGTGTAGAATTGGTGTTCTAATAATGTAAGTGTCACTTTATGAAACTAACACATGTAATGTCTGCAATTGGAAGGGCACACTGTTTACATATATTTTACTAGCAAATCAAATAAGTTTCATAAAAAAATCAAGCTCAGTTTTAATACCCTGATAAATTCACCATGAAAGTAATGGAGACTAATCCATTATATATATGCAGTCAAGTTTTGTTGTTCAGGCACTAGAAACACTAAAAGAAGCTAGTGAAAATGTAAACTCTACTCAAAATTGCCATTGGTTAATGTTTCCATAAAACAAGGAGAAATAAAAAGCTGAATTTTACCTTGCACAAATTCTCAACATCAGCAGAAACAATGCCAATAACATCGATCCCAAGTCTTCGCAAACACTTAAGGAGCCTCTGCAAATGGATAAGAGGAGAAGGGGAGAAATGAAATTATCATAAAGATAGTTAGCATTTAGGTCCAAAGCCTGAAATAAGATATGGCCACGTTGGCTGTCATCCATTAGTCTAATAACTTATATCCTTGTTAGAAAAATCATTAACCTCTCATGCTTATCCAGAGCATTTTCCACTTAAGATATGGCATGCCTTGAGCCATCTTATTGTTACTTAATTAGTTCATGCTATCTCAGCAAAACACAATTCTGAATGGCTTAGAACTAAACTAACACATGCTTTATCTTTTCTTCGATTTTACCATCTAATTGATTTTGATCACCCATGAAATAATAAGACAAAATTGAGTAAACTGGGCTTTGTATGGAGGAACCCTTTCCCTCAGCCTTGACAATTGAATCTTATTCCCCATCAATCATACAAATCAATACAGAGGAAGTGTTCAGATCAATAAATGATTCAGTATGCCACTTTTCCTCCAATGCATATTTCCAAGGATACAAAACAACTTCAAAAATTTATTATGCCTGAACAGCTTGAATATTATCTCAGCATAGGGAATTTACATCTTGAATTACATTTAGCTTTATGATAAACCATAATCATAGATATCAATGCCCTCAATAAGAAGTTTCCAGGAAAACCATTGCAATTAACTTCAAATTTAGAAAAAAGGATGATTTATAGAGAGGGAGAGAGAGCTACCTTCCAAACCACATCTCTTTTTGCAGTGCCGACCATACATGGGTGATGCGAACAGAATATGACTTGTGTAGATACACTTGGAGAAGCAGCCAGAGTTGCACATGATATTACTGCTAAAGCCTTCACTAATACCTCAACAGATGGAAGAAATGCAACTTGGGCGTCCAATGAATTATCTGAATCACTACAGACACATGTAATCAGATTCCATATGCATGGTACGATGGGGGAACATTAATGTAAGAAAACTAGAACAAGAAAAATGCATCCGAATTTGAATCACCTATAATTGTAGTGAAAAGATATCAAGTCAATTGATTGACATTCAAAGTGCATGTTTTCATTTAGTATGTGTTACCAAAAGTAAGTTGAGCAACATATGTGACAATCAGCATTTAAATAGAATAATCATAAAGGGTTCACCACACATCACAGTTATCACTCTCACTTTGGCCACCAGAAACCAAAAGGGTTAAGAAGGTTGTTCAGCTTAAGAGTTACCTTGTCCCCAAAAGAGAGAGTCTCTCTCCAACTACTGAAAGAAAATTTGTGAACTCCAGTAAAAGAAGTTCAGATAACAACGGGATAGCAGTAATTATCTTTCTGGTAGCAACATATGACTTCTTTCTAACATCCCAACTTGGATGGCATAGTAAGAAGACCATCAACTGCACCCAATCAATAAGCAGTTAGTCACGTACTCTAATCAGCTGAAGGAATTTTGTGCAGCACTACAAAGCCGTACCTGGAACAGTAATTTCACTGAAAAAGCTTCCAACACCCTGCAAGAAAATAAAAGGGCCATTTAAAAAAAAATACAAGCTATGATAGAGAATGTGGAGTGCAAATGAAGATGAACCTGCGTGAATGTTCCACTAGCAGCACCTCAAGAAGATCAACACATGCCATGCAATCCTCATTCGACAATTTTGAGGCCTGCGGGCCACCATATGTGAAATTAAAAAAAAAAAAACAACAACATGAAACATTAAGGAAAAAGGAGAGGATAAAAAACAGAGTCAGTGAAAAGTTACCAAAGAAATTGGAACAAGGGAAGGTTCATTTTGAGATATGAAAGACCATATCTTTTCCTTTGCTAGAGTCTCCTCTGAGAAACAATGAAGGAAAGAAAGGGAAAATCAACTAAAAGATAATAAAATCAGAAGCCGAAGTAACATGAATGCAGAAAGGAATACTTTATTTCTTATCAATGATAATAAAATCAGAAGCCGAAGTAACATGAATGCAGAAAGGAATACTTTATTTCTTATCAATGACAACAAGATAAAAGAATAAAACAACTGTACAAGTAATACAACATGAATGGAGATAAGGACTACGTAAAGCTGTCTCTTATCAATGAAAACAAGAGAAATGAATAGAATAATTGTATGAGTACTCGCAGTAATTATGAAAACCTGCTTTGATATCTGTAGAAGCTATCTTCCCAACAACAAGCAAAGCATATACCCCATCCAATCGCTGCACTGCTTTGGTGAAACCAGTTTTTACAAGTTGAACAAGTGGTCCAAACAAAGATGATATCTGAAATGCAGCATCAATAAGTTTCATTTACGTGATGGAAACATCATCTTGGAGAGGGATGACAATAATTGACCGAAGTTACCTGTAAAACAGCATCAGCATTTTTACATATGACCTGAAGACATCGAAGATGCCCTCTTCTCAAAACTTCCTTCTCTTTAAGGCCAGCAGCAATAAAAGAAACTAAATCCAGTTGGACAGAATCAGCAGAGCGTGCTGCCCAAGAAGCAACGGCTGACAAAATTGCAAGCTTTACTTCTTCGTTTCCTGAAAATCAACCATTAGAGATGAATGAGCACCCTACATGATTAGATGGAAAAATAAAATAAACAGCGAAGCAACTTATAAAAAAAAGAGTGGGAAGTAATATACAGACAATCATACATAAAAATTATAAAAAAGAGATTTCGATATTCACTAATTAACAGGAGTAACAATTAAATATAATAGACAATAACAGTCAAGGAGTTCATCCAGTAACACATTACCCTCCTCCTTGTAGCAAGATAGAAGGAAACTGCATATTGTAAGCACGAGACTGTTTAAAAATTTTCCATCAGGAGCATGTGATAATTCTTGCACAGCATTGAACATGCCAGTTCGTTGATATGGAAATTGCAGTCTTCCTTCCGACCCTGATCACATTTAATGAACATAATCTCAGCCAATTTTCTAATAGGTTCACTACTTTATCATCTGAACCCTAATAAATCAAGTTTTAGACCACTGCAAGAAACAATTTTCAACTCCAAACCTCCAATTATGGCTTTAACAGCTTTGAACATGGCTTCTAAAGCATCAGGATTACTCGACTTCTGGCTCAAACACCGTACTGTAGCCAATGCACCAACCCTTCTACCTTCATCAGCATGCCGAACCTGTGATAATACTACTGAAAGAAGTTCGATCCCATACTTGCTCAAATCAAGACTGACCGAATCCAAAAGAACCCCAACCGCTTCCAACACAATCTCAGGGTTCCGCTTCAACATTTTCACCGATGACGGTAACACTACGTTCTGAAAATCCTCATGTGACAAATGTCTAAACAGCGGATGAAAACACTCACTAAGCTCTTTTACTGGCTTTTCTCTAGCATTCAAAACCGCTTTCAAGTATATATCCATAAATATAGACTGCACAAATGAAATAACACAACAACATCAAAAACTAACACCACAAACAGCAACTAACATCCTATAACACCACAATAACCCAAAATCAAACAATCTCTAACCTTGCATTGCTCAAAACGAGAGCTTGATGCACTCGAAAACTCAAGTAGTAACCGAATTAACTCCGGACTTTCTTTATATGCAACCCGCCCGTTCTTTAATTCCTCGATGTATATCTTATAAATATCGAGCGACTATCACAAACAATCAAAATTCAACTTTAACATCAATAAAATCGAATTTTAAAAAAAAAATGGAAAATCAAACAAGAACCAATTAACAATCATCTTCACTCAACCTGTGAAAACAAGTGAAAGAATATCCTTTTGCAGGCTCTTCGCTCCCGAAATGATCGTTGCATCACAAGATTAACCAATCCAGCCTGCGCAGAAGCTACTCTAGAAACTGCATTTTTAGAAACTGAACTGAATTGACTTTTAGTTAACAACAAAACGGACCAGTTAAGTAGCCTATAACATCCAACATGTGATTGAACTTTCAATTGCTTCTCCATTGCCTGAACAACCGCGCCGGCGAAACTTTTCATGAAGATAACCTCATTTAATGACTTGATAATCACATCATCGACTGCTTTTCTCGATCGGCGATCATCGTATATGAATAGAGTCCGGAAAATGGTGTCCACTAACATCGATGCTAGTTCGACTGTCATCTCTGCGTTGGCGAGAAGGAGACGACATCGTGACGGAAGATCCGGATGCGGAGTTTGGTGGAGGAGGTGGAGACAGAGGTAGAGAGGGAAGTGAGGGAGTCCGCCATTGTTGGAGGAGATCCGGATTAGGGATTTTGAAGGTCCAGGGAATGATTGTAGTCTTTAGAGTGTAGGGTTTTAGAAAGAGAGTGGCGTCTTTTTTCTGCAAATGGCGGTTGTTGGGCTCTTAGAGGGAATTTGGTTGAGGCCCATGGCTTGTTGAATTAACTTTAATGATAATGATAATCCATGTTTAAGTATTGTAATAATTATATAATGTGTGCATGCCTTTTATCGACGATAATCACATCTTTTGTACATGCATCAGTAAGAATAAGATGGTGGTTTCGTTGCAAGATGCGGCTCGAGTGCATAAATCTCTCATCAACATCCTGTTTATTTTTATATTTTAAAATAAATTTAAAAAAAAATTATTATTTTTTACTTCAAGTTAATACTTTTTTGATATTTTCATCTTATTTTGATACATTGATATTAAAAATGATTTTTAAAAAATAAAAAATATTATTGTGATGTATTTCCGAGTGAAAAACACTTTGAAAAGGAACCACAACCATACTCTCAAACAATCAAACAATGGTGGACATGGTGTGGTGATGGGGTGATGACAATAATAGTATCGGTGATGATAAATGTGGTGACGGAGATCATCACTGATATCATTAGGGTTGAATTGGTAATGGTGTGACAACGATGTTTAAAGTTGTTGGATGATGTAATAATTGAATTATTATTCATAAAATATTTTATAGAATTTCATGAGTTGTAAATATTTTTTTAATAAATAAATTAAGTTTATAAATTGATAATAAAACATCTTATATTAATAGTTTTTCTCTAAAATATTGTACTAAAAATAAATACATGAAAAAAAAATCTTTATGTAAAACAAATATCTCATTGAAAAACGGATACAAAGAAAAGAGCAAACAAAAAACTAAACCTATAGTCTCTTACATATCCAAGAATTCTCTAATCTAATCGTCTGTCACTTCACTCTAAGAAGGCGACCATGTCTTGCTCACAATAACAACTTCGGCTGCCATCTTCGATTAATATCACCACCATCCTCCGTCCACTCTCTCAACTGCAGCTAACAGAGAAAGGCGAAACGCGGTTCAAAGTGTTTTTCGCTTAAAAATACATCAAAATGATTTTTTAAAAAAAAATTATTTTTGACATTAGCACATCAAAACAATTTGAAAACATAAAAAAAAAATTATTTTAAGCAAAAAAAAAAGTTCAAAATTTGAAGGAACGCGGTGCCCAAACACACCCATAACCTAAAGGCAACATGGACTTGACTATGCTTCAAACCTTATGGATTTGACTTGTTTGTTTTTGTATTTTAAAAGTATTCTTGAAAAAATTTAAATTTTTTTACTTCAAATTAATATTTTTTTAGTATTTTTAAATCATTTTGATGTACTGAAGTTAAAAATAATTTTTAAAAATAAAAAACATTATTTTAATGCATTTCCAAGCGAAAAGTACTTTGAAAAGCAATCGCTACCACACTTTCAAACACTTTGTTAATCTTCATGTGCTTTAGAGCCTGTTTGTTTTCGTGACGTGGCCATGCTTTAAAAAAAAACTATTTCAAATTAATTTTTATTTTTTTGTGTTTTTGGATCATGTTGATGTCAAAAATAGATTAAAAAACATTATTTTAATGCATTTTCAAGCAAAAAGCACTTTGAAAAGTAACCTATCACAATGTCAAACACTATTTTAGCGCGTATTTAGTATTGTGGTCAGTGTGCTTTTTAAAAATATTTTTCGCTTGAAAATGCAAATTTGTTTTTTTTTAGATTTTTTATTTTAGATATTAGCGCATCAAAATAAAAAAAACACTAAAAAACATCAATTTAATGTTATTTCAAGGCAAACTCTTTTTAAAAATAATATCAAAAAGCAGAAATTATGACACTCTCAAACGGGTTCTTAATCTTTGGTGTTTTAAACCCAACTCTCGAACTCGAGCTCATCAAAACCTCAAATGGCTAGGAACCAATCCTCGGGTGTCATAGACCTGAGACCTAAGCACTTTTAATTTAGTCACCACTCGATTCCCTTCTTCTTGATCTATTGGCTTTCCATACTCGGTCTTAGTTGATCCCCAAATGCCCTTGTTTTAACCTAATCTTTGAGTGAATCAAACTCTTTGAATACTTGACCTCTTTCTATGTTTGGACATTAGGCACCTAGACTCAATCTTGACTTGATTCCTTGAAGCTTCATAATTGTTCCCATCTCAATCCTAAGGCACCCTGGATTTGGTCTTGGCCAAATCTATTGACACCTTACTCTTGATTTGATCTAATTCTTAAACTCTAGACCCAATCTCAACCTCAATGGCTATCACATTATATATTTTTACTATTATTTTACCTTATATTACAATGGCTATACCATTATACCTTTGTTTTTTTTCCTCCTAAACAACCTATTTATGATGGGGAACTACAGGATAATGAAGAGTTGCAGCCAACTTAAGAACTGCATGAAGATGAAGAGATGCAACCACATCAAACAAATTAAGTCAATTCAGAAACCAGCCATCATTAATGAAGTTTTCATAGACTTTGAATCTGATCTTTAAAGCTTGTTGAAATTAATAGAGTTAATCTGGTCATTGACCGAATCTAGACTTCTAAATTAATAGAGTTAATCTGGTCATTGACCGAATCTAGACATTCTTTCTTTATTCATGCATTTTAATGTCATCTAGAGTTTTATTGGCTTGTTGCTGTATTTAGTTGGTTGTAATCATAAAAGAGATACATTGATTTTACAAAAGTTATTCAGATAGAATTCCTATTAAGTTTTGGAGCTACTCTTCGTCTTGTTGAACGATATCAACAATCTTCATCTTCATGAACGAAATCACTATCTAGCAGCATCTTATGTTGCGTTAAGTGGTATCAGAGCTAGGTCTTATGATGGCTGGGCAAGATAATGATATTGTATAGCGTTTTACAAGGATAGAAAAGGAATGGCTAGTAATATTGAAATGCTGAATGAACTTGTAAGAGGCTTGCAAATCAACGCCCCACTTCTACAAGTCCAGAGAGCAGCCCCTATAGTTGCAAGGGAAAGACCAAACTTGCATGAGGAATATGTTGTCCCTCTACATATTAAACATGTAGATGAAAATGAAGAGGGCTTTGGAGGTGACTTTAGACCACGTGCTAGAAATGGGAACCAACAAGGTGATTCCTATAAAATAAGGGTTGATCTACCTTTTTTTTTCAGTGGTGTGGTAGATATTGAGCAGTTTCTTGATTGGATATATAAAGTGGAGCATTTCTTTGATATTATGAGGATTGAAGTTAAACGTAAGGTGGATTTTGTAGCTTATAAGTTACATGGAGGTGCTGGTGCGTAGTGGCAGCGTCACCAAGATTTGTTGAGGTCTAGAGGACAACCTCTTATTCAAAATTGGACTCAGATGAAAACACTCTTAAAGGGTCGTTTTCTTTCATTAGATTATGAACAAGTCCTTTTTCAACATTTAGAACTGTTATCAGGGTACACGTTTAGTGTCTACCTACACTGAGGAGTTTTTACGTTTGCAAACTAGATGCAATTTCAATGAAAATGAAGACCGGCAAGTTATGCGTTATGTGAATGGATTGAATTATAGTATTTAAGACTATTTAGCCATACAAGGTATATGGTCGGTTGATTAGGCTCAGAACTTGGCGTTGAGGGCAGAATGCATCATACAATCAAAGAAGACATTAAAGGTTCCTATGAACCCACAGTTTGATCCCAATACTAAAGCTTCATCAAGTAGAATAGAGAATAAGTCCGCAGATTCATGGGGTAACGAAGGTGAAACTAAGAAGCCAGAGCTAAGAGAGAGGCAAGGAGCAACTCAAAGAATTCAATGTTTCAAGTGCAACGAACAAGGCCACAAATCTATCAAATATCCTAGACATAAATTTGTCAATATAACTCAACATGAGTTTAAAGGAGATTATGCAGAGCATAACATGACTGAAGAGGATTGCAACTATGAAGTGGCTGAGGAAGATGGTGATGAAGTGGTATGTGTTGTAATGAGCACAAGCAGATGAATCACAACGCAACCGGATTTTTGAAGGCAAGTGTTCTGTCACCAACAGAGTGTGTAAGCTGGTGATTAACAATTGCAGTTGTGAAAATCTAGTTTCACAAAGCAGTGTTGAGCACCTTAAGCTTAAGACAAAGCCGCATCCAGCACCTTATAACATTGGGTGGATAAAAAAGGAGCCTAGCATGAAGATTACTCAATAATGTTATTTACTATTATCTTTGGGAAAAACTTACAGATTTGACATTCTTTGTGATGTTGTGGAGATGGATACTTGTCATGTATTACTAGGCAGGTTGTGACAATTTGATGTTGATGCAACCCACAGAGGAAGGAATAACATGTATGTTTTTTTTTAGAATAACAAGCAGATAGTTGTGGTTCCTAGTAATCCCAACAGCACTTCACTAAAAGTGGAAGAGAAGACTCTACTATCTGTAGCTCTTAAAGAGGATGAGTTTGTGGAAGATATGAAGAAAGCCAAATCTTGTGTTTGTTTAAAAGTAAAAGGAATGAAGCAAGACATATCAACCCCCATCTAAAGAGGTTCACGGCTTGTTGGCAGAGTTTGAAGATGTATTAGCAAAGCCAACACCCTTGCCTCCAATGCGAGATATCCAAAGATCGCATTGATTTTGTTCTAGGAGCTAGTTTACCGAATCTTCCCCATTATCATATGAGCCCTCAAGAGCATGACATCTTGAAGGAAAAGGTGGAGGAGCTGTTACAAAAAGGACATATACGAGAGAGCATTAGTCCTTGTGTAGTGCCAGTTCTGCTTACTTCAAAGAAGGATGAAAGTTAGCGGATGCGTGTGGATAGTCGTGCCATAAATAAAATAACTATAAGGTATCAGTTTCCCATCCCTCGACTTGATGACTTGTTCGATCAGCTGAGCGGTGCTAAAATTTTCTCAAAGATAGACCCGCGGAGCGGTTATCATCAAGTCAGAATCCGTGTCGGAGATGAATGGAAGACAACTTTTAAGACAAGGGATGGATTATATGAATGGCTAGTCATGCCATTGGGGTTATCCAATGCGCCAAGTACTTTTATGTGCCTTATGACTCAGGTACTCAAACCATTCATGTCACACTTTGTCGTTGTTTATTTTAATGATATTTTAATATATAGTAAAAATATCGATGAGCATCTTGGTCACATTAGGCAAGTTCTGGTTGTATTGAGGCATAATGAGTTGTTTGTAAACTTAAAGAAGTGTATTTTTCTTACAAGCAGATTAGTATTTTTAAGATTTATCACAAGTAGTGAAGGGGTCCATGTGGATGAAAAAAAGGTGAAAGCTATTAGGGATTGGCCAAAACCATAAACAATAACTAATGTAAGGAGCTTCCGTGGTCCAATAACTTTTTATTGCAGGTTTATCAAGAATTTCAGCACCATTATAGCACCCATCACTGATTGCCTGAAGAAGGGAAAATTCCAGTAGGGAGAATATACTGATCATAGTTTCAGATTAATCAAAAAAAAGTTAACGAACAACCCCTGTTTTAACTCTGCCTAATTTTGCCAAGACCTTTGAGATTGAATGTGACGCAAGTAGAATTGGCATAGGAGTTGTTCTGTCACATGAGCGGAAGCAGTTGCATTTTTTAGGGAGAAGTTAAGTGAAGCTTGACAGAAATGGTCAACATATCAGCAAGAATTATATGCGGTGTTATGTGCTCTAAAGACATGGAAACATATGACGTACCTAAGGAGTTCATTGTCTACTTTGACCATTAATCTCTCAAACATTTTTTAGGTCAGAAATATGTTGATCGTATGCTATCTAGGTGGGCAACCTATCTTGAAAGATTCAACTATATTATTGTTCATAAATCCGGAATTACTAACCGGAGTTGCAGATGCACTAAGTCATCGTGCCACTCTTATTGTTACTTTTTCTAATGAAATTCCAGGCTTTGAACAACTCAAGGAGTTGTATCAACATGATGCGATTTTGGTGGTGTTTGGAATAAATACGTGTTGAAGCAGCCCCTGGATGACTACTTGGTCCAAAATGGGTATCTATTCAAAGGAAGCAGGTTGTGTATTCCTAGGAGCTCTCTACGTGACAAATTGCTAGGGAATTGTATTCTAGTGATTTAAGCGAGCATGTAGGGAGAGATAAAACCATAACTGATTTGGAAGAACGTTATTACTGGCCTCAACTGAAAAGAGATGCAGGAAAGTTTGTGCAGAGGTGTCCAATATGTCAAAAGTTCAAAGGGCAATCGTAGAATTAAGGTTTATATATGCCTCTGACTAGGGGTGTTCACGGTTCGATTCGGTTTAGACTAAAAAAACCAACCGAACCGAATTACAGTATTTTTGTATAAAATAAATCGAACCGGACCGGAAATCGGTTCAAACCAAACCGGTCCGGTTCGGTTAAATCCGGTTTTTTAAGGAAAAAACCGGGAAACCTAATCCCATGGGTTTTTTTTTTGTTTTTTTAAATTGGCTTAGCCTTACATTAAATTAAGCTTTAAATTTTAAAGCAAACTGATGTTTAGCTAATTGTAAATTTAAAATGAATATAAAACCAAAACCACAACATCTCCATCCTTCATATCAATATTGTCAATGAGATTGTCCCTGGAAGGCTGGTATTGCTACTGCTTCAGATTCATTCCCTTTTATCACCACCTTCTTGTAATCTATGGTGTCCGCTTGTAAAGAAGCAATCATAATAAGACCTAAGCAAACTGATGCAGCGACTCCTGAAGAGAAACACAGAGAAGACCAAAGGATAACACAGAGACGAAGAAGAAGAAGAGTGCAGAAAAAAATTCAACTTTTCAGTTATTTGGAATACATACTCAAAATCAACGCATAAAACTCACATCAATCAACAAAACAAACTAGAAAAAAATAGATAAAAGTGAAAATCAAACCCGATCTAATCAATTGTCTCTCAAGATCAAAGAATCATAACAAGAGCAAAGGACGAGAGAGAGAAAATAGAAACAATATTACCTGTCAACGATACCTAGAGACTAATTACTTTGATCTAGCGAGGTTTGATTTTCTAAATTTCTGTAAGGACATAAGAGAGAGATCGGTTTGGTGTGAGCTGTGGGTTATTTACTTATTAATAGGCTAGAGAAGAGACAGATGCAGGGGGCAAGAGGCAGAGAGGATGAAAATTGAAGGGGAAAGGAAGAAGGCTGGTCTGGTGTGAGCGGCGGCTTTCGAAGTAAATTGTAATGCCATTTAGGTTTAGGTTTACTGTACTATTTGTACTAGGTCGTTTACTCGTTTCTAACTTTATTTTTATGGGTGGCCGGTTCGGTTCACCGGTTTTGGTGGTAAAACCGAAACCAAACCGAACCGGAAAGATTTCTGGTTTTAGTAATCGGTTTAATCGGTTTTTCATCTCGGTTCGGTTTTCTCGGTTAATTTTCCATCGGTTTTCTCAGTTTTTTCGGTTACTCGGTTTTTTTGAACACCCCTACCTCTGATGATTCCTAATGCCCCATGGGATGACATTTCGATGGATTTCGTGCTTAGTTTACCAAGGACAAAGAGAGGCAGTGATGCAGTATTAGTGGTGGTTGATCGATTTTTCAAGATGTCGCACTTCATTCCTTATCGAAAGACAACAGATGCTCGTCACATTGCTAAATTGTTCTTCACAGAAATTGTTCGTTTGCATGATGTTCCCCTCTCCATCACTTCTGACAAAGATAACAAATTTTTTGCAGCTTTTTGGTTAATTTCATGGAAGAGGTTTGGAATAACTTTAAAGTTTTCCAAAGACAAAGCACATCCCTAGACTGACGACTAAACAGAAGTGGTAAACTGATCCTTGGGAAATTTAATTAGATGCATATGTGGAAACAAGAAGGGCCAATAGGATTATGCTTTAGCTCAAGCTGAATTTGCTTATAACAATTCAGTTAATCGTTCTATTGGGAGAAGTCCATTCTCTATTGTTTATACTAAAAGTCTGAGGCATGTGGTGGACTTAGTTAAACTTCCTTCTTCTACAAGTTCTAGTACAACTGCATTTGATCTCGCAGAATCCTATTTACAGATGTTCCAAGAAGTGCAGCAGACTTTGGAGCAGAGCAATCTTAAGTACAAAGCAGCTGTAGACAAACATCGGAAGCATCAAGTGTTTAAGGTTGGAGATCAGGTGATGATTTATCTACGAAAAGAAAGGTTGCCAGCTGGAGTTCACGGGAAGTTAAGGCAGAAACGTTATAGACCTTATAAAGTTTTGAAAAGAATTAATACCAACGCTTATATGATAGATTTACCCGATAATATGAACATATCTAAGACCTTTAATGTAGTATATATCTCTACTTATCATCCCGAAGGCAACTTGTATGATCACTCAGGGGCGAGTTTTTTTCAAGTAGAGGAGAATGATGGGGGAACCACAGGATAATGAAGAGTTGCAGCCAACTCAAGAACTGTAGGAAGATGGAGAGATGCAACCACATCGAACAAATTAAGTCCATTCCGAAACCAGCCATCATTAATGAAGTTTTCAGAGGCTTTGAATCTGATTTTTAAAGCCTGCTGAAATTAATAAAGTTAATCTGGTCATTGACCGAATCTAGACATTCTGTCTTTATTCATACATTTTAATGTTATCTGGAGTTTTATTGGCTTGTTGCCATATTTAGTTGGGTGTAATCACAAAAGAGATACATTGATTTTACAAAAGTTATTCAATTCAAAATTCCTGTTAAGTTTTGGAGCTACTCTTCGTCTTGTTGAATGATATCAACAATCTTCGTCTTCGTGAATGAAATCACGATCCAGCAGCATCTTATGCTGCGTCATCAAACTCTTTGAATATTTGAACTCTTTCTATGTTTGAACATTAGGCACCTAGACTCGATCTTGACTCGATTCCTTGAAGCTTCATACTTGTTCCCATCTCAATCCTAAGGCACCCTGGATTTGGTCTTGGCCAAATCTATTGACACCTTGCTCTTGATTTGATCTAATTCTTAAACTCTAGACCCGATCTCAACCCCAATGGCTATCACATTATACATTTTTACTATTATTTTACCTTTTATTATAATGGTTATAACGTTATACCTTTGTTTTTTTTCCTCCTATACAACCTATTTATGAACGCAACATATTAAGCATCAATATTAATATTATGATTTCTTCATATATTTAATTTGATATAATAAAAACTCTTTGTAATGTACTCATGATCTATTACCTCCATATAGACTACTCCACCCTAGACCTCTACCTCCTCATTCCTTTAACCTAACGTACTCATAATCTTTGCAACATCGTCATCCTATATGGAACTTGGATGATAATATTATTTTTTTTTCCATATTCACTTTAGCCTTAAGTGATTATGATCGTGATTACTATCATAACCAAATTTTAGATTTTTCCCATAAATTTACCTTTTTCTATCAAATAATAATAATAATAAAAAGACAATCCCAATCATGACAGAAAACACAAAAGGGTTTTAACCCTTTATGAATGGCCAATTTTGGATCCACTCTAGTGTTTGTCTCCTACCCTTTATGCACAAAAAAACATACCTGACACTTTCCCTAACATCTCACTTGTAAATTTAGCTAAAACATTTTGCAACCTTAAAAATGTTTTCTAATCATGCCAAAACGACTTGCTAAAAAGAGAAACCAAACCTGGAACCTTAATATTAATACAATTAAAGGGTAGGCTTAGGGGAAGGACTTTTGCATAAAATAATGTGGAAAGTGGGGTAAAAAAAGAGATAAATCGTGTGTGTATGTGCAAAATGTTAAGAGGGAATTATTTTGTTGGAACAAAAGAAAATCATAGCTTCAATATAACAAAACACCTCACTTCACAGTGCCAGTCCTTTATCGTAAAACCCATGTCCAAGCTGCATTCTTCTCTCTATGACAACTTATTTACCTCTTTCTCATTATCACCATTTATCTCCTGCTCTTACCCATAATTTCGTCACCATCGGTCACTGCTATCATAGGCTGTAGTAAAGGAGCAGTAATGCTCATTTCCTAGCAAAGAACATACTTTTGCCGCCACCTACATAAAAAAACGAGACTCCCTTTTCTCTTTTTCTTTTTTATTGGTAAATGTCAAGAATTCCCTGTCTTTTCCACCCATATCTATCCTGATAACCCTGATTCGAAAGGATGATCGCTGCGACACCGCACACATGTGACAAAATGATGACTCCACTATGGAATTCTTATGGGCTAAGCTTTGTTTACTTGTCTGATTGTTGTGTTTTATTTTTGTTAGTCTGTATATTTTTTTCTTTTTATGCTTTAAATTTTACTGCATTTTGTCCATCATTTTATTAACATGCATTCTTTTATACATATGACACATGTATTTGTATATTGGATATGTACTAATGCCTCATGCAACGCTTACTTTAATTTTTGGAAGCACACACAAACTTTTAGGTTAGGTGGGGGATTATCAATTTGTCTTATGATTATTGGTCCGGGTTCAAATGCACGAAACACCCAACTTGTATTTGAATGCCTTTTTTATAATGGTAGGTAAATGTGTCTTAACCATTCCCCATAATGACCCAACATTGTCTTTACGAAGACCATCACTTTGAGATTTAAGACCTTTTTGAGACTATATGGAAAACCTTCTTATGCTCACTTAATGAATAGAACATGTCTTTAGGTTAGATGTGCTATCTTTATTTTGCATCAAGGCAGACCTGATCAATAATCCTGACCCCCACAGGATTTACTCAGACCATGAATTTTTTAATACGAGTAAAAATCTGAGATGATGCAACTAGAAAAGATCTTCTCAAATTCGTCAAACTACAAATTTTGCTTGTATTCAAGGAAGTCATGAATTAGCTCTTTGAACAAGTTAATTCATATTCGATGTATGTGTATGTACACTTGCATTCATAAGTATACATGTATTAATTCTTTAAAGTTTAAATCTCATGCATACCCAGGTTGAAATATAGGTCCCCATAAAGCTTTAATTCATAAAGTTTACAATAAGAAATTGCGACAAAGAAATATAGAAGATAAAGAATGTGCTCACCATAATGCTCTCTTCCAAAAAGAGTTAGACTCCATTAGGTTAGCATGGCTCGTATTGCTAGCTTACTCGAGCAGACGCTCAGAAATACCTCTAGTGAAGGCTCGTCTAATCAAGCCGTCATTTTTACTCAAACTCAAACAACAGTTCAACCTGAGAAAAGGTGAGCGAACAAACTCAAAAAACTTTGTGTAACACAGCTTTTATGTAGTCAACAATACTTGTATCAGCCCTAGCAGCCACTAATACATTCACTAGCAAATCTTAGAAACACAAAGTCTCATAAGGACATTGACTATAACAAGCAAAGAGATCAAAAGCAAGAGTGAAGGCTATTGAGGGATTAGACTTATATGACCCTGTACAAGCTGTAGAAATGTGTCTAGTCCCAAATGTGATTGTACCAAAGAATTTCCATGTACCTAAGTTCATAAAGTACACCAAAACTCTATGCCCTATCACTCATTTCAAGTCCTATTGCAACAGGATTGTAAAAGTTATACATGTTGAAAAACTATTAATACACTTCTTCCAAGATAGCCTGAGTGGGGTAACACTAAACTAGTACATGAGGTTAGAAAACACTAAGATCCAAAATTGAAAAAACCACGTAGATTCTTTTATCAAGCAGTATAAATACAACATAGACATGGCTTCAGATTGATCCAGTTTATTAACGTTAGAGAAAGGAACTCATGAATAAGTGTGAAAATATGCTCGACCCTTTTTTTTTGTTCTCTCAATTTCTGCTTCTCCAATCAATTTTTTCTTTGTCTCTTCTATATTTTTTACTTTGGTTTTCACTTTTTTTTTGCTTTATTTTTTTTTTTTGCCCTGTCTTTGCTCTTTCTTTCCTCCGTCCCCTGTTTTTCCTTTTCTCCCCCTTTTATAGAGCCAAACCTTGAGACGGATTCTTATTCTTATCTTTCTATGATCGTCATCTTGTATAGAGAGAATTGGCTCCGTGTTTGGGTAGAATGGAAACACCAAAAGTCCTTCCATTGTTGGACTGTTGGTGGTGTTTATCCTCGCGTTAAGGGAGAATTTAAAGGTGAGGGAAACCAAACTAAATCTCATGGGTTCCATGGATAGACAATACGACCTTGAATTTGGCTCAAGTGCAGCGATTGATATTTTCCTTTGCAAGGGATCTCCTCTACTTCCAGAGGAAGAAGACGATTAATGGAATTGAAAAATGGCGTCGTTTCTAGACTAGAGCAGTCATTTTTCAATTTAGTCCTTGAAGTTTTATCATTTTTTATATGGACCTTTTGACTAAATTGTAACTAGACCCCTACATTGCGGTGCCTTTTACACAACGATCATTGGGCTTTAATTTTTGGCAATTTGGACCTAAATCAGCTCTGAATTTTAATAATTCTTTAATTAAGCCTTTGATTCCATTAATTAAACTAATTCTAAGCTTAATTAAATCTCTAAACTTATCAATTCTTTAATTAAACTCTCGATATCTTTGATTAAACGAAATCAAATTTAAATTAAGTCCCCGGACTTGTGAATTCTTTCAATTTCTACCAAAATTAACTTTCAAAGTCATATTTCCGCCATGATTAATCCCTCAACAGTTTCAATTTGTGTTGTCTTAACCCGAATCTCAAAAAAAAATTCATTCTTTTAATTTTTTTCATTTTATTTTCTTTTTATTTATGAAAAATAAAAATAAAAGAAAAAATAGAAATTTGGGTTATGACACCTACATTTCAGGAAGTAATGGGGAACTTAGTCGGTTGTTTTGACCCATGATCTAATGATATTACTTTCTTAAGAAGCAATTTCAGTCATGCCCCTATGATCTGGACACTTATTCCCCCCCATGAAGCCATATTCATAATTACTATAACAATTCACTACATTGTTGCGTAATTATCATTCTATGTTGTCGAATCTACTGCGTTCACTACCTGCTTCAGAGTATCCATCATCTAAGTCCAGAGTTGCATCAACCCACTACTCGTATAGGCCAATGTTGTCAATTTTGCCACTGCTACCAAATTTGCCATTGTACCATAGATTACCATTATCGTAATCCAATTTTTGACAACATAAATTCACTCAAAAAATGAAACTAGTGAAGAAAAATTGAGATTTGGGTTAAGACAATATAAATTGGAAGTCTTAAGGATTTAATCAGGGTGAAATTATAAGTTTGGGAGCCAATTTTCATAGAAAAGGAAAGATTTGATAAAATTGGGGACTTAATTAAACTTTGAATTAGTTTAATTAATGCAATCATAAGCTTAATTAAAGATTTGAGAAGAATTAGTTTGAGAACTTAGTTTAATTCAAACCTCAAACTTTGAATTAGTTTAATTAATGAAATTATGAGCTTAATTAAAAGAATTGACAAGTCTGAAGTTTCAATTAAACTTTAATTTGGTTTAATTAATGATATCGGGAGTTTAATTAAAAAATTAATAAATTTGAGGACTTAATTGAGCTTAGAAATAGTTTAATTAATGAAATCAGGGGTATAATTAAAGAAATATTAAATTTATCCGATAATTTAGCTCCAATTTACAAGAGATTAAAGTCCAAGGACCGTTTTGTAAAAGGCGCCGCAATACAGGGGTTAAAATACAATTTTGCCTAGGGGCACGATTAAAAAAATGTCAAAACTTGAAGGACCAGAAATCACGTCGTTTTTCATTTATGTTCATCGTCTTCTTCCTCTGAAAACAGAGGAAACTCCATGTAAAAAAGGAAAAAACGCCGATCAGACCACCCACACGTGCAATGCGATCTCCACGACTACCATCACCATCTTGCAGACCGTTCCCACCATTGGCAGGTCATGAAGGTGAGGAAGAAACCACCATCAAGACCCCTGCAATGGCAGGACTCCAGGAATTCAAGTCCTTGTCAAATACCTACGCCCAACGAAGCCTTATCCTCGTCCTAAGAAAGAAAAGGCGGGCTAAAATACTACCACACAGAGTCCCGCATAAAAAGCCATGAAGCAGCCATCAGGGGGGCAGAGAAAAAAGAGAGTGGAAGATCATAGACAGAACAAGGGAAAAAAAAACACAGACGGGAGGAAAAGAAAAAAAACAGAGGATATAATAGAGGAGAGACAAGAAAAATGAACTGCCAAAAGAAAAACATAGAGAACATTGAGGAAGAAAAACTGGAAAAAAAAGAACCTAGAAGAGAGGTGCAGAAAAAGAAAGAGAAAAAAAATAGGGAAAAAGTCCAGAGGAGGAGAGAGAGATAGAGAGATAAGGAAAAACAGAAAGCAAAACGAACAAGAAAAGGAAAGACAGAGAGTAGAAAAGGGGAACCCAGAACAGAAACTTCGCCCAGGTCACGGCTAAACGAAGATTGTCGTCCCAAAGCAGCTGTAAACCAAAGTAAGTTTCCTGTTTCCCTCCTCTATTTTAATTCAACCTTTATTGTAACAGGCGTGTGTGAACAGTTCACGCACGCTTGCAGAGAAAAGAATTCGGCCGTGTTACTGGTCTGACAACTCTCTGACCTAGTAACCGGGTCGGGTTGGCTGGATCTAACCCAAACTATACGATTGGGCAAGATCCAACCCGGTGTTTAAAAAAAAAGAGTGGGTCGGGTCTGGGCCTCGGGTCCAGCCAGCCCAAATTGTGTTGGCTAAGGGTGTGTTTGGCAAAACACACATTTATGCCTTGTCCACGTGCTTAACTCCCTTTCTATTTTGATATCTAGCCAAACAAGCTCTTTTTTTATATCAGAAAATTCCCTAAATTTTTAGGAATCTTCGCAGATTTATTTGTGGGTCATTCGTGCTTTGTTTTACTTTTTTCTTTTTGTTTTGTTTTTTTTCTGATAGATGCTCAATCCATGGACCATTATTGTTAAATACAAATCTCTTACGCAATACTTTCTTTTATTCTCGTCTAAAATGAGCAAATAAAAAAAAAGGTAAACAAAAAGAAAAAAGCATAGAAAAATTATTTCCTATCTATTAAAAATTCAAAATTTTGCGAACTTATTCATTGACACCAGAGTCAGGAATATCATTTTTTTTGTGTTATATTTACCAACACTAGGGTTCAAAATATGTTTAGGTACTGTTTACTGATGCCAAAGTCAGAAACATGATAGGAAGAACAAAAAAAAAGGGAGAACAAGTTCTTAGCAATTTTAGACAAAACCAACATTGTAGTCTGCCTCAGGTAGGACGCTTAAGGAGTTATAAATCTTCCATTTCGCATAACTAGTCCCGTACCATAAAATCTCTGTTGACCAGTTAGGGGTCCTGGTGACCATAATACTAGGTGGTGACTCCTTAAACTAGACATTTTCCCCCAAAGAACAAGATGACAGATATCTTTTTTTCTCCAAGTAAATTTTTACTCGGTTGTCGCGATATCTGGGTGTGACAACCACTGTCCACACTATGTCATTCCAACAATATTTTTTTGTCAGCATATTCATGCTGGATTTTGATTTTGTTACAAACCTCCCCCACATACATCATATTTGCCTACTGTCATGAATCTTTGTTCCACACATAAAGCCTCTAGGTTCTGCCCACATTCTATTAGAATTCTATACATCCAATCTGCGATGCCTAAGAAAACTTGACAATCTCATCGTCAACTAGTTTCCAAACTAAATTGTGACTAAAGTCTTCTATAGAGTCTTGTTTATTTCCCATAAAGTCAAAACACACTTTGAGTCCCAACCCAAAGCATTGAGACTAAACCGAAAAACATTGTGTATGGGAAACAGATTCGTGATAATGGATAAATGTGATGCACGGTTATCATAAGTATGTCCGACAAGGGTATCGATTTATTTTAATGAGAGAGGTTTATAATGGAATCAAAATTCAACATGAATATGCTGACAAAAACACTGCTGGAACGACACAATAGTTAGTGGCACTCTGTGGGATAGTGTTAAATCTGACAGTAGTGGTGAAATCAGCAACATTAGCCTATATGAGTAGTAGGATGATGATGCGAATTTAGACTTAGATGATGGACAGTTCAAGGCAGGCAACAAACACAGCAGATTCAGCTGTATAGATTGACAATTACATAATAGTGTATTGGGTTGTTCCGAACAGTGTCTAGATCATGGGGGCATGACTATTGAACATGAGAGCATGATTGAGATTGCTCCTCAAGATACTAAGATCATAAGATCATGAGTTAAAACCGCACATTAAGTTCATGGGAGCATGGAGGAGAAAGTGGTGAATAGTGCCTACTACAGTTAAAAACCAACGTGTTTTAGTTTCTTACTTAACTAGATAAATGGCTCACGTTACGTCGCAAGCTAGGTCATTTTTTTCTAATGTAAAAAAAGGATGTTTTGGCAATGCCATTGTTTTTAAATAAACAAGAAAAATATGAGACTTGGGTCATTGACTTGACCGGGCTCAATAAGCTCGGTTAAATTAATAATATGATTAAAAAAAGAATCAAAACTAAATAAAGCGAACAAAAAACAATTAGCAATAATAATTATAAGAAATGAGTTGTCAATATCATACTCAGAAAGAGAGAAAAGAATAGCTAGCTGGAGACTCATTATTGCTCCTTCATAGACACCACCCCACCACCTAAAAGAGCTTTGAGATTATTATAAAGTCACTGTGAAAAGCTACACGATGACACTGACAAAGGTCGCATGCGCCATCAGAGAACAAACTAGAAAACAAACTAAAAAAAATATCATTAAGTGAGCATTTCATAATTATATTTAATCAATTAATTTAATTTAATTAAAAAAAATATTTCTTTAAAAAAACGCTAAATTTAACAAAGAACCACAAATAAAAAGACCCGATATAATTTAGGTAATTTTAAAACTAGTAAAAAATCCTTTAGAAAACAAATAAAAAATAATAGAGCCCGATATCGAATTACATAAATGCTAAAGAATGAAACTAAAAAATCAAGAGCTTAAAAAAAGGACAGAAAAAAAAACCAAGCAAATCCGACGCGAATCTTTCTCAAATTCACAACTTGTGTAATCTTAGAACCAAGCTCAATCAAAAATTTCAATTCCCAAAAAATTTAATATTGAAGGGTAAAATTAAAAAAAAAAACAAATTAAAAGGATTGCCAAAGTAGTTTTGAAGAATTGATGGTAAATACACTTTTATGATTTTATAAAACAATCAAAGATTAAAGAATGAACATCCTAAGACATTTTCTTGAAATCCTCAGGAATATAATTTGACTTAGAAATTAATTCAAACATTAACAAGATGATACTAAGTGTTTATTCATTTTTTTATGAATTACTATAACTAAAATTTATCAGTGTTTCACTATAGCGTGTAATACTCTTCATTGTGAGTGAATTCACTGTGGATTGCATTGTTCTGCACTGTAGCGGACATACTGTAGACGTGAGTGCTTTCAATGTGGACTATATTATTAGTGGGGGCATTATGGGAGGCACGACTGTAGGACCCAAGCGTTGGGCTGGAGGCGCACCCAGGAGGGCTGCAGACACCTGACGCTTGGCTGTCAGGCCTGGGCGCTGGACAGGCCTCGCCCACTAGCCGCACCCCGGGCTGTTGCCACATAACGCTCGGTTTACCCAGCCTTGGGTGCTTAAGCTGCTAGCCTGTGTGTTGGGCAGACCCAGCGTTCATGTGGTGCTTCGACTCCTAACTCAGTATTGGGCACACCCCTATACACACGTGGCGCTTGGGCTGCGCTAGGCATGACCCATGCCCGCTCCCCACTCGGAGACACACAGCGCTTAGGTCATGCCGCTGGACCCAAGGGGGATGGGTTCGACGTCAGGACCCGCGATGAATGGGTCTCGCATCAGGACCCAATTATTATCGGATCCTTCATCAAGACCCAAGGTTCCTGGGTCCTTGGATTCTAAATATTATTATTTTTATTATAATTAATATTATTAATAAAATAATTAATAAATTTCAAAGAAAATATTAGTATTAATATAGAAAACATATTATTATTTATATTATAAAATTTTATGGTATTTTTTTATTAAAAAAAAGAGCCCGCGGCGTAGTATTATTTAAAATATCTAACAATTCGAGCTATTAATATAAAAAATATAATAATTTGCGTTGTAAATATTATTACTTTTCTTATAATACAATGTATTCATATAAAACATATTATTATTTTTCTTATTATTCAAAGTATTCATATCAAAATATTATTATTTTTATAAGAATTCATAATTTTAATATAAAAAAATATTATTATTTGCATTCTAAATATTCTTGGAATTAAAAATAGTATTATTTGAGTTATGAATAATATTATTTTTACTATAATTAAAAGTATTAATATTAAAAATATTATCTTTTGTGTCATAACTATTATTATTTTTATAATTATTAAAATTATTAATAAAATAATTATTAAATTAGAAAAATATTATTCTTAATATTGAAAAAAAAACCATAGATTTGATTTGAAAGGTAAAACTAAAAATTACTACTATTATTATTATGATCATCATTAATAAATTTTAAAAAACTATTATTACTATTGAAGAAAAACCACATATGGACACGTGGCATTTGGGCTGCTGCCTGGGGGCTGGGCACACCCCCTACACCCACGTAGCGCTTGGGTTCCTGTCTGGGGCATACCACTGCGCCCACGTGGTGCTTGGGTTGCTCTTTGGAGAGCCGGGCACAACCCAGCATACATGTGGTGTTTGGGTCGCGCTGGGTGGGATGCAAGCCAGCACCGTACTTGGGGACACCTGGCACTTGGGTAGTGCCGCTAGACCCAAGGAGAATGGGTCCGGCGTCAGGACCCAAGATTAATGGGTCTAGCGTCAGGACCCAATTATTATTGGGTCCTCCATCAAGACCCAAGATTCCTGAATATGAGGATTCTAAATATTATTATTTGTTTTAAAATTATTATTATTATTATAATTATTATTAATAAATTTCATAGAAAATATTATTATTAATATTGTTAACATATTATTATTTATATTATAAATATTTATAGTATTTTTTCTAAAAATAAAAAGTGAGCCCACGGCGTAATATTATTAAAAATATTCAACAATTCTAGGTATTAATATAAAACATATTATAATTTGCGTTGTAAATATTATTATTATTTTTACAACACAAAGTATTCATATAAAACATATTATTATTTTTCTTATTATTCAAATTATTCATACCAAAATATTATTATTTTTCTTATAATTTAACATATTCATATCAAAGATATTATTATTTGTGTTATAATATTATTATTTTTATAATAATTCAAATTTTTAATATAAAAAAATATTATTATTTGCGTTCTAAATATTCTTGGAATTAAAAATAGTATTATTTGTGTTATGAATATTATTATTTTTACTATAATCAAAAGTATCAATATTAAAAACATTATCTTTTGTGTTATAAATTTATTATTTTTATAATAATTAATATTATTAATAAAAATAAGTACCAAATTAGAAAAACATTATTCTTAATATTGAAAAATAACATAGATTTGATTTGAAAGTTAAAACTAAAAATTATTATTATTATTATTAAATTTTAAAAAACTGTTATTACTATCGAAAAAAAACTACGTGGAGACGCAGGGTGCTTGGGCTGCTGCCTGGGGGCTGGGCACACCCATTGTGCCCATGTGGCGCTTCGGTCCTACCTCAATGTTGACCACACCCCTACGCACGCGTGGCGCATGGGTCCTGTCTCTGTACTGGGTACACCTTTGCACACATGTAGCGCTTGAGCACGCCAATACCAAATTATTCTTGGGTTCCGCATGCTGCAGATATATATATATATATATATATATATATATATATATAAAAGAATATGGGAACAAGAAATGAAGATTCAAAAATCATCTCAGTTTGGTTATCTTAAGATTTTTGTGGCGATTAACCTTGATTTCTGGAGATAAATTATTGCATAGCCATAATAAGAGAGTTTTTTAGAATATTATAACAAATATTTTTTAAACTGTTTTTTTGTTTGGAAATATATTAAAATAATATATATATTTTTTTATTTTATAAAAATTATTTTTGACATCAATATATCAAAATGATTTAAAAACAAAAAAAATAATTTAAAGAATAGAAAAATATATTTTTTTAAAAAATAATTTTAAAACATAAAAGAGCCTTAAAAAAATCAACAATAAATTGACAACTCCTGAGAAAATCTTAATTTGAAGAAACTAATTGGCCTATGTTTAATGAGTTTACCAAGTTCTTGGGCACCTATTAATTAGCTATCATTCAACGTGGGTACGAACGAACACGGGAAATACACAGCCCACCAGGCCCTTTACATGCTGGTCATGACTCGCATGGCTTCATGATCTCCATCATTTCATCTGTCCCAGTATAATCAAATACTCAACTATTATGATAGGTTGGAATTGTAATTATGATTATTTTTTATGTTGAAATATATTAAAATTATTTTTATTTTTTAAAAATTATTTTTAAAATTAGTGTATCAAAATGATCAAAAATATATAAAAAAATTAATTTTTAACCAAAAAAAAATTAAATTTTTTAAAAATACATGTTAGCCATGCACAGCACAACCAGAGTATCAGCAGAGATGGGGCTTCTCTTTTCCAGGCTGTTCTTTTTCATATTTAATAACTAGTTTGTGGAGGTCTGTTCTTATATATAATTAGGCATGTACTGCTTCTCGAAAAAAGAATAAAAAAAGGAGATCTTTTATATCTTTAATTTTATATTTATTATTATCCATCCAGATAAGATTTGCTTTATGCAAATAGAAGTAATATATATAAAAGTTTCCCTAATAGTTTTAAAATTAAAATCACGTTATTTTAATATAAAAAAAATCAACAGCTTGCAATCAGGTTTTTGACCGGATCTTATCAGGTCAACCCATCAAATCCACTAGATTACATTGAGTTTTTTTTTTTTCTATTTTTTCTTCAACCCGGTCCAGTTTCAACTCCGAATCAACCGAATTCCAGATCAACCCATCAAACCAGGTTAGATTTCAAAATTATGATTTAACTTCCCTCGAAATTTCATGGGGATGGATATGTTTAAAACGATGTTCATAGAGAGAGAATAACTCAAAGATGTTGAAATAGTACATTTTGTTGAAATTATTGCTAATAGAAACATTAATCTTCGTATTAAGCAAAGCTTCGTGACACAAACCCAATTATCTAATTCATATTTACTCTTGTGTGCGTGTTCATGGATAGCTAGCTAGTCTCCAAGTCTCAAGCTAGCAATAAGTAGGTTTTGACTCAGAAATCTCAAAATTGTTATAAAGAGAATAGTTGCAACAAATGAAATAGAAATATAATGAAGAAGAAATTTCGCTATAATTGTAATAATTTCAAGAACTCTCAATCTTAAGTGAACACAATCCTCCTACCCCTTGGTGGATGGATGTTCTTTTTGTTATAAAAACAAAATACATTAAATAAATTTAATGCATATAATTAGGTTGAATAACCACAAAATAAAAGCATTTAAATTATTAGGAAAAAAAAAACCATGCCCGTCTTAGAGGCATAGCTTTGGAATAGGATATATTTTCATATATTATAGAGCAATGTTGAAATCTTAGGAGAGAGCATAATAAAATAGTTATTTCTTTGTGCACGTTATGATATAGGTGTAAGCTGGATATCAATAATATAGAAAATACCAAAAATTTAATCAGTAAAAAGAGTTGTAGAACTTTATATTCATAATTTATTTCTTTAAAAATAAGTTAATAAAGTCCGTCTTATTAGCGGTTTACTAGACTTGTAAACAAGTCAGAAAACCCTACATCAACTAGAAATTCAAAAGCATCAAGGAAATTAAAACAATATCTGAATTAAAATAATAAATTCAAAAAACCTAGGAATAACAACTTATAGGCCCAATTCGGGTGATCCAATGCTATGATAAAATAGGAAAACTAACTGCAGAATTACCTAGAAAAATTTAAGCCCGATCTAATGGTTGAATTTCCTGTTATAATCATTTTAAACCGGTATGCTAGTTTTGACGCAATCAGACCTTCTCTTAGACCTAGACATGTCCGGTTCAAAAAAGTATATGTTAGGCCATTCACATAGTTTGTTTGGGATAAATCACTATCTAGTTTTGACTAACATTTTTTTTTAAGTTATTATTTTTGTAATTAGCTTACTATTTTTTAGGAAACATATATCATTCGATTGCAGGAGATATATAAGGATGATCTTTCAACCATCCAAAAGTTAATATGAATTTATGGTTGGAGACTCGATCGTCTGGTGGACTCGATAAAAATTAGGTTTACGGTATCTCAAACACAACAATCGAGGATTTGTTGACGGCCCATGGTTTCTTGACTATTGGATGCTCACAATCGGTTTTGAGCACTCAATCTCTAGAGTTCTAGGTGATTGTTCAACAACAAGTTGACTCTTGGACGGCCCAACATATTAATGCTGAGACATGACGACTTAGTACATAGAGCTGAAATAAAACATGGATGGTACATGTGGTCCACCTCATCACCCCTAGTCTCGACGAAGACCCGCCTCCTCCTGCAGCCCCTCTTTTATAGATGAATTGTATTCAAATTGATAAAATTTTAAATCTATAATAATTATTTTTTTTATTTTAATTACATTTATTTTAATTTATTTTCTACTCTGTTTATTAGATTTTAAAAAAAAATTAAACAAATTACTGATGAAATACCGATGGACTAACTCCATCGAAAAGTCCTAGAGAGTTGAAAAAACATTACATGAAATGTCACTCATTATTTTAGACGAAATCACCAACATACTGAATCTCTCGGAGAGTTTTAGATAGCTGAAAAAATTACAGAAAATTCCACTAACAATATATCCTCACCGACGGGTTAATTTTGTCGGTAATATGAAAATAAATCATCTAAGAAATTACAAACGGTATTTTTGTTGGTGATATGCCATACACATCGATTGAAATACTGACGGAGTGATGCTTGTATATTTTTTTGTTTGGCATGTTTTTTGTCTATAAATCCATGCATCAATGATTATATTACCAGCAGAATTACCAACAAAATAGAAATTATTGACGATACATTTTCTCACAAACAGTAATCATTCATGATTCCGTCAATGAAAGTATTTTCAATAAAATCAATGTCTAAATACTAACAGAAAAATCCGTCTATAACATGCAAACTTTAGTGGTGTTTGTTATTGGAATATGGTCAACCAAGAACTTTCACTTTCATTAACTGTTTTTCAATAATTTTCTCTCTTTTCTCTCAAATCCAAACACTAAAAAATTAACAAAACAAACTTTTGAACTGAAATAAAAACCCTTAAAGCTTTGGGATTAATTATGCACTTTTTCTGTGTTTTATATTAGAGACATATCACTTAAAATTATATCTTTCTATCACAATTTAAAATCTTATCTAATGGAAATAGGTTAGAAAAGGATGAAATTAAATAAAAAAAAGTATATTGGACGGAATTGTTTAAAAAAAATCGAAAGTAAATAAGAAAGGAAGAGCTGCTTCAAATACGAATAGTGAAGCGGGTGAAAACCCAGGAATATTTGATAATTAATTTTACAGGTTCAAGTTCATTGCTGGCATTTTGTCTCGATCCCAAGACAAACTAGTCGGAAGAAGCCTCCACCATTGAGCCACGTACCTCCCTATTTAGAAATTCTTACCATATACGTATATATATTTCTCTTTTTTTCTGTTCATGTTGCTGCACATGCCACCGACCGACTACTAGCCAGGTTGGTTCTAATAACGACTGTGGCAGATGATGCACGGCATTCATCATGCTTAGTTTTTTTTTTTTTTTTTTTTTTTTTTATGGGGCCTTTCCATTTTAATTAACTCCGGTGGGACAGTGTCGGAGAGCAGGTAAGAGTGATCATCCCCACCTTATTAATGTCTGTCACATGGCTTCAGCTCTGGCTAGCTATCCCTAGTTATTAGTCTCACATGACACTAACATATGGAAACAAAAAATGATGGTGGTGGTGATGTTATTTTACAATCATACCTCTTGGAAAAATCTGTTTATGAGGTTTTCTCGATGCTAGAAATTAGTCAATGATTTTGATGTATTTCTACCTACAACTTCTAACCAATATTTCAATTTCCTCGTATGAGAAAGTGATATTTTTTTATTTTTAATTGATGTATTTTTTATATTTTTTAATAATTTTAATGTTTAAAATAAATAGAATTTTAAAAAATATCTTAAAATATTTTTTTTATAAAGCATTCCACACCGAAATTTTTTATTTTTTTCTTTACTTCAAATTAATTAATATTTTTTGGTATTTTTAGATCATTTTGATACGCTGATATCAAAAATAATTTTTTTTTCAAAAAAAAATTTTTAGATACATTTCCAAGTAAAAAACACTTTAAAAAATAACCGCAATCACACTTTCACGTACTGCTCTTATCCCAAAATGAAAATGAAAGAGCTGCATATGGATGGTTTATAGATCAAAATTAGATATTTACTACATCACCATCTGTTTTTTTTTTTAAAAAAATAAAATTCCAACACCATCAAATTGCCTTATATTTAAGCTTGTAATTAACACAAAGAGCAATATTCAATCCTGACCGAAAAAGAAAAGAAAAGAAAAGAAAAAAACTTTCAGAAATAATTAGAAAGGTCACAAATTAAATAAGCTGGGATACCATGAAGTTAATTAATGTCGACGATCCACTTTCTTTTTCTTTTTCTTGCTAGATTTCCTTTGGTTTAATGGTTTTCTAGCTTTATTTATATATCCACTCGATTATCATAAAAGAAATCTCTATCTAGTTGCTTCTAGCTAGCTCAACGTACCTCTGTTCATATATAGATGTTTTTGGGATTTATTTCTTGTTATGTGATTTTTTATTAGTTTCCAATAATTTTAAGTGATTGATCAAAAAGCATTCATATTTTTTTTGGGTGTGCATGGAAAAGTATTCTTACTGCTGTACATATTGGAGCATCCAAACCCTAATTATTACTGCCAGCTCAACTATAACATGAAAATGGACTGTTCATTAATGGCAAGTTGTCAAGCTCAGGAGCAAGGCATGCATGGTGGATGATTTTATATCTCTGCTGCATAACGTCTGTATGGTTTGTTTTTATGTTTTAAAAATATTTTTTAAAAAATTAATTTTATTTTTTATTTTTTTTATTTTAAATTAATATTTTTTAGTATTTTCCTATCATTTTGATATGCTAATATTAAAAATAATTTTTAAAAAATAAAAAAAATATTATTTTAATATATTTTTAAATAAAAAACATTTTAAAAAATAACCGAACCATTCTTGAAACACACAGCTTCTGTCGTGACAGTAACCCTTATGGCCTTATCTATCAAACCTCTGGTGGTTGAACAAGTCATTAATGTTGCATCGATCGAGGGCTCGTAGCAGGAAGTGATGATGAACATTATTTATACCCAGCTTTGTTCACTCATTTACTTGGACATCACAATTGTGCTAGGGCACCCATTGAAGTTGTGCTAGGGTTGCTTGGAAACATGTGTAAGGATAGCTCATCATGTTTCATTTCTTTAATTTTAGGGCTTGTAATAACACTAGCAAGTGTTATTCCGGAAGTTGAGGCTAGGGCTTTCTTTGTTTTTGGTGATTCGTTAGTAGATAATGGCAACAATAATTATCTTGCAACCACTGCCCGAGCTGATGCACCGCCGTATGGGGTCGATTATCCAACTCATCGGGCCACTGGACGTTTCTCTAATGGCTTTAACATCCCTGATCTCATCAGTAGGGTTATGTTTTTTTTTTAAAAATCGATATAATTTTTTTTATCAGATTGCATATATATCTTCTTTTTTTCTTGCACTCTAGATTGATTAATGTCGATCATGTATATTACTAGGTGAGGCAATTGGCTCGGAATCCACATTGCCATACTTGAGTCCTGAGCTCAGGGGAGAAAAACTACTTGTCGGAGCCAACTTTGCCTCTGCTGGAATCGGAATTCTCAATGATACTGGAATTCAGTTTGTAAGTCCATTTTCAATTCAATTTCTTGACGTGCAATGTAATTTCCAAGCCTTTTCTTCTCATCAAGACAGGGAAGGAAGACCTTGACTAGCTAGTAAACTTAAGTACACTTGAGATTTTACTTTATATTGTACGTAAAAGCAAAAGAACACAATGTTCATCATATATCAATTTTAACTTAATTAAATACATTGCAGCTCAACATCATCCGAATGGGTCGACAATTGCAATACTTCCAACAATATCAGCAAAGGGTTAGTGCACTTATTGGACCCGAGCAAGCTCAACGATTGGTCAATCAAGCTCTAGTCCTGATGACCCTAGGCGGCAATGACTTTGTTAACAACTACTACTTGGTGCCCTTTTCTGCAAGATCTCGCCAATTCGCCCTCCCTGATTATGTTGTCTATCTCATCTCCGAGTACCGCAAGATTTTAGTGGTAATATACATGTTTTTATATGTTTCTCTGGGCATATTATTCTTCAAGTCTTTCTTTTTATTTCTGTTTTTTTTTTTTTACAAGATTTTGTTGCAAAAAGAGACATTACAAAGGAATTCAGTAGATGATAGCAACATGTTCACATAGAAGTACGTAGGAGCAAAATTAAATTAATGCGATGAAGCTTTCATGCACCATTTAATTCGATAGAAAGTGGTGTCGACTGCAAAGTTACATGGGTCAAACCAGCCCAAAGCTCAGATTAGGTTGAATAGATTGACTCAAATTAATCTAAATTTTGATTTTTTTAAAAAAAAATTGAAACCACATTGTTTTGGTAAAGTGAAATATACTGAATGAGGCTCAAGAGCGCTGTAATGAATTAGAGGGTCTCACTTTTGGGTTCTTTGTGTCCTAATTTCACCGATATTTGCATCACCCTTTTCCTTTAATCAAGCAAGATAAGTTTTCTTTTATAAATGAGAGACTTGAACTCGATTTTTTTTTTGAAGAGAAAGAACATTAGCGCATCAGTTAAGACTTTAAGCTCATTGGCAAGCAAGACAAGTTTTTCTTGACTTCGCGAAGCCGACAAAGGAGTTTATTGCTTGGACTGTTCGCTGTTCATGGGGCCAGCCAGCATTTGATGTTTTCTGACACGTTATTTAAAACCTTTCAGGTCATTTTCATTGATAGATGATTTTCTCATTAAAACGTTTTGGCCGAATCCATCTACAGAGAATGTATCTCTTCATGCTCTCTCTCCTCTTTGTAAGCCATAGTAAATTATCACTTGCCCTTTTAAAATGACTTGACGTCTTGACCTACTTTCACATTCTTACTGTCCAATTTACTTATGCTAGATACACAGAAACTCTGCCCTCCGTACTGCATTTAATCTCTCACCAAACGTAGAAAAGTATCGTTGATGCTCTTGTAGCATTAAATGAACTCTTTTTTCCATATATTTGTGTTCAAATAATATTGTCTCGCCATGTAATCAAACCAGCAATTCATATAATTTAATAAAGTAAATTAATGTTTCACTATGCAGAGTGTATATGAATTGGGTGCACGTAGGGTTTTGGTGACGGGGACCGGACCGTTAGGTTGCGTTCCAGCGGAGAGGGCGATGAGGAGCAGAAATGGAGAATGTGCGGCTGAGCTGCAGACAGCAGCTGCCTTGTTCAACCCACAACTTGTGCAAATGTTAATGGAACTCAATAAGGAAATTGGATCGGATGTTTTCATCTCTGCCAATGCTTATGAAGCGAACATGGATTTCGTTACTAATCCTCAGGCATATGGTAAGTCATCGAAGTAAGAATTTATAGGTGCAGCAAGCTATTGATTAGTACCTTATTTATTAAAAAAAAGATAGAATTTTTTTTCTAAAGAGAAAAACATTTCGAACTCGATTCGAGACTTCTGGGAAAAAAAAACGAAGGAGAAGTTTAAATGCATAAAGAATTGCACATGCACCAAACATATAGCCATAAGTTTAGGAGACTAAAAATGCATTGACATTAATGGAAGGATATGCATGCATGGACTATTAAGAGTCAATGCCATAGTGATATTAGGTATACAAGTGCTGTGCCATGGTTGAGTTTGCAATTTTTATTATTTTTATGAAATAATTTGTTAAAAAATAATATAAATTATATTTTGAGAACTCACCTACCAGTTTAAGTAATATTTTTGGTTGATCTGGTTCTTTAATATGATATCAGAGCTTTGATGACCAAACGGTCTCGAGTTTGAATTTCATCATCTTTATTTATTTGATAAAAATTAAGCACAAGATAGTATGAGTATATACAAGTTATAAGCCTAAATGACTTTCACTTAAGAGATGTGTTAGAGAATAATATAAATCATATCTTAATATCTTACTTAATAATTTAAATTTTTTATTGAATTGATTTTTTAATACAATTAATATGCAAATTATTTAAATAATTCATAGCTAGTTGGATTACTTTCAAAGCGTTTTGGATTGCAAGAGTACTATACTAATGAACAATGATCTACTATTCTAAATGGTTTGTATGCAGGATTTGTGACGTCGCAAGTTGCATGCTGTGGACAGGGACGTTTCAATGGGATAGGACTGTGCACTATAGCTTCCAACTTGTGCCCTAACAGAGAAATTTTTGCATTTTGGGATCCATTCCATCCAACTGAGAGAGCTAACAGAATCATTGTTAGCACCATCGTGACTGGCAGCACCAAGTATATGAACCCGATGAATCTCAGCACCATCATCGCCCTGGATTCTATGGCTTAATTATTCACAACTGGTCTAATTCTTATAAATGATCATTATGAACAATTATATTCTTCTTGATATTGTTTGTATCTTGATTAGGCGAGGTTGGTGAGTTTGTGCAAAGTGTTAATTAAGGTTTCATATATGTAATTGGCTGATGAGGTCTCTGCATTGGTGCCAGAAACATTTAATGAGACAGTAAAACAAGTATTTATGCGCCTTAATTTCCCTGTGTTCATTGCATTAGAGACATAGATAACTACTGCCATTGATAACTAGTTTAATTGGCATTAATGTCTCCTTTCTCTCATAACAGATTTCGAGTTCAAACCTCTTCGGAAAAAAAAAAAGTTGGCAAGGATATCCAATAATTTATGTCATTTCCTGCTTTTGGACAGTGATATTAAAGAATTTTTCTATAAGAAAAAAAAAACCCAAATGGCTGGAAATTTTCAAGCCAAAATTCCAGTCCAGACCCGGTTTGTTCAATCCTTCATGAAATGCTCTTTTATGTATTTTTTTGGGTTTATAAGAGTGGTGTACATAAACTTTCATGAACACAATTTTATTCTATGCATATATGAGTTTTTTTATACATAGCATGTAATATATATTTCCTGCGTTAATGACATTACGTATCACTAACATCTCTATCAATAACACGCATGATATAATATCTCTGCATTAATGACATAACCCGTTTTCAATATCTTCACTAATAATATGAATGGTATGACAATTATAACATAATATATCAACAAAAAACAATTATGACTAGCTAATAATACTTTTTTTATATACAAAAAGCATGCATAACACTAACAAAGCATTATTTTCTCCTCCTATGAATGACCAGATATACAACCATGGTTGAGCATCAATTTCTCTACCATTGATATGACCTCTTTCTCCATTGAGACATGGGTGTATAAATGCATGCAGTCACCGGCAAGCAGCCAAGCCTACAAGCCAAAGTCACTCTAGCCATGCAAGGCATTCACAACCATAAAAGCCAACCAAAGCTACACCATTGAAAGCTAGGCCAACACATGTAGATACGCATTTTCTAATTTTTTTTTCTATATACTCTTTTCATCCTCATATTTCTACTAACTTAAATATCAAAGGATTATTTATTTTTACAAAGAAATGTTTTTTCAAAAACAGCCCAGATCATTACTCCATAAATCCAGGATGTAGCAAGGAAAAATCCATTAATTCTATGGAAAGATTTTTTTAAGATTTCATCAGATAGTTTACATGGATGCTCTCGCACAACTAGCTAGAAGTGTTGTCGATAGGTTTCGTCTTTTTGCAGTCGCTGTACCACAGCCATGTCATGAATTATTGCCTCTTGAATGGCTCAATGCAAATTACTACGCATTCAAGTGGAAAATAATTGTATAGACGAGCTTCATTTTTTACCAAAATCATATATATATATTCAGTTTCTGACTTTCTGCTGTGTAGCCTGTAATTAAGGGTTATATATAATATACAAATCTGATCCTAATTATTATGGAGTTACGTAGTTCCAGCCAAGCCCTATTTATTTCGATCACATGGACCAGGAAGTCCCCACATCAATATTTCAGAAAATCGAGAGCTACTGCGTTAGGTTGCTAAGACTTTATTTGTTTTTGAGGTAGTTTTTGTTGTTCTAATTTAAAAAAAAAAGTTTTAAAAAAATATAGTTATTTGTGGTTAGTTGAATTTAGATATGTATCTGATAAAAAATATAGTTGAGGTTTATGTGTCGTAAAAAATATGTACAAAATATTTGGTAGTTGTGTTTGAAAGTGTGGTTGTGATTGCTTTTCAAAGTGCTTTTTACTTGGAAATGTATCAAAATATATTTTTTAATTTTTTTAAAAGTATTTTTGATATCAGTGCATCGAAATGATCTGAAAACATAAAAAAATATTAATTTGAAGTAAAGAAAAAAATAAAAATAATTTAAATTTTTTCAAAAGCGCTTTTGAAACGCAAAAATAAACAGGGTTTTACAAAACTCAGTTAAAAAACATGTAAAAACTGCTTCATAAAAACTGCGTTTCAAACTCAATTTTTTATTAAATCTCACAATACAAAACACAGTTTGGTTTGTTACCAAACATTTTATTGTGTTTGTTGCACCGTAAACACAAAAGTAGTTGCAAAACAAACGTGCGACCCTGTTTGTTTTTGCATTTTAAAAGCGTTTTTGAAAAAAATTGAAATTTTTTTATTTTTTTCTTTGTTTCAAATTAATTTTTTTATATATTTTTAGATAAATTTGATTCGTTGATTTCAAAAATAATTTTTAAAAAATAAAAAAATATTATTTTAATATATTTTTAAATAAAAAATATTTTAAAAAAAATTACAACTATTCTTCCTATCAGTCTTAACTGTGACATGTGGGAGAGTCAAAAAAACAATAAATGGGATGCTAGTCGCTATCCTTATTGACAATTGACTGTGACATGTGGGAGAGTCAAAAACAATAAATAAACATGTCAAGTGTAATAGAATTATTTAGTTGGACTCTCTGCCTCATAATTTGGAGTCTCTGATAGTTAAGAGGATTGTTTTCCGTGTATTTGCTATTAAGTGTTCTTAACAAAAACAATAAATTAACATGTAAATGTATTTATATTAAAAATATTATAATTTATATTCTAAATATTATTATTTTTATTATAATTCAACATCTTTATATAAAAAATATAATTATTTTTATTATAATTTAAATTATTAATATCAAAAATATTATTATGTGTGCTATAAATATTATTATTTTTATTATAATTCTCTTAGAGGCTCTGATGTAGTATCCATTGGCAGTGGGTCCAGCCTTTACACCCAATTCTATTGGATCCGCTGTCAGGATCCAGTGCTCTTGAGTCCTGCATCAAGACTCATTTCACTTGGGTCCTGGATCTGGAGCCAAGTCTCTTGGTCCTGTGTAAGACCCAATCCTCTTGGGTCCTATGTCAGGACCCAAGAACCTTGGGTCTTTTTTAATATAATTATTTGTGTTATAAATGATATTATTTTTCTTATAATTCAGGGTATTCATATAAAAAATATTATAATTTATGTTCTAAATATAATTATTTTTATTATAATTCAAACTATTCATATAAAAAATATGATAATTTGTGTTCTAAATATTACGATTTTTTTTATAAGTAATATTATTAATATTAAAAATACCATTATTTTTATTATAAATAACATGCACCTGGGTTCAGCAGACCCCCTAGGGATTGGAGGCCCATGCGGCTAGGTTTGCAGACCCTGTAGAGAAGAAAAATAAAAAAAATAACAATTATTGTTGTTGTTGTTGTCGTCGTCATTAATAGTTAATAATGTTTTTTTTAAAATTTATTATTATAAAAACTTTGGCATTAATATGATAAATATTATTATTTGTATTCTAAATCTTATTATCTTTATTATAATTAAAAGTATTAATATTAAAAATATTACTATTGTGATATAAATATTATGATTTTTATTATAATTAATATTATGAATATTAAAAATATCATTATTTTTATTATAAATATTATAATTAATATTATTCATTTAATAATTAATAAATTTATAGAAAATATTATAAATATTGAAAAGCAAAAATAGATTTGATTTGTAGTGTAAAATTAAGAATTAATATTAATATTATTATTGTTGTTGTTATCATTGGTAATTTTTTTAAAAAAATTATTATTGCCATCAAAGAAAAACCATAATTTTTTTGAAAAAAATATAAGAACTTGAATAGATAAGTTAAATATTATTATTATGTTATAAATATTATTAAATTCATTAATATTATTAAATTTACAATAAATATTATTACTATAAAAAAAATGTTGATTTGATTTTAAGGGTAAAATCAATTGTTATTATTATTATTAACTTGAGTCTGACATCCCCTTCCAGACCTAAGAAACCCGGGGCTTGAAAGGTGCATCTGACCCAAGTTGCTTGGAAGGGACAGGAGCGCAGACCCAAGTCCCTTGCGTCTTGCAGCACCACCTGACCCAAGACACTTGGGTCAGGCTTTTGGATCCAAGGCAAGTGGGACCGACGTTCTAACACAAGTCTAATGGGTCCAGGCGTTGCGGCCAGACCCACTTGTTATTGGGTCTGTCATTTAAGATAGGCTCAAAACTCTTAGGTCAGGTGTTGCAGCCAGATCCACTTAAACATGAGTAAGTCTAATATTATTATTAATATTAAAAATATTATTATTTGTATTATAAATATTAGAGCGTTCGGGGAGCGTTGTCTTTACTGTTTGTAAGTAAAAAATTATGGTTAGCCGTTGGGTCCTACTGCCACCAGGACTCAATGACGTTAGGTCCCGTTGCCAGGAGGATCCCAAGGCGTTAGGTCATGCTAGACCCATCAACGTTGGATCCTGCACCCAGCAACACCCATCAAACAGGATTGCATCCTGCCCCTAACAATAACAATAACAACAACAACAACAACAACAATAATAAAATATTTATCCAAAGAATTAATATTATTTTATAGGACAAATATTAAATTAAAAGGGATCAAGATTTTACAATATAATAACAATTTTTTCATTCTCAATTAAAAAATATACTGGCCTGGCTATTAAGAAGTAATAGAATCTTTTCACAAGGTCTACTAGTTATTATTAGATTAATCAAGAATAATTTTATCTTTTTACCTTTTTAAATAACAATAAAATGATTAAATTACCCTTAAAAGCCAAAATTCTTTAATTTGCATCCATGAGTTTTTTTGTCTTTTCATCTTAGTTTTTTAGTTATAATCAAGTTGAATGAGAAACAACATAGTATTTTAATAAATATAAAATATTATTTAAAAAACAATTGGCATGTAGGTTGTTTTTTCGCTATTTGGATGGAACGTGACAGGGCTTTTAGGGACCAAACAATGGCTTTCAGGGTGATATTCGAATCGTCTTGACAACCCCTCCATCCTAGGCGACATGTGTGGCTTGCTGATCTTTGATTTAGTGTCAGTGGTATTTTTGTTTGTTTTTTCATTACTTTTTTTTCTTTCTCTTCAATTAATGCTCCTAACCCTCCAAGTTTTCAAAACAACCCTTCAATTTGTTTTTTTTAGATTTGGTTCATGTTCTTTTGATTACTATTTTTTTATTTAAAATAATTTATAAAATTGGATTTTCTTTAATTTTATCATCCTTCAATTTTTTTCATTTGTCGATTTTGTCCCTATTCTTTTTTTTTTTGTTATTTGTTTTATTGGAGATCATTTTTAAAATTGAATATTTTTTTACGATTTCATCATCCTTCAGTTTTTTCTCCTATAAGATTTGATCTTCATTATTTTTATTGTTATTTTTTCAATTTGGTAAATTTTTTAAATTGATATTTTTTTTTAATTTCATCCTTCAATATTAAATTGATTGGGAATTGATTTTATTGATTGAGTTTGGATCTAGGTTTTCTTTCTTCTCCTTTTTCGCATATGATATTGACAACTTGTTTTTTATATTTGATTATTGTCATTTTTTTATTCGCTTTTGTAGATGATTTTTTTTAATCATATTATTAAATTAACTGAGATTATTGAAACCAATCAATTCAATAATCCAGGTCTCAAATTTTTCTTATTTTTTTAAAAATACTAGCGTCGCTTGACCATTTTTTTTTACATTAGAAATTTTTTTGACCTAACCTGTGGCATAAAGCAGGCCACCTTTCTAGTAATAAATTAAAAGAATATGTTGTTTTACTTTTTTATGTTGTTGCCCAACATACGATGCAGATGAGTGGCCCTTTTTTTTTGTCCATGGTTTGTTATTTGTTGTGGCCCTTATATTGTTTTTTTTTTAATTCAATCCTTTTACATTATATTTGGATGAATTAAAGCTTGATAATTCCTTTGGGATCATATGATTCATCACTCTATTTGTGTCCAAATACAACTCACTTTTAAATTGATGCTTGGTTTTATAAAATCAGATTTTATTTTACCGATTGAAAATTTTAAAATAATAGGAATCAAATTTAACACAAAGGCAAGGACCCGACCCTATTTCCTTTTTTTTATTGTTCGTAGGGCGCAGAAAAATACACTTTAATCCCTGTATTTCTTACCCTCTTCATTTTTCCTCTTTTTTTTTGTTTGGCTTCTCAATTCTAAATTTATTTTTTTTTACATTTCAATCCCTGAAATTTAAAAAGAGAAAGTTAAAAAAAAAATGTTAGATGAGAGAGAATGTTGTTGGTTGGACCAAAATGGTTGGTTTTTTTCTACGGAATTCTCTTGATAAAATGAGTGTTATTGAAGTATTTTTGAATTTAATTTCATTGAAAAAGTAGATTGGGGATGAGGATATTTTATTTAATGTTTTGATTTTAAATCAATTTACAGGAACCTCCTGTCCCCGTTTGATGGCCTTCATTTTTTCCGGCTTCTTTCTCCGTTTTTGGGCAGCCTTATTTTTTCAGCCCATTCGAGCTTGGAGGGCAGGCCTTTCGAACCCTATTTTTCTTGAACCGCCATCAGAATTGTTTGAGAATTATTAATGTGTTAAAGGGACATTCGGCATTAAAAGTGGGCCTTATCCCGTGAAGCACCTCATGAGAGTTAATTGAGAAATTGTTATATCCTTTTGTTTTGTATTTTAAAAATTTTTTTAAATTTTTTTTTTATTTTGAATTTATATTTATATTTTATATTTTTATATCATTTTTGATATATTGATATCAAAAATAATTGTTTTTTTAAAATAATATTTCAATATATATATTTTTTAAAATTATTTTAAAAAATAACTGTTACTATAATATCAAATTAATTTTAACCAAAATTAATATAATCAAGGTAAAACATACTTTGCTTCTGTAGAAAAAAGATTTGAACCAAATTGATCATGTTCTTTACAGTCACCATACAGCATTATATGATTATATCAACACCCTACAACCGCAAACTCTCGCCAATCAAATGGACAACAGCAGTAAATCATGACTTTGAGTATTTTTGGAAATATGATATACATTTTATTTTCAATTAAGTTTAGTATAATTTTTTATTCCATATAGTACAGAGCTATTTACAATTAACCAATTAAGAATTCTTGCTTATATTAATATTAACAAGTGCATCAAAGATGAAATCATTAATTCTCAAACGAGGCCATAATTACTATGAGCAAACATATAAATTTAATAACGAAGAACATATTTTTGTTATGCTACCTTTCCATACTTTATATCTAGCGTACTTCAATTAATTTTCTGAACAGTATTGGACTTTGATAGTATTTATCATGCACTTTTTGAACCTGATACTTTTGAAGAATCTTTTCTATTTTTTTTTATTATATATGAAAAGATAGAAATAAAATGATAACAATTTTAGATATTCACTTAATCTTGCTAGGAATAAATGTTTTTCTTCTAGTATTCAAAGCTCTTTTATTTTGATGGTGTATATGATACATGGGCTCTGCGAGGAGATGTAAGAAAAATTACCAACTTGATCCTTAGTCCGAGTGTTATTTTTGGTTATTTACTAAAATATCATTTTGGAGGAGAATGGTGGATTGTTAGTGTGGATGATTTGAAAGATATAATTGGGGGGTGTATGGTTAGGTTCCTGTTTGATGGATGCGTTTTAAGATGATGTGAATTTTTTTAATCAAAAAAGTTATTTGCACTTAATAAAATAATTTTTTTTTAAAAAAAATTACCTATACTTGTTCTCATTTTTCAAAAAGAAACCATCACTCGATTTGATGCTCGGATTGACAAAATCAAATGAAACTTTTTTTCATTTAAAGCAACTAGAGCCATGGGGACCAAATTTGAGCAATTGATAAATATTCAATCTCTTTTTCTTTAAAGAATCAGAGTCACTCCAAGGTCATTTTGGTCATTAAATTTTTTTCAATTTAATTTTTTTTAAATTGAATTTATTTAGGATTGAACTTAATATTTTTTTTTGGTTGGCTAAAAATTGGAATCTCGATATGTCAAGGAAATATTCAAACGCATAATTGATGCTTAATTTTGCAAAATAAAGTTTAATTTTATTAATCTAAAAGAATTGAGGCTTAAGGGATCATATTTAAAGTTGTGTTTATTTGAAATTGAGCTTGGTGATTTGTTTTGTTTGCGTGGAGTGGCTTGGGTGTTGAAAAAAGAAACCATCACTCAGTCGATGCTCGGTTTGATAAAATCAAATGAAACTTTTTTTTATTTAAAGCAACTAGAGCTATAGGGACCAAATTTGAGTAATTGATAAATATTCAATCTATTTTTCTTTAAAGAATTAGAGACTGAACTGCAAGGTCAAGGGAAAGACCAACCCTATATTTTTTTGGTAATTAAGTTTTTTTCAGTTTAATTCTTTTAAATTGAGCTGAACTTAATAATTTTTTTTAGTTGGCTAGAAATTGAGATCTTGATATGTCGAGGAAATATTCGAACGCACAATTCATACTTAATTTTATAAAATAAAGTTCAATTTTATTAATCTAAAAGAATTGAGGCTCAAGGGACCATATTTGAATTTGACACAAGAACAGGGACTAGAGTAAACGAGCAGTGAAAAAAAAATTTAAAAGTACACTAATCCATCAAATATTACTTAGCATGGAAGATCACACATGCAGATCCATGTATAGAACCCGACTACTTAATATTGTAAATGTCCAACAAATTCTTCTGAATTTTTTGGATTTTTCTCTTACATGGAATGACGGGCAGCGGCTTAGAACTATGACCAAAGAGAAGAGACAACGAAGGTGCAAAGTTCGTAAGCAAAAGCAATACAGTCCAACAATGCATGCAGAGTTCACATTTGAAAAGGAAGATGAAGTGAAAGAGGCCCAGGGATTTCTCTGTGGGCGAAAATGTCCCAAATCATAAAGATAATCCAACCACTCACCAAAAGACCCAGCCCACGAAATTAAAATAAAACTAAGAAGTTGCACTGCTGAAAGAAAAGGGTAATTGAATTTAAATAATAATAATAATAATAAAAAAAAGAGGCTACGCAGTATCAAGGCAGCTTCTGTTTTTTTTTTTTTTTTTTTTTTTTTTTGGTTTGATGGAGATTTATTGAGAAAGCTTCGTTTGATCATTTTCCATGCAATGCGCAGCGCACGGTGGTGGATGATTGTCTTTGTCTTTCAATCTACTTTGATAAAGTTGTCTCCCTGAGTTATCAATCATAATCGCAGTCATTAAGAGAAGGTAGACAGACACATACATTGGCGGTATCAAAAATGAAAGATGAAAGCAAGTCCTATGATTTTTTTTTTTTGAATTTCGACCTTTCAATTTGAGATATTTGTCGTCATTCACTTTTGGGTTATTATTTTAAATAATTGAATGTGTGTGTTTTTATATATATATATATATATATATATATATATATATATTGTTTGCTCTTTGTGGCGGATCAATAAATTTTTTTTATGTCAAAAAAATATATAGAGTATAGAAAATATTTTAAATGTTTTGGATTTAGCGATTATGCCTTGACCTAACATGCTGCAACAACTTTTAAAATACTCTTCAATAATATGAAAAAAATGTCAATTAAAGAAATACTCGTTATAAAACTTCATTTTTTTTTAATCAAACATAGTGAATTCAAAGTAACATTCACTCATAATTGATAAACCTGATACAAGAATTACAACCACTAACAATTAATAAGAAATATGTAATGAAGTTAAGTATTTCGAGATATAAGAATAATTAAGCAATACTTACAAGTGTTATGAACTACGTTGAAAATTGTTCATCTTGTGATCAAAAGATTTGAGATTCAGTTAATTATGAGTTTTGGAATAATAAAAATTGATGATGTTTCCTATGAGAAATTATTCAATCTATTAATTTATGATATTATAAGAGATACGTTGTTTGAAAATAATGACATGTTAATTATTATACTTATTGAACAAAAGGTCCCAGTTCATCGCAATTAAATAACACATAATTATATGCATGTCTGAATTCAATTTATGTCAATAATCTTCCCCTCACAGTATTTTTTTTGGTACAAGTCATCCAAAATGAAAAATATTGACAAGTTCCCACTTGAAAGCACTTCCCTACCGTTGTCATGCCTTGAAACGCAGTTGATTCTTGTTTTCAAATGAAGCTCAAAATAGTATGAGATAAATGTTAAGATCTCTTCAACAATATAAGCTTCACATATCGAAGCCTCAACATGCACCTTATTTTTAATTTTTTTTCTTAAGGTTGAACAAGTATTTGCATGTAATTAAATGAATGTTTTGAATTTAAAAGAAAAGAAGATAATAAAATTTAATTATAATGCACGTATAATCCCTAACCTCTTGAATTGATACATCTATCTATACTGGATAAGGTCTTCAACTTTTGTCTCAAATGGTAAATATATTGGTAGATGCTCCATTGAGTCGAAGAATGATGTAGAGAATATCATCTCAAGTTTGTAGATTATCTGGTCGATTATCATTAGCCTCTTCATGTGTTATGTATTTAACTTATTGGAGCATATATCTCTAAAGAATTGACTGATATTCGTGAGTGTATCTCATATTCCATTTAGCAATAAATCTCGGTAAGCAAGTGGAATGAGTGTTTGCATAAACACGTGGTAATTATAACTCTTCATTCCTTACAATCTGGAATCCTTCAAATTCACCAATGTAGATCTATTTGAAGTATGTCCATCGAAAAAATATAGATTCTTAAGCTATTGGTAGACAAGTAATTATGTGTTATTGTCTACGGCAAAGTGGGCTTTGCGACCCATGATTCATCATAAACCAACTTTATATTTTTATAGTGGCAAAACAAAGGTATATCCATTTTACCCTTCATGTTGTCATTTGTCTTCCCTTTTACATTAATAACCATATTATAAATGTTTTTAAACATGTTCTTTTTAATGTGCTCGACATTAAGATTATGGTAGAGGAGATTGGTCTTCCAATAAGAAAGCTCTCTGAAAATACATCGCTTTACACTATTATGGATCACACCAAAACCAGGTAAATTTTGCTTACCGGATTGAAAACTAAACACAATGTCATCGTACGACGACCCCACGTCATATAATTCTTCACCTGATGGTCTTAATGGTGCAACATCCCTTTCAACTTTACCAATGAAAAAGTCATTTATGATATTTCTATACTTGTAATTTATTAGCAAGAACCACCAATGGCCATAAAAAAAAGTTACTTTACCATCATTTGTTAGCATAAAGGTTTTGTTATTTTCCATACAATATAGGCATGATAATTTTTCATGCATGCTCCAACCAGAAATTATTCCATACACAAGAAAATCATTGATAGTCCACATCAAAGTTGCCTTCATCTGAAAACTTTGTTTCCTCAAGACATCATAAGTCAAAGTCCCGGATGACCATAACTTCTTCAAATCATCAATCAACAGTTGAAGACAAACATCTATATTCCAACCCAGACTATTAGGATCGGGTATGACCATAGATAAAAATATGAATTCCAGCCTCATACACATCCCCGGTGGCAAGTTGTAAACCGTGAGTATCACCGACCAACAAGAATAAGAAGCAACAAATGACCCTAATGAATTGAATCCGTCTATATATAACTCAAAGCGTACGTCCTTTAATTCTATTGAAAACTGATGCATCATATTAAAATGTTTTCAAGCTTCATGTAATAGCCTACAAAATTCAATAGATTTATGATATACTACTTATTCGTAATAAGCAAGAGATGGAGTGATTTTTTTATTACGTTCAATTGATGCATTACATGATACCATCTATCATTTCAATAATCAAACATCATTAAGTGATTCGGTATATATATATATATATATATATATATATATATATAGTAGCACTACAAAATAAAGGATACATGTCCATCGTGTTTATAACATGAAGTGTTCATACACACCATAATTTACAACCACAACTTTGAATGTCAACATTATAAAGTTTTTACACAATACAAGTCATCTATTCGTACTATTACATAGTTTATTACAAAATACTTATTAAAAAATTGCTAAATGCCATGTTCATAAGATGTCCCTGTCACAAACCAAACTTAATGTAAGTGTATAAGCACTTCTTATAATATATTTGGACAATAGACATATTATTGTAATTGTGTTAACATTTAAATAGATAGATTCTCATTAATAACTTTTTACTAAGTCTATCCTTAATATTTTACTTCACATCTTCGTACGACCTTATGCCATATCATTTATTTAAACTATATTCAACATCAATTGATAATATGTATTATGGTTTAGGAATCCTTGTGTGTCTAACATCCTTCCAAGTAAAACTATTCTCTCCTCACTATAATCACTTTGTATATGGTTCTTTAAATATTAATTCCAATTGTAATTGACACATTAGTATTCTTTACTTCAGCGTATAAATAAGTACTTTCAAATGTGAATACTATTAGCCAATGCTACTCTTATCATCTATTCTTGATTATCCAATGTGGATACCATTAGCTGAAGCTAATCTCATCATTCATTCTCGGTTATTCAATATGGATACCATTAGCCAAAGTTAATCTCGTCATTCATTCCCGGTTCTCCAACGTGAATACTATTAGCCAAAACTAATCTCATAATTCATTGCAATTCATGAATAATTTAAACAATTGAATTCGGGTAGCAACATTATGCAAGAATACTTCAAAAATTTAATAAAATTAGATGAAGGTGGAAATTACCTACCTGCTCCTCCTTTAGTATGTCCTTGCCCAGTCGAAGATTCAATGTTAATTGCACCTCCTGACACACAATGACCATTACTCGGTATATTTTTATCTAGGCATCATCAAAGATCATTTTCACAAACATATATATGTACACATATATATTCATACAAACATCTCATGTGTTTGTGCATTTGCATAGCAATAATGTTATAATAAGACATCCGTTCCCAAATTTAATGAAGGTCATCTACGGAAATTAAGTCATTATAACACTGAAAATCCTCAATGAAAACTAAGTCACTTTAACACTAAAAATCATCAGTGAAAACTGAGTTGTTTTAACATTGAAAATCATCAATGAAAACTAAGTCATTCTGACACTGAAAATCATCAACGAGAACTGATTCACTTTGACACTGAAAATTGTCAATGAAAACTGAGTCACTCTGACACTGAAAATTATCAACGAAAACTGAGTCATTACGATATTTCTTTTTCCAAGTTCATACATAAAGTCAATTCCAAGTTTTCTTCCTAAAGATTATACCTCAACCTAGTTATGGACATAGATCACAACACAATTCACCTCCAAGAGTTTATGAAGGAAGGATAACATGTAATATCTCCATTCCATTATAATAACACTCAATCACCAAACATTGTAAGGAGGATCTCTTCATTAAGGTTTTTCTTTTCTATTGTCTTCTAAGATAGTCGAAGCCTATGTCACTTCCCTACCGAGCATACTCTGTGTTCTTCATATGATATCATCAAATTCTCATCTATTATAACATGACATAAGGTGTTCTATGCATTTGAATTTACGAAGTTCTACCAAACATGTTAAAGAATTATATTTATTTCCATAATCTCATCAAGTTCATTACAATGTTGTCAAGTAGTATACAATTAAGTTCAAACATGAATATTTTCAAGGATTTTCCTACTTAAGCTTTCATGGGGCCTAGACATAGGGCATTGATATCAAGTGTTCATTTTATCATTCTCAATCATATCATTCCAAATAATAAAACACAATCTAATAACTATTTTCACATTATATATGAGTTTAATTTCTATCATTTAGTTTGTTTCTCTAAGGATGTTCATCATACAAAGATTTCCTCTTGACCGAAACACAATATTTTTCTTCCTTCTAGTTTACTCACGTAAATTATTACTTCTATTATAAACATGTTTATGTTACCATGCATTAATCATATATCAATCCTCTAAGTTCATAATCAAACAAGTTCTACAATTCATGATGCAAAATAAGGGTATTAGCATTTGTTAAAATTCTATTTCAGCCTAAGCATTTTGTCCTAAGTGCTTGTCAAGGTTACAATTAAAACATTGTATCATCCCATTCTATCCTCCTTTCATCTATTCAATAAGCCGGTCTTAGCTAGGGTTTCTTATTTAATATGCATCAATTTTTTTTGTTATAGAATCTGAAATTATACTCTTCTCATCCTACTTTTCCAATCTCTTCATTTAATTTTTCGCAATCAAGGGTGCAAGAACCCTAGGTCACCTCATATGGGGTTTCCTTCTCATTTTACCTCATAATCTCAAAACAACAAATATAAAAGTAGGGTTACCCTTACCACATGATTTTGGATAGAATTTAAGCCATGTTTTAGTGGTTATTTTTCTTTCCTCTCAGTTTTCTTCCCTTCCTCTCTTCAATGTTTTCGTTGTCTCTTCAGAGCCAGGAGTGGACATACATGTCATAGAAGGGACAATGCCTTCTTAATTATTTTTCAAAAATTAATATTAGTTTATGAGTTTACTTAATTTCTACCCCTTTTTAGACATATTTTATGCTTCATATTTTTTGAAATTTGTCCACCAATATCTGACATATTCGCTATAATATAACATCTTCTTCTTGTTTTTATTTTTTTGGTATATTGCATGCAAAATTATTATTTAAATGTACCATTTTCTGACATGATTTTCAATATGAAAATATCAAAGGTAATAGTATTTCCTATAATTAATTAATTTGTACCTACCACCTCTTTACCTATGGATCCGGTCTGCAGCCTAGCCTAAAGCAACAAATCATTTGAGATACTAGTATCTGTCTAAGGGAATCAATGGATAGCAAGTCACAGCTTATTTTTGCGCATTAACCTATATTTTTTAATCGATATTTTTTTTAAAATTATTTCAGATAATCTTAATATGTTAATATAAAAATAAAATTATTTGAAAAAAATTATTTTAAAATATTTTAAAAAACACATTACACCATAATTAAAACCTAATCAATCTTTTACACACACACATATACACACAGTGGCGGAGCTATGTAGGGTCACAAGGAGGCAATTGCCTCGTTAATCTTTTTTTTTCTTTAATTCCTTTTATATTAGAATATTAATAATATCTAGTAGATTTAATTTTTTTTGTTGGTTATCAATTAACTCAAGTTAGCTATTGTTAACTTTAGGGGTGAGCAAAAAAATTGAAAAACTGATTAAACTGAGAAAATAAAAAAAATAACTGAAAAAACCAAACCATGAAAAAAAACCAATTAACCCAAGTTAGTTTTTTCATTTTGAAAATATTCTTAAATTAATTTTGTCTGATTTGAGTTAGTACATATATTTCAAATTAATTTCTCTATATAATATGTATCTACATAATACATAATATCAAGTATTTGTTAATAGTTTATCCCATCATTTACAAAATTCTGTGTTCGCCACTATATATATATATATATATATATATATATATATATATATATATATATATATATATATATATATATCTTGAAACCTATTTTTTTTTAAAAAAAAAAAAATAAAAAATTAAAGAATCTAGAAAGTAGAAAGATAAATATACATGGAGACAAATTATTGTACGTGCATGTAGGGACATGAACTTTATGTATCTTTGGCCATACAGAGGAATTAAAGCGCCTAAAAAAACAGGTCGAAAAACAACTGAATTAAATTTGAAACCATAATGTGCAGTAGTTGTTGAACTACCAAGCATATTTAACGTAAGCAATAAGCACAATGTCAGAGCATCTTATCAACCTTGATTGAAGCTCGTACATATGAACATTGGGTAATAGAATTTTCAAACCCTAAAAGCACATTTAACCTTAAACTTCTAAACTATATGTGTTTTTTTCCTGGCCCTTCCTTCCTTTAAAAGGATGGGAAACTAAAAAAATAAAAATAAAAATAAAAATAAAAAATTAATGTCTGTAGGGTTTTGGGTCCACTGTTTCCATATTTATGCCTCCATTTCTGCAATCAATTCCACCGCCACTTCTTGTTATTACTTCTGTATCATAGCTGGAATTTACTCAATCTTTTTCCTTTTTTGAAAACAATTTGAGAAAAAAAATGTTTATTCCCTCTATTTCACTAAAAAAAATATCATCTCTCAAAAAAGCGTTTTTTTTTTTAAATTAAATTATTTTTTATTTTTTTCTTTACTTCAATTTATTTTTTTAAATTATTTTAAATTATTAATATTAAAAATAAAAAATTATTTCAATATATTTTCAAACAATATAATACTTCAAAAATCAGCTGAAACAACTTTAGATTACAGACAGGAATTTATAAGCCGTTAAGGTAGATAGTGAGGGTAGAATCATATATAGCCCTTATTGGTCAAAACGAAGATTTATTATTGAACAGAATAAAAAATGGAAGAACAAGAGGAGAAGGATTCGAGGACTGTACAATATTTATCAGCACCAGAAAAATGGAGGCTGCAATTATTGCCGTAAAACCTGGTCGTCGCCGTCCATATTCAAGGAATGAGAAAACACTCGCAATTTATAACCCAAAAATAATAAGAAAATGGTAAAGTCATTCTTGATTAATAAGTAATGATTTACACATAAATTGAATGAAGAAAAAAACGTAGAGAAAGGCTTTATTCTATTTTATGCATAGGTCGGAATTTTTAATAACTTTTATTTTTCCGACAATTCTGTAAAAAATAACTAATGAAATATATTCTATTAAATATTATCAATAAAATACTTTTTATTAATAATTTCATTGTTATTTATGAATTTTCTAGCAATAATTACTACGACTGTTTTGGATATCATTGATTAAATTTTGATATTTATAAAATATAGTTATGATATAAGTAGTTCGTTGCTAATAAATTATAGTTTAATTGATAGTAATGTTTTTCTCTATTTTTTTAAAATCTTTAATTTGAATATATTTTGTAAAAACAATTCCATATTAAATACAGTAATACCCGTCTAAGATATTTTGGATAAAGTGAACACCACAAAAAAATCTTTAATAAATTATTTTTGATATTAACGTATCAAAATAATCTAAAAATATCAAAAAATATTAATTTGAAGCAAAGAAAAATATAAAAAAAATTTAAATTTTTTTAAAATTACTTTTAAAACGCAAAAAAAAATATCATCACGTTGAGTTGTTTGAAAGAAACTGTTGGTTTTAAGTTGAGTCCGAATTCTTCATTTACAGTTTGAAGCTGTAGATTTTGAACAATTAGTTTAATAACAAGGTATCATCTATTGTATACAAAAAGCCACTAATTACATCTCAATTTTAAATTCATATGCGAAGCTGTCATTCTGAATTGAAAATGTATTTTTTATTTAAATGCATACCAGCATGGAGTAATTAGAGTATACTACTAAAAATTTAACAAATATAAATAAAAATATGAACGAAATTTTTCCATTAGAATATTACAGTAAACTTTTCTAATTATAAATCTATGAGTGATTTTATTATTGATAAATTTATTGACAGAATATGAATCACCGACAATAAATTTTCTAACGAACGGTAACCGTTCGTAAACCCGCTAGTAAAAAGTTGTGCCGACAGATACACTGTCTAATTATAAATAAAATATTTTTTTATTAAATTAAAAATTTATGGTAGTGTTAACTTTTGTTTATTTTTGTTTTGATTTGTTGATTTTCTATTCTCTAGATGACCAGCTTAATAAACTTCATCACCTATCATTAAAAAAATCCATACAAGATCAAATCATTTATACTATTGTTTCCATAAAAAAATATTTCTTGCAATTTTGGAAATTTGTTTTTTTGAATATATACACTTTATGCTCATGAGAAATCAAATCAATGTGACTGCTAACCATGTCCTTTAATTATGATCACCGTTATAATTAGCCTATCGATCGCTTTTTTTGAACGTATCTTGTAGATATAAAAGATGCAATTTTAAGATCTTACAAAGAAAGAATTTAATTTTGATTTATGTACAGTAAAACCCTGAATTTAATTATTTTTCCATAAAAAAGAGAGAGTAAATGGCATAGATTGAACAAAAACTACAGAATTTCTTGAACCATCTAGTTTAAATTTTTTTCTTCACCGTATAATGATAAAGTGATCATCTTTGTTATTGATTAATTTTTTTTATTAATATGGGTGTTAGAGTTAACTTACTCGTATTTTGACTAATTTCACGAGTTTTAAAATTAATATTCAAATAAGTTTCTAGTGACTCTAAAATTTATAAGATTTAAATTGATAATCTTTCGAAACAAACTTAGAAAATAATCTATGTTCAATAATTGAATATTATCCTGTGAACATGTTATTGTCTGCATTCATTGTCTTAAAGGCTTCAAGCAAATAAGATTGGCCTAGTACTAGATATTCCCAGTCATTTCATTGAGATATATTGAGAAATGTGAGAATGCAGACGAAAGTCATCGGCATTAAGCTGTTTCCACCTAACAAAAAATCAAATGGTAGAAATTAGAATGGAAGTTCTATTTCTAATTATTTGTAGGTGTTTAATTGAAGGAAATGAAATAGAAATGGAAATGAAAAGGGAGAATGTAAATAAAAAATTTAACATAGCATAACCTCAATTAATTAAATAATATCTTTGTTCGATCTGATTTAAATTTGAAGTTTAAATAATATCTTAATTAAATAATATTTAACTTAATTAATAAATTTTCATGTTCCTAAAAATATTCATTTATAGAAATTTAATTGTAGTTTCATTTTCATCGGGGCAAGTGAAAAACAAAAACAAGAAATATAAATATTGTTTTTAAAATAGTATATTATATTTCTTTTCATTGAATATTAACTACTTAATTCTTCCAGCATAATTGTATTAATTATTGCCATCTCTACTACCTCTTTGGTTGAGAAAAATATATATCATCATTATTATTATTGTTATTGTATCACCGTTCTTCCAATATCTTCATAATTTTTCTTCTTATATTATCATTAATTACTATTATTTTTAATATTATTATTGTTATTACTATAATATCACCATATATTTCTCTTCTATTTTTATCAATGTCGTCACAATAATAACTTTTATTATTTTCAATTTAACCACTATTTAATCTCCATGCATTTTCATCTTAAAATTAATTAATGAAGTACTAAAATTATTAAATTTTCAGAATTCCGACCTGTGAATTCCTTGGAGTGCAGAATCAACTCTTTAATTTATTACAAGGAAGAGTTTACATAATTGGAAAGTTTGTATTCAATTCTCAGTTATATATACAAGTTCTGATCACCGCTGCCTTAATGCCTCTGGTACGAGCAATAGTAATTTTGCACGGTCTCGTCAAGGAGATCATCTGTGTTATTTCTCATTTGTTTTTTTTTTTTTTAATTTTTGATCACGGGACACTGAAAATCTCTGCTAAAAGATGGAATTCGGCTTTTGAACTGCGTTGGAGGTAAAGTGTGATCTTGTGGCAAGGCAACACACAACTACCAGTACTGGATTGCTTTACTTACAGTGGGCCTATTTTTAATCCACTGACAGTAACCCTTAGCTATATAAGTGCTTCAATATTCTTCGATCCATGCATCAAGAAATTGTTCTCCCACATTAGCTATCTACCTAGCTACTTGTAAGATTTTCTTCCAAACTATTGCAATGGCTGGCTCAGCAACTATGACCATTTCCACACTGATAGGTCTAGTGGTGGCAATGGCAACTACTTTTGTTCCACAAGCAGAAGCCAGGGCTTTCTTTGTGTTTGGAGATTCACTGGTTGATAATGGCAATAACAATTATCTAGCCACCACGGCACGAGCAGACTCACCACCTTACGGCATCGATTATCCAACCCGTCGACCGACCGGCCGATTCTCTAATGGCTTAAGCATTCCTGATTTTATCAGTTAGGTTTCTTTGTCCTATTTTTGCAGACAAGCACCTTTCAATGTTGTGCACATAGTTATGTGACATGTTTTTGGTTAAGCCTAACATCTTACATGTGCTATATAGGTCAACAACTTGGCTCGGAACCCACACTGCCTTACCTAAGTCCCGAGCTAACTGGACAGAGGCTACTTGTAGGTGCCAATTTTGCTTCAGCTGGAATTGGGATCCTCAATGACACTGGAATTCAGTTTGTAAGTGTGATTCTTTTACCATTTCTCATATTCCTTCACTGTGATTCTTTTACCATCAAGAATATTATTATTATTTTATATATATATATATATTATTTTAATCAAGAAAAAAAAATGCATGTATCCTAATATTGAAATATTAATCCTCATTTGTATCATATGCCAACTTTAACGGGCATGCAGTAATGAATCCTAATAGAAAAAGAACCTACAAATTCCAATATAAGCTGAAAATGGTATGACTTGAAGTGATGCATTTTTCAGCTGAACATAATTAGAATGTACAAACAATTGGAGTACTTCGAGCAATACCAGAGGCGTGTTACAGCTCTCTTCGGAGCTCAGCAAACTCAGCAACTTGTAAATGGAGCACTGACCCTCATTACAGTCGGCGGGAATGATTTCGTTAACAACTACTACTTGGTGCCTTTCTCAGCAAGGTCACGCCAATTCCGGCTCCCTGATTACGTGAGATATCTCATCTCCGAGTACAGGAAGATTCTAATGGTAACTTTCTTCTACATTACTTCACATGTTTCCGTGTCCAGCATGCAAATTTGTCCATCATCTCCGAGTACAAGAGACCTAGCCGCCATTGACATTAATTTAAGTATTAAAATATTATAACACTTTTACACGATTTCACATCAATTAATTTTATTTTATTGCGTTTTTTAATTTGACATTATCTTATCTCAAAATGTTGTTTAGCGACTGTATGATCTCGGAGCACGTCGGGTTCTCGTAACCGGGACAGGTCCAATGGGTTGTGTGCCGGCAGAACTGGCGCAGAGGAGCCCGAATGGGCAGTGCTCGGCCGAGCTACAGCGAGCAGCTTCCTTGTACAACCCTCAACTCACTCAAATGCTTGGACAACTCAACGATCAATATGGCGCGGATATCTTTATTGCTGCTAACACAAGGCAAATGACAGCTGACTTTGTTTACAATCCTCAAGCATATGGTAAGCTAGTTCAAGTTAATTATTTTTATTTTTTAAAAACCCAACAAATTTATTGGATGCTTGCACTCACTAAGATAAGTAGTGCTTATACATATGTTACAATAAAAATAAAAATAAAAATAAAATAAAAAGATTATGATGGATTTTGAATTGAGGTTGACGCTGCTTGTCTCTAATCATGTCTCTTAGTTACATCACACATGAAAAATGACTTGGGGGATAGCCTCACTTAGAGAGATGATCAAATTGCATTTATTAAGAAAGCTACCCTCTGTGACGTTATATATATATATATATATATATATATATATATATATATATATATATATATATATATATATTGAACTTCTCAGATGCACATGAAGCACACAAAAAGCCCAAAATAAAATCAAAAAGTTTTTTCTTACGCAAATATTATTGCTGCTAATATGCAGGATTCGTGACATCAAAGATAGCATGTTGTGGTCAAGGACCATACAATGGTCTAGGGCTATGCACACCAGCTTCAAACTTGTGCCCTAACCGTGACCTCTACGCATTTTGGGACCCATTCCACCCATCGGAAAGGGCAAACGGTATTGTTGTTCAGCAGATTCTCAACGGAGACGCTACCTATATGCACCCCATGAATCTGAGCACCATCCTGGCCTTGGACTCGAGGACCTAGAGAAGAGAATCAAGAGGCACCTCCTTTTCAAAACTTCGTTTCCATTATCCTACCATATTATGTCATAATTTATGTTCTTAATTTGCAGTGGTTTCCAAGGGAAATGTATGGTGTTATATTATTTTAAGTGTCTTGAAATTGGGATTTTATCAGAATGATTAAATTAATGTTGCCATGTATTTTTTAGACCTTTTTTTTTTCTTATGATAATGTATTTTGATTATAAGCAAGCATTTCGGCCTGTTGATGATGATTTCCTTCGTGTCTCCGTTCCCTTTTAATTTCTCATTTGTCTCGTAACTCAGTTTTTGCCTATGATATATGAAGATGTTACTTCTTTCTGTATTTTAAAATTATTTTTAGAAAAATTAAAAAGAAATTGCTTTAATTTTTTTGTGTTTTTTTTAATGTGCTGATATCAAAAATAAACTTTAAAAAATAAAAATAAATTATTTTAATATATTTTTAAGTTCAAAACTATATACTGGTACAAAAAAAAAAAAAAAAAAAACTGTAATTATCTGATCTTCACTGGGCTTTGGGCTTCCTTCATTATATAGCAAGGGTTCATTGAACCTATCACTCAACTGAAAAAGTATTGCCCCGAATTCTTTACATTATATGATCAGCCGCATAGATACAGTGATATAGATTTTAAATTAGTTGATGTGCTGCGCTAAACTAAGTGTATGATTTAAATAAATACTAAGATTTTAAAAAAAATTCAGCATTATGGATATGTTTTATGATATTATAAAATTTGTTAATAAAAAAATAATGCATGTTCTTAATATATTTAATTATATTAACTGATAAATTATAACAAAGTTATGAATACTAATTAAACTAAAAAGGAAAGTTGATTTTTCTAGCTAAAAGCAAAAGAAAAATAAAAACACAAAAATATTAATAGATTGTCCTTTTTATTTTATACATTTTCCTAGGATTTATCTAAGTGCATGTTTTTTTTTTTTTTTGCAAAAATGGTGTTTCTAAAAATTTTAAATATTATTTTGCTTGAAATTATTTTTTTTATTTTTAGATCGTTTTGATATGCTGATATTAAAAATAAATTTAAGAAAAATAAAAAATATTATTTTGATGCATTTCCAAGCGAAAAACACTTTAAAAAATAATTACTACCACTATGTCAAATAAACACTAAATACTAATTAATAATTCTTGGTTTTATAAATGCATAATACAAAAACAACTAATCTATCTAAAATTCAAAAGGAAAAAATATTAATGATAAATTACAAGAATCTCTTTAAGCTATTATGAAATGATAAAAACCCACAAAAATACTATTACCATGTAAATAATAGTTAAAGTAAACAATTTAAAATTGAGAGAGAATTTATTAATTAAATATTAAATTAAACAAATAATAATAATAATAATAAATAAATCAAAACCACCCAATTTATTTTGTTATATTTAATAGATTGGATGGCATGTCATTCACCTAGATAGGTGACATTTCATCCACTATTATGGTTTTCATTCACTTCTATTAAAAAAAAAAAAAAAAACAAGTGGGGTCCAAGTTAATTTATGGATTCTAAAAATCAAATTTTCACTTGTTTTCATCTTAAAACACCTCCAAAATCATCTAGAAATCTCAATTATAGATCTTGATCTATTTTTTTTGACGTGGTTAAAGGATAACACTACTATATTAAACTCCCCACACAAAAAATAACCTATTAACATCAATATTGATCCTTTTGTGGCTAAACAAATCATTTCTCTTTCCTTCCTCAACATGGACTGAAATATAACAAAAAATAAATTTAGGGTCGAAATCTAAAAATTTAATAGAATAGGGATCAAATTATATAAAATTAATAACTTGAGGGACCAAAATTCTATATTGTAATAGTGATACTTAATGTAATGTTGGAATAACCTTTACACATCGCATATGCAAGAGAATATAATCGGCACATATATAATTGATAGAATATCAATTTTTTTTTTTATATAAAACTAGCATTATTCTAGAAAATAACAAAAAAGATTATGAATATAGTAAAGATTATTTTTTGAAAATAATTTATTCATGATTTTTCAACTCAGATAACCACATTATCTCCTCACAAGGTAGCTCACGAGGCTATGTGATGAAGAGATTGTTGCGGTCATCATGGTTTTGACAAGCTTAACGAACCGAGGTGTCTTTAATTAAGTAATGCATCAACAACTATTCTGAACACATTTGTAAAAAAAAAATTTTAGGATATGATGATTTTTTAATTAAAAATAGAAAGATATTGTTGTTACTCTTATTAAAATAAATTTAATAAATATATAAACTGATAAATAAAAAAGAGTTACTAATTCTAATTAAATACTAAAATGAAAAATTAATCTTCCTAGTTAAAGCATAGTTAAAGCATAAGATAGATGCTCATGTAAATATTTAATTCAAATTATTCTTTTTTATTTTATACATTTTTATTTCTTTTATCTTAGAGATTAATTCTAGTTGCTAAGAACAAAAAATCTTTATTTTTATAAATACATTATGTAAATAAAACTTATTCATATAAAGTATAAAAGAAAAAAAAATTAAAGATAAATTACAGTAATCTCTTTGAAGTATTATGAAATTAAAAAAAACAATTTAAAAGATTAAGGGCCTTTTAAGATTGTGGTAGCGGTTGCGGTTCAAAGTGTTTTTTGTTTAGAAATGCATTAAAATAGTGTTTTTTTATTTTTTAAAAATTATCTTTGAGACCAAAGACATCAAAACAATCTAAAAATTTAAAAGAAATAATAAAAAAAAATTTAAAATTTAGAGAAACGTGATTTTAACTATATTCCAAATGGAATCTAAAAATATGTGAAATTTATGTATATTTAGGGGGGAAGAAATCATCAACATAAAAAATCACATTCTTAGAGCATATTTGGTCTATGCTATGCCTATTGTATTGTGTTATGAGATTAAACACATTAAATTATTTAATAAAAATACGTTGTGTTGTAAGTAAAATTATTTAAATTAAGATTATCATTAAAGAATAGTTTATATATAACATATTCTTTATAAAACTAAATAAATCTATTAAGAAATGAATAATTTATTTGAAAAACGTATAAATATCATAAAAAAAATGATATATAGTAAGATAAAGTTGTTTTTTTTTTAATTTTTTTGTCTTTTTATTAACGCAAAAGAACGAACTACCTTTCACCTTCACCTTTTTATAGCTAATTAACTCCACCAACCAATAAAAAGGATTAGGTTTTTATTTTCAATTTATATATAATAACTTTTTATTACAATTTTACCCCTCATGCAAAAATTAGTGTCAATTTTTTTCAATTTTTTTTTAAGTATCTATATAAAAATTTCGTTTAAGTTTATAATCAGCAAAACATTGTATGAGGTATTTTAGATATTGACGGGCTGTTTAATATCATCATAACAAAACTTGAATCATGTATCCAAAATCATATCCTCAAATGGAATAATTAGTATAGGATAAAAAAGGATAAATATATAAAAAATAAAAATAAAAACATATTTGATTAAAGAAATAGAAAGATAACAATATAAAATAAATATATTTTTGAGACACTTTCTTAAATAATTTTTTATATTTTTAAAATAATTCTATTTTTTTTTAATAATCACGTATGACGATGAACACTAGTCTAGCATTATTAAAAAAAATATGAAAATAATAATAATTAGGTGGTTATATATATTCATAATCCTACAAATCCTGACTCCTTCAGAATACTGAAAGTCCAAAAATATCAGTTAATGGGGACTAATTTCCGGTTTCTGATGATGAAATGATGTCTGTAGACCATGTTCCTCAGAAAAAATACATGGCATAATGAAAGACCAGAAAAGATGAAATTAACTAATTATGCCAGCAATTAACTCTCAGCATGGGATTCAATTCGAAAGTGTTAAAGAGTAGTTGCAACACACAACTACCTATCCAAGCTTGCATGAATCTTTTAATTGCAAGGAAGTATAGGCACAAGCTATAAAAACCCATGTTCACTATTGTTTCAAACACATAGCAGAGCTCTTTGGCACTAGGAAAGACCTAAAACTCTAGCTTCGTTGTCCTAGAATGGCATCTTCATCCATTGTTGGGGTGATTTTCAGTCTTGTTTTGGCACTGAAATATGTTGCTCTACAAGCTGAGGCTCGAGCCTTCTTCGTGTTTGGTGATTCACTTGTCGATAGTGGCAACAACAACTATCTTGCAACAACTGCCCGAGCAGACTCGCCTCCTTATGGAATAGATTATCCATCTCATCGTCCCACCGGCCGTTTCTCGAATGGCCTCAACATCCCAGACCTTATCAGTTAGGTTATTGTAGTGTGACTTAACCTGTAATGCAATTTTCTTTCCAATCTCACAGTGCTATGCGTTGTCCTCAGGTAAACGAATTGGATCCGAATCTGTGTTGCCATACCTGAGTCCTGAACTAAGAGGCCAGAGGTTACTTAATGGTGCCAATTTTGCCTCAGCAGGAATTGGAATCCTCAACGATACCGGAGTTCAATTTGTGAGTTAATCTGATGATCATAATGCCTAGTTATTGATACTTATTCTGATAGAATGTGGAACTTGCTTTCCCAGAAATAACCTGAAATGCAAACTTGGGAGCTAAAGATGATACTGGGAAGCAATGATTGTTTTGCCTGCACTAGATGCTTCTGACTTTATACTTGCTGTCAACTTATTAAAACACTGAGATTTTGCAGATAAACATAATCAGAATGTATAGACAACTTGAATACTTCCAAGAATACCAGCGACGAGCTCGAGCACTTGTAGGAGTTGATCAGACTGAGAGACTTGTAAAAGGAGCCCTCGTCCTGATTACTGTTGGTGGCAATGATTTCGTGAACAACTACTACTTGATACCCTATTCTGCAAGGTCTCGCCAGTTTTCTGTACCGAATTATGTCAAATATCTCATTTCAGAGTACGAAAAAACACTAATGGTAAGTCCCTACATTAGAAATTTTGAAAAAAGCTTCGAGCAATCCTAAAATGGAAAACGAAACATGATATATCAATCTTGTCTCCAACGTCACTGCAGAAGCTATATAAACTGGGAGCACGTAGAGTTCTCGTGACAGGGACCGGGCCAATGGGTTGTGTTCCAGCAGAGTTAGCTATGAGGAGCACAAATGGGGGTTGTTCAGCCGAACTTCAACGAGCCGCGTCCTTGTTCAATCCACAACTTGTTCAGATGCTAAAAGGACTAAACAAAAAGATTGGAAATACTGTCTTTGTTGCTGCAAACACACAACAATCACACTTGGATTTCATTAGTAATCCTCAAGCATATGGTATGCCAACTTCTATTGTCAAAAAAGATGGTTTCTTCGCTATGCGATCTAATCCGCCGCAATATAAGCATATAGATGGTACCTGATAGGGACCAGAGATTTTCTTCTTAACATTTGAGATTTTGACTTGCAGGATTTACCACAGCAAAGACAGCGTGTTGTGGACAAGGACCATACAATGGTCTAGGACTATGCACAGCAGCATCCAACTTGTGCCCGAATCGAGAACTCTATGCATTCTGGGATGCATTCCATCCATCTGAAAAGGCAAACCGATTGATCGTGGAACAGATTTACTCTGGCACTACCAAGTACATGGACCCCATGAATCTCAGCACAATCATGACCTTGGATGCTATGGCATGATCTCATCCTCTGCATGGCTTTCTTTTTTAAATAATGTTACTATTTATGTGTTTCATTTCTTGCTCTTGCAAATGATGTCATTACCCTGCGAAACATTATGTGTAATCTCTTAATAATATCTCTATTCTCATTTATAAAAAGGTAAAGCAGTTGCAGAAGAGAGTCCCTTAAGACTAAATGTTAACTGTGTCATAAACAAGGACTGGCTTGATTTGTTGGGAAGCTTGCTTTTGAGGCCCATGAAAAACATAGCGACTCAAACATCAAGTCCTCCAAAGTCATGGACAAATAGAGCAAGAATGAGTATTCTGTCTAGCTAGTTGAAATGATCTGAAATCAATCTCTGAAACATTTAGGTGTTCTTGTCGTTGACCAGCAACGAATCTCGTCTTGTCTATACCTCTATATCTAACTTTGTTGGATCTGTCATCTGCATCACAGAGGAGTCTTGTGATCATAAACAGATTGACAGCTTGTCCGGAAAAAAGCTACATCAACTAAACAAGACCACAAGTAAGCAAATTGGCAAGTTGTTCTGTAGAACAACATCAACTAAAGCAACCAGTATTATTGCAAGTCATGGCCTTGTCCCAACAGGGAGCTTTTCTACAGGATTAGGTGGTTGCATGGCTCTGGTGCCAAATTTTCTACATGAATCATAATTTCATTAGTTTGCAAAGAACCATTATTCGTAATTTGGATCTTAATAACATTAAAAATAGTTATCTCTGTCCAGGAATGAAATTGCCTCACCCCATCTCTCGATTACTCATCCATCACCTACTGCAAGCCTTTTCTGATCTCAGTTTATGCAGCACACGATACTGGGCAAAGAGGATTTTCATCACATGATAATTTGATTGAGAGTACTTGTGTTGTCAGCTTGTCCAATCTCATATATTTCTTGTGAGTATTAAACTTGACAACTAGAAAGAAAAAAGGGAATTTTTTTCTGTGAAGTGGAAGTTGAAGACAGGGTGTAACTTCCATTCTAAAGCACTGTTGAGAAATTAAGAGCCTGAAAAAATTAGCTCGCAAGCTATTGAATTTAGGCTCTAATCATGTGGGCTCAATGGTTTTCTGAACTGTTTTTTACTGCTAAACCACTTAGGTGCTGCCAAAGGTGCCAGAGACCAACCAAAACAATAACAAACCATAATTATATTGGTGATTTGCAGTTAGATCTTTGGAGATAGATATAGAAGAGTGCATTATGAGCCACGTTTTAAATCTCTGAGGGCCATGACTCACACTCTAGGTCACTGAAAAGGTGGAATTCCTCGCATATACTCAATGTTCATAAGCAATTTTAAAGAATTGACTTGAAAGTATAAAGTTAAGCAGAGGTATATTGTACTGGAGGGCTGATAAAATAAATCTGGATTACTTAGGTCACCGAGTAAATTCAACCAACCAGCCATGTTCAACAACTATGATTCCGACGACTTTTATTTGGGGAAATTCTACTGGTTTCAAAGAAGTAAGAAAAGGAAGTTCATTTTACAGGAATATCCATCAATCTTGATGTTGATTTGGATTGACAGTATTTGAAGTTTCAGTAGGCCATGCCACAGAAATAGGTTCAACTTCCCAGTTACTGAAGCATTTAACTACTGAAAAGTGTCTGAAATCTTGGGTAACATAACTCTAGGAAATAGATCATGTAACTTCTAGGTTATTGTACTTTTTTTTCTTTTCTTTTTTGCACAATGAGGCCTGGATTGGGCGGTGGAAGTTAAGAGCAGATCAGGTGCCACTTACTTTAACTGCTACCAATTTATGCATGTCATATGGTATCATAACTATGGTTTCTCCGTTTACGAAGATGCCTCTAATGAAGGGAAACCTAAAAGATGCCTCTTGGGTTGATTCCAGCCTTGAGTTCTGCAGCTTTATTTGTATTGGTCCTCAAGCTTTTACAAGTCGGTTGATTCCAGCTTTGAGTTCTGCAGCTTTATTTGTATTGGTCCTCAAGCTTTTACAAGCCAAAACCTCAAAATTCAAAGCCATAGTCATTGTCTCACCAAAACAAGAAAACTAGGTTTTGAAGACAAAGAAAACCTCGAATTTGTAGCTTCACTTTGTTTTGGATTAATGGATGAGGTTTAAAGAGAATTGTTGTAAGATCAATAACCATGGCAATGTATGCCATGAAAAGAATCATGATCTTAGTGATATGTACTGGAAAGACACTAAAGTCATAAGGTTTGCTTGAACATGCTAAAAAAAAAACTTGAAACATTACCCCTTTTCAAGCATTAAGGAGTTTAGATAAGTGTCAAAAAATCATCTCAATATCAAAGTTTTTTTGAGTTTGAAACTTGATAAATTCATGTTATTTTATATTATTAAATAGTTTTAATTAGAAAAAAGAATGGAAATCTTAAGATTCAAACTCGTTTCATCATCAAGACTCTAATACCAAGTTAAAAAATTATACCAATCTAATAATTTAAATTATTAATTGATGGAGATATGAAGATTTATATTATTCTTTACTGTACTAAGTTTTATCCGGAAGAAATTCCAAAATTCTATTGCCTGCAATCATTTCTATGATAATGTGGTTGGTTGAGTGAAAACAACTTGTATCAGAAAGCTAACCACACTATATACAGCACATGCATTATTAAATATTAGGGCATAAAACAGTGGATTTGAATCCAGCTACATATATAAAGGCCTAACAGTTTTTGTGGCAAGGTTTTAATTCATAGCTCGTACAACCTGTTAGCATCCACAACTACCACTAATAATTTGAGTTTAGATTTGCTGGTTGTTTACATCCATGGCGGTAGAGCCAGAAGTTGTATATATAGATACATGTCCATCCTCTATCTTTCATCCACAGGTCTTAATTTTTTAAGTAAAAGTATTCTCTTCTGGGATTCTTTGACCATTTCAATGGCCACGAGCTCATCTGCTTGCAGTTCTTATTGGGTGATCTTAGGACTGGCAGTGGTGCTAGCAGCCATTGTTCACAGAGCTGACGCAAGGGCTTTCTTCGTGTTCGGTGATTCACTAGTCGACAGTGGCAACAACAACTACCTGGCAACAACTGCTCGAGCCGATTCACCCCCTTATGGAATCGATTATCCAACGCGTCAAGCAACAGGCCGATTCTCGAATGGCCTCAACATTCCTGATATTATCAGTTAAGTTTCCTGTACATGTTGTATGTTTCTTTGTTACCTAGCTAGCTCATGCATCTATACAAATGTCCAAGATCACAACTGCTCGCACGCACTCTAACATGTTCTCAGGATATAATATATTTGTCTCATCAAGAGTTATAAAATGCATTTGTCAGGTGAGCAAATGGGCTCAGAATCCCCATTGCCTTTCCTGAGTCCGGAGCTTAGAGGACAAAGACTACTTGTTGGTGCCAACTTTGCTTCGGCCGGAATCGGAATCCTTAATGACACTGGAGTTCAGTTTGTAAGTAACCTGTCTGTCTAGTTTCTCAGTGACTAACTCATTCTAAGCAATTTCTTGCTTTCAGTAACAAGGAGCTGTATATTGATATCCGAACAGCTGATCTTATGTGGCCTAAAATGCAAAAATTTCAGATAAACATAATAAGAATGTCTACACAATTGGAGTATTTCCAACAATACCAGCAACGAGTCGGTGCACTCATCGGAGCAGAGCAGGCCAAGCGACTAGTCAATCAAGCACTTGTCCTGATTACCGTTGGTGGGAATGATTTTGTCAACAACTATTACTTGGTTCCATCTTCTGCAAGGTCTCGCCAATACGATTTACCAGATTATGTTAAGTATCTCATTTCTGAGTACCGAGAACTATTGATGGTAAGCCCTCTTGTATGTTCAACTCAAGCACAAACCTGCTTAAGATTTTATATATAACAGATTGTTATAACATGAGGTATCCCTGATACCTCCCCATTTTTCATCACTGCAGAAGCTGTATAATCTTGGGGCACGCCGAGTTCTGGTGACCGGAACTGGACCTCTGGGCTGTGTTCCAGCAGAGTTAGCCACGAGGAGCACAAATGGTGGTTGCTCAGAAGAACTACAGCGAGCGGCTGCCCTGTATAATCCACAACTCGAGAGCATGATAAATGATGTCAACAGAAAAATCGGCAGCAATGTCTTTATCTCTGCAAATACTCACCAAACGCACACTGATTTTGTCAGCAATCCTCAAGCATATGGTGCGCAATAGCTTCAGATTAGACTCTCCACTTCATTATTAAGGATCATAAATGCTTGTTGTGATTTATCATGAAAAGCCCTTGTTTTGGTTAATTTGGCAGGATTTACTACATCAAAGATAGCATGCTGTGGACAAGGACCATACAATGGCCTAGGACTGTGTACAATATTGTCAAACTTGTGCCCTAACCGCGACGTCTATGCATTTTGGGATCCATTCCACCCATCAGAGAAGGCAAACAGAATTATAGTACAGCAGATCATGACAGGCTCCACCCAATACATGAAACCTATGAACCTCAGCACCATCATGGCCTTGGATTCTAGGTCCTGACGATAATTTTGTCAAGAATCTACCTTCTTAATCGCCATAACTTAATTCAACCCAGTTCCATTTATGTTCTTTCAGTTTTTTTTTGTTGCATTTGTGTTTGCTATCATGGGATTTTGTACCTATGAGGCTTGAATTAAATTATGTCTGTAATGTAAGTTGAAATTACAGCTAAACAGCTTCATGAATAATTGAAATTTTCTATACATTTTCGCACATCCATTGTGCTTGTGTTCATCTCTCCGTGCATATTCTTTTTTAAAGTTTCCTCATGCCGACTTTAGTACGCATCGAGAGAATTTCCTTCCTAGCAATCTTAGGGTGGCTGTTCATACCACTAACAAAAGATTATTTTATTACTGCTTTCCTTAAGATTGTAACTCTAGAATGATAATAGGGTCCCTAATCAGGCGATCCTATACCACCTACTTGATCAGCAAACACAAGAATATAGAAGTTTGTACTGCTCAATCAAGTTCATTAAGTGCAGATGCAGGAAATTCAAAGGTTTATTGGAAGGGCAATTCAAGATTAAAGTATTTTTCTCACTTTGCTTAGCTTAGAGAGACAAATTCCAGTTTTTTGTCTAAAAAACAAAGCATATCAAGACTGAATTGAACATATTCAAAGACCACTGTTGTAATTCAAGTACCATGATAAATGTGTCATATGGTTTCAACTTTTTATTCATCATAATCTTTGCCAGAAACACAAAGTTTAACTTGAAGTTGTAGAATCAGAAAGAATAACCCTTTATGCCAGTTTGCTGGCTCATGTCCTTAGTCTTAAATTAAGTAATATTCTAAGTTTTCAGTAGGAAGAAATCCCAAGACCCAGAGCCAGAATCATCTTTTTTTCTTTTTTTATCATGGATAATCAATTCTATTTAGTAGTTTGGTAACAGCATTGTTTCTGAAAAAGGCTCAGGCAGTAAAGGGCAACATTTTCTTCTAAGAACTACTACAAGTAACACCTAAGGCATAATAAACCAGTAGTTTTGAACCAAACTTTGAATAGAGCCATGCAACTGCTATCGACTAGCAGCTGATTCGCAACTGCTAGAGTTGATTCACCTCCTTGTGGAATCGATTTTCCAACACATTGGACCACTGGCCGATTCTCTAATGGCCTCAACATAGATTGGATTGGCCCAAGTCTAATTTCAGGTAGATTGTGGATTCTTAAGTCATGATCAAACCTGGGAAAAGACGTAAACGATCATTGATATCTGTCTATTTTCATTGTTGCAGAGGCTGTATGACCTCGGAGCAAGCCGGGTTCTTGTGACAGGTACTGGGCCGCAGGATTGTATTCCAGCAGAATTAGCCATGAGGAACACAAATGGTGGTTGCTCATCTGAATTGGAACGAGCTGCATCCCTGTAGAGTCCAAAAATTGAAAGAATGTAATTGTACGAAAACCAAAAAAATCTTATCCTTGAAAATTTCTTTACCTTTCTTTTATGTAAAGTGAACACTTAACCCTGTTTTGAGTATAAATTTCAACCTCCTTTAATTATTTTTTTTTTCTTTTCAAGAAATTATCACAAAACATGAGTAGGGCCGCCCCCCCCCCACAGGATAGGTTGAGAAATTTTCAAGAAGAGTAACATTTAATGGTTAAATTTTCAAGAAGAGTAACATTTTAAGAGGTAAATGAATTTTAAAGGATAAATTTTCGATTTATTCTTTATTTTCTTACATTTCTCATTTTTTGGACTACAATTATGATATTATATAAATTCTTTAATTTTATTTAATTAAAATGTAAATTTAATTTATATTCGAACCCATTTTTATTTTAAATTTTAAATTTCTACCAAACATCTTTAACATTTCACCACTCTTTCATTATCCCCGCTATTACCATCACCACTTCTCTTTTAATATCCTTATCATTTTTTTTCACCACTACTCCACATTTATTTATTTTTTAAATGTATTAATATTACTATTACTATTATTGCTACTATCACCTCTATTCCTTTTCATCTTTAAAATGAGGCATTAGAAATTTAAATTTTATTTAAAATTCTTATATAGTATTGAAATTAAAATGTCATTTTAATTTCTCAACTATCAATTTGATTTTGGACATTACATTCTCAATAACCAAAAAAACACCTTAACACCTTCCCCACTAAACACTTGATCTCTTAATATTCAACCTTTAATTTTTAACCTTGAACAAAAAACAACCCAAAAATAAGGTTAAATGTTAACCTTATGGGCAGAGGTGAAGAAACTTGAGTTCCTAGGTCATTTTCTCTCTCTCTCTCTCTCTCTCTTTTAATTTATTATTATTATTATTATTATTATTATTATTATTATTATTTTCATCCACTTCTATTTTAAACCACAAATATATATTGTTCATATTTTTAGAATTATATTAATCTAAAACTTTATTTAACAATTACTAGGAGCCATTATTATCCATAATATTTCCAACATGTGCCAAACCTTTTAACACTTCACCTTTAAATATTACTTAATATTTTTTCTTCAGAAATTTTGCTTCATACCAAATGTCGCTACATGCAACGCGAGAGGGATTCTAAAATGGCCATTGAAGAAATTTTGAAAAAAAATCAGATTAACCTCCTTAAGAAGACTAAAAATTCTAAAGTATTAATCGGTTCTAGAGATTCGAGTAAAATATTGATTAAAAAAAGATAAAAAATCATCCTTATCACATCCTTTCAAAGGAAATGTTACATTAGCTATGAGTTTTTCTAAATTCATTTCATGTATGTCATTAAATACCTTATTATTTTATGAACTTATTCGCAAGTTATTTATTATTGATGGATGATCATTGATTTAGCATCATGCCATGGATCAAGAGTCTCACAACTCAACGAATTCTTGTAAATAAGATTAAACTAGTATTGTATTAAACCTACATTGGTCCCTAGTTTCAGGAAAACTTGTCATCTCATTATTGAATTTGTCTTAAGATTGAAAATATCATGCTAGACTTACTTTAGTCCATGAAAACTAGAAGACATGTTGACTTAACTAGTAAAACTCAAGTTTTATCAAAACATGACATTAACTCAATAAAAACTCATCAACTCATTATTGCACTTATTTTAAGGTTAAGAACATTTGCACTAGGCCTATGTTAGTCTCTAGAAACTAGAAGACATGTTGACCTAACTGTTAAAATCCATGCTTAATGAAAATATGGCGCTAACTTGACGAAAACTCGTCAACATTATTATTATATTTTTTTAAAATAAGTATTTACACATTATAATACATAAAATATGAAAACACAATTTTAAAAAATGAGATTAACGTGAATACAAAGCTGATAAAAAGAAAAAAAAATGTATGAATTAATAGTGACCATGTATGAATAGTGAAATGTATATTATTTTGCATTTTGAGTAATAACCTTCTTTTGAAAATGAATTTTTACACGTATATGCATACGTGAAAAGGAAAAGGCACTGTTTTACAAAACAAAGCTCACGCGGATGTGCAGTTGATAAAAATAAAATAAAATGCATGAATAAGTAGTGACAATGCATTAATAGTAACATGTGCATTGTTTTCATTTTTGAACGGTAAACTTGTGCAACCTATGGGAAGAAGAAGAAGAAAAGAAGGAAAATAAATTGGATTTGCCTCAAGGGTGGTTACGGGCAAGGAATGGTTACTACAATTGTTAGTGGTGGTTGAGAGGGTGGTGGTGTTAGTGCTGCAGGGTTTTCAAAACAACTTGACTAGGTGGCCGCTTTAGTCTCATTTTACATTAGTTTCATGGGTCTTTTTTTTTTTATTTACGTGGTATCCGGGCCAGCTTGTGCGCACCACGACTAATCCCACGGCCCACTGAACACCCTGCAAACCCAGTGGGCATGTAAGGCACCGCGGGGGTGACAGACGTGCACATGAGGACTCGAACCCAGGAGCAGCAGGAGGAGACAAGCCCCTCCCACCGCCGGCCAAGACCCTCGGTGCCATGGGTCTTTTTGATATAGGGTGAGGGGTGGTGAGAGAGAAGATGTCAGGGAAGGGTGTGTGGTGTTTTTGTTGTGTTAGAAAACATGGACAAAAGGATAAAGTGCAATGCTTTAAAGGTGGTTGAGGGTGGTTTCTATATAAAAAGATTGAAGAGTATGGCTAGTGGTGTATGCACCAAAACGACATCATTTTGGTGTATTTTATTTATTTTCCAAAACAATATTGTTTCTTTCACTTGTCAAATAAAGTCTTTCTACTTAAAATGATGAGTTTTAGTTATTTTAAATTAATCATCCAAGTTCATTGCCTTTTCTAATTTAGTCTTTGAATTTTTTTATTTTCTTGACCAATTGCTCCTATTTCTCAATTATTGTTTCAATTTAGTCCCTAATTACATATTTTCACATCTCTCTCATTCCTCTACTTTTTTCAGTTTAGTCTTTGGATGTTTATTTTGTTCTTTTTGGCCAATCACACCTCTTTTCTCATTATGTCTTTCAATTTCACCCCTATTTGTACATTTCTTATTATTTATTTATTCTGCTTGCTTTCCTAATAAAATATTCAAAAACTATGAAAAATAATTAAAATTTGAGAAAATTATCGGAGTTAAAGAAGGATTTTTTTTAATTTATTTTTTTTCAAGAAAAAAATTATTAGGGGCATTGGATTGTGAAACCAAACACAATCAAAGAATAATCAAACAAAATTCATGACAAAAACACCTTTCCTTTTGACGAGTCTTATGATTATAACACAAATCTAAATAGATAAACAAACTTTGAAGGAGCACATTAATGTAAACCAAAAAGAAAAAGAAATGGTGACAAACTATAATTTTGTACCTAAAAAAAACCAATCAATTATAATATAAATTCTTTTATTCAATTACCCAATAATATTTAAAACAATAAATGCTCGAACTTAAAGGTACATTTGATATCATAACTCTTTTTCATATTTTTTTAATAATTGTTTTTTGTTTTTTGTTTCTTTTATTTTAAATGGATAGTAGAAAAATAAAATAATTAATTTGTTGACTAGAAATATATATATACACGCACATATACATACATGCATACATACATACATACATACATACATACATACATATTAAAACAATCAATATCTAAAATAAAATACTTCTCTTTTTGGTTTCAAGGAAGTTAAACATTTTCATCAACGTGTAAACACCTCAACCGCAAAACCTAATTTTGTATCTAAGAGTCAATTTGGTAAAGAACAAAAACAACTTTAGTATCATATATCTCATCATATCTAATACAACTGTAAAAGGTATGCTAGAATCCACAAACTAGATTATGCATATTCATAAATAGCTAGAAAACTTCATTAATATGCATCTTTTGAGATAATGACATTAATAACACCTTTTGTAGTTGTAGAAAAAGCTAGATTTTTTTAGATTTTTGAATCTCAAAATATTTATAACAAAAGAAAAATTTTAAGTTTATGAATTCCACTTTACACGTTGCAGTAACCTTTTCATTTCTTTTTACCTTGTATTGCCAACTGGTAACTGAGTGAGAAACTGTGAATCTGACTACTAATTAGTCTTTATTCAATCACAAAAACTCCTTTTTGAATTTCAAAATGAGAGGGCTATCACCTTTATAAACCTATATAATCCCAGTTATGAAAGCAATAAGTGGCACAGAAGAAATCAATTTTCTTTGGACTCTCTTTTTTGAGGTAATTTTGTTACCTGAATGTTATCAAATGTTTAGTCTTTGATTTTTTTTTAATCCTTTTTAAAATATTAGATATTTACTTATAATTTATGTTATCAGTGATCATTCAATGAAATGTGTTAAAATTATTGTATTTAATATTGTTTGTTTTAGAAATGCTTTTACTTGTATATTTAATTAGCTATCATCGGGTGTGGATGCGAGTGATATTAGTTAGGAGGTTGGATAGATTTTATGTAGGTGACTTGAATGTTCTTCATGTTAAAAAATTAAATATTGCATTTGAGTGATCTTATTATTGTTGTATGTTAATTTTTTTTATTATTGTTGTTGTATTCTTTTTTAATGTTTTTTTTATATAATGTACAAAAAAACAATAAAAGAAAAGGTATGATGTGTGAGCTTTATTTTCTAGATTTATGGTCTTATTTTGAATATTAGTCATATGGTGAATAATATATATGTTTTCATTAAGGACCAACTTTGGCTTTATTAAAATATGGAATATTATATATATTTTTGTTTATTTTGTAGAGAAAATTTTATTTTATAGGTTAAAAATAACTTGTAAATTCATCATTATTATATGTTTTAGAATATTAAATCTTATAAATAATTTTTCTATGAATCTTTTTTCCTTATGTCATAAACTTAGATATTATGACCAAAATCCTAATAAATAACCTTTTAGAATACATAGAGAAATATATGTTTTATTCATTATGGCATGTCATCAAAATTGATTTTAGTATATATATATATATATATATATATATATATATATAACTAGTTTTGCTTAAAAAGGAATAAAATATAATCTTATACTTTTGATTTTTGGGTTTTTCAATAATAGCTCCATTATGAGTAGATTTTTATTTTTTCAACAAATGAAGAGTCTAAGATATAAAAGGTCTAGTAGAAGACATTGGATATTTCAATGATGAAATTGAGATTAGCAAATAAGAAAAATTAGGTTACTTATTTAAAGCAAAGACACCATTTTTTTTCTTATAATTTTTTTTTTGAAGCATGGTTATAAAACCTTGCTCAGATCACAGGTTGAGCGGATTAAATAGTGGGTCAATCCAAGTTGATCTCAATCAATCCAAAACGATGTCATTTAAAAACATCTTGGAACGACGTCATTTTGAAAGTGTTATAAAAGTCAATCTAGATTACGTGTTGATCTTATTTGACTGAGTCAACTCAAATACAATTCAATATGAAATCCAATCTAGACTGGGTCATGGACTAGCGGATCATTAATTTGATTAGTCAAGTTGGGTGGGTTTTATAATACTAATTTGACGTTTACTGCTATGTATTGCTTGTGGCTAGCTTTCATATTTATTTTGCTTATGGTTACTCACAATGAATTTCTGATACATCAATAAATTTTATATCAATAAAAGGAGAAAAACATGAAAATGGTTTTTGAAACAGGTATGTGTAGCTTGCAAAGTTCAATAATAAGAAACAAAGTAATGGCTGATGGAGAAGAGAACAATAATGGTGGTAAAAAAAGTTTTTCTGTGCTTGTTGTCGATGATGATACTGTCATTCGAATGGTCCATAGGATGCTTGTGACAGGTGTTGGGCTGAAAGTTCAAGAAGCCAAAAATGGAAAAGAAGTTGTTGATCTTCATATCAATGGAGCTTCCTTTGATCTTATTTTAATGGATATGGAAATGCCCATCATGAATGGTCCCGCGGTATGTTCTTGTGAAATTGAACTTAACTCGCTTTATAAATTAAAAATTGTTCATATACTATAAAAATATATGTTTCCATCAAAAGAATAACAATTATTGCAATTGTATAATAATGTAATTTATTAAGTCTCAATCCATTATTTGCATTCTGTTTTCATCAATCAAACCTTATTGATATTATTTTGGTCAATTTATTATAGAAAACACTACCATGAACATTCTATAGTTTAGTCATTTTTACACTTTTCTTCTGTGTTTTATAAAATTACAGTTTACATCATTGGTGAGTGTAGAATAAACTAAACTATAGAATAGTCTAGGATATAAATTGTTATATGCATAACAACATTTAAGATACATATTCAATAGTAAGTATAAAAACAACTAAACTATAGGATGATAAGGGTAATTTCTCATTTATTATATTTATAAATACATATTCAATTTCAGCAAATTAAATACAATTGAATTATTAAAAAAAAAAGATTTTTCAGTGAGAAAAGTGGGGTTGGTGATAATAATTCAAGTAGTGAAGATATAAGTTTTTAATTTTAATAATTGGTGATCACATGACCAAATTGAAAATATAAAGCTATGTTTTATGAATTAAGAAAGGTGAAAATGAGGAGTTTTTAAATCAATTTATTTTGATTATTCATATAAATAAACTCAATTACGATTATATTATATATGCTTTTTGTTTATTTATTTAGTACTTAGTTTAATGATTTACAAACCACCATGTATAATAGGCGACAAGGGAGCTTCGAGCAATGGGTGTGAAGAGCATCATTGTTGGTGTCACATCTCATACTTCTGAGTCTATCCACAAAGATTTCATGGAAGCAGGCCTGGACCACTGTGTTGCGAAGCCAATGACTTTAGCCAAGATTGCCTCTTTCCTTCCGAAATCCAACAACAACTAATCCACCTACCTTATGTAGACAAGACCCAGTTGAGTAATGAGAGGTTACCTAGGTAGCATGATTAGTTGTGAGGTCTTGGTCTAGTGAGACTTTGTTTCAAACTTTCATGTTGTTAGGTACGTAGAGATGTATAAACTCTACATAAAAATAAATTTCTGTAACAGCCATCTATCTATGAAAGAAAATAGTGATTTATGAAAGTTTCCTTATTTGCAAACCATATAAATTAAAAGTATGAAAAACATGTTAGAGAATAATATAAAATTATTATCGGAACTCATCTAACAGTTTAAAATTTTGGGCTAAAATTGTTTTGTAACATGATATTAGAATCTTAATGACTAAACAGTCTCGGGTTTGAATCTTAATAATGATAATGATATGTTTGTACAAGTTTCAAATCCAAAAAACTTTCACTTTCCTTACTCAACATACCTTAATTATTCAACAAGCAAGCATTTCTATTTGCAAAGCCATGTGTGCAGTGTAATATACTTATGAGAAGGCTTGTAAATGACAAAAAAAAAAGGTTAAGTAATTGAAGATTCAATATTGTTTCCTTAATTTTATATCTCTTTTTAATTGTTATAAGTTAGAATTACACATCATCAATGATTTATTTAAATCTTTAGAAGCTTGGCTAAAAAATCACGTATTATATGATTAATAGGCACATATAAATTGTTTAAACTTGATAAATGATGTAACCATATTATTCGATAGTTTCACCCATATCTACCTAATGTTTTGTCCATGTTTTATATATAAAATGCCTTGATATTCTTTGTTTTATGTTTTGAAGGCACTTTTGGATGAAAGATGCAAAAAGGAGTAAATTGGAGGTAATTGGCAGATTTGACGTTCAGTCAATGTTTTCTGCAGAGCGTGAGTTCTAGAGATCGAAATGAAGTGATTCCAGTGGCACTAAAAAGCTAACATCCATACCTTTCTGGAAATGTAATGCAAGAAAAATAAAAAGAGAAAGATCATGGAAATCACATCCTGCAAAGTCAAATCTCGCATTCTGCCAATGTTGACCTTTGGCCATTAAAAATTTAATATCTGGAGCTACAGAACTCCAATTGATGCAAACTCAATTTTCGTGGATTCCTGACTTAAATACCTATCAACGCTCCAAGTTTCAGCCACAAACGATGTCATACGAGGGAGATATGATTTTTCAAAGATGACAACTGAATTCTGCCAGCAAACAGGTTTCGTGAAGAACAAGTCCAAATTACATTCCGAAGCATCTAAACCGTCATCCAAGTTTTTATATCAGCAATTTAGCTCCTCTAAGTCAGAGATTGAATATTTCATGCAAGGCTATTTCTCCTTTTAGGAAAAATAGTTATTGAAGTACTTAAATGTAAACTGCCAACTCAAGGGAGGACTACTTTGTAAAATAGAGACTAGGGTTTCTTAACATATAAAAAGAAAGAGAGAAGGAGGCAGCAGCCATCGGAAAAGAGGGAGAGCGAAGAAGGAGGCAGCAGCCAGCGGAGAATAAACACAAATTCTCTCCTCTACAAACCCAAAAATCATGCTCTTTTCATTCTTTAGAAGTAGTTGTTCAATAGTTATGCAAGGCTAAGCTCTTTTCTTGGTTGCAAGGACACAACAAACCTTCGGATTTCAAGAACCGTGAGATTTATTCTTCCTTTTATTTTAAGTTTATGTTATGAATGAGTATGATTGTTTTCCTATGCATATTTCCTATGATTGTTGTTGATGATTGCTAGAGCGGACTCTAAGTTATTGTTGTGAACAATCTATTGCTAAGTTTAATATCAAAACCGGAGTTGTGATATATGAACTTGTGAAGCAACTAAGCTTGATAATTGTGGCGGAACTACGTTATTGAACTTAGGGAAAACATTTGAACAAAGTGACACAAGTCATGGACAGCTTGTATGTTAATCTTGATGAAATTATCTAGTTCTTAAAGCTACCATTAAATTGAATCATTAGTGCGGACACTTTGATTGTTTGTTGGTTAGGATTAGTTATACGGCGGATCCGTTAATTAATCAACGTTAAGAAAAGATAAAATTTCAGAACATAAACTGCAATTTTCGTTTCAAGGATCGGTTCCAATTTCCGTTGGTGGATGTGTGCTTGCGACCAAGGTTCGTTTTCTTGATAAGTTTCGGTTTTAATTGATTTTGTTTGCTACTTTAATTGCTGCCATAGTTTAGATAATCACAAACCAAATCCCCCAATTACATAATGTACAACATAAAAATCTGACTTGAAACTTCCTTGTGGGATCGACCCCTTGCTTGCTCTATACTATCTTGTGTGTTGTGTTTGAAGCTAGGGTAATTAATTTGTGCGACCGCGACATCGCAACAAATTTTGGCGCCGTTGCCGGGAAGTAATTTTAGTTGATTCTTGTGCTTGTACTGTTATTTTTATTTGCTGTGATTCAAAAAAAAAAAAAAAAAAAAAAGAGAAACAGATTTTTTGCTTGCGACGGTACTTGTTCACTTGCGGCACGGTACTGTTTTAAAACAGAGTTTTTGGTGGAATTAGGTATTGGCCTTTTGTTTCCTGAAGGGAAACGACGTTCTGAACAGGACTAGTGATAAATCACTAGCCCCACCCTATTGTGGCCAAATTCCGCTGTTTTCTAGTGTTTTTAGACAGTTTTAGTTTTCTACCGTAGGATTTTCGTACAATTTGCATTGTTTTCGATCTCTTGTGTGGTTACCTTCTTTTGAGTTTCCTTAGCAATTTATGCTTGTGACCCGTTCTACTAATCAAATTCAAGTGCAGGTTGATCTTGAAATAGAAAGCACTTTACGCAGATTAAGAAAGGAAGCTCGCCTCAACACCATGGCGGTTGCACGGCAACAAACACTCAAGGAGCTTGCTTTGCTCCTAATGTGGAAAATCAACCATTGTGCATAAACATTGACAATAATGTAAACTTTGAGCTCAAATCTGGTTTTATACATTTGTTACCAACATTTAATGGTCTTGCGGAGAAGATCCTCATACTCATCTCAAGGAGTTCCATATGGTTTGTGTTGGCATGAAACCGAATGGAGTTGATGAAGAACAAGTTAAGTTGAAAGCTTTCCCTTTCTCTTTGAAGGGGGCAGCAAAGGCATGGCTTTTCTCTATTCTTCCAGGATCTATTGGAACTTGGAATGCCATGAAGAAGATTTTCCTTGAGAAGTATTTCCCAGCATCTCGAGTTGCCAACATAAGGAAAGAAATATGTGGGATTCGGCAATCTCATGGAGAGACACTCTCTGAATATTGGGAAAGATTTGAGCAACTCTGCATTCAATGTCCTCATCATCAAATACCCAATCAGCTGCTCATTCAATATTTCTATGAAGGATTGATGCCTACTGACCGTAATATCATTGATGCTGCAAGTGGAGGCGCATTGGTGGATAAGACACCCGAGGCTGCACGCCAATTGATCTCAAACATGGCAGCCAACTCAAAACAATTTGGCACTCGTGGAGACTTCTCCAACAAACGAGTAAATGAGGTAAGTATTTCTAACCTTGAAAATAAAGTTAATGATCTTACTTCTCTTGTGCGTTCTTTGGCTTGTGGAAATGTGCGCGGGTGAAAGTTTGTAGCATATGCTCCTTACAAGGACATGCTTCGGATATGTGCCCAACAATGCAAGAAGATTACATTGAACAAGCTCATGCAATTGATGGAACATTCAACGGACAGCCCCAGCGTAAATATGATCCCTTTTCCAACACGTACAATCCCGGATGGAGAGATCATCCCAACTTACGCTATGGCAACCCATCCCAACAAGGCAATCAAGGCCGACGGTTCCATCCCCATGGATTTCAGCCCCAACAAAATTATCAAGCAAGACAACCCCCTTCATTTACAAACTCCAATGTTATGGGGTCATCATCCAATGATGATCTTCGTGAGATGATGAAAACTTTGGCTTCTAATACCGTTACCTTGCAACAAAATGTCATGTCTTTTCAACAGAAACAAGGTCAAGTATTCACAACTTGGAAAAGCAAATGGGGCAAGTAGCTTCAAGTGTAGGGAAATTGGAAGCACAAATGAATGGAAAGTTGCCCTCCCAAGCATTGAATCCAAAAGAGAATGTTAGTGCGATCATGTTGCGAAGTGGGAAAGAAATTGAAGAGAAAAGGTCGAAACAAATTGAGATGGAGGAAGAAGAAGAGATAGAAACTGAATTGAGTACAAAGAACAAACATCCTCCTCCTCCTCCACAAACTGAAATAAAGACCAACACTCCAAAGGTAACTCCTCACTCAATGAATTCTAGTTTTAAAACAATTCCACCCTTTCCCCGTGAGTTCTTCTAGGTCAAAGAAAGAAGACAAAGAAAAAGAGATTTTAGAGGTTTTCAAGAAAGTGGAACTCAACATTCCTTTGCTTGATGCTATCAAGCAAATTCCCAAGTATGCAAAATTCTTGAAGGAGTTGTGTACTACCAAGAGAGCTTTCAAACCGAAAGGTCATGAAACGGTAAGTATGGGTGAAGTTGTATCTCGCCGTTGTTCAAAAGAATCTGCCTTTGAAAAAAAAAAGACCCGGTGCGTTTACTATCCCATGTGTTATTGGTAATGCTAGTTTTAAAAGAGCTTTATGCGATTTAGGTGCATCCATTAGTGTTATGCCCAAACATGTTTATGATTCTCTTAGTCTTGAGCCTTTGAATAAAACTAGCATTGTAATACAACTTGCGGATCGTAGTTTTGTTTACCCACTTGGTGTGATAGAAGATGTCCTAGTCAAGATTGATAGTTTGGTTATTCCATGTGATTTTTATATTCTTGATATGGAACATGATTCTTGTGATTCATCAACCAAGACTCCTATATTGTTTGGGAGACCATTCTTGAAAACCGCCAACGCAAAGATTGATTGTGGTAAGGATACCTTGTCTATGGAAGTAGGAGATGAAAAAATTGAATTCAATTTTCATGATGCAATGAAATATCCTTATAGCAATGTTTATTCTATCACATGTTATGATCAAATTGATAAGTGTGTGCAAAGCAAGTTTGTGATTTTGATTGCGAAGATGGATTAAGCATAGCTTTGAGCTATGGCTATGATTTCACCAAGATAGAAGAGATGGAGAGGCACGTGTGTGTTCCCAAAACGTGCACGAATCAGTATTGGCCTTACAAGCTTTGCAAACCGTTCCCCATGGTAATGTCTTTGTTGATTTAGTACTCTCACATAAAAAGCTTTTGCCATCTATTTTACAGGCCCCGAGTTAGAATTAAAACCTTTGCCCGATAATTTGAAGTATGTATTCATTGGCGACAACAATACACTTCCCGTTATCATAGCAAAAGGTTTGACAAGTATGCAAGAGGAAAAACTTGTGAAGTTGTTGTGTGATCACAAGACGGCCATTGGATGGACTTTAGCCGACATCAAGGGTATTAGTCCCTCAATGTGTATGCATCACATACTATTGGAGGACAACGCAAAACCAACAAGGAAAATGCAAAGGAGGTTGAACCCGCCTATGATGGAGGTAGTGAAAGCTGAAATTTTGAAATTGTTAGATGCGGGAGTCATTTACCCAATCACGACAAGTAAATGGGTCGCACCAATCCATGTGGTGCCCAAAAAGACCGGAATCACATTGGTGAAAAACAAAAATGATGAGCTCATTCCTACTCGCATCTCGAGTGGATGGAGAATGTGTGTTGATTACGAAAAGCTCAATCTTTCTACACGCAAAGATCATTTCCCATTACCATTCATGGATCAAATGCTTGAACGCCTAGCAGGTAAGTCTTTTTATTGCTTTCTTGATGGATATAGTGGATACAATCAGATTGTTATTAATCCCGAGGATCAAGAAAAGACTACATTTACATGTCCATTTGGTACATATGCATATAGAAGAATGCCTTTTGGTCTCTGTAATGCTCCTGCAACTTTTCAAAGATGCATGATGAGTATTTTTTTCGACTATGTTGAAAGAATAATTGAGGTTTTTATGGATGATTTCACGGTGTATGGTGATTCTTTTGATAAATGTCTAGAAAATTTATCTTTAATCTTGAAAAGGTGCATTGAAACTAACCTTGTCTTGAACTATGAAAAGTGTTATTTTATGGTAGAACAAGGAATAGTTCTTGGGCATGTTGTGTCTTCACGTGGATTAGAGGTTGATAAAGCTAAGATAGATGTTATTTCATCATTGCCTTACCCCTCATGCGTGAGGGAAGTTCGTTCTTTTCTAGGCCATGCGGGTTTCTATCGACGCTTTATCAAAGATTTCTCGAAGATTACAAGCACCCTTTGTGCAAACTATTAGCCAAAGAAGTGGATTTTGTGTTTGATCAAGCATGTAAAGATGCCCATGATGAGCTTAAGAGACGTGTCACATCCGCCTATCATCCAACCACCAAATTGGGATGAACCTTTTGAGATAATGTGTGATGCGAGTGATTATGCGGTAGGAGCTGTGCTTGGGCAAAGAATTGGGAAGAATTTGCATGTTATCGCCTATGCTTCTCGTATGTTGGATGGAGCACAATGCAATTACCATACAACCGAAAAGGAACTTTTTGCGGTGGTGTTTGCTCTTGAAAAATTCAGGTCATATCTACTTGGTACAAAAGTCATTGTTTTTACCGACCATGCGGCTCTCGGGTATCTTTTGAAGAAGAAGGAGTCCAAACCAAGACTGATTAGGTGGATCTTGCTTTTACAAGAATTCGATCTTGAGATCAAAGATAAAAAAGGTCTTGAAAACCATGTGGTCGATCACTTGAGCCGACCGAGGACCGAGGATATACGGATCGAAACAATAAGAGAGACATTCCACGATGAGCGGTTGTATATGTTGCATTCCTCTACAAGACCATGGTATCTTGATTTGGTAAACTATTTAGTCACCAAAGAATTCCCTCCAGGTTTGTCTAAACCCCAAAAAGATAAGTTACGAGCGATGCTAAATTTTATTTTTGGGACGATCCTTACCTTTGGAAATTTTGTGCGGATCAAGTAGTTGGGAGGTGTGTACCACAAGATGAATTTCATTCCATTCTCACTTTTTGTCATTCTCATTCTTGTGGTGGGCATTTTGGAGCAAAAAGAACGACCCACAAGGTACTTGAAAGTGGTTTCTATTGGCCTTCTATTTTTAGAGATGCATATCACTTCTGCAAATCATGTGAAAAATGCCAAAGAACAGGTAATATCACTCATAAGAATCAAATGCCTTTAACGAATATTCTTGTAAGTGAAATTTTTGATGTTTGGGGTATTGACTTTATGGGTCCATTTCCTTCTTCATTTGGCAATCTTTATATTCTTCTTGCTTGTTGATTATGTGTCCAAATGGATTGAGGCGAAAGCCACACGAACTAACGATGCTAAGGTTGTTTTAGATTTTGTCAGGACTCATATATTTGACAGGTTTGGAATCCCTAAAGCTATCATTAGTGATCGTGGCACTCATTTCTGTAATCGTTCCATGGAAGCATTGCTACGCAAATATCATGTGACTCATCGAACTTCCACAAGATATCATCCTCAAACGAATGGCCAAGCTGAAATTTCAAATCGAGAAATCAAGTCCATTTTGGAGAAAACGAGTGCAACCTAACCGGCGAGATTGGAGTCTACGTCTTGGAGATGCACTTTGGGCTTATCGGACTGCTTATAAATCACCTATAGGAATGTCACCTTATAGAATGATTTATGGGAAAGCATGTCATCTACCGGTGGAGCTTGAACACAAAGCTTTTTGGGCCATTAAACAATGTAACATGGATTATGATCTTCTTTGGGATTGCAAGAAAACTACAACTGCAAGAGTTGGAAGAAATTCGAAATGATGCTTACGAAAATGCAAGGATTTACAAAGAAAAGACTAAGAATCTTCATGACCGAATGCTTACAAGAAAGGAGTTTCATGTTGGAGACAAAGTCCTTCTTTATCATTCGCGTTTGAAACTTTTTCCTGGAAAATTGCGCTCTCGTTGGATTGGACCCTTTGTTGTTTCTAATATTTTTCCTTATGGTGCGTTGAAATTACAAGTTTAGAAACCAACAAAGTACTCAAGGTTAATGGGCATCGTTTAAAACCTTTCTATGAAGGTTGGACGGCGGAACTCACCGCTTCGTAGAGTTAGCTGAACCAATCTATGAAGAATGAGCATGCCACATGTCAAGCCAATGACATAAAACAAAAGCGCTTCTTGGGAGGCAACCCGACATAAAAAAAATCAGATTTGCTTTCTTTTTCCTTATCTTTTTTTTTTCGCATTTTAATTTATTTTTGTCATTCTCTTATGTTCCTTTGCTTTTATTTCAACATTGAGGACAATGTTGTGTTTTAAGTGTGGGGGTATTGGGAGAATTTTAGTTTTCTTTGTTGTTCTAAAAAAAAAAAAATTTTGTGTTTGATCTTTTTAACTCCCATTGGTTTTTGAGAATATGAGTATTATGTATGAGAATTAATTGAGATAGATGAAGATATAAATCAAATGAAGAAGTATGCATGCAAATTTTAAGGTTTAATTGGTTTAGGGATTGACTTTGAGAATATGCCATGTTGACTTTATAGTGTTATACCAATGCAAGCTTTTGAGCCTTCAACATTATATTCTTTGAGTGTGCATTCTTTCAATGATATGTATCTCTAGAACTTGCTTCATATCTTATTGAGATTATATTCCATTACAAATATACATGAAGATGATAAAGGCATTAGGAATTTTAATCACTTGAACCAAAAAGTCAACCTAAAGCATATTATCCTTAGTGAGCCCCTTTTGAGCTTGTTTATCTTTTCTTTGCTTTATCCATGTATAAGCCTTAACTTTTTATATGTTTTCCTTTTCCCTTGGCCAAGGATTAGTAGAGCATATACTTATGATATCTCATGGAATTATGGTTGGAAATTATGTGAAAAGAAAGAAGAAGTGATGCTTGATGAAAAGATGGGCAAAGTTGCCAAAGGTTAAAAAAGAAAAAAAAACACAAAGAAAAAGAAAAAGTGTTCCTTTATGTTCTTGAGATTTTATGTTGAAAAAGCTTGAAATCAAAAGAAGCTAAGCATTGGTGATTAAAGAAGGAAAATTTATGTGCTTTGATGAAATATCTTGTTTGAAATATCATTTTTTAGAATGCTCTACTTTCTTTGGTTTGAACCTTTTCTTTTACTCTCTTTTACCTCACCATTAACCTTAGCCCCATTACAACCAGAAAATAAGACCTTTTGATTCATGCATTGTTTGTAATATGTTAGTAATGGAGATGAGATTGAAGAGCAAGCTTATGGTAGAACATACTCTTTGATTGAATTTGAGAGATTTAAACACATAAACCCTAAACACATGAGTGTTGGAGTGTATATCAATGAGAGGACCTATCACTTTGGCATGGCATAGATTTCATTTAAATCCCGATGATTAATTGAGTTTTGAAGTTTGCATGTAAATGAATTCATGAGAAATATACTATTTATCATTCTTGATTGTATTCTTGTTTATAATGCATATATTCTTGGACATTGATGGGAGATTAAGAGATTGATCATAGTTATTTTCAATTTGATTTTATTTATCCTTTCTCGAGGACGAGCAAGAGATAAGTGTGGGGGTATTTGATGTAACCATATTATTCGATAGTTTCACCCATATCTACCTAATGTTTTGTCCATGTTTTATATATAAAATGCCTTGATATTCTTTGTTTTATGTTTTGAAGGCACTTTTGGATGAAAGATGCAAAAAGGAGTAAATTGGAGGTAATTGGCAGATTTGACGTTCAGTCAATGTTTTCTGCAGAGCGTGAGTTCTAGAGATCGAAATGAAGTGATTCCAGTGGCACTAAAAAGCTAACATCCATACCTTTCTGGAAATGTAATGCAAGAAAAATAAAAAGAGAAAGATCATGGAAATCACATCCTGCAAAGTCAAATCTCGCATTCTGCCAATGTTGACCTTTGGCCATTAAAAATTTAATATCTGGAGCTACAGAACTCCAATTGATGCAAACTCAATTTTCGTGGATTCCTGACTTAAATACCTATCAACGCTCCAAGTTTCAGCCACAAACGATGTCATACGAGGGAGATATGATTTTTCAAAGATGACAACTGAATTCTGCCAGCAAACAGGTTTCGTGAAGAACAAGTCCAAATTACATTCCGAAGCATCTAAACCGTCATCCAAGTTTTTATATCAGCAATTTAGCTCCTCTAAGTCAGAGCTTGAATATTTCATGCAAGGCTATTTCTCCTTTTAGGAAAAATAGTTATTGAAGTACTTAAATGTAAACTTGCCAACTCAAGGGAGGACTACTTTGTAAAATAGAGACTAGGGTTTCTTAACATATAAAAAGAAAGAGAGAAGGAGGCGGCAGCCATCGAAAAGAGGGAGAGCGAGAAGGAGGCAGCAGCCAGCCGCGGAGAATAAACACAAATTCTCTCCTCTACAAACCCAAAAATCATGCTCTTTTCATTCTTTAGAAGTAGTTGTTCAATAGTTATGCAAGGCTAAGCTCTTTTCTTGGTTGCAAGGACACAACAAACCTTCGGATTTCAAGAACCGTGAGATTTATTCTTCCTTTTATTTTAAGTTTATGTTATGAATGAGTATGATTGTTTTCCTATGCATATTTCCTATGATTGTTGTTGATGATTGCTAGAGCGGACTCTAAGTTATTGTTGTGAACAATCTATTGCTAAGTTTAATATCAAAACCAGAGTTGTGATATATGAACTTGTGAAGCAACTAAGCTTGATAATTGTGGCGGAACTACGTTATTGAACTTAGGGAAAACATTTGAACAAAGTGACACAAGTCAGGACGGCTTGTATGTTAATCTTGATGAAATTATCTAGTTCTTAAAGCTACCATTAAATTGAATCATTAGTGCGGACACTTTGATTGTTTGTTGGTTAGGATTAGTTATACGGCGGATCCGTTAATTAATCAACGTTAAGAAAAGATAAAATTTCAGAACATAAAGCTGCAATTTTCGTTTCAAGGATCGGTTCCAATTTCCGTTGGTGGATGTGTGCTTGCGACCAAGGTTCGTTTTCTTGATAAGTTTCGGTTTTAATTGATTTTGTTTGCTACTTTAATTGCTGCCATAGTTTAGATAATCACAAACCAAATCCCCCCAATTACATAATGTACAACATAAAAATCTGACTTGAAACTTCCTTGTGGGATCGACCCCTTGCTTGCTCTATACTATCTTGTGTGTTGTGTTTGAAGCTAGGGTAATTAATTTGTGCGACCGCGACATCGCAACAATAAACCTTATGGAGATAGTTAAAAAGAAAATAGAGAAGAGATTTTGTATAATATCCTTATTTCTTAATTATAGAATGAATGGTTTGATAGGAAATCCCATATAACATTTTTTTTATTTGACATGCTACAATAAATAATATTTTAGTAACATTAATAAAATTAGGTGAAGGTGTCCAAAATGAGAGATTTAAATGAATGACATGTTTTAGAGATGATAATTTTATCTAGATCTAATGGATACTAAATCTAAATGAGAGATTTTTTTTATATAAAAAACATAGTTACATTACTTGATGTATAATAGATAGGATATAGATATTATCAAACTTGATTTGAAACCTAACTCAAATCTAACTCAATATATATATATATATATATAAGTAATTAGATCTTTTAGTTATTTTTTTTACCTTTTTTCTTTTCTTAGGAATTACCTCTTTGCTTGCTAAATTGAGTAAAAAATCACTGCAACTTGTAAAAGAGCAATCTTAAAGCTCGTTTGTTTTTGCATTTCAAAAGTATTTTTTTAAAATATTTTATTTTATTTTTTCTTCAAATTAAGTTTTTTGGTATTTTCATATTGTTTGGACGTGTTGACGTTAAAAATAAATTTTAAAAAATAAAAACAAAATATTATTTTAATGCATTTCCAAGCAAAAAGCACTTTGAAAAAGCAAACACTATCACAATATCAAAGGAGCTCTTAATATTCAAAAGATGAAACCTTTCTTCAATTCACATTGTGCTAGGCCATAATTCCTTTGAAAGCAAAGCCTCTCCTGTTCATTTCACATCTACTTCTTTTAAGCTGAAAGAAAATATAGAGAGAGAGAGAGGTGTTAAAAAAAACCCAGAACATTTTATAATAAAAGGAATTTATTATTGATTTAGTCTTATTGATTGTACAAGAAACCTTGTAGTAGACTTGCCAAAAACAAAGTTAAGGATCAGATATGACTGAATCCATGGTACCAGACTCAAGTTTCATAAGAGCAGCACTTTGCACTTATCTTTCACCACTTGCTTCATTGTAATACACATGAATCCTCTCCAAATGAAGATTTGAATCTTCATTGCATTTCCTTGCAATATTAATCTCATGTTTATTATAGATCACCTCTTTGAACTTGGCCCCAGTTCGGTTCCCATGTTGACCCCTTTGAATATGAAGGATTTCTCTTATTTTGGCACTAAAGTCTGCACTTTTTAGGGTTTTATGAGATGGATTTTTAGTGGGATCCGAAGGAGAGAGTTAATTGAGGAGGAAGGAATAGATGAAATGATATATTAATTTTTCTAGATTTCCGAACAAACAAGATAGAAGAGTGATCATTTGGCTAGTGGTGCCTGACCAAACATGCCTTAACATTTAACCTCAAAAAACTTTTTCCCCTACTCAAAAAACTTCTCAAACAATGTTAAAGAAATTAAATGTTGACCCTTAATATTTAACATTTTTTAATCCAAAATTAGACACACCTTTAACTAAATCTTTTGTCTTTGATATTTTTTTCTAATTTGTTTTTATCTTATACCAAACCCAACTCTAACCTCAAGGTTGTGTCTAATTTAGGTTAAAGAGGATAACATGTTAACAACATTTAACCCCCTTTTAACTATGATTTTTTTTCTGGGAGGAGGTAGAAAATTAAAGGATTAAAGAGTTAAGTATGAATATAATGGAGGATGGGGCAAGATATTGTTAGGGAGGGAGGAGTTTGGGGATTTGTGATTTTGTTTTTGGCTCCGGGAGTTATTGTTTTGAGATTTGGGATTTGTGATCTTTTGTCAAGTAAAAATAAGGAATGAGGTGAATTTTTTTAAATGATATATTATTTTTATTAATTTTCTTAACATTAAGGGATTAAGAAGTTAAGTATTAACATGGTGGAGGATGGGGTAAGAAATTTTTAGGGAGGGAAGAGTTTTGGGATTTTTTGAATTTTATTTTTGGCTCAGGGAGTTTTTATTTTTAGATTTGGGATTTGTGATCTTTTTGTCAAGTAAAAATAAAGACCATGGATGAATTTTTTAAAATGACATTATTTTTATTCATTTTATATGAACTATTTTTACCATTATTACCACCAGCACCAGCACCAGCACCACATTATTGCAAAAATATATTAACAAAAATGTAAAAGAGTTCATGAATTTACTATTGATGAGATCATTGTGGATTCAAATGGCGATATTCTTTTTTTTTGTCCCTTTTTTTTGTTAATTCTTTTTATTTTGTCCTTTAACATTGTATTTATTAGGAGTTGATATTTATAATTTGTTCCTTCTCGTTTTTTGTAGGGCTATCGTAATCCTATAAAAAGTTTACAGATAAGTTTTTTCTCAATTTTGTGAAAATCTATTTAATTTTATTGTTTACACAAGATTAAAATGTAGGGGACCAAAATTCAAGAAGAAGAAAAATGGCAGCCTATTATAAAAATAAAAATAAAATCGATCCACTTTTTTGTTAAATTTAGCCTTAGAAATTTTTAAAGTTCCTTTGTAGTCCTTTTAGTTTAGAGATCAAATGTTATAGCCAAGACTTTATTATGTTCACATATTTGCCTTGGTTTGAGAGAGAAAAGAGAGAGTCACTAGAAAATAGTGAAGAAGAGAGAAAGTTGTTAGTTAGCCCTTTTTAGCCATAAAAAAAGTCGTTTGTAGTATCAACAAGTTCATTTCAAGAAGAGAAGTTACATTTAGATGTTCTTTGACCTCCATCTTGCTTAAAAAAATAGATCGGAGCTCAAGAAGTTTTTAAATTTAGGTTGATTTTGCATTATGGGATCAATATTTTTCAAATTTAAGACCACGAATGGGTTTTTAAAAGGCCTCTTGAGTATTTATGAAGTATTTTCAGGTGAAAAAATTGTTGGAAAATAGGTTTTTTTATCCAAGAAGTTGATAGCTTGACTTTCTGGCCAGCTGAAGTGCTCAGAAATGAACCAGAGACAATGTATCGTCTATCGTAATAGATCATGCATCATCTTATTCTTTTAAAAAAAATGGGTGGACGATGTGTCATTCATCTAATATGAAAAAGAAAAGGGAAAACCCAAACTCGTTGGCCTGAGCTACTATGCTCATACGCTTTGGCTTATTTTTAAAGGTCCAAGTGTTGGGACACCCAAGTCAATGCGCCTAGCCTGGATTTTTTCTCCTTTTCTAAAAACTTCATATGTTATTGTTTAAAAAATTATTAATTGAAAATGTATTTGATATATTATTTTATTATATTTCTAAACTAATTAATTATATATATAGATATTATTTCATTTAATACTATTCAATTTGTACTTTTGTTTGGAATGAGATCATAAAAATATTTTTTTAGATTAGAAAGCATTTTTTTTTTGTGCAACTCATCATTATAATTATTTTTATTTTATTTAGTTTTTTATTGTAAACATAAAATTTTTCTATCAAAATAAAAAATAAATTTCAAGAAAAAGGTTATTAAAGTTAGTTGAGTCCATGATCCAGGTTATGGGTTTGATAAGTTAACTTAAATTGGCCTACTTGCCCAAAAACAATATTTAAAAACTATGAAAAATAATTAAAATTTGAGAAAAATATTGAAATTAGAGTAAAAGCGTGATTTTATTAATTTATCTTTTTTACAATTTTTTTCAAGTAAAAAAGATTTTTATTAGGAGGGAATTGGATTATGAAACTTAAACACAATTAAAGAAAAATCGAACCAAAATCATGACAAAAACACCATCTTTTTATTGATGAGTCTTATGATCATAACACAAATCTAAATAGATAAACAAGCTTTTAAAAAGCACATTAATGTAAACCAAAAAAAATGGTGAGAAACTATAATTTTGTATCTAAAAAAAAGAAAACAAAACAAAAATACTCTAATCAATTGGAATATAAATTTTCTTCTTCAATTACCTGATAATATCTAAAACAATAAATGCTCAATACCTAAAATAAAATAATTCTCTTTTTGGTATCAAGGGAGTTAAATATTTTCATCAACATGTGAGTATCTCAACTCCAAAACCTAGTTTTGTATCTAAGAGCCAATTTGATAAAGAACAAAGACAACTTTAGTATTATGTATCCGATCGTATCTAATACAAGTGGGAAGGTACGTTAGAATCCACAAACTAAATTATACATATGCATAAATATCTAGAATACTTTATTATTATGCATTTTTTGAGATAATGACATTAATAACACTTTTTGTAGTTGTTGAAAAAGCTAGATTTTTTTAGATTTTTGAATCTCAAAATATTTATAACAAAAAAAAAAGATTGAAGTTAATGAATTCCACTTTACACGTTGTAGTAACCTTTTCATATGTTTTTACCTTATATTGACAGTTAGTAACTAAATGACAAACTACAAATCTAACTACTAGTTAGTCCTCATTCAATCACAGAAACTCCTTGTTGAATTTCAAAATGAGGGGGCTTTCATCTTTTTAAGCCTATATAATTCCAGTTATGAAAGCAAGAAGTGCAATAGAAGAAATTAAGCCTCCTTGGACTCTTTTTTCTAAGGTAATTTTGTTACCTATGTATTACCAAATGTTTATTCTTTGATTTTGTTTTTTTAATCCTTTTAAAAATACTAGATATTTACCAATAATTTGTGCTATTAGTGATCATTCATGTGAAATGTGTTAAAATTGTTATATTTAATATTGTTCGTTTGAGAAGTGCTTTTACTTGTATATATAATTAGTTATCATCGGGTGTGGATGCGAGTGAGATCAGTCAGGAGGTTGAATAGATTTTATGTAGATGACTTTAATGTCCTTAATGTAAAAAAATATATATATTTCATATGAGGGATCTTATTATTGATGTTTGTTAATGCTTTTATTATTGTTGTTGAATTTTTTGTTTTTTTTATATAATATACAAAAAAAATAAAAGAAAATGTATGAGGTGCGAGCTTTATTTTCTAGATTTATGATCTCATTTTGAATATTAGTCATATGGTGAATAATATATTTGTTTTCATTAAGGACCAACTTAGGCTTTATTAAAATATTGAATATTATATATTTTTTTATTTAATTTATAGAGAAAAATATATTTTATAGGTTAAAATTAACTCTTAAATTCATCATTATTATATGTTTTAAAATATTAATTCTTATAAATAATTTTTCTATGAATCTTTTTTCCTTATGTCACAAACTTAGATATTATGACCAAAATCCTTATAAATAAACTTTTAAAATACATAGAAAACTATATGCTTTATTCATTATGGCATATATATATATATATATATATATATATATATAACTAGTTTTGCTTAAAAAGGAATAAAATATAATCTTATACTTTTCTTGTTTTCTTTTTGGATTTTTCAAGAATAGCTCCATTATGAGTAGATTTTTATTTTTTTCAACAAATGAAGAGTCTAAGATAAAAATGGTATAATAGAAGACATAGGATATTTCAATTATGAAATTGAGATTGTGGGTAAAAAAAAATTGGGTTACTTATTTGTAGCAAAGATGCCACTTTTTTAATAGTTTTGTATTTGAAGCATGGTTATAAAACCTTGCTCGGATCATGAGTTGAGCAAGTCAATTAGCGATTCAACCCAAGTTGATATCAATCAATTCAAAATGATATCATTTAGAAAACTCTTGAAATGACGTCGTTTTAAAAGTATTATAAAAGTCAATATAAGTTGCAAGTTGACCTTGTTTGACAAAGTTAACTCCCATCTAGTTCGACATGAAATCCAGTCTAGCCTAGGTCACGAATCAGGGAATCACTAGGTTGATTAGTCAAATTTATTTACTGCTAGGTATTGCTTTTAGCCAGCTTTCATATTTATTTTGCTTATTGTTGTTCACTATGAATTTCTGATACATCAATAATTTTTTCATTTATCCATAAAAGGAGAAAAACATGAAAATAGTTTTTGAAACAGGAATGTGTAGCTTGCAAAGTTCAATAATGAGGAACAAAGTAATGGTTGGTGGAGAAGAGAACAATAATGAAGGCAAAAATAGTTTCACTGTGCTTGTTGTCGATGATGATACCGTCGTTCGAATGGTCCATAGGATGCTCGTGACAAGTTTTGGGCTAAAAGTTCAAGAAGCCAAAAATGGAAAAGAAGCCGTTGATCTTCATATCAATGGAGCTTCCTTTGATCTTATTTTAATGGATATGGAAATGCCCATCATGAATGGTCCCATGGTATGTTCTTGTGAAATTGAACTTAACTCACTTTAAGAATGAAAAATTGTTTATATACTATAAAAATATATGTTTCCATCAAAAGAATAACAATTATAACAATTGTATAATAATGTAACTTATTAAGTCTCTATTCATTATTTGCATTGTGTTTTCATCAATCAAACCCTATTGTTATTACTTTGGTTAATTTATTATAGAAAATATTACCATTAAAATTTTATAGTTTAGTTATTTTTACACTTATCTTTTGTGTTTTATAAATTACAATTTATACCATTGATGAGTGTAGAATAAACTAAACTATAGAATAGTCTAGGATATAAATTGTTATGTGCATAACAACATTTTAGATGGAAACTATAATTTTTAAAAACTCGAATGGTAAGTATAAAAATAACTAAACTATAGGATGATAAGGATAATTTCTCATTTATTATATTTATAAATACATATTCAATTTCAACAAATTAAATACAATTTAATTATTAAAATCAAAAAGGATTTTTCAATGAGAAAAGTGGGGTTGGTGACAATAATTCAAGTAGTGAAATATAAGTTTTTAATTTTAATAGTTTGTGATCACTTGACCAAATTGAAAATAGAAAATCAGTTTTTATTAAATAAAAAATGTGCAAATGAGGAGTTTTTAAATCAATTTATTTTGATTATTCATATAAGTAAACTCAATTATGATTATATTATATATGCTTTTTGTTTATTTATTTAGTTATTAGTTTAATGATTTACAAACCACCATGTATAATAGGCGACAAGGGAGCTTCGAGCAATGGGTGTGAAGAGCACCATTATTGGTGTTACATCTTGTACTTTTGAGTCTGTGCACAAAGATTTCATAGAAGCAGGCCTGAACCACTGTGTTGCGAAGCCATTAACTATAACCCAGATTGCCTCCTTCCTTCCGAAATCCAACAACAACTAATCCACCTACCTTGTGTAGACAAAACCCAGTTGAGCAATGAGAAGTTACATAGGTAGCATGATTAGTTGTGAGGTCTTGGTCTAGTGAGACTTTGTTTCAAACTTTCCAGTCATTAGGTATGTAGAGAAGTATAAACTCTACATAAAAATAAAGTTTTGTGATAGACATCTATCTATGAAAGAAAATAATGATATATGAAAGTTTTCTTATTTGCAAATCACATAAATTAAAATATATGAAAAACATGTTAGAGAATAATATAAAATTTTTATCGGAGCCAACCTAACAACTTAAATTTTTAGGTTAAGATGATTCTTTAACATGATATTAGAATCTTAATAACTAAACGATCCTGAGTTTGGATTTTACCACTTCCATTCTAATTAATAAAAACAAATTAAGCATAATATAATGATAGGCTTGTACAAGTTTTAAATCCATAAGATTTTTACTTCCCGCACCTCACATACCTTGATTATTCAACAAGCAAGCATTTTCTATTTGCAAAGTCATGTATGCAATGCTTGTAAATAATAATAAAAAAATGTTAAGTAATTTAAGATTCAATTTTTTTCCTTAATTTTTTTTATCTCTTTTTAATTGTTATAAGTTAAAATTACACATCATTAATGATTTATTTAAATATTTAGAAGCTTGGTTGGAAACAAAAACATGTATAATATGATTAATAGGCATATATAAATTAGTTTTAAAAAAATAAGAAGAGATTTTGTATAATATCTTTTGTTATAAGTTAATATTTTTTTATTTGACATGCTACGATAAATAATATTTTAGTAGCGTTAATAAATTAGATGAAGGTGATGAAAATGAGAGATTCAAATGAATGATAATTTAATTTAGATTTAATGGATATTAAATCTGAATGAATGGTATTTTTTAAAAAAAAATAATTACATTACTTGATGCATAATAGATAAGATATAGATGTTATCAAAACCCAACTCAAATCTAACCTGATATATATAAACACACATATACACACTAGAAAAAACATAGTTATTTTTTTGTCCAGTCTCTTTTCTTTTGGGAATTACCGTTTATATTTGGATCAAAATAATTTTTAAAACTATAATCAACAAACTTTGGATTATTTACAGGATTTATACCATCTAATACCCAATCTTCTTGCTTTATAAATGTTTTTTGTCAAAATTGAAAAAATATTGCTTCAAATTATTGTTTTAGAATTTTTGAATCATTTTGATGTGCTGGTGTCAAAAATAAAAAGATATTATTTTGATGCTTTTCCAAGCAAAAAGTACTTTAAAAAGCCATTACTATCACGCTCTGAGACATCTTTTAAATTGAGTAAAAATCACTGCAACTTGTAAAAGTAGTAATCTTAATGCTAAAAAGATGAAACCTTTCTTCAATTCTCATCATACTAAGCCATAATTCCTTTGAAAGCAAAACATCTCATGTTCATTTCACATCTGCTTCTTTCAAGCTAAAAAAAAAGAGAGAAAGGAGTTATAAAAACAACCCGGAACATTTTAAAACAAAATATATGTATTATTGATGTAGTCTTGTTGATTGTATAAGAAACCTTCTAGTAGACTTGCCAAAAACAAAGTTAAAGACCAGATCTGACTGAATCCATGGTACCAGGCTCAAGTTCCATAAGAGCAAAGACTTGGCATATATCTTTCACCACTTGCGTCATTGTAATACACATGAATCCTCTCCGATTGAAGATTTGAATCTCTATTTTATTTCCATGTAATATTAATCTCATGTTTATCATAGATCACCATCATAACTTGCACTTTTTAGGGTTTATATTATGGGTTTTTAGTGGGATCCAAAGGAGAGAGGGAATTGCAGAGGAAGGAATATATGAGGATATATTATTTTTTGTGGATTTCCAAACAAACAAGAGAGAAGAGTGCCTAACAAGCTTTAGCGAGCTTGTTTAATTGAGAAAGAGAGCGAAGATCCCTTTGATCTTTATGATCACCGATCTATGTTTGTGAAATGTAGCAAGTCCTCTCAATTTCTATCATCAACTATGTAAAGTTAGTAATATATCTATCATCAATGCCAATTTTGATTGTGCTTAAAAACAAACAAAAAAAATTAAAGAGAAAATTTTTATTTAACATGAAGTTATTTGTGAGTGTTTGTGATATATTAACCAAAGTTTTTCACTTAGTTTACCGTCGATTGCTTTAGTAAAATTAGGTCTTGTTTATTTTTTTTGCACGGTAAAAATACTATTTTACCTTCGGAGTCAATAAAATTTAGAGCTATTGACCAAAGTGTTTTGACTTTTTATAAATTTTTAAACAATAAAATTACTTCTTTACCTCGACATCAAAATAGTTTTAGGTTGTTGGACAATGGTTTTTTTTTTTTCCCATTATTTATGTATAGTAAAAGTATTTTTTTTTTGCCTAAGATAAGACAAAAAATCATGATTGCATTAGGGGGTATTTTTGTACTTTTACATAAGTTTTTTTTGGTAATCACTAGGGTTATGGGGAACGTTATGGTATTTTTCATGTTGAATTTTTAATTTTTTAATCAGGAAAGTTGTTGCATGCTTAACACGCGCTAGGGAGTGTGTGGCATCTGCGCCATTCAGGCAGCGCGTGTAACGCCACTCGATGACCAAACTAGACTTTCCATCGTCTATTTGAATACACCACCGTGTCTTCTTCCACATGGTTTGGCACATAATGATGTATGGTGGTCGGACTGTCACTGACGATCATTTCTTTTTTCCTCCTTCTTTTCTCTTTCTTGCTATGTAAAGTGCAAAATTGTCCTCTCTTTTTTCAATTTTAGTTCTCATTTTTTTTTTAATTTCTTATTTTCTTCTTATCCTTTTATAGATGTTTTTTTTCTCAATTTAGTCTTTCAATTATAATTTATCATATGTTTTGTTTTTCATTTCGGTCTTTATTCTTTTGATTTTTTATTTTCTCCTTGGTCTTTTTGTTAAAGTTTTTTTGGCTTTCAATCAAAGTTTTTGTTGCTTTATTAAATACGAAGATAATTTTGAAAAAAAATATTACAAAAAAAGAAAACACAAAAGAAACTGGAAAAAAACCATATGAGGAAAAATTGTATCAATCCATAGTGTTTTGTGAGGAAAAACTTGTATTTACTTGTAATTGCAATTCTTAACCAGCTTAATATCTAAAAACTAAAATTGACAAAGATAATTTTAGGAAAAAACAAAACAAAAACAGGAAAAATCCATGTGGGAAAAAACACTGTAGCAATCAACAGTAATTTTCGAGGAAAGTTACAGTGTTTTCCTCACATATTGTAACTGTAATTTTTAACCAGCTCAATATTAAAAAATAAAATAAAAAAAAATAATTTCGGAGAAAATCATAAAAAAAACCATGCGGAGAAACACTATAGCAATCAACAATGTTTTAAAGAAAAACAATTACAAAACTAAATTCTCAATCAGCTCCATATTAAAAAAAATCGACAAATATAATTTTGAAAAATAAAGAAATAAAATAAAAAAACTATGTGGAAAAACGTCGCAGCAGATCCACGGTATTTTAAAGAAAAAAATTACAAATAAAAATTTTTAACCAGGTCAATATTTAAAAAGTAAAATCAACAAAAATAATTTTGGAAAACACAAATGAAAAAATAAATGAAAAAAAAGAAAAATTAGGAAAGTTGAAAAAAAAATAATTTTGAAAAAAAAAAGAAAAAAAACGAAAAAAGAAAAAAAAATTGGAAAAGTTAGCAAAAAAAAAAGGGAGGGGAAGAATCACTGTGGATTACTGTTGTAATCCACAGTGATTTAGGTATGGGGGAACAGTGATTCCCCCATACCATTTAGATATTGTTATAAAATTTATATTTTTTTCTTAATTAATTATAATAATTTATATTTTTTTGCTAATTTCTATTTTTTTTTGTTTCTTACAGTAATTTTAGTAAGAAAAAGCTCGAGTTAATAAAATAAGAATTTTAAGGATTCAAGATGCATTAACAGGAAAACGGGATAATTGTAATGTCGATATATAAAATTTATATTTTTTTCTTAATTTATTATAATAATTTATATTTTTTTATTTAAATATATTAATTTTTAATTTTTAATTTTTAATTTTTAATTAAATACTATTGTTCACTTTCCATTGTAATCATGTCTCAACAAAATTAGCACTCCCCTTTTCCCTGTTACTTTTTTTTCTTTTTTATCAATAACAACTTTGACAGTTTTTTTCCCCTTGTTATAAGTTGCTCCTCTATGTCATTAACCCCCGTCATATGCATGATTCCGTTTACTGTCATGTTAATACCTATTTATCGACCACCGCATCGATGTACATGGCAGGAGACGTGGAAACAATAAGGTATATTTGTTTGGTTCTCTATTAGCTAAACAATTCTTTTAATATGAAACAGTTTTGAAGAGGGTTTGAGCTAAGAAACTTATTCAAGGTTGACATCTAACGATTTTTGTGTTTTTGTAAATAAACAATTGTAAATTGTTGACTAAATATTATCTGTTCTTTGTATTTTTTTCAGTTATGAAAGCAAGTCTTAACGAAAGACACGGTGTTGGATTATGCTAATGACTCCATTAGCTCCTTCATTTTTTTCAGTTATGAAATTTTTTTACTAAATGTTATATATTTGATGACAGTGTAAACACAAATAAATGAATGACTAGAATCAAAAGGGTAAGCCATTAAAAGAACAAATATAAATTGCAACATGAAGTGGCTAGATAAATAAAGATGGGAATCTAAAGCACAAATTCAACAACCATCAAAAGGGAAGAAAATACAGCAGAAACAATTTTGAATACAAACTCCTAGCAAGCAACGCCTTTGCTGGTTGGTTAGAAAGCACATGGAAAAAAAGAGAAGCTGGTCTCACAGTCCAACAAAGCAAGAAAAAGACAACCATTAATCTTGCAGACCAATAATACATGCACATACCAGTAGCGTAAAGCAAGCAAGCCTTAACGTGAACAAAGCAGCAACCCAGCAACCCAACCGAAAAGAAGGCTAGAAAAGCTCAACAAATCTGCTGAAAACAAAGGGATCACACAGATTAATTATGGATGCATAAGAAAACAAAAAAAAATAAGAGAGGCAATGGAAAGAGGGGAAAAAAAACCTAAATTGATGGTGCAACAACCAGCAAGAGAGGCAATGGAGAAAAATAAAAAGAGAGTCCAACAACTGGTGGTAGGCAAAGAAATACACAGACCGAAAATAAACAAAGCAAAAGAAAAGGCATTTGGTTGTAAACTAAAAAAAAACAAGGCATTTTCAGTTTCTAGTCACACGAAATACAGAGGACAATTGCTGCACAAAGTGCAAAATCTTATCTCTAACCAACATGATTATATTTCCCATGCAAACCAGACATCCCTCCTCCCAGTATAAAGACAGCAAATAGGAATTTAATGCACACTGACCCACTAATTTAATTAACAATACAGAATCAAAGAAAACAAAGACATGGATGCCAGCAAATAGGACAACATTTAATGAGTATTGGCCCACCAATTTAATTAATAATGCGGAAGCAAAAGAAAAGAAAGGCATGCGTCCACAAACTAAAAAAACAGATATACAGGCTGAAGCAACTGTTACAATCCACAGTTGCATGAGTATGAATGAACAGGAATACCGCAACATAATTTAGTTTTTTTTGTTAATAGTTGCAACTGATGAATAAAATATTAATATCTAAATTTTTATCCAATGAATATAAAGAAACTATGTCCGTATATACTATTTGACATCCCTAGTGTTCAACTAATTAAACTATAAGCCCCTGAGGATCTCTATAGAATGATTTCGGAGGGAGTATATTGAATAAATTATAAAAAAGGAGCTAAATTAACAAACAATGAAAACTTAGATGACTCCTTCGAGTTAAAGTATTGGAAATGCGCCTATAATTTATGTTACCGTTAACACGTGACATATCACGTGTCCATCTTCTCCCTCCTTATCACCTTTGGCTACCAGCAAACTCTCTCTTAAACCCCTCTTATCCAAAAAAAAATGTTTCTCCTCTCTCTCCAAACTCCACTTCCTTTCAAACCCCGCCACTCCCTTCCCTCCAAAAACGGCGTCGTTTACGCCTCTACCTCAGCAACTGCGCCGAAAAAATCCAGGCGAAAGAAACCACCAAAACAAAAAAACGACAATGGCTCGCCGCTCTCCGTCGTCGTTTCCGCAGAGGAGAAAAACCTCCGGTTCGCATTCATGGAAGAGCTCATGCACCGCGCGAGAAATCGCGACTCGAACGGCGTGTCGGATGTCATTTATGATATGATCGCTGCTGGTCTCTCCCCTGGACCCCGCTCCTTTCACGGTCTCATTGTTGCTCATACTCTCAATGGTGATCATGAAGGCGCGGTACACTCTACCACCTCCCTCTCAAAATTCAATTTTGCCTTCTTTTAACTTGAATTTTGGAATATTTAGGTTTTGATTTTGAAGTGAAATTTTTTTATTAATTAATTAATTTATTTTGTAAATTAGATGCAATCGTTACGAAGAGAATTGAGCGCAGGACATCGGCCGCTGCACGAAACATGTATAGCGTTAATCCGGTTGTTTGGATCAAAAGGATTTGGTACTAGAGGGTTAGAATTACTAGCGGCAATGGAGAAATTAAATTATGATATTCGGCGCGCTTGGATACTTCTTGTTGGTAAAATTTGATAATTCAATTTATAGAATTGGGATGAGTTGTGCTTATAATTTTATTTGTTTGTTTAGTTATTGTTTTTGTATGTGGTTAGAGGAGCTTGTGAAGGGAAGATTTATGGAGGACGCCAATAGAGTGTTTTTGAAGGGAGCAAATGGCGGATTGAGAGCTACGGATGAGCTTTATGATTTGATGATTGAGGAGGATTGTAAAGTTGGGGATCATTCTAATGCTTTGGATATTGCTTATGCGATGGAGGAAGCGGGGAGGATGGCAACGACTTTTCATTTTAATTGTCTTCTTAGTGTGCAGGTGAGTCGTGTTAATTTTGGTATGTGATGGTTCCAGGTTTTTGAATTGGTTTTTGGTTGTTGAATGGAATTGGCTTTTGAAAGTTTAGCTGTTTTGTAACATTTCTGTAGTTGTTTGAAAGGATACTTGGTTATAGTATGTGTTTATGAGATTTAAACAATGTGGTATCAAGAGTTGCATGTTGGATGGATGCTTTAAATTGTTTTCTTCTCTCTTTTTTTAGGTTATTGCAGAATACGTGCTATCATGCAGAGTTGGTTTTCTAGAAATTTCGGTCCCAGACTGATATTTGTTGTTTCTTTTTATATAGGCTACTTGTGGAATACCTGAAATATCTTTTGCAACATTTGAGAACATGGAGTACGGAGAAGGTTTACTTTCTTTACTTTGTGGATTGACATTTGGGATTTTAATTGTTTCTTGTTTAATTTATTGAAGCTGCTCATATTATATAAAGCATTATGTTTCAGTCAGAGATTGATCGCATGTTGCATTGATCTTGTAGCAGTGTAATTTTGTTACATCTGTAGAGAAGAGTGATCTTTTTTGAAGGAATCCCCTGGCATATGAATACTGCAATTGCTTTGCTAACTGGTCACCATTTTGGGCCTTGACCATGTTGAGGTTTCAGGATATGAATAATTTGGTTTCAGTTATTTCATTTTTGATCAAGTTTACCTTTCTTTGATCAATAATCAAAATTTTGTGTTTGTTACATTTACTTGAAATCAGTATTCAATTGAGGTACTATTGTTTGTAGTTTACCAAGCCTTGAGACAACTTTTAGTTTTATTTTTGTTCTAGCTGTACTGACTTCTTTAGGTTTGGATTTGATTTTTCAACAATGCTCATAAGTGTCTTTGATCAGACTATATGAAACCCGATACTGAGTCGTATAATTGGGTGATTCAAGCATATACCAGGGCTGAATCCTATGACAGGTAAATTCTATTGCAAATCGAATGCACTAGCCATGCTCCTTTATTAGAAACTGTCCTTTTTCCTAAACTTGCACTGCTGTTCAATAAAGGTGCTTGGTTAGCTTTTGTAAAAATTCTAGGTTGGTGTTCTGTAAGGGCCACATCATTCTTTGCTTTTAGGAATATGCTCTCCTTATTGATGGGCAATCTCCAACTGAATATTTCTTGCCTAATAGAGTTCTAATCAGCTAGCATGCTAAAGTTCTCCATGCATTATGCTTAGTTTCTTCCAAGAATCGTTTGCTTAGTTTGTGCTAGGAAATTTTGAAGATGTAGTCTGAAATTGAAAATTTATACTATTCCAAACTTGTATGTAATTTGTTATGATTTGTATTAATATACCCACTGATTCTTAACAAGGAAGCATACTAAAGACCCCATGCATTATGTGTAATTTCTTCAAGAATTTTTTGCTTAGTTTATGCTAGAAAAGCTAGATTATTTCTAAACTTGTTTGTAATTAATTATGTTTTATTTAGTATCCCTATTTTTCATGTTGGGATTTTGACATGAAACACAGGGTGCAAGATGTTGCTGAATTGCTTGGCATGATGGTTGAAGACCACAAGCGTATACAACCTAATGTGAAAACTTATGCGTAAGTTGCAATTTTTCATGACAGAGTGAATACTTCAAGAAAACTTGTCCTAGTTCATCACGTTTCTTTTGATTGTTTTATGCTTATCACTGAATTATTTGATACAACTGATGATCAATTCAGTGTAATTTACTGTTCATGATAAGTTTTCATATTACACGTAAGTATTGTTGTCTAAGACATCCAATTGTAAGTGTTCATATTACACGTAAGTATTGTTGGTTCTTATTGTTAGCAGCATGGTAATATTTGGGTGTTTTGAGTGGTGTCTTGCTGAAATGCAGCAGTTACAAATGGTTTTTGACTTCATGTTAAGGTGTTTACAATTTTCTTTTTCTGGGTTTTTAATGGTGAGATAAGGTGTTTGTTTTGTCAGGTGGCCATTTATTTTTTCCCACTGAAGAAACTTCAAAGGAAAATTTAAAAAATTCCTTATTTGATGGCAAAGCAATTGATTGTAACTTCTCTATGGTTAAATATCTTGGTTAGAGTTAAACTTAAGCAGAGGTGATCCAAGTATCGAACACTTCAGTTTGTTTGGTAACTTTTTGATCGGGCTCAAGCTTCTACATCAGTTCATGAACATAAAAAATTAAGCACATGGAAATTATTTTGTCTTTTTCCAGCCAATAACATAATTTTTTCATGTAAAGAATGTATACTAATATCAAGTTATATGTTAATAACAAATTTACTACATTCCTGTCTGTTTATAATTTTTTATAGAAAATAAAACAATTAAGATTTAATTGCACATTATCTCTTCTTGATAGACCATAGAACTTGCACATCATCATTTTTATGTTGACCTTGGAATGCAGACCTAGATTAGTTGTTCAAACAGGAGTTGTGCGTACTTGATAGTAAAAAATTCACATGGTAACTTCCACACATTGTTCCTCAATTTCTTTATCTGTGATAGATAACATCTTATTTGATGTTCAGGCTGTTAGTGGAGTGCTTTTCCAAGTACTGTGTAGTGCGTGAAGCTATTCGGCATTTTCGTGCACTTAGAAAGTTTGAAGGAGGAACAAAAGCTTTGCATAATGAAGGGAAGTTTGGGGACCCACTTTCTTTGTATCTTCGAGCTTTATGTCGAGAAGGTATGCACACACATATTTTGTATGTTTCCAGTCATTGTTATGCAATAACATTATTGACATACAAATACACATGTGTGCACAAACATGTACACGCACATTTCTCAGTGTAACAATGACATTTTTTTATCTTTTTATTTCACTAGCCCCCTTATTTCTCAGATTTTTTTCAGTAGAAAGCTTGAAAATTTACCTAGTGTTCAGCTTTTGTTATCATTCTTCACTTGAGTTCTGCCCCTTGTTTGTGCTTTATGGAATTTGACAGTAATAAAGGGCAGAGAGTAAGAGAAAGAGCTTGTGCAATATGATAGAACTTAATGAGCAACTAGTATGCATACGTTATATATAAAATATGCTTAAGGAATTGCATTGTTATGCCGACTTGGGATCTTGACATTGATACCATATCTGAGGTACCATGTGTCAGTTCCTAAGTGATATGTTTATGAAGAAATGCTAGCTCTCAGTTACAATTTTAAAAAAGGTCAACCAGCTAAACCAATCAATCAAAGTCAGAGGATGGTAATTTTTATGATCTGGCACATGGCCTAGGTTCAATCTTCTCCAACAGACGTGTAATTCCTTTTTTCTCAGTTCTACATCACTCATATACAAATTTTACAATTAACTGTAAAGAGAACATTTATGGGTGGATGATTATAAGAGAAACAAATAAATGCCCATAAATATGAAGCAGTCAGGATATGTGAAGTCCAAGTTCCCAACCTTTTCTTAGATTTCCATTTATTGTAATCTTTTGATGTTTTGATCAAAAGCATTGAAACCTTGGACAACTGGGTTGCCGGTTGCTTTAGGTAGAATGATGTTTTAGTAGATCGTATTTTGTGATATACAGCAGCATGCTTCATCTGTAATTCTACACGTTATAGGTCCTTGCTTACATGTATTGAATTTCCATCTATTGGTTTCTCTGGCAGATGCATATTTTTTTTTTTTCATTTGGATCCTTGAACTATGTTTGGATTGCGTAACCCAAAAATAATTTGTAGATTGTGTTCTTTTTTGAATCAGGTAGGATTGTTGACTTGCTGGAAGCTTTAGAAGCCATGGCCGAAGATAACCAACCTATTCCACCAAGGGCCATGATATTGAGCAGAAAATATCGGACATTAGTTAGCTCATGGATCGAACCTTTGCAAGAAGAAGCTGAACTTGGATACGAGATTGATTACGTTGCTAGGTGTGCTTATTAATAAACCCAAGGCAGTTGCTGCAAGTCTGTTATGTTTGTTTTATTGTTATTGACACACACAAAGTCCCAAGTCTCCTAAGAAATTTTTTTACGTGCTTTCTTATATTCATAACAACATTTTCCTATCAATTTCCTTATACATATTAATGAATTAGAGATTATAATGCGCATGTCCCGGCTGTCAATCTATTAGGGATGCATTGACCATTGTTGAAAATAATTCAGATACGTTGCTGAGGGCGGGCTTACTGGTGAGCGCAAGCGTTGGGTGCCTCGAAGAGGTAAAACTCCTCTAGATCCCGACTGTGATGGATTTATATACTCAAACCCTATGGAAACCTCCCTTAAGCAAAGGTGTCTCGAGGATTGGAAGGCTCACCATCGAAAGCTTTTGAAGATGTTACGAAATGAAGGACTTGCAGCTCTGGGGGATGCATCTGAATCTGATTACCTTAGAGTAGAGGAGAGATTGAGGAAAATAATCAGAGGTCCAGACCGTAATGTTCTTAAGCCTAAGGCTGCTAGCAAGATGATAGTGTCTGAGTTAAAGGATGAACTAGAAGCGCAAGGTCTACCAATTGATGGAACTAGAAATGTTCTTTATCAGCGTGTGCAAAAGGCAAGGAGAATAAACCGTTCTCGTGGCCGGCCTCTCTGGGTCCCACCTGTGGAGGAGGAGGAGGAAGAGGTTAGTCATTCATTAAAATTATTCTCTCTTTTCCTTTTATTTTCGATAGTATTATCTTGGGCTAGAAAAAACAAAAAGAAAGACTACTCTCTTATTCACACTTCTCCAATGCTCATCCAAATTTTTATTCTGTTGTGTACCTGATATTCTTGGCAGTGCTTTCACCGTCTTGGTTTCATTTTATCAAATCTGCATGTAATTTGTCTGCAGGTTGATGAAGAGGTAGATGAACTAATTTCACGAATCCAGTTGCATGAAGGAGATACAGAATTCTGGAAGCGCAGATTTCTTGGAGAGGGCTTCAATGGCAATCATGTTAAGCCAGTGGACATGGAGACATCTGAACTTCCAGATGAGTTGGACGAGGATGAAGATGATGATGATGATGATGTAGAAGATGTTGCAAAAGAGGTTGAAGACGAGGAGGCTGATGAAGAGGGGGAAGTTGAAGTAGAAGTAGAACAAAATGAGAGCCAAGATGCAGAAAGGATTGTGAAGGCCAAGGAAGCTGAGGCTAAGAAGCCCCTTCAAATGATTGGAGTGCAACTGTTGAAAGACTCTGATCAAACAACTAGAATGTCAAAAAAATCAAGAAGAAGAGCTGCTCGACTAGCTGTGGCGGTACGAGAATCCGTTAGATATGCTGCCTTTTTTATTTCCTTTCCTTTCCTTTCCTTTCCTTACCTTTTTTTTCTTTTTTCTTTCATTTTATGCAGTTTATCAAGTTGATTGTCTTATAGCTTTTGTAGTTTCGCTTATAAAAAGTAACTTAGGTTAGCCCTTTCTATGGGGATTGAAATGAAGCACTCCTTTTGCGTCGTATTAATGTTTCTTGTCAACAGAAATCTATAAACTTGATCAAAACGTTTTGCTTGATAGATTCAATGTACTGTGTTGTTAAATGTCAAATTAATTTATGCATTAAAAAATAAATATTTATTATTTCCCATGTTAGGACGACGACGACGACGACTGGTTTCCTGAAGATATACTTGAGGCTTTCAAGGAGATGAGAAACAGAAAAGTTTTTGATGTGGAAGACATGTATTTAATAGCTGATGCTTGGGGTTGGACATGGGAGAGAGAAATAAAGAAGAGGCCTCTCCAGAGGTGGTCACAAGAGTGGGAAGTCGAGTTGGCAATTCAATTAATGCTGAAGGCAAGTTCCTAGTAACCTTTTTTCCTTTTTTCTAGTTATCTTTCAGTTAGCCTTATTTAGTTGTGTTACCGTTCTTCATTTCCTCCAGTAAATTGTTCCTTGGTATACTCATGTCTGTGTATTTAGAACGATGATGGACATAAACAAAAAACAAGGTCTTAAGTAGCACATTAAGGAAATCTATCCACATTTCTATTAAATCATTCAAATTTCTTTGTTCTTCAGATCAGTATTAGTAAGGTTACTAATGTTTTTGGTCGTCTTTGTTGATTTTTATTAGTTTTTTACCATCATCCCATGTGGAATGAAAGCACTGAATAATGTTTCAGGTCATAGAATTGGGTGGAACACCCACTATTGGAGATTGTGCCATGATATTGCGGGCGGCTATTAGGGCTCCAATGCCTTCAGCTTTTTTGAAGATCTTGCAGACAACGCACAGCCTAGGCTATCAATTCGGGAGGTAAGATCCGTGCATCGGTACAAGAAAATGAAGATGAATTGGTCTTTTTTCCGAGCTAAAAACTTATATATCAATGAAGTGTTCTGATATTCATTTTAGCTACAAACATGAATGTCCTTCCAGCAATTCTTGTTTGAAATCTAATCATATTCTCATCAATTTGCAGTCCTCTATACGACGAAATAATCTCCTTGTGTGTTGACCTTGGGGAACTGGATGCAGCGATCGCAATAGTTGCAGATTTGGAGACTGCAGGAATTGCAGTACCAGACCAGACCCTCGACCGAGTCATTTCTGCTAAACAAGCGCCTGAGAGTGCTGCGGAGGAGACATTATCATAGCTGCAACCTTTTACTCCCTTCTTTTTTTGCTGTATAGTCTGCTTGCCAAATTAAATGCAGCGCTCACGATGTGCCTTTGCCATCATCATTTTTTGGTGCTGCGAGATTTATGGCGTTGATTTTGACAGCGGAGCACAAAAGTGTAAAATTAACACAAACTAGGAGTATAAATTATTATTGCATTGAAGGCAAATAACACTAGAAAATCTTTTTGTTCATTCTAATGTCTTGCGTGCGTATGTATGTACATATGAGCATGAACAACTTTGAAAATAGAGGTGGCTTTTGTGGCTCGTTTTGGCCTTGCAACCTTGGCTTGCAATGAAGTGGGGGGCCAATAACATTTCCTAATAATAACACTGTTAGACGACGTGCACTCAACTAGTGCTGGTGTGCATCAGGTTTGCTTAATGAAGACGTTATGAAATCCATGCTTGGCACAGAAGCAAGTGAAATAAAAAAGACGGGTTGTTGTCTTAAAGTTAGTTAGGGATGAAAAAAATAACTGATAAACTGAGAAAAAAAATAAAAAAGTTGAATAATAAAAAAAACTGATTAAATGGATTATAATATTTAAAAAAATATTTGATCCAATTTTATAAAGTTAAAATAAAAAAATCTCAACCAAACCAAACTTGTTTAGTTAAAACTAAACAGAACCTAAACCAAGTCCATCAGAAAGTAAAACAAAATTTCAAAAAACAATATAGTTTTTTGTTTTGAATATAAAATAACCGAACTGAACCAAAACCAAACTGAATATAAACAAAACTGGTCGGTTGGGTTTTGGTTTTTAATATGAAATAACCAAACAGAAACGAAACCGGTCGGTTGGAACCGGTTTCGATTTGGTTTTTTATATTTTATAAAATTTCAGTTTGGTTATTTTTATAGGTAAAAACCGGACCGAACAAAAAATAATCACCCCTACTTAAAGCATACGAAAGGGGAAACAAAAAAAAAATCACGGTGCTCTCTTAGGGTAAGCACTAGTTTGAATGAGTTTTACCAGGTCAACGGTTTTGCTAGTTTAATTAGCAACTCGCCCTACATCAGGCTTTGAGTTTTGGATTTTTCAAGTCAACTTATTAGTATAGTTATTAAATTTAATTCAAGGATCGACACTTTGGGGAAGACCCGAGTCATAGGTTGGCGGATTAATCTAATTTTTTTTAAAATTCAAAATAATATTATTTTAAATAGAAAAAATTCAAAAGTCAATGAGTTTTAATTGGGTTTTACTTGGATCAACCGGGTCGCGAGTCATCTCCAACTTATTTTTTTAGTATATCTAATATCAATACAGACCCTAAGTTGATCCGCACAGTACGAACCAGGTGAAGTCTTACAATACGATACTAACCAACCTTTGAATTCAATCCATGTTAACTTTGGAACATAATAATGATGGAAGTTAATTATAAGTTAGTTGCGGTGGTGTACAAGGACTAATTAATTATTCCATGTAGTATCAGAAATAATTAAATAATTTTTTAGTAATGTTTGGTAAATTTTTATTCCGAAAATATCTTCCTTCATAGTAAAAAATTCCTATTTTACCTAATTATCTTTCATTTATTCTATTTTTCAAGAAAGAAATAACATAATAAATTGAAAATATTCAAAATTGACTAAAAAATACTAAATTATTAAAAATAATGAGTAATAAATGTAGTTCATGTAACATGAGGATTAATTAATTATCTTTGTTAAACTACAAGTACTAAATTATAATTTACTCTAATAGGTAAATTTATCTTTGACACCTAAGTTTGAAGTCAAACATGTTAGAGCTGGATTCGCTTCTCTTTTGACTTTTGGGAAAACTTATTTATTCTTTTTTTATGTTTTGTCTAAAACACTTTTCAAAGTATATTTATACAATTTGAAAAAAAAAAAAGATATTTCATGATTTGGAGCTCCAAACTTTAAGAGGAACATGAATATGAATATATGGAGAAAGAATAGATGAAGAGAAGATCTACTTGATATTTTAAAGAAAAGAGCTTAACATTTAGGTGTAGGGGTGATCATTTTCGGTTCGGTTCGGTTCGGTTTTTATCAAAAAAAAGTAACCAAACCAAAATTTTAAAAAAAAACCGAAACCGGTTTAAACCGACCGATTTCGGTTCGGTTCGGTTTTTTAGGGACAAAAACCGGTTCAAACCGGTTTGGCTCGGTTTTTCGGTTTGGCTCGGTTTTTTTTAAAAATTTTAATGTCTTATAAAACCGATTTTAGGCTTATAAAACCGAACCGACTGGTTTTTTTAAAATTTTAATCGGTTTAATCAGTTTTTTTTCACGGTTCAGTTTTTTGGTTTTTTTTCCGGTTTTCTTGGTTTTTCGATTTTTCAGTTTTTTTCTCACCCCCTATTTAGGTGCATTATTTATAAGTTATATGACCACAACTCTAGGACTTGCTAAAGGGATAATGTCTAGCAAGTTAGAGGTGCTAGAGGTGGGAGAGGATCTAGGGGTGACGGAGGTGGTAAAAGTGGTACTAGAACATCCTCTTAACCTTTAACCCAAAGCATATTTGAATTATATACTTGATAGTTCTATTTGTGTAATGATGAACTTGACATTTATTATTCAATAGTGAGAATTAGGTTAAAGCTATGGATGCTTTGAATTTTATTATTAACTATTGCTATTAATGATTTGTTAATATGGAAGCTTTTCTTATATGTTGTTATGGCATCATAAATTATTGATGATTTTAAGATTAGATGTGGTAGAAGGTTGTCTTGGTGTGAATGCTTTTCTTAATAGTGGTTGAATAATATTTGTTTAATGTGCATGCTTTTGTTAGATTAGGCTACCTAAATTGAATAATTTTATTAGGAATGATCATTTTCGATTCGATTTGATTTTTATCAAAAAAATAATCAAATCGAGTTTAAAAAAAAAACCGAACCGAAACCGGTTCAAACTGACCGGTTTTGGTTTGGTTCGGTTCGGGTTTTTAGGACAAAAACCGGTTCAAACCGGTTTGGCTTGGTTTTTTCGGTTTGGCTCGGTTTTTTCCGGTTTGGCTCGGTTTTTTTCCCGGTTTTTTTTCGATTTGGGTTCGGTTCGGTTTTTTTGATTTTATATTTATAAATAATCAGATTTTTTTCACGGTTCGGTTTTTTCGGTTATTTTTTTTCTGGTTTTCTCGGTTTTTCAATTTTTTTACTCACCCCTAATATTTATATATTTCTTACATTTTCTTTACCAGAGAATATATTTATTTGATGCCATTTATTCAACATGAACAATATATTAGTTAGGTATAATAATATCGCATTCATTAAATTAGTTATTAACAACAACTTTAAATTTGCAAAGTTAGTCTTAATATCGTAATTCTTAATCCAAATTCCACATAATTTATCTTTCAGTTTCTTCACTTTATATAGCATTCACTCAACATTATTAGCATCTTTTCCTTTTCTCATGATTATTTCAATTTTATTTATAAATTTATTCCATCAATAAATATATTGACACGTGAAATGTCATATCATATATAAATAGAATAACTTATTTTTAGTAGCTTCTATTTTCAATAACGCGACAACTACTCTTTTATTGTATGTGATATGCCCTTTATTCTAGAACTTGAGCCCATCTCAACTACTCCAGCTTTGTATACCATTAGCATTTGATGCATATGAGGGCATGTTGATAAAGTGAAATCCATAAAAATTATGTTGTCGGTATGTGTTCTTTTTATGATAGCAATGTGCTCTAGAATATGCTATTTTTGTTTCTTGGGTGGGTGTGTTCTTGTTGCGGTGGTAGGTTGTTTAGGAATGTGGTAAAAATTATTTTTTAAAGTTTTTTTTTTTAAATATATTAAAATAATATATATTTTTAATTTTTTTAAAATTATTTTTGATATTAGTACATCAAAATGATCTGAAAGTACAAAAAAATTAATTTAAAATAAATAAAATAAAATAAAAATTTAATAAAAAAACACTTTTAAAACACAAAATAAATAATTTTGCTGGAATTGTTGGAGTGCTTTTAACAGTGTAGTGGAGGATAAGTTATGGCAACAGCTAGGGATGTGCAAAAAAATCAAAAAACCGATTAAACCAAGAAAACCGGAAAAAAAAATAACCGAAAAAACTGAGTCAAACTGAAAAAAAAAACCCAGTTTTTGTTCTAAAATAACCGAACCGAATCAAAACCAGTAGGTTTGAACAAGTTTCGGTTCGATTTCTGTTTTTTTTTTAAACCAGTTTGGTTATTTTTTTGATAAAAACCGAACCGAACCGAAAATAATCACCCCTAATAACAACGTAGAAGGAAATAAATTGTGGTGGTAGTGTGGAATCCAATGCAGAACCCGTTTGGAAATGTGGGCTAACTCGTGTTTTCAAAAAAATCATTTTTTTTATGTTTAGGATCGTTTTGATTTGCTCATCTTAAAAATAATTTTTAAAAAATAAAAAAAATATCATTTTAATGTATTTCGGTATGAAAAGCAACCACAATCACACTGTGAAACAACCCGGAGTGTGTGGGAGGGGTAAATTATGGTTGATGTGCATTTGTGCTTGTTGCCGTCGACAGTGTGTTCATCTGCTAAAAATATGGCAGTGGGTAGAGGGAGAGTATGATGGGGAGATATTGTAAAAAAGAAATCAGACATGATGTTTGCGTATGTTTTAAGCTATAAATGATGGTTGTCGACAGAGTTAACAGTGGCTAGAAATGGTGGTTGGGGTGAAAGAAGAGAGGATGTAGATGCTGTGATGGTGGCTGGAAATGATATTTATAAATGGAAAATTTTGTTAAAAAAACTGGTGTGATGTTCATCGACTATTCTTTTTCAAACTTCCAACATAAAAAAAAAAAACCTAAGAGTGTTCAATGTTTCAATGTACACACAACATCAGAACACCATGAATTGCTATTGTATAATGAAACTTTTTGTCCTTAAATAAAAAATCATTAAAACTATTAGGAGTAGTATGATCTTTCTCAAGGTTCATTAGTCATTATCAAATTGATTCGGGATAGATTAATCTTTTATCATTTTAAAAACATAGTGAAATGACTAAATCACCATTGAAAGCACAATTTTAAAACTGATGTCCATTAATTTTTTTGTATTTTCATCATGATTTTTTTAGTTACAATCAAGTCGACCAAGGAAAAATATGATATTTTAATAAATATAAAATATAATTAAAAATCAAAGGTGGCCGAAGCGTGCGTCACATGGACTAGCGTGTGGAGAGCTTCATCATCTTTAAATAATGGGTGAGGTGTTGCCTGAACAGCCAAATGCTAACTTCCACGACAGCGTTATGAGTGACGCACCTAGTTTTTTTAGGTGGTGGGGCGTGTGTCAGCAGAAGACTAACGATGTAACCCCAACAAAATTATTTTTCTTCAACTCTTTCTTTTCTTTCTCCTCACCTCGGGTTTCATGCATGCCCTTCCAAAAATTAAATGTGTCTTATCAGTTTATATTTGTATTAATTTTGGTCCTCATTCTTTTGATTGCTATTTATTTTGCTTTTAATGCTCTTTGAAGTTGATTTTGTTTTTCAATTTTATCCCTTAATATTCGATTTCATTTAATTTCTTATCCAATTTAGTCCCTTTTTTTATTGCTATTTTTTTAATTTTATTTTTATCATTTTCTTGATTTACTTTATTTTTCAATTTTGTATCTCATTATTTTATTTCATTTAATTTTTATACTAGATTTGATCATCATTCTTTTGATTGCTATTATTATTTTTTAATTATTTTCTTGATTGATTTTTTTTCTTTTAATTTTATCACTCGATATTTTGATGATCTAAAATTTTGCTTCATGAGTGTTTGCTTTCTATGGGGTAATTTTGGTTTCAAAACCCGGGTCACAAGTTTCAAATATTAGCTTGATTAAACTTTGTTTTTTATGTTTTTTTTTAAATTGTTTATTTTTCAATTTTATAATTCAAAATTAGGTTATCGAGACTTAAGTTTCATGATTTTTTTTGTTTTTATATCTATGGGTATCCTGATTTTATATCTCGGGTCGCGAGTTAGCAGAGTTAACTTTAGTTGAGTTGAGTTTTTTTATGTTTTTTAGTTTCATTTTTCATTATTTAGTTTGTTTGATAATTGATTTTCATTGTTTTATTCAACTTCTTTTGTATCGCCTTATCCCCGTATCATGACCGGTCCATGAACTTGGCATGCCGACTCAAGTCGGGTTTTTCTGTCTATTTTTAAAATTGATTTTTCTTGTTCTTCAATATTTTATTTGTAATAATTAAGCTTGAGATTTTTTTTATATATTTTTCTCATTACGAGGTCATTTCATTCTAATTCAATTATTATATTGTTATCAAATAAGATTGTTGAGATATTTTAAGAATATTTAAAAAGTATTTTTTTCTGTAATAGTGATAAGTTTTTTTTATTTTAATTAGTCATTGTGTTTTTTTTAGTTTTTTTATTATTAATTTTTTTATAATTATATTATTAAAGTAACTAAGTGTATATTGAATTACTTGAATTCCAAATTTTTCTTACTCCTTTCTTCAAAAACACTATCTTCGCCTGATTTTTTTTTTATTAAAAAAACTTATCCCGGCCTATGATGATGCGGATCACCTATCTAGTAATTCACTGTTAATCAAACGAAACGGCAATAACGTAAATAAACCTAACATCGATGTCCAATTCTGAAAAACAGTCTGCAGTGAAGATTAAAGATACAGGCTCAAGCAAGTGCGCGAGTCATGACAGACTCAGTTCGAGACAACAACTAATTTAAAATCCGATCCATCCAACTCACCTTCTGAAAACATCTCTATTTCTCTCTCATTTTCTTCTCAACAAAACACACGTAAAATGGCAATGGCAATGCAGATCTTAGGATTGATTTTCTGAATAATCCAAACAATTAATTACTAGTAAAAAAAAGTAATGGCAGTTCCAGTCGAAGAAGCCATAGCAGCTCTCTCTACCTTCTCTCTTGAAGTATCCCCTATCTACCTATTCTACATTTTCTCCTTTTTTTTTTTAATTTCATGCAAAATGCTGCAATGTATTTCTTTTTTTTAATAATTAATCATGCTTTTATGATTTAGTGACTTTTTTTTTTAATTTGTGTGAAAGGATGAGCAAGCAGAGGTCCAAGGAGCTGGGGTTTTGGTTTCATCCGAAAGAGGAGCAACCAACAGTCCTATTGGTAATTTTTCTTTCGATCTTTTAATAATTTCTTACTCGTAAAATTCTTGATGGCAATTATTATTATTATTAGGTGGTAAAAAAATGTGTTAATTGATGGTAATGACTGGTGAAATTCTTCATTTCTATAGAGTATGGTGATGTTTCTGCGTATCGTTTATCTCTATCAGAAGACACAAAAGCTCTGAATCAGCTGGTATGTGGCTGTGGCCGCCCTCTTTCTTTTTTTTTTTTTTTTTTTATGAATGTAATTTCATTGGTCTGGTGGGGTTTTTTTTTATGGTAATTACTGTTCGGTGTAAATTGCATTTTATTTAATCGAGGAACGTAATTTCATTGGTTTGGTGGGTTTTTGATGGTAATTACTGTTCGGTGTAAATTGCGTTTTGTTTTGCTTTATTTTATTGATGAATGTAATTTCATTGGTTTGGCGGGTTTTTTTATGGCAATTACTGCGGAATGTGAGGGCAGAATGCGCTTATCCAAGAGGGGAAGGAGATGGCATCGGTGCTTTATACGTATAGAAGTTGCGTCAAAGCACTTCCTCAGGTCTATTTTGGTTTCAATTCTAATAAATATGAATATGATTGTTGTCATTGAAATACATCACTGAATAATTTTAGTTTTTTTTCCGGTTCTTTGAAAAATGTATATGATGTGGCAGCTTCCAGAATCCATGAAGCACAGTCAGGCTGACTTGTATCTGGAGACGTATCAAGTTTTGGACTTGGAGATGAGTCGTTTGCGTGAAATCCAGAGATGGCAAGCATCGGCTGCATCGAAAGTATATGATCTCTCACCTTCTTTTATTTATTGTTTACAGTAATGTACCATGTGTGGTTCTTGCTCTTGCTGAGTTTTTAACACCTTTGTGTGTTGTTTGATGATGCAGCTAGCAGCTGATATGCAGCGGTTTTCTAGGCCTGAGCGGCACATTAATGGCCCCACGATAACCCATCTCTGGTACATTGTTGCCTTTTCGTTGTCTATTTTCCTCTTCCGTTGCCTCAATTGCCTTGTTTTCTTGTAGTGCTTACATCATTTTGAAGTTATTAATGTGCTTTAAAGTTAGCTCCTTGACATCCTCTGAACTTTCTCCTCAGTTTGAGAGATCTTAAAAAAAATTTTCTTGAAAAATTTAACCAGTGATTCTTTTATTAACCTTTTTTTTTAAAAAAATTCCAGGTCCATGTTGAAGTTGCTTGATGTTTTAGTTCAACTTGATCATCTTAAAAATGCCAAGGCAAGCATACCTAATGACTTCTCATGGTACAAGAGGTATGAAAATTAAATACTTTACCTAGGTTACATGCCCTTTTTGATGTTTGATATGGATTCTCCAACTTCCTTTTCATCATTCCCCCCCTTTCCTTCCACCTGTTAAAGCCACTTGGATGGGAATCGGCAGTCATTTGTTATAGTTTCTCTATAATTGTTGATAGTCTCGTTTGAACTTATCAAGAATATCTTCAGTACTATATGTTTAGCAATTTTAGGATTTGCTGTTGGCTTATTACTTGGATGACCAAAGCCTAATCTATAACCCCTGCAGATCACTTACAGAAATAGGTCACTAATATTTCTCATCTTCAGAAACTTTGATTAATTCCCAAAACACATACATGATAGTATGACAAGTTCCAAGTGAGTTCTCTGTGGTATAGATTAGAAACTGAAAACAAGCATTTGAGACTATGAAAAAGTGGGCCTCCTTTAACTTCAATTTAAAGCATATATTTATACTACTCCTGTCCTTAAATTTTCTAGCTTGAGCATCTTGCAGTCCACCCCTTACTCTCATCAAATATGTCTAGTAAAACTTCTTGGAATGTGAACTTTATTAATTTTGCAATTTTATTCTATGGATTGGTAAAGCTTAGTGGTGGTGAAATTGTTTTCTATTCAAGTTTTAGCTTGTGTAATATTAACTTTTTATGTTCAAAATTTATGCCTTTTAGTTATATATATATATATATATTTTATCAAAACAGTGAATGGAGAATAGTTATTCCCTGCTATTAATTCATCGGAACTGTTCTCTCCTCTTATACATATCAATTAAATAAGTGTAGTTGGCTAAGCTACTAAATCCAACTTTTAAAACACAATGTTTCGTACAGTTTCTTTATGGACATTTCCAAGTTTTTTAGTTTCTTTTCACTCAATATTAGAATTATTGACTTGCTGTTTTGCCATGCAGTCTAACATTGTTTCTTTCTGTTACTTGTATCTGATTTTGACAGGACATTCACCCAAGTTAGTGTTCAGTGGCAAGACATTGACTCTATGAGGGAGGAGTTAGATGATTTACAGGTGTGAGAACTTTTCTTGTGTGACCTTTTCTGTTTTAAATGATATTTTACCTCAATTGTTTTTGAAGGGCCTTTTTTTTTGTCCTTTTGGCTGGCCAAGTGCTGATGTGATATCTTCTATTATTCACTGTTAGTCTGATGATATGGTCAATATTAACTGCATTGTTACTCAACTGCTGCAGATATTCTTAAGCACAAGGTGGGCAATCTTATTGAACTTGCATGTCGAGATGTTTCGGGTGAACAAGTATCCTTAATAATTATTGAATGCCTTCCAGTGTGACAGGACAGGAAGAAATACTTGATTTCTTTTTTTGACACAAAAATTTACCCTGTCCGACATAAATTCTTTTATGATACCATCATTCTATGTAAATAATCGCCTGTCTGGCTCTTCTTTCTTTAAACTGAAAAGTATAGTTGGTATTACAATGTGGTCCTTGACTCGAAAAAGTGTAGAAGATATTCTTCAAGTTCTGATAGTCTTTGCTGTTGAGTCATTGGAATTGGATTTTGCGCTTTTATTTCCTGAGAGACACATTCTTCTACGTGTTTTACCTGTCCTTGTCGTCTTAGCAACATCATCAGAAAAAGACAGTGAGTCACTGTACAAGAGGGTAAAAATAAACAGGCTGATAAATATTTTCAAGGTATTCTGTTCACATTTCTTGGTGCTCTGGTAATCTAAAATGTCATATTGGGCTGAGCTTGCACAAAAGTTTAGTTTTACATGTCTGAAATCTAATCAATTCATTGATATTTTCTAATTTGTTTGTGATTTGTGGCAGAACGATCCAGTCATTCCTGCATTCCCTGATCTTCATCTTTCTCCTGCTGCAATCTTGAAAGAGTTGTCCATTTACTTTCAAAGGTTTTCTGCACAAACTCGTCTTCTCACCCTTCCAGCACCTCATGAGCTCCCACCTCGGGACGCACAAGAATATCCTCTACATTTATTTTTATCATGACTTGCTGCCCCCCGCTCTCTCTCTATCATTTGCTTTGACCATTATCTTGACAAAATATGCATGCACTTCTCATCTTTGTGATTGTTTGGACAATGAGGACTTGATTAGTTACTTGCCCCCATGTCCACACAATAGACCATTAATGCTTTTGCTATATCCATTTTGTAGTTAGAATAATAACTGATCTTTGTTTCGCTTTGTAGAACTTGTATGTGTAATCGTTAAAGCCTTAACATATCGTACTTATCAGAGGCATTATCTTATCATTAATCACATTGGAACTATTCGTGCCGAGCATGATGATTTCACAATTCGTTTTGCTTCATCCTTGAATCAGGTGCTTACCCCCACTTCACCCTGCCTTTTCCCCTCCCTATATATGGTTTGAGTAAGCTTTATCATTAGCTTTTTAATGCATGTTTCCTATCTTTTCAAATTGTGTTCGCAGCTATTATTATTGAAGTCAATAGATGGTGCAGATGTTGATTGGTGCAAAGAAGTCAAGGGAAACATGTATGATATGGTTGTTGAAGGGTTCCAGCTCTTAAGCAGATGGACTGCACGGATTTGGGAACAATGTGCTTGGAAATTTTCTCGCCCATGCAAAGAGGCAATTCCTTCAGAATCAAATGGATCTTCAGAATCGTTTTTCGACTATGAAAAGGTATTATATTCTATATTTTATGATTTTGTTATTGGGATGGTCGAACCTCTTCAATCTTGGTTGGTATGTATTTGAATGCTGAAGCTCAGTCAGCAATGCTCACCTGAGAAATTCAACAACTTAGAACTAACTTAGAAGGATTTATGTGGGGCCATACTTGTGATAACCAAATCTGATATAAAAATTCAAGAACCACTGCCTTGACTCAGTATCATTTTATTTGTTTGCTTGACTTAACATATAGTAATGCCGAATTAGCTTGCAGGTGGTACGATATAATTACAGTGCTGAGGAGAGGAAAGCACTTGTTGAGCTTGTTAGTTACATAAAAAGTGTTGGATCACTGATGCATCGGCGTGACACATTGGTAGTTGATGCCTTATGGGAAACAATACATGCTGAAGTCCAAGATTTTGTCCAAAACACATTAGCCACCATGTTGAGGACTACCTTTAGAAAGAAGAAGGACCTGTCGAGGTGGGCTTTTTAGTCAGTATTTGTCATTTGAATTTATGGCTAGAGTTTCACAATTCCAAGCTCTCTTCCCTACAAATTAGGGGACTAGGGGTTGAAATTGGGTTTGAGTCCTGCACTTGCTTCCTTAAGAACAACACTATTATTTTTCTCATCCATCAAAAAGTAGATGCCCATTATTGTCATTATTATGTACTATGTACCATTAGCATAGTATTTTGTTTTTCAAATGATAAATGAAGATTTTGTTAATAGACAAAGGAATGGGAAATTACTAGTGGTAAAAAGTAACTTGTTTGAGAAAAATAAGATAAGAATTGCCCAGTTCTGCTGAACGGCTAAAGATACTTCTCAAAAAGCTTCTAACCAATACACTATGAAATGTCCATGAAACCCAATCTGTCCTATTGTAGTTTCTGGAAAATGGACCGATTCTTGAACCTCTCGCTCTCCACACGCATGCATTGTGTCATTCATGGCACAACATGTCTTTACCTTTGCGATCCTTAACCCTCCTAAGGCACATAAAGTTAACTGGTAATGATTCTGTGACACATCACTGAGATACCATCGCTCACTTAGACATGGGAAAATGTCAATGGCAATGCTATTACATGTGAGACAATACAATCATAAGAAAATCAGGAGCTACATCCAACAACATTCTCTACTTGTTCTTCCTAATTTTATGCCCAGACTGTTGATATGTTTTAACTTGCTAGTAAAGATAAAATCTGCTTCTGAATGGTTTTCACTTAAATGTTTCAACTGCTGACTATTGATATGTTTTAACTTGCTAATAAAGATAAAATCTGGTTCTAAATGGTTTTCACTTAAATGTTTCAACTGCTTATTTATTTTATGTAATTGGTAACTTTCAGGATTCTTTCTGACATGCGGACGCTTTCAGCAGACTGGATGGCAAATACAAGCAAGCCTGAATCTGATTTACAGTCACATGGAGGTGATGAAAGCAAAGGGAGCTTCTTTTATCCAAGGCCAGTGGCACCCACAGCCACACAGGTTTTACTCATCTACTCCACTTATTCATGCTTTTATGTTTCCTGTCAAGATATAGGAATCATAATTCCTAGTATATAACATTGTCAGATAAGTGGAGCTCCGGAAGACAAACCTTTATGGTTGAGTTCTCAGTCACACCCGTGAAGCTTTGTAATACTGAGTGACTGAGAAAAGATTTAAGGCATACTATCACTTATGAAAAATTTAGTTAGATACCAACTACCAAGGAAATTAATTATAAAGTTTGTCTTACTCAGATGTTTGATGAAGATTTTGTTTTAAAACATAAAAGTGAACAATAGAAATACAACTATCCAGGGTTGCTATCCATTGACAGAGTGAATGGCTACGTAAAAGACAGATGTCAACCGTGCAACATATGGGCCACATGCGTGACTTCAAGAAATTATGTTGCATGCCAATGTAATATTGTTTTAATAAAAGAGTCTTTCAAATAGGTATAAAAAACCCCTTCTTACCAATGCTTTTTGTTTATTTCATCCACGGGATCCAAAGTATAGCAGAAGCGACCTACAATGTCATTCAACAATCACACTCTGAACATCTAACTTATCATCAACTAAACTTGTTGTGGCCAATGTTGTTCAACAAGCACACTAACTCCAATTTCTAGCTCATTGGATTTTGGAAGTAAATGATTAATAGGCTCAACACTTGCTTCATAAAAAATACCAAATCACTAGGACCTCTCCTCTCTTTTGAAAATTGCCAGTAGGCCAAAAACAAAAAACTTGAAGGGAGTTTTAGACTTCTGCATTCCTCTCTAGGGAAGTGGGAAAACCCTGTCCTCTCTTTGTTGCACTAATTCCTTGAGTTTGAGCTCCATAAATTGATCCAAAATTAAGCTTACCAAAGTATGTCATCATATGTCATTCTCATCTTCTCCTGCTTTAACCTTAAAACACTGAACACCAATGAGCTAGTTGTTGATAGGAGTAGTATCTTCATTGATAGCTAGTTGTTGATAGGAGTAGTATCTTTGAATTCAGTTTCTTCTGCTTGTTTGATTGCTAGAGCCCTCTTTCTATAATCGGATGACTTGTGGCCCGGTTCTCCACATTTGAAGCAATTGTTATTACCTTCTTGGAATTGCTTTTCATCCTTGGATTGAGTGTGTTAGGGCTGTTTAGCTGCTTTATAAGTCACTCGGGTCTGTTGCTCACCTCTCGGATTTAGTCATTTTCCAAAGTTGGAGGCATTCCCCACCTTGGACTGACCAAAACCTTGCTGTCCAAATCTGGAAGAACATGTTTGCTGTTGTACAGATCTTGAATAACCCTTACTTTGTTGTTGTTCTATGAGCAAAACTTTATTGTATGCCTTTGAAACATTCAACAATCTTTGCAAGACAAGAACATCTTGAATTGAGAGTTTTAATCCACTCAAATAATGAACAACCTTTTGCTGTTCATTTTCATTCACATTAACTCTAGAGATGAGTTGATAAAACAAATTGGTATACTCTTCCATGCTTTCCACTTGCTTGAGGTTGTGCAAGCTTTTGTAAAGGATTCGAGTGTAGTTGGCAGAGAGAAATTGCTCACACAAATTTTTCTTCATCTTCCCCTAATTATTAATCTCACCCTTACCACTCCTTTGGTGAGAGACTTGCAAATGTTCCCACCAAGATGAAGTACTTCCCTTGAAGTGGATAGCCACAAATCTAACTTTCCTTTCATCTACTACATCATTGTAGTCAAAAACTCTTTTCATGGTGTTTAACCAATCTACAAAATTATCTGAGTTCAAACTTCCTTGGAATTCTAGCATTTCAACCATGATGCTTTGTTTAAGTGCTACCTATTAACATTAGGTCTGTCAAGCTATATTGCATCAAAAGGATTCTTAAACTGAGAATGGAATCCTCAAGTTTGTGATCAACCTCACTAGGAGGGATCATTCATTGTACAAGTCTTGTAAGAGCTCAACTTGCCTTTGTAAATTAGCAATCTTGTCAACTCTACCATCATTCTACTGGTGTCCATCATTCCTCCTAATTGGAGGGTTGGCTTCAACTCCCGCAAACATCCATTTGATCTCCCCTTGCTCCACCCCTCTATCCTCTATCTCTTTGTGCCATTTTAAGCTCAAAATCTTGAACAAAATGCGACACAAGTGATTAAATTTGCTGTAGTCACAGCATTACAACACCACCGCAAACTGATAAAATCTCGTGACTGAAGCTATATAGAACAGGTCTTAATTGCACGGGGGAGCTTGATGTGCAGCTGGAAATGTATACTAAATTGATGATTTCCTTGCTGATTTCTGGCAGGATTTGTGTGCTGAATGTGGCTGAATTTATAACTGGATTCTGAGCCATAACTCTTGACTTCAATCTCTTTAGTTTGTTGGTTGTTTATAGCTGTAAGAACATTACAAATTAGGCCTTAGATTGTATTCTTGGTCAGTCTTGAACATCATTTTGTAATCTCAATTGTTAGAGAAGAGTTTCTCTCTGAAGTTTTTGAATTTATTCTCACTTCCTAACAATTCCAGCATTTCTACTTCCTACTTTCCTTTGATCCAAACTAGGATCACATCATCTAAGTGGCACCTATTCAATAGGAGCTGTGGATGTTGTGAAATGAGGACCAGATAGAGAGTTGGATTAAGATAAAATGAGAAGTAAGACTGTAAATTTCAAAGGTTGGGTTGAGGAGGTAGAAGAGGATATATTCAGAAGATTTCAGTGTTTAAGGGAGTGAAATCTCCTTCTAAATTTTTTGTTGTGGTCATGTCACCCAACTCTGTCTATTTATTGGGCATCATCTTCCTGTTGACAAAATTTTTTCCTGCCTTCAAGACTACTAGACTGATGAAGTTCTCAGTTCAAATTCTTTCCATATCTCTATGACAATATTGCATGTATCATCAAACAAGCCATTTTTCATTTTTAACATAAAATTTATTATAATATATGCATCTTATGCTACCACACTATGCATGCCTCATGGTTTCCTTCCTTTCCAATCATGTATTTATGTTTTAAATGAATGAGTTTGGATTAAAATATCATCGCTACATGCAAACATATGTTCATACTAAATTAAGATCATCAGTTTTCTTGGTTCAGGTCCATTGCTTGCAGTTCTTGATATATGAAGTGGTGTCTGGTGGTAATCATCGGAAGCCTGGTGGGCTCTTTGGCAACAGTGGGTCTGAGATTCCTGTGAACGATTTAAAGCAATTGGAGAGCTTCTTTTACAAGCTTAGCTTCTTCCTACATATATTGGACTATTCAGGTATTCTTATTTAATTGTTTGTCTTTTCCAAAAGAAGAGATTAACCTATTTTTAGGAGTGAAGGCAATTAGTCATGCTGGTCCTAGTTTTCAGTTATTTTTATAATTAGCAGTCCCATGTATGGGGTCTATAAAGACTTTCATCCCTGATATTTTTACACTATGTTTAGTTGTGATCTTCTGATGAATTCTAGTATGCAAATCCTTTTCTTGAAAAACTCTAAATGACTACAGAATTTTCTGGACAAATGAGCTTATAGTAAGCATAGGAATAAGAAGATTCTTCACATGGTATGATGTATCCTGAAATTATCCTAAAAGATAAAGGATTTCCTTTACATGGTCCTCAAGATCAAGATGCCAACCCAATTCTTAAATATCATCCATTTGATATCTTGATTCATTGTCAGTAGATCATGCTAATAGGAGCATTGGCACATAATTGTTCCCTTACAGAACCCTTGTCTAATTAGCCTTGCGGACCCCATAAAAATGAAGAATAGAGATGGCACTTCTTCAATGGATATTCTTTGCTTTGCACAGTACAGAAAATGCTAATTTGGCATATTAGCAGCACATCCATGTTCACGGTGCTTCTGCTTCTTTGAGGAGAATATAACTAATTTTGCTCCTGTTAGTGTTTTTCATTGGTCCAAGCTAGGTGGAAAATGACCTTTTGCTGCACCAAATTTCAAGTGGTATATACTGAAGTTTAACAATTCTGAAAATGTCTGCAGCGACTGTGGCAACTTTGACAGATCTTGGTTTCTTATGGTTTAGAGAATTTTATTTGGAGTCATCTCGAGTTATTCAGGTAAGAAAACATGATTTCTTGTGGACCTGCTATAGCTAATGAAACTCTTCTAAACATGGAGAGAACTGGTCTACCTTACTAAATTGATGTTAACTCAGAAATTGTTTTCTTGCTTATTTTTAAACTAAATTGATCCGAGGAAGTGATTAACTTGGTATGAGGGGCTTACATGTATATATGAACTCTTAATTAGAAACTTCAGTCATTGTTCTCTGTTGTTTAACTCCTTTTGTTCTATTTCCTTGTTTAAATCATATTGGTTGGGAAAGTTATCAAGTTTCGTTCCAATCCTGATTAGATGAAATTTTATTGCTTTGGTCGTTTACATCTGGTCATGAACTGGTCCTGATTTTCTCTTTTATGGAATTACCTGAAATGACTTCTGGTGGCTATACATAGATTTAGACATTTATTAGGAAGACAGTATGATAAGGGTGTATCAGAACAGAAGAAGGTTTCCAAATTAAAGAAAGCAGCATGTTCAACTGATAGGTCATTAAAATTTCATAATAGTGAAGTGGTAATTCTTTGTTTTATTTTCCTTTCATCCACTTTCTTATTCATTATATTACTTTCCTGATTTGTAGAAATTTTTTTGCTATCCATATGCAGTTTCCTATTGAATGCTCTCTTCCTTGGATGCTGGTGGATCATGTGCTTGAGTCCCAGAATGCAGGTCTTCTTGAAAGTGTTCTGATGCCATTTGACATCTACAATGATTCAGCTCAGCAAGCTCTGGCTGCATTAAGGCAGCGATTCCTCTATGATGAAATTGAGGCCGAGGTATATTATATTTTAGCATTTTCTAGGACTAATTTTTTTGCATCCCTTGTTGGAAATGTATGCATTTTCTATTTGTCATTTGATAAGCTTTGAATTTTTGCTCTAACTCAGTGGTTGCAAGTTTTTATAGGTGGACCATTGTTTTGATTTATTTGTTTCAAAACTCTGTGAAATTATTTTCACTTGTTACAAGAGTTGGGCAGCAAGGTACATGGCTTTCCTTCTCTCATTAATAACACATGCTACTGGAAATACAATGTATTAAATCATCTGTCTTGTTGGTTTGCTAAATCCTGTAGTGAAATGCTTGATCCTTCATTCCTCTTTGCTTTGGACAATGGAGAAAAGTATTCTGTACAGCCTATGAGATTCACTGCACTATTTAAGATGACGAGAGTAAAGGTAAAAGTATAATTTTCCTATGTTGTCACTGATTTACTGCACCTGTGGTCGCTGATGTGTTTGGGCCACATTTGTCTTGCGAAGTATTCACTACCTTCTCGCTCTTTGGCAATTGTTAATGACAGTCTGAAATTTTGAAAACATAATATTTTATTTTTTTCAATTTACTCTTTAACTGGGACTGGGTACCTCAACTGTGGGATTATTTCACACAGTTATTTCTCAGCTTATGATTGGACCATATATCTCTGCTTTTGTTTTACATGTTTTAATAATCTTTTTCTTTCTTTCTGTCAATCTGAAGAGGAATAGTAATTTAGACCATGCTCCTCTGATACTCTCTCCCTTCATTTCGATTTAATTGTGTACAGTTACTTGGGAGGACCATTGATTTAAGAAGCTTGGTTTCTGAAAGGATGAACAAGGTTTTCAGAGACAATATTGAGTTTCTTTTTGATCGTTTTGAGTCTCAAGATCTGTGTGCAGTGGTGGTAAGTAGATTGTTCTTGTGTTTCTTATATTAGTAATACAACTATCATGGTGCTATGTGGTGCTAACTGCTTGGTTCTCACATATTCATAAGTATAACGAGATATGGATGTATGTAATGCATGGCATTTTGACTTACCAGATTGAGCTTTTTGGTTGAATTCTCTAATGATAAAAACTAAATCAATAATTTTTCTGATGGAAAAACAAATACCTTGATTTCGTTGCAGGAATTAGAAAAACTTCTGGAAATATTAAAGCATGCTCATGGACTGCTTTCAAAAGATATTTCAATAGACTCGTTCAGTCTCATGTTGAATGAAATGCAAGAAAACTTATCTCTTGTATCATTTTCTAGTCGACTTGCAACTCAGGTTTGGCAAACTATTTCTGGCTTTAATTTTATGGGTACATCTCTCTGTTATAGTTATGCATGCTATAATTGTTAAATCAAGATGTACAATCATGGTATTCTGGGCAGTGTTTCACTCTAATCTCTAATATGTATCTGTCTTATAAATTTCAAACTCTACGAATGCAGATAAACTGCTCGGAGTCTCAATTCTTAAGCCTATACATCCATTAGACATAGAGGGAAGAATTGATACTTTGTTTATATGGATGAGGTGGCATTGTGCATCATTAATCTTATTGTATAATATGCATACTCTCTTGTCTCTCTGATTCTGGGAAGAATTATTTTAAAAATTAGCTTATCTGATGTACTTGTTGAAAATCATTTGGGCTTTCTTATCCTTGTTCTGGCAATGAAAAGATATCTCACATTGGGGACAGCTATACTAAAGCCAGAAGAGCATGTCTCAAGCCAGTTAGTTATCATTTTTGCTTGAGGACCTTTATATCTCATCATTGTGTATGCATTGTCTAAAGGAGACTTCTCATGCATGTTGTATTATTGGTATGATTGAGCTTGCCAATCCTATTCTTGTACCTAAAACAAAGCATGATGCATCCTTTCCTATCTTTGAAAAGAAAAATGTAGCAAGAGGATGATATTAATTAAAGGAAAAATCACATCTAGGCCAATTCATTAGCATTTTGGGTTAGAACTTTTATGTTTTGTCATTGTGTATGCATTGTCTAAAGGAGACTTCTCATGTGAGTCATATTAAGTGACCTTGAGGATTCCATGGTCTTGTACGTACATACTAAGAGTGATGCATATTTTTCTTATCATTAACTTAAAGAAAAGTGTAAGAAAAGGTATGATATTATTAAAGAAAATTCCTAAGTGTGCTGTTTATTTTTATCTTTTGCTTTTCCAAGGAGCTAGTCTCACTCAATCAATTCATTGGTGTATGGTAGATTTGGTCAGAGATGCAAAGTGATTTCCTGCCAAACTTTGTCTTATGCAACACTACTCAACGTTTTGTCCGATCATCAAGAGTTCCTCTTGTTCCTGTGCAAAAGCCATCAGTTCCCCATGCAAAGGACAACTTCTATTGTGGTACTCAGGTAACAAACTAGAGCTTAGACACCATCCTTTGATTGGGTTTTACAAATATGATGCTATTTTGTTTCTCATAATACCTTTTGACTTTCATTCTCATTTAATATTATCTTGGCAGGAGTTGAATTCTGCGCATCAAAGCTTTGCTCGTTTGCACAGTGGGTTCTTTGGAATTCCCCACATGTTTTCTGTTGTTAGACTTCTAGGATCCAGATCGTTGCCTTGGCTTATCCGAGCCCTGTTAGATCATATAACAAATAAGGTATGTGATGCTTTTGAGAATTTAGTCTATGTTCATTTATTAACACTTAATGTCATGAAAAGATGGATCTTGATACGATTTGAATGATTTTATTTGAAGCTGTGTGGATGAACATTAAGATTGAGTTTAATATTTCATGATGTGTTTCAGGTAACTACACTTGAACCAATGATTACTGGATTGCAAGCAGCGTTGCCAAAATCTATTGGACTGCTCCCTTTTGATGGAGGAGTCACAGGTACATGGTGGTGTCATGATTCTGATAGCGTCTTCCTTTTTTTCTTTTTTACATGCACTGCTGGATGTGTTAAAAAAAGGCTGAAAGAACTTTTATATGATATATTAACATATGCATGTGTACATGCATCACAGTAACAATATGTTGACATATGTTTTATTATGGATCAGTGAATTAAAGCTTATGGGTGTACAGTGCACTTTAGGAATTAATGTCTGTTTGGAGAGCTTCAGGAAGAATCTGGTGCAAAGTTTACCACATTCAATTCTAACAACCATCAACCTCTAGGATCTTATGCACTCAATTAGTGTCAGTGAGAGAGAAGTTAAGTGAGTGCCCAGGTGTGATACATGTGGTGAGAGCTTCCTTGAATGTGAGGTGAAAAAAATCTGTTTTGAGTGATTTCTAAGTGCTGTAGCTGTGAGGGCTTGTCTCAACTGTGTTTGATTGTCTTTTTATTCATCAGTGGATTCAATATTTCCATTGCAGGTATTCACTTACCAAGTGCCTGCTCACATCAAATTTTTTTTTTTGGTCAAAAGAAAATTTGGAATCTAGTGATATCATGAATGCTTTTTTATTCGGAATTTTATGCATGCATCTCTTGCTATTTGTGCATGCTTTTGTGTGTGTGTGTACATTTGTGCTCATTTCCCTATTTTGCATCTTTAACTTCCGATACAGGCTGTATGAGGGTTGTCAAAGAAAATCTTAACTGGGGAACTAAATCAGAGCTCAAAGCAAAGGTTCTTCGAGGGATTAAAGAGATTGGCAGTGTGTTATATTGGATGGGGCTTCTTGACATTGTATTGGTCAGTATCCTAGTTTCTTCATTTCATGATATTAGTTTGAGAACATGTCTAGACGTACTTATGCATGCTCTAAACTGTAGCTTTGTGTCTGGTAGATTCATATTTCTACAAGTTTGCCATTCAATCCCTTAGAACAAGAATGCCCAATTATACGAGAACTTTGAAGAGCCTTGGGGCACTTTTAGATCAATAGGGATAGCAGGAGTATCGTACTCTCTCATTATAGAGAAATAGTTGTGTAGACATACTCTACCAACTCATCATAGACAAGGCTAATAAAGACAAGACATATAGACAAAATCACATATCATCATGTGGGACCATTGGACTTTCTAGCTATTTGTCTTGTCTTTATTGGCCAAGTCTATAGCGGAGCTGGTCGATTTTGTCTTCGCTACTTTAAATGTTCAAATCCTAATGGGATAAATGCTGGGTAGACAAAAACAGCAAGCAAATATTGAAGAATTTTGCGTTCTACCAATTAGCTGTGAGACTTTGCCATGTTTAGTTAGTGGTGGATCATTGTCATGTGTTAAGAAGGCTGAAATTGGTTTTGGTTTCGATTCCTCTTGATAGAGGTCTGCCTCTCTTTAAATAGCTAGAATTCTCCCTATTTATAGCCTAATGATTATAATTACATGCGTGATTTCCTCTATCAAATCATTCAAAATCCGTAACATTACTCTACCAACCACAAAGATCCCGTAAATATAAACTATTGCTATATACAGAATATGGCCTAATTTGGTAATATCCCCCCCTCAAATTGATGTTGGTCGATCAAGAAGCATCAATTTGTCAATCATGAATTTATGGCGGTGACGGGAGATAGCCTTGGTAAAGATGTCAGCAGTTTGATGTTCGGTGGAAATGCGAGGAAGAGTAATCTCTTGTCGTGCAAGTGCTTCATGAATGGAATGACAATCCACTTAAAAATGCTTGGTGCGCTTATAAAAAACTAGATTGGCAACAATTTGAATAGCACCAGTGTTATCTGCATAAAGAGTAAGCTGCGAAACACCAAGTTCGCCCAATAGCCCTCAAAGTCATGTGATTTCAGAATAGGCAGATGACATGGCTCTATATTTAGACTCGGTAGATGAGTTTGAGACACATGCTTGATTTTTACTCATCTAAGAACTAAGAGTGCTGCCAAGAAACATGCACCAACCCGAAACAAAATGACGAGTATTTGGACAACCGACCTAATTAGCATCATTGTAGGCCTCCAATTGTAAAGAAGTCCCTGAAGAAAAGAATAAACCACAACCAAGCATCCCTTTGAGATATCGAAGGAGGTGATAGACAACGGCTAAGTGGGTTTGGCAAAAAGCTTGCATAAACTGATTGACCTGTTGTACAACAAACAAGATATTAAGTCGGGTAATAGTCAAATAATTCAAACTTCTGACCAGCTATCAATATATGGAGGGATCAGGCAAGAGATCCCCACTCATGATGTAGTTTCAAGTTGACCTCCATAGGTGTAAGAACTGATTTAGTGTCTGAAAGACCAGCTAAGGAAAGAAGCTTCTGGGTATACTTATGTTGATACAAAAGTACGCTAGTTGGGCAATGCTGGACCTCAAGACTAAGAAAATACTGAAGCGGACCAAGATCTTTCATATGAAATGAAGATTGGAGTCGTTGCTGAAGTTGTTCAATCAACTGGGAATCGATCCTGTAATCACAATATCATCGACATACACAAGAAGTAGAACGATTCCAATATTAGTCTTGCGAAAGGAGAGTAGTCATATTGACTCTATGTGAAGGTGGAATCCAAAAGAGTAGTAAGAAATTTCTCAAACCATGCCTGCAGTGCTTGCTTCAAACCATACAGAGACCATTTCAAGTTACAAACCTCAATAGAAGAGGAAGAAAACATGCTAGGAGTCATATAATTCTTTTCCTTTAGATCACCATGTAGAAAAGCATTCTTCACATCCATCAGATGAAGCGATCATCCTTTCAAGACGAAAATGGCCATAACAGTATGGATAGTAGTCATCTTAGCCACGAGCAAATGTTTTCTTATAATCCAGGCCATATTTTTGTTGATTTTTGAGTGCCACCAAACGAGCTTTATATCGGTCAAGAGATCCATCGGTACCTAGCTTGATGGTGTATACCCATTTGCATCCAATAGGTTTTACCCCAGAGGGACAAGGAACGATGTCCCAAGTATGATTATTGTGAAGAGCTTGGAGTTCGTCTTGCATAGTCTATCGTCAACACTCGAGTAGAGGCCTGAGAATAAGACTTAGGCATATAAATAATATCAATAGTGGCCTGAATGCAGCGAATGTGAGAACCCATACCTATTCGGAGGTTGTAAAACCCGAGTTGACCATCGAGGCTCTTGTAAAACATGATCAGATGTTGGTTCGGGAGTAGAAAGAGGTAGTGGGTGATGTCGTTGATAAACAATTCTTGGTTTAAAACGATCAACAATTGTAGACACGTCATTAAAAGAAGGAAGCAACGCAGAAGAAGAAACAAAATTTGCACAAGACGGAAGGAAATATTGATTTTCACAGAAAACCATGTTTCGTGAAATGCGAATCTTGTTATTATCCGCATCATAACATACAAATCCTTTATGGGAATTGCTATAGACAAGAAAAGCACGCTAAATAGCCTAGGCAGCAAGCTTGTGATGTTCGATGGTAGGTAAGTGAACAAAGCAAATACAACCAAAAACATGAAGAGAATTATAGTTAGGAGGGACTCCAAACAAAAAAAAATATGGAGGATCAAGATTCAAGGTTTGAGAAGGTAGATGATTAATCAAATAGACGATTGTAGGTAAAGCTTCCACCCAAAATCGAGGAGATACTAAAGATTCAAGCAATAATGTATGGACAACATCTAAAAGATGTTGATTCTTATGCTCAACGACTATTTTATTGAGGAGTATAAGGACACGTATGTTGAGAGATAATACTTTTCTGTTGTAGGAAGGATTGAAAGTCACAAGACATGCATTCCCCCTCAGAATCGGAGCATAAGATCTTAATATCGGCAAAAAATTGTCTCTCTACAAGAACAACAAAGGTTTGAAAAATAAAGAACACATCAGCTTTAGAATGAAGGAAATAGACCCATGTGAATCTACTATAGTCATCAATAAATATTACAAAATATCTATATTGTGCATGAGAAAAAACATGATTCACACCCAAACATCAGTATGAATAATTTCAAAACAGGCAGAAGCCCGACTTCTTTGCGTAGGAAATGATAAGGATTTGCTTTTATCAAGTTTACAAGGAGAACAATCAAAAGACAAATGAGAGGAAGAAAACTCATGTATATTATTCAAATAGCCACTTTTAACGAGATGCTTCAAAATAACAGAATTAGGATGTCCTAATTTCTTATGCCAAAGATGACTTGTATTGGCAATACCAGAACAACCCAAATATACTAAACAAGGCATAGAAAAAGACTGAAGAGGAAAAATTCGTCCCACTTTAGGCCTTGTCACTACCACTTGGCCCAATGCTTGATCTTGCACACAACAACCACAATGGTCAAAATGAAAGGAATAATCATTTTCTACCAATTGGCCAACAAAGATTAAATTGGCAAGTCAGGATACCCAAAAACATCGGTGAAGGTAGACCCTAGATTGTCAATGGCAGTAATAGGAATAGTACGACCATCAGCTATTTTAATATTCTGCTCACCATCATACTTACGAACATCCTATAGTGCTTTGAAATTGCCAGTCATGTGATTGAAAGCCGCAGAGTCAATTAACGAAGAAGAGAGGAGTAGCTTTGTCTTACCTTGAAGTCCAAGAGCAAAGAGCAGAAACTATCATCTGTTGGACATGCTCCGGTGTAAGAGTAGAAGAAGACCCCGTGATTGCTGGTTGATTTAAAGGCGTAGTCACAAGGTTGGACTGGACAACAATATGCAAGGCATGGGCAGATCGATTTTGAGGTCGTATGCGATAGTCCTTAATAATGTGACCTTTTTTTTTTTGCAGTAATTGCAGAACTTCTTGTTGCAATTCTTTGCTATGTGCCCAAACTCCTTGCAATTGTAGCATTGTGGCAGGGATTTGGATCCACCTTTGCCTTGAGCTGCATAGGCCATGTTGACTATCTTAGTAATGTCAGTGTCTTGGGCAATGCCATGTTGTGAGGCAAGACGTTGTTCCTCACGCAGAAGCTCTCCCAGGCACTCATCCAAGGTTGGAATAGGTTTGCGGTCAATCAGCCCAGCACGTACACTCTCAAATTTTGGGCGAGGCTTCATTAAGATTTGGTCTCGTTGGCTCTCGGAATGGATCGCTTGTTCTGCCCCCAATGCTTCCTTTGGAACCTTAGACTGCACCAACCTAGAATAAGCACTCCACTAGATTAGGAAACCCAGATAATATTGCTCAGTTGACTAATTCCCTAGGCAATAATTTCCAATGTCCAACTCTAATTTGGAACTTTCGAGCAGAGTTATCTTAATGATACATCCGCCGAAGTGAATCTCACATTTCCTTAGCAGTATTAAAGGAACAAAGATTGTTGACCATAAGAGGTTCAATAGAACTCAACAACCATGAAACAACCTTGCTTTCCCAAGAACCAAGTTCTTTGGGATCAGTTGGAACTGTAGAGGACCCATCCAAATGATTCCATAATTCTTTTCCTTTGACAAACATCTGATACTAAAATTCCCAAGAAGTGTAATTCTTGTCATTCATGCGAACAATGGAAATTTTCTCTTCTAGCATGACTAAGAAAACACAACAGCTCCAAAAAAATAGAAGACACTAATGCCACAAAATAAGATGTTGATACAAATCAGCCCAAGCCAAAGAATATCCCAAGCTAAAAAAAAAAAGAATTGAATCAGCCCACAAACCAAGATGAGAATTTCTTACAACTCCATAAACTTAAGCTAAGAGCTCTGATACCATGTTAAGAAGGCTGAAATTGGTTTTGGTTTTGATTCCTCTCAATGGAAGTCTGCCTCTCTTTAAATAGTTAGAATTCTCCCTATTTACAGCCTAATGATTATAATTACATGCATGATTTCCTTTATCAAATCATTCAAAATTCATAAAATTGCTCCTCCAACCACATAAATCCCTAACATTGCTCCACCAACCACAAAGATCCTGTAAATATAAACTATTGCCATATACAGAATATGGCCTAATCTGGTGACATCATGTTCATCTTAGATCAGAGCTCTGAATGTGTGCTTGATCTACTCTACTTAAAAGTCATTGAACCAATCACTCAATGCCAGATGCCCAAATCTCTTTTCACCATCTATCTTCATTATTGGTCATATTTGTTTCTCTTGTTATATTGTTGGGAATGATGTCCTAGTGGGTGTTAATATTTATGTCCTGTTTTGTTGTTGTAAATGATGTGCAAGCGGATCCAATTCTTATTTGTTGAACCAATGTAGTAATAAACGTTGTTGTATGTTTAGATCATAGATCAATCTTATTAATGGAGTAAAACAATTATTGTTCATGCATTTAGTCACATGAAACATTTTCTTATAATAATACATCACAGGGCCTGTAATCTATCTCTATTTTATCTGTAAAATCACATATGGAATGTAACATTTGGTTGAGTAAATGACTGTTAATGAAAATAAAGATGAGCATTAGAAAATAATGAAAAAAAAAATCTGAACTAGGTTTTTCATTTACATTAATTTGGCAAGGCAGAAGGCTTGCCTGGCAGGCTAATTAACCTGATTCTGTATGCCACAATATATTGTTTAGTCTGCAAAACATTAACATGGCTCATCTAGTTGACTTCTGTTATGATTGGGAACCAATGTTTCATACTGCCTCTTATAGTTGTTTTACATGATTGACAGAGGGAAGTTGATACCATGCATTTCATGCAAACTGCCCCTTGGTTGGGCTTGTTTCCTGGCGCAGATGGCCAAATATTGCATTCACAGGATGGTGGGGATAGTCCTGTTGTCAATCTTTTCAAATCAGCCACTGCTGCAATAGTGTCTAACCCTGGTTGTCCAAATCCAACATCTTTTTATACCATGTCAAAACAGGCAGAAGCTGCAGGTGCATAATTCATTTCTCTTCAGATGGCTTTTTGCTGTTTGGTTGACCACCTTTATAGAAGCAAAAACATATGCCAGTTCTTTTGTAATAACAGTAGTTAGTCACCCTATTTTGATGCCTGTTATTACATTCAAGTTTTGTTCCCTTGGTTTCCTTAATTTTTTATTTTATGGTCTGGTGTCTTCATTTTGTTGCAGATCTTCTTTACAAAGCTAGCATGAATACTGGAAGTGTGCTGGAATATGCCCTTGCTTTTACCAGTGCTGCATTGGATAAATATTGCAGTAAATGGAGTGCTGCTCCCAAGACAGGGTTCATTGACATAACAACCTCAAAGGACTTTTACCGTATATATAGTGGCCTTCAAATTGTAAGGAATGACCTTCTACAGTTTATTTTTATAATAACTTCACACTTGGGTAATATATCTGAACAATAATCATCTTCAGTTTTATCAGTTGAGGTATTAGTTCATATTCTAGACTAAGAGTAAATCTATCTGTTAGTTGATACATAACTTTTCTCAACAGCCATCTCCATAGTGCTGCGGGTTGTACTTCTCATTAATAAGTATTTTTGGGCCAAAAATTTCACACATGAACTATTTTATTTATTACTAAAATCTTAGACAACTTTTGTCATTCTCAGATTCTGCAAAATGACAATCATAATGACAAGCTTTTTACCATTCTGAAATTAATAATGTCTTTTAAAATGTTTATTCATGCTGTTTTTCATTATTGTATTGTTAACTCATGTTTCATAGCCTGATTTAATCAGAAAATAATCTTTCTGATTTTTCATTTAAATCTTGATTTGACAACCATGCTGATGAGGTACTAATTCCCAGACATGTGATACCTCCTGATGAGCAGCCACAATGATGTTGTGGTATGGGGTGGTGCTGTGGTCTGGGGGCGGGTGTTACAATCCAGGTCAAGGCTAAGAACTGCACACATCATAGTACTCATTCAATCCCGTGGGATTAAGAGAACCATTTTGAGTGGAACATTCTCCTTGCCAGTAATAGCCGTATATTTGCAGCCTTGATATCTGGAGGTTACTACAGTTGTGATAAAAAACTGTTAGTTGGGCATGTGGACCAATGGTTCAATTAAGAAATCATTTAATAGTAAATTGTGATCAATATGTATAAATTCTTGCATTAACATAATTGACTACTCTGGAAGAATGATGAACCTTTAGGTTTACCTCTTGTTTAGCCACAGAAGTGATATCTTTTCTTTCTGCTAATTTGTTTTAATACTTGAATTGTAGGGACACCTGGAGGATTCTGTTCAAGTATCATCGAATAATTTTGAAGTCTTGGGTGACTCAGTTGCATGGGGTGGCTGTACCATAATCTACTTGCTTGGACAGCAGATGCATTTTGAACTCTTTGATTTTTCATATCAAGTCCTCAATATTGCAGAAGTGGAGGCTGGATTGCTTAGCCAAGCACATAAGAATCCTCATGCTGCCCAGGTATTGAAATTTACGTCCATACTTGAAATTGTCTGCGTTCATGAGTAATATGCCTGTCTATAGAAAATCATTGCTATATATTTAAAATATTTTCTTCTGCTGGACTTGAACACAAATTCCTTAATTGATGGATTACCATCTGCCAGTTGTGCTATAACTGATTCTGTGTATAAAAATTGTTCATTTAGTTCTTTCTTTTCTTTCTGCTCATACTCGTTATCATGTAAGATTTTACTCATTATGTAGGATTAAAACAAATGATTCCAGTTCATCATGTTTTACCATTTATTTTGCTGTGCTATAGGTCATTATGGTGCTTTTCTCAAAGAACTGGACATTTTCTAAATGGCGTCAATTTCTTCTCTCTGCTTTTCATTAAATGTAATTTGGGACGTGCAGTCCTGTTGAGCCTTGAGTCCACATACCAACTTTGCTTGCTAGCATTTACACGGCTCAGAATCTAGGTTGCAATTCATGTTTTAGGGTTTTGCCCAGCTAATCTGACCATCAGTCGACCCATGCCCTTTTGCAGTTTGAATTTGTTAGCCATCCAATTGTTCTGGCGTACATGATTTGCCTGATCACTAGCATGATGTTCTCACCTGGACAATCTTATTCATAGTGATATTCACATTCAACGAGTCATAATTCTTGATCGCATTGAGTGGACTAATACCCTGAATCAAAACTAAGCTCTATATCAATAAATCTATTACAAAGTACAGAAAATATGATGCTTCATAATCTGTAACCATAGAACTAGTATATACAATTACTCTTATGTTTTCTTCACTCCAAAGAAAGAACTGTAACTTGTAAAATCAATTTAAAGCTTTGACTGCACTTACAACCAAGTACAACGGAAACAGTGGGTTGATTCACGTGCTTTTAGCCTGTTAACATTTTTCATGTTTTGATTGATTAGTCCTTGCTTTTAGCCTGTTGACATTCTTCTTTTGCTAAGGGATGGGAAACCCTATTAGAAGCCATGAAGAAAGCAAGAAGGTTGAACAATCATGTTTTCTCGATGCTGAAAGCCCGGTGCCCCCTTGAAGACAAGATAGCGTGTGCTATCAAGCAAAGTGGTGCCCCTCTGCATCGGATTAAGTTCGAGAACACTGTTTCAGCATTTGAAACATTGCCTCAAAAAGGTGCCTGAATGAGTCCTGCAATCCCCCTTCCACTTCTATTGTTTTTTGTCTCATCTGGTAATATCTATGCATTTAGTGTCGTCAAGTTGTAGTTTTATTACCATTATCATTATTGATTATCAAATTGTAGTTGGTAATGTGTTCCCTGACATGAACTCTGAGAGACTGGATTCAATTTGTATATTACGTAGAAACATACAGGGGATTTATCTCCCTTTTTGTTTTTTAATGGACATCAGTCTTGAATGCAAATGAGAAAGCATTGACCTTTCATTCTTGAGGTTTATTGGGTTTTTTTTAAAAAAAAAACAATTTTGCTAGAAAAAAATAATAACCATTTTTTTTTCTTGAGCACAAAAAAACCCAACATGATAGCGACTTGGAGACCTTTTGATATTGTTGATTGTTTTTGTTTTTTGTCTAATAAAAAAAAATCATTTAGTTAGTTTAATAGTATTTGTTTTTTGCACTAGATTTTATATACATTTGTGTTATAAATCCGGTTTTGTAAAAGATAAAATGGCATAATAGTTTTATCTAAATATATATTTTTTAAATCACAATTAAAAATATTTTTTAAAATTTTAAATTTTTTAAATTATAAATATAAAAACTACTGGAATATCAAACAGTTATTATTATTATTAGTATTAGAGAACCTTAACTAATATCACTACTACGGCTGGCAAATAGTAAAGAAAAAATCAACTTGGAATTATATTCTGAAAATTGACTTGTGTTTCAACAACTTTGCCACCTTGAGTCCATTAAAAAACTAAGGAAAATAAAATAATGCAAGTTTGCAATTATTGATTTTCAAGTAGCTCATACACGCAAGGGATGTTCAGACGGTTCAACCTAGTCTTATTTTCGTAATCCTTCAAGTGGAATAATACTAAATATTAAGATAATGTGATGGAATAAATATGTACCATTCGATTAGTAATATCTACAAGTTGGTTTCACTTTCAAATCATAATTCTGTAGTTCATGTGTATTCTCGGAGTGTTTTTTTTTTATCTGTCATGTTTTCTAGATATTTAATGTACTCTTTTGTGTTTTGTGTGTATGTTTATAATGATGAAAACTTTATTTCTTAAAGTTAAAAGAGGATTAAATGAGGCTGGTGGAAGCTAATATTACAATAGTAACACAAAAAATACAAATTTTAATGAATAAAAAGGATAACATATTTGAATATTAAATTTATCATTTTATTCTCTAAAAAATAAATATATGGTGGTTATCTCATCAAGACATTTACAATATCTTTAAATGAGTCATAAAACTCTACATCTACTAGTAAACAACGTAAAATCCAAAAAGCACAGAAAAAATTAAAACAAAATCTAAAATAAGATATAAATCCAAAAATCATAGGAAAAATAACAAAATTGACCAAAAAAACTTCTAGGCCTAATTCCAGGAGATATAATGGTATGATAAGCAATATAATGGCTTTCCATATGAAAACTACATGTAGAGTCACCTGGAAAAAATTGAGCCTGATTCAACAGTCAAATTTTTTATTATCATAATTTTAAATTGCTAACCTAGTACCTCCTCTTAGGTTTAGACATTAGATCTCCTTTTGGATCTAGACATGTCTCACTAGTCTATAAAAGCATCTACTGGGTTAGGTCATCCACATAGTCTGTTTAGGTCAAATCAATATCTAGTTATGTAAAATCTTCACCTAAATGCTCATAACCTTTTATTTCTACAAACTTGACTACATCATTAAGAAAGTTTTGTGCCATCTTAAACTTCAATGTTTATTATTCACAAAGTCACAAGTTCTTGTCTCTACATAAATTGAAAGAAGTCTGGAAAAAAAAACCTTTTTTTTTTCTAGGATAGAGGAGAAGAGAAGAGTTGGTTTGATAGAGCAAGATGAGAGTTTACTTTCTGTGATTTACATCATAATTAACAAATAACACTCCTAAAAAGAGGTAAGAAAAATGAGAAACTTTATACTTATTATATTGCCTTAACAAGTAGTCAAAGGAACGTATGAAATATCTCCTTCAAAGAGTCATTAAGGAGTTAAGAGTTTTACTGCTTGAAAACTCTATCATTGGTAGAAAGATAACCAAGAACTCTTATTAGAATAAGGCTAAGAAATCTATTTCTACTTCTCTCTATTATTGAGAGAAAATAGTTTTCTAGATTTGCACATAGAGTAACAACATAATTATTGCTTAAAGACAAGAAATGCTACCATTATGAATTCAAGCATGTTTTTCTTAATCAATTGCTTCTGCTATATTTATTGAATGTGAAAAGCATGATAGTTAAAAGATATAGAATTACATATTAAACTAAATTAAATTTTACATTGTGGTATCAAAGTCAGGTTGAAACTTTCATGTTTGTCCATTCAAATATTTTTGTAATCCTAATTTTATGAATTCAAATTTTATTTTAGTTATTTTATTTGATTATTAAGTTTATCATTAGAATAATAAAAAAATAAATAGTAGTGCTTGAATTTATATGTCTCTCTGTCGCAATAGTTCAAGATGAAATTTTAATTGCAAAGCTTTTCTTAAACTCCAGCACATTGATTTGGTAAATTAAATAAGAGAATTGAGATTCAATGATTGAGAAGTGGAATTTGGAAATTAAAAAAAAATATTTGAGGAGGCAAAGATTCAAACTTGGGTGTATAAGTTTTAATTGAAATGTGTTAGGATAGGTCCTTACTAGTAGGTTGCTTCCTAGTTTCTATCAAAGAATTTATATATGCATCATAGAACCACTTGAAAATTAATTAAAGAGCTTTTGAGATTTGAACCTATGACCTTTAAAGCTTATGTATGCATAATAACATTCCTTGAAGTTGTTAAGACTTGAACCCATGACTTTTTCATGAACAAGTAAAGGACTCACCACTTGGTTACAACTTGAATATTGAATGAATCTGTAGACACAACAATATCATATGCTAGTATAATAATAATAATAATAATAATAATAAATTATTATTATTATTATTATTATTGGCAATTTTTTTAAAAAAATAATCTAAGATGATGATTTTAACAATTTTTCTATGATGTGGTGTCTCATAATTTAAGCTATAAGTTAATTTTTCATCTATTTTTTTTTAGAAATATTGCATACGTGGTTGTGATATTATTTCTGCAAATTCTTTATTGATCAGAGAAATTTTATGTTTATGGTTGCTAATGGTAATTTCTGGAAATTTCAAAATTAAGTTTATTTGTGAGTTATGATAATTGTGCTTATTGTTTTATGATTTCATTACAACTTTCTGGAATTTTAATTAAACATAATGATTACATATTTAGAAATTTCTCTGGAATTGACTTCTAGTGTTCCAGGTATATTAGGTATAAAGGAATAGAAAGCATAAGGGCAAAAGAAAAAAAAATATTTTGGGTTGGTCTTAATTTTGAGCCAGAATAAATTAATTAGATTTGGGCTTATTTTAAGGTTATATGATTTATAAACTTGGGTCAAATTAAAATTGGTCTGGGTTTGGATAGAAACTCAATTGGTTAATTGAAATTTTGGTTAGGCTAATGTTTTATATATGTTATTATGCTTAAGGTTTAGGGCTAATAATAATTAGTGAACGGGCCTAATAAAACTAAATTGGGCTATAATTAAAAACCATACAAAAATAGGTCTTAAAAAAATAATCAATCTTATTATATTTTGGGCAAAACCCAAATTAATTAGGTTTTGGCTTGGTTAAAACCTATAGAATTTAGATTGGGCTAACAAAAACCTAATACGGTTAATTTTGGGCCTAATTATTAAATCCAATCAATACATAGACTTAGGCTGGTATAAAAACCTAAACCCATAAGATAAATAAATAGATTTAAATTGTAATAATACATTTAAGAAAACATCATTGTTATTAAGAATAGCCACAACATCTTAATGACATTAGATGTTTAATAAAGTTTTAAAATAATCACAATTAACAATTTTATGCAATAATACATCTCTACCCACAAAAAGTTTAGATTTAACTGTTAGATATATGTGATTAAAAAAGCAAATCTTATGCATAGAATGCACCTTTACCTATAAAAAGGTTTAGATTTTGCTTTTAATATGATTATGGTTTTTCATATTATTATGTTATCTCTAAATGTTATTTAAATTCTTGGTTATTGTAGTTGATGTTAATAATTTTATGAACAATGATTCTCATATTCTTTTTCTGAATGGGTTCTTAGAATGGAAAGTCAATCCTTTTAATATTAGGGTGATCGATCTAGACCTTATCTTCATGTAGATGAACCACATGTGCCAACGGAATCAAGTTCCATTATAGATAGAATGACATATGAAAGGTGGGAACGATCCAACTATTTAAGTACAATGCTCATAAAGACCTATATTGACAAGATTATTAGAGGCTTAAATCCCGAATGTAATAAGGTTAAGGATTACATGAAAGCTATTGAAGAGCAATTTGTTAGTTCTGATAAAGTATTGGCTAACACCCTTATGGATAAATTGTCTATGATAAAACATCACAAATCAAGAAGTGTGTATGGACACATAATGGAAATGAGAGATGTTGTTGCTCAACTTAAGTCTCTAAAAGTTGACATTTTTGAATCCTTCCTTATCTATTTGATACTCAACACTTTTTTTACAGAGTAAGGACCATTCAAGATTTCTTATAACACACATTAAGAGAAATGGTATGTTAATGATCTTTTAACCATGTATGTACAAGAGTAGGAGAGGATGAAACATGAAAATCATGAGAGTGCTAACTATGTCACTCATAAAATGAAGAAAAGATAAAATACAGAAAAACAAGTTAACAATGCACAATGAAAGAAGAAGGGAAAAGTGCTTTTCAAATGACCTAAACATATTGGATCAAGCAATTTAGTGGCTTGCTTCTTCTGTAAGAAAAAGGGACACATGATGAAAGATTACCTAAAATACAAACAATGGCTTAAAAAAAGGTGATTATACTATCCTTATGTGTTATGAATCTAATTTCATAGACTCTAAAAAAAAATACTTGGTGGATTGATTCATGTACTACAATTGACGTTATCAATATTATGCAGGGTTTTCTAAATCTAAAGAGCCCGACAGGAAGTGAAGAAGGCTTTAGGAATGGGATGCATTTACATATTGAGGTTGTAGGGACTTGTAGACTTGTTTTAGAAAATGGCTATGTTTTGGATTTAGAAAACACTTTTTATTATTTCTCATAATAAAGTTAGCATAGGTTTTGAGTATTTTCTTAATGGATTATATAAACTTAAATTAAATCCAACCTATGAAAAAAGTCTCATAACCTTGCATAAAGGAATTGGTACTAAACGTACCATTGTTGATGAGTCTTTCTCTACCTTATGACATAAAAGATTAGGACATATCTCTATTAAGAGAATTAAAAGATTAGTCAATGAAGGATTCCTCGAAACTCTTGAATTTTCTAACTTTGTTACTTATATGGATTACATAAAAGGAAAGCAAACCAACAAGACCAATAAAGGTGCCAAAAAAAGTAGCAAAGTTCTTGAGATCACACACATTGATATTTGTGGTCCATTTAGTGCCTATTGTCTAAATTATCATAGATATTTTATCTCATTCATTAATAATCATACTAGATACATGTATCTCTACCTTCTATTTAGTAAAAGTGGGACATTGGATGCCATTAAGACTTATAAGAAAGAAATAAATAGACAACTTAGAAAGAAGATAAATATATTAAGATCTTATAAAGGTAGTGAATATTATGGAAGATACACAAAACTTGAAAAAAAAAAAGGTTTATTTGCAAACTACTTAGAAGAAAAGGGTATCATTTCATAATATACCATGCCAGGAATACCTCACCAGAATGGTGCTGCTTAAAAGAAAAACCATATCTTTATGAATATGGTTAGGAGTATGTTATAAAGCAATGAACTACCCTTATTTTTGTGGAGTAAAACCTTAAAGACAATAATGTATATCTTAAATAGAGTTTCATCAAATGTGGTCCGTAAAACACCATTTGAATTATGGAAGGGATGGAAACCTAATTTAAGACATTTACATATTTAGGGTTGTCTTGTTGAGGTTAAATTATATAACCTATAATTAAAAAAATTGGATCCTATAACTGTAAGCAGATATTTTATCGACTATGCAAAAAATTCTAAAGGTTCTCAAGTTTTATTGTCCCCCAACACTCCTAAAATTATTGAGGCAAAAAATATGAAGTTTATAGAAAACGATGACTCTAGTGGGAGTTATTTTCATCAAATGATACAATGAGAGGAAACACAAGATCAAGACAATACTTCTATGAATAAAGATACATTGGAGAAACAATCAATTCAAGAACTACCACCTCAAGAGGAACAAGTCATCATTGAACCAAAAGTTTAACATCTACAAGTTATGGGTGAAAGTGAAGGTGTTAGAAGATCTTCAAGAGAAAAAGATCAACCATTTCAGATGACGATCTAGTATACCTAGTTGATTCTAATTTTGATGTTGGACTAAAAAATGATCCCATTATGTTCCACAAGTTATGCGTAAGGAAGACTCTAAGGTTTGATACAATGTAATGAAAGAAGATATGAAATCTATGGCTAAAAACTAAGTATAAAAAATAGTTAAGTTACCAAATAGAGTTAAAATTATAGGATGTAAATGGGTTTATAAGACCAAATTGGACTCAAATGGTAAAATTAAGAGACATAAGGCTAGATTGGTAACCGAGAATTTCACACAAATAGAAGGCATTGGCTACCATGATATGTATTTCCCGGTGTTAGAAAAGGACTCATTTAGAATTATAATGGCTCTGGTAGCTCATTTTTATTTAGAGCTACACCAAATGGATGTTAAAACAACCTTTCTAAATAGAGATTTAAAATAAGAAGTATATATGGAGCAACCTAAAGGATTTTGTTTTGATAAAAATAAACAATTGGTTTGCAAGTTAAGAAAATCAATTTATGCATTAAAGCAAGCCTCCCAAAGTTGGTATTTAAAATTTCATAATCTTGTTATCTTTTATGGTTTTACTGAAAACATTGTGGATAACTGTATATAACTTAAAGTAAGTTGGAGTAGATTTATTTTCTTAATCCTATATATGGATGGCATCCTACTTGCAATCAATGATAAAAAATTTCTAAAGGATACCAAATAATTTCTTTTAAAGAACTTTGAAATGAAAGATACGGGTGAAGCCAATTATATTATTGGTATAGAGATTCAAAGAGACATGTTTAAAAGGATATTAGGTCTGTCTCATAAAGCCTACATTGAAAGAGTTTTAGAGAAATTCAAGATGAGTAAGTGCAAAGCTAATACAACATCCATAGTGAATGATGATAAATTTAATCTGAGTTAATGTTTGAAAAATAACTTGAAAAGCAAGAAATGAAAAACATTCCTTATGCATCTTTTGTTGGCAGTTCGATGCATGTTCAGGTATGTACCAGGCCTAACATAACACTTTGCAATAGAAATACTTGGTAGATATTAAAGTAGTCCAAGAATTGCTCACTGGAAAGCTGCTAAGAAAGTTATGAGATATCTATAAGGAACTAAGAATTGCATGTTATCTTATAGACATATCAAGAATCTAGAAGTGGTTGGACATTTAGATTCAAATTTTGTTGAATGTCTAGATTCTAGAAAATCCACTTCATGATATATCTTCATGCTAGCTAGAGGTGCGATATCATGGAAGAGTGTCAAACAAACATTTGTTGCATCATCCACAATGAAGACAGAATTTATAGCAAGTTTTGAAGCAACTTTACAAGTGAAATGGTTAAAAAATTTCATCACAAAGCTTTAGGTTGTGGATTTAATAGCATAGCCATTGGAGATTTATTGTTATAACTTGACAACTATTTTCTTCTTGAAAAACAATTAAAGTGAGAGTCGTAGTTAATATATTAACATAAAGTATTTGGTTGTTCGAGATAAGATAAATTAACGATTTGAGTTATAACACAAACTGAGATTAATGGGTTGATTTTATTTTAATTAGACAGTAAAAGAAAAGACAATGATATTAATTGGATTAAAAAAATATATTATGATACCTTGGAGAAAAAAACAATAGGAGCACAAAATTGGATAAAAAAAATGGTGAAAAAAGTGGACCAGGTCAACAAACATGGGAGAACATAATAGGGGGGAAACTAACTATACAGAAAGATCTAAAATAAAAAATGATAATTAAAAGAATGAGGGTGAAAATAAAAATAAAAAATAAATTAGAGGGCAACTAAAATTTTCAATTTAAGGGTTTAATTGAAAAGAAAAATAACTCAAGCAAAAATAACGAAAAAAAATGAGGAAAAAACTAAATAAAAATAACATAACATAAACCTGGATTGAAGGGTGAGATAAAAAACCAATAAAACTTGTATAAAAGAGTTAAGACAAATAAAAAAAATACAAAGAATAAGGACCAAATAAAAAAAAGAAAAACATGGAAAATCAAAATTGAATAACTAAATAAAAAAGGAATAACATTTATCCAAAAGGACAATAGACAAAAACAAAATTACAAGAAAAAAGAACAAAAAATTTCGTTAGGAGGGTTAAATTGAAGAGAAAAATAACTACTATATCAAAACACATTATTCCAAGGTCCTTTTGATTATTATCACTATCGTTATCACAATTATTACTATTATTACTATCATCACTACAATTATTTTTATAACGACCATGATTATTGTTGCTGTTGTTATTACTACTACTGCCATAATCATCACTATTATTAATATTATTATTACAATCATCATTATCATCATTACTATCATAATAAAATATTATTATTATCACAATTATTAATATTAATATTATTAGTATCATTATCATTATTATTAATACTAATACCATTACCTTTACCATTATTATTATTATTATTATTATTATTATTTTGTTGAAATAAACAAATCCATAAACTTATTTTGAATGATAACATTACCAATACTATTATTTATTACTATTATTGTCACTGTTACTATTAGTATTATTATTATTATTATCATTACTATCATTATTGTTGTTGTTATTGTTGTTATTATGATCACAATTATTAATATTATCATCACAATCATTATTATCATTAGCACCATTACAATCATAATAAACTATTATTATTGCCACTATTATTACCATTATTATCACTATTAGTAACATTATTACTATTATTATTAGTATCATTATTATTACTAATATGACTATAACATCATCATTATCATCATTATTATTGAAAAAACAAAAGCCATAAATTTATTTTGAAGGATAAAATTAAAAACAATAAATTTTTTGATAAAAGGGTCAAGGAAAAAACCAATAAATCAAAAGAAGAATGACCAAATTAAAATTTATATTATCATTGAAAAAGAAATCATAAAATTGACTTGAAGGATAAAACTGAAAGCATAAAAACTTTGACAAAAGAGAAAAGAAACAAAATAAAAAATCAAAAGTAGAAGGACTGAACCGAAAAATATTATATATAGAAATTAGAATTGAATGATTAAATTGAAAAATCATAAAACTTTAACAAAAAGAAAAATGACAAAAATAAACAATCAAAACTAAAAGGATTGAACCTGAAAAGACAATAAAAATGAGGACCAGGGTACATCTCTCTGTGTAGGAGAGAGAATAAAAGGGGGAAAAAAGAAGATAAACTTACCATCTTTCTTTATATGACACGTGCAAAACAATAAAAAAAGAGTATACATCATAGCACAAAATGAGACGGCAGAAGACAAATTTTCATCATCGGGAGGCGTCGCACACGCCGCTCAAAGTATGCAGCGCCTCTCATACGTTGACGCGTGCCAATAACTTTTTGAATTAAAAAATATTAATGAAATGTTAAATTAATTCATCACCCTAGACCAACCCTAGTAGTTACAAACAAAAAACTTGAGGAAAAGACATCAATACCCCTATTTATATGCCTATTTTTTGTTATTCCAAGGACAATTGTGTAATTATACTGTATAATTAAAAAGTAAACATATAAAAGCACCCTTGTCTAGCAATGTTAGTTTTTTTTTATTCTAGGAGTATTTTTGTTATTTTACCGTGCATTAAATGATGAATCGACAAAAACATTCCAAAACAAATTAGTAATGACAAATGAACATTGTAAAAAGACCAAAACACCCCTAAATCAAAAGCAAATTAGTATATTTATTACATTTTCAGTAGAGATATTATGTTTTTCACATCTATCCTATACATGCACAGAAGAATCATTACTATTGGATGAAAAACAAATATTTCTTCTTCATAATTGTAATCGTTGTTTTCTATATGAATATTTATTTATTTATTCATGTGATTAAATAAGAACATATTATAAGAAATTCTTTATGGCAGTGCGCATGCAATATACTATTTGGATAAATTTGAAATGAATAGAATTAAAGAAACATACCAAAGAAAATCATGGGAAGAAGTGATGCATCCCTATTATTAAAATTATTTGGTATTATACTATATAGTATTTTTGCTTGAAAAAATATCAAAATAATTATTTTTTATATTTTTTTAATATTTAACATAACATATAAAAAACATAAAAAACATTAAAAATAAAAAATTACGACACCCTCAAACACTGAAAACTTTAGAATATCATGGCCTTAAGAGGTATACAACACATCTATATCAAAGGTAACATTTGGAATACTTTCATGATTGTTTACTCATAAACAGTCATGACATTTGATTAAAAAACAAAACTATAGTAAAATTTGAATTTGAGTTTGTTTTAGAGTGTGGTTGCGGTTGCTTTTCAAAGTTCTTTTTCATGCCGAAATGCATCAAAATAATATTTTTTTTTTATTTTAAAAAAATTATTTTTGAGACCAGTGCATCAAAACGATCCAAAACATTAAAAAAAATAATTTTTAACAAAAAAATTTAAATTTTTTAAAAACATGGGCCACCAAACTCTCTTTTTGTATCACCTATAACCAAGTATTTATTTGATGAAAACTTATAAATAATAGGCTGCTTAAACACAAAAATTATACCTAAAAATCTTACCAATACATATGGGATTTAATACAATGATTTATCTCAGCTACTAGATATTCTTACACATAACTTTTTTTTTTATAAAGGGATTTCTTTCAATTTAATATTTAGATTTTTGTTAATCAAGTGCTAATTTGTGTTTGAGTTAATTTTAATTTTGTTCCAAATGCAAGGCATTGAATCCATCCAATCAAAACGGAATTCTGTGTGAAGTCACAATGGCAAAATGGGTGGCGGCAGCACAATGTCTAGGCTAGGGTGGGCACATTATTCACCAAAGCCAACATCTAACTTCAAAAGGATAATGATTAGGGTAGATTACAGCTCATATAATTTTAAAAGTTATTTGATTTTTATTATTTTAACTTATTTAAATTTATTTTTCATCTTAAATTTGGAAGGGTACCAGCAGCACCTTGAGGAGGGAATAGGCCAGATCAGCATGACTATAGACTACCAAATTTTCTTATTTTTAATATATATATGGTAAAATAATTATGTGAGGATGTTAAAGGCATGAACACTGCTACTCTGTTTTTTTTTTAATGGTGTGGTGTGATAAATATTTTGTTATAATTATAGATTTAAAAATATTTATTTAATTAATACACACCACAATTTTTTACGAGTTTTACTAAAGATTCTCTCAATTTAGATAAGAAAAGGCTATTTAAAAAAAAAAAACAATACAAACTATCACGGGGACAAACATCTTATAAATAATATTTTTTTTATTTTTTAGGCTTAAAATATTTACAAAGAAAAATGAGAATTTGAAATGTGTTATCTTATTAACATATCACGTGCCTCATTAACATTTTGTAGAGATATGTTTGACAGAAGGATAAAATAAGTAAACAAAATTAGTAGAGGGACCTATTAATCCAACAAATTAACATAAATATATAATCAAATAGATATTTATTGGTGCATTAATTTGTTATATAGTCCCCCACCTAATAATAAAAGATTGAAGGTGTTTCTTTAATTTTTATACGGATCATTCATCATTTCAAATTATATGTTTCCCCTCCCCTCTCTCACCTCAAAGTTATACTAAATGTTTTTTTTTCCCTATATATATATATATATATATAGAGAGAGAGAGAGAGAGAGAGAGGATGTTTAAAAACATACTAATATTTCAATTTAAAAAAATAAGGGCAGTAAAAAAATTTAAAATTTACGTTTCAAATACAATATTTCTTTATTAAAAAACCACGACTAGTTTTTTTTTAGTCTATACTGGATTTATAAAACATATTTTAGAGGTTTTTTGTATTTTTTTTTTTATAAATTCTTCACAATTTTCCAAATAAAAAAACACAAACAATAAAATATTCTTTATATACATGAGCAACATAAAACAATAAGATTTTATAATTAGATTATCATGAATATATAATATTAAGTTGGTTATTATAAATTATAGTTTTGACTTTTTTATAATAAAAAAGTTGTAATTTTAATGTTTTTTTGCGATGAAAAACCCTTTCCAATTTTTATTAAAAAAACTGAAAAAAAATGGAACTACGAATAAAAAACGTAAAATAGTTTTTTGTTATTAAACATGCGTCCTTCTTGTTTTTTTTTTTTTATTCATTTCAACACAACATACTATCCCAGCCCCGCCTTCCAAGGTAAATCCCTTCTAGATGCATCCTGATTTGCAAAAATTGTACAAAAATTTGTTTCACCGTCTATTACGTAATAACATAAAATTTATTTTAAAATTTTATTTAAATAAGTTAAAATAATTCTTTAACGTACTATCATAGTCTTGATAAGTAAGCGATCATGAGTTTGAATCTTATTATTTTTATTTATTTGATAAAAATTAAACACATAATAGTGTGAACTTGTACAAGTTTCAAGTTTTTGATTTTCACACTATTCCATCTATTACAAAATAATAAGAATTATATTTTGAAATTTCATCTAAATAAGTTGAAATGGTTCTTTGACGTGATATTATAGCCTTAATGACCAAACGGTCACGAGTTTAAATCTCATCATCTCTATTTATTTGTTAAAAATTAAGCACGTGGTAGTATGAACTTGTATAAATTTCAAGTCTTTGGCTTTTACTTGAAGAAATATGTTAAAAAATAATATAAATTATATCTTAAAATTTAACTTAATAATTTAATCTGTTAGTTGAAAATGGTTCTCTGACCACTAAATAAATATATTTTTTTTATTCCTAGACTCCCCCTTAATTTCTAATGTCAAAAGAGAGTCAGAAAATGTGGGTGGCTCTTCACTATTAGAACCACTTTGAGAGGACCCGGTTAGCCATGCTATGGCCTGTGAATAAAGAAATTTGAAACGGTGTTGTGTTGGCCTAATATAAAACTTGCAAGAATTATAATACCACAGACATGTGAAGTGTCATGACCAAGCTTGGAGAAAATATTCATAAAGCATAAAATTATTCGGATCGCCACAAGTACCACGACTCATGATGTCAGGGAAGACATCAGCAATGGCTTATCCTACATGGTTATTAAGAAAGAAAAGAAAAGAAAACCATGAGAGATGAAATTCAGGTCTTGGATTTTTTTTTTTAAGATTATTAGGTTGATTTTTATAAATTTCAGAGCCATTAGAGTCTTATATAGTTGTTAATTTTAGAGCCTGCAGAATTAGTCGAGATACACATAAGCTAGCCCGGACACCAACATTAATAATAAAAAAAATAAAAAAAACCCATCCAATATACATATAAAATTGTGGGATTTTTTTTCTTGGATCATAGTTGCGAATGTCATATAGTGCTATCATGCTTGATCTTATATTCAGGGTGATAGTTTTTGTTTTTGAGTGTATTTTAAAAATACGTTTCACTTAAAAAAATATTAAATTAATGATTTTTTAGTGTTTTTTTATGATTTTAAAGTATTAATATCAAAAATTTTAAAAAAATTATTTTAATATATTTTTAAAAATCACTATATGTTACAATATTAAACACGCAATTAAAATAGACTATAAAGAAATGGTAGGTAAAGAAACACCAATTAGAGAGTTGCCTCTTGAAGTGAAAATCTGCATAGATGCCTACTAAATGAAGAACTTGGAGACAAAAGTAGTGGCTCGTAGAAAAATGCAATGGATTTGAGATTATTGGGTATCTAAGGTCAATGTAATAGAAGGAAAACAACTAATGTAGGTAGAGAGCTGAAAACAAGTAAAAAGAATGTTCAAAGTTTAAAATAAGACAGAAGAGACAAAAAATAATAATAAAAATATATTTTTTGTATTTTTTATTTTGAAAATATAAAAATCCATTTAAAATTATTTTTAAAACCAATTTTTTTTTTAATCTATACTCGGAAACTAACTAAAATTCCAGTGCTATAGAATTGGTTATTTTTGCATCCCAGCCAATACCAACTAGCGAATAATCCATATGTGTATATATATACATATATACTAACTAGGAGACACGTGTACATGACATCAAATATTTTTTTATGTTTTAAATTGTTTTAATAGGTTGATTTTAAAAAATAAAAAAAATTATTTTAATATATTTTAAAATAAAAAATACTTTAAAAAATATTCACAATCACCTATAAATACGGCCAAAAGCTCGAAAGCAAACAAGGAAGACAGAAAGACAATATACTTTCAATTTAGCTTTTTGAACCACTAAAATAATGTACAGGTGGAGTAAGATGAAGAAAGTATCCTCTCATGCCTTGTCGGCCACCTGTCTCGCATATACATAACACACGGATGTATTATTTGCACTTAAAATAAATATAAACATGAAAATAGTCTATCTATGAAACCATGTAGGAAATATTTTGTTAATCATTGCATAGAAGACTAAATAAATTCTGAACTTTCTGCTATTATTCATGATAATAAAAAGAAGTTGACAATTTGCCTCAATTCATTGCACTTCAAAGACTTCCAACTCAGACTTCAAAAAGAAAGAAGAAACTTAACTGGGACCGTTTATTTTATGCTCTCTATTCTTTACGCGCAAAACTGGAGATCTTCCTTGTAGGAAACTCTCTGCGAAGTTCAAAAACTCTTCTTCCAGTCCCTATAAGGTAGAGTTTCTTTTTCTGGGTTTGGTTCCTTCTTCTTGCAGGCCATTGACCTTAGAGGTATGTGGCTCTAGAGTCATTGCTTTCCATTGACTTTGTTCCTCTTGTGGAGCTTGTATCTGGGCAGAGCTAATGTTTTGGTCTTGTCCTCACTATTTTTTCTTCATGTGAATGCGACTCATTTCTGTTTGGTAGGCATGGAGAGAATATCATATAGGCTGCTCCCTGTATTTGTTCTTGTTGTTTCCCTCTTGTTTCATCAGTCCATGGGGCTTAATGCTGAGGGGCAATACCTCCTAGATATAAAGAGTAGAATTGGTGACACCTATAATCATCTTAGCAACTGGAATCCTAATGATTCCATTCCTTGTGGGTGGAAAGGTGTGAATTGCACCAGTGATTACAATCCAGTGGTTTGGTGTCTTGATTTGAGTTCAATGAATCTTTCTGGCTCTTTATCGCCAAGTATAGGTGGATTGGTTCATTTGACACTTCTTAATCTTTCTTTTAATGCTTTGTCTCAAAATTTACCTAGTGAAATCGGAAATTGTTCGAGTTTGGAGTCTCTTTATCTGAACAATAACCTTTTTGAAAGCCAACTCCCTGTGGAATTAGCTAAGCTTTCTTGTTTGACGGCTTTGAATGTAGCCAACAATAGAATATCAGGTCCTTTTCCTGATCAGATTGGAAACCTTTCCTCTCTGTCACTATTGATTGCATACAGTAATAACATCACCGGATCATTGCCTGCTTCTCTTGGAAACCTTAAGCATTTGAGGACTTTTAGGGCAGGGCAGAATTTGATATCCGGAAGCTTACCTTCGGAGATAGGTGGATGTGAGAGTTTGGAGTATCTTGGTCTTGCACAAAATCAGTTAAGTGGTGAAATACCAAAAGAAATTGGAATGCTCCAGAACTTGATAGCTTTGATCCTTCGGTCTAATCAGCTTTCTGGGCCTATTCCAATGGAGCTGAGCAATTGCACCTATATGGAGACCCTTGCTCTCTATGACAACAAACTTGTAGGGCCTATACCCAAGGAGCTTGGTAATCTTGTATATCTGAAGAGGTTTTACCTCTACAGAAATAACTTGAACGGGACAATTCCAAGAGAGATTGGAAATCTGTCTTCTGCATTAGAGATCGACTTCTCGGAGAATGAGTTGACTGGAGAGATACCGATTGAGCTGAAGAACATAGCCGGGCTGTCGTTGCTTTATATTTTTGAGAACATGCTTACCGGTGTCATACCAGATGAGCTCACAACTTTGGAAAACCTGACAAAGCTTGACCTATCAATCAATAATCTCACTGGTACTATTCCTGTGGGTTTCCAGCATATGAAGCAGCTGATCATGTTGCAGCTCTTCGATAACTCATTGAGCGGTGTCATTCCTCGAGGACTTGGAGTCTACGGCAAACTTTGGGTGGTTGACATTTCAAATAACCACTTAACAGGAAGAATACCGCGCCATCTTTGCAGAAATGAAAACCTGATTTTGCTGAACATGGGGTCAAACAATCTCACGGGTTATATCCCAACAGGGGTGACAAATTGCAGGCCGCTGGTTCAACTTCATCTTGCAGAAAATGGCCTTGTGGGAAGTTTCCCATCTGATTTGTGCAAGTTGGCGAACCTCTCTAGTCTTGAATTGGATCAGAACATGTTCACTGGGCCAATTCCTCCAGAGATTGGTCAATGCCATGTTCTGCAAAGGCTGCATCTCTCTGGTAACCATTTTACTGGTGAATTGCCAAATGAGATTGGCAAACTGTCCCAGCTGGTGTTTTTTAACGTCTCAACAAATTTTCTCACCGGAGTGATACCGGCAGAGATTTTTAACTGCAAGATGCTTCAACGGCTTGATCTCACCAGGAATAATTTTGTGGGTGCTTTACCAAGTGAAATAGGAGCCCTTTCCCAACTGGAGATTCTCAAGCTTTCAGAGAATCAACTTTCCGAGCACATACCTGTGGAAGTAGGAAATTTGTCACGCCTAACTGACTTACAAATGGGAGGCAACTCATTTTCTGGTGAGATACCGGCTGAGTTGGGTGGCATTTCAAGCTTGCAGATTGCTCTGAATCTTAGTTACAACAATCTCACCGGCGCAATCCCCGCAGAGCTTGGGAATCTTGTATTGCTGGAATTCCTGCTTCTCAACGACAATCATCTGAGTGGTGAAATCCCGGACGCCTTTGATAAATTATCTAGCTTACTTGGATGCAACTTCTCAAACAATGATTTGACAGGGCCTTTACCTTCCCTGCCATTATTCCAAAAGACAGGCATCAGCAGCTTTCTTGGGAACAAAGGGCTTTGTGGTGGACCTCTTGGAAATTGTAATGAATTTCCACATTTGTCATCTCATCCCCCAGATACTGAAGGGACAAATGTTCGTATAGGAAAAATAATTGCTATTATTTCTGCAGTCATTGGTGGGAGTTCTCTCATTTTAATTATAGTGATTATATACTTCATGAGACGTCCGGTCGCCATAATTGCTTCTTTGCCAGATAAACCATCCTCTTCTCCAGTTTCAGACATTTACTTTTCCCCCAAGGATGGGTTCACTTTCCAGGACTTAGTTGTGGCAACTGACAATTTCGATGATAGCTTCGTTTTAGGGAGGGGAGCCTGTGGAACTGTATACAAGGCAGTCTTGCGATGTGGTCGTATCATTGCAGTTAAAAGGCTGGCGTCTAACAGGGAGGGAAACAATATTGATAATAGCTTCCGTGCTGAGATTCTGACTTTGGGAAATATCAGGCATCGGAATATTGTGAAGCTGTATGGTTTCTGCAATCACCAGGGCTCCAACCTTCTTCTTTATGAATACTTGGCAAGGGGAAGCTTGGGAGAATTGCTCCATGGATCATCATGCGGTCTTGATTGGCGGACAAGATTCAAGATTGCCCTCGGAGCTGCTCAAGGTCTTGCTTATTTACATCATGATTGCAAGCCTCGGATATTTCATCGTGACATAAAGTCCAATAACATTCTGCTTGATGAGAAGTTTGAAGCTCATGTCGGGGACTTTGGGCTCGCAAAGGTGATTGATATGCCACAATGGAAATCAATGTCTGCTGTTGCCGGTTCTTATGGCTACATTGCCCCTGGTAAGATATCCAAAGTTTTTGTACTCGTGATGCTTCTGCATTTTCCAACATAAATCTAACTGTTACTTACTTTTGCTTGATAATGCGGCTGAACCTGTTTTTTTTTAATGTTTTTCAAACTGATTTCGTCTTAAAAAACATTAAATTAATGCATGATTGCCTTATTTAACAACATATCAAAAGCTTGAGCTCCTACTGATATTGAACTTAAGAGTTTTAGGAAATTTATAATCTCTACAAGAACTTTTTTGCTCTCCGAATAATTTTTCCTTGATATTGTTGATGAATAATTTTGATCTCAATGACAGAATATGCATACACCATGAAAGTCACCGAAAAATGCGACATTTATAGCTACGGAGTAGTCTTACTAGAACTGCTGACCGGCAGAACACCTGTGCAATCACTAGATCAAGGCGGCGATCTTGTGTCCTGGGTAAGAAACTACATTCAAGTTCATTCCTTATCACCTGGAATGCTTGATGATCGAATCAATCTGCAAGATCAGAATACAATCCCTCACATGATTACTGTCATGAAAATTGCTCTAGTCTGCACAAGCATGTCTCCTCTGGACAGACCAACAATGCGAGAGGTTGTTTCGATGCTCATGGAGTCGAATAAACTTGAAGGACACTTCGAATCCTCCTCCTCTTCCTCCTCGTCTTCGCCGAGTCATCATTCTAATTCTAGCGATGAACTTATCATACATGTGTAATAAACTATAGTGTTTTGATTTTCTTAGTAGCCAATTTATCCTTAGTGTAAGTAGCACAAACCGCATTGTATATTCCTAACACCATGATATTGCTCATCTCCATTTTGGTTGTCTAGCTAATGAGCAGTGCCTTCAAAGGCAAAGTAACTTTTGTAGTTATCATTTGAAAAATTTAGTTCAAGAAAGAGTTTTCAGTGAGATGATATATATAAAAAGGTGTATATTAATTAATTAAATATTTTTAAATTTATGATTGAGATAACATTAAATAATAAGCTAAAAAGTGTGGATGATTCACTGTTTATCCACACCCAATGCACTGTGGATTAAAATAGTAATCCACAATGCATTCCTTTTTTTTTTCATTTATTTTTTTTCTAAAATTACTTTTTTTCCAACTTTTCCTCTTTTTTTGTTTATTTTTTTTATTTTATTTTTTTAATATTGAGTTGGTTAAAAATTTCGCTTTGTAATTTTTTTTCATTAAAATACTGTAGATTACTACGGTGTTTTCCCACAAGGTTTTTCTATTTTATTTTTTTATTTTTTAAAATTATTTTTGTTGATTTTATTTTTTTTAATATTGAACTGATTGAGAATTTTGTTTTGTAATTTTTTTAAAAACGTTGTTGATTGCTATAGTGTTTCTCCGCATGGTTTTTTTTTTGTTTTCGTTTTTTTGATGATTTTCTCTGAAATTATCTTTTTCAATTTTATTTTTTAATATTGAGCTGATTAAAAATTATAGTTACAATATGTGAGAAAAACACTGTAACTTTCCTCGTAAATTACTGTGAATTGCCATAATGTTGTTTCCCACATGATTTTTTTCCAGTTTCATTTGTGTTTTTTTTTGTAATATTGTTTTTTCAAAATTATCTTTGTTGATTTTATTTTTTAAATATTAAGTTGGTTAGAATTTAACTTTGTAATAAAGCTTAATCATGTGGGGAAAGCATTGTAGCTTTCCTAACAAAACACCGTGGATTGCTAGAGTGTCTCTCAACATGGTTTTTTTTCTTATGATTTTTTTAAAATTATCTTTGTCAATTTTATTTTTTTAATATTAAGCTGGTTTAGAATTACAATTACAAGTCATTACAAATAAGGCTAAATCATGTGGGGAAGCACTGTAACTTTCATTACAAAACACTGTGAATTGTTACAGTGTTTCCAACATGGTTTTTTTTTCATGTATTTTTTTTTGAATTTTTCTTGTAATTTTTTTTAAAACACTATGAATTGTTGCAGTGTTTTCCCATATGATTTTTTTCAAAATTATCTTTGTCGAATTTGTTTTTTGAATATTGAGTTGGTTAAGAATTATAATTACAATAAAGCTAAATCATATAGGGAAAGCGTTGTAGCTTTTCTCACAAAACACTGTAAATTGCTATAGTATTTGTCTAAATGGTTTGTTTTTATGATTTTTTCTAAAATTATCTTTGTCGATTTTATTGGAGAAAGCACTGTAGTTTTCCTTACAAAACATTGTCAATTGCTACAATATTTTTCCTCATAGGTTTTTTTCCTTCCAATTATCTTTGTTGGTTTTTTTTTAATATTAAGTTGGTAAAGAATTTAGTTTTCTAATTTTTTTTTTGCTTTTTATTAACGAAAAAGCTAAATCATATGGCGAAAGCACTTGTATCTTTCCTCACAAAACACCGTGGATTGCTACAAATCATTTTGTTCAGTCTCTAAGTTTTTGATCACCAACACAACTTTTTTTTCTATCATGAAATATTGGCTCCATCATACCTTTAATTTTTATTACTTATCTAGCACTGGTTCACAATTATAACATTATCAAGTATATTTGTTTTATAAGCCGGTGGCAACGCGCGGGCATACCATCTCGTGTAGAGCATATTAAATCGCACAACAAAAATAAGCAGAGTCTATGGAATGTTAAGTGAGTAAAATCCCTCACCTATTTATTGCTTATATCATTTAAACCCAATTCTTGATAGAGGTAGTTTGGTATTTCACGCAGCATATAGCAAATATAAAACTATGATTATAGGCCCTAAAGCTACAGACCAAGCTACAGAGAAATCTAAAGAAAATTCTTTGGTATTTTATTGAATCTAAATAATATTCTTTATCTCCATAAAATAAATTAGATATCCTTATTTATATTAGTATTAAAATCCTTTATAGGAAATGATTCATAATTAAAATTTTCTTAACTAATAGAATCTATCTATCATTAGAATTTCTAAATAGTTAAATACTAGTTAAACTAAAAGTCTTAAGTTAAGTAGGAAATAAATAATTAAAATTCAAAAATTAACTAGGAAAATAATTAAAACAAGAAAACAATAACTTCATGCTTCATATGAGATGTTTTCGAGTTTCTTTGTGGATTTATATTTTCAAGTCTGGCTTTGTCAATTTGATCCATAAACTATTAGGATGATTATTCTACGTTAGTCTCCCTCACTTGAGAAAAACTCGTTCTTGAGTTAACTGTTGGAAATTAAACTCTTTCACCCTAAAAAAACAAATACTTTGAATTTAATATTATAGCTAACTTATTTTATAAATAACATGGCTTTGACTTCTGAAATTTAATTTTTAATTTAAGGTGCATGTGTAATAAGGAAAAATTCATATTTGATGTTATCATTTTTGTTCATATAAAGTCTACTTGTAGTTCCTTCCTACATCTTTCTACTTCAAACTTAAATTCATCATCATCTATATCCTCTAATACTTCAACCATTATAGTTAAAGGAACACAAAAATAATCTTTCATGATATCTTCAGAAAACTTGTCAAACATTACTGGGTCCTCTATGTTCTTGTTTGCAAGATCTTCATTATCATATAAATCTTCTTCATCATCTTTATCAAGTTTGCATAGAACATCCTCATCATTGAAAAGTTCTTGCTCATACTGATATTCAATCACGTTGATCAATTTCTATCTTTTAGGTCCTTCACAGAGATAAGTAATTATTTAGATGAAGTTTTTAGGAATAGATGTAAGGTAAGGTCAGCCTTAAGATAAGTCTTTAAACATGTACATCTTCTCTTTGCGATTCTTGTTTGTACCTCTCATCAACTAAAATAGATATTCTTTATCACATGAATACCCGTAGTCATACTGACCTATGAGGATTTGCATGAACTAGTTCAATGACAGGTTGGTCGTGGGCGTCATCCCCAATACGCACCTCTCTTCTTCCCTAGTTCTTGTTTGCACGTAACCCTGGTGTCTTAAGCCTGGTTGTAAGGTCATCAAATCTGGCATTGATGTTGTGCAAACCTAGTTTGCATTTTCCCCTCTAAAGATGCTATCACTACTAAATAACGATATAGATGATCCCAAACAATCTGCATCTCCTGATCACCATTACAAAGATAAATATCACCAACTACCCCATGATTCTTTTCATAATTCGCCATCGACTAGGATGTTAACTCGTTCTAATACCACCAGACGCAGTGTATAGTGAAGATAAAACTAGGATTTTCAAACCCTAAAGTTACAGACCAAGTTGTAGAGAAATCTAGAGAAAATTCATTGGTATTTTATTAAATTTGAATAATAGCCTACATCTCTATAAAATAAATTAGACATTCATATTTATATTAGCCCAAAAATCTTTTTGAGGAAAATATTTCTAATTAAAACTTTCCCAATTAATATAATACATTTAATGGTAGGATTTATAAATAGTAAATTACTAATCAAATTAAAAATTCTAAACTAATTAGAAAATAAATAATTAAATAAAAAATTATCCAAAAAGAATAATTAAAACAGAAAAATAATAACTTCACATTTCATATTTCATATGAGATACTTACAAGGTTTTTTTGCTAACTTTTTTTCAAGTTATACCTTGTATATATGTTCCATAAACTTTTAAAATAATTATTCTACGTCAGTATTCCTTGTGTTTTGCCCGGGAAGTGGAGTCTTCCTTTGGCACAACAGCCTGCAAAACCTTTAAAAAGAAAGTCACTTTAACATTTAAGGGTATTGAAAGAAAATATTTAATTTCCAAAAAAACATAGAAAGGAAAATTCAAACAAAGCTATAATTAAAAATGAAATTTGTACAATAACTTTTGAGGATGTTTAAAGTTGGTTTTTAAAATGTTATTTATTTGAAAATATATTAAAATAATATATTTTTTTATTTTTTTAAAATTATTTTTAACATCAGTATATCAAAACGATTTGAAAATATAAAAAAATTAATTTAAAAAAATTTAAATTTTTATAAAACACAATTTCAAATATAATTACAAATAACTTTTTTATTTTATATTGCGGTACAACTACAAGTTACACCATAATAAAAATATGATTTTCATGTTTTTTCATGCTTAGTCATGATTTAGGGTCTGTTTGAGATTATGGTAACGATGAAAATTCAAAATGCTTTTTACTTAAAAATATATCAAAATAAAATTTTTTATTTTTTAAAAATTATTTTTGACATCAACAAAAATATAATTTTTTTATTTTAAATAAAAAAATTTAAAACTTTTAAAAACACGAAACACACCCTCGAAACTATATCTCCCCATACTATGGCTTTCAAGGAGTATTCCAGTAAAAAAAACATCCTATAAAATAGTGTCAGAAAAAAATGTTGCACAATTATGATAAAATTAAAAACATTTCAGCTGTAGGAACTAAATTGAAACTATCTACATAATTGGGGCACCGAATTGTATGTTCTCCAAGGAAATAACTTTACACATCACCTAATAAAATAAAATTGCTATAAATATTTATTTTATTTTAGGCAAAACAATTAAAAAGAAAAAAATATAAATATATAGAAACTTTGAGCCATTTTAGCGTATAAGGACAAAAGCCAGCTCAGCAAAAAGAAGCTACATAGATACGTGTCAGAACTAACCGAATCTCCTTTAACGTTACTCCAATGTAATGGAATCATCACCGTACAGTTCAACGGCTCTGATATCTCCTCACCACCCTCCACCCGCACTATATAATCCGCCACCCCACTCTCTCTCCTCTCCAGAAAATTCCAGAAGAAGCGAAAAATCGGAGGAGCAAAAAGCTCGAAAAAAATAATTTTCTAATCTTTAATTAGCTGCTTAAGGTTTTTTTATTTGTAAATCGAGTTCTTCAGAATTTTCGTGTGGGTTTTTATCAGCTGTTTGTTCTGATCTGGAGAATTGGCTGTTTCATTTCATGACTGGAGTTTGATCTGGTGAGAAGAGAGATCGAGATCGAGATCGAAATGATTTCGTTGCAGAGTGGTGGTCGCCCGGCTGCTTTTGGTTCGGCTCGCGATGACGCCGTCGGTGGCTTCCAGCTGAATCTGGAGCCGTCGGCTTCTTCTTCGGCTCCGTTGAGTTTGTTGCCTTTTAAAGGCCGCGATTCTCATCATGAAGGTTAGTCAGTTGCCTTTTAAAGGCCGTGATTCTCATCATGATGGTTCTCTCTCTCTCTTTTATTAATTCTTATAATTGTTTTTTTGCATTTAAGAAGTTTTTGATTTAGGATTGTATTTTTTCAGATCGGTTAATTTTGAAAATTTGGTTCTTTTGGACGCAGTTGTTGATGAAGAAGCACACTTGGAGCAGGCGCATAAGCTGTACAAATCTGGGAATTACAAACAAGCGTTAGAGCATAGCAGTGCTGTTTACGAGAGAAGTCCACAGCGGACTGATAATCTTCTTCTTTTGGGTGCTATTTATTATCAGGTTGTTTTCCATTTTCATTTATTTGTTAGGGTTTGTTATTATTATTATTATTATTATTATTATTATTATTTCTGTTTTGGCCAAAATTGTAAATTGTTTGCCTTTTTGCTTGCAGTTGCAAGATTATGATATGTGCATAGCAAAAAACGAGGAAGCTCTTAGACTTCAGCCGCGTTTTGCGGAGTGCTATGGAAACATGGCAAATGCTTGGAAGGTAATTAATATCACGTGGGTTTGTGTGGAATTATGGATGTGTTTGATCCCCTTAATTAATGATAGGTATTGATTACTGATGAAGGTGATATTTTGTTTGATAATTTTACAGGAAAAGGGTGATATTGATCGTGCAATTCGATACTATTTGGTTTCCATTGAGGTTAGTCTGCAGATATTAAACTTTTTCTCCCCTAACTAGATTTTTTTTCTTATTATTTACACTGGAAATGAGTTGTTTAGGAAGTTTAGAAATGCACACAGGGTTTGTTAGCTGATTTAAACTCCATGAATGCTTACTTTAAACAGGCATGTGATAGTATTAAGTTCATATGAGCGTCTCTTGCTTAATCTTGAGTATTAGGGTATAATTAATATTGGGACACGCTGGCAGAAGCCTCCAAAGGTCCTTACAAGGTGCCTTTAAGAATGATTGCAATATATTTGGCACATGGCTGATGATGGGAAACTTAGTTGGGAACTTGAGCTGTTTATAAGGGTATTTTGGTTACTTCAGATATCTTGGAAAATCTGGACAATTATAGTCTAGGTTTATTTTTGTTTAGTATTTATTTTATTAGTTTCAAAGTTATTAGGTTTTACTATTCTAACTTCTAAGTAGGAATAGTTATGTTGGAGGTTTAGTCATCCATGTCCTTGTTGGATTTGGAATACTAAAATTCTATAAATATGCAAGTAATCTTTTGATGTTTCAATTGGAGTAATATTAAATAATTTCCATCTATTTTTTTTATTGTATGACTCAATCTCCTCTTGGATGTGAAGGTGTGACTCTTAGAAATCTGTCTTCCACCAATCAATCCTTAAACAGCCCCTGTAACTCAGATACAGAACAGCTCCCAAAGCACTGCATCATTAGCATTATATCTTAACCTTTGTTTTCTCCCCATTCTCGTATTTGAGGCTTTGAGGATCTTTTCAGTTGGGGTTTGACCCCATCCTTCTGTGGTTTTTGGATACTGTGTTAGTCCTGGTTGAGTTAGGATCCCTGACCAGACCTGACAATTAATCTGGTTGTGAATTGTGAACTCAATTCCAACTTTAGAAAATCTGTTGATTTTTGCTGGACTGCTAGTTAGTCACATGGCATCTTGTGCGGTTTCTAATAACAAGAAGCCTGTAGAAGAAGTTATATTGTGACATTGATTGCTGCTGAAATTAGAGGACTGAGATTCTAATCAGTTGGTGAAATAAATAAGAACTAGTTTCTCATGCAACAGAAGGCTTGAGAATTGTTGTTACTGTTTGTGGGTAAATCAAATGACTGAGTCTTGGGGACAGAAACATCCATAGGTGCATACATGCATGTGTTTCTACATCCATAGGGAAAGTACATATACATAAATATATACAGAGAGAGAGAGAAGGCCCCATCATGTGAAGCACAATCAGGTGGTATAGAGCTGAATTTTCAGCAGTCAGCTTTCCATTTCTTATCATGGGAATTTACGTATTGTGAATCCTTACATACAAAATATAATGTCTGGTGGGGATTCACCATCAAATTCGCCCATGGATGTTGTAAGATTTGTACATGATCTTAACTGTCTAGTTGGACAATAACCTTCTAATTTTCTTCTATAACTGCACCACCTTAATATGCTAGCTTCTTGTATATGATAGTAATGATGGTTGTGTTTGCAATCTTGGTTGCAGCTTCGACCCAACTTTGCTGATGCTTGGTCAAATTTGGCTAGTGCATACATGCGAAAGGGAAGACTTAATGAGGCGTCACAATGTTGTCGTCAGGCCCTGGCATTGAATCCTCTTCTGGTAATTTTTGTCTAACATGGTTTTATGATGATCTGGATGACTGTCAATTAGATGGGCCAGAGGAAAAGAAAATTTATGATTTCAGTATTCTTTATTGCTCTATGCTAGCAACCAGGTGTGGATGGTATTACAATTGTGGTGAGGGTTCATTACTTGCTTGATTTCATCAATTGTCTTGCAGGTTGATGCTCATAGCAATCTTGGGAATTTAATGAAGGCTCAGGGATTAGTGCAAGAAGTAAGTGTCAATGAATGAGTACTGCAACTATGTTTAGTTTCTTAGTCCTTATTGCTTTTAGTGATTAGCCCAGACATAAAGTATTTGGGCTATGGTATATGGTTTACTAAACTCTGTTGATACCCTCATTGGCTGCCATGCCATATAGCTAGGAGTGGGATACCAGTGGATCTTTTAGCATCCGAACCAGTCCATTGGAAATTTGGCACTTCAGTTTGAGTGAATGAGTGAAAGCTCTACTAGATTCACCTGGCCCAACTTCTCCATCTCACTTGTGGGAGGGAGGAGGTCATTGTTTCCATGAATATGTTTGTGTAGTATGCGTCTGTCCTTTCCGGCAAAGTTACTGATCATTATAATTCCTGTGTGGGACTGTGTCTTAATTCACAGTTCAATACAGATATCAAGTTGTTACCACAGGCCAGGGCTCAGATGATGGTTGATCTAGTTGTAACTTCCATGTGAAGACACCAAATTGTCAGAATCTAACATTTTGTGCAGGCATACAGTTGCTACCTTGAGGCTCTACGGATACAACCAAGTTTTGCTATTGCATGGTCAAATCTTGCTGGTCTCTTTATGGAGTCTGGTGACCTTAACAGAGCACTTCAATATTATAAGGTATAGCTGATCTTTACTTCAATTTTTCAGCTCTTTTTTTTCAGTTGAGTTTCGGTTGTTTTCCCCTTTCTCTAGAGTTTGCTTTGACTATCTGCTTCAACTGCCATCACTTTTTAAACTTTTCATTTTTTGCTGGAATATTGCATCAAATATGGTGTGTAGTCATCATGTCTAAACATTGACAAAAATTCTTCTTTGATTGCTTTTGGTAATCAATTTCAGTCAATTCTTTCCTTTTGGAGCTAGATTTTGACTGTCGCTTGTGAGCTATGAATGTCACCAGTATCAATCTGAATCTGAATTTATTTGGTCACCATATATCATATTAAAGTTTGTGAATGATCTCCATTTGTAAATTTCCTGGTTCTGTTTCTTTCGCAACTGTTATAATGCTTGCTGATTGCGTTTTGTAATACTAAAATTGCAGGAAGCTGTAAAACTTAAACCTAAATTTCCTGATGCCTACTTAAATCTTGGAAATGTTTACAAGGTAAGCTGTGATGTCTTGTGTGCTTAAAGTGGAGCAGTTGCTTCTGCCTGGTCTGGCATTGGTCTATGTAGGAAACTACAGTTTTTCTTTGCCCTTTTCAGGCCCTGGGAATGCCTCAAGAGGCTATTATGTGTTATCAGCGAGCAGTTCAGACACGACCAAACTATGCGATGGCTTTTGGTGAGCCTCCTTTGCCTTGCTGCCATAATTGTTCTGAACATTCCAAATTTTTCTCAGCACTAGACAATTAAATGCTGACTGGATATTTGTATTGCTTAACTTGTATTTTTTCCATGTCCTTTCTGTGGTGCGCTTCTGGATTATCTTTTTACAATCCATCTATTGTTGGGTTCTTCTTTTGTTATTATTGCTATTAAACCATCAATACTACCATTTCTTTTTTGAAAATGTAAATAATGTGACGCTGTGTATAACGAAGATAAAGCTAGGGTTCTAAAGCCTCAAGGTTACAGACCAAACTGTAGAGAAATTTGGAGAAAATTCTTAGGTATTTTATTGAATCTGAATAATAGTCTTCATCTCCATGAAATAAACTAGACATCCCTATTTATATATTAGTACTAAAATCACTTATAGGAAAGGATTCCCAATTAAAACTTTAATTAATAGAATCCATCTAGCATTAGGATTCCTAAATAGTAAAATACTAACTAAATTAAAAGTCCTAAGCTAAGTAGGAAAAAAATAATTAAAATCCAAAATTAACTAGGAAAATAATTAAAACAGGAAAACAATAACTTCATGCTTCATATGAGGTGCTTTTGGGTTTCTTTGTGGACTTCTTTTCAAATTTGGCCTTGTTAATCTGGTCCATAAACTCTTGGGATGATTGGTTTATGTCATAATGGTTTCTAGAAGAACCTGTTTATAGTAAAATATTGTGGTTGTGCTTGCAGTTGTGCTTAGACCTGGACCTTTTGTTTTCCAACTCTAGTAATTCTAGTTGTTGCTTCATTCATGCTCATTCCTGGTTTTTCTATTGTTTTATTTGTTCTTTGGTTGATGATTATATATGGAAAATTTATCTTTAGGAGAAAGTATTATTGATTTATTGGCTGTGAGTTTACTTTTTTCCATACATTGGCAAGCTGAATGTTAGGTTTTGTTTGGTATGGGGTTAAGAAATTTGGAGAAATGCTAAGGTAGTAAGATTTAATGGTTAAGTATTCAGGGTGTAAAAATGTTAAGTGAAATGTCAAGGATGTTTGGTAAGAGTTGAAAGTAATAGGGGGTCCCACTTTAGTTAAATCAACTGTTCAATTAAATGTAATCATGAAAAATATTAAATAATATGTATCAATGGTTCAAAATTTAAGATGGAATCAGAATGATAAAAAAATGTTGAAAATTCAAAAAATAGGGAAAAACATAAAATCCAAACTTTTCCCCCTTGAAAAATCTTTTACTTCCCCCTCTCCAAGGTCAACATTTAACCCCCATTTTAATTTGTAACCTCCTTTAAATCTTTCCCTCCTCTAAAAAATGTACCAAACACGAGTAAAGGTGAAGGAAAATTACAAGGTTAAGTTTTTCACCTCCTTTACCCTTGTGTACCAAACATATCCTTAGGAGGAGTGATGGGGGGTTGGGGGGGGGGGGTTACTTCTTATCTGCTTTCATGTAATTCTGGTTGAAGAACTTTTATTTTCCTCAAACTTTTCTGTGACTGTTTGGCCTGTAATACGGTGCAGGAAATTTGGCTAGTACATGTTATGAGCGAGGCCAAGTGGAGTTGGCGATTCTTCATTATAAGCAAGCCATTGCTTGTGATCAGAGATTTTTAGAGGCATACAATAACTTGGTTGGTCTTGCTTTATGCTAGCAGCCTTTTATTAGTCTTGAGTTCTTTCAATTTTGAATCTCAATTTTCATTTTCTTTTATATTCACTAACCTGACTTTCGGATTTATTCTCCAACTGGAAGGGCAATGCATTGAAAGATGTTGGTAGAGTGGATGAAGCACTGCGATGCTATAATGTAGGTTGACATTTCTTTTTTTCACCTTCTGCAATTTGCTTGTTTAAGTAATTTCTAACCTTCATCTCTTGTTGGCTTAAGCAATGTCTTTCAATACAACCAAGCCATCCTCAAGCACTTACCAACCTTGGGAATATATATATGGAATGGTATATGATCTTGAAATCTTGATATTTTATTTTTAATTAATGATTTTATTATGTCAACTATATATAGGATTTGAAGTAAATTGGGTCTTTATGAGAGTTATTTGAACATGCAGGAATATGTCTGCAGCTGCTGCTTCATGTTACAAGGCCACTTTGGCTGTCACGACGGGGCTGTCTGCTCCTTTCAATAATCTTGCTGTAATCTATAAACAACAGGTAAATACAGCTGAATTGCTTCCAGTGAGCACTTCTCTGATGAACTTTCCTTGAACTGAAAGGACATTGCACAACAGTTGTTTTTCCCTCTTAATACTGTGTTTTGATGACAGTGGATTTCCATTGCTCCTTGGATGTTCCTTCTACATTCCTTTCTTTGCTTGACAGGGAAATTACTCGGATGCTATATCTTGCTATAATGAGGTTCTTCGAATCGAACCCATGGCAGCTGATGGACTTGTAAATAGGGGCAACACTTACAAGGAGATTGGTAGAGTAAGCGAGGCAATTCAAGACTACATTCATGCTATCAATATCCGGCCAACCATGGCGGAAGCACATGCAAATTTGGCTTCAGCTTATAAAGACAGGTACATGCTAGTTACTAGTTTGAGAATCCAACGCAATTAGAATAGCTGCTGGTGGTGCTTGGTGGGTGGAGAGAAAAGGAATCACTTAGTCGAGTGAGTCTTGGTTAGTTTCCCTAGTTTGATCTTGTAATGGGAGAACTGTTATTCATAAGGTTTTTCAGATAACTGCAATTGCTTGCTATTCATAAGGTTTTTCAGAGAACTGTTTATTTAGCTCCAGATTCATCAAGCTACCAGGTTATGTTATATTTGATTTGCTGCAATTGTGCTTAGAGCTTTCCCGAATGTTTCCTTAATTGCACTTGAGTGGAGAAATATATTTTGGCTAGAAATCAACTATTGAGTTTGAATGCATCAAAGGTTATGGTATTGAAAATATTCGTGTTGGCTATGAAAACTAGCTAACTGCTGTTGAATTTGGATTTGTATTGCATGCAGCGGACATGTGGAGGCTGCTATAAAGAGCTATAGGCAGGCACTGCTTCTGCGACCAGACTTTCCAGAAGCAACATGCAACCTTTTACATACATTGCAGGTATTCTTTAAAATTGATGCTCATACTGCACTGTCCTTCTAGAGGGTTTAACCTGGATTGGTATCGATTCAATGTGTTAGATTTATAGTGTAAAAGCCACACTGTTTGACTTGTTGAACTGAGGTGCTCATTTCCTTTTATTAGTTACCTTGTCCTGATCAATACTGGTTGTATTCTGCATGTATCAAGTATGTGATTGATTTATGCATAACATTCTCTGTCCACAATGCAATGTTTGGTGTTGATTCTGATGAATTTACTGTCAAATATGCTGCATCTCTATCTCCCTCCTCTCTCCTTTCGTGTTTATGTATTTGTTCATAAAAGTTTCCATTTCAGCTTGTTTAAGCTAATTAGTTGGATGTTGAAGCACTTTGTTTACTACAAGAAAAGTTTTGAACTGATTTCTTCCTTATTTCTCATTTCCCATTTCCCATTTTACAGTGTGTCTGCTGTTGGGAGGATCGCGATAAAATGTTCGATGAAGTCGAAGGGATTATTCGGAGACAGATTTCGGTAAGAATTTATGATGTTTGTTAATGTTCTTTGTAAGTTTCTTTCTTCATTTTGTTTAGCTTTTGAATATTGTTACATGGAGTTACAAACTTTTCTAACTGCCCTATTAATTTCAGATGTCAGTTCTTCCTAGTGTGCAGCCATTTCATGCTATAGCATATCCTATTGATCCCGTGCTTGCGCTTGAAATCAGGTCTGATTATTGTTTTGGACTGGGCCGTACTTGATCTCTATGATCTAAGCCTTATTGTTCTTATTTTTACACCTATTTTACAGTCACAAGTATGCAGCTCATTGCTCCATAATTGCATCTCGTTTTGCACTTTCTCCCTTCAAGCATCCTGCCGCTCTTCCTGTTAAGCATGAACGTGGAAGTGGGAGACTTAGAATTGGATACGTGAGCAGTGACTTTGGCAACCATCCGTTGTCACACCTTATGGGCTCTGTATTTGGTATGCACAACAGAGAAAATGTTGAGGTTTGTAAATTCAATTTGCCACTGCAAGGGCTATCTAGCTTCTTTTTTTTCTACATTTTTTGGCTACAGGTGCATGTTATGACCAACAAGATGTGCAGGTTTTCTGCTATGCTTTGAGTCCAAATGATGGTACCGAGTGGAGGCAGCGTACCCAGTTTGAAGCTGAGCATTTCATAGATGTATCTGCCATGTCATCAGATATGATTGCCAAACTAATTAATGAGGACAAGATACAGATCCTTATCAACCTTAATGGGTATACCAAGGTACACTCAATTCAGAATTTTCCTAAAAATTTCACCATGTGATGTGGGGATGAAAAAAGACAATAAAGGGAATTGGTCTTTGATTTTTTTTAAGTTTAGTGCTGCATGATTATTTTATATTTTTGGTGTTGTTTTGAAATATTAGTATTTATTATTCAGTAGTTAGAGTAGAATTTTAGTTTCCTTATTGAATTAGGACTGCTCAGTGGGTTTTTCCTTATTTTATTTTTATGTTTCTATAAATACACACTTATCTAGACATTATGTTATTGTTTATGTTATTTGTCAAATACATCGAGTTTCTCTTAAATAATTGGCAATCTTTATTTTGTGCTCTTGTTGGTGGTTCTACACCTTCAACTTTCTGAGGTTTTTTACAATTGCAATAATCATTAGAATTTGAAGTCTGTTATTTTTATAGGTTGCTTGGCATTGTGTCACTTGTTTTTATTTATTTTGCTGGTGTAAACTTTTGAGTGAATCAGTCTTTAAACATTCTTGGTTTTGGTAAATGTTCATACCTGTAGCCTGCTTGTACTGTTACTAATGGTTTTATCCATTCTAAATTTGCAAATCATTGAGTTCCAGCTTTTAACTTGCGTTCTGTGTATTATGTCCATCCAGGGGGCCAGAAATGAAATATTTGCTATGCAACCTGCACCTATACAGGTTTCATACATGGGATTCCCTGGGACTACAGGAGCGACATACATTGATTACTTGGTCACTGATGAGGTTGGCAGGGAACAAGAATCTAAATTTGCATCACTATCTGCTGTGTTATTGTTTGTCTTTGTTGTCTGAATTCTGATGCACCTGCCCCTTCCAGTTTGTTTCACCCACCCATTTCTCGCATATTTATTCTGAAAAGCTGGTTCACCTGCCACATTGCTACTTTGTGAATGATTATAAACAGGTTGGTCCCAGACTATCTATTTTGCTTGCTTCGTTGTGGAACATGAATATCTAAAACCACCACTGTTGCTTTCAGAAAAACCTGGATGTGTTGGATCCAACGTGCCAGCACAAGCGATTGGATTATGGTCTCCCTGAAGATAAATTCATATTTGCATGCTTCAATCAGTTGTACAAAATGGATCCTGAAATCTTTAATACTTGGTAATCCAAAGTCTAAGGACAGCCCTTACATTTAATTCATTTTTATGACTGCAGGATTGTAATACATGGTATCTTGCAATTCATGTTTATTTTTAATATTGCAGGTGCAACATTCTTAAACGTGTACCCAACAGTGCACTTTGGCTCCTTAGGTTCCCTGCTGCAGGGGAAATGAGACTGCGAGCATGTAAGTGAAATTTTTCCTCACCTCTCACAAGGATCACAATAACTCTCTTAGCATCCGGCACGTGGCCTTATGTTAATGACCATTGGACTTTGTTCAGATGCTGTTGCACAGGGGGTGCATCCAGACCAAATTATTTTCACAGATGTTGCCATGAAACAAGAGCATATCAGACGCAGTGCTTTGGCAGATTTATTTCTCGACACGTAATTATTACTCTCTTACATTCACTACTGAATGCTTTCATTTGTTGCCTTGGGGCTTCTTTGATGTTGATGGTTGGATTTTTCTTTTAGGCCATTATGCAATGCACATACCACGGGGACAGATATTCTGTGGGCAGGTTTGCCAATGGTGACCATGCCCCTTGAGAAAATGGCTACAAGAGTTGCTGGATCGCTTTGCCTTGCCACCGGACTTGGGGACGAGATGATTGTTAGCAGGTGGGGTACAAAGATGAATTGAGTTGGCATGTTCCTATACCATATGCTTTGATTGCTTGCTTGTGAGATTTATCTTCTCATTGTTTTGCCCATGTTTACAGTATGAAAGAATATGAAGAGAGGGCTGTGTCTCTTGCATTAAATAAGCCAAAGCTTCAGTCCCTGACAAACAGATTGAAGGCATTCCGAATGACTTGCCCTCTGTTTGACACAAAACGCTGGGTAAGCTTAAACAGAAGCTTTATTTTCGCAACTACCGCGCATTTGTTTCGAGGGACAAATGCTCAATCTCTCTTTGCTTTGCAAATGCAGGTTAGAAACCTGGAGAGGGCATTTTTCAAAATGTGGAATATTCATTGCTCAGGCCAGCAACCCCATCACTTTAAAGTTGCTGAAAATGATTTTGACTGCCCTTACGATAGATGAGAACAGATTGGATAGACGGGATTGTAGATAAGAGCAAGAGAAAATAATCAAGAATATTTAGGTAAAAGAAGGTTGGTCAATTATTCAGATGAAATTGTGATGTGTTTACCATGTCCATGGATGAATTCAGTTATCTAAACACACTAGTCAAGAAATGAAATGATAAAATTTGTGCTTGCTGATCTCATACTGATTCTTTCGTTAATCATACATGCATATGCATGTGTGTGCTTTTGAAGAGAGATTCAAGCCCAGGTCTGAAATTGATTGCATCCTACATGTTTTCAAGTCATCAAGAATCTCATATCATATAAGCCATAAAGGACCTGAAGCACATGTCAATCTCAAAAGAACCCAAAATAATTGTTTTTTTTTTTAATTATTATGATATATAAAAATATATCATATGAATAATGTTGTACAAAAATTCATATATGATTATATTTCAAACATACGTCTACCATTCATATATCGACATGTTAGTCTTTACGAAAAATAAGTGTGAAAATTTTGTTAATCTTTTTTGATGAGCATGAAATTTAACATATTAACATGGCAATAATATATATTGCCATGTACTCAAAATATGAAGTAAAATTACAAATAACAAATAAAAAAGGAAAAATAAATAAATACTTGAGGTTTGTAAAGGAGAATAAAGTTAAACATTTACTAGTAATATATGCCTGTGCTTAACAATAAGAATTTTTTTGGTGGTTTGATAATGAGTTTAATCAAGAGTTTCTTGTTATTTGATTAATTCTTCATGGAGGGCGGTGGTAGTTTAATGTAGAAATTCCAATACGTAAAATAGTTCTTTTCTTGTGGAATTAGGGACCCTTAAATAGTAAAAGTGAGCATTGAATTTTGGTATGAAATCAATTATTTTTTTAAGAAAATGATGTTATGTTTATACATTGAGAATGAAACAATTATAGAATACATAGTATTTATAGAAAGGAAGAGGTTAAATACCTTTCATATATGTTAAAATACATAAAAAAATAAATACATAATATTTATAGAAATGTAGAGGTTAAATACCTTTCACATGGGGATCCTGGCAACCTATTGAGTGGAATTCAAGAGACTTGAATCATGTTTTTCTCTCTTGAATCAACACAATCTTCCTTAAACTAACTATTTTCATGTGTTTCTCTCTTATTTTTTTTTTAAAGAGAATAGATTAAAAAAAAAAGGAGCTCCCAAAATTCATCCAGAACAGCTACTCTTTTTTTAAAAAAATAGGATTTTGTTCTATTTTACCATTATTATTATTATTCCCAGCACATAGATTGACCTGTAATTTTAACCCAATGTATTATTTATTATATGTCTGACGACTCTTTGTAATATTTTATCCCGATCCAATAGTCGGATTAAGAAATATAATTGGTACTGTAAAATTAGACAATATTTAATTTTACATAAAAAATCTGAATTTAGTGTACCATTTTATTTACTTAAATCATCATGATTTTTAGACTAGTCAATTGGTGACTTCCATCCATAACCATCATAAATATTTACTCATATATTTCACCACTTTCAGTAAAAAAAAATACCGTGATTGTACGCGGGGCTTATACCGATAATTTTTTGCGTGAAAAATCATACATTATTTTATTTAAAATTTCACTCTATTATTGTTGTTGTATAACTATTTTCACCTCAATTCATAAAGATTTCTCTTTATATATTTATTTTACTCGATTGAGAAATTTACATAATTCATTACTGGTTTATATTTCACGTACTGATTGTTGTTCTATTTCATCCAAAATCTAAGTTAAATTTTTAAAAGTTTTTATATCCCCATCTATAAAAAAATTCATTCTTAATTATCATTTATCAATAAAAAAGTTATCATTTACTGGTTTTAGGTTGAGGGTTTAAATTATTATTCTTAATATTACTATTACTATTACTATTATTATTATTATTATTAATATTATTGAAAAAATTAAACCATAAACTTGATTTGAAAGATATAATTGAAAATTATAAAAACTTAGATAAAAAGACCAAGGAAAACAACAAGAAATCAAAAGAAGGACCAAATTGAAACTACTATCATTATCATTGAAATAAAAAAAATTATGAACTTAATTTGAAGGATAAAAATGAAAGCCATAAAAACTTTTTTAAAAGGAAAAATGAGCATAAATACGAAATTAAAAGAAAAATGACCGAATTGAAAATCATTATATATACAAATTAGAAATCAATGGTTAAATTAAAAATACATAAAACTTTAACAAAAGAGAAAATAAAAAAAATATGACAATCAAAACTAAAATGACTGAATCTGAAATACCAATAATTATTTTGAATAATTAAATTACTCTTATATATATTAAATTAGGAAATCAATAAAAATGAAAGAATAATCTTCTCTTTTTGAGTGACAATTCTCTCTCATTAAGAAACCATCTTCTCTCTCTTTTTGAACCAAAATCAAACACAAAAATGTGTTTTTTTTCTAATCAAAGACAAATATCTATGAATTATGAGTTTTTCTCAATCAGGATATTGGGTTGATTTTCTATGAATTGATTTTTGAGTCATCAAAAGTATGCATTTCCTTTATATAATGAAAGGGTTGGTTGGTTTTTAATAAGATGAAACTATTGAATATTCTTAAACCGCAACATGCTTCAACTTTTGGTGATTGCCTGGACATGCTTCATGCAGCAACATAACAAAGATTTTGGCAAAGCAGGCTGAACTAGCTAGGAGTTGAAGTTGCATAAATGTGAGTAGACACTATCTGTTAGATTCAAAGAAGTTATAGGAGTTGAAGATCTCGTGGAAAAATGACTAAAAAAAAGCCATTTGTAGATGCTCTTGTGGACGAAGCTAGAAGATCTTGTACATGAAGTTTTTATGAGAAACAAATTGTTTGAATATTTTAGTTGGATGTTGATAATAGTTGGAAATCAATTTCTTGGATTTTTGCTCGTTGAGGATTCTTTAATTTTTTTAAGCAAATTTAAGATTTCAAATTAAAATTGAAGCTTAATACTAAAATCAATTCTCAAAAAGAAATCTTTAAAATTGGTTTGATAAGAGAAAAACATTTTATTGCTCTCCATATATGTGAGGCAATGCCTATACCTTCTCGACCTTACTTTTTGTTTATTTACAATTTGTTTATATCCTTCCTTTAATTAACATCACTGTTTTTTTTTTTGTAAATTGTTTTTAACCCTCCTTTAACTATACCTTCTTGAGTAAAATTATTTCATTAAAAATATAAGAAATATAAGACATAAGACTACAACTTTCAACTCTCATTAATCAATGGAAGTAAGCAACATATCATTAGTTTCCATTAAATAATGACAGCTACAAACATAGGCTTCTATCCAATGATAAAAGGAACATAACAATGACTCTCATTCATCAATCAAGGTAAGCAATATATCATTGGTTTCTATTCAATGATGAAAGTTACAAATATTGGCTTTCATCCAACAATGAAAGCAATATAACAATGACTTTTTTTTTTCTCTCTCTCTCTAAGAAAACAATACACTGGCTTCATTCAAAATTAAAGCAACATAATCATTGTCTTCTCTTTAATAATAGAAGTAACAAACATTGGCTTCCATTCAATAATGAAAGCAACATAATCATTAGTTTTTCATTAACCCTTTTCAATATACTTTTGTCATCTTTACCAATGTTTATCAAGTGTAAGTTGTAAGATTAATATACAAAATTAAAAAGATTAAGGTGCAAAAAGACGTACATGGTGTTTGACCTTTAGATGCAATATATGTTGCTATCCTATTACTGTAATCTCTCCTATACTAATAGAGACAAATATCACCGACAAGTTTCATGAATAACAAAAAGGTCATTTCAATTCTCATCCAATCCAAATTTTAACTCACTAAATAGAAAAAATCCTTAAAGTTTCATACATGAATATAATGTTTCATTTGTCATAATTTATATAGTGCCAAATTCTAAGCAAAGGTTGACAATTAATTATTTTTTTCACTCCAGTCTAAGCTCATCAGAATACTGTTTCATATTTCAATCATAACTAGAGTTATAGAACTTGGTTTTAAGAGCGGCCTGTTTCGTTAGAAAGCTAAGACATAAAGCTGTAACGTTTATGAAGGGTGATGAACCCAGATTTTCCATTTACATATAAATTTTTTTCATGACAGTAACATGTGGCACTGTCTAGTAGGTTCTAAGATAAACCTTCTGTTAGTTTTTAGTCCATAACTGGAGTTTCATAACTTTAAATTACACAAAAATAGTTGTATTTGAAAGATAACATCTATACCTACAACTTAATGAAATATGTATTTTAAATTTGATCATTTTTAAAGTCAAATTATAGTTGGAAGTTTGGTGATAAATCTGTCCTATTTTTAACTTCACTTTAACAAGCAACTAAGTGTTTTAATGCATCTCTTCATCATTCAAGGCACCTATTCCATTTCAATATCCTTTCTAATACAATTAAATATGAATCTTACATTAATCAAACTAATTAAATCTACAATCCATATACAAAAACTTTCTTAATCAAATCATGATTCAATGACTACACATAGTAAACAACATAATTCCACCATAACAACATTAAAAAACAGAACTAAGGTTAATAATCTTAATTTCACATGCACTAACATATCTTATATCACATATTTATTCAATCTAATTAACTTGGATGAAGTTCTTACCATTGATGGATGATGAATCAAGAGACAAATGTAAGGAAATACTAAGTTATCTTCACTTTCTCTTTTCTTCTATCACTTCCTCTAAAACTCTCACTTACATCTTATACTCTCTTCCATCCCTTAAATGTTTTTGGTGGTTTTGATCTCCCAAATCCCTTAAATCTATGTTTTTGTGTTTACCAAAAAAAAATTGTAAGAAATTTGCAAGCCTTCCTCCTCTCTCCCTTGCATGATAGGCTAGCTGCAACTTGACTTTCTTTAGAAGCCAAGTCTTCTATTTATACTCTATAAATCCTTTATTTATATATTAAACCCTCATAGTTTTTTTAGTTGTACATTCACCTTTTATCTTTTTTGTTATTTATACATTAACCCCATATTTTCCCTTTATTTTCACTTTGACCCCAACTATAATATTTTTTTCCTTACATTAGCCCCTATATTTTCTTTATTCTTACATTGACCTAATAAACTCTTCCTTTCTAATAATTTAATGCTACACCTTTTTTCTCATTTTTTTTGTTCTTTTCTTTTAATTAGAGTTTTCTTTAGATTTAATTATTTATTTCAGGGTTAAATTGTTATAGATCCACCACTAGTTTATTCTAAATTGAGGCTAAGTTATTGTGAATTTTTGTTGATATATATATATATATATTTTTTTTCCCCTCACATAAATATTTTATTACTAATTCTCAAAGCTATTATATTCCATACACAATAAATTTTCTTTTATTAATTTAATATATTAGATTTCTTATTATCTATGTATATTTTATCCAGGAGTTTATATTTTTTGACATATAAATGTTCATTGACATGCTATAGAACGGTTTATAAAAATAAAAATAAAAATAAAAATAAAAATAAATTAGATCAAAGATTAAATTAAGCCGGTACTGCTAACTATGCTTTTAACCCGAACAGCCACCGAGACTGCATAACGCCATAACCCCAGCCTCAGCTTCCACTACTCTTACCTACTGAACCGCAAAACACATAAAAATGCTTCTCCGTTCCACAAAACCTCTCCATCACCACCTCTCCGCCACCAAAGTCCTCCTTATCCGCCACCTCAAAACCCTCCCCTCCACCACCACCAACAACAAAGACGCCTACTTCTCCTTAATCCACAACATAACAAACATAATCCGCAAAGAAGTCTACCCAGAACGCACCCTCAACAAACTAAACCTTCCCATCACTTCAGAACTCGTTTTTCGTGTCCTTCGAGCTTGCTCTAACTCTCCTTCCGAATCCCTCCGTTTCTTCAACTGGGCTCGCTCTTATTACTCTCCTACAACTATAGAATACGAAGAACTCATCATAACCCTTGTACGTAACAAGAAATACGCCTCAATGTGGAAACTCATAGCCCAAGTTAAAGACAACCTCGGCGACAAATTTTCTGTTTCTTCTGACACTGTTTGTTCTATCATCGAAGAGTATGGTAAACATGGTTTGATAGATCAAGCGGTTGAGGTTTTTAATAAATGTAGTCGTAGTTTAAATTGTGAACAAAATGTTTGTGTTTATAACTCCTTGCTTTTCGCTTTGTGTGAGGTTAAAATGTTTCATGGTGCTTATGCTTTGGTTAGGAGAATGATTAGAAACGGGATAGTGCCGGATAAAAGGACTTATGGGGTTCTTGTAAATGGGTGGTGTTCGAGTGGGAAGTTACGAGAGGCGAAAGGGTTTTTGGAGGAAATGAGTAAGAAGGGGTTTAATCCACCGGTGAGAGGGAGGGATTTGTTGATTGAAGGATTGTTGAATGCTGGCTATTTGGAGTCGGCGAAGGATATGGTTAGGAGGATGATGAAGGAAGGGCTTGTGCCGGATGTTAATACATTTAATTCAATGGTTGAGGCGATTTGCAATGCGGGGGAAGTTGATTTTTGTGTTGATATGTATCATAGTGTGTGTAAGTTGGGGTTTTGTCCGGATATAAATAGTTACAAGATTTTGATTCCAGCTGTTTCAAAGGTGGGTAGGATTGATGAGGCTTTCAGGTTGTTGCATAATTTGATTGAGGATGGGCATAAACCATTTCCTAGTTTGTATGCGCCAATAATTAAGGGGATGTTTAGGAGAGGGCAGTTTGATGATGCGTTTTGTTTCTTTAGTGAGATGAAAGTCAAGGGACATCCTCCGAATAGGCCGGTGTATACAATGATGATAACAATGTGTGGACGTGGAGGGAAGCATGTGGACGCAGCGAATTATTTGGTGGAGATGACTGAGATAGGTTTGGTGCCAATTTCTAGGTGCTTTGATATGGTTACTGATGGGTTGAAGAATTGTGGGAAGCATGATCTTGCTAAAAGGATAGAGCAGTTGGAAGTGTCTCTTCGTGGTGCTTGAATTGACAGCTGCAAGACATTACCAATTTCTTCATTGAATATGGATATTGGTATTGGTTAACAGCATCAAACTGAAGGCTGATATGATTGCTGCTTAGATATGGAAAAAGCTGGCTAGTATCGAAAAGGTATATTTCTATCATGCTGTTCTTAATTCAGTATTTATGATTATGAATTCTCAAGTATTGGCAACATTTAAGTTCAATTTTCACAAGCTTGTGTCTGCTGACATGCACTTTTTGGCCCTAGACATAGAAATTGAGATGTTTTTCTTCAGAATAATTAGAGACTGATCACATAAGCTTTATTTATTCCATTCTATTTTAATGCTCTGTTTCTTTGCTAGCAAACACGGTGCGTGGGCATTTGTGAATTTTTTTTTTACTGCCTCATGTAATTAATTCCTTATCCAAGTGTCTGTTTGATAGAGGCTGTTGTTTGATGTGATGATTACCAGTCATTCTCAGCATCTTCAGTAGATAAATTCATTAGTTATGCTAATAGGTTAATAATGCTTGCATACTTCCACTTGAATTGTCTCCAGTCAGTTAAAAAAATGTGTCAAGGATTGCCATTTGCAAATGTGGGTTTTACAGTTGGTTGTATTTTCTGAACAGACTGTAGATGTCATAGAAGCATCATTGAGGTTCTGTTCTCTGTCAAGAACTTATTTCATGAGAGATGAACTAGCAAGGGGAAGAGGGTCAGTCAACTTTCAAGACCTGCACTGGTTTTCTGATCGCACAATTCCTTGCAGTACCATCTTAGCATGTTCCCATTTCAGGTTTTTCTTCTATTACATGGCCAGATATCATTTTGCAGCTACAGGAAATATGCTCTAATGTCTGGGTATTCTAGATAGCTCGCATGACTGATCAAGCATATGCCAAAGGGATATGAATGTGCTACATTTCTCATCAATATTATTTTCCTAGATATCGATGGCTTGCATTCAGCCTTTTTGGTACACAGAATTTTTGATTCATGGCATCATCTTTTAGCATTGTATAGGCAGTAGATGAAGTGTTGAGATGCGAGTACAGAGCAATTTCACAGCTTGTCTTTTGAATGTTGATGCATCAATCTTCAAAATTGAGTATGATATATCTAATCTAAAACAAGTTATTGTCTACACAAGTATTTTGCCAATTGACAGTTCTTGATCTTTGAATTTATATGCCGTATTCGTAGTCTTCACAAGTCGATGTTTGGAACTTGCTATTAATTAATGGTTTGCTAATTGGACTGACTTGCTTTAGTTATGTGATGAAAAAACAAAGCAAGAATAAACTAGAGCTGTACGTAAAAATAAATTGGTTTGTTAAAAGATTGGTAGTTGATAATGACATTAAATACACAAAAACAAGACAGTTGTTGCGGATTTCCGTGTGGTCGGTGATAATGAAATGAAGAGCCTGTTTGTTTTTGTGTTTTAAAAGTATTTTTGAAAAAAATTAATTTTTCTTAAATTTTTTTCTTTGCTTTAAATATTTTATTTTGTGTTTTCAGATTGCTTTCATGTATTGATATTAAAAATAATTTTAAAAAATAAAAAAAAATATTATTTTGATGTATTTCTAAGCGAAAAACATTTTGAAAAGTAATCACTACCACAATTACGAAAGGGCTAAAAATCCATGGAAATTTCTGTTATTGCAGTGATCCCAGAGACTAGGTTTTGAAAGCTTTACCTTATTTTTGTATCTCACTAATATAGTGACTTGTCAAAAGTTGCTAATAATTGCCAATGCATTTCCTAGTTTTGGGCATCTGTACCCAATCTTGTTTTTAAAATAACATAATTGGAGGCTGAGGTCAACTGAAATAACATCTTAATATCACTCCAAACAAATATTGATCGCACCATATCTTTTCAACTTCCAAGTTGCCAGCACTGAAAATTTTAATGAACTTGTCTTTTTTTGATGAATATATTTTGTTGAAATAACCACGAGTCTCACACCTGAAGCTGGACTACAGAAGTAAAAATCATCAGGTTTTAGTTGTATCTGGACTTTTCTGCCTTTCTTCATATTTCTCCGGGCATCCCATTCTTGATAGATCATTGTGTGAAAAGACTAGGATAGAAAACAGCAACAGCAACAGCAACAGTTTCATATGGCATTTGGATACGAAACTTTGGTGTGCGTTACTCTATGTATATATATACACGTATGTTGTATGGCCTGTGTTCAAGCATTTCTGGTGTTTACATGTGCTTCTTAACCTTCAGAGTGCAATCAAAGTTTGGAAAAGAGAATCAGCACAGAAAAGCACATGAGAAACCAGATTATGTATTAGGGGTATATATGACATAATGAGGAAACATTGCCAAGCATAATCAAATCAAGCTGCCAGTTTATGGAAGTCCTGCATGTGTCCCTACTTGTTTCCTCCGAGCTGTTTTTGGAGAGTACTCACTACATTCTTTCCCAATTAGAACGCCTCAGTGAGAACATAAGGGTTGATAGGTGGATTAGACCCAAAGACTGCATTTGCAATGGTGATGACGCCAGGATTTTGGCTGCTCAAAGCAGCAATAGCAACTGCATTAGTCTTTGCAACATGGAGTTGAAAATGAACTGAGGCCAGTTGGAAACACGAAAACATCTCCTGGGGTCAAGACTTTCGTGATAAGATGATTATCTGGATTTGACGTGACAAAACCAACATGGAGGGTGCCCTCCAAAACTAGCAGAATCTCTGTTGCTCGACGGTGAATGTGGGGTGGGTTCAAGCCGCCATTTGGTGGCATAGTCGTCTATGCGAGCCGAAGATAAGCCCCAGGTCTTTGATCAACATTTAAGAGTTACGTTTGATCCAACTCGATTCCTAGTGTTTCTAGGAATGTTGAGCCCCGAAAAGAAATCATTTGCCGTGGCAAGCTTTGGGCCATACAAATATCAACATCAATTTTTCTACCAATAATACAATCTTTTTTCTATGAAGAAATTCCAAAGCTTTGGTGTATAAATACATTCAGTCACCAAACAAGAAAGTTAGAGCACAACCAGGCCTACAAGCCAAAGAGTAATTTTAGTAAGACAAGTCCAAGCCAAAGCTAGCTAAATGTTGTAGAAGATAGCTAAAGGCTATGAAAGCCGGACCAAACTAGGCTAGACCATTCAACTTCTAGATCAAATATGCTCTCCCTAACATTCACTTTATATGAAAAAATTTCAACAAAAAAACCTAACCATGATAACATTTTTATGCAAGCATGACAAAAAAAAAGATAATATTCATGCAATAAGTATTTTCCCCAATAAGTATTTCCCCCTATTTTTATTGGCTAAAGTCTTCGAAACATGCATGTTTAAAAGATTTGGGGAGTAATGATGGTAAAAAGAAAAAAAAGAAGGAAGTTTTTCCTATTTTTTTCAGCAGCTTAGGCTAGCTTTTTGCTAGAATTTTTACTCGAAAAACCACCCTAGACCCGGTATTGACCCGATCTATCCAATCTTGTCCAACTTGCTTTTCTATGCCTTTTTTCAAATCCTGCTCACACAAACTTCTCATGCACACAATTTTTTTTATATAAACACAACTTTTTCTATACTATTTCTTTGCAGAGCAGGTAACATTTTTTATCCTAATGAAAGACCATCACCAATATTTTTCACTAAATAGCAGGCATGATACACGTCAATCACGAGCCACCATGGCTAGCCAAACCAAAACCAACACCAATTTTTTCAGTAATGATATAATCTCCTATCCATGAAGAAATTCCTAAGGCTTGGGTTTATAAAACTCCCAGTCACCAGATAAGAAAACCAAAGCTAAAACAGGCCTACAAGCTAGAGATCAGTACTTACTAGCAAGAAAAAGTCCTACCTAAAATCAAACAAATGCCATGAAAGCTAGCGAAAGGCCATTAAAGCCAGGCCAAACCAGGTTAGCCATACAACTTCTAGGCCACATACACACTCCCTAACCTTTATTTTATTTACTCTTCCCTTATATTTTCCCATCACATACACATCATGACTTAAACACCGAAGAATTTCATGTTCCATAAAAGACTTATTTATTTTTTAGATAGTCACCAGTCAGCCCCTCAACCTAGCTGTCCAAAGCTAATATATGTGTGAAGTTTTTTCCACGTATACCAGCAAACTTGGTGTCATTTATTGCTGCACAGAAATCCTGAAGAGGGCTGGGGTCGTAGGCACATGCAAATTAGGAAGCCAGAACCCATAATGCAAAAGCTACAAGGAAAAGATCACCCTTAATAACGACTTAAGATTATTAGTTTCAAAATTTTGAGGTGTCGAGGGTGAGTAATCTTGCCTGACAATTTATAGGTGATGTTCTGAAGCAGTAGTGTCCGTCATCTCGAAGTTGATGAAGCTGTACCGAGTAGATAGTAATGGTTAACTGACTAACTGCTCATCTTTTAATTTATCGCGGTGATTTTTTATTGTTGAAGCACTTCATCTATATATCTTTATATAATTTTCAAGGCAGTTGTGGTAATTCCAATCTCATATTTTACGCTACTCTATCTTCTTCCTCAGTAATTATTCAATGTTGACTTGGACTTGTAATCCTACATCGAAGTTCAAAATTCAAATTCAGACTTTTTTAGTATTTGAAAGGACTAGAACACTGGTTCTTGTTGATGAAACGATTGGTCCTTAAACCTAGCAAGTATGATGTTTGCTGCTTCTGTATAAGCTTTCCCAGAAATTTCTTTCACATCTCCCCAACCTTGGCATCCATTTTTCATGTCACCACATATATGACCATGGCTGGCCTCTTCATCAAATCATAATTTCAAATCTTTCTTGATGAAATGGTTCCAAAATTCAGACTGAAGCACACTGTAGTTGTTTAAGAATGGAGTGGTGCCATGGATAGATTTCCTTAAAAATAAAATAGAATCTGTGGTCAGACTTGGTGTTTTAATGGGTTTCAGAGGATTTTGATGGAGTGGAAAATGGCAAAAAAAATAAAAATAAAAGTCATGGGTTCTCAAGTCATTCTCTTTACATTTGGTGTATTTGGATGTGTAGAGCAGTCGGATTCAGGAGAGAAAGTTCATACGGAATTGGATCAATTCAAATGGGTAGCATCACTGAGAGTAAAGAATGTACAAAATACTGAGTGGGATTGAGTGCTCCTATAGTGTACATAATTTACTGGAAAGTCTCCATTGATCCTATCCACAGATATCTTGAAAAATTACTGAAATCTGCATGTCCTTATCTTCTTGCCAATATTTCTAGCACTTATAGATAACCATCCCTGAACAAATTACGGAGAGCCATTATAAATTCCTAGCGATTGTTGTTTGAGTAATTATTGTTTAATCCCTTTGTTTTTAGAATCATAATTAGCCAGACCCTTTCGTTTAAAAAATTGGCAATTGATGAAAGTAAATGACTTTGAATCCTAGGTAGTTTGCTGCAAATATAATTAAAATCTTGTAAAACCATAGCTCAAACTCTCAGGCCTCCCGATAACTAAGAAGTTGCACCATCGCACCTTTTCAAGTGCGTTTGGTGATCTGGTGGATGCTTTTTTAAAATATTATTTTTTTAGATTTTTTTTATATTAATATATCAAAACTATCTAAAAAAATAATTATTTTTTATATTACTATATCAAACAAAAAACAATTTAAAAAATACTTTAAAAAATAAAAACTATCACAACGCCAAAAGCAGAGAGAAATAAGTATAAGATAATTCAATGTAAATAACCTACTTGACCACCTCGTCCAGCATTAGTGCTGGAAAGTCTTAAACCATGGTTTTTAAGATTTCTATATGTATAACTAACCCAACTACTCTTTTGTCTATAATATGATCCAATGGAGTTAAGATAGAGGCGGCTCTGCTTGCTTCTGTGTCTGAATTAAGGCCTCCTTGACTGGCATTGTCATTTTTTTGACTAACAAAAAAATGGATGATTAGACATCAGGTATGCTTTCAAAACTGGTCTGCGTTAACAATGTGCTAAACATACATTTCTCTAGTTTATTTGGTGTGGTTTCAGTTGGTAATCCACTTTAAGCTATGATCCAATCTTAGACGAGTTTAGTAGCCAGTACACTGCATCGTTTCAACTTGTACACCTACATAATTCAAAGGGGGTGAAGTGGACCTTATTGTTCAGGCAAATCCTACATCTATAATGAAAATTATTTCTCCACCTAATTCTTTTTTTTCCTCCAAATTCCGGTAGTTAGATTATATAGAGACAATCTTTTTCACATAATGTCTTCCCTATAATAATGAATAGGCTATGTGACCTTTTTCTTTCTTTTTTGGTCTTAAAAGTCGACATATATAGTCGAATAGGCTGGTGTATTTACAGTATATTTTTCTCATATCCTTCCATCCACCGGATTCTAATTTCTGATTGAAATTGTTGAAAATAAAATTATCAGTCAAACTTCACTTACAAGTTTTAAAATTGATATAGTTCACATATATAAACTTAAAGACTAAGAGATTAGAAGTTGAAATCTAGCCAACTTCATTCTTTTTAGTAAAATCAAGCACAAAATATTAGTTGGCAGCGCAATTTTTAACCTTAAAAAGCTTTTACTGTATTACAGTGTAATATGAGTATCATAAAACCATTTTTCGGCCATGTTTGTTTATCGGAAAGTAGTTTCCAGGAAACCACTTTCCAAACTTTTCTGTGTTTGTTTGCTATTAGAAAAGTTGGTCAACGGAAAACACTTTTCAGTCAAAGGAAAATTTGACTTGGTTTCCAGGAAAGTGTTTTCCTTTTTGGTTGTGTTTGTTTTCTGGAAAGTGGTTTTCAGGAAATCACTTTCCAAACTTTCCTGTGTTTGTTTGCCATTAGGAAAATTGGTGAACGGAAAACACTTTCCAGTCAAAGGAAAATTTGGCTTGGTTTTCAGGAAAGTGTTTTCCTGGAAAATTTGGGCGGAAAACACTTTCCGGAAGTTGTGAAAAATTTAGAAATATCATTATTTGTTAATTATATCAAATTTGATCCTCAAACTTTTGATTGCTATATATATTTTGTTTTGAATATTTATTTTTCAATTTCATCACTTAAAATTTAATTTTTATATTAACTTTGGTCCTTATTTTTATAATTGCTATTTGCTTTTTTCTTATCATTTTTATATTAAAATTTTTTATTTATCAAATTTGGTCCTCATTCTTTTGATTGTTACTTATTTTATTTGAAATAATTTATGAAATATTGATTATTATTATTTTAATTTCTTCATCTTTCATCTTTTTTAATTTTTTAGATTTGATCTCTATTATTTTGATTATTATTTATTTTATTTGAGATAATTTATGAAATTATATTTTTTTTCAATTTCATTCTCATTGAACTATTTAATTTGTAAGATTTGTTCCTCATTATTTTAATAAACTTGAGAAAAATAAAATATTAATAAGTTATTTTCCAAATCATTTTCCATGACATAACCAAACACTGGAAAATATTTTTCAACTTATTTTCCATTACACTACCAAACATCAGAAAGTAATTCACTTTCCCGAAATTCATTTTTCTGGAATTCACTTTTCAAAAGGAAACTACTTTCTAGCAAACAAACGGGGCATTCTTTGTCAATGACATATACTCTTAAAAGAACTTGTGCTTTTACTCTTACATCATTCTATTCCCCTGGGGAATGAAATGTGCTTGACAGAAGAAAAGAAATTAGACTGTCTGAATCTCCCTTTCCACGTTTACGTTGTGTTTGTTTTTGTAGTTAAAATCATATTTTGTAATATTTTGAATTTTGTTTTACTTGAAATTAATTGTTCTTGATGTTTTTGGATTGTTTTAATATGCTGGTATAAAAAATAATTTTTAAAAAATAAAAAAATATTATTTTCATATATTTTTGAAACGAAAAACACTTTAAAAAGTAACTATTACCACACTCGCAAACACTACCTAATAATAGTTTTGATTGTGCTTGTTATTTTTGAAGCTATTGCTCTTCCAGAGTTAAGCAACAACGATACTCCACTTCTGTCCAAAACCAATTGTTGCATTTAATTGCAGGGATTGGACATCAAAAACACAAAATTTTATGAATTGTGGTTATGACAAAGGATGCGAGGATGTTTCCTGATATTCAAGAATTTATAGTCAAAAAGCTGTAGAAGCCCTGTTGAAATTTGGTCCCTTTATAGACCCAAGAAGTAATTGTGTGTATGTTTAGACTTGAAACATAGAGAGGGCTAATTAACGAACTTAAACATTGTATATGTCATCCAAGATAAGACAGGAACATATTGAGGTTTATGGGAAACCATTTTATTGTACTTCAGTATTATAACATAACAAAGAAGGTTGCCAGACATTGAAAAATCAGGCTACTAGTCCATGTTACACGTCTTAATCACTCACTGTTTCCTCCAAACAGTTTCTGAAGATAGTTCACTATCTTGATGTCCAAATGGAAGGCCTTGGCAAGAACATCAGGACTGATGAGAGGATCGGACCCGAACACTGCATTTGCTATTGTAATAGTTCCAGGATTTTGGCTGCTTAAACCAGCAAAGGCAACTGCAGGGGTTTTGGCAATATTGAGTTGGAAGTGAATGAGGCCAAATGGAAACACAAAAACATCTCCAGGGTGCAAGACTTTGCTGATGAAACGATTATCTGGGTTTGATGTGACAAATCCAACATAGAGTGTGCCTTCGACGACTACTAGAATCTCTGTGCCACGAGGGTGAGTATGGGGCGGGTTTAAGCCACCATCTGGTGCATAGTCAAGGCGAGCCAAAGATATGCCGAGCGTGTTAAGCCCTGGTATTTGATCTACATTTAAGAGAGTAACATTTGATCCAACTCGGTTCCCTGTGTCTCTGGGAATGTTGAGTCCTGAAAAGGAGAAATCATTTGCTGTCGCCAACTTCGGGTCCTTGCAGAATTTCCCATTTACAAACACTGCACAAAACAAATGCTGGTCAATTCATGCATGAGCAAACAAGGGAACAATTTTCATGTATAGCCAATAACAAGCCGTAAGAGGCTGCAGCTTCTTATGAAATGTAAATGATAGATGTAAGAGGAATGCATTACCAGCAGCCTTGGGATCATTGATGGCTACACAAAAGTCCTGAAGGGGACTGGGGTCAAAGGCAGAGGCAATTGAGGATGCCAAAGTCAAGAGAACAAAAGCTAGTAGGAAATGAACACTTCTCATTGTAGTGAAGCTCTATAACTTAACACTCTTTTAGCTGTTATTGCTTGAGTTGAGGGGGTGAGAATTCTTGCATTTGAAAGGAGCCTATTTATAGACTGGAGCCGGTGAACCGATCTTGCATTAAAAAGTCTTCCAAATATTGTTATCTATTTTTTATTTCTGCGATATGAATCTTCCTTCAACCACTACATGCATTTGTCATCCTTCGATTCTATCTTCTTATGCTTGCATCATTAGACTCTTGGGGACGCAAGATGTCTTGTTACAAATTTAGATGTACTTTTTTCCTATTTTCTATGACCAATTATACCTGGGAAAAAGCCATAAAAACAACACAGAAAATGCCAACTACTTTTTGATCCCTTAATTATAAAATTGTATAATCGAATCCTTAGTTGATCAAATTGGAAAAGCAAGTATGTATTGTCCATCAAATAAAGTTGCATTAGCCAACATTAATGAGTATGATATCCTTTGTATATCATCTGGTTTTGATCATATAACGCACAATATTCCTACAGGTAGTGGTAAACCTAACGCAATTGATAGTTTAAATAAAATTGATAGTTTAAAAAACTTAAATTGAAAGACAACCACTACCACAATTTTTATATTTACCGACGAAATTTTCTATCAGTATTTGTATTATCATTCAGTTGGTAATTAATTTATCAACAAAATCACCGACAGAAATGCTCACGGTGAATCTTTCGTTAGTAATTTTTTATCCGTCGGTAAATCCGTTATTAATAAAAAAATAATATTATTACCGATGGATTTACTGACGGAAAAAACACGCAAAAAAATAATAAAATTATCCACTTTATTCCATTGGTATTTTCCTCGGAAAAATACCGTATGTAATTCTATTGGTAATTATTTAAAAATATTTTTAAAAAAATTAATTTTACAAAACTATAAAATAATTAAATTAATATAAATCAACACTCTATAATACTCGAAATGCTTGGAAAAAAAAGAGAAGAAAATCAACTCAAACAAATTTGCAACAAATAAATAACATGAAAAAATAAATTCAACTAAAAAAATTCTTATGAAAAAAATAAAGTTGCGATTGAAGTATTAAATAAAATTAAATGAAGTGGTAAACCTAACGCAGATTTAACACCAATTTATTAATTGAAGTATTAAATAAAATTGATAGTTTAAAAAACTTAAATTGAAAGACAACATAACTTTATAAATGAAAATTTTAGAAGCATAAGAGTATCAACATCTAGAGCTTACATATGATATTAGACATTTAAGAGAGATTAAATGAAAATAAATAATTATAGGTGAAGGGAACTTGGATACTCCGAACCTTTATAAATTTATAAATATAGTTGTCATTAATTTTTAAAATTCTGAAAGAAATATAATACTACTAAAAATTAAAAATAAGTAAATGAATTAAGTAAATTTATTAGCCTAGATTAATTACAAAAGATATTTGATAAAAAAAATGAAAAATCTTCAAAAAAAATAATAAGTGCTATTGTATACACTAATGATAGTACTGTATCTAGGCAGTGAGAACTAATAATATATATATTAGAAAAAGAAATTATCAATAAATAGGATTATTGAAACTAGAGGAATTGAACACCATATATATATTTTGATATCAATGCCTAGGATTAAAAGTAAAAGTAAAAGACAAAATAAGCTAAAAAAAAAAAAAAACATTCTAATGATCAGATTTATTGTGACCTGAGACTCATTAAAGGCATCAATTTTGGGCAAGACATAACTAATATCTCTCATTTTCAGCATGCCGATGACACTCTTATTTTCAATCCTGATAATTTCTCTTCTCTTCAACATACATTAAGAGAATTCTAAGATGCTTTGAATTGATCTCAGGTTTGAAGGTAAGCTTTCATAAAGATTTATCATTGGTGTTGGAATTGAGGATCCATTTCTGTTTTTTCCATGGAAGTTGGGAGTTCGAGAAGCTCTACTCATACTGCAAATAGCCTTATGTGTCGGAAGGAGGGGTTGCCTTTCAAGTACTTAGGCTTGCTTATTGGTGTTTTGTAGCCTATTATTAGCAAAATAAAATTTAGAATAGCTAATTGGAAAGGGCGTCATCTATTTATTGGTGGAAGGGTTTGCTTGATTAAATTGGTGCCGAACAATCTGCCAATTTATTATCTTTCCATGTTACCTATTCCAGCTAGTGTTGCTGCAAATATTGAAACAATGATTAGATCTTTTCTCTGGTTTGGCGAGGAGGGTGGAAAGAAACCGTGTAATGTTAAATGGGCCTCAGTTGTTCTTGCAAAAAAACCATGGGGGGCTTGGTAATGGATTACAAGATTCAAATTTTTGGTCCAAATCCAAGTTCAAGTTAGCCCAAACCCAACCTAAGTTAACCTAGGTATATAAAGAAAAGTTGCAAGAAAAATTGTTTTCTCTCTTCTAATTCTTGTAGCTGCCGTGACCCTCCTCTCATTAAACCAAAGATTTCAGTTTTTGATCTTGAGTTTTTGAGTTTAAGAAATATGAAAGTAATAAGTAAATGATTTTCTCTCATGTTACTTTCGATTATGGTTTGTTTGTGGAAGAATTAAAAAAGAGATTAGGGTTATAAGAATTTAAAGTTTATATTGTTAAGATTGATTCATGATTATTAGGAGTTTAAAGTTAAGTGATTGATTTTGAGCGTGTTGTTTGAAATAATAATTTGTGAGTTGATTTGTTTAATTGATTTGTTATGGGTTAAGAAATTCATTTCAACTTTGCTGGAAAATCTGGAAAGAATGGTTTTGAGGTTGAAGATGATGAAATTTTTATTTTGGTCCTTGATTAATGAAAATTTCAGTTTAGTCCCTAAACTTTGAAAAATTATAATTCAACCCCTAAATGTATTTGGGATTCTGGCAGTGTTATTATGAGGTTAAAGAGGATGAATCTCATTTTGATAATTGATTTGGAATATTTTCAGTTTGGTCCCTCAATTTTGGAACTTACATTTTAGTCCTTGAACTTTAATAAATTATAATTAGGTCCCTGGTTCGTTTATATACATTATTGAGGATGGTTTATGTACAAAATTTCAGTATAGTTATGTATTTATAATTTGGTCCAATTTTGGTAAAATTACGTTTTGGTCCTTGTTTTGGAAAATTTTCCTTTTAGTCCCTAAACTTAGGAGACTAAACCTGGTTTTCTCTTATGCATTAGAATCTTTTATTTGTGTTTTTATTTGTTGTTTTTTAGTATATTTCGTATATTTGTTGTAGGTTCTCCTAACGATCCTTAATAGAATTTTCAAGTCTTTCATCTCATATTCCTTTTAGTTCTATATTATTTGGGTGATTGAGATAATCTTCAATATGTATGTAATATAAATAAATATGTATGTTATTATATAATGGGTACGACTAGTTAATTTCTTGAATATTTATATAAGTTGTTTTATTTTTCGAATACTTATTTATTCTTGAATTTACACTTATATTCTGTTGAACTAAATTCTATTCAAAATGATATACATTGCTTTGATAATTATACGAATATCTATTATACCTTGATATAAGACTGTTAGTAACTTCATGCTAACGAAGAGTAGTTAGTCTATGTGCACATAATATTCTGTATACCTAGCTGGTGAGAGAGACACCAACCTATGGTGACTAATCCTCCCACAGTGGTCACCTTCGGGTGTCATTTGGTCACCTTTGGGTGTCATCTGATCTTTGACATGTATTCCACTATTTTATGATAATATGCTTAGTATGTATATGTATATCAAAATAAATTGACTTACAAGTTATTAATATCTAAAATGTATATTAAATATTATTCCTCCATTGAGTTGGTTGAACTCACCTTTTATTTTTAATATTATTTTAGGTTTTTAATTTCTGTTAGCAAGTGGACTTTGTTTAGTGTTTCTGCTTCTTCAGTTTTGATCGGTATGCCTTGCTTGTTTCATGAAGCTTTCCTTTTAGTTTTGATTCGATATCTTAAACGCTCCACTATTACCATGTTTTGATTAAGTTTGGATTTTGACAATGTAATGAGTATTATGGATTATTATTTTTGTTTTAATTACTAATTAGAAGTTTTGAACAATCATTTGGTTTCATTAGTTTTGAATAATATAATATTTTGAAAGATTATGAAATGCTACGTATTTTTAAATAACTTGTTCTTTTGTTATGTCTGTTCTAAGGTTTAGCGTAGGTGGAGTGTCCTTTTGACACCACTCCTGCATTGCCGGTCATGAACCCGAGATTCAGGTCCTGACATGATCTATCTTGGAGAAAAATAAAGCCCTACTCTTCAAATGGTTGTGGAGATTTGGATCATTAGATTCAGGTTCATGGAGAATGTTATTTGCAATTTACATAATTTGGAAGCTTCTCTTAGTTTTCCATCCCCTCTTATTAACCTTTGTAGAAGTTCATGGTCTAATATTATTAATGTTTGTTTCAATGATGAAAAACTCCAGAATATTGTCAAAAGAGAGGTTCGTATTTTGATTGGGAATGGTAGAGATACTAGTTTTTGGCATGATGTTTAGCTTGGAGACTCTTGTTTGGCAATATAATTTCCTAGCTCTATAGTCTCTAGATCTGTGGATCAAAAGTCATTTGTGGTAAATATGGGTATGGAATTTCAGATGGAAGAGGGCTATTAGAGGTAGAGAGGTGGGTGGTCCTCTGTGGTTCTATATTGTGAAGTTGCTGATAAGCTGATTTGAAAACCTAAATCTAATAGGGAGTATTCTGTCAAATTTATGTGTGGTATGTTATCTATTTCAACACTGTCTAATGTATATAATTCCTTTAGTAGGATATAGAAGGGACTAGTTCCTCTTAAGATAGATGTTTTGTTGGATGACAATTCTTGGTAAGATCAATACTAGAGGAGTTTTGGTTAATTTGCAGGGGAATTCTTGATGTTAGCTGTCCTTTTTGCTTGGTCTTAGAAGAATCTGTAGACCATGTTCTCATTCATTGTCCTAATACTTTGCATATTTGGGCTAGGTTTATTGATTGGTGGAGTATATCTTAGTCCTGCCCAGGAAATTTGTCTGATATGTTTCAACAACGGGAACATCTTGTTCATGGGAGATTTCAAAGAAAGGTATGGTTCATGCTTTTCTTTGCAATTTCATGGTCTATTTAGCTGATGCGTAATGAATTAACCTTCAATAAGAGGCTACCTGATTATGATACTGCTTTTCTCTTAATATTGACTAGACTGTGTGCATGGATCAAAGCTATTTTCTCATATTTTCCTTATTGTGCACTCGATCTATTAATCTCTGCTGAAGGTTTAGTTTGTTGGGATAATATCAAATGTTTAAGGGTTCTCACCTTATGGAATCCTCCTGATTTGTATACTCTAAAATGGAATGTTGATGGATCTTCTAAGGGTAAACTTGGACCTGCTGGAATTGGAGGTGTATTACGAGATCATAATGGCATAGTGATGGGATTTTTTTCAAGTCTTTATAGGAATTAAGAAGTCAAACGAGGCTGAAATACTCGCTGTAAACAAAGCCCTAGAATTATCCTCTTCAAAGAATACATTTTTGGGAAGGAATTTCATTATTGAGTCTGATTTCGCCTATGTTGTTTACCCTTTTTATTATTTGCTCTTTTTAGACAAGAATAAAAAAAGCATTATACAACAAAATGCGAGGAGCTCACAAATAAATCAACGAAGATCCCCAAATATTTTTAGAATTTTTTGATATCAAAATGAGGCTTGTTTGGCCAAATATCAAAATAGAAAGAGATAAAATACATGAACAAGGCATAAAGGTGTGTTTTGCCAAACATAACCTTAGTAAAAGAAGTTTGGGCCAGATGGGCCTGAGGCCCAAACCCAGCCCACTCTTCCTTTTTTTTTTTTTTTTTTTTTTCTTGGAGGGTGGATCTAACCCAGCTGTATTGGGTGGGTTAGACCTAGCCAGCCTCGCCTGGTTACTGGTTCAGACCATTAATCAGGCCAGGCAACAGGCACGCGCGAACTAATTATGGCGCGTGCACTGCACAGTGCAAGGGTAATTAATATTACCTTCCCACCGTTTAGCAATTTAGAAAATGCAGAAACTGGGCAGGAGGAAGAAGGGCGTACCTGGAGTTGTAGCTTGAAGGTGAAGATGATGGTGTTGGAGAGCTTGAGGTTGCTGGTCCAACGTACTCCTTCTCCTCTGCTTTTTTCCTTGTTTTTATTTTCTTTGGTGCTTGAATTGACAGCTGCAAGACATTACCAATTGCTTCATTGAATATGGATATTGGTATTGTTTAACAGCATCAAACTGAAGGCTGATATGATTGCTGCTTAAATATGAAAAAGCTGGCTAGTTTCGAAAAGGTATATTTCTATCATGCTGTTCTTAATTCAGTATTTATGGTTATGAATTCTCAAGTATTGGCAACATTTAATTAAGTTCAATTTTCACAAGCTTGTGTCTGCTGACATGCACTTTTTGGCCCTAGACATAGAAATTGAGATGTTTTTCCATTCTATTTTTCAGAATAATTAGAGACTGATCACATAAGCTTTATTCCATTCTATTTTAATGCCCTGTCTCTTTGCTAGCAAACACAGTGCGTGGGCATTTGTGAATTTCTTTGGTTGTTTTTTTTCACTGCCTCATGTAATTAATTCCTTATCCAAGTGTCTGTTTGATAGAGGCTGTTGTTTGATGTGATGATTACCAGTCATTCTCAGCATCTTCAGTAGATAAATTCATTAGTTATGCTAATAGGTTAATAATGCTTGCATACTTCCACTTGAATTGTCTCCAGTCAGTTAAAAAAAATGTGTCAAGGATTGCCATTTGCAAATGTGGGATTTACAGTTGGTTGTATTTTCTGAACAGACTGTAGATGTCATAGAAGCATCATTGAGGCTCTGTTCTCTGTCAAGAACTTATTTCATGAGAGATGAACTAGCAAGGGGAAGAGGGTCAGTCAACTTTCAAGACCTGCACTGGTTTTCTGATCTCACAATTCCTTGCAGTACCATCTTAGCTTTCATGGCATGTTCCCATTTCAGGTTTTTCTTCTATTACATGGCCAGATATCATTTTGCAGCTACAGGAAATATGCTCTAATGTCTGGGTATTCTAGATAGCTCACATGACTGATCAAGCATATGCCAAATGTTAGGATACTGGCATGCAAACCCAACAAGATAAAAGGTAAAGGACAAGATAAAATGAGAAATCAGACACAAGAATTTACGTGGTTCACCCAATTTGGCTACGTCCACGGACAAGTATAGAAGGATTTTACTAAGTAATGTGGGAATTACAACCTCTCTCTAACAATAGGAGAACAACTGAAATCTCTCTATTATTAGGAGAAAACACCTCACTTACTATCTTACAAATACCTCACTTTTGTGGGATTACTTTCCCTCTCTCACTCTTCTCTTCCTCTCTTATTTCTCTCTTGTATTGTGCAAAATAAGCTTGGATGCACTGCCTATTTATAGGCAAGCATCCAAGCAAAGGACAAAGGGGCACCAATTGGTGCTGCAAGTGGCATCGAATTGGTGCCCAATATTGTTGAATTTGCAGCACCAATTTGGTGCCTAACATTGTTGACTTTGTCAACAATGCAAATGGCTTCACATTCTCCCACTTGAAGACTTTGATGAGTGAATCAAGTCTTCACACTTAATCATCTGTGATTCTTCTATCCTTTCTATACTTGCCATCTTCATGCCGCTTTACGTTTCTGCTAGGCCATAAGAGGATTTACACCATATATACTTATCGGTGTTGACTGGTTTAGTCAAAGCATCTGTTGGGTTTTCCTTTGTGTGAACCTTTTGAAAATCTACACTTCCATCTTCCACCACTTCGCGAACAAAGTGATACTGAACATCTATGTGTTTTGTTCTTGAATGAAACGCGGGATTCCTTGCAATATGCAAAGCACTCTGACTATCACAATACAAAAGAATGTTCTCTTGTTTGTGCCCGAGCTCCTCCATAAGTTTCTTCATCCATATTGCTTCTTTACAAGCTTGTGTAGCTGCCATGTACTCAGCTTCATTGTGGATAAAGCTACAACAGTCTGAAGTTTAGAGACCCACTCACGGCTCCTCCCTGCAATTATGAACACATAGCCCTGTAGTAGATTTTCTTTTCTCAAGGTCGCCAGACAAAATCTGAATCAACATAACCTTTGACATAAATTCGACCCTCCATAACATAATGCGGCATCTGAGGTACCCTTGATGTATCTCAAGATCCTCTTAATAGTATTCCAATGCTCTCTACCAGGATTTGCCATGTATCGACTAGCTGCTCCCACTGCTTGTGCAATGTCCGGTCTTGTACATATCATGGCAAACATTAAACTTCCCACTTGATGCATACGGTACTCGAGACATCTCCATCCTCTCTGCTTCATTGCTAGGAGACATACTTGAGGATAATTTGAAGTTAACGGGAAGTGGGGTGGAAATTGGCTTACAATCTTGCATGTTGAAGCGACGCAAGATCTTCTTCAAATAATTCTTCGAGAAAGCCAAATCTTCCTCTTACTTCTATCTCGGTGAATTTGCATCCCTAGAATCTTGTTTGCTGGTCCCAAGTCCTTCATATCAAACTCCCTAGCCAATTGTGCCTTCAATTCTTGGACTCGATCTTTGTTGGGGCCTATTACCAACATGTCATCCACGTACAACAACAAAATGATGAAAACATCATCTTCTTCAAACCTCTTGTAATACGTACAATGGTCCGAACTGAGTCTGTTGTACCCAAGGCTAATTATGAAGGAATCAAATCTCTTGTACCAACACCTCGGCGCTGTTTGAGACCGTATAGAGATTTGTTCAACTTGCAAACCAAGTTCTCCTTGCTGTTTCAGCAAAACCCTCCGGTTGGAGCATATAAATTTCTTCTTCAAGTTCTCCATGAAGAAATGCGGTTTTCACATCTAAGCGCTCTAGGTGAAGATCAAATATAGCACACATTGCTAAGACTACTCTGATTGTAGTAAGTCGTACCACCGGAGAAAATATCTCATTGAAGTCTATCCCTTCTTTCTGAGCATACCCTTTCACCACCAATCTTGCACGATACCGCTCCACTTGATCATTGCCATCACGCTTTATCTTGTAAACCCATTTGTTGCCAATGGCCTTTCTTCCTTGTGGTAGCGGAACAAGATCCCAAGTGTTATTCTTGTGCAAAGCTTCAATCTCCTCTTGCATTGCTGTCATCCACATAGATACATCTGTGCTTTTGATAGCCTCATAGAAAGTTGATGGCTCTCCATCCTCTGTTAGAAGACAGTATGCAATGTTGCTCTCAGTAACATATTCTGAGTGCCAAGCCGGTGGTCTTCTTTCACGAGTTGACCGTCGAACTTCAGGAGTTTCGGACTCTATTTGTTCTTGTTCTTCATGCTCTGGTGCGGCTTCGGAAGAAGTACGATTCCGAGTATTTTCAATCGGACTGCTTGTAGTCTCCTTTAGAATGCTATTATGTTCTTCCATTTGCATTTTACCTTCGCAAATATGACATCTCTGCGATGACTACTTTGTGGGCGGTGGGATCCCACAAGCGATACCCCTTCACTCCATCAGCATATCCCAAGAATACACATTTTCCGGATTTTGAATCCAGCTTGCTAACTTCTTGTGTATTGTACATCACGTATACGGGACTTCCAAATATATGCAATCGAGAATAATCAGTGGCTTCCCGGTCCACATCTCCATCGGTGTCTTCGGCTCAATTGCGGTTGATGGAGATCGATTTATCACATAACGGGCGGTATTGACCGCTTCGCCCAGAATGACTTTCCTAGACCTGCGGTCTTCAACATTGCTCTTGTTCTTTCTAATAGAGTTACTGTTCATCCGCTCTGCCACTCCATTTCTTTGTGGAGTGTATGCCGTTGTGAATCGCCTTTTGACACCTTCATGTTGACGAAGTTATCAAATTCATCACTGGTATATTCTCCTCCATTGTCGGTCCTCAAACACTTGATCTTCTTTTCGATTCAAGTTCCACCCGCGCTTTGAAAATTTTAAAAGCTGCGAACACATCTGCCTTCCTTCTAATTGGATACACCCAACATCTCCTGGAGAAGTCATCTATGAATGATACAAAGTATCTTGCTCCTCCCAAGGATACAACCGGTGTTTGCCAAACATCAGAGTGAATCGGGTCTAAGATGCATTTGCTCTTAGTTGTTGATGTGCCAAACTTCAACCTGTGTCTTTGTTTGCTTGTAACACAATGCTCACAAAAGGGTAAAGTAACCTTTGTAAGCCCAGGGAGTAACTTCGATCGAGAGAACTTTCAAACCTTTCTCGACATGTGGCCTAGTTTTTGATGCCACATCATCGTCTTCTCTTCTCGGGGACGGCGGTGATGCGATTGACGCTTCGTCCCATGATATGTTTCTCCCATTAATACAAACATGTTTGCAACCTGTCTTTCTTGCCTTTAAAACCACCGGCGCTCCTTTGACAATTTTCATTATTCCATTGTACGTTCGGATCTTCATGACCAAGACTATCAAATTGTCCCACGGACAAAAGATTCTTCTTTAAGTCTTTCACATGTCGCACTCCTGAAATAGTGCGAATTAAGCCATCATACATCTTCAATTTGATGGTGCCAATGCCAGCAATCTCTACAGCATGATTATCACCCATGAACACTTTGCCTCCAGAGATGGGTTCATATGTATGGAACCAATCTCGATTAGGAGTCATATGCCATGTTGCTCTCGAATCCATTAGCCGACCTCGGTAAGCTCTTCTCTATCTCGTAGAGATTGACGCTTTCACTATATAAAACCTCCCCATCTTCCGAGGTGCTCGCAATACATCCTTGAGGTTTTGATGACTCTGCGGTGTTCTCTATACCCTTTTTAAACCAACAATCCCTTTTGAAGTGCCCTTTTACGCCACGGTTGTAGCATTTCACGGTCTTCTTGCTTCTTGATTTGGACCTCCCTTGCCTTTGACTCCCACTTTGGAGCCACGCTCCGTTGATCTCCCTCTTGACACCAACAATGCCTCTGCTTGGTTTGAACTATTTACGTCTCCTTTATTTTTGCGCCTATTTTCTTCTTCCAAGATGGCGGTGCAACATCATCAAAGACTAAATAGTCTGTGAGGATATTATTGGTCAAGTTGATAATGAGCTGATCATACGAATCTGGAAGACTTTGAAGTAGAAGCTCTGCACGTTCACTTTCCTCTATTTGTTGACCCAACGTAGTGAGTTGTGAAAATAGAGTCCTTATTGTGTTGATGTGGTCAGTCACCGCCGTGGTTTCTGCCATTCGAAGGGTATAAAGTCTCCGCTTTAAGAAAATCTTATTGTGCAAAGACTTAGACTCATATAGCTTTGTTAGAGTCTCCCATATCTCCTTAGCTTGTTTTCTTCTCCGCCACACTTGATAACACTTCATCGGCTAATGCTAAATGTATGTTAGCAATAGCATTGCCATCCATTTCATTCCATTTTGCATTATCAGTGATCTCCGCGGGCCGATCCCCAATTGCTGCCAAGCAATTGTCTTTCCTTAAGATTGCCTTGATTCTCATTTTCCACAGTGAGAAATTGCTCCCCTTGAACCTCTCTATCTCGTACTTTGCTGCCATTGTATTCACCGAGATCTATTCGGCTATCACCGTTTCACAGATATGTAACGTATATAGAAATAGTATCGTGTGAATAATACTTCACTAAGTAAGTTCCCAGGAAAGATTGGAGGGGTCACAAACGGTCCCGCTTAAAACCCAATCTCCTTAGACAGAACTTCCTAGATCAGTATTTAATCACCGCACTGACTTTCTATATACGCCAACAGTAGCGTATGTGAACAGTAGCGTATGGATGAATAGTGCCGTATAGGTGAATAGTGTCGTAGACGTGAATAGTAACCGTATACACGAATAGCTTTTGTGTATTAACAACACCAACCAGAAGGCTCTGATACCACTTTGTTAGGATACTGGCATGCAAACCCAACAAGATAAAAGGTAAAGGACAAGATAAAATGAGAAATCAGACACAAGAATTTACGTGGTTCACCCAATTTGGCTACGTCCACGGACAAGTATAGAAGGATTTTACTAAGTAATGTGGGAATTACAACCTCTCTCTAACAATAGGAGAACAACTGAAATCTCTCTATTATTAGGAGAAAACACCTCACTTACTATCTTACAAATACCTCACTTTTGTGGGATTACTTTCCCTCTCTCACTCTTCTCTTCCTCTCTTATTTCTCTCTTGTATTGTGCAAAATAAGCTTGGATGCACTTGCCTATTTATAGGCAAGCATCCAAGCAAAGGACAAAGGGCACCAATTGGTGCTGCAAGTGGCATCGAATTGGTGCCCAATATTGTTGAATTTGCAGCACCAATTTGGTGCCTAACATTGTTGACTTTGTCAACAATGCAGCTGGCTTCACACCAAAGGGATATGAATGTGCTACATTTCTCATCTATATTATTTTCCTAGATATCGATGGCTTGCATTCAGCCTTTTTGGTACACAGAATTTCTGATTCATGGCATCATCTTTTAGCATTGTATAGGCAGTAGATGATGTGTTGAGATGCGAGTACAGAGCAATTTCACAGCTTGTCTTTTGAATGTTGATGCATCAATCTTCAAAATTGAGTATGATATATCTAATCTAAAACAAGTTATTGTCTACACAAGTATTTTGCCAATTGACAGTTCTTGATCTTTGAATTTATATGCCGTATTCGTAGTCTTCACAAGTCGATGTTTGGAACTTGCTATTAATTAATGGTTTGCTAATTGGACTGACTTGCTTTAGTTATGTGATGAAAAAACAAAGCAAGAATAAACTAGAGCTGTACGTAAAAATAAATTGGTTTGTTAAAAGATTGGTAGTTGATAATGACATTAAATACACAAAAACAAGACAGTTGTTATGGATTTCCGTGGGTTGGGGATAATGAAATGAAGAGCCTTTTTATTTTTGTGTTTTAAAAGTATTTTTGAATTCTTAATTTTTTTTTTTGTTTCAAATTTTTTTTTTATGTTTTTAGATTGTTTTCATGTGTTGATATTAAAAAAAAAAATAAAAAATATTATTTTGATGTATTTATAAACAAAAAAACATTTTGAAAAACAGTTACTACCACAATACTAAACTGGCTTGAAATCCCATGGAAATTTCTGTTATTGCAGTGATCCCAGAGACTAGGTTTTAAAAGCTTTACCTTATTTTTGTATCTCACTAATATAGTGACTTGTCAAAAGTTGCTTATAATTGCCAATGCATTTCCTAGTTTTGGGCATCTGTACCCAATCTTGATTTTAAAATAACATAATTGGAGGCTGAGGTCAACTGAAATAACATCTTAATATCACTCCAAACAAATTAATATTGATCGCACCATATCTTTTCAACTTCCAAGTTGCCAGCACTGAAAATTTTAATGAACTTGTCTTTTTTTGATGAATATCTTTTGTCGAAATAACCACGAGTCTCACACCTGAAGCTGGACTACAGAAGTAAAAATCATCAGGTTTTAGTTGTATCTGGACTTTTCTGCCTTTCTTTAATGATGTATGGTGGAATATAACAAAAGTATCTATTTTCAAATTGTAGCTTTATTGCATATCAGTGGAGTTGATTAGATGTCTGCTTCGAAATATTATGCTCCAATAGGAAAACTGAGGCGTATTAGGAAACTATTTTTATGGTCAAGACTAGAATTTACCGCATTCTTCTTCATATTTCTTCGGGCATCCCATTCTTGATAGATCATTGTGTGAAACGACAAGGATAGAAAACAGCAACAGCAACAGCAACAGTTTCGTATCGCATTTGGATACGAAACTTTGGTGTGCGTTACTCCATGTATATATATATACACGTATGTTGTATCGCCTGTGTTCAAGCATTTCTGGTGTTTACATGTGCTTCTTAATCTTCAGTGTGCAATCAAAATTTGGAAAAGAGAATCAGCACAGAAAAGCACATGAGAAACCAGATTATGTATTAGGGGTATATATGACATAATGAGGAAACATTGCCAAGCATAATCAAATCAAGCTGCCAGTTTATGGAAGTCCTGCATGTGTCCCTACTTGTTTCCTCCGAGCTGTTTTTGGAGAGTACTCACTACATTCTTTCCCAATTGGAACGCCTCAGTGAGAACATAAGGGTTGATAGGTGGATTAGACCCAAAGACTGCATTTGCAATGGTGATGACGCCAGGATTTTGGCTGCTCAAAGCAGCAATAGCAACTGCATTAGTCTTTGCAACATGGAGTTGAAAATGAACTGAGGCCAGTTGGAAACACGAAAACATCTCCTGGGTTCAAGACTTTCGTGATAAGATGATTATCTGGATTTGATGTGACAAAATCAACATGGAGGGTGCCCTCCAAAACTAGCAGAATCTCTGTTGCTCGACGGTGAATGTGGGGTGGGTTCAAGCCGCCATTTGGTGGCATAGTCGTCTATGCGAGCCGAAGATAAGCCCCAGGTATTTGATCAACATTTAAGAGTTACGTTTGATCCAACTCGATTCCTAGTGTTTCTAGGAATGTTGAGCCCCGAAAAGAAATCATTTGCCGTGGCAAGCTTTGGGTCTTTGCGGAACTTCCCATTCACAAACGCTGTGAAAAATGTTAAAAGCAATCTGTTAATTCAAAGAACACTGAAAAAAACTGAAAATAAACATTGATGGTAAAAAAAAAAAAAGGAAAGGTACTTTTACCTTGATTTTTTTATCTGGTTGTATGGGCTTGGCGATTGGAATTTTCTAGTTGTTTGGACCAAGCTTAAAAGACTGGATTTTTCAGTCAAAAACCCATTCCAGACCTAGTGTTACTTAACCTGATTTGTCCAATTCTGACAGGCATATTCTTTTATGCATAGTTTTGAAACCCGGACCGGCCCGGCGGGTCGACTCGGGACCCGGCCGACCCGAGCCTGGGACCGGTCCGGGTCTAAGTAAAAACCTGTCTGGGAGTTGGCCTGGCGAAACCTGGTCGACTGGCGGCCGGGTCGATCCGGAACCGGGCGACCCGGCAAACCCGGCTGAGACCCGATCTCTTTTTTTTTTATATATATACATATATACATAGCCGTGAATGCTGCAGAATTGCAGACAGAGAGAACCTAATTAAAGAAAAGCAATTTCAATCCATAGCTCCTGTGCCCGTAATACGTCTCCACCCCAAACACGGCGTCCCCTCCGTCAATGGGCTCTACCCTTATCGGCAGCCTCTTGTAGTGATCCCTATTCATTCCCTTCAATTCATCGAGCCTGGACAACCCCTGCCTCGACACGGTGTATCGAGGTTATTTGATTGAGGAAAGGTTAAATGAATCAACTGAGTTTTATAGTTTGATGAGAAAAGAAGGTGTTGTGCCTGTTTTTTTCACATTTACTGCTCTTTTTAAGGCTTATGGTGCTAAAATGGATGTGGGTTTGGGGCGGCAAATTCATAGGCAAACAATTTTGATTGGGGAGTTTGGTGAGGATTTGCATGTTGGGAATTCTATGATTGATATGTATATAAAATGTGGGTTTTTGGAGTGTAGGCGAAAACTGTTTGATGAAATGCCCAATAGGGATGTGATTTCTTGGACGGAGTTTATTTCTGCTTATGCGAAGAGTGGGAACATGGAGAGTGCATGAAAGTTGTTTGATGGGTTATTTGATTTTTAATTTTTTTTGGGTTGACCCGGGTCAACCCATCTAACCCGTGACTCGATCATTAGACCAGGTCGACCACCGGGTCGGGTTTCAAAACTATGCTTGTATGTGTTTTTTCAGATTTTTATGAGTCACCAACTCAAACTTTTCATGCACAATTTTTCTATGTAGTGTAGGTAACATTTTTTTACCCCCAATAACATACCATCACCAATATTTTTTACCAATAGCAAGCATGTCATTAGGATAACTTCCTAATTCATGGTCGGGGCAGGCAAAAGAAAAAGAGGCTCAAGAGTTGATGGTAAGTGTGAGAAAGCTCATGGCTGAATAATCGTGATCGCTCTAGATTGACTTTCTTTTCTGCTTGTTAGAAAGGTATTTTAAGGCCTCCCGCTTCTTCCTCATAAATCTCAGATAACGATTCGGCCGTTCGGTAAGTTGATGTACAATAAATGGCATAACACATCAACTAAGAGCCACCCCCTGGCTAGCCATACAAATATCAACATCAATTTTTCTACCAATAATACAATCTTTTCTCTATGAAGAAATTCCAAAGCTTTAGTGTATAAATACATGCGGTCACCAAACAAGAAAGTTAGAGCACAACCAGGCCTACAAGCTAAAGAGTAATTTTTTTTTAGATTAATGTGGGTGTCCGGGCCAGCTTGAGCGCACATCGACTAATTCCACGGGCCCTGAAGTTAACGACCATGTAAGCCTCCAGTGGCCATCATATAAGCAACCACAGGACTCGAACCTGAGACTACAGATAGAGCAAACCCCTAGCTAAATGGTATAGAAGATAGCTAAAGGCTATGAAAGCCGGACCAAACTAGGTAGACCATTCAACTTCTAGATCAAATATGCTCTTCCTTAACTTACACTTTATTTTTCTCAACCTATATGTTTTTCCCTTTACATACATATACATATATATTTCTTGACCACACCTTTTACCATGTTGATGTGTGAGGTGTTAATTTTTATAAAAGAAAAAATATTTTATGCAATACCTACCTCTTATAAAAAGTGGATCAAACATAAAAAATCCTAATAAGTTCTATCTCTTCACCATGGTCATGGACACGAGATATAAGAGTGTCATGTACTAAAAAAAGATAAAAAAAATAATCTAAAAAAGATACCTTAATAATTTTTTTAAAAGGAAATGCAACTGAACAAACATGAAAAAATCCTTACGATTAGCTGTTTGATATAAGCTAAATATTAGAAATTGCATCTCAACTCTTTTTGAATTTTTCAAATAAAAAATAATAATTTTTCTTTGTATTTCCATGAAAATCTCCATGTCCCCGTGAGGCCTCCATGTCTCCATATGTATCCATTAAAATTCTATTGGTTTCCATGACTATTTGCAAAAGAACCAAGGATCCTTTTTCCAGGGCTCCATGACCATTTATTTCCAAAAAAAAAAATCAAAGATCCTTCTTCAAGTCTTAATAACCACTTTCTCTAAAAACAATTAGGATCTTTTTTCAATCTTTGTAACTACTCATGAAACATTTTCATCTAAAATATGTTCTTGAAACACATATATAGACCATATTACTTTTACACTTATTTCTTGTAACTATAGTGTTTAACTTCACAAGTAATACAATTAAATTTTTCTCTCTTTAAAAAATATTGATAAAAATTTATATAAAGAAATTTCATACAAGAAACATTAACAAAAAAAACCTAACCATGATAATTTTTTTATGCAAGCTTGACCAAAAAATGATAATATTAATGCAATAAGTATTTCCCTCCACTTTTGTTGGTTGAAGTTTTCGAAACATGAATGTTTAAAAGATTTGGGGTAAAACAAAAAAGAAAAAAAAAAGAAAAGGAAGTTTTTACTATTTTTTTTCAGCAGTTTAGGCTAGCTTTTGGCTAGAATTTTTACTCGAAAAACCACCCTAGACCCGGTGTTGACCCAATCTATCCAATCTTGTCCAACTTGCTTTTTATGCCTTTTTTCAGATCCCCCATGAGCCGCTAACACACTTCTCATGCACACAATTTTTTTTTTATATAAACACAACTTTTTCTATGCTATTTCTTTCCTGAGCAGGTAACATTTTTTATTCTAATGAAAGACCATCACCAATGTTTTTCACTAAATAGCAGGCATGATACACGTCAATCACGAGCCACCATGGCTAGCCAAACCAAAACCAACACCAATTTTTTCAGTAATGATATAATCTCCTATCCATGAAGAAATTCCTAAGGCTTGGGTTTATAAAACTCCCAGTCACCAGATAAGAAAACCAAAGCTAAAACAGGCCTACAAGCTAGAGATCAGTACTTACTAGCAAGACAAGTCCTACCTAAAATCAAACAAATGCCATGAAAGCTAGCGAAAGGCCATTAAAGCCAGGCCAAACCAGGTTAGCCATACAACTTCTAGGCCACATACACACTCCCTAACCTTTATTTTATTTACTCTTCCCTTATATTTTCCCATTACATACACATCATGACTTAAACACCGAAGAATTTCATGTTCCATAAAAGACTTATTTATTTTTTAGATAGTCACCAGTCAGCCCCTCAACCTAGCTGTCCAAAGCTAATATATGTGTGAAGTTTTTTCCACGTATACCAGCAAACTTGGTGTCATTTATTGCTGCACAGAAATCCTGAAGAGGGCTGGGGTCGTAGGCACATGCAAATTAGGAAGCCAGAACCCATAATGCAAAAGCTACAAGGAAAAGATCACCCTTAATAACGACTTAAGATTATTAGTTTCAAAATTTTGAGGTGTCGAGGGTGAGTAATCTTGCCTGACAATTTATAGGTGATGTTCTGAAGCAGTAGTGTCCGTCATCTCGAAGTTGATGAAGCTGTACCGAGTAGATAGTAATGGTTAACTGACTAACTGCTCATCTTTTAATTTATCGCGGTGATTTTTTATTGTTGAAGCACTTCATCTATATATCTTTATATAATTTTCAAGGCAGTTGTGGTAATTCCAATCTCATATTTTACGCTACTCTATCTTCTTCCTCAGTAATTATTCAATGTTGACTTGGACTTGTAATCCTACATCGAAGTTCAAAATTCAAATTCAGACTTTTTTAGTATTTGAAAGGACTAGAACACTGGTTCTTGTTGATGAAACGATTGGTCCTTAAACCTAGCAAGTATGATGTTTGCTGCTTCTGTATAAGCTTTCCCAGAAATTTCTTTCACATCTCCCCAACCTTGGCATCCATTTTTCATGTCACCACATATATGACCATGGCTGGCCTCTTCATCAAACCATAATTTCAAATCTTTCTTGATGAAATGGTTCCAAAACTCAGACTGAAGCACACTGTAGTTGTTTAAGAATGGAGTGGTGCCATGGATAGATTTCCTTAAAAATAAAATAAAATCTGTGGTCAGACTTGGTGATTTAATGGGTTTCAGAGGATTTTGATGGAGTTGAAATGGCAAATAAATAAATAAATAAAAATCATGGGTTCTCGAGTCATTCTCTTTACATTTGGTGTATTTGGATGTGTAGAGCAGTCGGATTCAGGAGAGAAAGTTCATACGGAATTGGATCAATTCAAATTAATGGATAGCATCACTGAGAGTAAAGAATGTACAAAATACTGAGTGGGATTGAGTGCTCCTATAGTGTACATAATTTACTGGAAAGTCTCCATTGATCCTATCCACAGATATCTTGAAAAATTACTGAAATCTGCAAGTCCTTATCTTCTTGCCAATATTTCTAGCACTTATAGATAACCATCCCTGAACAAATTACGGAGAGCCATTATAAATCCCTAGCGATTGTTGTTTGAGTAATTATTGTTTAATCCCTTTGTTTTTAGAATCATAATTAGCTAGACCCTTTCGTTTAAAAAATTGGCAATTGATGAAAGTAAATGACTTTGAATCCTAGGTAGTTTGCTGCAAACATAATTAAAATCTTGTAAAACCATAGCTTCAAGATGATGAAGAATTTGTAAGAACTATTAAACCATAGCTCAAACTCTCAGGCCTCCCGATAACTAAGAAGTTGCGCCATCGCACTTTTTGAAGTGCGTTTGGTAATCTGGTGGATGCTTTTTTAAAATATTGTTTTTTTGAATTTTTTTATATTAATATATCAAAACTATTTAAAAAATAATTAGTTTTATATTAATATATCGAACGAAAAACAATATAAAAAACACTTTAAAAAATAAAAACTTCCGCAACATAGAAAAATAAGTATAAGATAATTCAATGTAAATAACCTACTTGACCACCTCGTCCAGCATTAGTGCTGGAAAGTCTTAAACCATGGTTTTTAAGATTTCTATATGTATAACTAACCCAACTACTCTTTTGTCTATAATATGATCCAATGGAGTTAAGATAGAGGCGGCTCTGCTTACTTCTGTGTCTGAAGGCCTCCTTTACTGGCCTTGTCATATTTTTGACTAACAAAAATATGGTTTAAGAACTGGTCTGCGTTAACAACGTGCTAAACATACATTTCTCTAGTTTATTTGGTGTGGTTTAAGTTGGTAATCCACTTTAAGCTATGATCCAATCTTAGACGAGTTTAGTAGGCAGTACACTGCATCGTTTCAACTTGTACACCTACATAATTCAAAGGGGGTGAAATAATGAAAATTATTTCTCCACCTAATTCTTTTTTTTCCTCCTTCAAATTCCGGTAGTTAGATTATATAGAGACAATCTTTTTTACATAATGTCTTCCCTAGAATAATAAATAGGCTATGTACTGACCTTTTTCTTTCTTTTTTGGTCTTAAAAGTCGACATATATAGTTTCCACATTCCACCGGATTCTAATTTCTGATTGAAATTGTTGAAAATAAAATTATCAGTCAAACTTCACTTACAAGTTTTAAAATTGATATAGTTAACATATAAAAACTTAAAGACGAAGAGATTAGAAGTTCGAATCTAGCCAACTTCATTCTCTTTAGTAAAATCAAGCACAAAATACTAGTTGGCAGCCTAATTTCTAACCTTAAAGAGCTTTTACTGTATTAGAGTGTAATATGAGTATCATAAAACCATTCTTCTTTGTCAATGACATATATTCTTGAAAGAAATTGTGTTATTACTCTTACATCATTCTATTCCCCTGGGGCATGAAATGTGCTTGACAGAAGAAAAGATATTAGACTGTCTGAATCTCCCTTCCCATGTTTACGTGGTGTTTGTTTTTGTAGTTAAAATTATATTTCATAATATTTTGAATTTTATTTTTCTTGAAATTAATTGTTTTTAATATTTTTGAATCATTTTGATATACTGATATTAAAAATAATTTTTAAAAAATAAAAAAAAAATATTATTTTCATATATTTTCAAAATAAAAAACACTTTGAAAAATAATTATTATCACATTCGCAAACACTACCTAGTTGAAGTAGTTTTTAATAGTTTTAACTGTGCTTGTTAGTTTAGAAGCTATTGCTCTTCCAGAGTTAAGCAACAAGGATACTCCGCTTCTGTCGAAAACCAATTGTTGCATTTAATTGCAGGGATTGGACATCAAAGACACAAAATTTTATGAATTGTGGTTATGACAAAGGATGCAAGGATGTTTCCTGATATTCAAGAATTTATAGTCAAAAAGCTGTAGAATCCCGTTGAAATTTGGTCCCTTTATAGACCCAAGAAGCAATTGTGTGTATGTTTAGACTTGAAACATAGAGAGGGCTAATTAACGAACTTAAACATTATATATGTCATCCAAGATAAGACAGGAACACATTGAGGTTTATAGGAAACCATTTTCTTGTACTTAATTTAGTATTTTAACATAACAAAGAAGGTTGCCAGACATTGTAAAATCAGGCTACTATAGTCCATGTTACATGTCTTAATCACTCACTGTTTCCTCCAAACAGTTTCTGAAGATAGTTCACTATCTTGATGTCCAAATGGAAGGCCTTGGCAAGAACATCAGGATTGATGAGAGGATCGGACCCGAACACTGCATTTGCTATTGTAATAGTACCAGGATTTTGGCTGCTTAAACCAGCAAAGACAACTGCAGGGGTTTTGGCAATATTGAGTTGGAAGTGAATGAGGCCAAATGGAAACACAAAAACATCTCCAGGGTATAAGACTTTGCTGATGAAACGATTTTCTGGGTTTGATGTGACAAATCCAACATAGAGTGTGCCTTCGACGACTACTAGAATCTCTGTGGCACGAGGGTGAGTATGGGGTGGGTTTAAGCCACCATTTGGTGCATAGTCAATGCGAGCCAAAGATATGCCGAGCGTGTTAAGCCCTGGTATTTGATCTACATTTAAGAGAGTAACATTTGATCCAACTCGGTTCCCTGTGTCTCTGGGAATGTTGAGTCCTGAAAAGGAGAAATCATTTGCTGTCGCCATCTTCGGGTCCTTACAGAATTTCCCATTTACAAACACTGCACAAAACAAATGCTGGTCAATCCATGCATGCATGAGCAAACAAGGGAACGATTTTCATGTATAGCTAATAACAAGCCGTAAGAGGCTGCAGCTTCTTATGAAATGTAAATGATAGATGTAAGAAGAACGCATTACCAGCAGCCTTGGGATCATTGATGGCTACACAGAAGTCCTGAAGGGGACTGGGGTCAGAGGCAGAGGCAATTGAGGATGCCAGAGTCAAGAGAACAAAAGCTAGTAGGAAATGAACACTTCTCATTGTAGTGAAGCTCTATAACTTAACACTCTTTTAGCTGTTATTGCTTGAGTTGAGGGGGTGAGAATTCTTGCATTTGAAAGGAGTCTATTTATAGACTGGACTCAGTGAACCGATCTTGCATTAAAAAGTCTTCCGGATATTGTTATCTATTTTTTATTTCGCGATAAGAATCTTCCTTCAACCACTACATGCATTTGTCATCCTTCGAATATTCTATCTTCTTATGCTTGCATCATTAGACTCTTGGGTACGCAAGATGTCTTGTTACAAATTTAGATGTACTTTTTTCCTATTTTCTATGACCAATTATACCTGGGAAAAAGCCATAAAAACAACACAGAAAATGCCAAACCACTTTTTGATCCCTTAATTATAAAATTGTATAATCGAATCCTTAGTTGATCAAATTGGAAAAGCAATTATGTATTGTCCAACAAATAAAGTTGCATTAGCCAACATTAACGAGTATAATATCCTTTGTACATCATCTGGTTTTGATCATATAACGCACAATATTCCTACAGGTAGTGGTAAACCTAACGCAGTTGATAGTTTAAATAAAATTGATAGTTTAAAAAACTTAAATTGAAAGACAACCACTATCACAATCTTTATATTTACTGATGGAATTTTATGTCGGTATTTGTACTATCAGTCCGTTGGTAATTCATTTACCATTGAAATCACCGCCAGAAATGCTTCGTCGGTGAATCTTTTGTCAGTAACTTTTTATCTGTCGGTAATAAAAAAATAATATTATTACCGATGAATTTACTGACGGAAAAAGCGTGCAAAAAAATATTTATCCGCTTTATTCCATCGGTATTTTCCTTAAAACAATACCGTATGTAATTCTATCGGTAATTATTTAAAAATATTTTTTTAAAAATTCATTTTACAAAACTATAAAATAATTAAATTAATATAAATCAACACTCTATAATACTCGAAATGCTTGAAAAGAAGAAGAAGAAAATCAACTCAAACAAATTTACAACAAATAAATAACATGAAAAAATAAATTCATTTAAAAAAATTCATATGAAAAAAATAAAGTTGCAATTGAAGTATTAAATAGAATTGATAGTTTAAAAAACTTAAATTGAAAGACAACATAACTTTATAAATGAAAATTTTAGAAGCATAAGAGTATCAACATCTAGAGATTACATATGATATTGGACATTTAAGAGAGATTAAATGAAAATAAATAATTATAGTTGAAGGGAACTTGGATACTCCGAACCTTTATAAATTTATAAATATAGTTATCATTAATTTTTAAAATTCTGAAAGAAATATAATACTACTAAAAATTTAAAATAAGTAATGAATTAAGTAAATTTAGCCTAGATGAATTACAAAAGATATTTGATAAAAAATGAAAAATCTTCAAACAAAATAATAAGTGCTATTGTATACATTAATGAAAAATCTTCAAACAAAAAAACAATTCTAATGATCAGATTTATTGTGAACTGAGACTCATTAAAGGCATCAATTTTGGACAAGAAATAACTAATATCTCTCATTTTCAGCATGCCGATGACACTTTTATTTTCAGTCCTGATAATTTCTCTTCTCTTCAACATACATTAAGAGAATTCTAAGATGCTTTGAATATAAGGTTATTAAAATCGCGTTTTAAATCAAGGTTTCTAATCCAGTACCCTTCATATATATATATATAAATAATTTTTTTCTATTAAATTTCTCTTAATTAGTTTCGATATATTTTGGAGTGCCTCTGCAATAGCTAGTTAACTTTCATACATATCTAATAAAATTTAAACAAACTAATAAGGATTATAAACATAAATCGAGTTTGAATTATACTAAAATTAAAACAAGGCATGATTTGGTTCCTTTAAGATAAAAAATAATCCAATTGAAACTCAATCAATAATTGGTTCAAATTGTATGCTTCCATTTAATTTGGTTTAACTTTCCATTAAAAAAAAAAGACTTTATTTATGGGCCTTTTAGTTGGGTTTTTTTGAGCCTTTTGGACATGCCTTGGTATATGGGCCTAAACTATTTATTTTATTAAAAAATCTTTGCTTATTTTATTTTAGTTTGAATTTTTTAATTTCTCAAATTTAAAGTTGAAATCAAAATAAATTAATCATTTTTTAAAGGAAAAATTACATTTAGTACCCATAATATTTTACAAAGAATATAGTTTATATCCTGACAAAATAATTAAATTATTCAAAGTAATTAAATCACTCTTCCATATATTAAATTAGAAAATCCATAAATGACAACAATCTTCTCTTTTTGAGTGACAATTCTCTCTTATTAAGAAACCATCTTCTCTTTCTTTTTGAACCAAAATCAAACACAAATGTGTTTTTTTTTATAATCAAAGACAAATATCTATGAATTATAAGTTTTTCTCAATCAGTATACAAAAAAGTGTTGATTTTCTATGAATTGATTTTTGAGTCACCAAAAGTATGCGTTTCCTTTATATAATGAAAGAGTTGGTTTTTAATAAGATGAAACTATTAAATATTCTTCAACCTCAGAACATCATTAAATGAGTTGGATGTTGATAATATTTGCAAATCAATTTCTTGGATATTTTATCGTGAGAGGATTCTTTAATTTTTTTAAACAAATTTAAGACTTCAAATTAAAATTGAAGCCGAGCATTAGAATCAATTCTCAAAAGAAATATTTAAAATTAGTCTGGAAAAAAAGACTTTTATTACCCCTCGATGTATGTGAGGCAATGCTTATACCTTCTCGACCTACCTTTTGCTTATTTACAATTTGTTTATATCCATTCTTTAATTAAAACCACTATTTTTTTTAACTCTTCTTTAACTATACTTTCGTGAGTAAGATTATTTCATTAAAAATATAACATATAAAACTACAACTTTCAACTCTTATTTATCAATGGAAGCAAGTAACATATTATTGGCTTCCATTCAATAATAAAAGCTATAAACATAGATTTCTATCCAATGATAAAAGCAACATAATAATAACTTTCATTGATCAATGAAAGTAAGCAATATATCATATGCTTCTATTCAATGATGAAAGCTATAAATAATGACTTTCATCCAACAATAAAAGCAACATAACAATGACTTTTTTTTTCTATAAGAAAACAACACACACTGTCTTCATTCAATATTAAAGCAACATATCATTGTCTTCTCTTTAATAATAGAAGCAACAAACATTGACTTCCATTCAATAATGAAAACAAGATAATCATTGGTTTTTCATAAACCCTTTTTTAATATACTTTTGTCATCTTAACCAAGATTTATCAAGTGTACGTTATAAGACTAATATACAAAATTAAAGAGATAAGGTGCAATCTTCTCTTCAATAATAGAAGCAACAAACATTGGCTTCCATTCAATAATGAAAGAAAGATAATAATTGGTTTTTCAGAAATCCTTTTTCAATATACTTTTGTCATCTTTACCAGATTTATCAAGTGTAAGTTGTAAGACTAATATACAAATTTAAAAAGGCTAAGTTGCAAAAAGACCTATCTGGTGTTTGACCTTTAGATGCGACACCCTGTTGTTGTTCTAGTAGTGTAACCTCTTTTATACCACTAAAGACAAATATCACTGACAAGTTTCACAAATAACAAAAATGTCATTTCAATTCTCATCCAATCCAAATTTTAACTTACTAAGTAGGAAAAATCCTTAAAGTTTCACACATGTACATAATGTTTCATTTGTCATAATTTCTATAGTGCCGAATTCTAAGCAAAGGTTGACAATTAATTATTTTCGTCACTTCAGTCTAAGCCCCTCAGAACACTATTTCATGTTTCAATCATAACTAGAGTTGTTGAACTCGATTTTAAGAGCGGTTTCTTTTGTTAGAAAACTAAGACATAAGGCTATAACTTTTATGAAGGGTGATGAACCAAGTTCTTCCATTTACATATAAAAAATTTCTTATGACAGTAACATGTGAGACTGTCCAATAGGTTCCAAGATAAACATTTTGTTAGTTTTTAGTCCATATTTGGAGTTTCATAGCTTTAAATTACACAAAAAAATTGTATTTAAAATATAATATTCATACCTACAACTTTAATAAGTTATGTATTTCAAATTTTATCATTTTGAGTCAAATTATAGCTGGAAGTTTGGTGATAAATTTGTCCTATTTTTAGCTTCACTTTAACAAGCAACTAAGTGTTTTAATGCATCTCTTCATCATTTAGGCACCCATTCCATTTCAATATTCTTTCTAATACCATTAAACATTAATCTTACATTAATCAAACTAATTAAATCTACCATCTATTGACAAAACCTTTCCCAATCAAATCGTGATTCAATGACTACATATAGTAAATAATATAATTCCACCATAACAACATCAAAACAAACAACTAAGGTTCATAATCTCAATTTCACATACACTAACAATTTTAACACATCTTAAATTGTATATTTATTCAATCTAATTAACTTAGATATGAAGTTCTTACTATTGATGGTTGATGAATCAAGAGACAAATGTAAGGAAATACTAAGTTATCTTCACTTTCTCTTTTCTCTTTTCACTTCCTCTAAAACTCTCACCTACAACTTATACTCTCTTCTATCACTTGAATTGTTTTGGGTGGTTTTGATCTCCCAAAGCCCTTAAATCTATGTTTCGGTGTTTACCAAAAAAATTATAAGAAACCTGCAAGGCTTCCTCCTCTCTCCCTAGCATGCAAGGCCAGCTGCAATTTGGCTTTCTTTAAAAGCTAAGTCTTTTATTTATACTCTATAAATCATTTATTTATATATTAGACCCTCATAGTTTTTTTAGTTGCACATTCACCCTTTATCTTTTTTTTTTACACATTAACCCTATATTTTCCCCTCATTTTCACTTTGATCCCAACTATAATATTTTTTTCCTTACATTAGCCCTAATATTTTATTTATTCTTACATTGGCCCAATAAACTCTTCCTTTCTAATAATTTAATGCTACACCTTTTTTCTCATTTTTTTATTCTTTTCTTTAAATTAGAGTTTTTTTTTTAATTTAATCATTTATTTCAAGGTTAAATTGTACCACATCCACCACTACTTTATTTTAAACTGAGGTTAAGTTATTGTGAATTTTCATTGAATACATATCAGTATATTTTTCTCACATAAATATTTTATTACTAATTCTCAAAGCTATTATATTCCATACACCATAAATTTTCTTCTATTAATTTAATATATTAGATTTCTTATTATCTATGTATATTTTATACAGGATTTTATATTTTTTTACATATAAATGTTCATGGACATGCTATAGAAGTATTTAAAAAAAAACAAAAAAAAAAACAAAAAAATAAATTAGATCAAAGATTAAATTAAGATGGGTCTAACCATGCTTTTAACCCGAACAGCCAACTAGACTGCATAACGCCATAACCCCAGCCTCAGCTTCCACTACTCTACCAACTGAACCACAAAACACATAAAAATGCTTCTCCGCTCCACAAAACCTCTCCATCACCACCTCTCCGCCACCTCAAAACCCTCCCCTCCACCACCACCAACAACAAAGACGCCTACTTCTCCTTAATCCACAACATAACAAACATAATCCGCAAAGAAGTCTACCCAGAACGCACCCTCAAGTGTCTGTTTGAAAGAGGCTGTTGTTTGATGTGATGATTACCAGTCATTCTCAGCATCTTCAGTAGATAAATTCATTAATTATGCTAATAGGTTAATAATGCTTGCATACTTCCACTTACTTGAATTGTCTCCAGTCAGTTAAAAAAAATGTGTCATGGATTGCCATTTGTAAATGTGGGATTTACAGTTGGTTGTATTTTCTGAACAGACTGTAGATGTCATAGAAGCATCATTGAGGTTCTGTTCTCTATCAAGAACTAATTTCATGAGAGATGAACTAGCAAGGGGAAGAGGGTCGGTCAACTTTCAAGACCTGCACTGGTTTTCTGATCTCACAATTCCTTGCAGTACCATCTTAGCTTTCATGACATGTTCTCATTTCAGGTTTTTCTTCTATTACTTGGCCAGATATCATTTTGCAGCTACAGGAAATATGCTCTAATGTCTGGATATTCTAGATAGCTCACATGAATATTCAAGCATATGCCAAAGGGATATGAATGGGCTATATTTCTCATCGATATTATTTTTCTAGATATCAATGGCTTGCATTCAGCCTTTTTGGTACACAGAATTTCTAATTCATGGCATCATCTTTTAGCATTGTATAGGCAGTGGATGAAGTGTTGAGATGAGAGTACGGAGCAATTTCACAGCTTGTCTTTTGAATGTTGATGCATCAATCTTTAAAATTGAGTATGATATATCTAATCTAAAACAAGTTATTGTCTACACAAGTATTTTGCCAATTGACAGTTCGTGATCTTTGAATTTATATGCCTTATTCATAGCCTTCACAAGTCGATATTTGGAACTTGCTATTAATTAATGGTTTGCTAATTGGACTGACTTGCTTCAGTTGTGTGATAAACAAAGCAAAAAGATCATACTCAATTTTGAAGCTCTGCCTTCTCTCTACCCTCTCTCTACCCTTTCCTCCACCTATGGCCACTTTTTCAAACATTCAAACAAACACAACATCCCACGGATCAACAAACCACCAAAAATCCCTTTCCAACAGCCACCTTGACCCAAAATAACAAGCACCTCCTAATCATAATCGCAATATTCCTAACCCAAAAACCCAAAATAACCACTCCTTTAACATTTCAGTGCCACAAATTTACTTTGAAGGGTTCCTAATCTGGGCTGATTACCATTGCATAAAGGCTTCTTTTAACAAGTTTGGCTCTATACTCAAACTCTATGTATCTAGGCGTGTTAACAAATCAGGGAGTCTTTTCGGTTTTGTAACAATAGCATCAAACTTTTCTGATAAAGTTTTGCTAGAGAGTGTGAATGACAATTGGTTTGAATGTCACACACTAAAGGTTAATTTCGCCAGACACTCTAAAAAGATTCCAAGAGTGAACAAAGCTCCAGACAGATCAAAACCCAAAACAACTATAAGAGTGCCTATTAGTGAAAGAGATGTAAGAAGTTACAAAGAGTTACTTAGTGAAGGAAAAGCGGAATAAACACATCTACCTGTGGCTTCTGGACCAGAGGATTACTTTGAAAAACTCTCCCTTGATATTGAAGAAGAGGATTATGCTTGGCTAAAGAGATGTCTTCTTGGAAAAATAAAAAAAGATCCAATTACTCTTCTATACGTTTTGGACTGCTCCAACATGATATAGATTTTGCTGGACTGCGCTTTCTTGGGGCATCTCAAGTCCTCATAATTTTTTATACTAGAGACATGTTAATGGAATCATAGAGGAAGAATAATGAATGTTGTGATGTTTTCTTTGAGGAAGTACGCCCTTGGGCTGAGACTGACACAACTTTGAATCGGATGGCCTGGATAACAATAACAAATCTACCTATTAAAGGGTGGAATTGCAGATGCCTCACGAAGATTTTAGAAAGAATTGGTCAGATGATAGGTTATGATAAAACCACTCTCAAGCATTTTGAACTATCACAGTTCAGATCCTTATTGGTACATAACTGGATAAGGTGAATAAGGTGATTATTTTGAAACTCAATAATCAAACATATGAGGTTAAGATAGAGGAGATGGACCATTTACATTACCCAATTACTGGCTCTATTTCATACACCATGGATGACTTTCAGACATCTCTAGAGCAAGGGGATGGGGATGATGAGGAAGACTTGGTTGATGTGGCTGGTGATGTAGACACAGATGAGGACAGAGAAGGTGTGTCTCCATCAGTCACAAGGACTCTTGGAGGCGGCAGCAAGGAAAGGATGGAGACAAGCTATCACCTTTTGATGATAGCTCTCTTGTCATATTTAATGCTCTTCATCTTGATGCGGTGCAAGATCAACATGCTGCTTCATCTTCAGAGAGATTTCCAGAAATTACAAAGATACAATCTTTTTATTTCTAACAGCAGCTATATAAAATGCAGTCCCATTCCCAATGCTCTTACCCTATATATAGAACGGGGCACTCATCTTTTGAAAGAAGATGTTAGAAGCCCTGCAGCTGCCTTGGGCCTTGACTCTTTTGTATTGGCCCAGATTGAAAGTCCAGTTTATGGTCAAAATTTTCATTCTCACATGGACGGGGGATCTCAAAGCCCATCTTACTTCTTTCTATTTCATCTGGATCAAACTACGATTTGGCCCTTCAATCAACCTATAATCCTCAAGCCTTAGTAATTCTGGAACCGCAACACATAAATCATCATGTTATTTTACACTCTGAAGCAAACACAAAAGAGAGTGCAACTGCTCTATCTGCTAAAAAAAGAACAAAGTTGCGACGTACAAAGATTATTACAGCTGGTGGGAGTTTGAATGAAACAGTTAATAAGAGTGAGATGGATACTGAGGACTCAACAATTCAGATGTGTAATAGGAGGAACTTGCTAGCACATGGCGAAAACAATGAACCTTCTGAAGGTGATGAGGTTTGTTTAATGCTGGAACTAGGGGAGGCTTTTCAGATTGAAAAACCTCACAACTTAGATGACTTCACATCCTATGTAAAACAACAAAGGCGTAAAGAGAAGGCTGATTGGGAAGCATCCCAGTGAGAAGCTGTTCCTCTTTGTTCTGTAAGGATTTTAAATCTCTTTTCTTATGCAGATTCTTTCATGGAATTCTTGTGGTTTGGGGTTAGCTAGAAAGAAGAGGACAATTTCAAAGTTAATCATGGATTTTGATATAGAGGTTTTTTTTTGTTTGAAACCAAGTTACAAAGTTACTCAGGCAGATTGGTTTTTCGGTTATGGAACGTCAGCAATATTTCTTGGTTTGGTAATGAGGCTGAAGGTACTAAAGGGGGCATTATGGCTATGTGGGATAACTCTGAGTTAGCGGTATCATCAGTGGAGTATGGTCATGGTTGGATCGGGTTATTTGGGCAGAATGTCTTGACTGGCTTCTCAGGGGTGGTGGTGGGTGTTTATGCCCCCTGCAATCAAGCTGACAGGCTTCTTCTTTGGAAGGACCTTCGTATTCTGAAGGCTGCTTTTAGGTGTCTATGGTTTTTAGCAGGTGACTTCAATGAAACTTTGTTGCAAAGTGACAGAAGCAGCGACTTCATTAACAAGATTGGTTCAACGACTTTTAGACTTTTTATTGATGATTGTAACCTAATCGAGTACAACATGTCAGAGGGTTTGTACACCTGGTTTCATGGGGATCCATGAGTAAACTGGACCGTATTTTTTCTAGTCCTTGTTGTCATTTGCAATTCCCCATTTTGTCTCTTCGACGGCTTCAAGAGGGTTCTTTGATCATTGCCTTTTAATCTTAGGGGCTTTACCTGTAGAAAAAGGTTGGATTCCTTTCAAATTCATGGACTGTTAGCTTCATCATCCAAATTTTAAAGATATCATAAAAGGTATATGGGACGAAGCTTGAAATGAATTTTCAGGTCAATTCAAGCTCATTAAGAAGCTCAACTTTATGGCAATTAGGCTGAGACAGTGGAATAAGGTTGGGTTTGGGAATCAAGAGACTGCTTTGGAATCGATTCAAAGTAATATTTCAGTTATAGAACAGAAATCAGAGTATGAGCAATTATCTATTGCAGAGCAGAACTCGCTTGATTCATTAATCAAGAAGTAGTGGCTATGTAACTTGAATATAGAAAGCATGTGGCGGCAAAAGTCTCGCCAAGTTTGGTGTCGCTTAGGTGATCGCAACACGTGTTTCTTCCATCTAGTTGCTAACTTCAGGAGGGCTAAAAACCATATCTTGAAAGTGGTTCATAATGGTTCTGTTGTTCGCTTACCGGTCATAAAAGATATGGTAGTTAGTTACTTCTCCAACTTATTCAGAAGCACTGATAGATTCCAAATTGGTTTAGGGCCTATTAGTTTTAAAATACTCTCGGCTTCTTCTTTAGCTAGTTTGGAGCGAGATATCACTTTGGAAGAATTAAAGCAAAGTGTTTGGGATTGTGATGGGAGCAAGAGTCCTGGTCCAGATGGTTTCAATTTCAAATTCTACAGGCTTGCTTGGAATTTCATTGCAGATAATTTGTTAGATCTGGTCAAGAATTTTTTCAAAACAGGTAGGCTTCCAAAAGGAGTCAATCTAATTCCAAAGACAACTTCCCCAGTTGGCTTCAAAGATTTCAGGCCTATTAGTTTGATTCACGACATTTATAAGATAATGGCTAAGGTTCTTTCTAGCCATTTGAAAATGGTTATGCATGACTTTATCAGTGGGAATCAAACAACTTTCTTGGCAGGGAGGCAAATAATTGATGGGTTTTTAGTTGCTAACGAAGCAGTTCATTCCTTGAAAAGATACAGGGTGCCGAGCCTTATCTTTAAGGTAGATTTTCACAAAGTTTTTGACGGTGTGCGGTGGGATTATTTAAAACAGATTATAAGGCATATGAGTTTTGGTGAAAAATGGATTAATTTGATCAACACTTGCATCTCTATAGCAAAATTATCAGTGTTGATTAATGGATCTCCTTCTAAGAAATTCTTGATGGGCCGTGGGATTCGTCAAGGTGACCTCCTTTCTCTATTTCTTTTCTAATTGCAGCAAAGGGATTATCTGTTTTGGTTCAAAGAGCAGTTATAAATGATCTTTTCAAAGGTATCCCTTTTGGAGACAGCTTTTGCCTCAGTCATCTGTAATATGTAGACGACACTTTGATCTTCATGCCTGCTAATCTTCACATGGTCAAAACAGTTAAAAAGATTATGTTGTGGTTTGCTATTTGTTCAGGTTTGCACATTAACTTCCACAAAAGCTCTTTAATTGGCATAAATGTTAGGGAAGATACTTATGCTAGTATGGCATCTTCAGTCTTTTACAGATTTGATTCCTTGCCTTGCTCTTATCTGGGCATGCCTTTGGGATCCTATCCTAAAAGGTTGTCTACATGGAATCCTATTATTAAGAATTTCAGAAGAAAGTTGAGCATGTGGAGAGGTCGTATGCTTAGTTTGGTAGGACGTATTTGCCTAATCAAAAGTGTTCTGAGTTCATTGCTGGTCTATTATATGTCTTGTTTTCTTTTGCTGAAGGGTGTCTGTATTATACTAACCTCTATTCAACGAAGATTCTTGTGGTCTAGAGTGGCGAAGCAAAAGAAAATTTGCAGGGTGCAGTGGCGTATTGAGGTGAAAGTTAGAAAAGAAGGAGGCCTTGGGTTGGGTTCTTTAATGTCTAAAAATATATCCATGTTTTTCAAATGAATATGGAGGCTAAGTTTGCCAGGCCATGCCTTATGGAAACAGGTAACAACCCATTTTTACTCCCCAACTTTCAAGAATGGAATCCCAAAATTGCATGGTCATATTTTCCCATTTTGGAAAGATGTTTTTGTCAATCTTTGATCCAAACAATGTTATTGACTTAGTATTGCGTGAAAACATTAAATTCATGATTGGAGATGGATCCTCCATTCTCTTTTGGTCTGACGTGTGGATAGGATCAAATGCTTTGCGTGGCATTTTCTTTAGGCTTTACCAAATTTCTACTATTCAGAATGGTTTGGTTAATGAGATGGGTCAATAGGTGAATGATCATTGGTGATGAAATTTGGTTTGGTGTAAAAACCTCTTATCTTATGAGGAGTAACAATATCATCATTTGCTCTCAATGCTAGAGCCACTGATAATTTGGCAAGGAAAAGATGACAAACTCATATGACCATGTAATTCTGATTGAAGCTTCTCAGTTAAGTCCTGTTGCACCCTAATTGATAATACCTCCTCTACGAATGATAGAGTTTTTTGAAGCTAATGTTTGGATTAAAGGGGCCCCTCTGAAGTTCAGGTGTTTCTTTGGTTGGCAATCCAAGACAGAGTTAGTACAAGAGCTTTTCTCCATCACCGGAATGTTTTGCCCGCCACACAAGCTTCATGTGTTTTACAGCTCGGATTGGGAAACCTCAGAGGACCTTTTTATACACTGTAACTTTTCTAGGAGTGTTTGGATGAAAGTTTTGGATTGGTAGGGTATCCAATGTTGTTTAACGAGCACACTTGACTCGCTGCTTCTGCAGTGGCTTGAAATGGTGCAAGGAAAATTCCAAAGATTAGCTTGGAGACTAATTTCTAGTAGTACTACTTGGGGTATTTGGTTGTTGAGGAACAAAATTGTTTTTGAGGAGGGAACTATAAGCTTGTTTGATTGTTTCTCCACCATCCTTCATCGGGTTGCTCTTTGGTTGCATATTCTAGATTCAAACTTCACTTATACAGGAAATGACCTTTTAAGATCTTTTAATGGCATCAAATTGTGATGTAATAAGAAACCTTAGATAGTCTCTTTGTTGTTTCTTTGTAATAAATCAATTTTTTTTCTTTTTTTTCTAAGTCTTTTTTTTCTTTTTTCTTTAGTTATATTCTTGTATTTCATTTTAGCTATTGGCTTTATAGCTTTTTCAATATACTCTCGATGATTATTCAACAAAAAAAAAAAAAAAAAGCAAGAATAAACTAGAGCTGTACTTAAAAATAAATTGGTTTGTTAAAAGATTGGTAGTTGATAATGACATTAAATACAAAAAAACAAGACAGTTGTTATGGATTTCCGTGTAGTTGGTGATAATGAAATGAAACCTGTTTGTTTTTGTATTTTAAAAATATTTTTTAAAAAAATGATTTTTTTAAAATTTTTTTCTTTGCCTTAAATTATTTAATTTTTTTGTGTTTTCAGATTATTTTCATGTATTGATATCAAAAATAAATTTTAAAAAATAAAAAAAAATATTATTTCAATGTATTTACAAATAAAAAACACTTTAAAAAGCAGTCGCTATTACAAAAACCAAACGGGCTTGAAATCCCATGGAAATTTATGTTATTGCAGTGATCCTAGAGACTAGGTTTTAAAAGCTTTACCTTATTTTTGTATCTCACTAATATAGTGACTTGTCAGAAGTTGCTTATAATTGCCAATGCATTTCCTAGTTTTGGGCATCTGTACCCAAAAATAACATAATTGGAGGCTGAGGTCAACTGAAATAATATCTTAATATCACTCCAAACAAGTATTGATCGCACCATATCTTTTCAACTTCCAAGTTGCCAGCACTGAAATTTTTAATGAACTTGTCTTTTTTGATGAATATCTTTTGTCGAAAAAACCACGAGTCTCACACCTGAAGCTGGGCTACAGAAGTAAAAATCATCAGGTTTTAGTTGTATCTGGACTTTTCTGCCTTTCTTTCATGATGTGAGGTGGAATATAACAAAAGTATCTATTTTCAAATTGTAGCTTTATTGCATATCAGTGGAGTTATTAGATGTCTGCTTCGAAATATTATGCTCCAATCTAAAATGTCTTAGTTTTGTGGTTCAAGTCTTAAACAGTTGGGACTATGCATAAACGAGGAGCAGATGGCTTCATGTTGCTCTTCCAACTATACCTAGGAAAACTGAGGCATTAGGAAACTATTTTTATGGCCAAGACTAGAATTTACCGCATTCTTCTTCATATTTCTTCGGGCATCCCATTCTTGATAGATCATTGTGTGAAAAGACTAGCTAGGATACAAAACAGCAACAGCAACAGCAACAGTTTCGTATCGCATTTGGATCGAAACTTTGGTGGGCGTTACTCTATGTATATATATACACGTATGTTGTATGGCCTGTGTTCAAGCATTTCTGGTGTTTACATGTGCTTCTTAACCTTCAGAGTGCAATCAAAATTTGGAAAAGAGAATCAGCACAGCAAAGCACATGAGAAACCAGATTATGTATTAGGGGTATATATGACATGATGAGGCAACATTGCCAAGCATAATCAAATCAAGCTGCCAGTTTATGGAAGTCCTACATGTGTCCCTACTTGTTTCCTCCGAGCTGTTTTCGGAGAGTACTCACTACATTCTTTCCCAATTGGAACGCCTTGGTGAGAACATCAGGGTTAATAGGTGGATTAGACCCAAAGACTGCATTTGCAATGGTGATGACGCCGGGATTTTGGCTACTCAAAGCAGCAATAGCAACTGCATTAGTCTTTGCAACATGGAATTGATAATGAACGAGGCCAGTTGGATACACGAAAACATCTCCTGGGCTCAAGACTTTCGTGATAAGATGATTATCTGGATTTGACGTGACAACACCAACATGGAGGGTGCCATCCAAAACTAGCAGAATCTCTGTTGCTCGACGGTGAATGTGGGGTGGGTTCAAGCCGCCATTTGGTGGCATAGTCGTCTATGCGAGCCAAAGATAAGCCCCAGGTATTTGAATTGGGTCTTTGCGGGACATCCCATTCACAAACGCTGTAAAAAATGTTAAAAGCAATCTGTTAATTCAAAGAACTCTGGAAAAACTGAAAATAAACATCGATGGTAAAAAAAAAAAAGACAGGTAGTTTTTTCTTGATTTTTTTTCTAGTTGAATGGGCTTAGCCCAAAGGATTGGAATTTTCTAGTTGTTTGAACAAGCCTAAATGATTAGAATTTTCAGCCCAAAACCCATTCCAGAACTAGTGTTACTTAACCTGGTTTGTCCAATTCTGATGGGCATATCCTTTATGCTTTTTTTTCAAATTTTTATGAGTCACCAACTGAAATTTTTCTTGCTTAATTTTTCTTGCATAACATACCATCACCAATATTTTTTTTTTTTATCAATAGCAAGCATGCCATTATAATAATGTCATAACACATCAACTAAGAGCCATCAATGACCATCCATATCAATATCAACATCAATATTTTCTCCAATAATACAATATTTTTAATGAAAAAATTCTAAGGTTTTGGTGTATAAATACACTTAATCACCAAACAAAAAAGTTAGAGCACAGGCGTATAAGCCAAACAGCATTTTTTAGCCTAGCCAAAGCTAGCTAAATGATGTAGAAGTTAGCCAAAGGCTATGAAAGCCAGACCAAACTAGGCTAGGCCATTCAACTTCTAAACTAGATAAGCTATCCCTAAATTTGACTTTATTTTTCTCAACTAATATATTTTTCCCTTTAGATACATATACATACATATATTTCTTGACCATTCGTTTCATTATCACACATGCTGAGGTGTTAGCTGTTATAAAAAAAAATATTTTATGCAATACCTGCCTCCTATAAAAATTGAATCAAATATAAAAAATCCTATCAAGTTTTGTCTCTTCATCATGATTATGGGCATGATATATAAGAGTACCATGCACTAAAAACAGAGATAGACATATTAATCTACAAAGGATACCTTAACAATTTCTAAGGAGATGCAACTGAACAAACATGAAAAAATTATTATGATGCACTGGAGATGAGCTAAATCTTAGATATTGCATCTCAATTCTTTTCGAATTTTTCAAATAAAAAACAACAGTGTTTCTCCAAGTTTCCATAGAAATCTCTATGTCCCCATTAAGCCTCCATGCCTTCATATGTATCCATTAAAATTCTACTGGTTTGCATGACTACTTGTTTACAAAAGAATTAATGATCATTTTCCAGATCTCCGTTTGCATGACTACTTGTTTACAAAAGAATTAATGATCATTTTTCAGATCTCCGTTACCATTTATTTCTAAAAAGGGATCAGAGAATAATCCTTCTTCAAGTCTCCATAATCACTTGTCCCCAAAAACAATTGGGATCCTTCTTCATTCTTTGTAACTACTCATGGAATATTTTCATCTAAAATACGTTCTCAAAACACATATATAAAAAATGTTACAAAAATTAAATTCTTCTCTCTTTAAAAAATGTTACAAAAATTTACATGAAGAAATTTCACATGGAAAACATTAACAAAAAAGGCCTTGCCATGATAACATTTTCATGTGAGCATGACCAAAAAAAAGATAATATTTATGCAATAAGTATTTCCCCTTACTTTTGTTGGTTAAAATCTTCAAAACTTGCATGTTTTTTTTTTTTTGTTTTTTTGGTGGGGAGGGGGGGGGTTGTTAACTCTTAGCTTCGATAATAGACAACTCTCGCATATTTAAAAGAATGAAGCATACCTTTATTTAGTCACTAATGGCTGTATATATAAGCCTTTACGGAGGAAAAACAGAAGAACAAACTTCACGTTATTACTTCCTAAAAACATGGTGAGAAATCTAGACCAATTCAAATATTATTCTGCACTAACAGATTACCCCAACATCAATGAATTATTAACTGAAAAACATTAAAACTTAATGCATGCTTCAACATATCCTCCCTTAAACTGAATTGCAGAATTGCAATCAGTTTACTAACTTCAAACACATACCAAGTCTGTCACGCAATTTTAAGAACACTTCCAATTTGAGAGGCTTTGTCATTATATCAGAAAGTTGTTCTTGTGTGCTGCAGTGCACCAGTTCCACAGTTCCCTCTCTTGTCAAATCACGTAAGAAATGAAACTTTACATCTATATGTTTGCTCCTCCCATGCATGATTGGATTTTTCGACAGTTTTATGGCCGAACTGTTATCACAAAAAATGGTTGTGCATTTACTTTGAAAATGTCCCAACTTTTCAAGAACTCGTCTCAACCAAACTCTTTGGCATGCACAGTATGCTGCTGCAATGAATTCAGCCTCTGTAGTGGACAGGGTTACAACTAGTTGCTTTTTTGAAGACCAAGAAACTGGTCCAGTTCCAAGCATGGAGATGTAGCAAGAAGTGCTTTTCCTATCATCAATGTCTCATGCATAATCACTATCAACAAACCCCACCAATTCTTCTTCTCCACCTCTTTTGTAAGCAATCCCCAACTTAGTTGTTCCCTTCAAATATCTTAGAATCCTCTTCGCAGCTTGCAAATGTATTTCAGTAGGCCTCTCCATATATCTACTATTTAAGCAAATAGAGTACATTAAGTCTGGCCTGGTAGCAATTAGATACATAAGGCTGCCAATCATTTGTTTGAACATTATTGTATCTACAACAGCTCCTCCCTCATTCTTTGACAATCTGGAACCTGGAACGATTGGATTCTTTACTAAGTTGCTATTCAGCATCCCAGACCTCTCCAAAGACTTCATGAGCATATTTCTTTTGATTGATAAATATTCCATGATGATCCTGTATGACTTCTACACCAAGGAAATACTTTATTTTGCCAAGATCAGACATGGCAAATTCCTTCTTCATCGACTCCTTAAATCTCTCAAACATATCCTCATTGTTTCCAGTATAAATCAAATCATCTACGTAAAGGCTTACAATGAGAATCTTACCTCCATCTTTAGTTTTCACAAACAGTTTGTGTTCACAATAGCATTTCTCAAAACCCTCTTTAATGAAGTACCCTTCAATTCTGTTGTACCAAGCTCGGGGAGCTTGCTTGAGTCCATACAAAACTCTTCTATGTTTGTAAACCTTATGTTATTCTCCCCTCTTTGTGAACCCTTGTGGTTGATCAACAAATACATCTTCATTTAATTCTCCATGCAAGAATGCACTTTTCATGTCCAATTGATACACAAACCAACTCTTTTGTGCTGCAAGAGCAAGAACCATTCTGATAGTATCCCATCTGGCCACCGGAGCAAATACCTCATTGTAATCAATACCATGCTATTGTGAGTAACCCTTTGCCATGAGACAAGCCTTAAACTTGTCAACCTCACCCTTCTCGTTAAGTTTGGTCTTATACACCCATTTCACTCCTATTTTCTTTACTCCTTTTGGTAATGTTGTTAACTCCCAGGTCTCATTCTCTTCGATGGCTTTGATCTCTAATTTCATTGCTTCTCTCCACTTCAGACTTTTGAAAGCATCTTCGAAGCACGCAGGGTCTTCTGAAGCAGTGAACATCACAAAATTTTCAATATCATCTTCTTCTAATAATCCTTCACCTGACACAGAATCTTGCATCCAAGAAGGCTCTCTTCTGTTCCTCCCTTGAGCTGGATTTAAAGAACCTTCTGCATTTGCATTTAAGTCTCCAGATGGAGAATTAAAACCTCCCCTATCTAATTTTTCAATCTCAACATTCACACCATCTACTTCTTCAATCTCAGCATTCCCACCTTCTCCAGATTCTTGAGTCTTGATTTCTTCTTCATCACCCTACTCTAATACATCAACTTCTATCTCTTCATTGCTTCTTTTCCTTTCCCATTTCTCATTTTCGACAAATACAACATCTCTACTAATTATCACCTTCTTTGAAATCGGATTGTATAGCCTATATGCTTTGGACTCCTCACTTACACCTAACAGGATACATTTCTCACTTTTATCATCCAACTTTGATCTTCGTTTTTCTGGAATATGGATATGAGCAATACATCCAAATACTCTAAAATAATGCACAGAAGGTTTGTTACCACTCCAGGCCTCTTCAGGTGTTACCTCCTTTACAGCTGAAGTTGGACTTCGATTCAATATATGTATCGCCCAGTTGACAACGTCAGACCAAAACTCCTTAGGAATCTATTTTCCTGACAGCATGCTGCGTACCATGTTCATGACAGTGCGATTCTTTCTCTCAACCACCCCATTTTGTTGGGGTGTGTAAGAGGCAGTAAGTTGCCTAGTTATTTCATTTGTGCTGCAAAATTGATTAAACTCCAACGAGGTGAATTCTCCACCTATATTAGTACGTAGGCAACAAATAGAATTACCAGTTTCTTTTTCAACATGTGCTTTGAACTTCTTAAACACATCAAATGCCTCAGATTTATCTGATAAGAAATAAACCCAGGTCTTCCTACTATAGTCATTAATAAAATTGATTAAGTACCTTTTATGACTATGTGATTCAGGCTTGATAGGTCCACAGATATCAACATGAATTAGTTGAAGATGTTGTGAAGCTCTCCACAGGCTCATCTTGGGAATAACCTTACGATGTTGCTTTCCCACCATGCAGTCTGAACACACCTTTGATGAAGCTTGGAGATTTGGAAGTCCTCTCACCATTTTCTTGTAGATAAGAGTTCTCAATCCCTTAAAGCTAAGATGTCCAAATCGATAGTGCCACAATGTGAGTTGTCTTCAGTCACAGTTTGAAAACATGTTGTAACTTGAGGCATTACTGAAGCCAACACAACAAACATTCTATTTGTTGACATTCTGGACTGCATAATTAATCCCCTCCTTCGATGATAAATATTACACATCCCTTTTTGAATAAGAATTGTAAGACCTTTTTCTTGTAGTTGGCCAACACTCAGAAGATTATTTTTTAATTCGGGTGCAAAGTAAACTTCAGTGATTACCTGAGTCATGCCACCCACTTGAAGTCTGATATTTCCTTTCCCCATCACCATCATCTTTGAATTGTCTCCAAGTCTCACAGACTGTCTGAACTTTTCATCAAGGTCTGAGAAAAAACTGTTAAGACCACACATGTGGTTACTGCACCCAGAGTCTAAATACCATACATTCTCTTATGCTGTTGAATTATTCATCTTGATGTATGACATTAACAGCATCTCCTCATCTTCATCTAACTCAGCGTAGTTTGCAGCATTTCTCAAACGAGTACACTCACATTGATAATGACCAAGCCTGTGACAACTGAAACATTCCACAAGAGCTTTATTGAAAGGCTGCCTACCCTTGCTTCGACCTCTTCCTCTAAAATTCCCACGAGCTATTCCTCTTTCTTCAAACTTGTATTCACCTCTTCCTCTATCATTTTCTGAATTAATGATATTCAAAACATGTTCTTCCTCCTTCTGTCCATGCATTCTCTGTTCGTGGACCAACAGACTGCTCTGAAGTTCATCTATGGTCATAGTAGACAGATCATTAGACTCTTCGATCGAACACACAACATAATTGAATTTAAGAGTCATTGATCTTAAGATTTTTTCAACGATCACACTCCGCTCCATTTTTTCTCCATGTGTTTTCATCTTATTCGCAATGATCAGTGTTCTGGCAAAGCATTCATTGACCTTCTCACCCTCCTTCATGCCAAGAATCTCAAATTCCCTTCTCAAAGCCTGTAACTGAGCACGTTTCACCTTTGTAGAGCCTTGATACTTTAATCTCATCGAATCCTAAATAGCCTTTGCAGTCTCCTTATTGAGAATGGTCTCAATAATATGTCTATCTATAGCTTGGAATAGATAGTTCTTGACTTTTAAATCTTTTAGTTTCAAATCTGCAATGAGCTTACGTTGTGTTTCTGTTGCTTATTCTGTTGCTACAAGTATCTCGTTTTCTATTAAAACCCAATACTCCTTTGACCTGAGAAAATTCTCCATGAGCATAGCCCAATAATCATAATGATCATCAAACCGTGGAATCGCCGGTTGAACAAAGCTGTTGTTTTCTGTTGCCATAATTCTCCACTCTCTTTTTTGTTTGAACTCTCAATATTTAAAAGAATGAAGCATACCTTTATTTAGTCACTAATGGCTGTATATATAAGCCTTTATAGAGGAAAAACAGAAAAACAAACTTCACGTTATTACTTCCTAAAAACATGGTGAGAAATCTAGACCAATTCAAATATTATTCTGCACTAACAGATTACCCCAACATCAGAGAATTATTAACTGAAAAACATTAAAACTTAATGCATGCTTCAACAGGGGGGCGAGTTTCTAATTTTTTTTTCCAGCCGTTTGAGCTACCTTTGGCTATAATTTTTACCCAAAAAACCACCTTAGACTTGGTGCTGACCCGATCTATCCAATCTTGTCCAACATGCTTTTTATGCCTTTTTTCAAATTCCTATGAGTCACTCACACAAACTTTTCATGCATATAAATTTTTTATATTAACCGAACTTTTTTTTTTTGCTATTTCTTTGCAGAGCGGGTAACATTTTCTAACCTAATGGAAGACCATCACCAATGTTTTTCACTAAGAGCTAGCATGACATAACAACCATGACATGATACATCAATCAAGAGCCACCATGGCTAGCCAAACCAAAACCAACACCATTTTTTTCCACTAATGATATAATCTCCTATCCATGAAGAAATTCCAAGGCCTAGTCACAAGACAAGAAAGCTGAAGCAAAAGCAAGCCTACAAGCTAGAGAGTAATTTCTATCAAGACAAGTCCTAACTTAAATCAACCAAATGCCATAAAAGCCAGGACTTCGGTCTCGAAAATAGTGCGAACCAGGGCATGTCATAACTTGACTTTGAAGATGTTTCCTGCTGAGAACATGGCACCAGGTGACCTAATATGTGATGGCCCTCGTAAGGGAAGGCCATTGTCGCATGCATGTACTATTCGCTTATTCGAAAGAAAAGATCTTTTCCTTCTTGGCTAGCCAAAAATGCTTCTCGGGATGGCCGGATGCTATAACTCGGTGAATCGTGCGGCCTGCAATGCATCATTCAAATCATTACCCTATTATTGACTATAATTACCGATGGCGGGATTAAAGGCCTACCATGGCGGTGAGGGGTGGCGAAGACCATAAAAGCAAGAGTTTTTAAATACTGTCGGGAAAAATGCTCCTCGAGTGGCCGGGTGCGATAACTTGGCCATGAAAGTCAGACCAAATCAGGTTAGCCATATAACTTCTAGACCAAATACACACTTTTTAACCTTCATTTTATTTTCTCGTATATTTTTCTCATTACATATATAGACATAATGACTTAAACATCTTTCATGTTCCATAAAAGACTTATTTATTTTTTAGATAGTCACCATTCAAGCCCATCAACCTAGTTGTCCAAAGCTAATATATGTGTGAAGTTTTTCCACGTATTCCCGCAAACTTGGTATCATTTATTGCAGCACAGAAATCCTGAAGTGGGCTGGGGTCGTAGGCACATGCAAATTAGGAAGCCAGAACCCATAATGCAAAAGCTACAAGGAAAAGATCACCCTTAATAACGACTTAAGATTATTTGTTTCAAAATTTTGAGGTGTTGAGGGTGAGTAATCTTGCCTGACAATGTATAGGTGATGTTCTGAAGCGGTAGTGTCCGTCATCTCGAAGTTGATGAAGCTGTACCGAGTAGATAGTAATGGTTAACTGACTAATTAACTACTCGTCTTTTAATTTATCGCAGTGATGATTTATTGTTGAAGCGCTTCATCTATATATCTTTATATAATTTTGAAGGCAGTTGTGGTAATTCCAATCTCATATTTTACGCTACTCTATCTTCTTCCTCAGTAATTATTCAATGTGGACTTGGACTTGTAATCCTACATCGAAGTTCAAAATTCAAATTCAGACTTTTTTAGTCTTTGAAAGGACTAGAACACTGGTTCTTGTTGATGAAACGATTGGTCCTTAAACCTAGGAAGTATGATGTTTGCTGCTTCTGTATAAGCTTTCCCAGAAATTTCTTTCACATCTCCCCAACCTTGGCATCCATTTTTCATGTCACCACATATATGACCATGGCTGGCCTCTTCATCAAACCATAATTTCAAATCTTTCTTGATGAAATGGTTCCAAACTCAGACTGAAGCACACTGTAGTTGTTTAAGAATGGAGTGGTGCCATGAATAGATTTCCTTAAAAATAAAATAAAATCTGTGGTCAGACTTGGTGATTTAATGGGTTTCAGAGGATTTTGATGGAGTTGAAATGGCAAAAACAAATAATAAAAATCATGGGTTCTCGAGTCATTTTCTTTACATTTGGTGTATTTGGATGTGGAGAGCGGTCGGATTCGGGAGAGAAAGTTCATACGGAATTGGATCATTTCAAATGGATAGCATCACTAAGAGTATAGAATGTTCAAAATACTGAGTGGGATTGAGTGCTCCTATAGTGTACATAATTTACTGGATAGTCTCCATTGACCCTATCCACAGATATCTTGAAAAATTACTGAAATCTGCATGTCCTTATCTTCTTGCCAATAGTTCTAGCACTTATAGATAACCATCCCTGAACAAATTATGGAGAGCCATTATAAATTCCTAGCGATAGTTGTTTGAGTAATTATTGTTTAATCCCTTTGTTTTTAGAATCATAATTAGCTAGACCCTTTGGTTTTAAAAACTGGCAATTGATGAAAGCTAATGACTTTGAATCCTAGGTAGTTTGCTGCAAATATAAGATTAAAATCTTGTAAAACCATAGCTTCCAGATGATGAAGAATTTGTAAAAACTATTAAAGTGAGTTTGGGTGAGGGAGGCTCAAACTCTCAGGCCTCACGATAACTAAGAAGCTGCGCCACCACATCTTTTCAAGTGCGTTTCCATGTGGTGGATGCTTTTTAAAATTGTTATTTTGTCACAATTTGTTTTTATTTTTATTTGGATATTAATATATTAAAATTATTTAAAAACATTTTAAAAATATTATTTTAACATTTTTTCAGACGAAAACCAATTTAAAAAACAAAAGTATAAACTAATAGAGTTAAAATAGAGGGCCCTGCTTACTTCTGTGTCTGAAGGCCTCCTTTACTGGCCTTGTCATTTTTTTTACTAACAAAAATATGGATGATTAGACATTAGGTATGCTTTCAAAACTGGTCTGCGTTTAGAATGTGCTATACATATATTTCACTACTTTATTTGGTGTGGTTTCAGTCGGTAATCCACTTTAAGCTATGATCCAATCTTAGACGAGTTTAGTAGCCAGTCCACTGCATCGTTTCAACTTGTATACCTACATAATTAATGGGGGTGAAGTGGACCTTATTGTTCAGGAAAATCCTACATCTACAATGAAAATTATTTATTCTCCACCTAATTCTTTTTTTTTCCTCCAAATTCCGGTAGTTAGATTATATAGAGAATCTTTTTTACATAATGTCTTCCCTAGAATAATAAATAGGCTATGTGACCTTTTTCTTTCTTTTTTGGTCTTAAAAGTTGACATATATAGTTTTCACATACCTAGACTGGTGTATTTACAGTATATTTTTCTCATATCCTTCCATCCATCAGATTCTAATTTCTAATTGAAATTGTTGAAAATAAAATTATTAGTCAAACTTCACTTACAAGTTTAAAATTTTAAAATTTATATAATTCATGTATAAAAACTTAAAAACAAAGAGATTACAAGTTCGAATTTTCTTTCTCTTTAGTAAAATCAAGCACAAAATATTAGTTGGCAACGCAGTTTTTAACCTTAAAAAGCTTTTTACTGTATTAGAGTGTAATATGAGTATCATAAAAGTATAACATATACTCTTGAAAGAACTTGTGCTATTTCCCTTGCATCATTCTATTCTCCTGAGGCATGGAATGTGCTTCCCGGTTAGAAATAAGACAGAAGAAAATAAATTAGACTGTCTGAATCTCCCTTTCCGATGTTTACGTAGTGTTTGTTTTTGCAGTTAAGATTATATTGTCATTTTTTAAATTTTATTTTGCTTGAAATTAATTATTTTTAATGTTTTTGGATCGTTTTGTTATACTGATATTAAAAATAATTTTTTAAAAATAAAAAAATATTATTTTTATATATTTTCAAAGTAAAAAATACTTTAAAAAACAATCACTACCACACTTACAAACACTACCTTTGTTGTTTTGATTGTGCTTGTTATTTTAGAAGCTATTGCTCTTCCAGAGGTAAGCAACAAGGATACTCCACTTCTGTCCAAAACCAATTGTTGCATTTAATTGCAGGGATTGGACATCAAAGACAAAATTTTATGAATTGCGGTTATGACAAAGGATGCGAGGATGTTTCCTGATACTCAAGAATTTATAGTAAAAAAGCTGTAGAAGCCGGCCTGTTGAAATTTGGTCCCTTTATAGACCCAAGAAGTAATTGTTTGTATGTTTAGACTTGAAACATAGAGAGGGCTAATTAACGAACTTAAACATTATATATGTCATCCAAGATAAGACAGGAACACATTGAGGTTTATAGGAAACCATTTTATTGTATTTTAGTATTATAACATAACAAAGAAGGTTGCCAGACAATGTAAAATCAGGTTACACGTCTTAATCATTAACTGTTTCCTCCAAACAGTTTTTGAAGATAGTTCACTATGTTGATGTCCAAATGGAAGGCCTTGGCAAGAACATCAGGATTGATGAGAGGATCGGACCCGAACACTGCATTTGCTATTGTAATAGTACCAGGATTTTGGCTGCTTAAACCAGCAAAGGCAACCGCAGGGGTTTTGGCAATATTGAGTTGGAAGTGAATGAGGCCAAATGGAAACACAAAAACATCTCCAGGATATAAGACTTTGCTGATGAGACGATTATCTGGGTTTGATGTGACAAATCCAACATAGAGTGTGCCTTCGACGACTACTAGAATCTCTGAGGCACGAGGGTGAGTATGGGGTGGGTTTAAGCCACCATTTGGTGCATAGTCAATGCGAGCCAAAGATATGCCGAGCGTGTTAAGCCCTGGTATTTGATCTACATTTAAGAGAGTAACATTTGATCCAACTCGGTTCCCTGTGTTTCTGGGAATGTTGAGTCCTGAAAAGGAGAAATCATTTGCTGTCGCCATCTTCGGGTCCTTACAGAATTTCCCATTTACAAACACTGCATAAAAGAAATGCTGGTCAATTCATGCATGCATGAGCAAACAAGGGAACAATTTTCATGTATAGCTAATAACAAGCCGTAAGAGGCTGCAGCTTCTTATGAAATGTAAATGATAGATGTTAGAAGAATGCATTACCAGCAGCCTTGGGATCATTGATGGCTACACAGAAGTCCTGAAGGGGACTGGGGTCAGAGGCAGAGGCAATTGAGGATGCCAAAGTCAAGAGTGTTAGGATACTGGCATGCAAACCCGACAAGATAAAAGGCAAAGAATAGGATAAAATGAGAAATCAGACACACAAGAATTTACGTGGTTCACCCAATTTGGCTACGTCCACGGGCAAGTATAGAAGGATTTTACTAAGTAATGTGGGAATTACAACCTCTCTCTACTAATAGGAGAACAACTGAAATCTCTCTACTAATAGGAGAAAACACCTCACTTACTCTCTCACAAATACCTCACAATTTTGTGGGATTACTTTCCCTCTCTCACTCTTCTCTTCCTCTCTTGTTTCTCTCTTATGGTGTGTTTACAATGCTTGGATGCATTGCCTATTTATAGGCAAGCATCCATGTAAATACAAGGGGCAAGGCAAGTGGCACAAGTTTGGTGCCTACAATTTATGACTAAGGAAGGATGGCTTCACCACCATTGTTGACTCCCACCATTGTTGACTCCTTAGGTGGCTGGTTTCACATTCTCTAATTCAATCTTGGTGGCTGGTGGTGGCTGGCTTCACAAAGAGAACAAAAGCTAGTAGGAAATGAACACTTCTCATTGTAGTGAAGCTCTATAACACTCTTTTAGCTGTTATTGCTTGAGTTGAGGGGGTGAGAATTCTTGCATTTGAAAGGAGTCTATTTATAGACTGGACTCAGTGAACCGATCTTGCATTAAAAAGTCTTCCGGATATTGTTATCTATTTTTTATTTCTGCGATAAGAATCTTCCTTCAACCACTACATGCATTTGTCATCCTTCGAATATTCTATCTTCTTATGCTTGCATCATTAGACTCTTGGGTACGCAAGATGTCTTGTTACAAATTTAGATGTACTTTTTTCCTATTTTCTATGACCAATTATACCTGGGAAAAAGCCATAAAAACAACACAGAAAATGCCAAATTACTTTTTGATCCCTTAATTATAAAATTGTATAATCGAATCCTTAGTTGATCAAATTGGAAAAGCAATTATGTATTGTCCACCAAATAAAGTTGCATTAGCCAACATTAAGGAGTATAATATCCTTTGTACATCATCTGGTTTTGATCATATAACGCACAATATTCCTACAGGTAGTGGTAAACCTAACGCAGATTTAACACCAATTTATTAATTGAAGTATTAAATAAAATTGATAGTTTAAAAAACTTAAATTGAAACACAACATAAGACAGATTTTATCGATGAATTTTATTCCGTTGGTATAAATGATATGTTATCATTTTTTTTTGCTTTGTTTTAATTCTTTTTTTTCATTGTAATTCCCTCGGTATATACTGAGAGAATATTTTCGAAGGTAAAATCCGTCGGAAATTTACCGACAAAAATATTCCCTCGATATTTCCATTTATATTTATTAATTTTCTAATAGTTAACCTAACTTTATAAATGAAAATTTTAGAAGCATAAGAGTATCAACATCTAGAGCTTACATATGATTTTAGACATTTAAGAGAGATTAAATGAAAATAAATAATTATAGTTGAAGGGAACTTGGATACTCCGAACCTTTATAAATTTATAAATATAGTTGTCATTAATTTTTAAAATTCTGAAAGAAATATAATACTACTAAAAATTTAAAATAAGTAATGAATTAAGTAAATTTATTAGCCTAGATGAATCACAAAAGATATTTGATAAAAAATGAAAAATCTTCAAACAAAATAATAAGTGCTATTGTATACACTAATGATACTGTATCTAGGTAGTGAGAACTAAATCCTATATATATATTAGAAAAAGAAATTATCAATAAATAGGATTATGGAAACTAGAGGAATTGAACTCCATATATTTTGATATCAATGCCTAGGATTAAAAGTAAAAGTAAAAGTAAAAGAAAAAATAAGCTAAAAAAAAAACATTCTAAGATTTATTGTGACCTGAGACTCATTTAAGGCATCAATTTTGGGCAAGACATAACTAATATCTCTCATTTTCAGCATGCCGATGACACTCTTATTTTCAATCGTGATAATTTCTCTTCTTTTCAACATACATTAAGAGAATTCGAAGATGCTTTGAATTGATCTATTTTTACAATACAGTTTGTTTTTATTTTTCATGCCGTGTTAAAATTATGATTTTAACAATTTTGCTTATAATTTTAACAACCTTGTTTTGAATTGATCTCAAGTTTGAAGGTAAGCTTTCATAAAGATTTATCATTGGTGTTGGAATTGAGGATCCATTTCTGTTTTTTCCATGGAAGTTTGGAGTTCAAGAAGCTCTACTCGTACTGCAAATAGCCTTATGTGTCGGAAGGAGGGGTTGTCTTTCAAGTATTTAGGCTTGCTTATTGGTGTTTTGTAGCCTATTATTAGCAAAATAAAATTTAGATTAGCTAATTGGAAAGGGCGCCATCTATTTATTGGTGGAAGGGCTTGCTTGATTAAATTGGCGTTGAACAATCTGCCAATTTATTATCTTTCCATGTTCCTATTCCAGCTAGTGTTGCTGCAAATATTGAAAGAATGATTAGATCTTTTTTAGATCTTTTCTCTGGTTTGGTAACGAGGGTGGAAAGAAACCGTGTAATGTTAAATGGGCCTCGATTGTTCTTTAAAAAAAAAAACATATGGGTTTGGTATTGGATCTATAAGATTCAAATCTAAGTTTAAGTCAGCTTAAACCCAACTTAAATTAATCTTTTTTTTTTTGATAATCATCGAGAGTATATTGAAAAGGCTATAAAGCGAATAGCCAAAGAGAAATACAAGAGATAAAAAAAAAGAAAAAAAAAGAAAAAAAAACTGATCTACTACGGCAAACAACAAGAAGACTACCTAAGATCTCTTATTACACCATAATTTGATGCCATCAGAAGATCTTAAGAGGTCATTTCTTGTATAATTGAAATTTGAATCTTGAGTATGCAACCAAATAGCAACCCGATAAAGGATGGTGGAGAAACAATCAAACAAGTTTATAGTTCCCTCCTCAAAAACAATTTTGTTCCTCAGCAACCATATACCCCAAATAGTACTACTTGAAATTAATCTCCAAGGCGATCTTTGGAATTTGCCATGTACCATTTCGGGCCACCGCGATGAAGTAAGTCAATTGTTCTCGGTAAACAACATTGGATACCCCACCAATCCAAAACTTTCATCCAAACACTCCTAGAAAAGTTACAATGTATAAAAAGATGCTCCGAGGTTTCCAAATTTGAGCCGCAAAAGACACATGAAGCTTGTGTGGCGGACAAAACAGTCCGTTGATGAAGAAAAGCTCTTGTACTAACTTTGTCCTGTCGCCAACCGAGAGAAACACACGAACTTTCGGGGGGCCCCTTTAATCCAAACATTGGCTTCGAAGACTCTATCGCCGCGAGAGGAGGTATTGTCAATTAGGGTGCAACACGATTTAACCGAGAAGCTTCCATCGAATTGCATGGCCATATAAGTTTGTCATCTTTTCCTTGACGAATTATCGTTGGCTCCGGCATTGAGAGCAAATGATGATATTGTTGCTCTTCATAAGATAAGAGCTTCCTACGCCAAACCAAATTCCATCGCCATTGATCATTCACCCATTGACCCATCTCATTAACCAAACCATTCGAAAAGTAGAAATTTGGTAAAGCTTAGGGAAAATGCTACGTAAAGCATTTGATCCTATCCACACGTCGACCCGAAAAAGGATGGAGGATCCATCTCCAATCTTAAATTTAATGTTATCACGCAATACTAAGCCGATGACACCGTTTGGATCCAAGATTGACAAAACGTCTTTCCAAAATGGAGAAATATGACCATGCAATTTTGGGATTCCATTCTCGAAAGTTGGGGAGTAAAAATGGGTTGTTACTCGTTTCCATAAGGCATGGTCTGGTAAACTTAGCCTCCATATCCATTTGAAAAGCATGGATATATTTTTTGACATTAAAGAACCCAACCCGAGGCCTCCTTCTTTTCTAGCTTTCACAACAATACGCCACCTTGAACCTTGCAGATTTTCTTATGCTTTGCCACTCCAGGACCACAAGAATCTTCGTTGAATAGATGTTAGTATATTACGGACACCTTTCGGCATAAGAAAAGAAGACATATAATATACTTGGCAATGAACTCAAGACACTTTTGATTAGGCGAATACGTCCCGCCATACTAAGCATACGACCTTTCCACATGCTCAACTTTCGTCCGAAATTCTCAATAATAGGCTTCCATGTAGACAATCTTTTAGGATTGGATCCTAAAGGCATGCCTAGATAAGAGCAAGGCAAGAAATCAAATCTGCAAAAGACTGAATATGCCATACTAGCACAAGTATCTTCCCCAACATTTATGCCAATTAAAGAGCTTTTATGGAAGTTAATGTGCAAACCTGAACAAATAGCGAACCACAACAGGATCCTTTTAACTGCTGTTTTGACCATATGAAGATTAACAGGCATGAAGATCAAAGTGTCGTCTGCATATTGTAGGTGACCGAGGTAAAAGTTGTCTCCAAAAGGGATACCTTTGAAAAGATCATTTGAAGCCTCTTTGAAACAAAACATATAATCCCTCTGCTGCTATTAGAAAAAGGAATGGAGAAAGGGGGTCACCTTGGCGAATCCCACGGCCCATCAAGAATTCCTTAGAAGGAGATCCATTAATCGGCAAGCTGATAATTTTGCAGTGGAGATGCAAGTATTGATCCAATTAATCCATTTTTCACCAAAACCCATATGCCTCATAACCTGCTCTAAATAATCCCACTACACACTATCAAAAGCTTTGTGAAAATCCACCTTAAAGATAAGGCTCGGCACTCGTGTCTTTTTCAAGGAATGAACTGCTTCATTGGCAACCAAAAACCCATCAATTATTTGCCTCCCTACCAAGAAAGCCGTTTGATTCTCACCGATAAGGTCATGCATAACCGCTTTCAACGGCTAGAAAGAATCTTAGCCATTATCTTGTAAATGCCATGAATCAAACTAAGAGGCCTCGAAATCTTTGAAGCCAACTGGGAAGCTATCTTCGGAATTAGATGAACATAAGCATGATTGACTCCTTTTGGAAGCCTACCTGTTTTGAAGAAATTCTTGGCCAGGTCTAACGAGATCATCTCGCAATGAAATTCCAAGCAAGCCTGTAGAATTTAAAATTGAAACCATCTCGGACCCGGACTCTTGCTCCCATCACAATCCCAAACACTCTGCTTCAATTTTTCCAAAGTGATATCTCGCTCCAAGCTAGTCAAGAAGAAGCCGAGAGTGTTTTAAAACCAACAGCCCTAAACCAATTCGAATCTATCGGGACTTCGAATAAGTTGGAGAAGAAGTTAATCGCCGCATCTTTTATGACCGGTAAACCTTCAACAACGAACCATTATGAACCACTTTCGGAGATGGTTTTTAGCCCTCCTGAAGTTAGCAACTAGATGGAAGAAACGCGTGTTGCGATCGCCCAGCGACACCAAATTTGGCGAGACTTTTGATGCCACATGCTTTCCGTATGCAAGTTACATTGCCACTTGTTTCTTGATCAATGAATCAAGCGAGTTCTCCGCGATAGATAATTGCCCATACTCGATTTCTTTTCTATAGCTGAAATATTGCTTTGGATCAATGACAAAGCGTCTCCGATGCCCAAAACCAACCCTATTCCACCGTCTTAGCCGAGTTGCCATAAAGTCGAGCTTCTTAATGAGCTTGAACCGACCCGAAAATTCATTGCAAGCTTCATCCCATATACCCTTTACGATATCTTTAAAATTTGGATGATGGAGCCAACAATCCATGAATTTGAAAGGAATCCAACCTTTTTCTCGCAGTGAAACCCCTAGGATTAAAGGGCAATGATCGATAACCCTCTTGGAAGCCGTCGAAGAGACAAAAGGGGGAATTGCAAATGACAACAAGGACTAGAAAAAATACGGTCTAGTTTACTCATGGATCCCCCACGAAACCGGTGTACAAACCCTCCGACATGTTGTACTCGATTAGGTTGCAATCATCAATAAAAAGTCTAAAAGCCGTTGAACCCACCTTGTTAATGAAGCCACTTTCGTCACTTCGCCGCAACATAGTTTCATTGAAGTCACCGCTAAAAACCAAGGACACTCAAAAGCAACCTTCTTCGTAATACGAAGGTCCTTCCAAAAAAGAAGTCTGTCGCCTTGATTGCAAGGGGCATAAACACCTACCACCGCCCCGAGAAGCCCGTCAAGATATTCGCCCAAATAACCCGATCCAACCATGACCATACTCCACCGATGATACCGCAAACTTAGAGTTATCCCACATAGCCGTAATGCCCCCTTTAGTACCTTCACCCTCATTACCAAACCAAGAAACATTACCGACGCTCCATAATTGAAAAACCAATCTGTCCGAGTAACTTTGTAACTTAGTTTCAAACAAAAAACAAACCTCTATATCAAAATCCCCGATTAACTTTGAAACTGTCCTCTTCTTTCTAGCTAACCCCAAACCACAAGAATTCCATGAAAGAATCTGCATAAGAAAAGAGATTTAAAATCCTTACGAATAAAGAGGAACATCTGCTCACTGGGATGCTTCCCAATCAGCCTTCTCTTTACGCCTTTGCTGATTTATATAGGATGTGAAGTCATCTAAATTGTGAGGTTTTTCAATCTGCAAAACCTCTCCTATTTCCAGCATTAAACAAACCTCATCACCCTCGAAGGTTTATTGTTTTCGTCATGAGCTAGGAAGTTCCTCTCCGTTACACCTCCGTATTGTTGAGTCCTCGGAATCCATCTCACTCGTATTGACTGTTTCATTCAAACTTCCATCAGCTGTAATCATCTTTGTACATCGCAACTTCCTTCTTGTTTTTGCAGATAGAGCAATTGCACTCTCTTTTGTGTTTCCATTAGAGTGTAAAATAACTGGGTGATTCATGTGTTGCGGTTCCAGAATTACTATGGCTTGAGGATTGTATGTTGATTGAAGGGCTAAATCATTGTTTGATCCAAATGAAATAGAGAGAACGTCGGATGGGCTTTGAGATCCACCGCCATAAACTGGGCTTTCAATCCGGGCCAATACAAGGGAGTCAAGGTCCAAGGCAAACATGCAGGGTTTCTAGCATCTTCTCTCAAAATAGGAGTGCCCCGTCCCGTATATACGGTAAGAGCATTGGGAATGGGACTACTTTTTATATAGTCAGCTGTCGAAAAAGAAAGATTGTATGCCATAATTTCGGAAATCTCTCTAAAGATGAGGCAAAGATGTTGATCTTGCACCACATCCAGATGAAGAGCATTAAATATGATAAGAGAGCTATCGTCGAAGTTGATAGCTTGTCTCCATCCCGTGCCGGATCTGAATTTTCCCACCTACGCCGCCGCCCCCAAGAGTCCTCGGGTGACCGATGGAGCCACACCTCGCTCGTCCTCATCTGTGTCTACCCCATCACCCACATCAACCGAGTCTTCCTCATCATCCTCATCCCCTTGCTCTAGGGATGTCTCGAAAGTCATCCATGGTGTATGAAATAGAGCCAGCAATTGGGTAATGTAACCGGTCCATCTCCTCTATCTTAACCTTGATATGTTTGATTATTGAGTTGCAAAACAATCACCTTATTCACCTTATCCAGTTGTGTACCAATGAGGATCCGTAATCGTGATAGTTCAAAATGCTTGAGAGTAGTTTTATCATAACCTATCATCTCGCCGATATTTCTAAAATCTTTGTGAGGCATCTCGCAATTCCACCCTATAATGGGTAGATTTGTTATTGTTATCCAGGCCATCCGATTCAAAGTTGTGTCGGTTTCAACCCAGGGGCGAACTTCCTCAAAAAATACATCCCAACATTTATTATTCTTCCTCCATGATTCCATTAATATGTCTCTATTATCAAAAATCACAAGGACCTGAGATGCCCCAAGAAAGCGCAGTCCAGCAAAATCTATATCATGTTGGATCAGTCCGAAACGTATAGAAGAGTAATTGGATCCTTTTTTTATTTTTCCCAGAAGACATCTCTTTAGCCAAGCATAATCCTCTTCTTCAATATCAATGGAGAGTTTTTCAAAGTAATCCTTTGGTCCAGAAGCCACAGGCAGAAGTATTTGTTCCACTTTTCCTTCACTGAGTACCTCTTTGTAACTTCTTTCATCTCTTTCACTAATAGGCACTCTTATAGTTGTTTTGGGTTTTGATCTGTCAGAGCTTTGTTCTCTCTTGGAATCTTTTTTATAGTGTCTCGGAAAAATTGGCCTTTAGTCTGTGATATTCAAACCAAATATCATTCACACTCTCTAGCAAAACTTTATCAGTAAAGTTTGATGCTATTGTTACAAAACCAAAAAGACTCCCTGATTTGTTGACACGCCCGGATACATAGAGTTTGAGTACAGAGCCAAACTTGTTAAAAGAAGTCTTTATGCGATGGTAATCAGCCCATATTGGGAAACCTTCAAAGTAAATTTGTGGCACTGAAATGTTAAAAGAGTGGTTATTCTGGGTTTTTGGGCTAGGAATAATCTTGTTATTGATTGAACTCATTTTTTATTTTTAATATTATTTCGGGTTCTTAATTTTTATTAGCAGGTGGACTTTGTTGAGTATTTTTGCTTTTTCAATTTTGATTGGTATATCTTATTTGTTTCACGAGGCTTTCCTTTTAGTTTTGATTCGATGTCTTAGACAGTATTATCATATTTTAATTAAGTTTGGATTTTGACAATGTTATGAGTATTATGAATTATTGTTTTTATTTTAATTAGTGATGAGAATTTTTGAATAATTATTTGGTTTTATTAGTTTTGAATAACATAATATTTTGAAAGATTATAAAATGCTGTGTATTTTTAAATAACTTGTTCTTATGATATTTCGTTATGAGACTTAGCATAGATGAAGTTTCTTTTGACACTACTCCTACATTGCCAATCATGGATCTGAAATTCAGGTCGTGAAATGATCTAACCTAGATAAAAATGATGCCATGCTCTTCAAATGGTTGTGGAGATTTGGATCATTAGATTCAAGTTCATGGAGAAATGTTATTTGCAATATACATAATTTGGAAGCTTCTCTTAGTTTTCCATCCCCTCTTATTAACCTTTCTAGAAGTTCATGGTCTAATATTATTAATGTTTGTTTCAATGATGAAAAACTCCAGAATATTGTCGAAAGAGAGGTTTGTATTTTGATTGGGAATGGTAGAGATACTAGTTTTTGGCATGATGTTTAGCTTGGAGACTCTTGTTTGGCAGTATAATTTCCTAGCTCTACAGTCTCTCTGTGGATCAAAAGTCATTTGTGGTAAATATGGGTATGGAATTTCAGATGGAAGAGGGCTATTAGAGGTAGAGAGGTGGGGTGTTTTAAGGATCTTTTCAACAAGCACTGTCCTATGTGGTTCTACATTGTGAAGTTGCTGATAAGCTGATTTGAAAACCTAAATCTAATGGGGAGTATTCTGTCAAATTTATGTGTGGTATGTTGTCTATTTCAACACAGTCTAATGTATATAATTCCTTTAGTAGGATATAGAAGGGACTAGTTCCTCTTAAGATAGATGTTTTGTTGGATGACAATTCTTGGTAAGATCAATACTAGAGGAGTTTTGGTTAATTTGCAGGGGAATTCTTGATGCTAGCTGTCCTTTTTGCTTAGTCGTAGAAGAATCTGTAGACCATGTTCTCATTCATTGTCCTAATACTTTGCATATTTGTGCTAGGTTTATTGATTGGTGGAGTATATCTTAGTCCTGCCCAGGAAATTTGTCTGATATGTTTCAACAACGGGAACATCTTGTTCACGGGAGATTTCAAAGAAAGGTATGGTTCATGCTTTTCTTTGCAATTTCATGGTCTATTTAGCTGACGCGTAATGAATTAGCCTTCAATAAGAGGCTACCTGATTATGATACTGCTTTTCTCTTAATATTGACTAGACTCTGTGCATGGATCAAAGCTATTTTCTCATATTTTCCTTATTGTGCACTCGATCTCTATATTAATCTCTGCTGAAGGTTTAGTTTGTTGGGATAATATCATATGTTTAAGGGTTCTCACCATATGCAATCCTCCTGATTTGTATACTCTAAAATGGAATGTTGATGGATCTTCTGAGGGCAAACTTGGACCTGCCGGAATTGGAGGTGTATTACGAGATCATAATGGCATAGTGATGGGATTTTTTTTCCAGTCTTTATAGGAATTAAGAAGTCAAACGAGGCTGAAATACTCGCTGTAATCAAAGCCCTAGAATTGTCCCCTTCAAAGAATACATTTTTGGGAAGGAATTTCATTATTGAGTCTGATTTCGCCTATGTTGTTAACTGGATGAACAAGCACCATTTTATGCCCTGGAAATATCATGACTTATTCATTTGTGCCTTTCGTTATGCTGATATTTTGGGTTCTGTATCTTATTGTCATGTTTTAAGGGAAGCAAATCATATGGTTGACAATCTGGCCAAACAAGGGGTTAATAGAGTAAGCGAGTTTCTTGCTTGGATTTGATATTGTGCTTCTTTTACTCTACTCCTTCCATATAAGTAATTTTGATGGCTGTGATATTAAGTGAACATATGAAGAGATTGATCAGGAACTGTTGCTTTAGTGACTTACCTCGCATGAGGGTGATCTCTAAAGCTTTTTATTGCCTTGCTAGGGTCCTTTGCCATTTCTTGGCATAAACTCTGTTGCTTATATATACATAAAAAAAAGATCAAATTATTGTGTTATATATTGTATCATGGTCCTTATAGTTAATTTTGAGTTGGACCTCTTAAATGAGTTAATAGTTCTACAGCTTCTTTTATCTTCTAGACATGATTGTTTTAAGGTGCATGTATGGGTGGGAACTGGGGCGGAGCTAGGATTATTTGTTAGGGGTGGCAAAAAATAATATAATAATATATAATATTTGTTTTCATTTATTATACATGAGTTGTAAAAAAAAACCTGCATTATTTAGTTTTATTCAACTAACTTATTACAAACATATAATGACCTTTGTAGAAGGTAAAAGGTTTGGAGCAATACCGAATTCAGTCAAAGCAATGAAGTTAATTCCATCTTCATGATGTATCCATCACTTTAATGTCGTTGGTCTTTATACCTATCAAATATAAACATACAAAGTATAAAAGAAACATTAGCTAAAGCGAAGCATTATTTATGTTTGATAAACTTTGAAATAAAATAAAAAATAATAAAGAATGATTCTTACATATTTATTTTAATTGTGCTCGTCGTTCTTTCATAGAATAGAAATCATCGATTATCATATCAATTGTGAATCTTTCAGCAATTTCTTTTTCTATGTAGACAATCAAATAATTTGTAAGAAAATCATCCTCCATCCGATTACGAAGTCTTGTTTTAACAATCTTCATCACCGAGAAAGCTCGTTCAAGTAGTTGTTTGTCGAAACAGGAAGAGTCAAAATAAGCCGAATCAACTTTGTCAACTAGTGGATAAATTGTTGATTTTCCGTTTCAACCAGTCCTTGACATAAATCAGCAATCGATGACATGCTCTTTAACTTTGGATGATTGGGTACATCAAGCTCATAATGCTGCAAAATCGAAGTCTCAAATGAATTTTTTCTTGGTCGAAAAATCTTGAGGATAGAACTTGTCAACAAGTAAGCATATATCTTCAACATTGAATAATTTATAGCTATTTCTAGGATCTAAAGTTGTGCTCAACCAAGAAGCTCGATTGCCTGCTCATTGAATCTATTATTTAGCTCTTGCAATTGTTGATCAATGATAGCTGTAAATATATCAACTCGGTAGTGATGTTCAACTGTTACTGATTTTTGTTTACGGCGAGATCGTCCCACACTAGAAAAACAAGCATCCATATCAGGAACTTCAATGTTTTGATGCTTACAAAATGATGTCACTTCTTCTAAAAGAGTTTTCCAACCATCATCTCTTAACTTCTGAATTAAAGTCTTTGTGGTAGTCACTAAATGCACAACATTTAAAATGTCTTGAGATTTTTGTTGCAGAGCTTGGCAAAGCATATCAGTAATTCCCATAACATCCTTCATTATATGTAAGATGAGTGCAAAATCAAATGACATTAGCAACTTAAATGAAAAAGCCGCATCACCACGTTGAGAATAAGTAGATCCATCTAAAGCAATGTTTTCAAGAACCAAGCAAGTTGCCCCATACATTTTTATCAAACTACAAATTGATTTGAAGTGCGAACTCCATCTGCTATCTCCAGGTCGTTGCAAACCACCAACTTGATTAACTCCTTTACCCGTTTCAATCTCACCAATATCAACTAAATGTTCAATTGTAGATTCTTGAAAAGCCCGTAATTCATCATTACACTTACAAGAAGCACTAACAATGTTAATAATAAAAATCAAATTCTGAAAGAAAGTGTGAACATCAGATATTTCTCTAGTCAGTAATAAGAGCCAATTGTAATTGATGAGCTAAGCAATGTACATAATATGCATAAGGGCAATCATTAATGAATAAAGCTTGCAAACCATTCCACTCTCCACGCATATTACTGGCACCATCATACCCTTGACCCCTAATATTTTGAACATCCAGATTATGATGAGATAAAACAAAGGAAATCTCTTCCTTAAGAGTTGCGCGGTTGTATTTTTGACATGAACTATATCCAAAAATCGTTCTCGTATAAATCCACTTCTATCAACAAACCTAATAACAAGGGCCATTTGCTCTCTTCTAGATTCATCTCGAGCTTCATCAACAATTAAACAAAAACTTGCATCACCAATCTCATGACGAATTGAAGACTGAACATTTCTAGCAAAGACATGCAAAATTTCTTTTTGAATTTGATGTGAGGTGTATTTAGTATTTTGTGGAGCATTACCCAAAACAAGAGCACCTATTTGTTCATTGTATGATGCTAAAAGTCCCATCATTTCAAGAAAATTACCTTGGTTTTTTTATTCTGGACGTTCATCATGCCCTCTAAAAGCACATGCTTGAAATGTGAGCCAACGGACAATATCTATTGAAGCTTTAATACGCAATCGATTATTCTGAATTTCTTGAGTAGTTTGCCTCTTGACTACCTTCTCAATATGACATGACTGGTTTTTCAAATTTTCCAAGCACCTGGTAGCAAATCTATGAGCTGAATTTGGACCTTTTCCCATATGAGTCAAAAAAGCACATCGTTCCCCATCATTAACTTTCTTCCAACAATTAAATCCTTTAACAGTAAATGTGTCCGATCCTGGCTTTCCGGATGGTTTACTTGGAAATAAATAGCAAGGGAAACAAAATACGGTATTTTTCTTTGAATATTCAAGCCACGGATAACTTTTGAACCAATGAGACCGAAATCGACGAGGATGTTTATTACCGCTTAGCGGATATTCAGACATCAAAGGTTGATATGGCCCCAAATTAATGTATGCCCTTCGAATTTCATCTTGTTGATTAACCGGGTATTCCCAAATTTGAGGACGATTGCTTGGATCTCTAATTAAATGAGCAATATCGATTCTAGTAAGAGGTCGCTCACTAATCAGCAGGTTCTTTGTAAACTGAAGCACATAGAGGCCGTTCAACCATAACTTCAACATTATTTGGAGTTGGTTCACTAGGGTCAGTGAGTTGTCAATATTTTTCCTTTTTTTTTTCAAAAAAAGAATCAATTCTTTTTATTTTGTTCATGGTTCAACCTAAAATCAAAACATATATAATGAGAAAAAATTGATAATTTTGGTGGCTCTGCTAAAAACAAAGCATAAAAAAAAATCCATGCATAATCAAAACAAACTAATAAAATATATCTAATCAATTAGAAAAAAAAATCACTATAACAAGAATTCAAAAAACAATTGTTAGAACTAGCAAATTTGAAAAAAAAAGCAAAAATTATAAAATTATAAAAAAATCTTATTAAATTCTTAACAAACATCTCAAAACAAAATAAAAATATATTTTAAATTTAAGTTATCAATATCCAATTACATATCTTGTTTTGTTTACTGAGAAATAAATCAAATAATACTCTGCTTCAATCTTTTCGCATAAAAATTCTGTTTATGATCTTTATTCTTGTTTTTGTTTTGATAGGCTGCGTTGGACTTGTAACAATTTATATTAGGGTTGTACTTTGTAGTCTATAGGGAGAGAAAAGACAAGAAACAAATCCATCACTTTGTAACATATTACTTTCCACGTAGGCATTTTTTTTTTATCACAATCCATTAATTAATTACACAAAATTGGTGGGTCATGGGACCATTCTTTTCAGCCTTTTGTTCTCTTCACCCGGCGGGTATCCACAGTCTTAATACCTATTAATTCACACTTTTGTTTTACCCCTAAAAAAAAAAAAAAAAATTCTTGGGCCCCTGCTTGCCTCCCCTTCACTCCGCCCCTGGGTGGGAATTTACACACACACACACCGGTTAAGAATTAGTGGAATGCGTTGGTTATACTTTATATACACAGATGGACTCAAAACCTTATAATATATGTTTTTGGTATCGGTTATATTTATCACACTCGGACATTACGATGAATAATTAAAAATAAATCTTATTGGAAAAAAAATAGATAACTGATATTTTGTTTTTTTAGAAGAAAATGTCTAGTTTAAGAAGTCGCCACCTAGTATTATGGTTATTAGAAACTCTAACTGGTCAACAGAGATTCTATGGTATGAGATTGGTTATACGAAGAGGAAGATGCTATCACCCCTTAAACGTCTTACCTGAGACAGGCTACATTACTGGTTTTGTCTAAAATTACTAAGAATTTGTTCTCCTTTCTTTTTTTGTTCTTCCAATCATGTTCCTGACTTTAGTGTCAGTGAACAGTAGCTACAAATATTTTCAATTCTGACATTGATAAATATTGCACAAACTAAAAAAAATGTGATATTACTGACTCCGATGTCAGTGAATAAGTTCGCAAAATTTTGAATTTTTAATGAAGAAGAAACATTTTTTCTATGCCTTTTTTCTTTTGTTTACCCTTTTTATTATTTGCTCTTTTTAGACAAGAATAAAAAAAGCATTACGCAACAAAATACGAGGAGCTCACAAATAAATCAACAAAGATCCCCAAATATTTTTTGAATTTTTTGATATCAAAACGAGACTTGTTTGGCCAAATATCAAAATAGAAGGAGATAAAATACATGAACAATGCATAAATGTGTGTTTTACCAAACACAACCTTATTAAAAGAAGTTTGGGCTAAATGAGCCTGAGGCCCAAACCCAGCCCACTCTTCCTTTCTTTTTTTTCTTGGAGGGTGGATCTAACCCAGCTGTATTGGTTGGGTTAGACCTAGCTGGTCCGGCCTAGTTACTAACTCATACCAGTAATCGGGCAAGGCAGCAGGCACGCACGAACTAATTATCGCGCGTGCACTGCACAATTACCTTCCCACCGTTTAGCAATTTAGAAAATGCAGAAATTGGGCAGGAGGAAGAAGGGCGTACCTGGAGCTGTAGCTTGAAGGTGAAGATGATGGTGTTGGAGAGCTTGAGGTTGCTGGTCCAACGTACTCCTTCTCCTCTGCTTTTTTCCTTGTTTTTATTTTCTTTGGTTGTCTGTTCGTCGTCTGTCTCTCGGTTTTCTCCCTTCCCTCTTCTGGTCCTTCTTCGTCCCCTGTTCTCTATGTTATTGCCCCTCTCTTTGTTCCCTGTTTTTTTTCTGTTCGCTCCTCTCTGGGAAAAAGCCCCGGTTCCCTCTGTTTTTTTTAGCCTCTCTGTTTTCTTTTCTCCCCCCTCCTCTCCTCTTCTCTCCTGGTCTTCTCTGTCTTTTATAGGCTTTTCTCGCGCAAGGCTAATCCTTATCTTCCCCGGGCGCTGATCTTCATGTGGAGATAGAATTTGAGACTCCGTGTTTTGGTTGGATTGGGACACCAACAGTCCTGCCATTGTTGGACTGTTGGTGGTGGTTTCCTCCACGCCTCAATGGCTTTTTATGGCCGAAGGTAGTGCACACTAGAGGGGAAGGGAGATACCCCCCCTCCGAGAGCAAAAAGCTCCTTCCTCACAGCCAGCAACCCATTCCCTGTAATCTTCTTCCCCAAAGTCACGAGAGGAAGCAAGAACCTAAACGAAAAAACTTCCAAAAAGCAGCCCGTTGCCGCAGGGACTACCTCCTGACATTCTTACTGCCTTCGGTTAAGCTTGTCCTCATCAAGGCAAGATAATACCATCCCACAACCATACCAGCACTGTGCACCTCCTCCAGCTCCAGAAGCAGTACAGAGGCAACAGCGCGTCTCCTCCCTTGCATGAGTTGCCCATCCTCACCGGCCGCATCTCCAGCAAACTATCCTCTCTGTACTGCACCGTGGGCAGGTAATAGCAGCTGTCTCTCCTCAGCCACATGTGCAGACATCCCCCCTCAGCATCAACAATAACGACCAGCAAGGAGGAGAGACCCAGCAGAGGAGGAAGAAGACGAAAAGGGAAGAACCCAGGACCAACAAACGGACACAAACACAGGGACACGAAGCAGGAGACCAGGGTAACGAAGCCAACACCGGAGACTAAGAAAACAGAACGACCAGAACAAGTGAAGATAAGAAGAAACTGGGGAGATTGTCTGTTCAGCCAGCAGCATCACGTCTCCATCGCCATCGACGTCCTCATCTCCGGTTGCACCACCCCTCCCTGAACAGACGAACACGAAGGAGGACAGAGGAAGCACAGGACGAACTGAGAGGAGGGAATACCAGTGGAGAACAAGAAGAAACAAAAGAGGCGGAGAAAGCAGCCGGCCAGTCTTCCTTCACCAGCGTCGATTCCATGGCCAGCATCAGGTAAGTTCTTCGCCTTCCCTCCATTTTGCATTTTAATTCACAACACTGTGCACCTTTGAATTATAATTACTTGCCTCCTGATATTACCTTCTTCTTCGAGCAACAGCCCCCTGCCCCTGAAACGAGTAAGCTTCTTCCCTCCATTCTCCTGCCTTCTTTGTGCTTGCATTGCACTGTGCGAAGTGCAACATGCATGCGTGAATAATTCACGCATGCGTGCTGCCGTCCAGCCAACCGGGTCACTGGTTTGAACCGGTGACCGAGCTGGTCCAGCCCCGCCCATACGGGTTGAGTTGGACCCAGCCCAAAAAAAAGAAAAAAAAGAAAAAATAAAAAAAGTTTCCTTTTTCTTTTAATCCAAATTTTGTAGATTTGTCCACTTGCACCCTAGTTAGAAATAATATACCTTTTGGTTTACGTAATATTTACCAACACCAAAGTTGGAAATATTTGTAGTCGAATATTCACTGATACTAGAGTCAGGAATATCTTAGGCAGACCATGATACAACAAACTCTTAGCAATTTAAGACAAAACCAACAATGCAGCCTGCCATAGATAGGATGCTTAAGGGGTAATAGTATCTTTCCTTTCGCGTAACTAGTTCCGTACCATAAAATCTCTGATAACCATATACACTACCAGACAATCGATAAATACAAACGGAAATACTGAGGGAATATTTTCGTTGGTAAATTTCCAAGGGATTTTACCAACGGAAATATTCCCTCGGTATATATCGAGGGAATTACAGTGAGAAAAAAAATTAAAACAAAGCAAAAAAAAATGATGACGTGTCATTTTTACCCACAGAATTTACAAGGGATTTTTAACACTGTTCATCATGTCAATTATAAAGGGAATCATCAACGGAATTTTCTGTCGTTATTTTCCAGAGAACTCCAGAACTGTTTACTTTCCAATTGCATCGTTAATTGTTGTTCTTTACGGACAAAATCACCGACGGATTGAAAAGTCGTCGGTGTTATTTGGCTTTTTCTGAAAAAATTCAATTAATTTAAAATTTTCATTTAAATATTACAGACGGAATCACCGACGGATTGAAAAATCGTCGGTAATTATTGGCGGTTTCTGAAAACTTTTTACGAAATTGAAAATTTAATAATTAAAAATATTAATATTCAATTATCCGTCGGTAAATCCGTCGCTAACGCGCCCCAATAAAAAACACGAATCCCCTTATTTCACAAGAGACAAACTCATTTCTTATTCTTCTTCTTCTTCTTCTTCTTCATCTTCACTATATGTAAAAAACATCAATATCTATTTCTTTCTCTTCTTTTCTCTCCTCATCTCCTTCTCTGTTCCTCCATGCTCGAGTATGTCTTCTTCTTTCTTCTTTTATCCTCTTAGTTTTTTTTTTTAATTAATATGCTTTACGAAAAAAATTTCTCTCCCTAGCTTCACTTGCAACTACATTAAGGTAAGGTTTTTTTTTTTTTTTTTTTCATGATTTTTTTTCACTATATTTGCTTTTTATTTTATTTTTAATTGTTTTTGTTCTTAATAATTGTATAAATGTTGTTGTGAGATTTTTTTTTTATATGAGATCAATTTTTAGTTGATTTATTTATAGGATTTTTAAATTTTTAGCAATCGCAACTTCATTTTTTTCATATGAATTTTTTTAGTTGAATTTATTTTTTCGTGTTATTTATTTGTTGCAAATTTGTTTGAGTTGATTTTCTTTTTTCTTTCCCAAGCGTTTTGAGTATTATGGAGTGTTGATTTATATTAATTTAATTATTTTATAGTTTTGTAAAATAGATTTAAAAAAAAAATTTAAATAATTACCTATGGAATTACATATGGTATTTTTCCGAGGAAAATACCGACGAAATAAAGCGGATAATTTTTTCTTTTTTTTTGCGTGTTTTTTCCGTCAGTAAATCCATCAGTAATAATATTTTTTTGTTGGTAAATTAATTACCAACTGAATGATAGTACAAATACTGACGGAAAATTCTGTTGGTAAATATAAAGATTGTGGTAGTGGTTGTCTTTCAATTTAAGTTTTTTAAACTATCAATTTTATTTAAACTATCAATTGCGTTAGGTTTACCACTACCTGTAGGAATATTGTGCGTTATATGATAAAAACCAGATGATATACAAAGGATATCATACTCATTAATGTTGGCTAATGCAACTTTATTTGTTGGACAATACATACTTGCTTTTCCAATTTGATCAACTAAGGATTCGATTATACAATTTTATAATTAAGGGATCAAAAAGTGGTTTGGCATTTTCTGTGTTGTTTTTATGGCTTTTTCCCGGGTATAATTGGTCATAGAAAATAGGAAAAAAGTACATCTAAATTTGTAACAAGACATCTTGCGTACCCAAGAGTCTAATGATGCAAGCATAAGAAGATAGAATATTCGAAGGATGACAAATGCATGTAGTGGTTGAAGGAAGATTCTTATCGCAGAAATAAAAAATAGATAACAATATCTGGAAGACTTTTTAATGCAAGATCGGTTCACTACTCCAGTCTATAAATAGACTCCTTTCAAATGCAAGAATTCTCACCCCCTCAACTCAAGCAATAACAGCTAAAAGAGTGTTAAGTTATAGAGCTTCACTACAATGAGAAGTGTTCATTTCCTACTAGCTTTTGTTCTCTTGACTCTGGCATCCTCAATTGCCTCTGCCTCTGACCCCAGTCCCCTTCAGGACTTCTGTGTAGCCATCAATGATCCCAAGGCTGCTGGTAATGCATTCTTCTTACATCTTTCATTTACATTTCATAAGAAGCTGCAGCCTCTTACGGCTTGTTATTAGCTATACATGAAAATCGTTCCCTTGTTTGCTCATGCATGCATGAATTGACCAGCATTTGTTTTGTGCAGTGTTTGTAAATGGGAAATTCTGTAAGGACCCGAAGATGGCGACAGCAAATGATTTCTCCTTTTCAGGACTCAACATTCCCAGAAACACAGGGAACCGAGTTGGATCAAATGTTACTCTCTTAAATGTAGATCAAATACCAGGGCTTAACACGCTCGGCATATCTTTGGCTCGCATTGACTATGCACCAAATGGTGGCTTAAACCCACCCCATACTCACCCTCGTGCCACAGAGATTCTAGTAGTCGTCGAAGGCACACTCTATGTTGGATTTGTCACATCAAACCCAGAAAATCGTTTCATCAGCAAAGTCTTATACCCTGGAGATGTTTTTGTGTTTCCATTTGGCCTCATTCACTTCCAACTCAATATTGCCAAAACCCCTGCAGTTGTCTTTGCTGGTTTAAGCAGCCAAAATCCTGGTACTATTACAATAGCAAATGCAGTGTTCGGGTCCGATCCTCTCATCAATCCTGATGTTCTTGCCAAGGCCTTCCATTTGGACATCAAGATAGTGAACTATCTTCAGAAACTGTTTGGAGGAAACAGTGAGTGATTAAGACGTGTAACATGGACTAGTAGCCTGATTTTACAATGTCTGGCAACCTTCTTTGTTATGTTAAAATACTAAATTAAGTACAAGAAAATGGTTTCCTATAAACCTCAATGTGTTCCTGTCTTATCTTGGATGACATATATAATGTTTAAGTTCGTTAATTAGCCCTCTCTATGTTTCAAGTCTAAACATACACACAATTGCTTCTTGGGTCTATAAAGGGACCAAATTTCAACGGGATTCTACAGCTTTTTGACTATAAATTCTTGAATATCAGGAAACATCCTCGCATCCTTTGTCATAACCACTATTCATAAAATTTTGTGTCTTTGATGTCCAATCCCTGCAATTAAATGCAACAATTGGTTTTGGACAGAAGCGGAGTATCCTTGTTGCTTAACTCTGGAAGAGCAATAGCTTCAAAAATAACAAGCACTATCAAAACTACTGAGGTCGTGTTTTAAAGTATAGTAATAATTGTTTTTCAAAGTGTTTTTCATTTTAAAAATATATAAAAATAATATATTTTTTATTTTTTAAAAATTATTTTTAATATCAGCATATTAAAATGATTCAAAAATATTAAAAACAATTAATTTCAAGGAAACTAAGATTTAAAATATTATGAAATATGATTTTAACTACAAAAACAAACACCACGTAAACTTGGGAAGGGAGATTTAGACAGTCTAATATCTTTTCTTCTGTCAAGCACATTTCATGCCCCAGGGGAATAGAATGATGTAAGAGTAAGAGCACAATTTCTTTCAAGTGTATATGTCATTGACAAAGAAGAATGGTTTTATGATACTCATATTACACTCTAATACAGTAGCTCTTTAAGGTTAAAAATTGTGCTGCCAACTAATATTTTATGATTGATTTTGTTAGAGAATAATATAAATCATATCCTGAGACCTTACCTAATAGCTTAAGCTATTGAGTTGAGATGGTTCTTTGACATAGTATCGGAGCCTTGATGACCAAGTGGTCTCGAGTTCGAATCTCACCATCCCCATTTATTTGATAGAAATATTAAGCACAAGGTAATGTGGGCCTGTGCAAGTTTCAAGCTCAAAGGGCTTTCACTTGAGGGGGTGTGTTAGAGAATAATATAAATCATATCTTGAGACCTTACCTAATAGTTTAAGCTATTGGGTTGAGATGGTTCTTTGACAAATTTTACTAAAAAGAATGAAGTTAGCTAGATTCGAACTTAGTCTTTAAATTTTTATATGTGAACTATATCGATTTTAAAATTCTAATCTCATTTTATTTTCAACAATTTCAATCAGAAATTAGAATCCGATGGATGGAAGGATATGAGAAAAATATACTGTAAATACACCAGTCTTGGTATGTGAAAACTATATCTATATATGTCGACGTTGAAGACCAAAAAAGAAAGAAAAAGGTCAGTACATAGACTATTTATTATTCTACGGAAGACATTATGTAAAAAAGATTGCCTCTATATAATCTAACTACCGGAATTTGAAGGAGGAAAAAAAAAGAATTAGGTGGAGAAATAATTTTCATTGTAGATGTAGGATTTTCCTGAACATTAAGGTCAACTTCACCCCCTTTAATTATGTAGGTGTACAAGTTGAAACGATGCAGTGTACTGGCTACTAAACTCGTCCAAGATTGGATCATAATTAAAGGTACTGAGGTTGCTCCTGTGGTTGTGGTTTTAAAAAAGTTGTTTTATAAAAAGTATTTTTAGTTAGGTTGGTTTGAAAAAATATATGTTTGGTTAAAATTATAGTTGAAATTAAAGTTGAACAAAAAATAGTTTAATATGTATGGTTAAAAAAATGCTTTTCAAATTGAGGTTATAAAATAATTAATATATATATATATATATTAATATTAATGATTTTTAATTTAAATATTTTAGATTTAACTACTGTTATTACATCATGAAATAAATAATATTGATATCAAATATTTTTTATTATTCCATTAAACTATATGCAATGTCATCACATACGAAATCTATCCAATAAGGACTATATTTTCCATGGTTTCTTAAGCGCGCAACAACAAAAACTGAATTTTTTGTTACGTCATCAAGCGATCTCCTTCTAATTTTTTGAATAAAACACAATTAAAATAAAAATAAAAACTAAAATTTTTTTAACTTGGTCGGACCTGGCAAAAACATAATTGGAATTGCGATCAAATTCCATAAATGCTACGTCATCATGCGATATCCTTCTAATTTATGTAGTGTTATTAAATAATATTAAATACTAGTTTTTCAAGTAAAACTCAATTTTTTTATAAAAAATTACAATTTCATTACGTACAAAATTCATTCGACAAGAACTATAATTTTCATGGTTTTTTAAGCATGCAATAAAATTAGGTAAAATATTATCAGGAATAAAATTGAGATTACAGTATGAGTAAATTTAATTCACATGAACAGTGCAAGTGAAATCAATTACCTGCACTGGTTTTTCAGGAAAAAAAAAAACTAAACTTTTCAAGTGAACAGTGCGAGTGAATTAATTCACTCGCACTGGTTTTTCAAAAAAAAAACTGTTTACTTTAGTGAACAGTAGAGCACTCCACTGTTGTGGTTCCTCCCCAACGAGAAGCAGCAAAATACTGCTTCTACAAAACCTGCGGCACCATCTTTGTTTTTAGTGGGTCCGACCACCATAAAACACTTTTTTCTTCTTAACCAAACGATGATATGTGTGGCTGCGGGTGAACCTCACCCATAGCCACATTACCAAACAGCCAAAGGGAGTGGATTACCAACTGAAACCACACCAATTAAACTAGAGAAATGTATGTTTAGCACATTCTAAACGCAGACCAATTTTGAAAGCATACCTAGGATCATAGCTTAAAGTGGATTACCAACTGAAACCACACCAAATAAACTAGAGAAAATGTATGTTTAGCACATTGTTAACGCAGACCAGTTTTGAAAGCATACCTAATGTCTAATCATCCATATTTTTGTTAGTCAAAAAAATGACAAGGCCAGTCAAGGAGGCCTTCAGACACAGAAGTAAGCAGAGCCGCCTCTATCTTAACTCCGTTGGATCATATTATAGACAAAAGAGTAGTTGGGTTAGTTATACATATAGAAATCTTAAAAACCATGGTTTAAGACTTTCCAGCACTAATGCTGGACGAGGTGGTCAAGTAGGTTATTTACATTGAATTATCTTATACTTATTTCTCTCTGGTTTGGATTTATTTTTTAAAGTGTTTTTTAAATTGTTTTTCGTTTGATATATTAATAAAAAAATAATTATTTTTAAAATAATTTTGATATATTAATATAAAAAAAATTAAAAAAATAATATTTTAAAAAAGCATCCACCAGATTACCAAACGCACTTGAAAAGGTGCGATGGCGCAACTTCTTAGTTATCGGGAGGCCTGAGAGTTTGAGCTATGGTTTAATAGTTCTTACAAATTCTTCATCATCTTGAAGCTATGGTTTTACAAGATTTTAATTATATTTGCAGCAAACTACCTAGGATTCAAAGTCATTTACTTTCATCAATTGCAAAATTGTTAAACGAAAGGGTCTAGCTAATTATGATTCTAAAAACAAAGGGATTAAACAATAATTACTCAAACAACAATCGCTAGGGATTTATAATGGCTCTCCATAATTTGTTCAGGGATGGTTATCTATTAGTGCTAGAAATATTGTCAAGAAGATAAGGACTTGCAGATTTCAGTAATTTTTCAAGATATCTGTGGATAGGATCAATGGAGACTTTCCAGTAAATTATGTACACTATAGAAGCACTCAATCCCACTCAGTATTTTGTACATTCTTTACTCTCAGTGATGCTATCCATTTGAATTGATCCAATTCCGTATGAACTTTCTCTCCTGAATCCGACTGCTCTCCACATCCAAATACACCAAATGTAAAGAGAATGACTTGAGAACCTATGACTTTTTTTTTTTTTTTTTTTTTTGCCATTTCCACTCCATCAAAATCCTCTGAAACCCATTAAATCACCAAGTCTGACCACATATTTAATTTTATTTTTAAGGAAATCTATTCATGGCACCACTCCATTCTTAGACAACTACAGTGTGCTTCAGTCTGAGTTTTGGAACCATTTCATCAAGAAAGATTTGAAATTATGGTTTGATGAAGAGGCCAGCCATGGTCATATATGTGGTGACATGAAAAATGGATGCCAAGGTTGGGGAGATGTGAAAGAAATTTCTGGGAAAGCTTATACAGAAGCAGCAAACATCATACTTGCTAGGTTTAAGGACCAATCGTTTCATCAACAAGAACCAGTGTTCTAGTCCTTTCAAATACTAAAAAAGTCTGAATTTGAATTTTGAACTTCGATGTAGGATTACAAGTCCAAGTCCACATTGAATAATTACCGAGGAAGAAGATAGAGTAGCGTAAAATATGAGATTGGAATTACCACAACTGCCTTGAAAATTATATAAAGATATATAGATGAAGTGCTTCAACAATAAATCATCACTGCGATAAATTAAAAGATGAGCAGTTAGTCAGTTAACCATTACTATCTACTCGGTACAGCTTCATCAACTTCGAGATGACGGACACTACTGCTTCAGAACATCACCTATAAATTGTCAGGCAAGATTACTCACCCTCGACACCTCAAAATTTTGAAACTAATAATCTTAAGTCGTTATTAAGGGTGATCTTTTCCTTGTAGCTTTTGCATTATGGGTTCTGGCTTCCTAATTTGCATGTGCCTACGACCCCAGCCCAATTCAGGATTTCTGTGCAGCAATAAATGACACCAAGTTTGCTGGTATACGTGGAAAAAACTTCACACATATATTAGCTTTGGACAGCTAGGTTGAGGGGCCTGACTGGTGACTATCTAAAAAATAAATAAGGCTTTTATGGAACATGAAATTCTTCGGTGTTTAAGTCATGATGTGTATGTAATGGGAAAATATAAGGGAAGAGTAAATAAAATAAAGGTTAGGGAGTGTGTATGTGGCCTAGAAGTTGTATGGCTAACCTGGTGTGGCCTGGCTTTAATGGCCTTTCGCTAGCTTTCATGGCATTTGTTTGATTTTAGGTAGGACTTGTCTTGCTAGTAAGTACTGATCTCTAGCTTGTAGGCCTGTTTTAGCTTTGGTTTTCTTATCTGGTGACTGGGAGTTTTATAAACCCAAGCCTTAGGAATTTCTTCATGGATAGGAGATTATATCATTACTGAAAAAATTGGTGTTGGTTTTGGTTTGGCTAGCCATGGTGGCTCGTGATTGACGTGTATCATGCCTGCTATTTAGTGAAAAACATTGGTGATGGTCTTTCATTAGAATAAAAAATGTTACCTGCTCTGCAAAGAAATAGTATAGAAAAAGTTGTGTTTATATAAAAAAAAATTGTGTGCATGAGAAGTTTGTGTGAGCAGGATCCAAAAAAAACATAAAAAGCAAGTTTGACAAGATTGGATAGATCAGGTCAATACCGGGTCTAGGGTGGGTTTTCGAGTAAAAATTCTAGCCAAAAGCTAGCCTAAGCTGCTGAAAAAAAAAAAGAAAAAACTTCCATTTTTTTTTTACCATCATTACTCCCCAAATCTTTTAAACATCCATGTTTCGAAGACTTTAGTCAATAAAAATGGAGGAAAATAAAATACTTATTGCATGAATATTATCTTTTTTTTTTTTTCATGCTTGCATAAAAATATTATCATGGTTAGGTCTTTTTTGTTAATGTTTCTGTATGAAATTTTTTCATATAAATTTTTATCAACATTTTTTAAAGAGAGAAAAATTTAATTATGTTACTTGTTTAACACTATAGTAACAAGAAATAAGTGTAAAAGTAATATGGTCTATATATGTGTTTCAAGAACATATTTTAGATGAAAATGTTTCATGAGTAGTTACAAAGATTGAAAAAAGATCCTAATTGTTTTTAGAGAAAGTGATTATTAAGACTTGAAGAAGGATCTTTGATTTTTTTTTAAAATAAATGGTCATGGAGCCTGGAAAAAGGATCCTTGGTTCTTTTGCAAACAAGTAGTCATGGAAACCAATAGAATTTTAATGGATACATATGGAGACATGGAGGCTTCACGGGTACATGGAGATTTTCATGGAAATATGGAGAAAAATTATTGTTTTTTATTTGAAAAATTCAAAAAGAGTTGAGATGCAATTTCTAATATTTAGCTTATATCAGACAACACATGATTTTTTCATGTTTGTTCAGTTGCATCTCTTTCTTAAGAAATTATTTAGGTATTCTTTATAGATTAATCTTTCTATTTTTTTTTTAGTACATGACATTTTTATATCTCGTGCCCACGATCATGGTGAAGAGATAAAATTTATTATGATTTCTTATGTTTGATCCACTTTTTAGCTAGCTTTGGCTAGGACTTGTCTTACTAAAAATTACTCTTTGGCTTGTAGGCCTGGTTGTGCTCTAACTTTCTTGTTTGGTGACCGAATGTATTTATACACCAAAGCTTTGGAATTTCTTCATAGAAAAAAGATTGTATTATTGGTAAAAAAATTGATGTTGATATTTGTATGGCTAGCCAGGGGTGGCTCTTAGTTGATGTGTTATGCCATTTATTGTACATCAACTTACCGAACAGCTGAATCGTTATCTGAGATTTATGAGGAAGAAGCGGGAGGCCTTAAAATACCTTTCTGAGAAGCAGAAAAGAAAGTCAATCTAGAGCAATCACGATTATTCAGCCATGAGCTTTCTCACACTTACCATCAACTCTTGAGCCTCCTTTTCTTTTGCCTGCCCTGACCATGAATCAGGAAGTTACCCTAATGACATGCTTGCTATTGGTAAAAAATATTGGTGATGGTCTGTTGTTGGGGGTAAAAAAAATGCTACCTGCACTGCATAGAAAAATTGTGCACGAAAAGTTTGAGTTGGTGACTCATAAAAATCTGAGAAAACGCATAAAAGAATATGCCTATCAGAAGTGGACAAACCAGGTTAAGTAACACTAGGTCTGGAATGGGTTTTTGACTGAAAAATCCAGTCTTTTAAGCTTGGTCCAAACAACTAGAAAATTCCAATCGCCAAGCCCATACAACCAGATAAAAAAATCAAGGTAAAACTACCTTTCCCTTTTTTTTTTACCATCAATGTTTATTTTCAGTTATTTTCAGTGTTCTTTGAATTAACAGATTGCTTTTAACATTTTTCACAGCGTTTGTGAATGGGAAGTTCCGCAAAGACCCAAAGCTTGCCACGGCAAATGGTTTCTTTTCGGGGCTCAGTACATTCCTAGAAACACTAGGAATCGAGTTGGATCAAATATAACTCCTTTAAATGTAATTTTGTTGATAAAACTGTTAAATGTCAGTGGACAGGGTTTCTAGTGATCATAATATTAGGTGATGATTCCTTTAAATTAAACATTTTTCTCTTGAAGAACAAGATGCTAGATATCTATTCTTTTTCCATGAGAATATTTTTAATCGATTGTCGTAATGTTCCGGGTGTAACATTTACAATGCTTATGAAACTTCAGCTTCTGGGAAGTTCTGTAGACTTGATGAATATTCGTTTAAAGAGAATCATTTGTGTGTTCCATTAAGTTCTATTCATGAATTGCTTGTACATTGATAGGGAATTTTGATATTGTTAAGACTTTGGTTGTGTTGCATGATATTTTTATTGGCTTAAAATGAAAAAAATTTGCAACACATATTTGACAAACATTGTAAATAATGAAGATTATTTCAAAAGGTTTTTTTTTTATCTAGTGTTTATATAAATGAGCTTTGAGATGGGTCTAACGACCTTGATAGATTCAAGATCCTTGGGTTTGGAAATCATGCCAGACCCAATAAAACATGGGTCAGGGGAACATGTCATATCCCAAATACTTGCTTTTGGCAATCTACCTAACTCAAGGAAACATGGGTTAGGCGAATATGCCAGATCAAAAATACTTGAGTTTGACAATCTACCTAACCCAAGGAAAACATGGGTTTGGAAATGGTGCCAAACCCAAAACGCTTTTCTTGGAATTAATTTTCCAACAACTATAAAATCCTAACAACTCTTTTTTAAATAGCTACAACTATTTAATTCTCCAACAACTCTTTTATTTTTTTAAATGTTGTAACAACTCTTTAATTTCTAATTTATTTTCTACCTAGCTTTTACATTTTAGCAGCATATATATACACACCATGCACTCTTACAGTCAAATAGTGCTGGAAAAACAATAGTATATAATTTGTTTTGAATCTTTTTTTTTTCAATTTCATCTCTTAGAATTTGATTTGAATTGATTTTCATATTAACTTTGGTTATTATTTTTATGATTGTTATTTGCTTTTCTCTTATTATTTTTTTAATTGAAATTTTTTATCTATCAACTTTGATCCTCATTCTTTTGATTGTTACTTATTTTATTTGAAATAATTTATGAAATTATAATTATAATTATTTTAATTTCATCATCTTTCAAAAAAATTTATTTGTTAGATTTGATTTCTAGTATTTTGATTGTTATTTATTTTATTTGAGATAATTTATGAAATTAGATTTTTTTTCAATTTCATTCTCATTCAACTTTTTAATTTGTAAGATTTATTCCTCATTATTTTAATAAACTTGAAAAAAAATAAAACATTAATAAGTTATTTTCCAGCTCATTTTCCATGACATAACCAAACACTAGAAAGTGTTTTCCAACTTATTTTCCATAACACTACTAAACATCAGAAAAATAATTCGCTTTTCAGGAATTCATTTTCCAAGGAAACCACTTTTCAAAAGGAAACTACTTTTCAAAGAAACAAACGGTACCTAAATGAATAGATTTCTCATGCACCTGTTAATGATAATAAAGTTGATGAAACTCACATTGAGGAAGAGAGGAGTAAGAAACAAAGGAAATAAACTTTCTTTGTGAATGATTTTTTTCTCTTAACTGGTAGATAAGGATCTAGTGACCTACTCCGAAGCTATATTTTCTTTTGATTCTTTGTTGTCGATGTCACTGAGAGAAAGAAAAAACTCTGGTGCTGCTACAACTAGGAGGAAAACGAATACTATTATTGCTGAGGAACTGTTTATAGTGTTGAGGAGAAAAGTTGCCATGTTGTTTTCCACAGCTGAGATAAAGGAGAAGAAGTGTAGCTACTATCGCCTATCCATTGCTAGATTATAGTTGGAGACCAGTGTTGTGCTGTAGGGGGTGTTTTGATGATTTGAGGGTAATTTTTGGGTTTATTTAGGGATGAAAGGATTAAGGAAAGGGCTGATGTAGTCATGGCTGGGAGGTTTGTTCATGGTAGTGCTCATCTCCCCCTCTAGGTTGCTTGAGATAGGGTTTTGTGGTATTTTTATAGGAGAAACAGGGAGGTTTTAGGGCTCATGGATTAATGGGATCTCGACCCTTGATGTTGAGTAATAGATCCCAACCATTCATTTAAGCTAAGGATAAAAGCTTGTCATGCTCTGCAACTAACAAATGTAGGACACAAGTTATTTTTACAGACAGAGCTATGTTGGGTAGTGTTTTTTGGAGTGAATCTACAGGTGTTGTTAGTGTAATAGGAGTTGAGGGAGAAATTAGGGCTAAAATGTTGGTATTTGAGCTTCTTTTCTTTTGTTTTCGGGAAGAAGATAATGAATACTAAATTTAATCATTTTCAATTTGGTCTATGAACCTTTGAAACTTTGCAATGAAGCCCTCAATCAGTCCTAATCTTTTATATTCCTTGCAATTTCACCCTTAGCCTTCTTCAATTGCACCCTTAAATTTTAGTGCTTTTTACAAAGTGGTCCCTGGTTTTGAATTTCTTCAATGTGGTCCTTAATTGAACTTTATACTTTGAATTTCTTTCAATTAGCCCCATGATTGCACCAAATTAACCTTTCAAAGTTTGAATTGTGTCCCTAGTCTTCTAATCTTTGTGAATTGATCTGAATTAGGCCTCTAAACTTGATTTTTCTTTAATTGAGTCATTGATTGAATCTATAAAACCCATTAGCAGCTTAATTAAGTCCTTAAACTTAATTAATTCTTCTAATTTTTTTCCAATTGACTTTCAAACTTAATTTTTACTTCAATTAAGTCCTTAAATAAGTCAATTAAACTTGTTTGAAGTATAATTAAGTCCTTTAACTTAAGTAATTCTTCCAAATTTGGTCATGTTTGGGTCTCGACCTAAATTTTCTTTCTCCCTTCATCTTATAATGTTGAAATCTCCCAATCTGGCCATTCTTTTGGTATTTTGGTCTTTTGCAGCTCGAAAGCTTATATCTCCTCGTGTCTCGAAAATACTTTTGGATTTTGAATTTATATTATTTATTTATTTTTGAATATGTATTTTTACAAAACAACTTTAGGGGATCCAAAATTGAGTTATGACAATTCTTTTGAGATAAATAAAGACTCTTGCAATTGCCTTCTAGTGATTCGTATTCAGCTTGTTTATATATCGTGATAACTTGCATATAGAAAAAGCTATATTTTGTCTTGTATAATACATTGCATACACAAGACTTCTAATGGTAATAGTATATTTTAGTTGTGCTACTCTTTTATCACAATTATTATTTAACTTCACACTAGAGTCAAATGGGGGTATTGACCTCCTTTATATTGAGAAGCTTAAACTTATTAAGTATTTCTCAATATCATATGACTGATTAAGTGCATAACCACTACTATGTTTTTTAACTTTAATATCTAAAATTATATCTAATTCACCAAAAATAGAAGTGAGATACCTTTTGGTTTCAACTTGTCGCACGTCACTCGCGCAGCGTCCGTTTTAGCGATTTTTCTTTTCATTTTATTGATTCTTTAGGAGTCGCCATCTAGTATTTAATTGAGGGCTACTAGGAAACCCGGGTGTACTAGTCTTGTCAAAGATTCATGGGTAAGGGACTGGTTGTGGTTAGGGAAGGTATTAGCACCCCTAACGCACCCTACCTGAGGTAAGCTGTTTTGTGACTTTGATGTGATAAAGAAATTTAATTTTTTTTTTCTTTTCATTAGATATTAGAAATATGACTTACGTGTAAGTTCATAATTCTTGATCGTGAGCAAATCAAAATATTAAATTCTTCTTTATTTTTTGCGATTTTATCATAAAAAAAACATTCATAAAAAAAATAACATCCATAAAACAAATACAAACACACACATTCACTTTTACTATATTTTTTATTTTTTCTTTATTTCTTCTTTTTTTTACATCCACATTACAAATTATAAAAATAAAAAAAAACTAAATAAAAATTACATTAAACAATTTTAAAATTTACAAAATGAAGCCCAAAATATTCAGGAACAGTTTTGGGATGCATTTTGGGTCCACCGGAACAGTTGTGGCGTGTTGCTCCACGCGCACGAAAGCAACCGAGAAACAGGTCAGTCAAGACTGGCTTCTTCTCCTCTTCCCTTCTGCACCGGCGACGACGCCGTGACCTACAAAACAATAAAAACGCAACAACACAGTCAATTCTCTCCTTAGATCTGTTTCTTCCTCTTTTGGATCTACTTCTCTCTCCTTCTTCTTCAGATAGCAGATCCACTGTGAGGGGGGGAGGCCATCGTGTTAGGCCGAGTTGGTGTGTCGCCGCTGCGGGAGGGTCCTGCTCAGTCGGGTAAACTAGCCGATGATGGTGTAGAAAGATGAGCGGCGGATAGATCTGGGGTCATGGGCACCGCTGTGCTTGGGCTACTGCTGGAGGAAGAAGGCGGATCGATTTGGAATCTGTGGGCGCCGCTGTGCCGGGCTGCTATCGGTCAATTATGGTGGAGGCCGGTGGCGGTGCTGAGGTAGAGATATCATTGGGGAAGGCCGGTCTGTGGTTCTGGTGTTGCTTCTCTGTCACCGGCGGTGGAAGGGTTGAGGGAAAACTGAGAGAGAAGATGGACGATGGAGGGGATAGTGGCCAGGCTGAAGGTTTAGCTCCCTGGTTCTGTAAAAAGGAAAGGGAAAATCCGTGGGAATCGGGGGAAGAAAGCCGATAGGTCGGCTGAGAGAGGAGAGGTCTGGTAAGGTGAGGGAGCGGCCGGTTCTGGTTTGTGTTTGGATGAGGGGGGTGAGCGGCGGCTGCTTTGGGCAAAGGGCAAATGAGAGTGGGAGGAGATGGTGAGCGGCGGCTTGGTGTGAAAGAGATAGAATTAGGGTTTTTTTTTTTTAATCCCCCCCTCTCTTGAATGTGTTGGAAACTTCTATTTATAGGCCAAAAAATGTTGCTAGGTTTTCAAATTTGGTCCCTCAATTTCTTTTTTTTTGTAAATTTGATTTTTCTTAATTTTTTGAAAACGAGCAATATCAACGTCGACTCAAAAATGAGGAAAATCAATGATTTTAAAAATAACGCGTGAAAAGTCGAATGCGTTCGAAAGACCTTTGAAAATTTAAATTCTTTTTTAGAAGACGTTGAAAATACTAAAAACGATGCAAATATATTAAAAAATATATTTTTTTGGATTTTCATTGTTTTTCGCTATTTTTGGATTTTTCAAAAATTTTATCAAAAAGGTGGGTTAAAATTTGGATAACAACACAACTATTGAAATCATGTTGGTGCTAAAGGTTAACATGTCATTTTTGTAGAGACAAATAATCACATCAAAGTCTTTTGTAAATCTCAAATACATATACTTATCGGCACCATTGTGATGAAAACCATTTAATAAAATTGTTTTGAAAAACTTCTCATGCCATTGTTTTGGAGCTTACTTTAAACCATATAAAGACTTTACCAATTTACAGATTTTTTTTCTCATTTTTAGGAAGTATAAAACCCTCAGGTTTCTCCATATAAAGTTTCTCCTTTAAATATCCGTTTAAGAAAGTTGTCTTAAAGTCCTTTTGATGAATATAAAATTTATAAATTGATTTTAAAAAAAATAAAACTCTAATGGATGTAATTTTTGCAACTGAAAAATAAGTGCGAAATAATCAATACATTTCTTTTGAGTTAAACCTTTGCCAACTAATTTTGCCTTGAAGGTTTGTTAGAACCACTAATATTGTATTTTCTTCTAAACACCCACTTACATCCTATTGTCTTAGAGCCTAAAGGTAAATTTACTAGGACCTAAGTATTGCTAGAGAATATTGAATCCATTTCATTATTTACCATTTCTTTCCAAAAGACAACATCTCTAAAAGACATAGCTTGATAAAATGTCTTTGGATCATCTTTTATATTTAGGGTCTTATGTGTCCTTTTCAATATTGTGTTTCTACCACCTTCACCTAAAAATACAATTGACTCAGTAGAAATGAAATATGTATCTATGTGTTTTTTCTTTTTAACTTTTTAACTCCTTATAGGTTCACTTGAACCTATTAGTTCTGAGTTTTTATATTTTTCACTTAAAATTGAGCTGGGAGTCATTGTTGTTGAATTTATTAAAAATAAATTCAACATGTACTGATTCAACTATTACATTAGTTTCTAAATCCAAAAGCCTATAAGCTTTTGAATTTTGTGCATAATCAACAAAAACACTCTTAAAACCTCTAGGTTATAATTTTGTTTTTTAAGGATTATAAACTTTATAAAAAGCTGCACACCCCCATACTTTAAAATAATTTAGATTTTTTTTTTTAATCATTCCATACTTTATAAGGAGAAACATTTAATTTCTTAGATGATACTATATTATAAATGTGACATGCAGTAAACAAAACTTTACCCCACAAATTATTCAGTAACTTAGCATTCAATAGCATGACATCATATCCACTAATATCCTATTTTTCTTTTCATTATGTTGTGGTGTATAGGTGTTGTCATTTGATGAATTATTTTGTTTTCCTTATAAAATGTAGAAAACTCCCTAGAAACGTATTCACCACCTCTATTACTTTTAAGAATTTTAATTTTCCTTTCCTTTTGATTTTCTACCATTTTCTTGAATTCTTTGAATTTCTCAATGGCTTCGTCTTTAGTTCTTAACAAGTACACATAGGTAAAATGAGAATAATCATTAATAAAAGCTATGAAATGTCTTTTCCCACCCCTTGTTAACATACCATTTATCGCACCCAACATCGGGGCGGCCTTAAAAATAAATCTTGATTATGGAAAAAGAACAGATATCTGACATCTTGTTCTTTTAGGGAAAAATGTCTTGTTTAAGGAGTCGCCACCTAGTATTATGGTCACTAGAAACCCTAACTGGTCAACAGAGATTCTATGGTTCGGATCGATTATGTAAAAGGAAAGATATTATCATTCCTTAAACATCCCGCTCGAGGCAAACTGCATTGCTGGTTTTGTCTTAAATTGCTAAACGTTTGTTAGTTTATGCTATGATAATTTGCTTATAATATTTATGACTCTGGCGCCAGTGAATATTTCAACTACGGATACTTCCAACTCTGGCGTTGAAAAATATTACGTAGCTATAAAATAAATTTAGATCAATATTTTTATTTCTGACTCTAGCGTCAGTGAATAAACAAATAAAATAAATTTACTTTTTTATGATGCATGCTCATATTTTTTATTTTTCTAGCTAAATAAAATAAAATACAATGAATAAAAAATAATATAAATTTAAACCAGTATTTTTATTCCTGACTCTAGCGCCGGTGAATAAACCAATAAAATAAATTTTTATATATATTTTTTTATTCATGCATACACATATTTTTTATTTTCTATTTTTTTGTATTTGTTTTGGGGGCTGGGCCCAGCACAGCCCACATGGGCTGGGCTGGACCCAGCCAGCCCGGCCCGGTCACTGGCCCAAGCCAGTGACCCGGCTGGGCAAAGGCAAGCACCACGCGTGCGTACAAGAGCTAATTAAATTCAAGCTGCACAGTGACTTTGTAATGAAAAATGGAAGAGAAGGGAACGAAAACAAACATACCTGATCTGCAGGCGTTGCTGGAGGCGATGAAGACAATGGGGATGTTGATGTTGGTCTCTGTGTCTCCTGCTTGTGTTTTCCTTTTGTTTCCCCTGTCTTTCTGTTTTGAATTTCTTCCTTCGCTTTTAACTTTGCTCGTCGCCCCGGTTATTGAGATGAAGGGACGAAGACGATGATGAAAAATGCTGGTTCTTTCCTGTATATCTTTTTTTTGTTTCAACTCCTGTTTTCTGTGTGATTGAACCACGCTTGGCAGGGCACCCTTTCCACCTTTCCTTGCGTTCTTCTGGCCTTATTTCTTCTGGCGCTGGAGAAGAGGAAGCCGATGGTGATGCTGGCGCTTTCGTCTGTGGGTTTCTTGTTTTTCTGTTTGTGTTTTTTTCCTTGCTCTCCCCTGGGTTTCGACCTCTGTTTCCTTTTCCCTCTCCCTCGGTTCTGCCTTTTTTCCTCTTCTCTCTGGATATTTTCCTCCCGGCTTTTTTTTCGCTCTTCCCCTCTTCTGGTCTGCTACACTGCTGTTGCTGAGACGCTGCGCTGATGGAGCAGATTCTCCACTGCTACTTCTGGTGCGAAGGAGATGAAAGGACGATGGTTGACAAGGGAAACCTGTTGGGACTTAACATATACACCTCCGGTGACGCAGGAAGCCTGCTGCAAGAAGACTGGATTGTGAGCACCAACCTGACAGGAATCTATAGGCACCAAAGAGCATGGTGCAGAGAACGTTGCGTTCATTACTGCAACATATTGTTCAGGCCCATCCGGAGATCCAGAGGAGCCTGAGAGCAACGAGGACTTGATCACTCTTTGGGACTGGTCCTCCCATGGTTTTTCGTCTTTGATCATAAACTCCTGCAACTTCCAGAAGCAAGCACCAACAATTGGATCAGTTTATTTAGCAGCAAAATCGAGTTAACAAAAAAAACGCCAGCTCGTGAGAAAGGAACGGGGAGAATGAGAAAGTCCAGACCTCCCCTCGCACCAGTCTTAGGTGGATAGAGGGGAGATCTTGGGGGGAGGCCTGGCGGCTCTGTTCTTGATCGTCTCCCTTGTTTTTTTTTTTCTCTTGTTCGGTCCACTCTTCCCTGTGTTATTCGTTCTTCACCCCCTCGTCCCTTCTCTCCTTTTTTTCTTCTTTCTTTCCTCCCTCCTCCTGCTCTTTCTTTCTCTGGCTTTATATCCAGAGAATGCCACCGTTACCAGGTAATAAATCGACTGTTATTGCAGGAGTAATGGCGATGCATCCGTTTTTTTCCGGTCGAGTGAAGAAGATGAACAGTGTTGATGGACATTTGTGTTTTGGTCCTTGACGTTTTGAAAGTTTTGTAATCAAGCCCCTGGATAAATTTTAATTGGACCCCTGTATTTCAGTGCATTTTACAAAACAGTCCCTGGTTTCTGAATGTCTCATTTCAGCCCTTAATTGACTCTTCAAACTTTTAATTCTTTCAAAATTACCACTGAAAAAATCAATTAAACTCCCTATAGTACCATTGCCTTTTCAATTTAGTCATTGGATTTTAATTTCTTACAATTTTGATCCAAATCAGCCCAAAATTTTGATATTGTTTCAATTAAACCTCTGATTTCATTAATTAAACCAAATCCAAGTCCAATTAAGTCTCAAAACTTATCAATTCTCCAATTAAACCCTTAATTTGATTAATTAAACTAGTCAAGAGTTTAATTAAATCTCTAAACTTCCAATCATGTTACCCTTAACCCAAATTTTAATTCATTCTTCATTTATTTCATTTTTTATTTGTTTTTCATCATCATTTTTTTCTTATCATTTTTCAGTAAATAAAATAATAGTAATAATAGTAATAATAATAATAATAATAATAATAATTAAAATAAAAGGGTCAAAAATTGGGTTATATATGACACCATTTATTTCACATATATTAGAATGCACTAACTCAAGTAATTGAGAATTTCTTTCAACCTTAGGAAATAGGCTTTTAGTTATCTTTACTTGAATACGTACTTCACATTTATCATTATCATCATGCTGATACAAAATATAACTATGCTTACACATATATTTTAAATATCTATAATTTAGATGACCTAATCTAGCATGCCAAAGAAAAGATGTAGATTTAGCCATATAAGCAAAAACAACATTGATTTCATTAATACTGAACCTAAATATTTAATCATAAGAATAACATTTTCTCACAAACGTTCCACTCATAGTTACAATAACTTTATCTAACTCTAAAATAATCTTGAATCCTTTCTTGCTCAAAATATTAGTAGATAGAAGATTTCATCTAATTTAAGAGACATGAAACACATTGACTAAAAACATTTTTTTGTTTAGAAGTAAAGTATAATTCAATAGTTCCTTTATTTTCCCAAAACTTTGGCAGAATTATGGTTGCCAATCAAGACCTCTTCGGGTTTCTTCAATTCTTTATAAGTCTTGAAACATGCTTTGTTGTTGCAGACATGAAAGTTGCACTAGAATCAACTCACCAATCTGAAGTCTTCACAATAATAGTTGCCATATTTAATTCTGTAATCATTTCAATTTGAATGTCTGAAACCATGACAACCAACTCCTTGATTTCATCATTTTCAACCATATTCACTTTGTTAGCACCATCTCTCTTGATGAAATTATTGAATTTACACTTTCTTATGTAGCACCTTTGATTTCCACGATAGAAATAAATCATATTCTTCTTGTTAGTATTATGTTTCATCTTGAATTTGTTTCTTTTCTTTTGCATCTAATTCAGATTGTTTTGAGTCATTTTCAAACAAGTTTCAGTAATTAAATTCACTTTAGAATTTATCGCTAGCAATTCATGCATACGAGATTAAACCTCTATTTGCAAGTGTGTTTGAAATTATTCAAATATATAATTGTATTTTGAATGCAACATCATTTTTCTATATTCATTCCAAGATGGAGGTAGTTTTGATAAAATAACCTCTACTTGAAGTGAATTAAGAATTTTGATATCAAGGTCACTAAGTTTTGATATTATGATTTGAATTTCATGGACTTGATCAATGATTAGTTTATTATTAGTAATCTCATACTCGAAAAATTTTAAAGTAAAAAAATGATGAGAACATGATTAAAAAAACATATTAACCTTGTTTATTTTTCATAAAAATAGTTAAACCAGACATATGTATTTTTAATTGTATTGATAATAGAAGAAAATCCAACAAACCTTGCTATGTTCTTTAACTTCCGAAGCAGGTTTATATAAATTTAGAAAAAAATTAAAAGAAAATGCCAGACCTATCCCTTTCCTGATCAGGGGACCACAACCTCTGGCATTGACAGTGAGATTGAATGGTCATAGGTAACAAAACAATATGCATCTTTTCATGATTATAATATTTTCAGCGCACAGGCCACTGAAGAAAAAGTTAATAGCAATAATAAAAAAGGATTGTGATGCAGGAGATTAGAGGATTTGAATAATCAGACTGTGAAAATTATGGAAGATATATTTATAGAATAGATGAATAGATACAAGTGGATACGGTCGAGTATGGAAGATATAGTTTTTTTAATCATAATCAAATATTATTAAGAAATACTATTGCTCTTGACTTTATTAGTCAAATATGCAATAATTTGGTTATGGTAACAGTCAATGGACTTGGCCTCCTAGCTCAATCACATGCAATAATATTTTTTTTTCCCATAAAATAAGCACTTCGTGAAATTGAATTTACTTATACAACTAGAGCTAATTAAAATATTAAATAAATTTTGTATGGGGTTGCTGGTTGGGACACCTTATCAGAAATATTTTAATTTAATTTTTATCACGTATAATTATATACCAAAATTGAGACTTGACTTTTATAAAAGCCAAAATAAGTTGACTTTATTTTAACAAACTACGATACGGAATCATAGACTATAATTATTATGTTTTCATTCATTTTATATCAACCACCAAATCATAGGTAATATCTTGGCTTCCACGGCAGGTTGATACAAAATATGAGAGATTTTAAATTGTTTTTGAATTTTGCTAAACCTAACTATATTAAAATTTAGAAATTAAAAGAATAAAAAAAAAAACCGAGTTGACTTGGTAATATAAGACTTAACCCAATTCGCAGTAGATTAATCTGACATCTCAATTTTTTGGATCTAAATCCAGTCAGAGTCTAAGACACGGTCTCATGAAACACTTGGACTAGGTCTAAGAAATTTTAGATTAGAGGTGAGCCTCTTCCTTAAAAGTGCCTTTGGAGTGTTGGAATTGTAGATCTAAGCTGCCTCTTCCATTATCCTCTTAAATATTACACGCATAAATAATAGATATGGAGCAGACTCGCCGGGCTGCTGTAGCTTATTATGAACATCTGCCCGCTAAGACTAAGAAATTGGCCAGAAAAACTTTCAATGCCATGGATAAGAACGGAGACGGGAAAATTAGCCTACGTGAATACGTGGACTATCTCAAGAAAAACAAAGCCACAGATTTCACTCATCAGAGCTTGTTTACAGCGCTGGACAAGGACGGCAATGGAAGCTTGGATTTTGAGGAAGCAATCGTCTTGTACTACATCATGCAGAGTGGAAGGGCTATAACTTGCCAGTCTTGTAAGACGTTCTTGGCAGGAGCATACTTCAGTTGCTCTCAATGTTTCTTCAATAATGATTCAGATAGCACCTATGAAATTTGTTGTGCTTGTTATGGTGGTAAAAATTTCACACACCACGATGATGCCATCTTCTGCGATAACTATACCTTACTACGTCAAAGCAGGAGCGTGATACAAGAGGCCCCCATAAAGGTAATTAATTTTAGAAACTAAAACAGTATAATTTTTTCTTTACTATTTATACTATACATTTGCCTAAATTCACTGATACCTCATTGCTTATGGAGCATTACTCTTTTTTTTTTTATAATCAATTTTGTTTTTGCAATTTCAGCCACAAATATTATATTATCATTTTATTTTTTGAGATGTTTTTTCGAGTATTTTCAAGTATAGTGATAATGAATTTAATGTCTTGTTGTCCTAATAGCTGTGTGGCTTTTATTCCATAGCATAGTGATAATGAGAATACATAAGAATCGAAATTTGTTTTATAGCTTTGATGTTACCAATTAGTTTCACGTAATTTACCCATAACAGGACATTAGTGTCTAATCATCATGCTTTGTTATCTTTAATTTCAGAAGCGAAGAAAGGTGCTTAAATCCCATAAAAAGAGACTGCTAGTTGCAGAGATAACTGTTGGTCTTGCAGGCATAACTGTTGGTGTTGCTGATCTTGCATCAAAATTTTACTGTAGCATTATGTGAAATAACCAACGATGCATTTTCTCACAAGTCAAATGCCTCCAATCGTACAGTAATTTCTGATGAGGTAAGAGGAAATGACTGGAAACTCTTCAAGAAAAGCTCACGTCCAGTAGAGAAAAAGCTCAAGTTACTTTTATGGAGTTGTATTTTTTGTGTTGCTATTGTATTCTCATGCATTCGATCTCCATATTCTCATGTGTGCTTTTGGAGGGCATTGTGAATTTGTTACTTTAATCTTAAGTTGTTTTTGTGTAAAATCTAAGCTTGGAAATGGATACCGAAACCATACACTACTTAAAAAGTAGTTAAAAACAAAAGATAAAATATTTGGCTCTGGTTGTTCATAAAATTAACATCAGACATAATATATAGTTACCAATAGACGAAAATCCAACCAACCCTGCTATGTTCTTTAACGTCTAAAGCAGGTTTATATAAATTAAAAGAAAATGTCAGACCTGTTCCTTCCCTCATCAGGGGACCACAACCTCAAATCTCCATCTCCGGTGAGATTGATTGGTAATAGGTAACAAAACGACAAGCGTCTTTTCATGATGTTAAGAGGATTTGAATAATCCGATACGAATTAGACTAAGTGCAAAAAGTAGTAGATATATTTATAGTTTGGATGAATAAATATAAGTTCAATAAGAGGTCTAAGTACAATGGCCTCTGGGCTAGTTGAACAAAACAACATGTATTATAAAAACAACTATAATTTTTTATATGATCATTGAATCATACACAAATTTCTCCAAGAAATACTATAGGCATTGTTTTATAATGAGACTAAAACATGCTGGGTTGCATGGTTTGATCAGATTTGTTGATTGTAATAGTCAATGGCCTCTGGGCTAGAAGTAGTGTTAGAAGTTGCTGCTAAATTTCCTAGTAAATGCAATTTCTTTAATATATACGTACAGATAGCAATATGCAACACTAGCATATCGATAGTTAAGATGAAAAGTGTTTTCTCCACTCAAAATCTTACATTTTTCTTTTCAGTGAAAAACACGTTCGGTTGATTTATTTGCCATCTAGCCCAATGACATGCAATAATTTATTATTTTCATAAAATAACCATTTCGTGAAATTAAATTTATTTCATATAAACTAGATCTAATTAAGATATTAAAATAAACTTTGTGTGGGAGTAAGAAAGTGCTCAGGCTTGTTTGCTAGTTGGGATACCATATCAGAAATTAAATTTTAGCCCGTATAATTATATACCAAAATTAGACTTGACTTTTATAAAAGCCAAAATAAGTTGACTTGACGCAAACAAACTACGAGACGGAATCATAGACTATAATTATGAGGTATTAATTCAATTTATATCAACCACCAAATCATAGGTATAATGCTTCCTCGGCAGGTTGATACAAATACATCCATTATTTGGTAGATTTAGCCAAACTTGATTAGGACTAAGTCAAAGAAATTTTAGATTAGAGCTGAGCCACTTCCTTATAAAATCCCTTTGGAGTTTTGAAGTTTTAGATCTAAGCTACGTACCTCTTCCATTATCCTCTTAAATTTTCCTCCTCTTAAATAGATATGGAGGAGATTCGCCGGACTGCTGAAGCTTATTATGAGAATCTGTCCGAGGAGAAGAAGCGAAATGCCAGATTTTCTTTCAATGAAATGGACAAAAACGGAGACGGGCAAATTAACCTATATGAATACGTCGAGTATCTCAAGAAAGATAACAACACGGTTCTTACTCATCCAAGCATGTTTACAGCGCTGGACAAGGACGGCAATGGAAGCTTGGATTTTGAGGAAACCATCGTCTTGTACTACATCATGCAGAGTGGAAGAGCTCTATTTTGCAAGTGTTGTGATACGTTCTTGGCAGACGTATACTTCAGCTGCTTTCAATGTTTCTGTCTTGATGAGTCACCTAGCACCTATGATCTTTGTTGTGATTGTTATGGTGGAAAAAGGTTCACTCACCACGATGATGCCGTCTTCTGGGATAACTATACTTTACTAAGTCAAAGCAGGAGCTTGGCACTTGAAGCTCCCGTACAGGTAATTAATCTTTGAAAATGATATCGACTTCGATGCCTGTTAGATGATGGCATGCTAGAAAGAAATACTTCAGATTGCTTAAATTCCCAATTTTTGAAACGAATTAACACCTCTAATTATGTTTCTTTAATTGTGGATTTGGTTTGAATTGGGTTTTTCTAGCAGATTGCTTCTTCATTATTAGGAATTCATATATGTTCTTTCATTAAATTGAAAAATTTGAGAGAAATAATAGGATTATTAATCAACTAGTTTTCAAGTATATGTTTCGAATCAATTTCCAAAAATTATAGCTCTGTAAATTTTTTGACTTTAATTTTTTTCAACTGTTTAGTGACGATTTATATCATTTCAGCACAATGATACTTATTTTATTTTTATTTTATTATCGGAATAATTTAATCAATTTTTGGATATACGCACTTGCTCTTCTTCATTAGGCATTACCATTGTACAAAAATTAAGTCTCGAGCAGGATAAAGTATTTTTGTATGTATAATATGAATAAATAAGTATTTTTGTAAATGTATTTGTTATGCGGTTAATGGAGCGATTTGCTCTTCTATTTTTTTTTTTATATATAAATTGTGTCATTCTAAATTTTTTTTATTATTATTTTTATGAATTCTGCTTTTCAAGAACTATATTTGTTAAGGTTTATGTATTTTTATTAGTTATGGGTCCACTTGTCTATCATTTACGTATATAAAAATTAATTAATGATATATTAGTTAAGAGTCCACTTGTCTATCATTTATATAAAATAATCTTAAAATTATATTGTTCCACTTATATATGTTTCCATAAGGTTTTTTGTGTTTAATTTTCTTAAATTATATAACACATGTCAAAAATATCTTAAAAAATAAAAATTTGACTTAAAAAACCAAAACCAATAAAAAGTATCATCAAATTAAAAAAAAAACTTAGCATTTTGTTAAGAATATTAAAAAATACAACTAACAAATACATGTTATTTTTAAGAAAATAATAACTCATATTTGTCCTTATTTTCATGTAAAACCTAATTATCTCAAACACACAACACAACTAACCAAAACAATGCTAAATTTTTCATTCATAATTTTATTGATAATGATAAGGGAGAATATTTGTAACGAAATCTTTAATCAATAAAATGAAAAAAAATAAACTATGACAATGTGCATCGATGTTTTGAACTGATTAATAGAAATTCTAGCTTGTTTATGCTTGATATATAGTAAAATATACTTAGTGCAAACAACCCAACAGTACAGGTAGCGGCCTATTGATCAAAAAAGTGATCCAAATAGCTCGTTTCTATAAATTTATTTGTCAAATTTGATAACATCTTTCTAATTAAATTTTCATAATTAAAAAAAAATCACAAAGTTTTCCATAATTGCAGTTTTTGAATTTAATTTCTTTTGTCCTAATCGTTGTGTGGCTTTTATTATATAGCATAGTGATAATAAGATCAGAATCAAAATTTGTTTTATAGACATTGTTCCAAATATCTAATCATATGCTTCTTTATCTTTAATTTCAGAAGCGAAGAAATGTTCTTAAAAAAATTGGAATGATAGTGCAAGTTACAGGCATAGTTGTTGGTGGTGCTTGCCTTGCATCATCCTCTAGCTGCAGCATTATGTGAAAGAACGAATGATGCATTTTATTATTATTGATGAAGTAATGAAAAACTTTAGACTAGAACCGCTTGGCTATGGAAGACTATTATTGATGAAGTAATGAAAAACTTCAGACTAGAACCGCTTGGCTATGGAAGACTATTATTGATGAAGTAATGAAAAACTTTAGACTAGACGGTGCTTTTCATGGGCTGCGATCTACAGCTATTGAAGTGACTGCCTTCAGCACTAGTCCACGAGCTATTCATGCAAAACAAGATTCCTATCAAAACATGGGATAGTAAAGAATGTTGGAAAGTATATTTATGAATATTATGTATTCTATCTGAACTTAATTATGAGATTGTTGAATGATTATTTATGATTATTGAATTTGTTGTACCATTCCTTTGATTTCTAGAATTATTATATGGTTACTAGTGGTTACTCGTATTGTTGTAGCTGCTTGCTGGATTTATGGGTGATGGTCACTACACTTAGCGTAGAAAATGGACTTCTCGTGCACAGAAAAGGTTTAGATATATGCTAGTAGTTTTGAATTTTTCGTGGTATTGGGTCAAGACAAAAAAAGAAAAGAAAAAGGTAGTCCGTTCAGGCCAGCCCAAACAAACTGGAGGCAGTCTGCTCAAGCCATGGTCCAAACAAGACGTTTTATTTTTTTGAAAAATCTTGCACAATCAACTAATGAACTATAAGACTTGATGAATATTTCAATAAGAATCTTCATATTGCATTAATTAATTATGATGGTGGAATTTATAGCAACATTAATAAATTATTCATTCTTTTTGTGAAAATAAAATAGTTCTATGTTCCTTAAGATTAAATTAACCACCACTCTATAGGTTTTGACACTAATTATCACTTGGTCCCTCATGTTTCAATGCTTGTAATTTAATCATTTGACTCTTGTTGACAATTGCCCGGCCCATTAAAACTTATTTTGGTTTCTTGTAATCCCATTGTGGTTTTGAAAAAAATATTTTTTTAGAAGAAGACCAACACAATTGAGTTTTAGAGAGAAATCAAAAGTAAGAGAACTGAGAACATGAGCCATGAGAATAAATTATAGATTTGAAATATAAAAGACTAGTTTATAGTCATGTTCATAGCTTAAGGACCAAATAGTAATTAACTTTTCCTTTGACATTGGAGTTTGTCAATTTCTAAATAATTGTACCAAACTTTAGCCCAAGAGGTATCCATGTTTAACTATTGGTGAGTATATACTTTTTTCAATTCGTTTTAAATATTTCATTGATTATATTTGTTTTTACTTATTTTTGGACCTCACGTGCTGGAGACGGTGTATGCCTCTTTTGAACCAAATACAAGAGTTTAGTTCATGATTGTTGAGGAATTGACAAAAGCAGAGAAGAAAGAAGTGTTTTTCGAACCATGTTTCAGTTGTTTTCTGCTCTCTTTATCTTCTCCCTTTTGCTGCCAAAATTATCAGGTTTCTTATACTGATTAGGATTCTTCATGATGCTAAATTCGTTCCTTCTTTATCTGGTCTTTAAGGTTGGATAAATCCCTCAGAATTTGCACTAAAAAACGATTCTCTTCGTCGCAATTTTTTTGTTCCAACTTAGGCTTTGATTCTCACTTGGTTTTGTGCAATATCTAACCATCCCAGCTATATTCTGTCACTCATGACATGTTAAAGAATTGACCTACACTTTTATTGGGTCCTAGGGCTCACTATTCTTATGGCAGACTCTTAGTCGGATTGGGATGCTCGGCATTGTCAGTTTCTGAATCAGATCAGGAGATCCTTTTGACCAACCAGATTGCAGCAAGATTCTGTTCTTCAAAACGAATTTCTCTCACTTTGAATCCTCCATGAAAGTTGTAGACCTGTACGCGTAGATAAATTTGGGTTTTTTAATCTCTTGATTTTGATATCAAAAGCCCAAGATATTCTCGCTTGAATATCTAATGTGAAAGTAGAGAATCCTGCCGTGAGAAATATTCCAGCTCGAGTTTTTGCAATTCTGTTCTTGAAAATGATTTTATCTAACTTTTAATCCTTCATAAGAGTTATAGTCTTATACGTGATGATGAATTTGGGCTTTAAAATCACTTGATTTCGATATCATAAGCTTAAGATATTCCTATTTGAACATCTAGTGGAAAAACAGAGAATCCTGCCGCGAGAAGACGAGTTTGCAGGTCTGATTCGAGGGATCCATTTTAATGTTTCAAGGATTTATCGGGTTAATTAAGGACCAACTTTAAATTTGAAAAAGTTAATTAGTTTCGTTGAAAAAAGGGGTTGGATCAAAAAACGTCACAATAATTTTTGTCGCGCTGGATTATATTTTGTTTCTTTTCACAAAACCAGCGACGACGTTTCCTTACCCTCGTATATCCCACTCAAAAAAGGCCACCATTTAGAACTTGGCAGCATAAAACAGCCCCCACAGGATTTAATTAGCATGGTACTGTTCATTGTGATTTTAAGAACGACCCCCCGTCTGATTTCTTTCCTTTTTGTCTGCAACTTCCTGCTGGTTTCCATGATTCTCTCGCTTGATTTTGGAGCTGCAGACCATGTTTTTTCTGCTTTAGTCCAAAGGAAACAGTTGGTGCCTCACGGTCCCAGTTATGGAAGGATAGAAAGGAGCTGCACCATCCTCTAATTATTGGAAAGAAATCGTTGGAAATCATCAGCATTGATGAAATTTAAATGTTGACAGTGTATTGATGAAATGAATATATTAATATTTCACACATCTTACAAATGAATGAAGAGTTGTATATATACATAGAATTAGAGAAGCTGTTTTAGAAAAACTAGCTGTGATTGTGGCTGTGAAGATTGTAACCGTTGTGAGCCTTGATTCTGGGCTATTCTTCTGTGATTTGATCTGAGGCAGAATCGATGGAATGATCTGAGGCAGGATCTGTGGAATGATCTTTAATACGCCCCCACAAGATGGGGCTGCCATCAACAAGGCCGATCTTGGTTCTGAGTCGTTCAGTGTGTTGAGTAGACAGGGGCTTGGTGAGGAGGTCAGCAAACTGATTGTGGCTGTGGACATGATGAACCTGTAGGATGCCTTTCTGAGCCATATCCCGAACAAAGTGCAGGTTGATTTGAATATGCTTCATTCGAGAGTGTTGAATGGGATTGAGACTGAGTTGAGTAGCACCCAGGTTGTCACAAAGCAAAGTTGGTGGGGAAGGGAGAGATAGACTGAGTTCCTGAAATAGAGACAATAACCAAATGGTTTCAGAGGCTGCATTTGCAAGGGCTCTATATTCCGCCTTGGTGGATGATCGTGCAACAGCCCTCTGTTTTTTTGAGCTCCAGGATATTGGATTGGAGCCAAGAAAGCAAATATAGGCAGAGGTGGAGCTGCGGTCATCATAGTTGCCAGCCCAATCAGCATTGGTGTAAGTCTTAAGGTGCAGGCGAGAACTTTTTCGAATGTGGATACCATGATAAATGGTATGCTTCAAATAGCGTAGAAGTCTCTTTGCCGCCGTCCAGTGTGTAGCGGTGGGTTTGTGCATGAATTGGGACAGTTTATTGACCGCAAACGATATGTCAGGACGTGTAAGAGAAAGGTACTGAAGGCCACCAATGACACGCCTAAACTCCGTGTCATCCACGAGGAGGTGCCATCAACGAGTTGAAGAGCCGTTGTGGTGGACAACGGAGTGGACACCGCTTTGCCACCAAGCATATTTGACTTACAGAGAATGTCATGTATGTATTTGTTCTCTTGTTCGGTCCACTCTTCCTTGTGTCATTCGTTCTTCACCCCCTCGTCCCTTCTCTCCTTTTTTTTCTTCTTTCTTTCCTCCCTCCTCCTCGCTCTTTCTTTCTCGGCTTTATATCCAGAGAATGCCACCGTTACCAGGTAATAAATCGAATCGATCTTATTGGCAGGAGTAATGGCGATGCATCCGTTTTTTTTGGGTCGAGTGAAGAAGATGAACAGTGTTGATGGACACAAGGGCGGAGCCAGGAATTTTTTTTATCCTGGGCTATTAAATAAATATATAAATATTTTTTAAGATCGATTATTAACTCATGTACATGAATTTTTGAAGTTAACAGTAAAGTTTTAATTCAAATATACTACCCAAAATATTAAAAAATAAATTTAAAAATATATAAAATTAAAGCGAAAGTAAAAATAAACTCACTATTAAAGTTACATCCTTTGATGTTTTGTGGAATATAATTAATCTATAATCGAATCTGAATCGATATTGTAACAACCCCTCAACCGGATAAAATAACAATCTCATGTCAACTGAAAAACAAAGTAATTAAATTTTTTCCCTCTTTCATTTCCTCTTTCCTTCACTTGATTCTTCCCTAGATTAGTGTTTTATAAGTTGAACTTTGTAAGTTTACGAGGTTATTCTTTCAACTTTTTTAATTTTTTTTCTTAGATTTTTTTTTATGTTTTTCCCTTACTTTTTTCTATTTCTCTCTCGCCTTTTATTTTTTTTATTTTTTTTTTCTGCTTCTGCCCAGTCGGCAACATATAAAAGAAAGGAGGAGCTGATTTGTTTTATTTTTTAATGGCAAATAACCATTTTACTCTTAATGAGTCATTTTGCTTTTATTTGACGGTCCTTTTTTTTTTGTTAGCACTACCAAGCTCCATTCATTCTAAAATTTTAACCAGATTTTATTCAACATATTTTAAGATCCCTCATAAAATTTCAGCTCGATCTGATAGTCGATTGAAAATTACGTCCAATAACGTAAAACTGGTCAAATTGTGATTTTTCAACAAATTTCTAAATTTCTCCAAAACTTCTGAAATTTTAACCCAAGCTAAAGCATCATATTAAAAGGCTCCACGCAAATTTTCAGAGATTTTTTGATAATTTAATTGAAAATTACGAATTTGTTTTACATAAAACTAGTCAAAAAATATTGATAAAATCTTGACATGGGCTAAAGCCCACCCCAGCCTTTGCCATACCTCCGCCTATGGATGGACATTTGTGTTTTGGTCCTTGACGTTTTGAAAGTTTTGTAATCAAGCCCCTGGATAAATTTTAATTGGACCCCGTATTTCAAAGTGCATTTTACAAAACAATCCCCGGTTTCCGAATGTCTCATTTCAGCCCTTAATTGACTCTTCAAACTTTTAATTCTTTCAAAATTACCACTGAAAAAATCAATTAAACTCCCTATAGTACCACTTCCTTTTCAATTTAGTCATTGGATTTTAATTTCTTACAATTTTGATCCAAATCAGCCCAAAATTTTGATATTGTTTCAATTAAACCTCTGATTTCATTAATTAAACCAAATCCAAGTCCAATTAAGTCTCAAAACTTATCAATTCTCCAATTAAACCCTTAATTTGATTAATTAAACTTGTCAAGAGTTTAATTAAATCTCTAAACTTCCAATCATGTTACCCTTAACCCAAATTTTAATTCATTCTTCATTTATTTTATTTTTTTATTTGTTTTTCATCATCATTTTTTTCTTATCATTTTTCAGTAAATAAAATAATAATAATAATAATAATAATAATAATTAAAATAAAAGGGTCAAAAATTGGGTTATATATGACACCATTTATTTCACATATATTAGAATGCACTAACTCAAGTAATTGAGAATTTCTTTCAACCTTAGGAAATAGGCTTTTAGTTATCTTTACTTGAATACGTACTTCACATTTATCATTATCATCATGGTGATACAAAATATAACTATGCTTACACATATATTTTAAATATCTATAATTTAGATGATCTAATCTAGCATGCCAAAGAAAAGATGTAGATTTAGCCATATAAGCAAAAACAACATTGATTTCATTAATACTGAACCTAAATATTTCATCATAAGAATAATATTTTCCCACAAACGTTCCACTCATAGTTACAATAACTTTATCTAACTCTAAAATAATCTTGAACCCTTTCTTGCTCAAAATATTAGTAGATACAAGATTTCATCTAATTTAAGAGACATGAAACACATTGACTAAAAACATTTTTTTGTCTAGAAGTAAAGTATAATTCAATAGTTCCTTTATTTTCCCAAAACTTTGGCAGAATTATGGTTGCCAATCAAGACCTCTTCGGGTTTCTTCAATTCTTTATAAGTCTTGAAACATGCTTTGTTGTTGCGTACATGAAATGTTGCACCAGAATCAACTCACCAATCTGAAGTCTTCACAATAATAGTTGCCAATCAAGATCTCTTCGGGTTTCTTCAATTCTTTATATGTCTTGAAACATGCTTTGTTGTTGCAGATATGAAATGTTGCACCAGAATCAACTCACCAATCTGAATTCTTCACAATAATAGTTGCCGTATTTAATTCTGTAATCATTTCAATTTGAATGTTTGAAACCATGACAACCAACTCCTTGATTTCATCATTTTCAACCATATTCACTTTGTTAGCACCATCTCTCTTGATGAAATTATTGAATTTACACTTTTTTATGTAGCACCTTTGATTTCCACGACAGAAATAAATCATATTCTTCTTGTTAGTATTATGTTTCATCTTGAATTTGTTTCTTTTCTTTTGCATCTTCAGATTGTTTTGAGTCATTTTCAAACAAGTTTCAATAATTAAATTCACTTTAGAATTTATCGCTAGCAATTCATGCATACGAGATTAAACCTCTATTTGCAAGTGTGTTTGAAATTATTCAAATGTATAATTGTATTTTGAATGCAACATCGTTTTTCTATATTCATTCCAAGATGGAAGTAGTTTTGATAAAATAGCCTCTACTTGAAGTGAATTAAGAATTTTGATATCAAGGTCACTAAGTTTTGATATTATGATTTGAATTTCATGGACTTGATCAATGATTAGCTTATTATCAGTAATCTCATACTCGAAAAATTTTAAAGTAAGAAAATGATGAGAACATGATTAAAAAAACATATTAACCTTGTTTATTTTTCATAAAAATAGTTAAACCAGACATATGTATTTTTAATTGTATTGATAATAGAAGAAAATCCAACAAACCTTGCTATGTTCTTTAACTTCCGAAGCAGGTTTATATAAATTTAGAAAAAAAAAATGCCAGACCTATCCCTTTCCTGATCAGGGGACCACAACCTCTGGCATTGATAGTGAGATTGAATGGTAATAGTTAACAAAACAATATGCATCTTTTCATGATTATAATATTTTCATTTGTGCACATGCCACTGAAGAAAAAATCAGTCATTGGTCAATGGTCTTGATCAGATTTGGTTATGGTAACAGTCAATGGTCTTGACCTCCGTTAGATCCTTTTTTAACAATGGAAGGAGTGTATATCGATCTGAATAATAAAAAAGTGTTTTCTCAAGTTTAAATGAGGAAAACACTTTCTCCACTCAAAATATTATATTTTCCTTTCAGTGAAAAACACGTTTCGGTGATTTATTTGCCTCCTAGCCCAATGACATGCAATAATTTATTTTTTTCATTTAAATAACCACTTCGTGAAATTGAATTTACTTATATAACTAGAGCTAATTAAAATATTATATAAATTTTGTATGGGGAATTATAAGAAAGTACTGCTCAGTCTTGTTTGCTGGCTGGGACACAAATATTTTAATTTAAATTTTATTACGTATAAAAGTCAATTATATACCAAAATTGAGACTTGACTTCTATAAGAGCCAAAATAAGTTGACTTGATGTTAACAAACTACGAGACGGAATCTTAGATCATAATTATTAGGTATTCATTCAACGTATATCAACCACCAAACCATAGGTATAATATCTTGGCTTCCTTATAAGTGCCTTTGGAGTTTTGAAGTTGTAGATCCAAACTACCTCTTTCCACTATCCTCTTAAATTTTCTTCCTCTTAAATATTACACGCATAAATAGATATGGAGGATGTTGCTACCTAATTTTTGATTCATGTTTTAATAAATTTTCAGAAAAATCAAAAAATAGCGAAAAACATTGAAAATCCAAAAAGTTTTTAATACATTTGCATCGTTTTTAGCATTTTGAGCATCGTCTCAAAATAATTTAAATTTTCAAAGACATTTGAAACGCGTTCAACTTTTAACGTGTTATTTTTAAAATCATTGATTTTCCTCATTGAGTCGATGTTGATTTGCTCGTTTTCAAAAAATACAAAAAAATAAGAAAAATCAAAATTTACAAAAAAGAAGAAGTTGAGGGAACAATTTTGAGGCCCAAGCAACATTTTGCTTATAAATAGAGGGGGGGGGGATTTTGAAACATTAGAGAAAAAATCACATAAAAAACCCTAAACCATAAAAAACCCTAAAAACCTAACTCTTTCTGCCGACTCACCCAAGCAGCCGCTATCCCCCGGGGTCCTTGGCTTTTGCTCTCCCAGAACTAGAGAGCCAAGGACCCCCCGCCATTTGAAATCAGCCCTTCTCCCCCTTTGACCGCTTAGCCTTTGGAAACCAGAGCCAACCCGCCTCTCCACAGCTGCCCACCGCCATTTCCTTCTCCCTCAGCCCAAACACAGCCCCCGGTTTTATTTTTTTAGCCGGCCATAAGACAAGCTTCCACTTCTCTTTCCCAGCCGCGACTCACTCGTCGCCACCCCCCACAGACCAGCAGCTGGACCCCTCTCATAGAACCCAACTCGTTTCTCCTTTCTCCCCTTCACTGCCGCCACACCCACATCAGAACCCACGGTCACCCTATTAGCCACCGTGAACAGCCGCTTCCAGCATTTCCTTCCCTCAGCAACAGCAGCAGCACCGACACCCACCGATTTGTCCATTCCTCCGCCTCAGCACCGCCGACAAGCTCATCTCCATCGCGGCTTCAGCGGCCACGACGACAAACACCACCGATCGAGGAAGGAGAAGGCCGAGAACCAGCCGACCACTGCTGCCACCAACAAGAGCGAAGACCGTCAATGCAGCGACCACCACCGACAGCTCCCCCCGCAACCGCCGGCCATCTAAAACAGAAGAAGAGGAAACAAAAACAATATGCAGAGAGGAGCAGATCTGAAAATGAGAAGGGAGAGAAGCAGATCTAGACTAAAATGGATTGAAATCGACTGTTTGTTGGGTTTTTGTTCTTTTGCAGGTGACGGTGGGTGTCACCACCGGCAGAGAAGGGAAAAGGAAAGGAAGCTGAGCCAGACCCGCAGGTTTTCCGGCCTTTCTCGCGGCGGCGCGTGAACCCAGCGCCGCCAGTGGCGGCGGCGTGTGGGAAGACGCGCCGCTACTGTTCCTCCTGTTCCAGAAGGACTTCCCTGCAATTCCCGGAGTTTTTTTAGGGGCTGTTTTTGTAATTTTTAAATTGTTTAATGTAATTTTCTTTTTGTTTAGTTTTGAATTTTTATAATTTGTAAATGTGGATGAAAAAAAAACAAAAGAAAAGAAAAAAGAAAAAATATATAGTAAAAGTGAATGTGTGTGCTTTGATTTATTTATTTATTTATGGATGTTTTTTTATGATAAAATTGCAAAGATTAAAGAAGAATTTAATATTTTGATTGGATCACGGTCAAGAATTATTAACTTATACGTAAGTTGTATTTCTGATATCCGATGGAAAAACAAAATTCTTAAAACTTCTTTAACACGTCAAAGCCACGAAGCAGCTTACCTCAGGTAGGGTGCGTTAGGGGTGCTAATACCTTCCTAACCACAACCAGCTTCCTTACCCGCGAATCTCCGACAAGATCAAGACATCCGGTTTCCTAGTAGCCTTCAATAAATTACTAGGTGGCGACTCCAACGAATCAAATCAAAGCAAACGACAACGAAAAATCACTAGCTGATGTCGCGCGGATTTTGACGTGCGACCAAGGAGATTCGTCGGGCTGTTGTAGCTTATTATGAACATCTGCCCGAAAATAACAAGAAACTGGCCAGTAAAACTTTCAATGCCATGGATAAGAACGGAGACGGGCAAATTAGCCTACGTGAATACGTGGACTACCTCAAGAAAAACAAAGCCGCAGATTTCACTCATCAGAGCTTGTTTACAGCGCTGGACAAGGACGGCAATGGAAGCTTGGATTTTGAGGAAGCAATCGTCTTTTACTACATCATGCAGAGTGGAAGGGCTATAATTTGCCAGTCTTGTAAGACGTTCTTGGCAGGAGCATACTTCAGTTGCTCTCAATGTTTCTTCAATGACGATTCAGATAGCACCTATGAAATTTGCTGTGCTTGTTATGGTGGTAAAAATTTCACACACCACGGTGATGCCATCTTCTGCGATAACTATACCTTACTACGTCAAAGCAGGAGCGTGATACAAGAGGCCCCCATAAAGGTAATTAATTTTAGAAACTAAAACAGTATAATTTTTTCTTTACTATTTATTACTATACATTTGCCTAAATTCACTGATACCTCATTGCTTATGGAGCCTTACTCTCTTTTTTTTCATTTTGATAATCAATTTTCTTTTTGCTTGTAATTAATTTTAGTGATAATGAAATTAATGTCCTGTTGTCCTAATTGTTGTGTGGCTTTTATTCTATAGCATAGTGATATTAATGGAATTTTTTTTTATAGTTTGGATGTTACCAATTAGTTTCACGTAATTTACCCATAACAAGACATTAGTATCTAATCATCATGCTTTGTTATCTTTAATTTCAGAAGCGAAGAAAGGTGCTTAAATCCCATAAAAAGACACTGCTAGTTGCAGAGATAACTGTTGGTCTTGCAGGCATAACTGTTGGCGCTGCTGATCTTGCATCAAAATCTTACTGTAGCATTATGTGAAATAAGCAATGATGCATTTATCATCAGTCAAATGCCTCCAATCGTACAGTAATTGCTGATGAGGTAAGAGGAAATGACTGGAAACTCTTCAAGAAAAGCTCACATCCAGTAGAGAACAAGCTCAAGTTACTTTTATGGAGTTGAATTTTTTGTGTTGCAATTGTATTCTCATGCAATCGATCTCCATTGTGAATTTGTTACTTTAATGTTAAGGTGTTTTTGTGTAAATCATGTAGTAAATGAAGCTTATCTAGTAAAATCATTGAGCACCATCACAAGTGATTTCATTGTACGTTAGATTAATTCTAAATAGATATATACACATGACTGCTGGATCAAATGAAACTCTTATCATTTGTTTATGCGTTTAGAAATGTGTTTAGATGTATTGAGATAAACTAAAATGACATAATTCAGATAAAAAATAAATGATTTTGATAGAAATCTAGACAAGTAATAACTAACTTATTAAAAAAAAAATAGACACATACAAAGTTTTAAAACTAAAACAATCACTACTATATCATAAAAGAATAAATATTTTTAATGCCATTGTTGCTACCCAATTTTTCACCCATGTTTTGATAAATTTTCAGAAAAAATCCAAAAATAGCGAAAAGCATTGAAAATCCAAAAAATACGTTTTTAATACATTTGTATCGTTTTTAGCATTTTCAGCGTCGTCTAAAAAGAATTTAAATTTTCAAAGGTCTTTCGAACGTGTTCAACTTTTCACACGTCATTTTTAAAATTATTGATTTTCCTCATTGAGTCGATATTGATATTGCTCGTTTTCAAAAAATATACAAAAAAAATTAAGAAAAATCAAATTTACAAAAGAAAGAAGTTGAGGGACCAAGTTTGGAAACCTAGCAACATTTTTGCCTAAAAATACTGATCTTCAACACACACAAAAAGAGGGGGTAATTTTGAAAGAAAAATACAAAAAAAAAGGAAAAACCTAACCTTAAACCTATCTACCCAAAGAGCCGCCCCCCACCCGACTGGATTTTTTTCTCTCCGAAACCAGTCGTTCAAGCCCGCTCCCCCGGCTTGAATTTCTTCGCCTCCAGTCTTCTTCTCACAGAGCCAACAGCCGCCCATTCCCACACACGGCCAAAGCTAGCCATCACTGTCCCCTCTCCCTCTCATCAACACCAAGATCGGTTGAACCACCCTCATCCTCTTAAAACGCAGCCGCCCCCCTCATCGGGTGATTTTTCTTTTCCTCTTCCCCGGTCAAAAGAGAGCAGCCACCAGCCGACCACCACACTGAAACCCACAAATCTGTCCACCACTGCCATCATAGGCCGCTACCACCAACAGGGGTGAAGCCGTTCAGCAGCGAGGGCCTCCATAGAAGCAAGCCACCGCCTCCACAGAAGCAAGCACTATTATGGATTTTTGAGGGGTTATTTTGTAATTTTCAAATTGATTAATGTAATACTTGTTTAGTTTGAATTTTTATTTGTATGTTGTAAATTTGGATGTAACAAAAAAAAAGTAAAGAAAAGAAAAGAAAAGAAAAAAAAATATAGTGAAAGTGTATGTGTGTGTTTGTATTTTTTTTACGGATTTGTTATTTTTTTATATATATATTTTATGATAAAATCGCAAAGGCAAAAGAAGAATTTAATATTTTGATTGACTCACGGTCCAGAATTATTAACTTATACGGAAGTTGTATTTCTAATATCCGATGAAAAAACAAAATTTTAAAACTTCTTTAACACGTCAAAGTCACGAAGCAGCTTACCTCAGGCAGGGTGCGTTAGGGGTGCTAATACCTTCCCTAACCACAACCAATCCCTTACCCGCGAATCTCTGACAAGGACAGTACATCCGGTTTCCTAGTAGCCTTCAATAAATTACTAGGTGGCGACTCAAACGAACCAATCAAGCAATGCAATAAAAAACAAAATCGCCAGCCGATGCCACGCGGATTTGACGTGCGACAGAATGACTACTCCACTGGGGAAGGTACTGTTTCTGACAATATTGGATTAAGCTTTGTGTATTTAATGTGTTTAAGTTTTTGCATTTTTGTCTTGTTTTATTTTTGTTTTATCCATGCATTTTTAGAATTGTTTCATGCATCACTTGTATTTATTTTTGAAAGCACACACAAGCTTCTAAGTTAGGTGGTGAATTAGCGATCTGCCCTATGACTATTGGTTAGGGTTCAGATGCGTGAAAAACCCAACTCATATCTGAGTGCCTGCTTGGTAATGGTGGGTATACGTGCCTTAACCATTTCTTACAACGCCCCTATACTGTCTTTACGAAGATCATCACTGGGCAGATATGAGACCCTTTTAAGACCAGGTAGAAAACCTACCCTTGTTGACATAATGAATAGAACCTGTCCTTAGGTTGTATGTGCTATCATTTATTTGCATCGGGGAGAACCCTTCTTAAAGCATCTTGAACTTAAGACTTGTGGGTGACAGAATGACCGTCACTCCAAAAATTTTCATTATAGAGTTTGGGCAAGAATTAAGATTCTTGTTTCATCATGCAAGAGTTACGATCATATGTCACCCCTCGAAGGGCGAGTTCATCATATAGATTTCATACATTTGTGATTAGTACTTAAAAGTGCATTTTTATCAAGGTTTTATATCATCATTTTGCACTTGAAGTATCAATAACTCCTTAGCTAAAGCATGTTTTATAATAACATATCTAATTATATAAGATACCTTTAATTTATGGTAAATGTTCATCTTAAATGCAGGCCTATCACATAAATGAAAGAATTGATTGATGAGTTGAAGTACCGAAATTGAAAGGACAAAGAGATGGCCAAACTTAGAAAAGAGATACTGGTGCGGTCAAACTGGAACACTATTCGGTAATTGGGTCATATCTAGAGCTGTAGATCTTGGACTTAGGTCTACTTTATATGGATGGAAAGGTAAGACATAGGCCTACAACTTTCATGGGAGCCCAAGATTTAACAAGGCTGTTTTCAAGTCCAAATTATATCAACAACGAAGAAGTCTCGAATCTGTCCTGCAGCCCGGACACTCGCTCAGTGTTCAACCCATATCTCGAGTTCTAGAAGTCCAAATGATCTCACAGTTTTACCCTGGAAAGATGAGACAATTTCCTAGAACTTTCATGATTGAAGTCTGTTCAAATTATGACGTTATCAATGACTTTTTTGGCAGACAAGAAGATAAGAATTGTCACCAAGTCAAGATGTGGCCGCCCATTCATCAATTAGTCAACAAATCAATAGTTCTGAATTTTGGCCTATAAAAGGAGGCATTTGCCATGTATTTAGGCATCTTGGTATTCAGATCAAGATCATGCTCTTGTTCTCTCTTTTGTAATACTTAAGTTTTGTTTATATTAATCTCTTGTTTATGCCTTTCATTTCTTTTTCTTTACTTAGTTAACTTCTTTCTCATTTATGTTCTTATCTTGTTTCTTTATGTTTCTTTCTTTCATTATGTGTAGCTAAGTTAATTATGTCAAGGTGAAAAGGGTACACTAATGGTGTAAGAATAAGTATAATGTAAACTTAACATGGACCTTAATGTTGGATACTAACATGCTTTATATTTGTTATCTTGTTCACTTTTAATACTTTGCTTGTTAAATGGTTAATCTAGATTTATGTTGTATAACACTTGGTACAACAAATACTTTGCACTTTCATAGCCCATACCGTATGGTATAACCGACACCTGAGCTATGAAAGGAACTTGATTTGTTGTTAACATAAGTTATAATCATGAATGCCCGACAACATTTACAAGTATTAGCATTATTCGAATCAGATAACTAATGTAATCATGTTAACAATTTATAATCTGATTGGAAACTCCTTGTGTGTGGTTTCCAATTGAATAATAAGAGTTTATATTATACTTGTTTGAAATACCATTAGTGGATCCTCTAACCTTGACATTTGTTGTTATCATTGTTTAATCCTTACGTTAATCTTCCATCTCAAAGTTCTCATCAACTTCTTCTTCTTCATCATCTTTATTATTATCATTATTAATAGTATTATTGGTATTATTATTACTACTACTATTACTATTATTAGTATTACTACTACTACTACTAGTATTATTATTATTATTATTATTGTTATTGTTATTGTTATTGTTGTTACTATTGTTGTTGTATCATTGTTGCTTATAATTTATACAATTAACCTCCCTGTGGTTCGACCCCAGTCTTGCCGGGTTATTTATTACTTCGACACTCCTACACTTGGGAAAAGACATCAATCTTTTGGTCGTGTCAAGTTTTTGGCGCGTTGCTGGGGAGGTAAATTCTTGTACAAATTATAGTATTTATTTTATTTTCCCTTTTCACTTTTCTTGTATCTAACTTTGTTTATTTTTTGTTTTGTTTTGTTTTGTTTTGTTTTCTTCTTCTTTTTATTCTCTTTTTACACGTGCATGAGAGTCTAGTCACGTACATTAAGTGGTAGACTTTGTAGGGTATCTTCATCATTTTCAAAAAATATGGCCGCAGAAGATAACCAATCGCTTCATGCATTATTCAACTTTTACCATCTTTTCATGGCTTAGATTTAGAAAATCCATACTTGCATTTAAGGGAATTTGAGGAGGTTTGCAACACGTATGACTCCTCAAATTGTAGCATGAACACCATTAGATTGAAGCTTTTTCCTTTTTCATTAAAAGATAAAGCTAAAACATGGCTATAAAATTTGAGATTTGGATCCATTCGTGCTTGGGATGAAATGCAACAACAATTTTTAAAGAAGTTTTTTCCATCCCACAGAACAAACTCTTTCAAAAGACAAATCACTACTTTCTCTAAAAAACCAGGAGAAACATTTTATCAATGTTGGGATAGGTATCGAGACTTGCTTAATACTTGCCCCTATCATGGTTTTGAAACATGGAGATTAGTTTCACATTTTTATGAAGGATTAACACCTAGAGATAGGCAAATGGTTGAATTGATGTGCAATGGAACTTTTGAAGATAAAGACCCTAATGAAGCAATGGAGTACTTAGATTTGCTGGCTGAAAATGCACAAAATTAGGACACCACAGGTACTTATGAGGCACCAAGTAAAACCCAACCTCATACATCTAGTAGGGGTACGTCCAACCTTAGGAAAGATCATGACCTCCAAGCCAAGTTTGCATCTTTAGCTAAAACATGGCTATAAAATTTGAGACTTGGATCCATTCGTGCTTGGGATGAAATGCAACAACAATTTTTAAAGAAGTTTTTTCCATCCCACAGAACAAACTCTTTCAAAAGACAAATCATTACTTTCTCTAAAAAACCAGGAGAAACATTTTATCAATGTTGGGATAGGTATCGAGACTTGCTTAATACTTGCCCCTATCATGGTTTTGAAACATGGAGATTAGTTTCACATTTTTATGAAGGATTAACACCTAGAGATAGGCAAATGGTTGAATTGATGTGCAATGGAACTTTTGAAGATAAAGACCCTAATGAAACAATGGAGTACTTAGATTTGCTGGCTGAAAATGCACAAAATTAGGACACCACAGGTACTTATGAGGCACCAAGTAAAACCCAACCTCATACATCTAGTAGGGGTACGTCCAACCTTAGGGAAGATCATGACCTCCAAGCCAAGTTTGCATCTTTAGCTAAAAAAGTAGAAGCGCTAGAATTGAAAAAGAGTGGTCAATTAAAATCTGTTCAAGACATTGCGTGTCAAATATGTGAAACCAACGAACATTCAACCAATGACTATCCAACTTTGCCTTCTTTTAAGGAATGTCTCCATGAACAAGCCCATGCTTTAAACAGTTTCCAAAGGCCCAATCATAACCCATACTTGCAAACATACAACCCTGGTTGGAGAAATCACCCAAATTTCAATTGGAAGAGTGATAACAATAATGCACAAACTTCACAACCACCTTTTCAAGCACACCATAATTTCCAAAATTCTCATGGATATGCACCTCCTTATGCTCCCCCTCCTAGAAGAAATCTTGAGGAAACATTGCGTGCATTTATGGAAAAGCAAGAGGCAATTAACACTCAACTTGCTCAAAGCATGACAGATTTTAAAGATACTCTTGCAAAGTTCACATCTCTCGCTTTCCAAGAGAAAGGTAAGTTTCCATCTCAACCACAACAAAATCCCAAGGGGCAATACAATGCGAATGCAAGTAGTTCAGGAAGCCAACATATGGATCACGTAAAATCGGTCATCACTCTTCGCAGTGGGTAAGGTTATTGAAAAACCCATTCTTAAACCTTGTGAGAATGATGATGAGTCAATCTCTGAGGGTAAGGAAGGGGTTGAATCTGATAATTACAAAGAAAAGACTGATTCCCCACCAGCAGTTCCATTTTCTCATGCCATGGCCAAACAAAGGAAAGTCAATCACAACTCTGAAATCTTTAAAACTTTCAAACAGGTAAGGATCAATATACCTTTCTTTGGATGCTATTAAACAGGTTCCTTCTTATGCTAAATTTTTGAAAGATCTCGTACACTTGTGAAGAGAAAACTGAATGTGAAAAAGAAAGCCTTTTTAGTCGAACAAGTAAGTGCCATTCTTCAGAACAATAATGCATTGAAATATAAAGACCCTGGTTGTCCTATAATTTCTTGCTTTATTGGAGAACATAAAATTGAAAGAGCCTTACTTGGTCTTGGAGCTAGTGTGAATTTACTTCCATATTCAGTTTTTCAAAGTCTCAATCTAGGTGAGTTAAAACCAACTTCAGTAACTCTTTTACTTGCCGATAGATCCGTAAAAGTGCCTAAAGGAATAGTTAAAGATGTGTTAGTACAAGTCGATAAGTTCATTTATCCCGTGGATTTTATTGTCTTGGACACACAACCTGTTGAAGCATGTAATTCATTTCCTGTTATTTTAGGGCGTCCATTTCTTGCAACTTCTAATGCATTGATTAATTATAGGAATGGACTGATGAAGCTATCTTTTGGAAACATGACATTGGAGATAAATATTTTCAACATTTGCAAGCAACCTGGAGATGATAATGATTTACAAGAAGTAGATTTTATTGAAGAATTGGTTTATGATCAATTTGAATCTACTTTGAGTAATACTGAGTTTGATGAATTTGAAGATTTACAAATGACTTATTCTCGGGAAGAAATCACGGATGAAAAAGGCATTGAAAATGTTGATGCGAATCTTTTGTCAAGAGTGACAACGAATTCGATATCTGACATCACACCAACCGATGATTACTTTCCTGACAAATCCTTACTTTCTCTTAGTTCAATGCCTTGGTTTGCTAAAAATATCAATTTCCTTGCCTCAGGAGATTTGCCAACTCATTGGAGTACCGAAGACAAAGGTAAGTTTTTGAACGAAGTGAAGAAATTTTATTGGGATTACCCTTACTTATTCGAATATTGTCCTGATTAAATATTTCGAAGATGCATTCCTGACAATGAGGTAAGTAATGTCATTAAACTTTGTCATTCTGAAGCATGTGGGAGTCATTTCTCGTCAAAAAAGACCATTGCGAAAATCTTTCAAAATAGATTTTATTGGCCCACCATGTTCAAGGACACATATGCATTCTGCAAAACTTGTGAAAGTTGTCAAAAAGTTGATATTGATAAAAAGGTTTTGCTTTATAATTCTCGACTCAATTTATCTCTTAAAAAACTAAGATCAAGATGGAGTGGTCCTTTTATTGTGAAACATGTGTATCCATATGGGGCCTGTGATATCGAGAATCCAAAGAATGACAATGTTTTTAAGGTAAATGAACATCGTTTGAAAGCTTACTTTGATAATTTTCCTAGTGAAAATGAATCCATTGGTTTGAATGATCCTGTAGATAAAGGTTGATTATTTTGTTTTTTTTTTCTCACATTGTTTTGTGTTTCGTTTTGCTAGTCTCTCTCACCCCGGTCAAATGGCGGATAACGGTACTCCGTGACTTAAGTCGGTTCTTTCAGTTTCCCATAATAACTGATATTTGTATATATTTGTGCAATTCTTTGCTCTTTCTCTCTTCTTTGAATCTCCTCTCCAATTCTCATTTGAAAATGGACACCATTCTTGAAAAATTGAAAAAGTACTTTCCCGCTCTGCCTCAGAATGCGATTACAAACATTTATCGTGCTAGGTGTGCAAGATTGAAGTTGTTAATGAATCATGGAATTCCTGAAGATATTCGCTGGTTGATTGAAGTAAAGGTCCGATTATCAGGTGAGTCCTCCAATTCTTTCATTTCACACATGCCTGAACAGGTAAAAGCACTTTTGCAAAGAAACGTCGTGCAAAACGATCGAAAGTCTCACACCGATGTGCCGATGGACTTGTAATGCAACATGTCGTTCTTTTGGAATGGTATCTATAAACCGTGAAGATAAAATACAATTCATTAAGGATGGCCCGAGTAAGGGGTCTTTAGATAATCTTTTGTTGACCCTTGAGACGCATCCTAGTGAAGATGTGCATCGTGCAATTTATGATTTATGGCCCCATTTTCATAAAGAACATGATAGACTTACTCTTGGGAATCGACTAAAAAAGACCCTGTTTGCCGGTTTAAGAAAACTGGATCGGAAGCCTATCCCCGACCCATAAAGGGCGTTTAAGCCATTCTTGGACGTAAAACCAAGGGAAGATGTGAGCCACAATCACAACTACCTGTACATACACATGCTTTTTCAAAATAAATAAATAAATAAATACATAAAGAGAGAGAGAGAGAGAGTGTGAATCCAGCATTTCTGCAAAAAGCTTTTGTAGGAAGGGCGACCAAGGGGAATTGCAACATCGGTGCGGAATGAAGCCTGTTCTTGTTCTCAAAAAAAAAAAAAAAAACTACCTCGGTTGATCATGCCCGCAAAACTTCTTGATTTTTGTTTCAACCTGTCCAATTTTTGTTGGTAATTTAGCTCACAATTTCATAAGACTTTCCCTGTCAAATGAGCCTTTCTTTTTAAATAAGATCTTGTGTTTTCCGGTCTTCATGACATACCTTCATTTTTGTTGTTGTTTCATGCAAATAACACATTGAGCATAACCATTAAGCATGAAACCATCACATCAAGAATCTTTGGGTGTGTTTCCCTTTTCTTCCAACTATGTATAATCGCACATGTTCACAAGGATTCTTGGGAATTCAAAGTTTAGTACAAAAACATAAATCATGTTGATGTTTGTCCAAAACAAACGAGTTCTGGAAATTCAGGTAATCCTTAGAAAAGTAACCATACACCTAGAAAACCTGAAAAAAAAAACCATGAAGTGAATCCAAAAGCAGAGTTTTATTTGAATGAATAATGAGAAATCATGTTGTATACTCGCATGAAAGCAAAGCTTACCAATCCTAACTGCAATCTTTTCAAAATTTAAAAATCCAGCTAACTCATCTTAATTACCAAATAAATCTAACACTTCCATATAATTACTCAGAAATTTTGTTTCCTTCCTTGGTCACCAATAGATCCAGTACTTCCATTCGAATTACCCATCATCCGGTTAACCTTTTTTGTTAGCCAATCAATCTGGTAATTCCATATGAATTACTCCTTATTCGGTTAACCTCTTTGTTAACCAATAAACCCGGTAATTCTCTTGATTACCCAAAAATCCGACTAACCCATTTCGGTTACCAGAATCAATCCAGTAATTCATATGAATTACCCAAAGATTCGGCTAACCTCTTTTATTAGCCAATCAATCCGGTAATTCCATTCGAATTACCCCGCATCCGGCTAACCTCTTTTATTAGCCAATCAATCCGGTAATTCCATTCGAATTACCCAAAGATCCAGCTAAACCTCTTTATTAGCCAAGCAATCCGGTAATTCCATTCGAATTACCCAAAGATCCTGCTAAACCTCTTTTATTAGCCAAGCAATCCGGTAATTCCATACGAATTACCCCATATCTGGTTAACCTCTTTGTTAACCAATAAAACCCGGTAATTCCACATAATTTACTAGTAATTCACATAATCATAACTCCATTTATTCATTTGCTCCATTCGTTTAATATCAATTAACTAAGCAACATAGATTATTAGGAAAACTAAAAATTACAAAATAAGGTGACGAATCACCTACCTTCCTTCGGATGACCCAACTCCTCTGTCGATAACCAACTCCAGACACAACTCTTGAATCAATCAAGTGTCATTATATCATTAGTCCATCAATATTTTTCTTATGTGCCGAAACACAAAGCACGTAATATTTTTATTTGTAATTTGTTCTAATAAAAATTCATTCTCAAATATAACATCATTATTTTACATACAACCTCATATTTAACTCAAGTTACTTCTTTGCTTACTCTATGTTCATAATTCCTCCATCAAATAATTCTTCTATTCTTTATACCCTCATATCATATTACTTATTTTATATAAATACTATATTCAAACACAACCTAGACATCTTGTCTTCATATTTTCTTTTAGCTAGGTTATTTCTCTTTTAATTTGAATTTATGTTTCTTTTTCCTCCCCCAAATTTTTCTTCATTTACTTGTTATTTCAACTTGTTTTCATTCTATTCCACTTCAATTTCATCATTTTTCCTTCCCCACCTAATTCCCCCAAATTCACATAAGAACCCTAAGTTCAAAAATCTAGGATTTAAGGGAAACTAAGGTAAAATTCCATGAAATTACTTCCTAACTTAATCAAATAAGCTTAAGAAAACATCTAAATCAAACATTAAATCCAAACTTCTCATGCTTACCTATTGCTTTTCTTCCAATTTCTCTTCTCTTCCAAAGTTAGCTGAATTCCCCTTCTCAAATCCTCCTTCCTTCACTTGATTTAGTGTTTTATAGGTTGAACTTGCAAGTTTATAAAGTTATTTTCTCAATTTCCTTATTGTTTTTCCTTACTTTTCTCTCTTTCTCTCACGTTATGCTCTGTTTTTTCCTTTCAGCTTTTTGTTTCTGCGCATTCGGCAGTTAATAAAAGAGAAGGAGAGCTTATATGTTTTCTTTTCAATGGCAAATTACTATGATACCCTTAATGAATATGTTTGCCTCTATTTGACGGTCTTTATTTTTTTGCTAGCACTAACGAGCTCCATTCATCTTAAAATTTTAACCAGATTTTATTCAATATATTTTAGGGTTCTTCATAAAATTTTATCTCAATCCGATAGTCGGATTAAAAATTACGTCCAATAACGTAAAACTAGTTGAATTGTGTTTTTTCGTCAAATTTCTGAATTTCTCTAAAAATTCTGAAATTTTAACCCAAGCTAAGGTATTATATTAGAAGGCTCTACACAAAATTTCAGAATTTTCTGATAACCTAATCAAGAGTTATGAATTTTTTTGTTTTATATAAAACTAGTCAATTTATAATTTTTCACCTGGAGGTTTTACAATTACTTGGGGGCATGATCAAGCTAGGGGGCAATCAAAAACACCTGGTAGGGCTGGCTCCATGCTTCCCTTTCTAAGAAAATTGCCAGGCAAAGTTGGTAACCCTTGAGATAAAGGACGTAGGACAAAGAAGTATGATTATATCAAGTCTTTCTTAGGGGTCAAGATCACAAGAGATGACTCGAGTAAGCAAGAGCGAAAAAGCCATCGAAGTTCACTGCCAACACTCCAACTTTTGAGAAAATAAAGACACCATGAAGAAATGGGGACCTATATTTCTCAGGTAAGTATACATGCATATTGACCATAATGCATTGCTTTCAACATTGTCAAATCGGTGTTTCATCACCACCATTTGGGTAGTGTGTTTTCTAACCCTACCTCATTTCGAGTGCGCCGTTGAGCCCTCACTTCTGAGGTAGTGTGTTTTATAACCTTACCTCCTTTGAGTGCGCCTTTGAGCCCTTGCCAACATTTTTCTGGGTAGGTCACCCATTACAACGCAACCAATTCTCCATGTTTTATTTACCTAGGTAGGTCACCCATTACAATGAGACCACTCTTTCCTTTTTCTTTGGGTAGGTCACCCATTACAATGAGGCCATTCTTCCACTTGGGTAGGTCACCCATTACAATGAGACCACTCTTTCCTTTTTCTTTGGGTAGGTCACCCATTACAATGAGACCGCACTTTACATTTTTTCCATCTTCCATCTGGGTAGATCACCCATCACAGTGAGACCGCTTTTCATATTCTTTCTACCTGGTTAGGTCACCCATTACAACAGACCACTTTTTACATATTTTTTGGTTTTGGTTTAATGAGGTCGCCAGATGGGATCTCATGTAGCTTTGGTTAAAGGGAATCGCCAGATGAGATTTCAGGTTGACCGAGCTACACACATTTTTTAGTTCCAGTTTAATGAGGTCGCCAGATGGGATCTCAGGTGGCTTTGGTTAAAGGGAATCGCCAGATGGGATTTCGGAGTTGACGAGCTACACACATTTTTTAGTTCTAGTTTAATGAGGTCGCCAGATGGGATCTCAGGTGGCTTTGGTTAAAGGGAATTGCCAGATGGGATTTCAAGTTGACCGAGCTACACACATTTTTTAGTTCCAGTTTAATGAGGTCGCCAGATGGGATCTCAGGTGGCTTTGGTTAAAGGGAATCGCCAAATGGGATTTCAAGTTGACCGAGCTACACACATTTTTTAGTTCCAGTTTAATGGGGTCGCCAGATGGGATCTCAGGTGGCTTTGGTTAAAGGGATCGCCAGATGAGATTTCAGGTTGACCGAGCTACATACATTTTTTAGTTCCAGTTTAATGAGGTCGCCAGATGGGATCTCGGGTAGCTTTGGTTAAAGGGAATCACCAGATGGGATTTCAGGTTGACCGAGCTCCACATATTTTTTTAGTTCCAGTTGAATGAGGTCGCCAGATGGGATCTCATGTGGCTTTGGTTAAAGGGAATATCCATATGAGATTTCAGGTTGACCGAGCTACACACATTCTTTGGTTTTGGGAAAGGAGATCGCCAGATGGAATCTCAAGTTACCAGAAAAAAAAGAGAGAAAAAGAAAGAAAGAAAGAAAGAAAGAAGAGGAAGAAAAGAGAAGGAAGAGAGAACGAGAAAAAAAAGAGCAAGGTCTTTAGATGAGTGGATATTGAGCAAGTTAAGCGAGACAAAAGGACAAGTTTTTCTTTACAAAGCTTACTATGCAAAACATTGAGGAGTTTTGCTTCGTAAGCATTGTAAAGAGGGGGCATCCGTTGCTACCCAATTTTGACCCATGTTTTGATAAATTTTCAGAAAAAATCCAAAAATAGCGAAAAGCATTGAAAATCCAAAAAATACATTTTTAATACGTTTGCATCGTTTTTAGCATTTTCAGCGTCGTCTAAAAAGAATTTAAATTTTCAAAGGTCTTTCGAACGCGTTCAACTTTTCACGCGTCATTTTTAAAATTATTGATTTTCCTCATTGAGTCGATATTGATATTGCACGTTTTCAAAAAATATAAAAAACAATTAAGAAAAATCAAATTTACAAAAGAAAGAAGTTAAGGGACCAAGTTTGGAAACCTAGCAACATTTTTGCCTATAAATACTGATCTTCAACACACACAAAAAGAGGGGGTAATTTTGAAAGAAAAATACAAAAAAAAAGGAAAAACCTAACCCTAAACCTATCTACCCAAAGAGCCGCCCCCACCCTGGCTGGATTTTTTTCTCTCTGAAACCAGCCGTTCAAGCCCGCTCCCCCGGCTTGAATTTCTTCGCCTCCAGTCTTCATCTCATAGAGCCAATAGCCGCCCATTCCCACACACGGCCAAAGCTAGCCATCACTGTCCCCTCTCCCTCTCATCAACACCAAGATCAGCTGAACCACCCTCATCCTCTTAAAACACAGTTGCCCCCCTCATCGAGTGATTTTTCTTTTCCTCTTCCTCAGCCAAAAGAGAGCAGCCCACCAGCCAACCACCACACCGACACCCACAAATCTGTCCACCACTGCCATCACAAGCCACTACCACCGACAGGGGTGAAGCCGTTCAGCAGCGATGGCCTCCATAGAAGCAAGCCACTACCTCCGCCTGCTTCCTCCAGACCAGCCCAAACACAGCGGCGCTCACAGACCTAGATCTGTCCGCCATCTTCCTCCAGCTCCTGCACAGCACCGTCGCCGCCCAACCGCCAGACCTACCACCGGTTAAAGGAGGAAAGAACGGACGCCACGAAGAAGAAAGAAGACAGAAGAGAATATATCTAAAAAAGGGAAAAGAGAACAGAAGCGAAACAGATCTAAACAAAGATTAAAATCAACTGGTTTGGGTGTTTCTCTTTTACAGGTGATGAAGACCCTCACCGCCGGCAGGGAAGGGAAGAGGAGATGAAACTGAGCCAGACCCACTCGGCTTCCAAGTTTTTGTGCGGCGGCGCGTGAACCCACGCGCCGCCACTGTTCATCTTTGTTCGAAAGGGCTTCCCAAAGACTTGTTATGGATTTTTGAGGGGTTATTTTGTAATTTTCAAATTGATTAATGTAATATTTGTTTAGTTTGAATTTTTATTTGTATGTTGTAAATTTGGATGTAACAAAAAAAAAAGTAAAGAAAAGAAAAGAAAAGAAAAGAAAAAAAATATAGTGAAAGTGTATGTGTGTGTTTGTATTTGTTTTACAGATTTGTTATTTTATATATATATATTTTTTATGATAAAATCGCAAAGGCAAAAGAAGAATTTAATATTTTGATTGACTCACGATCCAGAATTATTAACTTATATGTAAGTTGTATTTCTAATATCCAATGAAAAAACAAAATTTTAAAACTTCTTTAACACGTCAAAGTCACGAAGCAGCTTACCTCAGGTAGGGTGCGTTAGGGGTGCTAATACCTTCCCTAACCACAACCAGTCCCTTACCCGCGAATCTCTGACAAGGATAGTACATCCGGTTTCCTAGTAGCCTTCAATAAATTACTAGGTGGCGACTCCAACGAACCAATCAAGCAACACAATAAAAAATAAAATCGCCAGCCAATGCCGCGTGGATTTGACATGCGACAGCTATCATTTTGAACTTTCCTATTATATTATCACGAACAACTAAGCAATAAATGACATGTATATATAGGAATTATATTACACCAGACCTAGTCACTACTTTTTTCCAAGAAAAAATGAAATAATGACCTCAATTTGTAGGGAGGAGGGTACGCTCCCATCTTAAGATGGAACTTGCTTATCATATTAGTAGATACAACATTAGTAGATGCACCATTATCAAACATTACATTACAAATCTTCTCATTTGCATTATAACAATTCAGTTTTCACTTTCATCATGAACAACTCTCAAACTTCTCTAAATGATGAGCAACTCACCTTGATCAATATAAGTCATTTTATCTTCTAGATCTGATTCAATCAGCAAATCATCTTTGTTAGCTATTTTTTCTCCATAATAGTATAATTTTGTAATTAGGATAATTAGAAGCAATATGTTTATACCCTTGACATTTAAAACACTTATTTGAAAGAAAATGAGGAATCTGTTGCTTTACAACCAACTCCAACATTTCTCTTCTCGGGTGCTTTGAAATTGGAAGACTTTGTTGTTGTAGATTTCTTAGAGAATGAAGTACTCCCCTAATTGAAAACATTAACTCTCTTTAGATGTTGATTTCTAACGAGTCTTTCTAATATCTTTTTGTTGTTTTTTGACATACAAAGCAAGTTTTCTCATATCATTGAATGTCTAATAAGGTTGTAACCACACTATAATAAAAAATTTCTCTTTTAACCCATCTAAGTATAGGGCTATTGTTTGCTCTTTAAGCATAGCAATATCACATTTAAGCATGAGTAATTCAAATTCCATAGTATACTCTCCAATGGTTAGTCTAGATCTCCTTAGATTATGAAACTTGAGAAAAGTCTTTGGTTGATAGTGTTTAGGAAAGACCCTCCTTTTAGGTCCCATTTTCATTCAACTTTTTAATTTGTAAAATTTGTTCCTTATTATTTTAATAAACTTGAAAAAAAATTCATTTTCCATGACATAACCAAACACTAGAAAATATTTTCCAACTTATTTTTCATGACATTACCAAACATCAAAAAATAATTTACTTTTCTAGAATTTATTTTCCAAGAAAACAACTTAATTAAAAAAAAAACTACTTTTCTGCAAATAAACGAGGCATAACATCAGACATAAAATATAAGTTCAATAAGAGGTGTAAGTACAATGGCCTCTGGGCTAGTTGAACAAAACAACTATAATGTTTTATATGATCATTGAATCATACACAAATTTCACCAAGAAATACTATAGGCATTGTTTTATAATGAGACTAAAACATGCTGGGTTGCATGGTTTGGTCAGATTTGTTGACTGTAATAGTCAATGGCCACTGGGCTACATTTCCTAGGAAATGCAATTTCTTTAATATATACGGACAGATAGCAATATGCAACTCCAACATATCGATAGTTAAAATGAGCACCACTTTCTCCATTCAAATCTTATATTTTTCTTTTCAGTGAAAAACACGTTCGGTTGATTTATTTGCCTTCTAGCCCAATGACATGCAGTAATTTATTATTTTCATAAAATAACCATTTCGTGAAATTAAATTTATTTCATATAAACTAGATCTAATTAAGATATTAAAATAAACTTTGTGTGGAAGTAAGAAAGTGCTCTGGCTTGTTTGCTAGTTGGGACACCATATCAGAAATATTTTAATTTAAATTTTAGTCCGTATAATTATATACCAAAATTGAGACTTGACTTTTATAAAAGCCAAATAAGTTGACTCGACGGAAACAAACTACGAGACGGAACCATATATAGATTATAATTATTAGATCAACCACCAAGTCATAGGTATAATATCTTGGCTTCCTCGACAGGTTGATTCAAATTCATATAAAGTAGACCTAAAGCAGACTTAAATTCAAGTTCTACAACTCCAGTTATGATCCAATTACCGAATAGTGTTCCAGTTTGGACTAAACCAGCATCTCTTTTCTAAGCTTCACCCTCTCTTTGTCCTTTTAATTTTAGTACTTTAACTCATCAATCAATCCTTTTATTTATGTGATAGGCCTGCATTTAGGATGAACATTTACCATAAATTAAAGGTATCTTATGGTATCAAACTTGTTATTATAAAACATACTTTAGTTAAGGAGTTATTAATACTTCAAGTGCAAAATGATGATATAAAACCTTAATAAAAATGCACTTTTAAGTACTAACCAATGACAAAAGCACATTGTAGTTTCTTGTTTTTCCACAAGTTGGCAAATCATAATTTTCATTGAAATAAACTCTTGATCTTTTAATTTTAAATTTTAATCCCAATAATTTAAAATTAAAAACCAACGGGTCAAAATTGAGTTATAATAGCTTTATCCATTGATATGGTAAGCAAGTTCCGCCTTAAGATGGGAGCATACTCTCATCCCTACAAATTGAGGTAATTGGAAAAGACACATGAACATAAGGTAATAAATTGATGTCTTGTTTCATTTTTTGTTGGAAAAAGAAGTAGTGATTAGGAGTGGTTTGATATAATTCCTATAGATTGATGTTATTTATTGCCTAGTTGTTCATGATAATATAATAGGAAAGTTCAGAATGATAGTGTTAAGAATATTTATTTTCTTATATTATAATAGTGATTGTTTTAGTTTTTGAGCCCTTTATGTGTCTTTTTTTTTTCAATAAGTCAAAAATATATGTTCATTATTATTTATCTAGATTTCTATCAAAATCATTTATTTTGATCTCATTTATGTCATTTTAATGTATTTTTAAACTGCAAAAACAAATTATACGTGTTTCATTTGATCCAACGGTCATGTCTATACATCTATTTAGAGTTAATCTTACTTACATTGAAATCACTTGTGATGGTGTGCTCAATGATTTTACTAGATAAACTTCATTTACTACATGATTTTACACAAAGGCAGCTTAAGATTAAAGTAACAAATTTACAATGCCCTCCAAAAGTACACATGAGAACATGGAGATAGAATGCATGAGAATACAATTGCAACAAAAAAAAATATTAATAATACAATTTTATAAAGTAACTTGAGCTTGTTCTCTACTGGATGTGAGCTTTTCTTGAAGAGTTTCCAGTCATTTCCTCGTACCTCATCAGCAATTACGGTACGATTGGAGGCATTTGACTGATGATAAATGCATCATTGCTTATTTCACAAAATGCTACAGAAAGATGATGCAAGATCAGCAGCACTAACAGTTATGTCTACAACACCAGCAGTTATCTCTGTAACTAGCGGTCCCTGTCCCTTTTTAAGCAACTTTCTTCGCTTCTGAAATTAAAGATAACAAAGCGTGATGATTAGATACTAATGTCCTTGATACGATTCGCAAGGTTAAATTTGGATTTTGACATGAAATATGTAATTATTCAATTTTACAGTAACAATTATAATTCTAAATTTTACATGGAGTCTCCTGACATATTGTGCTACCTTGGGTTAAAAGTTAAAATCAATCAGAGTTCGGGAATGCATCACAATACGAGTCAACAGAGGTTGTATGAATTTTATTATTTACTACCTTTTGACTTGTAGACTTTCTATTTGGTAAGGATCCTTTTCCTATAAGGATGTGACAACTTGTTTTAGAAATCTCCTAGCTCTACAAAGATCTTTAATGAGCTGCAATATAGTTTCCAAGTGTGGCAAAGAGTCATAAATATTTTAAAATCCTTTTCTTACAATGATTCTTTATTCATCCTAGTTACAACAAGAAAAAAAGATTTTAGAATTAATTCTACCTTCAGATCAGATTTCCTAGTCTATTTGGGACTTCTTAATGGTGACAAATCTTATTCTATTAGATTTAGGAAAGTAATTTTTGGATTTTTATTATTTTCTTCTTAATCTTTGGGTTATTGTCACTTATTTAGGTCAATTGTAAATAGGCGTCATATAAGTCCACCTGTGAGGGGTCTATTAGGGTTTCTTTAAGTCTAGAGTCAGTATAAATAAAGGTATAACCAAACATGTAAGATTACACAATTTTTTTAGATTAATAAACTTCTTTGTCGCACTTGTTGTGTGTTGGTGGGATAATCTCCCTTCCTTGGTTCCCTAAAGAACTGAAAAGGACTTATCGAAGAGCAACTGACTTCTTGGCATCATCCTTATACTTCTCTTCCGCGAATCAATATTCATTGAGTGAGGATTTTTTCGTTTCCAATAGTGTTAGTGCCTAGGTATAAGTTATCTTTGTGTCCCACTCCTATCAAACCTGATCTACTTGACTTTCCGAGAATTAATATCTTTGTGTGTGGGTTGCATGACCATGTGATCATGAGGTTCGTATCATTTGGTATCAGAGCTTGACTCCATTAATCAGGTTATATCCTTCTGAAATTTTTGTTTTTTGTTGATTCCGCAAAAAAAAAAATTCCTTAATACCCAATTTCTTCTTCACTTTGATTTTGCAGCATATAAAAAACAAGTTGTTATTTCATTCTGTTACTGTCCAAAATATATCAATAGCATAAAAAATAAAAAAAAATAAAAATCATTCAAAAAGCCATTTATTGGTTTTTGCCATAGAAAACTAAATAAGGGAGGAATGAATCAAATCAACTCAGGATTAGCTCAAATTTGATACTCTAATTACTTGGATCTTAATCGCATCATATATTAATTTTGTGAGTTACATGACTACATGATTACAAGGTTTGCATCAGTCCTATTATGGGTAATTCTCATTATCACTATCACTATGCTATGGACACCAAGACATTAAATTCATTATCATTGTACTTAAAAATACTCAAGAAAATATCTCATTTGTCCTGTTATAAAAAAATTTCAATTTTATGATAAATTCTTATTATTTTGGGCATTTTAATTGAAATATTTTTAATTTTTATATATGTATTTTTATTTTTCATATAATGGTTTTATCGGTAAACGTACATATTTTTGACACAGGTCACTTGATTTAATGGAATTGGACAGTAGGAAAGCAAACTTAATGAGACATATAATCAAAGGGTAGAACCCATAAAAAAACAAAAAAAAAAACAAAAGAGTATATTGGCCAAATATGTCATTAATCTATTTTTATATACATATAGATGATTTATATGTGACCTCTTAATTAATAGAAATGAATGAATATGTATAAAAATGTATAAAAATATGACAACACAAAGTAGTTATTTATTCAAAATATATTCACCAAAATACTTTATCATGCTCGAGATTTAATTTTTATCCAATTGCGAATATTCTATAATAAATCTATTAAATTATTCACTACTAAGAAAATAGATGAATAAATTGATTAAATTGCTCACAATAAGAGAAAAGAAAAGGTCAAATAGATTGAAAAGAAATTATCATTATACTAAATTATTCACCATCAAATATAATTATCATTATAATAAAGTACTGATATAATTAAATCGTCACAGAACAATTGAAAAGAAATTAAAGAAGTCACAAAAAAAAATTAAAAAAAAAAAACTGTAATGGTCGAAATTTGATTTGAAACACATACTTAACTAGGTTATTAATCTTATTGTTTTTCTCAAATATTTTAATTTAATAAAAGATCAATCTATATTCAATTCCTCATAAAGAACAAACAATCCGCGAGAAAAATTGAATTCAAACCAAATCCACTATTAAGAAACAAATTGGGAATGTTAAGCAAATTGTATACTATGTTATGTATTTCTTTGTAGTACGTCACTAGTTATTTTCCGGTGCGAAGTTTTCAAAATATATTTTGACTTAGTTCTATTATAATTAAAATTAATTTTTGTTCAGAAAACAACAAATTCTAGAGAAAAAAAATATATTTTGTTAGAAGAATTTTTCTTTTCTTATTCATGTATTTGTTTTTTACTAAATCATATATTTTTTATTGTATCAAAATTTTTAAATAAGAAATCCAATAAAAACATATTCGTAAAAAATTTAATAATTGAAATAAGTAAAATAAAATCTCTTCAACCTAATTGTATTGGCTGACACGTCTCTAGTTCAGATTGTAGTTCGAGGGGTCCAAGGTTTTTTACCTGAAAAACTCATATTAATTTTTTAAAAAAATATTTGAGAAACTTCCTAGAAATCTTAATAAACATGTTTTCAATAAAAAAATTCTAATTATTAAAATAAAAAAACCTTTTCAAACTCAGTGGCACACTCATCTTTGTAAAATGAACTCACTAACGTCAAGATAAGATTTTTGTTTGTTCAGAATGTGACCAATGAATCTCTTTCACTATCATTGCTCTTTTTTACTGAGTTTCTCCATCGTCTTGACACTCACGAATTGAAGTGTTAAAATATAAAGTTAAGGATCATAACTAAAAATCCTAAAATCAAAAAGACCAAAGCGAAATTTTTCACATGTAAATGAGAAAAAGGCTCTGGTTTTTTTTTTAAAGACTATAACCTTCAATTTTATTTTATTAAATTGATTGTTAATTCAATTTTATAATTTTCTCAGATACTTTGAATTTGAGAAAGCATGTAAAGAAAAGAAAATCTCAACAAATAAAATGACAATATAATATTTGTGGCTGAAATTGCAAAAACAAAATTGATTATCTAAATGAGAAAAAGAAGAAGTAATGCTCCATTAATTAGGCAAATGTATAGTATAAATAGTAAAGAAATAATTATACTGTTTTAGTTTCTTAAATAAATTACCTTTATGGGGGCCTCTTGTATCACGCTCCTGCTTCGACGTAGTAAAGTATAGTTATCGCAAAAGATGGCATCACCGTGGTGTGTGAAATTTTTACCACCATAACAAGCACAACAAATTTCATAGGTGCTATCTGAATCGTCATTGAAGAAACATTGAGAGCAACTGAAGTATGCTCCTGCCAAGAACGTCTTACAAGACTTGCAAATTATAGCCCTTCCACTCTTCATGATGTAGTACAAGACGATTGCGTCTTCAAAATCCAAGCTTCCATTGCCGTCCTTGTCCAGCGCTGTAAACAAGCTTGGAAGAGTAAGAACCGTGTTATTATCTTTCTTGAGATACTCCACGTATTCATCTCGGTTAATTTTCCCGTCTCCGTTCTTAGCCATGGCATCGAAAGTCTTTCTGGCCAGTTCCTTGTTATTTTTGGGCAGATGTTTGTAATAAGCTCCAGCGGCCCGGCGAATCTCCTCCATATCTATTTATGCGTGTAATATTTAAGAGGAAGAAGATTTAAGAGGATAACGGAAGAGGTAGCTTAGATCAACAATTTTAACACTCCAAAGGGACTTTGGTCTGCATCTGATCACAAAGCTCTCATGTTCGATAGTTATTTATAGTACTGGCAAGTGACCACACAATAAAGAACTATTAAAGAATTGAAGTGAATTTGGGTGTGGATTATCATTGTAAATCTGTATGGGACCTTTGGTATCTTCAATAATTTAACTTTCTCACACAACACATGAAACACGACTCCTGTATCAGAGTCCATGCAAACCCAGCTAGCTACTACCCCCTCAAATTTGTTTTTGGAGACAGATCTTATCTTTTATTCCACCGTACCCATGCATTATTTATTTCACCTCAACCCTTCTCTATCAACAACAAAAGAAAACAGTAGCTATTAAAGAGACCACACAGCGAAGAAATATTAAAGAATTGAAGTCAAGTTGGGTGTGGAAACTTTGGTATCTTCAATAATTCCACGATCTCACACTTACATTTATCTGATGATGACTATTGCCCACTAACTGTTGACATGATCCTCATTTTCTATGGCAATCAAGCTAACAAATTGTTAGCTTGGACTAACAAATTGTTTAGCGACATCTCTTCCTATGATTTAAACTGGGTTTAATGAACCTAACATAGACCCATCCAATCATTCACTAACATGGCTTTATAAACTATTAATAGTCACGGGTCATGATCTGGAGTAAATATAGGGATATAAATATCAATTCCCCAAACAAATTAGGAGTAACAAAAACAAACAGAACTTTAGAGCGGATAGGAATAAAACCTACCATAGGTTTAACTCATTACAGTAAATCCATGTAGATACACTATCGGTAGATTGGGAACAGCAAACTATTAGGGATAAAAGACAAGTAGCAATGGAATTTACTATAGGTATGATACTTTAGGGTGATAATACATTTCCTTTAACTTAACAAGTCCCTTATCTTAGAATTCTGAAGACTAATTAGGTTTTTCTAATAACCATAATTGATGTGGATTAGCCCACGAACACCAATAAGTATCTATTACATATTCTAAATGAGCCAATTACAAGGTTTAAAATAAAGACATTGAAAGAACCATTAAATAGACTAGTCTTGCAAGTTTCGGCTAGTACAGAAATTAGAGATCCATTGGATCATCAAGAGGAGGCCTTAGTACATTTAATTAATTTGCAAAAGGGGCCAAATCCCACCTTATTTGGGCCATGAACTTTCAACCATTTGCTTTGTGGATTCTATACCAATTGTAGATTTTATATTATGTGTGAGAACATTAATTATTTATTTTATGTATTAGGATATCTTATTTAATTTTTTTTTCATGTCAAGTCAGGAGAATACACAACAAAAGAAAACAAAGAATCCAAGTTTAAAAGGGTAACAAGTTGGCGGCAAAGTTTCCTAGATTTGCAAGGAAAATATTTCAGCAACTTTAATTTTTTTTTTCTAGTGATAGAAGGACAATTAATTGGCAGCAAAGAGGAACAATAAAGGCAACAACTTTTCCTTCCAAAAGAAGGATAAATACAAGGCTACAATTAAAATCCTTTTTCTATCTTGGAAACTATAGGGGTGTCGCACGTGTGCGGCGTCGCAGCGATCGCCCACCACCCTCATCATCAGGTGTGGTATGATATCTATTCTGGAAAATATAGGGAGACAAGGAATTTTTGTCTCTTATCAGTAAAAAAAACAAAAAAAAAAGAATCTGAGTTGCCACCTAGTTTTTGGTTACTATGAACCCTAATTGGTTTTAGAGATCAGGTACGGAGATTGATTGCGTAAAGGGAAGATATTAGCACCCCAAATACGCCCTACCTAAGGTAAGCTGCATTGTTTTATTGTCTGATAAAAATCTAAGGTCTCAACATGTTGGTCCATCTATGGTTCAAGAAAAGCCCTCCTCAATAAGGAGGTTCTTATCTTATGGGGTAAAACATAATTGTTCTAATGTCTATAAAAGAACTATTGTTTTAATATTGGGAATACGTTTTACGTGTAAATTCGTACCCCGAATACTAAAAGACAAACAAAATAAAATTTTTGTTGTTTTTGAAATTTTGGCCAATGTTCTCTTGACTTTAATAAACTGGTTATTAAAGCCAAAATGCATGCTAAGACATTGTTTTTTTTTTTGGTATAAAAAAAAAACACCATGATTTTTTAGCTTTGAGACACTTGGTCGTATGCACAAAAACATTTTTTCCTTCTGTTTTCAATTTTTTTGTACTTTGGAAATTTTGACGAAAACCGGGTATTTTAATACTGGATTTTGTATTTTTAATGACATAAAAATACAATCCGATATTGATAAAAAACAACGTAACAAATATGCGAGGAAATTGTAAAAAATCCCAAACAATATTTTTTGGAAAGTTTTTTTAAAAAAAAAACGGAGCCGGGCTCGGCCCACCCATTCTGGGCTGGGCCTGCATTGGCCCAACTACAAGGCTGGCCTCAGCCCAGCCGCGTGGGCTGGGCTGATGTTCCAGCCCACCAGACAACGGCTGGTTACTATGCTCAATTAGGTAGTTACTGAGCTCTGCACAGTAACTACCTAATTATTTCATTTTTTGCTGCAGAATGTGAATCACGTTCTGCGTGCAAAAAAAAATGAAAACAGGAAAAGATCAAGTAAACAAAAGGCAGCGGGAGTGAGTAGGTTACCTGGAGTGGGGAAGCACGGTTGTGGTCGTCGGCGGTGGTGGAAGGTGGCGGTGACAGCGACGATGTTTTCCTTCCTTCTCTCCTGTCTCCTCTGTTTTTTTCGTTGTCTTCTCTTTTTCTCCTCTATCTTTTCGGGGCCGTCAGCTGAAGTCAGGTGGTGCGTTGTGGCGGTGGAGAGGAAGCACGGTGGCAGCTGTGGTTGTTCTTCTTCTCCGGTATTTTTTTCTTCCTCTGTCACTTCCTGTTCTTCCCTGCTTCTTTGATGGCTTCCCTTTCTCTTTCAAAAGAATTGTCTCCTCTCTCTGTCTCCCTCCCTTTTCTTTTCTCCCCTCTAGTTTCTACTGTTTCGGTCTGCTTCTCTTCACTCCTTTCTCTCTAAGAAAATTGTTGTTTCTATCCTTCGATCTCTCCTTTCCTCCTTAAAAAGACTGTTGGTCTCTCTCTCGGTCTCTCTTCCCTTTCTCTTTCAAAAAAATCCTTTTAGCTCTCCCCTCTCTTTTCTTTCCTTTCTTTTTTTTTTGCTACACTCCCTCTGTATTTATAGGCAGAGGGAGAGAGGGGCACCCTGCCATGGTGCAGGGCATGGTGGCATGGGGGCGGCTACTGCACAGCTGCCCTTACCTCTGCAGGGCATGGCTCTTTCGGCGTGAGGGTGTGGTGGTGTCAGTGAAGGGACAAGTCGGGTAGTTGGTTTTTTGGGTTTAGGGAGAGAGAGAGGAGAGAAAAAAAATTGGGGGGGGAATGCTTCTTCTTCCCCTGTTCTCTACGTGTCCAGGGGAAGAAGAAGGCTTATGGTGCCGTTCAAAACGACACCGTTTGCTTCTTTTTTTTTCAGTGAAATGCATGAAACGACGCCATTTTAACCAAAACGTGTCGTTTCATTTAAACAAAAACTGGCGCCAAAATGCGTCCAATTTCAGATCAGCCCTTCAATTTGCGCGCTTTTTCATTGTGGTCCTTAGTTTTGGATTTCTTCAATAAAATCCCTAATTGGCCATCAAACTTCAATATTTATGCAATTAAGCCCCCGATTTGACCAAATTAACTCTAAAAAATTATAATTTGACCCCAGCACTTTAATTTCTTCCAATTAAAGCCTAAATTGACTTCAGAATCAATTTTTCTTTCAATCAAACCCTCCATAAATTCAATTAAACCTTCAATAAATTCCATTGAGTCCATAACCATCTGATTTTGGACTTTTCTTTCTCAAATTAAATTTTCTTTATCAATAGAACTCTCACCAGTCAACGATGTGTTGTCAAATTTCCATCTTTGTATTTTTGAACCTTCTCAACCAATTTTTAACCATTTTTTGGGCACTTTGGCATCCTCTTTTTACTACTATTATTTTTTATATATTTTTTTATTTTTTTATATTTTCTCCTTTTTATGCGAGGGACCTAAAAATGGGTTACAACAAGGGGCATCAACTTCTCCCTTGTTTTCTAGGATCATTGTGCGGCATTGTAGGTTGTGCATGAGCCTTATATCAGACTTGTATTGTTTTCTCTTTTTTTTTCCTCTTCTCACAACAATATAAGGAATTAACTTATTAGTTTTATTTTTATTATTTTAGCTATAGCTCAAGTGCTTGTTTGGGCTAAATTAATACTTGGTTTTTAACTAAGATCCAAAACTTGTTTAGATCAGTGTTTTGGACTTATTAGCAGATGTTCAAGGTCAATTTTATAAGTGGTCCACTTTAGTCCACAATGGTAGATCCATTTGGGTTATTTTCTAAGAGTATTTAAACTTTTTGTAAGCTTAAGATTCAGCAGTTATTGAAGAATATCATTATGATTTTTTAGCTTTTGTGTGAGAGTGATTCTTGCATTTTTGGTTCTTGAAAGAACTAAACTGACTTATATAAGATTAACTAGCTTCTTAGTATCATTTGATTTAAATTCAATAGTGATATACCTTGGCACATGTTTCTATTGTGTCATATTCCAATCAAACCTCTTTTGACTTTTCGAGATCAGATTTCAATCTTGATTGTGGGTTGCATGATCACAAGGTTCACGTCAATAATACTTGGTTTGCATTAACCTTTGGGTCTGGCATTGACTAAACCCATCAGCACTTAGGTCTGGCAGACACCAGACCTAACGCGTTTTCATAGGAGCATCTTTGGTGTTGTATTGTTGTTTTAAGTTAATGCATTGTTGATTTATAGTATTTGTAGTGTAGTTTTCTTGTATATTGTAGTGTTTTACAATCTTTCTATAGAGAATTAAAGTTTGATTTTTATTTTAAGGTTTGTCTGTGAATTGGAAAAATTTTAATTTGTCTATAATTTGATATAATTGATTTTGATTTTATAACTTAGGTGTGTTATAATAAAAGAAATTATGGGTTATTTAATGGGTAAGAATCACATTTTGTCAATTTTATTGTTATATTGGAAATTTTGGAGAAATTAATTTTTTATGGAATTGATAACAATTAAATAATATTTATTTTTTGGTACTTGGAAATGTATCAAAATTCCGCCTCAAATTCTGACCTATATTTAGATCCAAGAAATAGAGATGTAGGTTAATCTACGGATCATTGGGTTAATACTTCTCATATTATCGAGTAAATTCGGGCTTTTTTTTATTTTCAAAATGATATCATTTTAATTTCTTGACTTTGACTTAGTCAGGTTTGGCTAAATTCACTAAATAATAGATCAGTATGTTGAGTCATCCAAATTTAACTAAGTAAATATAAAAAACAATTTAAAATAAAATAAAATCCAAATCAAGTTGATCTTGAGGATTTTGAATTGATTTGCAAGATATTATACCTATGTTAGACATTTTTTTGCTATTGTGGTCCAACTGTGTTTTTGAAGTTTTTTATTTTTTTAATTCAAATTAATTTTTTTTATGTTTTTGTATCGTTTTAATAAGTTAATATCAAAAATAAAATTTTAAAAATAAAAAATATATTATTTTAATTTATTTATAAATATAAAACACTTTAAAAAACAACTTACATCACACTATCAAACATGCTATTAATATAAATAAATGTTATTGTAAACGGTAAAAATTGATGAAAAAAAGGAGGAAGAGTTAAAAATAATAACAATAAAAAACCCAAACAAGCTTATCTCTCCATTTCACCGTACCCATGAATTATTGATTTCTCCTTCACCCTTCTCTATCAAAAATAAAACAGTAGCTTGATGTTGACTCCACAATTATTAATGAGGTGTTTGATTTGTCTCATATACAACCCTAATTATTTTGGTAACTTTTATTTTGGTTCTTAGATGTCTAATTTGTCTCATATATACCCCTAATTGACTTCAAACTTTTAATTTTATGCAGTTGAGTCACTGGAAAAACATCAGTTTTAACCTCGGATTAATACACCTCTTTCACTTTGGTTCTTAGTTTTGGATTTATGCAATTTGACTCTAAATTGACCATTAACTTTCAATTTCTTTAATTTTACCCTTGGTTTCAATCAATTAAGCCCCAAAAGTTCGACGTTTTTTGTAAAATAGTCCTTTTCTGCTAAATGTTTTATTTTGATCCCTAATTGACCTCAAAACTTTAATTTTTTTGTGAATTGGCTCCTAATTTCAATCAATTAAATTTGGTCTTCTAAAATTCTAATCTTCTCAATTAAGCCCAAATTGAGCCCCCAAACTTAATGTTTCACTAATTAAGCCCCTAATAAAATTAATTTGACCCTTTTAAAGTATAATTAAGTCCTTGCACTTAATTAAATCCTTCAATTGGATCCAAATTAACTTTTAAACATAATTAAAATTCAATTTGGCCCATGATTAAATTAAATTGGCCTCTTAAAAATTTAATTATGTCCTTAGACTTTAATTTTATGGAAATTCATCCAATAATCATTTAATTTGATCTTGAATTTGCATTATTATTATTTTTCTTTTTTGGGCATAAGGGGTATAATTAGGCTTCAAATTTCCTCCAAAATTGCAGCTTGTCTTTTTATGTATTTTTTTGAAATTCTCCTTGGCATGTTTTTTTTCATGTTGTCATCCTTTATTTTAATTTTTTATTTTTATTTTAAAAAAATGAATATGAAGAATAACCCATTATTTGACCTATGGCTAATGGCTTAAAAGACTAGTTGAGTCTCCCTCTAGTAATATATAGTGAACTGGATTAATTATGAATGCTAAAACAATCACATTATCTAGACTTAATATTACATTAATTAATTATGATGGTAGAGTTTATTGCAACTTTAATCAATTATTGTTATGTTGGAAATTTTGGAGAAATTAATTTTTTATGAAATTGATAACAATTAAATGATATTTATTTTTTGGTACTAAAAAATGTATCAAAATTCCGCCTCAAATTCTAACCTATATTTAGATCCAAGAAATAGAGACGTAGGTTAATCTATGGATCATTGGGTTAATAATTCTCATATTAACGAGTCAACTTGGGTCTATTTTTATATTTTCAAAATGATATCATTTTAATTTGTTTTTTAATTTCTTGACTTTGACTTGGTAAGATTTGCTTATATTCACTAAATAATGGATCAATATGTTGAGTCATCCAAATTTAACTAAGTAAATATAAAAAAATAATTAAAATAAAATAAAATCCAAATCAAGTTGATCTTGAGGATTTTGAATTGATTTGCAAGATATTATACCTATGTTAGACATTATTTTGTTATTGTGGTCCAACCGTGTTTTTGAAGTTTTTTATTTTTTTAATTCAAATTAATTTTTTTATGTTTTTGTATCGTTTTAATGCGTTAATGTCAAAAATAAATTTTTAAAAATAATAAAATATATTATTTTGATTTATTTACAAGTATAAAACACTTTAAAAAATAACTTATATCACACTATCAAATATGCTAATAATATAAATAAATGTTATTGTAAACGGTAAAAATTGATGGAAAAAAGAAGACGGAGTTAAAAATAATAACAATAAAAAACCCAAACAAGCATATCTCTCCATTCCACCGTACCCATGAATTATTGATTTCTCTTCCACCCATCTCTATCAAAAAGAAAAAGAAAAAAAATAGTAGCTTGATGTTGACTCCACAACCTGCTCTAATAAATCCATTGACCGACGTCCTCAGCCGTTAAGCTCTTTTAAAAGAGACCCAATCATTGCCTCAGTATTTATTTGCTCAAGGTAATAAAAGCCTTACTTTTAACCCAATCTCACGACATCGCTCGTGGACTGTCCATACTTTCACTAGCCTGAAAAAAAACACTAGCTATTACAAATTTCTTCTGTTCGATAGTGATTTATATTACAGATAAGTGACCACACAATGAAGAAATATTAAAGAATTAAAGTGAATTTGGGTGTGGATTATCATTGTGTTCCAATCTTATTTAAAACTTTGCTACTGTACATGATGGGAGCTTTGGTATCTTCAATAGTTTAACTATCTCACACATCACATGAAACACGACTCCCGTATCAAAATCTTGAAGGTCGTATAAATATAAAATCAATTGTTTTTAAATTGTTTTTCTTTAAATTAATAATTTCTTATTGTTTTTGTTGTTACCTATTTTTGAATTTCCATACAAAAAATAAAAAAATACATAAATATATATATAAAAAAATATTTGAAAGAAATCCAATAAATAATAGAAGCGAAAAAAGAATGCCAGAATACCCAAAAAAAACCAAAATTAATTGAGGAGGTTCAAAATTGCAAAAAGGTTGAAATTTAATAACATATCATTGACTGATGAAAACTCTATTAACAAAAAAAATTCAATTTAAAAAAAAATATATTCAAAATCAGATGTTTATAAACTTAATTAAATTTTATCTAAGGTTTAATTGAATTTATGGAGGGTTTGATTATAAGAAAAATTGATTTTAAGCCAATTTAGGTTTTTATTGAAAGAAATTAAAGTTTGAGGGTCCAATTATAATTTTTAAGAGTTGATTTGGTCAAATCAGGGGCTTAATTGCATAAGTATTGAAGTTTGATGGTCAATTAGAGACTTAATTGAAAGAATCCGAAACCAAGCACCAAACCTGAAAAGAAGCTAAAATCAAGGGATCCAATTATAATTTTTCCAGGGGCTTGATTACAAAATTATAAAAACATCCAAGGACCAAATCAGAAATATCCATTTGAAATTTTAAAAAGGCGCCGAAACTATTCATTGTGTTCTTCGCTGGCAATGAAGATAGGAGAAGACAGTGGAGTTGCAATCAAGGGAGGCATGTCTCGCGGCTGATATTCCTCACCATGATGCACGCTGGCCGTTACCATGTTCCTGCCATAATGCATGCATCCTCTGGCTATAAACACCAGAGGAGGGACCGAGCAGAAGGGAAGGAAAAGAAGAGGGAGGAAACACAAGGAGAAAAAAAAAAACAGAGGGGGAAAGAAGAGAGAAAAGGAGAGCATAATAGAGGGGAGAGCAGAACAGAGAGGAGAGCAGAACACGAAAAAAAAAAAAGAAGAAGAAAGAAAGACAGAGGAGGCATAGCGAGCAGTACAGGAGGAGAAACAGAAGCACGCAGAAGGCAGGAGGAAGAAGAAGAAAATACAGAAAAAACCGAAGCAGCGTCCCCCGCTTACCACCACCCGTCTTCCTTTTCGCCGCCACCAGCAGCACCGCTAGCACCAGCAACACCTCCACGAAGCCACTGCAGAGAGGCAAGAACACTGTTGACGGGAGAAACGAAATACAGAGGAAACAGACAGCACGGTGAAGCAGAGGTGAGAAGAAAGAGAAGCAACGTCTGCCACCACAGCCGGCTGCCGCAACAACAACGCCACCTTGAGCCCAGCTACCAGAGCATCTCCATTCCAGGTAACACTCTTCTCCTTCTTCTCGTCTGCCCGGTTGGTCCCTTGCATGCAGAACGTGTACTGTTCACGTTTCTGCAGCAAGGAAAATAAATAACCGGTTACTGTGTATGTGCACAGTAATCGGCTAATTATAATAAGCGGGTTACTGTGCTGCCGGTTACATGTATTAAAAACAATTCTTCAAAAAATTATTTCACAAAATCTGTGATTCTCCGAAAATGCCTTTATGTATTTTGATCATAGTTTATATTTTTATACTTTAAAGATATAAATTTAATATTAAAATACCTAGTTTTTATAAAAAAATATAAATAAATAAATAATGTTTTATTTTCATATATATGACCAAGTCTCTATAATAATAATAATAATAATAATAATAATAATAATAAAAATCATATTGTATCTTCATAAAAAAAAAGGTTTTAACATACATTTTGGTTTTAATAACCAGTTTATTAAAGTCACGAGAACTGGTTAGTATTTTAAAAATTCAAAAAAAAAAATTTTATTTTCTATTAATAACTGGGCTTACGACCTTATACGTAAGACATATTGCGGATATTAAATTCTTTTGTTGACGTTATGTTGCGATGTCGCAGTCGCACAAATTAATTATCCTAGCTTCAATCACAACACACAAGATAGTATAGAGTAAGTAAGGGGTCGATCCCACGAGGAAGATTCAAGTCGATTTTTATGCTAGATGATATGCAATTTGGGGGAGGGGGTTTGGACGTTATCTAGGCTAAAGCAAAAGAAAACAGAAAACTATCAAATGAAATTTAATAAAATCGAGAAAATTATCAAGAGAACAAACCTTGGTCACAAGCACACATTCACCTACGAAATCGAACCGATCATGGAAACGAAACATCAATTTATATTTTGAATATTTATCTCTTCTTAACATTGGTTAGTTAACGGATCCGTCGTATAACTAACCCTAACCATCAAACAACCACGATGTCCGCACTAGTAATTTAATTCAATGGCGCCCTAAGAACTAGATAAGTTGATTAATCAAGAAAACATAACTGTCCGATCTATGTTTGATTTGATTGAATGTTCTCCCTAAGACTAATAACATAGATCCGCCACAATTATTAAACTCAGTTGCTTCACAAGTTCATATACCACAACTCCGGTTTTGATATCAAACTTAGCAATAGATTGTCTACAATAATAACTTAGAGTCCGCTCTAGCAATTAAAATAAACAATTATAGGAAAAATAAGCATAGAAGAACAAACATATTCATCATATAAATTGAAAAGAAAAGGTAAAATAAATCTCACAGTTCTTGAAATCCGAAGGTTTCCATGTCCTTGCAACCAAGAAAAAGTGTTTAGCCTTGCATGTTTGTTGAACAACTAATAAAAAAAAAGGAAGAATGCATAATTTAGGGTTTCTTAGAGGAAGGGGGCATTTTTCTCTTCTTGGCTGGCTGCCCCCCTTCTCTTCTCTCATTCTTTTTATATCTTAGCAAACCCTAGGTCTCTATTTTACAAAATAGTCCTCCATTAAGTAGACTGTTTACATTTAAGTACTTCAATAACTATTTTCCTAAAAAAGGAGAAATAGCCTTGCATGAAATCTTCAAGATTTGACTTAGAGGAGCTAAATTGCTGAAATAAAAACTTGGATATTGGTTTAGATGCTTCGAAACGTAATTTGGACTCGTTTCTTCACGAAACCTGTTTGCTGGCAGAATTAAGATGTCATCTTTGACAAATCATATCTCCCTCATATGACATCTTTTTGGGCATAAATTTGGATCGTTTATAGACCTTTGAGTCATGAATCCAAAAAAATTGAGTTTTCATCAATTGAACTTCTGTAGCTCCAGATATTCAAGTTGGAATGGCTGAAGGTCAACACTGGCAGATTGCGAGATTTGACTTTGAAAGCTGCGATTTCCATGCTCTTTCTTATTTTATTTTCTTGCCTTAGATGTACATAAAGGTATGGATGTTAGCTTTTTAATTCCACTAGAATCACTTCATTTCAACCTCTAGAGCTCACGCTCTGCACAAAACATCGACTCAAGGTCAAATCTGCAATTATCTCCAATTTACTCCTTTTTGCATCTTTCATCCAAAAGTGCCTTCAAAACATAAAACAAAGAATATCAAGGCATTTTGTATATAAAACATAGGCAAAACACTAGTTAAATGTGGGTGAACTATTGAATAATATGGTTGCATCATGTTAGAACGGTTAGATTTTACTGGATAAGATAAGAATTCTTTACTGAGGAGGGGACTTTTCTTAAACCATAGACGGACTGACACGACCAAAAGATTGATGTCTTCTCCCAAGTGCAGAAGTGTCGAAGTAATAAATAACCCGGCAAGACCGAGGTCAAACCATAGAGAGATTAATTGTATAAATTATAAATAACAATAATACAACAACAACAATAATAACAATAATAGTAATAGTAATAATAATATTAATAGTAATAATAATAATAATACTAATAGTAGTAGTAGTAGTAGTAGTAGTAGTAATAGTAATAGTAATAGTAATAATAATACTAATAATAATAATAATAATAATAATAATAATAATAATAATAATAATAATAATAATAATAATAAAGAAGAAGAAGAAGTTGATGAGAATTTTGAGATGGAAGATCAATATGAGAATTAAACAATGATAAAACAAGTGTCAAGGTTAGAAGATCCACTAATGATATTTCAAACAAGTATAATATAAACTCTTATTACTCAACTAGAAACCACACACAAAGGAGGTTCCAATTGGATTATAAATTGTTAACATGATTACATTAATTATCTTATTCGAATAATGCTAATACTTGTAAATATTGTCAGGTATTCATGATTATAACTTATGTTAACAACAAATCAAGTTCCTTTCATAGCACATGTGTAGGTTATACCATACGGTTGGGCTATGAAAGTGCCAAGCATTTGTTGTACCAAGTGTTATACAACACAAATCTAGATTAACCATTTAACAAGTAAAGTATTAAGAGTGAACAAGATAACAAATACAAAACATGTTAGTATCAAACATTAAAGTACATGTTAAGTTTACACTATACTTATTCTTCCACCATTAGTGTAACATTTTCACCTTGACATAATAAACTTAGCTAAGCATAATGAAAGAGAGAAATATAAATAAATAAGATAAGAACATAAATAAGATAAAAGTTAACTAAGTAGAGGAAAGGAAATGAAAGGCATAAACAAGATATTAATGAAAGGAAAACTTAAGCATTACAAAAATACAAAGAGAGAAAGCAAGAGCATGATCTTGATCTGGAAACCAAGATGCCTAAATGCATGAAAAATGCTTCCTTTTATATGCTAAAATTGGGAACTATTGATTTGATGACTAATTGATGAGTGGGTGGCCAACTCTTGACTTGGTGACAATCCTTATCTTCTCTTGTCTGAATAAAACATCATTGATAACGTCATAATTTGAACCAGACCTCCACATGAAAGTTGTAGGAAATTATCTCAGCTTTCCAAGAAAAACAATGGAGGTCATTTGGACTTCTAGAACTCTAGATATGGGCTGAACACTGAACAATGTCTGGGCTGTAGGACAGATTCGGACTTCTTCATTGTGGCTATAATTTGGACATGAAAACGGCCTTATTAAAACCAGACCTCCACATGAAAGTTGTAGGCCTATGTCTTACCTTTCCATCCATATAAAGTAGATCTAAATCTAAGATCTACAACTCCAGATATGACCCAATTACCGAACAATGTTCCAGTTTGGACTACACCACCATCTCTTTTCTAAGTTTGGTCATCTCTTTGTCCTTTCAATTTCATTTCTTAAACTCATTAATTAATCCTTTCATTTATGTGATAGGCCTACATTTAAGATGAATATTATAAAACATGATTTTGTTAAGGAGTTATTGATACTTCAAGTGCAAAATAATGATATAAAACCTTGATAAATATGCACTTTTAAGTACTAATCACACCCCCCATCCAGCTTATTACTAGTCCCTAGTAATAAAAGTGTTAAAATAGAAAAACAATTTGCAAATTCCATAAAGCAAGGCATTCATCATTCAACTTCCATTAATCTATCCAGACAAACAAACTCTCATTAAATTTATATATCTACTCAATACCTCTTAAATAAGATATTAATAAACCTTCCTTTTGTGCTCAATATATCAACACATAATTATGGGGCTTTACTTGGAAGGAAACAAAATTTTTGTTTTAATGTTTAAGGTTAACTTCCTTGAGTTGGGATTATTATCTTTTTTTTTTAATATATATACATATAACTTAAAACACAATGCATCTTTAACCCATGTAACAAGCTTTCGGCTAATGACTCCCGGACCGGTTGGTCTTAGGGCATTAAGTGTTGAGACACCCCTTCGAGCTTAATAACTCGGGTTGCGAGATACTTGATACGTAGATAGTGCAATGTTTGATTCCCTTAAGCTTTTCTCCTCAACCCATGTAACAAGCGTTGGGCCAATAGCTCTCAAGTCAGTTGGCTTTAGGGTATTAGGTGTTAAAACACCCCGTCGGGCTTAATTGCTTAGGTTATGGAGGCTACGAAACCAAACTTATCTATATTTTTATTATCATTATTTTTTTTTGTTTTTTTGCAATTTATATACTGTCCCTTTCCCTTAGTTGTTACCTTTAACAAAAGAACATAAATAATGTAATAATCCAATGTGCAACCCACAATCATATGTTAAAGTGTGTGTGTGAAAATAAAGGTTTAAGAATACTTGTTAAATGAGTATATGAGCAGAATTAATTGATAACAATGCGAGAGTTTGTAAACCTGAATGTTTCAAGAAGTATTTTGATAGACCTTGTTATGAATATTGCAAATAATCATTGAAAAATGTTAACCAAGATACGTCTCAAGAGTCAATAAAATTCCTCCTTACTCTGTCATCTTAGTAACAACAGTTTTGCAAATGGTTTATAAAATAGAAAACACAGTTAATTTTTTTTTAATATGAACTACTACCCTCTCCCCCCAATCAAAATGAGACATTGTCCTCAATGTTCTAATGTAGAAAGAAAAAGTATAGAAGACATCACCCGAAACAACGATTACTGACAAACCTGAAACACACTTAAACAAATATAAGAAACAATAAAGCACAAATATTATGCTCATTAATAAAACCAAAAGACACAAATTTTTACAAACTAAGACTAAAATCGTAGCTGTGATTGTGGCTCACATCTTCCCTTGGTTTTACGTCCAAGAACGGCTTAAACACCCTTTATGGGTCGGGGATAAGCTTCCCATCCAGTTTTCTTAAAACTTGACAAACAGGTTCTTTTTTAGTCAGATTTCCAAGACTAAGTCGATCATGTTCTTTATGAAAATGGGGCCATAAATCATGAATTGCACGATGCACATCTCCACTAGGATGCGTCTCAAGAGTTAATAGAAGATTATCTAAAGACTCCTTAGTCAGGCCATCCTTAATTAATTGTATTTTATCTTCACGGTTTATAGATACCATTTCGAAAGAACAACATTGTGCATTATAAGTCCATCTGGCACATTGATGACAGACTTTCGTTTTGCACGACGTTTCTTTGCAAAAGTGCTTTTACCTGTCCCAAGCATTTATGAAATAAAAGAATTGGAAGACTCACCTGATAATCAGACCTTTGCTTTAATTAGTCAGCGAATCTCTTCAAGAATTCCATGATTCATTAACAACCTCAATCTTGCACACCTAGCTCGGTAAATTTTTGTAATCGCATTTTGAGGCAAAACGAGAAAATACTTTTTCAATTTTTCAAGAGTGGTGTTCATTTTTTAAGATGAGAAGTGGAAAAGAGATGCAAAGAAAAGAGAAAGAACAAGGAATTGAACAAATATATACACAGATATCAGTTATCATGGGAAACTGAAAGAACCAACTTAAGAGTCACGAGTACCGTTATCCGCCATTTAACCGGGGTGAGAGAGACTAGCAAACCAAGAGTCACAAAAAAAAACACAAAAACAATATGAGAAAAACAAAATAATCAACCTTTATCTACAGGATCATTCAAACCAATGGATTCATTTTCACTAGGAAAATTATCAAAGTAAGCTTTCAAACGATGTCCATTTACCTTAAAAACATTGTCATTCTTTAGATTCTCAATATCAAAGGCCCTATAAGGATACACATGTTTCTCAATAAATGGACTGCTCCATCTTGATCTTAGCTCTCCAGGGAATAAATGGAGTCGAGAATTATAAAGCAAAACTTTTTGACCGGTATCAACTTTTTGACAATTTTCACAAGTTTTGCGGAATGCATGCGTGTCCTTGAACATGGTGGGCCAATAAAATCCATTTTGAAAGATTTTCGCAGCTGTCTTTTTTTACGAGAAATGACTCCCATATACTTCAGAATGACAAAGTTTAATGACACTACTTACCTCATTGTCAAGAATGCATCTTTGAAATATTTGATCAGGACAATGTTTGAATAAGTTAGGGTCATCCCAAAAAAGTTCTTCACTTCGTTCAAAAACTTTCCTTTGTCTTGGGTATTCCAATGAGTTGGCAAATCTCCTGAAGCAAGAAAATTGATATTTTTATCATACCAAGGCATTGGACTAAGAGAAAGTAAGGATTCTTTAGGAAAGTAATCATCAATTGGTGTGATGTCATATGTCGAATCTGTTGTCACTCTTGACAAAAGATCCACATCAACATTTTCGGTGCCTTTTTCATCTGTGATTTCTTCCTGAGAATAAATCATTTGCACATCTTCAGATACATCAAACTCTATTTTACTCACGGTAGATTCAAATTGATCATAAACTAATTCGTCAATAAGATCTACTTCCTGTGAATCATTATCATCTCCAGGTTGTTTGCAAATATTGAAAATATTCATCTCCAATGTCATGTTTTCAAAAGATAGCTTCATATGTCCATTCCTATAATTAATCAATGCATTAGAAGTTGCAAGACACGGATGTCCTAAAATAACAAGAAATGAATTACATGCTTCAACAGGTTGTGTGTCCAAGACAATAAAATCCACAAGATAAATGAATTTATCGACTTGTACTAACACATCTTCAACTATTCCTCTAGGCACTTTAACGAATCTATCGGCAAGTAAGAGAGGTTCTGAAGTTGGTTTTAACTCACCTAGATTGAGACTTTGAAAAAGCTGAATAGGGAAGTAAATTCACACTAGCTCCAAGATCAAGTAAGGCTCTTTCAATTTTATGTTCTCCAATAAAGCAAGAAATTGTAGGACAACCAGGGTCTTTATATTTCAAAGCATTATTGTTTTGAAGAATGACACTTACTTGTTCCGCTAAAAAGGCTTTCTTTTTCACATTCAGTTTTCTCTTCACGGTGCAGGATCTTTCAAAAATTTAGCATAAGAAGGTATCTGTTTAATAACATCTAACAAAGATATATTGATCCTTACCTGTTTGAAAGTTTCAAAGATTTCAGAGTTGTGATTGACTTTCCTTTGTTTGGTCATGGCATGAGGAAGTGGAAGTCTTTGCGGAGAATCAGTCTTTTCTTTGCAATATTCAGATTCAACCCCTTCCTTACCCTCAGAGATTGACTCATCATCTTTCTCACAAGGTTTAAGAGTGGGTTTTTCGATAACCTTACCACTGCAAAGAGTAGTGACTGATTTGACTTGATCCATGTGTTGGCTTCCAAAACTACTTGCATTTACATTGTATTGCCCCTTGGGATTTTGTTGTGATTGAGATGGAAACTTACCTTTCTCTTGGAAACTGAGAGCAGATGTTAATTTTGTAAAAGTATCTTTAAAATTTGTCATGCTTTGAGCAAGTTCAGTATTGATTGTCTCTTGCTTTTTAATGAATGCATGCAATGTTTCCTTAAGATTTCTTCTAGGAGGTGGAGCATAAGGAGACGAAATTCTGCTATTTGTACCCCTTTTACAGAAAATGAAGAGATGAATTGATGTATTTTTTTTATTGGATTATTGTTTATTGGATTTGTCGGGACTGACGGGGCTCGAACCCACAGCTTCATCCAAACAAATTAAATTAGGAGTAACAAAAGTAATCAAAACATTAGAACAGATAGGAATAAAACCTTCCATAGGTTTAACTTATTACAGTAGATCCATGAAGATACACCATCGGGAGATTGGGCACAATAGACTATTAGGGATAAAAAAACAAATAGCAATGGAATTTACTATAGGTATGATACTTTAGGATGATAATACATTTTCTTTAGCGTCACAAGTCCATTATCTTAGAACTCTAAAGACTAATTAGGGTTTTCTCGTAACCACAATTGATGTGGATCAGGCCACAAACACCAATACGTATCTATTACATGTTCTAAACGGACCAATTATAAGATCCAAAATAAAGGCATTGAAAGAAGTATTAAATAGATACTCTGTTATTATTCTCTTGCATCCATATATATATATATATATATATATATAGACACACACACATATCTGATGATAAATATTGCCCATCTTGTGCTGAAGCAATAAGAGCATACAAGGTAACAAAGCAAAGCAAGATTCAAGAGCTGTCTTTTGCACATTTTCAATTATTTTTAAACAGTTTTCCTACTAATAGATGACATTCAAATATCCAAATAAAAAGAAGCTTCTCCGTTCCTTTTATTTGTCAAACAACAATAACAACAACAACAACAATAATAATAATAATGACAACAATATTAGTAATAATAGTAGTATTAATAGTGATAGTAGTAGTAATAATCATGATACTGATAATAATAATAATAATAGTACTAATGATAATACTTGTTGTTACCCATTTTTGGGTTCCCACACAAAAATGAGAAAATACAAAAATATATATTCGGAAGAAATCCAAAAAATAATAGGAGTGAGAAAAGGATGCTGGAATGCCGAAAAAATACCAAAATTGGTTGAGGAGATTTAAAAATGCAAAAGGTTGAAATTTGACAGTGAGAGCCCTGTTGATAAGGAAGATTCAATTTGAGGAAGAAAAGTTTAAAATCAGATGTTTATGGACTCCATTAAATTTTATCCAAGGTTTAATTGAATTTATGAAGGGTTTGATTGCAAGAAAATTGATTTCTTAAGTCAATTTAGGTTTTTATTGGAAGAAATTAAAGTTCTGGGGTTCAATTATAATTTTAAAGAGTTGATTTGGTCAAATCAGGGGCTTAATTGTATAATTATTGAAGTTTGATGGCCAATTAGGGACTTAATTGAAACAATCCAAAACCAAGGACTAAATTAGAAAAGATGCTAAAATCAAGGGGTCCAATTATAATTTTTCCGGGGGGTTTGATTACAAAATTACATAAACATTCAAGGATCAAATCGGAAATATTATTTAAAATTGCAGAACGGCGCCGTTTCTCTCAACCTTGTTCATTGTCTTCTTCAGAAGACGTTACATTGCAGCTGGCGGAGAAACGGTTGCAGCAGCGAAGGCGGTGATCAAGGGGCCATGTCCACGGCTGATATCTCTCCGGCCGTTACTCCGTCCCTGCAAAGGAAAACGCTTGCATCCTCTGGCTATAAAAGCCAGAGGATGTACTGCACAAAAGGGAGGGAAAAGAAGGACGACATAGAGAGGAAAAAAACCAGGAAGACAGAGGAGAGGGGGAAGGAGAAAAGGAGGGGGGAGGAAGGAGACAGCAGAAAAAGAAAACAGTGGGGGAAAAAGAGAGGAAAACAGGGAGAAGAGGGAGAATAAAAGCAGAGGGAGACGTGAGGAAGAGTGGCAACAGACGGGGAAAGAAAAAGAAAAGAGGGAGAACCCGAGAGGAGAGATTGAGAGAGCATAAGGAAAACAGAGGGAGGGAAAAAGATTTAAAAATACATAGAAAGCAAAATACAGAGAGAAGGAAGAATAGTGGAAGAACTGAACAAGAGAGTAGCTTCGACCCATCAGCTTCACCATTGTCTACGTCCCCAAGCAACAGCTTCGCCTCCAGCTGCACCAGGGAACAGGGGAGAAGAAAAGAAAAAAAACAGAGAGGCAGATCGAGAAGGAGCAGAGAAGGGGCAGGAGGAGAAAACGAGAGAGACGGAAGAAGGGAGAAAGGAAAGGAAAACAGGGAAACCAGTAGAGAGAGAAGCAAACAGAAACGGAAAAAACAGGAAGAATCAGAGCATGTTGTTGCCTTCGCTTCCAGGTAAGCTTCTCAAACTTTTACACTGTGCACTTGAAGATTAATTACACCGCGACTGTAGCAGCTTGCTAGCAGGCGTGCGTGAATTGTTCACGCACGCTTGCGGATAAAAACCAGCTGGGTCCAGCCCAGCCGCATGAGCCGTGTTGGGCCCAGCCCGAAAAAAAAATTTAAAAAATTCTTTTCAAAAAAAAATATGTGATTTTTTGCAAATATTTTATTGTATTTTGAAATATTGGTTTGTATTTTTATACTGTAAAGATACAAATCCAGTATTAAAATATCTGGTTTTCATAAAAATAAAAAAAAATAAAAATATTTTGTTTTCATGCATACGGCCAAGTCTCTCTAAAAAATATATAATAAAAAAAATCATATTGTATCTTCATAAAAAAAAAAGTTTTAGCATGCATTTTGGCTTTAATAACCAGTTTATTAAAGTCACGAGAAGCTCAATATTTCAAAAATTCCAAAAAAATTATTTTGTTCTCTTTTAATATCTGGAGTTACGACCTTATACGTAAGACGTATTCTGGATATTAAATTCTTTTGTTGATGCTAGAACGGTTAGGTTTTACCCAATAAGATAAGAATCTCTTTACCGAAGAGAACTTTTCTTAAACCATAGACGGACCAACAAATAGAAAACACAACAAGACTTTAAATTTTATCAGACAATTAAACAATGCAGCCTACCTTAGGTAGGGCGTATTTCGGGTGCTAATACCTTCCCTTTACGCAACCAGTCTCCGTACCCGATCTCTTAGACCAGTTAGGGTTCCTAGTGACCAAAATACTAGGTGGCGACTCCCATTCTATTTTTCCATCAATAAAAGACAAGAATTCCTTGTCTCCCCACATTTGCCACATAAGATAGATTTCGAGGGTGGATGTTTTCGCCGCGACGCCGCACACGTGCGATAGAATGGCGACTCCACTGGGGACTTGTGGACTAAGCTTTGTTTTTGTCTGATAACTGTGTTTTGTTTAGTTTGCGTGTTTTTTGTTAATAACATTATTTTATTTATTTATTTATTTTACATGCTTTAATTTCTGTACATATATGTTCATGCATTGTATAGAACATGCTTCATGCATCACATACTTTAATTTTTGAAAAGCACACACAAGCTTCTAAGTTAGGTGGGGAATAAGCGATCTGCCCTATGACTATTGGTCAGGGTTCGGATGCGTGAAACACCCAACTCATATCCGAGTGCACTGCTTGGTAATGGTGGGCATACATGCCTTAATTGTTCCTTGCAACGCCCCCACACTGTCTTTACGAAGATCGTCACTAGGCAGATATGAGACCCTTTTGAGACTAGATAGTTAACCTACCATTGGTCTCACTTAATGAATAGAACATGTCCTTAGGTTGTGTGTTTTACCTTTTGTTTTGCATCAAAGTAAACCCTTCCTGAAGCATCTTGAACTCAAGACTTGTGGTTGACACAATGGTCGTTACTCAAGAAATTTCCGGTGGAGCAAAAATCAAAATGCAAGGGTTAGAACTATGTGTCAACCCTAGAAGGGCGAACTCATCATATAGGAACATACTCATACATTTATCATATATGTTGCCAGGTTGAAACATAGGTCCCCCATCCAAGATTTGCTACACCTGAAAGATGGAAAATGAAGAAAGAGTTCAATTGGAGGCCCATTATCAAAATGAAATCTAGAGCATCAAAGGCGAAGTAGCTAGACTTACAGATATGCTTGAACAAGTGTTGAGCTCCAAAAATGGAAAAGGGATTTTTGCACAACCTCCTGTGAAAACACCATCAATCCACATCCTAGGGACATCTCAAAACTTGGGGGCAGATTCAACAGCAGAACAACATTTTATGTCTATCGCCCCTATCCCGTCAAGTCAAGCTCCCATCACCATGGATTTAACAATGAGATGGATCCCTTGGCAATAGATCCACTGATTTTGTGAACTACGACAAGTTGTCTGCTTTGGAAGAAAGATTAAGAGCAGTTGAGGGTAATGATTGGTTTGATCCCATGCGGCGGTGAAGTGTGTTTGGTACCAAACATCATAGTACCAAAGAACTTTAGGATACTAGAGTTCATCAAATACACTTTGGATTGGAATGTCCAAACACTCACCTTCGATCTTACTGCAATAAAATGGCTGAGGTGATTTATGATGATAAGTTGTTGATCTATTTTTTTCAAAATAGTCTGAGGGATCTGCCCTAAGCTGGTATATGAGGTTAGACAATGCTAAAGTTAAGAAATGGAAAGATTTGGTGGAGGCTTTTCTTAAGCGGTACAAGTTCAATCTTGAAATTGCTCTGACGAGAACCATCCTAATGTCTATGGAGAAGGAAAACCAAGAGTACGTGAGGGCATACGCGTAAAGATGGCGAGATAAGGCAACATATGTTCAAACTCCAGCGATAGATACGAAATGGTGATGTTTTTTGCCAACACCTTTCAATCCCCTTATTATGCGCATTTAATAGGAAGCTTGGCTCAACATTTCCACGAAGTTGTGAGAATTGCTGAAAGAATTGAACAAGCTATAAAGAAGGGAAAGATTGATAGTTTTGTCATGGATTCCAGAACAATGATGAGAGATGACTCTGGAGGTGGATGAGCAAGAGGCAAGTTGAGTTTGTGAAAGGTGATGTCATTGGCTATATTGTCCCACGAACATCTTCAGAATGACAAGTGATTGAAAATGCTTGCTAAGAAAGCTGGTCCAAGAATGGCGATGAATTGTCAATTATATTGTTATGGAATTTTGTCATGGGATCACATCTCATCCTTTAACGAAACATGTCTTTTATTTGTCTCTTTGTTGTTCTGAAGTCAGGAGATGTTTAGCATTTCATTTTTGATAAAATATTTTGATCAAACTCCAACATGCAATTAAGGCTAATCAACCTAGAAAGATTAAAAGTATTTTGATTTAAGAAATGTCTCGATGCTTGTTAAAATGATATGGGGTGACCAAACAAATTTTGAGCTCACACATGAAACTGAATCACCCACCATGTAGCTAAGTTTTAGCAGTATGCATAATGATATGTAATGGATTCAGTAGTTATGGACTAGCAAATCAAGGTTCTTGCAAGTCCAAATCATTACACTAGACGAGGTCAAAATTTATCGGTTCACACCGTCCTTGTTTGAAGTGAGAAAAGGCCATCTTTGTTTTATCCTTTCACAATACTGGAAATATATCATTTGCAATCCCATTTTGAGCCTGATAGAATATTCTTTTCAAAAGAAATCCTGACGAGGATCACACCTCACAAAGAAAAATATGCACTCGTAATGCAGCACAAAAAGTTGCTGGCATGTGCATTACATGCATCAGCGTATAAAAAGTGTCCTCACACTTTGGTTGTAGCATGCAACATGACCTCCCAGTGGTTAAAATTATCCATCCACCATGTAGTTTTATGTGTTCCTTTTTTTTTGTCCTTATTCTTTAAATTTCTTATGTTTTTTTTCCTTAACCCTTCTATAAAAAATTTATTTGTTTTGTTTTTCCAAAAAAAAATAATTTTCAACTTATTTTCATTGAAAAATATTAATAAACATGGGTAGGAGAAAAAAGAAAAGAGTAAAAAAATGAATTTAGGGAGTAATAAAAAAAAGGGTTATGACAGGGATAACCCTACAAAAAGAAAAGCACAACCAATCACAAAGCTCCAAGTTTAATAAATCAATGTCAAATGATGAAAATAAAAAGAAAATAATTTCTAAAATGGATTTTAAAAAAAAACTGAACTCAAACAAGGAAAATAATTGAAACTGGTAGCATTGATCATGAGACTAGAACTAATTTATAAAAGGCAAACACAAAACAATTATAAAGCAAAATCTTCAATTATAAAAAATAAAAAAAATAAAACAATGAGGACTAAATCTTGCACCATAAATAATTGAAAGAAACTAATCAGGGATTACAAAATAAATGAAGAAAAGGAGTAATGAAAACAAAAGGACCAGAATTTGAAAAAAAATGAATTAAAAGGACAAAATAAAAATAAATAAATGAAAATGATAAAAAGTAACAATAAAAAAAATGATGATCAGATTGGATACAATAAATAAATTAAATTAAATGCGAAGAGATAAAATTTAAATTTTTTTTCAAAACATTAAAATCAAAACAAATAAAAATTAAAAAAATAAAAACCAAACTCAGAATAAATACAAAGTAGAGAACAATTGAATTCTTAAAAGCATGGCACAAATACTAAGACCCAAAAGAAGGATAGGAAAAAAAAAACTTATCACTGCCTGACTTGCCAAACACGCCACCTTAAAAGTTGTGCCAGAACCTTGCGCTTCAGCTTCAGATGAGATGATGATTGGGTTTTTTTTTTCATCAGAATGGTCATCACGCGCCTCTATAACAAAAGCGATGAGACAAAGATAAAAATGCCTTTCAAGTCATTCTTAAATTTTGAAAAGTAAAAGGGTAAGTATATAATTTTAGTGCGCAAAAAAAAAATATTGTACATGATGGGACCTTTGGTATCTTCAATAATTTGGGTGTGGATTATCATTGTGTTCCAAACTTCTTTAAACTTTGCTATCGTACATGATGGGACCTTTGGTGTCTTCAATAATTGAACTTTCTCACACAACACATGAAACCCGAGTCTTGAAGGCCATGTAAGTATAGAATTAGTTATTTTTAAATTGTTTTTCAATTTAACAATTTGTTTTTAGAGTCCACGCAAACCCAGCAACTACTATGAGAGGACCCCCACAAATTTGTTTTTAGAGACAAAGATCTTTTCTTTTATTCCACCGTACCCATGCATTATTTATTTCACCAACAAAAGAAAACAGTAGCTATTAAAGACACCGCACAGCGAAGAAATATTAAAGAATTGAAGTCAAGTTGGGTATGGAAACTTTGGTATCTTCAATAATTCCACGATCCCACACCACATGTATCTGATGATGACTATTGCCCACTAACTATTGACATGTTCCTCGTTTTCTATGGCAATCAAGCTATTGGTATTGCTAACTAATGTTTTTTCTTTCGTTTCAACCAGAAACGATTAAAAAATCCTAAGCATTTTCTATGGAAATCAAGCATGTTCATGGCCTAATAATTTCTTCTGGTATACATAATTTTTTCTATGTTTTTTGCCGGGCTTCATTTTGACAACTATTAGTGATTTGCCCAAGACTCTCCTAGCACACCTTAAAGCAATCCCCCCCCCCCCCCACCCACATATATAGACATACACATCTGATGATTACTATTGCCCATCTTGTGCTGAAGCACTAAGAGCATACAAGGTAACAAAGCAAAGCAAGATTCACGAGCTGTCTTTCGCACGTTTTCAATTATCTTTAAACATTTTTCCAACTAATGTTATCAGTATATACAGACAGCATTACGAACAAAATATATGAAATAAAAAAAAAAGCGATTCGATGACGTGGAAGCTTTTGCAAGCAATTTTACCGATGGAATTACCGAGGAATGCAAACCGAGATCTCCGTACAGTGACGTCACTAATTCACCGTTAGCATTACCGATAGAATCACCGATGGAAGTATTTTATCAATGATTCCATCAGTAAAAGTTAATATATCACAACTTTGTCGACCCTCTCCTCCCCTATTTCTCCTTCTTCTTTCTCATCCCAACTCTCCCCTCCTAAACTACAAACAACCACCCCCCCCAAAAAAAAAAAATATCCCCCTCTTCTCAACACAAGTCATCTTTCTTTAACTTTTGTGATCACAATATCCGTGTTCTGATTGTAGATTTTATCATTTTTATAAGTAAATCTATCTTTTTTAATTTAACATTTAAATGTCAATTTTATTATTATTATTATTAATATATGTATTTTGTTAGTGTATGTACATGTTTTATTGTTATTTCTTAAACAAACTTGTAGTATGAATATATAATTTTGTACTTGTTATGGTTTGTTTTAGATTTTGTAAAATTGTATTTGTTTGTAAATTGTTGAACCTTTGTTGAATTACCGAATTAAATGTGTTGTGATGAAATAGTTAATAGCTTGTTTAACAGGTCCGTTTTAATTTTTATCAATGCTATTGCGGAGTTGTAATTTTCGTAAATTTGTATGGACGTTGATAATTGATAATAAATATTTATGAGAAGTTTTAATTAGTTTGTTGGATAATCTCAAGGTAAACCAATATTTTTGCAAATTTATTTACTTAACATAGTTAATTAATACATGTTGTCATCATAATTTTATAAAGGTTCAATAGAAGTCATGGATGATCGTTCATGGATGTATAGAGATTCAACCTAAGGATTGTGAAGGATGAATTATTGTAATGGGGTTCAGGGTGTTATTAATTTCACAATATCTATTCCTAGAAATTTTACTTGAGGCGGTATTAAGTGTCTATGCAAGAAGTGTAAAAATAAAAAGTATCTACATCTAGATGTTGTAATGATGCATCTTCTACATAAAGGGTTCATGGAGGATTTTCTGTGTTGGTATGCAAATGAAGAACTATTTGTTCATAATGAGAGCATGGTAGAAAGGGTGGTTGGGTTAACTTCTAGTTCTAGCAACATGTATGGAGTTGCAAATGACAACAATAATACTTACAGGAATATGGTTATGGATGCAATGAGAATGAATTAAGGTAATGTCAGTCAATGTCTAATAATAGAAGAAGAACCTAATGTTTTTTGATTTGTTGAAAGATTCTGACGAACCATTATGGGATGGCTACACGAACCATAATAAATTATCGGTCATAACACAAGTGTTCACCATCAAATCAGATCATGGGTTGACTGAGGCCGGTTATGATAAAATTATCAAATAGGCGAGAAGCATTTAACCTGAAAGGAACAAGCTGAAAGAGAACTGATATGCTAAAAAGTCTATGATGAAACCCCTTGGTTTAGGATACTAGAAAATTGACATGTGCCTTAACTTCTGCATGTTATACTACCTTGAAAATGCTGAGCTGACCGAGTGCATGACATGTGGGCATTTTTGTTACAAACCCAGAATTGGCAGGGAAAAGACTCTCGTGGCATATAAAAAACTTAGATACTTCCCAATCACACCTAGACTGTAGAGGTTATTCATGTCACCAAGGACTACTAAGCACATGACATGGCACCAATAAGATGATGCGGTTGATGGAGTGATGGTGCATCCTTCTGATAGTGAAGCATGGAAACACTTTAACATTGTACCCTTACTTTTCAACTGAATCAAGGAACATGCGTCTTAGGTTGTGTATAGATGGATTCAACTCATTCGGGTCATTTGCTGCTCTTTATTCTTGTTGGCTGGTCATTCTCGCGCTTTATAACTTGCTACCGTGGATGTGTATGAGGCCGAAGTTTATGTTTTTATCTACTGTCATACCCGGTCCGAGCAGCCCGGGCTGGAATATAGATGTTTGTCTTTTACTGTTGATTGATGAGTTGATGCAATTATGGTTCTTTGAAGCTTTGGCTTATGATATATCGAGGAAACAAAATTTTGTTATGAGGGCAACTTTGATGTGGACTATCAATGATTTTCCAGCTTATGGAATGGTTTCTGGTTGGAGCACGCATGGAAAACTAGCATGTTCATACTGCATAGAAAATAACAAGGCATTCATGCTAACAAACAGAGGTAAAGCTTCTTTTTTTTACTGCCACCATCGTTTCTTGCAAACGAATCACTAGTACAGAAAGAACAAAAAGGATTTCTTTATTGGCTGAATTGAAAAGGATGTTGCACCCTCGTGTCTTTCTGGTGAAGAATTGCATGATGTTGTATCAGAGTACGATCACATTATGTTTTGTTTCCAATCAGGTAAGCAGAAGTTTCCTGGTTTTGGTTTAACCCACAATTGGGTAAAGCGAAGTACTTTTTGGGATTTTCCTTATTGGAAGATCAATCTCCTTCACCATAACCTTGACATCATGCACATAGAAAAGAACGTGTTTGAGAACATTTTCAACACCGTCATGGACGTGGAGGAAGACAAAGGACAACATCAAGGCTAGATTGGATATAGCTTTATTCTATATCCGTAAAATATAGAGTTGGTTTTTGATGGGTCACGGGTCGCAAAACCAAGAGCAACCTTCATGTTAGAGAAAAATACACAATTACTAGTCTATAAATGGCTTAAGAGTCTGCGTTTTCCCGATGGACATGCCTCAAACATATCAAGGTTGGTTAATATGGAAGAATGCAGATTGTATGGAATGAAGAGTCATGACTGCCACATGTTTATGCAAGCACTCATTCCATTAGCTTATCATGATTAGTTACCGAAAGGGATATGGGATGTACTCATGGATATCAGTCATTTCTTTAGAGATATATGCTTCAGCAAGTTGACTGTTGATCATATTGAGAGGCTTGAAACAAATATCATCGGGACAATATATAAAATTGAGATGATATTCCCTCCATCATTTTTTGACTCAATAGAGCGTCTACTTGTACATTTACTGTTTGAGGCAAAAGTTGGAGTACCGGTCTAGTATAGATGAATGTATCCATTCGAACAGTTAAATATTATAGTTGCAATATAATTCATATATAAAAGTATTTTCATTGTTTTTCTTAATTGAAACGTTGAGGCTTCGATATGTGAGGTCTATATTGTTAAGGAGATCTCAACATTTATCTCGTACTATTTCGATCCTTATTTGAGAACGAGAATCAATCACATTTGATTATTACTTAAAAGTGCATTTTTATCAACGTTTTATATTAGCATTTTGCACTTGAAGTATCAATAACGCTTTAACTAAAGCATGTTTTATAATAACAAGTCTGATACTATAAGATACCTTTAATTTATGGTAAATGTTCATCTTAAATGCGGGTCTATCACATAAATCAAAGGATTGATTGATGAGTTCAACTACTGAAATTGAGAAGACAAAGAGAGGGTGAAGCTTAGAAAAGAGGTGTTGGTTCAGTCCAAACTGGAACACTGTTCCGTAATTGGATCATAACTAAAGCTGTAGAACTTGGATTTAGGTTTGCTTTATATGGATGAAAAGCTAAGACATAGGCCTAAAACTTTCATGTGAAGACAAGACTCAATTCTGCTTTTTGGAAATCCAAATCTTAGCAACAACGGAGAAGTCTGAATCTGTCCTGCAACTCAGATACTATTCAGTGTTTAGCCCATATCTTGAGTTCTAGAAGTCCAAATGACCTAAATGTTTTTTTCCTGGAAAGCTGAGACAATTTCCTAGAACTTTCATGATTTAAGTTTGTTCAAATTCTGACGTTAGCAATGATGTTTTATTCAAACAAGAAGATAAGGATTGTCACCAAGTTAAGAGTTGGTCACCCACTCAACAATTAGTCAACAAATCAATAGTTCCCAATTTTGGCCTATAAAAGGAGGCATTTGCCATGCATTTAGGCATCTTGGTTTTCAGATCAAGATCATGCTCTGTACTTCTTTCTTTATATTTTTGTAATATTTAAGTTTTATTTCATGTTATATTTTTCTTAATCTCTTGTTTATGCTTTTCACTTCCTGTACTATACTTATGTTCTTATGTTGTTTATTTATGTTTCTCTTCTTTATTATGTTTAGCTAACTTTATTATGTCAAGATGAAAAGGTTACACTAATGGTGTAAGAAAAAGTATAGTGTAAACTCAACATGGACTTCAATGTTTGATACTAACATGTTTTATATTTGTTATCTTGTTCACTCTTAATACTTTGCTTGTTAAATGGTTAATCTAGATTTATGTTGTACAACAAATACTTGGCACTTTCATAGCCCAACCGTATGGTATAACCGACACTTGTGCCATGAAAGGAACTTGATTTGTTGTTAACATAAGTTATAATCATGAATACCTGACAATATTTACAAGTATTAGCATTATTCGAATAAGATAACTAATGTAATCATGTTAACCATTTATAATCCGATTGGAACCTCCTTTGTGTGTGGTTTCCAGTTGAGTAATAAAAAGAGTTTATACTATACTTGTTTGAAATACCATTAGTGGATCCTCTAACCTTGACATTTGTTTTTATTGTTTAATCTTCACAATATTCTTACATCTCAAAGTCCTCTTTAACTTCTTCTTCTTATTATTATTGTTATTGTTGTTACTCTTATTATTATTATTATTATTATTATTATTATTATTATTATTATTATTATTATTATTATTATTTATAATTTATACAATTAACCTCTCTGTGATTTGATCCCGGTCTTGCCAAGTTATTTATTACTTCGATGCTCCTACACTTGGGAGAAGACATCAATCTTTTTGTCGTGTCAATGTTTCACTTGCATGATGATAGCGAGTGAAGTGCCTTCCAGTGGGAACTTGTCAATATTTTCCAATCTTGGATGATCCATACCTAAAAATGTCGTAAGGAGAAGATATTTGTCTAAAATAGAGTTCAGACAAGCACACAATTATGTTATATTTAACTGTGATGAGTTGAGACCTTTTATTCAATAAGTATATGTATTACTTAAACTTTGTTCAAAATGCACTATTTATATATTATAATAACATAAACTCATAATTTTGAAAAACTTGTAGGCAACATCGATAATGTTTACTATCCAATAACTCACAGCTAATCGAATCCTAAATCTTTCGATTATAAGATCAACAATTTGCGATGTGGTTCAAAACATATGTAAGTACTATCACAAACTTATTATCTCTTACAAAGTTATTGTATGTCATTGCAGAATTCTTGTTTACTGTTCATTGTTATGCATGATATACAAGGTTTATCAAATGGGAAGGAGTGCTATTATTTCATTGTCTTCACTAAGTATGGGCCCTGAAAGAAAAGTTAAGTACTACAACGAGTATTTTTTCAATGGATATGTGTTTCATACTAAAGAATATGGGCATGGAAGAAAGATATACAACAACGGTGTTTGTGTTAAGGGATCGAATTGTAATGAGTTTGAAGTTGACTACCATGATAAATTAGAATAGGTCGCGAATTGAAATATCATAGTGAGCATAATACAATGTTTTTATTCAAATGCTATTGGCATGACACCACTGATACAGGAATCAAAGTAGATCCTCACTATGGTCTGATCGAAATTAACTCAAAAGCTAGACTCCACAATGTAAATAATGTCTTTGTTTTTGCAAAGCAATGTCAACAAGTTTATTACATATACACCCCTTACTTTAGAAAGGACCGATCAAGAGTTGATTGGTTATCCGTTTTAAAATAAAACCCAGGGGTCACGTCAAGGTTGTTTAGGATGAGAACGAAGACATAAGTGTGTGAGATGAAGTCTTTCAAGTTATGAGTTGGTTGAACCATATTGAGTTGCACCTTTAATTGACTTAGAAGAAAATTCTAATTTTCGTGTTTTCGATGATAATCTTGTTGATGTTGACGCAGAGGAGTTGAATGTTGTTCTGAGCTCTAGCAGACAAGCAAATGTCGATGAAGATGATGATGATAATGAAGATGATGATGATGATTCAATTGACAATGAAGAAGAAGAAGAAGAAGAAAATTCTAACTAGCTATCAGAACATGAAAGTGTAAAGCACTTTTTTACAATGTAATATTATGGATGCTATTTTGTAACACGAAATATTTATTTTATAATTGTTCACTGTTGTTATTGTCCTGTGCGATCAGTTTGTAATTTAAGTGTTTGCAAGAGGATAAATAGGCAATACAAACACAATCTATCATTAACAATGCACAATCATCGATGAATTTCTAAACGGACATAGTCCGTCGGTATCTTACAAAGAGTTGAAAAATATTTACTGCATATGCCACTATCACTAACGTTGATACCGACATATTTTGTCAGTATTTTACTGAGAGTTGCAAATTATTTACTGCACATGCTATAATCATCGACGTCTCTACAGACGGATAAAGTTCGTCGGCATTTGTCGGTGTAGTTCACACTTACCGACGAACTGTGCAAATTCCAAAGCTTGGGTATTAATGCATCTCTGACCATGTGTATATGCCGACGGACTGTGAAAATTCTGGAGGGTCATTTAAAAAATTTAGTGCGAAATTCAAAATTCTTGACAGACGTTTGAAAATTCACTAACAAAATAATTAAAAATATTATTATTTAAATAGTCCGTCAGTGATGCCGTCAGTAAAATTGTAGTATAAATCCCAGCGACCACCCCTTCAATTCATTTATCTCCTCTTTCATTTCATCTCATCTTTTTTTCTCTCATCTATTGTGAAAATTTAAGTTATTTTCTTGTAATATCTAGCTTCTTGCAATCTTTAACAAATTAAAAGGTATGTGTTTTCATTTAATATGCTTTATCGCACGTGTGCGGCGTCGTAGCGAATATTCCACTTCATCTAAGTATCTATCTGGCAAATATAGGGAGACAAGAAATTCTTGTCTTTTATCGGTGGAAAAACAGAATGGGAGTCGTCACCTAGTATTTTGGTCACTAGGAACCCTAATTAGTCTCAGAGATCGGGTACGAGGACTAGTTGTATTGTTTGATTATCTAATAAAAAAGCTAAGGTGTTATTGTATTTCTCATTGTTGGTCTATCGAAGGTTTAAGAAAATTACTCATCAGTAAGGAGGTCATTATCTTATCGGGTAAAAACCTAACCATTCTTATGTCAATAAAAAAAAAGAGGAACTTCCTTTTTAATATCGGGAATATGTTTTATGTATAAATTCATAATCCAAAAACTAAAAGAAAAGAAACAAAATATTTTTTGGTTTTAAAATATTGGCCTAGTTCTTATGGCTTTAATAAACTTGTTATTAAAGCCAAAATGCATGCTAAAACATATTTTTTGAATTTTTTATTTTTTTTGTATAAAAAAATGGTATGATTTTTTTTTTTATCTTTGAGAGACTTGGCTGTATGCATGAAAACAATTTTTTTTTGTTTTATAATTTTTTTTGCAATGTTTTTACGAAAACCAGGTATTTTAATACTAGATTTGTATCTTTACGGTATAAAAATACAAACCAATATTAAGCAAAATTGAAAAAAAAAATATGTGGGAAAATCATAAATTTTTGAAAGGATTTTTGAAATATTTTAATTTTTTTAATAATTTTTTAATGAACAATACTTTCCACTCTTCACATGCTACATGAACAGTGGAGGGCGCGACTGGTGCAGGAGGAGAAAAAGAAGAACGAAGCTGACCTGGCGGCATGATTAGTACTTAAAAATACATTTTTATCAAGGTTTTATATCATCATTTTGCACTTGAAGTATCAATAACTCTTTAACTAAAATATGTTTTATAATAACAAGTTTGATACTATAAGATACATTTAATTTATGGTAAATGTTCATCTTAAATGCAGGTCTATCACATAAATCAAAGGATTGATTGATGAGTTCAACTACTAAAATTGAGAAGACAAAGAGAGGGTGAAGCTTAGAAAACAGATGTTGGTTCAGTCCAAACTGGAACAATAAAAACAGATGTTGGTTCAGTCCAAACTGGAACATTGTTCACTCATTGGGTCATATCTCGAGCTGTAGATCTTGGATTTAAATTTGGTTTATATGTCTAGAAAGCTAAGACACAGGCCTAAAACATTCATGGGAATGCAAGACTCAATTCTGCTGTTTGGAAGTCCAAATCTTAGCAACAATGGAGAAGTCAAAATCTGTCCTACAACCCAGACACTGTTCAGTGTTCAGCCCATATCTCAAGTTCTAGAAGTCTAAATGCACTGATTTTTTTTTTATTGGAAAGCTGAGACAATTTCTTAGAACTTTCATGTGAAAAGTCTATTCAAATTCTGACATTAACAATGATGTTTTATTTAAACAAGAAGATAAGGATTGTCACCAAGTCAAGATGTGGTCACCCACTCAACAATTAGTCATCAAATCAATAGTTCTAAATTTTGGCCTATAAAAGGAGGCATTTGCCATGCATTTAGGCATCTTGGTTTTCAGATCAAGATCATGTTCATGCTCTTTCTGTCTTTATATTTTTGTAATGCTTAAGTTTTGCTTATATTAATTTATTGCTTATGCTTCCCATTTCCTTTCCTTTACTTAGTTAACTTATATCATATTTATGTTCTTATCTTGTTTATTTATGTTTCTCTTATTATTATGTTAAGTTAAGTTTATTATGTCAAGGTGAAAAGGGTACACTAATGGTGTAAGAATAAATATACTATAAACTCAACATGGACTTTAATGTTTGATACTAACATGTTTCATATTTGTTATCTTGTTCACTTTTAATACTTTGCTTGTTAGATGGTTAATCTAGATTTATGTTGTATAACACTTGGCACAACAAATACTTGGCATTTTCATAGTCCAATCATATGGTATAACCTACACCTGTGCTATGAAAGGAAAGGAACTTGATTTGTTATTAACATAAGTTATAATCATGAATACCTGAAAACATTTATAAGTATTAGTTTATTCGAATAAGATAACTAATGTAATCATGTTAACCATTTATAATCCGATTGGAACCTCCTTTGTGTGTGGTTTTTAGTTCAGTAATAAAAAGAGTTTATACTAGTTTGAAATACTATTAGTGGATCCTCTAACCTTGACATTTGTTTTTATCCTTGTTTAATCCTCACATTAATCTTACATCTCAAAGTCCTCTTTAGCTTATTATTATTATTATTATTATTATTATTATTATTATTATTATTATTATTATTATTATTATTATTATTATTATTATTTATAATTTATATAGTTAACCTCTCTATGGTTCGATCCTGGTCTTGCCGTGTTATTTATTACTTCGACACTCCTATACTTGGGAGAAGACATCAATCTTTTGGTCGTGTTAAGTTTTTAGCGCAATCGCCGGGGAGGTAAATTCTTGTATAAATTATAATATTTATTTTATTTTCACTTTTCACTTTTCTTGTATCTAACTTTGTTTCTTTTGTTTTCTTCTTCCTTTTAGTGTCTTCCTACACGTGCATGAGAGTGTGGTCACATACATTAAGAAAATATGGCCGATGAAGATAACCATTCACTTCATAATGAGAATAATAAGAATAATGAGAATAACCATGTTAGAACATTCAGAGACCATATGAATCCTACAAGAACAAGTGCATCATCATGCATAGTTTTCCCCACTGATGCATTTCATTTTAATTTTAAACCAGACATTATTCAACTTTTACCTTCTATTCATGGCTTACATTTAGAAAATCCATATTTACATTTAAGACAATTTGAGGAGATCTGTAACACTTATAATGACTCAAATTGTAGCATGAACACAATCAGATTAAAGCTTTTTCCTTTTTCATTAAAAGATAAAGCTAAAACATGACTACAAAATTTGATACCATGATCCATTCGTGCTTGGGATGAAATGCAACAACAATTTTTAAAGAAGTTTTTTCCATCTCACAGAACAAACTCTTTCAAAAGACAAATCACCACTTTCACTCAAAAACGAGGAGAAACATTTTACCAATGTTGGGATATATATCGAGACTTGCTTAATACTTGCCCACATCATGGTTTTGAAACATGAAGATTGGTTTCTCATTTTTATGAAGGGTTAACACCTAAAGATAGGCAAATGGTGGAATTGATATGCAATGAACTTTTGAAGATAAAGACCCTGATAAAGCAATGAAGCACTTAGACTTGTTAGCTGAAAATGCTTAAAATTAGGACACCACAAGTACTTATGAGGCACCAGGTAAAACTCAACCTCGTACGTCTAGTGGAGGTATGTACAACCTTAGAGAAGTTCATGACCTCCAAGCCATGTTTGCATCTTTAGCTAGAAAAGTCGAGACACTAGAATTAAAAAAGAGTGGTCAATTAAAATCTGTTCAAGATATTGTGTGTCAAATCTGTGAAACCAATGAACACTTAACCAATGACTATCCAACTTTGCCTTCTTTTAGGGAATGCCTCCATGAACAAGCCCATGCTTTAAACAGTTTCCAAAGGCCCAATCATAACCCATACTTGCTGTTGTAACCTATTTTTGGATCCCCACAAAAATAAAAAATAAAAAGAAAAAAAGAAAAAAAACCAAAATAGTGTAGACACTGTTCCTCCCATGTGCATGCCGCTGCCCGATACCCTCAGGAGTGGGGAGCAGCACAGGCGTGGGAGCAGCGTAGGCTGCCCTGGCTTGGTGTCCCCTGCTCCCCATGCGCATGCTGCTGCCCCGCTCCACTTGTGCCAATGAATACTGCTCACAATTAACACCAGGGGGGGAGAAGAGTTTTTTGAAAAGGGGAGAGAGGGCTGAAAAACTAAAAGAGGGGGAAAGTTTTGAACGAGAGAAAATGGCAGTTAAAGGAGGAAAACAGAGGGGAAGAGAAGAACTATAACCTCTCTCTCTGCTCTCTCCCTCCACCGTTTGGAAGCACACCGCCACCTTCACCGACCACCGTGAGGCATCGTCGGCTTCCTTCCAACACCACCAGATTCTCCCCCACGATCCAGCGGCTTCTCTTAAGACTAGCCTTCCCCGAACTCCACGAGCGCGGCAACCATTTTCTTCTCGAGAGCCAAGACGGGAAGCACGGGAAGAAGACCGGAGACCAAATGGATGAGGAAGAACACAACGAGGACGAGCGGAATGAGAGAAGAAAAACGAAAGAAATCACGAAGGACCGGCCCGGCGGCCGCGGCCATCGTCGGCTCATCATCTCCTTCGGCCCAGCGGCCACACCGGGAGGAAGAGCGGCCGCGGCAACGCCGGGAGGAAGAGCGGCTAGCGGCACCACATGTGCGAACCATGGCCGGCACCAACGGCAACCGAGAACGAGCCAAGCCACTCGCCCAGTTGTAACCTCCTCCGCGACCATATCCTTCCTCGATCGGTGATGGCGGAACCGGCCCGCCGCACCTTGCCTCAGCCCCGCGATAGCGGGGCATCGGCGAAGCCCTCCTTCCCTTCCAAGAACACGAGAACAGAGTGAGTTTTTCTCCTTCATCCTTTCGTTACTGTTGTTACCCAATTTTTGACCCATCTTTTTGATAAAATTTTAGAAAAAAACCAAAAATAGCAAAAAAACAATGAAAACCCAAAAAATGCATTTTTTGATATATTTGCATCGTTTTTAGCATTTTCAACGTCATCTCAAAAGAATTTAAATTTTCAAAGGTATTTGAAACGCGTTCAACTTTTAACGCGTAAATTTTATGATCATTGATTTTCCTTGTTGAGTTGACGTTGATATTGCTTGCTTTCAAAAATACAAAAAAATAATAAAAATCAAAATTTACAAAAAAAAAAAGAGGAAAAGAGAAGAAAAGGAAAGGTTGAGGGACTAGTTTGAAAACCTAGTAAAACTTTTCCTATAAATACCATGCTATACTGATTTTGTAAAGAGAGGGGCAATTTTGCAATTAAAGGGGGCAACAAAAAAAACCCTAGGAGCTTAACATTTTCCCTTCTCCCCTGCACCCTAGCAGCCGCCCCCTCCCCTTGATTTTTTTCTCTTCTCCCTTAACTGTACAACTCTCTCCGCCACCCTTTCCTCTCTCCCAGCCGGCTGGATCTTCTTTCCCTTTTCCAGCCATCAAAACACAGCCGCCCCTCACAAATCAGCCCCAGAGACCAGTCCTTCCTTTTCTCAGCCACCTCGTCTTTCCCTCTCCAGCCGGCTCAACTTTTCCCCCCCATTTCCTGCTCATCACCGTCCCAGCTGTTCCCTTCCAGCACAAGACTTTCCCTCTCTGGCAACACAGACAGAGACCGGCTTCTACACCTCCCCACAGCAGCCGGCCACTACATTTCTCTCAGCCGTTTGTCGCCGCCAGCAGCAGCAGCAGCGCTGTCCTCACCAGTGAGCCACCAGCCCCCACACGGCAACGCCGGGGCACCACTCTTCTTCATCTTCTGCAACTGGCCTCCTGCCCGCCTTCTCCCTCCAGCAGCCCCCGCAGACCCAGCGAGCACCACAACAGCAGCAGCTCCTCCCCACAACAGCCGGCCACGACAGCTTCTCCTCCGATCTCCATGCCCGGCCATGGATCCACCATCAGCCAGCAGCGCCGCCCGAAGCAGAGGAGAAGGAGATGAAATCCATGAGACAGAGAAGAGATGAGGCAGGAAGAGGAGCGGATCTGAAGAAAAAAAAAGAGAAGTGGAGCAGATCTAAAAAACGAAGCCGATTGAAAAACAAAGAACAAGACTGAAATCAACTTGCTTTGTTGCGTTTTTGATTACTTTGCAGGTCACCGCCGACAGAGAAGAGAAAAGGAGAAGAAGCTGAGCTGAACCCATCATTTTCCGGCATATCCCACGCGCCGCCACTGTTCATGCAGTCACAGAACTGGCCCCAGCACTGTTATGGATTTTTGAATGGCTGTTTTGTAATTTTAGAATTATTTAATGTAATTTTGTTTAATGTAATTTTTGTTTAGTTTGTTTTGAAATTGTAGTTTGTACTGTGGATGTAAAAAGAAAAGAAGAAAAGAAAAGAAAAGAAAAGAAAAGAAAGAGAAAATAATAATAGAAAAAAATGTGTGTGATGTGTGTATTTTTTTTATGGATGTTATTGAATTAAAAAAATGAATTTAATATTTTAATTTATATGCACAAATATCTAAAGGACGAGATAAAATCATGTTGTATTTTCCATGAAAATGTAGAACATGTATCTACATATATTTTGGGAACTAATAACTGATTTATCAAAGCCTTAGAATTGGGCTAAAATTTTATTTTTAAAAAACACATCAAGTCCATGAAGCAGCTTACCTTAGGTAGGGTGCGTTAGGGGTGCTAATACCTTCCCTAACCACAACCGGTTCCTTTCTGTGAATCTCGATAAGACCAGATATCGGAGTTTCCTAGTAGCCCTCAATAAATTATTAGGTGGCGACTCCAACGAACGAATCAAAGCAAAACGAGAAACGAAAAGAATCGCCAGTCGACGCCGCGCGGATTTTATGACGTGCGACAGAATGGCCACTCCACTGGGGAAGGTATTGTTTTCGACATTATTGGACTAAGCTTTGTGTATTTGATGTGTTTATGTCTTTGCATTTTGTTTTGTTTTATTCATGCATTTTGTAGAATTGTCTCATGCATCACATATTTTAATTTTTTAAAGCACACACAAGCTTCGGGTTAGGTGGGGGACTAACAGCCTTACCTTACGACTTTTAGTCAAGGTTTAAGTTTGTGTAAACCCCAACTCTTCGTTGAGTGCTTAGACGGGTAACAGTTGGTACATGTGCCATCTCATTGCCTTACTTTGGCCCCTATATTGCCTTCAAGAGGGTGATCACTGGACAACGAGAGACCCTTTTTAGAGACCAAGTAGTAAACCTACCTTTTGTCTCACTTAAAAAGATTAGAACCCGCCTTAGGATGTGTGCTTCGTATACATTGTTTTGCATCGGGGCAAACCCTTCTTGAAGCATCTTGAACTCAAGACTTTTGGGTGACCCAATGGTCGTCACTCGAAAAATTTTCATTGTAGAGTTTGGGCAAGAATCAAGATTATTGTTTCATCATACAAGAGTTACGACCATATGTCACCCCTCGAAGGGCGAGTTCATCATATAGTTTACATGTTCATACATTTATCATGCATGTACTGGGAGGAAAAATAGGTTCCCCCATCCGAGATGTGCTACACGCGAATGAAGAAAGATGGTAGAAGCGAAGAAAGTTGTCGGAGAGAGGCTCATTGTCAAAAGGAAGTTAAGAGCATCAGAGGTGAAGTAGCTAGAATCAGATCTGCTTGAACAAGTGTAGAGCATCAAAGGGAAAGGGAATGTCTACACAGTCTTATGTGGGAACACTGCTTGTCCATGTCCCATTGAAGTTACACCTCCTCTTTTCGGTCATGAATAATTGCAGCAATGCCTTCAGTCATCAGCTAATGACAACCTCTTGTTCTTGTTCGGTTGCATTGTTAATTGGTCATCGCCTCCACATCTTCCAATGGCACCAAATAACCGCTAGCCTTCGTGCATGGTGCGTTAGTCTTCTTTGAAGTTACCCCACATTGAGCTCAATTCCGGTTCGGCGGCACAAGATGCTGATCTTAACCATGATTATACACCGAACTTCTATGTGGCGAGCTCTCTCAGTAGAGATTTGTTTGTGGATCTCGCCGGTGGGGAATGCAAGACGGTATGTAGTAGTTTCATATGCTTTGAAACTTTCTCCCACCAAAGGGCACCAAAGAAAAAACATTGTAATAGGCAGAAGAGTCAGACCTGGTCTGAAAATGTTAGCAGTCGTCAAACTTCAATGTGGCAGAGCTCTCTCTAAAAAAATCTGTTTATGGCTATGCAAGTTGGGAATACAAGAGGGGATTTATTAGTTGCATATGCTATAAAAATCTCTCATCGTTTCAGCCAAAGACACTGTGGCAGGTTGAAGAGCCAAACCTGGTCAGAAAAAACATGAGTAGACATCAAACTTCTATGTGGCAGAGCTCTCTTTGTAGAGATTTGTTTGTGGATCTGCCAGTGGGGAATGCAAGAGGGGATGCAGTACTTTTATATGCTACAAAAATTTGTCTCATCAGTTTCAGCACTGAAACACTGGAGTAGGCCGAAGAGTCAGACCTAGTCTGAAAGCATGAAAGCGATCATCAAACTTTGACGTGGCGAGCTCTCTCCACAAAAACCTGTTTGTGGCTCCGCAAGTGGGGAATGCAAGAGGGGATGCAGTACTTTCAAATGCTACAAAACTTTGGCTCATCGGTTTAGCACTGAAACACCGGAGTAAGCCGAAGAGTCGACCTAGTCCGAAAACATGAGCGATCGTCGAACTTTGACGTGTCGAGCTCTCTCTACAAAAACCCGTTTATGGCTCGCAAGTGGGCAATGCAAGAGGGGATGTAGTAGTTTCAAACGATATGAAAAGTTACCCCACCCGGTTTCAGCATCGAAACACCGTAGTGGGCGGTAAAGCCAGATTTGAGCTAGAAAACGGGAGCAAATATGGAACTTCACCGTGGCGAGCTCTCTCTGCGAAATCCGTTTGTAGCTCTGCAAGTGGAGAATCCAAGAAGGAATGAAGTAGTTTTAGATCACCTACAAGTTTCTCCTACCGGTGTCGCATTAAAACGCGGAAGTAGGGAAAAGAGACGGACCTCAGTGGAAAAATAGGAAGAAGATTGAAACTTCAACAGAGCAAAGCTCCCTCTACAGTGTTTGTTTGTTTGCTCACTTGTCGTGTGAGGGATCGAAGAGGAGACAAAGGAGTTTCATATTCAGCGGTTTCTCCTCCAATAAAAACAATGCATCATTTCACACATTGGCGGTGACAATCTTGCAAGTTTCTAGGCGCCCAAGATTACCTAGGCTGGTGGAAGTTTTCCAACGGCCCTCAACCAACCACAACAACATTGGAAGAATGACATGATGTTGTGAAGATCATCGAAAGAATTGAGCGAGCTATGAAGAAGTGAAGGATTGAAGGTTTTGCCACGGATTCCGGAATTGTGAAGAGAGTTGAATCGAGAAGATGACTCTCAATTGAGAAACCTCGGTTATTTTGCCTAGTCAAGTCTCGCTCAAGCATCAACTACTCCAATGTCTTTGCCAAAGATAGACATTCCTTTGCCATGTGGGTTTATTTACCGGCATCTCCGATTCCGGACTTTTGCCCGACTCCGACAGATCCCATGCAACCACCGTTTTCTAGGTGGTATAATCCGGACAAGAGATGTGTTGTCATGGTGAGGGTCTTGACCATTTCAATTGAACGGTTGCAAGAATTTCAAGAAGCGAGTCCCGAAGTTGGTGAGCGGAGATGAGTGGAGTTTGCGAAGGAGGGTGTCATTGGCTATATTGACCCCCGAGCATCTTCAGAATGACATGTGATCGAAAATGCTTGGCAAAACACAGATATTGCCAGAGAAGCTGATCTAAGAAGGGGTTAAACTGTCAATCATCTTTGTTTTGGATTTTTTCCTTTCGCATTTTGTTTTGGGATCACATCTCACCCTTCAACGAAACATGTCTTTCCTTTGTCTTCCTGTTATTTTGAAATCAAGAGATGCTTATTTCAAAGGGTATTTTGACAAAAATTTTGATCAAACTCCAACATACAAAGTTTAATCCTGAACATTAAAAGTATTTTGATTGCAAAAATGACTCGATGCCTGAAAATGACATGAGGTGACCAAACAATTTTGAACTCATACCTCCTGAAACTGAACCACACATCATATAGCTAAATTTTAAGTATGCATAATGACATGTAGTGGATTCAGTAGTCATGGACTCGTGAATCATGATTCTTACAAGTCCAAATCATTACACTTGGATGAGGTCAAAATTTATCGGTTCTAACCGACCTTGCTTGAGATGAGAAAAGGCCATCTTTGTTATCCTTTCACATTTCTTGAAATATTATCCCTTGTGGTCCCCATTTGAGCCTGATAGAATATTTTTTCAAGAAAACCCTGACTAGGATCACACCCCGCACTAGGGGCAAATAAGAAAAGACAAAAGTGAAAAAGAAGGCTTAGAACAAAAGTCCAACGTTTGAGAGTGAGTTAAAAGAAAGAAGACCTAGACTGGGGGCATGTTAGAAAACTATGAGAAATGCTATGTGAAAGCCATGACCTTTGGGCATCCATGATAAAGCCTTGAAGTTATCAGATGATTGAGATTGGTTATTCATCAAAGAAAAAGTTGGATTTGCATATAACCTATGTTAAGAGAATTCTGATATTTGAGGTTAATAAGGTTATATGTCATTTCCTCTACAAAAACAACAATAGAAAAAGAGTTGATGAATAGTTTGATGTTGATCCTAGGTCTTTGAAACCCTCAAACACCTTTTGAGTCTTTGAATTTCCTTTCTTTCATAAGCCATGAACCATAGCCTGCATTACGTGCTTTTAAAAGCCCTTTTTGATCAAGTAAGCAATTTGAACCGATAAATGGCGCTCTCAAAATTTGAAGAGTTTTTCCATAAGAGTCGTGGCTTCATGGATTAAGCTACTTGTTATTATGCATGCTTGATAAAATTGGTGCTAAAAAAGAAAACAATCTTTCTTGATGAATCCTCAAGTTTTGACTTGAGTCTTTTGTTTCTTGAAATTCACAGAAGGTCACCTCATCGTAGACCGTCAAAAGATATACCCAAGATCAAAGGTTAAAACTGATACAAGGAACCATGAAAGAAAAAAAAAGCCATTTTAGTCTTACAACGGGTCGAGTTCTGTTTTCAAAATACATGACAATCAAAGGACTGTATATTTCGAATAACGTGTGTTGGGTCTTTGATAAAAAAGCTTGATTTTCAAAAGGTCTTTTCAAAAATTGACATCTCTTTGATTTTATTTCAATAAGACTTGAATAGACATGATCTTTGAAAGATGAGATTTGATTCCGAACAAGGAAGATTTGTCAAACAAGAAGAACATCGATTGAATTTGCAAAATCCACGACAAGAATGACATCAACACTTCTCGACACTCCTTGAAAAGTTGACCACCCTGGGGCAATACAGTGGACCTTGAGAAGGAAAACAAACAATATTCGAGATCAGTGGGGGCAAGGAAAGAATCGAACGATGAGTTGGCGAAGTCCATCAAAGTCATTCCTGGCGATCACAAAAACCATTTGGTTATAGACAGAAGAATGAGCATGTTCAGATCATATTGGGGGCAATGTTGTTCAAAGACAATCCATGTTTTAGTGAACTTCAACAGCAATTGATGGGCAACGCTGCACTTGAAAGATATTTTCATATCTTCATCTTGGTTTATCATCCCAACATGGCTATGACTTTTGAACGATGTTATCACATAGTCGCATTTGAATGAATGTTGGAAGGATGCACCCACTAAGGCCGACCGTGGTGGGGCCATTTGTTTTGAAACCTAAAGATGCATTTCACCGCATGAATATGGGTGATGAACATCATTGATGAGGCCAAATCATTTCTTTTTATAAGCCGATTTGACAAGCCAAGAGGAATCCATTGAGAAGAGCATCGGGAATGCAAACAAAGAGCCTTTTATGGAAAGTTATGAGAGGCATGTCTAGACGACTTGGCGGTTTCCAAGAAGGTTGATGATAACATATACTTGAAAAGTATTTGTTTCAACTGGAGGAAAGTTCATGACTGATTGACAATCTTGATGGGTGTTGGCATGATGCACACAATCAATCGAGAGGGTAATTCTCGGAGAAGAATCCAAAAGAGAAAATTCTTCATGATGAATCAAGCAACACCGCACTTGGGGCGAGTCAAGCTTGATAAACAACAAGAGCAGTAACCGTCGAAGACAACCCAGGATGGGCACTGCACTTACAACTGAGTGGATGGCTAGCACATGAATGAGCCAATGCATCGAAAGAACCAATAAAGCTTTGGAATGCAAACAAAGGCACCTGTGATGATGGAACATTGAAGAGGGGGGACCTATATCTCAAATCGGTAAGGATGCATGCATGTCATCTAACATCAAAGCATTGCATATATTTTTGATTTGTTGCGGGAAAATTCCTCAATGTAGTCCAAGCAAGATTGGGGACAAAGAAAGAATTGTTGATTTGAAGAATAACAAAGAATCATGGTTTTGACCCTGGAATGGGAGGAAGATGAGATAAACCCTAACATTAGGAAAATCTCCAAGAAATGAAAAGATCAACCTTGCAATCAGGAAGCATCGAGTTTTCAAACCCTGCGATCAAGAATTATCAAGAAGCACCAAGTTTTCCTACCCTTCTTCTATCATCCCTTCAGGACTTCGCCAGGTAAGTCCCATTTTTCACACTTGTCACATCACATATTTCATTTGGGTAGGTCACCCATAACAATGAGACCACTTCATATTTTTTTCTATCCTCCACCTGGGTAGGTCACCCATAACAATGAGACCACTTCACATTTTTTCTATCTTCCATTTGGGTAGGTCACCCATAACAATGAGACCACTTCATATTTTTTCTATCTTCCATCTGGGTAGGTCACCCATTATAATGAGACCGCACTTCACATTCTTTCCATTTGGGTAGGTCACCCATCATAATGAGACCGTTTTTCACATTCTTTCCACCTGGGTAGGTCACCCATTACAATGAGACCATTTTGTTACACATTATTCTTTGTTTTGGTTTAATGAGGTCGCCAGATGGGATCTCATGGAGCTTTGGTTAAAGGGAATCGTCAGATGGGATTTTAGGTTGACCGAGCTCCACACATTTTTTAGTTCCAGTTTAATGAGGTCGCCGGATGGGATCTCATGTAGCTTTGGTTAAAGGAAATCGCCGATGGGATTTCGGGTTGACCGAGTTACGCAACATTTTTTGGTTTTGGTTTAATGAGGTCGCGAGATGGGATCTCATGTAGTTTTGGTTAAAGGAAATCGCCAGATGGGATTTCAGGTTGACCGAGTTACGCAACATTTTTTGGTTTTGGTTTAATGAGGTCGCCAGATGGGATCTCATGTAGCTTTGGTTAAAGGAAATCGCCAGATGGGATTTCAGGTTGACCGAGTTACGCACTTTTTTTTGGTTTTGATTTAAAGGAGGTCGCCAGGATGGGATCTCACGTAGCTTTGGTTAAAGGGAATCGCCGGATGGGATTTCGGGTTGACCGAGCTACACACACGGATTTCGGTTACGGTTGGGGGATTGGCGAAAGGAATCTCGGTCTATCCTAACCCACGAAGCTCCCAGTTAGAGGGGATCGGCGAAGGGATCTCAGTCTAGCCTAGCCACGAAGAGACTTTGGTTATGGTTAAAGGGGATCGGCGAAGGGATCTTAGTTTAACCTAACTACAAAGGATTTTGGTTCTGGTTAGAGGGGATTAGCGAAAGGAATCTCGGTCTATCCTAACCACACAGGAGTTTTGGTTCCGTTGAAGGGGATCGGCGAAGGGATCTCGGTTCGGCCTAACCACGAGGATTTTGGTTCGGTTAGAGGGGATTGGCGAAAGGAATCTCGTCTATCCTAACCATAGAGGATTTTGGCTCGGTTAGAGGGGATCGGCGAAGGGATCTCAGTCTAGCCTAGCCACGAAGAGACTTTGGTTATGGTTAAAGGGGATCGGCGAAGGGATCTTAGTTTAACCTAACTGCAAAGGATTTTGGTTCCGGTTAGGGGATTGGCGAAAGGAATCTCGGTCTATCCTAACCACACAGGAGTTTTGGTTCCGGTTAGAGGGGATTGGCGAAAGGAATCTCGGTCTATCCTAACCACACAGGAGTTTTGGTTACGGTTGAAGGGGATCGGCGAAGGGATCTCGGTTCAGCCTAACCACGAGGATTTTGGTTCCGGTTAGGGGGATTGGCGAAAGGAATCTCGGTCTATCCTAACCACACAGGAGTTTCGGTTACGGTTAGAGGGATTGGCGAAAGGAATCTCGGTCTATCCTAACCGCACACGGAGTTTTGGTTCCGGTTGAAGGGGATCGGCGAAGGGGTCTCGGTTCACCCAACCACACAGATTTCGGTTACGGTTAGAGGGGATTGGCGAAAGGAATCTCGGTCTATCCTAACCGCACACAAAAGTTTTGGTTACGGTTGAAGGGGATCGGCGAAGGGGTCTCGGTTCACCCAACCACACAGATTTCGGTTACGGTTAGGGGATTGGCGAAAGAAATCTCGGTCTATTCTAACCACACACGGGAGTTTTGGTTCGGTTAAAGGGGATCGGCAAAGGGATCTCGGTTTAGCCTAACCACGCGAAATTTAGCTTTGGTTAAAGGGAATCGCTAGATGGGATTTCGGGTTGACCGAGCTAGACACCAATTTTTGTTCTTGTTAGATCGCCGAGATGGGATCTCGGGTAAACCCAATCAAAAGGGCAGGTCGCCCCTGAAAATAGACCAAAGTGAGTGTGTGGGGCGGGTCGCCCAGAAAATAGACCGAGTGTGAGTGTGTGGGTCGGTCGCCCCCGAAAATAGACCACTTTGAGTATGTGTGGGCAGGTCGCCCGTGAAAATAGACCAGTGTGAGTGTGTGGGCAGGTCGCCCTTGAAAATAGACCACTTTGAGTATGTGTGGGCAGGTCGCCCCTGAAAATAGACCACTTTTCTTCAAAAGGGGCAGGTCGCCCAAGATAATGAGATTATTTTTGTTTTGTTTTCTTTACAAAGCTTACTATGCGAAACATCGAGGAGTTTTGCTTCGTAAGCATTGTAAAGAGGGGGCATCTGTTGTTACCCAATTTTTGACCCATCTTTTTGATAAAATTTTAGAAAAAAACCAAAAATAGCAAAAAAACAATGAAAACCCAAAAAATGCATTTTTTGATATATTTGCATCGTTTTTAGCATTTTCAACGTCATCTCAAAAGAATTTAAATTTTCAAAGGTATTTGAAACGCGTTCAACTTTTAACGCGTAAATTTTATGATCATTGATTTTCCTTGTTGAGTTGACGTTGATATTGCTTGCTTTCAAAAATACAAAAAAATAATAAAAATCAAAATTTACAAAAAAAAAAGAGGAAAAGAGAAGAAAAGGAAAGGTTGAGGGACTAGTTTGAAAACCTAGTAAAACTTTTCCTATAAATACCATGCTATACTGATTTTGTAAAGAGAGGGGCAATTTTGCAATTAAAGGGGGCAACAAAAAAAAACCCTAGGAGCTTAACATTTTCCCTTCTCCCCTGCACCCTAGCAGCCGCCCCCTCCCCTTGATTTTTTTCTCTTCTCCCTTAACTGTACAACTCTCTCCGCCACCCTTTCCTCTCTCCCAGCCGGCTGGATCTTCTTTCCCTTTTCCAGCCATCAAAACACAGCCGCCCCTCACAAATCAGCCCCAGAGACCAGTCCTTCCTTTTCTCAGCCACCTCGTCTTTCCCTCTCCAGCCGGCTCAACTTTTCCCCCCCATTTCCTGCTCATCACCGTCCCAGCTGTTCCCTTCCAGCACAAGACTTTCCCTCTCTGGCAACACAGACAGAGACCGGCTTCTGCACCTCCCCACAGCAGCCGGCCACTACATTTCTCTCAGCCGTTTGTCGCCGCCAGCAGCAGCAGCAGCGCTGTCCTCACCAGTGAGCCACCAGCCCCCACACGGCAACGCCGGGGCACCACTCTTCTTCATCTTCTGCAACTGGCCTCCTGCCCGCCTTCTCCCTCCAGCAGCCCCCGCAGACCCAGCGAGCACCACAACAGCAGCAGCTCCTCCCCACAACAGCCGGCCACGACAGCTTCTCCTCCGATCTCCATGCCCGGCCATGGATCCACCATCAGCCAGCAGCGCCGCCCGAAGCAGAGGAGAAGGAGATGAAATCCATGAGACAGAGAAGAGATGAGGCAGGAAGAGGAGCGGATCTGAAGAAAAAAAAAGAGAAGTGGAGCAGATCTAAAAAACGAAGCCGATTGAAAAACAAAGAACAAGACTGAAATCAACTTGCTTTGTTGCGTTTTTGATTACTTTGCAGGTCACCGCCGACAGAGAAGAGAAAAGGAGAAGAAGCTGAGCTGAACCCATCATTTTCCGGCATATCCCACGCGCCGCCACTGTTCATGCAGTCACAGAACTGGCCCCAGCACTGTTATGGATTTTTGAATGGCTGTTTTGTAATTTTAGAATTATTTAATGTAATTTTGTTTAATGTAATTTTTGTTTAGTTTGTTTTGAAATTGTAGTTTGTACTGTGGATGTAAAAAGAAAAGAAGAAAAGAAAAGAAAAGAAAAGAAAAGAAAGAGAAAATAATAATAGAAAAAAATGTGTGTGATGTGTGTATTTTTTTTATGGATGTTATTGAATTAAAAAAATGAATTTAATATTTTAATTTATATGCACAAATATCTAAAGGACAGATAAAATCATGTTGTATTTTCCATGAAAATGTAGAACATGTATCTACATATATTTTGGGAACTAATAACTGATTTATCAAAGCCTTAGAATTGGGCTAAAATTTTATTTTTAAAAACACATCAAGTCCATGAAGCAGCTTACCTTAGGTAGGGTGTGTTAGGGGTGCTAATACCTTCCCTAACCACAACCAGTTCCTTTCCTGTGAATCTCTGATAAGACCAGTATATCAGGTTTCCTAGTAGCCCTCAATAAATTATTAGGTGGCGACTCCAACGAACGAATCAAAGCAAAACGAGAAACGAAAAGAATCGCCAGTCGACGCCGCGCGGATTTTATGACGTGCGACAGTTACCGTGAGAAAGGAAAACAGAACGGAGGAGAGAAACGGAAGCAAAACAAAGACGCAAGAGAGCAGAAGGCGAGCGCAGACAGTGAGGACTGAAGAAAACCGGTTTTGCCAGCAGACCAAGAGCAGTATTAGGCAAAAGCGGCCAACGCCAAGAGAAACGCAGAGAAAGAGCAAGAGAATACGAGAGGGAAGAACATCCATTCCGCAGAGCGTGCCGCAACAACACCACCAACCGCATCAGCTCATCATCTCTTTCGGTCTTTGCTTTCATTTTTTTTCACATATAACATTTGCAGAACAGGGAAGAAGAAAGAGTAGAAAACCGGGGAGAGAGAGTGACAAAGACGTAGAGTAAAGGAAAAAACAGGAAAACCGACGCCAATACAGGACATGAGGGAAAGATTGGAAACAGACGAACGCAGACAGCTTCTTCGTCTCCAGGTTTGTTCTCTTCACCTTCCGTGTGCATTTGTTTTCTTTGTATTTGCCTTGTTCAAGTGAATTTTAATTCACTTGAACGATGAACGGGTCTCTTTGCATGCATTTTAATTCTCTTCGCATGCATTTCACCTTGTGTGCACTTTGTTCAAGTGAATTAATTCACTTGAACAATGAACCCGCCACTTTGATTGAACTGTAACCTCCCGCACCGTGCATTTTTTTTGCTTTGTGTTTGCACTGCTTAAGTGAAATTTAATTTCACTTGAACAGTAACGGGGTTACTATGCGAGGCGAAGAACCCGGTTCTTATCGCAGTTAACAGAACCAGATCCATGTTGTTTTGGGTGGGCTGAGTCCATACTGTAGAAAGTTGGCCCATTTTATGTTGGGCTGATTTCGGCCCAGTTTCTTTGTGGGCCAGGTCTGGCCCATTCGGAAAATTTTCTTCAAAGATGTATTTAAAAAATCTGTGATTTTCTGCAAGTTTGTATTTTTGTACTATAAAGATACAAATCTGGTATGAAAATACCCGGTTTTCGTCAAGACATCGAGAAAAATATAAAAATACAAAATGTTTTGTTTTCATGCATACGGCCAATACCCTAACATTGTTTTTACGTTTTTTATATAAAAAACAAATATTTGAAGTTTTAAAAATGTGTTTTCGCATGGATTTCTTAAACACAACAAAAATCATTTTTCTTGCATTTCTGGATTTTACAACATGTTTGTAAAACTCCAAAGGGTATTGGCCAATATTCCAAAAAATATAAAAATCTTATTTTGGGGGGAATTCATCTATTATTCACCGCTAATGTTTGGATAAAGAAATCCTTAAAGGACGAATATCCAAAATATTATTGGGAATAATTTGTTATTATTCACTGTTAATATTTGGATAAAGAAACCCGGAGTGGTAAATATCCAAAATAATTTTCTAGGAATAATAAATCCGCACAAATCCTTGAAAGAAGCCTTGATTATAATCGAGGACATTTCAATTCTTTTTACTCCACGGTTTACGAGACAAAAAAATAGGTTTTTAAAGCACCTTAGTTTTCGTTCATCGGAGCGGAGACTTATCCTAGAAAACGATGGGATTAGAGAACATCAACACCATAACATTTATAAGGCAAATCAAACACCAAGCGGCTTACCTTAGGTAGGCGTACTAGGGGTACTAAAACCTTCCCTTTACGCAACCAGTCCCTTGCCTTAGAATCTCGAAGGACCAGTTAGGTTTCCTAGTGACCATAATACTAGGTGGCGACTCCTTTTCTACAAATAGAAAGACCCCAACATCGAATCCCCGCTACGAAGGAAGTGTCGCCGTGACGTCGAGCTCTCGGGAGGGTGCGACACTTGCAAACATACAATCCTGGTTGGAGAAATCACCCAATTTTTAGTTAGAAGAGTGATAACAATAATGCACCACTTCACAGTATGCATTCATTGAAAAGCAGGAGATAATCAATACTCAACTTGCTCAAAGCATGACAGATTTTAAAGATACTCTTCCAAAATTGACATCTGCTCTCAATTTTCAAGAGAAAGGTAAGTTTTCATCTTAACCACAGTAAAATCCCAAGAGGCAATACAATGCAAATGCAAGTAGTTCCGGAAGCCAACACATGGATCAGGTCAAATCAGTCATCACTCTTTGCAGTGGTAAGGTTATTGAAAAACGCACTCTTGAACCTTGTGAGAAAGATGAGGAGTTAATCTTTGAGGGTAAGGAAGGGGTTGAATTTGAACATTGCAAAGAAAACACTGACTTCCTTGCGCATTTCCATTTTCTCATGCCATGACCAAACAAAGGAAAGTCAATCACAACTACGAAATCTTTGAAACTTTCAAACGGTAAGGATCAATATATCTTTGTTAGATGCTATTAAACCGATACCTTCTTATGCTAAATTTTTGAAAGATCTACCTAATTGTGAAGAGAAAACTGAATGTGAAAAAGAAAGCCTTTTTAGCGAGAACAAGTAAGTGTCATTCTTCAAAACAATAATGCTTTGAAATATAAAGACCCTGGTTGTCCTATAATTTCTTGCTTTATTGGGGAACATAAAATTGAAAGAGCCTTACTTGATCTTGGAGCTAGTATGAATTTACTTTCATATTCAGTCTTTCAGTATCTCAATCTAGGTGAGTTAAAACCAACTTCTGTAACTCTCTTACTTACTAATAGATTTGTAAAAGTCCCTAGAGGAATAGTTAAAGATATGTTAGTACAAGTCGATAAATTCAATTATCCTGTGGATTTTATTATCTTGGACACACAACCTGTTGAAGAGCATGTAATTCATTTCCTGTTATTTTAGGACGTCCGTTTCTTGCAACTTCTAATGCATTGATCAATTGTAGGAATGGACTAATGAAGCTATCATTTGGAAACATGACATTGGAGATGAATATTTTTAACATTTGCAAGCAACCTGGAGATAATAATGATTTACAGGAAGTGGACTTTACTGAAAATTAGTTCATGATCAATTTCAAACCATTTCCAATGAAACTAAGATTAATGAATCTAACGATTTGCAAATGGTTTATTTTCAGGAAGAATAAAAGGCAAGTAATTGGAGACCATAAATTGAGGAATTGCCACCACGATCAATTAAGTCCATACCTTCAAGTGTTCAACCACCCAAACCTGATTTGAAGTTGTTACCATTCAATCTCAAATACTCATTTTTGGGAGAAAATGAAACTTTTCCGTAATAATCTCTTCCAAACTTAATGCACATCAAGAAGGTAAGTTATTACAAACTCTGAAATTGCACAAAATGCATTAGGATGGACCATAAAGAGACATAAACGGAATTAGTCCTTTGATTTGCACACATAAAATTTATTTGAAGGAAAATGCTAAATCCTTTAAAGAAATGCAACGAAGGCTTAATCCTAATATGAAAGAAGCAGTGAAAAATAAAGTCATTAAGCTTCTAGATAATGGAATCATTTATCCTATTTCTGACAAAATGGGTAAGTCCTACCCAAGTTGTACCCAAGAAGTCCGAGTCAACGTGATAACAAATGAGAAAAATGAGTTAATTCTAACTAGGACTATTATTGGCTGGCGCATGTGCATTGACTATAGGAAAATTAATTCAATGACTAGAAAAGATCATTTTCCTTTAACTTTCATGGATCAAATCCTAGAAAGAGTTGTAGGTCATGAATTTTATTATTTCCTAGATGACTATTTAGGTTACAACCAATTTTAAATTGCATTGGAAGATCAAGAGAAGACTACTTTCACATGTCCATTTGGTACTTTTGCATATCAAAGGATGCCTTTTGGATTATGTAATGCACCAAACCACGTTTCAAAGATGCATGCTCGGTATATTTAGTGATATGGTTGAACATTTTTTTGAAATTTTTATAGATGATTTTTCTGTTTTTGGCAATTCATTTAATGATTGTTTGACTAACTTAGAAAAGGTTTTGAGCAGGTGTGAAGAGAAAAATCTTGTACTGAATTGGGAATAATGTCACTTTATGGTAACAAATGGCATTGTACTTGGTCATATTGTTTCATCGAAAGGAATTGAGGTTGACAAATCTAAAATTGAGTTAATTACTAACTTGCCAACAACAAAATCTATTAAAGATGTTAGATCATTCTTAAGACATGCCGGTTTTTATAGAGGGTTCATCAAAGATTTTAGTATAATATATAAGCCCTTGAGTAACCTTCTAACAAAGGATAATATTTTTAAATGGATCGAACATTATGAAGAAGCCTTTGTTAAACTTAAAAACTTGCTTACTTCTGCTCCTATCATTCAACCTCCTGATTAGTTGCTTACTTCTGCTCCTGTCATTCAACCTCCTGATTAGTCATTACCTTTTAAAATAATGTGTGATGCTAGTGATTATGCCGTGAGTGCTGTTTTGGGACAAAGAAAAGATAAGAAACCTTATGTAATTTACTATGCAAGTAAAACTTTAAATAGTGCTAAAATGAATTACACCACCATTGAAAAAAAATTACTTGCAGTAGTATTTGTATGTGAAAAATTCAGGTCTTATCTTGTTGGCTCACCTGTTGTTGTTTTTAGTGATCATGCAAAGCATTGAAATATCTTCTTTCTAAGAAAGATTCTAAGGCTAGATTGGTGCGGTGGATTTTGTTACTTCAAAAATTTGATATCACAATCAAAGACAAGAAAGGCACCAAAAATATTATCGTAGATCATTTGTCAAGATTGACAATAGATTCGAAATCTGACATCACACCAATTAATAACTACTTTCTCGATGAATCTTTACTTTTTGTCTTTACATTGCCTTGGTTTGCTAATATTGTTAATTTTCTTGTTTTAGGACAATTGTCAGCAGCTCATTAGAGTACCCAAGACAAAAGAAAGTTCTTGAACAAAGTGAAGAACTTTTATTGGGATGACCCTTATTTATTCAAATATTGTCCTCATCAAATATTTTGAAGATGCATTCCTGACAATGAGGTAAGTAATGTCATTAAATTTTGTCATTCTGAGGCATGTGGGGGTCATTTCTCATCAAGAAAGACAATTGCAAAAATCTTACAAAGTGGATTTTACTGGCCCACCATGTTCAAGGACTCATATGCATTCTGAAGACTTCTGAAAATTATCAAAAGTTGGGATCTATTTCAAAACATCACATGATGCCTTTAAATCATATTCTTGTCATTGAGATCTTTGACTGTTGGGGTATAGATTTCATGGGTCCATTTTCTCCATCACTTGGTTTCTTGTACATATTAGTCGTTGTAGATTATGTTCAAAATGGATAGAGGCAATTCCAAGTTGAAACAATGATCACAAAACAATGATAAAGGTGACATATCTAAAGGTTTTTTGAGTCGATTTGGAATCCCTCGAGCCATGATAAGTGATGATGGAATACATTTTTGTAAAAGTCATATAAGTCTTTAACAAAGAAATATGGAATCATACACAAAGTTGCCACCCCTTATCACCCTAAGACAAGTGGTCAAGTAGAGTTTGCTAATAGGGAGATCAAACAAATCTTGAATAAAATAGTGAATCCTAATAGGAAAGACTAGTTTTTATGATTTAATGATTCACTTTGGGCTTATCGAACTGCTTATAAAACATCATTAGATATGTCACCTTATAGACTAGTCTATGAAAAACCTTGTCACTTGCCTGTGGAACTTGAACATAAAGTTTATTGGGCTATTAAAGCTTTCAATTCAAACCTTGATGATGCTAGTCAACTGCGAAAATTACAAATAAATGAGCTTAAGAGAATAAGAAATGATGCATATGAAAATTCAAGAATTCATCAAGCAAGAATAAAAGAGTTTTATGACAAGAAAATATTGACAAAAACATTCAATGTTGGTCAAAAAGTCTTACTTTTATAATTCTCGACTCCATTTATTTCCTGGAAAACTAAGATCAAGATGGAGTAGTCCTTTTATTATGAAACATGTGTATCCATATAGGGCCTGTGATATCAAGAATCCAAAGAATGACAATGTTTTCAAGGTAAATGGACATCGTTTGAAAATTTACTTTGACAATTTTTTAGTTGAAAATGACTCTATTAAATTAAGTGATCCTGTATATAAAGATTGATTTTTCTTTTTCTCACATTGTTTTGTGTTTCTTTTTGGTGTAAATTTTGTTTTGATAGTCTCTCTTACCCCGATCAAATGGCAGATAACGGTACTCCGTGACTTAAGTCGGTTCTTTTAGTTTCCCATAATAATTGATATCTGTGTATATATTTGTGTAATTATTTGCTCTTTCTTACTTCTTTGAATCTCTTTTCCAATTCTCATTTGAAAATGGACACCACTCTTGAAAAATTGAAAAACTAATTTTCCGCTCTGCCTCAGAATGCGATTACAAAAATTTATCATGCTAAATGTGCAAGATTGAGGTTGTTAATGAATCATGGAATTCCTGAAGATATTCACTGGCTGATTGAAGCGAAGGTCCGATTATCAGGTGAGTCCTCCAATTCTTTCATTTTCACACATGCCTGGAACAGGTAAAAGCACTTTTGTAAAGAAACGTCGTGCAAAACAACTGAAAGTCTATCACAGATGTGCCAGATGGACTTGTAATGCGACATGTCGTTCTTTAGGAGTGGTATCTGTAAACCGTAAAGATAAAACACAATTCATTAAGGATGGCCTGAGTAAGGGGTCTTTAAATAATCTTCTATTGACTCTTGAGATGCATCCTAGTAGAGATGTGCATCATGCAATTCATGATTTATGACCATAATTCCATAAAAAACATGATCGACTTAGTCTTGGGAATCTGACTATAAAAGACCCTGTTTGTAGTTTTTAAGAAAACTAGATGAGAAGCCTGTAAGATCCCACATCGGAAGCGAGCGTCTAGAGCCAAGGCCTTATAAGTGCATGCTCACCTTTACTAGTAAGACGCATTTTGGGGCCATGCATGGCTGCAAAGAACAAAATCGTGAGGGGGACCTGGGTGGAAGCCCTGGATTTGGGTGGACTGGGAGGCCCAAAGCGGACAATATCTTGCTAGTGAGGTGGGGTGTTACATCCCCGACCCATAAAAGGCGTTTAAGCCGTTCTTGGATGTAAAACCAAGGGAAGTTGTAAGCTACAATCACAACTACCTGTATATACACATGTTTTATTCAAAAAAAATTATAAATAAATAAATAAAGAGATAGAGTGAGACTCCAGCTGGCCTATATATAGGTGGTATGATTGCATTTTCAATTTCTCATCTATAAAATCTTCTCTTCCTTCCCTTTATTTCTACTAAACCTATACATTCAATAGATATAGAAGTGTGTAGAAATGGCAGGTTCCTCAAGTCATCATATAAGAAACATTTGTGTTTTCGGTGGATCCAGTCCTGATAAGGAAATAGAGTTTTTAGAATCAGCAAATCATCTTGGTTAGGTACTAGTTGAAAGAAAGATTCATGTAGTATACGAGGGAGGCAGCCTTGGGTTAATAAAGGGAGTGTCAATAGTCGTATTTTTAGGAGGCAGTCAAGTTTTGGGAGTTGTAGTCAAGTTTTGGGAAAAAGGGACATCATTGGAAAAACAATTGGAGAGGAACTATAGGTCTCCACAATGTCTGATTGAATGAATTCAATGTTTAAACACGTTGATGCCTTCATTTCCTTACCAGGTGGTCTGGGCACGTTGGAAGAGATCTTTCATATTTCCTCTTAGGCCCAACTGCACATTCACCATAAACCCATAAGTCAGTTAAATGTTAATGGTTTTTATGATAAGTTGTTGTCTTTTCTTGATCATGCTGTGGAATAGGAATTTTTAACATCTTTGGCATGACAAATCATAATCTCTCACATGCTATCTTTGAACAATTGATTGACCAACTACAATCTTTCATCCCCGTAATTGATCCCTTCATAAGTCGCATAAATTGGTCAACTAAAGAAAGCCGTAAAAAGCTTAAATTAGATTTGAGCCTTCGTTTGTGAATCCTTGTGTCTTTTGGTTTTATTAATAGCATATTATTTTATTCTATTATTTCTTATATTTGTTTAAGCGTGTTTCAGGTTTGTCAGTGTTCGGTGTTTCAGGTGATGTCTTCTATACTCCATCTTTCTACCTTAGGACATTGAGGACAATGTCTCGTTTTGGTTGGGGGGAGAGGGTAGTAATTGATATAAAAAAAATTAACTAACTGTGTTTTCTATTTCATAAATCATTTGCAAAACTGTTGTTACTAGGATGACATAGTAAAGGAGTTCTTTTGTTAAAGTGACTCTTGAGACGTATCTTAGTAAATAGTAAACATTCTTAACAAGGTCTATTAGAATACTTGAAATATTCAAGTTTACAAACTCTCGAATTGTTATCACTCAATTATGCTCATATACTCATTTAACAAGTATTCTTAAACCTTCATTTTCACACACACACTTTAACATATGGTTGTGGGTTGTGGGTTGCAGATTGGATTATTACATTATTTATGTTCTTTTGTTAAAGGTAACAACTAAGGGAAAGGGATAGTATATAATTTGCAAAAAAAAAAAAAAAAAAATGATGATAATAAAAATGTAGATAAGTTTGGTTTCGTAGCCTTCTTAACCTAAGCAATTAAGCCCGAAAGGGTGTTTTAACACCTAATACCCTAAAGTCAACTTACTTGGGAGCTATTGGCCCAATGCTTGTTACATGGATTGAGGAGAAAGCTTAAGGGAATCAAACATTACACTATCTACATTCTAGTATCTGCAACTCGAGTTGACCAAATGCTTGTTACATGGGTTGAGGAGAAAAGCTTAAGAGAATCAAACATTGCACTATCTACGTATCAATATCTGCAACCCGAGTTATTAAGCTTGAAGGGGTGTCTCAACATCTAATTCCCTAAGACCAACTCGTCTGGGAGTCATTAGCTAAAAGCTCGTTACATGGGTTAAAGATACATTGTGTTATATGTATAAATATTAAAAAAAAAGATAAAAAAAAAGATAATAATCCCAACCCAAGGAAGTTAACCTTAAACATTACAATAAAATTCTGTTTTCGTCCAAATAAAGCCCCATAAGTATGTGTTGATATATTGAACACAAAAGAAAGGTTTATTATTATCTTGGTAAATAGGTATTAAGCATATATATAATTTAATGAGAGTTTGTTTATCTAAATAGATTAATGGAAGTTGAATGATGAATGCCTTGTTTTGTGGAACTTGTAAATTGTTTTTCTATTTTAATGCTTTGATTACTAGGAACTAGTAATGAGTTGGTTGGGGGGGGAGGGGTGTGACTAGTACTTAAAAGTGCATTGTTTTCAAGGTTTTATTTCAGCATTTTGCATTTGAAGTATCAATAACTCCTTAACTAAAGCATGTTTTATAATAACAAGTATGATACTATAAGATATCTTTAGTTTATGGTAAATATTCATCTTAAATGCATGCCTATGACATAAATCAAAGGATTGATTGATGAGTTCAACTACTGAAATTGAGAAGACAAAGAGAGGGATAAGCTTAGAAAAGAGATGTTGGTTCAGTCCAAACTGGAACACTGTTCACTCATTGGGTCATATCTGGAGCTGTAGATCTTGGATTTCAATTTGATTTATATGGCTAGAAAGTTAAGACATAGGCCTAAAACATTCATGTGGAATACAAGACTCAATTCTGCTATTTGGAAGTCCAAATCTTAGCAATAACAGAGAAGTCAGAATCTGTGTTGTTGCCCAGACACTATTCAGTGTTCAGCCCATATCTCGAGTTCTAGAAGTCCAAATGCACCAAATGTTTTTTGTTGGAAAGCTGAGACAATTTCCTAGAACTTGCATGAGGAAAATATATTTAAATTCTGACATTAGCAATGACGTTAAGATAAGGATTTTCACCAAGTCAAGATGTGGCCACCCACTCAACAATTAGTCATCAAATCAATAGTTCCAAATTTTGGCCTATAAAAGGAGGCATTTGCCATGTATTTAGGCATCTTGGTTTTCAGATCAAGATCATGTTCTTGCACTTTCTATCTTTATATTTTTGTAATGCTTAAGTTTTGCTTATATTAATCTCTTGTTTATGCTTCTCATTTCCTTTCCTTTACTTAGTTAACTTATATCTTATTTATGTTCTTATCCTGTTTATTTATGTTTCTCTCTTTCATTTTGTTTAGTTAAGTTTATTATGTCATGGTGAAAACAGTACACTAATGGTGTAAGAATAAGTATAATATAAACTCAACATGGACTTTAATGTTTGATACTAACATGTTTTGTATTTGTTATCTTGTTCACTTTTAATACTTTGATTGTTAAATGGTTAATCTAGATTTATGTTGTATAATACTTGGTACAATAAATACTTGGCACTTTCATAGCCCAACCATATGGTATAACCTACACCTGTGCTATGAAAAGAACTTGATTTGTTGTTAAAATATGTTATAATCATGAATACCTAACAACATTTACAAGTATTAGTATTATTTGAATAAGATAACTAATGTAATCATGTTAACCATTTATAATCCGATTGAAACCTCCTTTGTGTGTGGTTTTCAGTTCATTAATAAAAAGAGTTTATACTATACTTGTTTGAAATACCATTAGTGGATCCTCTAACATTGACATTTGTTTTTATCATTGTTTAATCCTCACATTAATCTCACATCTCAAAGTCCTTTTTAACTTATTATTATTATTATTATTATTATTATTATTTATATAGTTAAACTCACTATGGTTCAACCCCGGTCTTGCCGAGTTTTTTATTACTTTGACACTCTTGCACTTGGGAGAAAACATCAATCTTTTGGTCATGTCACGTCATTGCTTGGCTGCGACGAAGACATTCAGTGGGCTTCAGTGGAGGGAATAGTGGCCGGTGTCGGTTGCTGGTGAAGAAAGAAGAAAAGTTGCAGACGAGAGGGGCTCGACGACGCGCTTACTAAATGAGCTGTTCAGATGATTGCTTGTGATGGAGATGGAGGTGTCCAAGCCAATGGTGATGATATTGGTGGCTGAACACCGCGGGAGGAGAGAGAGAGAGAGAGGTTTTGCTGGCAGCAGAAACCGGGTTAGGGAGGCTAGCTTTTTTGCTGTCTTTGGATCCCCAATTTCTCCACCCATGGAACATAAAAATCAAATCTTTTTATAGGCGGTGGAAGATGGACGCTTTATCTCTTCTTGTGCAAAATCTTAGCCCTTGGTTCGACCCGAAAGCATCCCAACCATTGGCTCAAAGTAGCAATGATGAATTGTCAGTTTTGTGCAGGAAAAATGGTTGGTCGGGTTGGCCACTTTGGGGCGTTGCCAGTGCCTCTACAACCTCAATCAGCTTGAACGGTTTATACTAGCGTGTAGACAGGTGTCAAGGGATCGTTTTCGTGCAAGTTACATTTAATTTTGGGAAGAAACGAGGTGTCAAACGCCTAGGGAAGGAGGCCCCTCGGGCAGCCTCTCTGAAGAAGAAGATGAACAGTATTTCTGCCAATTACGTTTTAGTCCTTTAATTTGTGATTTATCTCCATTTACACCCCTGATTAAGTTCAATTCAAACCCCAGATTTCAGTGCCTTTTCCAGTTTGGTCCTTGGTTTTGAAATTATTTAATCAAGTCCTCAATTGGCCATCAAACTTCAATATTTATATAATTAAGCACCTGATTTGACCAAATCAACTCTAAAAAATTCTAATTTAACCCTAGAACTTTAATTTCTTCCAATTAAAGCCTAAATTTACTTAAAAATCATTTTTTCTTACAATCAAACCCTCTATAAATTCAATTAAACCTCCAATAAAATTTAATTAAGTCTATAAACATCTGATTTTGGACATTTCTTCCTCAAATTGAATTTTTCTTTGTCAACAAGGCTCTCATCAATCAATGATATACTGTAAAATTTCAATCTTTATAATTTTGAACCTCCTCAACCAAATTCTAGCCATTTTCTAGGCGCTCCGGTATCCTCTTCTCACTAGTATTATTTTTTGGATTTTTTTTAGTCTGAATATATTTTTTGATTTTTGGAAAAGAAAAGGTGAATTTGGGGAATAACCCAAAAATGGGTTATGACATATGACACGACCAAAAGATTGATGTTTTCTCCAAAGTGCACGAGTGTCGAAGTAATAAATAACTCAATAAGATCGAGGTCGAACCACAGGGAGATTAATTGTATAAATTATAAATAACAACAATACAACAACAACAACAACAACAACAACAACAACAACAACAATAATAGTAATAATAATAATAATAGTAATAATAATAATAATAGTAATAATAATAATAAAAGAAGAAGAAGAAGAAGAAGTTGATGAGAACTTTGAGATGCAAGATCAATGTGAGAATTAAACAATAATAACAAATGTCAAGGTTAGAGGATCCACTAATGGTATTTCAAACAAGTATAGTATAACTCTTATTATTACTCAATTGGAAACCACACACAAAGGAGGTTCCAATCGGATTATAAGTTGTTAACATGATTACATTAGTTATCTTATTCGAATAATGCTAATACTTGTAAATATTGTTCGGTATTCATAATTATAACTTATGTTAACAACAAATCAAGTTCCTTTCATAACATAAGTGTCGGTTATACCATATGGTTGGGCTATGAAAGTGCCAAGTATTTGTTGTACCAAGTGTTATACAACACAAATCTAGACTAACTATTTAACAAGCAAAGTATTAAAAGTGAACAACATAACAAATACAAAACATGTTAGTATCAAACATTAAAGTCCTTATTGAGTTTACACTATACTTATTCTTACACCATTAGTGTAACCTTTTCATCTTGACATAATAAACTTAACTAAACACAATAAAAGAGAGAAACATAAATAAACAGGATAAGAACATAAATAAGATATAAGTTAACTAAGTAAAGGAAATGAAATGAGAAGCATAAACAAGAGATTAATATAAGTAAAACTTAAGCATTACAATAAAGAGAGAGCAAGAGCATGATCTTGATCTAAAAACCAAGATGCCTAAATACATGGCAAATGCCTCCTTTTATAGGCCAAAATTGGGAACTATTGATTTGATGACTAATTGTTGAGTGGGTGGCCACATCTTGACTTAGTGACAATCCTTATCTTCTTGTTTGAACAAAACATCATTGATAACGTCAGAATTTGAACCAACCTTACTCATGAAAGTTCTAGAAATTTGTCTCAGCTTTCCAGGAAAAACAAATTAAGGTCATTTGGACTTTTAGAACTCGAGATATGGGCTTTGTCGCACTTGTGCGGCGTCGCGGCGAAAACATCCACCCTCAAAATTTTATTTATCTAAAAATGTGGCAAATGTGGGGAGACAAGGAATTCTTATCTTTTATTAGCAGAAAAATAGAATGGGAGTCACCACCTAGTATTTTGGTCACTAGGAACCCTTGCTGGTCTCAGAGATCGGGTACAAGGACTGGTTGCGTAAAGGGAAGGTATTAGCACCCCAAATACGCCCTACCTAAGGTAAGCTGCATTGTTTTATTGTCTGATAAATTCTAAGGTCTTGTCGTGTTTTCTAGTTTTTGGTCCGTCTATGGTTTAAGAAAAGTTCTCTTCGGTAAGGAGATCATTATCTTATCGGGTAATTCTGACGTCGACAAAAGAATTTAATATCCAGAATACGTCTTACGTATAAGGTCGTAACCCCAGATATTAAAAGAAAACAAAATAATTTTTTTGAAATTTTTGAAATATTGGCCTAGTTCTCGTGACTTTAATAAACTGGTTATTAAAGCCAAAATGCATGCTAATACATATTTTTTGAAGTTTTCTTTGTTGTATGAAAATACAATATGATTTTTTATTTATTTTTATTTTTATTTTTGAGAGACTTGGCCATATGCATGAAAACAAAACATTTTTATTTTTATTTTTTGATGTCTTGACAAAAAACCGGGTATTTTAATACCGGATTTGTATCTTTAAAGTATAAAAATACAAATCGATATTAATCAAAATGCAATAACAAATTTGCGGAAAATCACAGATTTTTTTTAAAATAATTTTTTTTTCCCAAATTTGTTTGTGGTGGTTGGCCTGAAGCCAGTGGCACCACTGTTTTTCTTCTTCTTCCCCGTTGCGAGACGCCATTGTTTCTCCCCTCTTCGTCCTCTGTTCCCCTCCGTAATCTCCTCTATTACTCCTCTTTTTTTTTTTTTTTTTAACTCTCTTCTCTCTCGTACGCTCTCTCTTTCTCCTCTGTATTCCCTCCCTTTCTCTCCTGTGTTCTCTTTGTTTTGTCTTTTCTTTTTCTCTACTTTTTCGTTTCTTATGCTCACCCTCTCCTCTGTTTTCGTCTCCCGTGTCTTGACCGGTTCTTCCCCTTCTCTGCCTTGTTTTGTTTCTTACATTTCCCTCTATTTTTTGTCTCTTTCCTTACCTCTCCTTTCTGTTTCCCCCTATTTTCTCCTCTCTTTTCGGTCTTCTTCTCCTGCTTTTATAGGCCGAGACGGCCTTGTCTTGGTAAGTGGTAACGTCGCCTTGTAATCTGGAAACAACGGGATAGCACCATAAAACGTGCCCCAAGATTTGAGCAATTTGGCGCTTTTGCTTTGCAAAACGTATCTATGTTTCTTTACTACTGAAAACGGCTTCTTGAGGGAGACAACGAATAGTGCTTTTAATGAAACGACGCCGTTTCAAAATTCAAATGTATATTTGCAATTCAGTCCTTGTATGTTTTTATAATTTTGTAATCAAACCTCCCGATGAATTGTAATTGGATCCCTTGATCTTAGCGCTTTTCTGGTTTGGTCCTTAGTTTCGGATTGTTTCAATTAAGTCCCTAATTGACCATCAAACTTCAATAATTATGCAATTAAGCCCCTAGTTTCACCAAATCAACTCTTCAAAATTATAATTGGACCCCAGAACTTTAATTTCTTCCAATAAAAGCCTAAATTGACTTAAAAAATCAATTTTCTTGCAATCAAACCCTCCATAAATTCAATTAAACCTTGGATAAAATTTAATTGAGTCCATAAACATCTAATTTTGGACTTTTCTTTCTCAAGTTGAATTTTCCTTGTCCCAGGGCTCTCATCATCAAAAAAATATCTTCAAAATTTCAATTCTTGTATTTTTAATCTCCTCGAGTCAATTTCTATCATTTTTTAGCATTCCAACATCCTTTTCTCACTCCTATTATTTTTGGATTTCTTTCGAATATTTTTTTGATATATTTTTTTGTATTTTCTCATTTTCATTTTTTTTGGTTTTGTGGGAATCAAAAAATGGGTAACAATAGGCTTAACACTTTGAACGATTAATGCGGGTCGTAGAGCGATTCGAGACTTCTACGTTGTTGCTAAGATTTGGTATTTCAAATAGCAGAATTGAGTCTTGCCTTCCCATGAAAGTTTTAGCCCTATGTCTTTTCTAATCTCCATCCATATAAAGCAAATCTAAATCCAAGTTCTACAGCTCTAGTTATGATCCAATTACCAAACAGTGTTCCGAGTTTGGACTAAATCAGCATTTCTTTTCTAATCTTCACCCTCTCTTTGTCCTTTCAATTTCAGTACTTCAACTCATCAATCAATCCTTTCATTTATGTGATAGGCCTGTATTTAGGATGAACATTTACCATAAATTAAAGATATTTTATGGTATCAGACTTGTTATTATAAAACATGCTTTAGTTAAGGAGTTATTGATAGTTTAAGTGCAAATGATGATATAAAACCTTGATAAAAATGCACTTTTAAGTACTAATCAACATGCTTAATGATTTTATTTTTCTCATTTTTTCTTTTTTTATTAATAATATATTTTTGTTGTGTTTTTTGTTTTTTTTTGTATTGTACGTAGATAAAGTCCTAAAGTAAACAAACTATTAGGGTAAGCATTTTTCATTCCTAAAGTCTATAGTTTTTTTTTAATTAGTTCAATATATTTTATTGTTTGTATTGCCATAATAATTGAATACTTTGTTGAATTTTAATTGTTATTGTTGAAGTTACCTTGTAAGTGGTAATTTAGTTATTTTATCTCAATTTCACTCTATTATTGCATGATAAATGTTTAATTATTTCCATTAATTTTAATTGTTATTTATGAATTTCTATAGATGTTAGATGAATATATAAAATTAAATGTTATTTTTTTCCTTTATTTCATTGTTAACTTTTGTATAGATGTTCGGTTATATATAAGATTTTTCAATTGAGTCAATTGGTTTGTGGCTGTTGTCAATATTTACAGGTTTGAAAACTTTGGGTTGTCTCCAATATAGAGGAGGTGCTACCAAATTTTTTTTTTAATAATCAAATTTAGTTATGTAATTATTCGTATAAACTTGTATAGATGCATAGAATGAAATCAACAAAGACGTTGTGAGCATATGGTTGCAGCTAGTTCTTCTAGCGACTAGGATGACTTGTCCTTAGGTGCCGATTAAGAAGAGGCACCTACGCTGACTCGCGATGCTATCTCTTCGAGCGCGGTTTCACAGCGCAGAGGCAGTGTGCCTTCACAGCAGAATCAATTCACCCGCAAGTACCAGGTACATTGGAAGGATGACCTTTCAATGTAAGTTTTTTTAATTATAACATAATTTATGAATAAGTAATTAATATTTCATTAATTTAATTTATTTTCAGGTTCACAAATATTGAGGCCACCCGAGTAATAATATTAGCGTTTAAATGGTCAATGGAGATTCCATTATTTTAATGAAGTCAGGTTTCCAAACATCCTGAATGGAGACCTTATATCGATGCGTGGTTTTGAAGATTTCAGGTTGGTGTTAAGTTCTAATTTCCAGCTTATTTTTAATAAATTATTATTTTTATTTTAAATAAATTATTTATACACAGCATAAATTCAAGTGGGACAGCACACATGACAATGTTGCAAGGAGGGTATGAGAAAATCATGCGGCAACTAGGTAACATAAAAAACAATAAGATATTTTTTTAAAAAAAATTATGTTTTAAATTCTAATTTGTCACTATGGAAGTAGGTTGTGTGATTTTTGGTATGAATATGAATCACAAAAAATCCAAAAAATACACGAGAGATAACAGTCTTCAAGGCTGGAATGACATGGCAGTTTGGAGGGATTTAAAACCGCCATACATCCCGAGGGATATATGGCCGCAATATATTCAGCACGTGACGTCTAAATGATTCTGATGTGATCCAACTATCAAAGGATCCATTGGAGGTTCCAGTTCGTCCAATTACTAGGCTTAGGGCTATGAAGATCAAAGAAGCTTTCAATGGATTTCTTCAAGATACATGGGCTAAGGTGGACTTCAAGATGATTTGTAATAATAAAGAGCAAGCCTTGATTAATCTGATTTATGTTCAAGAGGGGCTTATTAGTGGAACCAAGACTATTACACAAGGATTGGGAGAAGAAGACTAAATTCAAACAGTTTGACCTGTTGTTATTATTTTGGTCATAATTGCAACTATAGATTGAATTTTGATGTGATTTTAGTTGGGCTGGAAACTAGACTTCATACCTTTCTAAAGGTATATGGCACACCTTCTAATTCATTCGGACAAGAGAGAACCATCCGTTTTAAGTTGGGCTTTGTCTTGCCCGGACGAGAATGCGGAAACAACAAACTTGTCTTATTTAATTAGTTGGGCAATCAAACTTTATTTATTTTGAGAGGAGACATTTTGTTTGGGTTTTAGACTTGTTTATTTTATTTATTTTAATTAGTTTGGGCTAGTTTTAACTTGGGTTGATTATTATTTAAATTGGGTTTATGTGAGATCCATTAGGGAAACTAGGGTTTTGGCTTGGAGTTTAAATACTCTTTAGGATTAATTTCAAATCAGACTTTTGATGATAATTTCAGCATTGTAGCCAAGTTTTTGGTTGCTCAATCTTGATTTTTGGTTGTGAATTTATACTTTCTTTGCTCGTCTCCAAGTATAGGTGTTGTGATTAAGTTGGTTTATAGTTTTGTTGCCTTGGAGCAAGTCTTCCATTGTGATAAGTTCATTTAAATCTCAACAAACTTGGATGATTGATCTTGGGTTCGCATTAGGTTCACACATATTGAAAAAAGAAAAAGAAAAAAGAAAGAGTTAAAAATAATAACAATTAAAATCCCAAACAAGCATATCTCTCAATTCCACCGTACCCATGAATTATTGATTTCACCTCCACCCTTCTCCATCAAAAAGAAAAAGAAAAAAAACAGTAGCTTGATGTTGACTCCACAATTATTAATGAGACAGTGTATTACAAATTTCTTCTCTTCGATAGTGATTTATATTACAGATAAGTGACCACACAATGAAGAAATATTAAAGAATTAAAGTGAATTTGGGTGTGGGTTATCATTGTGTTCCAATCTTATTTAAAACTTTGCTACTGTACATGATGGGAGCTTTGGTATCTTCAATAGTTTAACTATCTCACACATCACATGAAACACGACTCCCGTATCAAAATCTTGAAGGTCGTATAAATATAAAATCAATTGTTTTTAAATTGTTTTTCTTTAAAATAATAATTTTATTATTATTTTTAAAACCATACATTGAAATAATCTAAAATTATACTAAAAAATTCAAATTTTACCCCAGCACCACCATACACAGTTTCAATCGGCACCGAAGTAGAATCACGTACAATTCAATTTTATACTCGTATTACCAAGTTAACTCTAACCCTTGCAACCTTATGTCTCCCTTTCCTCGTACTAGCCACCAGCAAATACACCCTTTTCTTTTTCAAGCTGAAGCCGCCGCTCAAAGCCCATGCAAACCCGTGAATTATTCCACCGTACTATGAGAGGCCCCCACAAATTTGTTTTTGGAGACAAAGATCTTATCTTTTATTGCACTGTACCCATGAATTATTTATTTCTCCGCAACCGTTCTCTATCAACAACAAAAGAAAACAGTAGCTATTAAAGTGACCACACAGCGAAGAAATATTAAAGAATTGAAGTGATGGAAAATTTGGTATCTTCAATAACTCCACGATCTCACACCACATGTATCTGATGATGACTATTGCCCACTAACTATTGACATGTTCCTCGTTTTCTTTGGCAATCAAGCTATTGGTATTGTGAACTAATGTTTTTTCTTTCGTTTCAACCAGAAACGATTCAAAAATTCCAAGCATTTTCTATGGAAATCAAGCATGTTCATGGCCTAATAATTTCTTTTGGTATACATAATTTTTCTTATGTTTTCTGCCAGGCTTCATTTTTACAACTCTTAGTGATTTGCCCAAGACTCTCCTAGCACACCTTAAATTCCTCCAATTGAAAGTTCAGGATGCTCTGTTACTATTCTCTTGCATCTATATATATATATATATATATATATATATATAGAGACACACACATATATCTGATGATGACTATTTCCCATCTTGTGCTGAAGCAGTAAGAGCATACAAGGCAACAAAGCAAACACTACACCATTAAACAGTTTTACCGACGGACTAATTCCGTCGGTAACAGGAATGAACTCCGTCGGTGAAATAATTACCGACGGCCTAACCGACGGAACACTTCCATCGGTAACTCCCCTTTCCGTCGCAAATTCCATTGCAAATAAAAAAAACCACCCACCGACGGTCTTACAGACGGATACGCGCGCGCCAAATTTTTTTTTTCTCGCGAGAACATTACCGACGGACTAAATCCGTCTGAATTTTCAACAGTAATTACCGACGAATTATCCATCGGTAATTATGGCATCGGTGGTAATTGTGTGGCAACTCTCTGTGAAATACCAATGAAAATTATCCGTCGGTAAATCCGTCTGTATGTAATCACCGACAGAAATATTCCGTCGGTAATTATGACATGGCTAGTAATTGTTTGACAACTCTCTGTGAAATACTGACGGACGTTATCCGTCGGTAAAGCCGTCAACATGTATTTTAAATATATAAAAATAATAATTTATTAATAGTAAAAAAGCTTAATAAACAAATAAAATTGGATTAAACATTAAAAATATAAAAATAATGTTAAATAATATTCATCCAAATATTCATTACAAATTTAATGTGTTTAAAAAACAAAATTAAACTAGAATAGCGGTGGAGCCGGAGGAGGAGGAAGAGGAGGAGGAGGTCGGTTGTTCCGGAACCGTATAGCCAAAAAGGAGCTGCACAAGTATCATCACCCATCTTTGATCTCATCTCCATGACTATTTGATGGAGCTCATCATAATTCGTCGAGAGTTGTTGATATTGTTGATTCAAGGCAATGTACTCCTCGACCGGGCTTTGCTCGATACGATGGAGAGCTCCCAACGATTGACACTACGAGCCGAATGCAAGTTTTCAGCCGTAGTGTTGGAGAGCCCGTGGACTCGATTTTTATCGGGTCCACCAAACGATCCCACCTCCATCCACAAATCTGGATCGAAATTTGGATGGGTTGAAGGATTGTCCCCATATCTCTCTCTCAACCGGCTATTATAGGTTTCTTGAAAATTTTAAAAAAAATCATCACATGCAATTCAAGAAAATAATAACTTACAAAATAAAATGAATGAACGAACATACCACGAAGTGCTGAGCACGGTTGTCCAAAAACTGCTGCACCCCCTTTTAGCGGTCTTGACTCCGCACATGCGTCTCTACAAACAGCTCCATTGGACTCGGCTCACATCTAAGAGATGCAGCCTGTAAGGAAAAAATAGGTTGAAAGTTAAATATATTATAAGGAACGATAAATTAATTAACAGTATATTTCATTAAAATTAATTTTACCATCCGCTTTGCATGTGCGCTGAATGGGACGGATCCGCTAGAGTGCATGGTCACCGAACCATGAATTTGCCGGTTTCGGTTGTCGGCGCCGGACTATGAGCGCCGTGAGAACCGCTCTGAGGTCACGTGCTCAATATATGTCGTCCATATTTCCCCCGATATGAATGGCGGTTTGAATTCCCGCCAAACCGCCACCTCATTCCATCCTTCAAGACCGTTATCCCTCACATTTTTTGATTTTTTTTGGGTGTCATACCAAAAATCACGCAACCTACTTCCATAGTAACAAATTAGAATTTAAAACATAAAATTATAAAACAAAAATAAATATTATTTTCGATGTTACCTAGTTGCCACGTGATTCTCCCATACCCTCCTCATAACATTGTTGTTCACCCTATCTCACTCAAATTTGTTCTGTGTATATAAATAATTCATATAAAATAAAAATAGTACAAGATATAAAATTATAAAAATCATTTATTACAAATAAGCTGGAAATTAAAAATTAACACCGACCTGAAATCGCTTAAACCATGCATTGATATTAGGTTTCCACTCAGGATGTTTGGAAACCTGGCTCCATTAAAACAATGGAATCTCCATCGACGATTTAAACGCCAATGTTATAGCCCTTGCAGCCTTAATGTTTGTGAACCTGAAATTAAATAAAAGTAATAATATTAATTAGTTGTTCATAAATTATGTTATAAGTATATATATATAAAAAAACTAAAACCTAAATAAACTTACATTGAGAGGTCATCCTTCCATTGTGCCTAGTACTTGCGGGTGAATTGACCCCGCTATGAAGGCACACCGCTTATTTGTGAAACCGCGCTAGAAGAGGCGACATCACAAGTTGTCATAGATTTCTCGCCGTGATCGGCACCTAAGGATACGTCCTCCTCGATGCTAGAAGAACTAGCCGCAAACCGTCTTCGACGACGTCTTGTAGATTTCATTCTACGCATCTACACAAATTTATACGAATAATTACATAATTAACTTCGATTATTTAAAAACAAATTCGACAGAGTCTCTCCTATACTGGGGGGTCCCAAGTTATCAACAAAATCATATTACACTTCCAATTTATTTCACATCTTGATCCAATCATCCTGGATTTCAACCTAACTCATCATCATCAACACAAAACATCTTATTCAATAACATCATATAATGAAATTCAAGTAAAAGAATCAATTTCAACTATGAACATTCATTGTTAAATTGGTACTTAGAGTTACAAACATTAGATTAAAGTCATACATTCAAATTTACGGATTAATATTACATTTCAAGTTTTAGGAGACAAGACTCTTAATTTATAAATAATTACATTGTCAAAAGCAAAAGGTAACTAAATCAATATCATTCCTAACACGACCCTAATGGACCTCAAAATAGAAATTAACGTGCACACATAAATATAAAAATGTAATAACAAGAAATAACAATGACAGGTAAAATATTATATCCTAAAATTAAGATAAACTAATTAAATTTAATTCTATATTTCAATTAACATTTAAAACATAAATTCAACAATAAAAATTATAGCAATACAAACAATAATATCCTAAATTAAGATAAACTAATTAAATGTAATTCTATATATAAATTAACATTTTTAACATAAATTCAACAATAACAATTATAGCAATACAAACAATAATATCATAAAATTAATAAATAAAATGAAAAAACTAAAAAACACTATACAAAACAACCTAAACACAAAACAAACAATACACAAAACTAAAAAACACTATCAATTCAAAATAAATTTGGGAATAAAAAATGCTTACCTTAATAGTGTGTTGAATTTAAGATTTTATCTACAAACAATACACAAAACAAAGAACACAAAAAAAAAATCATAATTAAAATAAAAAAAATACAAAGATAAAGAAAAATTAAAAGAATACATACCTTTTAAAACTACCACCAAAACAATAAATTCTCTTCCAAAAGCCAAATAGAAACGGAGAGGAGAAGAGAAATGGAGAAGAAGAGAAACGGAGCCGAGAGAAAAAAAGGAACCAAATGGGGGGGTTTTATATAGCAATTTTTCCGATGGCATTACCGACAGAAATTAATTGTTGTCGGTGGCATTAATTTCCATCTAATACCGTCGGAAATTAATTGATATGCGCACCAAAAAAGTTTGAAAATCCTGCCAGACTTTTTGATCCGTCGGTACTTGTGCAGACGGACACACGTCTGACATGCATGCGCTTCGGGATATGCGTAATCCGTCAGTAATATACGTCGGAAAAACTGTCGATACTTGTGCAGACGGACACGCGTCTGACATGCGTGCGCTTTGGGATGTGCGTAATCCGTCGAAAAAACCCGTCGGATATTCCGTCGGTGATTGTGGCACAATCCCGTAAATGTTTTCCAACTCTTTGTGAAATACCGACGGGCTATAGGCCGTCGGTGATTGTGGCACAATCCCATAAATTTTTTTCAACTCTTCGTGAAATCTTGTCGGGTATAGTCCGTCGGTGTACCCGTCGGTGAAACCGTAAATTTTTCTTATTTTTTTGTGTAACCCTGTCATAAAATCTTGAATTGCAATCTTACAGCACACATAGTAGAATAACAAGAGCTGACCATTAAAGAAGAATAAATATTTCATGTTCCAAATTATTACATTATAAAAATAAGGCTTTAGAACATGTTTAGTTAGTCGGAATTTTCATCTTCGTCCTCAATTGAATTCTTATCATCAACTTCATCGCACTCTTCAATTTCGTTATCATCTTCTTCAATAACATTCCTTTTTCCACTAGTAGAGCTCAGAACAACATTCAACTCCTCTGCATCAACATCAATAAGACTATCGTTGAAAACATGAAAATTCAAATTTTCTTCTAAGTCAATCGAAGGAGCAACTCGGTATGGTTCAACCAACTCACTAGCTTGAAAGACTTCATCTATCACACTTGTGTCTTCGTTATCATCACGAACAACCTCGACACGACCCTTGAGTTTTGTTTTTAAAGCGGATAACCGATCAACCCCTTGATCGGTCCTTTCTAAAGGAAGGGGTGTATGTGTAATAAACTTGTTGGCATTGCTTTGCGAAAACAAAGACGTCGTTTACGTTGCGGTGTCTAACTTTTGAGTTGATTTCAACGAGACCATAGTGAGAATCTACTCGATTCCTCTGTCAGTTGTGTCATACCAATAGCATTTGAATAAAAACACTCTATTTTTCTCGCTATGATATTGCAGTTCGATGACCTCTTCCAATCTACCATAGTAGTCAACTTCAAACTGACTAGAAGTCGATCCCTTAATACAAACACCATTTGTTGTATGTCTTTCTTCCATGCCGTATTCTTCGGTATGAAAGACATATCCATTGACAAAATACCCGTTATAGCACTTGACTTTTCTTTTAGGGCCCAGGCCTAGTAAAGACAGTGAAATAGTAGCACTACCTCCCATTTGATAAACCTAGCTTGTAAATTAAATACAACAATAATCAATAAATGGATATTATGTAATATTAACTACAATTAATTACATGTGTTCTAAACCATGTGGCAAATTGTTCATCTTGTAATTGAAAGATCTGAGATTCAATCAGTTGTGAGTTATGAGATAGTAAGTATCGTTGATGTTGCCTGCAAGGTTGTTCCAAATTATATGAGTGTATGGTATCACAAAACATAAATAGTACACTCTTGACAAAGTTTAAGTTGAACATCTACCTACTTAATAAAAGGTCTCAGCTCATCACAGTTAAATAGGATATAATTGTGTGCTTGTCTGAACTCTATTTCAGACAAATATCTTCCCCTTTCGACATTTTTAGGTGTGGGTCGTCTAGGGTTGGAGAATATTGACAAGTTCCTATTTGAAGGCACTTCACCACCATTATCATGCCGTGGAACACGGTTGATCCTCGTTCTCAAATGAGGTTCGAAATAGTATGAGATAAATGTTGAGATCTCCTCAACAATATAGGCCTCACATATTGACACCTCAACATGCGCCTTGTTCTTAACCCTTTTTTTTTAAGATTGAACAAGTACCTGCATATATATATATATAATAAAAAATTATGAATTAAAAAAAATAAAAATAAAAACATTTAATTATGAATTACATAGCTCCTGTAATATCTAACCTCTCGAATGGATACATCCATCCGTATGCGGACCGGTCCTCCAACTTTTACCTCAAATGGTAAATATACAGGTAGATGCTCCATTGAGTCAAAAAATGATGAAGGGAATATCATCTCAAGTTTGCATATTGTCTCGACGATATTCTTTTCAAGCCTTTCAATGTGATCAACATTCAACTTGCTGGAGCATATATCTCTGAAGAAATGACTGATCTCCGTTAGTGCATCCCATATCCTTTTTGGCAACAAATCATGAAAAGCTAATGGGATGAGTGTTTGCATAAACACATGGCAGTCATGACTCTTCATTCCATATAATCTGCATTCCTCCGTATTAACCACCTTGATATGTTCAAGGCATGTCCATCGGGAAACACGAGACTCTTAAGCCATTTATAGACTAGTAGTTGTGCATTTTTCTCTAGCACGAAACTTGCTCTTGGTTTTGCGACCCGTGACCCATCACAAATCAACTCTATATTTTTACAATTACAGAACAACGCTACATCCAATCTAGCCTTGATGTTGTCCTTTGTCTTCCCCTTCACATCCATGACGGTGTTGAAAATGTTCTCAAACATGTTCTTTTCAATGTGCATGACATCAAGGTTATGGCGGAGAAGATTGGTCTTCCAATAAGGAAGCTCCCAAAAGATACTTCACTTCACCCAATTATGGGTCAAACCAAAACCATGAAACATCTGCTTACCTGATTGGAGACCAAACACAATGTTACCGTACTCGACACAACATCAAACAATTCTTCACTTGGAAAGACGCGGGAGTGCAACATCCTTTTCAACTCGCCAACAAAGAAATCATTTTTGTTCTTTCTGTACCTGTGATTTAGCGGCAACAAATGACGATGACAATAAAAAAAAGAAGCTTTACCCCCGTTTGTTAGCGTGAATGCCTTGTTGTTCTCCATATAGTATGGACATGCTAGCTTTCCATGCGTGCTCCAACCAGAAACCATTCCATAAGTTGGGAAATCATTGATAGTCCACATCAAAGCCGCTCTCATAACAAAATTCTATTTCTTCAAGATGTCATAAGTCAAAGCTCCAGAGGACCACAACTGCGTCAACTCATCAATCAATGAACGAAGACAAACATCTATATTCCGCCCCGGACTGCTTGGACCTGGTATGACCATAGATAAAAACATGAACTCCAGCCTCATACACATCCCTAGTGGCAAGTTATAAACCGTCAGTATGATCGGCCAACAAGAATAAGGAGCAAAGAAATGACCTGAATGGGTTGAATCCGTTTGTACACAACCCAAGACTCACGTTCCTTTATTCAAATTTGAAAAGTGAGGATGCACACTTTGTTAAAGTGTTTCTAGGCTTCACCGTTAGAAGGATGAACCATCACTCCATCAACCGCATGGTGTGATTGGTGCCATGTCTTGTGCTCAGCAGTCGTTGATGACATGAATAACCTCTGCAGTCTAGGTGTGATTGGGAAGTATCAAAGTTTTTTATATGCCACGAGAGTCTTCCCTCTACCAGTTCTGGGTTTGTAACGGGAATGCCCCCATGTCATGCACTCGGTCATCTCAACATTTTCAAGGTAGTATAACATGTAGAAGTTAGGGCATATATCAATTTTCTGGTATCCTAAACCGAGGGGTTTCATCATGGACTTGACAGCATAGAAGTTCTCTTTCAGGCTGTTCCTTTCAGGTAAAATGCTTCTCGTCCATTCCATAATCTTGTCATAACCGGCCTCACTCAACCCGTGATCTAACTTGATGGTGAACACATGTGCTACGGCTGATGATTTACTATGGTTCATGCAGCCATCCCATAATGGTTCGTCAGAATCTTTCAACAGATCAAAAAACCTTGCTGCATCTGCATTAAGTTCTTCTTCTACGATTGGACATTCCGTGACATTACCTTCACTCATTCTAATTGCATCCATAACCATATTCCTGTAAGGATTACTTTGTTCTCATTACCAACTTCATGCATGTTGCTAGCACTAGAAGTTGACCCAACCACCTGTTCTTCCATGCTCTCATTAGGAACAAATAGTTCTCCGTGTGCATACCAACACAGGTAATCCAGCATGAATCCTTCAGTTAGAAGATGCATCGTTATAACATCTTGATGCAGAAACTTTAAATTTTTACACTTCCTGCATGGACACCTAATATCGCCATTAGTAAAATTCTTCGAAATAGATGTTGCAAAATTAATAAAACCCTGGACACCGTTACAATAATCCATCCTCTGCAATCCTTGGGGTGAGTCCCGATACATCCATGAATGATCATCCATGACTTCTATTGAACCTCTATAAAACATAACAAAAATATTGGTTTTCCTCGACATTATCCAACAAACTAAAACAACACTTATGTTAAATATTCATTATCAATTATCAACTATCAACGTTTATACATACAAATTTATACATATATAAATTTACGAAATCACAACTTCGAAATAGAATTGATAACAATTAAAAAAGACCCGTTAAACAAGCTATTAATTATTTATTTCATCACAACACATTTAATTCGGTGTAATTCAAACAAAATTTCAAAAATTTACAAACAAATATAATTTGACAAAATATAAAACAAACTATAACAACTATAAAATTATATATTCATACTACAAGTTTCTTTGACAAATAACAATCAAACAAGTACATACGTTAACAAAATACATATACTAAAAAAACAATAAAATTCACATTTAAATGTTAAAACTAAAAAGGATAGATTTACTTAAAAAAAAAATGATAAAATCCACAAGAAACGGATATTGTGACCACGTACAAGGTATAAGAAACTTGAGTGCTTGTGTTGAGAATAGTGGAGAGTTGGGATGGGTGGTTGGCTGCAGTTTGGGAGGGGAGAGGTGGGATGGGAAAGAAGAAGAAGGAGGAAGAGAGTGTCGGCAGAGGGGGTGTATATAATGGTTTTTACCGATGGAATCACCGATGAAATGCATCCATCGGTGACAGTGCCATGTCATTGTACGGCTATCTCAGTTTGAATCCCTTGGTCATTTCGTTGGTAAAATCATCTGAAAAAACTCCACGTCACCACGCCGTTGCATCTTTCCAGACAAAATGTATAGTCCGTCGGAGATACGGTCGGTTTATACCGACAGCTTTTGAGATGAAATTATTTTCGTTGGTAGTTATTACCGACGGAAAATTCTGTCGGTAATTCCATTGGTTTTCGCCGGTTTTTTGGTAGTGAAAGCAAGATTCAGGAGCTGTCTTTCGCATGTTTTCAATTACCTTTAAATATTTTTCAAACTAATGTTGTCGGTATATACCGACGGCATTACAGATGGAATATATAGAATTAAAAAAAAGCGGTTTGATGACGTGAAAGTTTTTGCAAGTGATTTTACCGATGAAAATATCAAGGGATGCAAACCGAGATCTCCGTACAGTGACATCACCAATTCACCATCAACATTATCGATGCAATCACTGACAGAAGTATTTTTTCGGTGATTTCATTAGTAAAAGTTAATATATCACCACTCTGTCGACCCTCTCCTCCCCTATTTCTCATTCTTCTTTCCCATCCTAACTCTCCCCTCGCAAACTACAAACAACCACCCCCCTAAAAATATCTCCCTCTTCTCAACACAAGTCATCTTTCTTTAACTTTTGTAGTCACAACATCCGTGTTCTGATTATGAATTTTATTATTTTTTATAAATAAATATATCTTTTTTAATTTAACATTTAAATGTCAATTTTATTATTATTATTATTTTAATATGTGTCAAAAGTCCGTAGGGAATTTTGAAGTTGTAGATCTAAGCTACCTCTTACATTATCCTCTTCAATTTTTCTTATTACACCCAAAATAGATATGGAGGAGATTCGCCGCGCTGCTGAAGCTTATTATGAGAATCTGTCCGATGAGAAGAAGCGATATGCCAGATTTTCTTTCGATGAAATGGACAAAAACGGAGACGGGCAAATTAACCTAGATGAATACGTGGAGTATCTCAAGAAAGATAACAACACGGTTCGTACTCATCCAAGCTTGTTTACAGCGCTGGACACGGACGGCAATGGAAGCTTGGATTTTGGGGAAGCAATCGTCTTGTACTACATCATGAAGACTGGAAGAGCTCTATTTTGCAAGTGTTGTGATACGTTCTTGACAGACATATACTTCAGTTGCTCTCAATGTTTCTGTCTTGATGAGTCACCAAACACCTATGATCTTTGTTGTGATTGTTATGGTGGAAAAAGGTTCACTCACCACGATGATGCCATCTTCTGGGATAACTATACTTTACTAAGTAAAAGCAGGAGCTTGGCACTAAAAGCTCCCGTACAGGTAATTAATCTTTGAAAATGATATCAACTTCGATCCCTGTTAGATGATGGCATGCTAGAAAGAAATACTTCATATTGCTTAAAATTCCCAATTTTAATTTGAAACGAATTAACACCTCTAATTATGTTTCTTTAATTGTGGATTTGGTTTGAATTGGGTAATTATTTCTAGCAGATTGTTCTTCCATTAAATTGAAAAATTTGAAAGAAATAATTAATAGGATTAATCAACTAGTTTTCAAGTATATGTTTCGTTCCAAAAATAATAGCTCTTTAATTTTTTTCAATTGTTTAGTGACGATTTATATCATTTCAGCATAATGATAAGTATTTTATTTTTATTTTTTTTATCGGAATAATTTAATCAATTATTGGATATACGCATTTGCTCTTCTTCATTAGGCATTACCATTGTATAAAAATTAAGTCTCGAGCAGGATAAAGTATTTTTGTATATATAATATGAATAAATAAGTATTTTTGTAAATGTATTTGTTATGCGGTTAATGGAGAGCGATTTGCTCTTCTATTTTATATATATATTGTGTCATTCTACATTTATTATTATTATTATTATTATTATGAATTCTGCTTTTCAAGAACTATATGTGTTAAGGTTTATGTATTTTTATTAGTTAAGAGTCCACTTGTCTATCATTTATGTATATAAAAATGAATTAATGATATATTAGTTAAGAGTCCACTTGTCTATCATTTATATAAAATAATCTTTGAAAATGATATTGTTCCACTTATGTTTCAATAAGGTTTTTTGTGTTTAATTTTCTTAAATTATATAACACATGTAAAAAATATGTGCATTGCCCGATAAGATCATTAATTAAAAAATAAAACTATATTTATAAAAATTGAAAAACAAATAAGAACATTTGAATTAAAAAACCAAAACCAATAAAAATTATCATCAAATTAAATAAAAAACTTAGCATTTTGTTAAGAATATTATGCATGAAAAAACAAATTACAAAAAGATATAATATATATAAAGAAACTAAAAAATAAATGTTATTTTTAAGAAAATAATAACTCATATTTATCCTTATTTTCATGTAAAACCTAATTATTTCAAACACACAACTAACCTAAACATGTGTATTGATCGATAATGATAATGATATGTTTTGTTCCTGTAGTCTTTTTTTTTTTTTACTAGATTTTTTACTTATAGAAAATTATTTTATGGATTATACCGTTCCACTATATGTTTTCTAAAGGTTTCTTTCCTCGTGTTGAATTCTCATAAATCATATCATATAACACGTGTCAAAAATATGTGTATTGACCGATAATAGCATTACTTGAAAACAAAAACTACATATAAAATTAAAAAATTAAAAAAATAAGAATATATGAATTAAGAAACCCAGACCAATAAAAGTTTATTATCAAATTAAAAAACTTATCATTTTGTTAAAAATATTATACATAAAAAAGAGGAATTAAAAAAGATACAATTTAATACACACACACACATATAAAGAAAACTAACAAATACATATTATTTTTAAGAAGATACTAACTCATATTTGTCATTATTTTCCTGTAAAGCCTATCTTAAACAAATAATTAACCATAAAATGCTAAATTTCTATTCCATAATCTTATTAATAAAATATTTTTATTAGATATTAATGTTTATTGGTATTTTCTAAACTAATATTAAATATTTGATAAAGGAGAATATTTGTAAATAAATCTTTAATCAATAAAATGAAAAAAAAATAAACTATGACAATCTGCATCGATGTTTTGAACTGATTAATAGAAATTCTAGCTTGTTTATGCTTGATATATGGTATAATATACTTTGTACAAACAACCCAACTGTACAGGTAGTGGCCTATCGATCAAACAAGTGATCCAAATAGTTCGTTTCTATAAATTTATTTGTCAAATTTGATAACATCTTTCTAATTAAATTTTCATAATTAAAAAAAATCACAAAGTTTTCCATAATTGCAGCTTTTGAATTTAATGTCTTTTGTCCTAATCATTGTGTGGCTTTTATTATATAGCATAGTGATAATGAGAATACATCAGAATCAAAATTTGTTTTATAGACATTGTTCCAAATATCTAATCATATGCTTCTTTATCTTTAATTTCAGAAGCGAAGAGATGTGCTTGAAAAAATCGGAATGATGGTGCAATTTACAGGCATGGTTGTTGGTGTTGCTACTATTGCATCAACCACCGGCGCCTGCAGCATTATGTGAAAGAACGAATGATGCATTTTATTATCACCGTGTTTCAATTTTATTAGAGTTTTCTAAAGGGTGGAACTTGAACCGCTTGCCTATGGAAGACTATTATTGATGAAGTAATGAAAAACTCCATATTAGATCGAGCTTTTCACGGGCTGCGATCTTCAGCTAGTGAAATGACTGGCTTCAGCACTAGTCATGAGCTCTTCATGCAAAACAAGATCATGGTTATTTGTGGTTATTCAATTTGTTGTACTGTTGCTTGTGATTTCTGGAATTATTTTATGGTTACTTGTGGTTTCTCGTATTGTTGTCTGGTTGATTTCTGGAATTATTGTATGGTTACTGTTGCTTGTGATTTGTAATTGATGGTCACTACAACTGGCGAGGAAAATGGCCATGTCGTGCACAGAAAAGGTTTGGTGTGCACCCACACTAACTTTGAGATGTATGCCTGTAGATGAGAATTTTTTATGGTACTAGGTCAAGACCCAAATAATTTTATAGAGTCAAAGCAAGAAAAAAAAAAGGGTAATTCGTTTAGGCCCAGCTCAAATGATTGGAGGCAGTCTATTCAAGCCATGGTCCAAACAAGATGTTTTATTTTTTGAAAAAGCATGCGTCATCAACTACGGAACTATAAGACTTGATCAATATTTCAATAAGAATCTTCATATTTTTATGACGAGCAAGAGCTCGAACTTACATTCCTTAATTCTAAGTAAGATCGATTAATTCTAGATAAGTTTCTATACAGTTCGGCACGATCGTTAGATGAAATGAGACACTTTAGGTTTATTGTTGCCCTATAACAATAGAGTCTCTTTTGTAGTTCTAGGAAACATAGAAGACCTCAGTATGGCCTCACATAGAATATACAAATTACACCGAAATAGCAAAATATTAATTTTACAACGCAATTTCATGATTGTTGTAGCGGGTGCATCACGAAGTCATTGATGACGATGAGGTTTTTATCGTGCCTCTTGATAAGGTGTGTATATATTTTGGGAAGAGAAATGAGTTTGTATTTACTTATAAAATTATGATTAATGTTTAAAAGTTGTCATTTAATATTATGGTTACTAGAAATTTATGGTTTGCGAAAGTCTAAGTAAGGGATTGGTTGTACAAAAAGAAGACGCATCACCCCTAATGCACCCTACCTAAGATAAGCTATATTGTTGTTTGATTATTTTTATAGGTCGAGTTTCTATTTGTTGGTCTCATTTAAGATTCAATGTAGGTCTTCCTTCTTGAGAGAGTCTCTTGCCTTATCGGGCTAAATCTTAACCATTTAAAGTTCAAATTTTAGTATCGTATTTTTTACATCTTATATCTTTAATACCTGAGAGTGTATTCTATTGCATAGTTTTACACCCCAATGATATTAAAGTCTACATCTAGACCTTAAAAAAAATTAGAAAAGGGTTTTTCAAATTTCGGTCAAATCCTAATGGATAATCATAAACTAATTATAATATTTATTTTTAGATTTTTTGAAATATGAGAAAGATGCAATTTTTTATTTTTTATTTTTATAAAAATATGCTTGGAAACTTTTTAGAATTTGATCGTAAGCATGAAAACAAAAAAACTTTTTGTTTTCTTTAAAAGAAGAAATTAATTTCAAAGTTTTGAGAATTTTTTTTGAATATTTTTTAGAAATTTTTTGGAGGAAACCAGATATTTTAATATCAAATTTGTATCTTACAGTGTAAACATCCAACCTGATATTATGCAAAAATTGATAGAAAAACACACAAGAAAATCTAAAAATTTTTGAAAGGATTTTTGAATTTTTTTTAAATAAATATAATATATATTATCTTATATAATATTAAATATGTGGGTTGGGTTGAGCCCAGACATGTTAAGTTAGGTTGGGTTGGGTCGATCTTAGCCTAACAGATCCTTTTCATTTTTATGATTGGGCTGGACCAAACTAGGTCCGGCCCACTAGAGGAGTGAATTATATCCAGAACGTGTACAATAGTTCATGTTTTGCATGCAACTCTGCAGTTACAAATGTTAGAGAGGAATGGAAGGTAACTTTGCAGAGGGGAAGGAGCTACTATCACTGGCCTAATGTGAAGTGAGTGGAGGTGTTGGTGGAAGAAATGGTGGCCTGAGTCTATTGTGGTGGTTGCAACTGAAAGAGGAAGAAAAGGAAAAAATTTGTAGAGGGGAGAGGGAGGGGAGGAAGGAGAGGAGAGAGCCGTGGTGGCTGCTCTACCACTAATAAGGGTCTGGGTTGGTGGAGATGATGGTGTTCAAACTGGTGGCAAGTGTGGTGGTGGTCAAAGGTCATGGAGGAGAGAGAAAGAAGAAAGAGAACTTGTTGCAAAAAAACTGGGAAGGGGAAGCTGATTTTTTATCGACTTTGCACTATATTTTTTTCATGCTCAGGCTATGTAATCCACCCTTATTTATAGGGGGTGGAAGAAGGAAATCTTGTCTACACTGAGAAAAACTTTCGACCCTTGATTCGATTAAGAAGGATCCCAACCGTTGGTTCAAAGTAGGCACCATATAAGGCATTAAATGCACTTTCAAAGTAGCCTCCGTAAGTTTTCATTTCAGAGAAAATTGAAGAAGAAGATGAATAGTAACCAAAACAGCGTCGTGTTGGTAACTTTCATTTTGGTCCTTGGATGTTTGATTTGTCTCATATACAACCCTAATCATTTTGGTAACTTTTATTTTGGTCCTTAGATGTCTAATTTGTCTCATATATACTCCTAATTGGCTTCAAACCTTTAATTTTATGCAGTTGAGTCACTGGAAAAACATCAATTTTAACCTCGGATTAATACACCTCTTTCACTTTGGTTCTTGGTTTCAGATTTATGCAATTTGACCCTAAATTGACCATTAACTTTCAATTTCTTTAATTTTACCCTTGGTTTCAATCAATTAAGCTCCAAAAGTTCGATGTTTTTTGTAAAATAGTCCTTTTCTGCTAAATGTTTTATTTTGATCCCTAATTGACCTCAAAACTTTATTTTTTTAGTGAATTTGCTCCTAATTTCAATCATTTAAATTTGGTCTTCTAAAATTCTAATCTTCTCAATTAAGCCCAAATTGAGCCCCCAAACTTAATGTTTCACTAATTAAGCCCCTAATAAAATTAATTTGACCCTTTTAAAGTATAATTAAGTCCTTGCACTTAATTAAATCCTTTAATTGGATCCAAATTAACTTTTAAACATAATTAAAATTCAATTTGGCCCATGATTAAATTAAATTGGCCTCTTAAAAATTTAATTATGTCCTTAGACTTTATTTTTATGGAAATTTATCCAATAATCATTTAATTTGATCTTGAATTTGCATTATTATTTTTTTATTTTTGGGCATAAGGGGTATAATTAGGCTTCAAATTTCCTCCAAAATTGCAGCTTGTCTTTTTATGTATTTTTTTGAAATTCTCCTTGGCATGTTTTTTTTCATGTTGTCATCCTTTATTTTTATTTTTTATTTTTATTTTAAAAAAATGAATACGAAGAATAACCCATAATTTGACCTATGGCTAATGGCTTAAAAGACTAGTTGAGTCTCCCTCTAGTAATATTTAGTGAACTAGATTAATTATGAATGCTAAAACAATCACATTATCTAGACTTAATATTACATTAATTAATTATGATGGTAGAGTTTATTGCAACTTTAATCAATTATTGTTATGTTGGAAATTTTGGAGAAATTAATTTTTTATGAAATTGATAACAATTAAATAATATTTATTTTTTGGTACTAAAAAATGTATCAAAATTCTAACCTATATTTAGATCCAAGAAATAGAGATGTAGGTTAATCTATGGATCATTGGGTTAATAATTCTCATATTAACGAGTCAACTTGGGTCTATTTTTATATTTTCAAAATGATATCATTTTAATTTGTTTTTTAATTTCTTGACTTTGACTTGGTAAGATTTGCCTATATTCACTAAATAACGGATCAATATGTTGAGTCATCCAAATTTAACTAAGTAAATATAAAAAACAATTTAAAATAAAATAAAATCCAAATCAAGTTGATCTTGAGGATTTTGAATTGATTTGCAAGATATTATACCTATGTTAGATATTATTTTGTTATTGTGGTTCAACCGTGTTTTTGAAGTTTTTTATTTTTTTAATTTAAATTAATTTTTTTATGTTTTTGTATCGTTTTAATGCGTTAATGTCAAAAATAAATTTTTAAAATAATAAAATATATTATTTTGATTTATTTACAAGTATAAAACACTTTAAAAAATAACTTATATCACACTATCAAATATGCTAATAATATAAATAAATGTTATTGTAAACGGTAAAAATTGATGGAAAAAAGAAGGAGGAGTTAAAAATAATAACAATAAAAAACCCAAACAAGCATATCTCTCCATTCCACCGTACCCATGAATTATTGATTTCTCTTCCACCCATCTCTATCAAAAAGAAAAAGAAAAAAATAGTAGCTTGATGTTGACTCCACAACCTGCTCTAATAAATCCATTGACCGACGTCCTCAGCCGTTAAGCTCTTTTAAAAGAGACCCAATCATTGCCTCAGTATTTATTTGCTCAAGGTAATAAAAGCCTTACTTTTAACCCAATCTCACGACATCGCTCGTGGACTGTCCATACTTTCACTAGCCTGAAAAAAAACACTAGCTATTACAAATTTCTTCTGTTCGATAGTGATTTATATTACAGATAAGTGACCACACAATGAAGAAATATTAAAGAATTAAAGTGAATTTGGGTGTGGATTATCATTGTGTTCCAATCTTATTTAAAACTTTGCTACTGTACATGATGGGAGCTTTGGTATCTTCAATAGTTTAACTATCTCACACATCACATGAAACACGACTCCCGTATCAAAATCTTGAAGGTCGTATAAATATAAAATCAATTGTTTTTAAATTGTTTTTCTTTAAAATAATAATTTCTTATTGTTTTTGTTGTTACCTATTTTTGAATTTCCATACAAAAAATAAAAAAATACAATATATATATATATATATATTCGAAAGAAATCCAATAAATAATAGAAGCAAAAAAAAGATACTAGAATGCCGAAAAAAGGCCAAAATTAATTGAGGAGGTTCAAAATTGCAAAAAGGTTGAAATTGTTTTTAAATTGAAAAAAAGATGCTAGAAACACGACTCCCGTATCAAAATCTTGAAAGTCGTATAAATATAAAATCAATTGTTTTCAAATTGTTTTTCTTTAAAATAATAATTTTTTTATTATTTTTAAAACCATACATTGAAATAATCTAAAATTATACTAAAAAAATTCAAATTTTACCTCAGCACCACCATACACAGTTTCAATCGGCACCGAAGTAGAATCACGTACAATTCAATTTTATACTCGTATTACCAAGTTAACTCTAACCCTTGCAACCTTATGTCTCCCTTTCCTCGTACTAGCCACCAGCAAATACACCCTTTTCTTTTTCAAGCTGAAGCCGCCGCTCAAAGCCCATGCAAACCCGTGAATTATTCCACCGTACTATGAGAGGCCCCCACAAATTTGTTTTTGGAGACAAAGATCTTATCTTTTATTGCACTGTACCCATGAATTATTTATTTCTCCGCAACCGTTCTCTATCAACAACAAAAGAAAACAGTAGCTATTAAAGTGACCTCACAGCGAAGAAATATTAAAGAATTGAAGTGATGGAAAATTTGGTATCTTCAATAACTCCACGATCTCACACCACATGTATCTGATGATGACTATTGCCCACTAACTATTGACATGTTCCTCGTTTTCTTTGGCAATCAAGCTATTGGTATTGTGAACTAATGTTTTTTCTTTCGTTTCAACCAGAAGCGATTCAAAAATCCCAAGCATTTTCTATGGAAATCAAGCATGTTCATGGCCTAATAATTTCTTTTGGTATACATTGTTGGGGATTCCTGCTCCCCCATGCGCGGACCGGTGGTGTACTGATAGTTGCTCTAAGGAGGGCTTAAGCACACCGACACAATATTTAACGTGGTTTGGCAAAACCACCTACATCCACGGGAGAGAGTCCATATTATTTAGAGATAGAGAAAGGATTACAACACAATACATGGAGGAGGAGGATCACTTCACTCAAACTCTACTCCTAGCTCTCTTGCTGCACTTGCGAGCCTTTCCGCAATGGCAAGCAAGGCCGCTACCATTGCAGCCCTTCACTTTCTCTCTACTCTCTTCACATTCTCACCCCTCTCTTGCATTTTGCTCTCTCACGTATGCCTATAAATAGGCAAGTATGGTGGCTCCTCTTCTTCAACAACAGCAGCTGCACATGGGTTGATACATTTGTCAATGGTGGGTGCAACTACCATTGACAAATGGTAACCCTACTCCTTAGGGTAGGTTGCCCAATAATGGCAAATCCCAACAATCACCCCCTTTGACATTTATATGGGCAATTGTCCTCTTGCTTCTTCAGCATAAGCTTGCATCCTGCAGCTCTTCCAAGCTTACCATTCCGAGAGCATCTGTGGCCAAGTTTACAGGTACTCGCCAAACCTTTCAATCACCAGAGTCACCAAAGCACACCTTTTCTCACACAAAAGGATCACTACAACCAGATGATCTGCCACTTCACATCTGAAGAGTGTTAACGCTTGTCTCTGGGACACACTGCATTCCCCTTCGAGCGTATCAACCATGCTCGGTCCGGAATGATTCATCAAGCCTTACATCAAGGCTTACAACACCCCCTCAAACGGAAATTTCTATTTCCAAGTGCGACAGTCATTATCTGAGTATCTCAATATGATCACGAGCTCACCACTCTTCCAAGAGTCTACTCATCCAGGAGTTGCGCCTGCCCTCTATTCCACCCTAGGAACCACGCCTTACTTCTCCGTGAGTCTCTCGCTCTTAGTCGTAAGATTCTAGGTAGCTCTCCACCTTTAACCATGGGGGCATCCTATTAAAGGTTGATCCATATTTGTCTTCATACTCTGAGTATTACAATGCCATTACCGAGCTCACCACCTTGACAAGAGTCAACTTGTTCCGGAACTTGCGCATGCCCTCTCGCTCCTTCATAGCGGCCGCGTCTTAATGCTCCCCAAGTCACACACTTATTGTCCAAGGCAAATGTCTTCTAGCTCATTGATCTTTAGCATGGGGGCAATATCCATGAAAGTCAATCCTGCATTTGTCTCCATACTCATCATAGCCACTTCATTGGCTATACACCTGTCCACTTATATCTAGCCATCACATTGGCTCTGGGGCGTTCTAAACTGGGCTCATATCGTGGCCCTCACACCTTCTCCTCAGGTGTCTTCGCTCGTCGTCATGCGGACGGTTTGATCCGGGCTCCTATCATGGCCCTCACACACCTTCCATCTAAGGTGTCTTCACCTTTCATAGGTGGCCGCATCCTCCTTCAGCTGAGATGCTTCAAAGTGGCTCCAAAAGTTCTCTACCGCCATGTGCATTTTGGGAGAGATTATTGCCATTAACTACATAGAAAGAGAAAGTTGCGGTATACTCCTCGCAATCCTCCACCTTGATTTCTATGTTTGGAGCTTCTGTGCTTTTCTGCTTGACAGCTCCACCTACACCAACTCTCTTTGGTGTCTTCGCCTTTCATCGGCGATTGCCTGTTGTCACAAGCATTTGCACCCCCTCAATTAGGTGCCTCTACAACGGCTCTCTTTCCATCCTTGCATGCATTGAAAGGTCTTTGCCTGTTGTCTTCATTAAGAGCACAAGAGACTTCCTGTTGTATAAACTTTAACGAGTCTACGCTCTAAGCTTCATCTGGGAACACTTCTTCTCCTTGCACTGTTGTCTCATTACGGTACCTCGTTGGATCCTACGGTACTACGCACAATCTCCGTGTGCCCTTGTGCAATTTCTATTCTCCAGATTTCTCCATATTCCTTGCTTATGTTTGACAGACTCATCCTGTCACAACACCTGTCAAGTCAAAATAGGGTGCCAATCTTTATCTCCTTGCTGTATTTCTCTTCTATTTCAGGGTCTTCATCAATTCTCCCCTCGAGAAATCACAATCATCGAATCTAACTTCTTTGGAGAAATCACCACTTCATCAGATCCTTGAACATACGGAACCCAACTGTTCCCTTGTGCCGTCGTCTTGCTAGTCTTCAACCGTTTCAATACAAACTGCTATATATACGAAAATAGTACCGTATGGATAATCCTTCCACTAAGCAAGTTCCCAGGAAAGATTGAAGGGGTCACACTGGTCCCGTTTAAAACCCAACCTCCTAGACAGAACTTCTTAGGCCATATCTATCCATCGTACTGCCTTTCCGTATATACAACCATTTGCTAGCTTTGTTGCGGCTTTCCTTTACAAGTGATCTGGAATATACTAGTGTAATACATCAGTTCTCAACATCTGGCGAGACTACCAGTGCTTAGATTCGTCAAGATTGGTCTTCATCGTTTTTCACTCTACACCTCTAATTGTCCACTTGATCGGGTGTCCGAGTGTCCCAATTTTGCCTTCCCTCAAGGCAATTAAAATTCTCCCCACTTAGCGGTTCAAGACATGCAATTGGGTAAACATGTGCGATTTCTTCTTCTTCATCTCCAACGTCCACCATGAAGACCATCGGATGCCTCCTGATCGGACAATCTCTTTTGTTAATTCACCACCACCACTTTTGGTCTCAAATCTCAACGATCGGACCATACCATTGCATCCGGAACGATCAAATTAGCTGGAAACAAGTCTGCAATCATCCAAAACGCATTTCAGACGGCTAAGATTTGATCAAAACAATTCTGGCTTGATGAACGACCCAGATTCAATCTTAGATCCGGTTGCACGTAGACTCTGCTGCATAGAATCTTATCCCTCGGCTCGCGGCTCAGCTCCCTAAACGGCTCGACTCAACTCGGCTCGGCTTGGCTCGGCTCGCGTCTGATGACGTGGCATGCCAACTGTGCATGCTGACATCACACTTACATCGGGCTGATGTCATCCCTAGCATGCCTACTGTGCATGCTGACATCACAATTATGTCATGCTGACGTCATCCATATCCGAGTCAGTCACATGGGTCGGGTCAACTGGTATTCGGGTCTGGTCAGCCCATCCGGGAGAAGAAGACGCGTGGGGCGCGTCTGCGCGCGTGGGCAGACGCCCTGCCAGAGCATGATGGTGTGTGCGGCCATGTCCGACGTCCGATTTTGACACCGTTTTCACCAGTGGCTTCGTCTCGGCCTCCTCTACATAGTGGTATGGTCAAAACACCATTTTTAGAACTTTCATTTTTTAGCAAAAATCAAACACCCCTTTAAACCATGTGCTCTGATACCAATTGTTGGGGATTCCTGCTCCCCCATGCGCGGACCGGTGGTGTACTGATAGTTGCTCTAAGGAGGGCTTAAGCACACTGACACAATATTTAACGTGGTTCGGCAAAACCACCTACATCCACGGGAGAGAGTCCATATTATTTAGAGATAGAGAAAGGATTACAACACAATACATGGAGGAGGAGGATCACTTCACTCAAACTCTACTCCCGGCTCTCTTTTTGCACTTGCATTTCTTTGCAATGGCGGCAAGGCCGCTACCATTGCAGCCCTTCACTTTCTCTCTACTCTCTTCACATTCTCACCCCTCCTTGCATTTTGCTCTCTCACGTATGCCTATAAATAGGCAAGTATGGTGGCTCCTCTTCTTCAACAACAGCAGCTGCACATGGGTTGATACATTTATCAATGGTGGGTGCAACTATCATTGACAAATGGTAACCTACTCCTTAGGGTAGGTTGCCCAATAATGGCAAATCCCAACATACATAATTTTTTCTATGTTTTCTGCCAGGCTTCATTTTTCAACTCTTAGTGATTTGCCCAAGACTCTCCTAGCACAACTTAAATTCCTCCAATTGAAAGTTCAGGATGCTCTGTTACTATTCTCTTGCATCTATATATATATATATATATATATATAGACACAAACATATATCTGATGATGACTATTGCCCATCTTGTCTTTGAAGAGGTAATAGCATACAAGGCAACAAAGCATGTTTTCAATTACCTTTAAATATTTTTCAAACTAATGTTGTCGGTATATACCGACGGCATTACAGATGGAATATATAGAATTAAAAAAAATGGTTTGATGACGTGAAAGTTTTTGCAGGTCATTTTACCGACGGAAATACCTAGTGATGCAAACCGAGATCTTCGTACAGTGACGTCACCAATTCACCATCAGCATTACCGATGCAATCACTAATGGAAGTATTTTTTTGGTGATTCCATCAGTAAAAGTTAATATATCACCACTCTACCGACCCTCTCCTCCCCTATTTTTCATTCTTCTTTCCCATCTCAACTCTCCCCTCCCAAACTACAAACAAACACCCCCCCTAAAAATATCTCCCTCTTCTCAATACAAGTCATTTTTTTTTAACTTTTTTGGTCACAACATCTATGTTCTGATTATGGATTTTATTATTTTTTATAAGTAAATATATCTTTTTTAATTTAACATTTAAAGGTCAATTTTATTATTATTATTATTATTTTAATTTATGTCAAAAGTCCGTAGGGAATTTTGAAGTTGTAGATCTAAGCTACCTCTTCCATTATCCTCTTCAATTTTTCTCCATATTACACCCATAAATAGATATGGAGGAGATTCGCCGCTTGAAGCTTATTATGAGAATCGTCCGATGAGAAGAAGCGATATGCCGATTTTCTTTCGATAAAATGGACAAAAACGGAGACGGGCAAATTAACCTAGATGAATACGTGGAGTATCTCAAGAAAGATAACAACACGGTTCGTACTCATCCAAGCTTCTTTACAATACCGGGACACGGACGGCAATGGAAGCTTGGATTTTGAGGAAGCAATCGTCTTGTACTACATCATGCAGAGTGGAAGAGCTCTATTTTGCAAGTGTTGTGATACGTTCTTGACAGACGTATACTTCAGTTGCTCTCAATGTTTCTGTCTTGGTGAGTCACCAAGCACCTATGATCTTTGTTGTGATTGTTATGGTGGAAAAAGGTTCACTCACCACGATGATGCCATCTTCCGGGATAACTATACTTTACTAAGTCAAAGCAGGAGCTTGGCACTAAAAGCTCCCGTACAGGTAATTAATCTTTGAAAATGATATCAACTTCGATCCCGTACAGGTAATTAATCCAGTCAGACAAACTCATTTACAGGTATTTTCCACCACCAGTTTCTTTCCTTAAACCAAGATATGGACCCAAAAAAAAGTAAGATTTGTCTTTAAAAAAAACGGATGTTGTTGTCCCTAAAAAGGGATGTCACGGAACTAAAAAGGGTGACACCCTAGCATCCATCTCTGATAGGAGATGAGTAACTCTCCTCGCAGAAATCCTTCTTCTGCCATTACTAAGGAATCTCAGGAGAGAGGGAGGCTACCTCAAACCCTCGAGGATGACGTTCCTTTATTCCTTGGCATGAGAGCTCAATCTTCTTGAGAAGGAGAAACTTTAGCGAAGTCTATAAAAAAGAGTTCACCAAAGAAGCTTTTGTCTCTTGTTGATGTTAGAGACAAGGTTGAAGAAATTGTTTCTCTGCCTCAACTTCCATTTTTGCTAACAAAGGTTGCAGCAATTGGGCCCTCTACCCGGCTGTTCTTGAGGGAACTGAGTTTGAGGATGCTTCCACCAACCTCGCTCTTGGTCGAGCTCCCATTGCTTTCTCCACCTTCATTCAGGAGGAGAGGAAGCTTATGGAGGTTATTGTTGGTGGAAGGTCAGGCATTGAGAAAGATGGCCTTAAGGTGGTGAGACTGCTAAAAAGATTATCACCATCTTGTTAGACATCTCAATGATGTCTGATGAGAGCTACAACTGTTATTTGGTTTTAACAAGTCAAATAGCCTTAAATGTAAGGAACCTTCTTATTCACCTTTTTTTGAAGTTCTATGACTATTATTCCTAACACTTGTTCTGGGCAAACTTTCATGATGTGCCCCCATTCCAAGGCATTGGCAAATATGAGGTCTTTGTTGTTCAATGGCTCCAATGACAAATTACTTTTAGTCATTTATAATCAAGTCTATACTTTTTTATGGTCTGAGGGATGACCTTCTCGCTACCAAAAAGGAGGCCCAAAGTTCTCAGGCTCAGCTAGAGGCTTTAAGCAATTCTCCCGAGGATTTCTAGGAATTTTTTGGGTGATTTGCAGCTTTGACCAAGACAATTTAGGACCAGATATTTTTTACCATATCCAATATGCATTTCTTCAATCAATCAACATGAATGTTATTTCATAGTGGTACTCCTTTTTTTTTTTTTTTAGATTATCGTGGGTGTCCGGGCCGGCTTGCGCGCACCTCGACTAATCCCACGGGCCCGAAGTTAACGACCATGTAAGCCTCCGGTGGCCATCATATGAGCAACCACGGGGTTCGAACCTGAGACCTAAGAGGGAGCAAACCCCTTAGTCCCAAGCTCTTACCACTGGGCTACCACCTAGATGGTTATAGTGGTACTCCTTTATTCTTATGGGTAGAGGCTTTCACAACTATTATTTATCTCATTAATAGATTGCACTCCTTTGCTCTTAATTCTGACACTCCTTACTTCCTATTACATGGTAAACATCCCTGGGGTATAGTCTCCAAACTCTTCTAGTAGCAATGATATAAATAATTATTTTGAATACATATTACCTTTCAGGAACAATCGTGACAAGCCACCAACAAGATACTCACTAGATCATGGAGGGAAAGGAGCAAAGTACCTGATCTCCAATTATATTTGCCCCAAAAGATTACTATAGCCTCTCACATCTTTCATATATAAGTTATCTTTAGAGAATATTCCAAACACGGTACAAGATGCATTGCATGATCCCATGTAGGTTCAAGCAATATTTGAAGAGATGACAGCCTTGTAGAAGAATGATACATGGAAGCTCATTCCACTACCCAAAGGAAAGAAGATAGTGAGGTGTAGGTGGGTGTTCACTATCAATTACAAGGCAGATGGATCAATAGAAAGGTATAAGTCAAGACTTGTAGCAAAGAAGTATACCCAGACATATGACATAAACTATTAGGAGACGTTCTCACTTGTAGCAAAGTTGAATATTGTCAGAGTGTTATTGTCTCTTGCTACAAATTTAGATTGGCCACTATATCAATTTGATGTGAAGAATGCATTCCTCCATGAAAATCTAGTAGAAGAACTATACATGGATATTCCACCAGGTTTCACCGCAATATCGTAAATCGAAGTGGTGTGCAAACTACAAAAGGGATTGTATGGGCTAAAACAGTCACCTAGAGCATGGTTTGGACGATTTAGCTTGGCTATGAAGAAGCATAGTTTTAAACAAAGCAATTCAGATCATACATTCTTCTTAAAACATAGACAAAGAAAGGTAACGACTTTAATAATCTATGTTGTTGATATGATAATTACAGGAGATGAGGAGGAGGAAATTGCTAATTTACAAAAGCATTTGGCCATTGAGTTTGAAATGAAGACTCTTTGGAGATTAAAATACTTTATGGGTATTGAAGTGGCACGATCAAATTCAAGTATATTTCTATCACAACAGAAATATGTACTAGATATGATAATAAAAATAGGAATGCTTATGAGTCCAGTATGACCGAACTAAACATGTAGAAGTGGACTAGCATTTTATCAAAGAAAAGCTTGAAGCTAAGATAGTTCCATTTCCTTTTGTAAAGTCAAAAGAACAACTAGCGGATATTCTTACAAAGGTAGTCTCTAGCAAAGCATTTCATAACCCACTAGACAAATTGAGCATTGGAGATATCCATATACCAACTTGAGTATTACAGAAGATTTGAGGGAGAAATTGCAAGAGAATTTTTGTAGAAGATTTGAAGGAGAAATTGTAGGGAAGAAATTTAGGATTTGACCGTTACCTCTATTTAAGCTATATCTATGTATAAGAATAATTACCTACCTAGATTAGAATTTCTTGTACAATCTATATGATCATATACTTGTGTACAATTGAAATGAATCAATAAAGAGTGAATGAATACTCTTAATGCTTCTTATCAGCAACTACAAGTAACCATACAACAATACCATCTACCATAAGTAACCATACAACAAATTTGGTAAACCATAAACAACCATTTAACAATCTTATAAGTTCAAACAAAATACATAATATTCACGAATACACTAGCTGATCATAGCCCATGAAAAGCTCAATTTATTCTGAAGTTTTTCATTACTTCATCAATACTAACAGTCTTCTTCCATAAGCAAGCTATTCAAGTTTCACCCTTCACAAAATTCTAATAAAATTGAAACACAATGACGATAAAATGAATCATCCGTTCTTTCACATAATGCTACAGCCAAAACTATCAGCCACACCTGTAACTGCCACTATCTTTCCAATTTTTTCAAGCACATTTCTTCGATTCTGAAATTAAAGATAACAAAGCATATGATTAGATATTTGGAACTAATGTTCTGTAATGGTAAATTTTGTGAAACTAATTGGTAACATCCAAACTATAAAACAAATTTCGAAAATACCAATAAATATTAATATCTAATAAGTTTTTTATTAATCTGATTATGAATGAGAAATTTAGCATTTTATGGTTAATTGTGTGTTTAAGATATTTAGGCTTTACAGGAGAATAATGACAAATATGAGTTAGTTTCTTCTTAAAAATAATATGTATTTGTTAGTTTTCCTCTCTCTCTCTCTCTCTCTCTCTCTCTCACACACACACACACACAGACAGATATATATATATATATATACATATATATATATATATATATATATATATATATATTGAATTGAATCTTTTATATATAGTCTTTTTTTCAAGTAATGCTATTAACAGTCAATCCACATATTCTTGACACGTGTTATATGATTTATGAGAATTGAACTCAAGGAAAGAAACCTTAACAAAACATATAGTGGAACAGCACATAATCCATAAAAATGTAAAATAATTTAGCAATTAAAAATCTAGTAAGAAAAAGAGTACAGGAACAAAACATATGATCAATGAAAAATTTAGCATTTTTTGATTAATTGTGTGTTTGAGATAATTAGGTTTTACATGAAAATAAGGACAAGTATGAGTTATTATTTTCCTAAAAATAACATGTATTTGATAGTTTCATATATATATATATATATATATATATATATATATATATATATATATATATATATATATGTATGTATGTATGTATGTCTTTTTTAATTTCTTTTTTTATGTATAATTAATATTCTTCACAAAATGCTAAGTTTATTTTTTATTTTGATGATAAATTTTTATTTGTTTGGGTTTTTTAATTCAAATTAATATTCTTTTTTTTTAAACATATAAATATAGTTTTATTTGTTTAATTAATGATCCTATCAGGCAAAGCACATATTCTTGACATGTGTTATATGATTTAAGAAAATTAAACACAAAAAACCTTAACGAAACATAAGTGGAACAATATAATCCAAAAATAATTTTATATAAGAGTAAAATCCAGTAAAAAACATTAAGAGGGCAAGAGCAAAACATATCATTAATTCATTTTTATATACATAAATGATAGACAAGTGGACTCTTAACTAATAAAAATACATAAACATTCACAAAAATAGTTCTGGAAAAAATAATAAAAATTGTAAAATGACAAAATTTATAAAAAAGAAAAAAAAATAGAAGAGAAAATCACGCCATTAACCCCTTAACGAATGCATTTACAAAAATACTTATTTATTCATATTATATTTACAAAAATACTTTATCCTGCTCAATGGTCATGCCCAAAGAAGAAGAGCATGTGCGTATATCCAATAATTGATTAAATTATTCACGTCACAAAAAGGAAAATAGATGAATAAATAGATTAAATTATTCCGATAGAAAAACAAAAAAAAAATAAGTATCACCAGTTGATTAATCCTGTTATTTCTCTCAATTTTTTTCATTTTAATGAAAGAAAATATATCAATTGCTAAAAATGAAGAAGCAATCTGCTAGAAAAATCCAATTCAAACCAAATCCACAATAAAAGAAACATACTTAATTCGTTTCAAAAATTGGAAATTTTAAGCAATCTGAAGTATTCCTTTCTAGCATGCCATCATCTAACAGGGATCGAAGTTGATATCATTTTCAAAGATTAATTACCTGTACGGGAGCTTTTAGTGCCAAGCTCCTGCTTCGACCTAGTAAAGTATAGTTATCCCAGAAGATGGCATCATCGTTGTGTCTGAACTTTTTACCACCATAACAATCACAACAAAGATCATAGGTGATAGCTGACTCATCATTGAAGAAACATTGAGAGCAGCTGAAGTATACGTCTGCCAAGAACGTATTACAAGTCTGGCAAAATAGAGCTCTTCCACTCTGCATGATGTAGTCAAGGGCGGAGGCATGCATGAGCTAGGGTGGGCTTTAGCCTAGGTCAAGATTTTATCAATAGTTTTATATAAAGAAAATTTGTAATTTTTAATTGAGGTATTAAACAATTCTGAAAATTTACGTGGAAAATCTGAAATTTTACAAGGGATCTTAAAATATATTGAATAAAATCTGGTTAAAATTTTAGGATGAACAGAGTTTGATAGTGCTAAAAACAAAGTCAAATAAAAACAAAATGACTCATTAAGGGTAAAATGATTATTTGCCATTAAAAAATAAACAAATCAGTTCTTTTTTCCTTTTATATGTTGCCGATGGGCAGAAGCAGAATAGAAAAAGAAAGAAAAGAAAAGGTGAGAGAGAAAGAGAGAAAAGTAAGGGAAAAACATAAAAAAATCCAAGGAAAAAAAATAAAAAAAGTGAGAGAATAACCTTGTAAACTTACAAAGTCCAACTTATAAAATACTAATCTAAGGAAGAATCAAGTGAAGAAAGGAGGAATTGAGAGATGAAAAAAATTTAATTACTTTGTTTTTTAGTTGACATGAGATTGTTATTTCATCCCGGTTGAAGGGTTGTTACAATATCGATTCAGATTCGATTATAGATGAATTATATTCCATAAAATATCGAAAGATGTAACTTTAATAGTAAGTTTATTTTTACTTTCATTTTAATTTTATATATTTTTAAATTTATTTTTTAATATTTTAGGTAATGTATTTGAATTAAAACTTTACTGTTAACTTTAAAAATTCATGTACATGAGTTAATAATTTATCTTTAAAAAAATTTATATATTTATTTAATAGCTTAGAATAGGAAAAATTCCTGTCCATTGGATGTAGTACAAGGCGATTGTTTCCTTAAACTCCTAGCTTCCATTGCCGTCCTTGTCCAACGCTGTAAACAAGCTTGGATGAGTAAGAACCGTCTCCGTTTTTGTCCATTTCATTGAAAGAAAATCTGGCATTTCGCTTCTTCTCATCGGACAGATTCTCATAATAAGCTTCAGCAGCGCGGCGAATCTCCTCCAATTCTATTTATGGGTGTAATATTTAAGAGGGTAATGGACGAGGTAGCTTTGGCCTCCAATTTCAAGACTGCGAAGGGACTTTTAATGAAGTGGATAACTCTAAAATCGTGCCTCTGGTCATTTGGTGCATAGTTGAAAGATCTGAACTATATTTATATTCAAGAAATAGATAGTGGAGTTAATCTACGTACATTTGGTTAATTCTTATATTACCGAGTTAACTCAGGTTTTTTTAAAATAATACTATTTTATTTTTTATTTTTTTATATATTTTATATTTTTAAATCCTTTTAATTAATATATTTATATTAAAATTAAATTTTAAAAATAAAAAAATTATTTAAATTTATTTACAAATAAAAAATACTTTAAAAACCAATTTTTATCGCAAACGAACTTTTATCTGCCATACCGCTTCTTCTCCTCGGCAGGTTTCCATGATAAGCTACAGCAGCGCGGGGAATCTCTCCCTCCATATCTATTTATGGGTGTAATATTTAATAGCAGGAAAATTTAAGAGGATAATAGAGGAGGTAGCTTTGGCCTACAATTTCAAAACTCCAAAGGGACTTTTAAGGAAGTGGATCATTGTGGGTCTAAAATCCTGCCTCTAGTCATTTCGTGCATAGTTGAAAGATCTACGGAAATAGAGATGTAGGTTAATCTACGCATCATTGTGTTAATTCTTATATATATTACCGTCTCAACTTAGTTTTTTAAAAATATAATATCATTTTTTTAATGTTTTTGAATTTCTTTTTATATGTTAATATAAAAATAATTTAAAAAATAATTTACATGATGTAGTTGTGAACAGTAAAAAATATTAAAAAAAAAGAAAGAGAAAAAACGGGAGAGTAAATAAAAACCTTACCTCTCCATTTCCTCATACTAGCCACCAGCCATACACCCTTTTTTTTTCATGCTGAAGCCGCGACCCAAAGCCCAAGGAAACCCAGCTAATGAGAGGCCCCAACAAATTTGGTTTTTTCTTAAATTCCACCGTACTCATTTAAAAAAAAAAAAAAAACTTAAGGAATACAGTTTTTTCCTTTAGGATAGGAGGAAAATTATTGTGTATTCAAGTTGATTATTTTACTCTTTATTATTTTTAACAATTGTCTTGTATTGGGGTAAAATTATCTTTTATAAATGATACAAATCGTTCATCTTTGAAAATGCACAGTGAAAATATTTTTTTGCTCTTGAAATCTAAAAAAAATGGTGTTTCATTGAAGGTTTTTTTTTTGTCTTTTCTTTTTATTTGCACAATGAAATAATATTTATACCCCTAGCTACTAAAAAAAATAACCTTGCAGAGAGGGGTTTATTTGTCTTAATATTTTTTTTGCATAGTAAAATTATATACTTAATCTTCGCCTTTTTAAAATTTAAGAATGACTTCGAAAGGCATTTTTGTCTTTGTCTTATGGCTTTTTGGTAATAATGATATGCCCTTGAACCCTTTTCATAATTTGTCTTATTAAAATATTAATAAACCAGTAAAATATGAATCATGCCACGCATGCGTTAGCACATCAAAGTCCTCCATGCTTTTGTAGAGGCGCGTGAGGACAATTCTGGTGGCCAAAAAAATCTGATCACCATCTCATCTAACGCGCAAGGTTGTGACGCAACTTTTAGGGTGGCATGTTGGGCAAGGCGGACAACGATAAGTTGTTTTTTCTCCTACCCTTCTTTTCTCTCTCCTAGGCCTTGGTATTTGTTCCGGGCCTTTAAGAATTCAAGTGTGTCCTCCAGTTTGGAGTTATTTTGAGTTTGATTCTCATTATTTTGATTTCTAGTTGTTTTGATTTTAATGCTTCTTAAAGTTGTTTTTTCAATGTCATCTCTTCGCATTTAATTTAATTTATTTTTGTATTCATTATGATCCTCATTTTTTTATTGCTATTTTTTATCCTTTTTCATTTATTTGTTTTTGTTTTGTCCTTTTAATTCATTTTTTATTCAAATACTGATCCTCATTTCTTCGTGTTTGCCTTTTATAAGGTAGTCATAGTCTCATAATCTAGTCTACGAATTTCAATGATTTACTTGGTTTGAGTTCAATCTTTTTTTAAAATCCATTTTACACTACATCATTAAACAGTTTTACTGACGGATTCAGTCCGTCAGTGTGAGGCACGCAAACCATCGATCATATTTTCACCGACGGAATTCGTCCATCAGAATTTTGATCTTCGATAATTTCCCATTTCATCGCCAATTCTAACGGTAATGAAAAAAACCGAACACCGACGGTATTACGTGGCGAAGCGAGCCAAAAACAAATTCCCGCGAGAATTTTACCGATGGAATAATTCTGTCTGTATGTTCATCGGTATTTACCGACAGACTATCCGTCAATGATTGTGGTATAGGCGGTAAATATTTCAGAACTCTCTGTCAAATACCGACGGAATATATCCGTCGGTAATAGTAATGGTAAATACCGACGGAATATATTCGTCAATGATTGTGGCATGGGTGGTAATTTTTTTGCAACTCTCGATAAAATACTGATGGCCTGGTTCTGTTTGGAAAACCGTCGGTATTTATTTAAAATATTTTTAAAAAAAATTATTTATTAACAGTAAAAAAACTTAATAACCAAATAAATTTGTATTAAACATTAAAAATGTAAAAATAATGTTAAATAATATTCATTCAAATATTCATTACAAATTTAATGTTTTAAAAAACAAAATTAAATTAAAATAGTGGTAGAGGAGGAGGAGGAGGAGGAGGAGGAGGCTGGTTGTTGCCGAGACCGTACAACCAAAAAGGAGCAAAGACATGGATCATCACCCATCTTTGATCTAATCTCTATGACTATTTGACAGAGCTGATCATAATCCATCAAGAGGCGTTCATATTGTTGTTTCAAGGCTATGAACTCCTCTCGACCGGGTGCTCGATACTGATAGAGAGCTCCCAACGGTTGAGACACTACGGGCCGACCGCAAGTTTTCAGCCGTAGTGTTGGAGAGCCCGTAGACCCGATTTTTATTGGGTCCACTGGACGATCTGACCTCCATCCACAATCTGGATGGGTTGAAGGATCATCCACATATCTCTCCCTCAACCGGCTATTAAAGGTCTCCCGAATTTTTTTTAAAAAAATCATCATATTCAATTCAAAAAAATAATAACTTATGAAATAAAATGATTGAACGAACATACCACAAAGTGCTGAGCACGATTGTCCACGTACTACTGCACTCCTTTTTGGCGGTCTTGACTCTGAACGTGCGTCTCTACAAATAGCTCCAGTGGACTCGGCTCACGTCTAAGAAACATAGCCTGTAAAGAAAAAAAAGGTTGAAAATTAAATATATTAAGCAACAAAAAATTAATTAATGATATATTTCATTTAAAATAATCTTACCATCCGTTTTGCATGTGCGCTAAACGGCCGCTAGTGTGTGTGGTCATCGAACCATGAATTTTTCGGTTCTGGATGTCAGCTCTGGACTGTGAGCGCTGTGAGAACCGCTCAGACGTCACGTGCTCAATATATTCTGCCCATACCTCCCGAGATGAATGGCGGTTTGAATTCCCGCCAAACCGCCACCTCATTTCTTCCTTTAAGAAGTGACTAATTATGTTATCCCTCGCATATCTTTTCACCTTTTTTTGGTGTCATACCAAAAATCATGCAACCTACTTTCCCTAGTAACTAATTAGAATTTAGAACATAAAATTATAAATAAAAAATAAACAATATTTTCGATGTTACCTAGTTGTTGCGCGATTCTCCCATGCCCTCCTAACAACATTGTTATCTGTGCTATCCCAGTCAAATCTATTATGTGTATATAAAAAATTCATTTAAAATAAAAATATTACAAGATATAAAATTGCAAAAATTATTTATTAAAAATAAATTGGAAATTAAAAATTAACACCTACTTGAAATCGCCAAAACCAGGCATCGATATTAGGTCTCCATTCAGGATGTCTGGAGACCTAACTCCATTGAACAATGGAATCTCCATTGACGATTTAAACACTAATGTTATTGTCCTGGCAGCCTCAATATTTATGAACCTAAAATTAATAAAAAATTAATTAGTTGTTCATAAATTCTGTAATTTTTTTGCAACTCCCTATAAAATACCGAGGGGTACCAGTATGTCGATTTACCCATCGGTGATTGTGGCAAAATTCTGTAAATGTTTTTCAACTCTCGGTATAATACCGATGGGTTCCATGTTGTCGGTAGTTCCATCGGTGAAATTGTCAATATTTTTACAGCTTCTCCATGTATTTCTATCTATCCTCCTGCATAAAATCTTAAATTGCTAACTTATAGCACGCACAACACAATAACAAGAGCTGACAATTAAAGATGAATAAATATTTCATGTTCCAAAATATCATCCTTAATATTACATTATAAAAATAAAGCTTTACAGCATGTTTTGTCAAAATTTTCATCTTCGTCCTCAATTGAATTGTTATCATCAACTTCATCACACTCTTGAATGTGGTTATCATCTTCTTCATCAACATTCTCTAGTCCACTAGAGTTCAAAACAACATTCAACTCCTTTGTGTCAACATCAACAAGACTATTGTCGAAAACATGAAAATTCTAATTTTCTTCTAAGTCAATCGAAGGAGCAACTCGGTATGGTTCAACCAACTCACTAGATTGAAAGACTTCATCTATCACACTTGTGTCTTCGTTCTCATCCTGAACAACCTCAACATGACCCCTGGGTTTTGTTTTTTAAAACGGATAACCAATCAACTCTTGATCGGTCCTTTCTAAAGGAAGGGGTGTGTGTGTAATAAACTTGTTAGCATTGCTTTGCGAAAACAAAGATGTCGTTTACATTGTGGTGTCTAGCTTTTGATTTGATTTCAACGAGACCATAGTGAGGATCTACTCTGATTCCTCTGCCAATTGTGTCATACCAATAGCATTTGAATAAAAACACTCTATTCTACTCGCTATGATATTGCAGTTCAATGGCCTTTTCCAATCTACCTTAGTAGTCAACTTCAAACTCATTAGAAGTCGATCCCTTAATACAAACACCATTATTGTATGTCTTTCTTCCATGCCCTTATTCTTCAGTATGAAAGACATATCCATTGACAAAATACCTGTTATAGCACTTGACTTTTTTTCTAGAGCCCATGCTTAGTAAAGACAGTGAAATAGCAAAGACTACCTCTCATTTGATAAACCTTGTATATTAAATGCAACAATAATCAATAAACAGGTATTATGTAATATTGACGTACAATTAATTACATTCAAAGAGATAATGAGTTTGTGATAAGACTTACATGTGTTCTAAACCACGTGGCAAATTGTTCATCTTGTAATTGAAAGATCTGGGATTCAGTCAGCTGTGAGTTATTGGACAATAAGTATCGTCGATGTTGCCTGCAAGGTTGTTCCAAATTATATTAGTTTATGGTATCACAAAATATAAATAGTACACTCTTGACAAAGTTTAAGTCAAACATCTACTTACTTAATAAAAGGTCTCAACTCATCACAATTAAATAGGATATAATTGTGTGCTTGTTTGAACTCTATTTCAGACAAATATCTTCTCCTCACGGTATTTTTAGGTGTTGGTCGTCCAAGATTGGAGAATATTGACAAGTTCCTATTTGAAGGCACTTCACCACCATCATCATGCCGGGGAACACGGTTGATCCTCATTCTCAAATGAGGTTTGAAATAGTATGAGATAAATATTGAGATCTCCTCAACAATATAGACCTCACATATTGACGCCTCAACATGCGCCTTGTTCTTAACCTTTTTTTAAGATTGAACAAGTACTTATATATATAGAATTAATAAAAAATTATCAATTAAAAAAATAAAAAAACATTTAATTATGAATTACATAGCAACTGTAATATCTAACCTCTTGAATGGATACATCCATCTGTACTGCACCGGTCCTCCAACTTTTACCTCAAACGATAAATGTACAAGTAGATGCTCCATTGAGTCAAAAAATGATGGAGAGAATATCATCTCAAGTTTGCATATTGTCTCGACGATATTCATTTCAAGTCTTTCAATGTGATCAACATTCAACTTCCTGGGGCATATATCTCTGAAGAAATGACTGATCTCCGTTAGTGCATCTCATATCCCCTTTGGCAACAAATCATGAAAAGCTAATGAGATGAGTGTTTGCATAAAAACATGGTAGTCATAACTCTTCGTTCCATATAATCTGCATTCCTCCGTACTAACCAGCCTTGATATGTTCGAGGCATGTCCATCAAGGAAACATAGACTCTTAAGCCATTTGTAGACTAGTAGTTGTGTGTTTTTCTTTAACATGAAGCTTGCTCTTGGTTTTGTGACCCGTGACTCATCACAAACAAACTCCATATTTTTCCAGTTATAGAACAACGCTACATCCAATCTAGCCTTGATGTTGTCCTTTGTCTTCCCCTTCACATCCATGACGGTGTTGAAAATGTTTTCAAACACGTTATTTTCAATGTGCATGACGTCAAGGTTATGACGGAGAAGATTGGTCTTCCAATAAGGAAGCTCCCAAAAGATACTTCGCTTCACCCAATTATAGGTCATACCAAAACCAAGAAACTTCTGCTTACCTGATTGGAGACCAAACACAATGTCACCGTACTCTGACACAACATCATGCAATTCATCACCGGAAAGGCGCGGGGGTGTAACATCCTTTTCAACTCTACCAACAAAGAAATCCTTTATGTTCTTTCTGTACCTGTGATTTGGTGGCAAGAAACGACTGTGACAGTTAAAAAAAGAAGCTTTACCCCCGTTTGTTAGCGTGAATGCCTTGTTGTTCTCCATACAGTATGGACATGAGTGTTTTCCATGCGTGCTCCAACCAGAAACCATTCCATAAGCTGGGAAATCATTGATAGTCCATATCAAAGCCGCTCTCATAACAAAATTTTGTTTCCTCGAGATGTCATAAGTCGAAGCTCCAGAGGTCCACAACTACATCAACTCATCAATCAATGGACGAAGACAAACATCCATATTCCACCCCGGACTACTTGGACCTTGTATGACCATAGATAAAAACATGAGCTCCAGCCTCGTACACATCCCTGGTGGCAAGTTATAAACCGTTAGTATGACCGGCCAACAAGAATAAGGAGCAGCAAATGACCGTCAGTATGACCAGCCAACAAGAATAAGGAGCAGCAAACGACCCAAATGGGTTGAATCCATCTGTACATAACCCAATACGCACATTCTTTGATTCAGTTGAAAAATGGGGATGCATACTGTTAAAGTGTTTCCAGGCTTCGCCGTCAAAAGGATGTTTCATCACTCCATCAACCGCATGATGTGATTGGTGCCATGTCATGTGCTCAGCAGTCCTTGGTGACATGAATAACCTCTCAGCCTAGGTGTGATTGGGAAGTATCTAAGTTTTTCATAGGCCACGAGAGTCTTTCGTCTACCAGTTCTGGGTTTGTAACGGGAATGCCCACATGTCATGCACTCGATCAGCTTAACATTTTCAAGGTAGTATAACATGCAGAAGATAGGGCACATGTCAATTTTTTGGTATCCTAAATTGAGAGATTTCATCATAGACTTGGCAACATAGAAGTTCTCTTTCAGCCTGTTCCTTTCAGATAAAGTGCTTCTCACCCATTCGATAATCTTGTCATAATCGGCTTCATTCAACTCATAATCTGACTTGATGGTGAACACCTGTGCTACGACCGATAATTTACTGTTGTTCGTGCAGCCATTCCATAACGGTTCGTTAGAATCTTTCAATAAATCAAAAAATCTTGTTGCATCTGCATTAGGTTCTTCTTCTACGATTGGACATTCACTGACATTACCTTCACTCATTCTCATTGCATCCATAACCATGTTCCTATAAGGATTACTGTTGTCATTTCCAACTTCATGCATGTTGCTAACATTAGAAGTTGACCCAACCACCCTTTCTACTATGCTCTTATTAGGAACAAATAATTCCTCGTGTGCATACCAACACAGGTAATCCTCCATGAACCCTTTGGTTGGAACATGCATCGTTACAACATCCTGATGCAAAAACTTTTTTATTTTTACACTTCCTGCATGGACACCTAATACCGCCATCAGTAAAATTTCTCGGGATAGATGTTGCGAAAATAATAAAACCCTGAACCCCGTTACAATAATCCATCCTCTGCAATCCTTGGGGTGAGTCCCAATACATCCATGAACAATCATCCATAACTTCTATCAAACCTCTATAAAATTATGACGACAACATGTATTAATGAACTATGTTACATAAATAAACATAACAAAAATATTGGCTTGCCCCGACATTATCCAACAAACTAAAAAAACACTTATGTTAAATATTCATAATTATCAATTATCAACTATCAACGTCCATACAAATTTATACACATATAAATTTACGGAAATCACAACTTCACAAAATAATTGATAAAAATTAAAATGGGCCCGTTAAACAAGCTATTATTTATTTCATCACAACACATCTAATTCAGTGTAATTCAAATAAAGTTTCAACAATTTACAAACAAATATAATTTGACAAAATCTAAAACAAACTATAACAACTACAAAAATTATACATTCATACTACAAGTTGTTTTTGACAAATAACAATCAAACAAGTACATACGTTAACAAAAAACATATACTAAAAAAAAATCACATTTAAATGTTAAAACTAAAAAGGATAGATTTACTTACAAAAAATAATAAAATCCACAAGAACCGATATTGTTGTGACCACGTACAAAAGTATAAGAAACTTGAGTGCTTGGTTGGTTGCAGTTCGGGAAGGGAGAGGTGGGATGGGGAAGAAGAAGGAGAAATAGAGTGTCGACAGAGTGGGTCCACATCGACTGTTACCGATGGAATCACCAACGGACATTTTCCGTCAGTGAGTCCACTGGTGAATGTGCCACATCACTGTATGGAGATCCCGGTTTGAATCCCTCGGTCATTACGTCGGTAAAATTGTCTGAAAAAAATCCACATCATCACATCGTTCCAACTTTCCAAAAAACTATATAATCCATCGGTGATACAATTGGTATATATCGATGGAGTCAGTATATACCGATCGTATCACCGACAAATATTTTCTGTCGGTATATACTGTCAGAATTAGAGATTGAATTATTTCTGTCAGTAAAAATTACCGATGCAAAATTTTGTCAGTAATTCCGTTGATTTTTGCCAATTTTCTCGTAGTGTTAGAAATTGTTTTCTTTTTATTTTTATCATTTGACATTGATTTATTAGCTCTTGGCCTTTGTGATTTGTTCTGTTTTTTTTTTTGTAGGGTTATCCCTGTCATAACCCATTTTTGGATTCCTCTCTAAATTGATTTTTTGTCTCATTTCTTTTTCCTCCTACCCATGTTTATTAGTGAAAATAAGTTGAAAATTATTTTATTTTTTTGCAAAAACCAATAAATGTTTTATAGAAGGGTTAAGGAAAAAACATAAGAAATCTAAAAAATAAGGACAAAAAAAAAACACATAAAACTACATGATGGATAGATATTTTTAACCACTGGAAGGCATTGCATGCAACAACTATAGTGTGAGGACGCCTTTTATACGTTGACGCTAATGCACATGAGAGCAGCTTTTTGTGCTGCACTGCGAGTGCATATTTTTCTTCATGGAAAAAACAATGATAACAAACTATTACTACCAATGATAACAAACTATTACTACTACTTTTATAACCATTATTATGAATATTAATATTATTATCATTAGCGTAATTATTATTACTACTACTATTATTAGTATTATCTTATTATTATTTTTTTTATCTTGACTATTACTACTAGTATCACTATTAATACTACTATTATTATTAATATTGTTGTCATTATTATTACCAGCTGCTATTATTATTATTATTATTATTATTATTATACTAATAATAGTAATTGTTCGACAAATGAAAGGAAGGGAGAAGCTTGATTAGCGTAGAAAACGAGGAACATGTCAATAGTTAGTGGGCAATAGTCATCATCAGATACATGTGGTGTGGGATCGTGGAATTATTGAAGATACCAAAGTTTCCACACCCAACTTGACTTCAATTCTTTAATATTTCTTCGCTGTGTGGTCTCTTTAATAGCTACTGTTTTCTTTTGTTGTTGATAGAGAAGGGTCGAGGTGAAATAAATAATTCATGGGTACGGTGGAATAAAAGAAAAGACCATGTCTCCAAAAACATGGTTTGAGTGGACTCTGATACGGGTCTCTCTGGGTTTCATGTGTTGTGTGAGATTGTTAAATTATTGAAGATACCAAAGGTCCCATCATGTACAATATTTTTTTTTGCGCACTAAAATTATATACTTATCCTTTCACTTTTCAAAATTTAAGAGTGACTTGAAAGGCATTTTTATCTGTCTCATCGCTTTTTTTATAATAATGATATGTCCTTGTAACCTTTTTCATAATTTGTCGTATAAAAATATTACTAAATCAATAAAATATGATGACGTGCGCTATGTATACATCAGCACTTCAAAGTCCTCCATGCTTTTCTTATAAAGGCGCGTGAGGACAATTCTAATTGAAAAAAAAATCTGATTGTCATCTCATCTAAGAGCGTGTTTGGCAGTGTGATTACGGAAAAGCTTTTCAAATAGCTTTTCGTGCTGAAATGCATGTCAATGATATTTTTTTCATTTTTTAAAAATTATTTTTGACATCAAGACATCAAAACGATCCAAAAAGTACAAACAAGACTCAATTTTAGCAAAAAAAAAAATTAAAAAATTTGATGAAACGCAGTTACAAACGCAATGCCAAACGGTCCCTTAAGCGCAAGATTGTGGCGCAACTTTTAAGGTGGCGTGTTGGGTAGGCAGCCATGATTTTTTTTCCCTACCCTTCTTTTCTATCTCTTCTAGGCCTTGTTGTCTTTGCCAGGCCTTTAAGAATTCAGTGTCCTCCAGTTTGTATTTATTTTGAGTTTAGTTTTTATTTTTTTTATTTTTATTTGTTTTGATTTTAATACTTCGTAAAGTTTTTTTTTAATTTTATCTCTTTACATTTAATTTAATTTATTTTCTGTATCCAATCTGGTTATCATTTTTTTATTATTATTTTTTATCCTTTTCATTTATTTATTTTAATTTTTTCCTTTTAATTTTTTTTTCAAATTTTGGTCCTCATTTTTTTCATTGATCCTTTTCTTTATTTATTTTGTAATCCCTTATTAGTTTCTTTCAATTATTTATGGTGCAAGATTTAGTCCTCATTGTTTTTTTTATTTTTTATAATTGAAAATTTTGCTTTATAATTTTTTCATGTTTGCCTTTTATAAGGTAGTCCTAGTCTCATAATCTAGTCTACCAGTTTCAATTATTTTCCTTGTTTGAGTCCAGTCTTATTTTAAAATTTATTTTAGAAATTATTTTCTTTTTATTTTCATCATTTGACATTGATTTATTAAGCCTTGAGCTTTGTGATTGGTTCTGCTTTTCTTTTTGTAGGGTTATCCCTGTCATAACCCCTTTTTTTATTACTTCCTAAATTCATTTTTTCTCTCTTTTCTTTTTTCTCCTACCCATGTTTATTAGTATTTTTCAGTGAAAATAAGTTGAAAATTATTTTTTTTTTGGAAAAACAATTTTTATAGAAGGGTTAAGGAAAAAACATAAGAAATTTAAAGAATAAGGACCAAATAAAAAAAAAAGAACACATAAAACTACATGGTGGATGGATATTTTTAACCACTGGGAGGTCATGTTGCATGCTACAACCAAAGTGTGAGGACGCCTTCTATACGCTGATGCATGTAATGCACATGCCAACAACTTTTTGTGCTGCATTACGAGTGCATATTTTTCTTCGTGGGAAAACAAATGATAACAAACTATTACTACTACTCTTATAACCATTATTATGAACATTAATAGTATTATCATTAGCGTAATTATTATTACTACTACTATTATTAGTACTATTATTATTATTATTTTTACTATCATGACTATTACTACTACTATCACTATTAATACTACTATTATTACTAATATTTTTGTCATTATTATTACCAACATTATTATTTTTATTATTATAGTAATTGTTTGACAAATAAAAGGAAGGGAGAAGCTTCTTTTTATTTGGATATTTGAATGTTATCGATGAATAGGAAAACTGTTTAAAGATAATTGAAAATGTGCAAAAGACAGCTCCTGAATCTTGCTTTGCTTTGTTACCTTGTATGCTCTTATTGCTTCAGCACAAGATGGGCAATATTCATCATTAGATATGTGTGTGTGTTTTATATATATATATGGATGTAAGAGAATAGTAACAGAGCATCTATTTAATGCTTCTTTCAATGCCTTTATTTTTTATCTTGTAATTGATCCATTTAGAACATGTAATAGATATGTATTGGTGTTCGTGGGTTGATCCACATCAATTATGGTTACGAGAAAACCCTAATTAATCTTTAGAGTTCTAAGATAATGGACTTGTGACGCTAATGAAAATGTATTATAACCCTAAAGTATCATACCTATAGTAAATTCCATTGCTACTTGTTTTTTATCCCTCATAGTTTGTTTTGCCCAATCTACCGATGGTATATCTATTGTAATGAGTTAAACTTATGGTAGGTTTTATTCCTATCTGTTCTAAAGTTTTGATTATTTTTGTTACTCTTAATTTGTTTGGGGAATTGATATTTCTATCACTATTTACTCCTGATCATGACCCGTGACTATTAATAGTTTATAAAGCCATGTTCGTGAATAATTGGATGGGTCTATGTTAGGTTCATTAAACCCAATTCAAATCCTAGGATGGGATGTCGCTAAACAATTTGTTTATGCAACGATGGTTTATGGATAATGCCCTATTCAAGTTCATTTATCCTATAGTACCAGGGTTCACTCATAATTTTTACTAAATAAGGGTTTTGTACCCTGATCCTAAAATATCCAAGCATTAACTATTCTGGGTTAATCTACTTAGTGGTGAGATCTAGTGGCACAAATACTTTAGATAATATTGGACTAAGATATTTTTAAGATTTATTTTTTTATTTAAAATCAAAAGAAACAACTAATATATACTTTTAATATACAATGTAATGATCCATGTTGAATCTATTTACTCTAAATACTAAGAGCGAATAGCAAAACACATTTTGACCTAATTTTAAAACAACAAGGATGAGTTGTAAATGCTTGGAACATAATACTAAACATGGCTTAACATAAATATAATATCTTGCAGGTCAATTAAAAAATTTTAAGATATAGAGCTTGATTTAGATTTTATTTTATTTTAAATTAATTTTTTAATGTTGACTTAGTTATATTTGGATGACTCAACATATTGATTCATAACTTAATTATGTACTGCTCATATGGATTGTATTTTGATATTAAAAAATTAATTATTTGTGATTGTGCGCATTGTAGCTTTTTTAGGAAAGAGGTATGACAAAATAAACTATCATAGAATATCTATGTGAAAGGAGTCGAAGGTACCTTCTATAACAAGCAAGTTGCGATTGACATCTACGACTTGCATGTATGTTGTAGAATGTATTTGTAATAATGGAGGTTCAGAAGGCATTCATGACTCATGAACACACATGCCAATTATAACACTCTTAATTATATTAGATTTCTAAATATTATGTTATTTAACAAAATATTTTGTTAAGGGTGCTCACTTACCAAAAACTCTATCCTGGCTAGATTCAGTTTTGTCATGTTCCTTGGAAAAATGCAACTCGGCTTTTCATGACTTTGATACGTGAACCGTGTTTCCTTTGGTGAGGGATACCAAAGATCTTGTCTCCAAAAACAAATTTGTGGGGGCCTCTCATAGTAGTAGCTGGGTTTGCAAGGGCTTTGAGTGGCGGCTTCAGCTTGAAAAGAAAAAGGGTGTATGGCTGGTGGCTACTACGAGGAAAGGGAGACATAAGGTTGTAAGGGTTAGAGTTAACTTGGTAGTACGAGAATAAAAATGAATTGTATATGATTCTATTTTATTCAAAATTAAATTTTTATTATATTTTTAGATTATTTTAATAGGTTGGTACTATGAAACATATTTATTACAATAATTTTTTTTTTATCTTGATATATTTCAAAGTATGAAAACAATTCAAAAAATAACGGATTATACACTACCATGCGCGGCCCTTCATCATGACTCTGATACGGGAATCGTGTTTCATGTGTCGTGTGAGATAGTTAAATTATTGAAGATACCATAGGACCCATGCACGACAGCAAAGTTTTAAAGGAACACAATGAAAAAAAGCCACCACACCTCCCCAAAACACACATTAGTGGTGGGATCCAGTGGCACACATACTTTAGATAATATTGAACTTAGATATTTTTAAAACTTATTTTTTATTTGAAATAAAAAAACAACTAATACTTTTAATATAAAATGTAATGATCCATGTTGAGTCGATTTACCTTGAATATCAAGAATGAATAACAAAATATAATTTTACATAATTTTAAAACAATAAGGATGAGTTGTAAAGGCTTGGAACATAATATTAAACATGGCTTAACATAAAATATAATATCTTAAAGGTCAATTCAAAATCCTTACGATCTAGAACTTGATTTATATTTTATTTTATTTTAAATTAATTTTTGATATTGACTTAGTTCCATTTGGATGACTCAACATATTGAATATTGATTCATAACTTATTTATGTACTGTTAATGTGAATTTTATTTTGATACTTGAAAATTGATTATTTTTTATTGTGCGCAATGCAGTTTTTTTGGGAAGAGAGATGATGACAAAATAAATTATCACATGATATCTCTGGTAAAGAAGCCATAGATACTTTCTGCCACACGTGAGTTGCGATTGACATCTACAACTTACATGTTGTAGATTGTATATGCAATAATGGAGGTTCAGAAGGTATTCGTGACTAACATAACGCACATACCAATTATAATACTCTCAATTATACTTAGATTTATAAATATTGTTTTAATTGTGTTATTTAACAAAATATTTTGTTAAGGGTGCTCACTTACCAAAAACTCTATCCTGGCTAGATTCAGTTTGTCATGTTCCTTGGATACGTGAACCGCGTTTCCTTTGGTGTGGGATCGTGGAATTATTGAAGATACCAAAGTTGTGTGGTCTCTTTAATAGCTACTGCTTTCTTTTGTGGTTGATAGAGAAGGCTGAGGAGAAATAAACAATGCATGGGTACCCGTGAAAAGATCTGTCTCCAAAAACAAATTAGTGGGGGCCTCTCATAGTAGTAGCTGTGTTTGCATGGGCTTTGAGTGGCGGCTTCAGCTTGAAAAAGAAAAGGGTGTATTTGCTGGTGGCTAGTACGAGGAAAGGGAGACATAAGGTTGCAAGGGTTAGAGTTAACTTGGTAATACAAGAATAAAAACGAATTGTATATGATTCTACTTGGGTGCCGATTGAAACTATGTATGGTGCTGGGGTAAAATATGAATTTTTTTAATATATTTTTAAATTATTTTAATATGTCAGTTTTAAAAATAATAAAAAATTATTATTTTTAAATAAAAAACAATTTAAAAACAACTAATCCTATACTTACATGGCCTTCAAGACTCGGGTTTCATGTGTTGTGTGAGATAGTTAAATTATTGAAGATACCAAAGGTCCCATCATGTATAATTTTTTTTCACACTAAAATTATATACTTAACCTTTTACTTTTCAAAATTTAAGAATGTCTTGAAAAGCATTTTTATCTTTGTCAGCTTTTTTTATAATAATGATATGTTCTTGGATTCATTTTTACAATTTATTTTATAAGAATATTAATAAATCAACAAAATATAATGACGTGGGCAGGTATGCATCAGCACATCAGAGTTCTTCAAGATTCTGACATGGGAGTCGTGTTTCATGTGTTGTGTGAGATAGTTAAATTATTGAAGATACCAAAGGTCCCATCATGGACAACATCAAGCTACTGCTTTATATATATATATATATATATATATATATATATATATATAGAGAGAGAGAGAGAGAGAGAGAGAGATGGGTGGAGGAGAAATAAATAATTGATGGGGACGGTGGAATGGAGAGATAAGCTTGTTTGGGTTTTTTATTGTTATTATTTTTAACTCTTTGTTTTTCTTTTTTCATCGATTTTTATTGTTCACAACAACATGTATTTATATTAATGGCGTGTTTGATAATGTGATATAAGTTATTTTTTTAAATGTATTTTATTTATAAATAAATCAAAATAATATTTTTTTTAATTTTATTTTGATATTAACACATCAAAACGATACAAAAACATAAAAAAATTAAAAACACGGTTGGATCACAATACCAAAAAAGACCTAACATAGGTATAATATCTTGCAAATCAATTCAAAATCCTTAAGATCAACTTGATTTGGATTTTATTTTATTTTAAATTCTTTTTTATATTGACTCCACATATTAGTCCATTATTTAGTGAATTTAGCCAAACCTGACTAAGTCAAAGTTAATAAATTAAAAAAAAATTAAAATGATATCGTTTTGAAAATATAAAAATAGAAACGAGTTGACTCAGTTATATGAGAATTATTAACCCAATGATTCTCCCATATCTCAAACAAACCTTAAAATAAAAATCAAACTTTAATTCTCTATAAACAATTTGTAAAACACTACAATATACAAGAAAACTACACTACAAATATTGTAAATCAACAATAAATTAACTTAAAAACAACAATACAGCACCAAAGACGCTCCTATGAAAGCACGTTAGGTCTAGCGCTGGCAAGACCTAAGTGCTGATGGGTCTGGTCAATGCCAGACCCAAAGGTTAATGCAAACCAAGTATAATTGATGGGAACCTCGTGATCATGCGCGCAACCCACAATCAAGATTGAAATCTAATCTCGAAAAGTTAAAAGAGGTTTGATAGGAGTGTAACACGATAGAAACATGTCTCAAGGTATTAGCACCATTGAAATTAAATCAAATGATGTTAAGAAGCCAGTTAATCTTATATAAGTCAGTTTAGTTCTTTCAAGAACCAAAGAATGCAAGAATCACTCTCACACAAAAGCTGAAAAATCAGAATGATATTATTCAATAACTGCTGAATTTTAGGCTTACTAAAAGTTTAAATACTCTTAGAAAATAACCCAAATGAATCTACCATTGTGGACTAAACTGACTCACTTATAAAATTGACCCAGAACATATATTGATAAGTCCAAAACACTGATCTAAACAAGTCTTGGATCTTAGCTAAAAACCAAGTATTAATTAAGCCCAAACAAGCCTTGGGCTATAGCTAAAATAATAAAAATAAAACTCATAAGTTAATTCCTTAAATTGTCGTGAGAAGAGAAAAAAAAAAGAGAAAACAATACAAGTCAAATATAAGGCTCATGTACAGCCTACAATGTCGCCCAATGATCCTAGAAAACAAGGGAGAAGTTGACACCCCTATAGTTTCTAAGATAGAAAAGGATTTTAATTGTAGCCTTGTATTTATCCTTCTTTTGGAAGGAAAAGTTGTTGCCTTTATTGTTCCTCTTTGCTGCCAATTAATTGTCCTTCTATCACTAGAAAAAACAATTAAAGTTGTTGAAATATTTTCCTTGCAAATCTAGGAAACTTTGCCGCCACATTGTTACCCTTTTAAGCTTGGATTCTTTATTTTCTTTTATTGTGTATTCTCCTCGCTTGACATGGAAAGAAATTAAATAAGATATCATAATACATAAAAGAAATAATTAATGTTCTTACACATAATATAAAATCTATAATTAGTATGGAATCCACAAGGCACATAGAAATATACACAAAAACAAGGTTGGCCCAAACTAGTGTAAAATTGGCAGCCTTGTTGTCGAAAGTTTATGGCCCAAATAAGGTGGGATTTGGCCCCTCTTGCAAATTAATTAAATGTACTAAGACCTTCTTTTGATGCTCCAATAAATCTTTAATTTCTCGCATTGGCCGAAACTTGCAAGACTAGTCTATTTAATGCTTCTTTTAATGCCTTTATTTTGGACCTTGTAATTGACCCATTTAGAACATGTAATAGATACTTATTGGTGTTTGTGGGTTGATCCACATCAATTATGGTTACTAGAAAACCCTAATTAGTCTTCAGAGTTCTAAGATAAGGGACTTGTTACGCCAAAGGAAATGTATTATCATCCTAAAGTATCATACCTATAGTAAATTCCATTGCTACTTGTCTTTTATCCCTAATAGTTTGTTATGCCCAATCTACCGATGGTGTATCTACATGGATTTATTGTAATGAGTTAAACCTATGGTAGGTTTTATTCCTATCCGTTCTAAATTTGTTTTTGTTACTCCTAATTAGTTTGGGGAATTGATATTTCTATCCTTATTTACTCCAGATCATGACCCGTGACTATTAATAGTTTATAAAGCCATGTTAGTGAATAATTGGATGGGTCTATGTTAGGTTCATTAACCCAGTTCAAATCCTAGGAGGAGATGTCGCTAAACAATTTGTTTATGCAACGGTGGTATATAGATAATGCCCTGTTCAAGTTCATTTATCCTATAGTATCAGGGTTTACTTGTAATTTTTGCTGAATAAGGGTTTTGTACCCTGATCCTGAAATGTCCAAGCATTAACTAATATGGGTTAATATACTTAGTGGTGGGATCTAGTTGCACAAATACTTTAGACAATATTGGACTTAGATATTTTTAAGACTTATCTTTTTTATTTAAAATCAAAAGAAACAACTAATACTTTTAATATACAATGTAATGATCCATGTTGAGTCTATTTACCCTAAATACCAAGAGTGAATAGCAAAACATATTTTGTCATAATTTTAAAACAACAAGGATGAGTTGTAAAGGCTTGGAACATGATACTGAACATGGCTTAACATAAATATCATATCTTGCAGGTCAATTCAAAATCCTCAAGATCTAAAGCTTAATTTAGATTTTATTTCATTTTACAAAAACAAAGAAAACTCTATCGAATTTTCTATAGAAAATTAGATTTATAAAAAAAATATGAATGTTTTCGGTTATGAAGAGTGATTCGATATAATAGTTATGACCTCGATTATATAATTTTGAGACTCTTACAGTAGTCGTCTATAAAAGTCACAAACCATCTAACTTTTAAAGATATTGAAATAGGTGACGGAACCCAAACTTCCGATTGAATCAATGTGAATGGAGTTTCACATATTTTAAAACTTGTTGGATAGAACACACAGTGACTTTTGGATAAAATACATCTATCGAAATGGAAGTCAGATTCATGCAAGTTTAAAAACAGACTTGGAAATAATCGCCTTAAGTAAGAAAATAATAGATGTCTCAGTCTACGATGCCACAACCATATCTACCTTTCTTTCTTGCCAGTAACATGTATATTATGTGCCCTACTAATGTTGATGTCATCCATGTATATTATCCAGCTGCCCGTAAGGCTTGTCCCCTCTGTTTTTTCATTTGCTAATTGGTGATGGGTGTGAGTCTTGTTGATTTTTGGGTTTCTAGGAGAGAGAGAGATGTTGTAGGGGAACAAACTTCTTCTTCCCCTGCCTGTAGCACGTCAAGGGGAAGAAGAAGATGTATAGTGCCAATCAAAACTGCATCGTTTTGAGTTCTTTTTTTTTAAATGAACAGTGAATGAAACGGTGTTGTTTTGAACAAAACGAGTCATTTCATTTACAAGAAAATGACGCCAAAAAGTGTCTATTTTCAAATTAGTCCTCATTTTTCAATTTGTTCAATTAAGTCCTTAATTGAGATTTTGATTTTAAGAATCAATTCAATTGCATCCCTGTCAAATTCAAATGCCAGACCTAAAGTGACCACCTTTTTTAATTTTGGTCATTGGTTTTGAATTTGTGCATTTTGACCCTTAATTGATCAACAAATTTTCAATTTCTTCAATTTAGCCCTTGTTTCGGTCAATTCCAACCCCTATATTCACGCACCTTTTCCAGTTTGGTCCTTGCTTTTGAATTTCTTCAATCAAATCCCTAATTACCCATTAAACTTCAATATATATGCAAATAAACCCTTGATTTGACCAAAATAACTCCTAAAAATTATAATTCGCCCCCAAGCTTTAATTTCTTTCAATTAAAACCTAAATTGACTTAAAATTATTTTTTCTTACTATCATACCCTTCATAAATTTAATTAAATCTTCAATGAAATCTAATTGAGTCCTTAAACATTTGATTTTGGACTTTTCATCCTTAAATTGACACTACCAGAAAACCAGAGAAAAGCAACGGAATTACCGACGGAATATTTCCGTCGGTAATTTATACCGACAGAAATAATTCCATCTCCAAATCTGTCGGTATATACCGACGAAATATTTTCGTCGGTATATACCGACGGTCTCGCCGACGGGGTATACAGTTCGTCTGGAAATATGCAACGGCGTGGTGACGTCAGGCGATTTTACCGACGGAAATTACCGAGGGATTCAAACTGAGATAGTTGTACAGTGACGTGGGGCTGTCACCGACGACATCACCGACAGAATCACCGATGGATTCTTTCCGTCGGTGATTCCGTCGGAAAAAACCATTATATGCACCCATCTGCTGACACTCTCTTCCTCTGTTTCTCCTTCTTCTTCTTTCCCATCCCACCTCTCCCCTCCCAAACTGCAGGCTCCCCTCCCAACCGCAGCCAAACACCTATCCCAAACTCTCCACTATTCTCAACACGAGCACTCAAGTTTCTTATATCTTGTACGTGGTCACAATATCCGTTTCTTGTAGATTTTATCATTTTTTTGTAAGTAAATCTATCCTTTTTAGTTTTAATATTTAATTGTGAATTTTATTGTTTTAGTATATGTATTTTGTTAACGTTTGTACTTGTTTAATTGTTATTTGTCAAAGAAACTTGTAGTATGAATGTATAATTTTGTAGTTGTTATAGTTTGTTTTAGATTTTGTCAAATTATATTTGTTTGTAAATTGTTGAAATTTTGTTTGAATTACACCGAATTAAATGTGTCGTTGTGATGAAATAAATAATTAATAGCTTGTTTAAGTGTCTTGTTTAATTGTTATCAATTATATTTTGAAGTTGTGATTTCTATAAATTTATATATGTATAAATTTGTATGTATGAACGTTGATAGTTGATAATTGATAATGAATATTTAACATAAGTGTTGTTTTAGTTTGTTGGATAATGTCGGGGAAAACCAATATTTTTGTTATGTTTTATAGAGGTTCAATAGAAGTCATGGATGATCGTTCATGGATGTATCGGGACTCACCCCAAGGATTGCGGAGGATGGATTATTGTAACGATGTCCGTGGTTTTATTAATTTCACAACATCTATTCCGAGGAATTTTACTGATGGTGGTATTAGGTGTCCATGCAGGAAGTGTAAAAATTTAAAGTTTCTGCATCAAGATGTTGTAACGATGCATCTTCTAACCAAAGGGTTCATGGAAGATTACCTGTGTTGGTATGCTCACGGAGAACTATTTGTTCCTGATGAGAGCATGGAAGAACAGGTGGTTGGGTCAACTTCTAGTGCTAGCAACATGCATGAAGTTGGAAATGAGAACAAGAATCCTTACATGAATATGGTTATGGATGCAATGAGAATGAGTGAAGGTAATGTCGGGGAATGTCCAATCGTAGAAGAAGAACCTAATGCGAGATGCAACAAGGTTTTTGATTTGTTGAGAGATTCTGACGAACCATTATGGGATGGCCGCACGAACCACGGTAAATTATCAGCCGTAGCACGGTGTTCACCATCAAGTCGATCACGGGTTGAGTGAGGCCGGTTATGACAAGATTATTGAATGGGCGAGAAGCATTTTACCCGAAGGGAACAGGTGAAAGAGAACTTCTATGCTTGCCAAGTCCATGATGAAACCCCTCGATTTAGGATACCGGAAAATTGATATATGCCCTAACTTCTGCATGTTATACTACCTTGAAAATGCTGAGATGACCGAATGCATGACATGCGGGCATTCCCGTTACAAACCCAGAACCGGTAGAGGGAAGACTCTCGTGGCATATAAAAAACTTAGATACTTCCCAATCACACCTAGACTGCAGAGGTTATTCATGTCATCAAGGACTGCTGAGCACATGACATGGCACCAATCACACCATGCCGTTGATGGAGTGATGGTTTATCCTTCTAACGGTGAAGCCTGGAAACACTTTAACAGTATGCATCCTCCCTTTTCAGCTGAATCAAGGAACATGCGTCTTGGGTTGTGTACAGACGGATTCAACCCATTCGGGTCATTTGCTTGCTCCTTATTCTTGTTGGCCGGTCATACTGACGGTTTATAACTTGCCACCGGGGATGTGTATGAGGCCGGAGTTCATGTTTTTATCTATGGTCATACCAGGTCTGAGCAGTCCGAGGCGGAATATAGATGTTTCTCTTCGTCCGTTGATTGATGAGTTGACGCAGTTGTGGTCCTCTGGAGCTTTGACTTATGACATCTCGAGGAAACAAAATTTTGTTATGAGAGCGGCTTTGATGTGGACTATCAATGATTTCCCGGCTTATGGAATGGTTTCTCGGTTGGAGCACGCATGGAAAGCTAGCATGTCCATATTGTATGGAGAACAACAAAGCATTCACGCTAACAAACGGGGTAAAACTTCTTTTTTTTGACCGTCACCGTCGTTTCTTGCCACATAACCACAGGTACGTAAAGAACAGAAAGGATTTCTTTGTTGGCGAGTTGAAAATGATGTTGCACCCCCGTCTTTCCGGTGAAGAATTGTTTGATGTTGTGTCGAGTACGGTGAAATTGTGTTTGGTCTCCAATCGGGTAAGCGAAGTTTCCTGGTTTTGGTTTGACCCATAATTGGGTGAAGCGAAGTATATTTTGGGAGCTTCCTTATTGGAAGACCAATCTTCTCCACCATAACCTTGACGTCATGCACATTGAAAAGAACGTGTTTGAGAACATTTTCAACACCGTCATGGATGTGAAGGGGAAGACAAAGGACAACATCAAGGCTAGATTGGATGTAGCGTTGTTACATGTAACCGTAAAAATATGGAGTTGGTTTGTGATGGGTCACGGGTCGCAAAACCAAGAGCAAGCTTCGTGCTAGAGAAAAACGCACAACTACTAGTCTACAAATGGCTTAAGAGTCTCGTGTTTCCCCGATGGACATGCCTCGAACATATCAAGGCTGGTTAATATGGAGGAATGCAGATTATATGGAATGAAGAGTCATGACTGCCATGTGTTTATGCAAACACTCATCCCATTAGCTTTTCGTGATTTGTTGCCAAAGGGGATATGGGATGCACTAACGGAGATTAGTCATTTCTTCAGAGACATATGCTCCAGCAAGTTGAATGTTGATCACATTGAAAGGCTTGAAAAGAATATCGTCGAGACAATATGCAAACTTGAGATGATATTCCCTCCATCATTTTTTGACTCAATGGAGCATCTACCCGTACATTTACCGTTTGAGGTAAAAGTTGGAGGACCGGTCCAAGTCCGTACATGGATGTATCCATTCGAGAGGTTAGATATTACAGTTGCTATGACATTTATAATTAAATGTTTTTATTTTTATTTTAATGTTTTTAATTGATAATTTTTTATTAATATATATATATATATATATGCGGTACTTGTTCAATCTTAAAAAAAAGGTTAAGAACAAGGCGCATGTTGAGGCGTCAATATGTGAGGCGTATATTGTTGAGGAGATCTCAACATTTATCTCATACTATTTTCAACCTCATTTGAGAACGAGGATAAACCGTGTTCCACGACATGATGATGGTGGTGAAGTGCATTCAAGTGGGAACTTGTCAATATTCTCCAATCCTGGACGACCCACACCTAAAAATGCCGTGAGGGGAAGATATTTGTCTGAAACAGAGTTCAGACAAGCACATAATTATGTCCTATTTAACTGTGATGAGCTGAGACCTTTTATTAAGTAAGTAGATGTTCGACTTAAACTTTGTCAAGAGTGTACTATTTATATATTGTAATACCATACACTCATATACTTTGGAACAACCTTGCAGGCAACATCGACGATACTTACTGTCCAATAACTCACAAATTGACCAAATCTCGAGATCTTTCAATTACAAGATGAACAATTTGCCACATGGTTTAGAACACATGTAAGTCCTATCACAAACTCATTATCTCTTGCAATGTAATTAATTGTAGTCAATGTTACATAATATCCGTTTATTGATTATTGTTGTATTTAATTTACAAGCTAGGTTTATCAAATAGGAGGTAGTGCTGCTATTTCACTGTCTTTACTATGTTTGGGCCCTGAAAGAAAAGTCAAGTGCTATAATGGATATTTTATCAATGGATATATCTTTCATACTGAAGAATAAGGGCATAGAAGAAAGACATACAACAACGGTGTTTGTATTAAGGGATCGACTTCTAGTGAGTTTGAAGTTGACTACTACGGTAGATTGGAAGAGGTCATCGAACCGCAATATCATAGCGAGCAAAATAAAGTGTTTTTATTCAAATGCTATTGGTATGACACAACCGACGAGAGGAATCAGATTAGATCCTCACTATGGTCTCGTTGAAATCAATTCAAAAGCTAGACACCGCAACGTAAACGACGTCTTTGTTTTCGCAAAGCAATGCCAACAAGTTTATTACACATACACCCCTTCCTTTAGAAAGGACCGATCAAGAGTTGATTGGTTATCCATTTTAAAAACAAAACCCAAGGGTCGTGTCGAGGTTGTTCGGGATGAGAACGAAGACACAAGTGTGATAGATGAAGTCTTTCAAGCTAGTGAGTTGGTTGAACCATACCGAGTTGCTCCGTCGATTGACTTAGAAGAAAATTCGAATTTTCGTGTTTTCAACGATAGTCTTGTTGATGTTGACGCAGAGGAGTTGAATGTTGTTCGAGCTCTACTAGTGGAAAAAAGAATGTTGTTGAAGAAGATGATAACGAAATTGAAGAGTGCGATGAAGGCGATGATAACAATTCAATAGAGGACGAAGATGAAAATTCCGACTAACTAAACATGTTATAAAGCCTTATTTTTATAATGTAATAATTTGAAACACGAAATATTTATTCTTCTTTAAGGGTCAGCCTTTGTTATTGTGTTGTGTGTCTTGTAAGATTGCAATTCAAGATTTTTTGAGAGGGTTACATAAAAAAAATAAGAAAAAATTACCTTTTCACGACGGGATATACCGACGAGAATATAAACCGTCGGTATTTCACGAGAGAGTTGCAAAAAAATTACGGGATTTTGCCACATTCACCAACGGATTTCCGACGGCATTTCCGACGTCAAATACCGACGGAATCACCGACGGGTTGTCGCACGCATGTCTGACACGTGTCCGTCTGCACGATTACCAACGGCATTTTCGACGTCCAATACCGACGGCATTACCGACGGATAACGCATGTCTGACACGTGTCCGCCTGCACGATTACCGACGGCATTTCTGACGTCCAATACCGACGGCATTACCGACGGATAACGCATGTCTGACACGTGTCCGTCTGCACTATTACCGACGGGAATTCCGACGGATCGAAAAGTTTGGCGGGATTTCAAAAAAAATTTGGTGCGAATTTCAATTAATTTCCGACGGAATTACCGACGGAAATTAATTGCACCGACAACAATTAATTTCCGTCGGTAATTCCGTCGGAAATATTGCTTTATATACCGCCCATCCCCCCCACTTTGTTCATTTTCTCCTCTTCTCCTCTTCTCCCTTTCTCTTCTCCTCTTCTCCGTTTCTCTTCTCCCTTGCTCTTCTTCTATCATTTATATTTAGCTTTTAGAAGGATTTTATTGTTTTGGTGGTAGTTTTAAAAGGTATGTATTTTTTTTCTTTATCTTTGTATTTTTTTATTTTAATTATGATTATTTTTTTTGGTGTTCTTTGTTTTGTATATTGTTTGTAGATAAAATCTTAAATTCAACACATTATTAAGGTAAGCATTTTTTATTCCCAAATTTATTTTGAATTGATATAATGTTATTGTTGATTTATGTTAAACATGTTAATTTATAAATATAATTGTTATTGTTGATTTATTTTAAAAATGTTAATTTATATATATAGAATTGCATTTAATTAGTTTATCTTAATTTAGGATATTATTGTTTGTATTGCTATAATTGTTATTGTTGAATTTATGTTAAAAATGTTAATTTATAAATATAATTGTTATTGTTGATTTATTTTAAAAATGTTAATTTATATATATAGAATTGCATTTAATTAGTTTATCTTAATTTAGGATATTATTGTTTGTATTGCTACAATTGTTATTGTTGAATTTATGTTAAAAATGTAATATTAATCCGTAAATTTGAATGTATGACTTAAATCTAATGTTTGTAACTCTAAGTACCAATTTAACAATGAATGTTCATAATTGTAATTCTATATGATGTTATTGAATAAAATGTTGTGTTGATGATGATGAGTTGGGTTGAGATCTAGGATGATTGGATCAGGATGTGAAATAAAATTGGAAGTGTAATATGATTTTGTCGACAACTTGGGACCCCCAGACGGGGGAGACTCGTCGATTTTTTTTTAAATAATCGAAGTTAATTATGTAATTATTCGTATATATTTGTGTAGATGCGTAGAATGAAATCTACAAGACGTCGTCGAAGATGGTTGCAGCTAGTTCTTCTAGCGGCGAGGAGGACGTATCCTTAGGTGCTGATCACGGCGAGGAATCTACGCCAACTTGTGATGTCTTGCCTCTTCTAGCGCGGTTTCACAGGCGCGAAGCGGTGTGCCTTCACAGAGGGGTCAATTCACCCGCAAGTACCGGGCACAATGGAAGGATGACCTCTCAATGTAAGTTTGTTTAGGTTTTAGTTTTTTTTATATACTTATAACATAATTTATGAACAACTAATTAATATTAATTACTACTTTTATTTAATTTCAGGTTCACAAACATTGAGGCTGCAAGGACTATAACATTGGCGTTTAAATCGTTGATGAAGATTCCATTGTTTCAATGGAGCCAGGTTTCCAAACATCCTGAGTGGAAACCTAATATCGATGCATGGTTTAAGCGATTTCGGTCGGTGTTAATTTTTAATAAATGATTTTTATAATTTTATATCTTGTACTATTTTTATTTTATATGAATTATTTATATACACAGAACAAATTTGAGTGGGATAGGGCGGACAACAATGTTATGAGGAGGGTATGAGAGAATCACGCGGTAACTAGGTAAAATCGAAAATAATATTTATTTTTGTTTTATAATTTTATGTTTTAAATTCTAATTTGTTACTATGGAAGTAGGTTGCGTGATTTTTAGTATGACACCCAGAAAAAATCAAAAAGACATGCGAGGGATAACGGTCTTGAAGGATGGAATGAGGTGGCGGTTTGGCGGGAATTCAAACCGCCATTCATCTCGGGGGAAATATGGACGGCATATATTGAGCACGTGACCTCAGAGCGGTTCTCACGGCGCTCACAGTCTGGCGCCGACAACCGGAATCGGCAAATTTATGGTTCGGTGACCACGCACACTGGCGGATCCGTCCCATTCAGCGCACATGCAAAGCGGATGGTAAGATTAATTTTAATGAAATATATAGTTAATTAATTTGTCGTTCCTTATAATATATTTAACTTTCAACCTATTTTTTTCCTTACGGGCGCGTCTCTTGGACGTGAACCGAGTCCAATGGAGCTGTTTCTAGAGACGCATGTGCGGAGTCAAGACCGCCAAAGGGGGTGCGGCGGTTCGTGGACAACCGTGCTCGGCACTTCGTGGTATGTTCGTTCATTCATTTTATTTTGTAAGTTATTATTTTCTTGAATTGCATCTTGAATTGCATTTGATGATTTTTTTACCGATGGAATTTTCAAGAGACCTATAATAGCCGGTTGAGGGAGAGATATGGGGACAATCCGTCGACCCATCCAGATTTCGATCCAGATTTGTGGATGGAGGCGGGATCATCCAGTGGACCCGATAAAAATAGGGTCTACGGGCTCTCCAACACTACGGCCGACAACTTGCATTCGACTCGTAGTGTCTCAACCGTTGGAAGCTCTCCATCGTATCGAACACCCGGTTTGAGGAGTTCATTGCGTTGAAACAACAATATCAACAACTCTCGACGAATTATGATGAGCTCCATCAAATAGTCATGGAGATGAGATCAAAGATGGGTGACGATACTTGTGCGGCTTCCTTTTGGCCGTATGGTCCCGGAACAACCAGCCTCCTCCTCCTCCGCCTCCTCCTCCAGCTCCGCCGCTATTCTAGTTTAATTTTGTTTTTTAAACACATTAAATTTGTAATGAATATTATTTAACATTACTTTTACATTTTTAATGTTTAATGCATTTCTATTTGTTTATTAAGGTTTTTTACAATTAATAAATTATTTTTTTATATATTTTAAATACCTACCGACGGATATACCGACGGATACTATCCGTCGGTATTTAACAGAGAGTTGCCGAAGAATTGCCATCCATGCCATCTTTACTGACGGCATCACCGACGGATAATATCCGTCGGTGATTAAATTCCGACGGAATTACCGATGGATAATATCCGTCGTTATTACACAGAGAGTTGCAATAAAATTACCAGCCATGCCATAATTACCGACAGATTTTCTGTCGGTAATGATGTCGGTAATTACCCTTGAAATTACCGACGGATTTATTCCGTCGGTAATGTTCCCGCGGGAAACTTTTTTTTTTTGCGCGCGTATCCGTCTGTAAAACCGTCGGTGTTTCCGTTGGTAGGTGGTTTTTTTATTTGCGACAGAATTAGCGACAGAAATGGGATTTACCGACGGACAGACGTGTTCCGTCGGTGAGTCCGTCGGTATTATTTTCACCGACGGATTGCATTACTGTCACCGATGGAATGAGTCCATCGGTAAAACTGGATAATGTTGTAGTGTGAATTTTGTTTGTCAATAGGGCCTTCATCAATCAAAAACATACTGTCAAATTTCAATCTTTGTATTTTTGAACTTTCTCAACCAATCTTTGGCTATTTTCTGGGCATCTCGATGTCTTTTTCTCACTAATATATATTTTTTTAGTTTTTTTCTTCTAATATTTCCTCTTTTTTTTTTTGTATAGGGATCCAAAAATAGATAACAACAATGACCCATGACTATTATTAGTTAATAAAGCCATGTTAGTGCATAATTGGTTGGGCTTATGTTAGGTTCATTGAACCTAGTCCAAATCTTAGGAGGAGATGTCGCTAAACAATTTGTTTATACAACGATGATCTATGGATAATGCCTTATTCAAGTTCATTTATCCTTTAATACCAGGATTCACTCATAAGTTTTGTTGAATAAAGGTTTTGTACCCTAATCCTAAAATGTCCAAGCATTAACCATTGTAGGTTAATCTATTTAGTGGTGGGATCTAGTGGCACAAATACTTTAGACAATATTGAACTTAGATATTTTTAAGACTTATTTTTTATTTAAAATCGAAAGAAACACTAATACTTTTAATATACAATGTAATAATCCATGTTGAGTCTATTGACCCTAAATACCAAGAGTGAATAGCAAAACACATTTTAAAAGGATTTAAAAACAACAAGGATGAGTTGTAAAGCTTGGAACATAATACCGAACATGGCTAAACATAAATATAATATATTGCAGGTCAATTCAAAATCCTCAAGATATGGAGCTTAATTTAGATTTTATTTTATTTTAAATTAATTTTTGATATTGACTTAACTACATTTGGATGACTAACATATTGATTTATAACTTAGTTAAGTGCTCCTTTTGTGAATTGTATTTTGATGTTGAAAACTAATTACTTGTAATTATGTGAATTACAATTTTTTTGAAGAAGAGAGTTGATGACAGAATAAACTATCCCAGGATACCTCTTTTACAGAAGTTGAAAACACCTTATACAACAACGAGTTGCCATTGACATCTATAATTAGCAAGTCATAGATTGTATTTGCAATAATAGAGGTTATGGCATTCGTGACTGACGTGATGCACAAGACAGTTATAATACTCTCAACTATACTAAATTTTCAAAAAAAAAAAAATTATGTATACCAAAAGAAATTATTAGGTCATGAAAATGCTTGATTTCCATAGAAAATGCTTGGGATTTTTTAATCGTTTCTGGTTGAAACGAAAGAAAAAACATTAGTTCACAATACCAATAGCTTGATTGCCATAGAAAATGAGGATCATGTCAATAGTTAGTGGGCAATAGTCATCATCAGATAAATGTAAGTGTGGGATCGTGGAATTATTGAAGATACCAAAGTTTCCACACCCAACTTGACTTCAATTCTTTAATATTTCTTCGCTGTGGGGTCTCTTTAATAGCTACTGTTTTCTTTTGTTGTTGATAGAGAAGGGTTGAGGTGAAATAAATAATGCATGGGTACGGTGGAATAAAAGATAAGATCTCTGTCTCCAAAAACAAATTTGTGGGGGTAGTAGCTAGCTGGGTTTGCATGGACTCGGATACGGGAGTCGTGTTTCATGTGTTGTGTGAGAAAGTTAAATTATTGAAGATACCAAAGGTCCCATACAAATTCACAATGATAATCCACACCCAAATTCACTTCAATTCTTTAATATTTCTTCATTTTGTGGTCACTTGCCAGTACTATAAATCACTATCGAACATGAGAGCTTTGTGATCAGATGCAGACCAAAGTCCCTTTGGAGTGTTAAAATTGTTGATCTAAGCTACCTCTTCCGTTATCCTCTTAAATATTACACGCATATATAAATAGATATGGAGGAGATTCGCCGGGCTGCTGATGCTTATTATGAGAATCTGCCCGATGAGGAGAAGAGAGATGCCAGATTTCGTTTCAATGAAATGGACAAAAACAAAGACGGGAAAATTAACCGAGATGAATACGTGGAGTATCTCAAGAAAGATAACAACACGGTTCTTCCAAGCTTGTTTACAGCGCTGGACAAGGACGGCAATGGAACCTTGGATTTTGATGAAGCAATCGTCTTGTACTACATCATGCAGAGTGGAAGGGCTATAATTTGCCAGTCTTGTAAGACGTTCTTGGCAGGAGCATACTTCACTTGCTCTGAATGTTTCTTCAGTGATGATGATTCAGTTAGCACCTTTGATGTCTGTTGTGATTGTTATGGTGGTAAAAAGTTCAGACACAACGATGGGCACATCTTCTGCGATAACTATACTTTACTACGTCAAAGCAGGAGCGCGACACAAGCTGCCCCCATAAAGGTAATTAATTTTAGAAACTAAAACAGTATAATTATTTCTTTACTATTTTTACTATTTATTACTATATATTTGCCAAAATTCACTGATAACTCATTGTTCATGGAGCATTACGTATGGAGTTTCCTTCAAGATTCTGAATTTGGATCTAGTTAGGATCTTTTGAGCTAAACGCTATGCATGACATGGCTTTTGAAATAGGAGAGCTATTGATTACTACTGAATCAAAGGTTAATCAATGATTTCTTTTCTCTTGTAGTATAGAGCTTTACAAGCTCGCTAGGTTTTGTTTTATTATTATATTTCTTCTCTGCTTTACATTTGAATTCCCATTCTTCGTATTGATTGAAGTTCTTTAATTCTCTGGATGAAGAGATTAATTATATTTTCAAGACTGGCTTCAAAATAACTAGTGGAATCCTCATATTTTCATTAATACAAATATTCTCTCCATCTAATTGATAAATAAATACTATATTAAGTATAAAAATGTGTTTGCTTATAAAAATATGAACTCAGCCTCTAATATATTTGCGTATTATCTTTTATTTCAGAAGCGAACCAAGGTGCTTAACATTATTAAAAAGGGAATGCAAGTTGCAGGCATAACTAGTAGTGATATTGGAGGCATGATAACTGGTGACGATGGTGTTGATTCATCAAAATCTAACTGTAGCATTATGTGAAAGAGACCAATGATGCATTTTATCACCAGTCAAATGCATCCAATCGTACAATAAATATTGCCGATGAGGTAAGAGGCAATGGCTGAAAATTTACTGGAAACTCTTCAAGTGGGCTCAGATCCGGTAGAGAATAAACTCAAGTTACTTTATATCGCTGTATCTTTTTTGTGGCAATAATTGTATTCTCATGCATTCGATCTCCATAGTCTCATGTGTACTTTTGGAGGGCATTGAGAACTTGTTTAATCTTAAGCTGCTTGTGTGTAAAATATCATGTTGTTAATGAAGCTTTTCTAGTAAAATCATTGAGCACCATCACAACTGATTTCATTGCAAGCAAGACGTTATTATGATATATTTTAAAATTATGTTTGACTTTGAAAAAATATTAAATTTATTTATTTTATGTTTTTTAATAGTTTTTATCTTTTGATGTTAAAAAAATTCTAAAAAGTCATTCTAATTAATATATTATAATTATTTTTCAAAATTACTATATATCACAATATCAAACACTCATTTTTTCCGTACAAGAGAATACAATCTCTTTAACGGTAACAAAATATTAATTTTATACAATGAAATTTAATTGAAAATTGAAGGAGCACCTAAGCAACCATATAATAATTTTATACAACGAAATTTAATGCTTGTGTGGGTTAATGACCATGGTTTTAAAAGATGAGTTCCTCTAGGCATAGGCAAGAGGCTGGATCCGGTTCATGATTCATGAATTAAGCGAGTTGACCCACAAGTTTACCGATCAAAAGTAAAACAATGATGAGTTCCTCTGGGCATAGCTAATTCATTATGTCGTTTGAATTCCTACTTTTCTACAAACAAATAATGAATAATAGTTATATAATCTCACCGTAAAACAATTGTTGCTAGTTCTACCATTTTAAAAGCTAATTTTTAACCCATATTTTTAATAAGTTTTTTAAAAATTCAAAAAATAGCAAAAAAATAATGAAAACCTAAAAAATATATGTTATTAATATATTTGCATCGTTTTTAATGTTTTCAGTATTATTTTAAAATGAATTTAAATTTTTTTAAAAAATTTAAACACGTTTGATTTTTAACGTGTTATTTTTAAAACAATTAATTTTTCTTATTGAATCCACGTGAATATTGCTTATTTTCAAAGTAAAAAAAAAATTCAAAAATATTAAAATTAAAAAAAAAATGAAGGACGAAGTTTGAAAGACTTATCAATATTTCGCTTTAAATATAGGACTCCGCAACACAAATAAAAAGAAGAGAATTTTGAAAATTAGGGAAACACGAAGAAACCGTAAACCTAAACTCATCTACAGACAAGCCACCACCCCCTCCCTCGAGCGAAAGCAGAGAAACCCCTGGCTTTGGGCTTTTGAATTTTCGGCTTCTTCTCCCTTCAGCCGGAGAAGTCTTCCCCTTTCGCTCTCCATCCCCACAGACCCAACCATCTCCTTCCCTTACTAGATCTTCCCACTTGCCCTCCATCTCTCCAGCCGTTCAGCCTTTCGCCAAATCATCCTATCCTTTCCCTCACCTAAAACAGCCACACGCCAGACCTTCTCCCTCTTAGGTGTTCTTCCCATAGCCACCGAGAGCATCACCTCCATCTCTTGGCCAAACCAGAGCTGCTGCTCACTGACATAGGAGACCAGCCCCACAGACGTCGTCTCCAGCTTCCCCCATCCCTGCTAATCCGAGACCCATCTCTCTCTTCCTTGACCAGAATCCAGTGGCAGCCAAAACATAGCAGCTCCCACAGACCCGTGACCGTTCCCCGCGCCCAGGAGACACTTACTTCTCCTCCATACCAAGGCCTTCAAGCACTGGCAGATTCGTCCACTGCAACGGCCACCGTCACCGCCAGATCTACAACCATCAAATCTGCCACCTAAAGAAGGAAAGAACAATGAACTAAAAAAAAGACAAAAAAGAATAGATCTGAAAAAAGGAGAAAGAACCAAAAACTTTGCTTGTGTTTTTCTTTTTTTGTAGATGGCGATGGCCCTCACCACCGATAGGGAAGAGAAGAGAGGAGGGAGTCATCCCAGATCCACCCATCTCTTGGGCTTTGCTTGCGGTAGCGTATGAACCCACATGCCGTCAATGGTGATAGCAAGTGAAGCAAGCACCCGCCACTGTTCCACGACTCGAAAATTCCTAGCATTGTTACCAAAAACTTTGCTTATGTTTTTCTTTTTTTGTAGATGGCGATGGCCCTCACCACCGATAGGGAAGAGAAGAGAGGAGGGAGTCATCCCAGATCCACATCTCTTGGGCCTTGCTTGCGGTAGCACATGAACTCACGTGCCGCCAGTGGTAATAGTGAGTGAAGAAAGCACCCGCCACGGTTCAACGACTCGAAAATTCCTAGCACTGTTACTTATTTTTTTTTTTTTTGTCTATCTTGTAATATTTTAATTGCATGTGTTGTTTGATCTATTTTAAATTTTTATTATGTCCTAACATGTAATTAGGAATATGGTAGTAAAAATAGTGAAAACTGATGTGTGGTGTTTATACTTTTTTTTATTTATGTTTTTAAATGATAAAAACTAAAAGGATAAAAAAAGAATTAAAAAGATAAAAAATTAAATGTTATAATTTGCATAGAATTTAGTTCATATTTCATAAAATATTGTTTTTTTTTGGTATTTAGGATTATGATCTTATATGGAAGACATATTTTTAATATTAAAAAAGTTTGTTTTGTTTTTTTGTGTTGATGTTAGAATTTCTTTATCTGATAAGTTAAGAATCTTCTCAGTGATGAGAACTTTTCTTCAACTTTAGATAAATAGTTGATAAGACAATTGTCAAAACTTACAAATCACATCAAATCACGAAGCAACTTATCTTAGGTAGGGTGCGTTATGGGTGCTAATATCTTCTTTAGTCACAACCAGTCTCTTACTTGTGAATCTCTAAAAGACCAGTACATCTAGGTTTTCTAGTAACCCTAAACTAAATACTAGGTAAAAACTCCATAGAATCAACAAAGAAACAAACGAACAAAAATTGTTATCAACGTCACGCGGGCACGTGCGACAGAATGGCGACTCCACTAGGGAAGGTACTGTTTCTGACAATATTGGACTCAGCTTTGTGTATTTGATGTGTTTAAGTTTTTGTATTTTTGTCTTTTATTAATGTTTTTGTTTCCATGTATTTTATAGAAATGTCTCATGCATCACATGTTTTTATTTTTGAAAGCACACACAAACTTCTAAGTTAGGTGGGGAATTAGCGATCTACCCTATGACTATTAGTCAGGGTTCAGATACGTGAAACACTCAACTCGTATTTGAGTGTCTGCTTAGTAATGGTGGGTATACGTGCCTTAACCATTTCTCACAACGCCCCTATATTGTCTTTACGAAGATCATCACTAGGCAGATATGAGACCCTTTTAAGACTAGGTAGAAACTTACCCATGTTCACATAATGAATAGAACTTGTCCTTAGGTTGCTATCTTTACTTGCATTAGGACAAACTCTTCTTGAAGCATCTTGAACTCAAGAATTATGGGTGACACAATGATCATCACTCAAAAAATTTTCATTGTTGAGTTTGGGCAAAAATCAAGATTTTTGTTTCATCATGCAAGAGTTACGATCATATATCACCCCTCGAAAGGCAAGTTCATCATATAGATTACATGTTTATATATTTATTATGCATGCACCGGGATTAAAAGTAGGTTCCCCCACCCGAGGCCTACTACACTAGACTGAGAAAAGTGAGAAAATAAAGAATGGGGTCTTAAAGAGTAGAAAATAAAGAATGGGGTCTGAAAGAGGCTCATTGTCTAAAGAAAATTGAGAGTATCAAATGTGAAGAAACTAGACTCCTTGATTTGCTTAAATAAGTGTTGGGCTTTAAGAATGGAAAAGGAATGTTCACACAGACCTCTTAGGGAAACACTATTTGTCCACATCTCACACACGAAAACATAATTGACTTTTCTCCTCAGACTCCACTAGTAGAGGCCATTAACACTGAAGTGGCACTGACTCTCCTTCATTTCAGTCATGAACAACAACAACAACAATGCCTTCAATCATCAACATATATTGTAATTTGACCCCATAACTTTAATTTCTTTTAATTAAAGCATAAATTAACTTAAAAATTAATTTTTCTTGCAATCAAACCCTCCATAAATTCAATTAAAACTTCAATAAAATTTAATTGAATCCATAAATATTTGGTTTTGAACTTTTCTTTCTCAAATTGAATTTTGTTTTGTCAATAAAGCTTTCATCAATAAAAAATATACTGTCAAATTTCAATCTTTGTATTTCTGAACCTTCTCAATAATTTTTTGGTCATTTTCTAGGCACTCTGGAATCCTTTTCTCACTGCTATTATTTTTTTGGTTTTCTTTAGAATATATTTTTTGAATTTTATGTATTTTCTCTTTTTTGTGTGGTGTTAAAAAATGGATAACAACTTTCTTTAACGTCTAAAGCAGGTTTATATAAATTAAAAGAAAATGTCAGACCTATTCCTTTCCTCATCAGGGGACCACAACCTCAAATCTCCATCTCCAAAATGACAGTGAGATTGATTGGTAATAGGTAACAAAACGATAAGCGTCTTTTCATGATATATTTATAGTTTGGATGTATAAATATAAGTTCGTCTAGTTGAACAAAACAACTTGTCTTATAAAAACAACTATATAAAAAAAAAAAATTATATGATCATTGAATCATACACAAATTTCACCAAGAAAAACTATAGGCATTGTTTTATAATGAGACTAAAACATGTTGGGTTGCATGGTTTGACAGATTTGTAGATTGTAAAAGTCAATGGCCTCTGGGCTAGAAGTAGTGTTAGAAGTTGCTGCTATATTTCCTAGGAAATGCAATTTCTAATTTAATATATACGTATAGATAGCAATATGCAACACTAACGTATCGATATGCAAAATGAAAAGTGTTTTCTCAAGTTCAAATGAGCAACACTTTCTCCACTCAATTAATCTTATATTTTTCTTTTCAGTGAAAAACACGTTCGGTTGATTTATTTGCCTTCTAGCCCAATGACATGCAATAATTTAATTAGATCTAATTAACATATTAAAATAAACTTTGTGTGGGAGTAAGCTTGTTTGCTAGGGGGGATACCATATCAGAAATTAAATTTTAGTCCGTATAATTATATACCAAAATTGAGACTTGACTTTTATAAATGCCAAATTAAGTTGACTTGACGCAAACAAACTACGAGACGGAATCATAGATTATAATTATGAGGTATTCATTCAATTTATATCAACCACCAACTCATAGGTATAATGCTTCCTCGGCAGGTTGATACAAATACATCCATTATTTGGTAGATTTAGCCAAACTGGATTAGGACTGAGCCACTTCCTTATAAAGTCCCTTTGGAGTTTTGAAGTTGTAGATCGAAGCTACGTACCTCTTCCATTATCCTCCTCTTAAGTATTACACGCATAAAGAGATATGGAGAGGATTCGCCGGGTTGCTGTAGCTTATTATGAAAATCTGCCCGAGGAGAAGAAGCGATATGCCAGATTTATTTTCGATGAAATGGACAAAAACAGAGACGGGCAAATTGACCTAGATGAATACGTGGAGTATCTCAAGAAACATAACAACACAATTTTTACTGATCCAAGCATGTTTAGAGCGCTGGACAAGGACGGCGATGGAAGCTTGGATTTTGAGGAATCAATCACCTTGTACTACATCTTGCAGAGTGGAAGAGCTGTATTTTGCGACTGTTGTCATACGTTCTTGGCAGACGTATACTTCAGCTGCTTTCAATGTTTCTGTCTTCATGAGTCACCTAGCACCTATGATCTTTGTTGTGATTAATTGTTATGGTGGAAAAAAGTTCAATCACCACGATGATGCCATTTTCTGGGATAACTGTACTTTACTAAGTAAAAGCAGGAGCTTGGCACTAGGAGCTCCCATAGAGGTAATTAATCTTTGAAAATGATATCCATGTTAGATGATGGCAAGCTAGATAGAAATACTACAAATCTTGAAAGGTGGCAAGCTAGATAGAAATACTACAAATCTTGAAAGGTGTAACTCAATTGGTTAGGTTCTAAATTTGTTTTTTAGAAGTCACTGGTTCGAGTCCCACAAACCTCGAAACCACTAGAGGTTTACATGGTCGTTAACTTCACGGATCATGGAATTAGTCGAGGTGCACGTAAGCTGATCCGAACATCTACGTTAATAAAAAAATACTTTAGATTGCTTAAAATTTCCAATTAATACCTCTAATTATGTTTCTTTAATTGTGGATTTGGTTTGAAATGGATTTTTCTAGCAGATTGCTTCTTCATTATTAGGAATTGATATATGTTCTTTCATTAAATTGAAAAATTTGAGAGAAATAATAGGGTTTCAAATCAAATTTCGAAAATTATAGCTTTTTAACTTTTTTTACTTCTTTAATTATTTCCGATTTTTTAGTGATGATTTATATAATTTTATCATAATGATACTTATTTTTTTAATTTTTTTATTGGAATAATTTAATCCATTTATTCATTTTGTAACGTGAATAATTTAATCAATTATTGGATATACGCACTTGCTCTTCTTCATTAGGCATTACCATTACATAAAAATTTAGTCTCGAGCAGGATAAAATATTTTTGTATATATAATATGAATAAATAAGTATTTTTGTAAATGTTTTTTTTATGCGGTCAATAGAGTGATTTGCTTTTCTATTTTTTTTTATATAAATTGTGTCATTCTACATTTCTTTTTTTATGAATTCTGCTTTTTTTATTAGGAACTATATTTGTTAAGGTTTATGTATTTTTATTAGTTATGGGTCCACTCGTCTATCATTTATGTATACAAAAATTAATTAATGATATATTAGTTAAGAGTCTACTTGTCTATCATTTATGTATATATAAATTAATTAATGATATATTAGTTAAGAGTCTACTTGTCTATCATTTATGTATATAAAAATTAATTAATGATATATTAGTTAAGAGTCTACTTATCTATCATTTATGTATATAAAAATGAATTAATGATATTTTAGTTAAGAGTCCACTTATCTATCTTAAAATTATATTGTTCCACTTGTGTTTCGGTAAGGTTTTTTTTGTTTAATTTTCTTAAATTATATACCACTTGTAATTAAAAATATGTGCATTGCCTAATAAGATCATTAATTAAAAAATAAAACTATATCTATAAAAATTGAAAAAAAAAAGAACATTTGAATTAAAAAACCAAAACCAATAAAAATTATCATCAAATTAAAATAAAATAAAAACTTAGCATTTTGTTAAGAATATTATGCATGAAAGTTTTTTAAAAAAAGATATAATATATATATATATATAAAAAGAAAACTAACAAATACATGTTATTTTTAAGAAAATAATAACTCATATTTGTCCTTATTTTCATGTAAAACCTAATTATCTCAAACACGCATCTAACCAAAAAAATGCTAATTTTTCATTCATAATTTTGTTGATAATGATATGTTTTGTTCCTGTAGTTTTTTTTTTTTTTACTAGATTTTTCACTTATAGAAAATTATTTTATGGATTATACCGTTCCGCCATATGTTTTCTTAAGGTTTTTTTCCTTGTGTTAATTAACCATAAAATGCTAAAGTTCTCTTTCATAATCTTATTAATAAAATATTTTTATTAGATATTAATATTTATTGGTATTTTATAAACTAATATTAAATATTCGATTAAGGAGAGTATTTGTAACTAAATCTTTTAATCAATAAAATGAACAAAAAAAAAAAACAAACTATGACAATGTGCATCGATGTTCAAAACCATTACAGGTATCGGCCAATTGATCAAACAAGTGATCCAAATAGTTCGTTTCTATAAATTTATTTGTCGGATTTGATAACGTCTTTCTAATTAAATTTCCATAAATAAATAAAATCAAAAAGTTTTCCATAATTGCAGCTTTTGAAACATTTAATGTCTTGTTGTCCTAATCGTTGTATGGCTTTTACTCTACAGCATAGTGTTTGGATGTAATTTACCACAGGACATTAGTTCCAATACCTAATCATGTGCTTCTTTATCTTTACTTTCAGAATCGAAGAAATGTGCTTGAAAAAATTGGAACGATAGCGGACTTTACAGGCATGGTTGTTAATAGTGCTGTTTTTGCGTCATCCTTTGGCTGCAGCATTATGTGAAAGAACGAATGATGCATTTTATTATCACTGTGTTTAAATTCTATTAGAGTTTTGAAAGGGGTGGAACTCGAACCGCTTGCCTATGGAAGACTGAGCTTTTCACGAGGTGCGATCTTCAGCTAGTAAAGTAAGACTATTATATTGCTGTGCCAATGCTTGTGATTTCTGAAATTATTGTATGGTTACTTGTGGTTATATGGTTGCTTATTGTTGCTTGCTTGTGATTGGTGGATTTGTAAGAGATGATCACTGTAATTGGTGTAGAAAATGGCCCTAAATTTTCCATTCATAATGATATATATGTTTTGTTCCTGTAGTCTTTTTTTTTTTCACTTATAGAAAATTATTTTATGGATTATACCGTTCCACTATATGTTTTCTAAAGGTTTCTTTCCTCGTGTTCAATTCTCATAAATCATGTAAGACGTGTCAAAAATATATAGCATTACTTGAAAAAAAACTACATAAAGAAAAAATAAGAGTATTCCCAAACCAATAAAACACTACCAGAAATTCGCTAAATAGAAACGTAGTTACAGAGGCGAATTATGGACGGAAAAGTTTTCGAATTAAAAAAAAAAGGCGGGTCGCTGACGTGAAGGTTTTGCCTGGTTATTTTTGCCGACAGAATCACCGACGGATTCAAAACGACAGCTCATACAATGACGTAACCGGTTCGCCGTTTAAATTGCCGATGGAATCACCGAGGGATTTGAAATGGCAGATCCGTACGGTGACGTGTCGATGTTTCTGTCAGAATCACCGACGACATCACCGACGGAAAAGCTGTCGGTGAAACAGTCGGAAAAAGTTAATATATATCAGCTCTGCTGACCCTCTCCTCCCCTATTTCTCCTTCTTCTTCCTAATCCCAACTCTCCCCATCTCGCAAACAACCAGCCCCCCTCCCCCCAAACAAAAATCTCCCTCATATCGAGCACAACAAGTTATATTTCTTGAAGTTTTGTGGTCACAAGATCCGTGTTCGATTTACCGATGAATTTTATCAATTTTTGTAAGTAATTCTTTCTTTTTAAATTTTAACATTTAATTAAATGTCAATTTTATTGTTTTTTTAGTATATGTATTTTGTTAGTAGATGTACATGTTTTATTGTTATTTCTCAAACAAACTTGTAGTATATGAATGTATAATTCTATACCTGTTATGGTTTGTTTTAGATTTTGTAAGATTGTATTTGTTTGTAAATTGTTAAAACTTTATAGAACTACCGAAGTACATGTGCTGTTTTGAAATAATTAATAGCTTGCTTAATGGGTCCGTTTAAAGTTTTATCAATGGTATTGCGGAGTGGTAATTTCCGTAAATTTATATATTTTAATTTGTATGAACATTGATAAATGATAATGAATATTTAATATTTATGAGAAGTTGTGATGGGTTTGTTGGATAATCTCGAGGTAAAGTAATATTTTTGCAAGTTTATTTACCTAACTTAGTTAATTAATGCATGATGTCATCATAATTTTATAGAGGTTCGATACAAGTCATGGATGATCGTTCATGGATGTATCGAGATTCACCCCAAGGATTGCGGAGGATGGATTATTGTAACGGGGTTCGGGGTTTTATTAATTTCGCAACATCTATTCCCGTAAATTTTACGGAGGCGGTATTAGGTGTCCATGCGGGAAGTGTCAAATAAAAAGTATCTCGCATCCGAGATGTTGTAATGATGCATCTTCTACACAAATGGTTTATGGAGAATTACCGGTGTTGGTATGCACATGGAGAAGTATTTGTTAGTAAGAGGAGAATGGAAGAAACGGTGGTTGGGTCTACTTCTAGTGCTAGCAATGTGCATGAAGCGGCAAATGACAACACTAATCCTTACGAAATATGGTTATGGATGCAATGAGAATGAATCAAGGTAATGTCGGTCAATGTCCAATCGTAGAAGAAGAACCTAATGCGAGATGCAACTAGGTTTTTTGATTTGTTGAAAGATTCTAACGAACCATTATGGGATGGTTGCACGAACCACGGTAAATTATCGGCCGTAGCACAGGTGTTCACCATCAAGTTAGATCACGGGTTGAGTGAGGCCGGGTATGACAAGATTATTGAATGGGTAAGAAGCATTTTACATGAAGGGAACAGGCTGAAAGAGAACTTCTATGCTGCAAAGTCCATGATGAAACCCCTTAGTTTAGGATACCAGAAAATTGACTTCTGCATGTTATACTACCTTGAAAATGCTGAGATGACCGAGTGCATGACATGCGGACATTCCCGTTACAGACCTAGAACTGGCAGGGGAAAGACTCTAGTAGCATATAAAAAACTTAGATACTTCCCGATCACACCTAGACTGCAAAAGTTATTCATGTCACCAAGGACTACTGAGCACATGACATGGCACCAAGCACATGATGCGGTTGATGAAGTGATGGTGCATCCTTCTGACGGCGAAGCGTGGAAACTCTTTAACAATGTGCATCCTCACTTTTCAGCTGAATCAAGGAATGTGCGAATTCCAAAGGGTTGTGCATTAAATGCATCTCTGACCGCGTCATCTTGCCGACGGAATTACCGACGGCCACGAAAAATATGGAGGGTCATTAAAAATTTTGGTGTGAAATTCAAAATTTACCGACGGATTTTTGACCCTTCACTGACGGAATAAATTAAAATTGTCGCACCCGACATCGCAGCGGCTCTAAAAAATATTTACATGGAAAGAACAGAATTTTGGCATCTTGTTCTTTTAGGGGAAAAAGTCTTATTTAAGGAGTCGCCACCTAGTATTATGGTCACTAGGAACCCTAACTAGTCAACAGAAATTCTATGGCTCGGGATTGGTTACGTAAAAAGGAAGATATTATCACCCCTTAAACGTTACGCTTGAAGAGGATCTGCATTGCTTGTTTTGTCTTAAATTGCTAAACATTTATTCGCTTATGCTATGATGATTTGTTTATAATATTCCTTACTCTGGAACCAATGAATATTTGAGCTCGAATAATTCCAACTCTGGCGTTGGTAAAAATTCGTAGCTACGAAAAAAAATTAGATCAATATTTTTTATTCCTTACTCTAGTACCAGTGAATAAATAAATAAAAATAAATTTATTTTTATGCATGCACATATTTTTTTTATTTTTCTAGCTAAATAAAATAAAATACAACGAATAAAAATAATATAAATTTAAAATGGTATTTTTATTCCTGACTCTGGCGTCAGTGAATAAACCAATAAATTTACATTATTTTTATTCATACATACACATTTTTTTTATTTTTTCTACTTTTTTTATTTTTCTGTTTTTCTATTTTTTCTATTTTTTCTATTTTTATTTTTTGGGCTGGGCCCAGCTCAGCCCACATGGGCTGGGCTAGACCCAGCCAGCCGAGCCTGGTCACCGGCCCAAGCCAGTGACCCGGCTGGGCCACATGAGGCACGCGTGGTCCAAATCGCGCGTGCCTGCCCTTTGCTAATTAATTCAAAACAGGCGGCGAAAGTGAATTAACGAAACGAGGGGAAAACAGAGCAGAAGACTTACCTGATTCTTTTGCAGAGAATTTGCGCGAGGTTGCTGAAGGTGACGCTTCTGTTTTCGAATTGCCTCTTACTCCTTATGCTTGTATCTCACGTTGTATTCCTTTCCTGTGTCTCTATTTCGGCTTTGTTTTTTTTGTTTCTTTGCTCTGTTTTCAGAACACCTCTCTACTCTCTCTCGGCCTGTTTCTTCTTTCTCTGTCTAGTCTCCTTCCCCTGGCTTTTCTTCGTGTTCTCTCTGCTCTCCCTTGGCCCCTCGGTTATGTGATTCCTCTTCTGTGGCCTGTCTTCACGAGTTCGTGCCTAACGATCGTGAGGCACGAACTCCTCTGTTTCTTTGAGAAGAAACAGGGGTAAATAAAATGACTCCCCTCTGTATAGTCTTCGTCCTCCTGCTCTCTTAGTGTTCTAGGTTCTCTCCCCTCGGTTATATGATTTCTACTGTCCCCCTTTTCCCTCAGTTTTTTTCTTTTGTTTTCCCCTTTTCGGTCGCTCACTCTCTCTCTCTAACCAACCTCTGTTCTTCGGTGCTCCTCTGCTTATATAGGGCCCGGCGGGTTGGTAACGGCGGTATGCTGAGGGTCGACCACCATTAAGGCGCCCATAACTGAAACCAACGGACGATTTACTGCTGCAACGTCTCTCGGCCTTTACTGTGGAAAACGGTCGCTGGTTTAAAGAGGAAAATGAACAGCGTCCCTTAAACAACGACGCCGTTTGGAGATAAACAGTGGCCATTTTCACTTTGACCCGTGAAGTTTCGAAAAGTTTATAATTAAGCCCCTGGTTTAGACAGTAATTTTCCTTGCATTTCGGCGCCTTTTACAAGTTAGTCCTTGGACGTTAATCTGCTGCAATCGTGTCCCCAATTAACCCCAAACTTTGCTATTTCTTCAATTAAGTCCCTGATTTCATTAATTTAATTAAATCCAAAGTCCAATTAAGTCTAAAACTTATCAATTCTCCAATTAAGCCCCTGATTGGATTAATTAAATTAATTCCAAGCTTAATTAAGTCTCAAAACTTATCAATTCTCCAATTAAACCCTTGATTGGATGAATTAAATTAATTTCAAGCTTAATTAAGTCTAAAAATTTATCAATTCTCCAATTAAATCCTTAATTGGATTAATTAAATTAATTTCAAGCTTAATTAAATTAATTTCAAAGTTTAATTAAACCCCAAAACTTCCAATCATTTTTCCCTTAACCCAAAGTTTAATTCATCCTTCATTTATTTCATTTTACTTGTTTTTCCATTATTATTATTATTATTTTTTTCCATCATCATTTTTTTTATTCTTTTCAGTAAAAAAAATAATAATAATAATTAAAATAAAATGGTCAAAAATTGGGTTATGACAAAAATAATAATTAATTTTATATCCGTCGGTGAATTCGTTGGGTAAAAACGCCCTAATATAAGTTCCAAATGACACTTCGCTTCAGCTTTATTTTTTCTTCTCCTTCGTTTCTCACCTTAAGATTTTGATTTTTTTCCTCTCCATTCTTCAAAGCTTTCACCTCCAATCTTTAGCAAGTTTTCTTGTAAATCTTCATCAGTTTAAAAGGTATGTGTTTCTTCTATTTCATTTTACTTTAAAGGTTTTTTTTTTTTGCTATTTTTTTTTGTTATGTTATTTGTTTTGGTGTATTTTTTATAATGTAGATAAAGTCTATAGTGTTTTTTGCATAATTCATTGCTAAAGTCTATAGTTTTTTTTTTAGAATTTATTGAATATTTTTTATTGTTGTATTGGCATAATTATTATTAGTTAATTTGTTGAATATTTATTGTTAATGTTGAATTTACCATAGAATTAGTAATTGAATATGTTGGAATAATTATTAATTTTACTCTATTATTGCATGATTTGTGTTTAATTGTTTCCATTTATTTTGATTGTTATTCTAGAGTTTTTTTTTTATTGTTTTGTTGTATTGGCATAATTATTGAATAATTTTTTGAATTGTAATTGTTAATGTTGAATATACCTTAGTATTAGAAATTGAATATTTTGGAATAATTGTTAATTTTACTTTATTATTGCATGATTTATGTTTAATTTTTTCCATTAATTTTAATTGTTAGTCTACAGTTTGTTTTTTATGTATTGAATATATTTTATTGTTGTATTGGCATAATTATTGAATAATTTGTTGAATTGTAATTCTTAATGTTGAATTTACCTTAGGATTAGTAATTGAATATGTTGGAATAATTAGTATAGATTGGGTCAATTGGTTGTGGCTTTTGTTAATATGTGCAGGTTTGTGGATTTGGGTAGTATCCAGTATAGGGAAGGTGCTGTCAAATTTTTTTTTAACATTTGAATTTAATTATATAATTATTTGTATAAAATTATGGAGATGTGTAGAATGAAAACCAGAGCTGGTCGCTCACGTACGGTCGCAGTTAGTTCGTCTAGCAGCGATGATGATATTTCCATAGGTGCCTCTCAAGACGAGGCACCTACACCACCTGCGCCGTCAACCGTCTTTGCCTCTTCCAGTAGCTACTTCACAGCGGAATCAATTTACCCGCAAGTACGAGGCACAGTGGAAGGACGACCTTTCAATGTAAGTTTGTTAAGGTTTTATTTTTTTAAAAAAAAATTACAACATAATTTATGAAGTAATCACTATTTAATTTATTTCATTTATTTTCAGGTTCACAAACATTGAGGCCGCCCGAGTAATATCATTGGCGTTTAAATCGTCGATGGAGATTCCATTGTTTCAATGGAGTCAGATATCCAAGCATCCTGAATGGATGCCTCAAATCAATGCATGGTTTGACAAATTTCAGGTTGGTGTTAATTTATAATTTTCAGCTTATTTCTAATAAATTATTAATATTATTGTAAATAAATTATTATTTTTATTTAAACTTGTTTAATTATACACAGCACAAATTCTGCTGGGACAGTGAGCATAACATTGTTGTGAGGAGGGTGTGGGAAAATCACGCGGCAACTAGGTAAGATCGAAAACAATACAAGATTTTTTTTAGACAAAAATTTATGTTTCGAAATTTATTTTTTGGTTGCGTGAAGTAGGTTGCGTGATTTTTGGTATGAAGTACAAAAAAGGGCAAAAAAAACCGCGAGGGATAAGGGTTTCCAAGGCTGGAACGATGTTGCGGTTTGGAGGGATTTCAAACCGATATACATCCCAGAAGATATATGGCCGCACTATCTTGAGCACGTGACGTCCGAGCGGTTCACACGACGCTCACAGGTCCGTGCCGGCAACCGGAATTGGCCAATTCATGGCTCGGTGACAACGCACACTGGCGGCTCCGTTTCGTTTGCTGCACATGCGAAACGAATGGTAAGATTAATTTAAATGAAATATATCGTTAAATTAAGTTGTTGTTAATATATCTTTTTTCATTATAGGCTGCGTCTCTTGGACGTGAGCCGAGCTCGATGGAGCTGTTTGTGGAGACGCACGTGTGGAGTCAAGACCGCCAAAAAGGGCCGCAACAGTTCGTTGATAACCGTTCTCAACATTTCGTGGTATGTTTGTTCGACCATTTTATTTTGTAAGTTATTATGTTTATTGAATTGAATATGAATATGATGATTACTTTTTTTAATTTCAGGAGACCTATAATAATTGGTTGAGGGAGAGATATGGGGACGATATTTTGACCCATCCAGAATTCGATCCGGATTTGTGGATGGAGGTTGGATCGTCAGGTGGACCCGATAAAAATCAGATTTACGGGTTCTCCAACACTACGGCCGACAACTTGAGGTCGACCCGTAGTGTTTCAACCGTTGGGAGCTCCCAATCAATATCGAGCTCCCAATCTAAGGAGTTCGTGGCCTTGCAAAGAACACACGGCTCGGCTCACCGACAAATACGACCACCTATCGGCGGAGTACGCACAACTCAAAGCGTCTCATGCACAATAAAGAGCGGAGTCTCGAGCAAATCAAAGCGCAAATCAAAGCGTCTCAAGCACAACAAAAAGCGGAGTATGAACAACAAAAAACAGCTTATGAACAACAAAAAGCGGCTTATGACTAGCTTCGTGAAATGGTCATGAACATGGCAACACATAGTGGAACATGTGCGCCTAATCCTTTTTGGCTGTATAACCACCAGCCTCCTCCTCCAGGATCTCCTCCTCCTCCTCTAGCTCCACCTTTATATTAATTTGTAATAAACATTATTTACCTTTAAAACTTCATTTAATATTTTTTTTTGAAACATATTCAGTTTGTAATGAATATTATTTGACTTTGATTTTTTTTTTTATGTTTAATATAAATTTTATTTGCATAATTGGTTTTTATTACCATTAATTTATATAGTTTTATATTATATATTCTAAATAACTTTTTAAAACAAATTTAGAAAAACTATTACCAAGGGTTTACCGACGGAATTAATCCGTCGGCATCCGACAGTAGCATTCACCGACGCCTTTACAGACGGATATATTCGGTCGGTATTATAAACACTCACCGACAGCCTTACCGACGGACTTAATCCGTCGGCATTTGACCCACATTTACCAACAAATTCACAGACGGATATATTCGGTCGGTATTTCATACACTTACCGACAGATTTACCGACGGAATAAAAATCCGTCAGTATATTTCAAGTAGGAATCTTTTTTTTTGGCGCGCAAATTCCATCTGTAAAACCATCGGCAAATGGTTTTTTTGTTTTGCCGACCGATATAGCGACGGAATGGGGAATCACCGATGAAAGGAAAGCCGACGGACGTAATCCGTCGGTGATGACGTCGATAAATAAATCACCGACGAATGGCTAATCACACACCGACAGAATATGTCCGTCGGTAAAACTGTGAAATCTTGTAGTGAAAGTTTATCATCGAATTAAAAAAACTTAACATTTTGTAAAAAATACTATACATAAAAAAGAGGAATTAAAAAAGATACAATTTAACACACACACACGTATATATATATATATATATATATATATATATATATATATAGAAAACTAATAAATACATATTATTTTTAAGAAGATACTAACTCATATTTGTCATTATTTTCTTGTAAAGCCTATCTTAATTAAACAAATAATTAACCATAAAATGCTAAATTTCCATTCCATAATCATTTTAATAAAATATTTTTCATTAGATATTAATGTTTATTGGTATTTTCTAAACTAATATTAAACATTTGATAAAGGAGAACATTTGTAACTAAATCTTTAATCAATAAAATGAAAAAAAACAACTATGACGAAGTGTATCGATGTTTTGAACTGATTAATAGAAATTCTATCCTGTTTATGCTTGATATATAGTAAAATATACTTAGAGTCCGTTTGGTAATAAGGTTGCATTTGCGTTTTGTTTAAAATGCAGATGCAACCTGTTTAGTAAAGGAAAAAACACAGCTTACTGTTTATGGGAACCACATGTTTTTGCGTCTGAAACGCAGGGGAAGGAAAAGCAAAAATGTCGCTTTCTGCGCACACCGTTCATGCTAATTAATTAGCATGAACAGTGTAGCCATGCTACACTGTTCACTGAATAGTGTAGCCAGCTCTACTGTTCCGGTCGGACCGATTCCGGTTCAAAGCTCAAAATGCATTGAACCAGGTCCGACCTAGTAAAATAAAAAATAAAAAATATATCGAAAAACTAGTGTTTAACATTATTCAATAACATTACATAAATTAGACAGAGATCGCTTGATGACGTAGCATTTGCAGAATTTAATCGCAATCCCAATTTTGTTCCTGATTATATTTTACCTGATGTTATTGCGCGCTTAAGAAACCAAAAAAATTGTAGTCCTTGTCGGATGTGTTTCATACGTGATGGAATTGTAGATAGTTTAATGGAACAATAAAAAATATTTTATATAAAGTATTATTTATTTCATGATGTAATAACAATAGTTAAATCTACAATATTTAAATTAAAAATCATCAATATTAATATATATTTTTTAAAATTATTTTATAACCTCAATTTCAAAAGCATTATTAAGCAAACACATTAAACTACTTTTTATTTAATCTCAATTTCAACCACAGTTTTAACCAAACATACATAAATACCAAATCAACCTCAACCGAAAATACTTTTTATAAAACAATTTTTTTCAAACCAAACCAGCTAGAGGAAGCGGGATAGCATAAGCAAACCAGCCAACCCGCGTTCTGTTCTATAATTCCCTCTAACCTGGTGCTGTAGTATACCCAAGAATCCAGTGTGCTAGAGTTATCAAAAATGAAAGTAGATATGCGCCTTTTCAAGGGATTGTCTTGCTCAACCGGAAACAGAGATAAGCTCGAGTGATGTAAGTAGGTCTATCAAGAGGGATCAGCTTTATGGTTCACACATGTTTCGGCCGAGAACTTCCTTTCCGTGGGGAAATAGCTTCGATGATTGGTCTTCTCAATTAATTCGATCGGCGAGTAAGACTCCCTATGTTATGTGGGTGCAATTTGTAGAGGAGTGCTTCCTCGCTAGAAGCACGACTCGCAGTGCTTGAATGTCTTGTGGCGGCTAAGGCAGCGTTAAGGCTAGGGAATAGAAGTCGCTCAAGTCAAAAAGCCAAATGTCTTTCCTATGGCATCTGCCTTATAAGTGCTCTTTTTTAACCTTTCAGGGAAAGGCGATCTGGTCGACCTTCACCACAACAGTTGCCATAATACCAAACACACTCTTAGTACAAACAACCCAATAGTACAAGACTACAAGTAGTGGCCTAGGCCTATTAATCAAACCAGGGATCCAAATAGCTCGTTTCTATAAATTTAGTTGTGGGATTTGATAAAATCTTTCTAATTAAATTTCCATATTTAAAAAAAATTCTCAAAGTTTTCCATAATTGCAGCTTTTGAATTTAATGTCTTGTTGTCTTAATCGCTATATGGCTTTTATCAAAAAAATCTTCTCAACTCAATAGGTAAAGCTATTAGGTGAGGTCTCAAGATATGATTTATATTATTCTCTAACGCACCCCTCAAGTTAAAGCCTTTTGGGTTTAATACTTTTACAGGCTCATACTATCTTGTGCTTAATTTTTATCAAATAAATAAAAATGATGAGATTTAAACTTGTGACCGCTTGAACATCAAGGCTCTGATATCATGTGAAAGAACCATCTCAACCCAATAGCTTAAATTATTAGGTGAGGTTCTAAAATATAATTTATATTATTTTCTAACAGATTTTACTCTATAGCATAGTGATAATAAGAATACATCATAATCGAATTTGTTTTATAGTTTGGGTGTTACCAATTAGTCTCACGTAATTTACGCATAGCAGACAGGACATTCGTTCCAAATATCTAATCTTATGCTTCTTTATCTTTAATTTCAGAAGCGAAGAAATGTGCTTAAAAAAATTAGAATGATAGTGCAAGTTACAGGCATAGTTGTTGGTAGTGCTTGTCTTGTATCATCCTCTAGCTGCAGCATTATGTGAAAGAACGAATGATGCATTTTATTATCACCTTGAAACTTGAACCGCTTGACTATGTAAGACTATTATTGATGTAGTAATGAAAAGCTTCAGACTAGATGGAGCTTTTCACGGGCTGCAATCTTTGGCCAGTGAAGTGACCGACTTAGCACAGGTCCACGAGCTCTTCATGCAAAACAAGATTTCTATCGAAATGGGGGATCTTATGATGTTTAAGTCAGTAAAATATAAAAGAGTAAAGAATATTGGAAAGTATATTTATGAATATTATGTATTCTAATGATTATTCAATTTGCTTTATTCCTTGGCATGAGAGCTCAATCTTCTTGAGAAAGAGAAACTTTAGCGAAGTCTATAGAAGAAAGTTCACCAAGGAAGTTTGTGTCTCTTGTTGTGGAAGACTATCCCCATCATTTTTATTAACTCTCTATTTTTAAGCTCTGTTCCTAAGGAAACATCGGTGGTGAGAGTCAGAAATCCTGCAAAAAAAATGAAGTCAGAGGCAGTCGTACTCCCTTAATTAGGGTTGAAGCAGATTTTAACTCCTTTTAAAGTGATTGCGAGCGTTGCCACCACTTTAAGATAAGGAGGGTCTATACCCCTGTGAAGTTTGATGTTCCAAACTCAACTATAGAGGTTCTATGATGGTATTTTCTCTGCCTCAACTTCCTTCCAGCTTTGCTGACAAAGGCTGCAGTAGTTGAGCTCTTTACTTGGATTGTTCCTGAGAGAACTAAGTTGAGAGAACTAGGGTTGAGGATACTTCTGCCAACCTCGTTCTTGGTCGAGCTCCAATCACTTTCCCCACCTTTATCATCACTTTCCCCACCTTTATTGAGAAGAAAAGGCTTATATCACCATCCTGTTAGACATCTTAATAATATTTTATGAGAGCTACAACTGTTATTTGACTTTAACTAGTTAAATTTCAATAACAAAACAAGCATTTTCAAATAAAAAAAACATTTTAAACAGCCAGAAAAAATGATGTTCCTTAGACAAATAGAACTCGGATTTCCATGACTCTAATACATGAACCGTATTTCATGTGGTGTGAGATAGTGGAATTATTGAGGAGAAATAAATAATTCATGGGTAGGTGGAATCAAAGAAAAGACTGTCTCCAAAACCAAATATATGGGGGCCTCTCATAGTAGTAGTTGGGTTTCCTTGGGCTTTGAGTCGCGGCTTCAGTTAACTACACTTACAGCTATACAACTCTAATCAAAATACCCCAAAAAAACATTATTAAAAAAATTGTTTTATTTTTATACATACAGTCAAGTCTTTTTAAGATTAAAAAAAAAATCATAGCTTATTCTCATTCAACAAAATTTCAAAATATATCTTAAGCATGTGTTTTTAACTTTAATAACCAATTCATTAAAGTCACGAGAACGAGGTTAATATTTTAAAAATTTTAAAAAAATTATTTTGTTTTTTTTTAATATCATAAATTATGAACTTATATGTAAGACGTATTCCTAATATTAAGCATTAGTTATTCTTTCTGTTGACATTAGAACAATTATGTTTTATCCAATAAGATAAGAATCTCCTTATTGGGGAGGTCTTTTCTTAAACCTTAGACATACCAATAATTAGTAAACACAACAATTTCTTAGTTTATATCAGATAATCAAACAATGCAGCTTACCTTAGGTATGACATATTTGGGGTGCTAATATCTTTTCTTTACGTAACCAGCCCAAGTGTCTGGTCTTTGAGACCAGTTAGGGTTCCAAGTAACCAAAAACTAGGTGGTGACTCTCATTCCTTCTTTCCACTAATAATAGACAAGAATTCATTGTCTACCCTAATTTCCAAATACTCAAACCAATAAAGTGGAAGCATTCGCCACGATACTGCACACATGCGATAAAATTCAAACTATAAAATAAAAGGAGTAATCATTCATCAAGTTCCACTAACCTCTTTGTCACGTGGCCGTGTTTGTTTGTTTTCCTAGGATGCAGGCGACATCTGTCCCACTAACTTTTCTAACTTGTCCTAAAATATTGTCTCCATCCTCTTTGACATGTTATTGAAAGCTTTGTGATTTCATGATTATCTTTTTGGTGCACATGCCAATCAAGATCAATAATAATCAAGGTCAATAAAGAAACCAATAAGTCATAAGTAACATTACTATTAATAATAATAATGATAATAGTTTGATGCATTTTTCATTTTGATCATTGGTCTTGGATTTAAGCGATTTGATCCTCAATTGACCATTAAACTTTCAATTTTTTTCAATTGAACCCCAGATTGCAATCAATTGGGTCCCTATAGTTTGATGTTTTTTGCAAATTGGTATTTGAATGCGAATTTCTTCAATTTAACCTCTAATTTACTCAAAAAATTTGATTTTCTTATGATTTTACCCCTGATTTCAATCAATTAACATGGTAAAAAATGAATTTGGTCTTCTAAAATTTCAACCTTCTTAATTAAGTTCAAATTGAGCTCTCAAACTTAATTTTTCACCAATTAAGCCCTTAATAAAATTAATTTTATTGGTCCTTGGACGTGAATTTCTTCAATTTAACCCCTAATTGACCCTACAACTTTGATTTTCTTATGATTTTACCCCTGATTTCAATCAATTAACATGGTAAAAAATGAATTTGGTCTTCTAAAATTTCAATCTTCTTAATTAGGTCCAAATTGAGCTCTCAAACTTAAGTTTTCACCAATTAGACGCTTAATAAAATTAATTTGATCCATTTATAGTATAATAAAATCCTTATACCTAATAAAATCCTTCAATTGGATCCAAATTAATTCTTAAACATAAAAAATCATTTAATTTGGCCTATGATTAAATCTAATTAGCCTATTAAAAATCTAATTATGTCTTTGGACTCAGAAATTATGCATATTTGTCCAATAATGATTTGATTTGACCTTGAATCTGCATTGTCTCTCCAGGTTTGGGTATAATGAGCTACAATTAGGCTTCTAATTTGTCTAGAATTGCAGCTTGATCCTCCTATATTTTTGAAATCCATTCTAGCCTACTTTTCCAAGTCGCCAGATTTCTTGCTTTCTTTATTTTATATTTTTATTTTAGAAAGAAAAAAGATAAATTTGAGGAATGACTCAGAAATTAGTTGTTGTTGTTGTTATTATTAGCACAATTATTATTATTACTAATTAATATCATCACTATCATTATTATTATTATTATTATTATTATTATTATTATTATTATTTATTTCCTGCAATCATTCATCAAATGTAAATTATAAAATTAAAAAAAAGGAGTAATCATTCATCAAGTTCCACTAACCTCCTTGTCATGTGAACGTGTTTGTTTTTTTTTTTTGGTGGGATGCGGGCAACATCTTCCTCATGAACTTTTCTAGCATGTTCTAAGAAATTATGCAGTTTTTCATCCTCTTTGACATATCATCATAAGTTGTGCAGTTTATATAAATGATATGTATCTTTTCATGATTATCTTTTCTATGCGCATGTTAATCAAGGTCATTAATAATAATAATATTAAAGGATTGCGGTGCAGGAGATTATGAAGATTTGAATGGTCACACTGAAAAATTCATCAAGTTCCACTTACCTCTCTCTGTTATGTGAGCTTGTTTGTTTTTTTCTTTCCAGTAACCTCTCTGTCATGTGGGCTTGTTTGTTTTGTCTTTTCCTTTGGATGCGGGCGACATCTCCCCACTAACGTTGTTGGCATGTTCTAAGAAATTGTGTAGTTTTCCATTCTCTCTGACATGTCATTAAAAGCTGTGCAGTTTGTCCATATGATAGGTATTTTTTCACGATTGTTTTTCCGGTGCACATGTTAATCAAGGTCATTAACAATAATAATAATAATAAAGGATTGTGGTGAACGAGATGATGAAGTTTTGAATAGTCAGACTGAAAAATATAGAAGATATAATTATAGAATAATATAAGTCTAAGAAAAGAGACGGTCGAGTCAAATGATATGTGTTATAAAAACAACTATAATTTTTAACAGTGCTCAAGTCTCATAAAAAATACTTTAGGTCTTGTTTTATAATTTTATAATGGACTACAAGAATTATTGAGGAGAAATAAATAATTCATGGGGAAGTGGAATCAAAGAAAAGATAGTCTCGAAAACCAGATTTGTGGTGGCCTCTCATAGTAGTAGCTGGGTTTCCTTGGGCTTTGGGTCGCGGCTTCAGCATGAGCCATGAAGAGGGTGTATGGTTTTAAAATCATAGACAAATGATGATATCATGGTTTGATGTGGCGGAGGGAGATTGAGTGGGATTTGGAAAGATTGTGGAAGCGGGTACACTTGATTTGTTTTTCTCTTCTTCTTTTTTCTATTTTGGAAAATATTAAACTTCATAGATGTGTATTATTTCCATCGTGAATGTTTTGTGAAAGTGATTATCAAGTTTGGTTCAGTTTAATGGGTTGTTTCAAAATCCAGTGAACTACACTTACAGCTGTAAAATTCGGGCTAGACTTGCAGGTCTATGAATCTTATTGATTTGCTTCAACCGATTCAGATTGAAAAAAAAAAAAAAAAAGGTTAACTTGAACAAAAATTTAGATTGATGCATTCACCGGATCATTGGAGATGAAGAGATAAGATTTTATGAGTTTTTTATTGTTATTATTTTTTACTCTTCTATTTTTTTCATTACCTTATACCATTCACAACCATGTTTGTGCAGGATAAAAGATAGTTTTTAAAGTGTGTTTTATTTATAAATAAATTAAAATATTTTTTTATTTTTAAAATTTAGTTTTTATATAAATATATTAAAATAATTTAAAAATATTAAAAAAATGATATTATTTAAAAAAACTCTGAGTTAACTCGATAATATAAAAAATAACCTAATGATTCGTAGATTAACCCAACTCTCCTTGGATATAAATATAGGTCAGATCTTTCAACTATGCATCAAATGACCAGAGGCAGGATTTTAGAGTTATCCGCTGCCTCGTCCATTACCCTCTTAATTAAATTCTCCTCCTCTTAAATATTACAAGCTTAAATAGATATGGAGGAGATTCGCCGCGCTGCTGAAGCTTATTATAAGAATCTGTCCGAGGAGAAGAAGCGAAATGCCAGATTTTCTTTCAATGAAATGGACGTAGACGGAGACGGGCGAATTAACCTAGATGAATACGTGGAGTATCTCAAGAAAGATAACAACTCGGTTCTTACTCATCCAAGCTTGTTTACAGCGCTGGACAAGGACGGCAATGGAAGCTTGGATTTTGAGGAAACAATCGTCTTGTACTACATCATGCAGAGTGGAAGAGCTCTAATTTGCCAGTCTTGTAATACGTTCTTGGCAGACGTATACTTCAGCTGCAATCAATGTTTCTGTCTTGATGAGTCACCTAGCACCTATGATCTTTGTTGTGATTGTTATGGTGGAAAAAGTTTCACTCACCACGATGATGCCATCTTCTGGGATAACTATACTTTACTGAGTCGAAGCAGGAGCTTGGCACTAAAAGCTCCCGAACAGGTAATTAATCTTTGAAAATGATATCAACTTCGATCCCTGTTAGAAAGAAATACTTGAACCTGACTTTAAATATTTGATAAAGGAGAAAATTTGTAACTAAATTTTTAATCAATAAAATGAAAAAAATAAATAATCTATGAGGGGGAAATCTAATGTCTTGCAGCTTTTGAATTTAATGTCTTGTTGCCCTAACCATTGTGTGGCTTTTATTCTATATCATAGTGATAATGAGAACACATTCGAAATTTGTTTTATGGTTTGGATGTTACCAATTAGTTTCACAAAATTTACCATTACAGAACATTAGTTCCAAATATCTAATCATATGCTTTGTTGTCTTTAATTTCAGAATCGAAGCAATGTGCTTCGAAAAATTGGAACCATAGTGGAAGTTACAAGCATGGCTGTTGCTTTAGGCTGTAGCATCATGTGAAAGAACGAATGGTGCATTTTATCGTCATTGTGTTACAATTTTATTAGAAGTTTGTGAAGGGTGAAACTTGAATAGCTTGCTTGTGGAAGACTATTATTGATGAAGTAATGAAAAACTTTGGACTAGATTGAACTTTTCACGAGCTGTGATCATTAGCTAGTGTATTAGTAAATATTATGTATTCTGTTTGAAGTTATAGGAATGTTAAATGGTTGTTTGTGATTTACTAAATTTGTTGTATAAGAGCTTGTGATTTCTTGAATTATTGTATGTTTACTTGTGGTAGTTGATATTGCTGTATGGTTGCTTGTTTGCTGATCACTGCAATTGGTGTAGAAAATGGCCTTGTTGTGCATAGAAAAGGTTGGTTGTGCACTCCCACTGACTATGAATCAATAGCTGATCATTTTGTTTTTTTTTTACCGGTATATATATTGTTTTTGTATTGATAATTTTTTTTAAAAATAAAAAAAATTAAAAGAAAAAAATATAAAAGAGAAAATCAATACATCAAAGACTTGTTTTAGTGAGTAAAATGTAATTAAAATTATAATATGAAGTAGTTTAGTTTAAAAATAATAAGTGCAAGAAAAAAAAAACTCGAAAAAGCAAAATTGTCTTATCGGTGATTCGAGAGGCACCGCATTGTTCATTGGATTTTGTTATTTTGTTTTTCTTTAATCATCAAAAACAGATCCATGCCCTTGCCGCATTATTCAATGAGTTTTTCTTTTAAAAAATCATCAACCATGTATCCTTTGTATCTTTCATGGACAATATATTTTATTTTCAAACTAAATCTCTTGAATTCATATTTTAAACAAGTTATTTATATCTAAATTGTGCATTTATAAAAGTTTATTTTTGCAATCATTTATCAAATTCAAATTACATATATATATATATATATATATATATATATATATATATATATATATATAAAAAAGAAGTAATCATTCATTAAGTTCCACAAACTTTTTTGTTATATGAGCATGTTTGTTTTTATTTCCTGTGATGCAGATAACATCTCTCTCACTAACTTTTCTGGCATGTTCTAAAAACCTATGTAGTTTTCTATCTTTTCTGACATGTCATCAAAAGCTGTGCAATTTATCCATATGATATGCATCTTTACATGATTATCTTTTCAGTGCGCATGTCAATCAAGATTAATATAGAAATCAAATGCCATTAATAATATTGTTGTTAATAATAATGATAAAGTAGTATTATTATTACTAACAATGTATCCTTGCATATCTTTCATGGACATTATATCTTATTTTTCAACCTAAATCTCTTTGATTCATATTTTAAACAAGTCATTTATATCTAAATCATGCATTTATAAAAATTTATTTCCTGCAATCATTCAACAAATTCAAATTATATATATAAAAAAAAGTAATCATTCATCAAGTTCCACTAACCTCTCTATCATGTGAGCATGTTTGTTTGTGTTGTTTGTTTTTTCTGGGATGCAAGCGACATCTCCCCCACTAATTTTTCTGGCATGTCCTAAAAAACTGTGCAATTTTCCATCATCTTTGACATATCATCGAAAGCTATGTGGTTTAATGATTATCTTTCTGGCGCATATGTTAATGAAGGTCAATTACAATTAAGGTTAATAAAGAAACCAAAGGTCATTAGTAGTATTACTATTAATAATAATGATAATAGTAATTATATTATTACTAACAATGTATCCTTGCAAATCTTTCATGGACATTATATCTTATTTTCAAATTAAATCTCTTTGATTTATATTTTAAACAAGCCATTTTATATTTAAATTGTGCATTTATAAAAATTTATTTTCTGCAATCATTCATCAAATTTGTTGTTATCTATTTTTGGCCCCCCACATAAAAAAAGAAGAAAATACAACAGATATCGAAAAATATATTCGAGAGAAACCCAAAAAATAATAAGCAGTGAGAAGACAATGATGGAGCGCTAGAAAATAGCAAAAACTTGATTGAGAATGTTCAAAACTACAAAAGTTAAAATTTGACAAGATATTTTTAACTAATGAGAGCCTTAATGACAAAGAAAATTTAATTTGAGAAAAAAAAGTCCAAAATTAGATGTTTATGAACTCAATTAAATTTTATTGAATTTTGAATTGAATTTATGAAAGGTTTGATTGCAAGAAAAAAATGTTTTTGCAAGTCAATTTAGGCTTTAATTGAAAGAAATTAAATTTCAATGGTCAAATTATAATTTTTAAGAGTTGATTTGGTCAAATCAGGAGCTTAATTGCATAATTATCAAAGTTTGATGGTCAATTAGAGACTTAATTGAATAAGTCTGAAACCAAGAACTAAATTGGAAAATACGTGTAAATAGAGGGACCGAGATTGATTGAATCAGGGGCTAAATTGAAGAAATTAGAAGTTTATTGATCAATTAATGGTCAAATTACATAAATTTGAGACCAAGGACCAAAATTAAAAAGGTGGCCAACATTAGGGCCAACGTTGGCATTTGGCAGGGATGCAATTGAATTGATTCTTAAAATCAAAATTGCAATTGAGGACTTGATTGAACAAATAAAAAATTAAGGACTGATTTGGAAATTAACACATTTTAGCGCCATTTTCTATTAAATGAAATGACACATTTTGATCAAAATGACGTCATTTCATGCACTGATCACTTAAAAAAAAGGGAGAAGCCTGAAACGGTGCCGTTTTGAACGACATTGTTCTTCTTCTTCTTCCCCTGGACATGCAGCAGGGGAAGAAGAAGGTTTTTTATTTTGATTTTGATTTTTCCTACACACTCTCTCTCTCTCCCCCTCCCTCCCCACTAGCAAAAAAAACTGACACAACCCATACCCCCACATATCCTGCCACCATAATGAAAAAATAGGAGACCCATGCCCCGACCACCATACCCTACACTTATAAATACCAGGGGGGAGTATTTAGAAGGAGGGGTAGAAAACAAAGAGGGATGAAAAACATAGGAAGAAGGACAAAGAAAAAAAAAGAAAATAGAGAGAGAGAGGGGGGGATTGAAAGAAAAATAGAGAGGAAGAAAATGACCACTGAAGAAGATCTTGGAAGTGAAAACAGAAAGAAAAAGGAAGAGGAGGAAGAGAGAAAACGAGATAAAGTAGAGAGAAAGAGGAATGAAACAAAAGTTAAAGAAAAAACACAAAAAGAAGAAGAAATACGTAGAAATCGAAGCAAGAGTAAGAAGAAGAACCGCCACAACGCCACCGTCATTCCTCTCTACCACCTCTAGCTGCATTGTGCACCACCATCCAGGCTGCCAGCTCCTCCCATGCCATTTTCTCTTTCCTCCCTCTCATTTTCTTCATTTTCTGTTTTGCTTGCATGTAGAGTTCATTTTGCATGCAAGAAGATAGGGGGGAGTAATTAACCCCTCGTCCTGGGTCAAGACATCTCTCTAAGACAAAAAAAAAATCATATCGTATTCTTATACAACAAAATTTCAAAATATGTCTTAAGCATGTATTTTTTTACTTTAATAACCAATTCATTAAAGTCATAAGAACTAGGCTAATATTTCAAAAATTCTAAAACAAATATTTTCTTTTCTTTTAATATTAGGGATTAAGAACTTATACGTAAGACGTATTTCTAATATTAAATAAGCATTAGTTATTCTTTCTATTGATATTAGAATGGTTATGTTTTATCCGATAAGATAAGAATCTCTTTACCGAGAAGGACTTTTCTTAAACCTTAGACAGACCAATAATTAGAAAACATGACAATACCTTATTTTATATCAAACAATCAAATAATGCAGCTTACCTTAAGTACGATGTATTTGGGGTGGTAACATTTCCTTTACACAACCAGTCTCTGTGCCTAATCTTTAAGACCAATTAGGGTTCCTAGTAACCAAAAATTAGATAGTGACTCCCATTCCCTCTTTTCACTAATAACAGACGAGAATTTCTTGTCTACCCTATTTTCCAGATACTCAAACCAATAAAGTTGAAGCCTTCGTCACGATATCGCACATGTGCAATAAAATTCAAACTATAAAATAAAAGGAGTAATCATTCATCAAGTTCCACTAACCTCCCTCTCATGTGGGCATGTTTGTTTGTTTGTTTTTGTTTAGGATGCAGGCGACATCTCTCCCACTAACTTTTCTAGGATGTCCTAAAATACTGTGCAGTTTTTCGTCCTCTCTGACATGTCATCGAAAGCTGTGCGATTTCATGATTATCTTTTTGGTGCACATGCCAATCAAGATCAATAACAATCAAGGTCAATAAATAAACCAAAAGGTCATTACTAATATTACTGTTAATAATAATGATAAAAGTGCGATGCCTTTTTTATTTTTGTTGTCGCACGTGTGCGACATCGCGGTGAATATTCCACTCTCATGTAAGTATCTGGAAATCGAGAAATATGGGGAGACAAAGATTCCTTGTCTTTTATCAATGGAAAGTAGGAAAGGGAGTCGCCACCTAGTATTTTGCTCACTAGGAACCCTAACTGGTCTTAGAAATCGTGTACGGGACCGGTTGCATAAAGAAAAGGTATTAGCACCCCAAATACATCTTACCTAAGGTAAGCTGCATTATTTGATTGTTTGATAAAAAGCTAAGGTGTTATTGTATTTCTAATTGTTGGTTTGTCTATGGTTTAAGAGAAAGTCCTCATCAGTAAGGAGGTCTTTATCTTATCGAGTAAAAAACCTAACCGTTCTAACATCAATAAAAAGAAATTTTCTTTTTAATATTAAGAATATATTTTACGTATAAATTCATAATCCAAATACTAAAAAAACAAAATAGTTTTTTAGGTATTTTTTGAAATATTGGCCTAGTTCTAATGGCTTTAATAAACTGGTTATTAAAGCCAAAAGGCATGCTAAAACATATATTATTTATTATTTTTTTGTTGTATGAAAATACGATATGATGATTTTTCTTATCTTTGAGAGACTTGGCCGTATGCATGAAAACAAAAAAAAATTGTTTTATAATTGTTTGCAATGTTTTGATGAAAACCGGATATTTTAATACCGGATTTGTATCTTTATGGTATAAAAATACAAACTAATATTACGCAAAATAGATAGAAAAATACACAAGAAAATCAAAAAACAATTAGAAAGATTTTTGAAAATTTTTGGATTGTTTTTTTATATATATATAGATAGTGTATAATATATAATATTATATGATATAATATTAATGTATTTATGGTGGGATTGGGCTGGCCCAAGATATATGGGCTGAGTCTTAGCCTAATAGGATATAGGCCATGACCGGCCTAAAAGGAAAGAAAAGGCACCGGGTCGTAGCAAGCCCATTGGGAAAACTGGGTCGAGATCAGCAAAAAAAAAACTTATTTCTATAAGGCCGGACTCACCTGGCACGTGGACTGGGCTGATTGTCCAGCCCGAAGTAACTATGAACTAGTTACTGTGCATGAGCACAATAACTGGCTAATTATATTTCTTGCTACAGAAACATGAATAGCGCACGTTTCTACATGCAAATAAACAACAAGAAATCGACAAGGAGAAGGAGAGTGTTACCTGGAACAAAGGGGCTCTAGTAGCGGAACTGGCGATGGCTTGTGGTGGCGGCTAGGAAGAATATGGGTGGCGATGTCATGGCTCATGGACAGAAGCTCCAAGTAGCGACAAGATGCAACCATCCACTCCTCTTTTCCGGTGTTTCGTTTTGCTTTCTCTTCTTTCATTGTCAATCGGCTTCCCCCTTTTGTACTCCCTGTTCTGCCATGTTTCTTTCTCTCTCTTTTTCTTTCTTTTTTTTCTTTTTCGTTTCTTTCTTCCCCGTTTCTCTCTATTTAACTCTCATTACTCCCCCGGTTTTCTTTCTCCTATCATTCCCTGTTTCTTTTCCTCTCAAATCCCCCTGTTTCAAACTTCCCCGTCTTCTTTCCTTGCTCTCTCTCTTTCGTCTCTTTTCCCTTCTTTCTCCTCTTCTCGTGTTCCTTTTGGGTATTTATAGGGGAAAAGAGGAGCGGGATCAACCATATCCCTGCCCTATCATTGCGCATGGGGAGTGGGGCCTTCCTGCCCTGTCACGACGCCGAGCAAGGTGGCCAATGGCGTCGCTTGCATGGCACGGCCCCCAGGTTTCTCATCATGAGGGGGCGTGGGTGGCGTCGGGCTTTGGGTTTTGACAGAGCACACAGGGAGAGAGAGAGGCATGAAGAAATAAAGAAAAAAAACAAAAAATTTATCTTCCCCTGTTGCACGTCCAGGGGAAGAAGAAGAAGGAACAGTGTCGCTTAAAACAACATTGTTTTGTTTTTTGTTTTACATGAAACAACGTTATTTTGGATAAAATACATCGTTTTATTTAAATAAAAATGGTACCAAAACACGTTAACTTCCAAATCAATCCTCAATTTGTCCTTTGTTCATTTAAGTTCTCAAATGCAATTTTGATTTTAAGAATCAATTCAATTGCATCCCTACCAACTTCAATCGTCGGCCCTAAAGTTGGCCGCCTTTTTCATTTTAGTTCTTGGTTTTGAATTTATGCATTTTGACCCTCAATTGGTCCATAAACTTTAAATTTCTTCAATTTGGTCCCCGATTCGATAAATTCCAGTCCCTCTATTTACGCGTCTTTTCCAGTTCGGTCTTTGGTTTTGGATTTATTTAATGAAGTCCCCTATTGGCCACTAAACTTCAATATTCATGCAATTAAGCCCCTGATTTGACCAAATCAACTCTTAAAAATTGTAATTTGACCCCTGAACTTTAATTCCTTCCAATTAAAGCGTAAATTGACTTAAAAATCATTTTTTCTTGCATTCAAACCTTATATAAATTCAATTAACCCTTCAATAAACCAATTGAGTCTATAAACATCTGATTTTGGACTTTTCTCCTCCAATTGAATTTTCTTTTTCAACAGGGCTCTCATCAATCAAGTATATACTGTCAAATTTTAATCTTTGCATTTTTTAACCTCCTCGATCAATTTCTGACCATTTTCTGGGCGCTTCGGCATCCTATTCTCATTGCTATTATTATTATTACTATTATTATATGTGTTTTTGGATTTCTTCCGACTATATATATATATATATATATATATATATATTATTTGTGTGCGGAGACCAAAAAATGGGCTACAACATTGGTCATTGGTCTTGGATTTAAGCGATTTGACCTCAATTGACCATTAAACTTTTTTTTTTTTTTTTTATTTAACGCCTGATTGCAATCACTTGGGTTCTTATAGTTCAATGTCTTTTGCGGATTGGTCATTGAATGCGAATGTTTTTAATTTAACCCCTAATTGACCCCAAAACTTTGATTTTCTTATGATTTTACCCCGATTTCAATCAATTAACATGGTAAAAAATGAATTTGATCTTCTAAAATGCCAACCTTCTTAATTAAGTTCAAATTGAGCTCTCAAAATTAATTTTTCATCAATTAAACCCTTAATAAAATTAATTTGATTGGTCCTTAGATGCGAATTTCTTCAATTTAACCCCTAATTGACTCCAAAACTTTGATTTTCTTATGATTTTACCCCTGATTTTAATTAATTAACATGGTAAAAATGAATTTGGTCTTCTAAAATTCCAATCTTCTTAATTAAATCCAAATTGAGCTCTCAAACTTAAGTTTTCACCAATTAAGCCCTTAATAAAATTAATTTGACTCATTTAAAGTATAATTAAGTTCTTGAACCTAATTAAATCCTTTAATTGGATCCAAATTAATTCTTTAACATAACTAATCATTTAATTTGGCCCATGATTAAATCAAATTGGCCTATTACAAATCTAATTATGTTTTTGGACTTAAAAATTATGTAGATTTGTCCAATAATGATTTGATTTGACCTTGAATTTGCATTGTCTCTCCAGGTTTGGGTATAATGAGCTACAATTAGGCTTCTAATTTGTCTAGAATTGCAGTTTGATCTTCCTATATGTGTGAAATCCTTTCTAGCCTGCTTTTCCAAGTCGCCAGTCTTCTTGCTTTCTTTATTTTATATTTTTATTTTGGAATGAAAAAAGATGAATTTGAGGAATAACCCAGAAATGAGTTGTTGTTATTATTATTATCATAATTATTATTATTACTAATTAATATCATCACTATTATTATTATTATTAGTAGTATTTATTTCCTGCAATCATTCATCAAATTCAAATTATAAAATGAAAAATAGGAGTAATCATTCATCAAGTTTCACTAACTTCTTTGTCATGTAAATGTGTTTGTTTTTTCTTTTCCGTGGGATGCGGGCGACATCTCCTCCACTAACTTTTCTGACATGTTATCAAAAGTTATGCGGTTTGTAAAGATGATATGTATATTTTCATGATTATCTTTTTTGATATGGATGTTAATCAAGGTCATTAACAATAATAATATTATTATTAAAGGATCGTGGTGCAGGAGATTATGACTGAAAAATATAGAAGATATAATTATACGATAATATAAGTCTAAGAAAAGAGACGGTCGAGTCATATGATATGTGTAATAAAAACAACATTAATTTTAACAGTGCATAAAAAATACTTTCGGTCTTCGTTTTATAATTTTATAATGGACTCCAAGATGCTGGGTTGGATGGTATGATCAGATTTGTTTATGGTAACAGTCAATAGAATTGTCGAAGAGAAATAAATAATTCATGGGCAGGTGGAATCAAAGAAAAGATTGTCTCCAAAACCAAATCTGTGGGGGCCTCTCATAGTGGTAGGCAGTAGCTGGGTTTCCTTGGGCTTTGGGTCGCGGCTTCAGTGAACTCCGACCAACCTGGAAGGTGAACTTAGAATCTTATTGACTTGCTTGAACCGTTCAGATTAAAAAAATTGAGATATGATCCTCTCAATCAATAACCCAATTTTTATAAGTATATTCTACTCAAATTTCATTTCATTGATGATGATAAAAATAAACATGATTGCAATTGTGTTATTTTATTTATTTATTTATTTATTATGAAATTTTTGTGGTTAATTTTAAAATAAGATGGTTCACCTTACTTTTAGCTGATAAAAAAAGTTATTCTAATTTCTTAAAATATTTTTTATTTCTAAATAAATTAAAGCTTTTTTTTTTTTAAAAAAAAAAAAAACTGCGTTGCCTTTGTTACTTACCAGTACTATAAATCACTGTCTAATCAGATGCAGACCAAAATCTCTTTGGAGTGTTAAAATTGTACATCTAAGAACAAAATAGATATGGAGGGGAGTAACAAGGCTGCTATGGAGGGGATTCGTAAGGCTGCTAGAGCTTATTTTGACAATCAGTCCGATAGGAAAAAGAAAAACGCCAGAAAAGCTTTCAAAGCGATGGATAAGAACGGAGACGGGCAAATTAGCCTACTTGAATACGAGGACTATCTCAAGAAAAAAAAAGCCACGGATTTCGTTCATACGAGCATCTTTAGGGCGCTGGACAAGAACGCCAATGAAAGCTTGGATTTTGGGGAAGCAATCGTCTTGTTCTACCTCATGCAGAGTGGAAGAGCTCTAATTTGCAAGTCTTGTAATATTTTCTTGGCAGGAGCATACTTCAGTTGCTCTCAATGTTTCTTCAATGATTCAGTTAGCACCTATGAAATTTGTTGTGCTTGTTATGGTGGTGACAATTTCACACACCACGATGATGCCGTCTTCTGCGATCACTATACTTTACTACGTCAAAGCAGGAGCGCGGTACAAGCGGCGCCCCCCATGAGGGTAATTCACTGATTTGTTTACTACTTATTTCTATACATTTTCCTAAATTCACTGATTACTAATTGTTTTTGGATCTTTACGTTTTTTTCTTTTTCTTTTTGATAGTCGATATTTTTATTTATTTTGCAATTTCAGCTGTCATTTTTTTGAGTTGAGATTTTCTTTTCTTTACATGATCTTTCTAATTCAAAGAGTCATGAAATTAAATCAAAGATCAATTTAATGAAATAGAATTTAAGGCTAGTCTTAAAAAATAATAAAAACAATGACCAAATTGTTTAATTAAAACTGTGCTTTTATTCATTTTCTTGTGAAAATCTTCATTTTAGTCTATCTAATTTAATGATTTTTATTTATAATTCTGAACTTTATTTTTTAATATTTCAATTCTTTAGTGTTGAGATAAGAGAAAAACCCGGTAAAAAAAAGGGAATGGTAGTCAACTATGAGTGCCATTTGAATTCCAATTTGTCGTATTGATTGAAGTTCTTTAATTCTCTGAATGAAGAGATTAATTATATTCTTAGGACTGGCTTCAAAATAACTAATAATTCCCATTTGAATCCTCATATTTTCATTGATAAAATTATTCTCTCTGTCTAATTAATTAATAAATACCATAACATGTTTAAAAAAATGTTTGCGTATTAAAATATGAACTCAGCCTTTATTATATGTGTATTATCTTTAATTTCAGAAGCGAGACAAGGCGCTTCAATTCCTTAAAAAGGGACTGCTAGTTGCTAGTATCAGTGCTGGTGTTGCTGAATGCATATCTAATGGTGATGATGATGATGATTCATCAAAATTTAACTGTAGCATTATGTGAAAGAAACCAATGATGCATTTTATCACCAGTCAAATGCTTCATTCGTACTGTAATTGCTGATGAGGTAAGAACAAATGACTGGGAAATCTTCAAGTGAAGCTCACATGCATCCAGTAGAGAATAAGCTCAATTTACTTTTATGGAGTTGTATTTTTGTGTTGCAATTGTATTCTCATGCATTCGATCTCCATATTCTCAAGTGTACTTTTGGAGGGCATTGAGAAGTTGTTAGCTTAATCTTAAGCTGCTCTTATGTAAACTCATGTGGTTAATGAATCTTATCTAGCAAAATTTTTTACTTGACACTACAAAAAAAATGGGGTATTAGCATCTGAATTTAGCAACGGATAATTCCGTTGCTAAATTCAATAACGGATTTGTAATGGATTACACATATATTATTTTTTTAATATCAGCAACGGACTTTAGTAACGGATAATCCGTTGCAAAATTTACGTTGAATTTAGCAACGGATTTTCCGTTGCTAATTAAAAAAATAATTATTTAAATTTTAATATAAAACCAAAATTACGAACACCGTTGATTGCATTTACAAGGATTAAATCCCAACCGTTTATTTTTCGCTGGCCTTGGTAAATCGACCCCAGTGCATGCTCTTCCCCCACACCGAAATGCAAACAGATCTAGACGAAATGAACAAAACCAACAGATCAAAATTAATGATCTTCCACTCTTCCAGTCTCCTTCGTCCCTAACAAAATCGAACCAGAACGTAGAAAAATCACCCTCTCTTCATCGATTTGATTTTCCCTTATCCCAAACATTTCATCTTCTTCGTGTCTTCAAGATCCCTAATTTCTTTTCTTCATCTTCTTCTCCTTCATCCGAACAAAATCGAACCAGACCCATCATTATCACCATCGAACGTGCTTGATTTAAGGTATCTCCTTGTAAACGGGTTGGGTGTTTCACGGTTTTCTTCAATAGTTCAGGTAAGTAATTAAGGGTTTTTGTTTTTGTTTGTTGCAATTTAACTTGCACTAAAAAATTTTCACCTAACTTTCCCAATCCAGGTTTCTTTATGTCCTGTAGAACGATCTCGGTCACCTGTAACTCAAGAACACAGGTAACTTTTTTTTTTTCAATACTTTGAATAATGGTTTTAGGCTATTAATTCGGTAATATAGGGGTTTATGAAATGTTTTTACCATGATCTATAACCTAATTATGCATGTGTAATTGAAAATTTATCAAAACCCCCAATTTAATTTTTAGGGTTACGGTTCATAAAATTTTTGATGTCCCAAGTTGAGCTATAATCATTTTTGCTTCCCTTTGGTTTCTTTTTGCCAGTAGATAGTTGTTTTCCCCCATGAGATACCTCCTGTGATGCATTTTCTTCTTACGTAGTAGTCCAAGTGTTTCTTTTTTCTTCTTGCTGTGATTTGATTGAGCATGCTTGCGAGTTTTAGTGCCTGCCTTTTAGTCACAGCCAATCCAACTTACTAGGATGTGGTGGTTGCTGATTCGTGTAGATATTATTTCAAAATATGCAATTATTAGTTTTAGTTGCAAAACTTATACGCATTTACCACATCAAAATAGCTGTCACTGGATATAAAGGGAACATAATGATAAGTTAAGGTACAGGAATTAATTTTTGATTAGAGGTTGTTTGTGTTTATGTTCATGATGTTGAGTTTAATTTCCACACATACCTTATCATTACTATCACAGTTGTAAAGAAGGCATAGATGCTTTTGATATCATATACTATGAATCTTTTTAGGTTAAACAAATTGATGTAGTACTGAACAAAAAGCCTAGGGTGATTATTCTGCTTTTTTAAGCAATTTTTGTAATACCTGTGTTTGATCTCCAACCGTGACAATCAACGCATCTTTATCTCGGGCGAAAAGACACCCAGCCTTTCTTGGAGTAAACATGAAATTGCGATGACCCATCACATATATGCAAACACAAGGCATGGGAGTAGTCAGTTCCCTTATTAGCATGCTGAACACATCATATCCCAAGGAGCTAGCCGTTGATCACCGGAATGTCACGTCTATGCCTGTGAAGGCATGGGACTGTTTTTTTTCTTTCCTTATTCAATTCAGAAAAAAAATTGTTATGCGAAGACAATTGCCATGAAAATATGAAAACTAAACAGTACTTTAACTTAGATATTCTTTCTGTTTTTCATAGTTTAACTTAGATTTGTTTTAAAGACTAGCAATTGATAAAGCTGGATGGGTTTAACATACTGTTTATGTTTTTTATTTTTCCAGCAATATAAATGGCTTATTGGATCACAATATAAATCAATAGAGTTGGCTAAGTTTGATTGGGTTGCAACAAGGAAATCTCCACCTTGGGCCATTGATTATTGGGGCTTTGGTAAGTCAATTTTGCTCCATTTTTTGATGGTTGCTTACTTAGATTATGCTTAATTTGTCTCTTGGGCATGCCTATTGTAATCTTTTAAATTAATTGGAACTCCGCTTTTCATTGGGATAAGATTATTCATATTTAAATTTATCGTCCTTGTAGATCCTAGTATGTGAACATGATGCTTGGGATTATATTCAATTAACTTTTCTGGGCATAGTACTGTCTTTTTTATTTCTGCTTTTACATATTGCTTCCTGAAGTTCATGTTTTTGGTGTTTTTCCTCTTAAGAAGAATAATTAATGCTTTTTACAATAAGCTGTGGGGGGGGAACATTACAAGAGTAAAAAGAATGGGGTAAGAGGTGATAAGGACATATTTAAGGGCGGAATCTTATGGGGAAACTTTATTTTTGCTAGTGGAGGGTGTGGTGACTGTTTAAGGATTCCTTAATTTGTCTGTAAAGTCGTGGTGTTTTGTAGCTTTGAGGTAAAATTGGATTTATAATTACGGGGAAAGAAAATAAAATTATTGGTTGACAAAGAAGTCATGCGCTGTGAATGGATGGTGGAGGAATGAGGAGATGTTTTGGACCGTCATAATGCTACATTGATTTATTTATTTATTCTCCACCGTAAAGATATTTATTTTCAAATTAAGTTGTATATCAACTGGAAAGTAAATCTCTTATGTTACACGGGCCTCATATGACATCATCATAAATGAAAGTATTGCTGTAAATTAAAGCACAGAGACGTCAATTGTTTTTCCTTCCATTTCATGTAGTAACAAATAAGAATTGGATTGAATAATTCCAAGATAAAAGAGACCTAAAGCAACGCTTTTTCCTGATGTACACATTCTTTTCTATGTTAAAAATCTGTCTCGTCAGACCTGTAACCAAAAGAATGTCTCGGCCATTTCTTCTGTTGACAGACTAAAGCATACGAAGTTGTTTGGGCATCGGACACAGTAACCACTCAAGTCTAACAATATAGAAATATAAAAGAACAAAATTAGCTAACAAAAATGTGAACAAGAACCAGATTGATAACAGGGTCGACTCTATAATTAGCAACCCCAAATGGTAGAATCATCAATGAACACTCCCGTGCGAAATTAATTGGTCAAATGGATATCAGACATCCACATCAGACGTATTATAGGACTGCTTCAAATAAAAACTAAAACTGAACTTGAGTACTCCACATAAAATCAAAAGGGTTAACTGAAGAAAAAGGAAAAAAAAAAAAGTTCCCCATTCAGGAGTTACTAACTAGTGAAGTTTTATTGCAAGTAATGATTTTCCATTTGAAATTGCTTTTTTCTCCTGCTAAATTCCAACAGATTCCAATTAACTAGCACATATCTGGAAGACCTTGTCTTCTGGATCATTTCAAGCTTTTTACACAAAGCAAGCATTTGATTCCTCTGTGCATTTTATTTCCTTTCATGTCTTTCCACCCTCTCATACGCATCCTTGGAATCAATTTCACTTGGATTTGTTTTAAAGACTAGCAATTGTTATAACTTGATGGGTGTAACATATTGTTTATGTTTTTTATTTTTCCAGCAATATGAATGGCTTATTGGATCACAATATAATCCAATAGAGTTGGCTAAATCTGATTGGGTTGCAATAAGAAAACCTCCACCTTGTGCCATTGATTCTTGGGGCTTAGGTAAGTCTATTTTGCTCCATTTTTGCATGGTTGCTTAATTATATCGTGCATAATTTTTTTGTTGGGCATGCCTATTGTAATCTTTTCAAGTAGTTGGAACTCGCCTTTTATTGGGACAATATTGATAGTTTGTATAAGAAAACTAATTGAATGATTTTCTTTTATTAAATCGATATTGAGTTTATTTTTTATGGAAATTATGAGACCAAAATGAAACCTAGAGGTGGCTGAATAATATATCAATTAATTGCAAATTTAAATGTCGTGCTATTTGTCAAGTCTTGAAACATATTGTGACATTGAGATTGAGAAGACAACATTTCTCTTACGGTCTGCTCATGTCAATTAATTAATAATAATATTATGCTCCATACGTATTAAGAGAAAAAAGAAGGCAACAAATCTACTAGTACATGAAATGAACTAATTTGGATTGTGCTTAAAGAATTTATAAAACAAATGTATTTATATTTTCATCCACCAGTATTATAATTATTATTTCACTACGACATAAAAGATAGATACAATGTATATGATAAGAGACAAAGATACAAATGTGAGTAACTATTATAACCCATAATAAATTATGTTTTTTTTTATATTGCTTTTTCATCTTTTTAAAAAAATAAAAAAAATTCTTTAATCTTGTATTACCTCGCATGTTTCTGATTTCATTTACCATTTCTTAGTTGGGCAAAAACAGATCCGAATAAAAATAAAAAGTTTGATGGATCCAATAAAAATAAAAGGATCGAAATAAAATAAAAAAAACTATTTCGGGTGGTAACAAAAGTTAGAAGGACCAATAAAAAAAATGAACTCCAAAACTATTATAAAGATAAATTTATTTAATATTTGTTCAACTAAATATTTTTTTTTTCTTTATCCATTCATTCTGTATAAAATACTAACCGAACATAATCTAAAAAGTATATTTTTGTCACTAGTTAGAAAATATAAATGACAATATAAGTGTGTGGGAATTCCTCACACACGCATATTGTCACACTAAACAACCCATATATTTAAAAACTCAATAAGAAAAAGTAGAAGAAAAATAGTTATCCATTTTTTAGCTTCATATATGTTTGAGCTGGACAAATAATTAAAGTTTATTCATGTGGTACATATTTTATTTTAAAGGATTGTTTAAGTACTAGTAGTTAAAGAAGTATGCGTATTTCAAAAAAATGCTTATTGGTGTTGTCATGTTAATTAGATTAACATGGATGGTCGATCGTGGATGTATCGTCGTCTTATGGATGGTCGCCTTCGTCCCGAATACATTATCGGTGTTAGAAGATTTATCAATTTTTCATTTTCAATTGATAAAAAAATATCTGGGGAAAAAATTAGATGTCCTTGTGTGAGGTGCAAAAATCAAAAGTTTTTAAAGGAAGATGATGTTTGTAAACATCTATTGACAAAAGGTTTTTTACCTTGTTATGAAAATTGGACTGTACATGGGGAGCCTTATGTCGCAGAAACCAATATTGGCTGGACCTTCATCGATTATAATGAGTCATGATGTGAATGATGTTTGTCTAGAGAATCCATATAGGAATCAAGGTTATGGATGCAATGGGGGTTGGTGATGCATTCTATAATGATAATGTGTCTAGTCCTATGGTAGCAGGGGAAATTCCAAATCCGGTGGAAAAGAACCTCCATGGGATGATGTCTTTTCAGCTTTGCATCAAAGTATTAAGCAATCTGGTAGCTTCGTCGACAACAAGTCTAAAAAAGTGGTTGTATGTATTTTTATTTGATTATTTCTTAATATAACTTAAGTATTATTCAACATTCAAATTAATTTATTATTGCATGTATTTTATTTGTAGGAAAATTATAAAATGGAGATGATTTCAAAGTATGGAACCGATCGGGAAAATCATCCTTCATTTGATGGAGCAGCTTGGTGTGTGGCTTCGGGAGGAGTTACAAAGGGTAGGGTATATGGTGCACCTCGTATGCCAAAATCAAAAGTTAGTACAAGCTCTTCATCACATTCCTACTCGGTGGAGTCATCATATCCCAGTTCATCGTATCGAGCATTGCAAAAGGAGATAAAGGATAAAGAAGAGGAGATAAAGAAAAAAGATGATTTTATTCTTGAAATGAAACGGCAGATGGATTCCATGAAAGAATATCTTGTGAACAATCTTGGATACCATGGTGGGACATCAAATATTGATCAAGGTATGCCACCACCTTTGACTCCATCAATACCGCCACTTATGGCTCCTCAGATAATGACACCTATGGGTCCCGCATCTCAACCAATTTTTCGACCTACACCTCGACCTTTATATCCTGATCAATCTTGTGTTGATCCACAATATCATGGTTCGCCTTCGCAACCAAGACCATGATTGTATCTTTTGTTGTTTTTTTTTATTGTATTTGAACTTAATTGTATTAATGCAAGTTTAACTAAATTTTTATAATATGAATATTATTTTTATTTTGTTTTTTATTAATGATATAATTATTTTTAATATTAATTAATTTATGTTGGTTATATAAATTCTACAACTTTTAAAATATCCATAAATAATTAAATAAATAAATTAAAAGTCATTTTAATAAATAAATAAAAATTAATTTAATAAAAACAAATGCAATCACCAACGGATTCTCCGTTGGTGATTGCAATCGATGATGAATCAAAGAACGGAGAATCCGTTGCTGATTCACAAAACTAGCAACGGATTTATCCGTTGCTGATTTGGCAAAGAACGAAAAATCCGTTTCTAGTTTTGCAACGAAAAATCCGTTGCTGACAATCAGCAACGGATTATCCGTTGCTGATTTTCTGCAACGGATAAATCCGTTGCAAAAAAATCAGCGCACGACAAATCTGCATCGGATTTTTGCCGTTGCTGATTCCGTTGCTAAATTGTTTTAGCAACGGATTTTAGTATTATTTGCAACAGAATCGTCCGTTGCTAATTACTCCATTTTTTAGTAGTGTGAGGAGGTGTGTTAGAGAATAATATAAATCATATCATGAAACCTTACCTAATAATTTAAACTATTGAGTTGAGATGATTATTTAATAAGATTAACTCTAAATAGTTATATAGACATGACTGCTGGATGAGACAAGACACTCTAACTAGTTTTTCATTCCAATGCGTGTGTTTGATTTGAAAAAATATTAAATTTATGTTCTTAATGCTTTTTAGTAATCTTTATATGCTAATGTAAAAACAATTTGAAAAAAAAATGATATATTAAAATCATTTTAACAAAACTTCATCACATTCTCAGACACTCGAGCAACTGCTGTCAAATGGTAATACAATCTCTTTAACAGCAACGGGAAACATGGTAGACTTGATTGTGGTGTGCACAAAGAAAATTGAAGGCGCAACTAAATAATATTTTCATACAATGAAATTTAATGCTTGTGTGGGTTAATGACCTATTGTTATCGTTTTAAAAGATGAGTTGAGTCTCCTCTAGGCATAGGGAAGAGACTGGATCCAGTCCATGATCCATGGATTCAGCGAGTTGATCCACGAGTGAACTGGTCGAAAGTCAAACAATGTTATATAAAGGCTATTTTTGTTTTATTTTGTCGTACTTCTTTTCTACTCCTCAATAAAACAAATAATGAATAGTAGTTATATAACATATCCATTGGACATTACTGACTTGAATAGAGAAGAAATATGAGTCATAAACAATTGAAAAATCAAACCGACTTGAATAGAGATGAAGTATGTGTCGTAAATAATTAAAAAATCAATAAATATTTCATTGGCATGTAGTGATTTACCTGGACAAATAGTGGGTTTTGTCAATAATATTGTGGTTACATTCATTGCTGCCGTCAATTGTCACTAGGGAGAAGTTGGAGGATGATACCAGGATAATAGCAACAATTCACTCATATAAAGGATAGTATAGTATATGCTCACCCCTAGGTATAAAACCAAAGATATATATATACATATACAAATAACCGTCACTTTAAAGATACAAAATTATGAGTTAAATACTCATAAATAACAAGGATATATAGAACAAAAAGCAAAGTTAAAGATTTTTACTCAAATTTTCACAAAAAATGTTTAGTACACCATATACTTCGAACAAGTCTAGAGAAAAAACAAAAATAACATAACTGAGATCACAATAAATAACTTCGATATAAATCTAGACAAATAATCATAGTTATAAATGTAGTCCTGGGGTCGACTTGAGAAAATAAAAAATATCATTTTGGGTTTTAATATCCTACATAAAAAATTTAAGAAACAGTCTATATAAATATTGGCTATACATGTTGTAAATAATTAAATTTAAAAGATTATTTTAAAATATTTTTTTATCTCATATTATAACTTTTAAATTAAAGTATTTAAATAAAAAAAATTATTATCCAACAATTGAAAAACATATCTTTCTTATTGTGAACATGAAATATATATACTAATAAACTTCAAATCTCATATTGAAAAAATAAAAGCCTTTTATAGTATTTATATAATGAACTTTAATATGGGTTAGTAACCAATAAAAAAAAAGATGGTAGACTCGTGTGCATAAAATTAAATCGAGTTAGTGTAAAACCTTTGATCTCCCCCATGCGCACGAGGTAATGCCTATGCTATCTGAACCTTCCATTTTGTTCTTACCTCTCATTATTGATTTAATGTTTTTCAACTTGTTATACAATTGGAATCATTTAAATGCCTTTTATATATTGGTTCTTAGATGCGAATTTCTTTAATTTAACCTCTAATTGACCTCAAAACTTTGATTTTATTATGATTTTACTCCTGATTTCAATCAATTAACATGGTAAAAAATGAATTTGATCTTTTAAAATTTCAATCTTCTTAATTAAGTCCAAATTGAGCTCTCAAACTTAATTTTTCACCAATTAAGCCCTTAATAAAATTAATTTGACTCATTTAAAGTATAATTAAGTCCTCGCACCTAATTAAATCCTTCAATTGAATCCAAATTAATTCTTAAACATAACTAATCATTTAATTTGAACCATGATTAAATCAAATTGACCTATTAAAAATCTAATTATGTCTTTGGACTTAAAAATTATGCAGATTTGTCCAATGATAATTTTATTTGACCTTGAATATGCATTGTCTCTCCAAGTTTTGGTGTAATGAGCTACAATTAGGCTTCTAATTTGTCTAAAATTGCAGCTTGATCTTCCTATATATTTGAAATTCTTTCCAGCCTGCTTTTTCAAGTCGTCAGTCTTCTTACTTTTATTATTTTTTATTTTTATTTTGAAAAGTAAAAATGTGAACTTGAAAAATAACCCGAAAATGGGTTGTTGTTGTTGTTGTTGTTATTAGAACAATTATTATTATTACTAATTAATATCATTATTATTATTATTATTATTATTTATTTCCTGTGGTCATTCATCAAATTTAAATTATAAAATAAAAAAAAGAGTAATCATTCATCAAGTTTCACTAACCTTTTTATCATGTGAATGTGTTTGTTTTTTCTTTTCTGTGGGATGCAAGCAACATCTCTTCCACTAACTTTTTTGATATTTCTAACATGTTATCAAAAGTTATGTGGTATATACATATGATATGTATCTTTTCATGATTATTTTTGTGGTATGCATGTTAATCAAGGTCATTAACAATAATAATAATATTAAAGGATTGTGGTGCAGGAGATAATGACTGAAAAATATATAGAAGATATAATTATAGAATAATATTCTAAGAAAAGAGACGGTCGAGTCATATGATATGTGTAATAAAAAAACTTTAATTTTAACAGTGCTCAAGTCTCATAAAAAATACTTTAGGTCTTCGTTTTATAATTTTATAATGGACTACAAGATTATGGGTTGCATGGTATGATCAGATTTGTGGATGGTTACAGTCAATAGAATTGTGGAGGAGAACTAAATAATTCGGGCAGGTGGAATCAAAGAAAAGATTGTCTCCAAAACCAAATTCGTGGGGGCCTCTCATAGTAGTAGGCAGTAGCTGGGTTTCCTTGGGCTTTGGGTCGCGGCTTCAGTGAACTACACTTACAGATGTACTTCACTTACAGCTGTAGAACTCCGACCAACCTGGAATTTAGAATCATACTGAATTGAATATTTGTGAGTGTTTGAAAATATATTTTAAATTATATTTTTAAAAGTATAAAATTTTTTTATCAAAAATTATTTTTTTTTATGTTTTGATGTATTAATTTTAAAAAATAAAAAAAATATTATTTTAATATATTTTAATATAAAAAATATTTTAAAAAATAATCGCAACCGTTTTAAAAATAAAAAAAAATTGCCTCCGTGAATCCATGGACCATCTCACGAGAAAAAAAGCCACAAACTTCACTCATCAGAGCATCTTTAGCGCGCTGGACAAGGACGGCAATGGAAGCTTGGATTTTGGGGAAGCAATCGTCTTGTTCTACCTCATGCAGAGTGGAAGAGCTCTAACTTGCAAGTCTTGTAATACGTTCTTGGCAGGAGCATACTTCAGTTGCTCTCAATGTTTCCTCAATGTTTGCGTATAAAAACATTATTGAACTCAACCTTTATTATATGTGTATTATCTTTAATTTCAGAAGCGAGAGAAGGTGCTTCAAATCCTTATAAAGGGACTGCTAGTTGCTAGCATCAGTACTAGTGTTCTTGAATGCATATTTAATGGTGATGATGATGATGATTCATCAAGATCTAACTGTAGCATTATGTGAAAGAAACCAATGATGCATTTTATCACCAGTCAAATCCTTCAATCATACTGTAATTGCTGATGAGGTAAGAACAAATGACTGGAAACTCTTCAAGTAAAGCTCACATGCATCCAGTGGAGAATAAGCTCAATTTACTTTTATGGAAATCTTAAGCTGCTCTAATGTAAATCATGTAGTTAATGAAGCTTATCTAGCACCATCACAAGTGATCTCATTGCAAGCAAGATTAACTCTAAATAGTTAATAGACATGACTGCTGGATGAGACAAGACACTTATTTATTTATTTTTAGTCTTTTTAACTGTATTCAATTGAATTTTATAATTGTGTTTGATTTGAAAAAAAATTAAACTTATGTTTTTAATTCTTTTTAGTAATTTTTATATGCTAATGTAAAAACAATTTGAAAAAAAATTGATTTTTTAATTAAAATCATTTTAACAAAACTTTATCACAGACACTCGAGCAACTGCTGTCAAATGGTAATACAATCTCTTTAATAGTAACGGGAAACATGGTAGACTTGATTGTGGCGTGCACTAAGAAAATTGAAGGCGCAACTAAATATTAATTTCATACAATGAAATTTAATACTTGTGTGGGTTAATGACCTATTGTTATTGTTTTAAAAGATGAGTTGAGTCTCCTCTAGCCAAGTCTTGCTATAGCATCAACTGCTTAAAGGTCTTTGTCAAAGATTGATATATCTTCACCACTTAAGCTTGTTTACTAGTATTTGTTGGACTCTAGAATTGTTGCTCTAATTCCATCAAATCCCATACAATCATCATTTTCTAGGTGGTATAATCTAGATGAGAGATGTGAATATTATGATGAGGTCTTGGGCTATTTGATTGAAAATTACAAAAATTTCAAGTATCACATTCAGAAGCTGGCGAGCAAGGGACGAATTGAGTTTGTGAAGAATGAAGCTAAATTTTAATGGTATGCATATTGATATGTAGTGAATTTAGTAGTTATGGACTCGCAAATCATGGTTATTTGCAAGTCAAAATCATTACGCCACACAAGGTCACAACTTATCATTCTAACTAACCTTGCTTGAAATGAGAAAAAATCATCTTTGCTTATTTCTTTTACAATTCTTAAAATATATATCTTTTTGCAGTCCTAATTTGAATCTGATGGAATATTTTTTTTTTAAAAAAAACCCGGACATGGATCACTCCCTACACTAGGGGCAAGAAGGAAATGTGAGTAAACTGCCGAAATGCACACATGAATCTATAAAAGTCAGAACCCAACACTAGAGGGTGTTATCATAAAAAAGGGAAGGACAAGAGAGAGGAAGCAAAAAATAAAAGAAAGGAAAAGAAAAAAGCAGGGGATTCTATGATGCTTCAAGACTAAAACAAAGATCCTGAAGTAAGACTCTTCATTAAGTCCATGAAACGACATCGCAAAAGAAAAGAGGTAGAAGAAAAGTGATCATAAGTCATTGAAACCTTTAAACACCTTTTGAACCTATGAATTTCCATTCCCTTCATGGCCATAAGCCATAACCTGTGTTACGTCATTTTAAAAGCCCTTTTTAATCAAGCGAGTGACTTGAACTGATAAATGACACTCTCAAAATGTAAAGAGTTTTTCTTTAAAGGTCATGGCTTCACTAACTAAGTTACTGGTTATTATGCATGTTGATGAAATGGTTGCTCGAAAGAAACAATCTTTCTTGATACAACCTCGAGTCTTGATTCGAACCTCTTGTTGTTAAAATCTACAAAAGGTCACCTCATCATGTACTATCAAATGATATACCTAAAATAAGAGATCAAAATTAACACAAAGAACTATGAAAGGGCCAAACAAATGTTTTAATCTTACATCAAATCAATTTTTATTTTCAAAATGCAAAATAATCAAAAGATTGCATGTATTGAATGGCGCATGTTGGGTCTTTAACAAGGTTGATTTTCAAAATACTTTCAAAACTAGCATCCTTTTGTTTTCATTTCAACAATGAGATAGGAATTGGCATGATCTTTGAAAATCCATTGTTTAAAAGTAAGTGGTCCATCAATGAGTCTTGCAAAATTCTTTATGAAGATAATGCAAAAGAACATAGTCAAATCAATTAATAATGCCCAGATCAGGAAAAAAAAATATGGTTCAATTAGAGGTAGCTTCATGACTAATTGACAATCTAAGATGAGACCAACACTAGAAAACCTTTTTATAATTGTTGGTAGGATACATATAGCTAATTAGAGGGAAGTTTTTGAAATAATCCAAGAAGTTGAATGATTTGTTAAAATCCTTGATGGTAAAGCAAGCAATACCACATTTGGGTCATAGTTATGCTTAACAAACACTAAGAGCAATAATTGTCGCGGACAGTCCAGGATGAGCACTACATTTACATTTAAGTAAAGGATTCATATATGATAAACTCAAATGAGTTGGTAAATTAGAAAGTTGAGAGAGCTTTGGATAGCAAACAAATGCACCCTATGACAATGGAGCATCCAAGACAGGGGCCTATTTTTCAAACTAAATAAGATGCATGCACGTCATCTAATCTCAAAACATTCCATAAATATTTTTTATTTTTTTATGAAAAATCCTTAATGAAATCCAGCAAGATTTTGATGAATTTGAATGGACAAAGAAATAATCCTTAAGCTTAGAAGCAAAGAATCATATTTTTGACCTTACCATTAAAAAGGAAAGGTCAACCTAGCAATCAGAAAGCACTGAGTTTTCAAACCTCACAATCAGGAAGCACCGAGTTTTCGAACCTCACAATCAGGAAGTATTAGGACAACCCTATAATCAGAAAACACCGGGTTCACAATCAGGAAGTATCAGGCCAACCTTGTAATTAGAAAGCATAAAGTTTTCAAACCTCGTGATTGGGAAGTAACAAAAATTTTCGTTCTTGTTAAAGGAAATCCCTAGATTGGGATTTCAGGTTCACCGAGCTAAAGATAAAGACCAAGGTTCTAATTAAATAAAATTGCCAGATTATGATTTCAGGTTAAATGGATTGAAGACAAGGACTAAGGTTCTGGTTAAAGGAAATCTCTAGATTAGGATTTCAGGTTAACCAAGCTAAGGAAAAACTTTTGGTGTTGGTTAAAAGAAATCACTATATTGGGATTTCAGGTTAATTAAGGTAAAGATAAAGATTAAAGTTCTGGTTAAAAGGAATCGCCATATTGGGATTTTAGGTAACTGAATTGAAAAGAAAGATTAAGGTTTTTGTTAAAAGGAATCACTAGATTAGGTTTCAGGTTGATTGAGTTAAAGGCAAATATTTTGATTCTGGTTAAAAGAAATCGCTAGATTGGGATTTCAAATAGACCAAGTTGAAGGCAAAAAATTTAATTATGGTTAAAGAAAATCATCGAATTGGAATTTCAAGTTAACCAAGCTATTTATAGAGATTTTGATTTTAAATTGGAGAGAACCGCTAAGATGTGAGACTTTAGGTCAACCCTACTATTAGAAAACATCAAGTTTTTAAACCCCGCGATTGAGAAGTAGGAGTTAAACTATATAATTAGAAGAAAACTGAGAAGAACCCTGCTATTAGAAAATTCTTAAGAAAAGGAGAAGATCAACTCTTTCGTCAGGAAGAGTCTCCAGATTCACCTTGCCATCATGAAGGACAGGTCAACTCTATAATTAGGAAGCACAAAGAAATTCAACCCTGCAATCAGGAAACACTAGGAAAGTTAAAAAAGAAATTGATCAAACCCTATCATCGTAAAAAGGACAAAAGGAAAAATCTTGCCATCAAGAATCGTGGTTGTTAAACCCTGCAATTAGGAAGAAAATAGATAAGAACCCTAATATTAAAAAAATCTCAAAAGAAGGAGAAGAACAACTCGTCATCAGGAAAAGTCTTCAAGAACAATCATGTCATCAGGAAGCACCAGGTTTTCAAACCTCGTAATCGGGAAGTATCAGGTCAACTCAAAGAATTGAAAAACACCAAGAAATTCAACCTTACAATCAAGAAGAAAAGTGGGAAGAACCCTACTATTAGGAAATTTTCAAAAGAATGAGAAGGTTAACCTTGCAATCGAGAAGTATCAGGTCAACCCAAAGAATCAAGAAGCTCCAAGTTTTCAAACCCTGCAATCAAGAATTATCAGGTCTGTAACATTCTCAATTCCAGGATTAAACAAAGCAATTATATTACTAAAAATTTATGGGTATTTTTTTTATCGGTTTATTTAAGGTCTATCGAAATTTCTACTGAAATTTCAGTAGAGTTTCCCCTATACCAAGAGGTCCTAAGTTATCGACAATTTATCCTACACACATTTCATGTTCATTCCATAATCACCACATGGTCATGTCACATCACAACATCAATTATTACCAGCACAAGTATAAAAATCTACATATTCATTCCAAATATAAAATTTACAACACAAACGAAATAGTAGTTAAAAATGGATAGTAACAATAACATTACAAGCATAAAATAATAGAAATCTTAAGGCTCGATGATTAATATAAAAAGATACTAATACCATTCGGGTCGTGTAATTACTTAAAGCAAATTACATTAACATTCATTTCATTCCAAGTTCATACAAAAAGAATTAGAAATACTAACTCCATAATTCATTTCATTCCAACTTTTCTTTCAGGACCCAGGCTTAATAAAGACAATGAAACACTAGCATTCCTTCCCAAGCTTAGTAAATATATGAGTAGATGCTCTATTGAGTAAAAAAATGATGGAGGGAATATCATCTCAAGTTTGCATATTGTCCTAACGGCATTTGTTTCAAGTCTTTCATTGTCATGTGTCTGCAACTTGTTAGAGCATATATCATCTCTAATGAAATGACTGATCTCCATGAGTGCATCTCATATCCCCTTTAGCAACAAATCATGATAACCTGATGGAATGAGTGTTTGCATAAACACATGGTAGTCATGGTTCTTCATTCCATAACATCTGAATTCCTCTAGATTAACCAACCTTAATATGTTCGAGGCATGTCCATCGGGAAAACACAAACTCTTAAATCATTGCTAGACTAGTAGTTGTGCATTTTTCTCTAAGGCAAAGCTTGCTCTGGGCTTTGCGACCTGTGACCCATCATAAACCAACTCCATATTTTTACGGTTACAAAACAATGCTATATCCATTATAGCCTGGATGTTGTCTTTGTCTTCACCTTCACGTCTATGATAGTGTTGAAAATGTTCTCAAACACATTATTTTCTATGTGCATGACGTCAAGGTTATAGCGGAGGAGATTGGTTTTCCAATAAGGAAGCTCCTAGAAAATACTTTACTTTAACCAGTTATGGGTCAAACCAAAACCAGAAAACTTCTCCTTACCGAATTGGAAACCAAACACAATGTGTTTTCCATGCAATATGGACATGCTACTTTTCTATGCGTGCTCCAACCAGAAACCATTTCATAAGCTGGAAAATTATTGATAGTCCACATCAAAACTAGTCTCATAAGAAGATTTTGTTTTCTCGACATATCATAACTCAAAGCCTTGAAGGACCACAACTGCGTCAACTCATCAATCAATGGTCGAAGACAAACATCTATATTCTAGCTTGGACTATTAGGACCGGGTATGACCATAGATAAAAACATGAACTTTGGCCTTATACACATCCCCGGTGGCAAGTTATAAACCATAAGTATAACTGGCTAACAAGAATAAGGAGCAAGAAATGACTTGAATGGGTTGAATATGTCTGTACACAACCCAAGATGCAGGTTCCTTAATTCAGCAGAAAAGTGAGGATGCACACTATTAAAGTGTTTCCATGCTTCACCGTTAGAATAATGCACCATTACTCCATCTATCACATCATGTGATTGGTGTCATGTCATGTGCTCAATAGTCATTGGTGATATGAATAACCTCTGTAGTCTAGGTGTGATTGGGAAGTATCTACATTTTTTATATGCCACGAGAGTCTTTCACATGCTAGTTTTGGGTTTGTAATTGGAATGCCCACATGTCATGCACTCGGTTAGCTTAGTATTTTCAAGGTAGTACAACATGCAGAAGTTAGGACACGTTAATTTTTTGGTATCCTAAACCGAGGGGTTTCATCATGGACTTAGTAGCATAAAAGTTTCTCTTTTAGCTTGTTCCCTTTGAGTAAAATGCTTTTTGTCCATTTGATAATTATGTCATAATCAGCCTCACTCAACCCATAATTCAACTTCATGGTAAACACATGTGCAACGACCGATAATTTACTGTGATTTATGCAGCCATCTCATAATGGTTCATCAAAATCTTTCAACATAATAAAAACCCGGCCGCATTTGCATTAGGTTCTTCTTCTACGATTGGACATTGATTGGCATTACCTTGATTCATTCTCATTGCATCCATAATCATATTCCTGTAAGGATTATTGTTGTTATTTGCAACTCCATGCACGTTGTTAGCACTAGAAGATGACACAACCACCCTTTCTATCATGCTCTCATTACGAACAAATAGTTCTCTATGTGCATACCAACACATGTAATCCTCCATGAACTCTTTGTGTAGAAGATGCATCGTTACAATATCTGGATGTAGAAAATTTTTATTTTTACACCTCCTATATGGACACCTAATACTGCCTCAACTAAAATTTCTCGGAATAAATGTTGTGAAATTAATAAAACCCTGAACCTCATTACAATAACCCATCCTCCGCAATCTTTGGGGTAAATCTCAATACATCCATGACTTCTATCGAACCTCTATAAAATAATGATGACAACATGTATTAATTAACTACGTTAAGTATATAAATTTGCAAAAAATTTGTTTAGCTCAAGATTATCCAACTTACTTTCAAACTTCTCTTAAATATTCATTATCAATTATCTATGTCCATTCAAATTTATATACATTAATTTTAAAAAATTACAACTCGGCAATAACATTGACAAAATTTAAAACGGACCCGTTAAACAAGTTATTATTTATTTCATCACAATACACTTAAGTTGGTAATTCAACATAAGTTTCAACAATTTACAAACAAATACAATTTTACAAAATCTAAAACAAACCATAACAAGTACAAAGTTATAAATTCATACTACAAGGATGATTGTTTGTTGTTTGGGGGAGGGGGGGGGGTTTGTTTAGATGCAAGGATGAGGGGAGAAGAAGGAGAAATAAGGGAAGGGAGGGTTAATGGCCAGGACATATATTTTAAAATATTCATCAAGTCTTGTAGTTCAGTAGTTGATGGTGCATGATTTTTTTATTACATAAAAAAAAAAACTTCTTGTTTGGACCATGGCCTAAAGGGACTGCTTTCAGTCTGTTTGAGTTGGCCTGAACAAATTCCCATTTTTGTTTTGTCTTGTTTTTATTCCATAAAATTATTTGAGTCTTGTAAACTACCACTAAAAATTCTCTACTACGAGTATATAATTCAATGTTTTTTTGTTAATCTCAAGATGTTAGTGTGGATGCACACCAAACCTTTTTTTTTTGTTTTTTCACATTTGGGCTATTTTCTACGCCAATTACAATTATATCACCTACAAATCCACCAATCACAAGCAAGCAACCATTGAACAATACAAGTAACCATACAATAATTTAAAAAATCACAAATAACAATTCAACACTCTCCAACATTCTTTGCTCTGTTTTTAAATGAAGAGCTTGTGGACCAGTGCTGAAGTCAGTCCCTTTACTAGCTGAAGATCGCTCCCCATGAAAAGCTCAATCTAGTTTGAAGTTTTTCATTACTTCATTAATAATAGTCTTCCATGGGCAAGCGGTTCAAGTTTCACCCCTTACAAAATTCTAATAAATTTAAAACACAGTGATAATAAAATGCATCATTTGTTCCTTCACATAATGCTGCAGCCACAAGATGATGCAATAGCAGCAACACCAACAACTAAGCCTGTAACTTCCACTATCGTTTCAATTTTTTCAAGCACTTCTCTTCGCTTCTGAAATTAAAGATATAGAACCATATGATTAGATATTTGGAACAATATCTATAAAACAAAATTTGAAATGTTGGGTTGAAATTTTTTCAAGCACATCTCTTGTTTTGAGATCATATCATCACATCTCTTGTTTGTACTAAGTATATTTTACTATATATCAACCATAAACAAGCTGGAATTTCTATTAATCAGTTCAAAACATCGATACACATTGTCATAGTTTTTTTTTCCATTTTATTGATTAAAGATTTAGTTACAAATATTCTCCTTTATCAAATATTTAATATTTTCTTAGAAAATACCAATAAATATTAATATCTAATGAAAAATATTTTATTAATAAGATTATGGTTATGATTAATTATTTGTTTAAGATAGGCTATACAGGAAAATAATGACAAATTGGAGTTAGTATCTTCTTAAAAATAATATGTATTTGTTAGTTTTCTTTATATGTGTGTGTATTAAATTTTATCTTTTTTAATTCCTTTTTTTATTTTTATAATATTTTTAACAAAACGATAAGTTTTTTTAATTTGATGATAAACTTTTACTGGTTTGGGTTTCTTAATTTTTAGATTTCGATTCGAAACATATACTTGAAAACTAGTTGATTAATCCTATTATTTCTCTTAATTTTTTCAATTGAATGAAAGAACATATATGAATCCCTAATAGTGAAGAAGCAATCTGCTAGAAAAATCCAATTCAAACCAAATCCACAATTAAAGAAACATAATTAGAGGTATTAATTCGTTTCAAAAATTGGAAATTTTAAGCAATCTGAAGTATTTCTTTCTAGCATGCCATCCTCTAACAGGGATCGAAGCTGACATCATTTTCAAAGATCAATTACCTGTTCGGGAGCTTTTAGTGCCAAGCTCCTGCTTTTTCTTAGTAAAGTATAGTTATCCCAGAAGATGTGCCCATCGAGGTGTCTGAACTTTTTTCCACCATAACAATCACAACAAAGATCATAGGTGCTAGCTGACTCATCAAGACAGAAACATTGAAAGCAGCTGAAGTACACGTCTGCCAAGAACGTATCACAAAACTTGCAAAGTAGAGCTCTACCGCTAAACAAGATGTAGTACAAGACCTTTGTTTCCTCAAAATCCAAGTTTCCATTGTTGTCCTTGTCCAGAGCTCTAAAGATGTTCGGATGAGAAAAAACTGCGTTGTTAGAGTTCGTGAGATAGTCCACGTATTCACGTAGGCTAATTTTCCCGTCTCCGTTCTTATCCATGGCTTTGAAAGTGTCCTCGGCCGATTTCTTCTTCTCCTCAGGCAGATGTTCATAATAAGCTACAGCAGCCTGGCGAATCCCCTCCATATCCATTTATGCTTGTAATATTTAAGAGGAGAAAAATTTAAGAGGATAATGGAAGAGGTAGCTTAGATCTACAATACTTCAAAACTCTGAAGGGACTCTACGAGGAAGGGGCTCAACTCTAATCTCAAATTATTTTTTAAAGTATTTATTATTTAAAAATATATTAAATAATATTTTTTAAAACTATTTTTAATATTAATACATAAAAATAATTTAAAACCTTTAAAAAAATTAATTTAAAATTAAAAAAAAATTAAAAACACGGTTATACACAATACCAAATAAAATTTTAAACCATGTATTCATGAGACCGTGTCTAAGAATCCTGCCTCTAGTCACTTGGTGCATAGTTGAAAGATCTGACCTTTATTCATATCTACGAAATACAGATGTCAAGTTAATCTACGGATTATTGGGTTAATTCTCATATTACCATGTAAACTTGGGTGTGTGTGTGTGTGTGTGTGTGTATTTATGTTTTATAATTTTCTATTTTATTAATTTCTATACTTGGCTAAATTCATTAAGTAATGGACTAATATTTTGATTCATCCAAATTTAACTAAGTCAATATGATAAAATAATTTAAAATAAAACAAAATTCAAACCAAGCTTTAGAATTGAGGATTTTGAATTGACATGCGAGATATCATATTTATTGTCATAACCCATTTTTAGGTTATTCCCAATTCACATTATTTTTTAAAAATAAAATAAAATAAAAAATAAAAAAAATATATTATCAAAAAATATAATAGTGAAAAGAGGCTGCCAGAACGCTCAGAAAATAGTCAAAATTTGGTTGGAGAGGTTTAAAAATACAAAAATTAAAATTTAACAGTATTTCATTGACTGATGATAGCCCTGTTGACAAAGAAAATTTAATTTGAGGAAGAAAAGTCCAAAATTAGATGTTGCTGGACTCAATTAAATTATATTGAAGGTTTAATTGAATTTATGAAGGGTTTGATTGTAAGAAACATTGATTTTGGAGTTAATTTGGGCTTTAATTGGAAGCAATTAAAGTTCTGGGGTCAAATTATAATTTTTGAGAGTTAATTTGGTCAAATCATGGGCTTAATTGCATAAATATTGAAGTTTGATGGCCAATTAGGGACTTAATTGAAGAAATCTGAGACCAAGGACTAAAATGCAAAACGCGTGTAAATTGAAGGATTAACTTGTAGTCTGGCGATTTGGCGCTAGTTTTCATTTAAATGAAACGGTGCGTTTTAGGAAAAACGACGCCGTTTCATGCGGTTTTCAAAAAAAAAGAAAAGAATGAAACGGTGTTGTTTTGAGGCGGCACTGTTTCTTCTTCTTCTTCCCCTGGACACGCAACGGGGAAGAGAAGTTTTTGTTCTTTTCCGTTTGTTTCTTCCTCTCTCCCTCCCCACGTGCTCTGTTACAACCAAAACCGGACGCCACCCGCACCTCCTCATGATGAGAAAGGAGAGAAGTCGTGCCATACACGTGCGACATTTATATTAAAGCCTGTTTAGTATTACGGTTCACCTGTGCTTTTAAGTTTTTTTGAATTTTTTTAGATTCAAATTATTTTTAAAATTTTTAAATCGTTTTAATGTGTTGATATCGAAACTAAATTTTTAAAAAATATCATTTATATCAATTGATTTACTCTTTATTTGATTCCATACCCAAAAGGTATATTAACATAATCTATAAATCATTGAGTTAATTCTTATATTACCGAGTTAAATCGACCTATTTTTTTCTTTTCAAAATAATTTCATTTTAGTTTTTATTTTTATTTTTTTTAATCAACTTCCTGAACCAAGCTAGGATATTATACCTCATAAGTGGTTGATATAAATTGAATGAATACATCTATGATTCCGTCTTGTAGTTTGTTGAATGAATACTTTCAAGTCAACTTATTTTAGCTTTTATAAAAGTCAAGTCTTGATTTTGGTAATAATTATACTTAATAAAATCTAAATTAAAATATTTAGTCCCTGTACAAAATTTATTTTAATATCTTAATTAGCTCTAGTTTATATATTTGAAATAAATTTAATTACACGAAGTGGTCATTGGGCTAGGAGGCAATTAAATCAACCGAACGTGTTTTTCACTGAAAGGAAAATATAAGATTTTGAGCGGAGAAAGTGTTTTTCCTCATTTAAACTTGAGAAAAGATTTTTTTATTATTATTGTTATATCGATTTACTTCCATTGTTAAAAAATGATCTAACGGAGGTCAATTCCATTGACTGCTACCATAAACAAATATCGATTTGAGCATGATTTAACAGTTATATAATTTGTAAGACATCTCATCTGACTCCACCGTATCTTTTCTTAGACTTGTATCTATATTTTTCAGTCTGTCTATTCAAATCCTCATCTCCTGCATCACAATCCTTGTTCTTCATTCGCATGTGCACTGAAAAGATAATCATGGAAAGATGCTTATCGTTTTGTTACCTATTGCGGGGGTAACATTGTTTTCCACATCAATTAGATTGTGGATTTCTATAATAATCCTTAATGTTGGTTTTTTATATATATTTTGATTTCTTTTTTTTTTAATTTAATCCTTATATGATGTGTTTATAGGAATTTAGAGTAAATAATTTATTATGTTTTTAATATTGGGTCTTAAGATTTTTTATTTCTTATGTTTTTTTTCTATAAGGCTATCCTAGGTTGTAGGTTCGTTAGGTTACTCGGGTTTTTTTCTAGGTGATTTTAAAAAAATCAATTATCTTACCTCAATCTTATATCATGGATGGTGGGTTAGTTGAGTGAACCCGAGTTAATAGAGTTAACAGTAGAGCATGTTTGTCAAGACTTATTGTTGGCACCAAAACAGGAAGAGCCATCCCAACGGCATAATATATTCCGAACCAGATGCACTGTGAACAAAAGGGTTTGTGATATTATTATTGATAGTGGCAGTAGCGAAAATATAGTGTCAAAGGCAATGGTTACCAAACTGGGGTTGCAAACTAGGAAACACCCTTCACTGTATAAGATTGGCTGGATTAAACGTGGTACTGAAGTGAAAATAATGGAAATCTGCCACATTAAATTCACAATTGGGAAGAACTATGCAGATGAGGTTACATGTGACGTGGTGGAAATGGATGCCTGCCATATAATTTTAGGATGCCCATGGCAGTATGATGTGGATGCTACTTACAAGGGCCGCGATAACATATATGTCCTAATCATGGAAAGATGCTTATCGTTTTGTTACCTATTACGGGGGTAACACTGTTTTCCACATCAATTAGATTGTGGATTTCTATAATAATCCTTAATGTTGGTTTTTTTTATATATTTTGATTCCTTTTTTTAATTTAATCCTTATATGATGTGTTTATAGGAATTTAGAGTAAATAATTTATTTTAGTTTGCCTTTATATGGTTATTGAAGTATAAAAAATATCTCAGCATCGGGTTGGTATCAGAAAAATATCTCAGCATTACGGTATGGTTTATTTTTAAAAAATTAGTTAAATAAAAAATATTTTTTTAAAAAAACTAGGTTATTAAATTTTATGGAGTCAATAAACTGGTTTGCGAGTTTGGCGAGATAACCTTGGTTGCCTCTATTTGTAGGTTTTTAAAAACACTATCATTTTCTTTTCTTTTCTTTCAAGATAAAAGTAATGTATGAAGATTGGCTCAATTCAACTTTATTTTTTTAATTTCATCATTTGATATTAAATTATTTGGCCTTGAACTTTTTTTTTCTCTTTCCTTCTTCTGGAGTTGTCTTGAGTCGCAAGTTAGTCAAGTTAACATAGGTTGTTTTGAATTTTTTTCAATGTTTTTTATTTTTTTTTATTTTATCATTTAATGTTAGGCTATTGGGTCTTAAGATTTCTTATTTCTTATGTTTTTTTTCTATAAGGTTATCCTCGGTTGTAGGTTCATTAGGTTACTCGGGTTTTTTTTCAATATTTTTATTTTTTATTTAGGTTTGATCCTTTTTTCTAGATGGTTTTAAAAAAATCAATTATCTTACCTCAATCTCATATCACGGATGGTGGGTTAGTTGAGTGAACTCAGTTAATAGAGTTAACAGTAAAGCATGTTTGTTAAGACTTGTTGTTGGCACCAAAACAGGAAGAGCCATCCCAGCGGCATAATATATTCCTAACCAGATGCCCTGTGAACAAAAGGGTTTGTGATATTATTATTGATAGTAGTAGTAGCGAAAATATAGTGTCAAAGGCAATGGTTACCAAACTGGGGTTGCAAGGAAACACCCTTCACCATATAAAATTGGCTGGATTCAATGTGGTACTGAAGTGAAGATAATGGAAATCTACCACATTAAATTCACAATTGGGAAGAACTACGCAGATGAGGTTACATGTGATGTGGTTGAAATGGATGCCTGCCATATACTTTTAGGATGCCCATGGCAGTATGATATGGATGCTACTTACTGGGGCCGCGATAACATGTATGTCCTCATGAAGGGCGGCCTAAAGGTCATTTTAGGACCCATAAAAGAAGAGTTTAATTACAAGCATTGAGCTGAAATCAAAGGGCAAATTAGTGTTGCTAGTGGATGGGGGCAAATTCATGGAGGAAACCAAGGAAGCCAGAGAGGTTTTTGCAGTAATAATGGAAGGAGAAGTCAGCAGAGAGTCTATTGACATTCCACCCACATTGTTGCCTTTGCTAGAAGAATTTCAGGAAATTATACCATTAGAGCTACCTAATGGGTTGCCTCCTGTGCGGGACATACAACATCAGATTGATTTTATCCAAGGAGCCAGTTTGCCTAATTGTCTATGTTACTGGATAAACCCCAAAGAAAGTCAGGTTCTACAAGAACAGGTAGAAGAACTAATCAAGGTTTGGTACAGGAGAACATGAGTTCTTGTGCAGTACCAGCCTTGTTAATTCCAAAGAAGGATGACAGTTGGTGCATGTGCATCGATAGTCGGGCAATCAATAAGATCACTATTAAATATAGGTTCCCTATCCCTCGATTAGAAGATATGTTAGACATGTTGTCCGGATCCAAAGTCTTTTCAAAAATTGACTTCCAAAGTGGGTACCATCAAATTTGGATCAAGTCAGGAGATGAATGGAAGAGTGCTTTTAAGACAAAAGAGGGATTGTACGAATGGTTAGTAATGTCGTTTAGACTAACTAATGCGCCCAGTAATTTCATACGGTTCATGAACCAGGTATTAAAACCTATCACTGGAAAATTTATGGTGGTGTACTTTGATGATATATTAATATATAGCCAAACCAAATCTGACCATTTTCCATACTTGAGGGAAGTACTTAAAAACTTGCAGCAAAATAAGTTGTAGCGTTAATTTGAAGAAGTGCAACTTTATGACCAGTAGCTTGTTATTTTTGGGATTCATAGTAAGTGCCAATGGAATTAAAGTTGATGAAGAAAAAGATTCGTGCCATTTGAGAGTGGCCAACTCCACAAACAGTAAGCGAGGTCTGTAGTTTTCATGGCTTGGCAATGTTTTACAAGCAGTTTGTTAGAACTTTAGCTGGATAGTCGCGCCTATAACTGAATGCATGAAGAAGGGAAAATTCCAATGGGGAGAGGAAGCAGAATAGAGTTTCATGCTGAACAAGGAGAAACTATCATTTGCCCCCTTTTTGGCACTACCAGATTTTGATAAGCTGTTTCAAGTAGAGTGTGATGCTTCTATTGTGGGCATTGGTGCTGTACTTTCTCAAGAAGGCAAGTCGGTCACATTTTACAGTGAGAAGCTCAGTGTAGCTCGCCGGAAGTGGTCTACCTATGAGCTGGAATTGTATGTTGTCTTTCACACCTTGAAGGTCTGGGAACACTATCTGGTGCAGAGGGAGTTTGTCTTATTTAGCGACCATCAAGCACTGAAATTTATCAATAGCCAGAATAGTGTCAACCGGATGCATGCCCGTTGGATTTCCTTTATACAAAGCTTCACCTTCACCTTGAAGCATAAGGCAGGTCGATTAAATTGGGCAGCTAATGCCCTAAGCTGGAGGGCATTACTGCTTGTTACACTGCAAACTGAAATAACTGGGTTTGACTGCCTCAAAGAGATGTACGTAGGCGATGAAGATTTTCAGGATATTTGGGCAAAGTGTCAAGCGAGGCTTTCTGTGGACAGATTGCATATTCAGAAGGGTTATCTATTTTGAGGCAACCAATTGTGCATACCCAAGAGTTCACTACGAGCTCAGATAATTCAGGAATTACACGGTAGAGGCTTGGGGCGTGACAAAACAGTAGCTCTTGCTGAGGAGCGGTATTATTGGCCCCAATTGAAACGAGACATTGGCAATCATGTTAAAAGATACCCCATTTGTCAGGCTTCCAAAGGCCAATCTCAAAATACCAGTTTGTACATGCCTTTGCCCATTCCAGCAGCATTTTGGGAGGATATTTCCATGGACTTTGTATTAAGCCTTCCGCGAACCCAATGCAGATTTGATTCAGTTTTTGTGGTGGTTGACCGTTATTTTAAAATGACCCATTTTATTGCTTGAATAAAGACCGCGGATGTAGTGCACGTAGCAAATTTGTTTTTCAAAGAGGTTGTTTGTCTGCATGGGATTCCCAAATCCATCACTTACGATAGGGACACCAAATTCTTGAGTCATTTTTGGCGAACTTTATGGTGATTGTTGCACGTCGAAATCCGCGCGGCGTCAGGCCGTCGGCCTGGCTGGCGATTTTTATCTCTGTTATTGGAATTGATTTTGTTGGGAGTCGCCACCTAGTATTTAATTGAGGGTTACTAGGAAACCCAGATGTACTGGTCTTTGTCAGAGATTCGCGGGTAAGGACTGATTGTGGTTAGGGAAGATATTAGCACCCCTAACGCACCCTACCTGAGGTAAGCTGCTTCATGGCTATGATGTGTTAAAGAAGTTTTAAAAATTTTGTCTTTTCATCGGAATTTAGAAATACAACTTTCGTACAAGTTTGTATTTCTACACCATGATCCAATCAAAATATTAAATCCTTCTTTATTCTTTTGTCGTCTCCTTGTAAAAAACATATTCATAAAAAAACATTCAAACACAGACATACATTTTTTGCTATATTTTTTCTTTTCTTTTTCTTTTTCTTTTTTTTCTTTTTTTTTTCCTTTTTTTTTTACATCCACAATACAAATTATAATATTCAAACTAAATAGAAATTACATTAAATAATCCAAAATTTACAAAACAGTCCCTAAAACTCCAGAAATTGCAAGGGAAGTGCTTCAGGAACTGCAGAAATTCATGCAGGAACGCTGGCGGCGCGTGGGTTCACGCGTCGCTGCTGTCAGTGCCGGAAATGGGCGGATCTGCCCTGCTTTCTCCTTCTCTGCCAGTGGTGACACCCACCGTCACCTGCAAAAGAACAAAAACACACAAACACAACAGATGGCAGTTGATTTTAATCTTTTCCTCCCTTGTTTTCGGATCTGTTCTTGATCTTTTTTAAGTTATGGTTTGCTCCGGTAACAGATCTGGCGCGGCATCGTCTGTGGCTGTTGGAGCTGCGGTGGAGAGAGGGAGCAGTTGACCGGTCGGCGACACTGGTTGAAGGAAACGAAGAGGTGGCTGGCTTCTGCCGTTCGGTTGCTGTGGAGGAGACCGAAGAGGAAGAAGATCTGTTGAAATGGGGGAAGCTCCGCTGGCTGAGGAGAAGTGAGGAGGGAGCCAGGAGGAGCTGCTACAGGTGTGGGTTTCTCCAAGTGTGGCTGGCGGCTGTTGATGGAGACGAACTGTCGCTGAGAGGAGGAGAAGGAAGTGTTTCCTGGGCGCAGGGAGCAACTGCGGGTCTGTGGGCACAGCCGTATGTGGGTCGGAGCTAAGGAAGAAGGGAGCCGCTGTGGAGGCTGTTGGGTGGAGCAACCGGGTCTGCTGTAGGAAGACGGTGCTGCTTCACGAGGAGGGGTCGTCGCTGCTGGAAGAAGAAGAAACCAGAGGGCAAAGGGGAATGGCCGGTCTCTGTTTTTGGAGGAGAAGACGATGGAGAGGAAAAAAAAAAAGAAGGAGGCTGCGGTGTTGCTTGGTCTTCCTTCACTGCTGTGTTCGGCGGATGACAGATGGGAAAGGCTGGTTGTGTTTGGGCGAGAAGGAGCAGGAAAACGATGCCGGTTTGAGGGAAGAAGAAGATGCTTTGGGACCTAGCTGGAGAGGGAAAACCAAAAACATGGGGGGCGGCTCCTCTTGAAAAAAAGATGGGTTTAGGGTTAGGTTTTTTTTTGTATTTTTTTTTATGTTGTCAAAATTGCCCCCCCCTACTTAGCTGAAATTGTAGGCTATTTATAGGCAAAATATTTTTTCAGGCTTCAAAATTGGTCCCTCAAGTTTTGTGTTTGGCCCCTACTTTCAATCAATTCACTCGGTAAAAATTAAATTGGGTCTCTTAAAATTCTGATTTTTAAGTCCAAATTAAGCTCCCAAACTTAATTTTTCACCGATTAAGCCCTCAAATTAATTTGACCCGCTTAAAGTATAATTAAGTCCTTGCACTTAATTAAATCCTTCAATTGGACCCAAATTAATTCTTAAACATAATTAAAATTTAATTTGGCCCATGATTAAATCAAATTGGCCCATTAAAAATTTAATTATGTCATTGGACTTAATTCTTATGCAAATTCGTCCAATAATCATTTAATTTGACCTTTGAATTTGCATTTTTCTATTTTTGGGCATAATGGGATACAATTAGGCCTTGACTTTTCTCCAAAAATTGCAGCTTGATTTTCGCCTATTTTTGCAGTCTTTCTTGATCAGCTTTTTCCGCATTGCCAGCCTTTATTTTATTTTTTTGATTTTTATTTTGAAAATAAAATTGATTTTGGGGAATAACCCAGAATTGGGTTATGACAGTTGCCCTCCTCTTTACAAGGCTTACGGTAGAAAGTCTCGTAAGAGACTTTAGATAGTAAGCGTTGTAAAGAAGAAAAAGGATGAGAGATGATTGATTCATCTTGTTGAGGAATGATGGATCCTCTTGAGGGCTAGAAAGCACACTCAGAGTAAAAACTAGAAGATTGTTTTTGAAAATTCAAAGATTTTGAAATGGTTGAATTGTCATTGGTGACCTACCCAGAAGTGGTGAAAAATACAAAGACTTTTCAAAGAGGTGAAAAATGCAGAGATTTTTCAAAGTGGTGAAAAATGCAGAGATTTTTCAAAGTGGTCTAGTTGTAATGGGCGACTTGCCCAAGTGGAAAACATGAAGATTTTAAAGCGGGGAAAAATACAAAGATTTTTTCAAAAGTGGTCTTGTTGTAATGGGCGACCTGCCCGGGTAAAAGGTTTTGAAAAATACAAAGATTTTTTCAAAAATACCAAATTTTTCAGAGTGGTGAGAAATGTGAAGATTTCTCAAAGTGGTTTCATGGGAAAAATTTGAAGGTGATGAGAAATGCAAGAATTTCTCAAAATGGTTTCATTGTTATGGGCAACCGGCCCAAAATGGAAAAAATTCGAAGGTGGTGAGAAATGCAAGGATTTCTCATAATGGTTTCATTGTTATGGGCAAGCGGCCCAAATCGAGGATGAAAAGAGTTTTCAACGAAGTTTGATTGTGATGGGTGACCTACCCGGGTGAAAAAAATAAAATGTCTGAAAGGGACGATATGATAGGAATCGATGGGGAACGAGGGCTGAAGAGCGCACTCGAAAGGAGGTAGGGTTAGAAAAATACACTACCTAAGAGGTGAGGGCTTGAAAGAGCTTTCAAAAAGAGAGGTAGGGTTAGAAAACACACTACCAAAGAGGTGAGGGCTCGAAAGAGCTCTCAAAAGGAGAGGTAGGGTTGGAAAACACACCACCTAAGGTGGTTGATGGCTCGAAAGCACACTAAAAAGGGGCGGGGTTGGAAAACACACTACCCAAAGTGGTTGATGGCCCTAAGGCGCATTAAAAAGGAGACACGGTTGGAAAACGCACTACCTAAAGTGGTCGATGGCCCGAAGGCGCACTAAAGAAGGAGGTAGGGTTGGAAAACACACTACCTAAGATGGTTGTTGGCCCTAAGGCGCACTTAAAAAGAGGCAGGGTTGGAAAACACACTACCTAAGGTGGTGGATGGCCCGAAGGCGCACTCAAAAAGGAGGCAGGGTTGGAAAACACACTATCTAAGAGGTGAGGGCTCGAAGGAGCTCTCAAGAAGAGAGGTAGGGTTAGAAAACACACTACCTAAGAAATGGTGGCTCAAAGGCGCACTTAAAAAGAGGCGGGGGTTGGAAAACACACTACCTAAGATGATTGAGGGCCCTAAGGCGCACTTAAAAGAGGCAGGGTTGGAAAACACACTACCTAAAGTGGTTGGTGGCTCGAAGGCGCACTAAAAAAGAGTAAAGTGGTCGGTGGCTCGAGGGCGCACTAAAAAAGAGGCAGGGTTGGAAAACGCACTACCTAAAGGGTTAAGGCTCGTAGGCACACTAAAAAAGGAGGCAGGGTCGGAAAACACACTACCTAAAATGGTTGATGGCCCTAAGGCGCACTTAAAAAGAGGCAGGGTTGGAAAACACACTACCTAAGGTGGTTGATGGCTCGAAGGCGCACTAAAAAAAGAGGCGGGGGTAGAAAACACACTACCTAAGAGGGTCGATGGCTCGAAGGCGCACTCAAAGGGAGGCAAGGTTGGAAAACACACTACCTAAGGTGTGAGGGCTCGAAGACCCATGCAAACAGAAGGTAGATAGGGCTAGAAAGCACACTACCTAAGATGTGAGGGCTCGAAAGCCCACTAAAAAATGGAGGCAGGGTTAGAAAACACACTACCTAAGGTGTGAGGGCTCGAAGACCCATGCAAACAGAAGGTAGATAGGGCTAGAAAGCACACTACCTAAGATGTGTGGGCTCGAAAGCCCACTCAAAAATGGAGGCAGGGTTAGAAAAACACACTACCTAAGGTGTGAGGGCTCGAAGGCCCACTCAAAAAGAAGATAGATAGGGCTAGAAAGCACACTACCTAAGATGTGAGGGCTCGAAAGCCCACTAAAAAATGGAGGCAAGGCTAGAAAACACACTACCTAAGGTGTGAGGGCTTAACAGCCCGCTCAAAAAGAGGTGATGGTGAGACACTGATCTGTCAAAGATGAAAGTAATGCATCATGATCAATATGCATGTATACTTACCTGAGAAATGTAGGTCCCCTTTCTTCATGGAGCTCCCTTTTCTACTTGGAGTTCTCTTTTCTTCATGGAGTTCTCATTTTCTGAAAAGTTTGAGTCTCTGATAGTAAGCTTCGATGGCTCTTTTCGCTCTTGCTTACTCGAGTCATCTCTTGTGATTTTGACCCTTGGAAGGACTTGATATCATCATACTTCTTTGTCCTCCGCCCCTTTATCTCAAGGGTTGCCAATTTTGCCCGACATGTTTCCTAGGAAGGGAATCATGGAGCCAGCTCTACTAGATGTTTTTGATTGCCCTCCAGCTTGATCATGCCCCCAAGTATTCAAATCAGGTTTGGGGATGAGGCTATGTGAAAGAAGGTTTGGTTATTTACAAGGAGTTGTTTTCATGCAGAATTTTTGGAATTTCAAAGCTATTCCTCAAACAGAAATCATTTTGACATCGATTCTAAGCAGACTCATTCTGAAGAAATTCAAGTGATTCCTATGGAGAGGTTTTCAGAAGTGATGAAAACTTTTTGTTTTGATTTTGGTGAAAATGTGAAGTGATATTTGGTTGGTCACAAAAGGTTGAAATTTCAATTTGAGGGTTATTGAGAACCGTTTTTCAACGAAAATGTGAAGAACACGAAGTGACATCTGGTTGGTCACAAAAAGATTTTAATTTTAATTTGAGGGTTATTGAGAACCGTCTTCAAAGCATTCATTTTATTTGCATGAATAATGATTTTGTTTCGCATGAGAAAGCATTGCCTACCGATCCAGATTGCTTGCCTTTGATAAAAAAGGGCTTGATTAGGCACGTAATGTAGGCTTGGGCTATTGGCTATGAAGAAAAGGATATTCATAGGCTCAAAAGGTGTTTAAGGGACTTTAAGACTAAGGATCACTAGTGCTTATATCCTAAATTTTTTGTTCCTACATTTCTGGACCTTGGAATTGATTTGTAAAATGGTCCACGGTGCCCCCAGTGTTGGGCTTGGTCTCTTTCTCATTTTTTTTATTTCTTCATTTGATTTTGAGCATCATTGCATTGGCTTTTGTTTTTGCTCAAAATTTTTGGATCCTTTGGATTTTTCTTCATGCCCCCCACTTTGTATGGACACCTTCGATGATTGAGAATTTTCTTTTATGCCCCCGGTATTGTTTGGGCACTTTCAATCATTGAGGACTTTTTCATGCCCCCAAGAGTTATTTAGGCACTTTCAATCATTGAGGATTTTTTTGGCACTTGCCCCCCCAGTGTAGGTGTGATCCTAGCCAAGGTTATTTTTCAAGAAAAATTTATTAGGCTCAAAAGGGGACTGGAACGAGTATATTTCAGCCTTGTGAAAGGATTATCAAAGATGACCTTTCTTCATCTCAAATGCATGCATTTAGGATCGGTAAGCCTTGCTTTCATGCGAATATGCAGAGTGATTTCTCATTATTCATGCAAATAAAACTCCGCTTTTGGAGTCACTTCATGGTTTTTTTTTCTGGGTTTTCTAGGTGTATGGTTACCTCTCTAAGGAATCACCTGAATTTTCAGAACTTGTTTGTTTCGGACAAACATCAACATGATTTCTGTTTTTTGTACTAAACTTTGATTTCCTAAAAAATCCTTGTGAAAACATGGGGTCATGCTTGTTGTTTTTGGAAAAGGGGAAAACACCCAAGAATTCTTGGTGCGGTGGTTTTGTAAGTACAAAGGTGTGCTCGGTATGTTATTTGCATGAACACACAAAAAAGAAAACACATGATTTTATTAACAGGAAAGGCTTATTTGACAGAGAAAGTCTTGTGGCATTTTGAGCCAAATTACCGACAAAAACTGGAATAGGTTGAAAAAAATCAAGAATTTTTTGCAGGCATGATCAAGCAGGGGTAGTTTTTTTTTTTTTTTGGGCAGAACAAGAACATGCTCCATTCTGCAACAGGGATACAATTCCCTTCCGGATTGTGTTCAGGCTTTTGACCATGTTTGCCCCCCAATTTCTTTGGGTTGAGTTGTTGTTGGGGTTTGAACAAAGATGATAGGTCAATTGGAAGGAATTTCCCTAGAGATATTTTTCGATATTTGCTTGAGTAAGCTAGAGGTGAGTCAAGCTTTTGTTCAGAGACTCCAACTCTTTTTGAAAATGGGTGCTGCAGCGAGCACGTTCTTTATCTCCAATGTTTTTCGCTCAAAATTGGGTGTTGCAGACTCGTAGGGGACCCACTTTTTATTCTGGTGCATGCATGAAAAAATGTATGAACATGCAATCTATATGATGAACTTGCCCTTCGAGGGGTGACATATGATCGTCACTTTTGTATGATGAAACAAGAATCTTGATTCTTGCCCAAACTCTTCAATGAAAATTTTCGGAGTGACGATCATTCTGTCACCCACAAGTCTTGAATTCAAGATGCTTCAAGAAGGGTTCGCCCTGATGCAAATAAAGGATAGCACATACAACCTAAGGACAAGTACTATTCATTATGTGAACATGAGTAGGTTTTCTACCGGTCTCAAAAGGGTCTATGAACGCGCCAGTGACCACCTTGCGTGAAGGCAGTATAGGGGTTTACAAGGAATAGTTGGGGCACCGTGTGACCGCCATTACCGAGTAAACACTCAGCTCATAGTTGGATGTTTCACAAATCTAAACCCCGACTGAAAGTCATGGGGCAGACCGCTACTCCTCACCTAACTTAGAAGCTTGTGTGTGCTTTCAAAAATAAATACAAGTGATGCATGAAGCAATTCTAAAAAATGCATGGATAAAACAAGACAAAAATGCAAAAACTTAAACACATCAAATGCACAAAGCTTAGTCCAATATTGTTAGAAACAGTACCGGAATTTAGAAATACAACTTTCGTACAAGTTTGTATTTCTACACCGTGATCCAATCAAAATATTAAATCCTTCTTTATTCTTTTGCCGTCTCCTTGTAAAAAACATATTCATAAAAAAACATTCAAACACAGACATACATTTTTTACTATATTTTTTCTTTTCTTTTTCTTTTTCTTTTTTTTTCTTCTTTTTTTCCTTTTTTTTTTACATCCACAATACAAATTATAATATTCAAACTAAATAGAAATTACATTAAATAATCCAAAATTTACAAAACAGTCCCTAAAACTCCGAAAATTGCAAGGGAAGTGCTTCGGAACGCTGCAGAAATTCGTGCGAACGCTGGCGGCGCGTGGGTTCACGCGTCGGCTCTTGTCGGTCTTGGAAATGGGCGGATCCGCCCGCTTTCTCCTTCTCTGCCGGTGGTGACACCCACCGTCACCTGCAAAAGAACAAAAACACACAAACACAACAGATGGCAGTTGATTTTAATCTTTTCCTCCCTTGTTTTCGGATCTGTTCTTGATCTTTTTTTAAGTTATGGTTTGCTCCGGTAACAGATCTGGCGCGGCTGTCGTCTGTGGCTATTGGAGCTGCGGTGGAGAGAGGGAGCAGTTGACCGGTCGGCGACGCTGGTTGAAGGAAACGAAGAGGTGGCTGGCTGCTGCCGTTCGGTTGCTGTGGAGGAGACCGAAGAGGAAGAAGATCTGTTGAAATGGGGGAAGCTCCGCTGGCTGAGGAGAAGTGAGGAGGGAGCCGGAGGAGGCTCACATGTGTGGGTTTCTCCATGTGTGGCCGGCGGCCGTTGATGGAGACGAACGCCCGAGAGGAGGAGAAGGAAGTGTTTCCTGGGGGCAGGGAGCAACGAGGGTCCGTAGGCACGGCCGTGTGTGGGTCGGAGCCGAGGAAGAAGGGAGTCGTTGTGGAGGCTGTTGGGTGGAGCAACCGGGTCTCGCTGGAGGAAGACGGTGCTGCTTCACGAGGAGGGGCCGTCGCTGGGAAAGAAGAAGAAACCCGGAGGGCAAAGGGAATGGCCGGTCTGTTTTTGGAGGAGAAGACGATGGAGAGGAAAAAAAAAAGAAGGGAGGCTGCGGTGTTGCTGGTCTTCCTTCACTGCTGGTGTTCGGCGGATGACAGACTGGGAAAGGCTGGTTGTGTTTGGGCGAGAAGGAGCAGGAAAACGGTGCCGGTTTGAGGGAAGAAGAAGATGCTGGGACCGGCTGGAGAGGGAAAACCAAAAACGTGGGGGGCGGCTCCTCTTGAAAAAAAGATGGGTTTAGGGTTAGGTTTTTTTTTGTATTTTTTTTTATGTTGTCAAAATTGCCCCCCCTACTTAGCTGAAATTGTAGGCTATTTATAGGCAAAATATTTTTTCGGCTTCAAAATTGGTCCCTCAAGTTTTGTGTTTGGCCCCTACTTTCAATCAATTCACTCGGTAAAAATTAAATTGGGTCTCTTAAAATTCTGATTTTTCAATTAAGTCCAAATTAAGCTCCCAAACTTAATTTTTCACCGATTAAGCCCTCAAATTAATTTGACCCGCTTAAAGTATAATTAAGTCCTTGCACTTAATTAAATCCTTCAATTGGACCCAAAATAATTCTTAAACATAATTAAAATTTAATTTGGCCCATGATTAAATCAAATTGGCCCATTAAAAATTTAATTATGTCATTGGACTTAATTCTTATGCAAATTCGTCCAATAATCATTTAATTTGACCTTTGAATTTGCATTTTTCTATTTTTGGGCATAATGGGATACAATTAGGCCTTGACTTTTCTCCCGAAAATTGCAGCTTGATTTTCGCCTATTTTTGCGGTCTTTCTTGATCGGCTTTTTCCGCATTGCCAACCTTTATTTTATTTTTTTGATTTTTATTTTGAAAATAAAATTGATTTTGAGGAATAACCCAGAATTGGGTTATGACAGTGATGATTTGACACATCCCTGAATTTTAGCAGCACAAGTCATCCTCAACCCGATGGCCGAATGGAAGTGGTAAACCACACTCTTGAGAATCTAATTCGTTGTCTTTCTAGTGCAAAACCAAAACAGTGGGATATTGCTCTTGCATAAGCTGAATTTGCTTATAACAAGATGCTCAACCGGTCTTACGGGAAGACACCATTCCGCATTGTTTATTGTTGTCCGCCACGCCATGCTTTAGACTTGGTTCCCCCGCCAAAACTACCTGGCTTGAGTGTTGCGCGAGAAAATATGGCGGATCGTATAAAGGCTCTTCAAGAACAAGTGCGGCAAAATTTGGAGGCCTCTAATGCCAAATACAAGGCCGCAACCGATAAAAAGAGAAGGGCTCAAGCATTTCAAGAAGGGGATCTCGTGATGGTTTATTTGCGCAAAGGACGGCCGCCCATAGGTACATACAACAAGTTGAAAGACAAGAAATATGGACCTTTCCAGATTCTCCGAAAAATTAATGACAATACATATGTCGTGGACCTTCCTGCCGATATGGCCATTTCTCCTACTTCTAATGAAGCGGATTTGTATGAATATCATCCTCCCGATGTGTCGTCTTCTCACTTAACTCACTCGGGGTCGAGTTCTTTTCACAGGAGGAAGATCGATGCGGAAATGCATTGTTGCGAGAGGAAGCTCTAGAAACAATCAAGAACTGCATTGCCATTGGAGTAGCCCTTCGCTAGCTTATTTCCTAAATTTAGGACTCTTGATTTATGCCTTAATATCGAATTTATTTACTTTTGGGAACTTTAGTATTTTTCCTTATTTCAGTTCTTTCTTTCCTAAACGAGTTATAGTCCTAATCGAATTAGGTTTTGCAGCTTATATAAAGGCTGCTTGTTTTCATTGTAAGGTACTTTTGAATCAATAAAGAATTTTCTTTTGAGAATTTTATTTTCTGAACTTGTGGATTCGAGTGTGTTACTCTTTCATTCAAGTCAAACGATTTTTTCCAGGAAGCAGGCGGGCGCCCTACCGCCGCCTACTTCCTTGTAAGCTTCCGCTACGTCACTCCATTTTTGTGCATTTCATTGAAAGAAAATCTGGCATTTCGCTTCTTCCCATCGGACAGATTCTCATAATAAGCTTCAGCAGCGCGGCGAATCTCTCCTCCATATCTATTTACCTCCTTTTGAGTGCGCTTTCAAGCCCTCACCTCATTTCTTTTTTAGTGCACCTTCGATCCCTCGACCATTAAAGGTAATGCGTTTCCTAACCCTACCTCCTTTTGAGTGCGCCCTCGAACCCTCATTTCCTTTCTAGCGCGCCTCCAAGCCCTTATTTCCTTCGAGCTACCATCTCTTGAATAGTGCGCCTTCGAGCCCCATCATGTCATCTCTTCCACTGGGCAGGTAACCCATTACAATGTGACCACTTTTGAAAAATCATTGTATTTTTTCATTGGGTAGGTAACCCATCACAATGTGACTATCTGGGCAGTTAACCCATTACAATGTACCATCCTGAAAAATCCCCGTATTTTTTCATTGGGCAGGTAACCCATTACAATGTGACCATCTGAGCAGGTAACCCATTACAATGTACCATCCTGAAAAATCCTCATATTTTTCCATTGATCAGGTAACCCATTACAATGTGACCATCTGGGTAGGTAACCCATTACAATGTGACCACTTTTAAAAAATCATCACATTTGTCCACTAGGCAGGTAACCCATTACAATGTGACCATCCTGAAAAATCCTCGTATTTTTCAATAATCGGGCAGGTCGCCTGGAACAATTAGACTACTCACGAAACCCTTTTCGCGTTTATTCTTAATCGGGTAGGTCGCCTGGAACAATTAGACCACTCGTGAAATTCTTTGCATTCTTTTATCATTGGGCAGGTTGCCCAAAACAATTTGATCCATTTAAAAAAAACAACAAAAAAAAAACAAAAAACAAAAAAAGTGGGTCGTCTTCCAAATGATTTGTTCTCTCTGTAAAAGTCATGTCAATCTACTGTTTTTGAAGTTTCCAGGACTCTAAGAAAAGCAGAAGTTCTTTTGTGTCTACTTTTTTCTTTATAAATTTACCACGCAAAGCCAAAGAAAAATAAAATTTTTCAATGACTTTGTATCGTAAACATTATAAAGAGGGGGCAACTGTCATAACCCAATTTTTGAACAAATAATAATAATTGAATATAGTTGACAATGGGGTTAAGACACAAAATTTGAAATTCATGTAATAATTGAAGAATTAATAAATTGGGGACTTTAATTAAAATTTGGATTAGTTTAATTAATAAAATCAGGAGCTTAATTAAAGAATTGATGAGTTTGAGGACTTAATTAAACTTTGATTTAATTAATTAAAGGAATCAAGGGTTTAATTGAAGAAACACCAAAGTTTAGAGCTCATTCGAAGAAAAATTGCTAGAAAATTAAAGTCAAAGGACCAAATTGAATAGCCCAGAAACCCAGGACTGTTGTGTAAATGGTGCTATAACTTGGGGATTCAATTGAGTTTAATCCAAGGGCACAATTAGAAATCAATTATTACTGATTAGGATCCCAATTGTTAAGTTTAAACTGTTTAGGGACCAAATTGAAAAACAGTCATGCCCAAGGACACAACGGCACCATTTTGGAAGCATTGTTCATCGTCTCCTACGTTGTGCGCGGATGAAGCCGGTTTAACAGGGAAAATCCAGCAATCACAGCTACTATACCCACGATGCCCATGATCTCTTGCCTCCACGATGCCCGCCGTTTCTGGAGGCAGAGACAGAAGACCTTCTCTGGCATTATAAAAGCTAGAGAAAGGCCTCGGTGAAAAGGGGGGAGGCCAGGAACCAGAGAAGAAAACAGGGGGGATTGGACCGAAAACCAGGGGGAGAAAAACGCACGCATAACCCAGAGGAAAAACCCAGAAAACAGAGGGGGGACGAAGAAGGAGGGTCAGAGAAAGGCCTCAACAGTTGGGGAGAAAAACAGAGAAAACAAAATACAGACGAAATACAGCAAAAAAGAACACAAGCAGAGGAAAGTCACCGAGACCGTTGCTACTACCCTCGGCGTTTCCAGAACCAGGAGAAAAGGCAAAGGAAGACAGAAGGAAGGCAGAAGGAAGGAACGAGGCGTTGCCTAACCAGTGCACTAATCACCCGCAGCTTCGTCTTCGTTGTCAAGCACACCAGACCAAGTAAGTTCATCCTTTCCCATTCTGCAATTTAATTCATTGGACACTGTTGCCGTAAATTTAATTATCCCTTCACTGAGCACGCACGCGTTGTGCGTGCCTTTGCCCAGCCGGGTCATTGGCTTGGGCCAGTGACCGGGCCGGGCTGGCTGGGTCCAGCCCAGCCCAGCCTAAAAAAAATAAAAAAAATAAAAAAAATAAAAAGTAAGAAAAATAAAAAAAAATTGTGTATGCATGAATAAAAATAATATAAATTTATTGTTTTATTCACTGACGTCAGAGTCAGGAATAAAAATACTGGTTTAAATTTATATTATTCATTGTATTTTATTTTTATTTAGCTAGAAAAATAAAAAATATGTGCATGCATAAAAATAAATTTATTTTATTTATTTATTCACTGATGCTAGAGTCAGGAATAAAAATATTGATCTAAATTTATTTTATAACTACGTAATATTTACCAATGCTAGAGTTGGAAGTATCCGTAGTTGAATATTCACTGGCGTCAGAGTTAGAAATATCACATGCAAACCATCATAGCATAAATAACAAAACATTAGCAATTTATGACAGAATTAGCAATGCAGCCTGCCTCATACATGACGTTTAAGGGGTGATAATATCTTTCCTTTTGCGTAACCAGTCTCGTACCATAGAATCTCTGTTGACCAGTCAGGGTTCCTAGTGACCATAATATTAGATGACGACTTCTTAAATAAGACTATTTCCCATTAAGGCCGTCACAATATCGAGTGCGACAATTATTATTATTATTATTTATTTCCTGCAATCATTCATCAAATGCAAATTATAAAATGAAAAAAAAAAAAAAGAGTAATCATTCAACAAGTTCCACTAACCTCTTTGTCATCTAAACGTGTTTGTATTTTCTTTTCCGTGGAATGAAGGTGACATCTCCGCCACTAACTTTTCTGGCATGTTCTAGCATGTTATAAGAAATTATGTAGTTTTTCATCCTCTTTGACATATCATCAAAAGTTGTGCTGTTTATATAAATGATATGTATCTTTTCATGATTATCTTTTTTATGCGCATGTTAATCAAGGTCATTAATAATAATAATATTAAAGGATTGTGGTGCAGGAGATTATAAAGATTTGACTAGCAAGACTGAAAAATATAAAAGATATAATTATAGAATAATATAAGTCTAAGAAAAGAGACGGTCGAGTCAAATTACATGTGTTATAAAAACAACTATAATTTTTAACAGTGCTCAAGTCTCATAAAAAATACTTTCGGTCTTTTTTTATAATTTTATAATGGACTACAAGAATTATTGAGGAGAAATAAATAATTCATGGGGAAGTGGAATAAAAGAAAAGATAGTCTCGAAAACCAGATTTGTGGGGGCCTCTCATAGTAGTAGCTGGGTTTCCTTGGGCTTTGGGTCGCGGCTTCAGCATGTTCGAGGGTGTTTGGTTTTACAATCAAAGACAAATGATGATATCATGGTTTGATGTGGCGGAGGGAGATTGAGTGGGATTTGGAAAGATTGTGGAAGCGGGTACACTTGATTGTTTTTACTCTTCTTCTTCTTCTTTTTTTCTATTTAGGAAAATATTAAACTTCATAGATGTGTATTATTTCCATCGTGAATGTTTTGTGAACGTGATTATCAAGTTTGGTTCAGTTTAATGGGTTGTTTCAAAATCCAGTGAACTACACTTACAGCTGTAAAATTCGGACTAGTCTTGCATGTCTTTGAATCTTATTGATTTACTTGAATATATATATATATATATATATATATATAAAGATTAACTTGAATAAAAATCTAGGTCGATGCATTTACCGGGTTGATATGATTGGTGGCTGGTATGAGGAAATGAAGAGATAAGATTGTTCGGGTTTTTTATTGTTATTATTTCTTACTCTTCTAATTTTTTTCATTACTTTATATTATTCATAACCATGTTTGTGTGTAATAAAAGTTGGTTTTTAAAGTATATTTTACTAATAAATAAATTAAAATATTTTTTTATTTTTTAAATTTAGTTTTGATTTAAACATATTAATTAAAATGATTAAAAAATAAATAAAATAAAATAATATTGTTTAAATTTTTTTTTGACTTAACTCGGTAATATAAGAATTAACCCAATGATACGTAGACTAACCCCACTCTCTATTTCTTGGATATAAATATAGTTCAGATCCTTCAACCATGCACGAAATGACTAGAAGCAGGATTTTAGAATTGATCCACTTCCTTAAAAGTCCCTTTGGAGTCTTGAAATATTTGGAGGCCAAAGCTACCTCCTCCATTATCCTCTTAAATTTTCCTCTTAAATATTACACCCATAAATAGATATGGAGGAGAGATTCGCCGCGCTGCTGAAGCTTATTATGAGAATCTGTCCGATGGGAAGAAGCGAAATGCCAGATTTTCTTTCAATGAAATGCAAAAAAACGGAGTGACGTAGCGGAAGCTTACAAGGAAGTAGGCGGCGGTAGGGCGCCCGCCTGCTTCCTGGAAAAATCGTTCGAATTCCTTGAATGAAAGAGTAACACACTCGAATCCACAAGTTCAGAAAATAAAATTCTCAAAAAGAAAATTCTTTATTGATTCAAAAGTACCTTACAATGAAAAGAAGCAGCCTTTATATAAGCTGCAAAACCTAATTCGATTAGGACTATAACTGTTTAGGAAAGAAAGAACTGAAATAAGGAAAAATACTAAAGTTCCCAAAAGTAAATAAATTCTGATATTAAGGCATAAATCAAGAGTCCTAAATTTAGGAAATAAGCTAGCGAAGGGCTACTCCAATGGCAACTGCAGTTCCTGATTTGTTTCTAGAGCTTCCTCTGCAACAATCTGTTCTGCATCAGTCTTCCCTGTGTGAAAAGAACTCGACCCCGAGTGAGTTAAGTGAGAAGACGACACATCAGGAGGATGATATTCATACAAATCTGCTTCATTAGAAGTAGGAGAAATGGCCATATCGGCAAGAAGGTCCACGACATATGTATTGTCATTAATTTTCTGCAGAATCTGGAAAGGTTCATATTTCTTGTCTTTCAACTTGTTGTATGTACCTATGGGCAGCCGTCCTTTGCGCAAATAAACCATCACGAGATCCCCTTCTTGAAATGCTTGAGCCCTTCTCTTTTTATCAGTTGCGGCCTTGTATTTGGCATTAGAGGCCTCCAAATTTTGCCGCACTTGTTCTTGAAGAGCCTTTATACGATCCGCCATATTTTCTGCTGCAACACTCAAGCCAGGTAGTTTTGGCAGGGGAACCAAGTCTAAAGCATGGCGTGGCGGACAACAATAAACAATCTGGAATGGTGTCTTCCCAGAAGACCGGTTGAGCATACTGTTATAAGCAAATTCAGCTTATGCAAGAGCAATATCCCACTGTTTTGGTTTTGCACTAGAAAGACAGCGAATTAGATTCTCAAGAGTGTGGTTTACCACTTCCGTTCGGCCATCGGGTTGAGGATGACTTGTGCTGCTAAAATTCAGGGATGTGTCAAATCGTCACCATAAAGTTCGCCAAAAATGACTCAAGAATTTGGTATCCCTATCAAAAGTGATGGATTTGGGAATCCCATGCAGACGAACAACCTCTTTGAAAAACAAATTTGCTACATGCACTACATTCGCAGTCTTTATACAAGCAATAAAATGAGCCATTTTAGAATAACGGTCAACCACCACAAAAACTGAATCAAATCTACATTGGGTTTGCAGAAGGCCTAAGATAAAGTTCATGGAAATATCCTCCCAAGATGCTGTTGGAATGGGCAAAGGCATGTACAAACCGGTATTTTGAGATTGGCCTTTAGCAGCCTGATAAATGGCGTATCTTTTAACATGATTGCCAACAATACCGCTCCTCAACAAGAGCTACTGTTTTGTCACGCCCCAAGTGTCCACCCAAGCCTCCACCGTGTAATTCCTGAATTATCTGAGCTCGTAGTGAACTCCTGGGTATGCACAATTGGTTGCCTCAAAATAGATAACCCTCCTGAATATGCAATCTGTCCACAGAAAGCCCCGCTTGACACTTTGCCCAAATATCCTGAAAATCTTCATCGCCTGCGTACAACTCTTTGAGGTAGTCAAACCCAGTTATTTCAGTTTGCAGTGTAACAAGCAGCAATGCCCTCCGGCTTAGGGCATCAGCTGCCCAATTTAATTGACATGCCTTATGCTTCAAGGTGAAGGTGAAGCTTTGTATAAAGGAAATCCAAAGGGCATGCATCCGATTGACACTATTCTGGCTATTGATAAATTTCAGTGTTTGATGGTCGCTGAATAAGACAAACTCCCTCTGCACCAGATAGTGTTCCCAGACCTTCAAGGCGTGAAAGACTACAATTCCAGCTCATAGGTAGACCACTTTCGGCGAGCTTCACTGAGCTTCTCACTGTAAAATGTGACCAACTTGCCTTCTTGAGAAAGTACAGCACCAATGCCCACAATAAAAGCATCGCACTCTACTTGAAACAGCCTATCAAAATCTGGTAGTGCCAAAATGGGGGCAAATAGTTTCTCCTTGATCAGAATGAAACTCTATTATGCTTCCTCTCCCCATTGGAATTTTCCCTTCTTCATGCATTCAGTTATAGGCGCGACTATCCATCTAAAGTCTCTAACAAACTGCCTGTAAAACATTACCAAGCCATGAAAACTACTGACCTCGCTTACTGTTTGTGGAGTTGGCCACTCTCAAATGGCACGAATCTTTTCTTCATCAACTTTAATTCCATCGGCACTTACTATGAATCCCAAAAATAACAAGCTACTGGTCATAAAGTTGCATTTCTTCAAATTAACGTACAACTTATTTTGCTGCAAGATTTTAAGTACTTCCCTCAAGTGTGCATCATGGTCAGATTTGGTTTGGCTATATATTAACATATCATCAAAGTACATCACCACAAATTTTCCAGTGATAGGTTTTAATACCTGGTTCATGAACCACATGAAAGTACTGGGCGCATTAGTTAGTCCAAACGACATTACTAACCATTCTTACAATCACTCTTTTGTCTTAAAAGCACTCTTCCATTCATCTCCAGGCTTGATCCAAATTTGATAGGACCCGCTTCACAAGTCAATTTTTGAAAAGACTTTGGATCCGGACAGCATGTCTAGTAAATCTTCTAATCGAGGGATAGGGAACCTATATTTAATAGTGATCTTATTGATTGCCCGACTATCGATGCACATGTGGCAACTGCCATCCTTCTTTGGAACTAACAAGGCTGGTACTGCACAAGAACTCATGCTCTCCTGTACCAAACCTTGATTAGTTCTTCTACCTGTTCTTGTAGAACCTGACTTTCTTTGGGGTTCATTCGGTAATGTGGACAATTAGGCAAACTGGCTCCTGGCATAAAATCAATCTGATGTTGTATGTCCCGCACAGGAGGCAACCCATTAGGTAGCTCTAATGGTATAATTTTCTGAAATTCTTCTAGCAAAGGCAACAATGTGGGTGGAATGTCAATAGACTCCTTGCTGACTTCTCCTTCCATTACTACTGCAAAAACCTTTCTGGCTTCCTTGGTTTCCTCTATGAATTTGCCCCCATCTACTAGCAACACTAATTTGCCCTTTGATTTCAGCTCAATGCTTGTAAACTCTTCTTTTATGGGTCCAAAAATGACCTTTAGGCCGCCTTTCATGAGGACATATATGTTATCGCGGCCCTTGTAAGTAGCATCCACATCATACTGCCATGGGCATCCTAAAATTTTATGACAGGCATCCATTTCCACCACGTCACATGTAACCTCATCTGCGTAGTTCTTCCCAATTGTGAATTTAATGTGGCAGATTTCCATTATTTTCACTTCAAGACCACGTTTAATCCAGCCAATCTTATACAGTGAAGGGTGTTTCCTAGTTTGCAACCCCAGTTTGGTAACCATTGCCTTTGACACTATATTTTCGCTACTGCCACTATCAATAATAATATCACAAACCCTTTTGTTCACAAGTGCATCCGGTTCGGAATATATTATGCCGTTGGGATGGCTCTTCCTGTTTTGGTGCCAACAATAAGTCTTGACAAACATGCTCTACTGTTAACTCTATTAACTGGGTTCACTCAACTAACCCACCATCCATGATATAAGATTGAGGTAAGATAATTGATTTTTTTAAAATCACCTAGAAAAAAACCCGAGTAACCTAACGAACCTACAACCTAGGATAGCCTTATAGAAAAAAACATAAGAAATAAAAAATCTTAAGACCCAATATTAAAAACATAATAAATTATTTACTCTAAATTCCTATAAACACATCATATAAGGATTAAATTAAAAAAAAAAAAAAAAAATCAAAATATATATAAAAAACCAACATTAAGGATTATTATAGAAATCCACAATCTAATTGATGTGGAAAACAATGTTACCCCCGCAATAGGTAACAAAACGATAAGCATCTTTCCATGATTATCTTTTCAGTGCACATGCGAATGAAGAACAAGGATTGTGATGCAGGAGATGAGGATTTGAATAGACAGACTGAAAAATATAGATACAAGTCTAAGAAAAGATACGGTGGAGTCAGATGAGATGTCTTACAAATTATATAACTGTTAAATCATGCTCAAATCGATATTTGTTTATGGTAGCAGTCAATGGAATTGACCTCCGTTAGATCATTTTTTAACAATGGAAGTAAATCGATATAACAATAATAATAAAAAAATCTTTTCTCAAGTTTAAATGAGGAAAAACACTTTCTCCGCTCAAAATCTTATATTTTCCTTTCAGTGAAAAAACACGTTCGGTTGATTTAATTGCCTCCTAGCCCAATGACCACTTCGTGTAATTAAATTTATTTCAAATATATAAACTAGAGCTAATTAAGATATTAAAATAAATTTTGTACAGGGACTAAATATTTTAATTTAGATTTTATTAAGTATAATTATTACCAAAATCAAGACTTGACTTTTATAAAAGCTAAAATAAGTTGACTTGAAAGTATTCATTCAACAAACTACAAGACGGAATCATAGATGTATTCATTCAATTTATATCAACCACTTATGAGGTATAATATCCTAGCTTGGTTCAGGAAGTTGATTAAAAAAAATAAAAAAAAAAACTAAAATAAAATTATTTTGAAAAGAAAAAAATAGATCGATTTAACTCGGTAATATAAGAATTAACTCAATGATTTATAGATTATGTTAATATACCTTTTGGGTATGGAATCAAATAAAGAGTAAATCAATTGATATAAATGATATTTTTTAAAAATTTAGTTTCGATATCAACACATTAAAACGATTTAAAAATTTTAAAAATAATTTGAATCTAAAAAAATTCAAAAAAACTTAAAAGCACAGGTGAACCGTAATACTAAACGGCTTTAATATAAATGTCGCACGTGTACGGTGTCGCAGCGATCGTCCACCCTCATGTAGGGATATATATCTGGTAAATGTGAGGAGATAAGGAATTCTTTGTCTCTTAGTGGTGAAAAATGGAATGGGAGTCGCACGTGTACGGCGTCGCAGCGATCGTCCACCCTCATGTAGGGATATATATCTGGTAAATGTGGGGAGACAAGGAATTCTTTGTCTCTTAGTGGTGAAAAATGGAATGGGAATCGCACGTGTACGGCGTCGCAGCGATCGTCCACCCTCATGTAGGGATATATATCTGGTAAATGTGGGGAGACAAGGAATTCTTTGTCTCTTAGTGGTGAAAAATGAAATGGGAGTCGCCACCTACTATTTTGGTCACTAGGAACCCTAACTGGTTTCAGAGATTGGGTACGGAGACTGGTTGCGTAAAGTGAAGGTATTAGCACCCCAAATACGCTCTACCTAAGGTAGGCTGCATTGTTTTATTGTCTGATAAAAAAATCTAAAGTCTTATCATGTTGGTCCGTCTATGGTTCAAGAAAAGCCCTCCTTAGTAAGGAGGTTCTTATCTTATGGGGTGAAACTTAACCGGTCTAGTGTCTATAAAAGAACTACCTTTTTAATATCAGGAATACGTTTTACGTATAAATTCGTAATCCCGGATATTAAAACAAAACAAAATATTTTTGATTTTTTGAAATATTGGCCAAAGTTCTCATGACTTTAATAAACTGGTTATTAAAGCCAAAATGCATGCTAAAATAATATATTTTTTTAAAGTTTTCTTTGTTGTACAATATGAGTTTTTTAGCTTTGAGAGACTTGGCCGTATGCATGGAAACAAGAATATTTTTTTTGAAAACCGGGTATTTTAATACCGGATTTGTATCTTTACGATATAAAAATATAAACCGATATTAATAAAATGACGTAGAAAAACATGCAGAAAAATCCTGAATTTCCTAAAATGATTTTTTTGAAAAATTTTTTTGCCGGGCCGGGCCAGCCAAAAACGAGACTGGGCCAAAATTAAGCCCAAAAATGAAATCAGACCTCCTTTCTACATGGCTGGACTCGGCCCAGCCGCGTGGGCTGGGCTGATGTTCCAACTCAAAAAACCAATAACGGGTTACTGTGCGCGTGAGCACAGTAACCCATTATATACAACTAATTATTTTCCACTTTGCAGCAGAACGTGAATTGCTCACGTTCTGCATGCAAATGGTGAACACAACTGAGGAGCCAGAAAAGGGGAGGAGATTACCTGGAGTGGCGAGGCAGTGTTGTTGATGGTGGTGGGAAGTGTTTCCAGCGACGGAGAGAAAGGACCAGAGAGATGTTACAGTATTTATCTTCTTCCTTGTTTATCTTCTGTTTTTCGGCTCCCTTCTCTTCTGTCCTTCCGTTCTTTGGCTCTCTGTTTTTTTTGTTTTGTTCTGGCTACGGCGGTGCTGGTGGTATATCACGGTGCTGGTGGCAGTGGAAAACTGGGGAGAGTTGAGGGTGGCCGGGAAACTGGTGGCAGCTGCTGTGATGGTGGTTCTGCAGCGGTTCTTCTTCTCTGTTCTGTGTTCCTCCCTCTGTCTGTCTCTGTTTTCCTTTCTTCCTCCCCCTAGTTTCTGCTGTTTCGGTCCGTTTCTCTTCACTCTTTTCTCTCTCGAAAACTTATTGTTTCTCTCTTTCGGTCTCTCCTTTCTCTCTCAAAAAAATGTCGGTCTCTCTCTCCCGGTCTCTCTTCCCTTTTCTCTTTTTTTCTTCCCCTTTTCTGCCGTCTTTTTTCTCCCTTTCTTCATCCTTTCGGGACAGTATTTATAGGGGCAGGGGGAGCGGGGTCGACCCTGCCCCGTCCCATCACTGCCCATGCATGGGGTGCACGTGCCTCCTGCTCTGCCACGGCGCCGGTAGAGGTGGCCAATGGTGGCGTCGCTTGCAGGGCACGGCTTCTCTGCTTTCTCATCATGAGGAGGTGCGGGTGGCGTCCGGTTTTGGTTGTAACAGAGCACGTGGGGAGGGAGAGAGGAAGAAACAAACGGAAAAGAACAAAAACTTCTCTTCCCCTGTTGCGTGTCCAGGGGAAGAAGAAGAAGAAATAGTGCCGCCTCAAAACAGCACCGTTTCATTCTTCTTTTTTTTTTGAAAACCGCATGAAACGGCGTAGTGTTTCCTAAAACGCACCGTTTCATTCAAGTTAATCCTTCAATTTGCGCGCGTTTTGTATTTTAGTCCTTGGTCTCGGATTTCTTCAATTAAGTCCCTAATTGGCCATCAAACTTCAATATTTATGCAATTAAGCCCATGATTTGACCAAATTAACTCTCAAAAATTATAATTTGACCTCAGAACTTTAATTGCTTCCAATTAAAGCCCAAATTAACTCCAAAATCAATGTTTCTTACAATCAAACCCTTTATAAATTCAATTAAACCTTCAATATAATTTAATTGAGTGCAGCAACATCTAATTTTGGACTTTTCTTCCTTAAATTGAATTTTCTTTGTCAACAAGGCTATCATCATCAATGAAATACCGTTAAATTTTAATTTTTGTATTTTTAAACCTCCCCAACCAAATTTTGACTATTTTCTGAGCGTTCTGGCAGCCTCTTTTCACTGTTATATTTTTTTATAATATATTTTTTTATTTTTTATTTTATTTTATTTTTAAAAAACAATATGAATTGGGAATAACCTAAAAATGGGTTATGACAATAAATATGATATCTCGCATGTCAATTCAAAATCCTCAATTCTAAAGCTTGGTTTGAATTTTGTTTTATTTTAAATTATTTTATCATATTGACTTAGTTAAATTTGGATGAATCAAAATATTAGTCCATTACTTAATGAATTTAGCCAAGTATAGAAATTAATAAAATAGAAAATTATAAAACATAAATACACACACACACACACACACACACCCCAAGTTTACATGGTAATATGAGAATTAACCCAATAATCCGTAGATTAACTTGACATCTGTATTTCGTAGATATGAATAAAGGTCAGATCTTTCAACTATGCACCAAGTGACTAGAGGCAGGATTCTTAGACACGGTCTCATGAATACATGGTTTAAAATTTTATTTGGTATTGTGTATAACCGTGTTTTTAATTTTTTTTTAATTTTAAATTAATTTTTTTAAAGGTTTTAAATTATTTTTATGTATTAATATTAAAAATAGTTTTAAAAAATATTATTTAATATATTTTTAAATAATAAATACTTTAAAAAATAATTTGAGATTAGAGTTGAGCCCCTTCCTCGTAGAGTCCCTTCAGAGTTTTGAAGTATTGTAGATCTAAGCTACCTCTTCCATTATCCTCTTAAATTTTTCTCCTCTTAAATATTACAAGCATAAATGGATATGGAGGGGATTCGCCAGGCTGCTGTAGCTTATTATGAACATCTGCCTGAGGAGAAGAAGAAATCGGCCGAGGACACTTTCAAAGCCATGGATAAGAACGGAGACGGGAAAATTAGCCTACGTGAATACGTGGACTATCTCACGAACTCTAACAACGCAGTTTTTTCTCATCCGAACATCTTTAGAGCTCTGGACAAGGACAACAATGGAAACTTGGATTTTGAGGAAACAAAGGTCTTGTACTACATCTTGTTTAGCGGTAGAGCTCTACTTTGCAAGTTTTGTGATACGTTCTTGGCAGACGTGTACTTCAGCTGCTTTCAATGTTTCTGTCTTGATGAGTCAGCTAGCACCTATGATCTTTGTTGTGATTGTTATGGTGGAAAAAAGTTCAGACACCTCGATGGGCACATCTTCTGGGATAACTATACTTTACTAAGAAAAAGCAGGAGCTTGGCACTAAAAGCTCCCGAACAGGTAATTGATCTTTGAAAATGATGTCAGCTTCGATCCCTGTTAGAGGATGGCATGCTAGAAAGAAATACTTCAGATTGCTTAAAATTTCCAATTTTTGAAACGAATTAATACCTCTAATTATGTTTCTTTAATTGTGGATTTGGTTTGAATTGGATTTTTCTAGCAGATTGCTTCTTCACTATTAGGGATTCATATATGTTCTTTCATTCAATTGAAAAAATTAAGAGAAATAATAGGATTAATCAACTAGTTTTCAAGTATATGTTTCGAATCGAAATCTAAAAATTAAGAAACCCAAACCAGTAAAAGTTTATCATCAAATTAAAAAAACTTATCGTTTTGTTAAAAATATTATAAAAATAAAAAAAGGAATTAAAAAAGATAAAATTTAATACACACACATATAAAGAAAACTAACAAATACATATTATTTTTAAGAAGATACTAACTCCAATTTGTCATTATTTTCCTGTATAGCCTATCTTAAACAAATAATTAATCATAACCATAATCTTATTAATAAAATATTTTTCATTAGATATTAATATTTATTGGTATTTTCTAAGAAAATATTAAATATTTGATAAAGGAGAATATTTGTAACTAAATCTTTAATCAATAAAATGGAAAAAAAAACTATGACAATGTGTATCGATGTTTTGAACTGATTAATAGAAATTCCAGCTTGTTTATGGTTGATATATAGTAAAATATACTTAGTACAAACAAGAGATGTGATGATATGATCTCAAAACAAGAGATGTGCTTGAAAAAAATTTCAACCCAACATTTCAAATTTTGTTTTATAGATATTGTTCCAAATATCTAATCATATGGTTCTATATCTTTAATTTCAGAAGCGAAGAGAAGTGCTTGAAAAAATTGAAACGATAGTGGAAGTTACAGGCTTAGTTGTTGGTGTTGCTGCTATTGCATCATCTTGTGGCTGCAGCATTATGTGAAGGAACAAATGATGCATTTTATTATCACTGTGTTTTAAATTTATTAGAATTTTGTAAGGGGTGAAACTTGAACCGCTTGCCCATGGAAGACTATTATTAATGAAGTAATGAAAAACTTCAAACTAGATTGAGCTTTTCATGGGGAGCGATCTTCAGCTAGTAAAGGGACTGACTTCAGCACTGGTCCACAAGCTCTTCATTTAAAAACAGAGCAAAGAATGTTGGAGAGTGTTGAATTGTTATTTGTGATTTTTTAAATTATTGTATGGTTACTTGTATTGTTCAATGGTTGCTTGCTTGTGATTGGTGGATTTGTAGGTGATATAATTGTAATTGGCGTAGAAAATAGCCCAAATGTGAAAAAACAAAAAAAAAGGTTTGGTGTGCATCCACACTAACATCTTGAGATTAACAAAAAAACATTGAATTATATACTCGTAGTAGAGAATTTTTAGTGGTAGTTTACAAGACTCAAATAATTTTATGGAATAAAAACAAGACAAAACAAAAATGGGAATTTGTTCAGGCCAACTCAAACAGACTGAAAGCAGTCCCTTTAGGCCATGGTCCAAACAAGAAGTTTTTTTTTTTTATGTAATAAAAAAATCATGCACCATCAACTACTGAACTACAAGACTTGATGAATATTTTAAAATATATGTCCTGGCCATTAACCCTCCCTTCCCTTATTTCTCCTTCTTCTCCCCTCATCCTTGCATCTAAACAAACCCCCCCCCTCCCCCAAACAACAAACAATCATCCTTGTAGTATGAATTTATAACTTTGTACTTGTTATGGTTTGTTTTAGATTTTGTAAAATTGTATTTGTTTGTAAATTGTTGAAACTTATGTTGAATTACCAACTTAAGTGTATTGTGATGAAATAAATAATAACTTGTTTAACGGGTCCGTTTTAAATTTTGTCAATGTTATTGCCGAGTTGTAATTTTTTAAAATTAATGTATATAAATTTGAATGGACATAGATAATTGATAATGAATATTTAAGAGAAGTTTGAAAGTAAGTTGGATAATCTTGAGCTAAACAAATTTTTTGCAAATTTATATACTTAACGTAGTTAATTAATACATGTTGTCATCATTATTTTATAGAGGTTCGATAGAAGTCATGGATGTATTGAGATTTACCCCAAAGATTGCGGAGGATGGGTTATTGTAATGGGGTTCGTGGGTTTTATTAATTTCACAACATTTATTCCGAGAAATTTTAGTTGAGGCGTATTAGGTGTCCATATAGGAGGTGTAAAAATAAAAATTTTCTACATCCGTGATGTTGTAACGATGCATCTTCTACACAAAGAGTTCATGGAGGATTACATGTGTTGGTATGCACATAGAGAACTATTTGTTCGTAATGAGAGCATGATAGAAAGGGTGGTTGTGTCATCTTCTAGTGCTAACAACGTGCATGGAGTTGCAAATAACAACAATAATCCTTACAGGAATATGATTATGGATGCAATGAGAATGAATCAAGGTAATGCCAATCAATGTCCAATCGTAGAAGAAGAACCTAATGCAAATGCGGCCAGGTTTTTTATTATGTTGAAAGATTTTGATGAACCATTATGAGATGGCTGCATAAATCACAGTAAATTATCGGTCGTTGCACATGTGTTTACCATGAAGTCGAATTATGGGTTGAGTGAGGCTGATTATGACATAATTATCAAATGGACAAAAAGCATTTTACTCAAATGGAACAAGCTAAAAGAGAAACTTTTATGCTACTAAGTCCATGATGAAACCCCTCGGTTTAGGATACCAAAAAATTAACGTGTCCTAACTTCCGCATGTTGTACTACCTTGAAAATACTAAGCTAACCGAGTGCATGACATGTGGGCATTCCAATTACAAACCCAAAACTAGCATGTGAAAGACTCTCGTGGCATATAAAAAATGTAGATACTTCCCAATCACACCTAGACTACAGAGGTTATTCATATCACCAATGACTATTGAGCACATGACATGACACCAATCACATGATGTGATAGATGGAGTAATGGTGCATTATTCTAACGGTGAAGCATGGAAACACTTTAATAGTGTGCATCCTCACTTTTCTCGCTGAATTAAGGAACCCGCATCTTGGGTTGTGTACGACATATTCAACCCATTCAAGTCATTTCTTGCTCCTTATTCTTGTTAGCCGCTTATACTTATGGTTTATAACTTGCCACCGGGGATGTGTATAAGGCCGAAGTTCATGTTTTTATCTATGGTCATACCCGGTCCTAATAGTCCAAGCTAGAATATAGATGTTTGTCTTCGACCATTGATTGATGAGTTGACGCAGTTGTGGTCCTTCAAGGTTTTAAGTTATGATATGTCGAGAAAACAAAATTTTCTTATGAGACTAGTTTTGATGTGGACTATCAATAATTTTCCAGCTTATGAAATGGTTTCTGGTTGGAGCACGCATAGAAAAGTAGCATGTCCATATTGCATGGAAAACACATTGTGTTTGGTTTCCAATTCGGTAAGCGTAAGTTTTCCTGTTTTGGTTTGACCCATAACTGGGTAAAGCAAAGTATTTTCTAGGAGCTTCCTTATTGGAAAACCAATCTCCTCTGCTATAACCTTGATGTCATGCACATAGAAAATAATGTGTTTGAGAACATTTTCAACACTATCATGGACGTGAAGGGGAAGACAAAGACAACATCTAGGCTAGAATGGATATAGCATTGTTTTGTAACCGTAAAAATATGGAGTTGGTTTATGATGGGTCACAGGTCGTAAAGCCCATAACAAGCTTTGCCTTAGAGAAAAATTCACAACTACTAGTCTAGCAATGATTTAAGAGTTTGTGTTTTCCCGATGGAGATGCCTCGAACATATCAAGGTTGGTTAATCTAGAGGAATTCAGATGTTATGGAATGAAGAGCCATGACTACTATGTGTTTATACAAACACTCATTCCATCAGCTTATCGTGATTTGTTGCTAAAGGGGATATGGGATGCACTCATAGAGATCAGTCATTTCATTAGAGATATATGCTCCAACAAGTTGCAGACACATGACAATGAAAGACTTGAAACGAATGTCGTTAGGACAATATGCAAACTTGAGATGATATTCCCTCCATCAGATGATGTGCATCATGGGAATTATAATCCATCTCGTAAAGTTAAATCTAATATGCAAGAGGATTCATATGGTCCAATGACAAGAGCGAGAGCAAAACAACTACAAAGAGCCTTGATGAGTCAAATTGGAATGATTGAAGCTGCGTCGGAGTTTCAAATTAGCAATCAATTTGAAATTGGTTCAAGGGTGCTTATTTGCTTACAATTAGAACTTAGAGATGGGAAAAGCCCTTAATGGTTCTTTTGATGCTGGGCTACTTGAATTTGGGTTGATAATGCAAATAAGTGAAGGAATTAATGTTGTTTATGGTCAAAATAGTAAATGAATTTGAACCCGAATTTGAAGTCATCCATTGCATGTGAAAACAAGACTAATCTAGGTGGATTTCAAGTTCAGAACGTGATCTTTCTAGATTGTCCAACCATGATTGCATTGGACTTCTGTGCAAGAAGTTATAGCCATTTTAAATTTACTCTGTTTATGTTTCAATTAAAGTAAAAAAATATGTGCTAGTTAAATTTGTCTAGTTACTTTGTCAAAGTCTAATTTTTGGGCTTGACTTCTGTCATGTTGAATTTTTCCCAACTTTGGAGGGATGTTCCAATTATAAATATAGTATCAAAATATCTAATAATACATTTTTGGCCAAGATTTGAAACTTAATTCATAGAATTAAGAGTTGTTCTTCCAAATTGATTTTGTGAAGAATCCTACCTGACTTATCACTCTTCAATCACAAAGAATGTGGCGTCGAAATCCTAGATTGATCTTTGTGGCGTCCAGATTGACTTATCAAAGTATCATTCTAGTCTATACTCCATCTTATTTACCTTAGAATCACTATAATCCAGCCTAAACACCAAAAGAAAGACAACCAACCAGACCCATCCTTCATCCATTTTTATCAGATTCATTGTTGCTGATTTTCGAATCATTCACGGCACATCAATATGCAAACTTGAGATGATATTCTCTCCATCATTTTTTGACTCAATAGAGCATCTACTCATATATTTACTAAGCTTGGGAAGGAATGCTAGTGTTTCATTGTCTTTACTAAGCTTGGGACCTGAAAGAAAAGTTAAGTGTTACAATGAGTATTTTGTCAATGGATATGTGTTTCATACTAAAGAATACGGTCATGGAAGAAAGACATATAACAGTAGTGTTTGTGTTAAGGGATCGACTTGTAGTTTGTCAATGGATATGTGTTTTATACTGAAGAATACGGGCATGATAAAAAGACATATAATAGTGGTGTTTATGTTAAGGGATCGACTTGTAGTGAGTTTGAAACTAACAATTATAGTAAATTAGAAAATGGTGTCGAATGCAATATCATAGCGAGCATAATAGAGTGTTTTCATTCAAATGCTATTGGTATGACACCACTAATAGAGGAATTAGAGTAGATCCCCACTATGGTCTGGTCGAAATTAACTCAAAAGCTAGACTTCACAACGTAAATGATGTCTTTGTTTTCGTCAAGTAATGCCAACAAGTTCATTACATATACACCCTTTTCTTTAGAAAGGATCGATCAAGAGTTGATTGGCTATCCATTTCAAAAACAAAACCCAGGGGTCATGTTGAGGTTGTTCAGGATGAGAACGAAGACCCAAGTGTGGGAGATGATGTCTTTCAAGTTAGTGAGCTAGTTGAACCATATTGAGTTGCTCCATCGATTGACTTAGAAGAAAATTTAAATTTTCATGTCTTCAATGATAGTTTTGTTGATGTTGGCGCGGAGGAGTTAAATGTTGTTCTAAGCTCCAACAGACAAGCACAAGTCGATGAAGATGATGATGATGTCAATGTTGAAGATTGCGATGGAGCTAATGACAATTCAATTGAAGAAGAAGAAGATAATTCTGACTAACTATTAGAACACGAAAGTGTAAAGGAATTTTTTATAATGTAATATTATGGATAAAATTTTGTACCAAGAAATATTTATTTTATAATTGTTATGTGCACTATTGTTATTATGTTGTGCATGCAACTTTCAATTTAAATGTTTTCTAGGAGGATAGATAGACAATACAAGCATAATCTATAATTCACTGTGCACGTCATTAATGGAAACACTAAGGGTTAGAGTCCATCGATGTATTCTAGAGGCGAAGGGAATTGTTCACATCCCACATCACGATGGAAACACCGACGGTTTATGTCTGTTGGTGCATTCTAGAGACAAAGAAAACTGTTCACATCCCACATCACTGATGGAAACACCAACGGTTTGTGTTCATCGGGGTATTCCAGAGCCGAAGCGAACTGTTCACAGATCATCGATGGAAACACCGACAATTTGTGTCCGTCGGAGTATTCCAGAGGCAAAGAGAACTATTCATAGATCGCCCATGGAAACACTAATGGTTTGTCTCCATCGGTGTATTCTAGAAGTGAAGGGAACTGTTAACATCTCATTTCGGTGATTCCTCTAACTCAGTTGTAGGTTGCCGAGGGAATCACCGATGGACTAATTAATAATATTATTATTTAATATTATGTTTGTAATTTCATCGGCAAGAATATGTAATCCAAAGCTCAAGTAATTAATGCATCTTTAATAGTGTGTACTATTTTAAAATAGCGAGGAAATTACTGACGAAAAAATTAAAATTTTGGAGGGTTTTTTTAAAAAATTTAGTGCAAAATAAAAATTTCAAATTGAATATATCGATAGAATCACCAATAGATTAATTAAAAATAGTATTATTTAATTGTCTATCGGTGATTCCATCGGTAAAAACACAATATAAAACCTAGTGAGCACTCCTTCAGTTCATTTTTTCCTCTCGTTCAATTTTCTTAATTCTCTCTCAATTTTTCCTCTCAACTCAATTGATTTTGCTTCAATTTCTAGTTATATCCTCATCTTCAAATATGTGTATTGTGGTTCTCCTCACTTATTTTGATTTTCTGTTTTTCGTCTTTTCTTCGATTTATTAACAATATATTTTTGTTTTTTTTTTTGTATTGTTGATAGATAAAATTTAAAAGTAAACACAGTTTTAAAGTAAGCATTTTTCATTCCTAAAGTCTATAGTTTTTTTTTGTATTAATTTGTTGCCTATTTTATTGTTTTTATTGCAATAATGATTGATCGTTTTGTTGAATTTTAATTATTATTGTTGAATTTTCTATATAAATGTTAATTGAATATATAGGATTTTTTTAATTGTTTTATCTCAATTTTATTGTATATATTGCATAATAAAGTGTTTTATTGTTTTGTTGAATTTTAATTGTTATTGTTAAATTTGTATAAATGTTAGTTGAATATATAGAATTAAATTTGTTTTCTATATTTTATTGTTAAATTTGTATAGATGTTAGGTTATATATAGGATTTTGTTTTCTCTATTTTATGGTTAGAAATATTTTATTATCACTTTGAAAATGAGATGAAATTAAATAATATGAAATTTCTGGTATAAATAAAATAAAATCAATTTCTGTCAATATTTGCAGGTTTGGACAATTTAGGTAGTCGTTAGCATAGGGTAGATGCTACCAATTTTTTTTTAAAAAATCAAATTTGATTATGTAATTATTCATCAAATTTGTGTTGATGCGTATAATAAAATCAACAGCACGTCGTGAGCACATGGTTGTCGCTAGTTCTTCTAACAGCGATGATGACATATCCTTAGGTGCCGATCAAGAAGAGGCACCTACAGTGACTCACGAAGTTATCTCTTCCAAAGACGGTTCCACAACGTAGAGGAGGTGTGCTTTCACAAAGAAGGTCAATTCACCTGCAAGTACGAGGCACATTGGAAGGATGACCTTTCAATGTAAGTTTGTTTTGGTTTTAGTTTTTTTTTTTTAAACTTATAATGTAATTTGTGAACAACTAGTTAATATTTCATTAATTTTATTTATTTTCAGGTTCACAAACATTAAGGCCGCTCGAGTAATAACTTCGGCATTTAAATTGTCGATGGAGATTTCATTGTTTCAATGGAGTGAGGTTTCAGGACATCTTGATTGGAGACCTTATATTGATGCATGGTTTCGAAGTTTTGATGTTAGTGTTAACTTTAAATTTTAACTATTTTTTATGTTATATTGAAATTATTGATTTATTTTTAATAAATTATTTATACAAAGAATAAATTCGAGTGGGATAACGCAAATGATAATGTTGTGAGGAAGGTGTGGGAGAATCATGGGGCAACTAGGTAACATCGAAAACGATATGATAATTTTTTAAAAAAATTATATATTAAAATCTAATTTGTCATTAACTCATATAAAATTCATTCATGGATGTAGGTTGCATGACTTTTGGTATGAAGCGCAGGAAAAAAACCAAAAAAATATGTCAGAGATAACGGTCTACAAGGTTGGAATGTGTGTGGCGATTTGGAGAGATTTTAGATTTCATACATCTCGGAGGATATATGGGCACAATATATCTACCACGTGATATCTGAGCAGTTCACACGATGCTCACAGTTCGGTACCGATAACCAGAATCGGCAAATTCACAGTTCGGTGACCACACACACCGGCGACTTCGTTCCGTTCATTACACATATGAAGCGAATGATACGATTAATTTTAATGGCATCTATCTTTAATTAATTTGTTGTTATTTATAAATATATTTAACTTGCAACATTTTTTTATAGGCTACGTCTCTTGAATGTGAGTCGAGCCCAATGGAGCTATTTGTAGAGAGGCACGTGCGGAGTGAAGACCGCCAAATGAGGGTGCAATAGTTCGTTGACAACTATGCTCAACACTTTGTGGTATGTTCGTTCAACCATTTTGTTTTGTAAGTTATTATTTTCTTGAATTGAATTTGATGATTTCTTTTTTAATTTTCAGGAGACATATAATAGCCGGTTGAGAGAGAGATACTGGGACGATCATTCGACCTACCCGGATTTCTATCCGAATTTGTGGATGGAGGCATGATCGTTTGGTGGACCCAATAAAAATCAGGTGTACGGACTCTCCAACACTATAGCTAAGAACATGTGGGCGGCCAATAGTGTCTCAACTGTTGAGAGCTCCCTATCGGTATCAAGCACCTAGTCTCAGGAGTTCATAGGCTTGCAACAACACATGGCTCATCTCTCCGAAAAATATGAGCGACTCTCGGTAGATTATGAATAACTCCGCCAAATGGTCATGGAAATGAGATCACAGATGGATGGTATATAGGCACCCCCTTTTTGTTCGTATGGTCCCGTGAATGACCAACTCTCCTCCTCCTCTTCCAAATAGCTTACCATTGTTTTAGTTTAATTTTTATTTGTACAAATAAAATTGTAATGAATATTTGGATTTTATATCATTCAATTTTATTTTTACATCTTTCAATTTTAAAACAATTTTATTTGTTTAATTATTTTCTTTTTTTATTATTGTATACAATTTTATATTTTAAAATATTTTTTAATTATCACGAATGGAATTACAGATGAAATAACCCTATCGGTATTTTACAAAGAGTTGAAAAAAAATTATTGCATATGCCATAATCATCGACAGAAAAATTCCATCATTGATTTACCGATGGGACTACAAACAGAATTAGTCCGTTGGTATATTCCGGAGAGTCTAGAAAACAATTACTGCATATGCCATAATCACCGATGGAAATATATTGATGGAATTATTCCGTCGGCATATTTCCAACAGGAAACAATATTTTTTACTGATAGAATTAGTGACAAACGATGGAATTACCGACGAATGGTATTTCGACAAATGCTTTCCGTCAGTGAATAAGTAGGCAAAAGTTTCACCAACAAAATGGCAATCTCACGCTAACGAAAACATTTTGTCAGTAAAACTATTAAATGTTGTAGTGAATCTTCATATTTTTATGATGAGCAACATCTCAAACTTGCAATCTTTAATTATAAGTAAGATCGATTAACTCTAGATAAGTATTAATACAGTTCAGCATGATCGTTATATGAAATGAGACACTTTAGGTTTATTGTTGCCCTATAACAATAGAATCTCTTTAATAGTTCTAGGAAACATAGAAGATTTAACTGTGGTTTCACAAAAAAATATTGAAATTACACCCAAACAACAAAATATTAATTTTACAATGCAATTTCATGCTTATGTAGGTTAATGACCTTTGGCCAAGGGCTTACAAGACTAGTTGAGTCTCCATTAGGTAATATTTAGTTAACTAGATTAATTATGAATGCTAAAACAATCATATTATCTAAACTCAATATTTCATTAATTAACTATGATGGTGGAGTTTATGGCAACATTAATCAATTATTAATTGTTTGTGTGAAAATAAAATAGTTATATGTTCCTTAAGAATAAAATAACCACCAATCTATAGGTCTTGACACTAATCATCACTTATTCCCTCATGTTTCAATGTCTGTAATTTAATCCTTTGACTCTTATTGATTATTTCCTTATTAACACTTATTTTGGTTTATTGTAATCCCACTGTGGTCTTGAAAAATTTTATCTTTTAGAAAAAGATCAACATAGTTGAGTTTTAAAAAGAAATCAAAGTAAGAGAATCGACTACATGAGTCATGAGACTAAATTATAGATTTCAAACATAAAAGACTAGTTTATAGTCAAGTTCATAACTTAAGGACCAAATAGTAATTAACTTTTCCTTTGACATTGGAGTTTGTCAATTTCTACATAATTCTACCAAGCTTTAGCCCTAGAGGTATTCGCTTGGCTGGGCCTGAGGATGTTAGGTTATCGATTGGCCTCTAGTTTCTTTATATAAGGATCTTGGTAAATGTAAAAAAAAAAATAAGAACAAAACATGTTGATCCATCAGTAACCCCCCAAGTCTTTGCGTATATATTATGCAAAGATTTTGAAAGGTTACCAACAAGAAATGAGATCATTTTTACTTTCTCTATAAGAATATTTCTCTATCTCATAGGGGACTGTTGAGATTCTTTATGGCTAGGTGACTCATCTTTATTTAAAGGAAGCATCTTTTGGGAAGCAAAATGATGGCTTGCATTTAATACTATAATTGAGTGGACTTTTGAACATCAAAGATGATGTGAAAAATTATTCATCAAACGATGAGGGTAGAAGGATGTTTTTTTATAACCTTGTTCATTCTTGCCTCTATCTTTTCTCTTACTTTTGTAACTTTTGAAAAAACTACTTTATTGAAAACCCCGAACTATTTTAGTACTAATCTAAGGAGACAAACTCATTTCTAGGTTTTTTCCACCACCAATTTCTTTCCCTTTCTACTTTAAATCAAAATATAGACCCAAAAAGAGTCAGATTTGTCTTTAAAAAGAGGATGTTGTTGCCCTAAAAAGGAATGTCACAGAACTAGAAGGGGTGACACCCTAACATCCATCTCTAACAAGGATGAGAGTAACTCTCCTCACAAAAGTCCTCCTGTCTTTACTAGGGAATCCCATGAGAGAGGGAGGCTATCTTAGATCTTTGAGGATGACGTTCCTTTATTCCTTGGCATGAGAGTTCAATCTTCTTAAGAAATAGAAACTTTAGTGAAATCCATAGAAGAGAGTTCAGAAAGGAATTTTTTGTCTCTTGTTGTAGTTAGAGGCAAGGTTGAAGAAGTGATGGAAGACTACCCCCATCATTTTTATTAACTCTCTATTTATAAGGGCACTATTCCTAAGAAGACATTGGTGGGAGTCAGAAATCCTGTAAAAAATGAAGTCATAGGCAGTCGTACTCCCCCAATTAGGGTTAAAGCAAATTTTAACTCACCTTAAAGTGATTGCAAGTGCTGCCACCCCCTTTAAAATGAGGAGGGTCTACACCGCTCGGAGTCCCGGTGTTCCAGGCCTCAACTATGGAGATTCCTATGATGACATTTTCTCTTGCCTCAACTTCCTTCCAACTTTGCTAACAGAGGCTGCAATAGTTGGGCTTTCTACTCAGGTTGTTCTTGAGAGAGCTGAGTTTGAGGATGCTTTTACCAACCTCACTCCCAGTCGAGCTCTTATCACTTTCCCCATCTTTATTGAGGAGGAGAGGTAACTTATATCACCATCTCGTTAGACATCTCAATGATGTCTGATGAGAGCTACAATCGTTATTTAGCTTTAACTAGTCAAATTCCAATGACAAAACAAACCATTATTAGTGTCAATGGGTTTTATTTGATGAGAGAAGTTTTATTTAGGTATTGTATACCCTTTATCTAGCTAGAAAACATATATTGAGGTTGGCAAAAAACATTTCGACTTGACTTTGTGATTTTGGACCAATTTAGTGGTGTTTCGAGTTGAAAGATATGTTTGTTGAGGTTATTACGAGGTTTATTAGAGTTTCTAGGTGCAAATAAGTTAAAAATTGTTTTCTTTTTGGAAAACTAATAAAACTTTCATAGAAGGACTAAGGAAAAAAACATAAGAAATCTAAAGAATAAGAATTAAAAAAAACACATAAAACTACACGCGAATGGATAGTTTTAACCACCAAGACATGTTGCATGCAACATCTAAAGTGCGAGCATGTATTTTTCTTCATGGAAAAAACGATGATAACAATCTATTACTACTACTCTTATAACCATTATTATGAATATTAATAGTATTATCATTAGCACAATAATTATTATTACTATTATTAGTACTATCATTAGCACCTCTATTATTATTATTTTTACTATCATGACTATTACTACTACTACTACCATCACTATTATTGTTGTCATTATTATTACCAACATTATTGTTGTTGTTGTTGTTGTTGTTGTCATGAGGTGACATCGGGTCGGCGCACTAAAATGTCTCCTGCTAGGTATTGTTGGGAAAGAAAAGGGATTTGGGTTTAATCATAAAATTATGATTAAGGTTCAAGAGTCGCCACCTAGTATTAAGGTTACTAAGAAACTTAATGGTCTACGAGAGTCTGAATAAGGGACTGGTTATGCAAAAGGAAGGCATATCACCCCAGTGCACCCTACCTAAGGTAAGCTGCATTGTTGTTTAATTGTTTTTTTAGGTATAATTTCTATATGTTGGTCTTCTTCTAAGGTCTAAGACAGATCTCTCTTTATGAAAGAGTCTCTACCTCATTGAGTTCCATTCTAACTGTTCTAAAGTCTAAATATTAGCATTGCATTCATTTTGCACTTTATATCTTTAATACCTAAAAGTGCACTCTACTATGTAGTTTTACACCCTGAGTATTAAAGTATATGTCTAAACCCTAATGTAAAATGAACAAAATAATTGATGAAGGGTTTTTGGCATTTTGGCTAGGGTTTAGAGGAGAAAAGAATGGGGAAAACTCATTTGGTTGGAGGAGGAGAGAAGTTTGAGGCATTCCTGGTGTTGCAGGAAAGATCAGCAAGTGGTTGATGGTGGCAACTACGGCTTAGGTGTGGCAGAGAAACTAGCCAAAGTGGTGGCCAAGAAGGGGGAAAGAAAAAACTAGCTAGAATTTAGTCTCCTAAAATTCCAATCTTCTCACTAAAGCTCCCAAACTTAATTTTTCACCAATTAAGCTCTTGATAAAATTAATTTGACCCGTTTAAAGTATAATTAAGTCCTTGCACCTAATCAAATCCTTTAATTAGATCAAATTTAATTCTTAAACATAACTAATCATTTAATTTGGCCCATGATTAAATCAAATTGGCATATTAAAAATCTAATTATGTCTTTAGACTTAAAAATTATGTAAATTTGTCCAATAATGATTTGATTTGACCTTGAATCTGCATTATCTCTTTAAGTTTGGATGTAATGAGCTACAATTAGGCTTCTAATTTGTCTTGAATTGTAACTTGATTTTCATATATGTTTGCAATCCTTTCTAACCTGCTTTTCCAAGTCACTAGTCTTCTTGCTTTTTTTATTTTATATTTGAAAAGAAAAAAAGATGAATTTAAGGAAAACTCAAAAATGAATTGTTGTTGTTGTTATTATTATTAGTAATTAATATTATCACTATCATTATTACTATTACAATTATTGTTATTATTTATTTCCTGCAATCAATTTATCAAATTCAAATTATAAAATGAACAAAAAAAGTAATCATTCATCAAGTTCCACTAACCTCTTTTTGTCATGTGAGCGTATTTTTTTTTCCTTGAAATGCGGGCAACATCTCCCGGACTAATTTTTCTGGCATGTTCTAACAAATTGTGTGGATTTCCGTCCTTTATGTCATGTCATCAAAAGCTGTGCAATTTATACAAATGATAAGTATCTTTTAATCATTATATTTTCGGTGTGCATGACAATAATAATAATAATAATAAAGGATTGTGGTGCACGAGATGATGAAGATTTGAATAGTCAGACTGAAAAATATAGAAGATATAATTATAGAATAATATAAGCCTAAGAAAAGAGACGGTCGAGTCATTTCTTTGATTACTTGAAATGTTAAGTTTATTTCTTTCTGGCTACATGTGATGCATGAACTCGGATTTGACATACAATAGCAATGTTTTCTTCATTGTGGGGCCAATCCTATAAATCACTATCGAAAAGGAGAACTTATAATATGCTTTTCATTAACTTTGTAAAACAAGTGCGAAGAAAAGAAAGACAGAAAGCAAAGAATATTTCTGGACTGCAAGGAGCAAAGAAATACTGAGGCAATGACGTGGGTCTCTTTTTAAAGAAATTAATGGCAGAGGACGTCGGTCAACGTCAAGCTACTGTTTTTTTTTTTTTTTTTTTGATAGAGAAGGGTTGAGGAGAAATAAATAATTCATGGGTACGGTGGAATGGAGAGATATAAGCTTGCAAGGGTTTTTTATTGTTATTATTTTTTGCTCCCCCGTTTTTTAATTTTTTTCTCATACGTTTTTACTGTTCACATTAGCCTTTGTTTATACCAAGCCCGTATTTGATAATATAATACAAATTATTTTTTTAAGTATTTTTTATTTATAAATAAATTAAAATAATATTTTTTTTATTTTTTAAAAATTTATTGTTTATATTAACACATCAAAATAATTTAAATATACACAAAAAATTAATTTGAAGCTACAAAAAAAATTCAAAAAAAAATTGAAAGCATGATTAAACTGCAATACTAAACAATACCTAAAATAGATATAATATCTTGCAGATAATTTCATAATCCTCGTGATCAGCTTGATTTGGATTTTGTTTTATTTTAAATTGTTTTTTATATTGACAGAGTAAAATTTAGATAACTTAAAATATTGGTTCATTACTTAGTGAATTTAGTTCGATCTGACCGAGTCAAAGTCAAGAAATTAAAAAAAACTAAAATAATATTGTTTTGAAAATATAAAAATAAACTGGAGTTGACTCGATAATATGAGAACTAACCCAATGATATGTAGATTAACCTATATCTTTATTTCTTGGATCTAAATAGAGGTAGAATTTGAGGTTGGATTTTGATACATTTTCAAGTATCAAAAAATAAAATCAATAAAATTTCCAGCTTAACAATAAAATTGATAAAATATGATTGTTAACCATTAAATGACCCATAATTTCTTTCATTATAACACACCTAAGTTATAAAAACCAAATCAATTATATCAAATTATAGACAAAATAAAATTTTCTCAAATCACAAACAAGCATTAAAATAAAAATTGAATTTTAATTATCTATGAAAAGATTGTAAAAAACTACACAATATACAAGCAAACCACACTACAAATACTAAAAAACAATAATATATTAACTTAAAACAACAATACAACACCAAACACACTACTATAAAAGTGCGCTGGGTTTGGCACTGGCTAGACGTAGGTGTTGATGGGTGTGGTCAATGCCAGACCCAAAGATTGATGCGAACCTAGTATTATTAACATTAACCTCATGATCACATAGTCACACAACTTACAATCAAGCTTGAAATCTGATCCTGGAAAGTCAAAAGAGGTTTATTAGGAGTGTGAAACAATGAAAACATATCCCAATGCATCAGCACTATTGGAATTAAATCAAATGACGCCTCAAAACTAGTAAATCGTAGATAAGTCGGTTTAGTTCTTTCAAGAATCAAAGAATCCAAGAATTATTCTTACACACAAGCTGAAAAATCAAAATGATATTATTCAATGATTGCTGAATTTCAGGCTTATAGAGAGTTCAAATACTCAGAAAATAACCTAAATGGATCTAGCCTTGTGGACAAAACTGGCTCACTTATAAAATTAACCAAAAACCTATATTGATAAGCCCAAAACACAGATCCAAATAAGCCTTGGATCTTAACTAAAAACCAAGTATTAATTAAGTTCAAACAAGCCTTGGACTGTAACTAAAATAATAAAAACAAAACTCATAAGTTAATTCCCTCTATTGCCGTAAGAAGAGAAGAAAAGAAAACAATAAAAGTATGATATAAGGCTTATATATAGCCTAAAATGCTACTTAATGATCCTAGAAACCAAGGGAGAAGTTGATGCCCTTAAAGTTTCCAAGATAGGAAATGATTTTAATTGTAGTCTCATATTTATCCTTCTTTTGGAAGGAAACGTTGTTGCCTTTATTGTTCCTCTTTGCTGCCCACTAATTGTCCTTCCATCACTAGAAAAAATAATTAAAGTTGCTGAAATATTCTCCTTACAAATAGGAAACTTTGCTGCCACCTTGTTTCCCTTCTAAGTTTGGATTCTTTTTTTTTTTTTTCCTTTTGTTATGTATTCTCCTCACTTGACATAGAAAGAAACTAAATAAGATATTCCAATACATAAAGAAAATAATTAATGTTCCCACACACAAAAGAAAATCTACAGTTAGTATAGAGTCCACAAAGCAAATGAAAACAACTAAAAAACAAGGCTAGCCGAAACTAGTGCATAATTGGCAGCCTTATTGTCGGAAGTTCATGGCTTAAGTAAAAATATACTAAGACCTCTTCTTGATGCTCTAATGGAGCTCTAATTTCTTTCTTTTTTGAAAACTGGGTATTTTAATACCGGATTTGTATCTTTAAGATATAAAAATACAAATCGATATTAATAAAATGACGTAGAAAAACATGCGGAAAAATCCTGAATTTCCTAAAATGATTTTTTGAATTTTTTTTTACTAGGCCTAGGAGCTAGCCCAAAAAGAGACTCGGCCAAAATCAAGTCCAAAAATGAAATCGGGCCTCCTTTCTACGGGGGCTAGACTCAAATTTGACCAAGTGGGGCAATGTTCCAAATGTTCCACAAAACCAATAACGGGTTACTGTGCACGTGAGCACAGTAACCCATTATATATAATTAGCTGGTGACGGTGCGTAGCACAATAACCAGCTAATTATTTTCCACTTTGCTGCAGAACGTGAATTGCTCACGTTCGGCATGCAAATGGTGAACACAGCCGAAGAGCCAGAAAAGGGGAGGAGATTACCGAAGAGCCGAAGTGCTGTTGATGGTGGTGGCGAAGGCTAACGGTGGCGTTCAGGCGGTGTGCTCGTAGTGGATGGCGATGCCAGATGGCAGTTCTGCTCTTTCTCTATTCTGTGTTTTTTTTTTGTGTTTCTTCTCCTTCCCGTTTATGTCTCCTTCTCCTCTGTTTTTTCAGCCTCTTTTTTTCTTTTTTTGACGATGGCTCAAGGTGGAGTTGTTGCGGTGGCGACGGGAGGAACGAAATGGCGGAGTCGAGGCACGGTGGTTGTGACAACCAAGTCTTTCGCTGTTTTCCTTCTTCTTCACGGTGTTGCGGCAAAGGGAGGAAGATGGCGAAAGGGTTGCTCCTCCCTTCTCTCGCAAAGATATCGCCCCTATGTTTTCTCTTTTGTTGTTTTTTTTTCCCGTTGTCCTTCTCTTTATTCTGTTCTGCTTCTTCCTTCTGTCCCCTCTTTCGGTTTTTCCTTCCTTTTTGTCTCAAGTTCGTTCCCTTTTTTTTTTCCCGTCTCCCCCTCATCATCCCTCTGTTCAGCAAAGATTTATAGGGGCGGGGAGCGTGATCGACCCCCGCCCCGTCCCATCATTTGCATGGGGTGTGAGGCTGCCGCTCCTCCTTATCACGACACCGGGTGAGACGTCCAATGAGGGCGTCGCTTGCAGGGCACGACTTCTCTGTCTTCTCATCATGAGGAGGTGCAGGTGGCGTCCGGTTTTAGCTTTAACAGAGCACGTGGGGAGGGAGAGAGAGGAAGAAACAAGGAAGAAAAAACAAAACTTCTCTTCCCCTGTTGCATGTCCAGGGGGAAGAAAAAGGAGAAATAGTGTCGTCTAAAAACGACACTGTTTTTGTGTTTTTTCTATTTTTTTTTTTGAAAACGTATGAAACGGCGTCGTTTTTTCTTAAAACGCGTCGTTTCATTTAAATAAAAACTGGCGCTAAAGCACCAGATTTCAAGTCAATCCTTCAATTTGCACGCGTTTTGCCTTTTGGTCCTTGGTCTCAGATTTCTTCAATCAAGTCCCCGATTGGCCATCAAACTTCAATATTTATGCAATTAAGCCCCTGATTTGATCAAATTAACTTTTAAAAATTATAATTTGACCCTATAACTTTAATTTCTTCCAATTAAAGCCCAAATTAACTCCAAAATCAATTTTTCTTACAATCAAACCCTCCATAAATTCAATTAAACCTTTAATATAATTTAATTGAGTCCATCAACATTTGATTTTGGACTTTTCTTCCTCCTATTGAATTTTCTTTTTCAACATGACTACCATCAGTCAATAAAATACTGTCAAATTTTAATTTTTGTATTTTTAAACTTCCTCAACCAAATTTTGACTATTTTTTAGGGTTCTGGCATCATCTTTTCACTGTTATATTTTTTGATAATATATTTTTTTGATTTTTTTGTATTATGTTTTTTCTTAAGAGAGAGAAAAAAAATGTGAATTGGGGAATAACCCAAAAATGGGTTATGACAAGTTTATAAAGCCATGTCAGTGAATAATTAGATTGGCCTATATTAGGTTCATTGAACCTAGTCCAAATCTTAAAAGGAGATGTCGCCAAACAATTTATTTATGTAACAATAGTCTATGGATAATGTCTTGTTCAATTTCATTTATTCTATAGTATTGGGGTTCACTCATAATTTTTGCTGAATAAGGGTTTTGTACCCTGGTCCTAAAATGTCCAAGCATTAACAATTATGGGTTAATCTACTTGTTGGTGGGATCTAGTGGTAAAAATGCTTTAGACAATATTGGAAATAGATATTTTAAAGACTTATTTTTTATTTAAAATGAAAAGAAATAGCTACTAATCTTAATATACAATGTAATGATCCATGTTGAGTCCATTTACCCTAAATAACTAGAGTGAATAGCAAAACATATTCTGACATGATTTTAAAACAACAAGGATGAGTGTTAAAGGCTTGGAATATAATACCAAACATGGCTTAATATAAATATAATATCTTGTAGATCAATTCAAAATCATCAAGATGTAGAGCTTGATTTAGATTTTATTTTATTTTAAATTATGTTTTGATATTAACTTAGTTAAATTTGGATGACTCAACATATTGATTCATAACTTAGTTATGTGTTGGTTATGTGAACTATATTTTAATGCTAGAAAACTATTTATTTGTGATTGTATGAATTGTAATTTTTTTCAAGAAAGAGAGTTGATGACATAATAAATTATTACAAGATAATTATGCTAGAGAAGTCGAAGATTCCTTCTACAACACACGAGTTGCAATTGGCATCTATAACTTGTGTGTTGTAGATTGTATCTATGACAATGAAATTGCATATGACATTCGTGACTTGCATGATACACATGTCAATTATAATACTCTCGACTATACTAGATTTTGGAATAAGGAAAAGGGTGTATGGTTGGAGGCTAGTACGAGGAAAGGGAGACATAAGGTTTTAAGTGTGTTTTTTTTTTAAAAATAAACTAGAGTTAACTTAGTAATACAAGAATAAAAATAAATTGTATGTGATAGTACATCGATGTTGATTGGAACTGTGTATAGTATTTGAGTAAAATTTAATTTTTTTTAGTTTAAAATTATTTTTATATTATAGTTTAGATTATTTTAATGTTTTAGTGTCAAAAAAAATTTATTATAAATAAAAAAATATTATTTTTATATATTTCTGATAAAAAAAAAAACAATTCAAAAAATAATAGACTGTACACTCCCATGTTCATGACCAGGTACGGGAATTGTGTTTCATGTGTTGTGTGAGATAAATTATTGAAGATACCAATGGATCCATGTACAACATCAAAGTTTTAAAATAACTAATGTTTCCACACCCACACTTCAATTCTTTAATATTTCTTCGTTGTGTGTTCACTTTTCAGAACTATAAATCACTATCGAAAAGAATAAATTTGCAACACACTGTCTCATTAATAACTACTGTTTTTTTTTTTAGGCTAGTGAAAGTATGGACAGTCCACGAGCGTCCAGGTCTGGGAAATAAAAAAGACAAAAAGCAAATGATATTTTTGGACTGCAAGGAGGTCGTGAGATTGGGTTAAAATTATTGATGCGAACCTAGTATTATTAATATGAACCTCATGATTATATATTCATGCAATCCATACTCAAGATTAAAATTTAATTTTAAAAAATAAAAAAAGGTTTGATAGGTATGTAAAACAATAAAAAATTAAATCACTGACGAAAAGTGTCCGTCGACATGTCTTTCATCGATAATCCCACATTTCGTCTCTAAGTCTGTCGGAAACAAAAAAACATTTACCGATGGTTTTACAGACGGAAAATGCGAACCAAAAAAATTCCCACTGGAAATATACCGACGGATATATTCCATCGGTGATAGTGGCATATTCAATAAATATTTTTCAACTCTCGGTAAAATGCCGATGGACATTATCCGTCTGTGAAGGCGTCGATGATTGCGGTATTTTTAGTAAATATTTCTCAACTCTCGGTAAAATGCCGACAGACTTTATCTGTCTGTGAAGGCGTCGGTGATTGTGGCATTTTTAGTAAATATTTCTCAACTCTGGGTAAAATACAAACGAAGACATTCCGTTGGTAAATCCGTTGGTGGGGTTTTTTAGTTTTTTTTTAATTATTTAGAATAAATAATATAAAATTATATAAATTAATAGTAAAAAAACCAATTATGCAAATAAAATTTTATTAAACATCAAAAATAAAAAAAAATAAAGTTAAATAATATTCATTACAAATTTAATATGTTTCCAAAAAAATATTAAACTAGAACAATGGTGGAGATGGAGGAGGAGGCTGGTTGTTCCGAGACCATACAGCGAAAAGGGGGGCGCATATGTTTCATCCTTCTGTGATGTAATGTTCATGACCATTTGGTGAAGTTGTTCATAATTCGCCGAGAGTCATATTTTTCGGTGAGATGAGCCGTGTGTTGTTCATAATTCGCCGATAGTTGCTCGTACTTTTCCAGTGAGATGAGTCGTGTGTTGCTACAAGGCCACAAACTCTTTAGATTGGGTGCTCGATACTGATTAAGAGCTCCCAATGGTTGAGACACTAAAGGCCGCCCGCAAGTTCTTGGTCGTGGTGTTAGAGAGCCCGTACACCTGATTTTTATCGGGTCCACTGGACGATCCTACCTCCATCCACAAATCTGGATCGAAATCCGGATGGGTCAAAGGATCGTCTCCATATCTCTCCCTCAACCGACTATTATAGGTCTCCTGAAAATGAAAAAAGAAATCATCATATTCAATTTAATAAAAATAATAACTTACAAAATAAAATGGTTGAACGAACATACTACAAAGTGTTGAGCGTGGTTATAACAACCCCAATTGTTAACTTAGTTCTTCTATTAAACTTCCATATAAAGGGTAAATGGAGCATTTTTTTTTTCATTGAGTTCGCTGAAATTTCTAATGAAATTTCAGCAGAGTCTCCCCTAAACCGGGAGGTCCCAAGTTATCGACAATTTACCTTGCACACATTTATAATACATTCCAACCATAATCACATCCATAATTGGTACATATTAACCATTTAATTCATTCAAGAATGTATTCAAAACAAATCTTTATACTCAATCTCCATCTCATATCACATGCATAAGTCAGTAATTAGGAGAACGATCCAAGCACTAAAATTTCATATATATAAGCACAACACAACTTAGCATTCTAAACTTAAGCTAGTACATTATAATTTCCCAAGCATAGGTTGATACATTTAATATTCCAAAAACTAAATAATACAAGGATATACTATTCTATTTAGATTACATGTTTACTGCATAACAAAATTACACGAATAATCCTTAGGTTCCTAACTTATACAAAAAGGGATCAAGGAACCTATATTCTACTCTTGACGTGAATGGGAGGGACCTTCAAAACATAAATTTTCCATATAAATTAAAATAACTAAAATAAAAAACAATTCACGAAAGAAAATTATACAAGACATCTACGTACTTAAGTCATATGCAATTTAACATACGACCACCAAACACTTTTAAGGATTATCAAATTTGTTTCCTTTAACTACTTCTCCCCACATCGGGAAGACTATTGCCGACACTAATGACCTCCATTAGTGTCTTTAGTTGCCCGTCCTGGGGTCAACTAATCAAATTTATGAAAATGCCGACACAAACGCGACCGTTGTTGTCATTAACTATTTTTGAACCGAAATAGTTAATCAATGTTCCATGTTACCTTGGGAGGTCCTCGGGTATGCCGATGTCAAGGATTCTTGACATCATTAGCTTTCACCTCAGAAAGCTAATCAAGTTCCATAAATTTTGTCGTTATCGACGTCACCCGCCGAATATTATTAACTATTCTGAACCCGAATAGTTAATCAAGTTTTATATTTCTCCTCCCACGTACCGGTAATGCCGATGTTACCAACTTGGCTAACATCATTAGCCTTCCATATCTGGGCCAGGCTAATCAAATTCAAAAAATAGTCGTTCCCAAATTCATTGTTACTGTTCATTTCCTCCAAAAGAACCCATAAATTAAATCTAGTTCTCCGTTTCTATTTTCCCGTCATTTAACCTTTTCTTTTCCTCATCTATAAGCACCAAATTTTTATAATTCAATAGTTAATTAAAATAATTATTAACTAAAGGATATATAGGTACCGAGTACCTACCTGCTATAGATGCTCGACTTGCATTCCCCTGTTGTTGTTGTACTCCTCCCGTGGTTCCTCCTGAAACCACAAACACCCATCATTATTCCATAGTAGTCCATATATCACAACACAACAACAACAATGGCAATAATATTCATTTCTCTTTTACCAATCTTTTCTTTCTCACTTACATTCCTCATTATTATCCTTAACAATTTCAGCTCATTAAGAGTCCAAGTGGACATCATGAATTCAATTTTGATCATAATTTATTCCTTTTTGAAGATCAAGACACACTTTACAAAGGGCAAGAAAATAAATTCTACCCTTAATATGGCTAAATTTCATCATTTTATCGACTTGGCCGAATCTGCCAACAGGGGTGGTAGCTTGACCTCTCCTCAGATTGTTATTTATATCTGGAGTTCCAGAACTCCAATTTAGGCGGGGTCAAACTCGTTGGAAAGCTAACACTCCCAGCTACAACTTCAATGGGGGACCCTCCCTAGATTCTATCATCTTCATGTCCAAATTCCCTCAGGAACTAGGGCAACGAACCTGCCTTGTTTTGTCAATGGAGAAGGTATCTCCAATTTTATCTCCAATCCTACTTCCTCATCAGAAACAACAATGCTTTCACCTTATACATGGTAACCTGGAACGTAGGTTCCTCTTCCTTACAAGTTATAATTAGTAACTACATTATAACAACACGTCTCAATTAATTAACAAGGAAGTTATAAGTTCTCCTCCTCTGTTTTCTTTCCCCTCCATTGGCCGGTCCTTAAATATGTTCTTTCTTTTTGTTTTTTTTTATACACTCAATCACCATATTTCCTTATTGTTCACCTCCTGAAAACTATTTCAATTGATCAACAAGGAAAACAACACAGAAATCAGAATTTCCCCTCTTTCGTTACAACCCCATGGCCGGCCATTATTTCCCCTTAGTCTTTGATTTTGTTGAAATCTTCTTTGCATAATTTCATCCTTCTTAGGCAACCTATGCTGCTTAATTTCATCCTTCTTAGGCAACCTATCTTTGCTCAACTCATTTAATTTCAATCAATTCCACATTTCCCCAAATTTTACTCAAGGACCCTAATTTTTCAAACTTCAAATTAATGCATAATTCTTGCATGAATTTAAATTGGCTTTCCTAATTGGTTTAGAACTTCATACCTAGAGGAAATTTAGCCGGCCACTATTTCCCCTATATATTACATTATAAAAAAATGCTTTACACTTTCCTTGATTTTGATAGTTAGACAGAATTTTATTCTTCTTCGTCGTCAATTGAATAGTCATCAGCTCCATCACAATCTTCAATATGGATATCATCATCATTGTCGCACGTCGGAAAACACCCGCGCGCGGCGTCGTCCGTCCTGGCGATGGCGGTTTTTTGCTCTCTCGTTATTAGAATGGATTTTGTTTGGAGTCGCCACCTAGTATTTAATTGAGGGTTACTAGGAAACCCAAGTTGACTGGTCTTGTCGAGATTCGTGGGTAAGGGACGATTGTGGTTAGGGAAGGTATTAGCACCCCTAACGCACCCTACCCGAGGTAAGCCGCCGTGGGCTGTGATGTGTTAAAAAAGTTTTAAAAATTTTGTCTTTTCATCGGATTTTAGAAATACAACTTTCGTACAAGTTTGTACTTCTGGACCGTGATCCGATCAAAATATTAAATCCTTCTTTATTCTTTTGCCGTCTCATTACAAAAAAGATCCCTGAAATGAATACAAACATGCATTTTTTTTGTTTTTTTGTTCTTTCTTGCTTTTTTTTTATTTTTTATAACATAATAAAAAAAACCAGCACAAACACACATTTTTTATTATATTTTTTCTTTTGTTTTCTTTTTTATTTCTTTTTCCTTTTTTGCTTTTTCTTCTTTTTTTCTTTTTCTCCCTTTTTTACATCCATAATAAAAATTACAGAATATTCAAAATTAAACAAAATTTACAAATCGGTCCCCCAAAACTCCGAATTGCAAAGGAACCCTTGAAAATGCGGGGAAGGTGTGCGGGAACAGTTGGTGGCGCGTGTTCCAATGCGCCACCGCCACTGGCGCGCGTGGGCTCACGCGCCGCCGGAAAACAGCCGGCCGAACGGGCCTCTTCTCCTCTTCTCTTACCTGCAACGCCGGCGACCTGCAAAAAAGCGGAAAACGCAACACGGCGGTTGATTTTAGATTTGTCCTTTGTTTTTGTTTTTTAGATCTGTTTCTTTTTTTCAAGATCCGCTTCTCTCGGGTCGATTCCTTCCGATTCCGGTGGTCGCTCCTTCCGCCGTGGTAGCGATCCGGTGGCGGAGTTGAGGAACGACTGGGTCGGCCGAGAGAGGGAAGAAGGACGGCGCCGCCGAAGGCGGTGAGCTGGGTTCGCCGGCCCGTGGGTTCTTCTGTTGGAGGAGAAGCCGTCGAGGCCGGTGGCGCGTCGGTGGTGTTTGCTCCTGTTGTTGAGTCTTTTGCCGCCGCTTTCTTGGTGGAGGAGCCGGAGACGGTGCCGAAGGAGACGATGAGGGCTGCGTTGGAAGCGTGAGTGGGTCTCTGCCGCCGCCGAAGGAGATGATGAAGACTCTGCCGTCCTCCGGTCGGCGGAGGTGAGGCCGTGGCTGGTCGGGCGGGTGGAAAAGGGGGATGAGGAGAATCGGCCGGTTGTGTTTTTGGCCGAAGGAGAGGAGAAGAACATGGGGTGAAATGGCTGGTTTGTTGCCGAAGAGAGGGCGAAAGAAGGAGAAAGGAAATGGCGTGGATTTGAAAGAAGAAGAAGATGGTGGCGCTGGTTTGAGGGGAGAAGAAGAATGGAAACCACCGGTGGGGGCGGCTGCTTGCCAAAAATGGAGAAGAGAGTGATGGTTTTAGGGTTTTTTTTTGGTTTAGGGTTTTTTTGTATTTTTTTCTGATATTGTCAAAATTGCCCCCCGCTATTGAGTTAAAGGCTGCTATTTATAGGCGAGTATTTTTTTCGGGTCTCAAAATTGGTCCCCGAAGTTTTGTGTTTGGCCCCGATTTCAATTGATTCACTTGGTAAAAATTAAATTGGGTCTCTTAAAATTCTGATTTTTCAATTAAGTCCAAATTAAGCTCCCAAACTTAATTTTTCACCAATTAAGCCCTAAAATTAATTTGACCCGCTTAAAGTATAATTAAGTCATTGCACTTAATTAAATCCTTCAATTGGACCCAAATTAATTCTTAAACATAATTAAAATTCAATTTGGCCCATGATTAAATCAAATTGACCCATTAAAATTTAATTATGTCATTGGACTTAATTTTTATGCAAATTCGTCCAATACTCATTTAATTTGACCTTTGAATTTGCATTTTTCTATCTTTGGGCATAACAGGCGTACACTTGGGCCTTGAAATTCTTCCAAAAATTGCGGCTTGATTTTCGCCTATTTTTGCAGCCTTTATTTTATTTTTTTATTTTGATTTTTTTATTTTTTATTTTATTTTTTTTGGAAAAAAAGGAATTTTGGGGAATCACCCAAAATTGGGTGATGACAGTTGCCCCCCTCTTTACAATGCTTATGGTAGAAAGTCTCGTAAGAGACTTTAGATATAAGCGTTGTAAAGAAGAAAAAAGGATGAGATATGATTGACTCATCTTGTTGAGGAATGATGAATCCTCTTAAGGGTTAGAAAGCGCACTCGAAAGGAGGTAGGGTTAGAAAGACACACTACCTAAAAGGTTAGGACTCGAAGGAGCTCTTAAAAAGAGGCGGGGGTTGGAAAACACACTACCTAAGGTGGTTGATGGCTTGGAGGCACACTAAAAAGGAGGTAAGGTTGGAAAACACACTACCTAAGGTGGTTGATGGCTCGAAGGCACATTAAAAAGGAGGTATGGTTGGAAAACACGCTACCTAAGATGTGATGGCTCGAAGGCACATTAAAAGAGGAGGTATGGTTAGAAAACTCACTACCTAAGATGGTTGATGGCTCTAAGGCGCACTTAAAAGAGGTATGGTTGGAAAACACACTACCTAAGGTGCGAGGGCTCGAAGGCACATTAAAAGAGGAGGTATGGTTAGAAAACTCACTACCTAAGATGGTTGATGGCTCTAAGGCGCACTTAAAAGAGGAGGTATGGTTAGAAAACTCACTACCTAAGATGGTTGATGGCTCGAAGGCACATTAAAAAGGAGGTATGGTTGGAAAACACACTACCTAAGGTGGTTGATGGCTCGAAGGCACATTAAAAAGGAGGTATGGTTGGAAAACACACTACCTAAGGTGATTGTTGGCTCTAAGGCGCACTTAAAAGAGGAGGTATGGTTAGAAAACTCACTACCTAAGATGGTTGATGGTTGATGGCTCGAAGGCACATTAAAAAGGAGGTATGGTTGGAAAACACACTACCTAAGGTGGTTGGCTCGAAGGCACATTAAAAAGGAGGCAGGGTCGGAAAACACGCTACCTAAGATGGTTGTTGGCCCTAAGGCGCATTAAAAAGGAGGTATGGTTGGAAAACACACTACCTAAGGTGGTTGAAGGCTCTAAGGCGCACTAAAAAGGAGGCGGGGTTGGAAAACACACTACCTAAGATGTGAGGGCACGAAGGCCCACTTAAAAATGGAGGCAAGGTTAGAAAACACACTACCTAAGGTGTGAGGGCTCGAAGACCCACTAAAAAGGAGGTATGGTTGGAAGACACGCTACCTAAGGTGTGATGGCTCGAAGGCACAATAAAAAGGAGGTATGGTTGGAAAACACACTACCTAAGATGTGAGGGCTCGAAGGCACATTAAAAAGGGAGGTAGATAGGGCTAGAAGGCACGCTACCTAAGATGTGAGGGCTCGAAGGCCCACTAAAAAGGAGGTATGGTTGGAAAACACACTACCTAAGACGTGAGGGCTCGAAAGCCCACTAAAAAGGAGGTATGGTTGGAAAACACACTACCTAAGATGTGAGGGCTCGAAAGCCCACTCGAAAAAGGAAGTAGGGTTGGAAAACACGCTACCTAAGGTGTGAGGGCACGAAGGCCCACTTAAAGATGGAGGCGAGGTTAGAAAACACACTACCTAAATGTGAGGGCACAAAAGCACACTCGAAAAAGGAAATAGGGTTGGAAAACACGCTACCTAAGGTGTGAGGGCACGAAGGCCCACTCGAAAAATGGAGGCAAGGTTAGAAAACACACTACCTAAGGTGTGAGGGCTCGAAGGCCCACTAAAAAGGAGGTATGGTTGGAAAACACACTACCTAAGATGTGAGGGCTCGAAAGCCCGTCGAAAAAGGAAGTAGGGTTGGAAAACACGCTACCTAAGGTGTGAGGGCACGAAGGCCCACTTAAAGATGGAGGCGAGGTTAGAAAACACACTACCTAAATGATGAGGGCTTAACGGCACTGCTCAAAAGAGGTGATGATGAGACACTAATATGTCAAGGTTGAAAGTAATGCATCATGATCAATATGCATGTATACTTACCTGAGAAATGTAGGTCCCCTTTCTTCATGGAGTTCCCTTTTCTACATGGAGTTCTTTTTTCTTCATGGAGTTCTCCTTTCCTCAAAAGTTTGAGTCTCGATAGTAAGCTTCGATGGCTCTTTTCGCTCTTGCTTACTCGAGTCATATCTTGTGATCTTGACCACTTGGAAGGACTTGATATCATCATACTTCTTTGTCCTCCGCCCTTTTATCTCAAAAGTTGCCAATTTTGCCCAACATTTTTCCTAGAAAAGGAAAAAGGAATCATTGAGCCGACTCTACCGGGATGTTTTTGATTGCCCTCCGAAGCTTGATCATGCCCCAAAGTATTCAAATCGGGTTTGGGGATGAGGCTATGTGAAAGAAGGTTTGGTAATATACAAGGAGTTGTTTTCATGCGGAATTTTTGGAATTTCAAAGCTATTCCGGATACGTAAATCATTTTGACATCGATTCAAAGCAGAACTCATTCTGACAAAATTCAAGTGATTCCTATGGAGAGGTTTTCAAAAATGATGGAAACTTTTTGTTTTTATTTTGGTGAAAAATATGAAGTGACATTTGGATGGTCACAAAAGGTTGAAATTTCAATTTGGGGGTTATTGAGAACCGTCTTTCGACGAAAATGTGAAAAACACGAAGTGACATCTGGTTGGTCACAAAAGGTTTGAATTTTCAATTTGAGGATTATTGAGAACCGTCTTTAAAGCATTCATTTTATTTGCATGGATAATGATTTTGCTTCGCATGAGAAAGCACTGCCTACCGATCCAAATTGCTTGCCTTTGATCAGAAAGGGCTTGATTAGGCACGTAACGTAGGCTTGGGCTCTTGGCTATGAAGAAAAGGATATTTGTAGGCTCAAAAGGTGTTTAAGGGATTTTAAGACTAAGGATCACAAGTGCTTATATCCCAACCTTTTTTGTTCATACATTTCCGGACCTTGGAATTGATTTGTAAAATGGTCCACGGTGCCCCCCCAGTGTTGGGTTTGAGCTCCTTTTCTTTTGATTTTGAGCATCATTGCATTGGCTTTTTTTTATGCTCGAGAATTTTTTTGATCCTTTGGATTTTTTTATGCCCCCCAACTTTGTATGGGCACCTTTGATGATTGAGAATTCTCTTTTATGCCCCCGCATTGTTTGGGCACTTTCCATCGTTGAGGTTTTTCATGCCCCCGGGTTGTTTGGGCATTTTTAGTCATTAAGGATTTTTGCACTTGCCCCCCAGGTGTGGGGTGTGATCCTAGTCAAGGTTATTTCCAAAAAACACTACCAGGCTCAAAAGGGGACCGCAAAGGATATATTTCACCTTGTGAAAGGATTATCAAAGATGGCCTTTCTTCATCTCAAATGCATGCATTTAGGATCGGTAAGCCTTGCTTTCATGCGAATATGCAAAGTGATTTCTCATTATTCATGCAACCAAAACTCGGCTTTAGAGTCACTTCATTGTGTGTTTTTTTTTTTTTTTTTTTTTTGGGTTTTCTTGGTGTATGGTTACCTCTCTAAGGAATCACCCGAATTTTCAGAACTTGTTTGTTTCGGACAAACATCGACATGATTTCGTTTTTGTACAAAACTTTGATTTCCCAAAAATCCTTGTGAAAACATGGGGTCATGCTTGTTGTTTTGGGAAAAATGGAAAACACCAATGAATTCTTGGTGCAATGGTTTTGTAAGTACAAAGGTGTGCTCGGTATGTTATTTGCATGAGCACAAAAAAAGAAAACACATGATTTTATTTACGGGGAAAGGCTCATTTGACGGAGAAAGTCTTGTGGCATTTTGAGCCAAATTACCGACAAAAAATTGGAATAGGTTGAAAAAAATCAAGAATTTTTTGCGAGGCATGATCAAGCGGGAGTTTTTTTTTTTTTTTTTTTTTGAGCGGAACAAGAACGGCTCTATTCGCGGTGCAATTCCCCTTCGGATTGTGTTGAGGCTTTTGATCATGTTTGCCCCCGGTTTCTTTGGGTTGAGTTGTTGGGGTTTGAACAAAGATGATAGGTCGGTTGGAAGGAATCGGTTTTTGCTCGAGTAAGCTAGAGGCGAGTCAAGCTTTGGTTCGGAGACTCCAACTCTTTTTGAAAATGAGTCTTTGCGACGAGCACGTTTTTTATCTCCCATGTTTTTCGCTCAAAATTGGGTGTTGCGGACTCATAGGGGACCCACTTTTTATTCGGTGCATGCATGAAAAAATGTATGAACATGCAATCTATATGATGAACTTGCCCTTCGGGGGGTGACATATGATCGTCACTTTTGAATGATAAAACCATAATATTGATTCTTGCTCAAACTCTACAATGAAAATTTTTGGAGTGACGATCATTCTGTCACCCACAAGTCTTGAATTCAAGATGCTTCAAGAAGGGTTCACTCCGATGCAAATAAATGATAGCACATATAACCTCAGGACAGGTTCTATTCATTATGTGAACATGGATGGGCTTTCTACCTGGTCTCAAAAGGGTCTATGAACTGCCCAGTGACCACCTTGCGTGAAGGCAGTTTAAGGGTTTACAAGGAATAGTTGGGGCACGGTGTGACCGCCATTACCGAGTAAACACTCAGCTCATAGTTGGATGTTTCACAAATCGAACCCCGGCCGAAAGTCATGGGGCGGACCGCTACTCCCCTCCTAACTTAGAGGTTTGTGTGTGCTTTCAAAAATAAATACGGGTGATGCATGAAAAATTCTAAAAATGCATGGATAAAATAAAACAAGACGAAAATGGCAAAATTTAAACACATTAAACACACAAAGCTTAGTCCAATGTTGTCGGAAACAATACCTCCCCGGTGGAGTCGCCATTCGTCGCACGTCGGAAAACACCCGCGCGGCGTCGTCCGTCCCGGCGATGGCGGTTTTTTTGCTCTCGTTATTAGAATGGATTTTGTTTGGAGTCGCCACCTAGTATTTAATTGAGGGTTACTAGGAAACCCAAGTTGACCGGTCTTGTCGAGATTCGTGGGTAAGGGACCGATTGTGGTTAGGGAAGGTATTAGCACCCCTAACGCACCCTACCCGAGGTAAGCCGCCGTGGCCGTGATGTGTTAAAAAAGTTTTAAAAATTTTGTCTTTTCATCGGATTTTAGAAATACAACTTTCGTACAAGTTTGTACTTCTACACCGTGATCCGATCAAAATATTAAATCCTTCTTTATTCTTTTGCCGTCTCATTACAAAAAAGATCCCTGAAATGAATACAAACATGCATTTTTTTTGTTTTTTTGTTCTTTCTTGCTTTTTTTTTATTTTTTATAACATAATAAAAAAAACCAAAGACAAACACACATTTTTTATTATATTTTTTCTTTTGTTTTCTTTTTTATTTCTTTTTCCTTTTTTGCTTTTTCTTCTTTTTTTCTTTTTCTCCCTTTTTTACATCCATAATAAAAATTACAGAATATTCAAAATTAAACAAAATTTACAAATCAGTCCCCCAAAACTCCAGAATTGCAAAGGAACCCTTGAAAATGCGGGGAAGGTGTGCGGGAACAGTTGGTGGCGCGTGTTCCAACGCGCCACACCGCCATGGCGGCGCGTGGGCTCACGCGCCGCCGGAAAAAAACTGGCCGAAACGGCCTCTTCTCCTCTTCTCTTCTCTTAACGCCGCGACCTGAAAACAGCGGGAAAACGCAACACGTGCGGTTGATTTTAGATTTGTCCTTTGTTTTTGTTTTTTAGATCTGTTTCTTTTTTCAAGATCTCGCTTCTCTCGGGTCGATTCCTTCCGATTCTCGGTGGTGCTCCTTCTGCCGTGCAGATCCGGTGGCGGAGTTGAGGAACGGCCGGTCGGCCGAGAGAGGGAAGAAGGACGGCGCCGCCGAAGGCGGTGAGCTGGGGTCGCCGGCCCGTGGGTTCTTCTTGTTGGAGGAGAAGCCGTCGAGGCCGGTGGCGCGTCGGTGGTGTTTGCTCCTGTTGTTGAGTCTTGCTTGCCGCTCTTGGTGGAGGAGCCGGAGACGGTGCCGAAGAGAGACGATGAGGGCCGTTGGAAGCGGTGAGCCGGGTCCGCTGCCGTAGGCCGAAGGAGATGATGAAGACTCTGCCGTCCTCCGGTCGGCGGAGGTGAGGCCGTGGCGGTCGGCTGGTGGAAAAGGGGGATGAGGAGAATCAGCCGGTTGTGTTTTTGGCCGAAGGAGAGGAGAAGAACATGGGGTGAAATGGCTGGTTTGTTGCCGAAGAGGGCAGAAGAAGGAGAAAGGAAATGGCGTGGATTTGAAAGAAGAAGAAGATGGTGGCGCTGGTTTGAGGGGGAGAAGAAGAATGGAAACCACCAGGTGGGGGCGGCGGCTGCCAAAAATGGAGAAGAGAGTGATGGTTTTAGGGTTTTTTTTTTGGTTTAGGGTTTTTTTGTATTTTTTTCTGATATTGTCAAAATTGCCCCCCCAGTATTGAGTTAAAGGCTGCTATTTATAGGCGAGTATTTTTTTTCGGGTCTCAAAATTGGTCCCCGAAGTTTTGTGTTTGGCCCCCGATTTCAATTGATTCACTTGGTAAAAATTAAATTGGGTCTCTTAAAATTCTGATTTTTCAATTAAGTCCAAATTAAGCTCCCAAACTTAATTTTTCACCAATTAAGCCCTAAAATTAATTTGACCCGCTTAAAGTATAATTAAGTCATTGCACTTAATTAAATCCTTCAATTGGACCCAAATTAATTCTTAAACATAATTAAAATTCAATTTGGCCCATGATTAAATCAAATTGACCCATTAAAATTTAATTATGTCATTGGACTTAATTTTTATGCAAATTCGTCCAATACTCATTTAATTTGACCTTTGAATTTGCATTTTTCTATCTTTGGGCATAACAGCGTACACTTGGGCCTTGAAATTCTTCCAAAAATTGCAGCTTGATTTTCGCCTATTTTTGCAGCCTTTATTTTATTTTTTTATTTTGATTTTTTTATTTTTTTTTATTTTTTTTTGGAAAAAAAGGAATTTTGGGGAATCACCCAAAATTGGGTGATGACAATCATCATCTTCATCAACATTTGCTTGTCTGCTAGAGCTCAAAACAACATTCAACTCCTCTGCGTCAACATCAATAAGACTATCATCAAAAACACAAAAATTTGAATTTTTTTTCCAAGTCAATCGAAGGAGCAACTCAATATGGTTCAACCAACTCAGTAACTTGAAAGACTTCATCTCGCACACTTGTGTCTTCATTCTCATCCCGAACAACCTCGACACGACCCCTGGGTTTTGTTTTTAAAATGGATAACCAATCAACTCTTGATTGATCCTTTCTAAAGGAAGAGGTGTATGTGTAATAAACTTGTTGACATTACTTTATGAAAACAAAGACATCATTTACATTGCAGAGTCTAGCTTTTGAGTTGATTTCGACCACACCATAGTGAGGATCAACTCTGATTCCTCTGTCAGTGGTGTTGTACCAATAGCATTTTAATAAAAACACTCTATTCTGCTTGCTATAATATTGCAGTTCGACGACCTCTTCTAATCTACCATAGTAGTCAACTTCTAACTCACTACAAGTCAATCCCTTAACACAAACACCGTTGTTGTATGTCTTTCTTCCATGCCCGAATTCTTCAGTATGGAACACATATCTATTGATAAAATACCCGTTGTAGCACTTAACGTTTCTTTCAGGGCCCAGGCTTAGTGAAGACAATGACTTAGCAGCACTCCTTCCTATTTGATAAACCTTGTATATAATGTACGACAATGAACAGTAAACGAGAATTTTGTACTGACATACAATAACTTTGTAAGAGATAATGAGTTTGTGATAGTACTTACATGCATTCTAAACCATGTGGCAAATTGTTCATCTTGTAATTAAAAGATTTGAGATTCGATCAGCTGTGAGTTATTGAACAATAAATATTGTTGATGTTGCTTGCAAGGTTGTTCCAAATTATATGAGTATATGATATTACAATATATAAATAGTACATTCTTAACAAATTTTAATTAGTAGTATATATACTTACTTGAATAAAAGGTCTTAGCTCATCATAATTAAATAGAACATAATTGTGTGCTTGTCTGAACTCTGTTTCTGACAAATATCTTCCCCATATGCATTTTTAGGTGTGGGTCGTCCAGGATTGAAGAATATTGACAAGTTCCCACTGGAAGGCACTTCACCACCATCATCATGTCGTGGAACACGATTGATTCTCGTTCTCAAATAAGGTTCGAAATAGTACGAGATAAATGTTGAGATCTCCTCAACAATATAGGCCTCACATATCTAAGCCTCAACATGCGCCTTGTTCTTAACCTTTTTCTTGAGATTGAACAAGTACTCGCATTGAATTAATCAAATATTTTCAATTAAGAAAAACAAAGAAAATACTTTTATATATGAATTACATTGCAACTGTAATATCTAACTGTTCGAATGGATACATACATCTATACTGGACCGGTCCTTCAACTTTTGCCTCGAACGGTAAATATATGGGAAGATGCTCCATTAAGTCAAAAAATGATGGAGAGAATATCATCTCAAGTTTGAATAGTGTCTCGACGATATTTGTTTCAAGCCTCTCAATGTGATCAATATTCAACTTGCTGGAGCATATATCTCTAAAGAAATGATTGATCTCTGTAAGTGCATTCTATATCCCTTTTGGCAACAAATCATGATAAGCTAATGGAATGAGTGCTTGCATAAACATGTGGCAGTCATGACTCTTCATTCCATACAATTTGCATTCTTCAATATTAACCAACCTTGATATGTTTGAGGCATGTCCATCAGGAAAACGCACTCTTAAGCCATTTGTAGACTAGTAGTTGTGCATTTTTCTCTAACACGAAGCTTGCTCTTGGTTTTGCGACCCGTGACCCATCACAAACCAACTTTATGTTTTTACGGTTACATAACAAAGCTATATCCAATCTATCCTTGATATTGTCCTTTGTCTTCCCCTTCACATCCATGACGGTGTTGAAAATGTTCTCAAACACGTTCGTTTCTATGTGCATGACATCAAGGTTATGGCGGAGGAGATTGGTCTTCCAATAAGGAAGCTTCCAAAAGATACTTCGCTTTACCCAATTGTGGGTCAAACCAAAACCAGGAAACTTCTGCTTACCTGATTGGAGACCAAACACAATGTTACCGTACTCTGATACAACATCATGCAATTCTTCACTAGAAAGACGCGGGGGTGCAACATCCTTTTCAACTTTGCCAATAAAGAAATCCTTTCTATTCTTCTGTACCTATCATTCGATGGCAAGAAACGACGGTGATAGTAAAAAAAATAAGCTTTACCTCCGTTTGTTAGCGTGAATGCCTTGTTGTTTTCCATGTAGTATGGACATGCTAGTTTTCCATGCGTGCTCCAACCAGAAACCATTCCATAAGCTGGAAAATCATTAATAGTCCACATCAAAGCCGCCCTCATAACAAAATTATGTTTCCTTGATATATCATAAGTCAAAGCTTCGGAGGACCATAACTGCGTCAACTCATCAATCAATAGTTAAAGACAAACATCTATATTCCGGCTCGGGCTGCTCAAACCGGGTATGACAGTAGATAAAAACATGAACTTTGGCCTCATACACATCCCCGGTGGCAAGTTATAAACCGTGAGTATGATCGGCCAACAAGAATAAGGAGCAAAGAAATGACCCGAATGGGTTGAATCCGTCTGTACACAACTCAAGATGCATATTTCTTGATTCAGCTGAAAAGTAAGGATGCACACTATTAAAGTGTTTCCATGCTTCACCGTCAAAAGGATGCACCATCACTCCATCAATCGCATCATGTGATTGGTGTCATGTCATGTGCTCGGTAGTCCTTGGTGACATGAATAACCTCTGCCTGATCTAGGTGTGATTGGGAAGCATCTAACTTTTTTATATGCCACGAGAGTCTTTCCCCTGCCAGTTCTCAGTTTGTAATGGGAATGCCCACATGTCATGCACTCGGTCATTCAAAGCATTTTCAAGGTAGTATAACATGCAGAAGTTGGGGCACATGTCAATTTTCTGGTATCCTAAACTGAGGGGTTTCATCATGGACTTTGCAGTATTAAAGATCTCTTTCAGCCTATTCCCTTCAGGTAAAATGCTTCTCGCTCATTCAATAATTTTGTCATAACCGGCCTCACTCAACCCGTGATCTGACTTGATGGTGAACAACTGTGCTACAACAGATAATTTACTATGGTTCGTACAACCATCCCATAATGGTTCATTAGAATCTTTCAACAGATTAAAAAACCTAGCTGCATATGCATTAGGTTGCTCTTTTATGATTGGACATTGACTGACATTACCTTGATTCATTCTCATTGCATCTATAACCATATTCCTGTAAGGATTACTGTTGTCATTTGCAACTCCATGCAAATTAAAAGCACTAGAAGTTGACCCAACCACCCTTTCTCCCATGCTCTCATTACGAACAAATAGTTCTCCATGTGCATACCAACACATGTAATCCTCCATGAACCCTTTGTGTAGAAGATGCATCATTACAACATCAGGATGCAGATACTTTTTATTTTGACACTTTCTGCATCGATACCTAATATCGCCTCTAGTAAAATTTCTTAGAATAGATGTGGCAAAATTAATAAAACCTTCAATCCCGTTACAATAATCCATCCTTCGCAATCCTTGGGGTGAATCTCGATACATCCATGAACAATCATCCATGACTTCTATCGAACCTTTATAAAATTATGATAACAACATGTATTAATTAACTATGTTAGGTAAATAAATTTGCAAAAATATTGGTTTACCTCAAGATTATCCAACAAGCTAATTACAACCTCTCATAAATATTCATTATCAATTATTAACGTCCATATAAATTTATACATATAAATTTACATAAATTACAACTTCGCAATAGCATCGATAAAAATTAAAACGGACCCGTTAAACAAGCTATTAATTATTTCACCACAACACATGTAATTCGGGAATTCAACAAAATTTCCACAATTTACAAACAAATACAATTTTACAAAATCTAAAATAAACCATAACAAGTATAAAATTATACATTCATACTACAAGTTTGTTTGAGAAATAACAACAAAACATGTACATACACTAACAAAATAAATATACTAAAAAAACAATAAAATTGATATTTAAAATCCACAATAAATTAGAACACGGATGCTGTGACCACAAAACTTAAAGAAATATGACTTGTGTTGAGAAGAGGGGGATTTTTTTTTTGGGGGGGTGGTTGTTCGCAGTTTGGGAGGGGAGAGTTGGGATAGAAAAGATGAATGAGAAATAGGGGAGGAGAGGGTCGGCAGAGTGGTGATATATTCACTTTTGCAGATACAATCACCGACGTACTCCTTCTATCGGTGATTTCATCGGCAATTTTGACGGTGAATTGGTCACGTCACTGTACAAAGATCTCGGTTTGAATCCCTCAGTGATTCCGTCAATAAAATCGCATGCAAAAACTTCTCACCGACCGCATTGTTCCATCGATACATACCTACCGAAGTACAGATGGAATAGTATTCATTGGTATTTATCACCACAATGTACCAACAGACTTATTCCATCAGTAATTCCGTTGGTTTTAGGTGAATTTTGGTAGTGTAATACAAGAATCACTCTCATACACAAGCTGAAAAATTATAATGATATTATTCAATGAATGTTGAATTATAGCTTACAAGGAGTTTAAATACTCTTATAAAATAAAATAAATGGATCTACCTTTGTGGGCAAAACTAGCTCACTTAAAAAATTGACCTAAAACCTATATTAATAAACCCAGAACATAGATCCAAACAAGCCTTGGATCTTAGCTAAAAACCAGGTATTAATTAAGTTCAAACAAGCCTTGGATCTTAGCTAAAAACCAAGTATTAATTAAGTTCAAACAAGCCATGGATTGTAGCTAAAATAATAAAAATAAAACACATAAGGTAATTTTCTATATTGCTGTAAAAAGAGAAAAAGAAAAGAAAACAATACAAGTATATAAGCCTTATATCAACAATATCAGAGTTGATATTTCTAATTTTGACGTTAGTAAATACCAGGATTTAGATTAAAAGAGAAAAACATGACACTTATTATTTTTATTATTTTATTTTTTAGGAAAAGAACGTAAATCAATTCAAATAAATATCCATACAGTCCAACTATTATACAGAAAAACATTAAGCCTGTCTTAAATTCATAATATATATATATATAATCGGTTATGAATCGACCTTTTGAAGTGTATGAAGTATCCTAGAACTAAAAGAATCAGGTCTAGAGTCTTTCATAAGTATAGGAATAGTACTGGGAAACACCTGAAATTATAGAAAACTGGTGGCACGTGGTTTGCTGCTGATGCAACCATATTATTTGATAGTTTTACCCATATTTACCTAGTATTTTGCCTATGTTTTATATATAAAATACCTTGATATTCTTTGTTTTATGTTTTGAAGGCACTGTTGGATATAAGATTAAAAAAGAAGTAAATTAGAGATAATTGGTAGATTTGACCTCTAATCGATGTTTTGTACAGAGCTTGAGCTCTAGAGGTCGAAATGAAATGATTCTAGTGGCATTAGAAATTTAACATCCATACCTTTCTATAAATATATGACAAGAAAAATGTAAATAGAAAGAGCATGGAGATCGTAGCCTTCACAGAGAAATCTCGCATTCTGCCAGTGTTGACCTTTAGTCATTCCAACTTGAATATCTTGAGCTAGAGAAGTCTGTTTGATGCAAAATTAATTGTTTTGAATTCCTTACTTAAAGACCTATCATCCTTGCAAATTTCAGCAGAAAAAAATCTTATATGAGAGAGATATGATTTTTCTAAGATGCCACATGAATTCTGCCAGCAGACAGGTTTTGTGAAGAAATAGTTCCAAATTACTTTCCAAAGCATCCAAACCGACATCTAAGTCTTTATTTTAGTATAACTCTTCTAAGTCCAAAGTTAAAACTTGAGGATTTTATGCAAGGCTATTTCTTATTTTTTAGGAAAATAGTTATTGAACTACTTAAATGTAAATTTTCTACTTAGGTAAGGACTATTTTGTAGGAAAGAGGGATTAGGGTTTCCTATCAAATAAAAAGAAAGAGAGAAAAGAGGAGAGGGGCAGTCAAAGAAGAGAAGAAAAAAGCACCTTCCTCTAAAAACCCAAAATCTTGCATTCTTCTTTCTTTTTGATTAGTTGTTCAATAGACATGCAAGGCTAATCTCTTTTTCTTGGTTGCAAGGACACAGAAACCTTCGGATTTCAAGAACTATGAGATTTATTTTACATTTTCTTTTCAGTTTATGTAATGAATGAATATGTTTGTTTTCTTATGCTTATTTCCTATGATTGTTTATTTTAATTGCTAGAGCAGACTCTAAGTTATTATTGCTAAGTTTGCTATCAAACCGAAGTTGTGATATATAAACTTGTGAATCAACTAAGTTTAATAATTGTAGCAAATCTATGTTATTAATCTTAGGGAAAACATTCAATCAAATCAAACATGAACTGCATACAGTTATGTTGTTTAGATTAATCAACTTATCTACTTCTTAAGGCTGCCATTGAATTAAATTACTAGTGTGGACACTGTGATTGTTTGATGGTTAGGGTTAGTTATACGGCGGATCTGTTAACTTACCAATATTAAGAAAAGATAAAGATTCAAAATACAAATTGATGTTTTGTTTCAATGATTAGTTCTGATTTTCGTAGGTGGACGTCTACTTGAAACCAAGGTTTGTTCTCTTAATAGTTTTCTGATTTATTTAATTTAGCTTGATTGTTTAATTCTATTATAGCCTAAATAACCTCAATTCCCTCCAATTACATATCGTATAGCATAAAAATCTAAACAAAAACTTCCTTATGGGATCGACCTCTTGCTTGCTATATACTATCTTGTTTATTTAAGCTATGGTAATTAATTTGTGTGACCGCGACATCACAACAGTTGTCGGCGTATGAGTTCATGCATCGTTGTAGGTAAAACTTAGAAACATGTGGATCTGAAGTGACTCTTTCCCCATTTCCTTTCCCTACCGATGGTGAGTATCACCACTACACCGCAAAATAGAGAAATCAACACACAAGACAGTCATATATTATTTTTTGTTAATTTTTCAAGATCTGTTTCTTTTCTTCTCTTTTCACGAGTTCATTCTTTTTGTATCCTTATGTACTAGTTTTTGTGGTGGTTGGCTTGAATGAAGGGCAGAATGGCAGAGCTGGTTGAGGTTGGGTCTCAATCCAAATCTGTCACTGTGGAGTAGAATGGGGGAAGGAGTTGGTCTAAAGAACTAGCCACTACTGTTAGATGAGAAAGCGACTCAGTGGTTCGACCAAAGGTCGTCAATGGCTACTATGAGGGGAAGAGAGTGGGGACTGAGTTGAATTTCATGGTGTGTGGGCGTTTGTGGTGTGCTGGCCGGCAATGGGGAAGAGAACAGTGAGGGAGATGGAGGGGCTGATGGTTTCTGTTCTAGGACAGAGAAGAGAAGTAAAAAAAGGGTTCTCTTTTTTTTTAATGTCTTCCCTTAGCTTTTTTTGTAATGTCTCCCTCTGTGTGCATGCATTGGGATCTATATTTATAGTACAAGAGTCCCATTGTGTATGGAAAATAAAGTTCCGAACAAACTCATTCTCTTCTTTGAAATTTAAATTTGATTAAGAATTAAATTTGGAAAAAAGATAACTATTATTATCTTGATGAGGAGAAAATGACAAAAACACAATATAGTCCCTAGTTTTTCCACAAGTTGACATATCACACTTTTTATTGAAATAAATCTTTGATCTTTTAATTTTAAATTTTAATCCCTCTAAAGTTAAATTAAAAGCCAATGGGCCAAAATCAGGTTATAACAGTGAGAAAATAATAAAAACACATTATAGCCCATGGTTTTCCTACAAGTTGAAAAATCATAATTTTCATCGAAATAAACCCTTGATCTTTTCATTTTAAATTTTAATCCCTGAAAAATTAAATTAAAAGCCAACGGGTCAAAATCAAGTAATAACAGTTGCCCTCTCTTTATAATACTTACAGTGCAAAGGCATTGGAAAATTCATTTTCTTTTGGCTTTGTATAATAAGTTTTGTAAAGATAAATAAGCATGAAAGGCTTTCCTCTTCATTTTAAAAAATACAAAGATTTTTTGAAAGTGGTCTAATTGTTCTAGGCGGTCTGCTTGATGGGGAAAACTACAAATATTTTTCAGAAGTGGTCTAATTGTTACAAGCTACCTACCCGATGGTGAAAAGTTCTAAGATTATTTGTAAGTGGACTAATTTTTCCAGATGACCTGCCCGATGCTGAAAAAAATGCGAAGATTTTTTGCAAGTGGCCTAATTGTTCTAGGCAACCTTCCCGATGGTGAAAAGAATGCAAAGAATTTTTGCAAGTGGTCTAATTTTTCCAGTTGAGCTGCCTGATGGTGAAACATGCAAAGTTTTTTTAAAAGTGATCTAATTGTTCCAGGCGACCTACCCGATGGTGAATAATACAAAGATTTTTAAAAGTGGCATAATTGTTCCAAACAACCTTCTTGATGGTGAAAAATATGAAGATTTTTTTAAAGTGGCCTAATTGTTCCAAGTGATCTATCTGGTGGTGAAAAAAACATGAAAGTTTTTCGACATTGGTCTTATTGTAGTGAGAGACCTACTCATTGGTGAAAGGTATGAAAATTTCAGTTTGGTCTAATTCTCATGGGTGACCTGCCCAGGTAAAAGATTTAAAGGTTTTTTTTTCTAACATTGGTCTCATTGTAATAGGCGACCTACCCAAATGATACAAGATATGACAATCTTTTGATTAGTCTAATTCTTATGGGCAATCTGCCTAGGTGAAAAACTCAAAGGTTCTCATTGTGATAGGTGACTTTCTCAAAATAAAAAATACAAAGATTTTTCAAGTGGTCTAATTCTCATGAGCGGCCTGCCCAGGTAAAACATTTCTAAGAAATGAGACATTTTCAAAAGCATTTTCTATTTTTAGCCATTTTGAGGTGGCCATCTTTTTTATGAATCCCATTAAGGATTTCTCTTGTGAAATTTGCAAAACACATTATTCAATATTTCAGAGTTAGATGATATGCATGCACCTTTACCTGATTTAAAATATAGGCCCCAATTTCTTCTTAATCTTCTTTATTGTTTGATTGGTGAGGTCTTGTGATTAGTACTTAAAAGTGCATTCTCATTAAGGCTTTATATCATCATATTGCACTTAAAGTATCATTAAATTCCCTAACTTAAGCATGTTTTATAATAACAAGTCTGATAATATAAGATAGCTTTAATTTATGGTAAATACTCATTTTAAATGCAGGCATATCTCACAATTATATATTTTATTTTTCTTTTTACTTTTATTGTTTTTCTAATTTTTGTTTCTTCCTTTTCCTTTTCTTTTTTTTTTCTGCACTTGCATGAGAGTTTGGTCACGCACATTAAGTGGTAGATTTTCTATGAAATCTTCATCTTCATCCGAAAACATGGCCGAAGAGGATCACCAGTCACTTCATAATGAGAATAATCGAGTTAGAACACTTAGAGACCACATGAATCCTACAAGAAAAAGTGCACCTTCATGTATAGTTTTCCCTCCTAATGCATCTCACTTCAATTTTAAGCCAGGCATTATTCAACTTTTACCTACTTTTCATGGCTTAGATCTAGAAAATTCATACTTGCATTTGAGAGAATTTGAAGAGGTTTGTAACACTTATACTGACTTAAATTATAGCATGAACACCATCAGATTAAAGCCTTTTCCTTTTTCATTAAAAGAGAAAGCTAAAACATGGCTACAAAATCTTAGGTCAGGATCCATTCATGCTTGGGATGAAATACAACAATAGTTTTTAAAGAAGTTTTTCCCTTCTCATATAACAAACTCTTTCAAAAGACAAATCACCACTTTCACTCAAAAACCAGGAGAAACATTTTACCAATGTTGGGATAGGTATAGAGACTTGTTGAATACCTGTCCTCATCATGGTTTTGAAACATGGAGATAGGTTTCACATTTTTATGAAGGGTTAACACCTAAAGATAGGCAAATGGTGGAATTGATGTGCAATGGAACTTTTAAAAATAAAGACCCTGATGAAGCAATGGATTACCTAGACTTGTTAGCTGAAAATGCTTAAAATTGGGACACTACAGGCACTTGTGAGGCACCAGGTAAAACTCAACCTCATACATCTAGTGGAGGAATGTACAACCTTAGGGAAGATCATGACCTCTAAGCCAAATTTGTATCTTTAGCTAGAAAAGTCGAGGCACTTGAATTTAAAAAGAATGGTCAATTAAAATTTGTTCAAGACATTGTATGACAAATCTGTGAAACTAACGAACATTCAACCAATGATTGTCCAACTTTGCCTTCTTTTAAAGAATGTCTTCATGAACAAGCCAATGCTTTAACCAGTTTTCAAAGACCAAATCATAACCCATACTCGCAAACATACAACCCTAGTTGGAGAAATCTTCCAAATTTCAGTTGGAAGAGTGGTATCAATAATGCACAAACTTCATAACAACCATTTCAAGCCCACCATAATTTTTAAAATTCTCAAGGATATGCACCTCCTTATGCTCCCCCTCCTAGAAGAAATCTTGAGGAAACATTGCATCCATTCATTGAAAAGCAAGAGACAATCAACGTTCAATATGCTCAAACCATGGCAGATTTAAAAGATACTCTTGCAAAATTCACATATACTCTTAGTTCTTAGGAGAAAGATAAGTTTCCATCTCAACCACAGCAAAATCCCAAAGGGCAATACAATTCAAGTGCAAGTAGCTTCGGAAGCCAACACATGGATCAAGTCAAATCAGTCATTACTCTCCGCAGTGGTAAGGTTATTGAAAAACCCATTCTTGAACCTTATGAGAAAGAAGATGAGTTAATCTATGAGGGTAAGGAAGGGATTGAACTTGAACATCGGAAAGAAAAGACTGATTCCCTACCAGCACTTCCATTTCCTCATGTCATGACCAAACAAAGGAAAGCCAAACAGGTAAGGATCAATATACCTTTGTTGGATGCTATTAAACAGGTACCTTCTTATGCTAAATTTTTGAAAGACTTGTGCACCGTGAAGAGAAAATTGAACGTGAAAAAGAAAGCTTTTTTAGCTGAACAAATAAGTGTCATTCTTCAAAACAATAATGCTTTGAAATATCAAGACCCTAGTTGTCCTACAATTTGATGCTTTATTGGAGAACATAAAATTAAAAGAGCTTTACTTGATCTTAGAGCTAGTGTGAATTTACTTCCATATTCATTTTTTCAAAGTCTCAATCTAGGTGAGTTAAAACCAACTTCTGTAACTCTTTTACTTGCTGATACATCTGTAAAGGTACCTAGAGGAATAGTTGAAGATGTGTTAGTACAAGTTCATAAATTCATTTATCCTGTGGATTTTATTGTCTTAGATACACAACCTGTTGAAGCATGTAATTCAATTCCTGTTATTTTAGGACGTCCCTTTCTTGCAACTTCTAATGCATTGATTAATTGTAGGAATGGACTGATGAAGTTATCATTTGGAAACATGACACTAGAAATGAATATTTTCAACATTTGCAAGCAACCTGGAGATGATAATAATTTTCAAGAAGTAGATCTTGTTGAAGAATTAGTTTATGATCAATTTCAAACTACTTTGAGTAAAACTGACTTCAATGAATCTGAAGATTTGCAAATGATTTATTCTCAGGAAGAAGTCAAGGACCAGAAAGGCACTGAAAATATTGTTGCGAATCATTTGTCAAGATTGACAATAGATTCAAAATCTGACATCACACCAATCAATAATTACTTTCCTAACAAATCCTTACTTTCTCTTAGTTCAATGCCTTGGTTTGTTAATATTGTCAATTTTCTTGCAAGAGGAGATTTTTCATCTCATTAGAGTACCCAAGATAAAAGAAAGTGTTTGAACAAAGTGAAGAATTTTTATTGGGATGACATATTCAAATATTGTCCTATCAAATATTTCAAGGATGCATTCCCGACAATGAGGTAAGTAGTGTCATTAAATTTTGTTATTCTGAGGCATGTGGAGGTCATTTCTCATCAAAGAAGACGACTGCAAAAATCTTACAATGTGGATTTTATTGGCCCACTATGTTCAAGGACACACATACATTCTGTAAAATTTGTGAAAACTGTCAAAAGTTAGAATTTATTTCAAAACATAAGGAGTCTTTAGATAATCTTTTATTAACTTTTGAGACGTATCCTAATGGAGATGTGCATTGTGAAATTCATGATTTATGGCCCCATTTTCATAAAGAATATGCTCGACATAGTCTTGGGAATCTGACTATAAAAGACCCTGTTTGCTAGTTTTTAAGAAAACTGGATGGGAAGCTTATCCCCGACCCATAGAGGGTATTTAAGTCATTCTTGGACGTAAAACCAAGAGAATATATGAACCACAATCACAACTACTTGTACATACACATGGTCTAAAAAAAACAGTGACTCCAGCTCCTACATATAGGTGGTATGATTGCATTTTTAATTTCTCATCTATAAAATCTTCTCTTTCTTCCCTTTATTTCTATTCAACCCATACATTTAACATATACAAAAGTGTGTAGAAATGGCAGGTTTCTCAGTGTTGCGATGTCGCGGTCTCATAAATTAATTACTCTAGCTTCAAACACAACACACAAGATAGTATAGAGCAAGCAAGGGGTCGATCCCACGAGGAAGGTTCAAGTCAGATTTTTATGCTAGATGATATGCAATTTGGGGGGGTTTGGGCGTTATCTAGGCTAAAGCAAAAGAAAATAAAAAACTATCAAACAAAATTTAATAAAATCAGAAAATTATCAAGAGAACAAACCTTGATCTCAAGCACACATCCACCTACAGAAATCAGAAATGATCATGGAAACGAAACATCAATTTATATTCTGAATATTTATCTCTTCTTAACATTGGTTAGTTAACGGATCCGCCGTATAACTAACTCTAACCATCAAACAACCACGATTACTGCACTAGTAATTTAATTCAATGGCAGCCTTAAGAACTAGATAAGTTGATTAATCAAGAAAACATAATTGTCTGCAGTCTATATTTGATTTGATTGAATGTTCTCCCTAAGATTAATAATGTAGATCCGCCACAATTATTAAACTCGGTTGCTTCACAAGTTCATATACCACAACTTCAGTTTTGATATCAAACTTAGCAATAGATTGTCTACAATAATAACTTAGAGTCCGCTCTAGCAATTAAAATAAACAATCATAGGAAAAATAAGTATAGGAGAACAAACATATTCATCATATAAACTGAAAAGAAAAGGTAAAATAAATCTCACAGTTCTTAAAATCCAAAGGTTTACGTGTCCTTGCAACCAAGAAAAAGTGTTTAGCCTTATATGTTTGTTGAACAAATAATCAAAAAGAAGGAAGAATGCATAATTTCGAGTTTCTTAGAAGAGGGGGGCGTTTTTCTCTTCTTGGCTGGCTGCCCCCCCTTCTCTTCTCTCATTCTTTTTATATCCTAGGAAACCCTAGTCTCTATTTTACAAAATAGTCATCCCTTAAGTAGACAGTTTACAATTAAGTACTTCAATAACTATTTTCCTAAAAAAGAAGAAATATCCTTGCATGAAATCTTCAAGCTTTGACTTAGAGGAGCTAAATTGCTGAAATAAAAACTTGGATATCGGTTTAGATGCTTCAGAACGTAATTTGGACTCGTTTCTTCACGAAACCTATTTGCTGGCAGAATTCAGTTGTCATATTTGAAAAATCATATCTCCGTCATATGACATCCTTTTTTGCTGAAATTTGGAGCGTTGATAGGCATTTGAGTCAGGAATCAAAAACAATTGAGTTTGCATCAATTGGACTTCTGTAACTCCAGATATTCAAGTCGGAATGGACAAAGTTCAACATTGGCAGATTGCAAGATTTGACTTTGAAGGCTGCAATTTCCATGCTCTTTTTATTTTATTTTCTTGCCTTAGATTTACAGAAAGGTATGGATGTTAGCTTTCTAATGCCACTAGAATCACTTCATTTTGACCTTTAGAGCTCACGCTCTGCACAAAACATCGACTAAAGGTCAAATCTGCTAATTACCTCCAATTTACTCTTTTTTGCATCTTTCATCTAAAAGTGCCTTTAAAATATAAAACAAAGAATATCAAGGTATTTTATATATAAAACATAGGCAAAACACTATTTAAATATGGATGAAACTATTAAATAATATGGTTGTATTAATTAGCAATAATAATATTAAAGGATTGTGGTGCAGGAGATTATAAAGATTTGAATAGTCGGACTGAAAAATATAGAAGATATAATTATAGAATAATATAAGTCTAAGAAAAGAGACGGTCGAGTCAAATGTGTTATAAAAACAACTATAATTTTTAACAGTGCTCAAGTCTCATAAATAATACTTTAGGTCTTCGTTTTATAATGGACTCCAAGATGCTGGGTTGGATGGTATGATTAGATTTGTTTATGGTAACAGTCAATAGAATTATTGAGGAGAAATAAATAATTCATGGGTAGGTGGAATCAAAGAAAAGATTGTCTTCCAAAACCTAATTTGTGGGGGCCTCTCATAGTAGTAGGCAGTAGCTGGGTATCCTTGGGCTTTGGGTCGCGGCTTCAGTGAACTCCGACCAACCTGGAAGGTGAATTTAGAATCTTATTGACTTGCTTGAACCGTTCAGATTAAAAAAAAATTAAAAGAAGAAAAAAACGTGATTAACTCAGATAAAAATCTAGTTTCATCCCTTCACTGAGTTGATTTGAGTTTGACCGGTTAAAATCCGATTTTTAACCCATTAATTTTTAAAAATATAAAACTGATAAAACAATGTCATTTTAATTATTAATTTTTAAAAAATTGAGATATGATTCTCTCAATCAATAACCAAATTTTTATAAGTATATTCTACTCAAATTTCATTTCATTGATCATGTTAAAAATAAACATGATTACAATTGTATTATTTTATTTATTTATTTATTATGAAATTTTTATGGTTAATTTTAAAATAAGATGGTTCACCTTACTTTTAGCTGATAAAAAAAAGTTATTCTAATTTCTTAAAATATTTTTTATTTCTAAATAAATTAAAGCTTTTTTTAAAAAAAAAAAAAAAAAAAAAAAAAAACTGCGTTGCCTTTGTTACTTACCAGTACTCTAAATCACTGTCTAATCATATTTAGACCAAATTCTCTTTGGAGTGTTCAAATTGTACATCTAAGAAGAAAATAGATATGGCGGGGAGCAGTAAGGCTGCTATGGAGGGGAGTAGTACGGATGCTATGGAGGGGATTCGCCGGGTTGCTGGAGCTTATTATGATCGTCTGCCCGATGGGAAAAAGAAAAAAGTCACAGAAGATTTCAAAGACATGGATAAGAACAAAGACGGGAAAATTAGCCTACTTGAATACGTTAACTATCTCAAGAAAAAAAAAGCCAAGGATTTGGTTCATCCGAGCATCTTTACGGCGCTGGACAAGGACGACAATGGAAGCTTGGATTTTGATGAAGCAATCGTCTTGTTCTACCTCATGAAGAGTGGAAGAGCTCTAATTTGCAAGGGTTGTGAGAAGTTCTTGGCAGGAGCATACTTCAGTTGCTCTCAATGTTTCTTCAATGTTTCAGTTAGCACCTATGAAATTTGTTGTGCTTGTTATCGTGGTAACAAATTCACACACCACGGTGATGCCATCTTCTGCGACAACTATACTTTACTACGTCAAAGCAGGAGCGCGATACAAGCGGCGCCGCCCCGCCCCATAAAGGTAATTCACTGATTTGTTTACTATACATTTGCCTAAATCTAATTGTTTTTGGAGCTTTACGTTTTTTTCTTTTTCTTTTTGATAGTCGATATTTTTTTTTTTTTTTTTTGCAGTTTCAGCTGTCATTTTTTTATGTTGAGATTTTCTTTTCTTTTCTTTACATGATCTGAATTAATGGTTTTTATTTATGATTCTGAGCTTTATTTTTTAATATTTCAATGCTTTAGTGTTGAGATAAGAGAAAAACTCGGTAAAAAAATTAAAGGGAATGGCAGTCAACGATGAGTGCCATTTGAAGTCCCATTTGTCGTATTGATTGAAGTTCTTTAATTCTCTGAATGAAGAGATTAATTATATTCTTAGGACTGGCTTCCAAATAACTAATAATTCCCATTTGAATCCTCATATTTTCATTGATAAAATTATTCTCTCTGTCTAATTAATTAATAAATACCATAACATGTTTAAAAAAATGTTTGCGTATAAAAATATGAACTCAGCCTTTATTATATGTGTATTATCTTTAATTTCAGAAGCGAGAGAAGGTGGTTCGATTCCTTAAAAAGGGACGGCTAGGTGCTAGCATCAGTGCTGGTGTTGCTGAATGCATATCTAATGGTGATGATGATGATGATGATTCATCAAAATTTAACTGTAGCATTATGTGAAAGAAACCAATGATGCATTTTATCACCAGTCAAATGCTTCATTCGTACTGTAATTGCTGATGAGGTAAGAACAAATGACTGGGAAATCTTCAAGTGAAGCTCACATGCATCCAGTAGAGAATAAGCTCAATTTACTTTTATAGAGTTGTATTTTTGTGTTGCAATTGTATTCTCATGCATTCGATCTCCATATTCTCATGTGTACTTTTGGAGGGCATTGAGAAGTTGTTAGTTTAATCTTAAGCTGCTCTTATGTAAAATCATGTGGTTAATGAATCTTATCTAGCAAAATCATTGAGCACCAACACGAATATCAAACTTAAAGAGTTTTTATTTGAGGAGGTGTGTTAGAGAATAATATAAATCATATCATGGAACCTTACCTAATAGTTTAAACTATTGAGTTGAGATGATTATTTAATAAGATTAACTCTAAATAGTTATATAGACATGACTGCTGGATGAGACAAGACACTCTAACTAGTTTTTCATTCCAATGTGTGTGTTTGATTTAAAAAAATATTAAATTTATGTTCTTAATGCTTTTTAGTAATCTTTATATGCTAATGTTAAAACAATTTGAAAAAAAAATTGATTTATTAAAATCATTTTAACAAAACTTCATCACATTCTCAGACACTCAGAGCAACTGCTGTCAAATGGTAATACAATCTCTTTAACAGCAACGGGAAACATGGTAGACTTGATTGTGGCGTGCACAAAGAAAATTGAAGGCGCAACTAAATAATATTTTCATACACTGAAATTTAATGCTTATGGGGGTTAATGACCTTTTGTTATCGTTTTAAAAGATGAGTTGAGTCTCCTCGAGGCATAGGGAAGAGACTGGATCCAGTCCATGATCCATGGATCCACCGAGTTGATCCACGAGTTGATCCTATTGTTATATAAAGGCTATTTTTGTTTTATTTTGTCGTACTTCTTTTCTACTCCTCAACAAAACAAATAATGAATAGAATTACCAATGAAAATACCCCGTTGATGAAAATAGTGATACAACATATCCATTGGACATTACTGCCTTGGATAGAGATGAAATATGTGTCGTAAATAATTAAAAAATCAATAAATATTTCATTGACATGTAGTGATTTACCTGGACAAATAGTGGGTTTTGTCAATAATATTGTGGTTACATTCATTGCTGCCGTCAATTGTCACTAGAGAGAAGTTGGAGGATGATACCAGGATAATAGCAACAATTCACTCATATAAAGGATAGTATAGTATATGCTCACCACTAGGTATAAAACCAAAGATATATATATATATATATACATATACAAATAACCGTCACTTTAAAGATACATATTTTTTCATCACTTTAGAGATACAAAATTATGAGTTAAATACTCATAAATAACAAGGATATATAGAACAAAAAGCAAAGTTAAAGATTTTTACTCAAATTTTCACTAAAAAATGTTTAGTATACCATATACTTCGAACAAGTCTAGAGAAAAAAAGAAAAAACAAAAATAACATAACTGAGATCACAATAAATAACTTCGACATAAATCTAGACAAATAATCATAGTTATAAATGTAGTCCTGGGGTCGACTTGAGAAAACAAAAAATATCATTTTGGGTTTTAATATCCTACATAAAAAATTTAAGAAACAGTCTATATGAATGTTGGCTATACATGTTGTAAATAATTAAATTTAAAAGATTATTTTAAAATATTTTTTTTATCTCATATTGTAACTTTTAAATTAAAGTATTTAAATAAAAAAAATTATTATCCAACAATGGAAAAGCATATCTTTCTTATTGTGAACATGAAATATATATACTAATAAACTTCAAATCTCATATTAAAAAAATAAAAGCCTTTTATAGTATTTATATAATGAACTTTGATATGGGTTAGTAACCAATAAAAAAAGGGTGGTAGACTCGTGTGCATAAAATTAAATCGAGTTAGTGTAAAACCTTTGATCTCCCCCATGCGCACGAGGTAATGCCTATGCTATCTGAACCTTCCATTTTGTTCTTACATCTCATTATTGATTTAATGTTTTTCAACTTGTTATACAATTGGAATCATTTAAATGCCTTTTATATATTGGTTCTTAGATGCGAATTTCTTTAATTTAACCCCTAATTGACCTCAAAACTTTGATTTTATTATGATTTTACTCATGATTTCAATCAATTAACATGGTAAAAAATGAATTTGATCTTTTAAAATTTCAATCTTCTTAATTAAGTCCAAATTGAGCTCTCAAACTTAATTTTTCACTAATTAAGCCCTTAATAAAATTAATTTGACTCATTTAAAGTATAATTAAGTCCTCGCACCTAATTAAATCCTTCAATTGAATCCAAATTAATTCTTAAACATAACTAATCATTTAATTTGAACCATGATTAAATCAAATTGACCTATTAAAAATCTAATTATGTCTTTGGACTTAAAAATTATGCAGATTTGTCCAATAATAATTTTATTTGCCCTTGAATATGCATTGTCTCTCCAAGTTTTGGTGTAATGAGCTACAATTAGGCTTCTAATTTGTCTAAAATTGCAGGCTTGATCTTCCTATATATTTAAAATTCTTTCCAACCTGCTTTTTCAAGTCGTCAGTCTTCTTACTTTTATTATTTTTTATTTTTATTTTGAAAAGTAAAAATGTGAACTTGAAAAATAACCCGAAAATGGGTTATTGTTGTTGTTGTTATTATTAGAATAATTATTATTATTACTAATTAATATCATTATTATTATTATTTATTTCCTGCAGTCATTCATCAAATTTAAATTATAAAATAAAAAAAGGAGTAATCATTCATCAAGTTTCACTAACCTCTTTATCATGTGAATGTGTTTATTTTTTTTTTTTCCGTGGGATGCAAGCGACATCTCCTCCACTAACTTTTTTGATATTTCTAACATGTTATCAAAAGTTGTGCGGTATATACAGATGATATGTATCTTTTCATGATTATTTTTGTGGTATGCATGTTAATCAAGGTCATTAACAATAATAATAATATTAAAGGATTGTGGTGCAGGAGATAATGACTGAAAAATATATAGAAGATATAATTATAGAATAATATAAGTCTAAGAAAAGAGACGGTGGAGTCAAATGATATGTGTAATAAAAACAACTTTAATAACAGTGCTCAAGTCTCATAAAAAATACTTTAGGTCTTCGTTTTATAATTTTATAATGGACTCCAAGATGCTGGGTTGCATGGTATGATTAGATTTGTTTATGGTAACAGTCAATAGAATTAGTGAGGAGAAATAAATAATTCATGGGTAGGTGGAATCAAAGAAAAGATTGTCTCCAAAACCAAATTTGTGGGGGCCTCTCATAGTAGTAGCTGGCTTTCCTTGGGCTTTGGGTCGCGGCTTCAGTGAACTACAACTCCGACCAGCCTGGAATTTAGAATCATATTGACTTGCAGATTTGTGAGCGTTTGAAAGCGTTTTTAAAAAAAAAAATTAATTTTTTTTTGTATTTTTTATATTATTTTGATATACTAATCTCAAAATTATTTTTTAAAAAATAAAAAAAAAATTATTTTAATATATTTTGATATAAAAAACACTTAAAAAGCAAACTCAACAAAAAAAAAAAAGAAAAAAAAAGGAAAATTAGCCTCCGTGAATACAAGGACCATCTCACGAGAAAAAAAAGCCACAAACTTCACTCATCAGAGCATCTTTAGCGCGCTGGACAAGGACGGCAATGGAAGCTTGGATTTTGGGGAAGCAATCGTCTTGTTATACCTCATGCACAGTGGAAGAGCTCTAACTTGCAAGTCTTGTAATACGTTCTTGGCAGGAGCATACTTCAGTTGCTCTCAATGTTTCCTCAATGTTTGCGTATAAAAATATGAACTCAGCCTTTATTATATGGGTATTATCTTTAATTTCAGAAGCGAGAGAAGGTGCTTCAAATCCTTAATAAGGGACTGCAAGTTGCTAGCATCACTAGTGGTCTTGAAAGCATGTTTAATGGTACTGATGATGATGATGATTCATCAAAATTTTACTGTACCATTATGTGAAATAACCAATGATGCATTTTATCATCAGTCAAATGCCTCCAATCGTACAGTAATGCTTATGATGTAAGAGGAAATGACTGGAAACTCTTCAAGTAAAGCTCACATCCAGTAGAGAATAAGCTCAATTTACTTTTATGGAAATCCATATTCTCATGTGTACTTTTATGCTTTAATCTTAAGCTGCTCTAATGTATATCATGTAGTTAATGAAGCTTATCTAGCACCATCACAAGTGATCTCATTGCAAGCAGGATTAACTCTAAATAGTTAATAGACATGACTGCTGGATGAGACAAGACACTTATTTATTTATTTTTAGTCTTTTTAACTGTATTCAATTGAATTTTAAAATTGTGTTTGATTTGAAAAAAAATTAAATTTATGTTTTTAATTCTTTTTAGTAATTTTTATATGAAAATTGATTTATTAATTAAAATCATTTTAACAAAACTTTATCACAGACACTCGAGCAACTGCTGTCAAATGGTAATACAATCTCTTTAACAGTAACGGGAAACATGGTAGACTTGATTGTGGCGTGCACTAAGAAAATTGAAGGCGCAACTAAATATTAATTTCATACAATGAAATTTAATACTTGTGTGGGTTAATGAACTATTGTTATTGTTTTAAAAGATGAGTTGAGTCTCCTCTAGCCAAGTCTTGCTATAGCATCAACTGCTTAAAGGTTTTTGTCAAAGATTGATATATCTTCACCACTTAAGCTTGTTTACTAGTATTTGTTGGACTCTAGAATTGTTGCTCTAATTCCATCAAATCTCATACAATCATCATTTTCTAGGTGGTATAATTTAAATGAGAAATGTGAATATTATAATGAGGTCTTGGGTGCTATGTAATTGAAAATTACAAAAATTTCAAGTATCACGTTCAGAAACTAGCGAACAAGGGACGAATTGAGTTTGTGAAGAATGAAGCTAAATTTTAATGGTATGCATATTGATATGTAGTGAATTTAGTAGTTATGGACTCGCAAATCATGATTATTTGCAAGTCAAAATCATTACGCCAGACAAGGTCACAACTTATCATTCTAACTAACCTTGCTTGAAATGAGAAAAAATCATCTTTGCTTATTTCTTTTACAATTCTTAAAATATATATCTTTTTGCAGTCCTAATTTGAGTCTGATGGAATATTTCTTTCAAAAAAAAAAACCCTGACATGGATCACTCCTCACACTAGAGGCAAGAAGGAAATGTGAGTAAACTGCTGAAATGCACACATGAATCTATAAAAGTCAGAACCCAACACTAGAGAGTGTTATCATAAAAAAGGGAAGGACAAGAGAGAGGAAGCAAAAAATAAAAGAAAGGAAAAGAAAAAAGCGGGGGATTCTATGATGCTTCAAGACTAAAACAAAGATCCTGAAGTAAGACTCTTCATTAAGTCCATGAAACGACATCACAAAAGAAAAGAGGAAGAAGAAAAGTGATCATAAGTCATTGAAACCTTTAAACACCTTTTGAACCTATGAATTTCCATTCCCTTCATGGCTATAAGCCATAACCTGTGTTACGTCATTTTAAAAGCCCTTTTTAATCAAGCAAGTGACTTGAACTAATAAATGACGCTCTCAAAATGTAAAGAGTTTTTCTTTAAAGGTCATGGCTTCACTAACTAAGTTACTGGTTATTATGCATGTTGATGAAATGGTTGCTCGAAAGAGACAATCTTTCTTGATACAACCTCGAGTCTTGATTCGAACCTCTTGTTGTTAAAATCTACAAAAGGTCACCTCATCATGTACTATAAAATGATATACCTAAAATAAGATATCAAAATTAACACAAAGAACCATGAAAGGGCCAAACAAATGTTTTAATCTTACATCGAATCAATTTTTATTTTCAAAATGCAAAATAATCAAAAGATTGCATGTATTGAATGGTGTATGTTGGGTCTTTAACAAGGTTGATTTTCAAAATACTTTCAAAACTAGCATCCTTTTGTTTTCATTTCAACAATGAGATAGGAATTGGCATGATCTTTGAAAATCCATTGTTTAAAAGTAAGTGGTCCATCAATGAGTCTTGCAAAATCCTTTATGAAGATAATGCAAAAGAGCATAGTCAAATCAATTAATAATGCCCAGATCAGGAAAAAAAATATGGTTCAATTAGAGGTAGCTTCATGACTAATTGACAATCTAAGATGAGACCAACACTAGAAAACCTTTTTATAATTGTTGGTAGGATACACGTAGCTAATTAGAGGGAAGTTTTTGAAATAATCTAAGAAGTTGAATGATTTGTTAAAATCATTGATGGTAAAGCAAGCAATACCACATTTGGGTCATAGTTATGCTTAACAAACACTAAGAGCAATAATTTTCGCGGACAGTCCAGGATGAGCACTGCATTTACATTTAAGTAAAGGATTCATATATGATAAACTCAAATGAGCTGGTAAATTAGAAAGTTGAGAGAGCTTTGGATAGCAAACAAATGCACCCTATGACAATGGAGCATCCAAGACAGGGGCCTATTTTTCAAACTAAATAAGGATGCATGCAAAATATTTTTTATTTTTTTATGAAAAATCCTTAATGAAATCCAGCAAGATTTTGATGAATTTGAATGGACAAAGAAATAATCCTTAAGCTTAGAAGCAAAGAATCATATTTTTGACCTTACCATTAAAAAGGAAAGGTCAACCTAGCAATCAGAAAGCACTGAGTTTTCATACCTCACAATCAGGAAGCACCGAGTTTTCAAACCTCACAATCAGGAAGTATTAGGACAACCCTACAATCAGAAAACACCGAGTTCACAATCAGGAAGTATCAGGCCAACCTTGTAATTAGGAAGCATAAAGTTTTCAAACCTCGTGATTGGGAAGTAACAAAAATTTTGGTTCTTGTTAAAGGAAATCCCTAGATTGGGATTTCAGGTTCACCGAGCTAAAGATAAAGACCAAGGTTCTAATTAAATAAAATCGCCAGATTTTTTTTTTCTTAGGATGCAAACAACATCTACCCCACTAACATATCTGGCATGTCCTAAAATATTATGCAAGTTTCCATTCTCTCTGACATGTCATGGAAAGCTGTGCGGTTTCGTGATTATCTTTTTGGTGCACATGTCAATCAAGGTCAATCATTCATCAAAACAAACATTATAAAATAAAAAAAATGGAGTAATCATTCATCAAGTTCTAGTAATCTCTATGTCATGTGAGGACGTTTGTTTTTTTTTTTTCATGGGATGCAGACAACATCTCCCCCACTAACTTTTCTGGAATGTCCTAAAAAACTTTGTAGTTTTCCATCCTCTCTAACATGTCATCGAGAGCTGTGAGGTTTTATGATTATCTTTTTAGTGTACATGTCAATCAAGGTCAATAACAATCAAGGATAATAAAGAAACCAAAGGTCATTAGTAATATTACAGTTAATAATAATGATAATAGTAGGACAATTATTACTAACAATGTATCCTTACATATCTTTCATGGACATTATATCTTATTTTCAAACTAAATCTCTTTGATTCATATTTTAAACAAGCCATTTTTATCTAAATCATGCATTTATAAGGATTTATTTCCTGCATTCATTCATCAGATTCAAATTATAAAATAAAAATAGGAATAATTATTCATCAAGTTCTAGTAACCTCTTTGTCAAGTGAGCGCGTTTGTTATTTTTCCTAGGATGCAGACACTATCTCCCCCACTAACTTTTCTAGCATGTTCTAAAAAGTTGTTCCATTTTCCATCCTCTCTGACATGTCATTGAGAGCTGTGTTGTTTCATGATTATCTGTTCGGTGCACATGCCAATCAAGGTCAATCATTCATCAAATTAAAATTATAAAATAAAAAAAAGGTGTAATCATATAATAAGTTCCAATATCCTCTCTGTCATGTGAGCGTGTTTGGTTTTTTTTTTTGGGATGCAGACAACATCTCCCTACTATCATATCCGGCATATCCTAAAAACTGTGTAGTTTTCCATCCTCTCCAACATATCATGGAAAGCTGTGCGGTTTTATGATTATCTTTTTTGCGCAGATGCCATTCAAGGTCAATTATTTTTAAAATTAAAATTATAAAATAAAATAAAAAGAGTAATCATTCATCAAGTTCCAGTAACCTCTCTGTCATATGAGTGTGTTTCTTTTTTTTTTTTTCTTAGGATGCAGACAACATCTCTCCCACTAACATTTCTGGCATGACTTAAAAAACTATGCAGTTTTCCATCCTCTTTGACATGTAATTGAAAGTTGTGTGGTTTCATGATTATCGTTTTGGTGCACATGCCAATCAAGGTCATTAACAATCAAGGTTAATAAAAAAACCAAAGGTCATTTGTAATATGAGTTTAATAATAATGATAATAGTAGTACAATTATTATTAACAATGTATCCTTGCATATCTTTCATTGACATTATATCTTATGTTAAAACTATATCTCTTTGATTCATATTTTAAACAAGCCATTTGTATCTAAATTGTACTTTTATGAAAAAATTATTTCCTGTAATGATTCATAAAATTTAAATTATAAAATGACAAAAGTAGTAATCATTCATCAAGTTCTTGTAACCTCTCTATCAGTGAGCGTGCTTGTTTTTTTTTCTCGGGATGCGAACAACATCTCCCCCACTAATTTTTCTCACATGTCCTAAAAAATTGTGCAGTTTTCCATCCTCTTTGGCATGTCATCAACAGCTGTACGGTTTCATGATTACCTTTTAGGTGCACATGCCAATCAATGTCAATAACAATCAAGGTTAATAAATAAACCAAAGGTCATTAGTAATATTACTATTAATAATAATGATAATAATTGTACTATTATTATTAAAAATGTTTCCTTGCATATGTTTCATGGACAATATATCTAATTTTCAAATTAAATCTTTTTTATTAATATTTTAAATAAGTTATTTATATCTAAATCGTGCTTTTATAGAAATTTATGTCCTGCAATCATTCACCAAATTATATATATATAAGGAGTAATCATTCATCAAGTTCCAGCAACCTCTTTGTCATGTGAGCATGTTTGTTTTTTTTCTTGGGATGCAAACAACATCTCCCCCACTAACATTTCTGACATGTCCTAAAAAACTATGCAGTTTTCCATCTGCTTCGACATGTCATGGAAAGCTGTGCGATTGGATGATTATATTTTTAATGCACATGCCAATCAAGGTCAAACATTCATCAAATTAAAATTACAAAAAAAAAAAAAGAGTAATCTTTCATCAAGTTCATGTAACCTCTCTGTCATGTAAGCGTGTTTGTTGTCTTTTTCTTAGGATGTGGACAACATCGCCCCTACAAACATTTCTGGCATGTCCTAAAAAACTATTTAGTTTTCCATCCTTTCTGAAATGTCATGGAAAGTTGTGTGGTTTCATGATTATCTTTTTGGTGCACATGTCAATCAAGGTCAATAACAATCAAGGTTAGTAAAGAAACCAAAGGTCATTAGTAATATTACTGTTAATAATAAAGATAATAGTAGCACAATTATTATTAACATTGTATCCTTGCATATCTTTCATAGACATTATATCTTATGTTCAAACTAAATCTCTTTGATTCATATTTTAAACAAGCCATTTATATATAAATCGGGCTTTTACAAAAATTATTTCTTGTAATCATTCATCAAATTTAAATTATAAAATAAATAAAAAAGAAGTAATCATTCATCGAGTTCTAGTAACCTCTCTGTCATGTGAGTGTTTGTTGTTTTTTTCTTAGGATGTGGACAACACCCCCCCCACCCCACTAACTTTTATGGCCCCACCCACTAACTTTTATGGCATGTCTTTAAAAACTATGTAGTTTTCCATCCTCTAACATGTGATTGAAAGCTATGCAATTTCATGATTATCTTTTTAGTGCACATGCAAATCAAAGTCAATAACAATCAAGGTTAATAAAAATTCATGATTATCTTTTTAGTAATATTACTATTAATAATAATGATAATAGTAGTTCTATTATTATTAATAATGTATCCTTGCATATCTTTCATGGACATTATATCTTATTTGCAAACTAAATCTCTTTTATTCATATTCTAAACAAGTCATTTGAATCTAAATTGTGCATTTATAAAATTTTATTTCCTGCAATCATTCATCAAATTCAAATTATAAAATGAAAAAAAAAAAGAGTAATCATTCATCAAATGGTATATTAAAGTAGGTCAAGCATTCGATCAATGGCAAATTGTGAAGAGAATTGTGGAGCATTTGGTGACAATCCTCTCTGTGACGATGATCAGGGGATGCAAGCTATTTGAAATCAGCTAAATCATCATTAGAGATAGTAGCTTTAGAGGGACAAATGCAATCTGGGTTGGGTGACATCAATATCGGAGTCAATGACCTTACAACCAGGCTTAAAGCATTAGTGTTGCACGCAGACACAAACTAAAAAATAACAGAGGCATGTGCCTGGAATGACACTAGCGACAAACCTATCTCCGAACTAGTTCATGCAAATCCTCATGGCCAATATAACAATGGTATTCTTTTGATAAAGAAGATCGAGGTAAGGTTGCTAGAAATAATATGTATGATCAAGATTATCATATGAAGGTTGAGATTTCTTGTTTTGGTGGTGATTTAGGAGTAGAGGATTTCCTTGATTGGTTAGTTGAATGTGATCGATTTTATAAGCATACAAGAGTTTCATATTCGAGGATGATAAAAACTATAGGGTTTAAATTGAAGCATGGGACCTTAGTCTGATGAGATAGGTTATTGGAAACTAGGAGGCAAGAGGGTAGAAGACCTATTAAGACTTGGGAGTAGATGAAGCAGTTGTTGAGAGGTAGATTTTTGCCTCTTGATTTAAAAAACCTCTTCCTTAAGTATCAAAGATGTTTCTAAGATTCTCAAAACTTGCATGAATATACAACGAAATTTTTGCTCATAGCCGAGTGAAATAATCTACATGAAACTTGTTGCATGTCGAAGCCAAAATACAAATATTATTGAAAATTAGAGTCTCCACCTAGAAATTAAAGGAAACTAAGGATCCTAAAAAAATAAGCATTAGTTCTAGAGATTCAGGTAAAAGGTTAGTTATACTTAAGATAAGAACGATGTCACCCATAAAGCATTATATTTTATGAAAGGTTATTTATTATACGTTCATTTAAATTTATCTTTTTTATTGTCATCAATTATCCTAATTAATTGTTTTTATTATTTCTAATTTTATAAAAAGTTTGACATTAGTCTTAAGATGTAGACATAAATTCCTAAAGGAATCTTCATTGAAATTGCTAAAAAATAAGCATAACTAGCATTTGATTTTCACATATGAACATCGATCATTTTAAAAAAGAACGTGTCAACTAAGCCATTTTTAAGATGTGGTTCCATATAAATAATAAAAATTAAATTAGAATTTAGCCTATTCACTATGGTTAATTGCAAAACAAACCCGAAAATCATTATTATTATTCTATGAGCTTTAATAAAATCATATTGACACAACCCAAGTTATCAATTCGTATACTTGGAAAATATAAGGAAGCATTTGTTATATATTTTTTTTTTTTGCATTTTGTTTTTGCACTTTTTTATAAGAATGTCACTATCAATAATAATAATAAAATTTGGACTTTCACAAAAATAAAAATAAAAAATATTTACAAAATTTAAACATATAAATAGCAATAAAATATTTATTTGGGTTGAAATTGGGCTTGAGCTGGAAAAACACCAAAAAATGTTAAAAAAAATACCACTGGGCCACGTGGCGCGCGTGCACCCACACGCTGGCTATTTCACCAATATTAGGATTACACCCACGTGCCTTCACTCACCATTTATAACCTGCAAAGGGAGTGAATTAATTTGGCCAAATCAAGACACCAGCTCCTTTTCTTCTCATGTTGTCAGGGTTTTTTTTTTTTTTTTTGTCTCTCGGTGTTTCTTCTCTTTTCAGTTGGGTTGTCGTCGAGGTAGTTGGGTTGGGTTTGATTGGTTCAGTTTTATGAAGTGGGGTCTACTGGATTGTTCGCGTGAAGGGGGACCTGCCTACTGGTTTCGACAGTGGATCCTAAGGTTTGTGAGAGGGCGGTTTTCATGGTGATTGATAGCCGTAGAATGCATATGGTCGCTCAGGGCTGTGGGATTTGGAAATTATTATTCAACTTTAAATTTCTTTCACTCCAAATTAAATCAAATTAAGCTAATTTTTAAATATTCTCTTCAATTGAGACGTTTACTATGACAAAATAAAAAACTCTCAAACTCAATTTGTTTTTATTTGTGATATTCTATCGATCTAATTTCAAACCTCAACTATTTTTGTATTTTTTTTTCTTTTTTTTTAACACACAAGAATTAAATAAAAAAATTGAAGAAAATAACTAACACTACTTAAAATATATTTTTCTATTTTTTTCAAAGTATATACAAAAATAAAAGTAAAAAATTAAATTACAAAAAAATTGACGGGCAATAAATTGCTTGATAAATAAAGGGATTGAAATCTGCCATCAAAGATAGAATTGGGCTACAAAGGAGGGTTGCTGCCACAGAGCCTTGACTTACACCAGTTACACCAGTTGAGAAGGGTAAGCAGCTATAAATAAATAATTAATCCAAACAAGCTAATGTTGGCTCTAGTTATGATAAAAATAGGCCTCAAGCAATTCCTAGCGAGGATAACCAGAAAAAAAATCATCATGCCAAGCCACCTTTAATAAAGTGTTATCGATGCAATTAGAAAGGACATAAATCCAATGTATATCCTCAGATGAGGCTAGTTGGTCGGTCATAGGAAGATTCAAAATATAATTTTGACTTTACTTATCACAAATAAAATAAATTTGTATTATGATTTTGAAAACCAGATTGAACCCATGGAAAATTTTGTTTAATCTTCCTATAAAATATTGAAATAAAAAAATAACTAGGGATTTGAATAAAAAATTAAAGAAACAATATTCTGAAAATAAAAATAATAAATTGATATGTTATTAACTCAGTTCATTCCTATAAATTTTCATTCCTATAAATTTGTTGATCATCAAAGTAAAACAAATATTCTTACAATTCAAGCAAATAAATTCGATGTCTCTTAAAGTTAAAGGAAATCGAGGAGATTTTGACTAAATTAATTAGATAAAGCTTTCTAATCAATTTCTTACCATCAAACGAATTTAACATTGAAAACCAATTTTAATTCACATGGCAGTAGCCTTACAAGCACAGTCTGTAAAATTTATTCTAAGCAACCATTAAAAAAATTCAGCAATTTAACTTAGCTTATTCCTCTCTAATAAATTAAAGTGATAGTTGCAGTAATCAAGTTAACTCCTTTGTTTTTTATTCTAGACCCTAACAACAATTATAGATTGAAAGAAACTATAAAGTGTTGAAGATTCTAAAGTAATTAAAGCTGATTCGAATATGATTTGAACCTGATTTATAAGAAATAAAAATAGAAAATCAAATTTCTTTTCCATAAATCAGATTCAAATAATAATACATATTTATGTGTAGTTAATAGTTGTCCTAATATGGATTTGTAGATGTTGTATATACTTAGGAATCTATTTTGAAATAAGATGAGAAATCAAAATTTAAGAATTCTTCACATGGTATTAGATCTTTAAACCGGGCATATCTTCTTCTTCTTTTTTTCTAAACCTACCTTCTCTCTGAACTTGGAATTCCTTCTCTTCTCTTCTCTTCTCTTCTCTTCTCTTCTCTTCTCTTCTGTCCTAACAACCCTAGTCACTTGATCTAGCAAACCTGTCCAAATCTGAAAAACATGTCTGAAAACACTACAAAAGAAACCTAAATATCAGGGGAATTGTAGAGTTTACAGTCATCCTACCGACTGAATGGACAAAACTATATGAAGCAGTCACAAATAGTGAAAACCTTTCTCAAAGGAAAAGGAAAGATCGGTCATTTGATGGACAACCCTCCTAGTCCGGAAGACCTAAAATTTACACTCTGAGATGAAGAAGACTTCATGATTATGTCATGGCTATGGAACTCTATAATGCCAGAAGTCTGTGGGCCTTATATGTTTCTGATTACAGCAAAGAACATATAGGATGCAGTGAGACAGACTTATTCTAAAGTAAAGGATGTTGCATTAATCTATGAGATTAAGACGAAGCTTTCAATTACCAAACAAGGTAATATGATGGTTATTGAATATTACAATACCATGAAAAGTTTCTGGTTGGAATTGGACTATTATCAGGATTTTAAGATGCAGTGTAGTGATGATGCTGTAATTCTAAAAAATATATGGAAAGAGAAAGGATCTTTGAATTTCTTGTAGGACTCAACATAGAATTTGATCAAGTGCGGGTCCAAATACTTGGAAATGAATCTCTACCCTCACTCAATGAGGTGGTCTCATTGATAAAGGCTGAAGAAGGAAGGAGAATTGTGATGCTTGATGTCCCTAATATTGAAGGGGGTGATAACTAATAACAGAAACCTGAGTGATGCCATGAATGGTGCAGAAGTGGTGAAGACTGAAAGGAAAAATTTCCTAAAGATGATCTGTTTTGTAACTATTGCAATAAGACAAATCATACAAAGGAGACCTACTGGAAAGTCCATGGAAAACCACCAAGGATGGGGTGTAATGGAGGATATAAATGGAACTAGTCAAGAGGACATGCACACTTGACAAATTCAGAAGAGCCATCCCATAAGTCTAGCACCCTAGAGGTTGGGGTTCAATAAGGAGGAGATTGAACGCCTAAAAACGTTACTCAACATAATGGAGAAACCATTTGGGCATGCTCTCTTGGTATGTTAACTTTTTTTATTGATAGAATGGAAGAGTACAAAGTTGTTTTTATATGGCTAGAATAATGTTGTTGAGCACTTGCACTTGTTGAGAGAGTCATTAGAGACCTAAAAATATTAAAATCCTTATGATAAGAAGATCAATTACTCTTCTTTGTCCTGGAGCTTCATCTATCACGGACAATATTTTTTATGAACAACAAAAGGGAATGAACTAGATTTTTTGTTGAGATTCCCACATTCGACTCCATTAATGAATTCATGAAAAACTTCAAACATATTAGGCTTTTCTTAGTTAAGTACTACGTTGTGACTAACCTACAAAATAAGTTTTTTGTCAGGATAGGGGATTTTTTATGCTTAAGTTAACAAATACAATAGGAATGTGTGTGTAAAAAAATGTATGTAATGAATGATGTAAGTATGCTTGAGTTAATATATATGAGCTTGAATGCCTTGTCTTCAAGACCTTAGAGATACAAGAGGAACATAGCTTATCTTATAGGAAGATTATATAGTAGAGAGGGAAAAATGATGGGGAATATCTAGTTTCCGATGAAGTTGACTACTTGATTGACATGCGACTTACGTGGATAGACTGATGCTTGAAAGTAAATCATTATTGATAAGAGTGGCAGGCCAGGAAAGGCATAGAAAGTTGGTGCAAAGTTAGATATAGATGGGAAAGGTTAGCCTAAAAAATTAATAAGAGATTGTTTATTAATGAGAGAAGGTGGTGTGGTGTGTGATGGATGGTGCATGCTTCTAGAGGAAAATATTTTGAACATGCGCAAACAAGAAAGGGTGAAAAGGAGGGAGGGAGGGAGGGAGAGTAGCTCAACTGCTGCTAAGGTGACAGTCTAGATCAGGCTGTCAAGATGGCAGCAACCCCTTTCTAGCTAGCCAGACCCAGCCTTGCTGTTGCAGATAGCCCCAGTCTGGGCCGAAAAGGCTCTGCCAGGGGCAGCTGCATGCTACCCCGATCTGGGCTGCATCATTATCAATTAACACAAACATAATAACATGGTGAAAAACTTATTCGTTTGCATACAATGAGACAGTCAAATTTTAATCACCCCATGCATCGCAAGACATTTCAAAATAATACAAGTAGAAGAAGTCACAAAGTTAGAGAAAAAGAAAATGAAAAAATAATCACCCCAGTCGACTGGGCTCTCTTTGTAAGGGTCTTTGATTTTTTTATGTTTTAAATTAAATTCATTTAAATTAATTGATTTACAATATATTTACAGAATTATTTTTTAAATTATAGTTCACCTTTTTTATATAATATTATCTATTGCTCTTTGTTATAGCCTTTCATGATTTTTTTTAATTATTTTTTAAAAAAATATTTATTTTAGTAAATGCACGCATCAGCTTTTGAAATTGAAATTAAAACTTTTCTTTATCCTCATAACATATTTTTATTTTTATTTTTGTATAAATGTTTTTTTATCCAACCGCAATGGAGCATAGGCACCCACCCAATGTAATTCTTCTCTAGAAAAGTGACTATTATACATGTACAAAATATCCTAAACTTAATCTCAATTTAAATCCATTCTTTAATCCAATTTAAATGAGTGAAGTGTGTGTTCCTATAAGGCTTTGCTCGCATGAAATTAACAAAACACTAAAGATATGTTAAATCATTATAGTTATACTCGTAAGATATTATTTCTTATAATAGTGTTTTGTGTTTTTTTAGATTTTTTTTAATTTTATTTTTGTTTTAATTATGCTTTATAATCTTTTCTGATTTTTTTTTTGTTGGGTTATATTACAATCTCATGAATTTAGTTTTTTTATCCTTCTATTTCAATTGTTAATATTGGATTCGTTGGAAGTGAGCTTTATAAATTTTTTCGATTTGTTATATGAATTTGTCTCAGTCTCATGAATCAAGTCGCAAGTTTAAATTTTTTTTTCTTTTGCTGCCTTTTCTAATTAACTTTTTTTTTTCAATTTCATCCTTCAATATTGAGTTGGTTAGAAATTGAGTTTCATAATTTTTTTATTTTCTTTCTCTAAAGTTATCCTAATCTCATGACCTAAATTTTAGCAGGTTAATCCTTGAGTTGACTATATTGATTTTTGTTTTTTTAATTGAATATTTTTTTAATTAAATTTTGTATTTTTTTTAATTTGCTTTATATGGAGTTATCTTGATGATTTTGGTAGGTTGACTCCGGTTGACTCAATTTATTTTTTTTAAATCCTTTTGTAATTGAATTTTTCTTTCAATTTCACCCTCCAACAACTCAATCTTCTTTCTTTTTATTTATTTTTTCTTCAATTTCATCCTTCAATATTAGGTTATTTGAAAATTGGGTTTCTTGATTTTATTTTCAATTTACTTTATATAGAGTTATCTTAATCTCATGACTTTAAATTTTTTACTCAATTTCAATTTTTAATAGTAGATGTGTTGGAAATAGAGTTTTATATTATTTTTTATTTTCTTTTTATGAGATTATCATGTTCTCATGATCCATTTCACGAGCTTAACAAATTAGCCCGAGTTGACTTGAGTTGTTTTTTTTTGTTCTTTTTTTTTTTATTTTATCCTTCAACATTAGATTAGTTGAAAATTGAGTTTCATGATTTTTTTTTCTATGGAGTTTTCCTAATCTTATGATCAGGGTTGGCTCAGATAGTTTTTATTGTCCATTTTTTAATTTGATGTTTTTTTTTTCAATTTCATCCTTGAACATTAAGTTGATTAGGAATTGACCTTCATAATTTTATTTTGATTTGCTTTTTTATAAGGTTATTACGGTCTCATAACTTGGGTCACAGATTTGATAGGTTAACCCAAATTGATCTAATATGTCATTAGCTCAATATTTTAAAAAATAATTTTTATCAAATGTATCACCATATCAATATTGAAAAAAGATGTCATGCAATATATATTATGTTTTAAGTTCATGATTATTTTTTTTATTACAAAACATGTTAGCTTGAATATTTTTTTATGTTAAAAAAATAATTCAATCCGTAGCCCGGTACAGGCTAATGATCTAATTTAATATTAAATAAGATGAAAGTAGATTTAATAAAATTTAGTTGACTTGGGCAATTGATTATCTCGATTATCTTTATCAAAATCCAAATGATATTTTTTTTATTGTTCTCAAAATAATATAACTTGAATAATATTAAATCAAAGCCATTTTTAAATTTATCCACCCAACCTTTACTAGTGCTTGAACTTAGCTAATTTAATAACTTCGTACTATATACCCCTGTTACCTTCCAAACAGAGAGAAAAATTGTAAACATGCATACATAAATAAATAAATAAATAATAAATTGAAAAAAAAAATACAAGGGGACTGCTTCGTGAAAACGTGAATAATCACTGACCAGCCTAACGTGCTGTCTAGTAGTACAAGTATATCCTCCGTTATATATATATATACACACACACACACACGCTCTTGCAATCGCAAATCTGTCCAAACCATTTGGATCTTCTCTTCTCGTGTGATTTTTCCACCAAAGTCATCCGAAATGAACGACGCAGATGTCTCCAAGCAGATCCAGCAGATGGTCCGATTCATCCGCCAAGAAGCAGAGGAAAAGGCCAACGAGATCTTAGTTTCTGCTGAAGAAGTAATTCTTCCCTCTTTGCTTGTTTTTGCTGAATTGCTTGATGGGTTTTTCAGTTTTGATCTTATTGAGAAAATGTTTTCTTCAAGGAATTCAATATTGAGAAGTTACAACTGGTTGAGGCTGAGAAGAAGAAGATCAGGCAAGAGTATGAGCGTAAAGAGAAGCAAGTTCAAGTTCGTAAGAAGATGTAATTCTCTCCCATTTTTTATTGGTTAACTTTTTGGTAATGATGCTGTTTATTGATTGGTGGGGCTGTGTTGTGCTGTTAAATTTGATTGCTTGTAGTTGTTATCTTGTGAACAGTTAAGTGAAGTGATGCTAATCATGGAATTTGTTAGTGTTGAAATTGAATTTTATTATTTTTGTTTTGTTATGTTTCAAACACTTTATTTATTTATTTATTTATGAAGGGAAATTATAAAAATATGGTCCGGTTTGAAACTGTGTAGGATAGGATAGATTACTAGTTTGATTTTATTGAAAGGAGATCAGGATTGGATTTTGAAATAATTTTACGTTGATTTGTGTAGGTAGAGAATGAGATTATTTTACTCAGTTCTGATCAGGAGTGGTGGTGATGAAGTGACGTTTGTTTTGTTGGTTTTTATGGGCAGTGAGTATTCGATGCAGCTTAATGCTTCTCGGATCAAAGTGCTTCAAGCTCAAGATGATGTAGTTAATTCCATGAAAGATGTAGCGGGAAAGGATCTTCTGAATGTCAGCCAACATCACCATCGGTACAAGCATCTTCTCAAAGATCTCATTGTTCAGGTCATTATTGAATAACCAGCATGCCCATTTGCTTTACAGTTGCTTTTAAATTGAAGAAAATTGTGGAATTGCTTTGCCACGTGTAGTTCATGAAGTTTTGGTTGATGGGGCTTTTTCACTTGTGTTCGTCTGTATCTGTATCAACTCTTGATACATGCACATGATGCCTACATTTCCGTTGTTAGATACATGCACTTGATGTTCCCTACTGAGCATTTTTGTTTTTTTTTATAAAATGAAGTGAATTTTAATCAACTAACACTCTGATGATGGCTTGAGCTTTGAGGGGATCATGTGATGAAACTTTTTAACTTGCAGATACATTTTAGAGGATGATTGGTTGTTTGTAAATTAGATGAAGAAATGAAAAATTGTTTTACCAGGGAATTCCTAGAAATGACCATTATGATTTCATATTTAACAGGAATGCAGTGTTATATACATGAATAAGGTATTGTGCTCATAATCTGGATTTCCATTTTTCTTTTTTCTTTTCAGAGTTTACTCAGATTGAAGGAGCCTGCTGTCTTGCTACGTTGTCGGAAAGATGACCATCATTTGGTGGAGTCTGTCCTGCATTCAGCAAAGGAAGCATATGCTGAGAAAGCAAATGTTTATCCCCCAGAAATCATTGTAGACCACGATGTCTATCTTCCACCTGCTCCTAGCCATCATAATGCTCATGGTCCTTTCTGGTAAATTGTTCGTGAAAATCCAAGAAACTAACCTGAGTGCATATATTTATTCATTCATCAATAGCTGTTTGTGTGGGGCTTCTGTGGGTCTTATCGAGTGTGTGTGGTAGTTTGTTCTTAATTTTGGTCGCCATAGTAAATTTATACCTTCTGTTGATTTCCAAAATTTTCTAGTTGGATAATTCACGTTGCTAATTGTATCATATAACTAAGGGTTTCCAAATTGCATAATATGTAACCAATGAGTGTAAGGTTTCAAATGACTTATCTTAAAAAGTCACTTTTTGGTATCTAAGATACTGGAGATAGAAAAACAAAGTTGACTTTGGTATATTTTGTTGTGAAGCTCTGGCGGTGTGGTGTTGGCATCTCGAGATGGGAAGATTGTGTTTGAAAATTCTCTTGATGCGCGGTTGGACGTTGTATTCCGTAAAAAACTTCCTGAGGTATGTTCAATAAATTATTTTTATTGACGTTGCTATTTTTATTCCTGACATCTCCATACACTCTAATTCATTAATAGGATACTCATATCAATAGAATGAATGAAAGGGAATTGAACTTGTTCTTAGAAAAGTAATAATCATGAATGATTGTGAGGTGCCCAATTATTTTTATTTTGGAAAAAAAAGGTTGTGAGGTAGCCTACAAAAAGCGGAACAACATTATAGATTTTTTAGGATTACTTATTTTAGAAAGAAACACAGGGTCTAATTTTAATATTTTAGTTTCCGTATGTTTCCTATTTTCATTAGGACTTCTTATTTTATTACACTCCACGGACATCAACTTTAAGGTATTATTATTGAATTAAAAAAATATGATTTTTCTTCAAAATTGACTATGTTTGTGTTGTTTGGTGTTCTTGTTGGTGGTTCTACATCTTCTAAATCACCACTACACTCAATAATCATTAATAGTAAGAATAATCATGTAAGTTCTTAGATATGTGTTAACTCATTCTAATTGAGCATTTCTTCTTGTTATTGTTTTAGCACGTTGAAATTTATAGCTACACTTCAAATAGTCGTTTAGTACCAACTTCCAGCACAACTTGAATAAATTTTAGTTTTTGTTGAAACACATGGGATAAGGTAAAGAGTATGAGGGCTTTTTAATGTAGTTAGGCGTGTTATAATAGGTGATTCTGAGCAGTCAGGTCGCGTCTGCCACAACTAGATGAGGATTTGCCCCAAACATATTAAATAGATGGCCTGACAAATACAATTATGGACTAGTGGAACAGGTTCGGATCCAAGAGGAGGTCTAGTCACGCTAGAACAGAATAACAGCTCAAAAAGACCATAACGTTTGATTTGACCATTTGAATCGCTACTCTAGTCGTTGGATCTTTAGATTTTACAAATCTCGCCCCGGGGTCTTGGTTTTGGCAGTTTCTATTTCCTTGTTATTTTTGGATTTCATGCTTCTTTCCTTTATAATTTTTTATTTTTATTTTGTCTCCTAGTTGAGGTAGGGTTTTTGGTCTATTTAAAGCTTTGTAAACCTCCTAAAGAGGGGAGGCTTGAGGATTGATATTCTAGAGAAAATAAAACCTCCAAACTTAGGGCTCACATCTACAGCTCATTTCACTCATTAAAATTCCTGTGTTCTTTGTTCGTTGTTGTTTTTAGCTTATGCCTGCATCAGTTGGTATCAGAGTCTAACGGTCCTAGGTTTATTGCGAGTTGTGCGTTGCAATCCCATGGAAGAAAATTTATTTGTTGTGTGCGCTAACCATGGTGGGAAAAGGTCGTGGAGCAGGGTGTAGCCAAGAAGGGGATAGGGAACTCCCCCATCGAGAGAGGAACATCCAAAAGCTCGCTATCGAAGACATGCAAAGGCAGATCGCGAAAATTAACCTGTAGGTTGGAGGAGAGAGACCTGCGAGACCAGGGATAACATGACCTAGACTAAGAGAGTGATCATGGGTCTCTGGCTGGTACTGCAAACTACTAGTGTTAGTCTTTGAGAAACTATTTGAAGTAAATTGTGATGCTTCTAGAGTAGGCATTAGGGGAGTTCATAGCCAGGGTGGGCGCCCCATCACCTTCTTTAGTGAGTAACTGTCCAACTCAAAGTACTGTTCCACCTATGATCTGGAGTTTTACGCTATTATTCTGACTTTAAAGCATTGGAGGCATTACTTCTTGCAAAAGGAGTTTGTTTTAATTACTAACCATAAGGCTCTGAAGTACATAAATGGGTAGCATAAGCTAAGTCGTCGGCATGCGAAGTGGGTATCGATTTTGCAAGAGTTCACTTTTTCATTGAGGCACCAATCAGGCAGTTTAAATAAGGTGGATGATGCTCTCAGTCGACGTGTGACTTTACCCATGTACTATGATTTGATACTTTCTAAGCTGTATTTGGGTGATGCCTCGTTCGGTCAGATTTATGCAGAGTTAACAAAGAGAGGTAAACGAGATAACCATGTGCTTTTAAACGATTATCTTTTTCGTGGTTAACAACTTTGTGTTCTAGTTTGCTTTCTACGAGAGCATATCATTTATGAACTGCATTGTGAGGGGCATTTTGGACGGGATAAGACACCGACTTTAGTATCGACATATTATTAGTGGCCTAAGTTACCAGGACAGATTTCTAACTTTGTTAAGAGGTGTGTTGTCTGTCAGAGGTCCAAAGGGGCCTTATTGAATGTTGGGTTGTACACCTCGTTACTAGTTCCTGATGCTCTGTGGCTAGACATGAACATGGATTTTGTATTGGGCTTACCCTATACAGAACGGGTTATGGATTCTATTTTTGTTGTTGTTGACAGGTTCTCGAAAATAGCCTATTTTATAGCCTGTTGAAAGACCATGGATGCATCTCGGTAGCCTAACTTTACTTCAATGAGGTGGTTCATTTGCATGACATTCCTAGGTTCATCACTTCATATAGGAATGTCAAGTTCATGAGTAATTTTGGGAAGAGTTTGTGGGGAAGGATAGGAACACAACTGAACTTTAGTGCTTAAGAATTTGTGGGGAAGGATGGGAACTTTAGCAGTGCTTATTACCCTTAGACAGATGGGCAAACAAAGGTAGTTAATCGTAGTCTCGACAACTTACTGCAAAGCTTGGTTGGAGATAAGCTGAAACAGTGAGATAAGACATTGTCACAGGCGGAGTTTGCTTCTAATAGATCTTGGAATCGGACCACCTAACTGAGTCCCTTTAAGATTGTCTATAGGCAGAATCCTTGATTGTCTATAGGCAGAATCCTTCTGGAGTACTGGAGTTAATTCTGGTACCTCACATCAGACACTTGAGCATCCAAGCTACTGACATGGCAGATTACTTGCATGGCATTCATAAGCAGGTCAAGCAAACAATTAGTGACAACAATGCCATGTATAAGGCCCTAGCTGATACTCATCGTAAGAGAGTGGTGTTTGAAGTTGGTGATTTGGCGTGGGCAGTCCTTACATGTAACAGGTTTCAGTGTGAGTATAACAAGCCTAAGGAAAGGAAGATAGGTCATTATGAGGTAATGCCTGCATGATTCGTCTTCCTCATCATCTGAAGACTTTTGATGTCTTCAATGTCCAACTTCAATGTCCAACACCTGACTTCTTATTTGGAGGAGGAACAAAACTTAAGGATGAATTCTCTCCAACCTAGGGAGAATGATGTGATTGGACTTGTGATAACAGGATGAATTCTCTCCAACTCTTTAAAGACGTAATTATTTAGTATAATTTATGGGTCAAAGTGGTTCACTAGTCTGACTAACTTCTTATGATTTTCCTTTTTTTCTCAACTTTCTTTATCAGTTTTATGCGGGTATCTCTTTAAGAATTAGAGATTCTTTAACAGAACATCCCTCATTCTTATTTCCACATGCTATTGCAAACAGAGTTCTGTGAGAAGTTATATTTATATGACATTTTTTTGTCTGCAAATTGCTGAAAATGTTAGTGCTACCTTGGAAAGGCCAAATCGAATGGCCTGCATCATTGTAACTTGACATCTCAGGAAAGCTTTGTGATTGCGTATGTTGTTTAGCTACTCATTTGTATAACATGCATGACATTGCAGCTTTGCTAAGTATTGTTGAATTTGTTACCCTAATGCTGTCATGGCTTCTTATTGCAGATCCGCAAGCTGCTAGTTGGTCAGGTTGTATAATGGAATGGCGTGGCCTATGCATGATGGATGGTTTGTATTGTTGTTTGGTGCCTGGATAATTTATGTCCAATATTTGAAGACCAAGAGATTATCATCAATTCTTTGGTTGTTTATTTTAAATTTCCTGTTTGCGAAATACCTTTATTTCTGAAATTAGTGAAGCTGGTACCTGGTTCAGTGCTTGTATCCTCCTAGACACCTCAAGGCACTCGTTTTCAACAATAAATAAAATATCAAGTGTTTTGATTAAGTCATACCGTTGTAATCCTTCTCCCTCGCTGTGCCAGACCTTCCTGTTCCCTAGTGTAACTTTTACCTGTTGAGTATCTGTTGTGCGGCGGCCCTTCTACTTGATGGAACTAGAGGAGCGCGGAAGGGAAAAGACATGAACCTACAAGTTCATACTTGAATCCTATCTGGGTGCCTTTATATGTCTGTTCAATTCTTACAGAGACTTCTGAGATAGGATTTTAGGCACCCTCTGAGAAGATTTGAATCCTTGCCAACGATTGCGGTTATCTTTGGCATGAAAAGACTATTGTAATTGTTGCAATGGGGGGTGAGCGAGTTAGGACTAATTCAGATAAGAGAGAAGTAAAGGCAAATCTTTTGTTGAAAAAAGCTGACAATGATTTTGAACAGTATAAAGTGCTTGTTTCGCATTCCAGTTGTGGGTGTCTCTGAAAACCTTTTATAGAGCAATTTGAACAATGAAATGCCATGGTTGGATTCGCATTTACACTTGTGTTCTTACCAGTTCATTAAATAGGCTCCTTTCTTATCAATTAAGCCTATTAAATATTTGTATTTTCAATTTCAATCAATTGGGTATAATTTCTTGATTTATAGTAGTTCCGGAACAATTATTTCCGAAACTTCTAGACCAATTTTCAGATTTCATAAGAATTCTTCCTTGTACAACTCAATCTAGTAGAAATATTAATAGCCTAGATATTAATATTCATCGTCCAACAAAGAAGATCTTGGTATCAACAAACTTAGATGGGAACCATTCTTTTCTAAAATGTATTATCCAAATTTAGTTTTGCTACAATAAAAATCTACGATTATTCAGCTCAAATACAATTTCAATTCTATCTGTAAATAAACCTCTATGGATTACTAGAATAATAAATTTGCAATCTACTTCAACAGATGACCATGGTGTCTAACATTTAATTTATTATTTTAAGGTAAGACAAAACCAATCCATAACACTATCTAAAGCTTAGTAAATATTATTGTTGTTGTTGTTGAAAATGATCCAGACGATGTTGTCTCCTTGAGAGGAAACCAAAAGGAGGTAGAAGAAGATAAATTCTTAAAAAAAAAACAACTTTTATGTATTACCAAACCGAGCATAAAGACAAGTGCGCACCAACCTCTTCATTTAGGTTAATAACTATGATAAAGGTAATAACGACGGGAACATGCCAAACATAACCTGAAATGGCAGCGCTACACCTTAACGTCGGCTCCATGAATGTGTTCTTCTGATTGTTGTCCCACTAGAATTGGTTCTGAAGATAGTTCGCTCCCTTCTCGTCCAATTGGAAGGCCTTGGCGAGAACATCAGGATTAATGGGTGGATCTGATCCAAAGACTGCATTTGCAATTGTAATTACACCAGGGTTCTGACTGTTTAAACTTGCAAAGGCAACTGCGTTGGTTTTTCCCACATTGAGTTGAAAGTGAGTGTCGGGTGGGTTTAGGCCGCCATACGGTTTGCATAATCAATGCGAACAAAGGATATGCCGAGAGTGTTGAGTCCTGGAATTTGATCGACATTGAGTAGAGTGACATTTGACCCAACAGGATTGGAAGTGTTTCGTGGAATGTCGAGTCGAGAAAAGAAGAAATCCTTTTCAGTGACAAGCTTTGGGTCCTTGCAGAATTTCCCATTCAAGAACACAGCATGAGAAAGATTTCATTAAGAAATCAGTAACAGAGAATGAACGTATCAGAAAATAAAGGCATATTAAGTATATGCAGAGTGCATGACATTTCCTCCAGGACTAATATTGCTATAATTCTGGTGTGATTTTTCATGGGACTGTTAACGAATAAAAGAAACACTGTAAAAGCATATACCACCATCGGTTTCATTGATAGCTACGCAGAAGTCCTGAAGAGGACTAGGGTCAGACGCAAAGGCAAGTGAAGAGGACAAAAACTAGTACGAACTTGAGTCCTTTCATTAGATCTGCACTGATTTTTCTTTTCTTTGGTGAGGGGTGAGATATCTTGCATGGATGCATCATGCATGCAAGGCTATATTTATATATAGACTGGAGTCATTGAAATAGTCTATGTTATGTTAGCTCTAGTTGAAGCCGATGACGACTTTGCCCAAGTCTTCAATGTTTGCCTTATTATTCATATCTGTGACGAAACACTTTGTCAGTTAAATTAAATAATGCTGATCAAATTTATTAGAATTTATTTGAGTGATTTTATATAATAATCAATTTTTAAAAAAATTAATATCCTTAACTTTTTAAAATAATTAAATACATCATTCTTTTCTTTTAAGAAATATAATCATATTTTTCTACTATAATCATTAATGAAAAATTTATTTTTTACCAATCCAGCGTGGTTAAATAGAACCACATATGTCTGTGTATATCTCTTTTAAGAGTTGATGTACTCTTAATGCAAACTTCTTTAAAAATCTCTTATGAAATTATTTACTAACTAAATATCTTTCACATAATTGATTAGGATGATTAATGGATGGTATGCTTTTCAACAATTTTTTTGTACCATCATTTTCAAATTATACCATAGTCTCATATGTCAAAGTCAAGTATCATGTTACACACATACCTTTAGACATTTAGCAATTTTAGTTTCAATATTTAGTAAAAACATTATGTTTTTGGCATGGTTACTTTAGCAATAATTGTTCCATTAGAATCAAATAATGTAAAGGCAAAATATTTCATCTTAATTTCATAACCCTTCTTCAATAATTATCTTAAACTTAATATATTATTTTTTACAGTTAGGATATAATAAACATTATCAATAAATTGATGATTACCATCTTCTATTAGAATCAGAATCGTACTTTTTTCTTTGATGAGAATATTTGAATAATCTACAAATACAACATTACCTCTAATTAATTCATTAAGTTTCATAAATTTATCTTTATCTTCTACATGTGATTGCTAGCTCTATTATCAAAATACCATATATTTTCTTTGGTCTTCAATTAATAATCATAGACTAGTAATAGAGTGGCTTATTGCTACTCTTTTATTGCAAGATTGGCATTCTATTCAGCTTTTTTGTTTAATTCCAGTAATTCCTAACATAATAATTTGTTTTTTAACAATTATAACACTTAATTTTTTATTTGTCAAAACTGAGTCTTGGACTGCTACTGTTGTTCGAGGATCCGACAAATCATTTGGCTCCATTCGGTCTACCGAATGTGATATATGAAGGCTATCTCGACTTCCTTTTTCAAATCTATCTTTTTCTTCTCTTCCTCTGCCTTGCCCATGACCTCTATACCCTCGGCTGGATCCTGGGATATCATGTTTCTCTTACAGAGAAAACTTTGAAAATAGTGCTTAAGAACTTGAATATCCTTTATTCTCTTCAAGGGCTTGTAGGTTTCTCATGGTTAACTCAATGGTCACATTCTCCCAATCTTGAGATTCCTCTATTAAGATTACTATAGAGTTGAACCTTTTAGGCATTGATCTCAGGATATTTTCTACTACACATACTTCTTTCATCCAAACAATGATGAATCCTTGTTAGTGCTTGTTGATTTTATTTTTTTGTGCTTTTTGCACAGCTTCCCTTTGCTCAGGTGTCATCACAACTCCTTCAGCAGATCCATCAAAACATGTTTTAACAATCTCCCATAGATCTTGAGCTCCTAACCAAGCCTTTGCACGAACACTCCATATTTCAAAATTGTCCTTCGTCAAACGAGGACCTTGAAGGAAGGAATTTGAGCTGCTCTGATACCACTTGTAAAAAAAAATTAGTGTTGAAACTTATTCTAGATAGTAATGGCAAAGTGCAAAACTAAAGAAGAAAAAGAAATTGAAAAGAAGGTATACTTTATTAAAGTTTTCTCTTTGAATTTGTCTCTACAATTGTTTCTTATAACTCCAATTAAAAGTCGTTTACAGTTTTAGAAAAATAAGAAATTGAACTGAAAAAATTTATTCTAACTAGAAATTAATTACGCCGACTTAATCTGGAAGTCTGAATTCCTCTTAATGTGCAAGAAATCTTAGTTTAACTATATTTTCAACAAGAATTGCTTTTGAAGATAGTTCACAACACTCTTGTCCACTTGGAAGACCTTGGTGAGAACATCAGGATTAATTGGTAGTTGTGATCCAAAGACTGCGTTTGCAATGGTAATTAATTACACCAGGATTTTGACTGCTTAAACCGGCAAACACAACTGCGTTGGTTTTTCCCACATTGAATTGGAAGTGAATGAATTCAATTGGGAAAACAAAAACATCTTCAGGGTTTAAGACTTTCATGATCAGGTGATTCTCCGGGTTGGATGTGACAAAATGGTGCATAATCAATGCGAGCCAAAGATATGCCAAGAGTACTGTGGAGTCCTGGAATTTGAACAACGTTGACAGGATAAGAATGTTATTAACAATCTTCAGAAGCAATTATGGTGGGACACCAATTAGAAGAGTGCCTACTGGTATATACAAGCTTGTAATTGGCACTCTTGTCCTCTTCCCCTAGAGATCTCAGGTTCGAGCTTTCATTATGGAACTCCCGCCAAGGGCCTGCTATGCCGAAAACGAGAGCCAATCCCTCTCTCTTCGTTTTACGTTCCCATGTCGCTGTGCCGAAGGGAGGATCAATCTGTTCTTCCTAGAGCAACTTCTATCTGTTGAGCGACAGCTCTTCCACCCGGCACTGTCAAATCACTTGGTCTGATTTTCATTTAACAGAAAATAAAATAAAAATAGAATAAACAGACAAGGAAAATTTCGGAGAGTGGAACTAGTTCCTACCGGGTTCTCTTGAAATTAATGCTAACTGCAGCTCAATCTTAGTGCTTGTTCTGCTGATATGAAGTTTGTGCTCGTTTTGAGATGAGCCAATCTGTGGCTGATTGCTCAACGAGCAAAGCTATCTCATGGAGTCATGCAGCATCACAGATTTAGTCGCTTGGCCTTAGTTCTTTCCTCCTTTTTTTTCCCTGTATTTTCTATTTCTGGATGGCATGCGCTCTTCATGGCCCTCAAAGTTTAACTTTCTATACTTTCTTCTGTAAATTGTGTGAACAAGAAATAAATTGAGTTTAAATCAGACTCACCCCAGTAAACAGGAGATCATTTAAGAAAAAGGGAGTGTAGTCCAATGCTTAACGTTATTCCTTCTGAACTCTAAGAAAAGAAACTCCTTTTTCTTTCTGAGAAGCAGAAAGCATAACAACGTCTAATAAAAGCGAAATAAAATAAAAGACAAATCTGCAAAACACAGATATAAAAAATCACCAGAGATTGAGAACCAAAACTGATGCATAGAAGGAGGTACTATCAAAAATCATTGCGGAATCTAATGGAAGGACTCAAAGGAAATAATTATCCATTACGAACTTGAGTCCTTTCATTAGATCCTACACTGATTTTTCTCTTCTTTGGTGAGGGGTGAGATATCTTGCATGGATCGATGCAAGCCTATTTATAGACTGGAGGCATTGAAATAGTCTATGTTATGTTAGCTCTAGTTGAGGCCGACGACGACTTTGCCCAAGTCTTCAATGTTTGCTTTATTATTCATATCTGTAACGAAAGCCATTGACGAAACACTTCGTTAGTTAAGCAGAAAAGATTCAAAACATTTGAGAATATCCATCCTGTGCCAATATTTTCTTCAACATGATACTTGTAAGTTAACCAGGAATGGGCGCTGAATGCCTCGCCACACAACTGCATTAAAGAAATCGGTGAAAATATGAGAGTTGGTAGGTGATAATGACAAACTATTTAATGGGAAACAAGTATATTAATGGTGAATCGTTCATTGAAGTAGTCTGCATTATTCTCTATCTCTACAAGGGACCCAAGTCTACAATGGTTATCTTCTTCTCCGTTTTTATCATTTTATTTTGTCTCAAATGATGAACCATTCTTCAGCCACTACACACTTTTATTATCTTTGTTATATATTTCCATGCTTACATTATTTGGTCATTTTCCCATTTCTTACAAGTTATCTGACATGTTTTCTTCTAATTATTTCATTATTTAGTCAACTAGCTATATATAAAAGTTCTCTTCTTCCTAGTAAAAATAAATAAATAAACCCACATGTACATTTGAAATTTATATTTTTCTCTTGGAAATTTGTGCTAATTGGTATGTGAATGTGGTCCGCCTATTATCATCCTAGATTTGAATTTTAAAAAGGATTGCAAGAAAATATTTTAAAAAACAAATTCAAGCAGGGACTTAGTCTCAATGTAAAAAACTAATTCAAAGATATTATTACTTTTAATGTTTAAAAACTATATATTTATATGGAGTTGACTTTCAAGAATTTTTATTTTGTCCTCAAAGAGTCAAGATAAACTAATGGCTACATATCAGTAGAATTGCATTCAAATTTTCATGAAAGATTCCCTTTTATTATATAAATATAAAGTTACAAATAGAAATAAGAAATAATTTTCTAAACAGTCCCCCAATGTTTTTAAAAGTTGGTATGAAATAGGAAATATGGATTCGAATATTTGAATGCGGAGTAGTTGGGGTTGAAATAATTTTTTGATAAATATATTATTTTTAATAATTTGATTGCATTTAAGAAATATGTTAGAATACTATTATTATTATTTTTATTGTTATAAAAAAATTGAAACATTTATTTAATCTAGAAAATAAAGTTTCTTTTTTGCACGATATAATGAGGTCATTTTGAAAATTAATTTTTATTTAATTTTGTAGAAATAAAGAAATACTAGACAAAAATTAATGATTTAAATTTTAGAGTAAAAAATATATTTACAAAGATCAAATTATCTCTGTAAACCCCGGGAAAAATAAATAAATAAATAAAAGGGAAGAAATTCATGCATATGGTTAAATAAAAACAGGAATTCAGAAATTTTTGAATATAAATTTCCGGACGAAATAATTCGAGACATTATAATAAACCCAGTACTGTTGAGGGTTGGATTTAATGGAAGAGAATAATACACTCACAGGAAAAAAGGGGCCTAAATGCAAATAAGGGAAAATATAGATATAAATACTCTTTCCTCACCAAAAAAATCTGTAGGAACCTTAAGGAGAGAAAATAGGGAGTTTTATACCCATTCTTGAGAAATCAAGAGAGAAATACTAAAATTTCAAGAACTCATCCAAGATTTAAGAGCTTATAGATGGGATAAACAATTGAGACCAAAGGATTACCAAGAAATTGAACAAGAAGAAAAGAAAGGAGGGAGTTGAGAATCTTCACCTGGTTGAAGATCAAAATCTTAATTTGTACCGGGTAAGGTGTTCTAAACATGATCTTAAAAAAATTCATTTTTTTTATTCGATAAAGAATTAATGCCTTGATATTGAATCATAGGTTAGGGTTCTTAGATATAAATTGGGGAAAAAGTACTTATTGTTAAGATTAAGTTAATTCATGTGTGTGGTATGTAGTTTATTAAAGTATTATGTGAAGGGGAGGGGGAGACAAATGCGACAGACTTGTCTCCTGACTTTTGATGAGATTTTGGGTAGGAGGATGAGAGAATTAGAATCAGATTCCTCATAGAAATTGTAGATTTGAATGTTAGCTAACCAAGAAAACTAGTCTTGCTCAATTTGGAGACGTAAAACTCCGGTTATGGGTTATCAACTGAGACTGAGTCGTGACTGATTATGTAGGGCAGTAGGACTAATTAGTTAATGAGCAATGTTGACTATCTTAGAGGCAAAACTGGGTTTTCCTCCCTTCGGAGAACTTGTAGTCTCGTGTCTTAGCTTTTTAACAATATCAATCTCACTTAAAATGAAGTTTTAGAACTTTAGATATAGTTAAAAATCTAGTGAGTGTTTGGACAAGATAACAGTTGAAAATTTAACAAGAATAACGAGTTCAAAATTAGACAAGAACGATTGACAAGAATGCATTGAAAATTAGACAAGAATGGTTGGACAAGAACAGTTGAAAATTGAACAAGAACGGTTGGACAAGAATGATTGAAAATTGGACAAAACGAATTTAAAGTTAGACAGTAACAGTTCAAAATTGGACAGTAACACTTGAAAGTTAGACAATAACAGTAGACTTTCACATGAATACTATATATAAGGATATAAAAGAATTGAGTCATACAAACACTTGCATATTGAGATACTAACTCTGAAAATATACGTAATATATATATATATATATGTATGTTAATATGAGGAAATGAACATACATAGAAAGTAACATATGAATAATGGATGAATATGGATTCTCTATAATATCGGCTTGAAGGAATCATAACCAAAAACTTCCTTATGATTCAGGAGGAGCAACCGGGATTGGATTTTCTGTTAGGGGAGGTCGCGAGATAAGCGAAGCAGGTGCGTGATTTTCCTCCTATTTGCACTTTTACAATTTAAAATTCTTCTAGTGAATGTAATTACAATAAATGTCATGTTCAATGTAAATAAAGTCTAGTGATTTACAAGATTAGCTTCGGCTAATGGAATCCATGATAGGATTGTCGGGATATGAATTACAAGATTAACTTCAGCTAATGGAATTCGTGACAGGATCGTCGGGATATGAATTATAAAATTAGCTTCGGCTAATGGAATCCGAGACAGGATTGTCGGGATATGAATTACAAGATTAACTTCAGCTAATGGAATTCGTGACAGGATCGTCGGGATATGAATTATAAAATTAGCTTCGGCTAATGGAATCCGAGACAGGATTGTCGGGATATGAATTACAAGATTAGCTTCGGCTAATGGCATCCGTGATAGATTGCCGGGAAATGAATTTCAAGATTAGACTTTGCAAGGTCACCCAGTTCATGCAAGTAAATAAGAGTATTCAAATTAAGAATATACAAATGAGTGTTAAGTGAGTTAAAAGATTTACAAGCAAAATATAAGTCCTTTGTTAGAATCCTTATGGATCAGATAGAAAATTAATACTTCATTCGTATTCATTACATGAGCATATATATATTCTTTATCAACATAATGGTATGTTTGTTTATGTAACAGGTTCATCAAATATCCATGGAGATCATTAGTTTAGGACCCTACTTTGTGAAGCTTATGTAAATCTTTAACTTAAACAAAAGGGAATTAACACATTTATGTAGTATACTTTTGTGTAAACCTTGATGTATTTATAAAAGTTCAGCTTAGCATGTAGTATTTTAATTATGTTGTAATTAACCGTTTTGAAATATTTAAGAAACACTTATTGTGTTGTAAATGCTTTCTTTGCATGTTAGTAGTTCTTTCTTTTAAATTTTATGATATGATGTTTGGACTATGTTTATATTGAACTTACTTGTAGGATATATATATATATTGTGTAGGCTGTATGAGCTGCAGAACTATGGGACCTTGTGATGATGGGATTGATTGAGTAAATTGGTAGTATTTCTTTCTTTTAAATTTTATGATATGATGTTTGGACTATGTTCATATTGAACTTACTTGTAGGATATATATATTGTGTAGACTATATGAGCTGCGGAACTATGGGACCTTGTGATGATGGGATTGATTGAGTAAATTGATAGTAGTTAATATCTTGGGATGTCCTAAATATAAACGAAACTCTGCCGAATTTTTGGTAAAAAAAAATTACCCTTAAATAAAGAGGATGTGTTGGGAACTTTTAACAATGATCGATCATCTTGTCGACTTGTTACAATCTCTTCTTATTTATGCATTTATTTATTTTATTTAATAATTTCATGATTTTTTTTATCAATAACATTATGTTTTGAATAAGAGTTTAAATAAATTAAACTAAAAATAGATAAGAATTTAATTTTTTAAAATTTATAAGAAAAAATATATTTCTTTAGATAAAATTTCATTTTTTTTACTCATTTATTTATTTTTATTTTTATGGAAATTATTTTTTTTATCAAAAGCCTGGTTTTTCATATAAAACTTTATAATGATATGTAAGTCGATTTTCAACAAAGAAAAAAAATTTTATGCAAATCAATAAAATAATAATTAATTCAATATAAAAAATTGATAATAAAATATATTTTTATTGAATATTTATGCATATGTTTTACAATATTATGGATATTACTTTCATATATAATTATCAAAAAAATTATATATATAACCATAAAAATTTCTAAACTCATTTATAAATATCATTATTGAATAATTTTTGAAACATGAGCAAAATTATTTGTTAAAAAAGATTTTATTTTAAAATATAAAGATTTTATTAAAAAAAAAAAAAAGATTAGAGCAAAGAGAGGCCATACAGGTATGGCCTACACTACTAAGCCCGAAAACATTGACAAGCATTTTTAATAAATAAATGATATGTTGTGTAAATAATGTATTGTCCACTAAAACAAATTTTAGTCATCGGAGATGGTTAAAAAATTGAGTTTTTGGGATATTTGGACTTGAAAAATCTTAAATTTCAACTTATTTTTATCTAAAAATATCTTATTAAAATACTTAAAAACTCCATTAAAAACCCTAAAACACTCACTAATGAATCTAAAAACAAAAAAACAAACTGAAGAAAAAAAATTATTTATGAATTGTGATTTCTAGCATGAGTAAAGATCAAAACCATTAAATGAATACCATTTGTAGCTAGTTTTCTTTCCTCTCTGACTATTCAAGAATTGAAAAATAATAAAAATAAAATTTAGAACCAAAATATAAATATCTAAAACTAAAAAAAAATGAAGGGACAAATTATACTTTTAGGGATAATTACAAAAAAAAAAAAAATTATAGTTTGATCATGTTTTCACTTACTTGTTGTATTTGGAGATATTACACTTTACATCATAAGTTTTATATATTTAATAGAAGTTTACATCCTCAACCTTGCTAGCAAAAATAAGTTTAAATGATGTATGAATTTTTACAAGTTTTTCATTATATTCAATTTAATAACTAAAGAACCTTTAAAGCCTCAAAATAATGAAATTGTCATCCATTTTACCATTGCTATAAATTAAAAAAAATATTGTTACCTACATTCAATTTAATTACAAAAATGCAATCAAAACATGTTTATAACAAGATTGCTTCCTTTTCCATAGCCATTTGGTGTAAACCTATAAATGCAAATGAATTAACTATGATAGAAGAATGAGGTTTTTAATGATGTTTTATGAATACTAGATGAATTGAAGAAAATAAAAGATGAAGTAGGAACAATTTGGATAAAAAATCACAATATAGATGCCTCTTTACAAGTATTGAGTTGTTGTTGATAGTTATTTTAGTATGTGTAGTGTTATTGTTCATAACTATGATCTTTCTCGTGTCCAACAAATGAAATATATGTATTCTCTTTTTAACAAAATACAAGAAACATTAATATATTATATAGAAAAAGCATGCACATCGAGGCAATAAATATCCAAAATTTAAACATGTCATTACATCCACATTGATCCATGATATTCAAGCTCTTGTTGCTTTAAAAATAAAAAAAAAATAACTATCTAGGTGGTGGTCTAGTGATAAGAGTTTGGGACTAAGAGGTTTGCTTACTCTGTGGTCTCAGATTCAAACCCTGTGGTTGCTCATATGATGACCACTGGAGACTTATATGATCGTTAACTTCAGGGACCGTGGGATTAATCGAGGTACACGCAAGCTGACCCGGACACCCACGTTAAACTTAAAAAGAAAAAAAAAACAAACAAACAAACGAGCACATAAAACAAACACATGTGATTTCATGGCCATATTGATCTCAATGCATGGTATTTGGGTAGACTGTTAAGAAGGGAAAATGTCAGCACTAATCTACAATTTAAAAAAATCATTGTTTAATAATTGCATAATTTATAAACTAATTGGACTAACTTGAATATTGTGAAGGACCAACATGTGTTCGTGTGTGTGTGTGGAAGATGAACCGATCCTACTTTTATCACCTCTTGAACCTCTGTCAGCCAATCTTCCACCTCTGTTAGGCCCTCTTCCACCTCTAGCAACCCCTCTTCCCACTCTTGCAATTTCTCTTCCACTAGATTTCATAGCAACCTCAGCTCTTTTTTTTTTTGGAATTACTACTTTCAGCTCTCTAATCATATCATTCAATCCTCTAATTTGTTCACTATTATCTCTTTTTTTCTTACATTAGAACGTTGATCTTCGCCTAGTTCCCTTCGTCTATTTTTTTCTCAGTCTCCTAACACTCCTTTTAAGGTTTGAAGGTAAAACAATGAAATCAGTCTTTAAGATCTAAATCAACTTCTGGTAATGGGTGAACAACCTCCATGTCTGTTTTCCTAAAAAGTTTCTCCATTATATAAATCTTTTATGTCATGATGAGCAACTATATGTGGCATTTTGTAACTTACATGGTTTACATTGGGATGATTAAAATAGAATACTAAAATACTGGCAAACTATATAGTTGATAACAAACCATAAGCATAACAGACCAAATTGAACATCACATTATGAGCAATATTTGACTTCTATTGAATTTATTTGATTATTAATCAAAGTGACCAGTTCGCAGAATGAGTTCATTATTCAGCAAAGATCATGATCCTCTGATGCGGCTATGTCAACATGTTGCCCCACATTGGATGATGGGTATAATATGATGTGACAAGATCAGAAGGCAAACTTTGGTGCCTCCATTATTATGAGTGTTTATTGTCCGTTTAAGAACGCGAGGTAAACCGTACTTCTAAAAAATTTTAATTTATTTTTTGTAAAAAATTAATTTTTTTATATGTTTTGGATCGTTTTGACGTACTGATTTCAAGAATAATTTTAAAAATATATAAAAAATATCATTTTGATATACTTTGGCACGAAAAGTTATTTAAAAAATAACAGCAACCACACTCCCAAACACCCGCAAAATTAATTATTTGTTTTCATCTATAAGTGAGGTTTTCGAGCTCAATATTAATTTGTCTGTTTTCATTAATTACAAGGATTGCACCCTGTTTCTAAAATTGAATGAAGAAAAAGAAAATAAAAGAAAATGTCTAGTGTATTTGTTTTCTTCCATTCATATTGTTTATGTTTACTTTATTATAAGAAAAACATGAGCATACCAGACCTATGATAACAGACCAAAAGCATATTACAACCCAACACATATTATACACATATTAAAACAAAATGAAACCAAATAAACATGCACAATTACACTATACAAGCACATTTTTAGAATTCATAACACTATGAACAATTAGCAATAATCTACAAAATCAAGATTTTTTTTTACCCAATAAAATGGTTAAATAAAGTTTATTGAAGCTTTCAATTTATTATATATGAGGGTAATTTCTTCTTTGTAATTTTTTTAAATAAAAGTGAAAACACAATAATTTATAAGAGATTTTTTATAATTATTTCATGTTTTTATAACAATAGCTTTTATACCGTTGATACACAATGCATTTGTGCATGTGACTACATTAAAGATTTAGGATCCATTTGTTTGCTCAAAATACTTTCTGGAAAATATTTTACATGTAAAATGTTTTTATGTAAAATATATGACATGCAATTTTTTTTTTTAATATTTGGCTTGAAAAATAATTTTACGTGAAATATTTTACATGTAAATATTTTTTAATAATAGTGGTGGTGGTCGTGGTGGTAATAAAGAAAGAGTTGGTGGTGAGATAATGGTGGTGAGATGAAAGTAGTGGTAAGAAAGGCACTAGTGGAGAGAGTGGTGGTGGTGATGGTGGTGATGATGGGACGAAGATGATGATTAGAATAGTTAGATGATACTACAAGTAAATTATATTTCATAAAATAATTTATAAAATTTTATGAATCAAAAATATTTTTTAATAAATAAATTAAATTTGAAGGTTGAAAGAGTGATCAAAGAGGAAGATAATTCCACGTAATAAAAACATGCTAAAAAAGTGTGGTTAGGTGTGGTTAATTGGATTTAGATACGTATTTGGTAAAAATTATGATTGAGGTTTATGTGCAGTAAAAAACATGTATAAAATGTTTGGTAGTTGTGTGATCGCGGTTGCTTTTCAAAGTGTTTTTTACTTGGAAATGCATTAAAATAATTTTTTTTTATTTTTTAAAAATTACTTTTGATATCAGCGCATCAAAATGATCTGAAAACATAAAAAAAATATTAATTTGAAATAAAAAAATTAATTTTTTCAAAAACATTTTTGAAACGCAAAAATAAATAGAATTTTACGAAACTCAATTATAAAAACATGTAAAAACTGTTTTTTAAAAACTGTATTTTAAACTTAAATTTTTAATGAATTTCACAATAAAAAAATATAATTTAATATATTATTAATTATTTTATTATATTTTTTAGATCGCAAACACAAAAACTGCAACCACAAAAAGACAGCCTAAGGACATGGCAATATGGCATTATCTAATACAAACCAAGCCAAACACGCTACCCCAAATTTGTAAAAAGTAATTTAATTTTAATAATAAGACATCCAACTCCACTGCCGCAGCCGCCACAACCACCACCACCACCACCACCACCGGCTGGTCTTCTGAAGAAGCAGAAGAAGGGAAAGATAAAAATTGATTTATTTCATCACAAAAAGAATTCAAACTATCTACTTTTTGAGCTGCTGCTGAGCTTTTCGATCTCTCTCTTTCTCAATGAACCCTTATACTCCACACCCTAATCACCTTCCCTTCCCGTATCCCTCCCAAAACTCTAATCCTAACCCTAACTTCCTACTCCACCCCTTCCTCCCCTCACCGCCGCCATCAAAACCACCTCAAGTTCCTCCACCTACCACCACCACAACAACCACCCCTATTCTTGATCTTTCCACCACACTCTCCGCTCTCACCAACCTCCTCTCTCTCACACACCAAACCCTCACTTCCCTCTCTCCACAAATTACCCTTTCAAAACCCCAAAATGCCAACTTTATCCCCTGCCCTTTCAATCGTCACCACCTTATGCCACCAGAATCCCTCTTCCTCCACTCTCTTAACTGCCCAGTTCCTCTCTTTCAAAACCCATCTTCCCCTTTTGATTATCTTCACTACCCCAATACACTTAACCATCAAGACCCACATAAAGATTCAAACTTTAGTCAATCAATACAAGACCCTAATGAAACTGAACTTTGTTTCTCGTTAGATAGCTATTACAATCAGTTTACTTCACATTTCTCTTACAATGACTGCCCTGGTGCTGTTAACTTGAATGATTTAGATAGCTCAAAAAGAATGTTTACATTACCTGGTGTTTTGTTAATTGAATGTGTGAATTTTGGGGTTAGTGGGGAGAGCGAGCGAGAGGGTTTTGATAAAAATGGGTTTAGAGTTTTGCCATCTGAGTTGTGGGCAATAAGGAGGGAGATAGACGGTTGGATTGATTATCCGAGTGTGTATTCGTATAGTGTGTTTTGCTCGATTTTGAGGTTGGATTTGATTAAAGGGAGTGATTTGAGGAGTTGGATTATTGCTAATTCTCCACGATATGGTGTGGTGATTGATGTTTATATGAGGGATCATATATGTGTTCTTTTTAGGCTTTGTTTGAAGGCTATTAGAAAGGAAGGTTTGAGCTCTGTGAGTTGTGAGATGAATGTGAAATCTTTAAAGTGTCCAATTTTGGTTCAAGTTTTGATGTGGATTGCATCTCAGCTTTCTGTTTTGTATGGTGAAGTGAATGCAAAGTGTTTTGCCATTCATGTTTTGAAGCAGTGTCTATTAGACGCTGCTAATGTGTTGTTTCTGTTGGACTCTTGTTTGAAAGAAAGTCTGAGGGATTTAAATGCTTATGAGAGTGAAATAAAGGATAGCAAACTTGAAGAGCCTCGAAAAGGAAGTAGAGAGTGTAAAATAATAAAAGCAGTGGATGAAGGTGATGATGGAGTAATTTTTGTGTCCCAAGTGGCAGCTGCAGTCGCTGCATTGCATGAAAGGTCTATACTAGAAGCAAAAATCAAGCTATTACGGGTTCCTCAACAACTACCAAGATATCAGCGGTACATTGCTATTCTTACTTCCTTTTCTTATTGTGCTTGCATGTAATATGTTTCACTCACAAGTTCAGTATGATTTCAACTTACCTCGCCTTCTGTGTAGGATTGCTGAGCATTCTTTTGTCTCAAAAAGAGCTGATGATGAGAGAAGTAGACGTCCTCAATACAAAGCTATTATTGAGCATGATGGCCTTCCTCGAAAGCAATTATCTAACCAGGTACTAAACATGTAGATGGTTTTCTTTGTTTTAATTGCTGGAGCTTTTAGTTTTTGTTCTTTTACTGGACATAATTGCAAGTTCAGGAAGGCAAATGACATACTGGACAGAATTTATATGTATATAAAATCCTCCTGCCCACCCCACCAAAAATATAAAATATTTTAGAAACACGGTGACATGATATCAAAGAAGGCAAATGACATTATAGTTCAGGAATTTTGTAAAGTTTCATAGGCAGTGGAAGTTTTGTCTTCCTTGTTACTGAAATTTTTAGGGATGTGCAGTAGTATTCGGTTACTGAAGGTAGCTGCCACATGTTCTTTACATACCTATGATTTATAGATAAATTTTATTTTAGAAAATGCAATTTTTGGACATCCTTGGCATGCATTTGAAGAGGTTTGAGTTCCACTGTCTGAAATTATAGCATTCACAGTCATGTCCATGGTAATAGGTATTGAAGAAAAATAAAGGAAAGAGGGTCGGTTTTTATTTGGATGTTGATTTTATCAAAATTTTAGTTACTTCCTTTAGATCCCCTGATATCTTTCAGAGTTTCATTTATTGTAAAGAGCCACGGTTTGAAAACTGGCGACTGGTCGAGTAGTTGCTAATATGGGACCCTTTACTTGCTAACATATTTTCTCATGTTCTCTCCTGACAATGCTTGTCTGTCATAAAATGTTGCTTTGGTCATAATTTTAATGATCCTTTTCTTTTGCACAAGGAATCAAACAAATCAAAGACAAGAGAGGAGTTATTGGCTGAAGAAAGGGATTATAAACGTCGAAGAATGTCATACCGTGGAAAGAAGTTGAAACGAACAACTTTACAGGTAGGAAGCTAATGAGCAAAAGCTAAAGAAGCTCCTACTAGTACTGTTATTATACCTATCAAAGCTATTAGCTTCATTAGTTTTACATGTTGAAATCTGTTTACTTTTATGTATTGTCTAAATCATCAACTGCTTATACATGTGACCTATTTCCTGTAGTTTCCAAGTGACTCCTAAAGTGATAGTTTGCCTTATTGTCAAGTGAATATTGTGTTGTAGTTTTCATTAAGAGGAAGTTGGAATCATATGAATTGGATCTGTAAGTTCCAATCTCTTATCACTGATCTTTCTTGGCATGTGGTGGTGTCATATATGTTCAAATTTTGAGAAAACCAATAAAGGAAAATCCATCCATTTGACAACAATTACTTTCACATTTAACCTTCATGTTGTCATTCTCTCTCTTATTTAGTTATAATTACTTTGTCAAAGGTGATGAGGGATATAATTGACGGATACATGGAGGAAATCAAGCTAGCTGGAGGAATAGGCCGCTTTGAGAAGGGAACTGAAGAGGAAGAGATGTCTCCTAATCCTCCTTCTGCCCCTGATGTTACTGTGAATGAACTAAGAAAAGTCAATAGCCATTCTTCTAAAGCAACAAGAACTACTTCGAACCACTACCAGAAGGAATCATACCCTGACCACAATTCTAGATCTAAAACCTCGAAGGATGTGTTGCCTCAAGATTATGAGCAACAAGGACGAAGCAATCACGATCACCATGAAAAGCTGGAATATCGGAGAAGTGCCAACCAAGACAGGCATGGAAGAGAGTACAGCAGAAGTCCAGAAAGACACAGAAGTCATGCCCGATCACATGAGCGGAGTGGTCACCAAAGAGGACGAGATGAAACTAAATTGACTAGATCCAAGGATCATGAGAAACGGTCTTCTAGCAAGTCCTATCATGATTACAAGTCGTTGAATTCTGGACTAGAATCTGCAGATGGTATGCAAAGGGATGATCAGAAGTTAGATGTAAGAGATGGGCATCTAAGAAATGCATATGGCAATCATGGTTCTAATTCTGTCGCACGAAATGCATTTGAGGATAGATATGATCCTACAGGATCTTATGACATGCATGAGGATGATGTTTACACTAGCATTACATATGCCAGGGAAGATGTTCACGATTGATCTAGCAGGTGCAGTGCAAAAAGGCAATTAAGCAGATTACCTTGAGAAATTCTCACTTCAGAATGTGAGGTAAGCTATTGTGGTTATTTTTATTGTTTTGGAAAATGTTTTATCTGCACTAGATAAAAGTTCTTGCTTTTAACATTTTTTGTCCGGACAACTTTGCAGTAGGAAGTCATCAGGCTTCAGCAAGTTATCTGCATCTGTATCCTCCGTTGTATCCTTGACTGTTTTATTTTCTATACTGTTAAGGTCCTTACTGTCTAGGCAGTGATTTCATTATCCTCCTACTGCCCATACAATGCCAGTACTTTTTTCCAATATATGATGGAATAAGTAGTGGTCACATTTGAGTGAAAAAATATTGTCTCGGTTATTTACATAGTGAAAGAGGAAATAAGATTGTACAGGAACATTCTAGCAGAACAATGCCTTATTGCAGCTTGTTAACTGTTCTGTTATTTATACTGTATATAAAATCTGAAGTATATCATTCTGATTTTGTTGTGTTGACATCAGTACCTTTGTGGATTAATAAAATATGCAATTTCTTGGCAATCAATGCTTTGATGGTAAGGTCATTGGTTATCATGGAAGAACTGGAACATAACCCAAATCGGCAGGGTTTACAGGTTTGCTTAGAATGGTTACCTGTTTATGATTTTATTTTTCTAGGTAAAAGCTGATACTTATTGTTTATGGGTCTTTTTTATTGCATACAATATGCATGGATAATTTATTAATTTGAATGTTCTTATAGCTCACATTGCTTCTTGTAGATTGCAAAAGAAGACCAGCTTTTTCCAGAGAATATTTGAAGTTTGTTTGGCTCCTTTTCTCATGGTGGTCTTTCATGGCAAGAAGGTTGATGATGAAGCAAAGTGATTTCTTCAGTAGGTAAAATGATATTCAACGGAGTTTCGCATATGTTCTTGCCAATTTAGTGCTTGCAAATGAAATATGGATTCAAAATTGCTAATCATCTGTTTTTTCTTTGTTGATTAGACTAGCACTTCGATATTCACCATAGATTCTTCCTCTATTGTCCCTTTTCTGTTACTGTATTTCTGTAGTGTGAAGAGATGATAATACTAATAGTTTGTATGAGAAATAACAGCATTTTCATGTAAACTCTGGCAAGTTACTCATTTATGTTTTTATTGAGGAACTTCCCCGTAAAGAATTGCTTGTAGAAGTTTTGAAAATGTCCAAGTCTTTTGTCAAAATACAGTTCTTGTATTCTGATATCTGTGAATCAAGGATGAGATGGTGGTTAAAAGAAGTGCCCCCCATGACAGTTGGAGCGTTACAAAAACAACATAGTGATAGACTATTACAAGGCCCTTTTCTTTTGAAATGTAGCCAATAGAACAGAAAAAAGAGATGATAAGCAGGTTGCTGCAAATAAGCAGCGCTTTAGCATGTGTTCCTTCATGACTGTTGTAGCCTCTCTTTTTCTCGATTGCTCAGAACAATTTATTGAGCACCTTGGAGGTGAAAGAGGCAGCCAAGGAGAGAAACTGTAGAAGATAGAGCGAAAGCTTAGGTGACATAGCCAGAGACAAAACTCAATATAACAAAAAAAAAAAAAACTTGCAGTAGCAGAAAGGAAGAAGCAAACGAAGACGAGCAAAGCAAAATAGGGATATCCGGAAAGTTGAGCCGTCCAGGTTTGATGCAAGGTGAACCATATCAGATCTCAGATTTTGTTATTGAGCAAGAGCAACCAAAGAAACCCATTAAACTGTTCGATGAAAGCTTATATTTTTTATGGGAGGTGGTCGAAGCTTCAATGTCGCCATCAATGATGCCATCTGATTAAGGTGATTTTATTACATAACTCAATGTCATCAAGATATTGAAGAGACTGGGAGTAAGAGTGGGAGACAAAATTATTATCAAACTTTTAGCTAATAAAATGGTCTTAAAGTACATAATCAATGATAATGCTATGGAGCAATATTTTTGGATCATCTCTTTCTCCCGTGAATGTTCCTTTTCAGATTTTTATCAAGCAAAACAATTTATATACTTGCAATATAACACAAACTTAATCTTTGAAAAACTTTATTTGGTTGATAAATAAGTAAGTTTTCTATATTATCATTTTTATTTTTATTTTTATGTTTTGATTAAAAAAATCATAAAATAGTAACTTTTTTTTGTTTTTGTTTTTTATTTTCAAAAACACAAAAAACCAACAACCAATTATCCAAACTTTTCAAAACCAAATAAAATGGTTTTTAATAGTTTCAATACTTAGTTGTTGATTTTGTTTCAAAAAATATATTCTAAAGAAATAATTTTTTTTTTGTTTCAAAAAATTTAAAGTGTTTCGGAATGCAATATAAATCATGTTCCACAAAAATTTAAAAGAAAATTTATATATTTTGAATTGTTTTAATACATTTATTTTAAAAATAATTTTTAAAAAATAAAAAATATTATTTTAATATATTTTAATATAAAAAATACTTTAAAATATATAAGCGCTCCCACACTTTAAAAGAAAAAATAAAAATAGCAAAAGATGAGTTCCACAAATTTTTCCCTGTCCCATCAAGATTCCAAGTGAAGCATTCCACCAGGCAGCAGCCGGACAGTTGCCACGTGTTGTCTGGTGGCAGACTATATATATACACATGATTGAATTATGGCTCTGTTTTGTACTGCCACCATGTTTGAATTTTTTCAAAAATAGTTTTTATGTTTTTGTTAAAAATAATTCTTTTAAAATAAATATTATCTTAATATATTTTTAAATAAAAAATAATATCTACGAGTTCAAACTTTCCCTCAGCCCGCGCTACCGACCTATATCGAGCCACATTGGTCCCTCAACCCCACACTAGAAGCCTATCTATTGATCTATGCTCTGTTTCAAGTCCTATTTCAGCACGTGGTTCAACACGTGTCAATCACATAAGATCTTGCCTTTTTAATTTTAATTTTTATATTTTCTCTAAGTGAGAAGCATGTAAAGAAAATTTATATGGTACTCAAACATTACTTAGAAATAAGAGTATATAAAAAAAAATTACATTTGGGTTTATAAAAAAAAAATATAAATATTTTTTTATTTTTTAAAATTATTTTTTTATATTTCTCTCATATATTATAAATATTAATAGTTATAGGTTGAACAACCTAGAATTTCTTAAATGTAAAGATTGTTATTATTTAGTTTTGTGATGCAAAATATTTTTAAAAAAATATATTAAATAATTTTTTAAATTTTTTTGTTTTTGATATTAGCATATTAAAATCAATCAAAAAATACAAAAAAAAATACAAGTTTAAATTTTTAAATTAAATATATTTTTAAAACACACTCAAATATAATTATAAATATAAAAAAAACCAAGTGGTGCTAGTAGAAAATAATAAAAAAATAATAATAAAAAAAAGAAGGAAAAAGGGCAAAAGGGAAAGAAGAGAGATTTGGCACCTTAATAACCAGAAATAGATCTCTCCAAAGTTAAATCAATGTGCTTATGGCTTAATGCCGATAGTGAATGCAGAGTGATTATTCATAATTTGCTTTATCCTTCTTGAATTATATGGTCTGTTTAGAAGTATAGAAAATATTATTTTTTAAAGTTTTTTTTTAGAAATATATTAAAATATTTTTTATTTTTTAAAATTTATTTTTAATATCAGCATATCAAAACGATTTAAAAAACTAAAAATTAATTTAAAATAAAAAAAATTGTTTATTCTTTATGGTAAGTTTGAATGAATAATAGAAAAAAAAAATTGTTTGAAGCAAAATAAAAAATCAATCAGAATTTGCTCGTCTGAAATTTTCCAGAATTGAAAAAAAAAACGAAAAGAAAAGACACTCTTAGAAAAGCACACAATTTTCCTATTCCTCCTTGGGAAATCTTCCTTCCTTGTGTGATTAATATATAATATTTTCTTGAGTGTTCATCATGGTTTATAACACATTTGAATTTCTTGTCAATATCTGAATGATTTGGTGGTTATCTTAAGAAGAAGAGGTAATATATAGTATTTTCTTTATGTGATTAATATCATAAATTAAATGAAATTTAAAAGTAGATTAACGTGATTGTGTGGTTATGTTATATTAAAATCCATAAAACTTAATGTGTTTTTATATTTAAATTCACATAAAGATATATAGTGGGATAATATATAAAGGTAATTTCAATGATGCTTATGAGAAAATATTGATTAAGTTAAGAAATCTCTAACTATCTATATTATGGGGAGAAAAAAACCAAAAAAAGCAATTAAACCGAGAAAACCGGAAAAAAAAAACCCCAAAAAAACCGAATTGTGAAAAAAACCAATTAAACCGATTAGAATTTTGAAAAAACCAACCGATTCGTTTCGGTTTTACAAGCTTGAAACAGAAAAACCAAACCCAAACAAAAAAAAGGGAAAAAAACCGAGCTAAACCGGAAAAACCGAGAAAAACCTGTTTGAACCGGTTTTTGTTCTAAAAAATCCAAACCGAACCAAAACCGGTAGGTTTAAACCGGTTTTGTTTTTTTTTTAAATTCGGTTTGGTTATTTTTTTTATATAAAAACCAAACTGAACGAAAATAATCATCCCTAATCAACATGAATAATTATTTTTAACGGGTATTATTTAAGAGTTATTACGGATCAATTATGAAATCGGATACTCTAATATTTTGAGTCATTTTATATTTTATTGTGAATTCTTTATTTTAAATTTTATTTTATTTGCATAATCACTACTATTTCCTTAATCACTTTTAGAATTGGAATAGTGAATTTTGATATTTAGTTGATTAATCAATCAATCTTTGTGGATTTGATACTCTATTTTCAATGATTTGATACTCTTTTCAATATATGAAGATTCTCTCTCTCCCTCTCTCTTTTATTATTATTATTATTTTTTTTTTGATTTACGTGGGGTGTCCGGGCCGGGCGCGGCTTACGCGCACCACGACTATTCCCCACGGCTCGCTGGATATCCCGCAAGCCCGGGAGCGGTAAGGCACCGCGGGGGTGATGCATACACATAGAGGGTCAAACCCGGGACGGGGACGGAACAAATCACACGAATTAATCACAGCGAGTTAAACCCTCAAGTCTTTGGGTACACGAGAGCTCGAACCAGGGGCACTCGGGCGGGGCAAAGCCTGCCAAGGCCACTGAGCTACAAGCCTCGTGTTATTATTATTATTGGAGGGACACAATCTCATAAGTATATATCGAGGTCAATTTCTCTAGAAAACCAAAGAGGGGGGAACATTCTCTTGACGATAAATTTGTCCAATTTTGTTATAATCGATGTGCTGATCGAGTACTATCCTAAAAAATGTCATATCCCACTCTTTAGGTTAGAGTGACCCGTGCATGTACTAAGGCAAATCCTAAAGACGAAGGCTATAGACTTCATACCATTAAATGATTGATCTTCTCATGTGTTCATTGATTCAGTTTGGGATATTTTATAAATTATTAACTTGATTTATTTAATGAATGTTATTCTATTAAGATAATTCAGGTTTGACTATTTTTTTTAAGGATATTATATATATTCATGAGTTTATGTTACTAATTTTTATGGATTGAATTTAATTAGAATTAAGATTTGGGCTCAATAAATTAACTCGAAATTTGTTATAAGTTGTGACAACAATTTAGACTTAATACATTAATTTAATCAATTGATCAAAATAAAAGAATTAATTGGAAAAAAAAACATTTAACAAAAATAAAGAATAAAGAGATTTACAGGCTGCGTCAGATTGAAATATCATGAAGGAGTCATATTTTCTTAACACCCCTCCGTGAAAGCAACCATTAACATTAAGACAAAAAAACTAATTCACATGGTGATTTTACTATACCACACTTATTGTATTTCTCCTCGTAAAATAATATGAATTTTAATAGTGTTTTTTATCATCAATTTTTTTTTCAATTGCATCCTTGGATATTTGTGGATTTTTTGAGATAATAATCTCTTCTAATTGTATGTTCTTATGGATTAAAGGTTTCCATCATATTTTCAAACTTTACTAGAGGCAAATTTAATGAGATAAAGTGTAGATTTGCTGAGTAAAGAAACAATTTAAAATAAAGAAAAAGAACAAATTGAAAACCAAAAAAGTTGCTTGGGTTTTTTTAAAATTCACACAAAAAATGCACTTTTGTCCCCATATTCTCCGTTAACTTCTTTCTTGATCGTTTTAGTTTTGTTGTTATATGTTTTAATTCAAAATTTTATTTTATTCAATTTTTAAGTTTAAGAAATGAGAGATAAAATCGTTGAAAACTAGGGAGGAGATAGAAAAATATTAGCTTACCACATTCCCATAATAATAATAAAAAAATGCAATATTGATGTTAATGAATTCTATTTGAGAAGATAAGTTTTATTGAAGTGTTTTTAACTCTTCATCTTGCCAAAATAAGCAAGGCTCGAGGATTTTTATTTTTATTCAAAAATACCTTTTCTTTTTACTGATTAGAGGGTGGATTCAAGTTATATATGTGTTTATTGAGGTTAATAAAGTATTTCTTTTATGTGTTTTTTTTATGAAAATAAGTTTTTTGAATCAAAAAACCAAAATCATACTTTCTGATCACTTAATACAACCGAAAATCATACCATTACATAATGTGTCATTGGCTTTGTATTTTTCAAATTAAAAAAGAAAGGATGGTTAGCTGCATAAGCTTGGTCTTGTAGGCCCATGAGCATTTGGTCTTCTTTGTTATGTACTATCCGGGTTGATCCACCTAGGCTTAGGCACTTAGTCTTTTTTTATAAGGTATTTATGGTTTTTTTATAATTTTTTCTTTTATTTTAATTAAAATTAATTGAAGGTATATTAAGGATATTATTTTATTAAATACAACTTAATTTTTATTTTTTGACTTTTTTTGTATATGTCTATTTTTATTATAATTATATAAAAAATAGATTCCTAAATTTTTCTAGTCGCAACAAGGAAGTAATGTATTGTTCTTACATTTTTTAATACATTCACATCAAAATTATTAAAAGCTTTTTTTTTTATATTAAAACTTGCTTTTATGATTCTGATAAACTTTTGTTTTAACAAAATAAATATTCTAGTAAAAAATAACAAAAAATAAAAGCACATTAACAAGATAAAGAGGTTTAAATTGAAAAGATATCTTTTTTATTCTGATTTTAAATAATCTAAATTATTTTTTATATTTATTATAATCGTTTTCGGTTTTTATCAAATAAAGCACATAAATCAATATATATATATATATATATATATATATATATATATATATATATATATATATATATATATATATAAAACTAGTAATCCGAGTCCTTTTCTAGATCAATTTCTAAACCATGTTTAATAATTATGGGATATACAACATGGGATTGGTACATGTTCTATTTGGTCCCTGATAGTATATATCAGTCCTTACCAATTATTCATTATCAATTATTCATTGTGAATTCAAATCCTATTACTTTTAAGCATCTTCAATTGACCTTGTTCTAAAGCTAAATAAAGCCATCAAAATGGCGAAACCTTGAAAAGTTTTGTCTAAACAATTCCCTCTTTAAAAGAGAAATCAATAATATATTAAGATGAAAAAAAAAGCAATCTACATATATAATTATGGATATATAAATCTCTAAAAATACATATTGATTTAATAAATTGATTACCCCTTCCTAAAGATTGTAGAAAAATTATGAAAAGAATATTAATTTTAAAAGTTGTAGCTCAAAGATAATATATGGAGCTTGCAATAGAAAATCTACCTAACCTACATTATATATATATATATATATATATATATATTAGGAAATAATAATAATAATAATAAGATATTATATAGAGATATAAAATCACTTAACAAATAACTTTCTAGTATACATATTATTTTTCATTGCTTAACAATGCTATCCAAAACTACTTGAAAAAATTATTTGGTGTTTGGTATATATAAAAAAAGTATTAAAAATAAAAAAAAATGATTTATGGTAAGATTCATTATTTAATAATAAAGATAGTATTGATATTTTCATCTCTAGAGAAATATAAATGGTTTTCTCTTGTTTTTAAATTTATTTTTCTGACATTAAAATATTTTCTATTGACTAAATTTTACCAAAAAACCACACACGTGAAGAAATAAAAAAAATATTTTATAAAAGCTTATGTTATACAGAACAAATGTATCGTTAAACTTTCAATTTCATTCACCTTGAAAGCACTGTTTTTATTAATATTTCTTTCTGCAGCAAAATAAATTTTCTTTTGATTTTTTATTTCTTCTAAAAAAAATATTACAGGGTAATTATAATGATGCCATTAGGTTGGGTTGTGATGTCTTAAATGTGTTCTTATTAAAATATTTTTTAAATAAAAATATATTAAAATATATTTTTAAATTTTTAACTGGTTATAAGTACCATCTACAAAGATCATGCTAAGAAATTCAATTCTTTTTTTACAGATGAGCATCTTGCTTTTAAAAAACATGATACCATGACGGTGAACAATCTCTACAATTATTTTAATAAAATAGCATATGATTTCTCATCTTTGAAAAAAGTTTTTCACTATCAGGGTTTCCAAATAGTTGAGGTGTGGTAGGTGGAGGTTGTGGTTTGTAGGAAGAGAAATATTTATATCCAATAAAGGTTTGGATAATAGGAGGTCATCCTGGTATGTGGAGATTTATGAAATAATAAAGGTTTAAATTTGGATTTGACTAATTCAACGTGAAGAGACTTGAGTTGGATTTTGAGAGATTGAATCTCGTATTCTTTTTGAGGATCTACATATCTGCTATTAGAAGCTTGATTGGGTAAATAAACATTAATTTAATATTTTTTAAATAAAAATAATAAATATATATATATATATATATATATATTTTAAAAAAAAAAGTTAAACCGAAAAGACAAACTTACCATCACAGTTACGAAAATTTGAGGGCACAAAGCCAAGTTAGCAAGCATGCAAAGCTTGGGAAAAAAACTGCTTGCTTGGCAAGAAATAATTGGCTTCCAAAACCCAACAGAAATCTATCCAGTACCACCAAGAGACAGACACATCATGTAAGAGAAGACAAACACATAACGGTGGGGACAATATATCTCTCTCAAAAGTCCAAGTGTGGAGTAGCCCAACTTTTTCCTTCTCATAATTCTATGCCTTTTTCACTGTGCATAGAGAGAGAGAATTTTGGGTTTAGAGAGAGAGAGAGAGAGAGAGAAATCAAAACAAAAGAAATTGCAAGAAAGAAAGAAAGAAACAAGAACTGATGAATCACACAAAACATAATACTTTCTTTTTTCAGTTTTTTTCACTCATAAATCCCATCTGATCAGATTTTCTTTCTCTTTTCTTTTGCATTCTTTCTTTTTAATGGCTAAAAGTGGAGTTCTTGAGACCATACCATGTACAGTGACAAAGGCAACAGAGTTAAAGAAAGAATTGGAGAAGCTAGTAAAGGCAATTCTTGATGAGGAGGATTATAGAGTGGAGGTCACTGATGAAGCCATGAGGGTTTTGAGTGTCTTGAAAGAATTGAAATTCAAGAAATCTTTGAAGATGGTGGATGATACAGTTGTCCCTGAAGAATTTAAATGTCCCATTTCAAGGGAGATAATGGGTGACCCTGTTGTCTTGGCTACTGGACAGGTAGAGACCATCAAGATTTGTCCTCTCTACTTTATGTATGCGTTTGGGATTTTTTTTTCTATATTTCTTTTGGATTTGAGTGTTGTTTGAAGTTGAATCGTTCTTGGTTTGGATGCTATTTGAATGTGCATGCAAAAAATTCATCATCTTTGGGGATTTATTTTAAGGGTTTAATGCTAAATTTTGTCCTGGAATTTGAGTTGAATGTTTTTCCATGCACTAGTAATTATAGATTTTTCAAGTTTTTTGCACATATGGATTTTGGTTCTTCTGCAAAATTGTTGAGGCTTTGGATTTGCGTAAAATTAATCTGTTGGTATTTCTGCAAGAACTGAGATTTTTCAAACACTGGGATTTGCTTTTGAAATTGTAGAATGTGTAGATTTCCCCCTTTTTCTTTGGTTTATGTGTATTTAATTTCTATTAACAAATTTATTGGAACAAGGAATTGCAGCACCCAATGTAAAAGATTTTTTTTTTTTGAGAAAGTTGGCCCAAAATTAAGAAAAGTTATTTTGTGGGCGAAAATCTGGTTGTTTTTTTTTTTTTATCATTTCCTCCATCCATAATTTTGAGATTAGAGCTGAGGTAACTCCATTTTTAATTCTTTATACAGACTTGATATTTCTTGTTCAACCACTTGCCATCATTTTCCATATTTGAGATTACTTAGTCAGATGGCCAATCTATCTTTGGGATAGTGGCCTCACAGACTAGGACAAGGAATTGACCCCGTTCTTAAGCATTAATGAATCTGTCACCAACATAGTGAAGATGTTCTTGTGCTATGATTGATGCTAGAAGAGTTATACTGATTTGTATTTGTGATAGTGACCTTGCCACTAGAACGAGGAATGAACAGTCCATGTTCATTTTACTTGAATTCCTGTGCTATTTCAAGCTGGTTTCATTTTTATTCAATGATTTGTTGGCTATAGTATAGAGTCACTCATTTATTGAAATGTTTGTTGATTTCTAGACTTATGATCTACCATTCATCCAAAGATGGCTAAATGAAGGGCACCGAACGTGTCCCCAGACCCAGCAAGTCCTTTCTCATACTATCCTGACCCCTAATCATTTGGTGCGAGAAATGATTTCACAGTGGTGCAAGGAGCGTGGAATTGAGCTACCAAGGCCCGTGAAGGATGTTGATGAGGTGCGTACTGATGCGGACAGAGGCCATTTGAAGTCACTGCTTGAAAAGATGTCCTCTTCCCTTTCAGATCAAAAGGAAGCTGCAAAAGAGCTTCGGCTGCTTACTAAAAGGATGCCATCATTCCGGGCCCTTTTCAGTGACTCAACCGATGCCATTCCAAAATTGCTCAATCCACTATCACCAGGCAGAGCTAACACTCACCCTGATCTGCAAGAAGATTTGATCACAACAGTTTTGAACCTCTCCATTCATGACAATAATAAACGGCTAGCTGCAGAAAATCCACTTGTCATCCCCCTGCTTGTTGAATCTGTAAAATCTGGAACTATTGAAACAAGAAGCAATGCCGCCGCCGCCATCTTCTCCTTGTCAGCCCTAGATTCGAACAAGCTCATTATTGGAAAATCAGGTGCTCTCAAACCTCTAATTGACCTTTTAGAAGAAGGGCATCCACTGGCAATGAAGGATGCTGCATCGGCAATATTCAACCTATGTCTTGTCCTTGAGAATAAAGGTAGGGCTGTCCGAGAAGGGGCAGTCAGGGTAATCCTTAAAAAAATCATGGATTGCATCTTTGTTGATGAGTTGTTGGCTATTCTTGCAATGCTTGCTAGCCATCAGAAAGCTGTTGAGGAAATGGGGGAGCTTGGTGCGGTTCATTGTTTGCTTGGCATTATAAGGGAGAGCAGTTCTGAGCGCAACAAAGAGAATTGTGTTGCAATTTTACACACAATCTGTCTAAACGACTACTCTAAATGGAGGGACATTAGGGAAGAGGAAAATGCCAACGGTACGCTTTCGAGACTCGCAGAGAGTGGGACCTCAAGAGCCAAGAGGAAAGCTAATAGCATCCTCGAGAGACTGAATAGAGCTGCTTCACTCACACATACTGCATGATAGAATAAACAGCATAGTCTGAAGATATTGCCTATTAGTCCTTGTACATGCTGTCTTCCTACACACTCTCATTGTACAGACCGATAGTTTGGCCATTTACTGTAAAAAGTTCACATATTTCTATTTCTGTCCCAGGCTGGTTTTGGTTCATCCAAGTATAACACATGAGCAAAGAACATATGGAGTTTAACCCCTAATATGATGAGTGGATATAAAATAGTTATACTGGTGAGTTTTTTACGTTGTGCCTTCATCTTCCTGCCTCTTGATTTCTTCAAGTTTGTTTTCCTGTCTTCACTTGAATGTCTATTTCATTTAAACCAAGTTAGTACCTTCGATGTCAATGGATTGTGATATTGCATCATGTAATTCCGATAATGTTGCCATCTAAGAGGACTGAAAGAGGGCAAGGCCAACTGATTTGTAAGGGATTCACACGGACTGGTTGATTAGCGATAGCAGTTGTAGGGTCTCAATTGTTCCTTTCACCATCAACTTTGAGAGTGTCGGCCCCAACACCATATAACATAACAAAACATATATTTTGTTTAGTAATCTGGTTTTGACTGGCCGGCTTAAGTACCCACGTATTCAAGTTTAGTGCACTGTACACTGACAAGATTTGGACGGTTCTGTAGGAATCAAGAGCTAGAATAAAGGAAGATAAAGAGTAAAAAGTGATGGGGATATCCAGTGTCTTCATGTTGGGCTGACTGGTTTTTCCACATTTCTGCCATCTACTAGTTTACCTTCCATGGTGGGAATTTTTTTTTTTGTAGAGTTGCACTGTGTATTCAACTTCTTGTTAGGTTAAATAGCCGCCCCTCCTTACAGCAGCAAACAACTAGAGATGTTCTGTAAATAGGTTGAATTTTAGTGGATAGGAACACTCATACATCTTTTCCCATTATAATATGAATCTCTGCAAGGATTAATATTCATGCACCCTTTCATTAGGTAGATGTAAGGTCACATTGACCTTTTCTACCATTTTTGCTCTGCTTCAAGAATTCTCAGAGATCAGTGTCGGTGAAAATCATCAAAAACATTACTAGCTGTCGCCAGCAACGCTTTGATTGTCATTAAGCCACCTTTGACTGATAATTGAAAATTATTTCATAAAAAAGTTATTCCTTCTCGCCTGCATTGCTTGTGTCACTTGTCATGCCGACCCACACATTGTTTTAAAGATGGTTAATCTGTCTCTGTCATTAGTTTTGTGTATCACCTGACTATCTAGCACTACGGAGACTAAATAAACTATTTCTCAATGAATTGTAAACTTGAGTTTCAACTAGCCAGATGGTATATATTTAGTGACTTTGTGCTTAGAGTTAACTTGCTATGTGTTATGAATTTCCTCTAGTGGCAACTGTAACATTTACACAGACTATCAGCATCACCTGCAGAATCGAATAATGGGGTTTGATTGGCTTTCAGCATTTGTGGGATGAGAAGCTGGTAGCTTCTGCTTCTGCTTCTAGATGCGTTTTAAAAGCGCGTGCGGTCTAATTTGCTAAAGGACATCGAAAACCCTTGAAAAAGTTTGTCAGGATGAGGAAATGCTGACCACCATTGCTAAAGGATATCCAAAACCTGCATTATTGTACTGTAGCTTGAGACGTGTCGTGAACCTGTTTGACGGAGTTCATGTGCAGGAATCTTAATTTTGTTGTGACTTTAGACCATGGTGGTTAGATGGCGAAGGCAAAGGGCATGTCATTCTCAAGATGAATAGATGTGATCCACAGACTGCGTCAATGCCACATTTTTGTGTTTGCTTTCGGTTTCAAGTGGTCCATGAAGACGTGAGAGGACAATTCTTCTGAGCTTGGCAATCGATACCTTAAAAATGGTTAAAGATGATCGATTTCTGACAATTATTCCTTGCTTAATGCATGGTTTTCTTGAAAATGGAAGACCCAGATGAGCATATCTACTTTTCTGGTCCATTTTTCCTTCCATGTGTCTGAAGAAATGGACCTATGGCTTCTGTCACCTGATAACCCATTCCACCTTGAAACAAAGACTTGTGTTGTCATATAATATTATTTTTTTCCCTGTGTAAATCAATGCTTCATGTTTCTAAAATTGTATTAAATATTTGTTCATTTCCATCTAAATTGCACAAAACATTGCAGACAAAACTATGAGAAAATTATTCATCTTTAGATATTATTAGTTAAATTTCAGTTCAATTCAACTATCAGATAAAAAATTATACCTGTTTTTATTATATATATATCGGATTAAATGTCGAAAATCATATCTCACAATTTTTTAACCAAAAAGTTGAATCGATCACCTCTAAATTCAACTACATTGCACCAAAACTAGTGACTAATGTAGCTTCAGAATTTTTTTTTAAAAAAAAAACAAATTTGGTGCAATGGAATCAATGTAATTTGCGTTTTCTTTTACTAACCTTTGAAAAAGTTTACAGATAGTAACAAGGTAAAGACCCCATCCCTTCATTGCTCGAGACCCCAGCTCCACAGAGAAGCCTTTGAACTTCGTTAAGAAGATGTATCTGTCATTTTGTCTAGTCTTGTTTATGGCACTGTTGTCCACAAAATTCAGCAAAACAATCAATTTCCCCATGTACAAGTCTACACTAAAGGGAGAGTTGTCCTCTATAATTTACGAGTGGTTTGCAACGGTGAAATGACCCCATCACAAACCTTGGTAAAAATTCAAACCCCACTACCATCCCTTTAATTTTCTCGTCTTTTCTCGAGAAAATTGTCCTCTATGATTACTGATTACTAGTGCATGTGAGATGGCATGATTGCATGTTTCCAAGAAAAAATTACCGGAGAAAGAAAGAGGACAGAATTTTATTCAATAATGTGGTCCTCCATGGTTTTTTAAAAGTGTTTCTTAATAAAAAAAAATTATATTAAAATGTTGTTTTTTATAAAAAATATTATTTTTAATATTAATATAAAAAAAAAAAAAAACACTTTAAAAAACATCAATTTAATGATTTTTAAAGTAATAATTAGTGCTGTGACAAATAACGAATCAATAACATCTGATATCATCTTCCTAGACTCGAAAGAATTCTAACCACTATTTCATCACACAGCTAGAAACTAGTGCAAGAACTTAGCTGTCTTAAGTTTATTATTAACGTGGATATCCAGTCCAACTTATGCGCATCTCGATTAATTTCACAGATAATGAAATTAATGATCATGTAAATCTTCAGTAGCCTTAAAATTTATAAAACTTGAACTGATAACTTCTAAAAAATCAAATCTAATACTTGATTAGTTAAGCTAAACTCCTTGTATTTAAATTTTAAATGAAGCTTTTCTTGTTTTGTTGCTTCGGAGTTGATTTATTATCTTTTCCTTCGGAAAGCCGCAACCAAACTCTTCTACCCTGAAGGCTAAAGGCATCCTTTTTCCCAATGAAGATATTGTAAAGGCTCAAGGGTCATCTATAGGGCCTAGTAAGCTGCGTTGAGCTTGAGCCCAAATTGCTCAAGCTCGAATCCATGGAGGACTAAGTGATTTCACTCATTGGAGCACTTGATGCAAGTTAGAGCACTGTGCTACACTTGGCTTTGTTGTATTTGTAAATTTAACTTTCGGTCCAACTTTTAAAAGTAGATATGTTTGCTAAATAACCTGATTTTATAAAAAGCAAACAAATTACTTTAGAAAAGCAGGTAAAACATAAATCTCTCTTTTCTATTTCTTTCTTCTTTTTGTGTCTATTTTTCTTTTATGCTATAAGAAAATATGTGTGGTTTTTCTTGTATAATGGGCTTCAAATTGCAGTTTCTAGTAGTTGGGTTTTATTTGATAGTTTGTACCATTAATAAAAGATTTCATAGCATGAATTCGGTCCGTAAATTAATATTTTAATGTATTTTCGAACGAAAATATAATTCATCACACACTAGATTTGTTTCATTGAAAAAAATAAAAGAATCTACGACCAATCATTTCATCATCTGAGAAGCCATATTTGGTTAAATTAATTAAAATCAGAACCAAAAATTAAGATAATTTGTAACATACACTGTAGCAAAATACATCATCATAAATCCATTATCGTTCATAGCATAGCATAGGTTACATTGTTTTAACTACAACTACTACAAGTTAGGCATTCCAATTGGAACAAAAAGCCCATGGAGTCTTGTTCTTCACCTCCATATATATATATATATATATATATAAGCACTCTCGTGACAGGAACTCCTTGTATGGTCCAAATCTATGAAACACAAGCGGGTACGAGGCATGAGAACAAGCCTGGTCTTTTCTTCTGCATGCATGCAAGCAAGAGAGCAGGAAAAATACAATTAGATCACTTTCCGAATCTCCCAATAATTAAGCTGATGTTTCCTTGCTAAAAAATGTAAAAAACGAAAACAATGAGCTGTGCTGGTTCCGCCATGGAAATGTTGGGAGGATTTGAGCATATCATTATGCGAGGCAGGTTGAGCTTGTGGGGCCTCCAGCAAGCCCAAACTTTCTTGCAGCCACCACCACCTCACACGGTGTCTAGAAAATTTATTCAACACGACACTCTTACTTTTACCATGATGACATTTGGGAGTCTCGTTTTTCAAAATGATGTGGACCGTTTGGCAATAAATGGCTTTTTTTTCCTGGGAAATTTCCATAAAAAAAATTCAACATTTCAACATCAATCGGAAATCTAGGGATTGAAAAGAAGTTTTATCCAAACCACATTTTTTTTTTCAAAACTAGTTTTTTTTTGAAAAAAATAAAGGGAAAATAAGACACACAAGTGTATAAATTTTTTTCTTTTTTATTTTTTATTGGAATTTGTGTCGATCTATTTAAAAATTTCTTTAAAATAACGCTATTCCACCCACCACGACTTATTAAAAAGCTGCTCTTTTCAATGGTTTTGAACGATGTTAGGAAGGAGATTAGCTCTCAAACCACATGCTAGAAAATGAATAGAGATGGATAGATGGTTCTAGGCTTCTAGCTAGCTTCCGACACAGCCTAATCAGAAGTCATCTGTTGCTTAGACTATTGTTTTTCCTTTTTATTGAGACTTTTTTGGCCCATCGAATTAAGAAACTATATGCTCTTACCCTCCAAATTCCACACTACAGCTAGCTTACTCCCCCATTTTTACTAATCTAGGTCCAGCACAAACTGCATTAATGCATATCCCCGTATATTCAAGGAGGAAAACAAGCAAACTTACCCGCTTGGAAGAGCGGAGGAGCTCAGGTGAGATTTTGTAGAGATCTTCATCGATGGCCTTAGGAGGTTTAACAGGAGCTTTGGCAACAATTACAGTGTCCATTTTATGAGAATATTGTGATATCTTAGTCTTATGGTACACCGTGGGCTGTGGCTGCTGTTGTTGTTTCCTTGCCGGTTCAGTCACGTCACAGACTTTTCCCTGCTTTCTCTGCTCCTTAGCATGCGTGCCTCGCTTTTCTCTCATTCTTGTCTACAAATTCAACACCGTCATCATCACTCTCATCATCATTATTGATCTCTACGTTATGTAACATCATTATATTCACCATCAACCTCCGACTCTAATTTTCCCGGCAACAAATTTATTTTACTTACCTCAAAAAAAAAAATTGAAAAATGGCCAAGATCAAGGACAAACCTTTACAGGGGGAGGAAGATTACGAGAAGGTTTGTTGATATCAGAAGCATATAGATCACCACGCATGTCCTGATGACCACATTCTCCAGAGGAATTATGAGTGGTACTGAATCGGATCAATCCTGCCTGTCTTGCAGATTCAAAATACTGCGTGATTGGCAGCTCGTTTGCTTGGTCCCAGTTTCCAAATGCTGGTATTTGTCCACTTCTCCTCCACTCCTATCAACACACAGAACACCACGAAAAAATTGAGATAAAATATTTATTTAGATCTTGAACTTCAATGGGAAGCTAAGAATTAAAAAATAAAGACGTCCCATATGAAGAAATTTCAATATTACTATAGCATTAGTATATATTGTATCATGAAATGGAAAAAAGAGGGAGAGAAAGGGAGCAGAAAACAGTAGAAAGAAGCCGATTCTGAAAGAGGGTGAGAGTAAGAAGCCAAGAAATGGCAGGAGAGCTTACATCCATTCTGGTTGATTTTGGCAGTGTAACGCAAAAAGCCAAAGAGAAAGAGCGAAACAAAAAGTCTATAAAGGGTAGAGAAAAAGATAAGAACTTGAAAAGGGAGAACAAAAGGGTTAAAAACAAGGGAGTTTGGGGATCATCCTCTCTCAAGAAAACACCCCAAAGACATGAAAGTTGTAGATTCTAGCTCAGAATTGAAGAGAGAATCGGCAAAGAAAGATACATTTCATATCTTTATAGCACGCAGTACTAGAACAGAAAGGAAAGGGGTTTGGCTTTTGCTGGTCTTGTACTCGTTTTGTGTTGCTACTTGCTAGTTTCTCTTCTTTCTTTTTGTTTCCAGCTTTTACAGATTACAGCTTCGTAGAGCAACCTTTTTGACCTCTAAATCCTTTATTGCTCTATCTTTTCTTTCTTCAACCTAGATTCACGCCACAGACAGGGAACTGGGACCCACATATTTTAGGGTTTTTCCCACCTCGATTTGGGTGCTGGGAACTGTTACAAAAGTGAGTCTCTGACTGTGGAGTATGGCCAAACTGAAAGGTAATTCTTTTTAATTAAGCACTGTTCAAGATTGAGAATTACGTAAGAGTGCGGTAGCGACATGTCCTGAGTCCTGAACAGTGAATGCTGCCAGGATGTTGAAAAGGTCGAAGAGGAGTAAAAGAAGGTGCTGTCTCCGCTTTACCCATTGTTAAGAAGCAGTCCTTTACCTCAACTTTGAACTTTGAAGAGAAAAGATGGGTTGTTTTTACTCGACTTCTTTAAGAATGTGTCCCGTTGGGTTCTTGTATTCAAATTCAAGACAGAATTGCATTGCAAGTTAATCAACTTTTGTTAAGATTTTTGACTTGAAGATAATTGAAAGCTCCTAAAGAGTAGTTCCTAGACAGGGGTCAACGTTGCGTCGCAGACAGGTTTGATTTTTTTAACATATAAAAAATATTAAATTTATTATGGTGTTTTTAAAAAAATTATTTGAGATTTGAGAGTTTAATAAATTCAGCTAATATAAATAATATAAATAAAAAATACAATGATAATAAATAAACTGATATAACAATGTAAAAAAACAATGAAGCTCGTTGAAAATAAACTAATAATATTATAAAACTTAATTATTAAACAATCTAATATTAAAGAGAAAAAATTAAAAAATATTAATTAAAAATAACAAAAAAAATACCTGAATTAATACGAGTTAACCAGCTAACCTCGCCACTCTAAGTATAGGATTGGGATAATGATATTCTTTGTTAAGGGACATGATGAACTCTTCTTGGCTTCCAGTTTTTTTGTTTTTTTAATGTGGTTTAATTAACTTAGACATTTGTTGTGTTGATTAAATTAGTTAGTAAAATAATGTAGATTAAATGCTAGTCCATTTTATTTTATTTTTTTAAAATTATGTATCAAATATGAGTAAAGGAAGTAAAATATTATAAGAATAAATCTTCACAACCTCTACTATATTATGAAATATATTAAGAATAAATAAAATATACTCTCTTTTATGAATCTCATCATAAGATGTAACACAACAAACCTAACATGTGTACACGAGGGGAAGGAAGGGGAGCAAAAAATGGCATAAGGAGAAATAAAAAATCATGAGGTTACTAAAAGGTTTAACCCTGTTTGTTTTTACATTTTAAAAGCGTTTTTGAAAAAATTTAAAATTTTTTATTTTTTTTGCTTTAAATTAATATATTTTTAATATTTTTAGATCATTTTAATGTGTTGATATTAAAAATATTTTTTTAAAATAAAAAAATTATTTTAATATATTTTTAAATAAAAAATATTTTAAAAAATAACAAAACCATGTACTAATATATATAAAGTTATTTCAGAACAAAGATATGAATAAAGCAAGGATGGTTCGTCGAAAACTTTTACACTTATAGTCAATCCATTAATCATGGATTACAAATTAATTTTATTATTAAATTTGATTTAACAATTTAAATTTAAAAAATTTAATCTGATTTTTGATATTCAAATTTTAAATTAAATTATAAACAAATTATTTGACGTAACCTTATCAATTGAATAAATTCAAATAAAAAAAATAAATAAAATTTATTCTAGTTAACTTGTTAAACTGATGATTCAGGTTATAAACTATGTTAGATTTAATTAATTTTTTTATTTTATTATATAATAAAGAATTTAATTTATAAAAAATTTAATAAAAACCTAAATAATCATCAAGGAATCAACCTCTACTAATATATATTAGAATATCAGTGTCGAAATTCCCCCGAGAAATCAATTCCTAACTTTGGAATCTAACAAAAATAAATAAATATTGCCAGTCAATGCAGCCGATAGTCTAGACTCTAGTGTGCCTGGTCAAAATAATAATAATAATAATAATAATAATTTAACTTGTGTTGATCATAAAAATCTATATTCCAGGTAAATAGCAGAGAGAGAATTCAGACTTGTATCTCGTGGGTTGTTTAGAAATAAATAGCGTTTATTTTTGAAAATATATTAAACTAATATTATTATTTTTTATTTTTAAAATTTAGTTTTAATATATCATCACATTAAAATGGTTCAAAAATATTAATATTATTAATTTAAAATGGAAAATAAATTAAACCGCATCTCAAAACTGCCGATAAATGGATCTGGTGTCTCCCAGTTTGGGTTAAACTAACGAGGCCTGAAGGCAAGCATATGCCTTGTGGAGTGATATGTGCCGATGAAAAATTTGACTTCCCATTATTCACACTTTGGTGCTTTATGTAAATGACAAAAAGCCACCAAACCAGCCCTTTCGTTCTCCAAGAAAAAACCTAAAAACTTTGACAACTGAGGCCCCAAAGTCAAACCCATTATATATATATATATATATAAAATGCTGAGCTGGCTAATTTATCTTCTGTTCCCTCTCCACGACGGCACAAGTTCTCATGGACCGACCATGGAATGCCAGCAGCCAAGTTTTGCCCACACGAAGATGTGGGGCCTCATAAGAGTTATGGCAATACGCTAAGAATGTCATCTCTTATTCAACTCACAATTAAACCCGGCTCCACTCGTGAGTTAACCAAGTAATTTGAATCGGTTTTTACATTACATTGCCACTGTTAAATTCAAGTAATTTAATGGATTCACCTGTGATTATGTTGATTTGACTAAATTATTTCAAACTCTGATTAAATCAAAACTAGAGATTTTTTTTTTAAGAAAATAAAACAACTTATTTTAATAAAATTGATTTGAATTGATTCAACCATGTTACTTCGTTTAAACAAGTGTTCAAGAGTGTAATATTTTTTATTTTTATACGTGTTTTAAAAATATATTTTACTTGAAAAATAATAAAATTAATGATTTTTTAGTATTTTTTATGGTTTTAATATACTGATATAAAAAAATTATTTTGAAGTATTTCAAGTAAAAAATACTTTTGAAAATTATCATGTACCACAATATCAAATATATTTAGGGGGTTTGACAATCGGCCAAAACACTATTTTCTCAAAATTTAAATTTTTTTTACTTAAAATTAATTTTTTTATATTTTTATATTATTTTGATGTGCTAATATCAAAAATAAATTTTAAAAAAATATTTTAAAATGCAACCTACAGCCTTTAATTTACATTTGCCTATTGCGTCCACGTAATATTAATTTTCCAATCAGGAGATGTTTGTCAAGACTAATCGAATTAAATTAAACATTTATTTTTTGTTGAATAAGCACAAATTCTTAAATAAAAATATAAAAATAAATGGAAAAGACAAAATCACCCTGCACGCGTATTATGTTATCGAAAAATTTAAGTAATAACTACCAGTTCATTAAAATTTTGATTTGAATGTGCCTAAAAAATGTATATTGTATATATAATTTTAATTGAATGTGTATTATTAAGAATTTATAATATATTACATCTATTTATTTTAAAATGATTTGTTATTTTTCTAGGAAACCTAAAATGGTCTCTATTTCTATAGGTGTAATCTTAATTGGGTCTCCCATTTTATTTTCATCCTAATTAGATCCCCAACTTAGTAATGGGTTTTTAATTAAATCCTTTCATTAGTTTAAGTTAATAAAATGGTTAAGTATTCATCTGAAAATCATATGATTTCTCCTTCCTTCATTACAAATTTAAAAATGTACTTGATGTGAGATACTTGATAATTTTGCTGATTAAAAATAAAGAAAGAATTTAATTGAGAATTTATTGATACATTGAGGGACTAATTTGAGATGAAAAATAAATTGGGGACCTAATTGAGACTGACCTTGACCGTCGAGGTTTATGAGGTTTCTCCTATTTCTTTCTATTATAATCCTTTTAATTTCATTTCAATCAATAAAGGACCGAACATTTGTAATTGGAAAACATGTATTTTGAATTGAACATATATATATAATGTAAAATGTATTTTGAACTAATAATGAAATTAATAGCACAATTTAGTACATATCATGACTAAAAAATAAAACATTTTAAGATATCGCTAATGAAAAACATGGTATTTTAAAGAAATTGTTAAATGAGCTTACACGAATTACAATAATTGAAGCTTTATGTTCTCCAAGATTTTTTTTCTTTGTTTATTTATTTAGCTTTTCTTCTCTTATTGTAATTGTTCATTAGTCTGTGGACGGAAAATGTGACCTACTCTGATAACAATTAGTACTTTCTTTGATATTATTTGTTAAGATCTTTTCAATAATATTGATAGTGTCGTAATAGAGCTTATATGTGTCTCTATTCTTTATTTCTTTCTTTATTTTTCTTTCTCATCTTTACTCATCCTAATTTGTTCCAACTTATTTAATTTCTTTGAGCATTTCGTTATTCTTATAAGCATACTAACACTTTGCAATTCTCATCAACAACATTACTAAACTATGTTATTTTACTAATTTTTTTAAATTATGTTTTTTTTGTTGGTTTTTTTAAACACTGCTACTTCATTTTTTCTTTGAAATAATCTTCATAGTTGTACACGAAATTCTAATTTGATATTGTTGAACTCATTTTGTTGAGATTTTTTTAATAATATTGATAGTGTCATAATAGAGCTTTGATGTGTCTCCCCTCTTTATTTCTTTTTTTATTTTTCCTTCTCATCTTTACTCATCCTAATTTGTTCCAACTTATTTAATTTCTTTAAGCATTTTGTTATTCTTATAATCAACTTAACATTTTGTTATTCTCATCAACATCATTACTAAACTGTGTTATTTTATTATTTTTAAACGCTGCTATTTCTTTTTTTTTAAATAATCTTTACACCGAATTCTGATTCTGATAATGCCATCACACAATTTTTTTCTCCGTTTTAGACAATGATTAAAAACATAATTGAAACTGTGTTTTTTTAAAATTTAAAATTTTTTATTTTGTAAAGAATTAATTTTTTTATGTTTTCAATAATTTCAATATCCTAATTTCAAAAATAATTTTTTTAAAATAAAAAATAAATTATTTTAATATATTTATAAATAAAAAATAATATTTTAAACCACCAATAACTATTACTTCTCCAAACACCCTCAATGTCAGCACTCAGCATTCCTGTAAGAATGTGTTGGAATATTTATTGTAGCTGCGGAAAACAGGAAAGGATATCATGAGTGCACAGAAATAGAAGGGGCCTCGCCTGGAAGAAGGTCAGGGAAATGATGGAGGGTGGGGTCGGAGGAGGAACAAAATTGGCCCTTCAAATTTAATGCTACCGTTCGTCCATCATGGTTCCAATAAAGATAGCCGTACATGGAGATCATGAGCCATGTACGAAAATAAATGCTAGCCTAGAACTCTGTGTATGTTATGACTTCATCTCTGTTGTCGTGTAAAATTGATCATATAAGGGCATTCTGAAGAGAAAGATGTTATTTAGATGAGTAAAATTAATATTATATATATTTTTAAATAATATAAATATAATTTTTATTTATTTATATTCACTTTAATAATAAAAACTATTTCGAAGAGTATATTATAAAACTATTTATTAATTTTAATTAATAATTCAAATCAAAACTTTTTTTTTACAAAAAAAAAATTAAACAAGTTTTTAGCACTTTTATCCAATATGTAGGAATGAATTTTCAACATAGAAATTTTATTTTGGATATAGCTCTTTTCTTGGAGTTGTAAAAATAAGAGTTGAAAGCAAAAAATATTGTCTTTTCTTTTTGGTTTTCCATTTAGCACATTTTTTTTTTGAGATGCTCTAATTAGAGACTTGTGTAAGTTGATGTCAAATTTGACATAATGGAATTCAACTAAATATGGTTCTAGAAACTATAAACATGTTTAAATAAATAAGAAAAAAAATGACTCAAGTTATAGCTCTGACCAAGTTTAATAAGTTAGTTTTATTTTAATTAGGTGATTAAAAAAGAACAACGATAATGAATGTATAAAATAAAAAAAAATCATGATAACTTGAAAAAAAAACCTTTGAAAGTATATAATTGGATTTAAAAAATGACAAAAAAAATCAATATCGACTTAATTCGAGGTAACATGATAGATATTTAAGCTTAATAATAAGAGACGAGCTAACTCGCAAAACACATTGCCCAAATTATTAGATTGGATTAACTCGATAGAAATAAATTTAAAAAAACCACAAAACTTTTTCATTTAGAAAACAGTTGAATGATGAAATTGAAAAAAAAATAATAAAAAAAATGATGTCGAGCAAAATATAATATGTGTTTACATAGCTATTGGTAAAAAAAAATCTTTTATGGACCAAGTAGTAATTGCTTTACAGGAAAGATAAGTAATGGAGTTGATAAGGGAGTTTATTGCATACATATTTTCAATTATTCTTGCTTTATTTTGAAGTATTTCGTGTATGTTGCACAATTTAACTAGGTTTTAAATGCCTTTTTGAACCATTGACTTTGTGGGAAATCAATGTGTTTTCAGATACTAAATTACTAGAGTAGGCCGAATCTAGAATTAAAGCTGAGCACTGATTGGTTTTTGGGTTGTAACGGGAGTTATACAACTCCGTTTTAGGCGTTCTTCACCATTTTGAAAATTTGAGACATAGAACTACAATTTATATGAGACCATAGAACTCCGTTTTGCTATTTTAAAGCCTAAAAAGAGAGTTGAAAGATAGAGTCCAAATCAAACCCGAACTTCTTGTGATCCAGACATTGTCTCGGGTTCTGGCACAAAAAGTGAGTTGAAATACAGAGTCTAAAAATTGAAAGATTAGTTTTGTTGGAAATAAAATTTAATTTTCTACAATTTCTCCGGAAATAAAGAAGTCTCAATTTACATATTTTTCACCCCAAATCTGGACCGCAATATCAGGATAGGCAAGAATCCAAAACAAAGCAGGAAACTAACTTTCTTTCCATTTGAGGAAAAAGCCATAATATATAAACCTCTTTAGGCAGCAACTTTGGGGAACTTTTTGATACTCTAAATACACCACAAAAGAGAGGAGGCGACACCAAGAAGGGAGGAGAACAGAACTAAACAGAGAAGTATAATTAGTAGCAGATTGGAAGATGTCCATTGACTCTACTTTCAATCTCCATTCTTGAGTGATGTTCATGGTATCAAGTTTGTTTCTCTTTAATTTAGTAATCTCTTATTCTAGGATTTTTATATAACCTGGCTATGAATATGTGAACAATTTTTTTGATTGAATTAATTCTCTAGTTGTTGAGTATTTCATTATATGCTTAATGCTTGTACCCATTTGGCCAATGTTTGCATGATTTGGGATTCAATTTGAGACTGAGAAGTGATAATTATTTTAGCCATTGTTTGAAATACCCTAAGGCATATATAGGATAGAGATATCTTTGGAATTTGTGTAATATTTAAAGGTTTTATAGTACTTAATAAATTTTGACAAGTTCAGAATTTTTATAAAGATGTATGTAGTTTGCTTGTTGAAATATTTCATTGATGCTCGAGAGAGTTTGTTGATTAAATTAGTAAAACCTGATTATCAACAATAAGAATAAATAAATTTAATTGAGAAAATTCATATAGGAATAATTACGGTGAGTCAAAACTTCTAGGATCCATTAAAATTGAATTCAATACTACTTAATTAATTGGTTATTTGCTCTTAATTATTAATTTTTGTTTAGTAAACTATCTCATTCAATTTTTCAAATAAATCACAATTTAAGAGATTTTGGTAGTTATTAGTAATTTTTGCAAATCCTTGTGGGACGATACTCTACTCATCACTTTATTACTTGTCACAATTCGTGCATTTGTGATTTTGAGCAATAAGTTTTTGGCACCGTTTCCAGGCATTATAGATAAAATTATTAATAATATCAATATGAGTTAAATTTGGTCTACTTTGATTAATTTTTCTCTTCAATTTTTAGGTGTTTGTCTAGTGTATGAGAAGTAAGAAAATCTACTCTCTCGCTTTATAATCCTGAGATTGAGAAAATTACAAAGGAATTAAGGAAGAAAAAGCGAGAGATTTAGATAAATTCAAACACGGGCATTGAGAGATTTTGCACTCCCACAGGTAACGTGAATCTGTTTAGTTATCAAGAAACCAAAGATTAAGGCCAATAATTTTAAGATCAAACCAGCCATACTACAGATGATTCAGCCTTCGGTTCAATTTTATGGGTTGATGAGTGATGATCCTAATGCCTATATCGCGAGTTTCTTGGAAATTTACGACACTTTCAAACATAATGGCGTTACTGATGATGCCATTCGCCTCAAGCTATTTCCTTTTTCTCTTCGATACAGAGTGAAGAATTGGTTAAACTCCATTCCTGTAGACTTAATCATAAGTTAGGAAGATTTAGCTCAGAAATGCCTTGCCAATTTTTTCCCGCTAGCTAAGACAAAGAAAGATGCACATTGAAATCTCAAATTTCACCCAATTTGAGAGTGAACCATTGTATGAGGCTTATGAGAGATATAAGGATTCCCCTTACCATGGATTGCCTAAGTGGATGCAGGTTTATATTTTCTATAATGGATTGAATGTTTCCATAAAAACATTGATTTAGGCAACTTCAGGTGGTGCTTTTATGAGTAAGTCACAAGATGATGCATACAATTTGTTGGAGGAGATGGCCATGAACAATTATCAGTGGCCGAATGAAAGGAGTACACTAAAGAAGATTGTTGGGGTGCATAAAATTGATGTCATCACGACAATGACAACCCAAGTTCATTCGCTCACTCAACAACTGAAAGCCAATCAACTCACAACAAATGCCATCCATGTGATAGGTTGTAATTTTTGCCATGAAAACCACCCAAGTAAAGAATGCCAAGTTGGGAACCCTTTCTCTCAAGCAGAACATGCTCATTTTGTGTCAAACTACAACCGACATAACAATCCTTACAACGCAACATATAATCCCAGTTGGAGAAATCATCCTAAATTTTTATGGGGTAATTAAAATGTCTTAAAACATCCATCCATTCCACCATTAAGTGAGCAGCTAAAAGAGAAATCAACACTTGAAGAAGCTATGATGCAATTAGCCAACAACACTAGCCAATTTATGATTGAAACCTACACCAACCTCCAAAACCAAGCAACTTCAATTCAAAACTTGGATGAGGTTTAAGTTGGTCAGCTTGCCAACATGCTCATGGGTAGACAACAAGGAAATCTACCAAACACAACCGAAATCTACCCCAAAGAGCAATGCAAGGCCATAACTTTAAGAAGTGGAAAAGAAGTTGAACCGATTGTTGGAAACAAAAACTCTAGCAAAGAGAAAGAAAAGTAGTAATTGGCTAAACCTCTTTAAAGCATAGAAAAATCCAAAAATCTACCAGATCCACCATAAGAGATGATACCAAGATTTCCATTTCCCCATCAACTAAAAAAGAATAAGTTAAATAAGCAATTTTTAAAATTTCTTGATGTGTTTAAAAAGTTATATATTAACATTCCTTTTATAGATACTCTAGAACAAATGCCAAGCTATGTGAAATTTTTTAAGGACATTTTATCAAACAAAAGGAAGTTAGAGGAATATGAGAATGTTGCTCTCACTGAAGAATGTAGTGTATTTTTACAAAAAAAATTGCCTCCTAAACTTAAGGATTCAGGGAGTTTTACTATACCATGTTCCATTGGAGATGCTATATTTAAAAAAGCTCTATGTGATTTAAGTGCAAGCATTAATCTTATGCCTTTATCTATTTTCAAGAAACTTGATTTAGGTGAAACAAGGCCAACTACAGTGACACTGCAATTAGCTGATCGATCACTAAAGCTTCCAAAAGGAATAATTGAAGATGTTTTGGAAAAAATGGGCAAGTTCATCTTTCCAGCCGACTTCATCATACTAGATATGAAAGAGGATAATAAGATTCCTATCTTACTTAGTCGGCCATTCTTGGCCCCTGTAGGAGCATTGATTGATGTGCGAAAAAGGGAGCTACAATTAAGTGTGAATGAAGATGAGGTAATTTTTAATGTGTTAAAAGCAATCAAACACCAAGATATGGGGGAGAGTTGCTTTAATATTTAAATAATAGACTTCCTAATTAGTGACAGATTCAAGCATCCAAGCGAACTGTTGGAAGCATGTCTAGTAAATGATATAATGGTGAAGGATTTTAAGATATCCAAATATACATGTTGGATGGACTTTTTTGAACCTAATTGTAGCAGGTACTTTGAAGATTTGGGACAAGCACCTCCAAAATTAAAATCAACTATTAAACAAGCATCGGTTCTTGAACTTTAACCTTTGCCCGAACACCTTCGATATGCATACCTTGGAGAAGCCTCCACTTTTCATGTCATAATCTCTTCAAAGCTCTCTAATATAAAAGAAGAAAAATTATTGAGGGTGCTGAGAAAACATAAAGGTGGCTCTCAAGTGGGTATTGGCTAATATCAAGGGTATTAGTCCTTCTATTTGTATGCATAAAATTCTGTTAGAAGATGAAGTTAAGCTGACAGTAGAACATCAGAGAAGGCTTAACTTGACAATGAAAGAGGTAGTTCGAAAAGAGGTTCTGAAATGGTTAGATGCTGGTGTTATTTATCCAATTTCTGACAGCTTATGGGTTGGTCAGGTCCAAGTTGTGCTGAAGAAAGGACGAATGACAATGGTGAGGGATGCAGATAATAAACTGATATTTATTCAAACCGTGACTGGATGAAGGATTTGTATGGACTACTGAAAGCTCAATAAAACCACTCGTAAAAACCACTTTCCTTTACCATTTATTGATTAGGTGTTGGATATGTTGGTTAGGCATGGATATTACCGTTTCTTAGATGCTATTCAAGATACAATCAAATAGCCATCGCACTAGAGGACCAAGAGAAGACCACTTTTACCTGCCCTTATGGTACTTTTGCTTTCAGAAGGATGCCTTTTGGGCTATGTAATGAACCAACCACCTTTCAGACATGTATGTTGGCTATCTTTTCAGATGTGGTTGATACAAACCTCGTGATCATGTGGTTACACAATCCACACGCAAAGACATCAATTCCTGGAAAGCCAAGTAAATTAAGTTTGATAAGAGTGTGACATAAAGATAACTTATATCTAGGTACCAATACTATTGAAAATGAAAACCCTCACCAAATGAATATTGATTCGCGAACGAGAAGTATAAGGATGACACCACGAAGTTAATTGTTCTTCGATAAGTCATTTTTCAGTTTTTTAAAGAAGCATAGAAGGGAGAGTATCCCACCAACACACACACATAAAGTGCAACAAACAAGAAGTTTTATTAATCTGAATTATCTAACTTACATATATGATTATGTCTTTATTTATATTGACTCTAGACTGAAACAAACCTTAATGAACCCTTTATGTAGACTTATATGTTGCCCACTTACAATTAAACTCAAATAATATAAATAAACCCTAAACTAAGAAGATAATAATAATAATAATAGTAATAATAATAATAATAATTCTGAATTTAATATCCTAAATATGATAGGATCATATTTGTTACCCTTTAGAAGTCCCATATAAGTTAGGAGAATCAAATATGAAGTTGCCTCCTCTTTAATTTCCTTGTTTGCAAAGTATTCTTTGTTGTATTGGAAACTTATTTAATGATAGATTCCTATTATAATAAAGATAGAATAATTGTTTTCATACACCATAAGGATTCCACATTAATATGGAGCTCATACCACACATGAAAACTATGTTGTTGCCTATTAAATATCCTTACAAGACTAGGAAATTTCCAAAACTAGCTGTTACATGCTTATAGGAAAAGAATCCTAGCCAAATAAGAAGTCCACAAGTCAAAATGAAGTAAATAACAAAATTTATACATCCTTTATTGACACGTATTGCGATGCCTTCCAGAACTCTAATTGACCTGAAATTTTAACCCAATATAGGAAAACATGTCAGGCGACACCACGTAAATGTTTAGCCTGATCCAACGATCGGATTGAGAATTATGATTGTTTCCATAAAACTGGACAGCTGCGCATTTTACATTAGAATCCGAATCTAATTGTTTTTTCATTGCTCGGATCGTATCAACTTTCACCTACCCTTATGGTACTTTTGCTTTTAAAAGGATGCCTTTTGGGCTATGTAATGAATCAACCACCTTTTAAAAGGTGTATGATGGCGATCTTTTCAAATATGGTTGAGCAGATTATTGAGGTCTTCATGGATGATTTTTTCATATTTAGAACTTCTTTTGATGATTGCCTTGCAAAGTTAGCTATGGTTTTGGAACATTGTGAAAGGGCTAACTTGATATTGAATTGGGAAAAATGTCACTTCATGGTAAAGGAAGGTATAGTGTTGGGGCATCGGATTTCAGCAAAGGGAATAAAGGTAGACAAAGCTAAGATTGATGAAATAGACGAGCTTCCACCACCAACGACGATAAAGGGTATTAAGAGCTTCTTTGGACACCTAAATTTTATAGAAGGTTCATTAAAGACTTCTCTAAATCTCCAAACCTCTTTACAATTCACCAATTAAAGAAACTCAATTTTAATTTGATGAAGAATGTGAGAAAGCTTTTCTATTATAGAAAAAGAAGTTAGTTATAGCCCCTATAGTTATTGCACCAGATTGGGAGTTACCATTTGAATTGATGTGTGATGCAAGTGATTATGCAATTAGGGCAGTATTGTGGCAGTGAAAGGATAACATGTTTCACACCATATATTATGCTAGCCGAACCCTCATTGACGCCCAACTTAATTATGCCACAACTAAAAAAGAGCTGTTTGCTCCGGTGTATGCCTTTGATATGTTTCAGACTTATCTGATTGGGAACAAGGTGATTGTGTATACTGATCATGCTATAATTAGACATCTAGTTTTCAAGAAAGATGTCAAGCCTAGACTCATTCGTTGGGTCCTTTTGCTGCAAGAATTTGATGTGGAAATAAAAGACAAAAAGGGGATCGAGAATGTGATGGCTAATCACCTTTCACGATTGGAATTGTTAGAGCAGCTTGAGCCTCAAGTCACGGTTATTAATGAAAAATTTCCCGATGAAAGAATTTTTGCTATTTCCACTAACAATCTCTTTCCTTGGTATGCAAATTATGTCAATTTTGAAAATTAAAAGTTTAATTATGTTTAAAAATTAATTTGGGTCAAATTAAAAGATTTAATTAGGTGCATGGACTTAATTATACTTGTAATAGATTTTATTAGGACCTTAATTATTGAAAAATAAAGTTTGGGAGCCCAATTTGAGCTTAATCGAGAATATTGGAATTTTAGAGGACCAAACTTAATTTTTACGAAGGCAATTGATTGAAATCAAGGATAAAATTGCAAAAAAAAAATCAAAGTTTAGAATCAATTAGGGATTAAATTGAAGAAATTCACGATCAATAATGTTTTTGAAAAAGGCGCTAGACTTTCAAGACCCAATTTGGGAAAATTAAAAGTTAATGGGCAATTAAGGATTAATTTGTATAAATCCAAAACCAAGGACCAAAACGAAAGGGCTTTGAACTCAAATGTTGATATTTGAGTTTGGCAAGGGTAAAATAACATGAAATTAAATGTTTGAAATCAATTAGGGATGCAATTAAAAGAAATCAAAAGACAAAGGACTAAGTTGAATTTTAGTCAAATCCCTAATTAAAACCCCAAGGATGTCAAAACGATGTCGTTTCATTTAAATGAAACATGATGTTTTGGTATAAAATGACGTCGTTTTGACCAACACAAAAAAAAAGATGCTAGACAACTTGTCATCTGACTACCGTTCATTATTTTCAACCTTTTATACTAGAAAAATGCTACTTGAATTACTACTTTTCAAGAGCTTTTAATGTCTTACCTCTCCACCAAACATGACAAATAAGGCACTATTTTGATGACATGATAGAGTATTACACCCCAACATAATTCTTACTGGCTAATTGCCATGTATTTTAAATGATTGAATTGTTTTTTTTTAAATTATTTTACATGCCTTTACTTTAATGCAATAGACATGCTACTATTAAAAATTTATAGTAAAAAACATAAAGCATGAATAAAAAAAGAATTATTTATTTAATTAATAAAATATATTTATTTTGAAAAGATTTAAATCTTAACCTTTCTAAATATCTATTTTAGTTTTAAAAAAACTAAATAAAAATAAATTTTGAAAACTACTCGACGACGTGGAGTGGGTAAATAATTAATTAGTTGAACATTGACAACAAGCAAAAGGGATGAGGTATTAATTTTGTGTCCCACCTGTGCTCTCATAAATTTAATTACGGAAATACAAGAAAGAAAAAAAAATATAGTAATAAACTTGATGCCGTATAATGGAGTCTCAGTCGACGGTTTTGTTTGTTTGCCTAAGCAATTTGCAGGAATAATGGACTACGGATTTGATGCCCCAATACACATGAACTGATCTAACTCCGAAATGACCCACTCTTATAGAAAAGAATGAAAATATTAAGGTGATATTTTCTTTTCAATTTGATGTTTTTTTGACACTATGTAGTCCTCAAAAATTCCAATAGAGGAAAATTCTTGCCGGAATCTAACATAAAAAGAAAAAGTTATCGTTTCCATCTATTTTAGCCATCCAAATAATTGAAATTAATGCCAATGGAATTCATTAAATGAAGAGTCTTGTAGTTGTTTTGAGCCTTGATATTGCCTAAAAAACCATAAGTGGGTTGAGAATGAAAATTTTTATTTAGGTTAATTTTGTGACATGGACAGTTTTTAGATTTATTGTGTGAATATGTTAATTTGTCGGGGCAACGTGGCTTCTGTTGTTTTTTTTCAAAGAAATAAAAGTAAACAATAGGTCATTCACCCTTTTAAATTAAAAATAATAATAATTATAAATTAAGGCGTGTAGGCTTTGGCTTAAGGCCCACACACCTGGGCTCTTTCTTTTACAAGCTTAGGGTGCTAGGTTATAGATTGTTTTTCAACTCTTTTTTATAAATAGTTAGGTTAATTAAAGGTTTATAAAAAAATAATTATTGAGCTTGGGATTGTCCATGGTTCACATCGCATGTTTAAGGAGTTAAGCTATAACATTTGATTTTTTTTGTCCTCCTATTTAAAAAAAAAATGCAATTTCATATTTTGTTATTAATAATTTATTTTTGTATTTAACTTAAATCTAAAAAAAAAAGTGATTTGACCTTTTGTTATTAATAATATGCTTATGCTATCTTAGTTTCATGCATATGTCATGGTGTTTTTTTCCTTTTTTTTAAAATATTTCATACAAAAAAAAGTTGCATGATCTTTATTAAATAAGAAATGATCTATGATATAAAAAGAATTATTAAATTCAATGACGTGCTTGACGCAATCGTAATTGATTGATTGACTTGAGTTCATATGTTTTTTTTTTTAAATTTAATTTTTTTTTTATTTTTTTCTTCAACATTAAATCAACTTTGGAGATTTAGTTTTCTAATTGTTTTTTTTTCAAGACTATCCCTGCTAATTTTGTATATTAGCCTTGATTAACTTTGGTAGACCTGATATGTTTCCACCTTAATATATATTAGATAAAAATATTATTGAATATATAGCTAATTTTAAATTTTTGGTTAAAATCTATTTTTTTTATATAAAAAAAGACGTTAGAGATACTTTTTTTTTCCTGCGTTTGAATTGTTTTTTCTGTAGATTGCTCGGATCAATGTGGTGGTCTTATGCTTTTCATGAAACAAAGGAACAAGTAGCGAAATAAATGTGATTTGCACACATTTTGAAGCCAAGGAGTTGCTGCTTCACACATGAAAGTGGAAGGAGGTGGCCCCTCACACTCCTGATTCTTGAGCAGTCTCCTTCGGTGGGCTGAGTTCTTTTTGTGGTCACAGATAACTTAGAATTAAAAAAAGCTGAACCAAAGAAAAACATCCTGATTAATTATTCATATAACAAAGGAAAAGGTGGGGAAATTTAGGCTGGTTTGCCCAAAAATTCAAGATATGCCGAAGGAGGTATGTAGTCATCTGTTTTATCTTGTTGCCGAGATGAAGAGCTTGGAGCACTTTCTTGTGTGTAATATTTTCTTCATCATTAGCAGGGTATTGGCCGAGGTAGTGTGGATGAAGACCAACTACTTGTTGTCGTGTGCAAATCCATGGAAGCTGCAAGATCTTTTGGAAAATCTATTTCTGGACGTTTTCCTGTTATATGCCTCGAGGATATAAGGTTTTATGGCATTTATGTTGATGAAAATCGTGGATTTTTATGAAATTGTGGCTGATTTTGTATTGCATACAAGTAGTGTTTAATGAAATACCTCTATGAAAGTTTTAGTTCTTCTTTTTATTCTTTTTGATAAATTTGTAATATTTAATTTGATGGTAAATTAATAATTATCAATTTAATGATAAAGTTATAATATTAATATTACTATGCTTCTTTAGTTATTAATTAGAATATAATATCAATTTTGTAAATAACATACTTTTTTTGTTGAATTTTGTTTTGCGCTCAAGAGTGAAAATGTAAGTGTTAATCAATTTATAAGAGAATAGATACAATGTAAAAAAAATGATTAAACAATAGAAGATGTCATAACCTAATTTTTTATCCTTGTTTTTCTAAAATTTTAAGCATCGTCTTAAAAGCATTCAAATTTCTTTTCAACGCATTCTTTTTAAAATTGTTGATTTTTCTCATTGAGTTGTCGTTGATGTTGCTCTTTTTAAAAAAATCAAAATACAAAAAAAAAAAGATAAGCCTTCGAGCTGTAAAAAATTAAAATATCAAAAGAATAGCCAGATTGAGATGTTTTGATAAGATGGGATAAAGAAAGGAAGAAAATTGAGGTTGAAATCCAAACTTGATCAAAATTAGAAAAATGTTTTAAGTCTAAGTACTTAATTAAACTTCTAACAAGTTTAATTGACTTATTTAAGGACTTAATTGAAGAAAAATTAAGTTTGAAAAAAAATTAAGTTGAAAAGCCAATTGAAAAAAAATATAGAAGAATTAAGTAAATTCAAGAACTTAATTAAACTTCTATTGGGTTTTATGAATTCAATCAAGGACTTTATTGAAGAAGTTCGGAGGTCTAATTCGAATCAATTCAGAAATTGGAAGATTAGGGACAATTGAAACTTTGAAATGCTAAATTGATGCAATTAAAGGCTTAGTTGAAAGAAATTTGAACTATGAAATTCAATTGAGGACCACATTGAAGAAATTTAAAACCAAAGACCACTTTGTAAAAAGTGCTTAAATTTGAGGGGGCAATTGAAGAAGGTTAAGGGTGAAATTGCAAGGAATCCAAAAGATTAGGGCTAATTGGAGGTAACATTGCAAAGTACCAAAGGTTCAATGATCAAATTGAGAAAGACCATAATTTCACTATTTATTGTCTTCTTCTCCTAAAACAAAAGAAAAATGATGCCCAAGTGCTCACATTTGAGCCTTAATTTCCATAGTTTTAAAACCCGGCCCGACAAGTCGACCCGGGACCCGGTCGACCTGGAGCTGGAACCGGGTCGGGTTTAAGAAAAAATAGCCAGGGATTTGGCCCGGCCAAACCCGGTTGACCCGGCAGGTCGACCGGACCCGGACCCGACCCTAGGTAAACCCAAACGAGACCCGACTGATTTTTTTTTTTTTATATATATATATATATATATAGAAATAAAACGTTAGCGTTTTAGCTTTTAACTGTCGATTTATCAAACCATTTGCAACATAAAAAGAATCACAGAAAACTTAATCTTTCAATCTTCAAAGCCTGTCTATTTGCCTTTACTTCCTCCTCAAATCTTAAAATCTTCTCAGTATGCAATGAGGAGAGAGATGCTAACAAGATGCTGCCAGAGTTAAAGGGTGCAGAGCCGACAAATCCTAGGTTATGGGTAATACACAAATGACAAAACCATTTGTTTTTACATGTTTCTCTTCAGTTTTCTGTTCTTCATTGCTTAATTCTTCCGGGTAAAACAATATGATGGTTATTAAATCACCAATGGATCTTTGTTGTGGCTTTTTGGCTTTTTTGATTTCTCGCTTTTTTGGAAATTAATTTGTTGTTATTTAATCACATGGGTAATTCATGTTTCATGAATTAGTTCTTTACCTGCATCACCCCAGTTTTGGGCAAACTAGTCTCTGATTCGTCATACCTGTTTCAAGAAGCCATCAAATTGCTCATTTTAATTGCTCATTTTAATTGCTGGTTTTTGTTTATGTTGCGCAAAGGTGCGAAAGTAGGAACGCATGTCTTCTTCAATGGAATAATCTAAACACGAAACAAGGGGATCTAAACCATTCTATTACAAGGAACTCATCATAATTTTATTTCTGTATTCAACAATAAAAGCACAGAATATATAAGATGTAGTTTAATAATTTGTTATTGTTCAACATGTACATATTGATGGAAGAGTAAAATGACTAAACACTAAGACCAGGAATGCTTGAAGCTGCTGGTAAGGTGTTGCATTGGAATTCTTTTTTTTTTTGTTTGACCCAGGTTAATTCATATGATTCGTGACCCGATTATTATACCAGATCGATTACCGGATTGGGTTTAAAAACTATGCTAATTTCTACCTCATCCCTTCACCACACCATATAAATCTTATACCAACTTATACCTGGTATTTATAATTCTCTCTAAACCAAAATTTCAGCTCTTGTTTCATTAAAAACACTAGTAGATTCTCTCCCAAGAACACTACCCAGCACTACTCTACCTGCAATAACTTGTGTCCTTGTCAGTTGCAGAACATGACAAGCTTTTGTTCGCAGCTTTAATGAATAGCCGGGATCTATTCAAATCGAGAACCTATCAAGCAATTTGATACAATTAATTTAGGGAAGAAGAAGTATAGCAGAGAAGAAGTATGTGGCTGGGGTTAATTCAGTACCCTTCTATTAAAAATAACTTCGGTATTTATAGCTATACACTTCATAACATAACTAACAAACAAATAGAAAAGAGTTACAACACCCTCCACGTCTAACAATTAACTAACTGATCCACGTTCTATAGTTCTCTAAAATAGTGCAGTCACTACTTGTTCCTGTAGCATAATTTCCTGGCCACATTCTTGTGATAGTGGATGTATCACAATTAGCCCTAGAACTTCTCCATTTCTCCCATAAAAATCATACAAAACCCACCCAAGCAGCGGGGGGAAAGAGCATTGCCATAAACACCATCTCCAAGCCATGACTACAACAACCTTCTCCTTAATTTTCCCAGTCTGAAACCAACTTAGAAACGGCAAAGCACACCACTGTTTCCACTTTCTTTTCACCCTCATTTCATCTCATTCCTTTTTTTTTTCTCCTTACAACCAGCAAACACCTTCATCTTCCTTAGTTTGATCCTCCACCTAGAGTTAACCTTTTGAAAATACAAGCCAAAATAACTAAGCCTTGTAAAGGACCTTGTGGAGCATAAGCCTTCCTTACCCTCCATCCTTTTCGTTTAGTTCCAAAGCAATGAAAAAGTCATTGGTCTTGCTCTCAAGTTATCAAGCTCATCAAGGGAGATTGGTTTTGGTTATTATCGGGAATAGGAAATGTTTGCCATTTTCACTACAGTTTAAAGATCGTTTACGGCAAGCCAACGTCTAGATGCAGCATCCATTTAGACAAAGATTCCACAAAAACAACAATAGCCGGTTTCTTTTTGAGAATGGAACTGAGGGAAGTATCATAGCAGCAACAGAGCTTTAGTTTCAGCCTTCAACTGGTAGCAGACCGCAGCAAGCACCACGACAACCAACAACATCACAGCTTCAGTTCCAGCAGCAGCTTCAGCTTCAGCAGCATCGCGGTCCAGTTTCCTCAGCAAGCAGCACCTCCGCTGCACCAGCGTAGCCTCTCCACAGCAAACAACAGCACAGTTTCCAGCGCAGCTCCATCTTTTCCTGTTCCAGCTCTGCACTAGCACTGTGACATTCATTCCAGCAACATCAGTCTCTCCTCAGCACCATCCTCTCCATACAGCAGGACCTCTTCTGCATCAGTTACAGTCCAACAGTTGACTGTTTGAGAAATAGTTTAAGATGAAAAAATAAGGATTTGGGTTATAGGCATGAAAATATTGTCATTGAAGGTGTTTATTTATATCATTTTTAAAATACAACTAAATCCTCTAAATCTCTAAAATAATAACAAGATAAGACAAAGAAAAAAAAATTTGTTTTTATTGTTTATAGTTTTCAGTGTAGTAACAATTTTATTAGACTTGAAAATATTATAATGAAACATTATGTCATTTAATATTATACTATTAATGAAACTAAATGTCTTAACGAAACAATTATATTCTAAATTAAACTGAATAACAGTTATTCAGTTTTATCTCAATAATTATAAATATTAAAATTAATTACAAAAATTAAAAAAATTAATTTAAAAATAAATTAATCTCACTGACATATTATTAAGTGTCAAATAATATTTTTTTATATTATAAATATCCATATGATAATATTATGATAATATTAGAAAACCTACAAGAAAAATTATTCCTTTTACTTAATTTACTACATAATAAAAACTCACATTTATAAATACAAGAGACTAAATATCCTTTTTATTTATTTATTTACAAACAACAGACTCCAACGTGAGTAGCAGAAACTTCCCGACTAGCTACCTCTCATCAGTCTCGCTAGCAGAGGTTGTGCTCCTCAGGCCGTGACCATGAGATCTATCTCAGCAACTCCACTGCCAGCAGAGGTTGTTCTCCTCAATCACGCCAGCAGCAGCAGCAGCGTAGAACTCTCCCAAAACCAGTGTAGTGAGGTATATCCTTTTTTTTGTTTTGTTGAAGTTGCTGCAAAAGGTGCATACCACTACCAGCACAGGTAGTTATTTGCATATAATAGCTTAATGCTTTTGTTTGGTAAAGAAATAATATAACAGAGGTGTTGCATACAAATATTAGGTTGATCTTTAAAGAATGAAGGGCTTTCTTGTTTCTTTGTTTATGGATTTGGGTTTTTGATCTTTAAAAGAAAAGGGAAGGTTGGGCCATTTGCTCTTGTAGCCTATTTGGACCAAGCTTGTGTTAAAGAATCCTGTCCGTGGGGTTTGGGTTGAGCCTACAAGGAGCTTAAGACCATGTTTGGCTTGACACAAATTTGTCAAAGAAGAATGCAATTTTTGGGTTTTAAGGTTTGCTCGGCAAATACGTCCCAAAGAAATTTTCAAGTATTTTTTCTTTTTGTAGTGTTTTGCCAAACATGATCATAGAATTTTAATAAATTTTCAAAGTTTATGAAGATCATTTTACAATTAATTTTAAGTTACTCATCTTTTTTACCTTTTTGTATTTGATAGTTGGAATTGTGACTTTCACGTGAGACACTTTGCTGATATTAAATAAATTAGGGTCTTTCCATAAAAATAAAAAAAATATTTCTTTCAAAAATACAATTTTATTTTAAGTTGCACATGACCAAGTCTGTCAAAAATAAATTATATTTAGATATTTTAGTATATTAAAAAAATCACAAAAATAGTGGTTTTATTTTTTTCATGCATGTTTTGGATTTAGTAACCAGTTTATTAAAGACATGAGAACTTGATCTACATTTCAAAAATATCAAAAAAAATTATTTTATTTGTCTGAATATCAAGGATTACAAACTTATACGTAAGACATATTCCCGGTATTAAAAAAAAGATACAAAAATATATTTTGACTCTAGAATAACTAGGTTTTAACCTGATAAGATAAGGACCTCCTTACCGATGAAGACTTTTCTTAAACCTTAAACAGACCAATGGTTAGAAAACACAATAATACTTTAGTTTATATCATATAAACAAATAATACAGCTTATCTTAGGTAAGATGTATTAAGGTGATACGTTCTCCTTAAACACAACTAGTTCTCTTATCTAGACTCTGAGACCAGTTAAGATAACTTCATCACTTTTTTACTAATAAGAAACAAGAATTTCTTATTCTTCCTCCCATCACCAGAGAGATCATAACCCAGGAGAACGATCGTCACGATGCCTTACACGTGCGATAAAAAAAGGATAATTTTCCCATTAAATTATCCCTTATAATTTTAAAAATCATAAATTAATAAATAAATTATCTTTCGCATGCTGTGATCATAAACTTAATCAATAAGTTACCTTTTCAATTAACATCAAGGTTATGTATGGTAACAAGTTAATACGGCTTACAATTTATTATGGTAAAATTTAAATTTATTTTGTTAATTTTTTTTTAAGAAAAGTATCAGGGAAGGGAAATAATGATTACATCCAAAGTCGGTAGTTTTAAAGGTTAAGTTTTACCCTCAAATAATTTATTTGCTCTTTTTTTCTCTTTTGTCTCAAAATATATACTAAACGAGATAACATGACCGCGCGCTGCCGTGGACTTATAAAAAAAATATACTTGATAGTATTATAATTATGAATCAGCACTAGATAAGTAATAAAAGCTAAAGGTATGAGGGAGTCAATTTTTCATGACGGAAAAAAAATTGTATTGGTGATCAAAAACTTAGAGACTAAACAAAATAATTTGTAGCAATCCATAGTGTTTTATGAGGAAAGATACAGTGATTTTCCCACATGATTTAGGTTTTCTGTTAATAAAAAGTAAAAAAAAGTACAAAGCTAAATTCTCTACCAACTTAATATTAAAAAAAAATCGACAAAGATAATTTTGGAAGGAAAAACACCCATGAGGAAAAACATTGTAGCAATTGACAATGTTTTGTGAGGAAAACTACAATGCTTTCCCCAATAAAATCGACAAAGATAATTTTAGAAAAAATCATAAAAAAAAATCATTTAGAGAAATACTGTAGCAATCCACAGTGTTTTGTGAGGAAAACTACAACACTTTCCCCATATGATTTAGTTTTATTGTAATTATAATTCTTAACCAACTCAATATAAAAAAAAATTGACAAAGATAATTTTGGAAAAAATCATAAAAAAAATCATGTGAAAAAACACTGTAGCAATTCACAGTGTTTTAAAGAAAACAAATTACAAAGCTAAATTCTCAATCAGCTCAATATTAAAAAAAATACAATCAACAGAGACAATTTTATTAAAAAAAATTTAACAAAACAAAACACAAAAAAAAAACAGGAGAAAAAAACCATGTTGGAAACACTGTAGCCATTCATAGTGTTTTGTGATGAAAGCTACCGTGCTTCCCCACATGATTTAGCCTTATTTGTAAATACTTGTAATTTTAATTTTCAACTAGCTCAATATTAAAAAAAATTGACAAAGATAATTTTTAAAAAATCATAAGAAAAAAAACCATGTGAAGAGACACTGTACCAATCTACAGTGTTTTGTGAGGAATGCTACAATGCTTTTCTAACATGATTAAGCTTTATTACAAACTTAAATTCTAACCAGCTCAATATTAAAAAATAAAATCGACAAAGATAATTTTGAAAAAAAATATTACAAAAAAAACACAAAAAAACTGGAAAAAACCCTTGTGAGGAAAAACTATATCAATCTATAATGTTTTGTGAGGAAAGCTACATTGTTTTCCCCACATGATTTAGCCTTACTTGTATTTACTTGTAATTGTAATTCTTAACTAGCTCAATATTTTAAAAATGAAATTGATAAAAATAATTTTAGAAAAAAAAACATAAAAAAAAACTCATGTGGAAAAAAACACTGTAGCAATTCATAGTAATTTGCGAGGAAAGCTACAATGCTTTCCCCACATATTATTAACTGTAATTCTTAAATTCTAACCAGCTCAATATTAAAAAATAAAATCGACAAAGATAATTTTGAAAAAAAATATTACAAAAAAAACACAAAAAAATTGGAAAAAACCCTTGTGAGGAAAAAGCTGTATCAATCTATAATGTTTTGTGAGGAAAGCTACATTGTTTTCCCCACATGATTTAGCCTTACTTGTATTTACTTGTAATTGTAATTCTTAACTAGCTCAATATTTTAAAAATAAAATTGATAAAAATAATTTTATAAAAAAAAACATAAAAAAAACCCATGTGGAAAAAAACACTGTAGCAATTCATAGTAATTTGCGAGGAAAGCTACAATGCTTTCCCCACATATTATAACTGTAATTCTTAATCATCTCAATATTAAAAAATAAAATCAAAAAATATAATTTTGGAAAAAATCATAAAAAAAACCATGTGGAGAAACACTGTAGCAATTCACAATGTTTTAAAGAAAAAAATTACAAAACCAAATTCTCAATTAGCTCAATATTAAAAAAATAAAATCGACAAATATAATTTTCTAAAATAAAAAAACTAAAATAGAAAAATCATGTGGGAAAACACCGTAATAATCCACAGTATTTTAAAGGAAAAGAATTACTAAGCGAAATTTTTAACCAGTTCAATATTAAAAAAGTAAAATTGACAAAGATAATTTTGGGGAAAAAACCAAGGAAAAAGAAAAGAAAAAAGAAAAAAGGGGAAAGCATTGTAGGAAAAAAAAAAGTATTGTAGCAATCCACAATAACATGTGAGGAAAGCTACAATACTTTCCCCACATATTTTTGCTTTATGTATAATAAAATAGAAAAATCATGTGAGAAAATACTGTAGCAATCCACATTATTTTAAAGAAAAAAATTACAGACCTAAATTTTTAATCAGCTCAATATTAAAAAAAAATTGACAAAGATAATTTTGAAAAAAAAAAACAAGAAAAAGAAAAAGAAAAAAGAGGAAAGTATTGTAGGAAAAAAAAAGTATTGTAGCAATCCATAGTAACATGTGAGGAAAGCTACAATATTTTCCCCACATGTTTTAACTTTATGTATAATGGGTTTTTTTTTTCCTGAAACTATTGTTTTTAACTATATGGATAAACGATAATAAAATCAAGTTCAATTAAAAAGAAAAAAAATCCCACCAAACTTGTAAACCGGAACAACTTGAGTTATCTTAACAAATAGATAAACCATTTTAACCATATAAAAAGGCAAAATGAAAAGAAATAAATTACAAAAATAAATTTTCAATTAAATCAATATTAAAAAAAATAAACAAAAACAAATTTTAAAAAAATAATAACAAAAATTTAAAAAAAGTGAAAAAGAAAAGAAAAGACAATACACTGATCTTTTATTCTCTCTCGGAATCATTACTAGTGATTTAATTAATTACTCTCTTTGACTAATAATCTTTTAAATTATTAAAATATTATACTTTTAAAGTATAACTTTTACATTTTAAAATATTACTCTTGTGCTAATAATTATTATTGTTGCATGGGATATCTTGGCGATCTCATTTAGTAAAAAAATTAAATTAAAGAAAAAGTTTCATTATTTAATTTTATGATAATTAAAAACCTAACTGATCTTTATATATTTTTAGGTAAGAACTCGTTGTGCTAAAAAATATATAAAAATCACTTTAAAATATCATATCTAAAATAAACTACATTGATATTTGATTTTAATAATAATACTTATGTATTCATACTAATATTTCACCTAACTTATATTTATTGGAGATAAATTAAGGTTTGAAGTAATGGTAAACAAAGACTTTGATTTTGACTTGTTTCTTCCAATTAAACAATTTAAATTTTTTCACTATAAATTGATTATTTTATCAAGCATGACTGACTATTATGATTTTGCCACTTGTTCCTTTGTGTCATGATTAGTCTAAGATGGCTTTGGTTCAATTCTATCCTAGTTTTTAAAAAAAGAATATGGCACTTGATATTTTTGAATTAATATTTTTTTAATGCTTTTATATTTTTAAAGTGTTAATATAAAAAATAAAATAAAAAAATTATTTTAATATATTTTTGAATAAAAAATTATTTTTAAAAATATCTTTCAAAAAGCTCTTCAAGTAGTTTGTAGCAATCCACGGTATTCAATATGCTGAAATAATTATCTATGGACTTGATGCCCCACTACGAACTGACCTCTAACTCCAAGACGCCTCTCTCTTTTAAATTTTAAGTTACTTTTTATACACGATATCACTGACCTTCTTTTTTTATTTTATTTTAAATACTACGATAGAATGGAACCAAAACCATCTTACACTAATCATGACACTAAGGAACAAGTGGCAAAGTATTTAAAATATTTTTTATTTGAAATATATTAAATTAATAATTATATAGATATTTTTATAGTTTTTATATAAAAATAATATTATTTTAATATATTTTCAATAAAAAATTACTTTTAAAATATAATATATCACACTATCAAACACCTCTATAGTCTCCTTTGGTGGGCTGACTTGTTTAGGTGGAAGAGAGTGTTTGGAAACGCGGCGGCACTTGTGTTTTTAAAAAATTAAATTTTTTTTATTAAAAAATAATTTTTTTATATGTTTTGGATCGTTTTGATGTGCTGATCTCAAAACTAATTTTTTTAAAATAAAAAAAATTATTTTGATTCATTTCGACATGAAAAACACTTTAAATAATAACTGCAACCACACTCCTAAACATGCCAGAATTCTCCATCGGTGTGCTGATACTTACATATGACTAATTAATTATTAGTCAATGAAAAACATATTAATTGTTCACGTAACAAACGAAAACGTTGGGAAAGTTCCGGTTGGCTGCCCAAATTAAGGAAGTTGGCCAAATTTGGACGATACCGATACAAATAGGTTATAAATAGTGTGTAAATAGGTTAAATCTGATCTAAAATTGATATAAACCACACTTTAGATGTACAAATTTGTATCATACACATAGATTATTTATAATTTTACCATATATATGATTCTTTTTATTTTTTATGAATAATAAATAGTATTCAGGCAAATCCTCCAATAGATACTTAAAATCTAATGTTTAAAATATAAATATTTAAATTTTTTATTTAATAAATAATAAATAAAATATAAATATAACACAAATTCAACTCGGCCATATCTATTATCATCCTTAATTTTATTAGTCTCACAATCAACTATTTAAAAACTTTTAAAATGTTGGGAATGATGGCATTAAAAAAATAAAATAAAAGACATCATTATTTCATTATAGCCCAAGACATAATGCATTATAAATTGGAACAATAAAATAATCATTTTATCTTTACTTCGTGAAATTGTTGAATTGATTTTTACTAGATTCATTGGTTATTATCAAATTGATTAAAGATAAATAAGTTTTTTTTATTTTTTTATTATAGTAAAATGATTGAATTACCTTTTAAACCAAAAAAAAAATTAAATTAACTTCCAGGAGCTTTTCAATCATTTAATTTATTTTAACACAGTAAAATGACAAAATTACTTTTAGAAGCATTAGCTACAAAACTCACTTTCAAAGGCTTTTTTGTCTTTTCAAGCTAGCTTTTTGTTTAATTTCAAGTTGATTGAGAGACTATTTGTTATTTTAATAAATATAAAATATATTTTTTTAAACGATTGACAAGTGAGTGAGGAGGTGATGCTGGTACTCTTTAAGCGATGCATAAGACATTGTTAAGTGTCCAAACACTGTCTTTCACGACGACATTTGAATCGGCATGATATCCCCTCCATGCCTGGGTGGCTCATGTAGCCAACAAGCTTTTGGTTTGGCGCCGACAATATTTTTTTTCTTTCCTTCTCAAGTTTTACGCTTGACTTTTAAATTTTCAAAGCAGCCTTTAAATTTATTTTTCCTTTAGATTTGGTTCATGTTGTTTTGAATATTATTTGTTTAATTTAGAATAATTTATAAAATTGATTTTTTTATTCAATTTTACCCCTTTCATTCTTTTCATATGTTAGATTTGGTCCTTATTCTTTTAATTACTATTAGTTTTATTTAAGATAATTTTTTAAATTAATTTTTTTATATAGTTTTATTTTTTTTAGTTTTTTTTCCTATTAAATTTGATTCTCATTTTTTTTGTTTGCTTGAAATTCTTTGTGGCTAATTCAAATATGTTATATAGATATGCATCTAATCACACATTTGTTCTTTTCAAGGGTTCTCTCCTTTTCTGATTTATGCTGTATAGACATGCTATCCTTAGTAACTTACCAATAAATATTTGACCTCTCAACAGTGACTAAATACGATTTCTTTAAATTTAGTCAAAACTTGACTTTTAGTTTGTTTGCGAAAAAATAATTTTTTTTAAAAATAATTTCCTTGAAAAGTTAATTTCTAAAGTTCAAGAAAGATGAAATTATTAATTTTTTTTTTCAAATTTCATAAATTATTAGAAAAAATAAATAACAGTTAAAATAATAGAGACCAAATCTGACAGATAACAAATTTGAAAGAGAATGACATTAAAAAAAATAAATCTAATTTCATAAATTATTTCAAATAAAATAAATAGCAATAAAAAGAATGAGGACCAAATTTGATATATAAAAACATTTAAAAAAAAAGATAAGAGAAAAAATAAATAACAATAAAAAGAATGAGAACCAAAGTTGATATAAAAGTCAAATTAAATCAAATTCTAAAAGATGAAATTGAAAAACAAATTCAAAAAAGAATTAAAACAAAATGTATAGCAATTAAAAGATTGAGAACCAAATTTGATATAATCAACAAATAACATGATATTTTTGATTTTTTTTTTATAACATCTAATACAATGGATGTAACTCAACTGGTCAGACCCTGAGTTTACTTTTCAGATATTACCAGTTCGAGTGTCACAATCTTCAAGGCCACTAGAGGCTTACATGGTCGTTAACTTTAGGGTCTTGGGGGATTAGTTGAGGTGCGCGTAAGCTGATCCGGTCACTCACGGTTAACAAAAACAAATAATAATCTTGAACAAAAAATATGATGTGTATTAAATGACACTTTTTAAAATACTAAATGTCATTTAAAAAAAATTATCTAGACAATGACATACCGAATCGACTTAGACCAATCTTGTTTAACCTGTAAAATCCACGACCTAGGTCATGAGTATGACAACCCCATTAAAAGCAAAACAAAATAAATTACAAAATTCAATTCTCCATAAACTCATATTAAAAGGTGAATATGATAAAAAAAATATTTAATTAAAAAAGGAAAGAAAAAAAAATTAAATTGAGTCATTTCGTCAAACTCGTGACCCCAATTATGAGACTAAGATAACCCCACAGAAAGAAAAGCAAATAAGAATTATGAAGCCCAATCCATAACCAACCCAACGTTAAAAATGAAATTTAAAACAAAAGCTAATTTTATAAAAGAAACTAAAAAAAAGATTGAAGTCAACTCAGGCTAATTTTTTAAACCCATGACCCGAGCTATGATGTCATAATTATCTTAAAGAAGACAAATCCAAAAAAAGTCATGAAGCTCAATTCTTAATCAACATAACACAAAGGGATGAAATTGAAAATAAAATCATCTAAAAAAAGAATCCAAAACAAAACAAATAGCAATAAAAATAATAAGAATAAAATTTAATAGAAAAATAAAATGACAGGACACCTTGCTATTTTGAAGAGATATAAATTTAGAAGAAGAGAGAGAAAAGAAAAAAAAAAGAAGAGAAAATAGAACCACGCGCCTCCAACATTCACAAGCACCACATCACTATTAAGTTAGCTTGATTGACTCGAGTTTTTTTTTAATTTATATTTTTTTAATTTTATCTTTTAATATTAAATTAATTTTTCATGATTTGTTTTAGTTTGTTTTCTATAATGTTATTTCGGTTTTATTACACAGATAATGTGTTTTACAAGTTAATTTGGATATCAAGTTATTTTACTATATCTTTTTGTTATATTTTTTTTTAATTCATCCTTCAGCAATATGTTTTTAATTTTTTTTTACATTAAAAATTTTGCTATGATTTGCTTAGAGTGTTTTGAACTGTGAAAATGCCACAACCGCTGGGTTCTTTTGTAATGTAATTGTAATTATTATTGTTTGTTTAATTAAGATTTTGTTTGTTTTTATGTTTTAAAAGTATTATTTTAAAAAAATAATTTTTTTTATTTTAAATTATTTTGATATGTTTATATAAAAAATAATTTTTAAATTTTAATTTAAAAATATTATTTTAATATATTAAAAAAAAACATTTTAAAAACCAAGTAATATAATACTCCCAGTCACTCTGAGCGTGGGGTCCTTTTCCCGCCATATTCTTTCTTTCTTGTAGGATTTATCCCTATATATATATACATGCTCCCATTTGTGTTGTAACAATATAATACCGACAGAACAGAGCTACTGTTGTACGCCCACCAAGAATTTTTAACTCTCAGGTATGATCGTCCCTCTACTGCTTTAATCATACTCAGTTTCTTTACCTTCGGGTCATTGTTCTTAGCTTAAATAAATCATTTTTACTAAAATGATCGAGTTAATCAATTTATTGCAAGTTTAGTTTATCTGGGTTGTTTCTTTTTTCTTTGGAATTCATATTGCAAGACTGGATTTTTCCTTCTTTCCTTCTTTCTTCTGGGTTGTTGAAATAGCAGAATTTCTCTTCTTTTCCGGTAGGTTTCTTTCTGCTTTCTTGTTTCAATAATGTGTTCTTTTTCGGCAGCCAGGCTACATACGTTTCCTGTAAATTTGATGGCTTACATTCCTCCACACAAGCGGCATTCAAAGGATGTGAGAACGGCACCCCCAATTCCAGAGACACCGCACCCTCAATTTCAAAGAAAAATGAATTTGAGAGCATCCACTTCTCGTAAAGATAAGAGTGGAAAGATTGTTTATGCAGACCATGCCATATCTAAATGGTTTGCTGTTGGCTTGGACGATGATGGCCGGTTTCCTCCTTACATCCATCTCGAGCCGATTTCCCTGCTAGAATATGTTGAGCGTAAAATTGGAGAAAAGCCTCTAGTCTTGGTGAATAGCATTGTAACTGAAGGTTGGTGTACCATCCTTATTGAAATTTTTATAATTTGTGCTTCTGTTAGTTGCTTCTGCCTTTTATTGAAACCTTTGTATTAAATTTCATGCAATTTAGAGGATAGCAAACTGGAAAGGAATTGCTCCAGAAGTCCATGGGAAATTATAGCGGAAAACGTACAGCAAGAACTACTCTCTTCTTTCGAAATTTTGAGGAATGAAATGGATGGTCAGGGTTCTGAAAAAGTAAAGCCAACATTGGTTGCTCGATTGGGAAAATTTATTTTTCATGGGTGAGCAATCCAACTTCTCTCTATAGTTATTGCAAAATTGAGTTAATGTTAATTGGAACATCATCTTTTTTCCAACTTATGGAATCTATTATGCAACTGAAAATTGATAATGTTGTGAAGTTGACTGGAATTGTCTCACTTTGTTCTTCTTGTAGTTATTCCTGTTGCATTCCAGCAGGAAGCTTCCTGAACTAGGCATAGAATTCTCTAACTTTTTGAAGCACTGTAGGCATGAATTCTTGAATTTTGAACCGTTATAGTCCTTTTGGTGTTCAGTGGACTTTTTACGTACAAGTGTTTGTTCCTCCATAAAGGACCTCGACTGGAGTTAATTGGTGTTCTTCCTTATGAACTTGGACCATATGATTGTATCTCAGTTAATATTTTGATTTGGTTTGTTTCGACACTTTTCTAACCTACTTCTTAATCTATTAATTTTCTGCCACACCTGAGTGTATCATATGACTTGTTTTGCTCTAGTGATTACTTTGATCGCTGCCAAACAAGTTTTGCTGGTGCTCCTAGTAGCGTAGATATTGTTGATATGCTTATATTAGAAGCCATAACTACTTATGTTAAATTAAATTCATATTCTCCATCAGTGCATAAGAAGCATGTTTTATATTTCAGTTATACAAGGATAAGCAAGCAAGAGTTATTATACTATTTCTGTGATGCAGGAACCATTCAATGGGACTAGAAAGTGTCAATAAAATGCAGGTTGAAGAAGCAATTTTGAGACAACTCAACAGATCATTGTACACAGATATTCCTTCTTCATACATGGAAAATATTATAGATGGAGTGGTCCCAGCGATTGGAGTTGATTTTTTAGAGGAGAAAGATGTTTACACTGTAAAGGTATTACTTTTGCTGCACACCGACTCATGGTAGTGTTTTTCTTATGTTTTTAATCCAATTTGTTACTAACTTTTCTTCCTTCAAGCAGTTGTTTGATAATACACGGCCAGATGCATCTGTTTCATGCAAATGTATTGTGCTGGAAAACAAAAAACTTCATCTCTATAAGGCAGGTTTTGTACTACCTAGAGTCTTGTCCTCTCATGTTAATTTGTCATATTATATGGTAGAATTAATTTGTTTTTGGTAATTTGCGCTTTATCAATGTGACATTGTGTAATCTCATGGACACCTTCTGATATTCACTTATGGATTTAAGATGGTTTCCACTTTTATACTTTTACTTGTTCATGGTGTGGCATTAAATTATAAAGATTTCTTGTAGGTTGAGCTAAACCAAGTGCGCCAGATGGTCATAGATGTATCATGTCTTGATAAGAATCTGGACCTCAGGCTTATGCTTTGCTCCAGGAAGATCTTAACAGCTCTAACTGTAAGTTGTACTGTCTCTCGCTGAAAAATTCAATCAACACTGCATGATTGTTAGACACTCATTGAAGCATGAAGTGTCTTGGGCTCTGCCCAAACCCAGCAGAAAATTGTTAGTGAGAAAACTTGAGCAAGCATCCTCCCTTTGTATTTTCCTCCAATGACAGATTTAATCTAGTCTAGCAAGTCCTTTCTCCATTTCAAAGAATGTCATGATGGAAAATAGGAAATAATCTCTATCCTAGAACTTAGTTTGATCACACCTGGAAGAGAAGATATGTAAAACAAGCACTGAGTAGGCTTGCACTAGCGAGTTAGGCTAACAATGATTTCATAGTTGGTCTTTCATATGCAAAGTCAAGAACGAAATTTAGAAGGTTAAAACCGTATACCCGGATATTGGTCTTTCATGCTTGAAAGAGTAAGGATTTTCATAGTTGGAACAATGATTTCCCTAATTTTGCATGAGAGATTTTCATCTAGAGTCTAGACAGCGCAAAGCTGCTAGTGAGTAATTTATTTCCAGCATGAAAATTTTAGTTTATTAAGCAGAAGCCAATGATTATTCTTGCCTGATAATCATATATATCAAAGCCAGATTATAGTTACTAAGTATTGGGTACTTAGTAACTAAGCCAGATTATTCTTCTGATAATCATATATATCAAAGCCAAGAAACTTCATTGTAATAGACACATATTCTGTTAGAGTTATAATTGGATTTTTAACTCCTGATAGTGATGCTGTGGAGTGACTGATTGTACGAATCGATGCAGGATGAGGAGATGAATAGCCTTAGAGATCTGATCAATTCGGCGGTTCTAGATTCAGATATGAAGGGTGGATTAAGATGGCCCCTGGGGGAGGCATCTTCTGGTGGTAGATATAGTGTCATTGGGGCTTGGCACTCAGTAACCAAAGCCTATAAAAATTCATCATTTAGGCTTAAAGCAAGAGATGCCGATCGATATGATTTCAGGACTGGAACTGGGGAAACTACAAGAGAGATTTATCTGAAGTTGAAAAGAATTGTTTCAGAAATGCAGGTAAGTTCCTTTATTGGTTGACTTTTCCCTATGCCTCTTTATGTTGCTTTGGCTCATATGCGACTTCTAATCTGTGAGCTTTCTAAGTGATTAACTCTAGCGCCCAGAGCTGACAGATCCATATCTGATCCCAGTAATATTTTGCTTGTATTTAAAGCTGCTTTTGTTGAATTATGAAGGAACCGGGAGCTGAAGGTGATTCAATCTCCAAGATGCTCGAGGACAGCATAAGACTGATATGGGAAAAGTTCTTATGCTGCGAACGGTTTCCAACATGATCATTCCAATTTTAACTCTCTTTTCATCCTCTTCAGCATGGAAAAGGGGAGAGCCCCATCTTGTCTGGATCCTATCCCATCACGAGGCGCTGTTTGCAAGTCCGAATTCTCTCCTCTCTGCTAATTCTAGGCCTCTTTACATCTCTTTTTCTTTCTTTGCTTTGCTTTGCTTTGCTTTCTTTCTTTTATATTTGGATGGTTTGAGTGTTAGTTTTTGAGAATAGACGCTGGAAAAACAAAAAAGAAGAAGAAAGATTGTGGTTTTCCGAGTATTTGAGGGAGAGGTTGATGTCTTTATGTAATTAACAAATGCAAAATGTTAAAGAGATATGGAAGTGCATTAATGAACCATGTTAAAAATATTGTTTTAGTTCATATTAATATATTTTTTATTTTTTAATATTAATATGTCAAAATTATCTAAAAATTTTAGTATCAATTAGATGCTTTTTTGGATGTATAAGAAAATAATTTTAAAAAACAATTAGTAACGTAAAAACAAACAATAAAACATTACAAATATTTGAGACTACTTAGTCCTAGGAAAAGATGAAGGTTCTTCCATGGAGCTGAAAAGGACAAATTTTGTAGTCCCCACTGAAGAATCTTAGAAGAAAACCCTCCCGACAAAGTAAATCAAACCCTCTTAGTGAAGTAGTAGCTTAATTGAGTGTGTGTGTGTGTCCCGTTCCCTCTTTATTCGTTCTTAAGAATGTTAGAAGAAAGAATGATGAGCTCTGAGCTCTGAGCTCTTTTTCGAATGTTCAAACCCTTCGTAGATAAGTAGCTTTGATTGATTGCGTCCCTTGCTCCCTCATTTTTATTGAAAAAATCAAAAGAAAAAGAATCAAATTTAAATTAATATTATTTTTATTAAAAAACAAAAATAAAAAACCTGATATAAAAGATAAAATTAAAAATCATAACAAGTTTGACAAAAGAGCGAAGAAAAAAAAGGAATCAAAAATAAAATGATCAAATTGAAAAATATTATATATACAAATTAGAATTAAAGGATTAAATTGAAAACAAATAAAATTTGAACAACATGGAAAAAGACTAAGATAAAAAATCAAAGCTAAAAGGGTTTAATCTAAAACACCAACAACAATAAGGACCAAAGTTAATTTTCTAAGATCGGAGAGAGAAATGAAGGAAAAAAAAAAAGGAAAGGCCACTGGTAATAAACCGGCCACCTTTAAATGCCACACGCCACCAATATAGAAAAAAGACTTGAAGAAAAACCAAATGAGATAGTAGAAGCTTATTTTCCACCGCTAGGAGACGCTGCACGTGCCACCCAAAGCACATAATGTCTCCTACACGCTGGGGCATCTGAGGCACATATCAACAACTTTTTGCATTTGAAAATTATAAATTAAATGGTAAATTACATTACTATCCTTAACCAAACCAACAATTACAAAAAAAAAACCGAGATAAAAAGATGCCAATACCCCTATTTCAATGGCTTATTTTTTTTTGTCCCTGAGGTCATACATAATCTTACTATATTTTAAAAAGAAAAGACAATAACACCCCTGCCCTACAATGTTAGCTTTTTATTTATTCCAGGGGTATTTTGATTCTTTTACTGCTCATAAATATATTGTATAGACAAAAACACCCCTAAATAAATCTATTATGACTAATGCACTGTATGAAAAGACAAAAATACCCTCGATACAAAGGCAATTAATTTTTCTTGTGAAGGACAAAAAAGTCATTACACTATAGTGGTGAATATAAAAATATAAATGGGGCTACAATGTTTTTGCATTATGTTTTAGTTGTTTTGTTATTCTCCAATTAATGTTGTAACAATATATTAGGCACATAACACAATCACTTTACACAAAATCTATTTTGGTTATTATCTTTTTAGGAAAAAAAGGGTGATTTTTATTTTACTTCTTGCAAGGACACAATAATCTATTATGCAACTAAAAAATTATTTATGTTGTGAAGTTGCCCAGAATTGTCTCTGTTTGTTCTCTTTGTAGTTATTCTTGTTACATTTCTCCAGGAAGCTTCCTAAACTAGGCATATAATTCTTTAATAAGCCTCTTGGTATTTCAAATAACACTACCTTGAAAGAATACACTTCTTTTAAAGATCTACGAACTTAATGTGATGGACTTATTTTTTCTCTCTATAAAAACAGATTCCTAAGATCTAGAATAGAAAAAATGAATATAAGAACAATACTAAGAAAAACCAACAACAAAGAAAAAAAGAACTCAAGAAATTTCTAATCATATTCTTTCCATCTATTTATATTTATATAACTTGGGAACCAAAACATGAATTACTCATAATTCATGAATGTTAATTAATTATGATGAATGTTCATTATTTAATGAATGTTCACAATTCATGAAAATTCATATATATATTCATTTTTTTTATCATATCATAATTAATATATTGGTTCATGTACTAAGATATTTTAAGAACTAAAAAGTTACTATCAAATAGAAAATTAATAACAAATAATATTTTTCATTAATCACATTCAAGCTCAAACTTATGAGCTCATAACCCACTGCTCCATCCACAAAACTATATTGGGTTTAAATTTTTTATCATCTAAAGGTTTTTTTAGAATAATTTCTTATTCGTATTTTAATTGGTTTTTAAAACATATTAGTATTCCATATTAAAGAACTCATGTTGAATTAAAAATTTAACATGGTTTTAACTCTAAAAGTGTGTGAACCTCATATTTAATTTGACATTAAAAGTACCCATTACATGTTTTATAAAACCATTTCCAACAAATATCAGTAATACCATCGTCAAACACAAATTCTCATCTCTAGAAACATATAAATACTAAAATTTTGACCATTTCATTATTGGAATTGAAAGGCATATAGATTTGAAATTTTAAATCTAAAAAATTTTAAAATTGTATTAATTGGTTGCTTAAAATAAATTTTGAAGTTAGATTTCCTATTACTTGGAGAAATATTACCAAAAACAATATATTTAAAAGGTAGCTAATGAAGAAAAAATTAGGATGGATGCATAATTTGTTGGATAAATGTGTGTGTAACTATTTTTTTGCTTCAAACAACGAAATACATTTCTTAATATTCCCCCGTTTAGTGAAAAAGAAGGTATAACTTTTACTTGGTCATTTTGGGTTTGCCAATAACTGAGTTTATTCTAGGCATTTTGTGGGTTTCCATGGTGGTGTTCTTCATGTTCTTGAGAAGAACATTGCTTTAGCTTTATGATTTGGATCCATTACGGTCCAATTGTTTGCACAGAAACCTTCACGCAATTTATTTAGCAAATTATCTAGGGTGAGAACATATCAATAATATATGCATTTAGATCCTAGGTTTTCTTTGGCTACCCATAATATATTTTGACCAAATCATGGATTTTAAGTGACAATCGATGGTTTTTTATGCTTGATTCTTGATTTATGCTTGATTGTGAACAAAACCATGTCTTTTATTGTTCAAGATCTGATCTGGTTTGAGAGTTGTGTTTATTGGGTTCTTGATACATGTTCTTCATTTTTATGTGTTTGATCCATTTTAATAAAAAAAATTTTAAGCTTTTATGTTTTTTTATTGTTGGATTTGTTTCGGTCCTAAATCAATGTTTTAGAGTAAACTCGGTCGGGTCAACACAGTCAGATCAGCTCGGTCGGGTCAACCTAGTTAGGTCAAAACCGGGTTACTCCTTAGGCCTTCTTTGGTTTGTTGTTATTTTTGTTAAGGTTTATTTTGTTTAAGTATGTGTTTGGTAAACATCCTTTAGACTTGTTTTAGGTAGTTTTTATTTCAAGAAAATTTGTTTTTCTTTTGCCAAATGTGGTTTTAGAAAATAATAATAATAATAATAATAATAATAATAATAATAATAATAATATAGTAATATGAAAATGTCTTTTTGCATGTTGTATACAACCAAGTCTCTTCAAAATACAAAAATCATATCTTTTTAAAAATAAAAATAAAAATATATGGTATGCTTTATTTTTTTAGTGTGCATTTTGGATTTAATAACCAATTTATTGAATCCATGAGAATTTGACTAATATTTCAATAACTTATAAAATTTTAATTCATGAGAATTAATAGTTTATATTCTGGTATAAATGTTAGACTTACAAATAAATTGACATTTAAATATCAGGAATTGACTAGAAAATTCATAGAATTATTTTGAATATTTATCAATTTTAATTGAGAATATTTTTCACCACAACGCATGAGTTGTGGAAAACCCACTCATCTTCCAAGATAGGTGAACCCTATTAAGGCACCTACATAAATCCTTTTCATAAGAATTTGTTCAGGTACATGAGTCCATAATAAATTCGAAACACCAGATTTATTCACACGAATAAATCTCTATCCTAAGTCATAGACAAACTACCGGTTAGAAACTTATCAAAACTTTTAAACCACATTCAAACCATACAATGCAACTTATCTCAAGTAGGGTACGTTAGGGGTGCTAATATCTTCCATAACTACAACTAGTTTCTTACTCTTGAAATTTCTGATAAGACCAGTATACTCGGGTTTTCTAGCAACTCTGAACCAAATAACTAGGTGGCGAATCCCTTAACCCCCAAACACCATTCGCCCATGTGTGGTAATCAAGGTTGTTGACTTGCCTATACCTAAAAACATCAAGGAATTGCGTGGTTTTCTAGGTTTTACTGGTTACTACATAATATCTGTTAAAGTTTATGGGTCTATATGCAAGCCATTGACACAATTACTGAAGAATGATGTATTTTAATACACTGAAGAAGCACTATAGGCTTTCAGACATCTAAAGATAATGATGACCTAGCCCTTGTCATATACCTACCATATATAGCTAGCTTCCAATCCTAACCCTACTAGATCTTAACAAGTCATTTGTAATGTAAACACATTTGTACTAATACAAGAATGGCATTTAATAACCTACATTAGCAAAGCTTTGGGCCAAAACAACAAGCTTTATCTACCTATGAAAGAGAAATGATAACCATCTTACATGTAGTTGCAAAGTGGAGGCATCACTAATAGGGTAAGCATATTAAGATTAAGATAGATCATGTCAGTATGATGGGAACCCTATAAATATAAAGATCTAAAAACCCACAATCATATCAATTTTTTTTCAAGAAAGCTAAACTCAGGTTTTAAGATTGACACAATGATAACCTATACCGAAACACCAAGACTATAAATAATCGAAAAACTCTCATCCAACGCCTATAAAGAGATGCAAACGAGTAGTATGGAAGATACCATGAAGTTTGATCAATACTTTGATACGTCAAAGTAGTTCAATGAAAAATAAAAAAAGTATGATCACCTCTCTCACATAATAATAATTATTGAAATCAAAGTCTATAGAAAAAAAAACTAAATACATGCTAAATAATCATATTATAATAGGTAAAAACATTTTAAACAATGTTGGAAAATAACAAAAGAGTTATAAATAAAATAGAAAAAAAAATCTAAGTCAACTATGAAACCAATATAATTCCTGCACAATAGCCTATGGACCTTATCGTACGACCTTCTCAATGTTAAGCAATAATTATTTTAATTGTTTTAAATCAATAAAATTGAACTTTATTTTACAAAATCAAGTATCAATCGCAAGTCAAAGTTTTTCCTTGACATTGTGGGATCCCATATTTAAACAATAAAAAAACATTCTTATGTCTAACCCCAAATATACTCAATATAATTGAAAAACATTTATTGACAAAAAAAAAAGGGGGAGTTATCTACCCCTTGGCTGTGTAATTCAGTGATTGATTACTTCAAGAAAAAAATGACTATATATTATTCTATTGTTCAAATTCAATCTTCCATTATTTTAAATTACTAATATTTCATTTAATTTTACCAAATCAAAATCCATCAAGCAACAAAATCTTTTATCAACACCCTAAGATCTAATAATGTAGGCAAACAAAACAAATCACCAAGTCCAATCTCAAATAAACGCGACCTTAAAAGAATGAATATAAACAATAGAGGGATCAAAATAAAAAATAACCTAATTTAAAAAAGAAAATATTGTTTAATACTATTAAATTAAAAAAAAAACCAAAAAGAAGTGATGTTTTTATTGTGCATACCTCATAAAACACTATTTATTGCAATAATGTTTTTATTTTGAAATTTGTTTTTTAATCTATATTGTTTTTTAAAAAATTTCAATTCACATCTAATTTATTGAAAATTAGTATCTATAATTTGTTATAATTTATTTTTTTTATAATTATTAAAATTTCATATTTTATATCTTGAATTTCACAAATTAAATTGTATAACTAAAGTTTTTTCTTTTAATGTTATGGAATCTATCATTGGTTGATAATAATATGATTTAACACTATTAATTAAATACTACATCAACATTATACAACCATCTTGCCATGCCCTTCTTTGCATTATGCTCCTTCTCTTTAGAAGCCATTACACCTTTAATGCTAGGTATAAATCAACTTTCATGTAATTGCACTCATGCCGTGCATTTTCATCCTTTTAATTTCTTGGGAACTATATCACTTGAAGTAGGATTTGCACCGTCATCTTTTTAGGCTTCATCATTGAAACAGTTGAGAAACATCAATGACTAAACCAATTTGTGCCCTAACTTGAAATATTTACTTCCTAGCAACCATTCAAATAGTACACAAATCACAACAATCAAGAGGGTAAAAAATAAAAATTACTTTTAGTAAGCAAAACAAACTCTAAATTGAAAATTTATCAATTCCTCAGCTTCAACATTGTTGAGATATTCGTCAACAGAGTTGAAAAGATTGAAACTTTATGCTTTCTACTTGAACTTTAAGCAAGCATAGAGAGTTATTAGTGATATACTTACGTTGAAAAGGATTGATTTTGAATTGGAAAATCTACGGACTTAACCTAAAAACAAGAAACCCTAAATTATTCATCCACTGATAAATAAGTAAAACAGGTATTAGAATAAAAGGCTTTTACTTGATTGGATTTCGTTGATTTCTAATAATTTCTAGGATTTGTTGATAGGATTACAACAAAGAGGGAGAACTATGTGTTGTTGGTGATATATGAGAGAGTGTTTTTTAATCACATAACCAGAATAGAATGAGGGTGAGAAACCCATAACATCTTGGCTGGAATTTGAGCAAGAAATCCAGAATAACCTAAGATCTCGAGCAAGATGAATATTTTTCCATTTTGTTTTGCTTTTTAAAATAGTACAGTATACATCAGTCATTCCAATCAAAACAAAATAAAATTAACAACTTTGCTAAAAACCTAAAATCAAATCAATTAAAAAGAGCTTCTCAAACTTCAATATTTTTTTTTTCTAGAATTATTGAAGGTGAAAATCACCTCTATTCATTTTTTTTCTTTCAAAGCGAAATCTATAAACATTAAAATCAAAGTAAGTAGTGGCCGGAATCCGGCCATCCAAGAGTTTTCTCTCTGCTAAAATTTTTTGATAGCTTTCTTTCTCTTCCCTCAAGATCCAAGAGTTGAAACGTAAAAGAGAAATTGGAATGAAGCAAAATATCAAAAATACTAGGGAGCAAATATTAAAAAAATAAGATTATATGGATTAAAGTGTAGTTTTATGCACACCTGAGTTGTATATATGGGAAAAAGGTTGCCAATTTTTGTCAATATCAATTTTAATCCTAGTTCTTTTAATTTTATTTTTACAATAATTAAAAATTCAATTATATCAAATTAACCTGTTATTTAATTCCGGAACAATCTCTGACAGCTTAGACAAGGTATAAATTTAATAAACTTTATTTGCCAAATACTATTTTCAAGTTCTATAAAATATGTCTTTGAAAACTGCGGATTTTATTAATAGAACCTATTTCTTGTGGCAAAAGTGATGCAGCAAAAGGTACTGTGAATTTACTCTTTTTTCCTTGGCAAAAACATGGATGAATGGGTCTTGGAGGGTATAATTGTATCTTCACGGGATTCTTTTGTCATTTTAGAATTGTTAAGATGATTTTTTATTTTTTTTCAAATATTTTATTATTTGAATACCCTTAAAAGCAGCAACAACAAAAAAAAAGCTAACTATGGTCTAGGGATATTTTTGGTTTTTTATTTTTTTAATTACCCAATTCTTTTTATAATCAAAATTCTCATGGCTATATGGTTTTTCTGTAATTTCAAAAATAATTTTTTTATAATTATTATTTAAGCCTAGAAGCAATGTGTTAATTTAATAAAAACAAAAAAACAGCTGATTAGACATCTGGTTTACTACAATGGTAGGAATCTTGATTTCATTGCTTCATTCGATTTCTCTTGATGTCTGTCATAAAAAAACTCATAGTAGCCCTTCAATTTATTTTCCTTTTAGATTTAGCTCTTGTTTTTTTATTGTAATTTTTTTATAAAATTGTTTCAAATTAAAAGTTATTTTCAATTTTATCCTCCTTTAATTTTTTCATACCTCAAATTTGATCCCTATTCTTTTTATTGTTATTTTTTAGATGATTTATAAATTTGATTTTTTTGTTATTTAACTCTCTATTTTTTTTTTCTATCATGTTTGATCCTTATTTTTTTTATTGCTATTTTTCTGCTTGGACAAGTTTTTTAGATTGATTTTTTTTATTTTATCATTTAACATTAAATTGATTGAGAATTGAACTTCTTGATTGAGTTTGGGTCTGAGATTTCACGAGTTATGATTTTGGTTATTCGTCTAGATTTGCTTGGTTTTTCATATTATTAAATTAATCGAACTTATTAAACCCGGTTGGCTCAAAGACACAAGTCTTGAATTTCTTTTACTTCTATAGAAATCTGAGCGTCGCCTTATCTTTATTCTTCTTACATCCTTTAAAATTTGTATTGGCCCGTGACATTGCGTCGGCTACTGATATAAGTTTACTCGGGTTATTTTTTTTTGTTTTTTTAAATTAATTTTTTTCGTCTTCGGCCTTCGATATTTGGTTCATTATAATTGAGTTTTTTTAATTTTTTATATGGGTTTTATGGCTTTATCACGATCTCACACCTTATATCGTAGGTTTCACAGGTTAACCATTGCTAATCCGGGTCGGTCTAATATATCATTGTCTCAGATTTTTTTTTTAAAAAAATATGTCGCTTGATAATTTTGAATTAATGTCTTTTTAGTGCTTTAATAGTTTTGAAGTGCTAATATAAAAAATAAAAAAAATATAAAATATATTTTTAAATAAAAATTATTTTTAAAAATATCTTCCAAAGCTAAGTGGTTTGTAGCAATCCATGATATATTTTTTTCCTTGCCTAAGCAATTTGCTGGAATAATTATCTATGGACTTGATGCCCCACTATGAACTGACCTCTAACTCCAAGACGCCTCTCTCTTTTCAATTCTATGTTACTTTTTAAATACTAAGCATGGCACAAGGGAACAAGTCGCAAAGTATTTAAAGTATTTTTTATTTGCTTTATTTATATATATATATATATATATATATATATATAGTTTTTATATGTTAATATTAAAAATTAAAAAAAAATTAAAAATTATTATTTTAATATATTTCCAATTAAAAATCACTTTTAAAAATATAATGTATCACATCTTCGATGGGCTGAGTTGTTAAGGTGGAAGTCTCCTTCGATGGGCTGAGTTGTATCATATACATAGATTATTTATAATTTTACCATATATATAATTCTTTTTATTTTTTATTAAATAATAAATAGTATTTAGGCTAGGAATCCTCGAATAGATACTTAATCTAATGTTTAAAATATAAATATTTAAATTTTTTATTTGATAGATAATAAATAATATATAAATATAACACAAATTCAATCCGGCCATATCTATTGTCATCCTGAATTTTAATAGTCTCACAATCAACTATTTAAAAACTTTCAAAATGTTGAGAATGATGGCATTAAAAAATAAAATAAAAGGCATCATTCTTTCATTATCCCAAAATATAATACAACATTATAGATTGGAACAGTAAAATAATCATTTTATCTTTATTTTATAAAATTATCGAATTAATTTTTTACTAGGTTCATTGGTTATTATCAAATTGATTAAAGACAAATAAGTTTTTTATTTTTTTAGTATAGTAAAATGATTGAATTACTTTTTAAACCAAAAAACAAATTAAATTAGCTTCTAGGAGCTTTTCAGTCATTTAATTTATTTTAGTACAGTAAAATGACAAAATTACTTTTATAAGCTTTTCAGTCTAGGGATATTTTTTGTTTTTTACTTATTTTAATTACCCAGTTCCTTTTATAATCAAAATTCTCAAAGCATGGCTATATTGCTTATTTGTAATTTCAAAAATAATTTTTTTATAATTATTATTTAAGCCTAGAAGCAATGTGTTAATTTAATAATAATAAAAAAAACAGCTGCTTAGACATGCAGTTTACTACAATAGTAGACATTGTGATTTCATCGCGACATTTGATTCCTCTTGATGTTTGTCATAAAAAAACTCACAGTAGTCCTTCAATTTTTTTTCCTTTTAGTTTTAGCCCTTTTTTTTTTTATAAAATTGTTTCAAATTGAAAATTATTTTCAATTTTATCATCCTTCAATTTTTCAAATCTCAAATTTAATCCCTATTTTTTATTGTTATTTTTAGATGATTTATAAATTTGATTTTTTTGTTATTTCACTCTTCATTTTATTTTCTATCATGTTTGATCCTTATTTTTTTTATTGTTATTTTTCTGCTTGGACAAGTTTTTTAGATTGATTTTTTTTATTTTATCCTTCAACATTAAATTGATTGAGAATTGAACTTCTTGATTGAGTTTGGATCTGGGATTTCACGAGTTATGATTTTAAAAGATTAACTTGGGTTTAGGTTATTTGCCTAGATTTGCATGGTTTTTCATATTATTAAATTAACTGAACTTACTAAACCCGGTTGGCTCAAAGACACAAGTCTTGAATTTCTTTTACTTCTATAGAAATCCAAGCGTCGCCTAATCTTTATTCTTCTTACACATCCTTTAAAATTTGTATTGGCTCGTGACATTGCGTCGGCCACTGATATAGGTTTACTCGAGTCATTTTTTTTTTTTTTTTTTTAAATTAATTTTTTTCATCTTCGGCCTCGATATTTGGTTCATTATAATTGAGTTTTTTAAATCTTTTTATATGGGTTTCATGGCTTTATCACAATCTCACATCTTATATTGTAGGTTTCATAGGTTAACCATTGCTGATCCGGGTCGGTCTAGTATATCATTGTCTCAGTATTTTTTAAAAAATAATATGTCGCTTGATAATTTTGAATTAATATCTTTTTAGTGCTTTAATAATTTTTAAGTGATAATATAAAAAGTAAAAAAAAATATATATATTTTTAAATAAAAATTATTTTTAAAAATATCTTCCAGACTGCTCCTCAAGTGGTTTGTAGCACTCCACGATTTTTTTTTTTTTTTTTGCTTGCCTAAGCAATTTGCTGGAATAATTATCTATGGGCTTGATGCCCCACTATGAACTGACCTCTAACTCCAAGACGCCTCTCTCTTTTCAATTTTATGTTACTTTTTAAATACTAGGATAGAATTGAACCAAAACCATCTTACACTAATCATGACACTAAGGAACAAGTGGCAAAGTATTTAAAGTATTTTTTATTTGCTTTATATATATTTTTATAGTTTTTATATGTTGATATTAAAAATTAAAATATATATATAAAAAAATTATTATTTTAATATATTTCCAATTAAAAATCACTTTTAAAAATATAATATATCACACTATCTAACACTGCTTCGGTGGGCTGAGTTGTTTAGGTGGAAGTCTCCTTCGGTGGGCTGAGTTGTATCATATACATGGATTATTTAAAATTTTATCATATATATTTCTTTTTATTTTTTATTGAATAATAAATAGTATTCAAGCTAGGAATCCTCGAATAGATACTTAATCTAATGTTTAAAATATAAATATTTAAATTTTTTATTTAATAGATAATAAATAAAATACAAATATAACACAAATTCAATTCGGCCATATCTATTGTGATCCTAAATTTTAATAGTCTCACAATCAACTATTTAAAAACTTTCAAAATGTTGGGAATGATGGCTTAAAAATATAAAATAAAAGGCATCATTCTTTCATTATAGCCCAAGACATAATACATTATAGATTGGAACAATAAAATAATCATTTTATTTTTATTTCATAAAATTGTTAAATTGATTTTTTTTAATAGGTTTATTGGTCATTATCAAATTAATTAAAGACAAATACGTTTTATTTTTATTTTTTTAGTATAGTAAAATGATTGAATTACCTTTTAAACCAAAAAAACAAATTAAATTGGCTTCCAGGAGCTTTTCAGTCATTTAATTTATTTTAGTACAATAAAAATGACAAAATTACTTTTAGAAGCATTGGCTACAAAACTCACTTTCAAAGGCTTTTTTCTCTTTTCAAGCTAGCTTTTCGTTTATTTTAAAATTGATCGAGAGACTATTTATTATTTTAATAAATATAAAATATTAATTTTTAAAAAAATGATTGGCAAGTGAGTGAGTAGGTTATGCTCATACTCTTTAGGCGGTGCATGAGACATTGTTAAGTGTCCAAACACTATCTTCCACGATGATATTTAAATCGACATGATATCCCCTCCATGTCTGGGTGGCTCATGTAGCCAACAAGCTTTTGGTTTGGCGCCAACAATCTTTTTTTTTCTTTTTTCTTCTCAAGGTTTACGCTTGACTTTCAAATTTTCAAAGTAGCATTTCAATTTATTTTTTCTTTAGATTTAGTTCATGCTGTTTTGATTATTATTTGTTTAATTTAGAATAATTTATAAAATTGGTTTTTTTTTCAATTTCAACCCTTTCATTTTTTTTATATGTTAGATTCGGTCCTTATTCTTTTAATTACTATTAGTTTTATTTAAGATAATTTTTTAAATTAATTTTTTTTACAATTTCATTTTTTTTTTAGTTTTTTTTTCCTATCAAATTTGATTGTCATTTTTTTGTTTGCTTGAAATTATTTGTTGCTAATTCAAATATGTTATGTAGATATGCATCTAATCACACATTTGTTCTTTTCAAGGGTTCTCTCCTTTTCTGATTTATGTTGTATAGACATGCTATCCTTCGTGACTCACCAATAAATATTTGACCTCTCAACAGTGACTAAATACGGTTTCTTTAAATTTAATCAAAAATTGACTTTCAGTTTGTTTGCTAAAAAATAATTTTAATGAAAAGTTAATTTCTAAAGTTGAAGAAAGATGAAATTATCAACAAAAAATTTTAAATTTCATAAATTATTTTAAAAAACAAATAACAATTAAAATAATAAGGACCAAATCTGACAGATAAAAAAGTTGAGAGAGGATAACATTAAAAAAAAAATCCAATTTCATAAATTATTTCAAATAAAATAAATAGCGATAAAAAGAATGAGGATCAGATTTGATATATAAAAACATTTAAAAAAAAGGATAAGAGAGAAAAAATAAATAACAATAAAAAAAATGAGAACCAAAGTTGATATAAAAGTCAAATTAAATCAAATTCTAAGGGATGAAATTGAAAAACAAATTCAAAAAAGAATTAAAACAAAATGTATAGCAATTAAAAGATTGAGGATCAAATTTGATATAATCAACAAATAACATGATATTTTTAAATTTTTTTATAACGTCTAAAAAGTGTAGTTTTATGCGCAGCTGAGTTGTATATATGGGAAAAAGGTTGTTAATTTTTGTCAATATCAATTTTAATCCTAGTTCTTTTAATTTTATTTTTACAATAATTAAAATTTTAATTATAACAAATTAACCTGTTATTTAATTCCGGAACAATCTCTGACACCTTAGACACCTTTTTTTTTGGATTCGAGGAAACCCTATCTCCCAGAAAGCGCACTTTGTGGGCCTAGGTGAGCGAGTAAAACCTCGGCTATCCCAGGCTCTTACAAGAAGTGCACACCCTGACTCGAACTCGAGACCTGCTGTGCAGATCTCAAGCCTTTTACTATCATGCCATGCCCCTTGGGGACCTTAGACGCGTGATAACATGCAATCTAAAAAGAATTAAAAAAAATATAGGACAACTACATCCTGACTTTTGAGTACAAATTGAAAGAAATATAAAGTTCATTGAACAATGTGGTGAACATGAGCAACCTGGTGAAATTCCAATCTCCTTTAGTATCTTCGTTAAAGTGTGTGCATGGTGCATATAATTAAATAAGGTGTCGGCATGGTCACTTTAGGTTATCTTTTTTTTTTTTTCGAACATAGGTTGCACAATCAGCATTGATGGAACGCAGTCCCGTCCAAGATTGCTAGTTTTCTTTTATTTGTTTTTGTTAATTTTTTCTTCAAATTTAAGTTTTTTTTTTTTTAAAATATTTGTATGGGCATAAAAATTGGGTGATAAAACTCTTATAAATCAATATGGTGGCTTAAACTTCTAAGGATGTTTGGGAGTATAGTAACGGTTGCTTTTTAAAATACTTTTTATTCCAAAACACATTAAAATAATATTTTTTAAAAATTATTTTTAACATTAGCACATCAAAATAATATGAAAACATAAAAAAAACATATTAATTTAAAGTATAATAAAAATAAAAATTTTCAAAATTTTTCAAAATTACTTTCCGACCACAGTGCCAAACACTACATTATGTCGTGGCGGTGTGATAAATTTCTTAAAGGCATCCTAAGATTGAGAAGATTAGAGAATTTGTTCGTCGTCCAATTTAATAAAAGATCGATCAATTGCTATATTTCATGTATTTTCCCTACTTTTAGTATGGATGAAATACTATATTTCATTCTCAAATAAATCGAGAAATTCTATTAAAATACAAAAAAAAATAAAATTGAAAGAGTAAGTTATTTTTTAGTATCCTGATATCATATAATATTTTACAACTCAATCTCCGTCACATAAACTAAATATTAAAATATAATTTATTTTTTAAAATATAATTTCCAAACTCAATATTTTTTCAAGTAATTAACAAGAGAGCTAGCCTTGATATTTTAGTTTTTGTTACAAGGTCTACTAGTTCTATTCAAGATTTCCCACTGAAGAAAACCCTCCCAACCAAGTAAATCAAACCCTCCTAGTTAAGTATTAACATAATTGAGTGTGTGTCCCCTTCCCTCTTTATTCGTTCTTTTTATATATATATATATATATATATATATATATTAAGAAAAATAAAATGGATGTTTGAGATTGCAGTAGTGATTGTTTTTTAAAGTGTTTTTTATTTAGAAATGTATTAATTTTTTTTATTTTAAAAAAATTATTTTTAATATCAATATATTAAAATGATCTAAATATATTAAGAAAAATTAATTTAAAATAAAAAAAATAAAAAATTTCACCTTAATTGAGTGTTTGTGTGTGTCCCTTACACTCTTTATCTCGTTTTCTGAAGTGTTCAAATCAAACCTTTCGTAGTGAAGTAGTTTAATTGATTGTGTGTGGTCCCTTTCCCTCTTTCTTTGTTTATGCATTCATTCGATCTCCAATTTATCCTGTGAAGGCCAATAATGGAGATGCCCTTCCTATTGCCAAAGCATTGTACAAAAAAGTATTTTGGATGATATTTTACTTTTTTAATTGTCTAAAAACAATGATTTTTTAAAGAAAATTATCACAATAAGCTAGAAATCTATGGGCTATACATATATTCAATCTGGTTCTTCATTTACTAGTAGTAGTAATGCTCAATAAGGGATTCATAATAATAATGCTCAATTTATTTTTTAAAATATTCATTGTTCAAATTCAATCTTTATTTATTTTATATAAATATTTTCCTCCAGTTCTTTTCCCGCTTTATTCTTTCTATATATACGTTCTCGCATTTATGTTGCAACAATATAATACCTCCAGAACAGAGCTACTGTTGCACGATCAACAACAGTTGTTTAACTCTCAGGTATGATCGTCCCTCTACTGCTATAATCATACTCAGTTTCTTCATTTTTGGGTCTTAGTTCTTAGCTTAAATAAATCATTACTACTAAAATGATCGACTTAATCAATTTATTGCAACATTAGTTTATCTGGGTTGTTTCTTTTTTCTTTGTAATTCATGTTGTGATCATCTGTGACTGGATTTTTCCTTCTTTCCTTCTTTCTTCTGGGTTCTTGAAATAGCAGAATTTCTTTTCTTTTCCGGTAGGTTTCTTTCTGCCTACTTGTTTCAATAATGTGTTCTTTTTGGGCAGCCAGGCTACATACGTTTCCTGTAAATTTGATGGCTTACATTCCTCCACACAAGCGGCATTCCAAGGATGTGAGAACGGGATCCCCGATTCCAGAGGCACTGCACCCTCATTTTCAAAGAAATATGAATTTGAGAGCATCCACTTCTCGTAAAAAAAAGAGTGGAAAGATTGTTTATGCAGACACTACCATGTATAAATGGTTTGCTGTTGGCTTGGACGAAGATGGCCAGTTTCCTCCTTACATCCATCTCGAGCCGATTTCCTTTGAATATATTGAGAGTAAAACTGGAGAAAAGCCTCTGATCTTGGTGAATAGCATTGTAACTGAAGGTTGCTGTTCCATCCTTTTCTGTTAGTTGCTTCTTCGATCCCTTGAATGGTGTTTGAGTTAAATGTTCTTATTATAAATTTTGTATTAAATTTCATGCAATGAAGAGGATCGCAAACTGGAAAGGAATTGCAACAGAAGTCCATGGGAGATTATAGCGGACAACGTACAGCAAGAACTACTCTCTTCTTTCGAAATTTTGAGGAATGAAATGGATGATCAGGGTTCTGAAAAAATAAAGCCAGAATTGGTTGTTCGATTTGGAAAATTCGCTTTTCGTGGGTGTGCAATCCAACTTCTCTCTATAGATATTGCAAATTGAGTTAATGTTAATTGGAACATCATCATTTTTCCAACTTATGATGCCTTTTTAGATGGAAGGACACAGGAATCAATTATCTGTTATGCAACTGAAAATTGCTTATGTTGTGAAGTTGCCTGGAATTGTCTCTGTTTATTCTCCATGACATACTCAATGAACTATGGGAAGAACGTAAGCATATAAGTGTTTGTTCCTCCATATAGGACCTCGACTGGAGTTAATATTTTGATTTGGTTTGTTTCGACACCTGAGTGTATCATATGACTAGTGATTGCTTTGATCGCTGCCAAACAAATTTTGCTGGTGCTCTATCAGTGTATCGTAGATATTGTTGATATGCATATATTAGAAGCCATAACTGCCTATGTTAAATGAAATTCATATCCTCCATCAGTGCAAGAATTATAATACAAATTGTGTGATGCAGGAGCTATTCAATGAGACTAGAAAGTGTCGATAAAATTCAGGTTGAAGAAGCCATTCTAAGACAACTCAACAAATCATTTTACACAAATATTCCTTCTTCTTATATGGAAAATATTATAGATGGAGTGGTCCCAGCGATTGGAGTTGATTTTGAAGAGGAGAAAGAGGTTTACATTGTAAAGGTATCCCTTTTGCTGCATACCGACTCTTGGTAGTGTTTTTCTTATGTTTTTAATTCAATTTGTCATTAACTTTTCTTCCTTCAAGCAGTTTTCTGATAATACACGGCCATATGCAACTGTTTTATGCAAATGTATTGTGCTGGAAGATAAAAAACTTCACCTCTACAAGGCAGGTTTTGTACTACCTAGAGTACTCTTGTCCTCTCATGTTAATTTGTCATATTATATGGTAGAATGAATTTGTTTTTGGTAATTTGTGCTTTATCAGTGTGACATCGTGTAATCTCATGGACACCTTCTGATATTCACTTATAAATTTAAGATGGTTTCCACTTTTATACTTCTGCTTATTCATGGAGTATTGAAGTTTAAAGATTTCTTGCAGGTTAAGCTAAACAAAGTGCGCCAGATGGTCATAGATGTATCATGTCTTGATAAGAATCTGGACCTTAGGCTAATGCTTTGCTCCAGGAGGATCTTAACAGCTCCAACTGTAAGTTAGCAAAAGCAATTTAGATACAATCATACTGCATGATTGTTAGACACTCATTGAAGCACGAAGTGTCTTGGGCTCTGCCCAAACCCAGCAGAAACTTGTTAGTGAGAAAACTTGAGCAAGCTTCCTCCCTTCGTATTTTCCTCCAATTACAATCTTAATTGTGTCTAGCCAGTGCTTTCTCCATTTCAAAGAACGTCCTGATGGAAAATAGCAAGTAATCTTTATCCTAGTAATTAGTTTGATCACACCTCGAAGAGAAGATATGTAAAACAAGCATTGAGTAGGCTTGCACTAGCGAGATAGGTTAACAAGTGTAGAACGAAATTTAGAAGGTTAAAACCATATTCCTGGATATTGGTCTTTCATGCTTGAAAAATTAATGATTTTCATAGTTGGAACAATGATTTCCCTAAATTTGCATTAGAGATTTTCATCTAGAATCTAGACAGCGCAAAGCTGCTAGTGAGTAATTTATTTCCAGCATGAAAATTTTAGTTTATTAAGCAGAAGGCAATGATTTGGGATTGGCTACTTAGTAACTAAGCCACATTATTCTTCTGATAATCATATTTACTGCTTAAAAGATCAAAGCCAAGAAACTTCATTGTCGTAGACATATATTCTGTTAGAGATATAATTGGAATTTAACTCCTGATAGTGACGGTGTGGAGTGACTGATTGTATGAATCGATGCAGGATGAGGAGATGAATAGCCTTAGAGATCTGATCAATTCTGCAGTTCTAGATTCAGATATGAAGGGTGGATTAAGATGGCCCCTGGGGGAGGAGGCATCTTCTGGTGGTAGATATAGTGTCATTGGGGTTTGGCACACAGTAACCAAAGCCTATAAAAGTTCATCATTTAGCCTGAAAGCAAGAGATGCCGATGGATACGATTTTAAGACTGGAATTGGGGAAACTCTTAGAGATATTTATCTGAAGTTGAAAAGAATTGTTTCAGAAATACAGGCAAGTTCCTTTATTGGTTGACTTTTCCCTATGCCTCCTTATGTTGCTTTGGCTCATATAAAACTTCTAATTTGTGAGCTTTCTAAGACCCTAATGAGAGCATCCAGAGCTGACAGATTTGTTAAACGCCTCGTCAGTTAGTTGCTCTTTATTATAAATTATAAATTTCCAGATTCATGCCTGTGTTAAGCTGTGCTTTTAATATCTTCTAAAACTTTTTTCTTGTATTTAAAGCTGCATTTGTTGAATTATGAAGGAACCGGGAGCTGAATGTGATTCAATCTCCAAAATGCTCGAGGACAGCTTCAGACTGATATGGGACAAGTTCTTATGTTGCGAACGGTTTCCAACATGATCATTCCAATTTTAACTCTCTTTTCTTCCTCTTCAGCATGGAAAGGGGGAGAGCCCCATCTTGTCTGGATCCTATCCCATCACGAGGCTCTGTTTGCAAGTCCGAATTCTCTCCTCCCTGTGAATTCTAGGCTTCTTTACATCTCTTTTTCTTTTCTTTTTTTGCTTTGCTTTGCTTCTTTTTTCTTTTTCTTTTTTTAATTTGGATGGTTGGTTTTTATAATTAAACTTTAATCAAAAGAGATTTTAGCATACAAACTATCATATTTTAGAAGCTCAAGTGACCTTTACTTTAGAAGCTAATGCGGCATGAGAAAGGAAGAGAAAATGATAAAAAAAAAAAAAGAATAAATACTTGTTGGTTTGCACACAAAGAACCATATATTCTTTATGAGACTATGATAGAAATAATGGTTGAGTCAACTTCTAGTTCTAGCAACATGCATAGAGATGTATATAATAATAGTAATCGTTATAGGAGTATGATTATGGATACAATGAGAATGAATCAGGATTATACAAATATATATTCAATTTTAGATGAAAAACTAAATGCGTAGGCGTGGCCGGGGTTTTTTAAACATTTTAAAGATTATGACGAACCATTATGGGTTGGGTGCACAAATCAAAGTAAATTATCGGTCATTGCACAGGTGTTTACCATCTAGTTAAATTATGAGCAGAGTGAGGCCGGTTATGAAAAAATCATTGAATGGGTAAGAAGCATTTTCACCTGAAAGGAATAGGTTGAAAGAGAACTTTTATGTTACTAAATCTATAATGGAACCCTTTGGCCCAAGGATACCAAAAATTGACATGTGTCCAAACTTCTGCATGTTGTACAATCTTGAAAATACAAAATTGACTGAGTGCAAAACATACAGGCATGCTCCGTATAAACCCATAACTAGTAGGGGAAGAACTCTTTTCTCATAAAGAAAAGTAAGATAATTCTCAATCACTCCTAGATTACGAGGTTATTTAAGTTTCCAAAGACTATCGAGCACATGATATGACATCATTCATATAATGCGGTGGATGAAGTCATGGTGTACATTTCCAATGGTGAAGCCTAGAAACAATTTAATAGACTACATCTTACGTTTTCAATGAAACCATGGAACATACATGTTGGGTTATGTACAGACAGATTCAATCTATTCGGGTTATTTTGTACGCTATATTCTTGTTGGTAAGTGATACTAGGGGTGAGCTAAAAAACCAAAAAACCGATTAAACCGAAAAACTGGAAAACAAATAACCAAAAAAACTGAACCGTGAAAAAAACTAATTAAACCGATTAGAATTTTTAAAAAACTAACCGCTTCGCTTCGGTTTTGGTTTTATAAGCCTGAAACTGAAAAAACCGAATCGAACCTTAACCGGAAAAAACCGAGACAAACCGGAAAAAACTTCATATATTACTTGGTAAGTTTGCAATGTTTTTGTACAGACAATTTTTTCTGGTTTATAATATGAAATATCTGGATCTCATACGTTTTTTTCCCTTCGCCTGTTCTGCATTTTGATTGTTAAAGACTGGTAGCTAAATAATGTCTATTTCATGGTCATGAACTTATTAAATTAGAACTAAAGTGTCTATCATTTTTAGTTCTTTTGTTCTACCCAAATAATGTCTAGTGGAAGTTGTAATATCCCACATCGGCGGGTGAGGGAGTGGTAGGCGGCCTTATTAAGAGTCTTGGTTGTCGACTTGTCATACGCGTTTTGGGGCCTCGGTCTCGAAAATGGATGTCACCGGAAACAAAACCGTGAGGGAGGTAAGGCCCACATCGAATAATATATGGCGAGGTTGGGCGGCCATTTACATTTGGTATCGAGCCGACCTCAGGCGGCTGTTCGGTTGTGCCGACGGGTTCGTCGGGCTCCTTTAGGGGTAGATTGTAATATCCCACATCGGCGGGTGAAGGAGTGGTAGTTGGCCTTATTAAGAGTCTTTGGTTGCCGACTTGTCATACGTGTTTTGGGGCGTCGGAGCTCGAAATGGGCTCGCGTCACCAGAAACAAAACCGTGAGGGCGGTAAGGCCCAAAGCGTACAATATATAACAGGTTGGGCCGGGTTGTTACATAAGTGGTTTTGTGTATTAATTTAATTGGCTCAACTATGATTTTTACAATAAAATTGTTGCTTGTTTTTTCATATAACCATGCAGCTTTTACTCTGATTTAGAATGAAAATATTTCATTGTGTAGAATGTTTTTGTTAAAATGCCAGTATATGGTATATCTTGACAAGTTATGTTTTTATTATTATTGATTCATGACTTGCAATTTATCGATTACAATAATTATGAATTTGAATATGTGGTTATGTGTTCTATAATTGGTTTTTCATGATGCTAGAGCTTAATGGTCAGAACTTAAGAGGGAAAAGTTAGCTGGGAAAGCTCGACTATTATTATTATGTTTATTATAGTTTTGTCGTTATTTCTTTTTAGCTATGGATTTTTAAAGATTTTAACTTCATGTTAATTTATCTACAATGTTAATCATTGTTATTGGGATATATATATCTATTGCATAAATAAACACAATAGAACACAATAGGGATAGGTATTTGAATCAATTGCATTGATAACAACATTATCACATTTTTTTTTAATATCAATTTTGTAAGAATTCCCATGCATATAACATTTTTAATAATTATTGCAAAGTTTAAATGCTCATGTGTCCTTTTGTGGTTGATGGATTTTGCTAGGAAAAAATAATCAATGGAAGGTTCTGAAAGCTCGGATAAAGTATCTTGGACTAAAGAGATGTTGCATACATTTTGTGATAATATTTGTATTGTCGTTATTGATAGATGAATGAGGCCAAACACTCATTTCGATAAGGCCACATGAAAATTTGTTATAGTCGTCTTCAAAGAGAAAACTGGTTATGTTTTTAGTAAGACTCAACTTAAAAGCAAATGGGATGGTGCAAAAAAGGACTGGAGGTTTTGGAAAAAAAACTAATTTCTGAAATAGGAGTAGGATGAAATAGTGAACTTGGAATCATTAGTGCTAGTGATGAGTGGTGGAAGAAAAAAACTCAGGTTAGTTATTGATATCTTTTTTGTCTGGATTTGTCTTTGTCTTGTCCTATTTCTTAAACTATTTAACATATTTTATATGGTTTATGCATTCATTGTTTTATATTTCTTTTATATAGGAAATCAGAGGGTCCAAAAAGTTTAGACATGTTGGGATTGAACCATCACTTTGCAATAAGTTTGATAGAATGTTCAGTAATGTTGTGGCGACTAGACATTATGCTTGGACTCCGTCTTCTGGAACTTTATTTGATGATGATACTGTGAATCAAAGCACTCAAAATGGTAATGTTAATGAAGAAGAAAATCTAGAGGAAGGAAGTGATGATTCAAAAGAGGATGTAATTCCCAATTATACAGACGATGTTTGCAATTTAGTTACTGGAGTTAATATGGGAAATAGCGAAGACCCGAAATAGCAGTGGAAAGAGAAAAACGAGAGAACAATGCGGTGGGCAAAGTAGAAAGAAAAGCAAAAAACCTTATGGATTTGGAGCTCAATTGCTTTTACATTGGGATCAACTAATTGATCGTGTTTTGATAAAGAATGATAGTAGGGATAAGATAGGGTGTAGCATTAATGAGGTGATGACAGAGGTCCATTTCATACCCGAAATTACTTTCGGTGATGACTTATACTTGTTTTGCTACCAAGTACTTGTCTATGAGGAATAAAAGAGAGATGAGGGCATAAATTGAAGATATTGATAGGAAGTATCAATGGCTTCAAAAAAATATACTAAAGAAGTCAAAAGCACTAAATCAAGGTTAATATTGCTTTAATGATGCTTTCAGTTTTTGTTCTGTCCTGAACAATTATGTCGTGGTTAATTCAAATATCTTATTGTCAATTGCTTAAACAACTGCATGTTATGAGAGTTTTGTTGTGGTGTCAAATGATGTACATGTTTGGAATAAGACAATGACTCCTAAGGCTGATGTATTGAAGCATGAAGAGGAGTCTTGATTTTAATAGAGAACCTTCTTTCTTAATTATATTTGCATATTGTTAATCTAACATGTTTTTAATTTAATAGAATAATGGTAAAACTACTTGTGTTGTCTGTTGTTATGTTGATGGTGAATTATTATGAATGTTTATGGTGAATTTACGTCCTGAAATAATTGTGAGCGCTGATAATATATTGAAAGCTATAGAGTATATTATGGTAATCTTCCTCCTGGACCACCGTGATTGATGAATCATAAGTTGACTAGGAAGCAAGAATAGCGTAATCTTTAGAGAAACTGGAAAGATAGAGCGTAATTGTTGGATTGGATATCTACAATTATTGAATTATTTCATAAGAACACCTTCTCCCAGCATATATAACAAAAGGTCAAGAAGACATCTATTGCCTATATGTACAAGGATTAAAGTAAATTATCGGTATACTACTTCTTAGTTGAATTAAAAAAATTTATTTTAATGTATTTCTAAACAAAAAATATTTTAAATTGTATCGCTACTATAATTCCAAACAGGAATATCAGGGTTTTGTTTTTCCTTCCTCTCTGCATAATTAGAAACTTTTATATCCATTGTTTTCTTTTTGGAGATAATAACAATAATTAATAGAGCTATGGCTCACAACATAGCAATTCTTTTTTCAATGATGTACAACTTTAGATATAATAATATGATAAATGCTTGACTTTTATAATATAAATGATGTGAAATAAAATTATTTCAGCAATTTGTTCTTTATAGTAATTATATAAGGCAACGGGTTGAAAAGAAATTGGAGTACATATAATTGAAAAGCAAATCAAAGTTCAGTAATTATTTGTATATGATCTCATCAAAACATTAAAATAAATTGATCATACCAATATGAAATAGGAATAGTGACAGTGACACAGTGGATATAGTGCATGAAAAGTTGGCAAAAAATAAATACAAAAGAATATATATTAGATATATTTGTAATTGGGGCTGACATATACTATAGGCATTCTCATTCAATTTATAAAAGTTTTTCATAGTATATTGATGCATACTATAATTTATATGTTACTTGTTTGGTTATAATAATTTACTAAAACTTGTGAAAGCATTTTTGTTATTTTATTTTATCCCACAATACTTGTAGATTCCTATATAATGCATGTTGTAACTTCGTTATGAGAAATAACTTTCATGAATGTTTCAATATACCACATCAAGAAAAACTTTTAGTCGTGGAAGCTTCTACAAAATCACCTTGTAGTTGTAAGTTACTCTTATTTCAATCAATTTTTTTCCATAACTATTAGTGCAAAACAAAGGCTTATTTTATCAATCCCCTAACCTGTTTGGCTTCATTCTTTAGCAGTTTTTTTGTTAGATAATTTATGTGAAGAGCAAAGAAAAATTAACCTACTCATGTCCTATCATTTTGAATATCTAAATTAATTGTTTTTACAAAGAACTGGTATGGTGCATTTTTCTGTATTGTTTTTTATATCAAAATCAAGTATTAATATTTAGTGAATATTAAAATCAAGCCTTAGATGTTTTTTTTTTGGAAAGTTTCATCTTTTAAAAATTTATGTTGATTTTGCCAAGAATTTGAAAATTAATTCCTCCTTTTATTTTTCTGTATCTTTTTCCATGCTTCTTCCCTCTTCATTTCTTTTTAATCTTTAGAATGCACTTAAAAAATAATAATTTCAATAAACTTTTGTTTATCTTTTATAAAAAATAATCAAACACGCTCACTTTTTGTTTTTCAATTCATAACAGGCATATGCCATAATATTAAAATCAAATTCATCATGTTAAATCTAATTTTGAGTTGTTCCCAGACAATAGGAACAACAATTGTAATGTTTGGTAGTGATTGTCATGCTAGTTGATCTTCCCACTAATAGCTTGATCCACTACCTCCTCGGAGGCCATGAACCTGTCATCTTCTAGGGCTGCCCGTAAAGAATGAGCATAAGTTCTTATTCTGGAACATAAGAATGTCTCTTGAGCATACATATATGAATTGTCTTGAGCATACATATATGAATTGTTGTTAATTGATATATAAAAATTGATGGAATTTCTTTTATGATATGAATTGTAATGAACGCAAATGTTTGTAATTGAATTTGTGTTAGTAGATATAACAGATGAATGAGTTGATGTTATGTTTGGTGTTAACTATGACAACAATTATAATACCGTGATGAATCATGTAATTGATAATATTAATTATGGTGGTACCTGGTGATAGTGGTGGAGCTCACGGTGATGGTAATGGTGGTGGTAATGAAGGAGTTAATGATGGTGGTGATGATGGGGATGATTCCAATGGAACAGATGATGATGGTAACAGTGATGATGATAGTGATGAAAACGAAGATGAAAATTGTATCGATGACGGGGATGAATCGTTTTGGCTACGAGATTTTGATCGTAAAAAGCTATTGTTATGCACCGCTGGTGCTTTACATATGTATTATGCTACTTATATGCATAAGAAACCTTGTATGGTTTCATATAACACAAGGATGAGATGGTTGAATGAAGTCGTATGAGGCCACTGGAAACGATGTGTTAACATATTTATGATGGATGCAACGACGTTACAAAACCTTTGTTATGACTTTGAAACATAAAAAAAGATGAGTATTATTGAGAAGGTGACAATGTTTTTGTACACCATTGCATTAGGTGCAATAAATAGGCAAGTCCAAGAAAGATTTCAATATTGTGATAAAACTGTGAGTCGATATTTTAATGAAGTGTTGAAGACAATTTGTTTGCTTGTGGTAGATATAATTAAACCAGAGGACTATGAATTTTTAAACACTCCAAGAGAAATTACGATGAATCCGAGATTTATGTCTTATTTTAAGGTAAGAGAGATGGTGTTTATAGCAATTAATAACACAAAAAATAGTTTAAGATTCTGCTAGTCATTATTTATGAAATGTTAGTTGTTGTTTAGTTTTGTCGTATTTTGTAGAATTGCATTGGTGCAATAGACGGTACACATGTTCGTGCTTCTATTTTTCAAGAAAATCAAGTGTCATTTATCGATAGAAAAGGTGTGACGACACGTAATGTAACGGTCGCATGTAGTTTTGATATGCAATTCATGTTTGTTTGGGCAAGATGAGATAAGGTAGCGCTCATGATACTCGTATTTTTATGGAGGCTATTGACAATCAAACTATAAAATTTCCAAAACCTCCCGAAGGTAAATATATTAAAATAATTAATTGTTAATTAAATTTAAAGTGTGTATTCTATATTTTTTTTATTAAATTTGTTATAATTTTCATATTTGTCATTACGGGAAAATATTATTTGGTTGATGCTTGGGTACCCAAATGAGTATGGATATATCTCGGTCCATATAAAGGTGAGAGATATCACTTTCAAGATTTTCGGCGTCGAGGGCAACCAACAAGCCGGAAAAGTGATTTAATCGTGTACACTTGTCACTTTGCAATGTCGTTGAACGTGCATTTGGAGTGTAAAAACAAAGATGGAGAATTTTACGTAACATGCCGGCATATCCGTACAAATCACAAGTGCATTTGTTGTGGCATCAATGACACTACATAACTATATTAGGAGGAAGTCACAAGAAGATGTTGCATTTACAGAATATGATCGCAATCCTAATTTTATTCTTGATGATATTTTAGACGATGTTGTTCCACGTTCTCAAAACCAAGGCAACCAGAGGCCTTCTCGAATGAATTATGTTCGTGATGGAATAACAAATAGTTTAATGAGATGATTGAAGAACAACAATAATGTAACATTGTTATTTCTTTTATGTATGACAAAAAAATGCTCACAAATGCTACTCACAACTTGAAAATTCATACATGTCTTTCTTAGTAATTTTATTACCGAAGCACTTCTAAAAGCAACTTAACTAAACATATATAATTAATTCCGAACAATTTCTCGACACCTTAGACACGTGATAACATGCAATCTAAAAAGAATTAAAAAAAATATAGGACAACTACAACCTGACTTTTGAGTAAAAATCAAAAGAAATCTAAAGTTCATTGAACATGAGCAACATAGTGAAATTCCAATTTCCTTTAAGGTATGTTTATAAATGTGGCTGAGATTGTTTTTTAAAGTTTTTCATACTGAAATGTATTAAAATGATTTTTTTTATTTTTAAAAAATTATTTTTGAGATCAGCACATAAAAATGATTCAAAACACAAAAAAAATTAAATTTTTAAATAACACAGTTTACACCGCGTTTCCAAACAAAGTCTTAAAGAACACGGTTAAAGTGTGTGCATGGTGCATATAAAGAAATCTAAAGTTCATTGAACATGAGCAACATAGGGAAATTTCAATTTCCTTTAGGGTATATTTGGGAGTATGATTGTAGTTGCTTTTCAAAATATTTTTCATACTGAAATGCATAAAAATGATATTTTTTTTATTTCTAAAAAATTATTTTTGAGATCAAATGCATCAAAATAATCCAAAACACAAAAAAAATTAATTGTTAACAAAAAAATTAAATTTTTGAGGAACGTAATTTGCATTGCGATCTAAGACTTCATTAAAATGTGTGCATGATGCATATAAATAAGGTGTAGGTTGGTCACTTTAGGTTATCTTTTTTGGTTTTAGTTTTTTGAACATAGGTTGCACAACAATTTACAAAGACCTAATTTGTGTGCATAAAGTTGGCTCAAGATACCTAACTGTTAAAACAAATTATAAAAAAAAAACGTGAATTCAAAATTTATTTTTTCTAGATTTTAAATTATAATAAATATTAATTTCATCGATAAAGTCAGCATGTTGAATTGAAATGCAAAGCCACATAGTAACTTTGTGTTCAAAACCAATTATACACATTACTTAATATTCATATAAATTCAAGTTTGGTCCCTCGTTATAAATATTTATAATTTTACATGAAAATAAGAGATATGCCAATTTACATAAGAATTAAATTTTTTTTTCAAACATGTGTGTTAAATATTGTAAATTAAGATATTTTTTAAAATTATTTTTTAATTAATATCAAAATCTTTTTTTTAATTTTAATATCAGCATATCAAAATTATTTAAAAACATCTAAAAATATATCAATTAAATATTTTTTAAAATAAAAATATATTTTAAAAAATAATTAATAATCCAAGAACAAACAATAAAACATTCCAAATATTTTTATAGTTCCCAATGAAGAAAACCCTCCCAACAAAGTAAATCAAACCTCCTAGTTAAGGACTACCATAATTGAGTGGGTGTCCTCTCTTTATTTGTGTTTTAATATCATTATATTAAAATTATTTAAAAATATCTAAAAATATATTAATTAAATATTTTTTTAAATAAAAATATATTTTAAAAAATAATTAATAATCAAGAACAAACAATAAAACATTACAAATATTTTGTAGTTCCCAATGAAGAAAACCCTCCCAACGAAGTAAATCAAACCCTCCTAGTGAAGGACTACCATAATTGAGTGTGTGTCCCCCTTCCCTCTTTATTCGTGTTTTATATATATATATATATATATATATATATAGACAACGAATAAAGAGTTTTATATTTTAAAATATATAAAGTGGTTATTTTTTAAAATATTTTTTATTTAAAATTATATAAAAGTAATATTTTATATTTTAAAAAATTATGTTTGATATTAATATATTAAAATAATATAAAAAAATTAAAAAATTAATTTAAAATAAAAAAAAATTACAACTTAATTGAATGTTTGTTTGATTTCCCTTTCCCTCTTTATTCGTTCTTTATATATAATAAAAAAATAAAATGGATGTTTGTAATAATTATTTTTTAAAATATTTTTTATTTAGAAATGTATTAAAATAATATTTTTTATTTTTAAAAATTATTTTTAAAGTTAATTTATTAATATTATTTTAAAATATAAAAATAATTTAATTTAAAATAAAATAAATAAAGAATTTCACCTTACTCGAGTGTTTGTGTTGGTCCTTTCACTCTTTTATCTCTTTTTTGAAGTTGTTCGAACCCTTCGTAGTGAAGGAGCTGAGTTGAGTGTGTGTGGGTCCCTTTCCCTCTTTCTTTGTTCATACATTCAGTCGATCTCCAATTTATCCTGTGAAGGCCAACAATGGAGATGCCCTTCCTATTGCCAAAGCATTGTACAAAAAAGTATTTTGGATGATATTTTACTTTTTTAATTGTCTAAAAACAATGATTTTTTAAAGAAAATTATCACAATAAGCTAGAAATCTATGGGCTATACATATATTCAATCTGGTTCTTCATTTACTAGTAGTAGTAATGCTCAATAAAGGATTCATAATAATAATGCTCAATTTATTTTTTAAAATATTCATTGTTCAAATTCAATCTTTATTTATTTTATATAAATATTTTCCTCCAGTTCTTTTCCCGCTTTATTCTTTCTATATATACGTTCTCGCATTTATGTTGCAACAATATAATACCTCCAGAACAGAGCTACTGTTGCACGATCAACAACAGTTGTTTAACTCTCAGGTATGATCGTCCCTCTACTGCTATAATCATACTCAGTTTCTTCATTTTTGGGTCTTAGTTCTTAGCTTAAATAAATCATTACTACTAAAATGATCGACTTAATCAATTTATTGCAACATTAGTTTATCTGGGTTGTTTCTTTTTTCTTTGTAATTCATGTTGTGATCATCTGTGACTGGATTTTTCCTTCTTTCCTTCTTTCTTCTGGGTTCTTGAAATAGCAGAATTTCTTTTCTTTTCCGGTAGGTTTCTTTCTGCCTACTTGTTTCAATAATGTGTTCTTTTTGGGCAGCCAGGCTACATACGTTTCCTGTAAATTTGATGGCTTACATTCCTCCGCACAAGCGGCATTCCAAGGATGTGAGAAGGGCATCCCCGATTCCAGAGACGCTGCAACCTCAATTTCAAAGAAATATGAATTTGAGAGCATCCACTTCTCGTAAAAAAAAGAGTGGAAAGATTGTTGATGCAGACCCTACCATATATAAATGGTTTGCTGTTGGCTTGGACGAAGATGGCCAATTTCCTCCTTACATCCATCTCGAGCCGATTTCCTTTGAATATATTGAGAGTAAAACTGGAGAAAAGCCTCTGGTCTTGGTGAATAGCATTGTAACTGAAGGTTGGTGTTCCATCCTTTTCTGTTAGTTGCTTCTTCCCTTGAATGGTGTTTGAGTTAAATGTTCTTATTATAAATTTTGTATTAAATTTCATGCATTGAAGAGGATAGCAAACTGGAAAGGACTTGCTCCAGAAGTCCATGGGAGATTATAGCGGAAAACGTACAGCAAGAACTACTCTCTTCTTTCGAAATTTTGAGGAATGAAATGGATGATCAGGGTTCTGAAAAAATAAAGCCAGAATTGGTTGCTCGATTGGGCAAAATCGCTTTTAGTGGGTGAGCAATCCAACTTCTCTCAATATATTGCAAATTGAGTTAATGTTAATTGGAACATCATCTTTTTTCCAACTTATGATGCCTTTTTAGATGGAAGGATGCAACTGAAAATTGCTTATGTTGTGAAGTTGCCTGGAATTGTCTCTGTTTATTCTCCATGACATACTCAATGAACTAAGGGAAGAACGTAAGCATACAAGTGTTTGTTCCTCCATATAGGACCTCGACTGGAGTTAATATTTTGATTTGGTTTGTTTCGAGTGTATCATATGACTTGTTTTGCTCCAGTGATTGCTTTGATCGCTGCCAAGCAAATTCTGCTGGTGCTCTATCAGTGTAACGTAGATATTGTTGATATGCATATATTAGAAGCCATAACTGCCTATGTTAAATGAAATTCATATTCTCCATCAGTGCATAAGAAGCATGTTTTATATTTGAATTCTACAAGGATAAGCAAGCAAGAATTATTATACAAATTGTGTGATGCAGGAACTATTTAATGGGACTAGAAAGTGTCAATAAAATTCAGGTTGAAGAAGCCATTTTGAGACAACTCAAAAGATCATTGTACACAAATATTCCTTCTTCATACGTGGAAAATATTATAGATGGAGTGGTCCCAGCGATTGGAATTGATTTTGAAGAGGAGAAAGATGTTTACATTGTAAAGGTATCCCTTTTGCTGCATACCGACTCTTGGTAGTGTTTTTCTTATGTTTTTAATTCAATTTGTCACTAACTTTTCTTCCTTCAAGCAGTTGTCTGATAATACACGGCCAGATGCCACTATTTCATGCAAATGTATTGTGGTGGAAAATAAAAAACTTCTGCTCTACAAGGCAGGTTTTGTACCACTTATAGTCTTGTCCTCTCATGTTAATTTGTCATATTATATGGTAGAATTAATTTGTTTCTGGTAATTTGCGCTTTATCAATGTTACATCGTGTAATCTCATGGACACCTTCTGATATTCACTTATGAATTTAAGATGGTTTCCACTTTTATACTTTTGCTTGTTCATGGAGTATTAAAGTATAAAGATTTCTTGTAGGTTAAGCTAAACAAAGTGCGCCAGCGGGTCATAGATGTTTCATGTCTTGATAAGAATCTGGACCTCAGGCTAATGCTTTGCACCAGCAGGATCTTAACATCTCTAACTGTAAGTTAACATCAGAAATTTAGCTACAATCATACTCCATGATCGTTAGACACTCATTGAAGCATGAAATGTCTTGGGCTCTGCCCAAACCCAGCGGAAACTTGTTAGTGAGAAAATTTGAGCAAGCATCCTCCCTTTGTATTTTCCTCCAATTACATTCTTAATCGTGTCCAGCCAGTGCTTTCTCCATTTCAAAGAATGTCGTGATGGAAAATAGCAAGTAATCTTTATCCTAGAACTTAGCTTGATCACACCTAGAAGAGAAGATATGTAAAACAAGCATTGAGTAGGCTTGCACTAGCGAGATAGGTTAACATGTCTAGAACGAAATTTAGAAGGTTAAAACCATATTCCTGGATATTGGTCTTTCATGCTTGAAAAATTAATGATTTTCATAGTTGGAACAATGATTTCTCTAAATTTGCATGAGAGATTTTCATCTAGAGTCTAGACAGCGCAAAGCTGCTCGTGAGTAATTTATTTCCAGCATGAAAATTTTAGTTTATTAAGCAGAAGGCAATGATTTGGTATTGGCTACTTCGTAACTAAGCCAGATTATTCTTCTGATAATCATATATACTGCTTAAAATATCAAAGCCAAGAAACTTCATTGTAGATTTAACTCCTGATATAATTGGAATTTAACTCCTGATAGTGACGCTGTGGAGTGACTGGTTGTATGAATCGATGCAGGAGGAGGAGATGAATAGCCTTAGAGATCTGATCAATTCTGCAGTTCTAGATTCAGATATGAAGGGTGGATTAAGATGGCCCCTGGGGGAGGAGGCATCTTCTGGTGGTAGATATAGTGTCACTGGGGTTTGGCACACAGTAAGCAAAGCCTATAAAAGTTCATCATTTAGGCTGATAGCAAGAGATGCCGATGGATACGATTTCAAGACTGGAACTGGGGAAACTTTTGGAGGGATTTATCTGAAGTTGAAAAGAATTGTTTCAGAAATACAGGCAAGTTCCTTTATTGGTTGACTTTTCCCTATGCCTCCTTATGTTGCTTTGGCTCACATAAAACTTCTAATTTGTGAGCTTTATAATTAAGACCCTACTGAGAGCATCCAGAGCTGACAGATTTATTAAACGCCTCTTCAGTTAGTTGCTCTTTATTATAAATTATAAAGTTTCCAGATTCATGCCCGTGTTAAGCTGTGCTTTTAATATCTTCTAAAACATTTTTCTTGTATTTAAAGCTGCATTTGTTGAATTATGAAGGAACCGGGAGCTGAAAGTGATTCAATCTCCAAGATGCTCGAGGACAGCTTAAGACTGATATGGGACAAGTTCTTATGCTGCGAACGGTTTCTAACATGAACATTCCAATTTTAACTCTCTTTTCATCCTCTTCAGCATGGAAAGGGGGAGAGCCCCATCTTGTCTGGATCCTATCCCATCACGAGGCTCTGTTTGCAAGTCCGAATTCTCTCCTCCCTGTGAATTCTAGGCTTCTTTACATCTCTTTTTCTTTTCTTTTTTTGCTTTGCTTTGCTTCTTTTTTCTTTTTCTTTTTTTAATTTGGATGGTTGGTTTTTATAATTAAACTTTAATCAAAAGAGATTTTAGCATACAAACTATCATATTTTAGAAGCTCAAGTGACCTTTACTTTAGAAGCTAATGTGGCATGAGAAAGGAAGAGAAAATGATAAAAAAAAAAAAAAAAAAAGAAGAATAAATACTTGTTGGTTTACACACAAAGAACCATATGTTCTTTATGAGACTATGATAGAAATAATGGTTGAGTCAATTTCTAGTTCTAGCAATATGCATGGAGATGTATATAATAATAGTAATCGTTATAGGAGTATAATTATGGATACAATGAGAATGAATCAGGATTATACAAATATATATTCAATTTTAGATGAAAAACTAAATGCAAACGTGGCCAGGTTTTTTAAACATTTTAAAGATTATGACGAACCATTATGGGTTGGGTGCACAAATCAAAGTAAATTATCAGTCATTGCACATGTGTTCACCATCTAATCAAATTATGAGCGAGTGAGGCCGGTTATGAAAAAAATCATTGAATGGGTAAGAAGCATTTTCACCTTAAAGGAATAGGTTGAAAGAGAACTTTTATGTTACTAAATCTATAATGGAACCCTTTGGCCCAAGGATACCAAAAATTGACATGTGTCCAAACTTCTGCATATTGTACAATCTTGAAAATACAAAATTGACTCGAGTGCAAAACATACAGGGCATGCTCCGTATAAACCCATAACTGGTAGGGGAAGAACTCTTTTCTCATAAAGAAAAGTAAGATAATTCTCAATCACTCCTAGATTACGAGAGGTTATTTAAGTTTCCAAAGACTACCGAGCACATGATATGACATCATTCATATAATGCGGTGGATGAAGTCATGGTGTACATTTCCAATGGTGAAGCCTAGAAACAATTTAATAGACTACATCTTACGTTTTCAATGAAACCATGGAACATACGTGTTGGGTTATGTACAGACAGATTCAATCTATTCGGGTTATTTTGTATGCTATATTCTTGTTGGTAGGTGATACTAGGGGTGAGCTAAAAAACCAAAAAACCGATTAAACCGAGAAAACTGGAAAACAAATAACCAAAAAAACTGAACCGTGAAAAAAACTAATTAAACCGATTAGAATTTTTAAAAAACTAACCGCTTCACTTCGGTTTTGGTTTTATAAGCCTGAAACTGAAAAAACCGAATCGAACCTTAACCGGAAAAAAACCGAGACAAACCGGAAAAAACTTCATATATTACTTGGTAAGTTTGCAATGTTTTTGTACAGACAATTTTTTCTGGTTTATAATATGAAATATCTGGATCTCATACCTTTTTTTCCCTTCGCCTATTCTGCATTTTGATTGTTAAAGACTCGGTACCCAAATTAATAATGTCTATTTCATGGTCATGAACTTATTAAATTAGAACTAAAGTGTCTATCATTTTTAGTTCTTTTGTTCTACCCAAATAATGTCTAGTGGAAGTTGTAATATCCCACATCGGCGGGTGAGGGAGTGGTAGGCTGGCCTTATTAAGAGTGCTGGTTGTCGACTTGTCATACGCGTTTTGGGGCCTCGGGTCTCGAGAAATGGATGTCACCAGGAAACAAAACCGTGAGGGCGGTAAGGCCCACATCGAATAATATATGGCAGGTTGGGCCGGGCTGTTACATTTGGTATCAGAGCCGACCTCACTGGCTGTTTGGTTGTGCCGACGGGTTCGTCGGGCTCCTTTAGGGGGTAGATTGTAATATCCCACATCGGTGGGTGAAGGAGTGGTAATTGGCCTTATTAAGAGTGCTGGTTGCCGACTTGTCATATGTGTTTTGGGGCGTCAGGCTCAGAAATGGGCTCGCGTCACCAGGAACAAAACCGTGAGGGCGGTAAGGCCCAAAGCGTACAATATATAACAGGTTGGGCCGGGTTGTTACATAAGTGGTTTTGTGTATTAATTTAATTGGCTCAACTATTATTTTTACAATAAAATTGTTGCTTGTTTTTCATATAACCATGCAGCTTTTACTCTGATTTAGAATGAAAATATTTCATTGTGTAGAATGTTTTTGTTAAAATGCCAGTATATGGTATATCTTGACAAGTTATGTTTTTATTATTATTGATTCATGAATTGCAATTTATCGATTACAATAATTATGAATTTGAATATGTGGTTATGTGTTCTGTAATTGGTTTTTCATGATGCTAGAGCTTAATGGTCAGAACTTAAGAGGGAAAAGTTAGCTGGGAAAGCTCGACTATTATTATTATGTTTATTATAGTTTTGTCGTTATTTCTTTTTAGCTATGGAGTTTTAAAGATTTTAACTTCATGTTAATTTATCTACAATGTTAATCATTGTTATTGGGATATATATCTATTGCATAAATAAACACAATAGAACACAATAGGGATAGGTATTTGAATCAATTGCATTGATAACAACATTATCACATTTTTTTTAATATCAATTTTGTAAGAATTCCCATGCATATAACATTTTTAATAATTATTGCAAAGTTTAAATGCTCATGTGTCCTTTTGTGGTTGATAGATTTTGCTAGGAAAAAATAATCAATGGAAGGTTCCCAAAGTTCGGATAAAGCATCTTGGACTAAAGAGATGTTGCATACATTTTGTGATAATATTTGTATTGTCGTTATTGATAGATGAATGAGGCCAAACACTCATTTCGATAAGGCCACATGAAAATTTGTTATAGTCGTCTTCAAAGAGAAAACTGGTTATGTTTTTAGTAAGACTCAACTTAAAAGCAAATGGGATGGTGCAAAAAAGGACTGGAGGTTTTGGAAAAAAAACTAATTTCTCGAAATAGGAGTAGGATGAAATAGTGAACTTGGAATCATTAGTGCTAGTGATGAGTGGTGGAAGAAAAAAACTCAGAGTTAGTTATTGATATCTTTTTTGTCCCGGATTTGTCTTTGTCTTGTCCTATTTCTTAAACTATTTAACATATTTTATATGGTTTATGCATTCATTGTTTTATATTTCTTTTATATAGGAAATCAGAGGGTCCAAAAAGTTTAGACATGTTGGGATTGAACCATCACTTTGCAATAAGTTTGATAGAATGTTCAGTAATGTTGTGGCGACTAGACATTATGCTTGGACTCCGTCTTCGGAACTTTATTTGATGATGATACCGTGAATCAAAGCACTCAAAATGGTAATGTTAATGAAGAAGAAAATCTAGAGGAAGGAAGTGATGATTCAAAAGAGGATGTAATTCCCAATTATACGGGATGATGTTTGCAATTTAGTTACTAGAGTTAATATGGAAAATAGCAAGACCACAAATAGCAGAAGGAAAGAGAAAAACGAGAGAACAATGCAGTGGGCAAAGTAGAAAGAAAAGCAAAAAACCTTATGGATTTGGAGCTCAATTGCTTTTATATTGGGATCAACTAATTGATCATGTTTTGATAAGGAATGATAGTAGGGATAAGATAGGGTGTAGCATTAATGAGGTGATGATAGAGGTCCATTTCATACCCGAAATTACTTTCGGTGATGACTTATACTGTTTTGCTACCAAGTACTTGTCTATGAGGAATAAAAGAGAGATGAGGGCATAAATTGAAGATATTGATAGGAAGTATCAATGGCTTCAAAAAAATATACTAAAGAAGTCAAAAGCACTAAATCAAAGTTAATATTGCTTTAATGATGCTTTCAGTTTTTATTCTGTCCTGAACAATTATGTCGTGGTTAATTCAAATATCTTATTGTCAATTGCTTAAACAACTGCATGTTATGAGAGTTTTGTTGTGGTGTCAAATGATGTACATGTTTGGAATAAGACAATGACTCCTAAGGCTGATGTATTGAAGCATGAAGAGGAGTGCTGATTTTAATAGAGAACCTTCTTTCTTAATTATATTTGCATATTGTTAATCTAACATGTTTTTAATTTAATAGAATAATGGTAAAACTACTTGTGTTGTCTGTTGTTATGTTGATGGTGAATTATTATGAATGTTTATGGTGAATTTCTGTCCTGAAATAATTGTGAGCGCTGATAATATATTGAAAGCTATAGAGTATATTATGGTAATCTTCCTCCTGGACCACCGTGATTGATGAATCATAAGTTGACAAGGAAGCAAGAATAGCGTAATCTTTAGAGAAACTGGAAAGATAGAGCGTAATTGTTGGATTGGATATCTACAATTATTGAATTATTTCATAAGAACACCTTCTCCGGCATATATAACAAAAGGTCAAGAAGACATCTATTGCCTATTTGTACAAGGATTAAAGTAAATTATCGGTATACTACTTCTTAGTTGAATTAAAAAAATTTATTTTAATGTATTTCTAAACAAAAAATATTTTAAATTGTATCGCTACTATAATTCCAAACAGAATATCGGGGTTTTGTTTTTCCTTCCTCTCTCGCATAATTAGAAACTTTTATATCCATTGTTTTCTTTTTGGAGATAATAACAATAATTAATAGAGCTATGGCTCACAACATAGCAATTCTTTTTTCAATGATGTACAACTTTAGATATAATAATATGATAAATGCTTGACTTTTATAATATAAATGATGTGAAATAAAATTATTTCAGCAATTTGTTCTTTATAGTAATTATATAAGGCTCATAGGTTGAAAAGAAATTGGAGTACATATAATTGAAAAGCAAATCAAAGTTCAGTAATTATTTGTATATGATCTCATCAAAACATTAAAATAAATTGATCATACCAATATGAAATAGGAATAGTGACAAGTGACACAGTGGATATAGTGCATGAAAAGTTGGCAAAAAATAAATACAAAAGAATATATATTAGATATATTTGTAATTGAGGCTGACATATACTATAGGCATTCTCAATCAATTTATAAAAGTTTTTCATAGTATATTGATGCATACTATAATTTATATGTTACTTGTTTGGTTATAATAATTTACTAAAACTTGTGAAAGCATTTTTGTTATTTTATTTTATCCCACAATACTTGTAGATTCCTATATAATGCATGTTGTAACTTCGTTATGAGAAATAACTTTCATGAATGTTTCAATATACCACATCAAGAAAAACTTTTAACTTTCATGAATGTTTCAATATACCACATCAAGAAAAACTTTTAGTCGTGGAAGCTTCTACAAAATCACCTGTAGTTGTAAGTTACTCTTATTTCAATCAATTTTTTTCCATAACTATTAGTGCAAAACAAAGGCTTATTTTATCAATCCCCTAACCTGTTTGGCTTCATTCTTTAGCAGTTTTTTTGTTAGATAATTTATGTGAAGAGCAAAGAAAAATTAACCTACTCATGTCCTATCATTTTGAATATCTAAATTAATTGTTTTTACAAAGAACTGGTATGGTGCATTTTTCTGTATTGTTTTTTATATCAAAATCAAGTATTAATATTTAGTGAATATTAAAATCAAGCCTTAGATGTTTTTTTTTTGGAAAGTTTCATCTTTTAAAAATTTATGTTGATTTTGCCAAGAATTTGAAAATTAATTCCTCCTTTTTATTTTTCTGTATCTTTTTCCATGCTTCTTCCCTCTTCATTTCTTTTTAATCTTTAGAATGCACTTAAAAAATAATAATTTCAATAAACTTTTGTTTATCTTTTATAAAAAATAATCAAACACGCTCACTTTTTGTTTTTCAATTCATAACAGGCATATGCCATAATATTAAAATCAAATTCATCATGTTAAATCTAATTTTGAGTTGTTCCCAGACAATAGGAACAACAATTGTAATGTTTGGTAGTGATTGTCATGCTAGTTGATCTTCCCACTAATAGCTTGATCCACTACCTCCTCGGAGGCCATGAACCTGTCATCTTCTAGGGCTGCCCGTAAAGAATGAGCATAAGTTCTTATTCTGGAACATAAGAATGTCTCTTGAGCATACATATATGAATTGTCTTGAGCATACATATATGAATTGTTGTTAATTGATATATAAAAATTGATGGAATTTCTTTTATGATATGAATTGTAATGAACGCAAATGTTTGTAATTGAATTTGTGTTAGTAGATATAACAGATGAATGAGTTGATGTTATGTTTGGTGTTAACTATGACAACAATTATAATACCGTGATGAATCATGTAATTGATAATATTAATTATGGTGGTACCGGTGATAGTGGTGGAGCTGCCGGTGATGGTAATGGTGGTGGTAATGAAGGAGTTAATGATGGTGGTGATGATGGGGATGATTCCAATGGAACAGATGATGATGGTAACAGTGATGATGATAGTGATGAAAACGAAGATGAAAATTGTACTGATGACGGGGATGAATCGTTTTGGCTACGAGATTTTGATCGTAAAAAGCTATTGTTATGCACCGGTGCTTTACATATGTATTATGCTACTTATATGCATAAGAAACCTTGTATGGTTTCATATAACACAAGGATGAGATGGTTGAATGAAGTCGTATGAGGCCACTGGAAACGATGTGTTAACATATTTATGATGGATGCAACGACGTTACAAAACCTTTGTTATGACTTTGAAACATAAAAAAAGATGAGTATTATTGAGAAGGTGACAATGTTTTTGTACACCATTGCATTAGGTGCAATAAATAGGCAAGTCCAAGAAAGATTTCAATATTGTGATAAAACTGTGAGTCGATATTTTAATGAAGTGTTGAAGACAATTTGTTTGCTTGTGGTAGATATAATTAAACCGAGAGGACTATGAATTTTTAAACACTCCAAGAGAAATTACGATGAATCCGAGATTTATGTCTTATTTTAAGGTAAGAGAGATGGTGTTTATAGCAATTAATAACACAAAAAATAGTTTAAGATTCTCGCTAGTCATTATTTATGAAATGTTAGTTGTTGTTTAGTTTTGTCGTATTTTGTAGAATTGCATTGGTGCAATAGACGGTACACATGTTCGTGCTTCTATTTTTCAAGAAAATCAAGTGTCATTTATCGATAGAAAAGGTGTGACGACACAGAATGTAACGGTCGCATGTAGTTTTGATATGCAATTCATGTTTGTTTGGGCAAGATGAGATAAGGTAGCGCTCATGATACTCGTATTTTTATGGAGGCTATTGACAATCAAACTATAAAATTTCCAAAACCTCCTGAAGGTAAATATATTAAAATAATTAATTGTTAATTAAATTTAAAGTGTGTATTCTATATTTTTTTTATTAAATTTGTTATAATTTTCATATTTGTCATTACAGGAAAATATTATTTGGTTGATGCTGGGTACCCAAATGAGTATGGATATATCTCGGTCCATATAAAGGTGAGAGATATCACTTTCAAGATTTTCGGCGTCGAGGGCAACCAACAAGCCGGGAAAAGTGATTTAATCGTGTACACTTGTCACTTTGCAATGTCGTTGAACGTGCATTTGGAGTGTAAAAACAAAGATGGAGAATTTTACAGAACATGCCGGCATATCCGTACAAATCACAAGTGCAGATTGTTGTGGCATCAATGACACTACATAACTATATTAGGAGGAAGTCACAAGAAGATGTTGCATTTACAGAATATGATCGCAATCCTAATTTTATTCTTGATGATATTTTAGACGATGTTGTTCCACGTTCTCAAAACCAAGGCAACCAGAGGCCTTCTCGAATGAATTATGTTCGTGATGGAATAACAAATAGTTTAATGAGATGATTGAAGAACAACAATAATGTAACATTGTTATTTCTTTTATGTATGACAAAAAAATGCTCACAAATGCTACTCACAACTTGAAAATTCATACATGTCTTTCTTAGTAATTTTATTACCAGAAGCACTTCTAAAAGCAACTTAACTAAACATATATAATTAATTCCAGAACAATTTCTGACACCTTAGACACGTGATAACATGCAATCTAAAAAGAATTAAAAAAAATATAGGACAACTACAACCTGACTTTTGAGTAAAAATCAAAAGAAATCTAAAGTTCATTGAACATGAGCAACATAGTGAAATTCCAATTTCCTTTAAGGTATGTTTATAAATGTGGCTGAGATTGTTTTTTAAAGTTTTTCATACTGAAATGTATTAAAATGATTTTTTTTATTTTTAAAAAATTATTTTTGAGATCAAGACATAAAAATGATTCAAAACACAAAAAAAATTAAATTTTTAAATAACACGCTTTACACCGCGTTTCCAAACAAAGTCTTAAAGAACACGGTTAAAGTGTGTGCATGGTGCATATAAAGAAATCTAAAGTTCATTGAACATGAGCAACATAGGGAAATTTCAATTTCCTTTAGGGTATATTTGGGAGTATGATTGTAGTTGCTTTTCAAAATATTTTTCATACTGAAATGCATAAAAATGATATTTTTTTTATTTCTAAAAAATTATTTTTGAGATCAGCGCATCAAAATAATCCAAAACACAAAAAAAATTAATTGTTAACAAAAAAATTAAATTTTTGAGGAACGTAATTTGCATTGCGATCTAAGACTTCATTAAAATGTGTGCATGATGCATATAAATAAGGTGTAGGTTGGTCACTTTAGGTTATCTTTTTTGGTTTTAGTTTTTTGAACATAGGTTGCACAACAATTTACAAAGACCTAATTTGTGTGCATAAAGTTGGCTCAAGATACCTAACTGTTAAAACAAATTATAAAAAAAAAACGTGAATTCAAAATTTATTTTTTCTAGATTTTAAATTATAATAAATATTAATTTCATCGATAAAGTCAGCATGTTGAATTGAAATGCAAAGCCACATAGTAACTTTGTGTTCAAAACCAATTATACACATTACTTAATATTCATATAAATTCAAGTTTGGTCCCTCGTTATAAATATTTATAATTTTACATGAAAATAAGAGATATGCCAATTTACATAAGAATTAAATTTTTTTTTTCAAACATGTGTGTTAAATATTGTAAATTAAGATATTTTTTAAAATTATTTTTTAATTAATATCAAAATCTTTTTTTTAATTTTAATATCAGCATATCAAAATTATTTAAAAACATCTAAAAATATATCAATTAAATATTTTTTAAAATAAAAATATATTTTAAAAAATAATTAATAATCCAAGAACAAACAATAAAACATTCCAAATATTTTTATAGTTCCCAATGAAGAAAACCCTCCCAACAAAGTAAATCAAACCTCCTAGTTAAGGACTACCATAATTGAGTGGGTGTCCTCTCTTTATTTGTGTTTTAATATCATTATATTAAAATTATTTAAAAATATCTAAAAATATATTAATTAAATATTTTTTTAAATAAAAATATATTTTAAAAAATAATTAATAATCAAGAACAAACAATAAAACATTACAAATATTTTGTAGTTCCCAATGAAGAAAACCCTCCCAACGAAGTAAATCAAACCCTCCTAGTGAAGGACTACCATAATTGAGTGTGTGTCCCCTTCCCTCTTTATTCGTGTTTTATATATATATATATATATATATATATATATAGACAACGAATAAAGAGTTTTATATTTTAAAATATATAAAGTGGTTATTTTTTAAAATATTTTTTATTTAAAATTATATAAAAGTAATATTTTATATTTTAAAAAATTATGTTTGATATTAATATATTAAAATAATATAAAAAAATTAAAAAATTAATTTAAAATAAAAAAAAATTACAACTTAATTGAATGTTTGTTTGATTTCCCTTTCCCTCTTTATTCGTTCTTTATATATAATAAAAAAATAAAATGGATGTTTGTAATAATTATTTTTTAAAATATTTTTTATTTAGAAATGTATTAAAATAATATTTTTTATTTTTAAAAATTATTTTTAAAGTTAATTTATTAATATTATTTTAAAATATAAAAATAATTTAATTTAAAATAAAATAAATAAAGAATTTCACCTTACTCGAGTGTTTGTGTTGGTCCTTTCACTCTTTTATCTCTTTTTTGAAGTTGTTCGAACCCTTCGTAGTGAAGGAGCTGAGTTGAGTGTGTGTGGGTCCCTTTCCCTCTTTCTTTGTTCATACATTCAGTCGATCTCCAATTTATCCTGTGAAGGCCAACAATGGAGATGCCCTTCCTATTGCCAAAGCATTGTACAAAAAAGTATTTTGGATGATATTTTACTTTTTTAATTGTCTAAAAACAATGATTTTTTAAAGAAAATTATCACAATAAGCTAGAAATCTATGGGCTATACATATATTCAATCTGGTTCTTCATTTACTAGTAGTAGTAATGCTCAATAAAGGATTCATAATAATAATGCTCAATTTATTTTTTAAAATATTCATTGTTCAAATTCAATCTTTATTTATTTTATATAAATATTTTCCTCCAGTTCTTTTCCCGCTTTATTCTTTCTATATATACGTTCTCGCATTTATGTTGCAACAATATAATACCTCCAGAACAGAGCTACTGTTGCACGATCAACAACAGTTGTTTAACTCTCAGGTATGATCGTCCCTCTACTGCTATAATCATACTCAGTTTCTTCATTTTTGGGTCTTAGTTCTTAGCTTAAATAAATCATTACTACTAAAATGATCGACTTAATCAATTTATTGCAACATTAGTTTATCTGGGTTGTTTCTTTTTTCTTTGTAATTCATGTTGTGATCATCTGTGACTGGATTTTTCCTTCTTTCCTTCTTTCTTCTGGGTTCTTGAAATAGCAGAATTTCTTTTCTTTTCCGGTAGGTTTCTTTCTGCCTACTTGTTTCAATAATGTGTTCTTTTTGGGCAGCCAGGCTACATACGTTTCCTGTAAATTTGATGGCTTACATTCCTCCGCACAAGCGGCATTCCAAGGATGTGAGAAGGGCATCCCCGATTCCAGAGACGCTGCAACCTCAATTTCAAAGAAATATGAATTTGAGAGCATCCACTTCTCGTAAAAAAAGTGGAAAGATTGTTGATGCAGACCCTACCATATATAAATGGTTTGCTGTTGGCTTGGACGAAGATGGCCAATTTCCTCCTTACATCCATCTCGAGCCGATTTCCTTTGAATATATTGAGAGTAAAACTGGAGAAAAGCCTCTGGTCTTGGTGAATAGCATTGTAACTGAAGGTTGGTGTTCCATCCTTTTCTGTTAGTTGCTTCTTCCCTTGAATGGTGTTTGAGTTAAATGTTCTTATTATAAATTTTGTATTAAATTTCATGCATTGAAGAGGATAGCAAACTGGAAAGGACTTGCTCCAGAAGTCCATGGGAGATTATAGCGGAAAACGTACAGCAAGAACTACTCTCTTCTTTCGAAATTTTGAGGAATGAAATGGATGATCAGGGTTCTGAAAAAATAAAGCCAGAATTGGTTGCTCGATTGGGCAAAATCGCTTTTAGTGGGTGAGCAATCCAACTTCTCTCAATATATTGCAAATTGAGTTAATGTTAATTGGAACATCATCTTTTTTCCAACTTATGATGCCTTTTTAGATGGAAGGATGCAACTGAAAATTGCTTATGTTGTGAAGTTGCCTGGAATTGTCTCTGTTTATTCTCCATGACATACTCAATGAACTAAGGGAAGAACGTAAGCATACAAGTGTTTGTTCCTCCATATAGGACCTCGACTGGAGTTAATATTTTGATTTGGTTTGTTTCGAGTGTATCATATGACTTGTTTTGCTCCAGTGATTGCTTTGATCGCTGCCAAGCAAATTCTGCTGGTGCTCTATCAGTGTAACGTAGATATTGTTGATATGCATATATTAGAAGCCATAACTGCCTATGTTAAATGAAATTCATATTCTCCATCAGTGCATAAGAAGCATGTTTTATATTTGAATTCTACAAGGATAAGCAAGCAAGAATTATTATACAAATTGTGTGATGCAGGAACTATTTAATGGGACTAGAAAGTGTCAATAAAATTCAGGTTGAAGAAGCCATTTTGAGACAACTCAAAAGATCATTGTACACAAATATTCCTTCTTCATACGTGGAAAATATTATAGATGGAGTGGTCCCAGCGATTGGAATTGATTTTGAAGAGGAGAAAGATGTTTACATTGTAAAGGTATCCCTTTTGCTGCATACCGACTCTTGGTAGTGTTTTTCTTATGTTTTTAATTCAATTTGTCACTAACTTTTCTTCCTTCAAGCAGTTGTCTGATAATACACGGCCAGATGCCACTATTTCATGCAAATGTATTGTGGTGGAAAATAAAAAACTTCTGCTCTACAAGGCAGGTTTTGTACCACTTATAGTCTTGTCCTCTCATGTTAATTTGTCATATTATATGGTAGAATTAATTTGTTTCTGGTAATTTGCGCTTTATCAATGTTACATCGTGTAATCTCATGGACACCTTCTGATATTCACTTATGAATTTAAGATGGTTTCCACTTTTATACTTTTGCTTGTTCATGGAGTATTAAAGTATAAAGATTTCTTGTAGGTTAAGCTAAACAAAGTGCGCCAGCGGGTCATAGATGTTTCATGTCTTGATAAGAATCTGGACCTCAGGCTAATGCTTTGCACCAGCAGGATCTTAACATCTCTAACTGTAAGTTAACATCAGAAATTTAGCTACAATCATACTCCATGATCGTTAGACACTCATTGAAGCATGAAATGTCTTGGGCTCTGCCCAAACCCAGCGGAAACTTGTTAGTGAGAAAATTTGAGCAAGCATCCTCCCTTTGTATTTTCCTCCAATTACATTCTTAATCGTGTCCAGCCAGTGCTTTCTCCATTTCAAAGAATGTCGTGATGGAAAATAGCAAGTAATCTTTATCCTAGAACTTAGCTTGATCACACCTAGAAGAGAAGATATGTAAAACAAGCATTGAGTAGGCTTGCACTAGCGAGATAGGTTAACATGTCTAGAACGAAATTTAGAAGGTTAAAACCATATTCCTGGATATTGGTCTTTCATGCTTGAAAAATTAATGATTTTCATAGTTGGAACAATGATTTCTCTAAATTTGCATGAGAGATTTTCATCTAGAGTCTAGACAGCGCAAAGCTGCTCGTGAGTAATTTATTTCCAGCATGAAAATTTTAGTTTATTAAGCAGAAGGCAATGATTTGGTATTGGCTACTTCGTAACTAAGCCAGATTATTCTTCTGATAATCATATATACTGCTTAAAATATCAAAGCCAAGAAACTTCATTGTAGATTTAACTCCTGATATAATTGGAATTTAACTCCTGATAGTGACGCTGTGGAGTGACTGGTTGTATGAATCGATGCAGGAGGAGGAGATGAATAGCCTTAGAGATCTGATCAATTCTGCAGTTCTAGATTCAGATATGAAGGGTGGATTAAGATGGCCCCTGGGGGAGGAGGCATCTTCTGGTGGTAGATATAGTGTCACTGGGGTTTGGCACACAGTAAGCAAAGCCTATAAAAGTTCATCATTTAGGCTGATAGCAAGAGATGCCGATGGATACGATTTCAAGACTGGAACTGGGGAAACTTTTGGAGGGATTTATCTGAAGTTGAAAAGAATTGTTTCAGAAATACAGGCAAGTTCCTTTATTGGTTGACTTTTCCCTATGCCTCCTTATGTTGCTTTGGCTCACATAAAACTTCTAATTTGTGAGCTTTATAATTAAGACCCTACTGAGAGCATCCAGAGCTGACAGATTTATTAAACGCCTCTTCAGTTAGTTGCTCTTTATTATAAATTATAAAGTTTCCAGATTCATGCCCGTGTTAAGCTGTGCTTTTAATATCTTCTAAAACATTTTTCTTGTATTTAAAGCTGCATTTGTTGAATTATGAAGGAACCGGGAGCTGAAAGTGATTCAATCTCCAAGATGCTCGAGGACAGCTTAAGACTGATATGGGACAAGTTCTTATGCTGCGAACGGTTTCTAACATGAACATTCCAATTTTAACTCTCTTTTCATCCTCTTCAGCATGGAAAGGGGGAGAGCCCCATCTTGTCTGGATCCTATCCCATCACGAGGCTCTGTTTGCAAGTCCGAATTCTCTCCTCCCTGTGAATTCTAGGCTTCTTTACATCTCTTTTTCTTTTCTTTTTTTGCTTTGCTTTGCTTCTTTTTTTTTTTTCTTTTTTTAATTTGGATGGTTGGTTTTTATAATTAAACTTTAATCAAAAGAGATTTTAGCATACAAACTATCATATTTTAGAAGCTCAAGTGACCTTTACTTTAGAAGCTAATGTGGCATGAGAAAGGAAGAGAAAATGATAAAAAAAAAAAAAAAAAGAAGAATAAATACTTGTTGGTTTACACACAAAGAACCATATGTTCTTTATGAGACTATGATAGAAATAATGGTTGAGTCAATTTCTAGTTCTAGCAATATGCATGGAGATGTATATAATAATAGTAATCGTTATAGGAGTATAATTATGGATACAATGAGAATGAATCAGATTATACAAATATATATTCAATTTTAGATGAAAAACTAAATGCAAACGTGGCCAGTTTTTTAAACATTTTAAAGATTATGACGAACCATTATGGGTTGGGTGCACAAATCAAAGTAAATTATCAGTCATTGCACATGTGTTCACCATCTAATCAAATTATGAGCAGAGTGAGGCCGGTTATGAAAAAATCATTGAATGGGTAAGAAGCATTTTCACCTTAAAGGAATAGGTTGAAAGAGAACTTTTATGTTACTAAATCTATAATGGAACCCTTTGGCCCAAGGATACCAAAAATTGACATGTGTCCAAACTTCTGCATATTGTACAATCTTGAAAATACAAAATTGACTGAGTGCAAAACATACAGGCATGCTCCGTATAAACCCATAACTGGTAGGGGAAGAACTCTTTTCTCATAAAGAAAAGTAAGATAATTCTCAATCACTCCTAGATTACAGAGGTTATTTAAGTTTCCAAAGACTACTGAGCACATGATATGACATCATTCATATAATGCGGTGGATGAAGTCATGGTGTACATTTCCAATGGTGAAGCCTAGAAACAATTTAATAGACTACATCTTACGTTTTCAATGAAACCATGGAACATACGTGTTGGGTTATGTACGTAGCGGATTCAATCTATTCGGGTTATTTTGTATGCTATATTCTTGTTGGTAGGTGATACTAGGGGTGAGCTAAAAAACCAAAAAACCGATTAAACCGAGAAAACTGGAAAACAAATAACCAAAAAAACTGAACCGTGAAAAAAACTAATTAAACCGATTAGAATTTTTAAAAAACTAACCGCTTCACTTCGGTTTTGGTTTTATAAGCCTGAAACTGAAAAAACCGAATCGAACCTTAACCGGAAAAAACCGAGACAAACCGGAAAAAACTTCATATATTACTTGGTAAGTTTGCAATGTTTTTGTACGGACAATTTTTTTCGGTTTATAATATGAAATATCTGGATCTCATACCTTTTTTTCCCTTCGCCTATTCTGCATTTTGATTGTTAAAGACTGGTACCCAAATTAATAATGTCTATTTCATGGTCATGAACTTATTAAATTAGAACTAAAGTGTCTATCATTTTTAGTTCTTTTGTTCTACCCAAATAATGTCTAGTGGAAGTTGTAATATCCCACATCAGCGGGTGAGGGAGTGGTAGCTGGCCTTATTAAGAGTGCTGGTTGTCGACTTGTCATACGCGTTTTGGGGCCTCAGTCTCAGAAATGGATGTCACCAGGAACAAAACCGTGAGGGCGGTAAGGCCCACATCGAATAATATATGGCAGGTTGGGCCGGGCTGTTACATTTGGTATCGAGCCGACCTCACCGGCGTTTGCTCAGGTTATGCCGACGGGTTCGTCGGGCTCCTTTAGGGGGTAGATTGTAATATCCCACATCGGCGGGTGAAGGAGTGGTAATTGGCCTTATTAAGAGTCTTGGTTGCCGACTTGTCATATGTGTTTTGGGGCGTCGGGCTCGAAATGGGCTCGCGTCACCGGGAACAAAACCGTGAGGGCGGTAAGGCCCAAAGCGTACAATATATAACAGTTGGGCCGGGTTGTTACATAAGTGGTTTTGTGTATTAATTTAATTGGCTCAACTATGATTTTTACAATAAAATTGTTGCTTGTTTTTCATATAACCATGCAGCTTTTACTCTGATTTAGAATGAAAATATTTCATTGTGTAGAATGTTTTTGTTAAAATGCCAAAGATATGGTATATCTTGACAAGTTATGTTTTTATTATTATTGATTCATGAATTGCAATTTATCGATTACAATAATTATGAATTTGAATATGTGGTTATGTGTTCGTAATTGGTTTTTCATGATGCTAGAGCTTAATGGTCGAACTTAAGAGGGAAAAGTTAGGCGGGAAAGCTCGACTATTATTATTATGTTTATTATAGTTTTGTCGTTATTTCTTTTTAGCTATGGAGTTTTAAAGATTTTAACTTCATGTTAATTTATCTACAATGTTAATCATTGTTATTGGGATATATATCTATTGCATAAATAAACACAATAGAACACAATAGGGATAGGTATTTGAATCAATTGCATTGATAACAACATTATCACATTTTTTTTAATATCAATTTTGTAAGAATTCCCATGCATATAACATTTTTAATAATTATTGCAAAGTTTAAATGCTCATGTGTCCTTTTGTGGTTGATAGATTTTGCTAGGAAAAAATAATCAATGGAAGGTTCTGAAAGTTCGGATAAAGCATCTTGGACTAAAGAGATGTTGCATACATTTTGTGATAATATTTGTATTGTCGTTATTGATAGATGAATGAGGCCAAACACTCATTTCGATAAGGCCACATGAAAATTTGTTATAGTCGTCTTCAAAGAGAAAACTGGTTATGTTTTTAGTAAGACTCAACTTAAAAGCAAATGGGATGGTGCAAAAAAGGACTGGAGGTTTTGGAAAAAAAACTAATTTCTGAAATAGGAGTAGGATGAAATAGTGAACTTGGAATCATTAGTGCTAGTGATGAGTGGTGGAAGAAAAAACTCGGGTTAGTTATTGATATCTTTTTTGTCTGGATTTGTCTTTGTCTTGTCCTATTTCTTAAACTATTTAACATATTTTATATGGTTTATGCATTCATTGTTTTATATTTCTTTTATATAGGAAATCGAGGGGTCCAAAAAGTTTAGACATGTTGGGATTGAACCATCACTTTGCAATAAGTTTGATAGAATGTTCAAGTAATGTTGTGGCGACTAGACATTATGCTTGGACTCCGTCTTCCGGAACTTTATTTGATGATGATACCGTGAATCAAAGCACTCAAAATGGTAATGTTAATGAAGAAGAAAATCTAGAGGAAGGAAGTGATGATTCAAAAGAGGATGTAATTCCCAATTATACAGATGATGTTTGCAATTTAGTTACTAGAGTTAATATGGAAAATAGCAGTACCACAAATAGCAGTGGAAAGAGAAAAACGAGAGAACAATGCAGTGGGCAAAGTAGAAAGAAAAGCAAAAAACCTTATGGATTTGGAGCTCAATTGCTTTTATATTGGGATCAACTAATTGATCATGTTTTGATAAGGAATGATAGTAGGGATAAGATAGGGTGTAGCATTAATGAGGTGATGATAGAGGTCCATTTCATACCCGAAATTACTTTCGGTGATGACTTATACTTGTTTTGCTACCAAGTACTTGTCTATGAGGAATAAAAGAGAGATGAGGGCATAAATTGAAGATATTGATAGGAAGTATCAATGGCTTCAAAAAAATATACTAAAGAAGTCAAAAGCACTAAATCAAGGTTAATATTGCTTTAATGATGCTTTCAGCTTTTATTCGTCCTCGAACAATTATGTCGTGGTTAATTCAAATATCTTATTGTCAATTGCTTAAACAACCGCATGTTATGAGAGTTTTGTTGTGGTGTCAAATGATGTACATGTTTGGAATAAGACAATGACTCCTAAGGCTGATGTATTGAAGCATGAAGAGGAGTGCTGATTTTAATAGAGAACCTTCTTTCTTAATTATATTTGCATATTGTTAATCTAACATGTTTTTAATTTAATAGAATAATGGTAAAACTACTTGTGTTGTCTGTTGTTATGTTGATGGTGAATTATTATGAATGTTTATGGTGAATTTACGTCCGAAATAATTGTGAGCGCCGATAATATATTGAAAGCTATAGAGTATATTATGGTAATCTTCCTCCTGGACCACCGTGATTGATGAATCATAAGTTGACTAGGAAGCAAGAATAGCGTAATCTTTAGAGAAACTGGAAAGATAGAGCGTAATTGTTGGATTGGATATCTACAATTATTGAATTATTTCATAAGAACACCTTCTCCTAAGCATATATAACAAAAGGTCAAGAAGACATCTATTGCTTATTTGTACAAGGATTAAAGTAAATTATCGGTATACTACTTCTTAGTTGAATTAAAAAAATTTATTTTAATGTATTTCTAAACAAAAAATATTTTAAATTGTATCGCTACTATAATTCCAAACAGAATATCGGGGTTTTGTTTTTCCTTCCTCTCTCGCATAATTAGAAACTTTTATATCCATTGTTTTCTTTTTGGAGATAATAACAATAATTAATAGAGCTATGGCTCACAACATAGCAATTCTTTTTTCAATGATGTACAACTTTAGATATAATAATATGATAAATGCTTGACTTTTATAATATAAATGATGTGAAATAAAATTATTTCAGCAATTTGTTCTTTATAGTAATTATATAAGGCTGCAGGTTGAAAAGAAATTGGAGTACATATAATTGAAAAGCAAATCAAAGTTCAGTAATTATTTGTATATGATCTCATCAAAACATTAAAATAAATTGATCATACCAATATGAAATAGGAATAGTGACAAGTGACACAAAGGATATAGTGCATGAAAAGTTGGCAAAAAATAAATACAAAAGAATATATATTAGATATATTTGTAATTGGGGCTGACATATACTATAGGCATTCTGTCAATTTATAAAAGTTTTTCATAGTATATTGATGCATACTATAATTTATATGTTACTTGTTTGGTTATAATAATTTACTAAAACTTGTGAAAGCATTTTTGTTATTTTATTTTATCCCACAATACTTGTAGATTCCTATATAATGCATGTTGTAACTTCGTTATGAGAAATAACTTTCATGAATGTTTCAATATACCACATCAAGAAAAACTTTTAGTCGTGGAAGCTTCTACAAAATCACCTGTAGTTGTAAGTTACTCTTATTTCAATCAATTTTTTTCCATAACTATTAGTGCAAAACAAAGGCTTATTTTATCAATCCCCTAACCTGTTTGGCTTCATTCTTTAGCAGTTTTTTTGTTAGATAATTTATGTGAAGAGCAAAGAAAAATTAACCTACTCATGTCCTATCATTTTGAATATCTAAATTAATTGTTTTTACAAAGAACTGGTAGGGTGCATTTTTCTGTATTGTTTTTTATATCAAAATCAAGTATTAATATTTAGTGAATATTAAAATCAAGCCTTAGATGTTTTTTTTTTTGGAAAGTTTCATCTTTTAAAAATTTATGTTGATTTTGCCAAGAATTTGAAAATTAATTCCTCCTTTTATTTTTCTGTATCTTTTTCCATGCTTCTTCCCTCTTCATTTCTTTTTAATCTTTAGAATGCACTTAAAAAATAATAATTTCAATAAACTTTTGTTTATCTTTTATAAAAAAATAATCAAACACACTCACTTTTTGTTTTTCAATTCATAACAGGCATATGCCATAATATTAAAATCAAATTCATCATGTTAAATCTAATTTTGAGTTGTTCCCAGACAATAGGAACAACAATTGTAATGTTTGGTAGTGATTGTCATGCTAGTTGATCTTCCCACTAATAGCTTGATCCACTACCTCCTCGGAGGCCATGAACCTGTCATCTTCTAGGGCTGCCCGTAAAGAATGAGCATAAGTTCTTATTCTGGAACATAAGAATGTCTCTTGAGCATACATATATGAATTGTTGTTAATTGATATATAAAAATTGATGGAATTTCTTTTATGATATGAATTGTAATGAACGCAAATGTTTGTAATTGAATTTATGTTAGTAGATATAACAGATGAATAAGTTGATGTTATGTTTGGTGTTAACTATGACAACAATTATAATACCGTGATGAATCATGTAATTGATAATATTAATTATGGTGGTACCGGTGATAATGGTGGAGCTGCCGGTGATAGTAATGGTGGTGGTAATGAAGAAGTTAATGATGGTGGTGATGATGGGTGTTGTTACCCATTTTTGGGTTCCCATAAAAAAATGAGAAAATACAAAAAATATATATATATATATCAAATAAAATATTCAAAAGAAATCCAAAAAATAATAGGAGCGAGAAAAGGATGCTGGAATGCCGAAAAAATGCCAAAATTAGTTGAGGGGATAAAATGCAAAAGGTTGAAATTTGACAGTGAGAGCTTTGTTGATAAGAAAAATTCAATTTTGAGGAAGAAAAGTCCAAAATCAGATGTTTATGGACTCAATTAAATTTTATCCAAGGTTTAATTGAATTTATGGAGGGTTTGATTACAATAAAATTGATTTTTAAAGTCAATTTAGACTTTTATTGGAAGAAATTAAAGTTCTGGGGTCCAATTATAATTTTGAAGAGTTGATTTGGTCAAATCGATCAGGAGCTTAATTGCATAATTATTGAAGTTTGATGGCCAATTAGGGACTTAATTGAAACAATCCGAAACCAAGGACCAAACCAGAAAAGCGCTAAGATCAAGGGATCCAATTACAATTCATCTAGGGGCTTGATTATAAAATTGCATTAACATCCAAGGACCAAATCAGAAATATCATTTAAAGTTGCAAAACGGTGCCGTTTTATTCAACAATGTTTACTGTCTTCTTTACGTTACGTGAGCTGGCCGAGAAAAGTTTGCAGCGGCGAAGGCGCGATTTGCTTCAATCAAGGGGAGCATGTTTCACGGCTACCATGATGCACGCCGGCCGTTACTCCATCCCTGCAACAACAAAGGGAAAACGCTTTCATCCTCTGGCTATAAAAGCCAGAGGATGTACTGCACTGAGGGAGGGGAAGAACGACAGAGGAAAGTAAGAAAACAGAGAGGGAAAAACAGAAAAAAAGACGAGACAGAGAGGAGGAGAGAACAAAAGGAGGGGGAAGCTGAACAGAGGGGAGACGAGACAGGGAGGAGGATAAGATAGACACTGTAATATCTCTCTGGTATCTTTCTCTCCGTCGCTGGAAACGCCACTAGCACCGTGAGCTACCAGCAGCACCGCCATAGCCAAAAAAACAAAACAGAGAGCAAAAGAAGGGAAACACGCAGAGGAGAGGAAGAAGAGCTGTCGACCGGCCAGAATCAGCTCCCCAAGCCGCCACCACCAGCACCTCCACGAAGCCGCTGCAGAGAGATAAGAACACTATTTACAGGGAGAACGAAAAAACAGGGGAAGAAGATAGCACACCGAAGCAGAGGAAAGAAGAAGGAGGACCAACGTCTGCCACCACAGCCGGTTGCCGCGACGCCAACGCCACCGTGAGCCACCAGCACCGTGAACTACAGGTAATCCTATTCTCTTTGTTAATTTCTGCGCTTGAAACAGGGGCTCGTTTTTGCTGTCTGCAAAAACGAGCATGAACAGTGCGAAGGTAATATAATTACCTTCGCACTGTTCCATGCACGCGTAAAATTTTACGCGTGCATGTTTTGTCATGGTCACTGGCTTGGGCCAGTGACCATGCACGGGTGGCTGGGTCCAGCCCAGCCACATGGGCCAGGTTGGGCCCAGCCCGAAAATAAAAAAAATTTCTTCAAACAAAATTCTTTTAAAAAATCTGTCATTTTCTGTGAATATTTTACTGTTTTTTGGTCAATATCGGTTTGTATTTTTATACTGTAAAGATACAAATTCGGTATTAATACTTGGTTTTCGTAAAATAATAATAATAATAATAAATAAATAAAAATAAATAAATTTGTTTTTTTTTGTTTTCATGCATACGGCCAAGTCTCTCTAAAAAAAATAAAAATAAAAAAAATCATATCGTATCTTCAAAAAAAAAAAAGGGTTTTAGCATGCATTTTGACTTTAATAACCAGTTTATTAAAGTCACGAGAATTGGTCAATATTTCAAAATTTTCAAAAAAATTATTTTGTTTTTTTCTTTTAATATCTGGGGTTACGACCTTATATGTAAGACGTATTCCGGATATTAAATTCTTTTATTGACGTTAGAACGGTTAGGTTTTACCCGATAAGACAAAGACCTCCTTACCGAAGAGAACTTTTCTTAAACCATAGACGGACCAACAACTAGAAAACACGACAAGACCTTAGATTTTATCGACAATAAAACAATGCGGCCTACCTTAGGAAGGGCGTATTTGGGGTGCTAATACCTTCCCTTTACGCAACCGGTCCGTACACGATCTCTTAGACCAGTTAGGGTTCCTAGTGACCAAAATACTAGCGACTCCCATTCCATTTTTCCACTCATAAAAGACAAGAATTCCTTGTCTTCCACACATTTGCCAGATCGATAGAAGACAGGAGTGGATGTTTTCGCTAGCGACGCCGCACACGTGCGACAATGGGGATGATTCCAACGGAACAGATGATGATGGTAACAGTGATGATGATAGTGATGAAAACGAAGATGAAAATTGTACTGATGATGGGGATGAATCGTTTTGGCTACGAGATTTTGATCGTAAAAAGCTATTGTTATGCACCGCTGGTGCTTTACATATGTATTATGCTACTTATATGCATAAGAAACCTTGTATGGTTTCATATAACATAGGGATGAGATGGTTGAATGAAGTCGTATGAGGCCACTGGAAACGGTGTGTTAACATGTTTATGATGGATGCAACGACGTTACAAAACCTTTGTTATGACTTGGAAACATAAAAAAAGATGAGTATTATTGAGAAGGTGACAATGTTTTTGTACACCATTGCATTAGGTGCAATAAATAGGCAAGTCCAAGAAACATTTCAACATTATGATAAAACTGTGAGTTGATATTTTAATGAAGTGTTGAAGACAATTTGTTTGCTTGCGGTAGATATAATTAAACCAGAGGACTCTGAATTTTTAAACACTCCACGAGAAATTGCGATGAATCCGAGATTTATGTCTTATTTTAAGGTCAGAGAGATGGTGTTTATAGCAATTAATAACACAAAAAATAGTTTAAGATTCTGCTAGTCATTATTTATGAAATGTTAGTTGTTGTTTTGTTTTGTTGTATTTTGTAGAATTGCATTGGTGCGATAGACGGTACACATGTTCGTGCTTCTATTTTTCAAGAAAATCAAGTGTTATTTATCAGTAGAAAATGTGTGACGACACAGAATGTAATGGTTGCATGTAGTTTTAATATGCAATTCATGTTTGTTTGGGCAAGATGAGATAAGGTAGTGCTCATGATACTCATATTTTTATGGAGGCTATTGACAATCAAACTATAAAATTTCCAAAACCTCCTGAAGGTAAATATATTAAAATAATTAATTGTTAATTAAATTTAAAGTGTGTATTCTATATTTTTTTATTAAATTTGTTATAATTTTCATATTTGTCATTACAGGGAAATATTATTTGGTTGATGCTAGGTACCCAAATGAGTATGCATATATCTCGGTCCATATAAAGGTGAGAGATATCACTTCCAAGATTTTCGGCGAGGGCAACCAACAAGCCGGAAGAGTGATTTAATTGTGCACACTTGTCACTTTGCAATGTCGTTGAATGTGCATTTGGAGTGTAAAAACAAAGATGGAGAATTTTACGAACATGCCAAAGATATCCGTACAAATCACAAGTGCAGATTGTTGTGGCATCAATGACACTACATAACTATATTAGGAGGTAGTCACAAGAAGATGTTTCATTTACAGAATATGATCGCAATCCTAATTTTATTCTTGATGATATTTTAGCCGATGTTGTTCCATGTTCTCAAAGCCAAGGCAACCAGAGGCCTTCTCGAATGAATTATGTCCGTGATGGAATAACAAATAATTTAATGAGATGATTGAAGAACACCAATAATGTAACATTGTTATTTCTTTTATGTATGACAAAAAAAATGCTCACAAATGCTACTCACAACTTGAAAATTCATACATGTCATGTTGTTCATGTTTGGCAATCATATGTATTTAAAGCTGCATTTGTTGAATTATGAAGGAACCGGGAGCTGAAGGTGATTCAATCTCCAAAATGCTCGAGGACAGCTTAAGACTGATATGGGACAAGTTCTTATGCTGCGAACGGTTTCTAACATGAACATTCCAATTTTAACTCTCTTTTCATCCTCTTCAGCATGGAAAGGGGGAGAGCCCCATCTTGTCTGGATCCTATCCCATCACGAGGAGCTGTTTGCAAGTCCGAATTCTCTCCTCTCTGTTAATTCTAGGCTTCTTTACATCTCTTTTTCTTTCTTTCTTTGCTTTGCTGGAAAAACAAAAAAGAAGAAAGATTGTGGAAGTGTGGTTTGCTTTGATTTCTTTAATGGCTATCTATTTTTCAAAACAACACACACGTGAAGATATACTAGATTGGTAGCACATGCTACTTTCACTATAATGCCTTTCTAGCAGCCTTGAATAAGGTCTCAATGTCTCTAATAAATTGGAAAATATTTTCTTCTCATATTTCTTTGATAACTTCATAGCGTCTTTTTATCTTTTTAAAGACTCGATGTATCAACTCACTTCTTATCTTTCACTATAATGCTAGATCATCTAATGTTGTATGAGCAAAAGCCCCGGAAGTAGCAACACTTGATGAGATTTCAGTCATGTAAATTGATCGAAAAACAAAAACAAAACAATATTGATTTCAGTTGTTACATTGATATCTAGTATAACTTTTGAACTAAAATGGATGGTAACATACTAAAAACTGACTAGGAGTAAGACATGAGCTCATGAATATGAATAATAAGTTTTTTTTAATTATAAATCCAGGAGCAAATATGCAGAAAGCCTGCAGATATTGTTTCACATGTTCTCAATCAAAGAAAATATTGCTTATGGATCACAAAAATGGATAGACAGTAGAGCAATCAATGAGTGTGCTTTGTAATAAAAGGAAATAATACTAAGTAATGGCATGTTAAGATTGAAGGAGCCAATATATAATCAAATTATAAGATTTTCATGGAGGAGATGGATGATGAGTTGATAACTTAAAAAGAAGTTTTTTTTTTTTCAAAGAAAAAATCAAACACAAAAATAAGCAGCTAAAATAATCCATCAGGTTAAAAATTATGAAACATAGCCATGAACACATTCAAAAGTCAACCACGAACACACTCAAAAGTCAAGTAGGTTTTTGGTTCAGACATTTTTACAAATAGTTGAGAAACATCAATGACTAAACCAATTTGTGCCCTAACTTGAAATATTTACTTCCTAGCAACCATTCAAATAGTACACAAATCACAACAACCAAGAGGGTAAAAACAAAAATTACTTTTAGTCAGCAGAACAAACTCTAAATTGAAAATTTATCAATTCCTCAGCTTCAACATTGTTGAGATATTCGTCAACAGAGTGTGTTGATGATATATGAGAGAGTTTGTTTTTCAATCACATAACCTTTTTCAATCACATAACCAGAACAGAATGAGGGTGAGAAACCCATAACATCTTGGCTGGAATTTGGTGAAGAAATCCAGAATAACATAAGATCCCGAGCGAGATAAAAAAATTTCCATTTTGTTTCGCTTTTTGAAATGATACAATATACACCAGCCATTCCAATCAGAATAGAATATAATTGACAGCTTCGCTAAAAACCTAAAATCAAATCAAATAAGAAAAACTTCTCGAGCTTCAATATACTTTTTTTTCTAGAATCATTGAAGGTGAAAATTACCTCCATTCATTTTCTCTCTATAACGGAATCCATAGATATCAAAATCAAAGTGATCAGTGGCCGGAATCCAGCCACTCAAGAGTTTTCTCTCTGCTAATTTTTTTTGATAGCTTTCTTTCTCAGCTCCGGCTCCACGAAGAAGTCAGAATCGAATCGTTCTGTTGGCTTTCCCAATTCATTCGTGAATAAGAATAATGAAAGGGCTAGAAGCGTCAGCTTCGTCTCAGGATCGAGGAGTTCAAAGGTAAAAGAAAAATTGGAATGAAGCAAAATATCAAAAATACTAAGGACCAAATATTACTAAATTACAATATTAGGGATTAAAATGTAGTTTTATGCGCACTTGAGCTGCATACATTGGGAAAAGGTTGTTAATTTTTGTCAATGTCAATTTTGATCTTAGTTTTTTTAATTTTATTTTTACAATAATTAAAAATTCAATTATGTCAAATGGACCTGTCATTTAATTCCAGAACAATTTCTGACACCTTAGACACGTGACAACATGCAACCTGACTTTTGAGTACAAATTGAAAGAAATCTAAAGTTCATTGAACATGAGCAACATAGTGAAATTCCAATTTCTTTTAAGGTATGTTTAGAAACGTGATTGAGATTGTTTTTTAAAGTGTTTTTTATATTTAAAATATATTAAAATGATTTTTTTATTATTTTTTAAAAATAATTTTTGAGATCAGCACATCAAAACGATTCAAAACACAAAAAAAAATAATTTTTAACAAAAAAAAATTGAATTTTAAAAAACATAATTTACACTGCGTTTCCAAACAGAATCTTAATAACTTCGTTAAAGTGTGTGCATGGTGCATATAAAGAAATCTAAAGTTCATTGAACATGAGCAACATAGGGAAATTTCAATTTTCTTTAGGTATGTTTGGGAGTGTGATTATAATTGCTTTTTAAAATACTTTTCGTACTGAAATGCATTAATATGATGTTTTTTTATTTCTAAAAAATTATTTTTGAGATCAGCGCATCAAAATAATCCAAAACATAAAAAAAATTAAATTTTTTAGAAACGTGATTTGCACTGCGTTCTAAGATTTCGTTAAAATGTGTGCATGATGCATATAAATTATTTTTAATGTTAAAACAAATGAAAAAAAAGAAGTGAATTTAAAATTTATTTTTTCTAGAGTACTAAATTCAGATTTTAAATTATAATAAATATTAATTTCATCCATAAAGTCAGCATGTTGAATTGAAATGCAAAGTCACATAGTAACTTTGTGTTCAAAACCAATTATAGACATTACTTTATATTCATATCAATTCAAGTTTGGTCCCTTGTTATAAATATTTATAATTTTACATGAAAATAAGAGATATGCCAATTTACATAAGAATTAAATTGTTTTTTCAAACATGTGTGTTAAATATTGTAAATTAAGATATTTTTAAAATTATTTTTTAATTAATATCAATTTTTTTTATTTTTAATATTAGCATATCAAAATTATTTAAAAACATTTAAAAATATATCAATTAAATTTTTTTTAAATAAAAATATATTTTAAAAAATAATTAATAATCCAAAAACAAACAATAAAATATTACAAATATTTTGTAGTTCCCAATGAAGAAAACCCTCCCAACGAAGTAAATCAAACCCTCCTAGTGAAGGACTCCCATAATTGAGTGTATATCCCCTTCCCTCTTTATTCGTGTTTTATATATATATATATATATATATAACCCTCCTAGTGAAGGACTCCCATAATTGAGTGTATATCCCCTTCCCTCTTTATTCGTGTTTGATATATATATATATATATATATAACCCTCCTAGTGAAGGACTCCCATAATTGAGTGTATATCCCCTTCCCTCTTTATTCGTGTTTTATATATATATATATATATATATATATATATATATATATATATATATATATATATATATATGACAACGAATAAAGAGTTTTATATTTTAAAATGTGTAAAAGTGGTTATTTTATAAAATATTTTTTATTTAAAATTATATGAAAGTAATATTTTTTTAAAAAAAATTATGTTTGATATTTTTATATTAAAATAATATAAAAATATTAAAAAATTAATTTTAAAAAAAAAAATTTACAACTTAATTGAATGTTTGTTTGTTTCCTTTCCCTCTTTATTCGTTCTTTATATATAATAAAAAAATAAAATGGATGTTTGTAATAATTATTTTTTAAAATATTTTTTATTTAGAAATGTATTAAAATAATATTTTTTATTTTTTAAAAACTATTTTTAAAGTTAATTTATTAAAATTATTTAAAAATATAAAAATAATTTAATTTAAAATAAAAAAATAAAGAATTTCACCTTAATCGAGTGTTTGCGTGTGTACCTTTCACTCTTTATCTCTTTTTTGAAGTTGTTCAAATCAAGGTTGTCAATTCCGTTCTGTTTCGGCCGTAACGGTCGAAACATTCCATATCAATTCAAAAAACGGAACAAATTTCATCTCATTTTAAATCTCGGTCCGTTCCGGATTTTTCGGCTAAATTCTGCCCGGAACGTTCCGGTTTCATTCCACATGTTCCGTTACGCTCTTAAAAAGCCATTGAATCAAATTGAACCTTGTTCAATTTAATTAATTAAACCATCCAATTATAAAAAGCTATTTTTCATTACTATTTTCAATAACAATGATATTAATAATAATATTGAAAATTATTATTACTATTTTCATTAACAATGATATTAATTTTTTAAAATTAGATTTATCACTAATATATATGGTTTATATTCATGTTTTTTTTTCATGTTTATACTTTGTAAGAATTTGAGCAAAATAAGGGATGCTTTAGATTCCATTAGCCTTGATAACATTGACCTAACTTTATATTTAAAATATTTGTGTTAAAACATTTTACTTTCATAATATTTTGGTATTTTGTTTAAGTTGAATTACTTTAAGTTAAAAATCTATTTAATCTTGACTATTTAGAAATATTTTAAAATTTGAAATTATATTTGTTTGGCATTGTGTTTGTATTGCATAATTTATAATTAATTTATCTTGAATTTAAATTATATATATATATATATATATACATGAACAGTACAATCTCGAAACGGCACGCCAAAACACTCCGAAACTAAAACATTCCATTCCAATTGAAAAAACAAAATACATACCGAAACGGAATTGAAAACTTGGTTTCAAACTTCAAACCCTTCGTAGTGAAGGAGCTGAGCTGAGTGTGTGTGGGTCCCTTTCCCTCCTTTGTTCATACATTCAGTCGATCTCCAATTTATCCTGTGAAGGCCAATAATGGAGATGCCCTTCCTATTGCCAAAGCATTGTACAAAAAAGTATTTTGGATGATATTTTACTATTTTAATTGTCTAAAAACAATGATTTTTTAAAGAAAATTATCACAATAAGCTATAAATCTATGGGCTATACATATATTCAATCTGGTTCTTCATTTACTAGTAATAGTAATGCTCAATAAGGGATTCATAATAATAATGCTCAATTTATTTTTTAAAATATTCATTGTTCAAATTCAATCTTTATTTATTTTATATAAATATTTTCCTCCAGTTCTTTTCCCGCTTTATTCTTTCTATATATACGTTCTCGCATTTATGTTGCAACAATATAATACCTCCAGAACAGAGCTACTGTTGCACGATCAACAACAGTTGTTTAACTCTCAGGTATGATCGTCCCTCTACTGCTATAATCATACTCAGTTTCTTCATTTTTGGGTCTTAGTTCTTAGCTTAAATAAATCATTACTACTAAAATGATCGACTTAATCAATTTATTGCAACATTAGTTTATCTGGGTTGTTTCTTTTTTCTTTGTAATTCATGTTGTGATCATCTGTGACTGGATTTTTCCTTCTTTCCTTCTTTCTTCTGGGTTCTTGAAATAGCAGAATTTCTTTTCTTTTCCGGTAGGTTTCTTTCTGCCTACTTGTTTCAATAATGTGTTCTTTTTGGGCAGCCAGGCTACATACGTTTCCTGTAAATTTGATGGCTTACATTCCTCCGCACAAGCGGCATTCCAAGGATGTGAGAAGGGCATCCCCGATTCCAGAGACACTGCAACCTCAATTTCAAAGAAATATGAATTTGAGAGCATCCACTTCTCGTAAAAAAAAGAGTGGAAAGATTGTTGATGCAGACCCTACCATATATAAATGGTTTGCTGTTGGCTTGGACGAAGATGGCCAATTTCCTCCTTACATCCATCTCGAGCCGATTTCCTTTGAATATATTGAGAGTAAAACTGGAGAAAAGCCTCTGGTCTTGGTGAATAGCATTGTAACTGAAGGTTGGTGTTCCATCCTTTTCTGTTAGTTGCTTCTTCCCTTGAATGGTGTTTGAGTTAAATGTTCTTATTATAAATTTTGTATTAAATTTCATGCATTGAAGAGGATAGCAAACTGGAAAGGACTTGCTCCAGAAGTCCATGGGAGATTATAGCGGAAAACGTACAGCAAGAACTACTCTCTTCTTTCGAAATTTTGAGGAATGAAATGGATGATCAGGGTTCTGAAAAAATAAAGCCAGAATTGGTTGCTCGATTGGGCAAAATCGCTTTTAGTGGGTGAGCAATCCAACTTCTCTCTATATATTGCAAATTGAGTTAATGTTAATTGGAACATCATCTTTTTTCCAACTTATGATGCCTTTTTAGATGGAAGGATGCAACTGAAAATTGCTTATGTTGTGAAGTTGCCTGGAATTGTCTCTGTTTATTCTCCATGACATACTCAATGAACTAAGGGAAGAACGTAGGCATATAAGTGTTTGTTCCTCCATATAGGACCTCGACTGGAGTTAATATTTTGATTTGGTTTGTTTCGACACCTGAGTGTATCATATGACTTGTTTTGCTCTAGTGATTGCTTTGATCGCTGCCAAACAAATTCTGCTGGTGCTCTATCAGTGTAACGTAGATATTGTTGATATGCATATATTAGAAGCCATAACTGCCTATGTTAAATGAAATTCATATCCTCCATCAGTGCATAAGAAGCATGTTTTATATTTCAATTCTACAAGGATAAGCAAGCAAGAATTATTATACAAATTGTGTGATGCAGGAGCTATTCAATGGGACTAGAAAGTGTCGATAAAATTCAGGTTGAAGAAGCCATTCTAAGACAACTCAAAAGATCATTGTACACAAATATTCCTTCTTCATACATGCAAAATATTATAGATGGAGTGGTCCCAGCGATTGGATTTGATTTTGAAGAGGAGAAAGATCTTTACACTGTAAAGGTATCCCTTTTGCTGCGTACCGACTCTTGGTAGTGTTTTTCTTCCTTCAATTTGTCACTAACTTTTCTTCCTTCAAGCAGTTGTCTGATAATACACGGCCAGATGCCACTATTTCATGCAAATGTATTGTGGTGGAAAATAAAAAACTTCTGCTCTACAAGGCAGGTTTTGTACCACTTATAGTCTTGTCCTCTCATGTTAATTTGTCATATTATATGGTAGAATTAATTTGTTTCTGGTAATTTGCGCTTTATCAATGTTACATCGTGTAATCTCATGGACACCTTCTGATATTCACTTATGAATTTAAGATGGTTTCCACTTTTATACTTTTGCTTGTTCATGGAGTATTAAAGTATAAAGATTTCTTGTAGGTTAAGCTAAACAAAGTGCGCCAGCGGGTCATAGATGTATCATGTCTTGATAAGAATCTGGACCTCAGGCTAATGCTTTGCACCAGCAGGATCTTAACATCTCTAACTGTAAGTTAACATCAGAAATTTAGCTACAATCATACTCCATGATCGTTAGACACTCATTGAAGCATGAAATGTCTTGGGCTCTGCCCAAACCCAGCGGAAACTTGTTAGTGAGAAAATTTGAGCAAGCATCCTCCCTTTGTATTTTCCTCCAATTACATTCTTAATCGTGTCCAGCCAGTGCTTTCTCCATTTCAAAGAATGTCGTGATGGAAAATAGCAAGTAATCTTTATCCTAGAACTTAGCTTGATCACACCTAGAAGAGAAGATATGTAAAACAAGCATTGAGTAGGCTTGCACTAGCGAGATAGGTTAACATGTCTAGAACGAAATTTAGAAGGTTAAAACCATATTCCTGGATATTGGTCTTTCATGCTTGAAAAATTAATGATTTTCATAGTTGGAACAATGATTTCTCTAAATTTGCATGAGAGATTTTCATCTAGAGTCTAGACAGCGCAAAGCTGCTCGTGAGTAATTTATTTCCAGCATGAAAATTTTAGTTTATTAAGCAGAAGGCAATGATTTGGTATTGGCTACTTCGTAACTAAGCCAGATTATTCTTCTGATAATCATATATACTGCTTAAAATATCAAAGCCAAGAAACTTCATTGTAGATTTAACTCCTGATATAATTGGAATTTAACTCCTGATAGTGACGCTGTGGAGTGACTGGTTGTATGAATCGATGCAGGAGGAGGAGATGAATAGCCTTAGAGATCTGATCAATTCTGCAGTTCTAGATTCAGATATGAAGGGTGGATTAAGATGGCCCCTGGGGGAGGAGGCATCTTCTGGTGGTAGATATAGTGTCACTGGGGTTTGGCACACAGTAAGCAAAGCCTATAAAAGTTCATCATTTAGGCTGATAGCAAGAGATGCCGATGGATACGATTTCAAGACTGGAACTGGGGAAACTTTTGGAGGGATTTATCTGAAGTTGAAAAGAATTGTTTCAGAAATACAGGCAAGTTCCTTTATTGGTTGACTTTTCCCTATGCCTCCTTATGTTGCTTTGGCTCACATAAAACTTCTAATTTGTGAGCTTTATAATTAAGACCCTACTGAGAGCATCCAGAGCTGACAGATTTATTAAACGCCTCTTCAGTTAGTTGCTCTTTATTATAAATTATAAAGTTTCCAGATTCATGCCCGTGTTAAGCTGTGCTTTTAATATCTTCTAAAACATTTTTCTTGTATTTAAAGCTGCTTTTGTTGAATTATGAAGGAACCGGGAGCTGAAGGTGATTCAATCTCCAAGATGCTCGAGGACAGCTTAAGACTGATATGGGACAAGTTCTTATGCTGCGAACGGTTTCTAACATGAACATTCCAATTTTAACTCTCTTTTCATCCTCTTCAGCATGGAAAGGGGGAGAGCCCCATATTGTCATATTTCCTCTCCAAAATATTTTCTTCTCATATTTCTTTGACAACTTCATAGCGTCTTCTTATCTTTTTGAAGACTCCATGTATCAACTCACTTCAAGAATATGGTGCCTCCTGGAGAATAAGCAAGGAAATTCTCAATTCCTTTGATTTGACAACCTATCCACCATAATGAAGCATCATTCATAATGTTTTCAATTAGCCTTGATTATCAAAAGGTATTCATATTATACCATTCAGAAAAGCCAAGCTAGGAGATTGCCTTATATTAATTCGATTCATATTTATATATATAAACACAAAAGCCAAGCTTTTAAGCATCCCAATCATAGGAGTAAGACATGAGCTCATGAATATGAATAATAAGTTTTTTTAAATTATAAATCCAGGAGCAAATATGCAGAAAGCCTGCAGATATTGTTTCACATGTTCTCAATCAAAGGAAACATTGCTTATGGATCACAAAAATAGATAGACAGCAGAGCAATCAATGAGGCTGCTTTGTAATAAAAGGAAATAATACTAAGTAATGTCATGCTAAGATTGAAGGAGCCAACCATCTACAAGGTGGCTCAATGGTACGAACTTGAAACTAAGGGGTTTGCTCCCTCTATGGTCTCAGGTTCGAGTCATGTGGTTGCTAATATGATGGTCACTGGAGGTTTATATGGTCGTTAACTTCAGGGTCCGTGAGATTAGTCGAAATGTGCGCAAGCTGACCCGGACACCCATGTTAATAATAAAAAAAAATAATTAAAGGAGCCAATATATAATCAAATTATAAGATTTTTATGGAGGAGATGGATGATGAGTTGATAACCCAAAAAGAATTTTTTTTTTTTCAAAGAAAAAATCAAACACAAAAATAAGCAGCTAAAATAATCCATTAGGTTAAAAATTATGAATCATAGCCATGAACACATTCAAAAGTCAACCACGAACACACTCAAAAGTCAAGTAGGTTTTTGGTTCAGACATTTTTACAAATCGTTGACAAACATCAATTACTAAACCAATTTGTGTCCTAGTTCATCAATAGAGTTGAAAAGATTGAAACTTTATGCTTTCAACTTGAAATTTAAGCAAGCATAGAGAGTTCTTAGTGATATGCTTACGTTGAAAAGGATTGATTTTGAATTGGAAAATCTACGAGCTTAACCTAAAAACAAGAAACCCTAAATTATTCATCCATCGATAAATAAGCAAAACAGGTATTAGAATAAAAGGCATTTACTTGATTGGATTTTGTTGATTTCTAATAATTTGTAGGATTTGTTGATAGGATTACAACAAAGAGGGAGAACTATGTGTCGTTTGAGTGTGTATATAGAGAGGGGGGGAGGGGTTGTTGGTGATATATGAAAGAGTTTTTTTTTTTAATCATATAACCAGAATAGAATGAAGGTGAGAAACCATAACATCTTGGCTGGAATTTGAGAAAGAAATCTAGAATGACCTAAGATCCCGAGTAGGATGAATTTTTTCCCATTTTGTTTTGTTTTTTAAAATGGTACAATATACACCGGTCATTCCAGTCAGAACAAAATAAAATTGACAGTTTCACTAAAAATCTAAAATTAAATCAATTAAAAAAAATTTCTCGAGCTTCAATATTTTTTTCTTTCTAAAATCATTAAGGGTGAAAATCATCTCCATTCATTTTTTCTCTTAAAACGGAATCCATAAACATCAAAATTAAAGTGATTAGTAGCCGGAATCCGGCCACCACAAGAGTTTTTTCTCTGCTAAATTTTTTTGATAGCTTTCTTTCTCTTCCCTTAAGATCCAAGAGTTGAAACGTAAAAGAGAAATTGGAATGAAGCAAAATATCAAAAATACTAGGGAGCAAATATTAAAAAAATAAGATTATATGGATTAAAGTGTAGTTTTATGCGCACTTGAGTTATATATATGGGAAAAAGGTTGTCAATTTTTATCAATGTCAATTTTAATCCTAGTTTTTTTAATTTTATTTTTACAATAATTAAAAATTCAATTATATTAAATTAACCTCCGGAACAATCTCTGACACATTAGACAAGGTATAAATTTAATAAACTTTATTTGCCAAATACTATTTTCAAGTTCTATAAAATATGTCTTTGAAAACTGCGGATTTTATTAATAGAACCTATTTCTTGTGGCAAAAGTGATGCAGCAAAAGGTACTGTGAATTTACTCTTTTTTCCTTGGCAAAAACATGGATGAATGGGTCTTGGAGGGTATAATTGTATCTTCAAGGGATTCTTTTGTCATTTTAGAATTGTTAAGAGGAATTTTTTTTTTTTTTCAAATATTTTATTATTTGAATACCCTTAAAAGCAGCAACAACAACAAAAAGCTAACTATGGTCTAGGGATATTTTTGATATTTTATTTTTTTTAATTACCCAGTTCTTTTTATAATTAAAATTCTGAAAGCATGGCTATATGGTTTTTCTGTAATTTCAAAAATATTTTTTTTATAATTATTATTTAAGCCTAGAAGCAATGTGTTAATTTAGTAAAAAAAAAAAAAACAGCTAATTAGACATGCGGTTTGCTACAATGGTAGAAATCGTGATTTCATCGCATCATTCGATTCCTCTTGATGTCTGTCATAAAAAAACTCACAGTAGCTCTTTAATTTATTTTCCCTTTAGATTTAGCCCTTGTCTTTTTATTGTAATTTTTTTTTATAAAATTGTTTAAAATTGAAAATTATTTTTAATTTTATCCTCCAATTTTTCATATCTCAAATTTAATCCATATTCTTTTTATTTTTATTTTTTAGATGATTTATAAATTTGATTTTTTTGTTATTTCACTCTCCTTCATTTTTTTCTATCATGTTTGATCTTTATTTTTTTTTATTGCTATTTTTCTGCTTGGACAAGTTTTTTAGATTGACTTTTTTATTTTATCTTTCAACATTAAACTGATTAAGAATTGAACTTCTTGATTGAATTTGGGTCTGAGATATCACGAGTTATGATTTTGGTTATTCGCCTAGATTTGCTTGGTTTTTCATATTATTAAATTAATCGAACTTATTAAACCCGGTTGGCTCAAAGACACAAGTCTTGAATTTCTTTTACTTCTATAGAAATCCGAGTGTTGCCTTATCTTTATTCTTCTTACATCCTTTAAAATTTGTATTGGTCCGCGACATTGCGTCGGCCACTGATATAGGTTTACTCGAGTTATTTTTTTTATTTTTTTAAATTAATTTTTTTCATCTTTGGCCTTCGATATTTGGTTCATTATAATTGAGTTTTTTTTTTAATTTTTTATATGGGTTTTATGGCTTTATCACGATTTCACACCTTATATCGTAGGTTTCACAAGTTAACAATTGTTGATCCAGGTCAGTCTAATATATCATTGTCTCATATTTTTTTTAAAAAAAATATGTCGCTTGATAATTTTGAATTAATGTCTTTTTAATGCTTTAATAGTTTTGAAGTGATAATATAAAAAATAAAAATTATTTTTAAAAATATCTTCCATAAAGTTAAGTGGTTTGTAGCAATCCATGATATATGTTTTATCTTGCCTAAGCAATTTGCTGGAATAATTATCTATGGACTTGATGCCCCACTATGAACTTACCTCTAACTCCCAAGACGCCTCTCTCTTTTCAATTTAATGTTACTTTTTAAATACTAGGATAGAATTGAACCAAAACCATCTTACACTAATCATGACACAAAGGAACTAGTGGCAAAGTATTTAAAGTATTTTTTATTTGCTTTATATATATATATATAGTTTTTATATGTTAATATTAAAAATTAAAAAAATATAAAAAAATTATTATTTTAATATAATTCCAATTAAAAATTACTTTTAAAAATATAATATATCACACTATCTAACACTGCTTCGGTGGGCTGAGTTGTTTAGGTGGAAGTCTCCTTCGGTGGGCTGAGTTGTATCATATACATAGATTATTTATAATTTTACCATATATATAATTCTTTTTATTTTTTATTAAATAATAAATAGTATTCAGGCTAGGAATCCTCGAGTAGATACTTAATCTAATGTTTAAAATATAAATATTTAAATTTTTTATTTGATAAATAATAAATAAATTATAAATATAACACAAATTCCACTCGGCCATATCTATTGTCATCCTGAATTTTAATAGTCTCACAATCAACTATTTAAAAACTTTCAAAATGTTGGGAATGATGGCACTAAAAAATAAAATAAAAGGCATCCTTCTTTCATTATCCCAAGACATAATACATTATATAAATTGGAACAGTAAAATAATCATTTTATCTTTATTTTATAAAATTGTCGAATTAATTTTTTACTAGGTTCATTGGTCATTATCAAATTGATTAAAAACAAATAAGTTTTTTATTTTTTTAGTGTAGTAAAATGATTGAATTACCTTTTAAACCAAAAAACAAATTAAATTGGCTTCCAAGAGCTTTTCAATCATTTAATTTATTTTAGTACAGTAAAATGACAAAATTACTTTTAGAAGCATTGGCTACAAAACTCACTTTTAAAGGCTTTTTTGTCTTTTCAAGCTAGCTTTTTGTTTATTTTCAAGTTGATTGAGAGACTATTTGTTATTTTAATAAATATAAAAATATTATTTTAAAAAAATAATTGGCAAGTGAGTGAGTAGGTGATGCTCGTACTCTTTAGGCGGTGCATGAGATATTGTTAAGTGTCCAAACACTGTCTTCCACGACGACATTTAAATCGACATGATATCCCCTCCATGTCTAGGTGGCTCATGTAGCCAACAAGCTTTTGGTTTGGCGCCGACAATATTTTTTTTCTTTTTTTTTCTCTCTCCTCCTAAAGTTTTACGCTTGACTTTCAAATTTTCAAAGCAGCTTGATAATTTATTTTTCCTTTAGATTTAGTTAATGTTGTTTTTATTATTATTTGTTTAATTTAGAATAATTTATAAAATTGGTTTTTTTCAATTTCACCCCCTTTATTTTTTTTATATGTTAGATTTGGTCCTTATTCTTTTAATTATCATTAGTTTTATTTAAGATAATTTTTTAAATTATTTTTTTTTACAGTTTCATTCTTCTTTAATTTTTTTTTCTATCAAATTTAATTCTCAGTTTTTTGTTTGCTTGAAATTCTTTGTTGCTAATTCAAATATGTTATATAGATATGCATCTAATCACACATTTGTTCTTTTCAAGGGTTCTCTCCTTTTCCGATTTATATTGTATAGATATGCTATCCTTAGTAACTCACCAATAAATATTTGACCTCTCAACAGTACTAAATACGGTTTCTTTAAATTTAATCTAGTCAAAACAGTTTGTTTTTTTTTTAAATAATTTCCATGAAAAGTTGATTTCTAAAGTTGAAGAAAGATGAAACTATCAACAAAAAATTTTAAATTTCATAGATTATTTTAAAAAATAAATAACAATTAAAATAATAGGGACCAAATCTGACAGATAAAAAAATTGAAAGAGGATGACATTAAAAAAAAATCCAATTTCATAAATTATTTCAAAAAAAATAAATAGCGATAAAAAGAATTAGGACCAAATTTGATATATAAAAACATTAAAAAAAAGGATAAGAGAAAAAATAAATAACAATAAAAAGAATGAGAACCAAAGTTGATATAAAAGTCAAATTAAATCAAATTCTAAGGGATGAAATTAAAAAACAAATTCAAAAAAGAATTAAAATAAAATGTATAGCAATTAAAAGATTGAGGACCAAATTTGATATAATTAACAAATAACATGATATTTTTGAATTTTTTATAATGTCTAAAAAATGTAGTTTTATGCGCACCTGAGTTGTATATATGGGAAAAAGGTTGTTAATTTTTGTCAATGTCAATTTTGATCCTAGTTTTTTTAATTTTATTTTTACAATAATTAAAAATTTAATTATGTCAAATTAACATGTTATTTAATTCCTTCGACACGTGATAACATGCAATCTAAAAAGAATTAAAAAAAATATAGGACAACTCCAACCTGACTTTTGAGTATAAATTGAAAGAAATCTAAAGTTTATTGAACAATGTGGTGAACATGAGCAACATGGTGAAATTCCAATCTCCTTTAGTGTCTTCGTTAAAGTGTGTGGATGGTGCATATAATTAAATAAGGTGTCGGCATGGTCACTTATTTTTTTTTTTGTTTTTTGAACATATAATTCCAATCTTTTCTTTATTTTAGTTGCACAATCAGCATAGATTGCTAGTTTTCTTTTCTTCGTTTTTGTTAATTTTTTCTTCAAATTTAAGTTTTGTTTTTTAAAAATATTTGCATAAAAATTGGGTGATAAAACTCTTATTGATGTATGGTAGCTTAAACTTTTTAGAGTGTGAGTGTGGTAGCGGTTACTTTTTAAATAGTTTTTCGTGTCGAAATACATGTCAATGATGTTTTTTCATTTTTTTAAAATTATTTTTGATATCAGCACATCAAAACGATTCAAAAGGTACAAACCGCATTCAATTTTAGCAAAAAACAAAAATTCAAAATTTGATGAAACGCAGTTACAAACGCAATGCCAAACGGTCTCTAAGGGTGTTTAGAAGTGTGATAACGGTTGTTTTTTAAAGTGTTTTTTATTCCAAAACATATTAAAATAATATTTTTTTTATTTTTTAAAAAATTATTTTTGACATCAACATATTAAAATGATCTAAAAATATCAAAAATATATTAATTTAAAAAAAAATATTAAAAAGCACTTTCCGACCACAGTTACACCAACCAGTGGTGACGGTGTGATAAATTTCTTAAAGGCATCCTAAGATTGAGAAGATTAGAGAATTTGTTCGTCGTCCAATTTGATAAAAGATCGATCAATTGCTATATTTCATGTATTTTCCCTACTTTTAGTACGGATGAAATACTATATTTCATTCTCAAATAAATCGAGAAATTCTATTAAAATACGAAGAAAAACATGAAATAGTAAGTTATTTTTTAGTATCCTAATATCATATAATATTTTACAACTCAATCCATGACATAAACTAAATATTAAAATATAGTTTATTTTTTAAAATATAATTTCCAAGCTCAATATTTTTTTTCAAGTAATTAACAAGAGAGCTAGCCTTGATATTTTAGTTTATGGTTCGAGATTTCAAGTTGGGGGGAAATAATTTTTATAAACACATTAATTTTTACAAAGACCTAATTTGTGTGCATAAAGGTGGCTCAAGATACCTAACCGTTAAAACAAATGAAAAAAAAAAAAGTGAATTCAAAATTTAATTTTTCTAGAATAAATTCAGATTTTAAATTATGATAAATATTAATTTGATCACATAAAGTCAGCATGTTGAATTGAAATGCAAAGCCACATAGTAACTTTGTGTTTAAAAAATAATTAATAACGCAAGAACAAACAATAAAACATTACAAATATTTGTCACTTCCCACTGAAGAAAACCCTCCCAACGAAGTAAATCAAACCCTCCTAGTTAAGTACTACCATAATTGAGTGTGTGTCCCCTTCCCTCTTTATTCGTTCTCTTTATATATATATAAAAAGAATAAAATAAATATTTGAAATTGTAGTAGTGATGGTTTTTTAAAATATTTTTTATTTAAAAATATATTAAAATAATTTTTGTATTTTTAAAAATTTATTTTTGATATCAATATATTAAAATAAAAAAATTAATTCATAATAATAATACTCCATTTATTTTTTAAAATATTCATTATTCAAATTCAATCTTTATTTATTTTCTATAAATATTTTCCTCCAGTTCTTTTCCCGCTTTATTCTTTCTTTCTTTCTATATGGGGTTCTACATATACATTCTCGCATTTGTGTTGTAACAATATAATACCTCCAGAACAGAGCTACTGTTGCACGATCAACAACAGTTTTTAACTCTCAGGTATGATCGTCCCTATACTGCTTTAATCATACTCAGTTTCTTCACTTTTGAGTCTTAGTTCTTAGCTTAAATAAATCATTTTTACTAAAATGATCGACTTAATCAATTTATTGCAACATTAGTTTATCTGGGTTGTTTCTTTTTTCTTTGTAATTCATGTTGTGATCATCTGTGGCTGGATTTTTCCTTCTTTGTTCTGGGTTCTTGAAATAGCAGAATTTCTTTTCTTTTCCTGTAGGTTTCTTTCTGCTTTCTTGTTTCAATAATGTGTTCTTTTTGGGCAGCCAGGCTACATACGTTTCCTGTAAATTTGATGGCTTACATTCCTCCACACAAGCGGCATTCCAAGGATGTGAGAAGGGCATCCCCGATTCCAGAGACACTGCAACCTCAATTTCAAAGAAATGTGAATTTGAGAGCATCCACTTCTCGTAACAAAAAGAGTGGAAAGATTGTTGATGCAGACACTACCATATATAAATGGTTTGCTGTTGGCTTGGACGAAGATGGCCAGTTTCCTCCTTACATCCATCTCGAGCCGATTTCCTTCGAATATATTGAGCGTAAAACTGGAGAAAAGCCTCTGGTCTTGGTGAATAGCATTGTAACTGAAGGTTGGTGTTCCATCCTTTTCTGTTAGTTGCTTCTTCCCTTGAATGGTGTTTGAGTTAAATGCTCTTATTATAAATTTTGTATTAAATTTAATGCAATGAAGAGGATAGCAAACTGGAAAGGACTTGCTCCAGAAGTCCATGGGAGATTATAGCGGAAAACGTACAGCAAGAACTACTCTCTTCTGTCGAAATTTTGAGGAATGAAATGGATGATCAGGGTTCTGAAAAAATAAAGCCAGAATTGGTTGCTCGATTGGGCAAAATCGCTTTTCGTGGGTGAGCAATCCAACTTCTCTCTATAGATATTGCAAATTGAGTTAATGTTAATCGGAACATCATCTTTTTCCAACTAATGATGCCTTTTAAGATGGAAGGATGCAACTGAAAATTGCTTATGTTGTGAAGTTGCCTGGAATTAATTGTCTCAGTTTATTCTCCATGACCTACTCAATGAACTAAGGGAAGAACGTAAGCATATAAGTGTTTGTTCCTCCATATAGGACCTCGATTAGAGTTAATATTTTGATTTGGTTTGTTTTGACACCTGACTGTATCATATGACTTGTTTTGCTCTAGTGATTGCTTTGATCGCTGCCAAACAAATTCTGCTGGTGCTCTATCAGTGTAACGTAGATATTGTTGATATGCATATATTAGAAGCCATAACTGCCTATGTTAAATGAAATTCATATTCTCCATCAGTGCATAAGAAGCATGTTTTATATTTCAATTAAAATTGTGTGATGCAGGAACTATTTAATGGGACTAGAAAGTGTCAATAAAATTCAGGTTGAAGAAGCCATTTTGAGACAACTCAACAGATCATTGTACACAAATACTCCTTCTTCATACATGGAAAATATTATAGATGGAGTGGTCCCAGCGATTGGAGTTGATTTTGAAGAGGAGAAAGAGGTTTACACTGTAAAGGTATCCCTTTTGCTGCATACCGACTCTTGGTAGTGTTTTTCTTATGTTTTTAATTCAATTTGTCACTAACTTTTCTTCCTTCAAGCAGTTGTCTGATAATACACGGCCAGATGCAACTGTTTTATGCAAATGTATTGTGGTGGAAAATAAAAAACTTCTGCTCTACAAGGCAGGTTTTGTACCACTTAGAGTCTTGTCCTCTCATGTTAATTTGTCATATTATATGGTAGAATTAATTTGTTTTTGGTAATTTCCGCTTTATGAATGTTACATCGTGTAATCTCATGGACACCTTCTGATATTCACTTATGAATTTAAGATGGTTTCCAGTTTTATACCTTTGCTTGTTCATGGAGTATTAAAGTATAAAGATTTCTTGTAGGTTAAGCTAAACAAAGTGCGCCAGCTGGTCATAGATGTATCATGTCTTGATAAGAATCTGGACCTCAGGCTAATGCTTTGCACCAGCAGGATCGTAACAGCTCTAACTGTAAGTTAACATCAGAAATTTAGCTACAATCATACTGCATGATCGTTAGACACTCATTGAAGCATGAAATGTCTTGGGCTCTGCCCAAACCCAGCAGAAACTTGTTAGTGAGAAAATTTGAGCAAGCATCCTCCCTTTGTATTTTCCTCCAATTACATTCTTAATCGTGTCCAGCCAGTGCTTTCTCCATTTCAAAGAATGTCGTGATGGAAAATAGCAAGTAATCTTTATCCTAGTAATTAGTTTGATCACACCTAGAAGAGAAGATATGTAAAACAAGCATTGAGTAGGCTTGCACTAGCGAGATAGGTTAACAAGTCTAGAACGAAATTTAGAAGGTTAAAACTATATTCCTGGATATTGGTCTTTCATGCTTGAAAAATTAATGATTTTCATAGTTGGAACAATGATTTCCCTAAATTTGCGTTAGAGATTTTCATCTAGAGTCTAGACAGCGCAAAGCTGCTCGTGAGTAATTTATTTCCAGCATGAAAATTTTAGTTTATTAAGCAGAAGGCAATGATTTGGTATTGGCTACTTGGTAACTAAGCCAGATTATTCTTCTGATAATCATATATACTGCTTAAAAGATCAAAGCCAAGAAACTTCATTGTCGTAGACATATATTCTGTTAGAGATATAATTGGAATTTAACTCCTGATAGGGACGCTGTGGAGTGACTGATTGTATGAATCGATGCAGGATGAGGAGATGAATAGCCTTAGAGATCTGATCAATTCTGCAGTTCTAGATTCAGATATGAAGGGTGGATTAAGATGGCCCCTGGGGGAGGAGGCATCTTCTGGTGGTAGATATAGTGTCACTGGGGTTTGGCACACAGTAAGCAAAGCCTATAAAAGTTCATCATTTAGGCTGATAGCAAGAGATGCCGATGGATACGATTTCAAGACTGGAACTGGGGAAACTTTTGGAGGGATTTATCTGAAGTTGAAAAGAATTGTTTCAGAAATACAGGCAAGTTCCTTTATTGGTTGACTTTTCCCTATGCCTCCTTATGTTGCTTTGGCTCAGATAAAACTTCTAATTTGTGAGCTTTCTAAGACCCTAATGAGAGCATCCAGAGCTGACAGATTTGTTAAACGCCTCGTCAGTTAGTTGCTCTTTATTATAAATTATAAATTTCCAGATTCATGCCTGTGTTAAGCTGTGCTTTTAATATCTTCTAAAACTTTTTTCTTGTATTTAAAGCTGCATTTGTTGAATTATGAAGGAACCGGGAGCTGAATGTGATTCAATCTCCAAAATGCTCGAGGACAGCTTCAGACTGATATGGGACAAGTTCTTATGCTGCGAACGGTTTCTAACATGATCATTCCAATTTTAACTCTCTTTTCATCCTCTTCAGCATGGAAAGGGGGAGAGCCCCATCTTGTCTGGATCCTATCCCATCACGAGGCGCTGTTTGCAAGTCCGAATTCTCTCGTCCCTGTGAATTCTAGGCTTCTTTACATCTCTTTTTCTTTCTTTTTTGCTTTGCTTTTCTTCTTTTTTTTTTTTAATTTGGATGGTTTGAGTGTTTGTGTTTATAATTAAACTTTAATCAAAAGAGATTTTAGCATACAAACTATCATATTTTAGAAGCTCAAGTGACCTTTACTTTAGAAGCTGCAGACAATTAAGAGCAATCCTCTTGAAGCATGAGTCTTGACCTCCTCTACTACTCTTCTTGTCCGCCATTGCCGTCTACTACTTGGACTTACTTTCGTTTTGTTTACTACTCTTAAAATAATTTTTTCAAAGCCCTTCTTGCCCAATGCTACAGCTTGCATATTAATTGTTAAATCATATTGGATACTCTTTGTGACATTAATTTGTGAGTTTGGAAACTCTTTTTTTTTTTTTTTAATGAATGCGACTTCTGTTCATATCAATGATTCTCAATTGTGCTTTTATAGTTCTGTGGTTTGACTCTTACATGCATTCTGTGATCATTTGAACAACAGCCAATGAAGTGAGATGATGAATGTTCATTACATTCTAAGTACACAAAATATCTTTAATGTTTAGATAATTAAAAAAGATAAATTGAAACAGGTATGTTTATCCTTCTAATGGGATTGGAGGGAGTAAAGTTTCAACTCTATGCCATCGAAAAAGGGGAGCTGGTATTGGCGCTTCCGCTTAGGTTCACCGCCCTCCAATTCTCTCTCCTTTCTTATAAACTGACCAGTGCACCTTTCAAGCTGCTTGCTGTTTCTTTTTCTCTGTCTTTGCAAAATGTAGGCATGCACTTAAAAAGGACAAAAAACAAAAACCTCCGCAACACCTTTTCCTTCTCCTCGTGATCTGATCTGACATCGTGTCTGTACTTGATTTTGCGATTTAGCAATGGTTTGGTGATATATTGAAGGGATGGGTGAGGATATTGGATGCATGAAAGTGGTGTATAGTGTTTTTTTTTTTTTTTTTTTATCAGTTGGGTTATGATAAGAAGTTGCTAGGAATCAAGAAATGAAGAGATTTGAGGATTTTCTGTACGTAAAGAAAATGAAAATAGAGGGTAATTTCGTTGATATATCATCAGAGATTGTTTTTGATGGACAAAACATCAGCTGGACTTGAATTTCACATGATTTTTTCTTTTATCTCTTTGTAATATTAATTTCTATTTTAATTTCATTTTACTCTAATTTATTTTTCTTTTAACCTCAACTTTTTTTTTTCTTTAATATTTCCTGGGCAAACTTTCAAACAAATGATTGGCATGTTGTTAACAGGAATTCATGTGGGGGTATTTAATAAGAGTTTTGAGAAAATAACAAATGCTATATATATAAGAGTATTAGAAAAATAATATAGTTTTAAGGTTGTCAATTCTGTTCTGTTTCGCCCGGAATGGCCGAAACATTCCATACCAATTCAAAAAACGGAACAAAACGGAACAATTTTTCATCTCATTTTAAATCTTGGTCCGTTCCGGATTTTTCAGCTAAATTCCGGCCAGAACGTTCAGGTTTCATTTCACATGTTCCGTTCCGCTCTTGAAAAGCCATTAAATCAAATTGAATCTTGTTCAATTTAATTAATTAAACCATCCAAGTATAAAAAGCTCTTTTTCATTACTATTTTCAATAACAATGATATTAATAATAATATTGAAAATTATTATTACTATTTTCATTAACAATGATATTAATTTTTTAAAATTAGATTTATCAGTAATATATATGGTTTATATTCATGTTCTTTTTTTCATGTTTATACTTTGTAGGAATTTGAGCAAAACAAGGGATGCTTTAGATTTCATTAGCCTTGATAACATTGACCTAACTTTATATTTAAAATATTTATGTTAAAACATTTTACTTTCATAATATTTTGATATTTTATTTAAGTTGAATTACTTTAAGTTAAAGATTTATTTAATCTTGACTATTTAGAAATATTTTAAATTTTAAAATTATATTTGTTTGGCATTGTGTTTGTATTGTATAATTTATAATTACTTTATCTTGAATTTGAATTATGTTTGTTGAATTTTTATATATATATGAACAGTACAACCCCGAAACGATAGGCCGAAACACTCCAAAACTGAAATATTCTATTCCAATTAAAAAAACAAAACACTTATCGAAACAGAATTGACAACCTTGATTTTAACAACAACCAGAGTAGCTTGTTTCAAAATTAATTAATGTTACTCTTAAAATTAATTAATATGAATAAAAGTAAATCCTATGACACTAGAGAAAAGCAAATGCGGCATGAGAGAGAGAGAGAGGATTTGATGGCTAGTGCAAAGTATGTATAACATCTTACGGTCAACCCTTAATTATAATGATTTTTTAAACCAAAACTAATATAAAATTAATTCTAATACATCCATTAACTTAATAATTAAGGGGTGATTTGGTTTTTTTATAGGGAAACGTTAGTTGTCAAATTGAATATGGTAAACTTGACTTTTGACTTCCATTATAAATAGTTAAATGAGTCTTATAAGTGAAAAAACCAAATTAGCTTTCATCAAGATGCCTTGTAGATATTTTGATTTTCAAGCACAATTTAAAATTACTGAACTGCTGTAGAAAGCAACAAAAATAAAGCTTCATTCTAAAGAACTTTTTGGACTTTTTTTTTTTTTTAGTTAAGTTGATTTAGATACAATTTGATTTTTTACAAATATAAAATATTAATAACACGGAGTTGACGAGCTAACCAAGGTTGACTTGGATTTTCTTTTATTTTTTAGTTATATGCCTCAATATTTTTTTTTGAGAATCTTGCTTTGTTATTTTTTTAGGTTTGCCTTCTATACAATCAGTCTCATCCTTATATTTATAATCACAAGTTTTTGAAAGTTAAAATTGGTTGCCTTTGGTACCTTTTTATGTTTTTTTATTAATTTTTTTAATTTTATAATTTAATGATTTAAAAATATTATTAAAATTAGATTAAATAAATTTGAGTTAAACCAATGATTGCTAATTAGATTAAATAATTTATTTAGTTCATTCTAAAGAGCTTTTTCGTCTTTTCATTTTATTTTTTTGTAGTCAAGTTGACTTGGGGGCAATTTGATCTTTCAAAAATATAAAATATTAATAACACGGGGTTGATGAGCTAACTTGAGTTGACTTGGATTTTCTTTTAATTTTTTTAGCTATATGCCTCAATATTTTTTTTATTGAGAATCTTGTTTAGTAGTTTTTTTAGGTTTGCCTTCTATACAGTCAGTCTCATCCTTATATCCACGATCACAAGTTATCGAAGGTTAAAATTGGTTGTCTTTGGTACTTTTTATGTTCTTTTTTTTATTATTTTTTTTTCAATTTCATCCTTCAATGATTTAAGAGTACTATTAAAATTAAATTAAATAAATTTGAGTTAAACCAATGATTGCTATTTAGTTGGGTACTAATAATTTATTTAGTTCATATTATTACTTAATAGATGTTGTTATACATTTTTCTATATAGGTTTCATATAAGTAAATGATGATTATTATTGGATATATCGAGTTTTCACCTGAAGATTTGCTTAAGATGGATTATTGTAATGGAGTTCAGAGTTTTATTAATTACACACTATCTAATCTGAAAGATATTAGTGGAGGCGGTATTAAATATCTATGTAAGATATGTAAAATAAAAGGTTTCTCGATCCATATATTGTCAAGATGCATCTTCTATATAAAAAAAAGGTTAATGAATAAATACTTGTATTGGTTTGCACACAAAGAACCATATGTTCCTTATGAGACTATGATAGAAAGGATGGTTGAGTCAACTTCTAGTTCTAGCAACATGCATGGAGATGTAGATGATAATAGTAATCGTTATAGGAGTATGATTATGGATACAATGAGAATGAATCAGGATTATACAAAGATATGTTTAATTTTAGATGAAAAACCAAATGCAGACACGGTCAGGTTTTTTAAACATTTGAAAGATTATGACGAACCATTATGGGTTGGATGCACAGATCAAAGTAAATTATCAGTCATTGCATAGGTGTTCACCATCCAGTTAGATTATGGGTAAATTGAGGCCGGTTATGAAAAAATTATTGAATGGATAAGAAGCATTTTCACCTGAAAGGAATAGGTTGAAATAGAACTTCTGCGTTACTAAATCCATAATGGAACCCTTTGGCCGAAGGATGCCAAAAATTGACATGTGTCCAAACTTCTGCATGTTGTACTATCTTGAAAATGCAGACATGCTCGGTATAAACCCATAACTGGTAGGGGAAAAACTCTTTTCACATAAAGAATTTCACCTTAATTGAGTGTTTGTGTGTCCCTTTCCCTCTTTATTTGTTCTTTAATAAGAATGAATGTTTTAAAGTGTGGTGTCAGTATATTAAAATAATTTAAAAATATAAAAATAATTTAATTTAAAATAAATAAATAAATAAAGAATTTGTGTTTGTGTGTGTCCCTTTCACTCTTTATCTCTTTTTCTGAAGTGTTCAAACCCTTCGTAGTGAAGTAGTTTAATTGAGTGTGTGGGGGTCGCTTTCCCTCTTTCTTTGTTTATACATTCATTCGATTCGATCTCCAATTTATCCTGTGAAGGCCAATAATGGAGATGCCCTTCCTATTGCCAAAGCATTGTACAAAAAAGTATTTTGGTTGATATTTTACTATTTTAATTGTCTAAAAACAATGATTTTTTAAAAAACATTATCATAATAAACTAGAAATTTATGGGTTATACATATATTCACTTTGGTTCTTCATTTACTTACTAGTAGTAGTAATGCTCAATAAGGGATTCATAATAATGCTCAACTTATTTTTTAAAATATTGATTGTTCAAATTCAGTCTTTATTTATCTTCTATAAATATTTTCCTCCAGTTCTTTTCCCGCTTTATTCTTTCTTTCTTTCTTTCTATATGGTTCTATATATACATTCTCGCATTTGTGTTGTAACAATATAATACCTCCAGAACAGAGCTGTTGTTGCACGATCAACAACAGTTTTTAACTCTCAGGTATGATCGTCCCTCTACTGCTTTAATCATACTCAGTTTCTTCATTTTTGGGTCTTAGTTCTTAGCTTAAATAAATCATTATTACTAAAATGTTCGACTTAATCAATTTATTGCAACATTAGTTTATCTGGGTTGTTTCTTTTTTCTTTGTAATTCATGTTGTGATCATCTGTGACTGGATTTTTCCTTCTTTCCTTCTTTCTTCTGGGTTCTTGAAATAGCAGAATTTCTTTTCTTTTCCGGTAGGTTTCTTTCTGCCTACTTGTTTCAATAATGTGTTCTTTTTGGGCAGCCAGGCTAGATACGTTTCCTGTAAATTTGATGGCTTACATTCCGCCACACAAGCGGCATTCCAAGGATGTGAGAAGGGCATCCCGGATTCCAGAGACACTGCAACCTCATTTTCAAAGAAATATGAATTTGAGAGCATCCACTTCTCGTAAAAAAAAGAGTGGAAAGATTGTTGATGCAGACCCTACCATATATAAATGGTTTGCTGTTGGCTTGGACGAAGATGGCCAGTTTCCTCCTTACATCCATCTCGAGCCGATTTCCTTTGAATATATTGAGCGTAAAACTGGAGAAAAGCCTCTGGTCTTGATGAATAGCATTGTAACTGAAGGTTGGTGTTCCATCCTTTTCTGTTAGTTGCTTCTTCGATCCCTTGAATGGTGTTTGAGTTAAATGTTCTTATTATAAATTTTGTATTAAATTTCATGCAATGAAGAGGATCGCACACTGGAAAGGAATTGCTCCAGAAGTCCATGGGAGATTATAGCGGAAAACGTACAGCAAGAACTACTCTCTTCTTTCGAAATTTTGAGGAATGAAATGGATGATCAGGGTTCTGAAAAAATAAAGCCAGAATTGGTTGCTCGATTTGGAAAATTCGCTTTTCGTGGGTGTGCAATCCAACTTCTCTCTATAGATATTGCATGTTTTGCTCTAGTGATTGCTTTGATCGCTGCCAAACAAATTTTGCTGGTGCTCTATCAGTGTAACGTAGATATTGTTGATATGCATATATTAGAAGCCATAACTGCCTATGTTAAATGAAATTCATATTCTCCATCAGTGCATAAGAAGCATGTTTTATATTTCAGTTTCTACTAGGATAAGCAAGCAAGAATTATAATACAAATTGTGTGATGCAGGAGCTATTCAATGAGACTAGAAAGTGTCGATAAAATTCAGGTTGAAGAAGCCATTCTAAGACAACTCAACAGCTCATTTTACACAAATATTCCTTCTTCATACATGGAAAATATTATAGATGGAGTGGTCCCAGCGATTGGACTTGATTTTGAAGAGGAGAAAGATCTTTACATTGTAAAGGTATCCCTTTTGCTGCATACCGACTCTTGGTAGTGTTTTTTTTATGTTTTTAATTCAATTTGTCACTAACTTTTCTTCCTTCAAGCAGTTGTCTGATAATACACGGCCAGATGCAACTGTTTTATGCAAATGTATTGTGGTGGAAAATAAAAAACTTCTGCTCTACAAGGCAGGTTTTGTACCACTTAGAGTCTTGTCCTCTCATGTTAATTTGTCATATTATATGGTAGAATTAATTTGTTTTTGGTAATTTGCGCTTTATCAATGTTACATCGTGTAATCTCATGGACACCTTCTGATATTCACTTATGAATTTAAGAAGGTTTCCAGTTTTATACCTTTGCTTGTTCATGGAGTATTAAAGTATAAAGATTTCTTGTAGGTTAAGCTAAACAAAGTGCGCCAGCTGGTCATAGATGTATCATGTCTTGATAAGAATCTGGACCTCAGGCTAATGCTTTGCACCAGCAGGATCTTAACATCTCTAACTGTAAGTTAACATCAGAAATTTAGCTACAATCATACTCCATGATCGTTAGACACTCATTGAAGCATGAAATGTCTTGGGCTCTGCCCAAACCCAGCAGAAACTTGTTAGTGAGAAAATTTGAGCAAGCATCCTCCCTTTGTATTTTCCTCCAATTACATTCTTAATCGTGTCCAGCCAGTGCTTTCTCCATTTCAAAGAATGTCGTGATGGAAAATAGCAAGTAATCTTTATCCTAGAACTTAGTTTGATCACACCTAGAAGAGAAGATATGTAGAACAAGCATTGAGTAGGCTTGCACTAGCGAGATAGGTTAACAAGTCTAGAACGAAATTTAGAAGGTTAAAACCATATTCCTGGATATTGGTCTTTCATGCTTGAAAAATTAATGATTTTCATAGTTGGAACAATGAGTTCTCTAAATTTGCATGAGAGATTTTCTTCTAGAGTCTAGACAGCGCAAAGCTGCTAGTGAGTAATTTATTTCCAGCATGAAAATTTTAGTTTATTAAGCAGAAGGCAATGATTTGGGATTTTGCTACTTAGTAACTAAGCCAGATTATTCTTCTGATAATCATATATACTGCTTAAAACATCAAAGCCAAGAAACTTCATTGTGGTAGACATATATTCTGTTAGAGATATAATTGGAATTTAACTCCTGATAGTGACGCTGTGGAGTGACTGATTGTATGAATCGATGCAGGATGAGGAGATGAATAGCCTTAGAGATCTGATCAATTCTGCAGTTCTAGATTCAGATATGAAGGGTGGATTAAGATGGCCCCTGGGGGAGGAGGCATCTTCTTGTGGTAGATATAGTGTCATTGGGGTTTGGCACACAGTAACCAAAGCCTATAAAAGTTCATCATTTAGGCTGAAAGCAAGAGATGCCGATGGATACAATTTTAAGACTGGAACTGGGGAAACTCTTAGAGAGATTTATCTGAAGTTGAAAAGAATTGTTTCAGAAATACAGGCAAGTTCCTTTATTGGTTGACTTTTCCCTATGCCTCCTTATGTTGCTTTGGCTCTATAAAACTTCTAATTTGTGAGCTTTCTAAGACCCTAATGAGAGCATCCAGAGCTGACAGATTTGTTAAACGCCTCTTCAGTTAGTTGCTCTTTATTATAAATTATAAATTTCCAGATTCATGTCTGTGTTAAGCTGTGCTTTTAATATCTTCTAAAACTTTTTTCATGTATTTAAAGCTGCTTTTGTTGAATTATGAAGGAACCGGGAGCTGAAGGTGATTCAATCTCCAAAATGCTCGAGGACAGCTTCAGACTGATATGGGACAAGTTCTTATGCTGCGAACGGTTTCTAACATGATCATTCCAATTTTAACTCTCTTTTCTTCCTCTTAATTCAGCATGGAAAAGGGGAGAGCCCCATCTTGTCTGGATCCTATCCCATCACGAGGCGCTGTTTGCAAGTCCGAATTCTCTCCTCGCTGTTAATTCTAGGCTTTTTGACATCTCTTTTTCTTTCTTTCTTTGCTTTGCTTTGCTTTCTTTCTTTTATATTTGGATGGTTTGAGTGTTAGTTTTTATAATTAAACTTGAATCAAAAGATGGATTATTGTAATGGAGTTGAAAGTATGATTAATTACACACTATCTGATATGAAAAATATTAATGGAGACGGTATTAAATATCTATGTAAGAGATGTAAAATAAAAGGTTTCTCGATCCATATATTGTCACGATGCATCTTATATAAAAAAGGTTAATGAATAAATACTTGTATTGGTTTGCACACAAAGAACCTTATGTTCCTTATGAGACCATGATAGAAAGGATGGTTGAATCAACTTCTAGTTCTAGCAACATGCATGAAGATGTAGATAATAATAGTAATCGTTATAGAAATATGATTATGGATACAATGAAAATGAACCAGGATTATACAAATATATGTTCAATTTTAGATGAAAAACAAAATGCAGACGCGGCTAGGTTTTTTTAAACATTTGAAAGATTATGACGATTTATTATGGGTTGGGTGCACAAATCAAAGTAAATAATCAGTCATTGTACAGGTGTTCACCATCCAGTCAGATTATGGGTAGAGTGAGGCTGATTATGAAAAAATCATTGAATGGGTAAGAAACATTTTCACCTTAAAGGAAAAGGAATAGGTTGAAAGAGAATTTTTATGTTATTAAATCCATAATGGAACCCTTTAGCCCAATGATACCAAAAATTGGCATGTGTTCAAACTTCTGCATGTTGTACTATCTTGAAAATGCAGGATTGACTTAGTGCAAAACATGCGGGTATGCTTGGTATAAACACATAACTGGTAGGGGAAGAACTCTTCTCGCATAAAGAAAAGTAAGATAATTCTCAATCACTCATAGATTACAAAGGTTATTCAAGTCTCCAAAACTACTAAGCACATAATATGGCATCATTCATATAATGTGGTGGATGAAGTCATGGTGTACATTTCCAATGGTGAAGCCTATAAACAATTGAATAGACTACATCTTAAGTTTTTAATGAAACCATGGAACATACGTGTTAGGTTATGTATTCGGATTATTTTGTACGCCATATTCTTGTTGGTAGGTAATACTAGGGGTGAGCAAAAAAATCAAAAAACCGAGAAAATTGGAAAAAAATAACCGAAAAAATCAAACCATGAAAAAAAACCGATTAGAATTTTTTTAAAAAAGAATCAGTTCGGTTCGGTTTCGGTTTTATAAGCCTGAAACCGAAAAACCTGAACTAAAAAAACCCGGAAAAAAACCGAGCCAAACAAGAAAAAAAACCGAGCTAGTCGGTTTGAACCGGTTTTTTTCTAAAATAACCAAACTGAACCGAAATCGGTCGGTTTGAATCGGTTTCGGTTTTTTTGAAAAAAAACCGGTTCGGTTTTGGTTATTTTTTTTTTGATAAAAATGGAACCAAACCGAAAATGATCACCCTAAGGTTATACTCACAATTTACAACTTGCCAGCGGGAATGTGTATGAGGCCGGAGTTCATGTTCTTATCTACGGTCATACTCAGTCCCAATAGTCGGGATAAGAATATAGATATTTGTCTTTAATAGTTGATTAATGAGTTGAATCAATTGTGGTCATTCAAGACTTTGACGTATGATGTCTTGAGAAAACAAAGTTTTCAAATGAAGGCAGTTTTGATATGGACTATAAATGAATTTCCTACGTATGAGATGGTTTTTAGTTGGAGTATACTAAGAAAATTAGCATGCCGATACTATATGGAAAATAACAAAGTCTTCACCATACTAAATGGTGGTAAAATGTTTTTTTCTCACTGGAGGTTCTTGACAACTGATCACAAGTATAGAAAGAACAAAAATGACTTCTTTGTAAGTAGAATTTGCACTGTCGGTTTATATCTACATATTTTTTTTATATAAAAAAATCATTAAAAAAATAATTTTTACTTTGCATGCATGTTTTTTAGATTTAATAACTAGTTTATTAGAGCCATGAGAATTTGATCTATATTTTAAAAATACAAAAAAAAAATTATTTTGTTTCTTTCAAAATCTTTAAAAAATTATGTAAGATGTTTTCCCAATTTTAAATCAAAGAGTTTTTTTTATCATTTATTTTACATGTTCTAAATTTTTACCAATTTTTTTTATTTTGTTTAATATCTAAGATTATGAACTTATACATAAGATGTATTTTCGGTATTAAATAAAAAGACTTTTTTTTTATTTTTCATGTTTTGGCTTTAGAATGACTAGGTTTTAACATGATAAGATAAGAATCTCTTCACTGAAAAAGATTTTTCTTAAACTTTAGACAGATCAACGGTTAGAAAACACAATAAAACCTTAATTTATTTCAGACAAATAGCAATGCAGTTTACTCTAAGTGAGGTATTTTAGGGGTGATATGTCCTCTTTATTCATAACATGCCCCCTTACCCAGACTCTTGCAGACCAATATGTTTTCTAATGACTGTAATACTATATGGCGACTCTCATTCATTTGGTTTCATTGATAAAGGGTAAAAATTTCTTGTTTTTTCCACCATACCCTTTCATGCCAATCCCACTTCGAGAGGACGATTGTCACGATGCCATACACGTGTGACAATTATTATTATTATTATTATCAGCATCACTACTACTATTATTATTATAACAAACTATTATCACTACTATTATCACCACTGTTATTATCATCATCATCACAACTATCATTATCATTACTATTATTATCAAAATTACTACCATTTACACTGTTATCATTTTCATAAAAAACTATTATCATTATTATTATTACTATTTCTATCATTATCACTATTACTATTATTATCATTACTACTATCACTACCACCACCACCATCACTAATTTAATTATTATTATTATTCTTATTATTATTATAACTAACATTACTATTATTATATTTTTTTTATCAGCATTATTATCAGCATTATTAATATCACTATTACTATTATTACTTCATCATTATTATTATTGAAAAAAATAAAAATCATGAACTTGATTTGAAAGATAAAATTGAAAATCACAAAAACTTTGACAAAAGGGGAAAAGAAAACAATAAAAAAGAAAAAAAAAGGACCAAATTGAAATCATTATTATTATCATTTAAAAAGAAATGATAAACTTAATTTGAATAATAAAATTGAAAGTTATAAGAACTTTGAGAAAAAAGGCAAAGAAGACAACAAAAAAAAGAAGAGAAAAGGGACCAAATTGAAATCATCATTATTATTATTAAAATAAATCATAAACTTGATTTGAAGAATAAAATTGAAAGTCATAAAAACTTTAACAAAAGAAAAAGGTAAAAAAAATAAATCAAAGTAAAAAGACCGAATAGAAAAAAATAATATACAAATTAGATATTAAAGGTTAAATTAAAAACAAATAAAACTTTAACAAAAGAAAAAAAAACAAAAAAACAAAAATCAAAACTAAAAGGATTGAATGTGAAATACTAATAATAATGAGGACCATAATACATTTCTGGGGGTATAAGAAAGAAACAAAGGGAAAACAAATAGTCACTAGCGATAAACCAATCACATTTGGACGATATGCGCCATCTATAATGGAAGAGAAGACAATGAGGAATAAAATGAAATAATGGAAGCCCATTTTTTACCACCAAGAGCCGTCACACATGTCGCTCAAAATGCACGGCGGCTCACACACCTCAACAACTTTTTCAAATTTAAAATTGTTATTTTAATGTAAAATTACATTATCACCTTACCATCAATCAAACCTATTAACAAAAAAAAAAACTAAGGTTAAAAGATCCCAATACCCCTGATCCCAATTAAATTTCTTGTATTCAAGGAACTTGTGTAATTTCACTATTTATATATATATAAAAAGAAAATACTGAACATCCTTGCCCTAATTGTGTTGATTTTCTTATCTTCGATGGTATTTTTGTTATTTTACTTTTCATAAAAATATGAAATGGACTAAAATACTCCAAATAAATCTATAATAACTAATGTGTTATATGGAAATATAAAAATACCCCTGATTCAAAACAAGCCTGTTTTTTTTCTTGGAAGACCATAGACGCCACTTCACTATTATAGTGAATAGTGGATCGTGTCTATGGCTATAGGGAAATCCCCTTTCCTTTTAGTTGTTTTTTTTTATTTGTTCCAGTTTTAGGTAGTGTTTGGTATGTGGACAATGATGAACTGTATATGACAATTTTTTTGTGAAGTTGTTTAATACACCTTTAGACAGAATAAAAATCAATTTTTATATTGTCCAAGGCTATTCTAGTGAAGAAATTTCTGTCCCACTAAAGGTTAGGACAAGCTTGTCCAATTCTTTGTATCGTAAGGATAAAAAGTAATTATTATCATAATTTTAAAACATGAATAGGGGGCTGACCCAGGACAAAGTGTATGTCATGAGTCGGGTTGACCATTAACCCAAGTCAATATAAGGATAAAAACGGTTATTATCATGATTTTACAACCCGACTCAGAGTTACCTCGAGTGTTTGTCTTTGAGTTTCAACCTATTTTTTGTCAAAATTTGAAAAACAAATTTGCTTCAATTTATTTATTTATTTTTTAAATCGTTTTGATGTGTTAATATAAAAAATAATTTTTTTTAAAAAATATTATATTAATATATTTAAAAAAAAATACTTTGAAAAATAAAAATTATTATATTTTACAAAGTTAACAAGTAAAATTTGGATGAACAAATTTTGTAGTCCCCACTGAAAGAAAACCCTCCCAGTAAAGTTAATCAAGCCCTCTTAGTGTACTACCTTGATTGAGTGGGTGTCCCTTTCCCCCATTTATTCGTCCTTTACAGGAGGTTTCAACTTTCACCCCCACCGAGGAATGTTGGAAGAAAGAATGGAAAGCTCTTTTTTGAAGTTGATCAAACCCCCTGCTAGTGAAGTAGCTTGATTGGGTGTTTCTCTTGATGTTACTCAGATACATCTAATCATATATTTCATCTATTTATGAATCTGTCCTTTAATTCTCATCTATTTATGCTAACGCTCCAGTAAATATTTTAACTCTAAAAGTGATTAATTCTTGTTTTTGGTATTGTTTTCCATCTTAAAAAATATTAATTTTTTTTTTAATTTTCATTTCAGATATAAAAAAGTAAGTGAAAAAGCTTTTTTAAAAAATATTATTTTAGCTATTAATAATTTTCGAGAGATTAAGAATTTGATTCTCTTTTTTATAAAACAAAAAATATAGATGAAATCAAATTAGATGACGGGTAATAACTCTACATGGATGCATAAATTCAGTAATACTATACCATAGAATAATTTAATGGGATGTTTGAGAGTGTAACAACGGTTGTTTTTTAAAATATATTTTTAAAAAAATACATTAAAATAATATTTTTTTATTTTTTAAAAGTTATTTTTAACATCAGCAAATTAAAATGATTTGAAAATATTAAAAATATATTAATTTAAAGCAAAAAAATATTTTTTTAAATTTATTCAAAAACACTTTTAAAACATAAAAATAAACATATATTTAAATATAATATTAAATATATTATAATATATGATAGTACTATAATAAAAAAAATTATTAAAAAATTATTTTTCCACTCATTTTCCGTTCAGAAATGAGATAATTAAATATTGAAATGCGAGTATTTCTTTTAAATTTTGTTCTCGAAATCAATTGTTTTTCCAAGAAACGAAGAGTCTTAAAATTTGGATGTCAAGTTTTGGACTCCCCCCCGAAGAATCTTAAAAGAAATAATGAAAAGCTCTTTTCGAAGAAAACCCTCCAAGGGAAGTACTCAATAACTTGATCGAGTGTGTGGTCCCTTTCCTCCCTATATATATACATGCTCCAATTTGTGTTTTTACAATACAATACCAACAGAGCAGAGCTATAGTTACATAAACAACAGCAGTTTTTAACTCTCTGGTATGATCGTCTCTCTACTGCTTTAATCTTACTCTGTTTCTTTACCTTTTTCGTTTCTGGGTCTTAGTTCTTTGCTTCAGTGAATCATTTTTACTAAAATGTTTGAGTTAATGAGTTTATTGTAATATATGTTTATCTGGGTTGTTTCTTTTTCTTCGGAATTCAGATTGTGATGTCATCTGCGACTGAATTTTTCTTTCTTTTGGCTTCTTGAAATAGCAGAATTTCTTTTCTTTTCTTTTCTGGTAGGTTTCTTTCTGCTTTCTTGTTTCAATGATGTGTTCTGTTTGAGCAGTCAGGCTACATACGTTTCCTGTTAATTTGATGGCTTACATTCCTCCACACAAGCGGTATTCCAAGGATGTGAGAAGGGCATCCCCAATTCCAGAGACACTGCATCGTCAGTTTAAAAGAAATATGAATTTGAGAGCATCCACTTCTCATTTAGATAAGAGTGGAAAGATCGTTTACGCAGACCATTGCATATCTAAATGGTTTGCTGTTGGTTTGGACGACGATGACAACTTTCCTCCTCACATCCATCTCGAGCCGATTTCCTTGGAATATGTTGAGCGTAAAAGTGGAGAAAAGCCTCTGGTCTTGGTGAATAGCGTTGTAACTGAAGGTCGGTGTTCAATCCTTTTCTGTTGGTTGCTTCTGCCCTTGAAAGGTGTTTGAGTTGAATGTTTTTATTGAAATTGTTTTATTAAATTTCATGCAATGTAGAGGATAGCAAATTGGAAAGGAATTGCTCCAGAAGTCCATGGGAGATTATAGCTGAAGAAGTACAGCAAGAACTACTCTCTTCTTTCGAAATCTTGAGGAATGAAATGGATGATCAGGGTTCTGAAAGAGTAAAGCCAACATTGGTTGCTCGATTGGGAAAATTTCTTTTTCATGGGTGAGCAATCCAACTTCTCTCTATAGATATTGCAAATTAAGTGAATGTTAGTGGTATGATATGGAACATTGTCTGTTTTTCCAACTTATGACTACTTTTTAGATGAAAGGACACAGGAATTTATTATGCAACTGAAAAATTGCTTATGTTGTGAAGTTGCCTGGAAACGTGTCAGTTTTTCTCCTTGAAGTTACTTCCTGTTGCGTTGCAGCAGGAAGATTCCTGAACTAGGAATAGAATTCCTTAACTTTTAGAAGCACTACAGGCAAATAATTCTTTAATTTTGAACCATTATAGTCCTTTTGGTGTTCAGTGGACTTCTTACCTACTAGCTGTAGTTCTATTTCTTGCATCAGTCCAAATGAAGTTAACTCCATGATATATTCGATGAACTAAGGGCAGAATCTAAGCTTTAAAGTCTTTTGTTCCTCAACATAAGACCTTGACAGTTAATTTGTGTGATGCAGGAGCCGTTCAATGGCACTAGAAAGTGTCGATAAAATTCAGGTTGAAGAAGCCATTTTGAGACAACTCAGAAGATCATTGTACACAAATATTCCTTCTTCATACATGGAGAATATTATAGATGGAGTGGTCCCAGTGATTGGAGTTGATTTTGAAGAGGAGAAAGATGTTTATCATGTAAAGGTATTCTTTTTGCTGCATACCTACTTTGTGCTGTTTTCTTATTTTCTTATTATTTTTTTTTAATTCAATTTGTCATTAACTTTTCTTCCTTCAAGCAGTTGTCTGATAATACACGGCCAGATGCCACTATTTCATGCAAATGCAGTGTGCTGGAAAATAAAAAACTTCACCTCTACAAGGCAGGTTTTGTACTACCTAGAGTCCTGTCCTCTCATGTTAATTTGCCATATTATATGGTAGATTTTGTTTTTGGTAATTTGTGCTTTATCAAAGTGACATTGTGTAATCTCATGGACACCTTCTGATTTTCACTTGTGGATTTAAGATGGTTTAATTTGGTTTTTTTTTTTTTTCACTTTACCTTTTCTTGTTCATGGAGTCGCATTAAAGCATAAAGATTTCTTGTAGGTTGAACTAAACCCAGTGCGCCAGATGGTCATAGATGTATCATGTCTTGATAAGAATCTGGACCTCAGGCTAATGCTTAGCACCAAGAGGATCTTAACAACTCTAACTGTAAGTTGTACTGTCTCTCACAATTCACTACAGCAATTTAGTTACAATCATACAGCAGGATTGTTAGACACTCATTGAAGCATGAAGTTTCTTGGGTTCTGCCCATGCCCAGCAGAAACTTGAAGTGTGAACTTGTGCAAGCATCCATCCTTGGTATTTTCCTTAAATTACTTTCCTGATCGTGTCTAAACAGTGCTTTCTCCATTTCAAAGAATGACATGATGGAAACAATTGCATTTGAGTGAAAGACCAAATAATCTGTATTCTTGAACTTAGTTTGATCGCTTCTAGAAGAGAAGATATGTGAAACAAGCATTAAGTAGGCTTGTACTAGCAAGACAGGCTAACACGTCTGGAACAAAATTTAGAAGGTTAAAACCATATTCCTGGGTATTGCTCTTTCATGCTGGAGAAATCTAGTATTTTTATAGTTGGAACAATGATTTCCCTAAATTTGCCAGAGATTTTCATCTAGAGTCTAGACAGCACAAAGCTTCTAAGAGTAATTTATTTCCTGCATGAAGATTTTAGTTTATAAAGCAGAAGACAATGATTTGGTATTGGCTCCTTAGTAACTAGGCATCAAATATCAGTAAGTGTGGTTTCTTTCTTCCTATCTAATTAATCAACAGCCTAATTAATCTACACCCGGATTATTATTCTGATAATCATCCTACTTAAAAAAATCAAAGCCAAGAAACTTCATTGTAATATAGTGACGCTGTGACTGATTGTATGAATCAATGCAGGATGACGAGATGAATAGCATTAGAGATCTGATCAATTCTGCAGTTCTAGATTCAGATATGAAGGGTGGATTAAGATGGCCCCGATGGAAGGCGTCTTCTGGTGGTAGATATAGCGTCACGGGGGCTTGGCACACAGTAACCAAAGCCTATAAAAGTTCATCGTTTAGGCTTAAAGTAAGAGATGCCGATCGTTTTGATTTTAGGAGTGGAGCTGGGGAAGCTGCAAGAGAGATTTATCTGAAGTTGAAAAGAATTGTTTCAGAAATACAGGCAAGTTCCTTTATTGGGTTTTACTTTTCCCTATGCATCTTTATGTTGCTTCGTCTCATCTTATTCTCCAGATATTTTGTTTCAGATTTCACTCCAGGCAAAGAAAATATGTTCTGTCAGAACCTTCTTCTCTTTTTTTGTGTGTGGAGTAATGCTAGAGATGCTTAGTTTACTAAAAGATTTTTACTTGATGATTGGTGATTTATCCGTCTTGACATTCTATTATTATCATTATCTCACTAAACGTGATCATATTTCCACTTTGTTGCTTGAAAAACTTTCCCTGCAACAATTTAAGTACCCCTAGCATTACTCTCTCTCTCTCGATCTCGATGTAATGTATTTTTAAGTGAAAAACATTTTGAAAAACAATTGTTATCATAGTTCTAAGCACCCCTTAATACCGCCCGCCCTTCAACCCCTTCAACACTGTCTTGTAAGGGAGAGCATCATCTATATATGTTCCCATTAATATAGATTTGACCTAGTAACTGATATAGATTTAATACCGCCAAGGGAGCTCGTAGGTTAAGCTGTGCTAAGTTTCAGGATTCATGCATGTGTTCATGTCATGCCGTTCCTGTTTGAGAACCATATTCGGTTCTTCATTTTCTAAAACTTTTTTCTTGTATTTAAAGCTGCATTTGTTGAATTATGAAGGAACCGGGAGCTGAAAGTGATTCAATCTCCAAAATGCTCGAGGACAGCTTAAGACTGATATGGGACAAGTTCTTATGCTGCGAACGGTTTCTAACATGAACACTCTCCCGTTTGGAAGGGGGGAAAGCCCCATGGCTGGAACCTATTCCATCACGAGGCGCTGTCTGCGAGTCCAAATTCTCTCCTCTCATTTAACTTTTCGTTTGCTTATATGTAATTCATTGTTTTCGCTTGTTCTTGAGGGTAAGGTAATTTGTGTGTGATATGAGGAGAGATGCTGGAAAAACAAAAAAAAAAAATTCTATAATTTCTTTACAGTTTTATTTTTTATCGTTATTTACATGCTTTAAATTTAACCTTTTCTTTTAGTTTTGATAGCAATATGCTGGATTTGATTTGAATTTTTGTAGTTTTATAATAAATTTTTATAGTTTATTTCCTGATAAACTAATAAATAGTTTTTTTTGTCAAAAATCCAACCTTGATCCATAACTTATGTGAACTTTTATAATTTTATCAAGATTGATTTTCATAATTAATTAATTTAGTGAATCGATATGATTTATTTTATAAATCAATATGCTTTATTATTCATTTTTGGATTCATGTAAACCAAAAAGATTTTTGTTTAAAACTTAATTTCACCTTCTGAATTTATTATCGATTTTAGTTTTTATGGCTGTTTATTTAATTAAATCTTAGGGTTTAATATTCATAAAAAAAAAATCAATTTTAGCAAAAAAGGCAAACCACATAAAAGTCACCCAACTTTAAAGGAAGTATCAATTAGGTCCCCATTATATTTTTTTCTCAATTAAATCCTCCATAAATTCTCAATCTTATTCTTTTTTTCACTTTTAGATAACAAAACTATTACATAGTCACGTGATATTTACATAACTGTTTTTTTTTTTTTATATATATATATATAAATAAAAACCAATATTTTTCTAAGATTCTTGCTTTGAATAGTGTGAAACTTATATAATATACCCCGTTTAGAAATGAGGGTCAACCCGTATTTTTAAAAAATTCAAATATATATATATTTGCTAAAAATTATTTTTTTAATGTTTTCGGATTGTTTTGATGTATTGATTTTAAAAATAATTTTTTTAAAAAATATATTATTTTAATATATTTTTAAACAAAAAGTATTTTAAATTACAACCGCAACCACATTTTTAATCATTCTCTAAACTATATATAAATATAAAATTTTTGTGTGTTTCCGATAATCTATCATATCACATAATTTTCATATGATTACTTAATTATTGTATGTTAGTATGCTAAATAAAAGGATATGAATGAGAATTTATTTATATATTATAAATTTAATCTATATAAAAATTAATTGAGAAACTAATTGAGATTAAACTCTTTTAAGATTTGAAAAAAAAAAAGAAAAAAAATTAATAATTATAAAATCTAGCCTGTTTGACGAGTCACCATTTTGACCCTTGAAATTTAAATATCGGAAAAAAGAGGAGTCTCCTCTGTTGCAGCCAAAACCAAGCAAGGAAAACAGTAGAAGAACTAACGGTTTAAGAGCTCAAAACTAACGGTTCTCTCAAAAAGTTCCTACAAATGAAACCCAATCTGCTGACTGCTGATTCCTTCCTTATTTTCAATTCCTTAACTCTGCTATCAAGGAATTCTATTCCATTTCCCAGGAATTCAATTCCACACCCCAATCACTTTCTTTCCATAGTATCCCCACACCCCAATTCCTCCAAACACTATCGGTTACTCCCAATCTGCTCCTCTTCAAACCCCGCTAGAAAGCAGTCAAGTCCCGCCAACGAAGAGTCATTGAATTCCAATGTTGAAGTTCTTGGTGGAGATGAATTGGAGAGGAATTTGAATGTCCAAGTTGCGAATCCTGTTGTTCCCTCTTATATTCAGCCATGGACCAACCTTAGTTTGAGCGATCAAGCTTTCTTTCTCTTATCTTTTATTGCTTTCACGGTACTGTCTCTCTGTTTTCCCCCTGTTATTAGTTTTATTAGCCTAATTTGGTATTATTTCTTTTTCCCATTTCTTGACAAATTAACTTAGCTTTTGTGTTTAGGATGTTTAATGGCTTATTGGGTATAGAATTCTTTTGTCTGCAAAGTATGTTTTTGCGTCTTCTTGGGATTTGGGGCTTGCTGGCTATAAATTCTTTGATGGGTCGTTTTTATTTTGTGGTTTGTGTTAGAAAGTTGGCTCCTTTTCAGGTTTGGATCTGAAGTGCATTAGAGGCTTATGAAGGTGTTGTTAGATTGTTTAGAGTTTGGATTTGTATACGGCTTTTACTTATCTATTGCTATTCCTTGATACCATGCTATGGTTTTATGTGTCTTAATTGTTGACTGAGAAATCTAGAGGCGCTGAATTGTTTGCGTAGAAGAACTTCTTGACTGTGTGATGTTGGTGCAAATCAATCTATTTGTTAGGTATTTAGATTGTTTTTTTTTTCAACTTTGATAGTGCAGGTTCAGTTGAATCATCCAATCAAAATGATTGCCGTGTTGGTAAATATTGCAGCTGGACTGTGTTGCGAAACTAGAATTTCTTTGATTTGCAAAACTCACATTTGTTGCCAATGAGTGAAATTAGCTTTTTGATTTCTGGAAATATGGCTTACTTTGATTGCTTGCAGACTTCTATAGCATTTACATGCCTTGTTGCTGCTGCCGTTCCAACACTGTTTGTAAGTTATCTGACTTTACACCCGAGTGCAGTTTTTATCTTTTTAACGGCATGTTTATGATTTTTTGCTAGATTTGGTTCCAACCAATTGTTTTGCTAGCTGTATCTTTATTAAATGATATCCTTGGTAAGACCTGCTGTGAAAAAAAAAAGTGAAATGTGAATCTCCATACATTTTGTCTGAAATTTAATTTTTATAGTGTTTTTCTTTTAGGTCTATAATGGTTCTTTTTCATCTATTTTTTCCTCTCTGGTTGGCAGGCAGTGGGGAGAGCGGCAACATCTCTTTCAAAGCTAGCAGATACTGCTCGTGAGGAGCTGCCCAGTACAATGGCTGCGATTAGGCTTTCAGGCATGGAAATAAGTGATCTTACATTGGAATTAAGTGATTTGAGGTGACAGTCAAGCTCTAACTGCAACTCTTTGGTTATCATTAATTCTGTTTCCTACTTTCTTCTCCTTTTCCAGTGGTCTGAATGCTGGTTGAGAGTATTTTGTATTAGACAAGCTTATATGCGAAAGAGTCTGCTTGCATCAGTTTCATGTGTCATGTCTTATAAACAAAACATGGATTTCCTTAACCCAGTAAAAGGATGCTCTTTGAAACATGGATTTCCTTAACCCATTAAAAGGATGCTCTTTGAAATTGGGACAGTGACATATTGATGCGGGGGGGGGGGGGAAGTGAAAAAGGTCCATGAGGATATGTAGGTCCTTTAGTTATGTCTATTCATGTATGTCATAGAAACTTTTACTTGTCTGATGTCTATTTGTGTGTGAACCTGTCTGATGACAGCTAGAGAAATACTGGAATACGAAGTAACTAGTGGCATTCTATTAACTCATATTAACTCACTTTAAAGAAAGAGAAATAAACAAGGAAGAGAGAAAATAAAATCCATGATCCACAAAAAATGATAAGAATATTTTTATCTAGGATTTCTTTCTTCTTCCTTGTGCCTGTCTTCTTCAAAATAAACCTCAGAGAATAACTAATAGGATATCACTAGTTACTCTTGAGCATAATAAAATTTCTCGAGGAATACCACAACCTTAACAAGATGTGCTATGAAGTCTCATGGCCTACAAGGATACGATTTCATTTTTTCAGATGCTTTTCAAGTACAATAATATGGTTTATGACAATTGAATTACAGCCAAGAGATAACTGATGGGGTCAATAAATCAGCACAAGCAGTTCAAGCAGCAGAAGCTGGAATTCGACAGATTGGGACACTTGCTCACCAGCATACTATTTGTAAGTTATTGTGCTTTCTGCTATCTTTCCCACTGCAAGTCATTCTTTATTGATGTCTACAGAACTGATGTTTTTGTCTATTATTTGACATCTAGCTATGATTCAAGAGAGGGCTAGCTTGCCAATCATTTCCCTGCAGCCCGTTGTTGCTGGTGCTGCAAAGAAGACTTCCCGTGCTGTTGGCCAAGCCACCAAGACCATCATGAATATTATTTCACGAGGAGAGTTCAATACGGAGGAGAAAGAAGATGGAAGTAGAATTGATAGGGTGGAAATATGAGAAGTCTGACGTCGTCTGGTTTGGACATACACGTGTCTACATATAGTAGATAAACCAAGTTGTCTGCTAAAAAAAAAAAATATTAAGAATGTAGTCTGCCTGAATAGTTCACTCTGCGTGATGTTGCATTGCCCCTGGCCACACCATTTTAGAGACAATAAAAGGATGGTGTTCTTTCCATTTTTATAGTTTGTTAATCCGATTTTACAATCCATTTTATTTTTAAATAGATCAAAATATTTTTAATTTGATTTTTGACAAAATGGTGATATTAAATGTTAATATTATATTTATATTAGAAAATATAACTAAAAGTAGGAAGTCTTTTATTTTTTAATTAGTTAGGATATTCAAAATTTACCTTTTCTTGCCAAATTTATTTTCTTAAAAAAAACAAAAATGGTTATACTTTTTTTCCTTGTTGAGGAATTTTATTTTTCCAAATCATCAAAATAAACTATTTATATAAAAAATAACTTCAATTTTTATATATTTCTTGTTTTTAACTTGAATTATTATCATTATTATTGTCTTCATCGTAAAAGATCCATACTTAATATAACTAAATTAAAATAGCTTTCTACACCTAGATATTAAACTAACCTAGACATAACAAATAATACATTCAATGGAAATTTACAAATAAAACTGAAGGTTTAAAATTCAAATCTAATAATATTTATTAATATTTGATATAATCTCATATGGGAAATGGGAGCCAATCAGAGTGTCAAGAGGAGGACTTGAGATCTCCCATTTGTTCTTTGTAGACGATATATTTTTGCTCTCGAAGGCTAGGAAATCACAAGTAATTAGATTGATTAATAATGTTTTATCATAGTTTTGCATGGCTTCTGGGCTAAAAATGAACTTGATGAAATTCATAATCATGTGTTCCAAGTCTGTTGAGCGAAAGGAAGAAATGTAAGATTTCTTAGCTTTCATCTATTCATATTGCCAGTGATTTGGGAAAATATTTAAGTTTTCCTCTGATTCAAGGTAGGGTAAAGAAATACCATTTCAATTTTGTTATTAAAAAGATTAAGAGGAGATTATCAAATTGGAAGATGAAGACGCCCAACAAAGCTGGAAGAACTACCCTAGCCATATTAGTCCTCATCCCTTTGCCAGTGTATTCTATGCAAAGTTTTTGGCTCCCTATGACCACTTGCCTCATGATTAATAAAACAATTAGAAGGAACCATCTAGGTGGTGGCCCAGTGGTAAAAGCTTGGGACTAAGGGGTTTGCTCCCTCTTAGGTCTCAGGTTCGAACCCTGTGATTGCTCATATGATGACCACTGGAGGCTTACATGGTCATTAACTTCAGGGCCCGTGGGATTAGTCGAGGTGCGCGCAAGCTGGCCCGGACACCCACGATAATCTAAAAAAAAATAAAAAATAAAAAAAAAATAAAACAATTAGAAGGCACTTGAGGTTGTGGCCCAGCGATGGAAGGGACTTGTTTCCTTCCTCTGCATCAGGATTCAAGCCTTATTGTGAATGTCTGTCATCTTCAAGGTGTTTTACATGCTCATTGGGCTTGCAGGATGTTCAGTGGACCCGAAGATTAGTTGTGGTACGCGTAAACTGGCCCGGACACCCCGGATTAAAAAAAAAAAAAAACAATTAGAAGATTTATATGGGGTAGCAAGGAAATGGAGTACTGTTACTTGTCCTAAACTAGGCTTGGTTTGGGAACATTGTTTGTTCTATTGGGTAAGCTGGCATGACATCTTATAAATAGCCCCAAGAAGTTGTGGGCAAGGGTTCTCACACACAAATATATGAGAATGCTTGATCTTTTCTACCTTTCAGATGAGCTTCTTACAAGTTCTTATACTTGGAAGTTAATTGTTAAAGCTTTTTCTTTTTTTAAGGATGGGTTTATGTATCGGGTTGGCTATGAAGCATCTCTTTGGTATGATTGCTGGCTGGAAGGAGGTCCTCTGGCTTCTTGTGTTCCTTTTGTCAATATTATGGATGTTGATAAGCAGGTTGAGGATATATATGGAAAGATAACAATTGGGACTTTGGAGATTTGGCAACGACAATTCCTCTGGATCTTCAATATAAAATCAGGGTTGTTTCTATTAGTTGGGTATTTATCATGGCTTAAATTCAAGAAGAATTTCTGTAATTCAGACTCTAAAGAAGCTATTTGATTGTTAACAATTTCAAAGGTGGGATTTCACGAATATACATCTATTATTTGGGATATCAGAAGGTTGATGGCTTGAAGTTAGTATGTGATGATCCAGCATACTTACAGAAAAGCAAATGCGTGTGCAGATTTCAAGGCTAAACTAGCTGCTAGTAATGATCAGGGATTTACTGTTTAGGACATGCCTCTATAAGGAATTGCCAGTCTTTTAGATCAACTAGGGACCTCTTTCCCTATAGTTGTCTAGTTTTTGTTTTTATTTTTCTTACTCTACCAAAAAAAACATGTAAAAAAATGGAAACACACACATTTACATTTATTACAATTCCATAATAATCATAACAAACACAAAATCATCCCAAATTTGCAGAACACCTTTTAGACTAGGTTTGAATGATCAGAGGAGTTTCCAAGAATTTTAAGATTATTTAATAAATATTCACAAAGTATTTTCTCATAATGGATACATTCTAGAACTCTATAACATAATAAAGTTTCTAGAAGAAGAAATATCATTTTATTAGGTACAATACAATTTATGATGAGTTATGCAAACATTTCAATGTTCCACGAACTATCACTTATCTTTTAAATTGAGTTTTATAAAAAATTGTTAATAAGATTTCATATGAGATATGAAAAGGTAGGAAATTGAACTTACCATATTTAAAAATTATCAAATGTGATGCTTATGTGAAGTGTATTGTATTTGAAAAGTTAGAATCTAAATTAGATAAATATAGGTTTTTGAGGGCATCTAAAATAAAATTATTGGATATTATTTATACCATACCATTAAAAAACAATTATTTATACCATGCAATCTATGATTTTGCTTGCTCTAGTTGCATGCCACCATTATGAAATTTAAAAAATGAAAGTCAAAATTGTACTCCTATATGGGAATCTTCATGAAGATGTGTAGATATGACGCAACTTGAAGATTTTGAATCTGAAGAATTTGCAATAAAGTATTTAAGTTATAAAAATTCATTTATATATGGTTTTAAGTAAGCTTTAATAAGTAGGGATATCCATTTTGATAAAATAATTAAATAGTTTGATTTGATCAAGAATGTAAATATAGAGCAAGTACTCATTGAAGAGAATTATGCACATCCTTCCACAAAGCCACTATTGCAGTAAAAACATAATCCTTAATTTTTAGAGATATGATATTAGATACATGAGCGATTAATCTTATTGCAGTTAGAAGATTGTTAGTGTAGATGTCATATAGTCAACTACATGGTTACACATGATACTAATATTGTTCATATTAAACAAATATGTATATATAAAGGCTTTCTTTATCCTTGTAATTCATTTATATTTGATCGATGAGTTTAGAATATAGATAAAGTTCTTAAGACAAATATGGTTTGTTAAGAAAATTATAAAGTGCCTCCAATTAAATCATTACTATTGCATCACTAAGTTATCTTATTTATGAAATGTCATATTTTAATCTTGACTATACAGGGTTATCAGGTTTTCATAATAAATAGAATATTGATGATAAAAGAAAACCACCGGAAAAAATACAAGAAAAGAGCTAACACTTAAGGTATATCATTCCTCTCTTCTAATAGGGTTTTAGAAGATTTCTAACATGATGGTTGGTGTGAATTACTTTTAAAGGCTAAACAATTAAATAACTTGTGGTTTGCAACAACTCAACTTTAAAAAGTTGATAGAACTAATCTTTGATTCATCTTCACAAACACTAAATGACAAGATCCTTGGTACTCTCAAATTCCTATTATAGAAAACACGCAAATTCTTTAAATCACTCCACGAACTTCTCAATTTTTAAATTCAACATGAATATAATGGCAAATGCTTCAAGTCTTGAATCCATTGTTGTTTTCTTTTTTGAACATAGGATCTTTCGTACTGGAGCTGCACCTCGAGTGCTGGATTATACATTGGTACAGATCATCTCTATTTTCTTGTTTACATTGGATTTGTTGGTTAGAGATCACAAATGCATATCTTAGTTTCCATGCGTGGATCGTCTACGGTACAACTCTCAGTCTCGTTTGTCAATTACACCACCTCCTTATTCCCTGCAAGCTGTTCTGATTTTTCTTCAACATTCTTCTTCAAATTCTTGTATACCATGTACAAGATCATCTGAGCAATTCCAAACAAAAACCCTAGCACATTTGGTAGCTGAAGATGCAATCGAGAGGTGATTTCTAGTTATTAATGGGCTGGTGAATGGGGTACTTAATTTTGAAAGACAAACCAAACGGAGAAGGTTGAAAATGAATTGATCAATGTTACTTACTGCAATGTAGTAATCGTGTTGCAGAAGCCCATAGAAGAACCACATTACAGCATTGAGAGTAATGGAAGCAGACAATGTGAATGGCAAGTATTCTACACTTTTAGTTCTTACTACCCGTCTCTGCAACATCCAAAATTCAGTTTCTTTGATATATTAGTACGTCCTCATTATATATAGAGAAAGCATGCATGAAAGAAATGAGACTTTGAGAAGTTATTACCATGATGCTTAATGGAGCAGCACATACAGCAACGCTGAAAACGGCACAAATCCACCCAACGACAGAAAGTCGAGGTTTGCCCTTCATTAGTAACATGGTGAGTAACAACACTACGCCAAAACTCCCCATGTTGAAAATGAGAAACAGCTTCATCGTATGCATCTGCGCGCAATTATATATATTATTTGTTATCAAGCCCAGAGAAATACTTTTTTTTTTCCCATTCGAACACTACACTTGATCAATCTATCTCAAGTTTTACATAAAAAAATTGTTAGGTTTGTTTCATGAAATTAGTTATCGAGCAACGGAGGAGATCAAAAATCTCACCTTTTCCTGTTGCGGTGCATATATTAGGTAGATTATCAGGTAAGTAACCTCAAAAGCACATCCAATGCTGTTGATGCTAATAAGCAAATAAGCATTTGTCTTGAGAAGACCATAATATAACAGCAATGAGGCACTCATGAGGGCAACTGAATATGGTATTGATTGAAAACCTTCAGAAGATTTCCTCTTAAAAATTGTGTAGAAAGTTGGTCTGAGAGATCAATTAAGTAGCTAGATTAGCAAAATGCATCTTCCATTACGAAGCTTTCATGAAATTTGAAGTAATATTTATTAATAATACTGTTTCAATTAATTTGAAAGAGTCTTACACTGGCGCCAAGAACATCCCCGCTGCCACAATATTTCCTGTTCAAAGTTAGAAAGAATGGTGCATTGGATAACAATAAGAAATACGCTATATTAGTTAAACCTAAAAACGGTGATCTATTCAAATCAACTCTCATTTGGGATGGGAAGAACACTAAATGAGAGTAAAACTACACGTTGAGTAAAAAATAACGAAGCACTGAACGTTTCACACAAGTACATACCAAGGATACCAAATAAGAAAGTCAGCTGATCGTTTGACAAGAACCCCATATTTAGGCCTAAGAGGTCTTCTGCTGAAGCCTTCACTTGGAACTCTCTAAAACATCTTATGAATCCACAAAGCAGCCACTTCAATTTATACATGTGCAATATATACGTGTTAGGCCACTTCAGGAATTCATCAAGGCTTCCAATTAATCATGAGTGATGTTTTTGAACCCCAGAATAGAGTTTTCAAATGTGATAATACAAGGGATTTTGTCTTCTATACTTCGAGTAGAAGTACCTCAAAGCACCTTCTCACGTAGTTGTCTTGTCTAATTCCATTATTACCACATTAAACAGTGCATGTGATCAATCAAACGGTAACAAGTGTTGGTTAGTAGATCTCTAGGATTGTTTAATTTGCCCTATCCTGTGTCAAATGGTTTGCAAGAAAATTGTATAATCCTTCACAGCCACAAGTTCTCAATCAACGTACACCAAATGAAGCTAACGAATTTTCATGAATAAATGGACTTAATTGTGGGCAGAATCAAATACTTCAGGAAATTTATTACTCTTTCAAGATCCTTTCTCCTTGGTAAGATAAGATATGCAAAATAAGATAAGGTATTCATAAATACTACAATAATATAAATTAAAGAAGCACACAAAATTAATTTTGGTAACGTAACTTTCACAATTAAAATACCGAACAATTTTTTAATAACCTCTCAAGAAAATCTTTCTAAGAAAAAGCCATTGTCTTTAACTCTACGTGGCAATCCAAACTTCACGAAGAAAACCTCCATAATTGACTTTTTTATTTAAAAAAAATATTATTTTGTTGATATAAATGATGGTGTATCATGATTATAACTTTTATAAGATTCAAACGAACATAAACAACTATAAAAATTGGATCATCCAATAAAAACCAACGCAATAGGTAAACCAATAATTATTGAAATTTTGAAATGCATCTCATCCTCTCCATTTTAGGAACTTTCAAATTAGTTTTCTAAGTTTTATTTTTTAGGTATTCACAATTGAAATCTTTTCTATATCTCAATTCTAGCAATATCTTATAACAACTTATCAATGAGGAACAAGCTACACTAATGGGCCTTATTATAGGATATTGTGCAATATAAGCTTGTATATATTTAGGAAAGGTTTATAGGCTTATTATTTTTATGTTATAATATCTACATTAACTATTGTATATTGCCTAACATATATAAATAAGAAAGGTTAGCTAACTACTTGGTTAAGTCTTCTATTATTCTCAACTTGGTATCAGAGTCCTGAACACATTAAAACTTTATTTCCTTCTTTCCCATGGACTTTACTCATGTTGCCGCAACACTCAACCCGCAACAAATTGCTTCTTCTCAACCACCGGTGCAAACCTCTTCTTCTTCCTCTGTTTTGGAAATCTGCCTTACTACTATCATGTATCTTGTTGCCATGGAAACTTCAATTGCAACGATTGTCTCTCTCTCCAATACTCAATAAGTTATTTCTTTGAAGGTTACAAACACCAATTATCTTTATTAATGAATGCAATATAGGCTTGTATATATTTAGGAAAGGTTTGTTAGTTTGCTCTTATATTCTAATCTCTACATTAATTATTGTACACTGCTTACATATATAAATAGAAAAGGTTAGCTAGCTACTTGGTTAAGCTTTCTACTATTCTCAACTTGGTATCAGAGCCCTAAACACATTAAAACTTTATTTTCTTTTCTCTTATGGACTCTACTCTCTTGCTGCCACAATACTCACCCATAACAAATTCCTTCCTCTCAACCACTGATGCAAACCTCTTCTTTCTTTGCTTTGGAATCCTTCCCTGCTGCTACCGTGTATCCTGCTGCCAAGGAAACTTTAATTGCAATGATTGTGCCTCTTTCCAATACTCAACAAGTTATTTCTTTGAATCTTACAAACACCAATTATCTTTATTGACGAATACAGATGAGGATGTATCTTCTTAGCAAGATGTTTTTTAATTTCTTGATGGCTCTTTGTTATGTCCTTTTTTTTCATATGGCTACAGCTAATGGTTCTTCTCTTTAGGATAATCCTTTTTTTCTTCAATGAAAACAGTAAGATCAACTTATTCTGAGTGCACTCATTTCTTCTATTTCAATGGATGTACTGTATCATATCATTGATTGTCAAATCTCGCATTGTGTTTGGCATACTCTTGAGCATGCACTCGTTTCTCCATCTAACTCTTGTATTATACAACTTCATGGATCGTTTTCAAGATCGTTGTTAGGTTGATGATTAAGTAACTATATATATGCAAAAAGAAAAAGGCATTATTTGATGAATTATCAATTGTTGGCTAGCCAGTTTACTAGAGGACTTTAATTTATATATGTTGGGCATACTACATTACATACACCAAAACGCTACTTTATCCAATGTTTTTAATGTACCTCATATTAAAAAAAATCATTACTTTCTATTCAGAAATTTTATCTTGATAATAATGTCTATTTTGAATTTCATTTGTTTGTGTTTTATATTATGGATCTCAACACCAAGGCACTGCTCCTTTCTGGTTAGAGCAAAGATGATCTTTATATTTTCTTCGAGTTTTTTGCCACGCCAATTCCTCAAGTGTACAGGTCTTTTTGTGTATCTGCTTCTACTGATCTATGCCATCATTGTTTGGGTCATCCTACTTCCCATGTTTTCAATTTTTTAGTATCAAATAATATAATTACTTGTAACTCTAGATGTTTTAATTTTTCAATGTGAATCATGTTTGCTATGAAAGTCGTTGAGTCTATTGATGGGATCTACGGGTCACAAAACTTCTGCTCCACTTAATTTAATTTAGTGATGCTTGAGGTCTTGCCCTTATTTTTTTCTTTTAATGGCTTTTGTTATTTTTGTTGATGTGCACACCAAATATATATGGCATTATCCTCTTGTTGTGAAATCTGATTTATTTTTTTATTTTCCATTGTTTTCAAACTTTGTTGAATGTCAATTTTCGCTAAAAATTAAATATATCATGTAATATCCCACATCGGCGGGTGAGGAGTTGGTAGTTGGCCTTATTAGTAGTGCTGATTGTTGACTTGTCAAACACGTTTTAGGGCCATGTGTGGTCATCAAGAACAAATCTGTGAGGGCAGTAAGGCCCAAAATGAACAATATCTGACATGTTGGGTCGGGCTATGACATTTGGTATCAGAGCCGGCCTCACTGGCTGTCCGGTTGTGCCGACGAGGTTGTCAGGCTCTTTAAGGGGGTGGAATATAATATCCCATCGACGGGTGGGGAGTTGGTAGCTGACCTTATTAGCAGTGTTGGTTGCTAACTTGTCAGACGCGTTTTGGGGCCGTACGTGGTCACCAAGAACAAATCCATGAGGGTGGTAAGGCCTAAAGCGGACAATATCTAATAGATTGGGCCGGGCTGTGACATTTCCAAACTGATTGCGTTGGTGAATACCAAAGTTAAATACATTATTTCAGACTATTAGTATTCATTATCATTTAATTAATTTGTCCTCATACTTATGAATAAAATAGCATAGTTGAATGTCGTCATCGATATATTGTCAAAATTGGTCTTACTCTTATAGGACAATGTAATACACTATTAAGGTTTTTGAATTATGTGTTTGAAACCTTGATATATCTTATTAATCGAATGCCTACTTTTATCCTTAGTAATTGATCTCTTTTTTATTGTATTTTTCATCGTTCTCCTGATTATGCTTTTCTATGTATGTTTAGGTGTTTTTGTTTTCTATTTTTGTATCCATATCATAATCATAAGTTAGATTTTTGTTCGTCTCCATGTGTGTTTTTAGGTTATAGCTCCTCTTATCTAGGTTATCATTGTCTTGACATCACATCTCAATGAATTTATATCTCTCATCATGTCTATTTTAATGAACTAGTGTTCTCTTTTGACAAATCTGAACAAATTGCAACCACAACCAACATCTCTTCACTTCATATTGAGTCTTCCCACTTACCCAATTTGCTTCATTCTCCATTTTTTAACTCCCTTACACCTATAGCCTCCCTAACTCCCATCTTGCATATTGTTTTTACTCACTTGTAACAACCCACCGGTCCTGACCTTAAGTCGTCAAATGCATGTTTCTCTCATGATCATACTACATGTACATGTTCTCTTTCTTCTAAGTTGCTAATTTCCAAGTTTGATGTTGCTAGTTCTCTCAATTTTGTTGTTGGTTCACTAGGGTCTGCTGCTACCAACTCTGCGTCTTGGTCTGCCTCTACTGCTAGTTTGAATTTGGTTGTTCACATCCCCTTTTATCCTTTACAACATCATCAAGGCTCAGACTTACATGCCTCATGGCCTGTGGTTCGTCAACACCATATGATTCTTCATCCACGACTATAAAACTGTCAATCTGATGGCTTCTTCATCTTCGTTTGACTTTCATCTCTCTCGGGTAGTCTCTCCTCTTGATTATGAACCCATTACTTTCTCTGATGTTGACAGGTATGAGGCTTGGCGAGATGCAATGAAGGCTGAAATTCAGGTGTTGCATTCAAACAACACTTGATCTTTGGCTCCTTTTCACCCTTTAATGAAAGTTGTTGGTAGCCATTAGATGTACAAGATAAAACATCTTACAGATGGCAACATTGAGCGCTATAAAGCTCGATTGGTTGCTGGAGGTTTTAATCAACAAAGAGGTATTGATTACTTTAAGACTTTTAGTCTTGTCATTAAGCAAGCTATTATTCTGTTAAGTCTTTTTATGGCTTGAAACAAGATCCTCGAGTATGGTACACTTGGCTTAGGGACTATCTTGTCTCTATTGGATTTCATTCTTCTAAGGTTGACACATCATTATTCATGTTGTTTTTAGGTGCTGAAATGTTTTATCTTTTGATTTACGTTAATGATATTTTTCTAACTGGTAACAATTCAATCATGCTTCACCAATTGATACAATTGTTGAACTCAGAATTTAAGCTTCGTGATTTAAGAATTGTTCGTTATTTTTTAGGAATTCAGGTTCATCCTACTAGTTTGAGTATCATGCTACAACAAGATCAGTATATTCTTGACATCCTTCACGGAAGCGGTATGTCTTCTTGCAAACCTATTAATACTCTTATTTCTACATCAATGGTTATTGTGTTTTTTGATTGCTTGTTTTATGATCCTAAATGTTTTCGTCAAATTATTGGTACTCTTCAATATCTCAATTTTACAAGACCCGACATTTATTTTTATTTTGAGATAAAAATAATTGATAATGTTTCCTACAAAGAAATGTCGGGTTTTATTTAATTTAATTTTTCTAACATAATACCCATCGAGAATTTTATTGAAAAATATTGACGTGTCAAATTTTTTATGGAACCTTTATTCTTTTTTTATTTTCTCAATTCCATTAAAATTTCCATTGGCAATTACCAATGGAACAAATTCTATCACAATTTTTATTGGCAACTACCAACGAAAATTTTCCATCGTTATTTATGTCAGAAAGTACAGATGGAGTATTTTTCATTGGTGTTTTCGTTGCTATTTATCAATTTTCTGGTAATAGAAAAAAAAAAGAAATAGAGGACAAGAGAAGAAGCGTCGGGTTTTTTCTTAAAAATCATCAATGAAATTTTTATCAACAATTTCATCGATAATTTTATATGTCAGCCATGCCAATGAAATTGTAGATGAAATATTTTATTTTATATTTTTTTATATTGTCACTATTTTCATCAATAATTACTACTAGAAATCTTTACTCGCAATTTTCATTGGTAAATGGCAACAAAATATTTTTCGTAAGTGTTTTCATTGTTGTTTTTCAATTTTCTAGTAATCTTAATTTTTAAAACATTTATTGTAGAAAAATAAAAACAAGACCACTTTAAATATTCAGAAATTTATATATAGGAATTGGAATAAATATCATAACATTGAAAAAACAAAATAAAAATCACATCATTTCATTTAAAACACCATTTTGCTACGATTATAATTCATTGTATGAATAGTAAAAAGAGCTTTATATGCTAGTTATTTTAACTAGATTATTGGGTCTTGCAATAGCACGAGCCTACAAAAACAAATGTGTGAATTTTTAAAATAGGTTAATTTAAAATTAAAATAAATTAAAATTAAATTTAACAAGTATTCACATATGAAAATAAAGTAAATGGATGTACATCGACTAATATAAATAGAAATAAAAAATTGACTAATATATTATGTATATGGGATTAAAACTAATTAATAAGTATATTATTATTAATAAATTATTGTAAATTATATGCCATTCAATTCATCAAATCAAATTAAAATTTAACTACCAATATTTATTTATTTGTGAATACTTAAAAATACTTAAAAAACATATCATGAATAACCTTTTCAAAATAGAAGAAAAATAATAAGTATTTCACTTGATTTATTTGTGAAATCAAGCCAATATTTATGCTTTATAAGAATATAAATTTAGGTTTATATTACAATGTGAAATTTGATGATTTGATACTTTAAAAAATATTTTTTATAGGACTTTTATGTTCGATACAATTCAACTTTATTCTTTAAAGATTTTAAGCATAGATAAAGGAGGTATACGATCTTTTAAATGATTTTTCTTGCTTAAAGAGTTTGTTATTTTTAAAAAAAATCATAGAATCTTTTTTTGTCAAGGATGAGACTCTTTATTTATAGAGATTTGTAGGGATTCTCGGGTTATTTTCTAATGTCACATGATATTATTTTATTTGTTATATATAAATGCCTATTTATTTTCCTTATCATTTATTTCAATTTAAATGACATAAAATTTTTGTTTTTATACATCTAAAATCCATCTAAAAATCTATTTACGATCTTAAAAATAATTTAGAATCCATTTATTTTAAAAAAAAATACTTATTAGGTATCGAATATGTTTCAATATTCAATCTAGCTACTTTTTCTAGAATTATCGAAATCGAAAACATCTTTAGTGAACTTCCATCTTCAAGTTTAGCCCGGTGCAATCAACATTAACGGTTGATGGGTCAAAATATGGCCGCCTGAGATTTTTATTTCTCTTTTCTCTCTTTGATATATTCCTTCTTCTCTTAACATTTAAGAACCGAAATGAGTGAAAAATAAAATGTGTACCAAAATATAAGTATCTAACAAGTAAAAAGGAACTCCTTAACTAGCAACTCCATATAAATAATACATATTTAATTACAAAAAAGGCCTTAATTCCACACGAAAAAAAACCATTTCCCATTCAAATGTTCAAGATTTCGTTACAGCAAGGGATTCTCAATCAACAAATTGAACTCTCTTCAATTCCATCAAGGGCTAGAACTCTTTCCTTCCTTGTGATCGCCATCATATCCTCGGGCCCAAGCCAATGAAGAAACATTCACATGTGCATACGTCCATGTATAATCTCAAATTTCCTAAAGAGTGCTTTTTTTTTTTTAAATGTAAGTGTGTAAATGAGTTTACGTATAATTTAACTAATTTTATAGATCTTGAAATTCACTCAATTAATTGAATCTTGCAGACGGGCTTTCTATCCCTTCTTCTCACTAAAATCCTTTTACCATATAAATAAAAATAAAATAAAATAACTATAAATAGTATATTTACTTATATGTGGTCTTTATTTATAATCAACACCCTTGTTTAACTAGTTTATAGTTTACAAACAAAACAATGGCGCCACCCCCGTTGAGCTTCATCCTTCCGCCTGATTTCTTTACACGGGTATCGCTTCCAAAGATCTTGACATTGATGAGACCATCTCTCGATTTGCTTTCTGCACTCAAAATATATATATATAAATGTTATCGATGTTAGTATAATGTGAAAAAAGATCATGTCTATGCATTGCTTCAAAGGACTGATTGCCTGACCATCTCAGCAAGTGTGTTTTTCCAAGCCTTCTCTATCTCTTCAAAGACATCATCAATAGGAGGGCGACCTTTGCTTGATTTTGCAACACAGAGGACAGCAATTTGCAAAATGGCTTCAAAATCAACGCTGTTGACCTTTCCGTTGAGCCTTGGATCTTCAAAATCTGTTAACGGACGTTTTCCTGCACTGGCATCCTTGGCCTGCAAAAATTGAAGGGGTTGTTACCCTCTGAACTCTAGAGATTTCTTGCATGGTATCTAATGACTTTCAGGCACACAAGAATGATACCTTTCTGGTGAGCTGATCTCTGGAATCAAGATCCAACTCGATTACTTTTTGCCCAGACAATAGTTGAAGAGTAACAATACCAAAGCTATAGATGTCACTGGCACATGTTAGTTTGGCATTGCTCATATATTCTGGGTCCATATAGCCCATTGTTCCTCTAACATCCGTGAAAACTTTGCTCTCTTCCATGCCGAGCATCTTCGCCAATCCAAAATCTGAGAGTTTTGGCTCCAAATTCTCAGTCAGAAGGATGTTGGTGAGCTGTGAAACATGCATAGATTCAGTACAACTGCGCACATTTAGAACCACACAATGAGGAAACTGCAGGAGAAGAAGCAACTACCTTGATGTCTCTGTGGACAATGCAGCCATCTATAAAATGGTGAAGGTATCTCAATCCAAGAGCACAGTCTCTTAGGATCTTAACTCTTCTTTCCCATGTCAGTACAGTATCTTTACCTGGATAAAATAGATTGAGGCATATGATCAGAAACACCCTAGGGACAACACAAAGCAGGCATCACCTGGAAGCACCCATTAACTCAAGATGTTAAACAAAAAACACTGAAACGTTATTTAGAGATTCACAGGAAGTTACTTCGGAGATGTTGAGACAAATTCCCAGCTGCACAATATTCATATACAAGATACCGGTCGTCTCCTTCGATGCAGCAACCAAAGAGACAAACAAGATTTGGATGCCTAACCCTGGAAAGCCCTTCAACTTCCCTCTGGAAAGAATCACATGAGTTGCTTTTATGAATGTGCTTGATGGCTACTGCTTGGCCACTTGGTAGAACACCTTTGTAAACTTCCCCTGCGCTTCCTCTCCCTAGGCTCTTCCTCACCTTGCTGTGTTTAATGGCATTCTCAATCTCAGCCTTGGAGAATCTATATAAGCCAGACCATGTGGTGATCTCTTTAGATTGAATTACAGGCTTAGGACGCTTCTTCTTGCCCTTGCTCACGTATTTTATCAGAAGAAAGACCAGCAACAATGTGATGATTGCTATAAAAATAGCAAATACCACTTTCACCAGAGAATCTGATAAGCTAAAGATCTTTATGAGTGTTTATCCTTCACACGATGATCCACGTGACCAAATAAAATTCCAAGAAATGATTCAATGAGAAAACAGAATAGCTGTACTTACATTTGATTTGCATGTATCCTTCATCTGTTCATAAACAATACTCTAAGCATCAGGAAGTGAAATGGGAAGTAAATCGAGAAATAAGATTTAAAAGAAGTAGTAATGGCCCTTACTGAATGCATCTGACGCTGGCAAACACCTGTAGAAATCATCAATCCAAGCGCTATTCTTCAAATTTTCAGCCACAACAGAAATAAGAACTGCCACCCCACATACTATTTTTGCCTTCTTGTCATTAGCGCTGACATTTGATATTCGTAACTGATAATCCCTCAAATCGGATAGTGCCTCTATGCAGCTGCTACACCCATAATCGTATGAAGAGCTAAAATTCGTACACGAGGCTAATGCTTTTTTGTAATACCACTGTTCCGTTATCGATGACAAAGAAAATCTCGAGCAAGCACTTCTCTCATTGTAGAGGTCATCAAAGCCACAAGAAGCCGGTGACACAGAGTTTTGTCCAGGAAAGCCATGGATACATTCCATCCATTGATCTTTTGGAAGCAAGATGTCAACATTTGTGTTCGATATTGCACGCGAGGCTAAGAGTTTGGTCAGATCGTTGAGCAGATTACGACAGCATAATGTTGTGCTGAAGCTGTCCCAGTCCCTGATTTTCTCCTGGTGGCCTATGCACTCACCGGTTGGTTCGTAAGGGAATTCCTTGAAGTCCAAGACACAGTTACCTGCAATTAAATTTTGTTGTTAGAGCTAAGGGCACATACACATAGAAACTTCTTCCATTTTTAGTTATTTAATTACTCAAAGCATATGAATATTAAAAAAGAAAAGAAAAGGATGGAGGAGATCAAGGAGAACCTGATGTGCCATTTGGTGAAGGGAAACCATCTGATGACAAGACATGAAAGAAGAAGATTGTTGTGTGCAGGAAGGCAAGCTTAGTTGAAGAAAGAAATCCTCTCCTAATCATGACAACTTGTGACCTAATTACTTATGCCTCAAAAGCTAGCCAAGCCCATGAGCTAAAAAAACTACTCCATGATTTTCATTTGAGAGATCAATGCCACTGAAATTTTTTCTGTTGCAGAGACAACTTACATAGTTATAAATGTCTAGTTTCCTTGCAACCATCGCTTCATCGAAAATACGGATATGCTTGTTTAATACAGCTACCATGTAAAACATTGGTATCTCCGTGTCGTCTGAACATAAGTGTGTGTTTTATCTTCCAAATTGAAACTCAAACACACTATGAAGCCGCATATTGGTGATGTTTTAAATGATTATTCTTCCTGCCAAGATTATTAATAACAAAACACATCTTCGGTAATATCACAATTTTGCATTTCTGATCGAATAATAATGTGGGTGAAAGGGCATGCAATGATGTTTTCCTCACGGCGATATACAAGAACATGAAGATTCCCAAATAATTAACTCCTTTTTTTTTTATCATTATCAGCCTTAATTTCTAGTTTCTTCCATTTCTTTTGCTAGAAATTACAGAAAGGTTATGTGTGTAGCTTTAGTTAGGTATGTATATTATCTTCGACGGTAGAATTAGGGGGCTGGAAGGAAAAATATAATTTCAGGCCGCACTCCTTTAGATTTTATTATCACATTTAACAATTTTACCGACAAAAATTTCTATTAATATTTATACTCGTCTATCAATAAGTATTGTACCATTAGACTCAAAGACAAAAACAGTCCATTAGAAAAACTCTCGTCAGTAATTTATAATCTATTAGTGAGTTTATTAATAATAAATTTACTGATGGATTTACAGATGAACAAAACATGTAAAAAAAATTACCTATTTTATTTCATCGGTATTTTTCTCAGGAAGTTTGTCATATAACCGATAGAATATTATTTGTAATTCTGTCGATATTTTTATTTGTCTGTTCTAGCTCTTCCAAAATAAAATTTCTAGCTACCCCTGACTATCTTATAAACTTTTTTTCAAGTTTTATTTTATGGAAAAATATAAATCAAATGGATAGGTGACTTGATGATGATTGAGAAAGTATAATCTCTATTAATTTTCTAAGTAAATCTTAAGTTTCGTGTTCATATGAAATTATCTTTCTCAATATTTATTAAATTATTACAAAAATGTATTCCTGAAATCATATGAGAAAAATATTTAATTCGATACATAAACTGAAATGAAAATCAATATCATAATCCAACCAAAAGAAAACGGTATACAAAACTATGAGCTAAGTTTAACTTAACCGCAATTCTTTTTAATAAATTAATGCGTTGGGTTCAATAAGGAGTATATATTTTTCATTTCCGGAACAAAATTAAATAGATCCCAAAAACAAAGCATTTTAACCCAATTCGATATCCTTTATTATCTCCAAATGCAAATAGGAATGTTAAGAAGATTTTCATGGATGGTATCATCCTATCAATTACTTGCATACTCAACATGAATCAAATCAATTATTTATGGGTTATGTAAAATATTTTTTATTAGATTAAATATAGATCTATTATTATTTTCATGAATTGGGATCCTTAAAAAAAAGTGATTTACTATAATAGTCTATGCTGGGATATTCAAGATATTATTAGGTTAAAACCATGCAACATTTGCATGGAATTTGGTATTAATGGTGGTGTTCCTGAGAGAGTTCTGTGTAAGTGAAACGAATTGCTATAAACTTTACAAGGCAGTTTGGATATGGATGGTAATTTTAGTCAAATATATCATATATTTGATATCATTCAATTCAATCCAACTAAATCAAATGTATAATGCCAATTATGGTTATGGATTTTCCGGATGAAGGATGAACACTCAAAAATCCCATCCTAACTCGATTAAGGCCTTGTTTGAAAACGCGGTTTAAATCGTGTTACACCAAAATTTAAAAAAGAAATTGTTTAAAATTAATTTTTTTATATTTTTAGATCGTTTTGATGTGTTTACATCAAAATATTTTTTTAAAAATATATTATTTTAATGTATTTCTAAGCGAAAAGTACTTTAAACCGCAACCACTACCACATTCTCAAGCATATTCTAAATGTTATCCAAAAATAGTCAATGTAGTCTATATTATCATGCATTTTAATTTAAACCTAAAAATCCAACTTATGTGAAGTGTAGGCTATTGTCATGCTACATCAGAACACACCCTAGTCCCACTTTCAAGGCATCGCAATACATTGTGTAACCACTAAAACTTGAAGGTACCACTAGAATAGACATTGTAGTGAATCTTTGTTTCAACTCCAAGAAACTCTTATAACGAGCTTTAGACCACTAAAACTTAATATTTTTCTGCGTTAATTTAGTCAATGGTGTAGAAATCTGAGATAAGTTATTTATAAACCTCCAATAATAGTTGGTCAAACCTAAGAAACTTCTAACCTTTGTCATCAAATTAAGTCTAAACCACTATTTAATTGCTTTAATATTTTGAGGATCGATCTCAATCCTATTTTTTTGACACTATATGTCCAATAAATGCTACTGTCTCTAGCCATAATTCATTCTTCAGGAACTTCTCATACAATTGATAATCTTACAGAGTTTGTTATGGTATTGTCCTATTAATAAAATGTATAAAAATCTTATTAACCTTTATTTTGTTTTCAAGTTCAACAAATGGTATTAAACTTGATTTCCAGGAAAGGATACAAAGTTAGGACAATTACCAACTCTTATTTATGGTATTGTCCTATTAAAATTCAATTGAGTGATCACCCTTTAAGTCTCCATTAACCATCATCTATCTTTAACCTAAGTTTGATACCAATAATGCAATATATATATTGGAAGAAAGCAAGTTGATGAATTGAATGTTCTTTACAATTTTGTTGAGCAATTTTGTTGTGTTACAATGATATTCTCATTCATCTTCATAAAATATTTGTTAATTGATTTTTAATATTAAATATTTGTGTTATAGAACATGAATGTACTTTTTTTATTTTTCATTTTGGTTATACAACTTTACTCTTTTATATTTCATCATTGGTTATATTTTATAAGTTGAGATTTTCTTTTCTTTGCATGTTCTTATGAATTCAAAGTGTTTAATAAACTTTAAAAATTGAGGTAGACACCAATTTAATGAAATTAAATTTAAATTTATATAAAAAATAATTTAAAGAAGGACCATATTAAAAACCAAAAAAATAAGAAGAACAAATGGAGTCCTTAATTTCGCCAAAAAAAACTTCATTTTGGTCAATAAATATTTATTGTATGAATTTTTGGTCCTTGTGGTTTTCATTATATATATATATATATATATATATATATATATATATATTCATGTTGGCCTTGTCCAAGTCGGAATAAAACCCCTTACAAAAGAAGGCTTAAACACCTCCATTCTAGCTGTCCTCCGTGATGCTAGATTTCAAAACTTCCAAGACTCCCTCCTCAGTTCTATTGAGTCTAGCCTTTGCAGTGGGCCGGTATCATTTGACTGTTATCCAAACATAACCATATCCCTCAAAGACAAAAATATCTTGCGAGTATGCTACTACAAATAAAGACCCACAATTATGACATGCTCGAAGGATCTATCCCTGTTGCTCTCATATTCAAAATCCATTACAAGAGAACAAGATGGGAAAGTCAAACTGTCTTTCCACCGACACTCTACAAGTTCCAGATTCTCAGAAGCCTCTTCCTCTTCCAGTACAATAGACTTGGGAAGAATTTCCAAAATCCCTTCTGTTATCGATATCCCTTCTCCTAGTTTCCAAAATGCAGACTATACTACAAATATACCAAAACCTGTCTATACAAACCTTGAGCAACCATCTCCTCCAACTTCACCGACCTTTTCAGCTATTACTGAAAATATCCAAAACGAGCTGAATGTTTTGACTTCAAAGAAACATTTTGTTCTTGACAAAACACTTTTCAAAAAGGATTTCTATTCGGCCTGTAACTCTACAAAATGCATTTGGTTTTTTCAAAACTTTCTCGAACATAGAAGTGAAATACAAAAACAATTTTATAATTTCATTGAGCTACATAAAATACAGATTCTATTCTTTGATTGGTTCGAATTATATTATGCATCCGAACATCACATTTCATATCCTTTTGCATCCATTAAACATGCATGCCCGGTCACATCAAGGTCAAAAACCCCTGTATGGAACCTCACCAGTGGACCTACAGTTGAGTCTGAACATCCATCTTTGAGAAATATCCAAATAACCCATAATAACCAGATTGTCGAGGCAGCCCCTTACAAATTATCCACTGATGACACCCTTTCTAATACAAAACACATCATTAACCAAAACAACTTTACAAACACCAACCTTAATACCTTGGGAAAGCAGCTTACACGGCTTGAGAAACAAATATAAAGAACTGCTACAAGTTCAATTGGCATTAAAACCTCAACTGACTTAAAGCTAAAAGACCCAGTCTTCAAACCCTACCAAATTACAAAAACCAGCCAAACACGAGATCCAAGAAAACCAAACAGATTTTCTTAAAGCTATTAAAACACATCTACAACACCTTGACAGTTCGTCTTTAACCGTCCCCGACACACCACAAATAACCAACCCTTCTACCTCTACAAATCAAGTCAACACTTTACGGGAATAGTCCTCGGGAATCTTCGATGAAGGTACTTCTCCAAACCAACCTCTTACCCTAAACAGACTTACCTGGCAAACTCCCAAAACAACCATTGCCCCTGACATTTTCATAACTACCGAACCAACTATTCTTACTCAACACAATTATAATGCCTCTTCCCTCTATGAATGGAATATAGATGGAATGTCCGAATATAATATCCTAAACACTCTCCAATAAATGACCATGGCAGTAAATGCCTACAAAACCCAGACAGGAACCCCAGATAAAGCTATTACTGAGCTCCTTATTGCTGGTTTCTCTGGTCAGTTAAAAGGATGGTGGGATTACCATCTCACTGACACCGATCACCTGCATATCCTAAACTCCTTCCAAACATATGAGGACCAAATACTCATCCTTGACCCATCCGGAAACACCATCCAAGACGTTGTGCCAACCCTTATTCTTACAATTTCCCTACATTTTGTTGGAGACCCTTCCCATTTGAAAGACAAAAATGCTTGAACTCCTTTCCAACCTTAGATGTAAGAAACTAAGTGACTTTCAATGGTACAAAAACACCTTCCTTACCCGTGTCATGCTTAGAGAAGATTCAAACCAACCCTTTTGGAAAGAAAAATTCCTTGCAGGACTACCCATTCTCTTAGGAGAAAAGGTTAGAAACAAAATCAAAGATACCTTCACAACAAAAACCATCCCATATGACCGGCTCACATACGGTGAACTTGTAAGCTTTACTCAAAAGGAAGGTCCAAGATCGTCAAGATCTTAAACTCCAGAAGCACCTAAAGTGGGAAATGAAACGTACCAGGCAAGAACTTGGTAGTTTCGTCACCGCCTCGACCTTTCCGCCAAAAAACCCTCATGTAACGAAAAACTGTTCACATCCCAAAAAACATTCAAGCCGGAGACCTCCTTATAAACGACCACTACATAAAAACCAAAGAACAATTCTATTCTAAACCAGATCAACCTTACTACAAAAAGCCCTACAAATTTACCAAGCCCCACAAACCTTTCCAGTCGAAACCTAAAACAAAATTTGACCCCAAAAACATTACCTGTTATAAATGTAACCAGAAAGGACATACATCTCGTTTCTGCAAGGTCAATACTAAACTTCATGAACTCCAAATAGATGAAGATACCATCAACCAAATACAAAATCTCTACATTGAGGCTACGAGACATCGACCACTCTCCTTCGACACTTCTGAAGGAGAATTCCAAATCGATGAAATAGCAACCACCAGTGCTACTTCAGATGCCTCTACAGATTCCAAACAAATCAACGTCCTGACCCAAGATCAAGAGTTCATTCTTGAGGCTATCAAACGACTTGATGATCCTCAACTTCAAAAAACCTATTTGGATAAATTATTAAAAGACTTGACCAACCGGAGCACCCCCAGTCTAACCGCTCTATATTACCTTCTGCCAGCACCAATACCTATGATCTTACAAAAATTCTTGGCAGAAAGAAATCCAAAACCACAGTCACCATTCCAGAATTACAGTCTGAGATAAAAACCCTCAAATCAGAATTGCAAATCCTCAAACAAGCCCAACAGAAAGACTCTGCCATACTACAACATCTTCTGTCCAAAATTGAAAGCCCGTCGATCTTGAGTCCGATACAGAGGATCAAACCATTGAATCTCATGCATTACCACATACACTTACAAATATTGAGCATATTCCAGATGATTTCTTAAACGTACTAACCCAAATATCTTCCAAGAAATATTTAATTAGAATTACTCTTGTTTTCTCAGAAGATTTCAAGCTTGATACTATTGCCTTATTTGACACAGGTGCAGTTTTGAACTGCATCAAAGAAGGTGTGGTTCCAAAACGATTTTTACAAAATACCTCTGAAAAACTCTCTGCTAACAATTCCAAATTACATATTGCGGGCAAAACCCAAGCCTCCGTTTTCAATAACGACATTTCTCTTAAAACATTTTTTGTTGTTACAAAAGACATCAATCATACCATCATTCTTGGCACTCCATTTATTGACATGATCACTCCATATCAAGCACGTCATAACTGTATTACTTCCAAAATTAATAACACCAAACTTGTTTTTTCATTCTTAAAAAAATCTAAGACTAGAAATTTAAATTTGATTAAAGCATGTTCCATACATACCTGTCATATCAATGCACTAATTCATGGGAAACAATTCCATCTACATGATTTACAAAACCATGTTTCCTTTTGTCGTATCAACAAACAATTACAAAGTTCTGATTTACAAAAGAAAATCATTGATTTCCAAAATAAGATTGAACAACAGATATGTTCAGACTTACCCAATGCTTTTTGGAAGCGAAAACAACACATCGTTGATCTTCCTTATGAAGATACATTTTCAGAAAAACTCATACCTACAAAAGCAAGACCTATTCAAATGAATGCCGACTTAGAACAAAGATTGCAGACTTGAAATCCACGATCTCGAGTCTAAAGGTCTTATCCAAAAGTCTAGATCACCCTGGTCGTGTGCGGCCTTTTATGTCAAAAAAAATCCTGAAATTGAAAGGGGCACACCAAGACTTGTGATCAATTACAAACCTCTAAATTCTGCTTTAAAATGGATCAGGTATCCAATCCCTAACAAAAAAAATTTATTACAAAATTGCACTCCGCATTCATATTTTCTAAGTTTGATATGAAATCTGGATTTTGGCAAATCCAGATTGATCCCAAAGATAGGCACAAAACTGCTTTTACAGTTCCTTTTGGCCAATATGAATGGAATGTCATGCCTTTTGGCCTCAAAAATGCACCATCAGAATTTCAACGCATCATGAATGACATATTCAATGCACATTCAAAATTCTGCATTGTTTACATTGATGACGTGCTCATTTTTTTCACATTTCATAGAACACATTTCAAGCATCTACATACCTTCTTTCATACTGCCAAATAAAATGGTTTAGTTGTTTCTAAAACAAAAATTTCTCTTTTTCAAACCCGTGTCCGTTTCCTCGGTCATTACATACGCTAAGGTACCGTAACACCAATAGAGAGATCTTTAAACTTTACAAATAAGTTTCCTGACAAAATCACTGATAAAACCCAATTGCAAAGATTTTTAGGAAGTCTCAATTATGTTTTGGACTACTATCCCAATATTAGTCGTCTATCCAAACCCTTACATGACAGTTAAAAACCAACCCCATTCCTTGGTCGACCTCCATACCAACCTAGTCGAGACAGATTAAGAAACAGTCCAAACTATTCCTCTCCTCCATTTAGCTAACCCTTTAGCCCCTAAGATTGTTGAGACTGACGCCTCTGACCTAGGGTATGGTGGAATTCTTAAACAGTTACAAGATAACAAAGAACAAATAATCCAGTACACATCTGCCCACTGGAATGACTGCCAGAAAAATTACTCTACTATTAAAAAAGGAGATCCTTTCAATTGTTCTTTGTATTACAAAATTTCAAAGTGATTTATTAAATCAAAAATTTCTCTTACGTGTTGACTGCAAATCCGCAAAAGAAGTTCTCCAAAAAGATGTCCAAAAAATCTTGCTTCCAAACAAATCTTTGCCAGATGGCAAGCCATTTTAAGTATTTTTTATTTCAATATTTTTTACATTAAAGGAGAATCAAATTCCATCCCCGATTTCCTAACCCGAGAATTCCTTCAAAACAGTCCCGATGCCTCCTAAAGCAAAAGCCAAGGACAAGGAAAAGCCCCTCAAACACACCTACAAAACCGAGTGCCCCAAGCCTTCTACAAAACTCATGTCTTCAGCCATCCTCGCTGCCAAGCCTATCAAATCTTGGTATGAGGCAGTTATTGAAGATGAAGAAACTACAAAACCACCACAAGTACAAACAGACGCAGTTCAACATTGGGTTGACACTATATCCAAATCGCCAGAATTACTCCTGGCATTGCAAAAGGTATCCCATCAAGCCTCCAGTGACTCCGTGTCTCAAACAGGTAGTATTTCCAAATCACTTTCAAACCCCCAAGGAGGCATTTTATCTTCAAAACCCCTCCTTTCCTTACACCAAACAAGTTTTCCAAAAACCAAATCCAAATATATTTTCCAAAATGCTTTCCAAAATATTTTAACTATGGAAGAAGGATTTTACCATGAAAACCCTTCCATTGCTGCTTCAAAAATTTTCCCTCCAAAATGGCACTATAAACCTTGGAATCTAGCTCAACCACAATCCTATTATGCAACTATCCTTGAAATTACCGATTCTCAAATTCAAACACTTCAAATTACATTCGATCACACCTCAACCAAAGATACTCTACATGCATTATTCACAAAGTCATCCACCCTAAAGATTGGGGACAACCCCTGCATCAACCTCTCTCATTTCCCATACAATACCGCACAAGCCCCCAAGACTTCAATACCACCTACACATATTAGGATTACCAACATGCATGGTTTAATGCCTTCCTCATACAAAATCAAAATCATAGCCATTCTTGGCTCTTCTACTTCCACAATACCATGAATACTACAAATCTCCCCCTCTAGTTCCTTCAATGGTGGGACTTTTATGGTTGTCATGTTGATTACCTTAAAGAACATCCTTTAGTTGAAAATGGTTATCTACATTTCAAAAACAATTTCCAACCAGCTCCCTCTAAAAGAAAGTTTTCTTCCCTCCTTATCTTCTGTATAAAATTTTTTATTTCGTGAGTATGTTCATGGTTCTTTGATTATAATTTACAAAACGGACATCCAGTACTTATTCGCAAATTCAAAATCAAGTGGTGGGATTCCTTTACAACTGAGTCCAAAAGTTCAAAATTAGCTGTTTTGGAATGGTTACAAAAACATCAAACAACTCCCATCATCGATCCTCATCCTCAATCAAAGTTCTTAGCCGAAAGGCCCAAAAGGCGGCTCTCCTTGCCTGCCTCTGCTAGAACCGAGAGACCCCGAGAATCGGTCTTGTCCCAATCCAACTCATCCGGCTCAACATCTCCTGCCATTTCCCTCGGCAATGATAATGAATATGACTGTTTTGGTATCCTACCATCTATCACGCGACGTTAAAAAAAGAGAGAGTATTTCAGGTCTTTTTAAGGCTCATCTGTTTAGAGCCCATTTCTTTTAGACTCAGATGTTTTGAGTCCTTTTATTTTTTGGCCTATCTGTTTTAAGGCCTTTTTCTACAAAAGTTATTGGTTACTACAAACCCACAAATCAAGTGTCAGTAGCAAGACGACAACAAAGGAAGCATACTTAAAAGTAACAAGAATAAAAGAACAAGAACAGATATAACAAAAACGTGGATAAAAATAAGATTATCTTACTTAAATTTGTAACAAAATTAAGACAGGAGATATTGGTTACAGAGGAGAATGGAGATGGGTTACAAATTTTTAGGGGAGAGTAAAATTTTCTAGGGAAAAGATTAGTCTGCCCTCTAAGGGTTTTGAAGTGGCCTTTTATAGACGAGTTGGCATGGAAGAGGCCAAATTGTCCTGTTAGAGAAGCTCTTCAGGACCCATGTGAACTCATGTGGCATTTGGTAGAACCTATGGAAGCCCATGTGGTACTGTCTGCCTTGATTGGATGGCGATATAATGGAAATTGTCCATGTTTTTGGTTGAGCTTCCTTTGTTGTCGTCTTGCTACCGACACTTGATTTGTGGGTTTGTAGTAACCGGTAACTTTTGTAGAAAAAGGCCTTAAAACAGATAGGCCGAAAAATAAAAGGACTCAAAACAATTGAGTCTAAAAGAAATGGGCTCTAAACAGATGAGCCTTAAAAAGACCTGAAATACTCTTTTTTTTTTAACGTCGCGTGATAGATGGCAGGATACCAAAACAGTCATCTTCATTATCATTGCCGAGGGAAATGGCAGGAGATGTTGAGCCAGATGAGCTGGATTGGGACAAGACCGATTCTGGGTCTTGGCTTTGTATAATTCCTTGTACTATTTATAGGTATTCTTCCTCGGTTCTAGCGAGGCAAGGAGAGCCGCCGTTTGGGCCTTTCCGACTAAGAACTTTGATTGAGGATGAGGATCGATGATGGGAGTTGTTTGATGTTTTTGTAACCATTCCGTAACGGCTAATTTTGAACTTTTGGACTCACCGCAAAGGAATCCCACCACTTGATTTTGAGTTTGCGAATAAGTACTGGATGTCCGTTTTGTAAATTATAATCAAAGAACCATGAACATACCCACGAAACAAAAAATTTTGTACAGAAGATAAGGAGGGAAGAAAACTTTCTTTCAGAGGGAGCTGGTTGGAAATTGTTTTTGAAATATAGATAACCATTTTCAACTAAAGGATGTTCTTTAAGGTAATCAACATGACAACCATAAAAGTCCCACCATTGAAGGAACTAGAGGGGGAGATTTATAGTATTCATGGTATTGTGGAAGTAGAAGAGCCAAGAATGGCTATGATTTTGATTTTGTATGAGGAAGGCATTAAACCATGCATGTTGGTAATCCTAATATGTGTAGGTGGTATTGAAGTCTTGGGGGCTTGTGCGGTATTGTATGGGAAATGAGAGAGGTTGATGCGGGGGTTGTCCCCAATCTTTAGGGTGGATGACTTTGTGAATAATGCATGTAGAGTATGCTGGTTCAAGGTGATCGAATGTAATTTGAAGTGTTTGAATTTGACAGAATCGGTAATTTCAAGGATAGTTGCATAATAGGATTGTGGTTGAGCTAGATTCCAAGGTTTATAGTGCCATTTTGGAGGGAAAATTTTTGAAGCAAAGAATGGAAGGGTTTTCATGGTAAAATCCTTCTTCCATAGTTAAAATATTTTGGAAAGCATTTTGGAAAATATATTTGGATTTGGTTTTTGGAAAACTTGTTTGGTGTAAGGAAAGGAGGGGTTTTGAAGATAAAATGCCTCCTTGGGGGTTTGAAAGTGATTTGGAAATACTACCCGTTTGAGACACGGAGTCACTTGGAGGCTTGATGGGATACCTTTTGCAATGCCGGAGTAATTCCGCGATTTGGATATAGTGTCAACCCAATGTTGAACTCGCGTCTCGTTTGTACTTGTGGTGGTTTTGTAGTTTCTTCATCTTCAATAACCGCCTCATACCAAGATTTGATAGGCTTGGCAATGAGGATGGCTCAAGACATGAGTTTTGTAGAAGGCTTGGGGCACTCGGTTTTGTAGGGCTGTGTTTGAGGGGCTTTTCCCTTGTCCTTGGGCTTTTGCTTTAGGAGGCATCGGACTGTTTTGAAGGAATTCTCGGGTTAGGAAATCGGGGATGGAATTTGATTCTCCTTTAATGTAAAAAATATTGAAATAAAAAATACTTAAAATGGCTTGCCATCCGGCAAAGATTTGTTTGGAAGCAAGATTTTTTGGACATCTTTTTGGAGAACTTCTTTTGCGGATTTGCAAATCAACACGTAAGAGAAATTTTTGATTTAATAAATCACTTTGAAATTTTGTAATACAAAGAACAATTGAAAGGATCTCCTTTTTAATAGTAGAGTAATTTTTCTAAGCGCGTCATTCCAAGGTGGGCGGATGTGTACTGGATTATTTGTTCTTTGTTATCTTGTAACTGTTTAAGAATTCCACCATACCCTAGGTCGAGGCGTCGCCTCAACAATCTTAGGGGCTAAAGGGTTAGCTAAATGGAGGAGAGGAATAGTTTGGACCTGTTTCTTAATCTGTCTGACTAGGTTGGTATGGAGGTCAGACCAAGGAATGGGGTTGGTTTTTAACCTGTCATGTAAGGGTTTGGATAGACGACTAATATTGGGATAGTAGTCCAAAACATAATTGAGACTTCCTAAAAATCTTTGCAATTGGGTTTTATCGTGATTTTGTCAGGAAACTTATTTGTAAAGTTTAAAGATCTCTCTATTGGTGTTACGGTACCTTGGCAGATGTAATGACCGAGGAAACGGACACGGGTTTGAAAAAGAGAAATTTTTGTTTTAGAAACAACTAAACCATTTTATTTGGCAGTATGAAAGAAGGTATGTAGATGCTTGAAATGCTGTTCTATGAAATGTGAAAAAAATGAGCACGTCATCAATGTAAACAATGCAGAATTTTGAATGTGCATTGAATATGTCATTCATGATGCGTTGAAATTCTGATGGTGCATTTTTGAGGCCAAAAGGCATGACATTCCATTCATATTGGCCAAAAGGAACTGTAAAAGCAGTTTTGTGCCTATCTTTGGGATCAATCTGGATTTGCCAAAATCCGCATTTCATATCAAACTTAGAAAATATGAATGCGGAGTGCAATTTTGTAATAAATTTTTTTTGTTAGGGATTGGATACCTGATCCATTTTAAAGCGGAATTTAGAGGTTTGTAATTGATCACAAGTCTTGGTGTGCCCCTTTCAATTTCGGGGATTTTTTTTGACATAAAAGGCCGCACACCACCGGGGTGATCTAGACTTTTGGATAAGACCTTTAGACTCGAGATCGTGGATTTCAAGTCTGCAATGCTGTTCTAAGTCAGCATTCATTTGTATAGGTCTTGCTTTTGTAGGTATGAGTTTTTCTGAAAATGTATCTTCATAAGGAAGATCAACGATGTGTTGTTTTCGCTTCCAAAAAGCATTGGGTAAGTCTGAACATATCTGTTGTTCAATCTTATTTTGGAAATCAATGATTTTCTTTTGTAAATCAGAACTTTGTAATTGTTTGTTGATACGACAAAAGGAAACATGGTTTTGTAAATCATGTAGATGGAATTGTTTCCCATGAATTAGTGCATTGATATGACGGTATGTATGGAACATGCTTTAATCAAATTTAAATTTCTAGTCTTAGATTTTTTTAAGAATGAAAAAACAAGTTTGGTGTTATTAATTTTGGAAGTAATACAGTTATGACGTGCTTGATATGGAGTGATCATGTCAATAAATGGAGTGCCAAGAATGATGGTATGATTGATGTCTTTTGTAACAACAAAAAATGTTTTAAGAGAAATGTCGTTATTGAAAACGGAGGCTTGGGTTTTGCCTGCAATATGTAATTTGGAATTGTTAGCAGCAGAGAGTTTTTCAGAGGTATTTTGTAAAAATCGTTTTGGAACCACACCTTCTTTGATGCAGTTCAAAACCGCACTTTGTGTCAAATAAGGCAATAGTATCAAGCTTGAAATCTTCCGAGAAAACAAGAGTAATTCTAATTAAATATTTCTTGGAAGATATTTGGGTTAGTACGTTTAAGAAATCATCCGGAATATGCTCAATATTTGTAAGTGTATGTGGTAATGCATGAGATTCAATGGTTTGATCCTCTCAGATCGGACTCGATCGAGACGGGCTTTCAATTTTGGACAGAAGATGTTGTAGTATGGCAGAGTCTTTCTGTTGGGCTTGTTTGAGGATTTGCAATTCTGATTTGAGGGTTTTTATCTCAGACTGTAATTCTGGAATGGTGACTGTGGTTTTGGATTTCTTTCTGCCAAGAATTTTTGTAAGATCATAGGTATTGGTGCTGGCAGAAGGTAATATAGAGCGGTTAGACTGGGGGTGCTCCGGTTGGCTGAAGTCTTTTAATAATTTATCCAAATAGGTTTTTTGAAGTTGAGGATCATCAAGTCGTTTGATAGCCTCAAGAATGAACTCTTGATCTTGGGTCAGGACGTTGATTTGTTTGGAATCTGTAGAGGCATCTGAAGTAGCACTGGTGGTTGCTATTTCATCGATTTGGAATTCTCCTTCAGAAGTGTCTGAAGGAGAGTGGTCAGTGTCTGTAGCCTCAATGTAGAGATTTTGTATTTGGTTGATGGTATCTTCATCTATTTGGAGTTCATGAAGTTTAGTATTGACCTTGCGGAAACGAGATGTATGTCCTTTCCGGTTACATTTATAACAGGTAATGTTTTTGGGGTCAAATTTTGTTTTAGGTTTCGACTGAAAGGTTTGTGGGGCTTGGTAAATTTGTAGGGCTTTTTGTAGTAAGGTTGATCTGGTTTAGAATAGAATTGTTGCTGGTTTTTATGTAGTGGTCGTTTATAAGGAGGTCTCTGGCTTGAATGTTTTTTGGGATGTGAACAGTTTTCGTTACATGAGGGTTTTTTGGCGGAAAGGTCGAACTGGTGACAGAAACTACCAAGTTCTTGCCTGGTACGTTTCATTTCCCACTTTAGGTGCTTCTGGAGTTTAAGATCTTGACAGATCTTCAGACCTTCCTTTTGAGTAAAGCTTACAAGTTCACCGTATGTGAGCTGGTCATATGGGATGGTTTTTGTTGTGAAGGTATCTTTGATTTTGTTTCTAACCTTTTCTCCTAAGAGAATGGGTAGTCCTGCAAGGAATTTTTCTTTCCAAAAGGGTTGGTTTGAATCTTCTCTAAGCATGACACGGGTAAGGAAGGTGTTTTTGTACCATTGAAAGTCACTTAGTTTCTTACATCTAAGGTTGGAAAGGAGTTCAGCATTTTTGTCTTTCAAATGGGAAGGGTCTCCAACAAAATGTAGGGAAATTGTAAGAATAAGGGTTGGCACAACGTCTTGGATGGTGTTTCCGGATGGGTCAAGGATGAGTATTTGGTCCTCATATGTTTGGAAGGAGTTTAGGATATGCAGGTGATCGGTGTCGAGTGAGATGGTAATCCCACCATCCTTTTAACCGACCGGAGAAACCAGCAATAAGGAGCTCGATAATAGCTTTATCCGGGGTTCCCTGTCTGGGTTTTGTAGGCATTTACTGCCATGGTCATTTATTGGAGAGTGTTTAGGATATTATATTCGGACATTCCATCTATATTCCATTCATAGAGGGAAGAGGCATTATAATTGTGTTGAGTAAGAATAGTTGGTTCAGTAGTTATGAAAATGTCCGGGGCAATGGTTGTTTTGGGAGTTTGCCAGGTAAGTCTGTTTAGGGTAAGAGGTTGGTTTGGAGAAGTACCTTCATCAGAAGATTCCTGAGGACTATTCTGTAAAGTGTTGACTTGATTTGTAGAGGTAGAAGGGTTGGTTATTTGTGGTGTGTCGTGGACGCTTAAAGACGAACCTGTCAAGGTGTTGTAGATGTGTTTTAATAGCTTTAAGAAAATCTGTTTGGTTTTCTTGGATCTGTGTTTGGCTGGTTTTTGTAATTTGGTAGGGTTTGAAGACTGGGTTTTTTAGCTTTAAGTCAGTTGAGGTTTTAATGCCAATTGAACTTGTAGCAGTTCTTTATATTTGTTTCTCAAGCCGTGTAAGCTGCTTTCCCAAGGTATTAAGGTTGGTGTTTGTAAAGTTGTTTTGGTTAATGATGTGTTTTGTATTAGAAAGGGTGTCATCAGTGGATAATATATATATATATATATATATATATATATATATTCCTAAACTTCATTTGTTTAATATTGCAATCCTTGAGTTTAACAAATGGGAAAGAAAATCATCAAAAAAAGGAAGAGCGGATAAAAAGGTTGTTTTTTCATATTTCAATAACAAAAAAGTTATTTTTAGTGTGAATGTGTTCGTCTTGCTAAAAGGCAATTAAGATGATTTAAAACTTTTATCCTATTGTAAGAAGTATATCAAACTTCAAAAAGATTTTTTTTTCTTTTGATTTAATTTGGATTTTTAGACCAATTGAAGGGTGTGGTTTTGATTTGATTTTTAGAATGTTTATTAGGTTTATTAACCTATTTTTTGCTTTCAAGTTCAACAAGTGGTATTAAACTTGATTTCCAGATAAGGGTACAAAGTTAGGACAATTACCAACTCTTTTTTATATTCATAAAATTCAATTAAGTGATTACCCTCTAAGTTTCCATTAATTATCTTTAACCTAAGTTTGATACCAATAATCGCAATAATCACAATATATATATATATATATATATATATATATATATATATATATATATATAATATAATATAAGCAAATTGATGAATTGAATGTTCTTTATATTAATTTTATTGAGGTACAATGATATTCTTATTCTTCTTCATAAAATGTTTGTTTCGACTTAGGTGGTGAGAAAAGGCAAAACACTTTGTTTCATACTTCAAACTTGAACATCTTATGTGAATAATTATTATAGATCATGAGAAGGTTTTTTTTTCAAAAAAGAAAAAAAAAGTAAAAATGAATTATCTTCAATCAAATAATTATTGAGCTAACCTAATTCAACAAATTTGAAAGAGTACTTCAGTAAATCTAAGAAATTCATAGATACAACATTAATTGTAAATATATATATATATATATATAAATACAAATGACAAAATATTTGTTAATTTATTTTAATATTAAATATTTGTGTTATAGAACATGAATGTACTTTTTTTATTTTTCATTTTGGTTGTACAACTTTACTCTTTTTATATTTCATCCTTGGTTATATTATATATGTTGAGTTTTTCTTTTCTTTGCACATCTTATGAATTCAAAGTGTTTAATAAACTTTAAAAATTGAGGTAAACACCAATTAAATGAAATTAAATTTAAATTTATATATAAAAAATAATTTAAAGAAGAAGAACATGTTAAAAAACAAAAAAAAAATGGAGTCCTTTTATAGATCCTAAACTTCATTTGTTTAATGTTGCAGTCCTTGAGTTTGATAAATAGGAAAGAAAATCATCAAAAAAAGGATGAGTGGAAAAAAAAGTTATTTTTAGTTATTTTTAGTGAATGTGTTTGTTTTTACTGAAAGGAGTGCAATTAAGATGGTTTAAAACTTTTATCTTATTGTAAGAAGAGTCGATCAAACTTTAAAAAGATTATTTTTTTAATTTAATTTGGATCTTTTAGGTAAACAATGGGTTTGATTTGATTTTTAGAATGTTTATTAGGTATTTTTCAAGAGATTAAAAAAAAGGTTCTAAGAAAGTTTTAAGATAAGCAATGGTCTCATTGTGATCGGAACCTGTACAACACACCACACTGACTTGTCATTTGGCTTTTATAAATAAATAAAAAATAATAAACTAGACAATGTATCATTTATCTTCTTGGTCCTTGTATTGCAAGTCCTAGCATGCTTGGCCTTCTTTTTATCGAGCAAACTCTATAAGTTCAATCTCTTAAGTGTCTGAACTTTTTTTATAGTTTTTTTAGCCTCTCTGTTTCTAGATTTTGATTAAAATTTAAAATTAAATAATAATAATAATTTTACCATAATTTTTAAATAATATTATAGGTCTTTGTAATATACCCAAAAAGATTTTAAAATGTGCTCATGAATATTAATAATTGTTTTTTAGCCTCTCTTTTTCTATTTTTTTTTGTTATTTGTTACATAATTTTGTTACATTAATTAATTGTTTTCCTTCAGTCACACACACAAAATATGTAGACATAATTTTTTTACATGTTTTTTTTTTTTTTGAGATTATGATATTTTATTAAAACAAAAAATAAATCCATTAATAAAAAAAATAAAGTCTAGATTGAAAAAATCCCTACTTATTTTTTTTAAAAAGAAAAAACAATGCTTTTAAAATCATGATAAATGAAGCTAACTTTATTATTTTAAAATGTTTACCTGAAGCTATTTCTGGTGCTGTGCGCTTTGGATTTCCCATACCGGTATTTTATTATTCAAATCAGAGTCTAGTGGTGAATAACTGTTTTTGTGCTGTTTGGATTGCAGAGTAGGTCAAATATCATAATCCATTAATGTTAGAGAACAGTGAACAACATAATTCTAATAGAAGTTAAATTTCTGACATTTCAGTATAAAAATATCCTTAAAATCATGGTTTAACATATTTCAGTAATCTGTCTGAATGTGGTTTATGGTGGCGTACTGTTATGCACACTAGTATATGAATGGGTTTAGGTTAGCATTTTCTGTTGAGATTTGATGAGGAGGTGGTGGTATTGATGGGAATTAGTTGTTGAAATTTTTGGTAGCATTTTGATCCTTCATCATTGTCTTATACTTACCAGCTTGTTATTGTCAGGCTAGAATTGGCAAAGTGCATTGCAAGCTCAATCTTGTGCTGCTAATGTTGCTTGCCTCCATACTGCAGATGAATGCCAGGTAAGTTCTGTTCTTTCTCTTGAGATGCTTGCAGATACTGCAGAAAGAATATGTATAAGCAGAATGCTCACTAACAGCATAAGCTTTTAAAGGAAACGGTGTACCATATTCTTTGCACTTGGCCTGCAGGGCAAAGTGCAAAGAAAAGCAAACCCTCTCTTTGCACTTGGCCTGCAGGGCAAAGGGTGGCATCTCTTTTAGAACAAACAAACCCCTCTCTGTCAGGTTAAGCTTTTGAGTAGTTGGTTGTCCAATAATCTTGTTCTACCTTATACCTCTTTAGATATTTTGCAGATCAAACGTGGGGACCTAGTTGAAAACAGTATTGTTGATGAATTCAATGAGATAGATAATGTTATTCAACGAGTAACCCTCTTTAGATATTTTGCAGATCAAATGTGGGGACCTAGTTGAAAACAGTATTGTTGATGAATTCAATGAGATAGATAATGTTATTCAACGAGTAACCCCCTTTAGATATTTTGCAGATCAAATGTGGGGACCTATTTGAAATGAATTCAATGAGTGTGCAGTGTTGAAAGAAGTGTGTACCTCAGAAGTCTGATGTTCGGGAATTCCGTCCCTGATACTGCCATTCTTGTCAAGAACTTTAATGTTGCAGATTTCGTTGGGAAGTGGTTCATCACTAGTGGCCTAAATCCTACTTTTGATACTTTTGATGCTAATTGCATACAGAATCCAACAAGCTTGTCGGGAACTTGTCTGGAGGATACGAACTCCAGATACTGGCTTTTTCACCCGATCAACTGTACAGAGGTTTGTGCAAGATCCAGTGTAAATGCTCTACAATCATGACAATGAGTTCCTTCACAATCAAGATGACTGGTAATTTCCTTCACTATCAAGTTTCTGCCAGAAAGCATTGTGCTTGAACTTGAGATGGCAGCCAAAAGCATAGGAAGAGACTTCAACAAATTCGTCAGCACAGATAATAAAGGAAGTTGAAGAAATAGAAGAGGAGATATATAGACTGATTTGAGCTTGTTCCAGAGATTGGCAGAAGGATTTATTAACTCCAAAAAGACGAGGAAGTTTTCTTAAGAAAACCAAGTAAAGAAGAAATGGATATGATATGTTGAGTGATCTGAAAATGGAAGCGAAGTTTAGATAGAGTTCAACTTAAAAGAAAATATTGAGTCTTCTTTTTCATGCCTTCTACTATTTCAGATATGCACAGCTAAATCTTTTTGAGTCTCCAGAAAAGCAAATCTGGATTTTTTTTTCTTTTTTTTTTCTGCTGCATTTCTTTTTTCAATATGTTTCTATAGTTTCTAACCAAGACCCAATTGCCTCCTGAATTCCCTACATTGGATCATGATGTTGCTCCAAAAACGCACCCATACAAAGGTAAAGAAGGATGATGGATCATGTTTCTCTGAAAAACCAGAACAACATACAGGTTATCTTGCCTAAAGGCAATCCTGCTGCTTTTCAAGTCCATATATTTCTTTCCCTAAAAGTCATTGCAGACACCTGTTCTAAAACAACTGTCTGTAAAGAATGTAAACTTCCAGTATTGGAGCAAAGAACGAGCATAAAGAATGAAGCAAGTTTTCCAAATTTACATCACAACATTAAATCCTACCATTAGTCAAAGAGAAAAGCAATGACGAGAGAAAACCAAACCCCCTCCCCACTTAATCTGGCCCCAAAATAAGGGATTCAAGCATATCCTCCAAAAGTAAAGCAAGAAAGCCAGAAGGTATAACAGGTCATTACATCCTCCATAAGGCCCTCCAATTCAAGAGTAGCTAAAGCTAGTAACGATAGGTATAACAATCACAAGAATGATTATCAAAAGGAGAATGATACCGATACACATCCATTTCCTGCTGCTCTTCTGGTGATCTTTAGCACTCTTGAGCTCTTTGGTACCATCCTTCACATAGTGACTAGCATTCAACACATGGTGCTCAATATCATCCATCTGCTCCCCTTGTGCCTCCACCATCACTGCCATGTCCAAAAACACCTGGTGCAGCTCCAACAAGCTCTTCTCAATCTCTTTGGCAGCATCATGCCTGTCCTGTATCTCCACCACAGTCTCCAACACCTTCCCTTTCCCATGCTCCTGGATTGCACGTTTCAAGAACTCCTCACCCCCATTACCATCAGAGATGATCTTATCAATGACTTCCTCATCTGGGTACTCTCCGGTAACAGTGAAATACCTCCTACCAACAGTATCTTTATACTCAATCATCATCTTTTGCCTTAAAGCTTGAAAATCCATCATCACCTCCTTCAATTTCTTGCGCAAGCAATTAGTAACAGCAACCCTTGTTCTATAAATCGGAGTTCCTTCCTTGTACCCTGAAAGGCGCCTATTAGCAGCATTGGCACGATCCATTTCTTCAAGCTGGGTTTTAATACTTCTGGCCTTTTTCAGGCCTTTAACAATATCTGCATTGATTTTGTTTCGTATCGATTTTAAGGCCTCATGTTTGTGTAAGGACTTGCTTTCTTCATTTGCTTCTTGCAACTGGTCAAGAATCTCACGGATCGATCGCATTTCTTTCTTTACATCCTCAGCTTCTTCAAGGAACAGACCAAGGTTGCTGTCCATGGTGTTTGATGCATTTGCCATTTCTAAATCATGGTCAGGGCCTGCTTCAAGATCTTTCATGGCCTCTTTCTTTAGGTCCACATAGCTCATAAACGATTTGGTCATTAGGTCATTCATCTTTACAAATCTTCAGAATTCACACACCTGAAACGAAACCCACGTGACATTAAATATTAGAATCAGAGAGTCAAAAACTTACTACAGTTTCAACGAGAAAGATGAACCTAGTTGATTGAACTATATAAAATATATAAATAAAATAAAAATCAACAAATAAAGACATGGGCATTATATAATATTTGGTTTGGTTGAATCTACTAAGCTCAAGTCTACATACCAAAATGAACTATACTAGTACTAAAGAGAAAAAAATAAAGATCTAATCGACTAGTAAATGAGAAAAACTTACCTTTCTCAAATGGGAAAAAAAAACAGCAACAATTGAATAGTCTTGCTAAGACAGCAAAGAAAGAGAGCAAAGGAGAGATTTTCAAAATGGAAGGAGGGAAGTGGGAAGAGATCAAGATGGTAAGTGGGATTTTGATGAGAGATTCAAAAACAACAAGATGATCTTATGGTTTTTTATTGGAAACACAAGCTCAGCATCTGTCATAAGAGGGTGCTTAAAAGGAAGCAGAAAAACACCCCCAGTAGGCAATGGAAGGAAATAAAACTAGCCGTTAAGCAAGCCTCTTTTCCAACGGCTATATGCTATTTCACTGCGTTCGTTATTCAATTCTTTAAATATGTGGGGCCAACTCTTCCACCACGTGGGTCCATATTTTCGATATTTCCCCCATGGAGAGATGATTTAGTTTTGACCCTTTCTTCTTATGAAATTACATTTTCAATCTTCTGCGCTAACAAATTGTACTTACATCCTCGAAGCTTAGTCCATTTATAAATTCAATGAGTTGGATTCAAATCGAACCATTTAATAAATTTGGATTAATGGATCATATTAGATTTTATGAATTTAAATTGATTTTTTTAATTGTCAATCGAGACGTAAAACTTAATTAAAAAAATATGAATTCGTAATTTTTAAAAAATTATTATCATGGTTTAATATTATGAAATGAGTTTGAATTATGATACGAGTAGAAAAATATATTATGATAATATTTCATAAAAAAATATAAAATTAGAGTATCCTAAAAAAATTGTATTAAAATTAAACATTAATACACAAGAAGTAAAACAAAGCTAAAACAAAAGAAATAAAAAAAGTATACTATAAGGTGGAAGAGAATAAACTATATTGTTATGAAAGAAAATCCCAGTGTTTTCATTTTTATAAAGGACAAGCTTACAATGGAAAGAATCTTGATTAGTGACAACAACTCAGTAGTTGATTTTTATTTTCATATGTTATAGGTTTTAATTGATTTGAAGCTTTAAAACAAGAAAAAGAAACTTAGCCTGTGATTTCTTAAAAAGATTAACAAAAACTAAGCCTCGTGGAAAATTATTGTAGTATTTTTTTTATTGTTCGTTCTCTCACAAATCACAAATCACTATAAATTAAAATAATTTTTATTTTTTTAATTTTTATTTTAGTCATTAAACATTTTTTTGCACCATTAAGCCCTTTGAACCTAAATTAACACACAATTGTATATTTGTTTTGAAAAAAAAGGTTGAATTGAAAATCAAAGGACTAAGTGAAAATGAAAAGTAAATTAGGTGATGGCTTTAACTTTCATACAAAATATTTATTTTGATCACCTATCTTTTTTGGTTTATAGGTTAACGGTCCATTTAGTTGTCAAAATTTTAATTTTGATACCAAAGTTTATTTTTCTTGTTTTTTAGTCATTTTTTGTGAGATGAGAGAGAGAGAGGGAGAGAGAGGGGGAGAGAGAGAGAGAGAGAGAGAGAGAGGAAGCTGTATTTTGATATAGAGAGAGAAAGTAATCGTTGACAATGATCATGGATACCAAACAAGTTAAGATCGGTGTCAATAGGTTCCATTTCATGAGGACAGTTTCACCTAGTTGTTTTTTTCCATCTCTTTGCTTGAGGACATAGATCTGAATCGCAGGAATGTTTTTGGGTTTGAATTGATTTCATTTTTTACACTGTTTTTTGAGGGTTTTTATCAAAGTTTTAGGGTGTGTTTTGGATCAAAACGGGTTGAAAATATGTTTTAAGCTAAAAAAAACCAAAGCCTTGTTTTTTCGATGACTAAAGGTCGCCAGATGCTTTAGAATACAGATGACGCATTATCTGCTATCTTTCTTTGTAAAAAAATAGGATAGATGACATGTCATCCAATCCTTTAAAAAATCTTGTTTCAAAGAATAAAAAAAAGCCTGAGAGCACATGCTAGGTTGAAAGGTCCACGAGCCTGAGCTTTTTTTTAATGCCTAGGCATGTTGGGCCATCAGGGCCACACTCCTAGGCTCCTTTTAATTTTTTGTTCTTTTTTTATATTTGGGTTAAAAAAAGTTGATAAAAAAATCACAATTTCATACTTTGTTATTAATTATTATTTTTTTATTTATCTCAAACATAAAAGAATACAATATTACCTTCTTTTTTTATCAATAATGTACTTTTACTATCTTAACATTACGTGTTTATCATAGTTTTTGCACTTCTAAAAAAAATATTTCATACAAAAAAATTATCATATATTTTATTATCGTATAATTAAATAAAAAATAATCTTTGAATAAAAAATTTGTTGAATCTGATGATGTGCACAACTTGTGTTGTAAGTTTACTTGGTTGACTTTAGTTCACTTAGGTTTTTTTAATTAAATGTTATTTTTTTACCGATTTTATATTTCAACATTATGTTAATTTGGGATTGAATTTTTCAATTTATTTTTTTGAAAATTAACCCCATGAATTTTACGGGTCAATCCATGACCTAAGTAGATCAAATGTTTTTCTATCTTAATATTAGATAAAAATATTGTTCAATTCATGGTTAAAATCTATTTATATTTCGAGAAGATATATCATCAATACATGGATATGTTTTTTATGCTTTAAAATATGTTTGTTCCAACTCGTGGCATAGCGCAAGCCAATAGACTTGTTGTTATCTATGTTGAGATAAAAAAAAATTAAAGAAGTAAGAAAATGTTATTTAGGATTTAAAGTAAACTAGTTTGTATCCTCATGCTAACCTATGGAGGATACAAATTGTTTTAAACATAAAAAAAATTAGGTCTCGATAAAAAAATTTGTGATTGTCATTAAATATAGTATTTTTGAATTTTTTTTTTCATAAAGATAGATTTTTCTATCAACTTATCTTTTGTTTATCTTAGCCAATATTTTAACCAGAAGCGTTGTTTCTATTTGGAAAAAAAAATGATTGATGAAGTTAGATTAACAAAAATATCAAAATAGTATCTTTATATTTTATCTTATTGAAAACTTAAGAAATAAACAATATGATAAAATCAACAATAAAAATTACAAGCAACTTGATAGTATTCATTTTATAGCTTGCCAATAAGTTTTGCTAAGATTAGCCATGTACCTATTAACCATACTCATAACTTATGAAATGTTTGGTCTTATGCATATCATGACATACATGATACTTCTCATTATACTAGCATAAGAAACATGGAATATGTGCTCCATCTTCTTTTTAGTTTCAGGTGATAAATTAGTTAAATCAGATGAGAGTTTGAAATGAGTTGTTAATAAAATACTTACAAGTTTTTATATTTGCATACCAAAGCAATAAAGTACCATTTCAATGTACTTTTTATGTGACAAGTATAATTTTCTCACTTTGCAGTACCTATGAATTTCTATACCAATAATCTTTTTTGCCACCTCAAATCTTTCATCTCAAATTCATTTGTGAGCATAACCTTCAATCTATTGATATCTAACATGTTCTTTGTTGTAATAAACATATCATCAACATATAATAATAATAAGAATAATAATAATAATAAGTAGATAAATGAACCATCTAGAAGTCTCTATGATTCATACAGTTTTTATATTCACTTATCTAGTAGTTGTTCCCATCCATAAAGTTATCAAAATACTTGTACCACTACTTAGGTGACTATTTCAAGTCATACAAGGATTTTTTCCCCTAAATAAACGTGGTCTTTCTTTTCTTAGATTTGAAACCCTTTTTTTATGCATGTAAATTTGTTCTTCTAACTCACCAAGTAGAAAAATAGTTTTTACGTCAAGTTGCTCAAGCTTCAAATCAAATATAATAACCATGGCAATTAGAATATGAATGAACTATGTTGAAGTCAATTCCTTCCATCTAAGTGAAGCCTTTAGCAACTAATTTGCAACCAATAATCTTTTGACTTTTAGGAAGTTTTACCATGTCCTAATTATGTTTCATGTGAAGAGATTCTATCCTTTTTTTTCATGGAAATGGTCTATTATATTTATTTTTTGCTAGTGTCAGCTTCATAATAAGTGATTGTTTTTTTTTTTATCAATTTCTTTATTTACATACTAAGTGCATAAACAACAATGTATTTATAGCTATATTTTTTAGGCTATCTTATGTTCCTTCATTCTCTATCCTTGTTAAGCAAGTAATTCTAGACTGATGCTTTCCTTTCCTTGTAATGTTGCATATATTCATCTTCTTACTATTTTTTAGGCTATCTTATGTTCCTTCATTCTCTATCCTTGTTAAGCAAGTAATTCTAGACCAATGCTTTCCTTTCCTTGTAATGTTGCATATATTCATTTTCTTACTAAACTTGGACATCACTTTCATATTTTTCTGAAGCTTTCACTTCAAGCTCTACCTTTTATTGACATCATGTTCTTAACTAGCATTGATACATCATCTTATCTTTAAACATCATAGACTTATTTTGGTAACATCCCTAATAATGTTCCGAGATGATTTTATATCAGCGCACCACAACTTGTATCCTTTTACCCCATCTAAATACCCTAGAAATATATACTTCATTACCTTCAACTCAAGTTTACCATCATTCACATGAGCATAAACAAGATAACCAAATAATCTCATGTTTGTATAACTAGTAAGAGATCCAAACCTTACCTCTTCTAGAGTTTAACAATCAATAGTTGTTGATGAAGATCTATTTATCAAATAATAAACTATGTTAACCACTTTTGCCCAAAACTCTTTGGATAGTCCAACATTAGAGAGCATACACCAAGCTCTAAAAAAGTTATGTTTATACTTTTTACAAGTCCATTTTATCATGACAACTTTTTTACTATAAATGCCTCACAATTCTTTCATTTTGCAAAACTCATTGAATGGACCTCCATGAAATTCTAAGCCATTGTGGGTTAGTAAGCGTTTGATCTTCATACTAGTTTGCTTTTTAATTATAGCCTTACATTTTTTGAACTAATCAAAGACTTCATTCTTGTATTTTAAAATAAAGATCTATACCTTCCAAGAGAAATAATCAATAAAAGCTAGCATATATCTTCCCCAGTAAGAGATAAAACACGAGATGGATCCCAAAGATCAAAATTGATATAATCTAAAATGCTTTTAGTTTGATGAATACTCATATTGAACTTGACAATACATTGTTTTTCGAACACACAATGCTCACAAAAATCCATAAATCCAACTTTATAGCCATCAAACTAACCTTATTTGCTTAATAAAGTCATCCTTTTCTCACTCATATACTCAAGTCACATATACCATAACATCATGGTATCAAAATTTAAAGATGAAACAATAAAATTTATCATAGTTATGTTGCCTTGAAGAAAATAAATACCATTTTATTCTATGACTTTCATCACAACAAGAACACCCTTCAAAATCCTCATAACTCCACCTCTAGTTTTATATGAACAGTTGCTAGAGTCTAGTGTACCCAAAAAAACTAGTTCTTTTTTAGCTCTGGAATATGTTTGATTTGTCATAATACCATCATTCATCTTAATTTAGATTAAGCCTATCCAAACCACCTTATAAAAGATGTCATTTTATAAAAGAACATTATCACCATCAAATGATTTATTATAAGTGGCAAACTAGTCCCTATTAGAAGATATATAACAAGAACAACCTAAGTTAAGAATTCATTAACCTTTTAAGTTGCTAGAAGAACATGAGTGAATAATAACATCATTAATGTCATCTCACGAGTTTAAGGCTATCTTTATATCTTCCATGGTAAGAGTATATCTACTAATATCATGCAAAGTTATCGCATACAAAGTTATCTCGCCTACAGGTTTAAGGTTTAAAAGGTCATGATAACTTGATAAAACTACAATGCAATAATTTGAGTTTTTATTGAATTACATAGTGTCCTGATATTCCTTGCCATTTGTCTTATATAGTCGAGTGATATCAACTGTCTATAACCTTCCATTCTTTAGGGCTATTCACTAATCTATATATTAGCTACTAATAACCTCTCATCTTTCAAAGTTTTTTTCACGATCTCCCATTCACAAGAGTTACTATTTTATTTTAATTTTATGGCTTATTATAACTACTTATATACATGCATATTTACTTATTTATACGTTCTTTCTTTATATATACATACACACACTGGTAACCCTTATTTTCTAAGTTACTCTTAATTAATCAATTATCATAATTATCTTCCAACCTTATTTATATCCCATAAAATTTACGGTGCAACATTGGGGTTTACAGGGTTTGCAGACATTGAATCCAATTTACTTCTGGAGTTGTTGGCTTTAAAGAATGATCTACAGCTTGCATGGGAACGGGTTACAGAAGAGTTCTATGTAATTCTGCTTTTACAGAGGTTATTCGGTTGATTTTTGAACATCATATTGCTTTTCATGAATACAAAGCTCTTATCTATGAGATCACGAGCTTGATGCTAAAGGATTGGGTGGTTAGGATCTGTCATTCTTACAGAGAAGCCAATGCTTGCACCGACATCTTGGAGAAAGTTAGAGCTAGGGAGTCTACGCATCTTATGATTTGGGAGATTCTTCCTTCAGGCATGGTTCACCTCTTGTTAGCAGACTCGATGGGTCATTGTTTTTCTAGAGCTTCTTAGTTTGTTTCTAGTTTTTTCATTGTACCAATATATATATATATATATATATATATATATATATATATATATATGAAAGAAACATTTTCTAGTTTTTCCATTGACTAATTTTAATTATAAAATAAAATAATCAATAAAGCATCGATTTTATGCTACTTATTGTGTAGTTATACGTGTTGGGCAAAATTTGAGTATATCTAAAAATAAAGTTCATCCAACTAAACCTAATTAGGACTTATAAGTTCATATTCTTTCAATTTTTTAGTATTTTTATTCATGTGAAACTTAATAAAAAAAATAATTACACTAGAAAATTTTTATTACAATTGACATGGTTTTTTTCTTTACCGATGAATAATTCATAAATATTATTTTTATTATTATTTTATGACTAGAGATATCCATGCCGGTTTTGCACACTGATTAAAATGTTTCTCTTTTGTCTAAGGACTTGTTTGGAAGTGTGGTAAATATTGTTTTTCAAAGTGTTTTTCACTTGAAAATGTATCTAAATAATATTTTTTTTATTGTTTAAAATTTATTTTTTAACATCAACACCTCAAAACCATCTAAAAAAATAAAATTAAAAAAATTAAAGCTAAAAATTTTTGAAAAGCACGGTTGGACCACAATGCTAAATGGAGCCTACAATCTATCCATAATAAAAAAAAAAAATTAGATTTTTTTATTTTTTTAATATCAGCACATGAAAACTATTAAAAAGCATTAAAAACATCAATTTAATATATTTTTTCAGTAAAATACATTTTCAAAACATATAAAAACAAAAGTCACCACAATACAAAACACTCACTAAAACCTAGGATCCATGCCATCATTTATAAGTAATAACATATACTAGCTAGATGTTGATAATTAATTGAATACAAGATCCAACCATATATCATAGAAAAGAGATGCACCAAGAACATGAGAAGAGGATAGTGCCACCTGGATAATTAGAGCATCCAAAATTGGTGAGCACCTACCATTCAATTTTTCTTCGGGGAACAAAAAAAATATACCTTGATTAGGTTTAGGTAAAGCTTCACTATCTCACAATGGATTGAAACTCTTTTTATCATAATTATATATCAAATATAATTTGATAAAAAAAAGAATTCTAATTTCTTTACTTTCAAGAGTAAAACAATATTAAAAGGTACATAACTTTCCATAATATATAGTCTTGAACCCGGTTTTCTTTGACGTACCAAGTCAAAAAATCATAAAAATTCATGTTATTTCGCTTTCAAGATTAGAACAATAAAAGGAAGACCACACATTTATATATGTATTTTATAATTAAATGTGGATCTTCTTCACCAAAAACCAAAGAATTAAAAAAACTATATAAATTGCTCATCATTTGTCAATATAATTGATCATAATATAATCTAGCAAATACTATCTCAACAATTCATTTATTAATTTTTTTTAAAAAAACCAATGTTTTATAAAAATAATGTATTTTATTAAATATTGAATTATTTTAATTTGTGAAATTTCATAATATAGAGGTGAGATAAACACAAAAAAAAAAAGAGAAACCGTAAATTAAAAATAAAAAAAATTAATAGGAAAGATAATTCTTATCATTTTTTAATGGAACTAGATATAATTTTTTATCCCATCTTGGTATTTTTTTTTTTACAAAATATGTTGTAAACATCTCTTGTTAAAGGAAAAGAAATAATTTTTTTTTTAAGAAAATTAAAAATAGATTGATGATCTCGGATATGATCTACAAGTGCATTGATAACATTTTTACAGAAATCTATTTTGCCTGAGATAAAAGAGGATTTTTGGAATTCTAGAATAGAAATTCCGCACAATTGTAATCTATAGAAAACATTACTCAAATTTAGATATGAAAAAATAAATTCTAAAACAAACAGGAATTTAAATAGAACCAATCGTACACATATCTCGGCATGAACTTGGTTGACAGCAAAAACTTGAAATCCTAGCTATATTTATCCACCGAAAAGTCTACCACCTCTCCCTAGTTAGGTGAATCACGCCTCCTTAGTTGGCTAATATTCCTATCACAAAATAAATCCTAGATACAAACCAAGACAGAGAGGACACTGCCACCTGAAACTGAAGCCAACCCTCTGACTGTACTTTTCATAGGTATCATCAAAAGAACGAGAACTGAAAGGAAAAGCTGTTCTGTTCAGTGATGGGGGCAATAAAGGCAGCATCTGGGGATGCGGTGTTAACTTTCATGTGGGTGTTTGTGTCTTCCATGTTTGGTTTGTTCACAAACCTGATAGTTACTGGCCTTGGTCTTCAAACCCTTGTCTGGGCTCCTCTGGTCATTACTACTTTTATTGTCTTCACCTTTGTTTTCTTGTTTACCTTGATTGGTGAAGCCTTGGGTGGTGCCAGTTTTAACCCAACCGGTACTGCTTCTTTCTATGCTGCTGGGGTTGGTGGAGACACTCTCTTCTCCATGGCCCTCAGATTCCCTGCTCAGGTATGTATTTACAAACATCATTGGCTTATCAAACACGGTAGAATTGTACTTGTTATTGCATGCATGCATGTCTTTCTTTTGTTGTTCATCAGCTGTATTGATTTCTTTGTGTTTGGTTTCTTCTTTTTATTGGGATCGTGTTTAAGGATTTAAGTCCTTAATTATCTTGATTTGTTTTGTTTGTAAAGCAAGATGATGGGATTTGAGTGTTCTAGCTTCCTTTGGGTCCCTCCTTTTCTTCCTTTTTTGTTGTTTCATTTCTTTTCTTGGAACTTTTTAGTTCTCTGGTTGCCTTTCATTGTTTATTGCTTCCGTGTCTTGATTTCTCTGACGGAAGAACATTATCCACAACGATCCATCTTCCAAAAAGAAGTGGCATAGTTTTGAAAAGAACAGCCATGATTTACTTTCCAAAGAAATTGAATAGAATTGTTAAAGGAAAACAATTTGGCAGACACTCTGTCACAACAAGACCAGAGCAGTTGTGCCAAAGCTATTCGGAAACAGGATTGAATGGGAATGATTAAAATATTAACAACCGAATGTCTCCTTGACAGGCAGCAGGGGCTGTGGCAGGTGCGTTGGCTATCATGGAGGTGATGCCAGTTCAGTATAAGCACATGCTTGGGGGGCCTACTTTGCAGGTGGACTTGCATACTGGAGGCCTTGCTGAGGGGGTTTTGACCTTCTTAATGAGTTTTGCTGTTCTTGTGATTATCCTTAAAGGCCCTCGTAACCCTCTGGTGCAGACATTGTTTCTTGCCATTGCGACCATAACATTGGTGGTTGCAGGTTCTACTTACACCGGTCCTTCCATGAATCCTGCCAATGTGAGTATCCCATTTGTCTTTGCTTCTCAATTTCGTAGTCATCTTTCCTTTGAGAAGATATGTGGAGTGCTTATGAATCTCTCAAATTATGTAGCAACCTGTCTTTTTCGTACTTATAGTTTAGATTATAAAAGCATAAGCTCCTAAACATTGCGTGGATGATGCAAATCACCTTTATTGTTCTTCCGCTTGTTGTTATACTGTTTTTTTTTTCCTTGTAGCCATTTCTGCATTTTGGTTAAGATCGTTTCAAATGTATGACTGACATTGCCTTGCTAAGGAAACCAAGACCTGGCAGATGCTGAGACAATGTCTCGTTAAGTCTGAGTTCATCTCTTCTCTCTCTCTGTTTGAGAGCGTGTAAACCTGTGTAATTCAGGAAATGTAGTGGACATGAGATAGGGAAGGTCAGAGCCATCCATCTCCTCTTTCAAAATACTTCTGCCAAGTCTTAGGATATTCTGCTCAATTTCATGGAAAAAAACTCCTATCTGATTGACAAATCTCACTGATCTAACACATCCCCTTCTCTAAACAAGCAAACTACAAAGAGCAGACTATAAACACTATCAAACAAGCAAACTCCCACCAACTCCAACAAACTAAACCATAAAAAACCATTAAAATTTCCACCAAAAACCCGTCTCGTAATTCAAGAAATTCAAGAAAAACCCCGCAACTCATAAAATCCCTTTCAGCAATCTATTTTTATTCTTGGTTTCTTTTGTGTATCTCATTGTTAAGTGATATTATTTTTGGTATCGAATAGCTAAGGATTTTGCTCTTTCTCCTTCTTGACTAGATGGGATACACAAGGGCTTTGCTCATCTATCTCCTCCGTATATAGACAAATGATAGGGAGGAACATAAATGACCTCTTCGTCCTTTTCCCTTATGCTCACTTCTAACCGATTATATGGAGGGTAAAGTTAAGATATTCTATTGTCATGATTAGCAGCCTTTTCTCCTGGCATCTAGGTCGTTCTACCATTAACAGTGTCTGGATTCTTAAATATGCAAAGAGCAGGGGGGATGGGGAATAAAATGTTGATCGGGACTATTGTTTCTTTAAGCAAAATTAGCTTTTCATATATGTGCAATGTATTAGTGTTTTTTTATTGCTGGTGATGGTGGTGGTGCTAGGCAATATTGCAGAGGTGGAGGTTGTGATAGCAGGTGGAGATGGATGTGACTGACAGTAGTTACAGAAGAGATCTACAATGTGGATATTATTACCCAGATTAAACTCTTATTGCTGCCAATGAAGACATGTGGAAACAGGGGAGGAACCCCTTGTTGTGTTGCATTTCGTTTTGGGATATGGAGCATGAATTTTTAATATTGATTTGATACATTGAAACGCGTTCTTTGTTCCATCCAGCCTATATAGAAGCCGATGGTTTTCTTTGGAATTTACAGTAAGGATATATGATAGATAATCAAAGTAGTTCAAGAGAAATTTGTCAACAAAGATACATTTGCTGATATGCAGATTAGTCTATTAAGGAAATTGTATCGGGAAGTTTACCTTCCAGGATTCTTTGGAAACTTCTGAAGTATAACCATCCTCCTGATATGGAAGTATGGAACAATAATTAAGAAAGGTTATAAATTGTCGAGAAATTATTCAAAACTGTTGGGAAAGACACTCCCTCTCTTACTTTCATAAAGAATCTGTGGGGTTCATGAATAAATGTGAGCAAGGGAGTACAAATTCTTGGAATTTATGAAAGGAATTCAGCTTTAGAAGTTTTTCAGCCTGTTCTTTAATGGTTTAATTTTGAAGTTTGATTACCTGCAATTAGAGCTTTGACAGTTCTGCACATCTATGGGATAGAAAGGATCTCTTAAATATGTCAAATTCAAGTTTTGGAGATTGACCTTGCTCGCTCCATTTTGATAGAACTCTCGCCTTTCATTTTTCGTGAGTTTCATGCAATGCTCTCATTTTTTAACTAAACTTCCATTCTAATTTTACATCTTTTACTTAGGTAATAGATGATCTGCATATGCATCCACTTATCCAAAGGTAAGTTAGTATGGTTGTCAAGCAAATTCTAGATGCTGGAACTGCGATAGATTCATGTCTAAATTGCTATTAAACAGCGAAGTAGGCAAAAGTTCACCAAATCCTTCTTAAGTTCCTTAATGTAGGTGTGTGTTATCTCAGTTTTTTTGTAATGCCGAACAAGAATTGATGAGAATACTCAGTCTTGATGTTCCTTTGAGGGATGGATCAAATTTTGACCACTTGAGAGGGCCCAAACTAAGATTAGTTTTTTGTTTCATCTTTTTTCTTTCTCAGGAGAGGTGTAGGGGGTATATGAGCTGCCATTGTTATTTCCTCTTCCTTCTTTGCATCTGTTGTGTCTTCATATAGAACTCTGACTTTGTCTTGTCATATTGTTTGTAACATGGAAACTGTGAGAAACTAATTCCTAAGCATGTTAATCCCTTGCACGTTCTGCTGTTGCTTTTTTATCTTCAGAATACAATTTGGCTATGGCGTGAGGATTGATCTTTGACTCAGTAGAGTCTTTATCTTCATGGATCAAATTTTAAGATCTGAGAAGTTTGTCATGGAACTTGTTTTTTCTAAAGGGAGAACGTAATGTTTTGAGATATAATCAGATTGTAGAGCCCACCTGTTACGTACAAATTTCTGGTCTTTCTGGGGGATATCGTCGATCTAAAGCCTGGTTCTTACATGATCATCTGCATGTTAGATTGTTATTAGAGGGCTTCACATGATTGCAACAACGCTATTCTATTACCATTTATATATTCTAGAGATCATAGATTCATTGAAGTCTTATTATGAAATGCTTGTCTTTTGATTGAACATTTAAGATTTTTATCCGCAATAGATCCTGATGATGGTGTTCTAGTTTTTCATTTGATGTTTCTAGTTTTCTTGAACATTTTGATGCAAATCTAGTTTTCCTGAACTGTTTGGAAATCCAACAAATTCTGTAGCTTATCCTCTGCTGTTCTCCACAGGCCTTTGGGTGGGCATATGTAAGAAAAAGGCACGACACATGGGAGCAGCTCTATGTTTACTGGATCTGCCCCTTCATCGGAGCGATAATGGCCTCCTGGGTCTTCCGTGCTGTCTTCCCCCCACCAGCACCCAAACAAAAGAAAGCCTAAAATGACAGAGCTTAGCTCATCATTATTTTACATTGCTTGATGCGTCAAATGTAATAAGAACTTCAGCATTTCATTTCTCTAGTCATGTTAGACTATTAGATCTTGTTTCCTTGCTCAATTCTCGATTTGAACCAGCAGGGAAGAACTTTTAGTGGGATTGCAGCAACCTGGACCGAGTCATGTTAATCTTGCGCTTTGTGTGCAGAATTCATTCCTGCTAGATTAGCTCTTGGTTTGGATGCCATAAAAGTTAGAAAGCTAGTTTGTTTTAAAATATTTTTTATATTTAGATTGATATGTTGATGTGAAAAATAATTTTTAAAAAACAAAAAAATATTATTTTGTTATATTTTCGAGTGAAAAATATTTTTTTAAAAAATAACCGTAACCACACTTTCAAACACGCAGACAATTTTTGCTTTTAGATGCATTTTAAAAATATATTTTACTTAAAAAAATATTAAATCAATATTTTTTAATTATTTTTTATATACTGATATTAAAAAAAACCTAAAAACATTATTTTAATATATTTTAAAATAAAAAAAAAATATTTTAAAAAAACACACCGCTATATATTACACCCGTATAACTTATACTTTTATCACCAATCCTCCTCATCAATTGCTCTTTTATTAGTTTTGTTGGAATTGCAACAAATAATTCATCATTATTTGACAACTCTCTATACATTGGTCAAGGACCTAACTATACTGTCCTATCGAGCCAAACTTAAATACTAACAGACCATAAATCTAAAAAGGCAAATTATCATGGAAAAAAAAACTATCTTATTCTCAAATATGTCTAACATTTATGTTGTTAATTAATTATACACATGACTCGTTTCATTTTCCTAAATTCCTAAATTATTTAATGAATGTCTAACATTTATGTTGTCAATTAATTATAGCTTTGAATAAATAAATAAAACCGCCAACTCTCATGCAACTATTCTTGCACATTAAAAAGATATGATAATTTCCTCTTAATTATCTGATGTTTCATGTCGTGTGATTCAATTAAAGATTAGAAATGAGTAAAATTCAATCCGGTTAAATTAATTTTTTTTTATTAACGTGGATGTCTGGGCTATCTTACGTGCACATCAACTAATCTCGCGGGTCTTGAAATTAATAACCATGTAAGTCTCCAGTGACCCTAAGATTTGTGAGATTCGAACTAATAACCTATAGGAAGCAAACATAGAACTTGACCAATTAAATTACAACCCTCAGAATTAATCCAGTTTAATTATTATTTGAAATGGATGTGACCGTGGTTTACCCAAACTCATTGCCATCAATTTTTTAACATATTCTTATTTTTTATTTCATGGAGTTGTTAATGAATGTCTAACATTTATGTTGTTAATTAATTATAGCTTTGAGTATAAAAAAACCGCCAACTCTCATGCAACTATTCTTACACATTTAGAGATGATAATTTCTTCTTAATTATCCAGTGTTTCATGTTGTCTGATTCGGTTAAAGATTAGGGATGAATAAAATTCAATCCGGTTTAAGTATGATTATTATTATTATTATTATTTTATTAACATAGATGTTCGAGCCAACTTATGCGTACCTCGATTAATTTCACGGGTTTTGAAGTTAATGATCAAGTAATCCTTCAGTGGTCCTGAGATTTGTGGGACTTGAACTGGTGATCTTTAGGGAGTAAATATAGAACTTGATCAGTTGAGCTATACCCCTTAGAGTTTATCCAATTTAATTATTGTTTGAAATGGATGAAACCGAGGGGTTTACCAAAACCCATTGCCATCAACTTTTGAACCTATTCTTATTTTATTTTATTTTATGGGGTTGTTATTTTATTTTTTAATGTAATGTATGAGTTTTTGTATTATTATTTTTGAAGGATATTTATGATTTTGTGTATTGATTTAAAGTTGGGCAATATTTCCATCCATGAATCATAGTTATTTCCATTCATAATTTATGATTTTATGCATGAGTTTGAAGCTTGAACTATATTTTATGGTTTTAAAATATAGTTTGTTTTTTAAGCTTAAATCTTATTTTTCAGAAATTGATTTAAAATAAATAAAAAATTAGTCGACATTGAGTAAAAATAATTTATTTTTCAATCCAATTTAAATAGATTAGTGATGAATTTAGATATTCTGAATACTAGAACATCTTAGGCAGTAATATGATTAATTCAAAGAATCTGTCTGTATGTATTAAGGGTTATATATTAAGGGTGAGCAAAAAAATCAAAAAACTGATTAAACCGAGAAAACTGGAAAAAAAAATAACTGAAAGAACCGAACTGTAACATCCCTGATTTTTCTACATTTTTTTTCGCAATATATTGGAAATTTTCAGGAATTTTTTTTTTATATACAGGTTCCACCAAAATTTCTACTAAAATTTCGGCAGAGTCTCCCCTATACTGGTAGGTCCCAAGTTATCGACATATACCCTGTTTACACTTCTAATATCTCATATCTCATAACTCAAAATCACGACCCAATCATCCTGGGTCTCAACCCAACTTATTCTCATCAACACAACACATCTTATTCAATAACATCATATAATGTAGTTCAAATAAAATATTCAATTTCAACTATAAACATGCATGGTCAAAAAGGTACTAAGAGTTTCAACCATTAGATTAAAGACATACATTCAAATTTACGGATTAATATTACATCTCAAGTTTTAGGAGATAAGTCTTTTAGTTTACAATTAATTTACATGGTCAAAAGCAAAAGATAACTAAACTAGTATTACCCTTGACGCGACCCTGATGGACCTGAAAATAGAAATTAACATGTACACATAAATATAAAAGATAGTAACAAGCAATAACAATGGCAGACAATAATCTCTACGGAATTTCTTTTTTATATAAAATTAGGCATAAATCTCTTTTACAACATATATTTTTCATCTATTACCAATATCCATCTAATATCCTATCTCATTTGCCAAGAATAATTCCATCTTGGAAATCTCAACACAACTCAACGGTTTGCGAACACTATCTCCTTATAAATCAATTCTCACTTGATACCAAGATATTCCTCTCTTGGTATCATTAGCTTATCTCATTCTTTTTGGAATAATTAATCAATAATTTCCCCTTCTTAAATCTGTTACTAGAAGGTAATCGCCGAAACTAATAAATCTCATTAGTATCATTAATCTTCTAATATTGAGCTAGACTAATCAATTAAAAAATACCGGCACCGATGAAACCTCATCAATACCATTAGCAATCCAAACCTAGATAGCTAATCCATGCCATTCGATTCTTCCATTTGTACCGAATTCCTTTCATTTTTCTTATTAACATCATATACATTGTAACCACGGTTGCCAAGTATCATTTGCACACAATCTTAGTTATCGACACTACGGTCATTAAGCATCCTTCACATAACCTTGGTCACCCTCATCACAGGCTTGAGTATCAATTTATGCCCTTAGCCACCATCATTATGGTGTTAAATATCACTGTAATGTATCCTTAGCCACCAACATTATGGTAATCAATTATCTATTAATTCCCCTCTAATCTCCAAATCATTGTGTCTACCCAATAACCACATTAATTAATTTACTCAATATCTTAGTCATTTATTAATTATTTTACTCATAACATTTAGAATTTACTACTTCTAACTTCAATCAATTAATTCACATGATCTTTTCAAAACTTAACTATCCGGCTAACTCATCTCAATTGCCAATAATTCTGGTAATTTCATATAATTACCCACGCATTTGGTTAACTTTTCTTAGTTACCAGTACATCTGGTAATTCCATACGAATCACCCAGCCTCCAGCTAACTTCTTTTGTTAGTCAATCAATCCTGTAATTCTATATGAATTACCCCATATCCAGTTAACTTCCTTGTTAACCAATAAACCCGGTAATTTTCTTAATTACCCAAGAAATCTGGCTACCCCATCTTGGTTGCCAAAGTCAATCCTGTAATTCCATACGAATTACCTAGCATCCGGCTAACCTCTTCTGTTAGCCAATCAATCCGGTAATTCCATACGAATTACCCCATATCCATTTAACTTCCTTGTTAACAAATAAACGCGGTAATTCTTTTAATTACCCAAGAAATCTGGCTAACCCATCTTGGTTGCCACAATCAATCCGGTAATTCCATACGAATTACCCCATATCTAGTTAACTTCCTTGTTAACCAATAAACCCGGTAATTCTCTTAATTACCCAAGAAATCTGGCTAACCCATCTTGGTTGCCACAATCAATCCGGTAATTCCATACGAATTACCCAGCACCCGGCTAACCTCTTTTGTTAGCCAATTAATTTCGGTAATTTCTCTTAAATTACCAATAATTCTCATGTGTAATAATCACTCAACTTAATCATTTGTTTCATTTTTTTAACATTAATTAAACACACAACACAAATATTTAAGAAAAACTAATAATTACAAAATAAGGTGATGAATTACCTACCTAGAATAGGTGCACGTGCTGCCACTCCATGCAATTGTCCAATCTCCACAGCTTCCCCTATACCACCAGGGATTCAATTTTTATCAACAATACAACCAACATCACATCTTCATTTAATTCTCATTCAATTAGTATTCTCAAACCAATCACAAGGAATTTTCTTTAAGATCTCATACTCTTACTCATTTTCATGTTTATATTCATTCTTATAATTTTGTTATCAAAACCATCACTCAACAACAAATTCCAAACAAAGATTAAAAATTGTCTGATTCCAAACAATTTAGCTTAACCAACCTAGAACACTATCTAGTGTCTTAATCCACACAACCAACATGTTAGCTTTGTTTTCAATCAACATGTTCATATAGCAATGTTCCTTACTATTCTTACACAATAATCATACTTCCCCTCATATAAAGAATACACAATTAATCTATAATAATACCAATAACAAGAACATATTTTACCATTACATCTTCCATAAAACCTACACCCACACAATTCTAATTTCATCAAAACATGTATTTAATCAAGCTTGCTACATTTTGCCAAAACTAGCAATAGATTCAAAAGGCAATAAGTCATCCAATTCTGATTATTGCTTTAAACCCAACGGTCAGACTATATATCATAGAGTTGTGCATACTATGATCCAACGGTTATATCTCCCTAGATCTGCATAAAACCGAGCTTACCTGAAAATGGATGAGCTACTGTTCAACATGCACAAAACCTTGTCGGAGAATGAGTTTCCGATCTCCACCGTTCAGAATGAAGGAAACATCTAGGCGCACCACATATCCAAGAATGAGCATGATCCAACGGTGGAAGAGAGAGAAATCGGCCGGCGACCAAACTGCCCTGCAGGTGCATTTCCTTTTTGTTTTTCAGGAAATATCCGATGATGATTTCTGTCAAATGGATTGTGTTCCTTCCAATCCCTCCAGTTAGTTAGTAGATAAGTGTAATAAACACAACATATCCAAAACTTAGCATGAGCCAACGGTGGAGTCCAGAGATATGGTCACCGGAGTATTATTGGTTTTACTCCAAAATCTGCAGCTCTCTCTCTCTCCGCTTTTTTCTTTTTTTTTTCGTTTTCTTTTTCTTCTTTTTCTTTTTTTAACTAGTGGCCTTTGCAGTTTTATAGGCACTTTTTTTCCATAATTACAATTTTATCCCTCATTCATGCCTTTATGTATTTTATTTTATTTTTCATGTAAACTATCTAGTTTATTTTTTGCTTAAATCGTTAGTCTTTACCAAACTCCCCAAACTCCGATTGGGATGAGATATTTAACCAATGTAGGAAAACATATTAATAGACTTCATGCAAAATTTCATCCCGATCCTACGATTGGATTGAGAATTTTGCTTCCTAATATAAACTTGTTCAGTTCATGACTTTTTATAAACAATCTAGATTTTTCTTGTTCAATCTTCACAAACAAAAATCATATCAATTATCCTTCTAAATATTTATGGTCATTTTATTATTTTAAAATGTATTCATTTTAGGATTTCCACCTTTATTTATTTATCGGGCTTATTACCATTTCAAAATAACGTCACTGATTTTTAATCGGTGCTTGCACCTTCAGTCCTACCCTTTTTCATTGCACTATCCTTTATTATAATGCATTCTTTATTACCTCACTTATTTCCTAAAAAATATTTTGTTATTTTTCTCATTATTTTATCCATCAAAACACGTTACCAGTTTCTCTATCCTTATGAATTCTAAACCAAAATTCATTTTATAGAGGTCATCTCTTCCATTATATATCATTTCTAATCTTGGTTTCCATCACTCATTGAAATATTACCACTTTCAGTCTTACATTTACATGAGGGTTTACACATCTACATATTTAAATTATAAATTTCCAGGGTTTTCACACGAACCGTGAAAAAAAACCGATTGAACCGATTAAAATTTTGAAAAAACCGACCAGTTCGGTTTCGGTTTCGGTTTTATAAGCCTGAAACCGAAAAAACCGAACCGAACTGAACCCAAACCGAAAAAAACCGAGTCAAACCAGAAAAAACCGAGTCAAAACAGAGCCAAACTGAAAAAACCAAAAAAAACCGAGCCAAAATCGAGCCAAACCGGTTTGAACCGGTTTTTATCGTAAAAAAACCGAACCGAATTGAAACTGGTCGGTTTGAACCGGTTTCGATTTGGTTTCAGTTTTTTTAAATTTTTTTTAATTTAGTTATTTTTTTAATAAAAACCAAATCAAAACGAAAATGATCACTCCTAATATAAATAATTTGCTTTCACATAAACAGTGCGTTTGGTATTGCGGTTACTGTTGTGGTTGTGGTTTGAAAAAAATTGTTTTATAAAAAGTACTTTTAGTTGAGGTTGGTTTGAAAAATTATATATTTGGTTAAAACTGTGGTTAAAATTGAGGTTGAGCAAAAAGTAGTTTAATGTGTTTGGTTAATAATGCTTTTGAAATTGAGGTTATAAAATAATTTTAAAAAATAGATGTTAATATTAATGGTTTTTAATTTAAATATTGTAGATTTAACTATTGTTATTATATCATGAAATAAAAAATATTTTATATAAAATATTTTTTATTGTTCCATAAACTATATACAATTTCATTAAGTATGAAATACATCCGACAAAGACTATAGTTTTTTTGGTTTCTTAAGCGTGCAATAATATCATGTAAAATATAATCAGGAACAAAATTGGGATTGCGATCAAATTCTGCAAATGTTATGTCATCAAGCGATCTCTGTTTAATTTATGTAGTGTCATTAAATAATGTTAAACATTAATTTTTTGAATAAAATAAATTAAAAAAATATATTTTTTATTTTTTATTTTACTGGACACTGTTCGGTTAACAGTGTAGACATGCTACACTCTGATTTTAGCATACAGTGTAGCAATACATTGTTCATGCTAATTAATTAGCATGAACAGTGTATGCTACAAGAATACAAGAATACACTGTCCATGCTAATTAATTAGCATGAACAGCGTGCAGTTGGCCATTGTTTACTATTGAATGAAAAGCAGTGGAAAGATACTTCGTGAGAATTGTGTTTGAAACGCAGTAAAATATAGGATCATAAATAGTAAAACCTGTTTTTTTTTTTACCAAACATGCCAGAGCTGCGTTTTAAATAAAACACAGCTTCGGCTGCATAAACAAACGCACTCAAAGGGAGTTATTAATGAAATCACTTTCTTTAAACTTTACACAAATCTCAAAAGTCTTGCATTTTACACTATCTCCCCCCATTTAAAAAGAATTTTAAAATTTTTTTATTTTAATTTATTTTTTTTATAATTATAAATCATTCTAATATTAAATATAAATTTTAAAAATAAAAAATATTATTTTAATATATTATAAAGCACTAACTTTTCATTTAAAAAAAAAAAAAAAACACTGCACACTTTGCCTGAACTAGAAGTCTACAGAGTCTCTCATTCATTTAAGACTATTTATTGATTAATTCATTTATTTCCCATTTCTCTCTCTCTCAGAAAATTTAACCGCAAAATAAGGAAAGCTGGATCCATCACAGGAACCAGCGCAATCCTTAACAATAAAGCCACCACAACCACCACCTCCGGTGGCCACCTCCACCACCACCAACGGCCAGATCCGTTACCGCACTCCATCCTCCTCCGAACTACTCCTCGAAACGGGCTCCACCGCCACCTCCCCGACCAACTCCGACAAGGCAATGAAGCGGCCAGGCATGCGAAACGAGCCACTGAGTGACAAGGTCCACAAGTACAGAGGAGTGTTGCTGGTGATTTCGATCCCGATGCTTTTGATCGCTTTTGTGCTGTTGGTGATGCCGAGTCGTGAGGATTATGAATACGGAGGAGGAGTGAGTCGAAAGATGTCGCCGAATCTTGTTAGGGGTTCGAGGAGTTATGCGGTTATTTTTGATGCCGGGAGTTCAGGGAGTAGAGTTCATGTTTTTTGTTTTGATCGGAATTTGGATCTTGTTCCTATCGGTAAAGAACTCGAGCTTTTTGTGCAGGTAATTAACTGTTTACTTAGCATTTAATCAATTAATAGAATGTGAATTGTTTTTTTTCCCTATACATCTTGAATTTTAGTGAGGTAATATTGCTGTAATTTGTGGAAATTGGATTTTGATTGGAAATGAGTTACATATTTTTTATTGTGAAATTTTTAGTTTGCTTTAGTAATTTTAGTGAGGCCAAGTTTCCGTTGGCTGAGAAGTTATAATGGAAAGGAAAGATATTGTTGGTGATAGTGAAAGAGTCTGATGCTGCTGTAGTTGATTTTATTGTGTTTTGCCTGTGGAAGTTGAAGTTTGGTTCAATTTTTGAGGTTTAAGAGTGAGAGTATGTAGCAGAGAATGAAATCGGGATGGACAATGTCTTATTACGTTTGATGAAGTTTTTTGATATTCTTTGGCATTTTTTTCTTTATTTTTAATTTCTTGGATTGAAAATGCTTGGTGAGTTTAGGAGAAATCAGGGGATGTTTTGGAAGATCGGGTATTTTTATTTAATTGTTTCCAAAAAATAAGCAATTTTTTTCTCAAATTTTGTTCCTGAGAAACAAAATGAGTGGTTTTAAAATGATGACAATGGTGACTTCAGCACTTTGTTTCATACTGTTTTGTTATACAATTTGTGCTCCTGATGTTGTTTTGGTGTTCTGGTTATATAGCTTAAACCAGGTTTGAGTGCTTATGCAAATAACCCGCAAGAAGCAGCCAAATCCCTTGCTTCACTGCTTGATAAAGCTGAAAGCTCTGTGCCTAAAGAGCTCCGACCAAAAACACCAGTCAGAGTTGGGGTGGGTAAAAAAATTCAGATCTTTTTTTTTTGTTTTTATTATCACTTGCTTGAAACTCATAATAAATTAATTGAAGATCAAATGATGTAATGGGTTTACAACTCAACTTAATGATTTGTTGGGGTTGCTTAGTTACTGTATTTTCAATGTATATGCAGGCTACTGCTGGCTTGAGGGCATTGGGAATGGACGCATCAGATAGAATTTTGCAAGCGGCAAGTCCTTATTTGATAGTCTATATTTTGCTTGTTTTCTCATGCTTTGTCACAATATTGCGTGCTTATAGCCTTTTGAACTCCATGTTTGAAGGTTAGGGATTTCCTGAGAGCTAAAAGCACCCTGAAATCAGAGGCAAACGGGGTCACGGTTTTGGATGGTTCTCAAGAAGGTTCTTATCAGTGGGTATGTTTCATTGACTCTATTACACACCTACATGTTTGTACTTTCAAGTTAGTTACACTGATACTAGTATATTCAACCATTTGAACCCCTTGTGACAATGCTGGCAATTCTAATGACTAGAGAATGATGACTAGGGTGTAATGGCATGCTATTTTGTAATAGAAGTATTAAAAAACTGTGTGGTGTCCCCATGCTAAGTTCAATCATAAAATAGCGGGAAACTTTCTACAATAGAACTAGCTAGTCAGTAGTTTCATAAATTGGAGATTACAAAGAAAAGTCCTGTTAAATTTTAGCGAGTGCATCAAGTTGGATAGAATGCTGTCCTTCTCAGAAGAAGGCTAATTCCATTTGCAAAGGCTTCTCTTGAATTAGGATGAAAATATGAGCCTTCATGCATGAGTTTTATGCTCAACATTAGTGAATCACTAACTAGATATGAACACTTACTAGATGACGTTTGCATCACTGACCTATCTTGATATCTGGTGTTCCCTTGAACTTTTCTCCTGCTTCTGTTTCTATTTACACTCCCCATTACATGTGCTAAAATGCACTGGATATCAGTTACGTGACCAGTTCATACATCATAGTACCTCTGCATTGGCTTCCACCCTAGTCCGATAGTGTGTTTGTGCTTTTCCTCTGGTGTCACATGCTGACTTTGTGATCATTCAAAGTGCCAATGTATTTTTTTTATTGCATCTAGAAGGTCTTGATGTAACATATTGAATTAAGGTGAGAATTTTTTTGGTCTATTCTGTCCTCAATATTATTGTTTGGTCTTTTCTTGCTTTAACTTGCATGCATTTTGCAGGTGACGATAAACTACCTTTTAGGAAATTTAGGAAAGAAATATTCAAACACGGTTGGAGTTGTAGATCTTGGCGGTGGATCTGTTCAAATGGCATATGCGATCTCCAAGATGGATGCAGCGAAAGCTCCGAGGATATCTGATGGAGAAGATACATATGTAAAGGAAATGTTTTTGATGGGAACCAAATATTACCTCTATGTTCACAGGTTTGGTTCATCACTAGCTGTGAGCTTTTGCATTTATCAGGCTGCAATAGAATTTTCCTATGTAGAAAAAGATTTGTTACGGTTATTAGCTGTTCTATGGATATACAGTTGAGTATTTTATGACTGGAAGTTCAAAATCTAATTTTGGCATCTTTCTCGTGCACAGCTATTTGCATTATGGTTTATTAGCAGCTCGAGCAGAAATTTTGGATGCTTCAGAGGAGTCTAGCAATCCATGCATCCTGGGTGGTTATGATGGTAATGAATTACTTCCTTTGTAAAAGGCCTGATGGGTTTCTGTCTTTGTTTTATCATGTTGTTTCATCTTCTTTTCTGATTTGAGGAATTAAGTTCTTGTTCATAATTTGCTTTATAGAATATGAATATCCTGTGTATGATTAGAAGACATTAGTTAGAATGGTAATTTTACATGTTCAATCCTAACCATTTAACAAAAAAGTATATTTAAGAATTTGGCCAACATGCTACATGATACCATTAGATGTGCGGGGCACATGCTGTGCACGTTCTCCTTATTGTGATGTTTCCTCTCAGCTATTATTCCATTCTATATTTTCATATAATCAGTGGAAAAGTGGAATGAAAAGTTGTAATGATGTGTGGTATCTCATATAATTTAAATTTTAAAATATATTAGTAACTTCTAAAAATTTTAGACTGAATTTCAAAATGATGTTACAGCAAATCACTTTAGTAATTGAGTTTCTTTCTGGATCTTTAAAAAGTAATATAATTAGATGTGGTTATAGTTCAAATAAGAACTATATCAAACACATGTATGGTGTTTAGATGATCAAATGGACTGATAAATGTCATCTCTCTTCCTGGCCTTCAAATTGTTTAAAGGGGTATACAATTATGGAGGGAAAGACCATAAAGCATCAGCTTCTCCATCTGGTTCAAACTTGGACGAGTGCAGGAGGGTAGCTCTTAATGCTCTCAAAGTTAATGAATCGACTTGTACAAACATGAAATGTACATTTGGAGGAGTATGGAATGGTGGCGGCGGGGATGGACAAAAGAATATGTTTGTTGCATCATTTTTCTTCGACAGAGCTGCTCAGGTATCAGTCATACTTGGGTTTCTTGTGAGATTCATTATAGGTTACGATGCCTTGTCTACAAATTTAGCATGCTAACTAGATTGTTTACATTTGTAGGCTGGTTTTATTGATTCAACTTTACCAGTTGTCAAAGTTCGACCTGTGGATTTTGAGCATGCTGCAAAGCGTGCTTGTGGAACTAAACTAGAGAATGCTAAATCCATATATCGCAGTTTGGATGAGAATGATCTGCCATATATATGCATGGATCTGGTCTATCAGTACACATTGCTTGTAGAGGGCTTTGGTAAGTCCCTTGCACTTGAGTGAATTGTCAAGGTTCCTGCTAACTTTCGCTCCTGAGAGCTGTGCTAAGATGATGTTTACTTATCCTTGGTTATTCTTTACCTACAGCTATGGATCCATTGCAAGATATGATGTTGGTGAAGAAGGTTCAGTACCGAGATTCCCTTGTGGAAGCTGCATGGCCACTGGGCAGTGCCATAGAGGCTGTGTCATCACCAGCATAACTCTAAATTGCACTATCAGCTTAGTCACCAAACTGCATAATTTGCTCAGGATCAACATTTGCTAAAGCAAAGAACTTTGCAGGATCGATATTGCTTGCTTCGGAGGTCCGTACAGAGTGGAAATGGAAATTTTTTGCCTATAGATTGGGGGAATAGTGGAAAGGAACAGCTCCATTCGTCATCATTTATAATCAGCTTACACATTGTTTCATTAACATTGAGTGAATGATTCAATTCAGGTCATTTCGATTGCCCTTCGTATTTCCTTATCTTCTATTTTCGTTATTTATGGCAAATTCTTTTATATGTGGTTAGTATTTCAAAACATATATCAATCTGAATTATGTGGGGGGGGGGATTGATGGAATTTTACATTAATGCGTTTCATATTGGTATTTAATTTGTTTTGACTAAATCATAATTCTGCTGGTTACTTTTCTATTTATTATTGTAACCTTCACTAGCCTGTCATGAGTTCATTATAAAATTTTATTTCTTAAGCATTTTAGAACTCTATTCCGCTCAACTAAGGCCTGTTTGTTTGCTTGAAAGTAGTTTTTTTTTGGAAAATGAATTCCGGGGAAAGTGAATTCCAGTAAAGTATTTTCTGATGTTTGGTAGTGTAATGAAAAATAAATTGGAAAACACTTTCCAGTGTTTGGTTATATTAGGGAAAATGAGCTGGAAAATAACTTATTAATGTTTTATTTTTTTTTCAAGTTTATTAAAATAATGAGGAACAAATCTTATAAATTTAAAAGTTGAATGAGAATGAAATTGAAAAAAAATATAATTTCATAAATTATCTCGGATAAAATAAATAATAATCAAAATAATAGAGATCAAATAAAAAATAAAAAAATTGAAAGATGAAGAAATTAAAATAATAATAATTAACATTTCATAAATTATTTTAAATAAAATAAGTATCAATCAAAATAATGAGGATCAAATTTGATAGATAAAAAATTTTAATAAAAAATGATAAGGAAAAAGTAAATAGCAATTATAAAAATAAGGACCAAAGTTAATATAAAAATTAAATTTTAAGAGATGAAATTAAAAAATAAATATTCAAAATAAAATATATATAGTAATCAAAAGTTTGAGGATCAAATTTGATATAATCAGCAAATAATGATATTTCTAAATTTTTCACAACTTTTGAAAAGTGTTTTCCGTTCAAATTTTTCAGGAAAACACTTTCCTGAAAACCAAGCCAAATTTTCCTTTGACTAGAAAGTGTTTTTCGTTGACCAATTTTTCTAATGGCAAACAAACACATGAAAGTTTGGAAAGTAGTTTCCCGGAAACCACTTTTTGGAAAATGAACACAGCCAAAAGGGAAAACACTTTCCTGGAAACTAAGTCAAATTTTCCTTTGACTGGACAATGTTTTCCTTTGACCGGAGAGTGTTTTTCGTTGACTACCTTTTCTAATGGCAAATAAATACAGGAAAGTTTGGAAAATAGTTTTTTGAAAATTATTTTTCGGGAAACAAACATGACCTAAGTTAATGATGTTTTCGGCCCAATCAAGTTAGTCTAGATCTAGTTTGAGTTTCTTAGGGTTGTATAGTGGTAGCAAGAGAGATATGTTTGCATTTTATCTTGGGTTGGTTATGAAGCTTAATTATTTATGCGGTTTTTGGCAGCAAAAATTCTTAATGAAAATGATTAATTAAAAATAATAAAGGTTTAAATAGTGTAGACTTCAACTCCTTTATTATCATAAGCTTTTGAACAATTTACAGGATCTTGATATAGACTGATTTAGCACAAGAAATGGTTTTGATTAGAGAAATATCTTTTTTATTTGTATTTTACAAGGTTCAAATATTTTTGAGTATGTGTTCCTATTTCTTTTTATTTTCATCAAAAGAATGTCACATAACAAATATTTAGATTTTTTTAGTGAAATAAAAAATATTGATAAGAAAATGAAGAACTATACTAGTATATTAGTTTGTTTTAATGGAATTTAATTTTTTTATTAAAAAAATTATTATTATATAATTAAATAAAAAAATTAAAAGATTTTCTATATCTTATTCTAAATCTATTTCTTAAACTTCTAGACTTAATTAATTTTTTATAATATTTATTAGTGCAAATCTTCAATTTATTTTATTAAATCTATATATTAAATTTTAAGTTGAAAAAAATATTTTTTAATATATATAAAAAAAAAACATTAACACTGGCCAAGTATATGGTGGTTTGCTAAAGATTCAATCGAACAAATACGTGAAGTTGGTGAAAAAATGTCTTCGTTATTAAACAATAAAATTCAAGCACAAAAGTAAATAAATAAATAAAGGCTGCGGTGACAATCACAAGAAGTTCAAACCACACCAGAATTTATTTTATTAAAAGGAAAAGAAGACAGTCATATACAAGGACACAGCTTTCTTCCCCCATTTGTCTATTAATTATTCTTTTTCTCTCTTGTTATTTTTTTATATCTACATTTAATTATTGTCTCGAGATATAAAAAATAACTATTTTAAATATATTTATTTTATACCCCGGACAATAACCAAACACAGCAAAATAACACAAGAAAAAGGAAAGGAGAAACTCAATTGTTTGCTCCTGCCCAGCAGCAATCTGGATAGCGAGGACAAGGGCAAATGAACTGTTCATGTTTGCCTCCCATGGCAGACGCCATGAATGTGAACAGGAGCACCAGGAGAAGAAGAAGCAGCAGCTTCTGGGCAAATTGAAGACTTCCCTCCATTTCTGCTACTTCGACACAACTCAATCTCTCAAAATATAAGTAGGAATGGTGGTTTGGAATGAAGATCATGGCCCTCCTTATATACAAGATTAATAAGTATACATGAAACCTAATTATTAGTGGCCTGATTTTGTTCCCATATATATTATCCATTTTTTTAGCTAAGGAAAGATGAATCATGTTCTAGGTATCTTTATTTGAAAAAAAAAACAAAAAACTTTTTAAGATTTCATGGTTGTTAAATCCCTTGAAAACGTTGTTTTCTTAGATTATTATAAAGTTTCCTATTTAGAAAACCCCTAAATTAGTTCATTCATTCAATTCATAATAAACACATTTATTTTAAAATTAAATTTCTTCGTTAGGTACAATGAAATTGACTAAAGCATTATATTTTTTACTATTATTTTCTTATAAACATGTATGATTTTTTTATATAATTACAAAAATTGATAAAAACGTAGCATATCTTTATTTTCTTGATTATTTTCTTACAATTTTAGCAATAAATTTTAGCGATAATATCTAAATCTCATTGTTGTTTTAGAATTCAATTAAAACCCTGGAAAGGTTTTTTTTTTTTATGGAAAGTGAATTTCTAAAAAATAAATTAGTTTTGAATGTTTGGTAATATCATAAAAAATAGGTTGAAAAATACTTTTTATTGTTTGACTATGCCATAGAAAATAAATTAGAAAATAATTTATTAATATTTTTTTTTCAAGCTTGTTAAAAAAATAAAGACCAAATCTAACATATGATAAAGTTGAAGGAGGATGAAATTGAAAAAATAAATTTTAATTTTATAAATTATTTCAAATAAAATAAATAACAATCAAAAGAATGATGATCAAATCTGATAGATAAAAATGTTAAAAGATGATGAAATTATAAAATATTCAATTTAAAAAATTATGTCAAATAAAATAAATAACAATAAGAAGAATGAAGATTAAATATAACATATAAAAAAGTTAAAAGATGATGAGATTGAAAAAAAATTAATTTTATAAATTATTTCAAATAAAATAAATAATAATTAAAATAATGGAGAGCAAATATGATAGATAAAAAAATCAATTAAGAAAAAGATAAGAGAAAAAAATAACAATAAAAAGAATGAGGACTAAAGTGATATAAAAATTAAATTGTATCAAATTTGAAGGAATGAAATTGAAAAAAATAAAAAAAAATGATTCAAAACAAAATATATAACAATAAAAAGATTGAGGATCAAATTTGATATAACCAATAAATAATATGATGTTTTTGAATTTTACTGGAAAATATATTCCGCTCAAATTAAAAAAAATACTTTTAAAAAAACTAAGTTAAATTTTTATTTGATTGTAAAGTGTTTTTTGTTAATTAACTTTTTTAATGGTAAATGAATATAAACAAATTTTAATGGCCAGAGCTTACTCCCATATTAACCATTTTTTGTTTAGGGAAAGATGAATATTGTAGGAGGTATCTTTATTAGAAAATAAAAACTTTTTAAAATTTTATTGTTGTAAAATCCCTTAAAAGAATTTATTAAATTATTTTAAAAATTCATATTCTTAAAACCCATAAATTAGTTCATTCATTAAATTTATAATAAACACATTTATTTTAAAACTAAATTTCTTCATTAGATAAAATGAAATCGAAAAAAGCATGATCTATTTATTATCAATTCATTATTAACACGTGTTTTTTATATTATTAATAAAATTGATGAAAATATAGCAAATTTATAATTTATGTCCATTTTTATAAAAAAAATTCAAGTCTTGAATTATGTTCAACTTTATATCTGTAACAACTACTAATACGAAAAATTAAATGAAAACAATCACTTACTTAACGAGCCAAATTAATGTAATTATTTATTTTTGGTAATGATTATAAATGATATTGGTTTTAAATTAATTTTTCAATTAACCTCCTTTTTTTTTTAATGCAATTTTCAAACCTAAGATGTGGTTAATCAAACTTGTTGCATATAAAAATATTGTCTAATTTTGAGAATGTAAATCAAAATTGATTCATATATAAATTGACAATATAATTAGTAGGAGATAATATATTTTATCTTTTATTTTGTATTTCTATAATAATAATCAGGTGATCATGATTAATATACTTATAAAAAATGATATATGTGTTTACATAATTCAATTATAAAAATAAAATAAATTTTATACGAATAATATTTTGGTATTTTAAGAAAGAGATTATTTCTGTTTAATTTTTCAACAAAATTGATGATTTTTTTTTGGATTTATTGACATGAGTTGATGATATGATATATTAGTTAATAGCATGCTGTAATTATCACTTGAGCACCATAAATGTTTTGCACTTATAGTAGGAAAGGTTTTGAATGAAAATCAGGCCCTCCTTATATAGAAAATTGACAAGTATACATGTAACCTAATTATTAATGGACAGATTTTACTCCCATATTTGCCATTTTTTGTTGAGGAAATTAAGATGAATATTGTAGTAGTTATCTTTATTAGAAAATAAAAAAATTAAAATCTTATGGTTGTAAAATCCTTTTAAAACTTTTGTTTTTAAATTATTTTAAAACTTGTAAATTATTTGATTCACTAAATTTATAATAAATATATTGCATTGATGCATTTTAACACTAATCTTAAACGAACTTTTTTTAAAAAAAAAACTCATTTTATCTCTATAAAAAACTGAAATAACCACAGAAGAAGAGAAAAGAAAAAGAAAAATAATTAAAATTGAATACTTTTTCTTTTTGTTGATTTTCAATAGCAACAAAATTAAGCCTTTATATATAAGCCTAGTGAAGAAGAGTTTTTTATTTTTTTGATGTGGGACAAAGCTTTATGGTTTGATTTTTTTTTGGAAATGTTACATTTTAAACAAATAGCTGAAATTGGTTGACACAAATTTCAAGAATGAGAGATAAATGAAAAAAAAAATGACCTGAAAGCACACTGATATGCTCAGATTATTTTATCCTTTTAGTATTTTTTGTTTTAATTTTTTATACTTGATTTATGTTTTACAATAAATTATTTGGCTTGTTTTGTGTTTAATAGCACTACAAAGACATAAAATGTTAAAAAAAACCAAATGAAGCGATTCCAGCATAATTTGAAGTGAAGGACAGAACTTTGGGACATATCATTAGAGCTTGGAAGTATAAATTCTAATTGCTTTAGAAATCCAACTTGAACAAAAATTTCTAGTCGCATTAAGATTGGTAAGAATAAATTTGTTAGATTTTCATGTACTCTTTGTGTTATCTTTAGAGTTGCAAGTGGAATTTTATTATTATTCAAATTAGGATGAAAACTAGACATCTTAGTTTCTTTTTATCCACATATGGTAGGCCAAGTAATTCAACCAATCGAGATATAACAAAATTTATGCAGAGATTGACCCAATATAACTTGAGCAACTTGATATGAGTTCAAAAGTAATCTGAATGACCAGTAAAAAAGTAGGTTGACTAACAAAAATTCAAGACAATATTTGTTTTACAAAATATTGAGACAATAATATATTGGATTGACTCAGGTCAACCCGAGTTAATTTGTCAAATTCACAATCTGGATCACAAGACCATGATAACTCAATGTCAAACAAACCAAAATAAATTATGAAGCTTCCCAATCAACTCGGTACTAAAAAATGGAATTGACAAAAATTCATTAAAAAAATAAAAAAATGACCGCAATTAACTTTAATTAACCTACCAAACCCGTGACTTAAGTCATGAAATCAAGATACTCTTATAGAAAGTAAATAAAAAAATGACCTGAGTCAACCTGCAAAACCCATAACACATGTTATCAGATCGAGATAACCCTATAGAAAGCAATTTGAAACAAATTATAAAGGTCAATTTCCAATAAACCCATTGTTGAAATAAAAAAAAATCTAAACATATCATACAATAAAATGATCGAGTTTACCAGGGTTAAGCCGCAAATCACATGATTCGAGTCATGAGAATGAGATAACCTCCTAGAAAGAAAACTAAAACAAATCATGAAGTCTAATTCATAATCAACCTAATGTCGAATGATGAAATTAAAAAAAAAACTACCAATTAAAAAAGACAAAAATAGCTCGAGTCAAACGGGTTAACTCGTGACTCGTCACTTGAGTCATGAGAGTGAGATACCCTCATAAAAAGTAAAGTAAAATAAATCGTGAAACTTAATTTCTAATTAACCAAATGTTCAAGAATGAAATTGAAAAAAAAATCAATAAAAAAAAAAACTCAAGTAAGCCATGTTAACCCGCGACACGGGTCATGGAACCGAGCTAACCACATAAAAAACAAACCATAAAAAATTATGAAGATTAATTTCTAATAAATCAAATATTGAAGAATAAAATTAGAAAAAAAATATAAATTTCTTGAAAAAGAAACACTAAGGAAAAAAAAACACTATTGAATAGTAAAAGCACCATGTTGTAGTGTTTTTTTTTTTTTAATGCTAAAGTATGGTTTAAAAGTGTTAAGACAAAGTTTTGGTTGAATAAAAAATCACGTGCCCATTTTGTTCCCATTAACATATTAAAAAAACTATCATGCCTCAGGGTGGTTCTTCTCTCTTTGCTTTTCTTTTCTTTCTCCGAACCTGATTCCTTTTCGGTGCTTCGTCCCCACTAATAATTTCATATTTTGTCCCTTCAAATGCTGTGACAGCAAGCCGATGTTCTTCATTTGAATGGTGAAAAAAAGACTGAATTGTTCATAACTTAATTTAATAATAATAATAATAAAAACCTATAAAAAATAACTTTTAAGGTAAAGGTTAGAAAATTTGATTTCATGATTAATTTAGTAATTCTAGTATTTTGAAAAATGTAAAAATCCTAGAATACCTCTTGAAATAATTAAATAAAAATAAAACAATTAAGTAATATAATTATACCATTAGAATATGAGATTATTATAATGATCCTTATAAATTTGAGAATGATATTTAAATTCTTATAAAATTATATACGATGGAACTGAGCTCTCATAGCTTTATATATAATATAATATAATATAATTATTAGCATTATCAGAAAATTGATAAATATAAACAGAGATAATGACGGAATGTTTCTGTCAGTAAATTACAATGAATTTTACCAACAGAAATATTCTCTCGTATATACCGAGGGAATTACAGTTGGAAAAACAAAAGAATTAAAACAAAGCAAAAAAATACGATGACGTACCATTTATATCAATAAAATTACCGACTTTTTTAATACCATTAGTAAAATTCATCCGTAAAACTCATTGGTAAATTGTTAACTTCTCCTTGATATTGTTCATCATGTCAATTACCAACGAAATTAACGATGGAATTCTGTCGGTATTTTTCAGAGAACTCTAGAATTGTTTACTTTTTAATTGTATTGTTAATTACTGTTCTTTACAGACAAAATTACCGATAAATTAAAAAGTCATTGATGTTATTTGGTGGATTTTTTATATTTTTGATTAATTTAATTATTTAAATTAAATATTATAAATAAATCACTAATGAATTGAAAATTCATCTTTAATATTTAATGGTTTTTGAAAATGATATATATCGCTATAAAGCTGGTATCCTTTTACTCTGCTAGTATAATGTATTGTTCAAAAATGAATAATAAGTTGAAGCTGATGGGCTTGATTCCTTTTTTTCCTCTTGATGGTTTTCGTGCTGCCAGCTTCGGCAGCATACAAGTTCACCAACCCAAGAATCGTATTACCTTTTCGGTCAAAAGGTTTGGATGCGGATTCAAGGAGCTACGCGGTTGTTTTCGACGCAGGGAGTACAGGTAGCAGAGTGCACGTTTTTTGTTTTGATCAAAACTTTGATCTCCTTCCTGTCGGAAACGGCACAGATTTTGAGTTTTTTGCTCAGGTACAGATCTCCCTTTTTAAATACCCAAGAGCAAATGACGATGGATTTTGTTAAAGAGTTAATATAAAATGTTTTAAAAACTCACTTAACTGTTAAGTTTCAGCTATAAAAAACAAAAATTTCTCACATTATATTGTTGATATTCTATAATTTTTTTGTGGTCGCAGGTTAGGCCAGGTTTGAGTGCATATGCAAAAGACCCTCAGGCTGCGGCTAACTCACTTGTCCCATTGCTCAACGAAGCGGAAAGTGTTGTGCCTGAAGAGTTCAGTCCCAAAACTCCAGTCAGACTTGGGGTTAGGAAACTAGAGCGCATTGTCTTCATTTACTTCATTTTAATCTCTTCGTCAGTCCTCTTTTAACTGCAAAAATATTTTGTTCACTCTTAGATCCCAACTAATAGATCTGTTCTGCCTGATTGAATATTTTTTTTAGCTTTGCTATTTTACAAAAATAAAATTAGTTGAAAGAGCTATATATATATATATATATATATATATATATATATATATAAGAGGGAGTAGATTTAACATTTTGTTTTTAAATATCTCGAACAGAATCGATATCGAAATATTGATTTGATCTCCAGCAGCGTTAAACACGATCGAGGAGACCATTTTTCTGTTAAGACGTCAAATAAAACATCATTATTGTTTAAAAGTAGCTCTAATCATGAGGACTATTTCCCCAAACAAAATCACGTGTATTATGCAAAACCCGACACAGTAATGTCAGTGTCCGAAAAACAAACAAATGCACGCACAACACGTTTTCTATCATTTTTTTTAATAATTGTTTTAATAAAATAGAAACAAGGCAAACGAAGCATTATCCTCTAATTATAACAAAAATTTATTATAAATTATAATAGTTGTTTTATTTTTATCATTTCGAGACGTTTCTTTAACTTTCCTTTTCTTTTCCGGTGAATGGATGATGTTGGCGCCATTTAGGAGGCATGTGTGATGCTTCTCGGTAGCCAAATCTGGTTATTTGTCATCTCACTAGAAGCGTAGTCGTGCCCTCTTCTACATGTTGTGGCACATGTAAACGATAATGGTTGGATTGCGGCCGATGATCAATTGTTTGCGTTTTTTTTTCTCTCTCTCTCTCCCGACAACTAAAATGCATAATTGTTCTCTTTGTTTGTTGTTTATCAAATCGGGGCATGTTTGTCATACCCAAGTACCTTGGGTCTATCATGGTTGCTAGATCCACGCACCTTAGGTTTGGCATGCTTTGGCAGACCCAAGACATCTGGATCAAAAAGTTTAAACTTTTTTAAAAGTACGATTGGACTATAAAAACAAACATTGCCTCATTCAACTAAGATTTTTCATTCATATATAATAGAACTTAACTGCAAATTCTTTTTTGTTTGTGCAACTTATTTTATAAATTTGTTATATTCGAAGAGGAAAGAATGGAAAAAAAATGTTGAATTCTAACGATTTATTTCTAGTCTTCAAACAAAAACTTTTTTTTTTTGTATACATTGTGGATGAAAATATTAATTTTATGTTTCTATCCAAGTGTTGGACAGTTTTTAAAGGGTTTATGCATTTTTAAATTTAAAATGTTGTTGCATGATCTAATTATCAACATTTAATACAATGAGAGTTTATTTTATATTATAACTATTAATATATATATATATATATATTTGAAATATATAATCATAAGAGAAAATACTTTTGAATTGATACATTATATTATAGGAAAAGAAAATATTGTATATGTAAAAGACTTCTTGTCCTTTTGACTATCTTAATTTGCACAATTTTATAGATGATTTCTTCACTAAAATTAGAGATTAATAAAAAAAATTGAATGAATTTCAGGGATGCATGTTGTTAATGTCCTAAAATAGAAGAAAGAAATATAGAAAAGATAAAAATATGTATGGTTAAAAAGACAAAGATGAAAATACAAAATAAATATTTTTTAGAACAATTATAAATGAATTTCTATATTTTCAAAAGAAGGAGCATGAGTGTGGCAACCACGCTAGGCCCAAACGCCTTGGGTCTGGCATCAATGGCAGACCCAACCTACTTGGGTCTGTCAACCATGTTTGGTGTCAAACCTGGGCACGGACTGACATGATTGTCAGACCCAAGCGGTTTAGGTCTAGCAACCCTATGCAAGTATATTATGGACTAAGACTGTAGACTTCTACAGTGGATTTTCCGAGCTCTAAAGGCTTGGGAGGGGGCTAATGTTGTCTTTTCATATAAAGTTAAATTATTATTTTGCTCTTTAGTTGAAAAAATTGAAGCCCTGATTGTAGGGGTATTTCAGTGTTTTTCATAGGCTTATTGGTCATTAAATATTTCAATGAGGGTATGATAGTCTTTTCACGATTATTTGCATAGTAAAAATACTATTCTACTTCTAAGATTAACAAAATTAAAACCTGTTGCCCAGGGGTTTTCTAACGTTTCACAAACTATTAAATAGTTAAAATATATCTTTAACCTTGAAAAAGATAAAAAAAAAAATAATAAGCTTGCATATGAGGATATTTTTGTTCTTTCACACTTGTGTTTTATGTAATTTTCTATAATCATAGGAGATATTTTGATATTTTAATATTATTTTATTATTTTTAAATTGAAAAAGCTATGTTGGACCCATATTTACTTGAGTCGACAAACAAGCAAGACCCAACTTACTTGGGTGCCGGACTCAAGTAACATGAGTCCGGCATGTTTGCCAACGTGGGGGAAGGTCTGACAAACAAGCAAGACCCAGCTATGGATTTGTTGACATTAATTAATGATTTTTAAATTTTTTTAACATGGATTAATGACATGATATATTAATTAATAGTTAATTTATAAAATAATTTCAGCACTATAAAATTTTTGTACTTATAAAAAATGAAATCTATGTATACATGATTAAATTATAAAAATAATATAAATTTTATTGGAATAAATAATAACTTTAAAGTTATGAAGAAAAAACTTTATAATCAAACCATTATTTTCAAAACTACAAAAATTCTTCTAATCTTTTCATGTTGATAACGCATTAATTAAGCATTTATAAGATGATGTGCCCAGGTAAAATTAAAAAGGAATTTGAAAGTCAACTAACAATAATTACAATAATTTGGTACTTTAAGAAAGTGATTACTAGTAGGTTACTGCATCAAAATAAATAAAATTTGAATTTGAACCTTTTTTATTAAAATATATATTATTTAATTTATTCCGATAATTAATTAACATGATGTCTTCAACTATTTATCATTTAAAATGAACCAAGATAATAGTTCTTCCATAATTTCTTTCTTGGGGTTTTATTTAATTTTTATAGTTAAGTTTATTTTGTACCTAAATAACTCTTGATTTCGTGTGTTTTAAAAAATTTAATCTTTAAATTTTTTAAAAAACAACCATATTTCTCTTTAATATAAATAATTTGTAATTAAAAATATTGTCCTATATTCATAAGATTATACAAGATTTGAGAATATTAAAAGCACAACTCACCATTGTCACAGTACAGCTAAAGTTACCATTACAATACTTATTTATTTTTAATATAAATTATTATTCTCCAGTATTATTCAAAATGCCACAACATAGTTTCCTAAAAATTTTAAGTTAATTTTCATCGATAAATTATACATAAACTCTCTTAAATATTTTGATAAACAAATCCATTAATTTATTTTATTTTATATAATTAATGAAAACAATTTTATTTAAAATGATGTGTTTATTACAACAAGGGAAAGGTTTACCCTGTTTGTTTTGGCATTTTAAAAGCGTTTTTGAAAAAATTTAAAATTTTTTTATTTTTTATTTACTTCAAATTAATATTCTTTTTGATGTTTTTAGATCATTTTGATGTGCTAATATCAAAAATAATTTTTTTAAAAATAAAAAAAAAATATTATTTTGATACATTTCCGAGTGAAAAGCACTTTGAAAAACAACCACAACCACACTCTCAAACATGCTTTAGAAACCCAAAAGCAGTTGCATATAAAATTTTTAATTTGTTTTTGCTTAAAATAAAATTTTTTATATATATTTTCAGATCGTTTTGATGTACTGATATAAAAAATAATTAAAAAAATTATTTTAATTTATTTTTAAATAAAAAGCACTTTAAATCGCTACCACTATTAGAATCTCAAACCGTAAATTGCATTCATTATGATATTTGCATTAGCTTCTTTTGTAGTTATTACATATGAAAGAGATTTACAACAGATAATTCATCTTTGTACGACCCTTAACAATAGATGGCAATACTTTTGACCCTAGATTAATGGAAAGCGACGGCAGATGGATGTGTTCATGGAGCTGAAGTTATTATTACTTCTATTAAATAGTTGAGAATTAATATGGAGTTTTACTGTTCAAATTAAGTGTGTGTTTTTTTTTCAATTTTCCTTGATGTTTTCCCTTCCCCCTTTTCTTCATTTCAATTGATCTAAATTTCATTTTTAATTTTTTTAATAGTCATCTGGATTATTTTATACTGACAAAGTCGACCAAATCACTTCTGGACAACTCTCACATGATTTTATTTTAAACTCGGGTTAAATAAGGAAATCGATCGAGAGATTTTTGTTAATTTCATCTTTTTTCCTCTCAACTAGATTGTCTTTGGACTGGTCAAGCTGATTAGGTTACGTCGAGACAACTTCCACATAGTTTAACTTTAAAATCGATATAACACCCACCTTGGAGGAGTGTGAAATGATCCTAGATTTTCCAAATAACAATCATAAGATCTATCTCAAATGAAAATTTGAAGACACAACTTCAGAGGTAGTCAATTTATTATGTTTGGGAAAAATCAACTAGTGTAAGGTAGCTAATGAAGGATTCAAGTGGAAAATCATTGATGCCGAATGAAGAAAAAAGTCGAGGAAGGCATGCTTTGGGAGACGAACAATACCAACTAGTGGCCTTTGCCATATTTGGTTTAATTTTGTTCCTATCTGAAATTAGAGTCATCAATTTAAAAGCTGCAAATGCGTTCAAGGAGTATGAGCATGATCGAATCAACCTTTTTGGTATAATTTTGGTTGAAACCATACTATCACACAACCATTATAAGATGCATGGGAAATGAGCCATAAGATGTTATGTCCCGATGTCTTATTTATGGATTATCAGTCATATCAATAGATGGCAATACTTTTGACCCTAGATTAATGGAAAGCGACCGCAGATGGATGGCAATACTTTTTTGCCCTAATTATTCATCTTTATACAGCCCTTAACAATAGATGGCAATACTTTTGACCCTAGATTAATGGAAAGCGACCGCAGATGGATGTGTTCAGTAGCTGAAGTTATTATTACTTCTATTAAATAGTTGAGAATTAATATGGAGTTTTACTGTTCAAATTAAGTGTGTGTTTTTTTTTTCAATTTTCCTTGATGTTTTCCCTTCCCCCTTTTCTTCATTTCAATTGATCTAAATTTCATTTTTAATTTTTTTAATAGTCATCTGGATTATTTTATACTGACAAAGTCGACCAAATCACTTCTGAATAACTCTCACATGATTTTATTTTAAACTCGGGTTAAATAAGGAAATGAGTCGAGAGATTTTTGTTAATTTCATCTTTTTTCCTCTCAACTAGATTGTCTTTGGACTGGTCAAGCTGACTAGGTTACGTCGAGACAACTTCCACATAGTTTAACTTTAAAATCAAGTTAGGTAAGAAGTTAGGTTAAAATGTTTTTTATGTCAGTTTCATTTTTTCTTTTAATTTCACTATAAGAAATTTGTTTATGGGTCCATCGGGATGTATTTATACCGGTCAAGTTGACTGGTTCACGTTAAATCAACTCCTACATAGTTTAAACTTAAACTCAGGTTAGACAGGAGTTCAGATTAAAAGATTTAAAAATTAACCTAATAAATTAGATTTAATAAAAATTATTAAATTTTATAAGAATTGATTCGATAACGTATACCCGAAACTAGAATGAAGCTAAGAAAAACAAGTAACATTCAAGACCTATGTTTTTTAATATGAAGTGGGTACACCATGGAAGCATTACTTGCTGTTTTTTAACATTCAAGTATCTGAGAATTGCTCCAATGAAAATATGAAGGAAGAATGGGAGAAACAAAACGCCAATGAATTTATGTACCAGGAACAGCATTTAAAGCAAAAAAGATACAATCTTTTTCTTTAATTACTTACTGTTTCTGCATCCCTTTTGAATTTATACACAATCAAACAATTTCTACTCATTCATATTCTTACCATGCCAAAAAGAAAAAAAAAAGAAAAAAAAATACAAATAATTGACCGAGCCCAAATCGTACTAGCACAAAGCTATCATCACCAATCAGTGTGATTTTTGTTGATGTATATTTAGGGAAGCTTTTTAAGGATTATGCTTTTAAATATCTCGAACAGAATCGATATCGATATATCGATGCGATCTCCAGCAGCTCTGAGCCTCTGAGCACGAGGGGACCCTTTTTCTGTCAAGACATCAAATAAAATATCATTACCGTTTAAAAGTGGACCATTTTGTAATCACGAGGACTGATTTCCCGACACAATAATTCAGTGTCCCAAAAAAAACAATGCACGCACAACACGTTTTCTATTATTTTTTTTAATAATTGTTTTAATAAAAAAGAAACAAGGCAAACGAAGCATTATCCTCTGCTTATAACAAAAGTTAAATGTTGCAGTGAAATTACTGTAGATTAAAAGATTTTTTTTATGAATTATTCTGGTACTATTAAGGAGTTGCGTGTGTAATGATTCTCAATAGGTATATCTGATCATTTGCTGTTTCACTGGAAGTGCAATCATGTTCTCTTCCACATGGTATGTCGTATGTAAACAGATAATGATTGAATTGTTGTTGGTGATCGATTATTTGTGTTTTTTTTTCTTTTCTCTATCCTGACAACTATAATGCACAGTTGTCCTTTTTGTTTGTTGTTTGTTGTTTGTTAAATCAGACATGTTTATCATATCCAAGTACATTGGGTCTCGCATGGTTGTCAGACTCACGCACCTTGGGTTTGGCATGGTTTGTTAAACCCAAGGTGTCCGGGTCAAAAAATTTAAACTTTTTCATAAGAGCGATTGACCGCCAAAACAAACATTGCCTCATTCAAGCAAGATTTCTCATTCATATGCGAGTAGAACTTAACCGCAAACTTTTTTGTTTGTGCAACTTATTTTATAAATTTGTTATATTCGAAGAGGAAAGAATAGAAAAAAAAATGTTGAGTTCTAAGTGATTTATTTCAAGTCTTCAAACATAAAACTTTTTTTTTTGTATGCATTATGGATGAAAATATTAATTTTATGTTTCTATCCAATGTTGGACAGTTTTTTAAAGGGTTGATGTTTTTTTTAAAATTTAAGATGTTGTTGCATGATCTAATTATCAAAGTTTGTTACAAGGAGAGTTTATTCTACATTATAACTATTAGTATATACAAAAATTTGAAATATATGCTCATAAGAGAACTTTTTAACTTTTGAATTGATACATTATATTATAAGAAAAAAAATATATTGCATATGTAAAAGACTTATTGTCCTTTTGACTATCTTAATTTGCGCAATTTTGTAGATGATTTCTTCACTAAAATTAGAGATTAATAAAAAAACAATTGAGTGAATTTTAGGGATGCGTGTGGTTAATGTTCCAAAATAGAAGAAAGAAATATAGAAAAGATAAAAATATATTTGGTAAAAAAGACAGATGAAAATACAAAATAAATATTTTTTTAGAACAATTATAAATGAATTTCTATATTTTCAAAAGAAGAAGCATGTGTTTGGCAACCAGGCCAGGCTCAAGCGCCTTGAGTCTGGCATTAATGTCAGACCCAACCAATTTGGATCTAGCAACCATGTTTGGTGCCAGACTTAGGCACGGACTGATATGATTGTTAAACCCAAGTGGGTGTGACATGGATGCCAGACCCAAGCGGTTTGGGTGTGGCAACCCTGTGCATGTGTACTATGAACCAAGACATAGTCCACTATAGACTTGCACAATTGATTTTCCAAGCTCTGAAGGCTTGAGAGGAGGCTAATGTTGTCTTTTCACATAAAGTTAAATTATCATTTTGCCTTTTAGTTGAAAAAATTAAAGCAATGATTATGGGGGTATTTCAATATTTTTCCTAGGTTCACTGGTCATTAAACGTTTCAATGGGGGTATGGTAGTCTTTTCATGATTATTTGTATAGTAAAAATACTATTCTACCTCCAAGATTAACAAAATTATGACCTGTTATCCAAGGGTTTTCTAACCTTTCACAAACTGTTAAATAGTTAAAATACACATTTAACCTTGAAAAAGAAAAAAATAAGCTTGCATATATGGGAGTATTTGTTTTTCTTTCACTGTTTTTCGTGTAATTTTCTATAATCATTGGGGATATTTTGGTATTTTTTATTATTTTTAAATTCAAAAAGTCATGTTGGACCCACGTTTACTTGGGTCTAGCAAACAAGCAAGACCTAACTTACTTGAGTGCCAGACCCAAGTAACGTGGGTCTGGCATGACTGCTAGACTCAAAGCGTTTGAGTCTGGCATCGAGGCCCAAACTGCTTGGGTTTGGCATCCAGACCTAAACTACTTGGGCTTGCGCTTGGATGTGGCATGGTTGTTAGACCTAGGCTCCTTGGGGTCTGGCATGACTGTCAGACCCAGGTATCGTGGGTCTGTCATGGTGGAAGTTTAAAAATTAACCTACTTGGTTAGGTTTAGTAACACTATTAAAATATTCTTCATACTCTTAATACTTTTTTACATATAAAAAAATTTGATATTTGACATACTTTGGGGTGTAGGTCAATATATTAGTTAAATTATAAATCTTGAGATCACAAAGTTGAGGTATGAAAAGTCTAATCTTCACATGAATAAATTTGTTTTAGCCCAAAATATTTTCTAATTATTTTAAAACCCAAAATCTAACATAATAAAAAAACAATTTTATAGGTCTTAATTTACTTCTTCTAGCATGTTTAAAGTAAAACAAAATCTCTATCGAACCAATCTCTCCAAGATGAATCCATTAATATTAAGATCAATATTTTATGTGACTGAGAAGTGGTTGGTTGAACCTTTTCTCTCCTCTTTTTTCTTTTTTCAATGCCTTTTTTTCTCACATTTCTCAAAATTCAGGAACTAAAATAAAAATAAAATAAAATTGAATATTAAAACATAAAAGTACTAAGATAACAAAGACCGTTTTTGTTTTTTAAATAAAAATTTCAAGAACCAAACTAAAGTTTTTGCGCCCTATGAAAAATAAGAAATAGAAAGGGCTTTGTTTAATATCCTGTGATTTTAAAAGCATAAAAGTATGAGATGCTAACTTAATATATGAATTTACCTTTTGTGAACATTCGAGCCTCCAACATGATTATTTGATGAGTGTTATTTATTCGAAGGTTTTGTATTTCTAGAATTTGTTTAATATCTTGTAAAGACTATATTTATATTACATATGTGCATGAAAATGATAAGGGCATGTTGGAATTTAACCATTTGAACCTATAAAACCAACCTACACTATGTTATCCATTAATGAGGCGCTTATTTATCTTTTCTTTGTTTTACCCATGTTTTATAAGCCTTAACTTTTCATATGTTTTCTTTTCCCCAATTAAAAACTAGTAGAACATATGTGTGATGTTTATATGGGTTCATGGTAGGATTTTTTAAGAAAAAATGGTTACATGATGGAGTTTGGTGATGGATTTGAGTATGATAAATTTTGACCTAATCAATTCAAACAAAAAAGAAAAAGAAAAAAGGAAAAAAAGTGCAAACATGATGATACTATAATAAATAAAAGAAAATATTCTCTTTGTGAGTTTAATGAGAATATAGTGTGGGAATTTTTAAATAAAAAGAAGTCATGTATTTTTACTTTTATGATGATGAAATTGTGTGCTTTGATGATTATATTCTGTTGAGTTTGTTATTTATATGTTTCACTAGATTTTTTGGTTATTAGCCTTTTCTTTGCATTTCACTAGAATCTTTCCATATTGAAATTATGACATGACAACTCATTATGATGTGGCAAGGATCTTACATGATGAAAAAAATTCTTTAGAAGGTCAAAGCACAAGTTATTAAAGTCAAATTAGTATAAGGAAACCTTAAAGTAATATCATTAGAAATTAGTTATTAACTAGGAAACTTCTCCACCTTCTCACACATATATAACCAATCATAACCTCAAAAATATAAGGTGTATAACGTTCAGAACATAGGATAAGAGAAGGAAGGGTTCTATTGTTTTTTCAAAATTATTAGTTTTGTTTTCTTTTGTTTTCTGAATTTAAGACAAGCTTAGTTTTTAATTTTAAGATATTACTTTTCTTGGATTGTAAATTATCATGAGGATTTATGTTTCATTATTCTAAATCTAATTGTGATATATGAATATCTTATTTTTTTTCTATGATTAAACTTAATGATTGATGTGCAACATATATTTTGTGGTTTTAAATATATTGCTAGCTTATTAGTTTAAGTTGGATGCATGTCTAACTAACTTAAGTTGGAGGAGTATTTAATTTTCAAACTCATGTTTGATTATTTGATATTTGAAAAATACAAGTCTTGATTAAAGTAACTCACCATATATGTTTAATATATCATGAATCAATTACACCTATCTTGATTTTAATGTTATCACGTAATTAAATCTTGCATGCTTAATGAAAGTTATTATATGATTAGGGGTTAATTGATGCATGAATGCGAGGTCAACTAAAAAGTAAAGATAGTTAGAAAAACTTGTTGTTTTTCATGGTTTATTTTTATCATCACAAATCAGATTAGAATATATACCTAAATCAATTATTGGTATTTAATTATCCTTGAGGAATTCTTCTTATAAAAAAAGCTTTTTTTCTATTTTTTTTACATTATATTGATTTGCCTCTTGTTTTTTAGATTTGATTTCTTTTGTTTTCTTAGTTTTTTAAGTTATTTTAGTTAGTTTAGATCATAAACAAAACCCTAATTTTAGTTACTTTCAAAATTAATATGTGTTTGGATTTAAAATTTTCATCTTTACTTGGTTTACTTTAATTTAAACTTAAATAGCTAGTTTTGATTTAGTAATTAAGCTCTAATACTTGTATCTCTGTGGAATAATATATATACTATAAATCATTAATTTTAAAGGTTTAAATTTGGATGACTTCAACACTTATCATACACTGAAGCTTCAATAATGACACCACCAATATCATTGAAAATATCTCAACAAATCTAACAATACCAAGAAATGTCACCAACGATAACTATAGTTGGCAACACACACCTCACTTGATTTTGGGTGGTGCATGTTGCTAACTTTAGTCACTGTTGCTGTGTTTACACGCACGCACACACGCATACACATTAGACATGGACCTGCGCTCTGCAACTGGGCTAGATTATTTTTTTCGTAAAAAATGATGTTTAGATGCCTCAAACACATTTAAAAAAAAAAAAGGAAAAAAATCCATAACATAAGTTATAAACTTGGTTAGGTCAAATAAATTTATTTTATTTTATTTAGATGATAAAAAAAGACAAAGATAGAAAATGGATCAAAATTTAAAAAAAGTCATGATAACTTGGGGGAAGAAATCCTTTTTCAAAGGGAAAAAACAATATAGCTCAAATCTTAGCCAATTAAATATGAAATGATGAAATTGGGTAAAAAAAATGATAAAAAAAAGCCCGAGTCAACCCAAGTTAGCATAATAAACCTGTAACCTGGACAATAAGAGATGAGTCAACTCGGTTTAACCCGCTAAACTCGCGACATAGTTCATGAGATTAGAATAACTCGATAAAAAAGAAAATGAATAAAACCAATAAGCCCGTTTTTTTTTTTAAAAAAAAAACAATGTCGAATGATGAAATCAAAAAAGAAATGAAGTATAAAAAACTAAAAGAAAGCCTCATTGGCAACTAATAATCTCGCCGCCGTTGCCACGAGCTGCCCCATCAGGAAAAAAATTTCGCGACTATTCCAATGATATAGAGAAAGGGATTTTTTTTTTTATGCCAAGAGGTGTTGCATACGCTGCTAGAAGTTTATGAGCGACTCTCACGTGCTGTCACATACATTTCTATTTAAATAATATTTTATATGTCTTAAGAGACCAACTTGTCCTCGTTCAACTTAATAATAATAATAAAAAAAAAACTCATAATAAAAAGATAAAAAAAATCTCTATATTCAAGTTTTAGAAATTGTGCTTTTAAAAATAACCGAGTAATATTACCGTGCTTAAAAATAATAACTAAAAAGCCAATAGAAGCCAGTTTAAAATTTTTTCTTTTAAATATAATTAAGTCATTCCGCTGTGATTAAAAAAGTAAAAGGATAATTCTAACCCCAATCAATATGTAATGACCATTGATCCTTGTAAAAAGAATAAAATACCCCCAACAACAACACCATTTATTTTTTACGGGAAGGCCAAAATGATAATTTTATATATATATATATATATATATATATATATATATATATATATATATATATATATATGGCCCAGGGTTGTTCTGTCTCTTCGCTTTTATTTTCTTTGTCCGTAGCTGATTCCTTTTCGGTGCTTTGTCCCCACAAATAATTTCATATTGAAGGGGCCGCTCTGCACCTTCATGACAGAAAGGTGGTGGGTCCTTACTGAATTCTAGTATTTAAAAATTCACAAATCAATTGTCTAATGAAATCATTACAAAAACGTGAGGGATTCATAAATAAATTGGGACCATCAAAATTATTTGTGGTCTTTCTTTGTATTTTACAAAGGCAGAAGGTGATGAATAGAAGCTTGGTAGCGCTAATAAAAAAAAAGATTAAATAAAAGTAAAATAACTTATTGAAAGTAAAATGGTTATTTGTCTTTAAAAAATAAAAAAAAATTAGCTCTTCCTTCCTTTTATATGTTGCCGACTGATTAGAAACAGAATATGAAAAGAAAGAAAAGAAAAGGTTAGAGAGAAATAGAGAAAAGTAAGGCAAAAACATAAAAAAAAAATCCAATAAAAAAAATAAAAAAGTGAGACAATAACTTTGTAAACTTACAAAGTCCAACTTATAAAACACTAATATAAGAAAGAATCAAGTGAAGGAAGGAGGAATTGAGAGAGGAAAAAAATTTAATTATTTTATTTTCCAGTTGACATGATATTGTTATTTTATCCCGATTGAGGGGTTGTTACAATATCGATTCAGATTCGATTATAGATGAATTATATTTCATAAAAATCAAAAGATATAATTTTAATAGTAAGTTTTTTTTTACTTTCACTTTAATTTTATGTACTTTCAAATTTGTTTTTTAATATTTTAGATAGAGTATTTGAATTAAAACTTTACTGTTAACTTTAAAAATTCATATATATAAGTTAATAATTAATCTTAAAAAATATTTATATATTTATTTAATAGTTCAGAACATGAAATATTCTTGGCTCAGGAAAAATTCCTGGCTCCGCCCTTGTCTACCAGCTAATTTTTTACACGGGGGAGAAGATGCCCCCCCCCCCCCCCGGGCACTCTCTATAAAGCTGGTATCCTTTTACTCTGCTAGTATAATGTATTGTTCAAAAATGAATAATAAGTTGAAGCTGATGGGCTTGATTCCTTTTTTCCTCTTGATGGTTTTCGTGCTGCCAGCTTCGGCAGCATACAAGTTCACCAACCCAAGAATCGTATTACCTTTTCGGTCAAAAGGTTTGGATGCGGATTCAAGGAGCTACGCGGTTGTTTTCGACGCAGGGAGTACAGGTAGCAGAGTGCACGTTTTTTGTTTTGATCAAAACTTTGATCTCCTTCCTGTCGGAAACGGCACAGATTTTGAGTTTTTTGCTCAGGTACAGATCTCCCTTTTTAAATACCCAAGAGCAAATGACGATGGATTTTGTTAAAGAGTTAATATAAAATGTTTTAAAAACTCACTTAACTGTTAAGTTTCAGCTATAAAAAACAAAAATTTCTCACATTATATTGTTGATATTCTATAATTTTTTTGTGGTCGCAGGTTAGGCCAGGTTTGAGTGCATATGCAAAAGACCCTCAGGCTGCGGCTAACTCACTTGTCCCATTGCTCAACGAAGCGGAAAGTGTTGTGCCTGAAGAGTTCAGTCCCAAAACTCCAGTCAGACTTGGGGTTAGGAAACTAGAGCGCATTGTCTTCATTTACTTCATTTTAATCTCTTCGTCAGTCCTCTTTTAACTGCAAAAATATTTTGTTCACTCTTAGATCCCAACTAATAGATCTGTTCTGCCTGATTGAATATTTTTTTTAGCTTTGCTATTTTACAAAAATAAAATTAGTTGAAAGAGCTATATATATATATATATATATATATATATATATAAGAGGGAGTAGATTTAACATTTTGTTTTTAAATATCTCGAACAGAATCGATATCGAAATATTGATTTGATCTCCAGCAGCGTTAAACACGATCGAGGAGACCATTTTTCTGTTAAGACGTCAAATAAAACATCATTATTGTTTAAAAGTAGCTCTAATCATGAGGACTATTTCCCCAAACAAAATCACGTGTATTATGCAAAACCCGACACAGTAATGTCAGTGTCCGAAAAACAAACAAATGCACGCACAACACGTTTTCTATCATTTTTTTTAATAATTGTTTTAATAAAATAGAAACAAGGCAAACGAAGCATTATCCTCTAATTATAACAAAAATTTATTATAAATTATAATAGTTGTTTTATTTTTATCATTTCGAGACGTTTCTTTAACTTTCCTTTTCTTTTCCGGTGAATGGATGATGTTGGCGCCATTTAGGAGGCATGTGTGATGCTTCTCGGTAGCCAAATCTGGTTATTTGTCATCTCACTAGAAGCGTAGTCGTGCCCTCTTCTACATGTTGTGGCACATGTAAACAGATAATGGTTGGATTGCGGCCGATGATCAATTGTTTGCGTTTTTTTTTCTCTCTCTCTCTCTCCTGACAACTAAAATGCATAATTGTTCTCTTTGTTTGTTGTTTATCAAATCAGGCATGTTTGTCATACCCAAGTACCTTGGGTCTATCATGGTTGCTAGATCCACGCACCTTAGGTTTGGCATGCTTTGGCAGACCCAAGACATCTGGATCAAAAAGTTTAAACTTTTTTAAAAGTACGATTGGACTATAAAAACAAACATTGCCTCATTCAACTAAGATTTTTCATTCATATATAATAGAACTTAACTGCAAATTCTTTTTTGTTTGTGCAACTTATTTTATAAATTTGTTATATTCGAAGAGGAAAGAATGGAAAAAAAATGTTGAATTCTAACTGATTTATTTCTAGTCTTCAAACAAAAACTTTTTTTTTTTTGTATACATTGTGGATGAAAATATTAATTTTATGTTTCTATCCAAGTGTTGGACAGTTTTTTAAAGGGTTTATGCATTTTTAAATTTAAAATGTTGTTGCATGATCTAATTATCAACATTTAATACAATGAGAGTTTATTTTATATTATAACTATTAATATATATATATATATATATTTGAAATATATAATCATAAGAGAAAATACTTTTGAATTGATACATTATATTATAGGAAAAGAAAATATTGTATATGTAAAAGACTTCTTGTCCTTTTGACTATCTTAATTTGCACAATTTTATAGATGATTTCTTCACTAAAATTAGAGATTAATAAAAAAAATTGAATGAATTTCGGGATGCATGTTGTTAATGTCCTAAAATAGAAGAAAGAAATATAGAAAAGATAAAAATATGTATGGTTAAAAAGACAAAGATGAAAATACAAAATAAATATTTTTTAGAACAATTATAAATGAATTTCTATATTTTCAAAAGAAGGAGCATGAGTGTGGCAACCACGCTAGGCCCAAACGCCTTGGGTCGGCATCAATGGCGGAGACCCAACCTACTTGGGTCTGTCAACCATGTTTGGTGTCAAACCCGGGCACGGACCGACATGATTGTCGACCCAAGCGGTTTAGGTCTAGCAACCCTATGCAAGTATATTATGGACTAAGACCGTAGACTTCTACGGTGGATTTTCCGAGCTCTAAAGGCTTGGGAGGGGGCTAATGTTGTCTTTTCATATAAAGTTAAATTATTATTTTGCTCTTTAGTTGAAAAAATTGAAGCCCTGATTGTAGGGGTATTTCAGTGTTTTTCATAGGCTCATTGGTCATTAAATATTTCAATGAGGGTATGATAGTCTTTTCACGATTATTTGCATAGTAAAAATACTATTCTACTTCTAAGATTAACAAAATTAAAACCTGTTGCCCAGGGGTTTTCTAACGTTTCACAAACTATTAAATAGTTAAAATATATCTTTAACCTTGAAAAAGATAAAAAAATAATAATAAGCTTGCATATGAGGATATTTTTGTTCTTTCACACTGTGTTTTATGTAATTTTCTATAATCATAGGAGATATTTTGATATTTTAATATTGTTTTATTATTTTTAAATTGAAAAAGCTATGTTGGACCCATATTTACTTGAGTCTGACAAACAAGCAAGACCCAACTTACTTGGGTGCCAGACTCAAGTAACATGAGTCTGGCATGTTTGCCAACGTGGGGGAAGGTCTGACAAACAAGCAAGACCCAGCTATGGATTTGTTGACATTAATTAATGATTTTTAAATTTTTTTAACATGGATTAATGACATGATATATTAATTAATAGTTAATTTATAAAATAATTTCAGCACTATAAAATTTTTGTACTTATAAAAAATGAAATCTATGTATACATGATTAAATTATAAAAATAATATAAATTTTATTGGAATAAATAATAACTTTAAAGTTATGAAGAAAAAACTTTATAATCAAACCATTATTTTCAAAACTACAAAAATTCTTCTAATCTTTTCATGTTGATAACGCATTAATTAAGCATTTATAAGATGATGTGCCCAGGTAAAATTAAAAAGGAATTTGAAAGTCAACTAACAATAATTACAATAATTTGGTACTTTAAGAAAGTGATTACTAGTAGGTTACTGCATCAAAATAAATAAAATTTGAATTTGAACCTTTTTTATTAAAATATATATTATTTAATTTATTCCGATAATTAATTAACATGATGTCTTCAACTATTTATCATTTAAAATGAACCAAGATAATAGTCCTTCCATAATTTCTTTCTTGGGGTTTTATTTAATTTTTATAGTTAAGTTTATTTTGTACTTAAATAACTCTTGATTTCGTGTGTTTTAAAAAATTTAATCTTTAAAATTTTTAAAAAACAACCACATTTCTCTTTAATATAAATAATTTGTAATTAAAAATATTGTCCTATATTCATAAGATTATACAAGATTTGAGAATATTAAAAGCACAACTCACCATTGTCACAGTACAGCTAAAGTTACCATTACAATACTTATTTATTTTTAATATAAATTATTATTCTCCAGTATTATTCAAAATGCCACAACATAGTTTCCTTTTCAACCTGTATAGGAATGTCCAATTAACTAGATAAAGTTACCATTACAATACTTATTTATTTTTAAAAATTTTAAGTTAATTTTCATCAATAAATTATACATAAACTCTCTTAAATATTTTGATAAACAAATTCATTATTTTATTTTATTTTATATAATTAATGAAAATAATTTTATTTAAAATGATGTGTTTATTACAACAAGGGAAAGGTTTACCCTGTTTGTTTTGGCATTTTAAAAGCGTTTTTGAAAAAATTTAAATTTTTTTTATTTTTTATTTACTTCAAATTAATATTCTTTTTGATGTTTTTAGATCATTTTGATGTGCTAATATCAAAGATAATTTTTTAAAAAATAAAAAAAAATATTATTTTGATACATTTCCGAGTAAAAAGCAATTTGAAAAACAACCACAACCACACTCTCAAACATGCTTTAGAAACCCAAAAGCAGTTGCATATAAAATTTTTAATTTGTTTTTGCTTAAAATAAAATTTTTTATATATATTTTCAGATCGTTTTGATGTACTGATATAAAAAATAATTAAAAAAAATTATTTTAATTTATTTTTAAATAAAAAGCACTTTAAATTGCTACCACTGTCAGAATCTCAAACCGTAAATTGCATTCATTATGATATTTGCATTAGCTTCTTTTGTAGTTATTACATATGAAAGAGATTTACAACAGATAATTCATCTTTATACAGCCCTTAACAATAGATGGCAATACTTTTGACCCTAGATTAATGGAAAGCGACGGCAGATGGATGTGTTCGATGAGTGAGGTTATTATTACTTCTATTAAATAGTTGAGAATTAATATGGAGTTTTACTTGTTCAAATTAAGTGTGTGTTTTTTTTTCAATTTTCCTTGATGTTTTCCCTTCCCCCTTTTCTTCATTTCAATTGATCTAAATTTCATTTTTAATTTTTTTAATAGTCATCTGGATTATTTTATACTGACAAAGTCGACCAAATCACTTCTGGACAACTCTCACATGATTTTATTTTAAACTCAGGTTAAATAAGGAAATCAGTCGAGAGATTTTTGTTAATTTCATCTTTTTTCCTCTCAACTAGATTGTCTTTGGACTGGTCAAGCTGATTAGGTTACGTCGAGACAACTTCCACATAGTTTAACTTTAAAATCAAGTTAGGTAAGAAGTTAGGTTAAAATGTTTTTTATGTCAGTTTCATTTTTTCTTTTAATTTCACTATAAGAAATTTGTTTATGGGTCCATCGGGATGTATTTATACCGGTCAAGTTGACTGGATCACGTTAAATCAACTCCTACATAGTTTAAACTTAAACTCAGGTTAGACAGGAGGTCAGATTAAAAGATTTAAAAATTAACCCAATAAATTAGATTTAATAAAAATTATTAAATTTTATAAGAATTGATTCGAGAACACATACCCGAAACTAGAATGAAGCTAAAGAAAAACAAGTAACATTCAAGACCTATGTTTTTTAATATGAAGTGGGTACACCATGGAAGCATTACTTGCTGTTTTTTAACATTCAAGTATCTGAGAATTGCTCCAATGAAAATATGAAGGAAGAATGGGAGAAACAAAACGCCAATGAATTTATGTACCAGGAACAGCATTTAAAGCAAAAAAGATACAATCTTTTTCTTTAATTACTTACTGTTTCTGCATCCCTTTTGAATTTATACACAATCAAACAATTTCTACTCATTCATATTCTTACCATGCCAAAAAGAAAAAAAAAAGAAAAAGAAAAAAAAATACAAATAATTGACCGAGCCCAAATCGTACTAGCACAAAGCTATCATCACCAATCAGTGTGATTTTTGTTGATGTATATTTAGGGAAGCTTTTTAAGGATTATGCTTTTAAATATCTCGAACAGAATCGATATCGATATATCGATGCGATCTCCAGCAGCTCTGAGCCTCTGAGCACGAGGGGACCCTTTTTCTGTCAAGACATCAAATAAAATATCATTACCGTTTAAAAGTGGACCATTTTGTAATCACGAGGACTGATTCCCCGACACAATAATTCAGTGTCCCAAAAAAAACAATGCACGCACAACACGTTTTCTATTATTTTTTTTAATAATTGTTTTAATAAAAAAGAAACAAGGCAAACGAAGCATTATCCTCTGCTTATAACAAAAGTTAAATGTTGCAGTGAAATTACTGTAGATTAAAAGATTTTTTATGAATTATTCTGGTACTATTAAGGAGTTGCGTGTGTAATGACTCTCGATAGCTAAATCTGATCATTTGCTGTTTCACTAGAAGTGCAATCATGCTCTCTTCCACATGGTATGGCGCATGTAAATAGATAATGATTGAATTGTTGTCGGTGATCGATTATTTGTGTTTTTTTTCTTTTCTCTATCCTGACAACTATAATGCACAGTTGTCCTCTTTGTTTGTTGTTTATTGTTTGTTAAATCAGACATGTTTATCATATCCAAGTACATTGGGTCTCGCATGGTTGTCAGACTCACGCACCTTGGGTTTGGCATGGTTTGTTAAACCCAAGGTGTCTGGGTCAAAAAATTTAAACTTTTTCATAAGAGCGATTGGACTGCCAAAACAAACATTGCCTCATTCAAGCAAGATTTCTCATTCATATGCACTAGAACTTAACTGCAAACTTTTTTGTTTGTGCAACTTATTTTATAAATTTGTTATATTCGAAGAGGAAAGAATAGAAAAAAAAATGTTGAGTTCTAAGTGATTTATTTCAAGTCTTCAAACATAAAACTTTTTTTTTTGTATGCATTATGGATGAAAATATTAATTTTATGTTTCTATCCAATGTTGGACGAGTTTTTAAAGGGTTAATGTTTTTTTTTAAAATTTAAGATGTTGTTGCATGATCTAATTATCAAAGTTTGTTACAAGGAGAGTTTATTCTACATTATAACTATTAGTATATACAAAAATTTGAAATATATGATCATAAGAGAACTTTTTAACTTTTGAATTGATACATTATATTATAAGAAAAAAAAAATATTGCATATGTAAAAGACTTATTGTCCTTTTGACTATCTTAATTTGCGCAGTTTTGTAGATGATTTCTTCACTAAAATTAGAGATTAATAAAAAAACAATTGAGTGAATTTTAGGGATGCGTGTGGTTAATGTTCCAAAATAGAAGAAAGAAATATAGAAAAGATAAAAATATATTTGGTAAAAAAACAGATGAAAATACAAAATAAATATTTTTTTAGAACAATTATAAATGAATTTCTATATTTTCAAAAGAAGAAGCATGTGTTTGGCAACCAGGCCAGGCTCAAGCGCCTTGAGTCTGACATTAATGTCAGACCCAACCAATTTGGATCTAGCAACCATGTTTGGTGCCAGACTTAGGCACGGACTGATATGATTGTTAAACCCAAGTGGGTGTGACATGGATGCCAGACCCAAGCGGTTTGGGTGTGGCAACCACCCTGCATGTGTACTATGAACCAAGACATAGTCCACTATAGACTTGCACAATTGATTTTCCAAGCTCAAGGCTTGAGAGGAGGCTAATGTTGTCTTTTCACATAAAGTTAAATTATCATTTTGCCTTTTAGTTGAAAAAATTAAAGCAATGATTATGGGGGTATTTCAATATTTTTCCTAGGTTCACCTTTGGTCATTAAACGTTTCAATGGGGGTATGGTAGTCTTTTCATGATTATTTGTATAGTAAAAATACTATTCTACCTCCAAGATTAACAAAATTATGACCTGTTATCCAAGGGTTTTCTAACCTTTCACAAACTGTTAAATAGTTAAAATACACATTTAACCTTGAAAAAGAAAAAATAAGCTTGCATATATGGGAGTATTTGTTTTTCTTTCACTGTTTTTCGTGTAATTTTCTATAATCATTGGGGATATTTTGGTATTTTTTATTATTTTTAAATTCAAAAAGTCGTGTTGGACCCACGTTTACTTGGGTCTAGCAAACAAGCAAGACCTAACTTACTTGAGTGCCGGACCCAAGTAACGTGGGTCCGGCATGATCGCTAGACTCAAAGCGTTTGAGTCCGGCATCGAGGCCCAAACCGCTTGGGTTTGGCATCCAGACCTAAACTACTTGGGCTTGCGCTTGGATGTGGCATGGTTGTTAGACCTAGGCTCCTTGGGGTGGCATGACCGTCGACCCGGTATCGTGGGTCTCATGGTGGAAGTTTAAAAATTAACCTACTTGGTTAGGTTTAGTAACACTATTAAAATATTCTTCATACTCTTAATACTTTTTTACATATAAAAAAATTTGATATTTGACATACTTTGGGGTGTAGGTCAATATATTAGTTAAATTATAAATCTTGAGATCACAAAGTTGAGGTATGAAAAGTCTAATCTTCACATGAATAAATTTGTTTTAGCCCAAAATATTTTCTAATTATTTTAAAACCCAAAATCTAACATAATAAAAAAACAATTTTATAGGTCTTAATTTACTTCTTCTAGCATGTTTAAAGTAAAACAAAATCTCTATCGAACCAATCTCTCCAAGATGAATCCATTAATATTAAGATCAATATTTTATGTGACTCGAGAAGTGGTTGGTTGAACCTTTTCTCTCCTCTTTTTCTTTTTTTCAATGCCTTTTTTTCTCACATTTCTCAAAATTCAGGAACTAAAATAAAAATAAAATAAAATTGAATATTAAAACATAAAAGTACTAAGATAACAAAGACTGTTTTGTTTTTTAAATAAAAATTTCAAGAACCAAACTAAAGTTTTTGCGCCCTATGAAAAATAAGAAATAGAAAGGGCTTTGTTTAATATCCCGTGATTTTAAAAGCATAAAAGTATGAGATGCTAACTTAATATATGAATTTACCTTTTGTGAACATTCGAGCCTCCAACATGATTATTTGATGAGTGTTATTTATTCGAAGGTTTTGTATTTCTAGAATTTGTTTAATATCTTGTAAAGACTATATTTATATTACATATGTGCATGAAAATGATAAGGGCATGTTGGAATTTAACCATTTGAACCTATAAAACCAACCTACACTATGTTATCCATTAATGAGGCGCTTATTTATCTTTTCTTTGTTTTACCCATGTTTTATAAGCCTTAACTTTTCATATGTTTTCTTTTCCCCAATTAAAAACTAGTAGAACATATGTGTGATGTTTATATGGGTTCATGGTAGGATTTTTTAAGAAAAAATGGTTACATGATGGAGTTTGGTGATGGATTTGAGTATGATAAATTTTGACCTAATCAATTCAAACAAAAAAGAAAAAGAAAAAAGGAAAAAAAGTGCAAACATGATGATACTATAATAAATAAAAGAAAATATTCTCTTTGTGAGTTTAATGAGAATATAGTGTGGGAATTTTTAAATAAAAAGAAGTCATGTATTTTTACTTTTATGATGATGAAATTGTGTGCTTTGATGATTATATTCTGTTGAGTTTGTTATTTATATGTTTCACTAGATTTTTTGGTTATTAGCCTTTTCTTTGCATTTCACTAGAATCTTTCCATATTGAAATTATGACATGACAACTCATTATGATGTGGCAAGGATCTTACATGATGAAAAAAATTCTTTAGAAGGTCAAAGCACAAGTTATTAAAGTCAAATTAGTATAAGGAAACCTTAAAGTAATATCATTAGAAATTAGTTATTAACTAGGAAACTTCTCCACCTTCTCACACATATATAACCAATCATAACCTCAAAAATATAAGGTGTATAACGTTCGTAACATAGGATAAGAGAAGGAAGGGTTCTATTGTTTTTTCAAAATTATTAGTTTTGTTTTCTTTTGTTTTCCCGAATTTAAGACAAGCTTAGTTTTTAATTTTAAGATATTACTTTTCTTGGATTGTAAATTATCATGAGGATTTATGTTTCATTATTCTAAATCTAATTGTGATATATGAATATCTTATTTTTTTTCTATGATTAAACTTAATGATTGATGTGCAACATATATTTTGTGGTTTTAAATATATTGCTAGCTTATTAGTTTAAGTTGGATGCATGTCTAACTAACTTAAGTTGGAGGAGTATTTAATTTTCAAACTCATGTTTGATTATTTGATATTTGAAAAATACAAGTCTTGATTAAAGTAACTCACCATATATGTTTAATATATCATGAATCAATTACACCTATCTTGATTTTAATGTTATCACGTAATTAAATCTTGCATGCTTAATGAAAGTTATTATATGATTAGGGGTTAATTGATGCATGAATGCGAGGTCAACTAAAAAGTAAAGATAGTTAGAAAAACTTGTTGTTTTTCATGGTTTATTTTTATCATCACAAATCAGATTAGAATATATACCTAAATCAATTATTGGTATTTAATTATCCTTGAGGAATTCTTCTTATAAAAAAAGCTTTTTTTCTATTTTTTTTACATTATATTGATTTGCCTCTTGTTTTTTAGATTTGATTTCTTTTGTTTTCTTAGTTTTTTAAGTTATTTTAGTTAGTTTAGATCATAAACAAAACCCTAATTTTAGTTACTTTCAAAATTAATATGTGTTTGGATTTAAAATTTTCATCTTTACTTGGTTTACTTTAATTTAAACTTAAATAGCTAGTTTTGATTTAGTAATTAAGCTCTAATACTTGTATCTCCCGTGGAATAATATATATACTATAAATCATTAATTTTAAAGGTTTAAATTTGGATGACTTCAACACTTATCATACACTGAAGCTTCAATAATGACACCACCAATATCATTGAAAATATCTCAACAAATCTAACAATACCAAGAAAGGTCACCAACGATAACTATAGTTGGCAACACACACCTCACTTGATTTTGGGTGGTGCATGTTGCTAACTTTAGTCACCGTTGCCGTTTGTGTTTACACGCACGCACACACGCATACACATTAGACATGGACCCGCTATGCAACTGGGCTAGATTATTTTTTTCGTAAAAAATGATGTTTAGATGCCTCAAACACATTTAAAAAAAAAGGAAAAAAATCCATAACATAAGTTATAAACTTGGTTAGGTCAAATAAATTTATTTTATTTTATTTAGATGATAAAAAAAGACAAAGATAGAAAATGGATCAAAATTTAAAAAAAGTCATGATAACTTGGGGGAAGAAATCCTTTTTCAAAGGGAAAAAAACAATATAGCTCAAATCTTAGCCAATTAAATATGAAATGATGAAATTGGGTAAAAAAAATGATAAAAAAAAGCCCGAGTCAACCCAAGTTAGCATAATAAACCTGTAACCTGGACAATAAGAGATGAGTCAACTCGGTTTAACCCGCTAAACTCGCGACATAGTTCATGAGATTAGAATAACTCGATAAAAAAGAAAATGAATAAAACCAATAAGCCCGTTTTTTTTTAAAAAAAAAAACAATGTCGAATGATGAAATCAAAAAAGAAATGAAGTATAAAAAACAAAAAGAAAGCCTCATTGGCAACTAATAATCTCGCCGCCGTTGCCACGAGCCGCCCCATCAGGAAAAAAATTTCGCGACTATTCCAATGATATAGAGAAAGGGATTTTTTTTTTATGCCAAGAGGTGTTGCATACGTTGCTAGAAGTTTATGAGCGCCTCTCACGTGCTGTCACATACATTTCTATTTAAATAATATTTTATATGTCTTAAGAGACCAACTTGCCCTCGTTCAACTTAATAATAATAATAAAAAAAAACTCATAATAAAAAGATAAAAAAAATCTCTATATTCAAGTTTTAGAAATTGTGCTTTTAAAAATAACCGAGTAATATTACCGTGCTTAAAAATAATAACTAAAAAGCCAATAGAAGCCAGTTTAAAATTTTTTCTTTTAAATACAATTAAGTCATTCCGCTGTGATTAAAAAAGTAAAAGGATAATTCTAACCCCAATCAATATGTAATGACCATTGATCCTTGTAAAAAGAATAAAATACCCCCAACAACAACACCATTTATTTTTTACGGGAAGGCCAAAATGATAATTTTATATATATATATATATGGCCCAGGGTTGTTCTGTCTCTTCGCTTTTATTTTCTTTGTCCGTAGCTGATTCCTTTTCGGTGCTTTGTCCCCACAAATAATTTCATATTGAAGGGGCCGCTCTGCACCTTCATGACAGAAAGGTGGTGGGCCCTTACTGAATTCTAGTATTTAAAAATTCACAAATCAATTGTATAATGAAATCATTACAAAAACGTGAGGGATTCATAAATAAATTGGGACCATCAAAATTATTTGTGTTCTTTCTTTGTATTTTACAAAGGCAGAAGGTGATGAATAGAAGCTTGGTAGCGCTAATAAAAAAAAAGATTAAATAAAAGTAAAATGATTTATTGAAAGTGAAATGATTATTTGTCTTTAAAAAATAAAAAAAATTAGCTCTTCTTTTCTTTTATATGTTGCCGACTGATTAGAAACAGAATATGAAAAGAAAGAAAAGAAAAGGTTAGAGAGAAATAGAGAAAAGTAAGGCAAAAACATAAAAAAAAAATCCAATAAAAAAAATAAAAAAGTGAGAGAATAACTTTGTAAACTTACAAAGTCCAACTTATAAAACACTAATATAAGAAAGAATCAAGTGAAGGAAGGAGGAATTGAGAGAGGAAAAAAATTTAATTATTTTATTTTCCAGTTGACATGATATTGTTATTTTATCCCGATTGAGGGGTTGTTACAATATCGATTCAGATTCGATTATAGATGAATTATATTTCATAAAATATCAAAGAATGTAACTTTAATAGTAAGTTTATTTTTACTTTCACTTTAATTTTATGTACTTTCAAATTTGTTTTTTAATATTTTAGATAGAGTACTTGAATTAAAACTTTACTGTTAACTTTAAAAATTCATATATATAAATTAATAATTAATCTTAAAAAATATTTATATATTTATTTAATAGTTCAGAACATGTAATATTCTTGGCTCAGGAAAAATTCCTGGCTCCGCCCTTGTCTACCAGCTAATTTTTTACACGGGGGAGAAGATGCCCCCCCCCCCCCCCCCGGGGCACTCTCTATAAAGCTGGTATCCTTTTACTCTGCTAGTATAATGTATTGTTCAAAAATGAATAATAAGTTGAAGCTGATGGGCTTGATTCCTTTTTTCCTCTTAATGGCTTTCGTGCTGCCAACTTCGGCAGCATACAAGTTCACCAGCCCAAGAATCGTATTGCCTGTTCGGTCAAAAGGTTTGGAAGCGGATTCAAGGAGCTACGCGGTTGTTTTCGACGCAGGGAGTACAGGTAGCAGAGTGCACGTTTTTTGTTTTGATCAAAACTTTGATCTCCTTCCTGTCGGAAACGACACAGATTTTGAGTTTTTTGCTCAGGTACAGATCTCCCTTTTTAAATACCCAAGAGCAAATGACGATGGATTTTGTTAAAGAGTTAATATAAAATGTTTTAAAAACTCACTTAACTGTTAAGTTTTTGAGATGAGGCGATTCGTTTCAGCTATAAAAAACAAAAATTTCTCACATTATATTGTTGATATTCTATAATTTTTTTGTGGTCGCAGGTTAGGCCAGGTTTGAGTGCATATGCAAAAGACCCTCAGGCTGCGGCTAACTCACTTGTCCCATTGCTCAACGAAGCGGAAAGTGTTGTGCCTGAAGAGTTCAGTCCCAAAACTCCAGTCAAACTTGGGGTTAGCAAACTAAAGCACATTGTCTTCAATTACCTCATCTTAATCTCTTTGTCAGTCCTCTTTTAACTGCAAAAATATTCTGTTCACTCTTTATATTTATACGTGGAGTTTAAACATTGCAGGCTACCGCTGGATTGAGGCTGTTGGAAGGAGATTCAGCGGAGAGGATTTTGGAAGCAGTAAATTTTTATTGTCATTTTTATAGTCGTTCTAGTATATTTTTATTGCCATTTTTATCTTAATATGGTCGTTTGAACTCTTATGTGTCCAAGGTGAGAGATCTTCTGAGCAATGGCAGCCTGGAGTACGAAGCCGATGATGTCTCCATTCTGAGTGGTTCCCAAGAAGGTTACTATATGTGGGTATGTTTCGAACTTGCAATTGTTGTACCTATAAAGAATTAAGAGAAGAAAAAATAACTTTTATAAATTTTTTGTAGATGGCAATAAACTACATGGTAGGAAATCTGGGGAAGCCGTATTCAGAAACAGCAGCAGTAATTGATCAAGGCGGTGGATCTGTTCAAATGGCATATGCCATTTCCAGGGAGAACGCTGAAAAGGCACCAACAGTAGCTGATGGAGAGGATCCATACGTGGAGAAATTCCGTCTTAGAGGAGCCGAATATTACGTTTATGTTCACAGGTTCTCGTCTTCCTCCCTGATCAATTCTCTTAAACTCCTGCTAATATATATAGTTAGTGTTGGATTTTCCTGCTGCTCCACATTTTGTCATTTGTGTCAAAAACAATTTCTTGCATTTCTAAAACGTACAAGAAGAGCAGTAAGTTAATGGATCTTGTGTGTACAGTTACTTGAGCTATGGATTATTGGCGTCTCGGGCAGAAATACTGAAGGTTTCAAGAAACTCCAGCAACGAGTGCGTAGCCACCGGTTACAATGGTATGACAAATGACTCCGTCGTATCTCCACAAATGGTTTTTTTTCCTTACACTTCTATATTGTTTTTTTCTATTTTATTTAGTGTTCAATTGTTTACACTTCCACCTCTCCAATTTTTCTAATCTTCTTACCTTTCAGGAAAAAATAAAAAATTAATTAATGCAAAGTTAATTTCTCCCTCTCTTTATTTTAAAATATTTAAAGGTGTTTACAAATACGGAGGGAAGGAATACAAAGCATCATCTTCTCCTACCGGTACAAGCTTCAAAAAATGCAGAACACTAGTTCTTAAAGCTCTCAAAGTTAATGCCCCATGTAAGTATGTGAATTGCACATTCGGTGGAGTTTGGAATGGCGGCGGCGGAGACGGGCAAAACAATTTTTATGCTAGTTCGTTTTTCTTCTCCATGTCTCAAGCGGTACGAATTCATCATCCTAAGAAATTACTTGCAGTTTTATTTTTATATATTGACTTCGCAAGCTAATTAGATTTGTGGGATTTACAGGCTGGGTTTGTTGATGCCAATGCGTATACAGCCACAGCTAGCGCTGCAGATTTCAAGAAGGCAGCTAAGCGTGCTTGCGAAACAAGATTTGAGGATGCAAGCTCAAGATTTCCAAATGCGCTGGAGGAAGACCTGCCATTCTTGTGTATGGATTTTACCTATGAGTATACTTTGCTTGTCGATGGATTTGGTAAGCCTTACAAGCTACTTCTCCTTTGATCAATTGCAAAAACTATTAATATACAATATTCGTAGTTAATTTGTTAAAGTTTGGTTATTGTTTTTGTCGAAGATTGTCGGAATTAAAACGATATATTTTTTTATATTTTTAAAATTTATTTAAGTTTTCATTTCGGTAACTTCAACCAACTATATTTTTATCTCTTTTATATTTCCTTTTTGTTCTGAATATGAGAATCATATGATTCTGTCATTCACTTTTTTCTCGTGCCGTCATTCTTATAGTGCTCGATCATATATATAAACAGGTCTTCATCCCCAGAAAAAATTTTCAGTGGAGGAGAAAGTTAAATACAAGAATTCACTTATGGAAGCTGCGTGGCCTCTTGGTAGTGCTATAGAGGCGGTGTCACCTAGCAGTGCATCATTTCTGAAGTAGTATCATCCTAGCTTACACCAGAGATCACCAATTAATAACTTGGCGTGTGGTGGCGGTAGCATTGTTGAAGCAAATATCACAGACTTCTAAAATCATGAATGATCTCCAATTATTTAGAAGTCTGTACGCAGTTGTACCGAAAACAAAATAATAATTATTAACTCTGGTTTATCTATGTGAAATCGGTTCATTCATAATTAGTTTATTTTCGTTTTATATTTACAACTAGCAGTTAAAGCACTACTATATCCCTGCAAAGGTGAGAACTCAAGTTCGATCCCTAGAAAATGTTTTTATTAAAAAGGGTAGTTACGAACCTCGAACGAGACTAGTTTCACCATTTAAAAAAATAAAAAATAAAGATATCCAAGTAAAAACAAAATATATATATAGACACACACAGAAGAGATAAGATGAACGATTGCTTTTAATGTCTTGAGTGACATATGATTGAATGGCAAAAGAATTCCATATCTTCTCATTCTAAATTATATTTAGAATTCCATTAATTTAATAGAGATTGGGAAGAATGGAAATAGAATCAATTTCTTCTTATTTTTTGAAGTGCCTTTTGTATCAGTTATATATTAATTTGAAATCATAATCGCACGTGTTCTTTGAATTCTAATATAATTTTACTTCAAATAAAAAAAAATTTAATTTTAATTAGTAATGCTATTAGATGAATAGAGTGTTTTAGAGTGGTAATTTTTATTTAATTAAGATTAAAATAAAATTTACAAGCCAATAAGTGAATGGCCTACATAAACAACACCCACATCACCAAACCGTCAGAAAATATTTAAAACAAACATAAATGACATGCTTCAACAATTGCGACCTTATCTTTCTCTGTTGAGTATGGTTTCTCCCGTCCCACTTTTCCTTTTATTGTTGTTTGAAAAGTAGAAATAATAATTAATTAATAAAAAACTAAATCATGTTGTAAAAAAATATGTTTATTCAGACTCGTATAACTATGGATTGTAACAGTTTTTCTAGCCTGTATAGTATATCTTTTTTTTTTGGTGCATTATTGTCAATTTGTATATTAAATAAGTAGGGTAGTTCTCTTTTTGTTGTCAATTTATACAATAAATAAGTGGGACAGTACCCTTTCTCCAACTTGTATTTCTTGTCAATTTGTACATTAAATAAGTGGGACAATAGCATCATTAGAAACACCTCATTATCAATACTCTAAATGATGTGGGGGAATCACTGTTCCCCCACACAAAAATCATTGTGGATTACAACAGTAATCCACAATGCTTTTCTCTTTTTTTTCTTTTTCTTTTTTCTTTTTTTTTTTTTCAATTTTTTCTCTTTTTTTTACCTTTTTTTTTCACTTTTTTTCCCTTTTTTTATTTGTTTTTTTTCAAAATTATCTTTATCAATTTTACTTTTTTAATATTGAGTTGGTTAAAAATTTTACTTTATAATTGTTTTTCTTTAAAATACTGTGGATTGATACGGTGTTTTTCAACATGATTTTTCTATTTTATTCTTTTATTTTTTAAAATTATATTTGTCGATTTTATTTTTTCAATATTAAGCTGATTGAGAATTTAGTTTTGTAATTTTTTTTTAAAAAAACATTATTGATTGCTACAGTTTTTCTCCACATGATTTTTGTTTTTTGTTTTTTTATGATTTTCTCCAAAATTATCTTTTTCAATTTTATTTTTTAATATTGAGCTGGCTAAAAATTACAGTTAAAATATGTGAGGGAAGTATTGTAGCTTTCCTCATAAATTACTGTGGATTGCTACAGTGTTTTTTTCCACATAGTTTTTTTTTGTTTTTTTCTAAAATTATCTTTGTCAATTTTATTTTTTTGATATTAAGCTGGTTAGGATTACAATTAAGTAATAAGCTAAAGGGTGTAGGGAATTCACTGTTCACCTACACTCAATGCAATGTGAATTATAATAGTAATCCACAGTGCATTCTTTTTTCTTTCTTTTTTTATTTTTTGTTTTTTTTTCCAAATTTCCCTGTTTTTCGTTTTCTTTTCCAAAATGACTTTTCTTTTTTTCCAACTTTCCCCTTTTTTTATTTTTTTTCAAAATTATTTTTGTCGATTTTGCTTTTTTAATATTGAGCTGGTTAAAAATTTCACTTTATAATTTTTTTCTTTTAAAATACTATGACTTGCTACGGCGTTTTCCCACATGATTTTTCTATTTTATTTTTTGATCTTTCATAATTATATTTGTTGATTTTATTTTTTTAATATTGAGCTGATTGAGAATTTAGTTTTGTAATATTTTTCTTTAAAACAATGTTGATTGCTTACAGTGTTTCTCCGCATGGTTTTTTGTTCTTTTGTTTTTTGATGATTTTCTCAAAAATTAACTCTTTTTTTATTTTTTAATATTGAGTTGGTTAAAAATTACAGTTACAATATGTGAGAAAAACACTGTAACTTTCCTCGCAAATTACTGTGAATTGCCATAGTATTTTTTCCCACATGGTTTTTTTCCAATTTCTTTTGTATTTTCTTTTTTTGTAATATTTTTTTTCTAAAATTATTTTTGTCAATTTTATTTTTTTAATATTGAGCTGGTTAAAATTTAACTTTGTAATAAAGCTTAATCATGTGGAGAAAGCATTGTAGCTTTCCTCACAAAACACTATGGATTGCTAAAGTATCTCTCAACATAGTTTTTTTTTTCTTTTGATTTTTCAAAATTATCTTTGTCAATTTTATTTTTTTAATATTGAGCTGGTTGAGAATTACAATTACAAGTCATTACAAATAAGACTAAATCATGTGGGGAAGCACTGTAACTTTCATCACAAAACATTGTGAATTGCTACATTGTTTCCAACATAGTTTTTTTTCCCTATTTTTTTTGTTATTTTTTTTCTAAAATTGTATCAGTCGATTTTATTTTTTTAATATTGAGCTTATTGAGAATTTAGCTTTGTAATTTTTTTTCTTTAAAACAGTGTGAATTGTTGTAGTGTTTTCCCTTATGATTTTTTTTATGATTTTTTTCAAAATTATTTTTGTCGATTTTTTTTTAATATTGAGTTGGTTAAGAGTTATAATTACAATAAAGCTAAATCATATGAGGAAAGCGTTGTAGCTTTTCTCACAAAACACTGTGAGTTGCTACAGTATTTCTCTAAATGGTTTTTTTATATTTTTTTCTAAAATTATCTTTGTCGATTTTATTGGAGAAAGCATTGTAGTTTTCCTCACAAAACATTGTCAATTGCTACAATATTTTTCCTCATGGGTTTTTTTCCTTCCAAGATTATCTTTGTTGGTTTGTTTTTTTTAATATTAAGTTGGTAGAGAATTTAGCTTTGTAATATTTTTTTTTTTTATTACAGAAAAGCTAAAAAAATCTGGCGAAAACAATCATTTTGTTCAGTCTCTAAGTTTTTTTTATCACCAATACAACTTTTTCTCCATCATGAAATATTGGCTTCATCATACTTTTAGTTTTTATTACTTATCTAGCGCTAATTCACAATTATAACACTATCAAGTATATTTATTTTATAAGCCCGCGGCAGCGCGCGGACATGCCATCTTGTACATTCACTATGAAGAATACTCAAATAAGAACAACACACACACACGAGATAAGATGAACGATTGCTTTTAATGTCTTGAGTGACAGATGAATGAATGGCGAAAGAATTCCATTACTTCTCATTCTAAATTATATTTAGAATTCCATTAATTCAATGGAGATTGGGAAGAATGGAAATAGAATCAATTTCTTCTTATTTTTTAAAGTGCCTTTTGTATCAGTTATATATTAATTTTAAATCATAATCGCACGTGTTCTTTGAATTCTAATATAATTTTACTTTAAATAAAAAAATTAAAAATTTTAATTAGTAATGATATTGCTAAAAAAAAAAAACTTCAAAATCACTCTATGTTCTTGTTGTATTTAGTAAAAGAACAAAGTGTTTGATAGTATGGTAATTTTGATTTAATTAAGATTAAAATAAAATTTACAAGCCAATAAGTGATGAATGGCCTAGATAAACGACATGCTTCACATTTGCAACCTTATCCTTTTCTTTTGACTTTTGAGTATAGTTTCTCACGTCTCTTTTTTTTTTTATTAACGCTAGTGTCCGGACCAGCTTGCACGTATCTCGACTAATCCTACAGACCCTGAAATTAATGACCATGTAAACCTCCAGTGGTCATCATATAAGCAACTACAAGGTTTGAACATGAGACCATAGAGGAAGCAAACCCCTTAGTCCCAAACTTTTATTACTGGACCACCTCCTAGATGATTGTTCCGTCCTACTTCTCCTTTTATTGTTGTTTGAAAAGTAGAAATAATAATGACATGCAAAAAATTACCGTAATGAAAAATATTTTTAATTTATTTATTTTTATGTGTTGAATTTTTTGGGTTTATTTTATATTCGAATGTTCATGATTAACTTTCATCCAAATTTGATGGGAAAAAAAAACAAAATAAAAAGTCAAATATCTTATTAAGAAGGAAATATTTTATCTTATTACGTAGAGAAATTCTCTCCACTATCCTTATTTAATAATTTAATAAGAAGAGTTAATTTGATAATTAAATATTGACAAAAAAAAAATTCTACGAAGTAGTTTGAGTTTTTAAACTCGAAAAATAAGTTAGAAAGTTCTAGATGAGAAGAGATCCACTCTCATACACAAGGCCTCCACTAATATTGATATTGCGGGATTATTGTATTTTTTTTATATAACTTTGTTAATAACAAATAAATGTTAAACATTGACATAAATTACATGATTAATATACTTCATATATTTGACCCAGCAGGATTTTTTGGTTGTTTAAATAAATTTTTTAAACATCTTAAAATTATTTATTTGATGTTAATTATAGTTGTAAACTAGTTATGTAATGTGATTATGAGCTTCCTGTATTTTTTTTGTATGTTTTTATTTTTGATTTTTATCTAGATATCCTTATACCTTTTTTAAATAGTAACATTAGTTCTATTTAGGATTTATGGTTATTTCTCTGAATAAGTATATTTTTATAATATCAAACTTGTATTTTTATCCTTGAAAAAATATAATGTTATCTGAACTGCTAGACAAATATTTTTATATTCGCATTTTCTTTGCATGACTAGTGTTAAATTATAATTATTTAATTAAAATTGGTGCTGCAAAACCCTGTGTGTGTGTGTGTGTGTGTGTGGAGTGCATCCTTTAATCATTTCAAATTTTCAATTGCGCGTTGTTTGATTATGGTTGATGGCCTCTAAACAAATCATTGATGTCCGAATATGGTTGATGGCGTCTTCTTCTTCGTCTCAAACAGAGAAAGTCCGCTTGCGGAAAAAATTCGAGCCAGCGCGGTCGCCGCCCTCGATCCAGTCTTGACCGAATGGTTTACCATTCAGCCCATTCCACCAACTTTCCTCCACCACCGCGAGGCACCAGGGAGTCGAAGAAACCGCCACCAACAGTCCAAAGAATGGCCGGACTGTTGGTGTCCCGATCCAATAAGAACACAAAGACCAAAAGTCCTTATCTCCACACAAGGATCAGTATCCTGGGGAGATAAGGATAAAATCCACACCAAAAACGCCTATAAAAGGCGGAAAAAAGAAAGAAAGAAAGAAAGAAAGGGGACCCAGAAGAGAAAACAGGGAGAGAGACAAAGAGGGAAAAAGTGAGACTAAGAAAAAAACTAAAAAAGGAAAGAACGGGAGGAAAAAAAAGAAAGGGGAGAAAAAGCAGAGACAGGGCAGAGAAGAGGAAAATAGAGAGAGAGAGACCAGGAGAGACAGAAAATAGAAAGAATAAGAAAAACCGGAGAACGAAGGGGAACCGAGAAAGAAGCTTCATCCAGTTGGCGGTGCACCGAGATCTTCGTCCCAAGGCCATTTGCAAAACAAGCAAGCGTGCGTGAACGGTTCACGCACGCTTGTAAAGGAAAATGCGGGTTATCAATAACCAAGAACGGACCGGGGCCGGGGCCGGCTGATCCAGCCCCCCGTATGAGGCTGGTCCAGATCCAACCCAGTGTTAAAGAGGAAGAGTGGGCCGATCCGGGTATTAGACCCTTCTATTTATTCTCCTTATATCTTGTCCATGTATTTTATTCCCCTTCTATTTTGATATCTGGTCAAACGAGCCTCTTTTTAAAATCAGAAAATTCCCTAAATATTTGGCAATCTTCATGGATTTATTTGTGGGCTCTTCATGCTTTTTTTATTTTTTTTCTTTGTGTTTTGTTTTTTTTTTCTGATATATGCTCAATTTGTGGACCATTACTGTTAAATACAAATCATTTGTGCAATACTTTCTTTTATTCTTGTCTAACAAGAGCAAATAAAAAAAAAGGGTAAACAAAAATAAAAAGGCATAGAAAAATTGTTTCTTCTCCATTAAAAATTTAAAATTTTTCGAACTTATTCATTGCGTCAAAGTTTTTAGGTTTGTGCTATATTTACTAATGTCAGAGTTGGAAATATTTTTTTTAGGTATTGTTCACTGATGCCAGAGTTAAGGACATGATAGGAAGAACAAAAAAAAAAGAGAACAAGTTCTTAGCAATTTTAAACAAAACCAAAGAATGCAACTTGCTTCAGGTAGGACACTCAAAGGAGGTGATAGCATCTTTCCTTTGCATAACCAGTCCCATATCATAGAATCCCTATTGACCAGTTAAGGTTTCTAGTGACCATAATACTAGGTGGCAACTCCTTGAACTAGAGCATCTCTCTCTAGAATATTATTGTATTTTATCTCTCTAAAAAGATACTTATTTAAGTATTAGAAAGTCTCCACTTCCACCAAAGAGGATATTTTGCAGAAACTAGTCAAAAGTTGTCTTTGCCTACCAAGCACCAAGTATATATTAAAAACACATTGGCTAGGAAGAATAGATGATATTGCTAGGAATAATTGATTAACCAATTATCCAACTCGAGAGCCCTATTCCTAGGCTATTTGGATTTTTGAAACTTCATCAGTGGCGTCGTCTGTGGGGAACTGATCAAAAAGTCATCAGTTTCTTTCTAAAGTTTGCTTTCGACATTACTAGGTCATTCCATGACACATAACTTACGTTCACCCGGGCTAGAATGTGAGACAAGTCTACTCGTTATCTCAGACACTCCTACCCAGCAAGAGCTTCAACAACTCACTAACTAGGTACAAGTCCTTACCCAGGCCATCTTGGCAACCCGAGGACAAAATCAGACATTGTCATTCCAACAAGTCTTAATACCCTCAACAACACACAATGCCTTAACGCGAAGGTCATCAGCTGCACTAAGAGCCTGTAGACGATTACACTACCTGAAGAAGATTAGACAAAATGACATTCATGGGAGTTCCTTAAAGGACCACTAACGTCTTTGCCTCACCCATGCACAAAGAAGATACGATGAACATTTTCCCCTAGTTACTATGGGATGGACACCGGTCATCATAATCGTCATTCTACGCCAATTCTTCGGGCTCCCAATGGCCCAAAGAAACAAAGAAATAGGAGACAATTTGTGCAGAAGCATACTTAGGGGAATGTTTATAACCCCAACAGTGGAGGGTTTTTCTCTTGTCCAAATGTATATTGAAAAGTCGACTCCTTAAAGATTATTTTTCTATAAAAATAAGTTTGCACAACTATGATAGCTTGGTTGACCTAATGGAGCATGTGCAAAATCTATGTAACAACTTGGACTTGATCATCCAAGACCATGACTCAATGTGCAAGATATTCCCTACGACCTTCAAAGAATCTGCATGTACTTGGTATAATAAACCAAACTTTATTGAAGGTTTTAGTAACCTATATGCCAAGCTAGTGGCACGCTTTAGCACTGGCATACTCGCCAAGAAAACCTCCACGAAGCTTTTCAGTGTTGCTTAACAAGAGAACGAGTATACACAGGTATTAAGGAGATTCAACGCTGAAATGCTCAAGGTGGAAGAATTGTTTGAGCTATAGCCTTAGAAGCCTCGATATGACAAGTAAAGGAGCATGCCCTCTAGAGAAAACTTTATGCTTTATAAAAAAAAAAACTTGTCTAAAGTGAAACAATTTATGAAAAATCATATACAAGTTGAAGAGGCTAGTTTGTTATGACATGTACCTTGTTATTTTCATAAGGACAACCAACATGAATGACCTTCCAAGTGAAGAAATCACGAAAGTCAAAGCAAACATCTTAGTGCCACCTTCAAAATATCTTCCTTCTAAGAACCTCTACCATACCTATCACTCACATCATCTTAAGATGTATCATCCTTAATAAGAATGTAAGTTTCTTATATATGAATGACTTATTCAAAATGGATTCATTTTCTCCAGGTGATCCCTAAAGACGGTAGCCCTAGAGAAGTCCCGGGGGATGGTATATGTTTTCCCCATGGGAAATCTCCAAGTGATAGACATGATCTCCCCAATGCTATATGCATTACTCACCAAGGGATATATGTGATCTCCCTAGTGTTATATGCACCACTCACCAAGAGGTATATGTGGTCTCCCCAGTGCTATATGTATCACTCTCCATGGGATAGATGTAATCTCCCTAGTGCTATATGCATCCTCTCCAAGGGATGAAGTTGGTTTTCCTAATGCTATATGCACCACTCTTCAAGGGATGGACTTGGTCTCCCTAGTATAAATAACAACATCATGGAATCACCACTCTCAATAGAAGGCTCTCATGCCCCATTAAATAATAATAATAATAATAATAATAATAATCATGATGATCACTCTTTAGTGGAGGGCTTTTAAGCCCCATGACAATGTTAAAAGAGCTACAAACTCCTACTCTCCAAAAAATCTATAATCACTTAGAAATTTTGGACTTGAAATTTAGCTAAATCCAGGATAACGTGGGTTTTGTAAACATATTAAACCCAATGTACTTGAACTTGGTAGTTAGTCAACTCCAAAATAACGACCATCATTATTTGGCACTCCCAAAGGAATGACCATCCTTCCTTGGGCACACCCTAGAAAATGACCATCCTCCCTTGGCACGCCCAAGGGAATAAGATAATGTGGGTCTAGCAAACATGCAGACCTAAGGCACTTGGACTTGGCAATCAGCCAAATCCATTGCACTTGGATATGATAGTCAGCCAAGTCGAAGATAACATGGGTTTGACAAACATGTCAGACCCAAGGTACCTAAACTTGGTCATCTGCCAAGTCCAAGGTGATGTGGGTCTGACGAACATGCTAAACCCAAGTTACTTGGACTTGGTATTTAGCCAAGTCCAAGTAACGTGGGTCTGGCGAACATGTCAAAGTCAAGGTACTTATACTTGGCAGTAAGTCAAGTCCAAGGTAATGACCATCCTCTCTTGGGTACGCCTAAGAGAATGACCAACCTCTCTTGAGTCTAACTTTGGGGAAGAACTCAGCCTCTATGGGCTTAGTTACATTTGACATCATAGACTATAATCTCCCTATACCTTTTAGATGTTTAAAAGTCCTCCAAGGACCCACCATATTTCCATCAAACATGAATATAGATGGAATGGATATTTATATCTCATTATATGCTATCAGGGTAAAATTACATTTCAGACCCTCATCTTCATAAAAGGACAAGACTCATGGGGTATAATACACCATGAGACCTTCAAATTAAAAATTCATAATCTTCATTCTCTACTACATATATATTTTCAGATCATTTCTCTCTAGAATATTATTGTATTTTCTCTCAATAAAAATATATTTATTTAAGTATAAGAGAGCCTTCACCTTCACCAAAGGGAACCTTTTACAGGTAGTAGTCACAAGTCATTTTGGTCTACCAAGTACCAAGTATATGCTAAAGAACACCTTGGCTAAGGAGAATAGATGAAATTATTATGATCAATTGATTAACCGATTATTCAACTTGAAAGTCCTATTCCTAAGCTATTTGGATTTTTAGGACTTCATCAACATGATTTTTCAAAAATGCATTGATGATTATGAAGCTAGACACGAGGTTCAATCTATAATTGAGGCCACTCGATTGCAACTTTGAAAAGGAATGATATTGCTTGATCTAGTGAAGAACACCAAGCTCAGGGTCATGGGTTACACAGGTGGATGATGTGCCTTAAGCTTTCTTCACCAGAATAGTTCTTCTTTATCAGCCTCGTACGTATTGAATCTTTTGGTTGTTATCAATCTCTACTCTTGGCAGCCAGTTATCACCATCTATCAACGTGTTAGAGACATGGTGAGAAAGATGTTTTTAATGGCAAGTTATATTATCATAAGAGAGATATTCTTACCAAACCTAGGATGAAGCCGCAGATTTTGTGTTTCAACCTAGGTTTCTACACACACATTGATTCTGTATCTTCCTATCCTTTGGTGCCATCACTAGCCCTTTGACAGTGGAAAGTTGTAATAATATCTTAATTTGTTATCATGGATGATCCTACAGGCCTAGGAGGAAAGAGTATTTTCGAAGAATTGAAGGTTACCTACTTCCTGTTCTGTTTTTGTTATGCCCCCCTCTTTTTGACTTCAACTTCCATGTGGCAGAACCAATAGGCTTACAGTCAGCCACCATTAATTTAGCTCATAGTAATGTTATATGACTTTCTGATCCCATTGGTGTTGCTACACCTCAATAATCAAGACTAGTCAAAACTTTCTAAGTGGGAATCAATATCTGACACAGCCTTATTTAGGTTGAGTTGATGACGGAAGATATATATATTATATTGAGTTTTAATCTTGCTGCGTGTGAACAATGCGGTCTTTTATCTTCCCTTTGAAGTTAATATAGAGTTAACACTTTTCCTCCTCTTGATGCATGGACAATTTTCAACAAAAGCCAACAATTCCCACATCTGTTTTTACTTTACTGCTTTTATGTGTGGGTTCTACGCTTCTGTAGCTTAATCATTCAACGTACTTCTCTGTATGTTAACAGTGTAGCCTAAGGAACATCAGATGCTGCACGAAGGCCAATATATAGGCACTGTTGAAAATAAGTTCTCCTTTTCTTTCTCTGAGCATTTTCGGGATAAGCTCATGGAGAATAAGCCGTAGACCGTGGAATACAACGCACTATTCCATGTTTGGCCTAACTCATTATTTAGTGTCTCAGATGAGAAATCCGGTGCTTTACCATTTGACATAGGACAGCAACTAGCTAGTAGCTACTAGGTTAGGTGAACTACACGTGGAAAACTACAAGGGGGTCATGATCAAGAGAGACTTTTTCATGTTTGAAAATTAGCTAGCTATTGCATACCCATGCACGCTTGCCTTGCCTGTTGACTAGTCTAACATACATTGTCATGAGTGGCATGATCTTGGATTCACACTCAAGTAGCCACATCAACTGTATGCTACCACGAAGACCAATCACATGTTAGTCTAGCGTGTATGATGATTTCAAGCTGCATCGCACCATGCATGTTTGATATCACCACAGCGATCATGAACCTAGAAAAAATGAAAAAAGAAACAAAAAGGAAACGATGGGTTCAGACAGGGATGATTGTGAGTTTAGTTGGGAGGAGCTAAACGAGGGAGTTTTCATTTTCATGACTATCTTTAAGGTAGTTCTTAGTTCAATTATTTTACAGATGCGGTGCAAGTCAAGGAACCCAGAGAAAAGGGTGGAATGATGCTTTTGACCATAAGAGGTAGTGCGTGCCTTTATAAAAACTCATTACATATTGGCTTTACATCTGTATTCTTTCTTCTTCTATCTATCTATCTATCTATCTATAAAGCTCGAAAGCAGTACTCTGGGACAAAAATCATGGGCTACTTTGTCAAGGAACCGCAAGAAAAATGGATTTTTATATTCCATATTTGGCATGTGAGCGCATGAATTTTAGCAGAACAAGTTACCTTAGTGTAAGGCAAAGGAGGGGATCGAGAACCTTTTGCATTACATCACACATGACATAAGACTCGAAAGCATTGAATCCTATTCCTGCATGATAGCTTGAAGTCTATCAGCCAAACAAAAGCATCTTTGAAGGATAAATATCAAGTCTTAGGAGTTGTGGATAATCATTAACTTTTCTGGGTTATTAGCTATGCTCATTCTTTAGCATATGCTCCCAAAAACCTATCCCATTCTTCCACCTATCCCCTCATGCTTCGTCTTTTGTCCTTTTTCCGGCACCTTATTTTTTCCCAACCACCCTTTTGGCCTCTTTGTATTGTGGAAAACACCCCCATCTCCCCCCAAAATAATTTTGATGTATTTTTATTTAAAAAATATACTTACATAGTAATATCATACATGCACTAAACCTGACTTGGAAAAAAATCTTGCTTCCTAGATTAACTAATTAAATCAACTCAGATTAATTATTTTTATTAAAATAATATATTTCTTAATTTTATTATAATCAAGTTTAAATAGGTTTGACTGCATGAATGAAATTACTAAAACTAGTATTTGATATCTTTTATTGCAATCAAACAAAGCATATACATTTTAAATTTGACCCTATGACCATTTAATGCTGTTGTTTTCTACCTCTACAAAGCTTGTATCTTTCAAAATTAACCAAATCCTGCAGCATCATGAGTTTGATTAAGGAGACAAACTCCTAGAGTTGCACCAAATTTAGAAGCATGATTTTGATCATGACCACTAAGATAATAGTAAGAGGATGATTTAGAACACGAAAACGGAACTTTTAAAAATTCAAGTAGACAATAATCTTTAGGTTGGATAATCAATTAATCAAATAGATAAATATATTTATTTGTCATATCGATCTTTTAATTGTAATTAATTAACACTCAGAACACACGTAATTAACATCATCTAATTGCTTGGAATCAAGGAGTCAAGCATGATGAGGTTGTTATGACCAGCCTCCATTGTAAGTGGTTTAGACTTTGAAAAAATGGGTTTGGAGAGATTCTTTGTTTGGTATCCGCTATTGTGACTAAATCAAATCTTCACCTACAAAATGCTCGTAATCACTGTCGTTTAAGCCACACGTGTGATCGCAACCGGTTTAAGAATTGACTCTTTACCCTCTGTGATTGTTACACTGATTGTCAAATGATGATTAATGGAAGATCCTTGACTAACATGAACATGAGTTTTGAAAATCCAACACTTGTTGAATTTCTATGCTTGGTTTTTAAAAATGTTTTATTTTTTATTGAATATGTATTAAAATGATTTTTTAAGATTTTTTATTTGATCTTAATTATTATTTAATTGCTTGGTTAATTAACTTTGAATGCTAATTATATATCTAGTAATTTGGCCTAAGCTGGGACTAAGGGAGGGCTGAGGTTTTGGATCTTTCTTTGCGTTACAGGCAAATCCAGGAGCGGTCGATTAAGCTTCACAGTGTCTGTATAAGAGTGTGGTTGCGGTTGTTTTTTAAAGTGTTTTTATATCAAAATGTATTAAAATAATATTTTTTTTAATGTTTTAAAAGTTATTTTTGAGATCATCGCATCAAAACAATCTAAAATATACCAAAAAAAATTAACTTTTAGCAAAAAAAATGAATTTTTGTGAAACGCGGTTTGTACCACGTTCCCAAATGGTGCAAAGATTAAAAGAATTGTTGCTAAAAAAACATTGTTATAATTTCTATGAAAATTTTAAATTGTGTATAAGATTTTTGGTCAAACCCAAATTCTTATGATAACATATAAACATAAATTTTGATTCAATCATTATATTGTAATTAGATTTTAATAAAGGATTCTAGAGTTCTTGTTTAATTATAAATTAGGTTATAAGTTATTATATATTTGAGATTTGTCATGTATTCACCTTGTTAATTTGTGATTCTTTTTTATTATTATTTTTCGGCCTTTCTTGTATATTAGTAGTTTATAAAAACTTTAATATTCGGTTTTAATTAGAAAATATATTAAATAATAAAAATTTGAATTAAAGTTCTTATGACAAGACTCTTTTCAACAATATTATATTTTTCTTGTGTTGTTTCATCTATATCACTACTTTACTTAATTATGTTTTGTGCATAACCTTTATTTTTAACTACCTTATGTAGATTATTATAAATAATATATATATTGTAGAGAAAATTTTAAAATTCATGGTAAACTTACGGAGCAACTACTTCAAGGGAAATAATTTTTAATTAATCTATGTAGCCTTGAATTTCAAATCTTCTTCGATCAGGCCAAAGAAATTAATAATAAAAGGAGCATAATATTTTATAATATAGTCTTGAAAGTCTTATTTAAGCACGTCAAACAATCATAAAATTCTTGTTCTTTTGCTTTCAAGATTGTAACAATAAAATGAGCATTATAGATATATATATATATATATGGGTTTCTTTTAATTTAAAAAATATTAATTTAAATTGTTTTTTCAAATTAAAAAAAAAATAAGGATAAAATCAGATAAGAAAAATAAAATTTGATTTTCCAGTACAATGATTTTTATTGAGAAGGATAAAATGATAATTACGTACATCTTGATGCACAGTAATTTTGCTAGATGATTTAGTCTTTTCTTTTAATTTAATTTAATGTTAATTATATGTGGATAAAAAAGTGTAAGCGTGTGCTCCTCTTCTCGGTCAACAATCAAAACTGTTTTCTTTCTTAAACTTTACGCAGCGTGGGCCCCTTTTCTTGGCTTCTTGCTCAGATGATTTTTGTATTATAGCTCTCTTTTTTTTTATTATTATTATTTTAGAAAACTATCCAAAACTAAAAAATAAAATATTATTTAGATAATTTTTCAGTTTTTTTCTCACCCCTACTCCCTACTCGTCTCGCAACACAACATGTAATCCTTGTAGGGCTTAAATCTAATCAGATTCACAAATCAATAAAGAAAATTATCACCAAGTTGATTTTATATCTAAAAGTATTTTAAATTGTAATAATAGTTATTTTTTAAAAGTATTTTTTTACTTGAAAATATATTAAAATAATATTATTTTTTTTAATTTTTAAAAATTATTTTGAATATCAGTATATCAAAACGATCCACGAACAAAGAAAAAAATTAATTTTAAATAAAAATAAATAAAATTTGATGAATCCCATTTAAAACATAATACCAAAATGAGCTTAAGCAACACTGAATTAATCAAATAGTTTTTTTGGATAATGATAATTTCGTTGGGCCACAGAATTAGGTCATTAAAGAATTTTTACTAAATAATTAATTACTATGCTCTTATCCACACAATCCTTCATTACAAACCTCTTTGATCTCATGCCCTTTTGTCATCTCCAAATATATGCTTTTATCCCTTTTCCTTTGTATTTTGTCGTTTGTGTCTTTGTCCACTGGCTTAAAAGGTGTTTAGTAATTCTACGCACCGTTTTTTTTTAAAAAAATTTCAAATAAATATATATTAATATAATGTTTTTTTAATTTTTTTCAACACAACAGGTTAAAATTATTAAAAAAAATACTTTGATATTTTTTTAAAAAAAAAACAATATCAATTACATCACCAGCAACTCCAAGAGATTGGTTTAACTGCATTTATTTAAGTAGGGACTTAGGGTTTTTTCCAAGTTTAAATCCTATTAGTATTAAATTTTTTAGGACCACGGGTTACAAGATTTAATCCAGTATGGACTCATTCCATGCTATAGAGATTTTGAGGGTTCTTGAAAGTATAGTAATGCTTGTTTTTTGAAATGTTTTTTTATTGAAAATATATCAAAATAATATTTTTTTTATTTTTAAAAAATTATTTTTGACATCAGTACATCAAAACAATATATAAACATCAAAAATATTAATTTTTTTTCAAAAATAATTTTTAATCTAGGACATTCAAGTAAGCTGGTACAAGCTTATTGCATTAAAAAAAATATTTATTAATACGGTGTTTGGGAATGTAATAACGATTGTTTTTTAAAGTGTTTTTCACTTAAAAATACATCAAAATAATATATTTTTTTATTTTTTTAAAGTTAAAAGAATATTAATTTAAAAGATATAAAAAAATTAATGTTTTAAAAAATACTTTTAAAACATAAAAATTAATTTCTAAACCTACCCTAACACTGTATGATCCCAATGTCCTCATCATTTCTTTCTGCACATTTTGAGTGTTAAAGGACGCTCCTAATAGCACCACGCCAAGCTCATAACAGGACACACGTGTCTATCCATCAAAATTTTGGATCAAAGTCAAGAGAAGTACAGGTTTAGTGTTTCTCATTGTGGTAGGAAAATACTTTTAAAAAAATTTAATTTTTTTATTTTAAATTAATATATTTTTAATGTTTTTAATTAAAAAATTATTTTTAAAAAATAAAAAAATATTATTTTAATATATTTTATAATAAAAAATATTTTAAAAAATAATTTCGAACACTCTTAGGACCAGAACAAGGGTTTAAGGGTTTAGAAGACACGTGTCAGGTCTTATCATAAAGGTTAAAAAATGATTCATGGAATTAAGCTCATCCTTTGAACCAGCCGCCATCTTTCCATTTGTGGGATGCTAAAGACAAAGTGAAGGAAACCAATCCCCACAGCTGGCTTCCGGATCCCATCTATCTAACCTTTGCAACTGAATTTTCTCCTTTTTTTTGGAAAAAATTGTTCTTCAAGCTCTTTGTTCTAATCCCGTGTTCCACATGAGGACAAAGTCCCACCTCCATAAATGGGCACCCCTTCCTCCTCTCAAAAATTTCAATCTCCTTCCCTCTCTCTCCTAGTTTGTTTGCTCATCAGAGCCAAGCTTTGGGAGTTAGACCTCTAGCTAGCCTTCCCTTTTCCCTTCCCCTTAGACACTCCTCGGTTGCTCAACTGGGAATCGATCGATCCTTAGTTAGCTCATCTTGTTTACGATTTTGGTCGGGCCATTGTTTAAATCTTAGATCATTAGGATGAAGAACCAACAATCATGCTTGCCACCAGGGTTTAGGTTCCACCCCACAGACGAGGAGCTCATCCTCCATTACCTTAGGAAGAAGGTAGCATCCACACCGTTTCCTGTGTCTATCATTGCAGATGTTGATATCTACAAGTTTGATCCATGGGACTTACCAGGTTTCTATTCTATGCTATACCCTCTCTAGATATTATATACCATGTCAAAATCCAACTGAGGTATAATATTCGTCTATAAAACAAGTGGCTCGTGCTCTTGTTTGCTCTGCTTTACCATGCCATTGAAAGATACTAACCAGGGCTTGTTTGTGGTGTTGTTTCATGTCAGCCAAAGCTGCCTTGGGAGAGAAAGAGTGGTACTTTTTCAGTCCCAGAGATCGTAAGTACCCCAATGGAGCTAGGCCTAACAGAGCTGCTGCGTCTGGATATTGGAAGGCGACGGGAACAGACAAGGTCATAATGGCGTCAACAATCACGCCTGGAGGTGTAATTATACAAGGACAAGAGAACGTTGGTGTAAAAAAGGCTCTTGTCTTCTACAAGGGAAAGCCTCCGAAGGGAGTCAAGACTGACTGGATTATGCATGAGTATCGCCTAGCAGATACCCCCAGCTACAGCTACAACAAACCCATGAAGCCAAGAGATTCATCCATGAGGGTAGGCTTCATTAACAATTATATGCCAAGTTTTACTCTTATTAGCGTCTGCAAACAAGTAATATTAAGATATTTCTCAGAGCCATAGCTTTTGTGCTCCTAAACTTCAAAAAATTGGTTGGTGACGAAGACAAGGTTAAGTTTTTAATTTTTTTTTTCCTTCAACTCACTGTAAATGAAGTGAGCATAAATATAATATGCACCCACTTGGATCTGATGTATTAATTAGATCATAATTTATTAATTATGTCATTTAATTTCATTGACTTTAAACGTGTATCGTCTGTTTTAATATTTAATTCCCTTTGGATAGAAAAATGGAGTTTGTTTTGAATTAATTGGTCCTAATAGCTTGCTTTTGTGTTTTCAGTTGGATGACTGGGTTCTTTGCCGGATTTACAAGAAAGCCCATGCTTTAACTTCATGTGCAAGAGCAGAAATGTCCAGTGAACATGAGCAGGAAGAAGAAGAGGAACATTTTGTCCCAGAAAACCCTTTACCAAGCTTGAAAGGTCCCATAAGCAACAAGAGCGCGCTCATGTCCCAGAAATCTTGCTCCTTCTCCAACTTATTAGATGCCATGGACTATTCCCTATTGAGCAGTTTACTAGCAGATACCCAGTTCAACCCAACAGGGTTTGAGTCAAATCCTGCACTGAATAGCACTGCTTCCCAACTGGACCAGCCTCCTTTCTTCAGTAACAGCAATATTGCAGGCGGCGGCGGCGGGGGCTGCTTTCTTCAAAAGTTACCTCAGTTGAGCGCCTCAGCGCCCAACAACGTGGACAACAAACTCAAGCGCCAGCTTTCACACATTGATGAGGACATGCTGCATCCATCAAAGAAGTTCATGAACTGTTGCAGTTTCACTAACACCAACAACATTAGTACTCAAACTGATAATGGTCAATACAACTTCCTAAGCCAGCCATTCTTGAACCAGCAATTCCTTCTGAGCCCACATCTTCAATTTCAAGGTTAAAATGAAAGGTTCTTAAAAGCAAAGGGGGATTAAGTTAAATAAGAGACATTTATCTGAAAAACAAAAAACAAAAAAACTACGGATTACCAACTAGGTAAGGTGTATAAAAGGGATGGATCTGGGGGTGGGTCTGATTTTTTGTGCTCTACACAAATTGACAAACTACTTGAAATGGAATCAAAAAGAAGATGCCCATTTGACAGTCAAGAGGAGCTTGACAAAGGAAAGGACACAAGGGGGGAGTTACCGAGTTACAATTTGGAATCATACATGATTTTTGTAGAGAAAAATGTACAATTATTGCATTGTTGCCAAATTAAATGGATTGGTTTCTGGCTTGAAATATTATGCTACTTTTTATCATTTTCTTTGAATAAAGCCAATCTTCCTTCTGGAAATTCCTGTTCTTGAGATCACCTCTTTTTCTTTTTTCCTTTCCTATATAATAACTAGTTTTAATGAAATTTTTAATGAAATATCTTCTTTCTCGAAGTTTCAAACTTTAATTTTGTAAAAATTAAAATAATATGTTTATCATACATGAAGGTCTATTTTTTATTTATTTAAAAAAATAATATTATCTTTTTTTAAAACCTACTTTTTTTAATTTTAAACCACAACAACAACGGTACTAAATACATATTAAATTCTAAATACATATTAAATTTAAATCTAAAGTTAATGTAAACAAAAAAGTTACTACTTTGAACATAGTTTTGAAACACGGCTCGGTCCGGTGAATTAACTCGGAACTGGAACCAGGTCAGGTTGAAGAAAAAATAGAAGAAGAAAAAACTCGGCGTGACCTGGCAAGACCTAGTCAAAAACTCGGTTACGACCTGTTGACTTTTGTGTTTTTTCTTACTAAAACGACGTCGTTTTGATTTAAAAAAATTGATCCAGACAACCCGATGACCCAGTCAAAATTCAAAACTCGGGACTTGAACCTGACCCACCAGACCGGGTCTGAAAACTATTCCCTTTAATGCTAAAATTAGGAGGGTACAAGGAGAGAATCTTTTAATTGCCGTCCAGCTTTTTTTCATGATCACCAAAAATGATATTTTAGGCATCTTTTAATCTATCTCCTTGGAGTGGACTTTGCCTTAAAAAAATTAAAAAAGATGCTAACGATCATAGTCTTGATAATAACATAAAATAATCTTAATATATGTATATTTGCTCCTTTGTCTTATCTTCTTGGAGTTCATCGTTCTTGTGATGACCGTTTCATATATTTTTTTCTTATTTAATATCAATGGCGTGTGGTAGATTCCAAAATGCTCGTGTTCTAAGTCCGGAAGATCACAAGAATATCCTCCCAAGTTTTTTTTTTTTTTTTTTTTTTTTTTTACAGCAATTTAGGCAAAGCAAGCTAGCAGACAACATGAAACATATTTTACACGTCGATCGATGATGCTTTGAATACAACGGCTAGGAAAAAAATAAAGCCTACCCAGATGCATTGAACTACTATAAAGTTTTAATGTGTAAAGTACCTCACCATTAATTTGATCGTGATGCATAGCTACATTCATCGACTGGACAATAATTATATTTATTGCAGTTTAAAATATATTTATATATTGCATAATTTTACAATAATTAAGTTTAGTATTTATTGTGCTTTAAAAATAATTACAATATATAATTAATATTTTTTACTTGAGTTTTTTTTTTCTATACCTTGATCCTAATTTTAATGATTTTATCTATAAGAAATTAAGTTGACAAAAATTCATTTTCAAAATAGTTGAGAGAGTGATTATTTTCTTTTTATAATGCGAGAGATGAGGGAGAAGTATATTATTATGCTTACAAGATATGCATTAATTTTGATAGCACATGAAAGAAAATAAATTTGGTTAAATTTGAAATATAAAATTGTGATGATTAAAAAAAATTAGAAAATATAGGTCGGCAGCACTGTTCATTAATTATGAACAGTGAATCTCCTGTGCAATTTTTTTTATTTTTAAATTGTTTTTATTTTCATTCACATCCTTTAACACTCTAATTATAAGAAATTAAGCTCTAGATTAAAATACAAAGAAAATACATGATTCATCATAAATTTATAATAATTTTATTTTAATTTAAAAATTTTTATTTTATTTATTTTTCAATTACTAAGTTAAAGAAAGAAGAAGGAAGATCGTAAGAAAATTGTGAAAGATATAGAAAATTATTGATTGTCATTATTCCAATAAAAATGATTAAACTTGATGTCGATGACTTTCATTTGACGAAAGGGGTTTGATGATAGTAATTTTTAAGGTCCTAATACACTAGGCCACTCTGACCCGTGCATCTAACCTGACCTTTTAAAAAATATATGAACAACTTCAATATTGAATTTTTAATGAATATTTTTATTGTTGTCTTTTCAACTTCAATTTTAACATTGGGTTTTGAAATTATTATTGAAGAATGACACATATGAGTACTTAAAAGATGGTGGTAACTTTTGTTTAGTTAGTTAAATAATTTTTACTTTTTGCACTAGACTTCAAATATAATTGTATTTTAAATATTAGTTTGGTAAAATCTAAAATAATATGTTTATTTTTCAGTCACTAAGTTAAAAAAAAAAAAATTGTCAGAAAATTGTGAAAGAGATAGAAAATGGTTGGTTGTCATAATATCGATAATAAAAATAATTAAATTTAGTATTAATGAGTTTCATTTGATGAGAAGGGTTTGATTGTGATAAATTTTTAAGGTTTTAATATACTGGGCCACTCTGAACCATGCTTCTAGCTTGACCTTTAAAAATATATATATATATAACTTCAACATTGGATTTTTTATGAATATATTTTTTTTTTTAATTTCAATATTGGATTTTGAAATTATTATCAAAGAATTATACATGTGAATACTTAAAAAAAGGTGATAACTTTTATTTATTGTTTAGCTAGTCAAATAGTTTTTACCTTTTTCACTATATTTTAAATATAATTGTATTTCAAAATATTAGTTTTGTAAAAACTAATGTATCATGTATTTTAATTCACTAAGACCTGTTTTTCATTTATTTTGCATGTAAAAAATTCAGTTCATAAAAAAAAGAATTTCTTAAACTTTTAGCCACAAAAGATACCATAAATTGTAGTTTTTATCAAACGTAATTTGACATTAAAAGCATATTGAAGCAATGAAAACCAAATAATTTTCAAATTTGTGTTCAGTATAAAAGCAACTCCAACCATTAGTGTGTGTTTGACTTTGTGGCAACTATTCCGGTTATGATTAGTAAAAACAGGTTTAAAAGCCTTGGTGGCAACTATTCCGGTTATGATTAGTGTGTGTTTGACTTTTATTGCGTGGTTCTAATCCTCTTAAGAATTCTTACGCTGACTCTTTTGTTTTTTGCTTCAATAGCCTTCTCCTTCTCCTTCTCCTTGCCGACATTTTCATGCTTTCCTGTTTTACTCCCTTACTAGCAGTTTTGATATGTGTTCACGTGTATATTATTCAATTTAAATAAATATTATTTATTTATTTAAATGTAAAGATTAATTCCTAATAAAATAAAAATTGAAACATGATATTAGAAAAAAATATCAATAAAAAACTTATAAAAAGAATAAGGTCAATTATTAGTAATATTTAAAACTCGTAATTCTAGTTATGAGCTTGGAAGTAAATTTATTGAAGGTAAATCATAAAAAATAACGAAGTAAAATTTTTAATAACAAAACATTAAGGAATGATATTTGGAAAAAATAAAAGCAATAAAAAAATAAAATAAAAGACAGAGAAATAAAAAGAAAGCAAACGAAATTTGACAGAAAACTAAATTGAAATTAAATCGATTTAAGTAAAGATTAATAATAGTAGAGATTATAAGACAAATACTTCACTCAATATTTTTAATCGATTAAATGTTTTAATAGCTTCTTTTAGAGGGGTTTAAACCTTCCAATCTTTGTTTTTATTTTAGTTTTGTCAATTTTAAAATTTTTGAATAAATTATTAATACAGACAGTTAAGTAAAATAATAAACATATTTTTTTCATATAAAATAAAATTAATAGTTTACTAATAATATTGCAAAACTAGCTAGAAGGTTGTTCAGAAAACAAAATACTCCATTTAAAAATAAATAAATTTAGAAGAAGGAAAACTAGAATTTCATGTTCTCAATGATTTTTCTTTACAATTGTTTTCATTTTTTTCAAATAGAAAAAATACAATAACAATACAGTTTTTTCCCTTTTATATACAAACACTTTTTAACCATGTATAATATTATAATTATTCTTTTACATTTTTATATTTATTTAGTGCAATAAAGATTTTTTTGAGTTAAAAATATAACTTTTTTATAAAAAATTTAATGTGAATAAAATAAAACTAATATTTTACAATTAAATTATCAAGAATACAAAATATTAAACTATAGTTCTGGCTTTTTTATGAAAAATAATTGTAATCTTGATATGTTTCTTATCAATGAAAAAATTCATGGAAATTCACTCAATAAATGAACACATTTTATAATTTTTATTGGAAAAGACAAACTATAAAAAAGGAAAATAAAACTGAAAATAAAAATAATATGTTAGTAAAAAGACTCTATTTTTAGGTTGTAGGTATATGTGGAAAACTAGGAAGAGAGGCAAAAACGTTTTAGCAATAGATATTTGCATCGTTTGTATCTTTTTTCTTTTTTCTTAGCAATAACATGTTTGGGTGCGTTTGCAGGGAAATAAATAATTTTTATAAGATTATATGGATATTTCATAGGAAGAGTTTAATTTCAAGAGATATTTGGGGTGAGAAAGGTTAAAAAAAAATTTTATTAAAAACTTTTGATCAAATTGATAAGGTTAATTATTTAATTTTCCTTCATTTTCGTCGCTTTCCTTAATTTTCCTTTCCTTCATCTTCTTCCAAACACAGTATATGTAGTTGCCTTGTTTGAAGATATAAAAATATCATATAGTCTAAACTAGATAGGTGTTTAGTCTTATATCACGAGTCGATCTAATCTTTTTTCCATCATAAAGGAAATTCAAAGTCATACAAGTGTTTTTTTTTAAAAAAGACTTGGTTCATTAACCTGACCCGAGTTAATAAGTTCATATGATTTTGATAATATGAATAAAAAAAAAATGTAAAGAAAAAAGGTTAAAAAAATAGATCAAAATCCATCCAGAATAGCATGCAAAATGTGCAATCTAGCTGTGACATTAAGATAACTCCATCAAAAAAAAATTGAAAGCTCAATTATCAAACAATTCAATATTGAAAGGCAAAATTGAAAAACAAATAAGAAAAAATAATGAAAAAAAAAGATCATAGTCAAATTCAGTTAACCTGTTAATTCCACGACCATGAGTATAGGATTGAGATAATTTCATAGAACGAAAAGGCAAAAAAAAAAGACGTGAAGATCAATTTCAATAAAACAAATATTGAAGCATGAGAATGGCAAAAAAATCAATAAAGAACCTAAAAAAAGAATGAGGTCAATTATTGTTAATATTCGAAACTCGTGATTCTAATCATGAGCTTGAAACTAAACTCATTGAAGGTAAACCATAAAAAATAAAAAAGGAAAATTCTCAATAACAAAACATCGAGGGATGATATTTTAAAAAAAAAGACAATAACAAAAAGTTAAACATAAGAAAGAGAAATAAAAAAAAAGTAGATAAAATTTGACAAAAAACTAAATTAAAACCAAACATTGAGTATAGATGTTAATGATTATTTGCGTGTTAGATTTTTTGATATCCATACCCTACATGTTACCTATCGGGTAAAAAATTTAGATATCAATAAATTATTAATCAGATTTTGGGTGTGTGTATGTGTGTCTATATATATATTTGAAGAGAGAGAGAGAGAGAGAGAGAGAGAGAGAGTAATAAATTATGAAATTATAATTTTATCTCAATATTAAAATATGTATATAGACTATCACATTAAAATAAAAATGTTCAACAAATATATTTATATAATATAAATATACATTTCATGTTAAGTTTGGGCGGATTTTGGGTCGGTTTTGATAATATCTATATATTATCTATTAGCTATTGAGTAACGTAATAAAAAAAAAAAAAACAAAGACATGTTTGGGTTGGTATCCATCGAGTCCGGATTTAATTGCCATCCCTAATATTGAGGGATGAAATTATTTATCCATATAGATATCAATTATCCAACAATTGTTTATTATTAAATAAAAAATAAATTACACATATATAAAATTGAAGTGCGCGCGTATCAAATTGTTAAACTATAAATTAATAAGTATTCTACGTATATGTATGTTTTATGTCAGTATATAAATATATTATAAAAAAATATAAATATACATTTTGGGTTAGGTTCGATTGGTTTTCAGGTATGTTTTGATAATATTTACACCATATTTATTACTTATCGAGTAAGTTAACTATCCCAAAAAACCAACCCATTTAAGGCAGGGTTGCATCCATTAGGTTCGGATTAAATTACAATCTCAAATATTAAGGGATGAAATCGAAAACAAGATTGAATTAGAAAAATGATAAAAATAAAATAAATAACACTAAAAAGAATAAGAACCAAGTTTGAAATAAAAAACGAAACGAAATGAAATAATGAATGATGAAATTGAAAAAAAAAACTATAACAAAATAATGAAGATCAAATTTGAAATAAAAAATGAATGAAATCAAATGATAGGGACAATATTAAAAAAAAAATACAAAAGATAAAAACCAAAATAGATGAGAAACCAAAAAATTGAGAACCAAATAAAATCAAATGATAGGGATGAAACTGGAAAAAAAAACAACAAAAGATAAAAAAACCAAAATAGCTGGAAATCAAAAGGATGAGGATCACATTGTATAAAAAGAGAAATAAAAGGAAGCTTGTGTACTTTAACAAAGAGAATAATAGAGAAAAGTGGGAAGCGAAAAAAAAGAAAGAAAATTCACTAGAGCAAAATCATCCATCTTCCACCACCACGAGTGGCACCACTGGAAAGCTCTCAATATGTCCCTTCAAATACAGCCGCAGAACACGGTGTTTGATAGTCAGAGGAGCCCGCACACACCTCCTGAAGGGTACGAGTTCTTCCCAATTGTTGGGGCATGTGTTGCAAGATAAGGGGTTAAATGGAAGATGTTTTGCATACCAAGTAGTACCTTTTCTACTTTCTTTCCAACATTTCTACTTTGTTTTTTTTTTTTTTATCATTCTAGAGCTTAGGTTCAACTTTTTTTATAGAGAGCTTTTGAGTTTGTTTTCCTAGTACGTGGACGTTGATAAATAATGCAACTAATCAAGATGATATTATTGAAATCTTGAGAAGATGATTGCATTCATTCAATCTATTTATACTAAGTGATAAGCAATAATTCCTTAAGATAAATTATTAATTCTTGATAATAACAAATTTTTTATCTGAATCAAATTCTAGGTGCTTCAATACTAAACATTATATTTAATATATTTCCCTCTTTACATGCATGTCAATTGCTTTCTTTTAAAAGATTAATGTTTATTCTACATGCATGAATCTTTTCAGTGATAGGATTACATATATTGCAACAATTTATATTTATCTCAAATAATTAGTTAAACAAAATTAAACCTAAACAATTCCAATTGTTGTTATTCACAATAACTTCGCATGTTTGGTACACATGTAGGGAAATAAATATAAAAAAATTTCTTTGGTTTGAGAAAAGAAGGTGAGGTAATTTTTATAAGATTACATGGATAATTTATAAGAAGAGTTTTCAGGAGATAACAAAGGTAAGATAGTCTTACGAATCAGAAAATTCAATTTTTAAAAGTTTTTTTATTAAAATCTTTTGGTCAAATTAACAAGGTTAATTACTTAATTTCACTTTCATTCTCCTCACTTTCCTTAATTTCCCTTTCATTTATCTTTTTGTAAATACAGTACATGCAATTGCAAATTGAAAAAAAAAATCAATTAAAAAAAAAGACCTAAGAAAATAACCCAAGTTAACCTTCCAAACCAGCAAACTAGGTCATAAGACTGACATAACCTTATAGAAAGCAAATCGAAACAAATTACAAAGCTTAATTCTCAATCAATTCAATGTTGAAAGATGAGATTAAAAAAATAAATCAGTTAAAAAAAGAACATAAAAGAACGAACCGAGTCAATCTGCCAAACCTATGACGTATGTTATGAGATTGAGATAACCTTATAAAAATAAAATAAGAAAAATGACCTAATTTAACCCGAGTTAACTTTTCAACTTCGCAACCTTGATCATGAGACTGAGATAACCCCATAGAACGCCAAAAAAATAATTATGAAGCTTAATTCCCAACTGATATTGTCGAACTCAATGTTGAATGATGAAATTTAAGAAAAGAAATCAATTTAAAAAAAAAATGACCTAAGTCAACCCACTAAGCACTATTCTCGAGTCATGATGTTGTAATAAACTAATAAAAAACTCAAAACAAATCATGAAGCCGAATTACCAGTAAAACATAATATTAAATGATGAAATTGGAAGGGAGGCAATTAAGAAAAATAAAAATAAAAACCTAAGTCAAGTGGGTTAATTCGTCAAACTCACGATGAGGGTCATGAGACTAGGATAACCCAATAAAAAACAAATTCAATATTAAAGGACCCATGACCTGGTTCATGAGACCGGTATAATTTCATAGAAAAAAATAAAAAAATAACCCGATTTAACTCTGGTTAACTTGCCAAAATCTGCGATCATGGTCTTATTCCCATGGAAATAAAATCAAAACATATTATGAAGCTCAATTCTCAACCGATCCAATGTTAAATTATGAAATTGAAAAATAATTCAATTAAAAAAAAAGAACATAAAAAACGACTCAAGTCAATTCAGGTCAACCCAATAAACATAATTCTCAGGTCATAAGGTCAGGATAGCCTAATATAAATCAAACTAAAATAAATCATAAAATCTAATTTTAATTAACCTAATATTAAATGATGAGATCAGAAGGAAAAGTTACTTAAGAAAAAGAGAAAAAACTTGAGTAAACTAGGTTAACCAACTAAATCCATGACCTATATCATAAGAGTGAGACAATCTAATAAAAAGTAAATTCAATGTTAAAAGATGAAATAAAAAAACGCATTGATTGAAAAAAAGTCAATTAAGAAAAAAGAGAAAAAACTTGAGTCAATTGGATTAATCCCTCAAACCCATGACCCATATCATGAGATTGTGACAACCCAATAAAAACAAAATCCAATATTCAAGGATGAAATTAAAAAAAAAATCATGGATTGAAAAAAATAGTTAATTAAGGAAAACAAAACGAGTTAACTGGGTTAACCCGCCAAACTTATGATTTGTGCATGAGAGTGGACAATGCAATGCTAAAGGATAATATTGAAAAAAAAAAGCATTGATTGAGAAAGAAAATTAAAAAGGTAAAAAAATAATAAATAAATAAATAAAGCACTATTCCAAAGAATGATTGTACAAAGGCTTCTTTAGCACACATTTTTTACCACCACATAGAGGCAAAGAAGTGGGTCTTCGGTTGAAAATGATGTACAAGTGCAAGGAAAACAATAGAGTGTCTCTTGGTCATTAATGCTCGTGTGAGAGAGAGAAAATTATCCCCCAAGTAGCCGTAAAAGTACTAGAAAAAAGAAGCAAAACAAATAAAAAAAAACATGCGTGTATCATAAGGGAGAAGAAGGGGTTGTCTTCCACCTTCTAAATGACATTGTTTTGGCTATATAACATTTCCTTTTAAACTATAATTGGTGATACACACGGTTTCATTTAATGTCTCTTTTTTTTCTTTTCTTTGTTTTCAATCTAGTCCCTATACTTTCAATTTATGCAATCTTGGTCAATTTGGGTTGATTTTACAAGACTTTTTCAAATTAAGCCCATGAGTATATGATTGGAATAACCCCATAGAAATAAAAGTGAAAAAAAACACAACGATCAATTCCTAATAAATCAAACATTAAAAGATGAGATTGGAAAAAATCAAATTTAATAAAGAACCTAAGAAAAATGACCGAAGTCAACCCATGTTAATATTCAAAACCTGTGACCCTGGTTAGAAGCTCAAGACCAATCTATAGAAGGAAAACCCTAAAAATAATAAAGTGAAATTCTTAATCATAAAATAATGAGGGATGAAATTGAAGGAAAAAAAAAAGCAATAAAAAGAGGGTAAAAAAATAGTAATAAAAAGAAAAGGGAATGAATTTGACATAAAAATAAATTAATATCAAATGTCGAGAGATGAAATTGAAAACAAAATTCAATTAGGAAAAAGATAAAAGAAAGAAAGGGATGAAATTAAGAATAAAATCCAATCAGGAAAAGGATAAAAAAAATAACAATTAAAAGAATGAAGATCAAATTTGATATAAAAATTAAATGAAATCAAATGATGAAGGATGAAATTGAAGAATAAAATTAATTTACAAAAGATAAAAAAAAAATATTAAGTAACTCTCCAAAGAATAAGGACCAAATTGTATACAAAAAACAAACAAAAAGAAACTTTTGTATTTTACCAAGGAGAAGGGAGAGAAAAGGGAGAGGAGAAGAAAAAAGTCCATTGGAGCAACATTGTTGGACTGTCGTCGACACCCCCCAGCAACTGGTAAGATCTCGATGCACCACTCCTAACACTATTGTAAAAGACAGTGTTTAACTGTTGAAGGCTCCTCCAAGCATTGCTTGAAAAGTGCAATCTTTTCTCACTCGTTAGCTCGTGTTTTATATGCGCCAACCACCTTTTTCATTTAACATATATGTTATATATGTTAAAAGATTCAATTGACGCTAAATCTATTTGATAATTATAAAAAGTCATATTAAAATGACTAAAAAACACCTAGCACACGTTCAAAAGAACAAAATTTCAAGGGTAGTTAAATAATTAGATTGTGCATGAAAAGATGAAAAGTAAAAAAAAAAAACCCTTTTGACCCCTAATTTTTATTTTTAAGAGTAAATTAGTAATTCTATTATACAACAAAAATGTTAAGAAACATATTTTCCCCATTTAACTTGGTAATGCCAGTTGAACCTTATAAAAAGATCATTTTGCCTTTCGATTTGTGCTTCCTTGACTTGTATTGTAAAAGGCAAAAAGGTCATTACAACGTATAATCCACAATGCAATGAATTTGGATATGCATAGTGTTTTATCGATGACCCTGATTTTTTTTACTAGATCATTGCCTCGTGTTATGTTAATGGTTAGATCAAATTTATTTTTTTTAACGTAAGAAACAATATCTAGGCATTGCTATTTTTTTTATAATGAAAAATTTAAATTATGTAGGAATTAATCTGATGTGACTCGATTGTAATGACGGGCTCAAAGGCAATCTGGGTGATCAATGAAAATGTAGTTTAAGTCAAAATAAATATTTAAGATGAGATTTTTTTAATAAACATATTGCATCGATTCAGATCAATTTAGGTCAACTTACCAATCTGTTTTAATAAACATATTGTATCGATTTGGATCAATTTAGGTTAACTTACTAATCTGCATATTAAGTCATGAGATCATGATAATCCCATATAAAGCAAATCAAAATAAATTAAGAAACTTAAAGGATGGAACTGAAAAAAATAAATTAAAAAAGATAAAAAATATTAACCCGGGTTAATCTGTCAAACCCACGACTCGGTTCATGAGACTAGGATAACCCAATAGAAAAAAATTAAAATAAACTATGTAGTTTAATTATCAATCAACCCAATGTTAAAGATGAAATTAAAAAAAAATACAAAATAACATAAATAAATGACTCAAGTCAACTAAGGTTAATATACAAAACTCATGACTCGAATAACGAGATGAAGATAACGTTATAAAAAACATACCGAAAACATGTCACGAAACCTAATTTCCAATCAATCCAATATTGAAAGATAATTTAAAAAAAAAATATTTTTTTAAAAAACTAAAGTCAGTCAAGTTAACTTATTAACCCGTGATTGTGGCATGAGTTTGAGATAATCTCGTAAAAAATAAATTCAAAAAATTATGAAATGCAATTTCTAATAAATCTAATATTAAAAAATAAAAATAAATAAATTAGAAAAAAATAAATAAAGAAAGTAAAGATTAAAAACACTATTATAGTAAATAGTTTTAAAATGAGCATTATATTAAAAAATCTTTTTTCCTTAATTTTTTTAATAATTAATAATAATTTTAGAAAAGTAGTGCTCGGTGATCCCAAAAAAAAAAAAAAAAAAAAAAAAAAATCTTTCAATGTTGTCCCCACGACCAGGCAACTTAGACAAGCACTAATTGGTGGTGGCACATAATCCACTCCTGTGTGTAAAAATATCTGTAAGAATATCTGATAACGTATTAATAGTAATGTTTAATTTTTAAATTATTTTTTATTTAAAAATATATTAAAATAATATATATTTTAATTTTTTTATATTAACATCACGTCAATTTTAAAATATAAAATAAAATTAATTTTAAATAAAAAAATTCAGATTTTAGCAAGGGAAACAGCATCTCTAAATGAATTTTTGATAGAAGTGTTTAAAAATATAATAATGGTTATTTTTTAAAATATTTTTATTTAAAAATATATTAAAATGATATTTTTTATTTTTTAAATTAATATTAATTTATAAAAATATTTAAAAATAAAAATAATTTAAAAAACTTTTAATTTTTTTTAAATATACTTTTAAATTGCAAAAACAAAGATACCGTGTACTGCCACGCGCAAACTGTATCACCGATCATTATTAATCAAACACAATTCTCCTCATCATCTCTCCCCAACATTAATCAAGATCACCGGAAACACCCATGGAATTCCCTCCCGGCCACCACTCTCGCACTCATCACCACCGAAGAAACGATGATGAAGAAGAGAGAAGAGAGAATTACCCGCCACCAGACACTACCCCACCACCACCATCTTTCCACCAACCACCACCTCCCTCCTCACACTACTATCAAGAACCTCCACAACCACCATCTTTCCACCAACCACCACCTCCCTCCTCACACTACTATCAAGAACCTCCACAACCACCATCTTTCCACCAACCACCACCTCCCTCTTCACACTACTATCAAGAACCTCCACAACCACCAAGACCATATTTTCAAGAAGCTACCTATGCACCTTCACCACCACCTCCATTTCAAGAAACTCAAGTCATTCGCACATCTCATCATTATCCACCACCACCACCACCAACACAGGTGAATCATGTTTCTCATGAAAAAACTGAAACCCATCAGTCTTTTAAGCCGCATATGCCATCTTCCATTCACCAGCAAACTCATCAATCTGGCTCTGCTTCTGGGCTTGACCTTTATAATAAACCTAGCTTCAAGGTTTATAGCAAAGCTGAACCTGATTTTCACCTCACTATTAGGGACGGAAGAGTGATTCTTTCTCGGTCAAATCCTTCTGATGAATTCCAAGTATGTAAAAATCAAAACTTTCCTTTCTCTCAAACTCAATTTGTCTATAAAAATTACCTTCCTTTGCACATTTTTGCTTCTATTTCATAAAGTTTTGTTTTTTAAATTCACATTACTATAATCTGGGTTTGTCTTTTTATGTGCTTTGTTTTTTGGTTGGTTTGGTTACAATTCTCATGAGTATTTAATCTGATCATTGTTTTGTAATTCAAATTCCATGAGCATGAAAAGATCACATTTTTTTGTCCTTGTCTTTGGTTATTTGTTTAATGTTTACAATCATATGATCCTTGTGCAGACTGATCATTTTAGTTGTTTAGACCTGCTTGCTTTAGTTTTTCATTATTCCATTCCAGGGTTTTGGAGTCTTACATATTTGTAGTTGTGCTTGATTTGTGCTGGTTGTTGTTGTTGTTGTTATAGAACTGGTTTAAAGATGAGAAGTACAGCACAAGAGTGAAGGATTCGGAGGGATGTCCTGCCTTTGCTTTGGTAAACAAGGCCACTGGTCAGGCCATAAAGCATTCCATTGGAGAGGCAAACCCTGTAAGAAATTCTCTGAGATCATGAACCTGTTGAAAGTTTGTTCTTCTATGTCTTTCATTTTCATGTCTCATGGCCTTGACCTATAGTTGCGGAAAACATGACCTTGTAAAGCGTCATCTTTTGACAGATTTTGTTTCAATTCATTTTATATATGCATTTGTGTATTCTCGTTTTCCTCGATACTGAGTCAAAATAGCCCATACGTTTTGGAAACATAGAAGGTGCTCTTATGAGCTTGACTCAACATTGTATAAGCAGCTTTTAAACCTGATCAAGGTAATTTGGGACTGAAATGTGAACAAGAGTTACTTTTAATGATTTAATACATTGTCCAAAACTCTATATTCTATAGGAAACCAAGAGGTTGATGTTTTTCTTTTCCTTTGGAAGTGTGGGCATTGCTGATAGGACTGTGACTGGCAACAGTTTCAGTAAATTTCAGTTGTGATCTCAGATACATTGCTTGCCACTGTTGTTCATGACCATAAATGATCCAACATTGTATATCCTCTTTAAGGCCCAAATCCTGTTTTGGTGACATTTATCACAGAAACATAATGTGGTAAGATTGGATTGAACAACAGAGTAGAATTTCTTCATTTATTGTCCTGCAGATTATTCAAAACATGTTTAGCACGTATGTTTTGGGTTTTGATGCAGCAAACCTTCAAATCTCCCTATTCATTTTATTCAAGCTACTCATCCTAGACAAGAACTGGTGTCACAAATTATGAAGTATTTAGCATTTAAATTACTTATGTTTTTTTCTTTTTATTGAGAAAGAACCAGCATGCTTCCCACATTTCACAGCTTGGAATCTATTGAGGGGAGTGTATGTGTAAACACAGTAATGACCAGGCCACTTGCTAACTAGTGTCAATGGCTTTGTTGCTCCTCTCCTTCTTAATCTACCCAAATATCATTTTAAGGCTTCTAATAGACAACTCTTATTGCCTATCACTTGATTGTTCTATACCAGCTTTCAACTTGTGGGCATGCATGCAGGTGTACCATGGTACCATAGAGAAAATTGAGCTTACTACCATAGAAACATTTTAAATCAGCTTGAACCTGATTTTCTTTCTTATACTTGACAAATAAAACTTCTCTACTTAGAGACTCTTGTAAGGTTGTTAATGAAATAAATTATAATTTTCCTTCAAAATATTCGTTTAGGGTGCACGTGGTGTAGGATATATCCTGTAGTGAAATATGTTGTGTCCCTGCTTTTGGTGGGCATAAGTTGACAAATAAACAATTCAGTGCTTTGATAGCTAAGAGGAAGTCCTCATGAAAGCCTATTCCTTTTCTTTTTCCCTCTTGAGCAAAAAATGTTATGCCTTCAACAATGTCAAACCTGTCCCGAAATTATATTTCTGCAGGTGCAGCTGATTCCATACAATCCAGATGTTCTTGATCAGTCTATCCTATGGACCCAAAGCAAGGACTTGGGTGATGGTTTTAGAGCTGTAAGGATGGTTAACAATACCCACCTGAATGTTGATGCTTTTCATGGTGATAAGAAATCTGGTGGGGTTCATGATGGTACCACTATTGTGCTCTGGAAATGGAACAAAGGTGATAACCAACGATGGAAGATCATTCCAGCTCAGTACTGTAAGTTTCTAAACAAGCAAAACACAAGGATTTACAATTCTTATTTAAGATTTACTATCTCTTTGTTTTTCATCATGCAAACATCATATAAAAACACAAATCCAAGATGATTTCATTTGATGAAAAAGAAGTCCAAGATTAATTAAGTATATACGCCTTCATGATTTTACTGATGTTCTTGCTGTTGATCGTTATGCAGGAAATTATGTGTGATGGCGTTGCCATTTCTGGAAGCTATATTGTATTAGCTGAACCTTGAATAAATTCTCGGGAGAATTGGTTTTTGTTCGTTTTGAGAATGTTTTGTGCTTTGCGTGCTTTTTGGTGTGAAAACTGTGGCAAACACTCTTTTAGCCCTGTCTCTATGTATGCTGTTATTTATTATCGTTAATAATGCCATGTTGTGTAATCAATCAAAACATACATCACAGAATTTGCACGGATAAACCTACTGCCTATATTACCAAACAGGTTTTTTGGTGTTGTATGCTCCTGAAGTTTCCTCCACATGTTTTACTTTCAGCTCTTCTTTAGCTCAAGGCAACATATGAAGACTGTAAGGTTCTCAACCTAAAGGAATTGAGTCTATCAGTTTGTCAGACCCTTATATATTTAGATTTAATGTATAGCTGAATCTAATGATGTTGGGTTTGATATATTGTCATACCAACATGTACTTAGGCACAATGTGTGTCTGAATACAAGGATGCATGCGCTCGGGCTTAAAGTATACATAAATGCAAGAATGTTGGGTTGATATATTGTTAGACCCATATGCACGTGGGTTCAACGCATGACAAAATTTATGATGTTGGGTTTGGTATTTTATCAGACTCACAAGCACTTGGACTAAGCGTATAGCTGCTTTCAAGAATATTGAGTTTGGCATCTCATCTGATTTATATGCATATTTATATGCATTTGAGCTTAGTGCGTAGCTAAATTTAAGAATGTTGGGTTTTAAAGTAAGGTTAGACTTATTATTCGGGTTTGATGTTCTGTCAAGTTTAGGTATGTTGAGTTATTATCTTGTCTTTAAACCTTTTAAACATGTATTTTACGCTAAAATAACATTTATAATTATTCATAACAAACAAATAACTATAACATAAAAACAAAATCAATTCTAGCACTTCAATAGAAGAAAAAAAAAAGGTCATAAGCCACATATACTTTGTACGTAACCACTTAGTACAACATATCAATGCAGGAAATTTCGCATACATGAACGAACTGCATGTAATGACGTTACGCTTCCCTAAGTTGACAATACAAATCGTGTTTTCAAGGAAATATTTTCGGATAATTATCAACTCTCTTGTAAAAAATCTTTTATAAAAATATTTTCATAAAACTTTTTGCATCTATCTGACCTTAAAACACGTTAACTCATCTGGTTTTTTTTTCTGAATTTTTATTTTGGGTTTCACACATACAAATTATTTAACAGATTTCATATATAAAATATCTTACCCCTACAAGATTATATATCTACATATTATATGTACAATATTTATATTATGTTTATGATTATATTTTATAACATAAACTATATATAAAAGCTTGGCATCATAAATATCTTTTCTCTTTAAATCAATAATATTATAGAGATTGTAAGTGAAAAAAAATAAAAAAATGGTTTAAATAACTATCTAAACATTTGTTTCAATTAAAAAATATATATATTATATATGTAATATAATCAAAATGTAAAGATAATGTAAAAATTATAAATATAAATAAGTACAAGGGCTCGAGTATAAACCTTGTATAAAACTCTTGATTTTGTGACTATATATTTTTTATCATGTAATTAAAAATAATAGTTTTGAAAAAAAACCGTGTTATTAAATTTTAGAAAGTCCATTGACATGTTCATGAGTTTGGCGGGTTTAAATTTTCTTTTTGAAAAAAAATTATTTTTTTCAATTTAATCCTTTGATATTAGGCTAATTGGGAATTAAATTTTATAATTTGTCACTTTACTTTTTATGAGGTTATCGTGATTCAAAAAAAATCTCGGTAATGGTTTAGTGCTCGATTTTGTGATCTTTTATTTTTTTCATCATTTTGTTAAATAAACAATAATTTTAAAAACACAAGTTATTAGCATGGCATGGAGTCTATGACTTGGTTTATAGGTTTTTGACGTGTTGATTTAGGTTATCCAATTCATAGATTTGACGAATTTACCCATCAAATTCGATATTTTTTTTTTGTTTTTTATCATTTAATTTTTTAATTGATTTTTTTATATCACCCTTTTTCAATATTGGATTGATTTTGAAATAAACTTCATGATTTATTTTTGTCTATTTTCTATAAGGTTATCACAATTTAAAATAAACATCTAGTTTATAGTTAATGCTTTGTTTTGCAAGCATCTATTTTTTTCATATGATTAAATAAAAATAATTTACATAAACAACAAAATTATTAAATCCAATGGAGTCCATGATTCAAGGCGAGGGGTGACTAGGGTCGATCCAAATTTTTTTTATCCGTTATCAAAGTTAACTATGGAATCGTGAAATTGAGCGATTCACATCAAGGCAACTCTTATGTATTTTAATTCAAAACTCAAGTTAGATAAAAAATTAGAATGAAAGATTTAAAAAATGACCTGCTTTGTCAGGTCATTCAAGAATGATATTGCTAAAGAATTCCTTAAACTCTTGACATGCTTTTTAAGTTTTAAAAAAATTGGTTTGCCTAAGGCAAATGAACTAGTTATTCACAAGCATTGTAGCATTGGCTAATTTCCTTCTTATTTTCTTAATTTTTTTCGTTTTGATCATCAAACTATAATTTTTTTTTTAATTTGATCTTCCAAGTTTTTTTTGTTGTTCTTTAATTTATTTTCTCATTAAATTTTATTCTTTCATGTGCTCGGGATCTCAAAAAAAAAAAGGTTTAATGACATGTCAATTTTGCATTAGAAAGTTTTGAATTGTAGTAAAGGATAAAATTAAAAAAACAAGAACCAAATTTGATGCTACAATAATTTCCATCCTTTTTCCATGTTTAATGTTCAATAGTTGCGTAAACCTACAATTTGGTCTGATAATTTTCACTTTCTTTTACACTTGGTCCTTTTTTTATATATAATTTTTTGTTTTGATCTCAAACTTCATTTGTTTTATATTTTAGTCCCCTTGTATCTTGATAGAAAAGTGAGAAAGTTGCATAAAATATTTGAGGAGAGAGAGCTTCTAATGATTTGGATTGTGACTATGAATTTTTTTTAGAGAGGAAATCAAATAAGGTAGTTTCTACATTCATTGATTCTAGGAAAAGTAGATTTAAACACATGATTTTTTATTTGATTTAATTTCAAGATTTTGGGCCAATTATAAAGTGTTTTGTTGTTAGAAATGAGACTATTGAGGTTTATATGATGTTTTTTTATTAATATTTTTGGATAAAAAATGGTTAACATATAGGTTTTTAGGGTTCAAAAACTTGAACCTACATTTTCTTCTCACAAACAAACAATGCGTTATTTGTTAAGGTAAGTGACATATTATCTACTAAAAAAAAAATCATCATTCGCCCTTTGAAAGAAAAAAAATAGGTGTATAGACTTGGGTTTGCATGTGGGCTAGGGGCATATAACCAACCCATGCATGCATGTCCCTTCTATTTTTTTTAATTGTTTTCTTTTTTTATTATTTTATAATTGATTTTTTAAAATAAATTTCTTCAAATAATGTTTTAAATGATAATCAAATTATGCCACTATTTTCAAATAATATTAGCAATTACTTTCTTAATAAGTATATATATGAACTCAATGCATAATATTCTAAATACATATAAAATATCTTTTTTTAAGATTTTTATTTTAAATGTTTTATAAGTTTTTATATTTATAATGTTTTTGATACTTTCACTTCAAAATTATTGTTTTATTATTTTAGCCCTTTTTGTTTTATTAAAACTTGCCTTTAAAACTCTTATAAGCTTTTGTTTTAAAAAAACTTGTGATAAAAATAAATTGTCAAAAAAAGAAAGCATTAATAAGAAAACGAGGTTTTGGTTAAGAGATATACTTTTATACTTATTTCAAATTATTTGATTTTTTTTATATTGCTTTGAATTCCTTGCAGTTTCTATGCAAGTAACAACATGGCTACAGAGAAAGATATATATTTTTGGCTAAACAATTATAGTAAGAAAACAAAGAATATATACTAACAGTTATTTTATTTCTACATATATTAAAATTACTATATTTGTGAGGAAGATCCATTTTTATTTCCCTATATTTGAATAAGAAAACTTCAAATTTAGCTCCATATCATGACATTAAATATTTTCATTTAGATCTATCTTTCGACCTTTTGTTTTAGTCTTTATTTAACGTTAACTACTCATTTCATGATTTATTTTTATATATAATTTTCACTTTATTTAGTGTTGACGAAATGATCGCTAATATTATCATAAAGATCTCTAATCTTATTTAAAAACTATGGAAAAATTGAATGATATTTTATTGAATAATATTTTATCTATTCTAAATTTTATTCAAAATCTAAGGAAAAAAGAAAAAGGAAACATAAAAAAGGCCAAATGCTGAAAATATATATAAAAAAATAAATTTAGTAAAAAGAAAATTAAAAGTTTAAAAGATCAACTTACATCTTTGCAAAATAAACATGATGATTTGAATAAAACATGTAATAGATTGTCTAAAGAAAATGATTCCTTGAATAAAACATGTTATTCATCATCTATAGATGATTTGATAATTGAAAATAAAGCTCTTAAGAATCAAGTTAAAGATATAACTTTGACTTTAGCTATGTTTATTCAAGGTAGAGAAAACTTGAATATTCTATTAGAAAATCAAAACAAAATCTTAAATAAAAGTGGTTTAGGATATAATATTGTTGAAAAATAAAAAACAAGTGAACAATATAGATTGAATTTCAAGAAATGAGAAAAGGGTACCATTTAATTATTATCATAGGAATTCAAGAAATGTGTATCAATATAGATTGAATTTCTTAGCTTCATTAAGAGACAACAATCAAATGACAAATTCACTGATCAAAGCCTCAATTCAATAATCATCAATTTAAGGGAAATCTACGTTGGAGGAACAAGAAAAGAAGATATACAAAGTCTTTTTTCTTCAATAAGAACCCAAGGAGGCATGTGTCTTGGAATGTAGAAAAAAACACGTAAGGAATATGCCTCAATACCATCAAAAGACTTAAGTTCAAAACTATAAACTACAAGGAAACACACAATGAAGATACATAAGAGAAAGTTACTTAAGACCTATGTCATCAAACATGTCCAAGGTTATATATTTTAATCATGGATTAAGAAGAGATGTGTCTTGGAGAAACATAAAGTCTCTTTTAAAAAAAATCATAGGTGTCAACCTTCAATCAAAGACAAGGGATAAATGTGTATGGAATAAATGAAATACAAAGACACCCAAATCCAATGCCGAGGTATCAACTATAAAATCCATATCTCCACCAAACTCATAGAAGTTACAATCCATAAAGATTTTTGGAACATGGACAAGTATTTAACCAATCTATTTATATTCCTTTCAACCAAATATGTAATTTCTATTAAAGATAAGTACCCTATACCTTAGCTTGAATAGTTTAGATTATTTAATAATTATTTGTTGCATTAAAAGTATGATATAGTTATTTGACTTGAATTAGATGTTTTGTTTGTTTTCTCACTCATGCATAAAACATGAACAATGTGAGGATCAACCAATCATCAAAATTTGAGTCTTTTGAAATATATTTTGTTTTTAGTTTATGTCATTATGGATTTTGTGAAAGATAGTTGTAAACATAATTTTTAAAAAGTAATAGTTTTCTGTAAATTATATGCATTAAATGTTTTTCATAGGAGGAGTAAGTTTATTTTAATTTCTTATGCTTGTCTTTTGAAATAGTTTTGATGATGCTATTGTTAAGGGAAACTTTTTGCAAGGGGGGTTTTTATGATACTTATTATCAAACTTGATGTGATGCATACATAAATTCTTCCATAACATTTTTTTAAAGGTTTTTTTTTAATGAAATCAATGGTTTCTTGATTTATTTCTTTTGGTATTAATATTTCCTTCAAAAAGTTCATATTTTAAATTGGGGGTATTTTATGACAAAGAGGGGGAGAAAATATTTCAAATTGGTATCGTTCTTTTAACGTTATATTCTTTTCCTTTTTGTCTAATAACAAAAAAAAAAGATATTGTGTACATATGTTATCTATTACATGCTTCAATATTTTATCACTATAAAAAAGTAAAAGATTGTTAGTCTAAATGCACACCAATCATCTAAGATTTTGATGATAACAAAATATGTGATTATTATTGTATAACTTTGATGATAATAGAATATGTTTTACGTTGATGTCTTAAACTAGCATAAAAAAAAAGTGATGTTTTGATTTGTTGCACTAAAATGATTAAATGAAACACGTATTAACGCTTAAATTAAATGATGATTAAATACAAAGTCAAGGCATGCATAAAAGCTAGTGTAAGTAGCTTTATTTAATGTATAAGAAAATATATTACTTGCATTTGTATGTTGTACAAGATTTGTGATAATTGTTGTACATGTGCGGCATCGCGACAATATTTTTTTTGGATTCGAGGAAACCCCATCCCCCGAAAAGCACACTTTGTGGGCCCAAGTGAGCGAGTAAAACCCCGGCTGTCTCAAGCTCTTACAAGAGATGCACACTCTGACTCGAACTCGAGACCTGCTGTGCAGATCTCAAGCCCTTTGCCATCACGATATGCCCCTTGGGGACAAATCAATAATGTCAACATGTGCAGCGTCGCGGCAAATTGTTCACTCTCAAGTATTGTATCTATATCTAGCAAATATAGGCAGTAAGGAATTCTTGTCTTTTATCAATGGAAAAATGAGAGTCGTCACCTAATATTTTGGTCACTAAGAACCCTAACTGATCTCAAAGATCGCGTATGGGGACTGGTTGCGTAAAGGGAAGGTATTAGAACCCAAATACGCCCTACTTAAGGTAAGCTGCATTGTTTTATTATCTGATATATGCTACGGTTTTATCGTATTTCTAATTGTTGGTCTGTCTACGGTTTAAGAAAAGCCCTCATCGGTAAGGAGATCCTTATCTTATTAGGTAAAACCTAATTGTTCTAACGTCAACAAAAGAACTACCTTTTAATATCGGGAATAAGTTTTACGTATAAATTCGTAATCCCTGATACTAAAACAAAACAAATTATTTTTTTGGATTTTTTTTGAAATATTGGTCAAGTTCTCGTGACTTTAATAAACTGGTTATTAAAGCCAAAATGCATGCTAAAACATATTTTTTGAAGTTTTCTTTGTTGTATGAAAATATAATATGATTTTTTTTTAGCTTTGAGAGACTTGGTTGTATGTATGAAACAAATATATATATTGACAAAAACCGGGTATTTTAATACTGGATTTGTATCTTTACGGTATAAAAATACAAACCGATATTAATCAAAATGGATAGAAAAATACATAAGAAAATCACAAATGTTTTGTAAAAATATTTTAAAATTTTTTTTGGAACGGGTCAGACCCGACCTAAAAAGAAACTGGGCCAAGATCATGCCAAAATAAAATACAAACTATCTTATATTGGGCTGGACTCAGCCCAGCCGCGTGGACTGGGCTGATGATCCAACCCGGACTGGTTACTATGCCCATGCATATTAACCCATTAAGTACAATTAGCCAAGCATCGTGCTCATGCACAGTAACCGGATAATTATTTTTCTTTACTTGCAGAAACATGCATAGTGCACGTTCTGCATGTAAAAAGATGAAACGTGAAATAGAGGTGAGGGGGAGAGAATTACCAGGAATGGAGGTGCTCTGGTAGCTGGGCTGACGGTGGCTTGTGGTAGCGGCGGCGACGGCTGAGAAGCCCGGTGGCAACTACTGTGATGCTACTTCTTTTTCTGTACAAAGACACCAGTCCCAGTGTCTTCTCCTTCGTTGTTTTTTTTTTCTGTTTTCCTTCTCTCGGTTCTGTTATGTTTCCCCCCTCCATGTCTCTGTTCTTCTCCTTTCTTCTTTCTCTTCATATGCCCTCTATTTTTTTCTTTTTCTCCCCTATTTTTTTTAGTTCTCTCCTCTCTCTTTATTTTCATTCTCTTTTTTTTATCCCTCTCTAATCCTCCCTCCTGGTGTTGTTCTCTTCCCCCGTATTTATAGGTGGAAAACAAGGAAGAGAGGGCTACTACCTCTATCTAGTCATGGCACAAGGATAAGGTGGTCGGGCGGCCACTGGGCAGCCGCTTTAAGGCTGCCCGAGGGCTTGTCCCTTCTGTTTGTTCATCTCGTGATTGGTCAAGGGTCAGAGTTTAGGCAAGTGGGGGTCTTTATCGGTTTTTTTTTTTAGGTTTTAGGAGAGAGAGGGAGAGGAGCAGATGTAGGGGACAAAATCATTTTTCTTCCCCTGCGTCGCGCATCCAGGGGAAGACGAAGACCCACAGTGTCGTTTAAAACGACACCGTTTTGGGCTTTTTCTCTTTTTTTTACAATGGGATGAAACAACGTTGTTTTTCCTAAAACACGTTGTTTCATTTAAAAGAAAATGGTGCCAAGACTTTTGTCAGTTTCCAAATTAGTCTTTAATTTATGATTTGTTCAATCAAGTCCTCAATTGCAATCTCGATTTTAAGAATCAATTCAATTGCATCCCTGTCAAAATTTCAACGTCAGCCCTGATGTTAGCCGCCTTTTTTACTTTAGTTCTTGGTCTCAGATTTATGTAATTTGTCTCTGAATTGATCAACAAACTTCTAATTTCTTCAATTTGGCCCCTAAAAAATTATAATTTGACCCCAGAACTTTAATTTCTTCCAATTAAAGCTTAAATTGACTTCAAAATTAACTTTTCTTGCAATCAAACCCTTCATAGATTTAATTAAACATTCAATAAAATTCAATTGAGTCCATAAACATCTGATTTTGGACTTTTCTCCTCAAATTGATTTTTCTTTTTCAACAGGGCTTTCATCAGTCAAATATATACTGTCAAATTTTAATCTTGTATTTTTTTAACATTCTCAACCAATTTCTGACTATTTTTTGGCACTCCGACATCCTATTCTCACTGTTATATATATATATATATATATTTCTTCCGACTATATTTTTTTATTTTTTGTATTTTCTTTCTTTTTTTTGTGGGGACCCAAAAATAGATTACAACAATGATTTAGACAAACTTTAAGAGAATGGAATAATTATAGGAAATTAGCAAACAAGCAAGGCATGAATACATGAAATGATGCAATAACAGTTTTCAACTTCAAAGAAGCATATTAACGCAATAACAACTTTCGACTTCAAAAACACAAGATATAGTAAACAAGGTTTACCAAATATATTTTTGTTTGTTTAGGAATTAGCTTCCACACCTACAAAACCTAAACAAACCCAGAAGAACACAAGAAAACCAAAACAAGACCAAAAACACATAAAACTGAAGAAAAGTTCCAGTAGGCAAAACAATCTAACATTTATACTAAATTTTTTTCAAAATGGTCTAACCATTTTGTGAATTGGTCCAACCATTTCCTAAAAATTCTATAATTTTTTTAGAATGGTCTAACATGTTTGACAATGCTTCAACCGATTTTCCAATGGGTAGATATGTTTTAGAAGAAGTATCCAACATTTAATTTAAGCTTTTTTCCTTATAAAACCCCATCTCTTTAGCAAAATGAGAAAGGACATCTAAGGCAAGATTCTGATCATATTCCTACTTTTATACAACCTTTTACAACCTTTTTTATACATTTGATTTATCCAAAACAAGGTTGAAGTGTTTTGGGTAAAACTCTTTCAAGTGTTTCATTTATATTACATCCAACACTATTAAGAGAGTAATATTATGGAAAGTGTAAGTCACATTTGAAACACTTGAAAAAGCCCTCTAAAGGCTATTGAAGTGGTTTGATACTTGTCTATCTACAAGTATTGGTGAGGAAGAGTTTTTTAATCTTGTGCCGTAAAAAAAATTAAGTGGAAGGTTTGATCCTTTTTCTATGTAAAAAGATTCAATTTGATCTTGAGCTCATAAAATGATTGAGTTAGATATTGAATCGGGAAAAGGATTCAAAAAGGTTTTCAATATTGATCGTATAAAAAGATTGTGATAGGTTTGATCTTGAGCCTGTAAAAAGAATTCGGTTTGATCTTAAGCTCACAAAAGAATTGAATTAGATCTTAAACCCGAAAAAGGATTGAGAAAGGTTTTCAATCTATGACCTTTGAAAAATATTGTGTAAATAGTTGGTCTTGATAGTAAACTCTTGAATGGTACTTTAAAAAAAGAAGTAGACAATTGTCCAAACCTTTTAAAAAATCCTAGTACACTCTCTAGTAACTATATTTCCTTACTTATTGTGTTGATTGTTTTGGTGCATCTTCAAGTTTTCTTATATTATTGTTTTGAGATTATTTGTATTAATCATTAGATTGTGCTATATATTGTTTTAAGTTAAGAAAAAGCTTTTTAATTGGCAACCTAATTCATCGCCTTTTAGGTTCACCAAGAATTTCAAATAAACATTTTAAGCACCTTAATAAATTCATTTTCAATCTTAGAACACCATTAAATTGATTAAAAAGTCCAAAATTAAATCAAATAAAAAAATGTATCGCCATCCTGATCTACTTTTTCCGGTTAGATGAAAGTTCAAAAACACTTAAATAGTATATCTCTTGTCAAGAGGAACCTATTGACACCAATATCAGTTCTTTTTTGTTATTGAAATATGGCTAACCGGCCAGTTTCTCTCTCTTTCACCATTTTTCAACAACTTTCTCACTCCTCTATAAAAAAAAATAAAGGACTAAAACATTAAAAAAAAAATAGGAACTAAACATAAAAGTATAAAATTAAAAGGACTAAAGATGCATAAATGAAGATTTTTGGGATGGAAATGATGTTTTCGCTTGAAGATGAAAAAAGCCTTGTTTTTTCCCCTTCTTTTAATTGTTTTTTATACAACAATTCTAATTCATATTTAATCAAATTGACCTCTAATTAAATTCTGAAATTTTATCAAACAACTTGAATGCTAAAGAATATGCAAGCAGAAGAAAGTATCACCACATAAAATATCATAAACATCACATGGAAGGATGAAATTGAAAAATATAAAATTCAATGACAAAAATAAAAACTAAAAAAAATATTAATTTCAGTTTATCTATGAACAGTGTGTCCACAGTGTTTTGTGAGTAGATAAACACTCATGAACAATAAAAATATATATTGTTTTAATCGTAGTTTTGAAACTGACACGGGGTTAACTCAGGGCATGACATGGGTTAAATGGGTTGACTGGATTAACTTGGGTCAACACATTCATTTTTATTATATGAAAAGTAAAAAGAAAATCATTTTGAAAAAGAATAAAAATAAAATCAATAGATTTGACCAGATTTTTCAACCAATTGTAATAATTTGTTAATCTTGAAAAAGAAATTAAAAAAGCTTGCCATTAATTTTTAATTTTTACTCCCATCTCAATGAAAAAATATTACATTTGCACTCTTATCCTCACCCATTATTTCAATTTTTTTTTTATTTTTTTCAATCAAACTTTTTTTAAAGTAGGAATCTTATTATCATCATTACTAAATATAACCTTAGATCACAAACTTAGTTTCGTGGGATTGAAATAAATAGTTGCATGTGTTGATGGAGACATTATGACCAAATTGCAAGTTAATTAAGTTTTTAATTTAGGAATATTACATAAATAATTTTACCATCCAATAATATTTCTTTCTATGTTAAAAAAAAGGAAATCCTAGGCCTTGAACAAAGCAAACGTACACGTATATACGATGGCTTGGTAGGAACCAGCAATCGGAGTAGCTGGCGTCCAACAAGACGTTTTAAATTCTGAAGTCCATTTGATATTTGATACAGGTGGTTGACTTTGTATTGTACGTATTTGCTGATGTTTGTTTTGCAAATAGAACATATAAATTATAATTTCTTTTTTTTTCTCTCGAGTATAATCAAATTGAATTCAATTCTAAATTTTATTAAACAACTTGAATGATTTAGAATATGTACGGAGAAGAACATATCACCACATCAAATATCACAAATATTAAATAAAAAGATAAAATTCAACGATCAAAATAAAAAATTATTTCAACAATTTATCTATGAAAGTGTATCTAAGGTGCTTTGCGACTAGATAAATACTAATGATCAATAAAAATATATACTTTTTTTTTGTCATAGTTTTTAAATTTAACTTGAAGGTCGACTCGAGATAAATTCTAAATCATATGTTTGGTGAGTTAACTAGATTAACTTAGGTAAGTTCATTCTTTTTTTAAAAAAAATAAAATAAAAAGGACATTATCTTGAGAAAAAAAATCAACAAGTTTTGACTAGATTTTTTTTAGGCCGATCAGTCATAAGTTAACCTGGATTTTTGACCAAGTTATATTAGATCAATTCCCCTCCGATTTTTATTGAAAACTGGCCTATCCTAGGTTCTAGGTCACTCAAATCACAGGCCAACCTGTTAGGTTAGGTCGGATTTTAAAACAGTACTTTTAATTTTTTATATTAATAAAAATAATAATAAAATATATTTTTATTGCTTGAGGTGATGTTAGTAGAGGAATATATAATAATAATAATAATAATAATAGTAATAATAATAGTAATAATAAGGATGGTGGAAATTTATAACATTTTAACTCTTATTTTCACCTATTATTTCAATTTTTCTTTTTATATTTTTGAATCAAATATTTTTAAATTAGGAATGAGACTTCAATTCTCATTATTATCATCACTAACTATCACCTTAGATCACAAACTAAGTACATGGCATTGAAATAAATAGTTGCAAGTATTGATGGAGACATTATGACCAAATTGCAAGTTAATTACGGTTTTAATTTAAATAATACGAGGAATACTACATAAAAAAAATTTACCATCAAATTTAAATCTAATACTAGTTTTTCTTTCCAAGTACCCCCTCCTTGTCTAATAGTTTGGCTCAAAAAAATGATAACTTGAAGAGGTGATTGAAATTAGTATACGCATGCAGAAGAACAAACTCAACAATATAAATTTATTGAAAATTAAAAATTAAAAATTATGATAAAGAATAATATAAATTATATATTAAATCTCATAATTTTTATTTTATTATTTGATAAAAATAAACACAATGTAGTGTGGATCTGTACAAGTTTCAAACTTAAAAAACTTTTATTTTAGATAGTATATCTAAGAATAGTATAAATTATATTTTAGAATCTCATCTAGTAGTTTAAGTTATTGAGTTGAATCGGTTATTTAATAAATTATTGTATTACGACGAAACTTGTATTCAAGATCAAGAAACATAATAATAATAAAAAGAGAGAGTAAATTTAGAGGAAGGAGATTACACAAAGTAAATTGAAGGCTTTGAAGGTTCAAGAAATCAAAGTTTGAAGATGATGCAATACATGAAGGGATTGAATTTCTTGTTTAATATAGTTTTTTTATGCAACGAGCAGTGTTTGGTGCAAGAGAGGGTTGGAATATGAGAAGTTTGACTTTGCATCCAGAGCAACAGAGGACTCTCTGAGAGGAGGAGATCGCAAGACTTTGTCGTATATCTTTTTGGAGGCATATATTCTGAACACTTAACGTCACGATGGATTGTTTTTTTATGCATTAATGTCGTATGCGCAGGGAGGTTAAACAGAGCTGGGAAAAACCTCCATAGTCAATTACTTTAACTCCTGGCTTTTGAAGCAACTAATCATGATGGAAAAGTACCTTTGAAATATTGGAAGCTGCGCAAATGAAAATCTTTTGTGTAAAGGCAAATTAACAAACTCTTTATTTTACTGCGATTTGTGCTTATGATCCCTGTCAAGAAAGCTTCATTTCTTCTTCTTCTAAAAATACTGCAGAAAATGACAGCATCTGTCACGTTGACAGGCCATTCGTGTTCTTACCTGTTCTTCCTCGCCCTTCCATTTGATCGTCATGGTAGTCCCCATATATCTAATACCTGCAGTGGATACACAAATTCATGTGTGTGTATATATATATATATATATATATATATATTTCCATAAGCGCAGAAGTCGGCGAAACCAAAGAGGAAAATGGAGGTTGTAGCTGGGACTGGGAGAAGGGTTGGCCTGGAGAGGTCGGCTGAAGAAGTCGGCCAAACCAAAGAGGAAGAAGGAGTCTTTCAATTCATGTGAGCTTCAATTAAGAATTAAGATTAGGCAGCCATTGAAAAAGAGATTGGAGAAGATAATGTTTTCTATAGGCTTGTACATGGCACGAGGTTCAATCTGAGTCATCTATTCCAATTGTCCCAATAGCAGGCAACTGTCTCACCCCATGAAACATCACCATTTTTTCAGAATTCCAAGGATATATATATATAAATTAATCTAAATAAATAAGATTTTTTAAACTCAATAGATAGATAATGGATACAGCATAAATATTATAAATTCAATTTAAATTTATATATATATATATATATATATATATATATGTGTGTGTGTGTGTTGGATACATATTCGAGTCGATATCTAAATTTTTTTAAAAAATAATAATAAATATTTAAATTTTTTATTCATTAAGTATGGGATGTGATATGAATATAATACAAACCAGATCAATAGATATTCATTATCATCCCTATTAATATTTACACAAGTATATTATAAAAACTATAATTAAATGTGTGTTTGGTATTGTAGTATAGGGTGTTTTTTAAAAATATTTTTGAATGAAAATATATCAAAATAATTTTTTATTTTTTATATAACATTTCAGAACTATTAAAAAAACATTAAAAAATATAAATTTAATATTATCCGAACCATTGGAAGATAATGTTTTCTATAGACTTGTACATGGCACGAGGTTCAGTCTGAGTAATTTAATTCCAGTTGTCCCAATAGTAGCCAACTGTCTCACCCCATGAAACATCACCATTTTATCTGAATTTAAAGGACAACTGTCTCACCTCATGAAACATCACCATTTTATCTGAATTTAAAGGATAACGATATAAATTAATCTAATTAAATAAGTTTTTTTAAATAATTATTTTACTCGATAAATAGTAAATACAACATAAATATTTATATTGAATACATATTCTTGTGAATATCTAAATTTTTTTAAAAAAATAATAAATATTTAAATTTTTTATTAGTTGGGTATTTAACATGATATGATTATAATAGAAACCATACTCATAGATACTCGATAGCATCCCTATTAATATTTACATAAATATACTATAAACACTATAATTAAACGTGTGTATTTAATATTATAGTACAGGGTATTTTTTAAAAATATTTTTCAAATAAAAATACACTAAAAATATATAAAATAAATATAAATTTAATATTTTTTTGGAGCAAAACTCACTCAAAATAAAATTTCCTTTGGGCAAAGTTGCAAGTTACATGGAACGCTCAATCAAACCAAAATAATCATGATTTTGTTTTATTATGTGGAGTCTCTATTGAAGAAGTTAGATTTTTGTGAAGAATGACGTCATGGGGTTAAAATGACGAATGATGTGATGGTACGTGGATGTTTCTTTATTATTCATAGATTCCTTTGATGACTTGTGAAGAAGGGTGGATGACATCATGGTCTCCATTTTTTATGGCTGAGATTAAGGCGAATATATACTATATTGCTAGTACGTAAATATCACCCAATTATTTATTTGTTTGGATAAAACGTAAAGTTAGGTTTCATTTATCAAATTAAATAATTAGATTTTGTCCAAAAAAAAATTAAATAGTAATAAAAATAGAGGGAAAAGGTAAGCATTAACGTCAAGGTTATATATATCTCCCTGGAGGAAGAACTGAGGTGATGTAATTATTTGGTTAGTGTTGTGTATAGAATGTTTTTCATTTAAAAATTAATTAAAATAGTATTTTTTTTAGATTTTTATTTTATTTTTTATAGTAACACATCTAAAACTCCTAAAAATATTTAAAAATATCAATTTAATATTTTTTTAAATAAAAAATATTTTTAAAAATACTTGGAATAACAAATTATATATGTGACAATTATTTATCTGAACTTTTGAAAAATAAAACGTTTAATTAGACAATGTTTCTAGAAAGAAAAGGAGAGAATCGATTGAGTAAAAGGAATAGTTAATAAATATATATATATATATATATATATATATATATATATATATATATATATATTCTACTAATTTCCTCTTCAATATGAAGAGATTAAGGAAATGGTGGGTTCCGGCGGAAAAAGTTCCCCCCCGCCCCACCGCCTTACCTTTTCCTCTCATTTTCTGTTCAACCATGATACGAGGAAAGTATTCTCGTGATTACATGTTCCCGTAATTTATATGCAAAAAAAATATTAAAACTTGAAAAGTTAAAAGAATCTGGTGGGATAAAAGTGTAATATAAAAATTATCTGAATCAAACCATCAAAGTTATTGGTATGAATTTCTCATCTCACGAATATCAATTCATGAACAAAAACTATTAAAAAAAATTTACAAGGTCAATTATACCTTGACAAGTTAAATTTATTTATTTTTTAACAAAAAAAAAGAGTATTAAATCACACAAAATATAAGTTTATTTAAAAGATCATGTTTTAAAAGCTAAAAAAACCTAAATACAATCTAAAAAACCCTATTTATAACATGTAAAAAATATTTTAAATAATTCTAAAAAATAATAATAAAGAGTTCTAAATACAATAGGAAAAAAAAAATCCAAAATCAACCAAGAAAATAATATAAATCTCGCTCAGTAGCTCACATGCCTTATCGCAAGGCCTTCCTAGTGTTGGATTGATCTGAAATTTCAACCGGATATAAAATAGGACCTCTAGAAGCATCTGGTAAAGTTTCAATTTGATCTAATAGTTGAATAAAAGTATACTTGCTCGCATAAAATTGTGCAATCAACCCAAGATTCCTTGTAAGAAAATGATTTTGGAACATTAAAGGGATTTTTGCCACACTTGAAAACAATATTATTGCCCATTAAAGATCCTTTTAGAATTGAAAAAAGTCTCAAATTAGCTGCTAAATATCCTTGCATTATTAGAAAAAGAACCCTCTTCAAATAGAAAGTTCACAAGTCAAAAGACAAAAGACAACAAATAACAAAATCTATATTGCATCTACTAACTTGTATCGCGATACATTGAAGATCTTCGATTGATCCGAAATTTTAACCCATTATAGAATAATATGTTTAAAAAATCTTGGTAGAATTTAAGTCTGATCCAACAGTCAGATTGAGAGTTATACTTGGTATCGTAAAACTGGACAATAGGCACAATTACGCTAGAATCCGAATTTTCTTGTTTAACTCTTTCTTGGATCGTATCATTTCCTCTCTCTTCAAGACGATTCGTCATCGTATCACCAATAGGTACAATGAATGTTTCATAAGCCTCTTGTTTAAGCCTTCGAAACTCTTTTATTGCCAACACTCACCTCCAACAACTTTGTTTAAAAGTGAATGATCCAATAGTCAGATTAAGAGTAATACTTGATAGCGTAAAACTAGACAATAAATGCAATTACGCTAGAATCCAAATTTTCTTGTTTAACTCTTTCTTGGATCGTATCATTTCCTCTCTCTTAAAGATGATTCGTCCTCGTATAACCAATAGGTACAATGGATATTTCATAAGCCTCTTATTTAAGTCTTTGAAGCTCTTTTCTTGCCATCACTCACCTCAAACAACTTTGTTTGAAAGTAGCAACCATTCTCTTTTACCTTTCATCCTTTCAGTGTTGTTGCACCTCTTTATCTAAAGATTGCCATTTATATAATAGTTCTTTTAACTTATCAAATTCTTTTTTTAAAACCCCAAATATATAGAATAGGTTTTTGAAAATCAATTTGAAAATTATTATAAATCTCGCATAGTAACTTCTAGATCTTATCATAAGACCTTTCTAATATCGGATTGATCTGAAGTTTTAACCCAATATAAAAAAAAGACTTATAGAAGCATATGGTGAAATTTCAATCCGATCTAATGGTTGAATAAAAAATTATGCTTGTTAGAATAAAACTATGCAATAGAAAAAATTAGCCCAAAAATCCTTGTAAGAAAATAAATTTGGAACATTAAAGGAATCATTGTCACATTTGGAAACTATGTTATTGTTCATTAAAGATCATTGTAGAACTAGAAAGAAAAAAACTCCATAATTAGTTGTTGAATATCCTTGCATTATTAAGATAAGAATACTCTCCAAATAGGAAGTCTACAAGTCAAAAGGCAACAAATAATAAAATTTGTATTGCATCTGCTAATCTATATAGCAATATCTTTTATAAATACAATTGACCTAACAATTTAACCTCATGTAAAAAAATATGTCTTGTAACTCCTAGTAAAATTTCATCTCAATCCAACAGTCGAATTAAGAGTTATGCTAGTAAAGCTAAATAAGAGATACAATTATGCTAGAAACTGAATTTCTTTGTTCAATCTTTTATTGAATCGTATCACTTAATCTCTCTTTTCATAAGTCTTTTCTCCTGACTTTTAGGAGTGTGATAAATTTTGTTTTTGACAATAAATAATAAAATTTGTATTGCATCTGCTAATCTATATAACAATATCTTTTATAAATCCAATTGACCAAACAATTTAACCTCATGTAGAAAAATATATCTTGTAACTCCTAGTAAAATTTCATCTCAATCCAATAGTCGAATTGAGAGTTATGCTCGATAGAGTAAAGCTAAATAGAAGATACAATTACGTTAGAATCTGAATTTCTTTGTTCAATCTTTTATTGGATCGTATCACTTAATCTCTCTTTCCATAAGTCTTTTCTCCTGATTTTTAGAAGTGTGGTAAATTTTGTTTTCGATTTCTTTTTATAAGTGTGTTTATCTTGAAAAGGTATCAAATTAATTTTTTTTAGTATTTTTCAAATATATTTTTAAATAAAAAACGCTGACTCCAAAATAAAAAAACATGGAATTTAATCTCTAAACTCCATGTTGTTAACCTAATACCAAAAAATATACCTCAAAGAATTTTACTAGCATTAATCGGAGTTAAGGGAAGTCGAGATACTTGCAGTTCTATCTGATCTAACAAATTAACAATTAAAAAAGAGAGAGAAAAAAATGGGGTACAATGCTACATCACTATTGCTATTCATAAAGAATATATAAATACATCCAATTATTTTTGTTTTAATACTCAAGATTTTCTCCTGCAATTTTGTTGTTTTCATATTTATTTTTCTTGTTCTTAAAAATTATAATTTATATTATTGCTTAGTGTAAAATAATTAAATTATAAAATGATTTAGAATATAAAACATTACGAGTACACTAAATTTAAAATATAAATTATAATTCTTAAAAACACGACGGAGAAAATATTAAAACAACAGGAAGTGTGATTTTCCTAATTAACAATGCTCGTGTATATCAAGGATGTGGGATTTTGGGCCAATCAGGTAGTTGGGTCATCCTCACATGCTATACGTACAAAAGATGATGCAAGAGGTGGACCAACCAAAATGTGCCAAGAAAGAGATGAGTGTACACCGCCAGGTCCGTCACCAATCGTCACCCATCTTGGTGGCTACTTTGCTTTGCGGTTTCGTTTTAGGCACGCAAGTCAACAGATTAAAGCTATTGACACAGAGAGTTTTTTGGATCAATACTTTGTCAAGCTTTCCCTTTAGGGTCCACACGCAATTCTTTTATCAATTTTTTTATTTTTCATTCTTTATCTTATTTATTTTTTAATTATTTGTTTTCCTGATTGCCTCAATGTCCCGCTCTCATATTCATTGGATAATTAAATTTATTTTACACATCATAGCATAAATAAAATATTCATTTAATAACGTGATACATGATATTAGTGTAACTTTCGTTTCGTAAACAAAAATAAAAAATATATATAATTTTATTATAGCATAACCTATAATATACCGCCGTTCAAAATAATATTAAACTATATTTTTTTAATTGTACAATACATAGTTTTTAGACCTGGCCGATTCAAGGCTTAGATTTCAAGTTTTGATTGGGTTGTCCGGGTCAATTTTTTTTTAAAAAAAATCAAAACGACATTGTTTTAGTAAAAAAAAATCAACGGGTTGCAACCGGGTTTTTAATTGGGTCTTGCCAGGTTTTTTCTTCCCCTGTTTTTTCTTCAACCCGACTCGGTTCCAGCTCCGGGTCCCGGGTCGACCCACCCTTAAGTTAGAATCAATGAGACAAAATTTTGTTAATAAAATAGTTTCTCAATTATATTAATGTTTTCATTCCTATAAAAACCTTAGAAAAAATATGATTTTACTTGTGATAATAAAAATAAATAAAATATCAGTTTCATTGAAATTTTCATATAAATTTTCTTTACGTGTACATTTGATTCGTTGATCTTCACAACTCAGCATCACTTGTATGGTCAATTGACTATATATTTAATGAAACTAGAAAAATAAAAAATCACACCAATTAATATTAAATTTAATTTTTATAATTAATAATGCCTCATATTTTAGACATCCTTTTGATTCCATATATAAAGACGTAGTCGTCTCAATTTTATGCTTACTTATTCAGAAAAAGCTCTCTATTCGTAAATGATTAATAATTTATTCGGTGAAATAATAAAAATATTTGACAAAAAGATATTGTGATAAATATTAAAATCACTACAAATTCTTACAATCAGTCAAAATAAACAACTTTACAATGCTTGTTTCGTGTATTTCATGTACACGTGCTTAATTCTAATTTCAATTAACCCTACAATACTATGTTATTTTTCTATATTAAAAAAATCTTCATGTTGTTCTTTGTTTCGTGTATATGTGTGTAAGGGTGATTATTTTCAGTTCGATTCAGTTTTTATCAAAAAAATAACTAAATTGAAATTTTTTAAAAAAAAAACTGAAACCGAACCGAAACCAGTTCAAACCGACCGGTTTCGATTCCGTTCGGTTTTTTTAGACAAAAACCGGTTCAAACCGGTTTAGCTTGGTTTTTTCCGGTTTGGCTCGATTTTTTTCCGTTTTTTTCGGTTTGGGTTTGGTTCGGTTTGTTCGGTTTTAGGCTTAAAAACCGAAACCGAACCGGTTGGTTTTTTAAAAAATTTTAATCGGTTTTTTTTCACAGTTCGATTTTTTCGGTTATTTTTTTTCCAGTTTTCTTGATTTAATCAGTATTTTAGTTTTTTTACTCATCCCTATATATGTGTCGTTCTTCAATATTCTCAATATGAAAATTAATATTATCAAATTATTAGTTATTTTATTTTTAAGGGTTAAGGATTGTGCAATGAGAGACAAATTTCACAGCCTTTTCATCTTCCACAAGTGAAAGCTAGGAGGACAACAAGGTAATATTTTTACCAAATTGCCTAGGAATTGTACAATTTTAAAAGTAGAATATTGCTTGTACATAAAAAATAAAATGCGAACCCCATATCATAAAGTTTATTCACTTCCGTAGAATATTAAAACCGAATAATTAACCGTCAAATCTTTCTCATCTTAAGCAAATTCTTTTATGCTTTAGGAGATTTTTAATGAAAAAAATCATTTAGAAAAAGCCAAATTATTAATTTTAAATATTTGAAATTGTTACCCAAATTGCTAATTATTAATTTAACCATTAGAGTTTGTTTGGTAATGTGGTAATAGTTGTTTTTCAAAGAGTTTTTTGCTTGGAAATACATCGAAATAATTGTTTTTAATTTTTTAAAATTTATTTTTGATATCAGTATATCAAAATGATCTAAAATTAAAAAATATATATATTAATATGAAATATAAAAATAAAAAAAACTCTTAATGTTTTTTACTTTCTATATGCGTTATACAATGTAAATGTAAAAACATTATTAAACTCTATTTTTCTTTCTAGTTTTTATTCTTGTTTCGAGTCAAATGACCGAATTATGGTGAAAATTTCTTTGAATTTTATTACTTTTTTCATATATTAATCATATATTGTAAATTAAAGTTTTTTACAATTCGTAATTCTCTTTCTAATTTTACTTTGTAATTAGCAATGAATTCAAAATATATAATTATTGTAAAGAGTCAAATTCCTTATAATTGAGTTTTATCAATTAAATTAATGGAAATTATCTTAAATAAAAAAATGACATAGCTTGTTTAAAATTCTATCGAAAAATAATGTACATGAAAATTAGTAAGAAAACAACTCATTTATTAAAAAAATAAAAAAAAGAAAGAAGAAAGAAGGCGTCATAAGAAGTGATAGAAAGGACAAAACCATGGCCAAGTTAATGTGAATGCACAGCATATGATGTAAGCAGAAAGTAATAGTCCAACTCAGCATGATTTAATTTCTAATGTCAACACGTGGAAGAAGATTTAGCTGGGCCCCGCACCTAATCATACGATAATTTATTTAATATATAAACTTCAACTTGAATAAGATAATATTAATACATAACTATAAAAAATATTAATTAATTAAATGTGCTAATCAGTTTGTTGATTTGTTAAAGAGAAGTTGTGCACAACTCTATTTATGGAAAGATGTAGTGGTTAGAAAAAAGAGAGAAAGTTGATGTTATAGCTTGATTTTCTATTTTAGTTTTTTTTAAGAGTATAATAGTTATTGCTTTTTAAAGTGTTTTTTTTTATAGAAAATACATCAAAATAATATTTTTTTTATTTTTAAAAAAATTATTTTTGATATTAACACATCAAAACGATCCAAAAAACATAAAAAAAATTAATTTTAAACAAAACAAATTTCAAAATTTAGAGAAACGTTGTTTCGAACGTAGTTCCAAACAACCCTAGCGCCGAGGTGTTTTATTTTTATTTATTTATTTTTCCTTTCATTTGGAAACAAGTATGTAATTATGTATGATATTTTACAAATTTATTAAATTCAATTGAATCTCGTTTAATGCATGAGTTACAGGTTAGATAGGTTCTCTCTGGTTAACTGAATCAATTAAAAATAATATTGTTTCAAATCTTTTTTAAAAGAAACCTAAAATTATTTTGAGAAAAAAATAAAAATAAATAGAATTTTAATTAGATCATAAATTTACCCATCAAGTGGTTTAATCTAATAAAACCAATTCTTATCTATGTCTTTTTTAAAAAAAAAACAAAATATCCAAACAAAATCCCAAATCATAAGCTCACCTGTAAGTAACGAAGCCTCTTGCTGTAGGAATTGCTGGTCAGACAATAACTATTTTTTTTTAATTATTATATCTTTTCATTGGTGATGTAATTTGAACAATATTTATTATACTAAATATTTCTTGAATACGTCTTTAGGATATTATTAAAAATAATTCAATCTCGGCTGATTCAATAGTTTATCTGGAAATATTTTTTTATCATCCAACTACATAACAAAAATTAATAATACATTAAAAAACTTTTAAAAAAAATGATTTAAAAGCAAATTGAGAGCATGTAGCAACGACTTTCTCTAGTCAATTCCATGGTATTTTGTATTGTTGATGTAATTAGTCATAATCATTATTCGACTCCGCGTAATAAACAGTGTGGGCACTTTCTATTTTAGGAAATGGACAAATTTACCCCCAACAATAACTTACTTATCAATTGGATCCCTAAACAGCAACATTTCCAAATAGCCTTTGATTTTTTGTTTCATAATTAATATGACTGGTTTTTAAGGTCGCTAAAAGAAGACATGGTTGGTCTAATTTATTGTTTAACACTTTTTTTTTAATGGATTAAGTGTATTTTCGATAATATGATATAATGTGTTTTTTAAAAATATTTTCTAATTAAAAATATATTAAAAACATGTATTTTTAGATCTTAATATCAGTACATCAAAACCATAAAAAAATATGGGTTTGTTTTTAAATTACGATTTCGAGTTTTTTTAAGGCCACTAAAAGCTTATATGATCGTTAAATTTAGAACCTATAAGATTAGTTGAGATACACACAAACTAACCTGGATACTCACGTTAATAATAAAATAAAAATATAGGAACTCAGAAGAGAAATTGGAAGAATATTATAAGTGCAACTCTCCTAGCTTTGTAAGATTCTTTTCATCAAATGATTAGTATATAATCACGCAGAGCAATAAGATGAAGAAGTTATTATTTCGTTAATTTTCATAGAATTAAAATGAAGTGTCCTGTGAAAATACTATTTTCCTGATCGAATTACATATATTGCAAGTTTGAAATAAAATCTACAAGTAATCGAACTAGCTAGCACTAGGCCGGCTATAATCTAATTAGATTAAAAGCTTTGAAATTTCTAATTTCTTCATCTATCAACTTTTAATTTCAATAGTTCCCTGGATTCCCTCCACTCAGCATGCTTTGCATATTTTCAAGGAATTATCCTTCTTTTTCTTTTTTGTTTTTTGTATCGTAGTTATTAAATTCAACTTGACTAATTATCTGACTTGAACACGAAGAACTTTTTTAAAATTAAAATAAATGTTGATCCATTCAAAATCGAGTAATCTAAAGGGTTAACCCAAAAAAAATCTAGTAAAGTTGATTTTGATGATTTTTTTTTAAATTTTTGTAAAATGTAACATTTATTTTAATTTTTATCCAAATCTATTTCATTTTATTTAAAAAACTAAAACAACATCATTTTATGGTTGATCCAACCAACCCGTTACTTGAGTCTTTGATTTGGTCGTATCTCGAATCGGATCTAATAACTATGGTTTTAATATGAACCCGTGCCCGCAGTCATATGTAGCTGTTGAATTAATTAGGTGTGTTTAATGTTAATTATAAAAGTATTTTTTTAATTAAAAATATATTAAAATAATATTTTTTTAAGATATTTTTTAATTTTTTACATTAACATAGTAACAAAACCATCCACAAACATCAATTTGACAATTTTTTTAGGTAGAAAATAATTAAAAAAAAACGTTGACACTTGTTAAGGCATGCCAATAGCAGTAGCAGTCAACAATAGTAGCTAGCAGAGCTACTTAATTAGCCAGGAAGAATTAAACTGAAAATTGACAAAGTAACAGCTTTTCTTAATGATAATAGGAACTACTCAAAAGCATTGAACTAAGACTATTGGTTAAATTAAGAGACTAAAAAACCGATAGATTAGAATCTTGAGCTTATAATATATATATATATATATATATATATATATATATATATATATATATATATATATATATATATATATAAAGGGTTAGGCAGTTTCAGGCAAATAAAAAGGCCTCCATTTTCTAAGTTCTTTATTGCTAAAATACATGGCCGGCCCCCCACCACCAGCATATGATATTAGAACGAAAGCTCCTTTTACCATTTCCCTTTTTCACATTATTTTTCAAACAAGTAGATGATATAGTAGCCAGCTAAGAAAACAGCACAGCACAACAACACACCATCGAGGAAAAAAAACCTATTGAATCATTTAAACCAGTGGCTTCCTCAGGACTTCAAACAAGGCTTGCTTGCTGCCTACGGATCTTCATAGACAGCAATGTTTTGCTAACCCCTATTTAAGCCCTCTTTAAGGCCCTTGCTCTACTTTCTTAACTGCTCTCTATCTCTTCTAATTCTTCTTGCAAAACAAAAAAAACAAAATACCAAGAATCCTCCCTCTTCTTTTAGCTTGTTTGTTTTGTGTGTGTGAACGCACGCCCACACAGAGGCACGCGCGCATAGTCTTATAGGTTGCTGAGAGAATTAATTAAGCTGTTAGCTAGCCAGTTGTGTGATGACAATGGAGGAAGCTATTGTGGTGAACAAAGGAGATGATCTGATTGATTTGCCACCAGGTTTTCGGTTCCACCCTACAGATGAAGAGATAATAACTCATTATCTTACAGAGAAGGTGATGAATAGTAGCTTCTGTGCAAGTGCTATTGGTGAAGTTGATCTCAATAAGGTTGAGCCATGGGATTTGCCAAGTGAGTTTTCATCTTTCTACCAACTCTTAGTTTCTTTAGGGTCAATATTAAGACACCACCCTTACTCCTCTTTAATCTTGGTTTTGTTCATTTTAATTTGTTGCTGAATTTTCGGTCCAAATGTTGAAAAAGACTTGTTTTGAACAGAGAAAGCAAAGATGGGAGAGAAGGAATGGTATTTCTTTTGCCAAAGAGACAGGAAATATCCAACTGGTATGAGAACCAATCGTGCTACAGAATCTGGGTACTGGAAGGCTACTGGGAAAGACAAGGAGATTTACAAGGGAAAAAATAGCCTTGTTGGGATGAAGAAGACTCTTGTTTTCTACAAAGGGAGAGCTCCCAAAGGAGAGAAATCCAATTGGGTTATGCATGAATACAGGCTTGAAGGCAAATTCTCATACTATAGCCTCCCCAAGGTTGCAAGGGTATGCACCCACATGCACAAAACTCCAATTTTTTCTTTCTTATACATTTTTCTCTTGGTTGTCATTAAAGAAAGCTTAAGTTGTTACTTATTGTCACATCTTTTAAATGTTTTTCATTTCTTTGCTTTTGATTTGGTGGAGAGTTTCTTTCATGTTTTTTTTTTTGCTTTATCTATCCTTTTGCTTTTGCTTTTGTGCGAAAGAAGAATCTGGACTGAGCATGACTCTTTTTTTGGCTATGTTTTTACAGGACGAATGGGTTGTTTGCAGGATTTTCCACAAGAGTACAGGCATCAAGAAAACCTCAATTCATGACCTCCTAAGGGTGAACTCTTTCGGAGATGATTTCTTGGATTACTCCTCCCTGCCACCTTTCATGGATCCCCTCAATTACAATAGCAGGCCAAGCACCAGCAGCTTCAGTGGTGGCGATAACAATGAGTTCAAGGAAATGGCAACAAGATCATCAGATGGAAATTATTTCTCCAATACAAGCATGCTCAACAACAATCAAAACTTTGCTCAACCTCCAAATACCAACTACCAAGCACCAAACTCCAGTTTTCACCCTCAAATTCCAGCCTCAAATCCTCTTTACACCTTTCAAACCAGTCCCAATATGCCTGGCTACTTGCACCAAGGAAAGAGTTCTTCTAATTCATTCCAAAACTTTCAAAACTCTATCTTCAGTGACAATGAACATACCCTTCTAAGATCATTAGCTAGAAATAGTTACAGAGAAGCATCTGGACTGGAGAAACAGTGCAAGGTTGAGCGCTTCTCATCTAATCAATCTATGGTCAGCCTTTCACAGGACACTGGACTTAGCACAGACGTGAACACCACAGCTGAGATATCATCTGTGGTTTCAAAGCAAGAAATAGGAAGCCATGATAAGGTTTTTGAAGATCTTGAGGGTCCATCAGCTGGCCCCATTGCAGATTTGGATTGCTTGTGGGATTATTGAAGACCATAGAGAATATGTGTATATCTACGCGTGGTTTAATTTGTTCTTTAAATTCTTAGGATATATGAATGTAACGAAAAAAAAAGAAAAAAGAGAGAAAAATTTCTGAGGACATGTGATTTGAAACAGTCATTTCTCCATTAGCTAGCTAGGTAATTTGATTAGAGTTTGGAAAGTTCTTTGTATTGATCATATAAATACTTTGTATAGATTTTTATTAGTTCATGGTGTTCCTTTTCCGATTTCTTTTTCATTTGATTGATAGATACCAAAGGAAAGATGCCATGAGTGTGTGTGTATAAGAAAATCATTTAATTTTTTTGTCATATGTGCGTTTTTTCTCTTTAATTAGATGCGAATTAACGAGAGAAGTAAATAACCTCAAATGCATTGTACTCAAGTCCTTAATTCCGTGCACTTCGACGTCTCAGCAACTAGTTAGTGCAATTAACAAGGTAATTAAGGCCTTAAATGAATTTTAATATGATACTTAACATCCATTTCTTTTAGGAGAAATGCGCAGCCAGCTTTCCTAGCTTGATTAAGGGGATTGATTTGAACTTGATTGACACCAGGAAACGATTTTTCTTTCTTTTCTTATTCGAGAAATTGACAGTAGCTAAGATGGTGTCTGATTTCTCAAAATGGGCCTGGATATATGCCCCTTGCCGTCAAGGATCGATATCATGTAACAAATATAGACAACTTGCAAGAAATTTACTTGTCATTTTCTCCTTGTGATTATCAGTAGAGACGGAATGAATGTAGGGAGGGATACTAATGGCAGCATCTAAAATTACCTTCATTTACAATGGATCACGAGTGGATATACACTGGAATCAGTACTAACCTCATGTTGGATCAAGATGGTTTTTCGCGTCGTTCTGTTTTTGTTTTTAGATATTTTTTAAAAATATTTTTAATTTAAAAAAATATTAAATTAATGTCTCTAGTGTTTTCTGATGGTATTTAATGTGCTAATGTTAAAAATTAAAAAAAAATCATTTTAATATATTTTCAAGTAAATTTTTTTTAAAAAAAACATCCTAAATTACATCTCAAGCAACCCATAAGAGGTTCAAGAGAATCACTTGAAATATCCCAGAAACTATGCATTAGATGCCACTCTAAAATCTTTTTAATTAAAAACTTTGTGATGACATTAACCTTAGCTTATTTAGTTAAGCAAGTTTTAATCTTCTCTTAAGCCAAAATTAGTGTATTAGTGTTACATGCAACCCACTACCAATTCAACTAGCAATCAATTCTGATTTTACAATTCTTTTCATTAATATCAATATAGATCAAAGTATGGGGTTATCTTATTAAAATTAAAATGATATAAATCAATATTTGTGTTCCGTTCACACATGAGAAATATAAGTAATATTCTCTCTCTCTCTCTCTCTCTATATATATATATATATATATATATATATGGAATATAATCGGCATTTATTAAATCATGATCATGCTTAATGGGTTAAAGATGACCATCCGTTAACCTTGATTACATCTTTAACATATCCAAGCAAGCAGAACTGTGACCAGATTCTCTGTTATCTGTAGTAGTACTCTTCTTCTTTTTTTCTTTTCTTTTTTCAAAACTTTTTGGATAGAAACATTTTTCAATCAAGGAGATTAAAGTGGGGCAGCTAGCTAGGTCCCTTGAATTTTCTCCTCTTTTTAATGAAGTTGTTTTCAAAAGGGAGATAACAGAAAACAGAAACATGTCATGGGTAAAAAGTTAAAGAAGAGAGAAAGAGTCAAGGGAAAGAGTGGAATCGGTCACTGTATAAGAATAAAGAAGGGTAAGCTGGAACTAGGCAGGATCATGCGGAAACATGTGCACCAAGTGTAAGCCATTCAACTTCCTTTCTATTCGAAGCAAAGCTTCTGTCTAGGTCACAGACTTGCAGGAAAGCCAATCCCCCTTTAGGGTTACTTGGTCCGTATGTTTTTGTAGTGAAAGGGAATCTAAATACCATATATTTTATTCCAAGTAATTAGCATATAAGCAACACAAGCTACAGAGAGAAGCGAGCTCGCCAGGGAGCATATTCTTCAATAATCAACAAGGAAAAAAAAAAAAAAAACCCTTATTTGCTGCATGAAAATATGGGGGCTGTGGAGACTAGACCTCCACCTACCAATCAAGACTCTACACCTCGTTTTCACACACAAAAGAAACACTTGGCTGTCGTCTCAGAACATAAACATGCCTTGTCTTGCTTGAGTTGTCCACAATTAGCTCATCTCATTGTCATTGATTTCATCATGTTTAACCTTTTTAATTTTGATTTCACCAGAAGAACCGACATGGTAACTAGATTAATTAACAGTACTTCCACCTGGCCTGCCTGCATCTGCATATGCTTTTGTTCCTGTGTTGTCGGTTCATGGTTTTTGCAAGGTTTCACATGCATGGAAATTAGTAGGAACATGTCCTAACAACACTAAATTATCTAGCTGGCTAGTATTTACTTTGTTCTATTATAGAGATCTGATTTCTGACATCATACATGCAAACATGTTATAACTATGTGATAATCAAAACCATAAAACTTCTCATTTATATATATATATATATATATATATATATATATATATATAAAGTATATTTTTGATATTGTGGTGTATGGTATTGTTTTTCAATTGAAAATGTATTAAAATAAATTTTTTATTTATATATTTTTAAAAAATTTTAACATTAACACACCAAAATATTTAAAATAAAAAAAAAACATCAGAGTAATGTTTTTAGTCTCCATGTAATGATAAAAGTGCTAGATCTAGACTTTATGGAAATTGCCGATAAGATTAGCTAGACTCAAACTACCTGAAAATTGTTGCTTTTCAACGTTCTCTATCTATATCGATAAAAACCAGGTATCTTTCTATGGGTAAGATTTTAAGAGAAAATTGTTAGAATTTGCTCTTAAATTGGTTGAACTTAATTAAGACCCGACCACGGATCATATATATATATATAGTTAATTCCGGGACAAAATTGGATTAGGCTTTTCTGTGATTTTTGTATCTTGATTTAAGTTTAGAATTTACAAATGAGTACGGTAAATATATATTAGTTAGAAATAAGTTTTTGATTAAATTGAATTATTTTTTATTTTAATCAAAGTTATAATATTTTAACGTTTGACGTATTGATTCCAACTTATACTATGTCTTCCCTTGTTTTTCTTGTGTTTTTTTTTATATAATATACTATGTCCTTTTCTTAAGATTTATTTTAAATTAATTCTCAACAAACATATCTATGAACTTGGTTGAAAACTAGAGGAATATATGATAGTCAATTGATACCATTTCAGTATTCTAATTCCATACATAATGGGAGCTTCAACCAAAGAAACTGATGAAATTAAATTTAGCCTATATATAACCAAATGCTTAATAAAATCAAGAACAAATCAAGAACACGTAATCGGATTACATAGTTGTGCCCTCAAGAGATTTTTTCCTTTTTCCACCATGAATTCTTCATCGAATCAATATAATAATAAAAAAATTATATCAGTGTTTACCAATAATTAATTACTATTGCGAGATTAATATATTTGTTGGTATATCTGTTTATATTTATTAATTTTCTAAGAGTGATCTCACGATGCAAAAGATTGAAGTTTAGAAGCTGAATTTTCAAAAATGATATAGAATATCAATATTATAATATATAGTTATCTAATAATAGGATTTAGGAGTGGAGGGAATATATTTTACATCAATGAAAGAAAATAATAATGCCAAAGGAGATAGAATAGGGAGAATTTTGGAGGCAGGTGTGTTTTGGATGATTCTTAGAGCAAAGTCTCATGATGTAAACATCTTCCCCAAACCATAGTGTAAACATAAATCCATATACAGATATTCTTTGACGTGTATAAATTATTCTGCAGAAGGAGCCATCCTAAGGCATGATGGGAAATTTCACGTAACATTGGCTTTTTGTGCAACATTTAAACCTAATGTCTTGTCAAAATGGACATAAGAGTCGTAGCATGAGAGGTTATGTGTATAATTTTGGTGGATTCACGTGTCAAGTGAAAGCACTACCTTTAGTTAATTTCTACTAATTAACTTGTTTTTTTTTGTTCTAGAATAACAATTGTGAGTGGAAATTAAAGGAATAAGAAGAAAGATTAATAATAATAAAAAATAAAAAAGGAAATTAACCGACACTCCCAGAGAGGAGAAATTTCCAAGAAGTTTCCGACGGGAAGCGGTTTCTCATAAACGTTTTCCATGGGTGGCTCTGGCACCACATGGAAATCACAGGGTTTTTTTTTCTTAAATTCTTTTATAACCTGTGGGCAACGTTGTTGTGTTGTGACATTTTGGAAGGTATTTGAATTCCATAATTGTGTCCCATTCTTTATCAATTTATATATGTTTGTGTTGTTTTCCGATTAGTGTACGGTGCTTGAATTCAATAAATAAATAAATAAATAAAATTAACATCAATTTCAATTAGAATACTTTGATGACCCTTTCCTATCCCTGTCTATATACATGTATATAATAAGGTCTAATGTACTAGATCTAATGTCAGTTTATTATAGAAATTACAGATATGTTTCCTTTATAATTAACATGTGGGTGTTGGATTTCTAAGTATCATATTCATAGTAGAAAAATAAAAAAATTATTTGAAAGTACTTTTGATCCTATTGGATAAATCTAGAGTTGTTTGGAGATTTATTAACTGAAGATTTGATCTTCTTCGACTTTGAATAATTTTTTAAAGGTAAAGTTATCGCAAACCACAAGTTGTTCAATTGTCTCACCTTTAACGGTAATTCACACGAACTACCAATAAAAAATCTTTTAAATCTCAATTTAGAAAAGAGGGATTGTTATACTTAGAGTGCTAGCTCTTTATTATGTGATTTATGTAGTTTTTTCTATCTAACAGACAACCACACAAAAATAAGAGGCATAGCTATTTATTTGTAGGAAAATATGAAAAACCCTATAAATTGGTAAAATATCAATTTTTTCCCTGAATAATATTCATATATTAATTCAAGATAATTTTAAAAATTAACTCAATCAAGTCCTTACTTGATTTTTCTAGATCTAGAAATATAATCTTTGTATTAATTATATTATAGTCTTTAATTTCTAAAATATATTTTAATCAAATAATACTTAATTAAATCATCTCAGTTTAATTTATCGACCATAAATATTTTAGGAACAATGTTTTAATGCAATAGGGATCTTATATTATAATAATTTTATAATTTCTTTTGCAAATAATTTTTATCTCACGTATTTTATCTTTACTCTAAATTCATAAATCAAATATTAGATTCATTAATATAATATTATATGAATATTAAAGATAAATTAAGACTTTATTAATAATAAATATGTATTTACATGGATATAATAATATCACATATAACCAATTAATTGACTACTTAGTATATTAAACTAATAGCGGACAAGTGGTACGCCGTGGATTGGACTAATTTTTTTAATATAAAAAAGGATGCTTAGGCACTACTAACATATTTTAAACAAGCAAGAGAAATTCGAGACTCGAGACATAAACTCGACTATGTTCAATAAGGTTCAATAAACTATGTTATTTTAATAACATGATTTAAAAAAAAAAAGGCAACGACAATAAATCAACTAAACTAAGCAAAATATTGATAATGATGTCAAAGAATTATCTCAACCTCATAGCTTAAGTTGTTAGGTGAGGTCCCAAGATATGATTTATATTATTCTTTAACAAATAATTACTTGCACAAAATAAATACTTGCTAATATTATGAAAATATATCTTGTCAATATTTTGAAAGGTCTATGTAATCTTACCTGATAATAAAGTGAAAGTTAAATGAAATTTTAAAAAATAATATTTATAACATATTTTAAAGTCATTTAAGAATAAAAAAGGAGACCAATCAACAAAATATTGAAGGGTGAAACGAGAAAAAATATTTAATTAAAAAAAAAACTCAAGTCAATCCATTTTAAATCACCAAACATATAGCATGTGTCATGAGAACGGGATAATGCCTATTGCAAGCAAAATAATAATAATAAAAAAAGCTTAATTTCCAATCAACCTAATGTTGAATAATGAAATTGAAAACAAGATTAATTTTAAATAAAAAAAATAAATAAACACAAGTCAACCCAAGTAAGCATGTCAAACTCGTTATCCAAGTCATGAGACTGAGATAACCATGTAGAAAAAAAAATATTTAAAAAAAATTATAAAACTCAATTCACGACTAATGTTGAAGGGCAAAACTGAAAATAAAATTTAATTAAAAAAAACTATGAAAAAAGAACAGCCGAGTTAACTTAGGTAACCCACAAAATTCATGACCGAAATTATGTAACCAGGATAACCCCATTAAAATAGAAAGAAAAAAAACTCAATTCACGACCTAAGTCATGTGAATGGGATAGCACCATAAAAAAAAATTATAAATTTCAATCTCCAACTAACTCAATTTTAAATGATAAAATTAAAAAAAATCAATTTTTAAAAAGAACCTAAAAAAAAAGTGAGTGAATTGGAAAAAAAAATGAAGCCCAATTCCTAGCAATCCTAATGTTGAAGGACAAAATTATATATAAAAAAATAATTTTTAAAAAGGATAAAAAAACAAACCTAGTAAGCTTGTCAAACTCACACCCTAAATCATGATAATGATATAACTTAGGAAAAAGAAAATTTAAAAAACTTATGAAACTCAATTCCCAAACCAATCCAATGTTGAAAAGTAAAACTTAAAAAAAATTCAATTTTTAAAATAAAAAACAATAAAATAAGATCCAATTTAACCCGGGTTAACCCATTAAACCCTCGACCTAGCTCATAAAACTAGGATAACTCCATAAAAAAGAAAGCAAAAAAAATTACGAAGCCCAATACCAACCAAAACAATGTTAAAAGATGATATTTGTTTTTTAATAAAACATATCAATTAAAAAAAAAATTAAATTCAACTCAGGTTAACCTTTTAAATTCTTGATCTCGATCATGAGGCCACGATTACAACATAGAAGGCTCGATCATGAGGCCACGATTACAATATAGAAGGAAAATCAAAAGAAAAATCACAAAGTTGAGTTTTCAATCAACCCAAAAATAAAAGATAAAATTTAAAAATAAGTCATTTAATATAAAGAATCCAAAACAAAATAAAAAAAGATAAAATAAAAACCAAAACTAACATACAAATAAAATTACATGACCCTTACCATTTTGAATAGAATGGGTATATATAGACTTCTAAATCAATAAAAAATTTCCTAAGAAAGCATCATCCAAGTGATGGCGCAAGATCCAAAGTGATATGAATTAACCAACTACTAATAATGCAAGGTATTTTCTCTCTTCCTCCACAGTTACTTAGCCATTTATTTATTTATTTTGTTAATACATTGACAATTCCTCTCGGCTACTTGCATCTTTGAAATTAATTAATGGATATATTGGGAAGCAAAATGAACATTGAAAATCATGCTGAAAAAGGGTTTGCATTGATAATGCATCACCTCCTCCATCGCAACTAGCAGTAAATTACATCTAGTCATCAAAAAATTGATGTGTTAGGCTTATGTAAGCTCAATAATTAGTCTAAAGACTTAAAACTGATAGAAAAGGACGTAATTAAATTATCTCTAGATCCATTTTTCAAGTCATTGGAAGTTGGAAAGACATCATCTGATTTCTGGATAGTAATGCCATCACCTCCCTTTCTTTGAAATCATCCCTTCTTTAATGGTCATGTCCCACTTCGAGAATTGACCTAAAACACCATGGCAACTATGTCTCTCTTCGAAGTTGAACATGAAAGAGGGCTATAGAGAATAGGATCCACCATTGATGGCCCTGCTCGCCAACACAAGCTAGCTTGAGTGCCTGTGAATATAGATTTATGATGAACAAGTTCATACAAGTTTTTATCTCAATAGTAGAACGTCGAGGATCTTCAAAGAAATTACTAACTTTCAAGAGTTTACTATTTTTTTTTATTAACGTGGGTATCCGGGTCAATTTGCGCGTACCTCGACTGATCCCACGGGCCCTGAAGTTAACGATCATGTAAGCCTCCAACGACTCTCACGGGTCCTGAAGTTAATGACCATGTAAGCCTCTAGTGATCCTAAGGTTTGTGAGACTCGAACTGGTGATCTCTAAAGAGTAAATCCAGGATTTTTTCAGTTAAGCTACACCCTTTAGAGTCTAGTACTTGTGTATGTGCGCGGACGCGCTTGTGGTTTGTTGGATACAAAGAAAAAAATGTTGGATGAATTTGAAAATAAAATAATAAAAGGAGACCCACATAGGTAATGCATGGTTTTGGGGTGCGAACATGTAAATAAACCTTAAATTGGAGGGTCGAATGAAGAAAATTTCTTATTTTTTATGATTAATATAGTTTTTCTCAAATTTCGGTGCACGCCCTCTCATCTATCATATTGTTCGCCTCTCCTCATCATGATTGCTTAATACAATGTTCTCTATAGATTTTTGGGTCACAAAATTCCTATGGTGGTATCAAAGTGGCTGCGTATGCACTAGGAGTAATTTTAACAATATACCCGTTTATTTCCTCTTTTTTTCTCGTATTTTTTTTTTCATTTTTCAGAGAAGACTTAGCTAGTAATAAAATTAAAATAAAAAATGAAATATCTAGTAGACATATTTTAGATACTTAATTAATACTAGTTTTTTCCCTTGCTTTATTTAAAATATTGAACAAAAAAACAAATCAAACCATTCATCTCTATGCAAACTTCAAGTCCTAAACTACCTTAAAAGGAATCACTATTTCTTAGAAACCATTTTTTATTGTGATAATTTTTATTTTTTATTCAATCATAGAAAAAATACAAATTATTTGGTTAATTAAATAATTTATGTTTTTTACAGTGAGTTTCACACATAATTGAGTTTCAAATCTTGATTTTGTAAAACCTAAAATAACATGATATATTCTTTTTAGTTATTTTTAATTAAATAAATAAAAAAATACATCTCATAATATTTTTAATCAAATATATATTTTTATGGATATCTGCTTTTCATTTATTTTACATGTAAAATACATCTTATAATATTTTTAATTAAATATATATTTTTTAAAACCTATTTTTTATATTAAAAAAACCCACAAATAAAAATATTTTTTTAAAACTTTTTTTTAAAAAAAAACTAAAACAATAAAAATTACCGGACACACTTCACCTTTAAAGTTAATCATATTAATCAACATATTCATATTATATGAAGTACAATCAATGATGAATATTTGTTATGATTATATGGCCACCCAACTCCATTCGAGTAATAAACAAGGACAAGAAGTTTCCTCTTGGAATATATTATCGATCCACGGGGTTGGAAGAAATTTGTTTTATTAGCTAAGTTGGGACTATGAAATATAATCAATGATCAATACACATCAATGTTTATGTGGGTCCGAGATTGCGATGTAAGATATTTTTTTAAATATTTATCATTTTAAAATATATCAAAATAAATTTTTTTTTATATTATTTTTATTTTTTAACATTAACAAATCAAAATTATAAAAATAATATTAAAAAATATCAATTTAATATTTTTTTCAAGGTAAAAATATTTAAAAAAAATACGCAGACACCCATTATAGAGATGCCACGTGGTAATTCATCATAGATTCAAAGTGACTTGTTTGGTGGGCTAGAACAACTCTCCCCATTGTGCTTTGAATTTTTGTTAAATGAAAGTACACGATCGATCCCTTGAAAATGAAATCCCATTTTGGATTTACTACAAAATTTCTAAGAGTGTCATCACTGCATTTATCTAAATTTATGAATTCTTCAATACTGCTGATTTGAATATATGGATCTGACACCTAACTATTTGTAATTAATTAATACATTGCTTTGCTTGTAATTATAATCTCCTTCTTCATCATCATGATTCAAATTTCAAAACAAGATGCACATCAAGTAAAATTCTCATGAATTTTCTAATTTTGATAAGGATATATAGTCACGTCTTTGATGAAAATGAAAATAAATAACAACAATGTTTTTTAAAAGTATTTTTTAATTAAAATAATATTTTTTAGATTTTTTATTTTTATTTTTATTTTTGATATTAATACATTAAAATTATCCAAAAACACCTAAAAAAACATGTATTTTCAGGCGAAATACAATTTAAAAAACATTTTAAAAAACAGATTGTAACGTAAAAACAAATACATGCTTAATTTTATTTATTATACATATCTTTTTATAGAGATATTCATAAATTATTTATGCACTAAAAAACATGTATTTTCAAGTGAAATACAATCTAAAGAACACTTTAAAAAATAGATTGTAACGCAAAAACGAATACCTGTTTAATTTTATTTATCATGCTATTAAATACACTCTCTTAGTGCATGGGATCCTATATATATATGACAAAGTTTATTTTATAATAATTGGTGACAGCTTTGATACATTACATAAGCAAACGTCTTTAGTGACCTGAAATATAACAATATAAAAGAATTAAATTAGGGTAAAACTTAGCATCCACTAATTAGTTTCCTAATCACTCAAACAATTGATGAAGCGTGGGAGCCATGAGTGTGAAAAATGAAGGCTATTTTTCAATGTTAAAATAGGCTGTTCCTCTCCATCAACCCTAAATCATTGGCTGCAAATTGCACGACATAATAATCAGAAGGTTAAATTAAACTTAACCCTAAAAAAATAAATTAATGACGACATTATTTATCATCATTTTATAAATGATGACATTATATATCATTACTTTTATATTCATAAATTATTCATCAAATTCTTTATATTTATGCTTTTCAAATTTTTTTTTTTTATTATGAGAAGTTCCTCTCCATCAACCCAAAATCAATGGCTGCAAATTGCATGGCATAATAATCAGGAGATTTAGGGAGCGTTTGGAAACGCATGTCAACCTGTGTTTTTTAAAAAATTATTTTTTTATATATTTTGGATCGTTTGATGTACTGATTTTAAAAATAATTTTTTAAAAATAAAAAAATATTATTTTAATGCATTTCGACGTGAAAAACACTTTGAAAAGTAACCGCAACTATATTTTCAAACAGGCATTTAATTAAATCATGAAAAAACTAAAAGATGATATTATTTATCTTACAACCTCTGATCATTGATGATATACTAATTTGTCTTTACATGTAATGATATGATCATAGGACTATGATTTTAATCACTTAATTGATGATTGAAAAAGGGGTGAGGCTGCCATAGCCATGAATACAACTAGATAAAATGAACTGGAAAGGGATCTTTCATTGTATTAGGGCACCGCACTTCTAGAAACCAAGACCAGCAACATATAATTATTTATATTACCGCATATCTACTTTTATGATAAAGATTGATGGCCTAATTTTACCTTTTCGGCATGACCACTGGTCTCACACCATCAATATCTATCTAGGTTAATAATTGATTTTTCTGTTTTGAGGGAAAAAAAAGAAAAGAAAAACAAGGGGTCAATAGTCAAGTCACTCCTTCATGCATGATTGATATTGCCATGGTTTTTATGTTTGTGATATGGGGGAAAAAAAGAAATTTTAAAAAATATTTATGAAAAAAAAAGTCTAATTGAAAAGGTGTTTTGTTACTCAAAATATATGTATCGAAAAGATTGTTTATATTAGTGTTTTCAGATATTTTTTATAATTTTTTTTTATTAACGTGGTTGTCTGGGCTAACTTGTGCCCACCTCGACTAATCTCACGGATCCTGGAGTTAACGACCATGTAAATCTCCAGTGGCCATCATAATTATTATTATTATTATTTAACTTTACACAAATTAGTAGTAATTAATTTACTTTCTCTCTTCTATAAACAAATATATATAAGCAGTAATAACTTTGGGTTTGATCCCTACGAAGTTGGGCTTAGATGGATGATGGGTTTTAAGAATAGTTACTCAACTATAAGAAGCCATTCATTTTAAGATCCATTAATTACGTTGGGCTTTATACAAACAAGGCCCAGCCCACCATAACAACCTATACCTTTTCAAGTGCTTTTAATACAATCACAACATAAAGAGGCATGGTCAAACAAGGTACTTATAGCCACTTTTTTTTTCTTTTTTTTTTAACTATTAAAAAAAATTGATTTTTATTTTATTTTTTTTACTTCAAATTAATTTTTTTTAGTGTTTTTAAATCGTTTTGATGTGCTAGTGTCAAAAATAAATTTTTAAAAATAAAAAAAATTATTTTGATATATTTTTAAGCGAAAAACAATTTGAAAAACAACCGCTACCACAATACTTAATAGGCTCTTAAAGTCATGTTTGAAAGTGTTGTAGCGTTGCTTTTCAAAGTGCTTTTCATTATAAAACATATCAAAATAATGTTTTTTTTTATTTTTTAAAAATCATTCTTGACATCAGCACATCAAATAATCTGAAAACATCAAAAAATATTAATTTAAAGCAAAGAAAAAAATAAAAAATTTAAATTTTTTCAAAAACATTTTTGAAACGCAATGTCAAAAATAAAATTCATTTATGTCTCTTTTTTTTTGCCTAGAAAAAAAATTAACAAAACTAAAATTGAGATCTGATCTTAAATATATAACTAAATTTATAAAGAAGAAAATTTTAAGGACACCAAAAAAATAAAATAAGAATAATAAAAATAGAAGTAAAATAAAATCAATAAACATGATCCAAGTGGACCCTGTTTGTTTTTGCATTTTAAATGCGTTTTTGAAAAAAATTAAAAAAAATTTATTTTTTTTTGCTTTAAATTAATATTTTTTTTGGTAGTTTTAGATCATTTTGATGTGTTGATGTCAAAAATAATTTAAAAAAAATAAAAAATATATTATTTTGATATATTACTAAGTAAAATATATTTTAAAAAATAACTATAATTACACTTTCAAACAGAAACAAATAAATAAAAATAAAAAAGGCCTTGTCGTCATTGGAACCAAATTGGTTTTAAGTCCTAGATTTATACCAAGACTAACATAGCACCAAATAATCAAACCTACACATAATAGGTAGATGAAACATGTTAAAATTAACCAGCCGACACCTCTGTAGTCTATATGGCTATTGACAAATTAATTTTGTTGGTTTATTTTAATTTTAGCACATAGGAAAAAAGATAGCACATCTCTAACTTCATCATTGCCCAAAAAGTTTCCTAGAAGCTTTTAACTGAAAATAAAATTAATATATTATATATCACCTTTAACCCCTAATTATTAAAAAATAAAAAAATATAAAAGAAAATATAATTCTATACCCACCCCATTTATCATTCTTCAAGCACAACCGTATAATAAATTTATATTTAAAGCCTTTTTTGATATGTCAGGCAAGATTGAACATCTCTAATTTTGTCAATTAAGCCTAGTTCATTTAATCTTGATTTGATAAATCACATAAATCTTATGAAAATCATATAAAAAATAATAAGTCAATAGATCATAATATAAATCCACACAATAAATGAAGATCTAAGTGTTTGGTCGGGTCAGATCAGAATAATGGCTTAAAATTTTATAGGAATTTATGGAGCCTCGTTTCCCTTGAAGTAGCTATGCAATGACTACTTGGTGACGCGGAGGTATGGAAGGCCAGACCTGAGTAACTGCTCAAAAAGAACAAATTTTTTTATTCGGCCGTTGGATCGCACTTAATTTTTTATAGGAGTTTCCAAAAGGTGTTTTTCTTGAAGTAGCTATGGAATCGCTCCTCAGTCACGGGGAGGTCTGGTCTGGCCAGACCAAATTAACCGCTCAAAAGGGCCACAACTTTTGATCCAACCGTTGGATTGCGCTGTAATTTTTATAGGAGTTTCCAGAACGCTGTTTCCCTTGAAGTAGCTATGGAATTGCTACTGAGTGACGAGTAGGTCTGGAAGGCCAGACCTAGGTGATGGCTCAAAAAGAACATAACTTTTAATCCAATAGTTGGATCGCGCTCAAATTTTTAAAAAAGTTTCTGGAGGTCGTTTCCCATGAGGTAGTCATGGAATTGCTACTCATTACGAGGAGCCCTGGAAGGCCAGACCTGGGTAATAGCTCAAAAGGGACAGAACTTCTAACAAAAAAATAAAATAAAAATCAAGGGCTAAACTATAAATATTAGAAAACACAGGGGCTGAAATACTAGAATTAACAAAGTTCAAGGACTGGAATGTATAATAACAGTGAAATGGACAAGGCATGTGATCATGGTGGTAGTTCAGAAGATGCATTTAACGTGGATGAATATCAAAATAAAGTAGGTTTGATGGCATTTTAATCATCCTATTTCCTAGGTGTCAAGAGAAAGTAGGTTTCTGTTCATTTCTCTTAATGATTTTTTTTTGTCTTTTTTCGTATGGATTTCTACTGTTAGCTTGGAGCTATAGTGGGGTTTGGAAAAATAATGATTTTGTAATTAAGCTCTATGCTCTCTCTTTTTTAGGCTTGTTGGAGATTGAAAAGTAAAAGAAATAAAATAATATTAATAATAACGACTTCAATTATTCCTTGCGGGCTTGAAGAAGAAGATAGCCATGGTGCCTAGGGCTTTTTTTTAGTTTTTTTTTTTATTATTTCAATGACAAAGTTATAATATTAATATCACAATGACTCTTTAGTAATTAAATAAAAGATAATGAGAATCCCGAGAATAATTCGATATTTTTGTTGATTTGTTTTGTACATCAGGGTGAGGATGTAAAATATTATAAATTTATATATTAAGGATGTAAAATATAATTTTTAAAAAATATCAGGCAAAACAAATAAATGAACAAACTATGGAATGTTCTGTATAAATCCTCATATTTATTCCTAAAATTTACAAAACTATTTTTTAATGGTTTTTTTCTTTAAATTTCTTAAGCATTTCAAAAATTTTATTTAGTAGTTATCATACATTTTAATAAAATTTGATTAACTTCTATAAACTAATTTTATACTAGCTTGTTTAACAATAATTTATTTTTTGCATTGAAAAAAACACAATAGCAATTTTGAGTATTTTTTTATTGACTTTTTTTACAACCTACTCCAAGACTTTGGATGCATAAAAGCAAGGTTAATTTGCAATATTATTAAACTATGGTACAAGATCTAATATTAAATGAGTTTTTGTACTATTTTGAAAAAAAAAATTTTGATTTATTTTACTGGGTCAACTTCAAATTAATTGTTTTTTGAAACTTAGTCTAGGTAAAAAGTCGGATTCTAAATAAACTCGTAGACCCAACCGAGTTTTATAACTAAAGCTAAATAAATGTTTGAGAGTATGATAATGATTGTTTTTTTAAAGTGTTTTTACTTAAAAATATATCAAAATAATATTTTTTTTATTTTTTAAAAATTATTTTTAATATTAGCACATAAAAATAATTTAAAAATAAAATACAATTAAATTTAAATAATTTGTTTTTAAAAATTGTCCCAGCTAACTAAAATTCCAGCACCAAAACCCATATATTTTGCATCCATAAAGAAAGCCCAGCCCAATCAGATATTTAATCCCGTGTTCTCTACAGTTTCTCCCTCCCTTCACTGCAGGGTATGAAAAATCTTGCCTAAGTCTCCCTGTGTATGCTCCAATGTCTGCTTTTCCTTCTTCACAGAATTTAATGAATGCCCAGCTGCAGGATTTTGGGTTTCAAGGAAACGATTTGAAAGCAGAATCAGCAGAACCACAAGTGACTGTTACCCTTTTGATCAAACACCTCCCTGAAGCTATTCCTTTTAAAACTCTTTCAAGGCTTTTCTCTCATTATGGTGCTGTCTCTGTTCGTCCTTGCAATTCTGGAAGGTTATTTCAATGTAAATTTTTTATCTTTTTTACTTTACTTGTGCCTTAACTGCATATTGTATGTTTTGTCAATTCTGATGCCTTTATTTACTAGTTTTGTTGTTGTTTTTTGATAAATTCTTGACTTTATAAGTTTTTTTTTTCTATAATCTTTCTTTGTTGGATAGAGTTTATTTCCGCTTTTGTTGTGTTACCATTGACTGTCCTGTTGAGGTGATATTTCTTTGATAATGTTGGTTATGCAGATTGAAAAATTGTGCATTTGTTGATTTCAAAAGTGAAAGCTTGGCCTATCAAGCGCATACTCAGTTAAATGGGTAATTTTGTCTATCACTGTCACCTGGTTGATGCTAGTCCGATATGATGAAATAAGCCAATGAATTGTTGCCTGTTCTTTCCTTTGTTTTTTTTGGTTAGGCTGAGGTTTCTTGGCAAGGTCTTATCGGTGGAGAGAGCTAGTAAGCTAAGTGAGGCTCAACAAGGAAAAGAATATGTACCACCAACATCTTTGTTTGAGGATGCTTCTGTGACTAGAGATGTTGGCGATGGCTCAAAATTCAGGTCCTTTCCTGCTAGTGAACCAATTGCTCCAAGGCTTGGTGTTGACTATCCATTCCCCCCTCATTTGGAGTATGTTTCCCTTTCCGTTCTTCGTAAACTTTTCTAATTTGATAAGGATTTTTGTGTCTATGTTGGAAAGCAGTGTCTTCTCTGTGAATGACATTGTGTGTTTTGTGATGGAAGACATTTATGTCACGGTACTTGAGGTTACTTGAGACATGCATCTTCATTTTTTAAAGGTGTCTAGTGCAGGGTTGTCAAGAGTCACTGAGGCGCTCCAAGCAAGGAGAGGCGAGACCCCAACACCTTTTATTTTTCCAGGCGAGACAATTTAACTAGGCTCTGCATAAGCGCTCGCCTGGAGTGCAAGCACCAGGCGCTGAAGCGAGCGCCTGGTCAAAATATCTTTCCCCTTTTTTAAAAATTGATGTGTGTTTTGACCTATTTGCTCATTTTACCACAAAAATTAATTCAAGGGTATAGTTGTTCAAGTAAATAGTAGGGTTTAAAAAGGAAAAAAGATCATCAAAATGGCTGAATTGGTGTCTGATGATGACACTCGAACTTGGGGTGATGTGGCGAGGGCAACCAGAGCTAACGAACCATGAACAATCACTAGGAAGCAAACAAGGTTGAGAAGTGTAGGAGGAGCATCAAGTTCTAGATCTAGACATGAAGTGGGATTGTGTTCTAATTCTAAAGAAGTGCATTATGGTTTAAGAGATGATTCAGATGACAATCTTGAAATCGAGAATACGGGGGACTTGAGTCAAGGAAATGAAAGCATGGATGATGATGTGTTGGAAGATTAATGATGATGATATTTAAGTTTAACTATTTTAATCTACTTACACTTTTAAATTGTCTAGTTTTGTTTTTAAGGGTGAATATTATTACTTTTTATGAATGTTAAAAAAAATTTGAGTTTCACTTTGATTTTCTAATCTTAATTTTTAACATATATACTTGTGATTTATATATTATAATACTATACATTTATTTTATTTGAATTTATAGCATAGCAACTTGTTTTATTCAGGCAAGCGCCTGGAGCTTTGGACATTTGATAGCCTTGACGCCTTAGGGTGCTTTTTGCTTTTGACAACACTAGTCCAGTGTCCACATGCTTAATGTGGAATTTTAGATCTACGTTGCAGATCAGTTGGCTGCTTGAGCATATGGAGAGGGTAAGAGGTGGAGATTAGGGAAAGATTTAAGCAGACGATTTATAAGTTGTTAGAAGTCTCCTCTTTATGGCATCAATATGAGTTTTATCTTAAGATATAATTATTAGAGGGAATCTACCTAGGAACTGGCCATTCATATAACTGATTGGTCTCTTGTGAAGTTAGACACTACCTTTTGGAAACCGATTATAGCATCATGCAATTAATAGCAGGGCAGAAAAACATCCTCATTATGACAAGATAATACAAGAGAAATTCTGAAATGTTTTCTGTATCTTTCACTAAGAGAGTTACAATATATATATACATCAAGAAGTATCAAATCCCTTAATTCGGGATCTAATAAGCATAATCGAGATCCTTTTAGTCCTAGGCCTAGACAATAATTGAGGTCTTTAGAGAGAATCAAGGGATATACAGCTATGACAGAATTTAAATAAGAAAAGAAGAATATACTGACAGCTACAAAAGAAAAGAAGAATATACTAACAGCTACAAAAGAAAGACTGACAACTATTAAAGAAATGAAAGAAGGAAAGGAGATATTGACATCCCCCCTCAAATTGATGCGGGTAGGTCTAACAACATCAATTTGCTACTGAGAAACTGATGGCGTTGGCATGTTAAGGCTTTTGTAAAGGCATCGCCTATTTGAAGAGCAAGTATTGAGATGAGGAAGAGTGATAACACCCCGAGTAAAGGCCTCCCTAATATAATGACAGTCCACCTCTATGTGCTTGGTGCGTTCATGGTAGACCGGATTCAGCTTATTTGAATAGCACTAGTATTATCACCATGAAGAGGAGTAGGAGCGGTTAGGGGAACCCAAGTTCGTAAATAAGACCACGTAACCACACAATTTCAGAACAAGCTGCAGACATGGCTCGATACTCGACCTCTGTAGAAGATTTAGAGACATAATCCTGCTTCTTACACTTCCAAGAAATCAAGGCATCGCCAAGAAAAATGCACCAGCCTGTGATAGACTTCCTAGTATCCGGCGCCCAATCCGCATCACTATAGGAAGTCAAGGTAAGAGTAGAATGTTTAGGAAAAAACAACCCACGAGTAGGGGACCCAATTAAGTATCGAATAAGACGACGAACTCGCAAAGAAGATGAAGATGGCGAGGTGCCCGCATAAATTTGCTAACTATATGGACAAAGATAGGAGATATCAGGCCTTGTAATGGTTAGGTAGATAAGACTACCAACAAGTTGCCTATATAAAAAAGGATCGTGCAAAAGCTCGCCTTCATCTTTTCGGTATTGCACATTCACCTCCATTGGTGTATCAACAAAGAGAGCATCCTTTAAACCAAGCTAACTCAATGAGATCCTGAATATATTTATGTTGATTTAAGAACAAACCATGATCTCTAGAGTGAACTTCCAGCCCCAAAAAATAGGTGAGATATCCAAGATCTTTCATTTGAAATGTACTATGCAACATATGTTGAAGCTTGGTGATCAACCCAAAGTCATTACCAGTGAGGATAATATCATCAACATAGACTAAGAGAAATACCATACCAAAGAAGTGGTCTTGTAAAAGAAAAGTGATGAATCATATTGACTTTGTGTGAAGGAGAAGGTGAGAAGAGTGTTGCGAAACTTCTCAAACCAAGCTCTAGGTGCCCGTTTCAACCCATACAAAGAGCGTCTTAGTTTGCAAACTTCATCGAAGCCATGTGGACATGCCAGTGGAAGTTTCATATAAATCTCTTCCTTAAGATCCCCATGCAAGAAGGCATTTGTCACATCCATCCGATATAAAGGCCAAGCTTGAGAGGCCGCAATAGCAAGAAGTGTTCTCACCGTAGTCATCTTAGCAACGGGGCAAATGTTTCTTCATAGTCGAAGCCATATTCTTGTTTATTGCCAAGAGCAACCAATCGAGCTTTGTATCTATCCAAAGATCCATCGACTTGAGTTTCACAAGATAAACCCACTTGCTACCAATGGGCTTGACATGTGGAGGACAAGAAATAATGTCCCAAGTATGATTGGCCTTAAGTGCGTGAAGTTCGGCCTCCATTGCTTGTTTCCAGCACTCATGTTCTCTAGCCTGGTTATAACAAGTGGGAATGGAAATAGAAGACAGAGTAGTAGACATAGCCACAGGAGTTGAAAAACCATACCTTTCAGGAGGTTTGTGAGGTCTAGAGCTTCTACGAAGAGGAGGGGGATCATAGGAAATGGGCAGAACAGGATCAGATGCTGCAGGAAGATGTGAAGGAACCTCAGTGAGACCTGGAGAAGGATCAGAAGTAGGACGACATCTATGATAAACATAAACAGGGTTAAACCTTTGTACTGGTGTTGGCGACTCGGAAAATATGGTAAAACAGATAGAGAAGGAAGTACCGAAGGGTCAGTTGGGTGCAAAAGAAGGGCCGATTTTAAAAAAATATGACATTCCTAGAGACACGAGTTCGACGTGCATGTGGATCATAACAAAGAAATCCTTTTTGGGTGCCAAAGATAGCCTAAGAAAGCACACTTGACAGATTGGGCAAGTTGTTATTCCTCTCATGGGCGGAAGGTGAACAAAACAAACACATCCAAAAATATAAAGATTGGAATAATTTGGTGCATGTCCAAACAAACGAACGTAGGGAGAATCATTGTTCAAGTGGGGAGATGGTAATCGATTAATCAAATAAACAAAGCAGACACAAAGCTTCACACCAAAAATGAGAAGGAACACATGACTCAAGAAGAAGGGTTCGAACAACATCAAGAAGATGACGATTCTTTCTTTCAGCCACACCATTTTGTTGTGGGGTGAAAGGACAAGAACGTTGTGATATGATCCCATGACTTTGAAGAAAAAATTGAAATTCATTTGACATATATTCACCACCCGAATCGATTGCAGAATTTTGATTTTGGTAGAAAATTGTGTCTCAACTAAGGCAAGAAGAGCTTTAAACACGAGAGAGACCTCACTTTTAGATCGAAGAAAATATACCCAAGTAAAACGAGTGAAATCATCTATAAATGTAACAAAGTATCCGTAATGTTCATGAGAAATGACAGGTGCAATACCCCATACATCGAGTATGCACGATTTCAAAAGGTTTGGTGGTGCGGGTTTTATGCAATGGAAAAGGAAGTGTTTTGCTTTTACCAAGTTTGCAAGATGCACAATCAACAATATCATTATTAGAAGAAGTCGAATTTTTATTTCCTAGTAAACCGCATTTAAACAAGACTCGAAGTACATGAGAATTAGGATGTCCTAAACGTCTATGCCACACCCGATTATCACATTGAACAACATTACATGCAACATAATTTGACATAGGAGAGGGAGATAGAAGCAAGGGAAATAGGCGTCCCACTTTAGGTCCCTTCGCGATCATCTTCCCGACACTTGATCCCGCACAAAACAACCGGATTTGGAAAATGAACATCACAATTGTTGTCAACTAATTGGCCAACAGATATAAGATTAGTGGACAAATTTAGAGACACAAAAACAAGATTCGAAGGGCTGAAATATCACCAACAGCTGTGATAGACAAGGGATTACCATCGGCAAGATTTAATATGAAGATTGCCTTTATATTTTTGAACATTATTTAAAGGTAAGGCAGTGTTGGTCATGTGATTGGAAGCAACAGGAATCAAAATACCAAGGCTTAGGAATAGAATTTCGGTTACCCGAAAGGCCTAAAGCGAAAGGGCGTAAAACTATCATTTGTTGGACCATTTTAGGGGTAATAGAGGACTGACCAGGACTGGGAGTATTTGAGGAACCAACCGAGACATTATAGGCAGTTTCAAATTTCTTTGGAGGCCGGATGGAGCAGTCTTTGATGATATGCCCTGTTTTCTTACAATAGTTGCAGAATTTTTTAGTACAAGTAGTGGCAATGTGCCCAAATCCTTTGCAGCTATAGCACTGGACATTTGACATATTTCTACCTCCTTTAAACCTCCCTTGAGCAGTGTATGCAACAGGAATTGGAGTAGAAGTTTGAGCTTTTTGCTCCAAAACAGCCTGTGTAATGATCCGTTGTTCTTCCCTAAGAAGTTCTTCTACACAAATATCCAAGAAAGGAACTGGTTGTCTATTCATCAGGTTGGACCTGATTGCTTCAAATTCCCCCTTAACTTCATTAAAAACCGATCACGCTTTGGTCTCATGCATACTTTGAATAACAATAAGTCCTTCAGGAGGTACACTTGCATACACAATATCGTGTACTCACCAAAGATTTACAAAGGAAGAATAAAACTCTTGTATTGACATACTACCTTGATCGAAGTTGACCCAACTCGAGTTCCAATTGGAACCTTCGTGCTGTATTGCTTTGGTTGTAAACTTTCTTCGTGTAATCCCACATCTCTCTAGAGGATTTGTAAGGCTTAAGATTGAGAAGCATGGAGTGTTCCATACTTTCAAGGATCCAAGACATAATCTGAGCATCCTTCACCTCCCATTTCACATATTTCTCTTTCTCCTCTCCACTGTCAGAGTGCGGAACTGTCCCAAAGAATATGACCCCATAATTCCTTTCCCTTGACAAAAATCAAACTGGAAAGCCCAGTGCAATAGTTCTTTCCAAGAATCGAACAAGAAAATGTTCAGATCGTTCTAGAGACATGATTCAACTAGAAACAAGAACCAAGAGGTCAAGTCCAAGAAAAACAGAATAGAAGAACCAGACAAGGAACTAGATACAAGATGAATTGATTTCAGAGTTTTGGCTCTGATACCATGACAAGATAATACAAGAGAAATTCTGAAATGTTTTCTGTATCTTTCACTAAGAGAGTTATAATATATATATACATCAAGAAGTATCAAATCCCTTAATTCGGGATCTAATAAGCATAATCGATCCTTTTAGTCCTAGGCCTAGACAATAATTGAGGTCTTTAGAGAGAATCAAGGGATATACAAATATGACAGAATTTAAATAAGAAAAGAAGAATATACTGACAGCTACAAAAGAAAAGAAGAATATACTAACAGCTACAAAAGAAAGACTGACAGCTATTAAAGAAATGAAAGAAGGAAAGGAGATATCCTCATTATTCCATGGTATCATGATATGCTGTTAGAATTACCTTGATTGGGTCATGTTTTGTTCTTACAGGTATGCTTACCCTCCACCGATGGAAACATTCTAACCAACATTGTAAATGCTCTTATTGCTGTTCCTCGCTTCTATACACAAAGTTGTTCCCATAATCTGCAAAGTTTGGGACAAGTTTACAAAATCACCTTCCTTGGCTCCGATAGTTACAATTTATTGTGGTTTTTGTTTTTTAAAAAAATTCTAGTCACCGCAAGCATGTTGCCATGTCATTGACTACTTAGTTTTCTTCCATAGGTGTTGCATTTGATGAACAAAATGAATATTCCAACTCCATTTAGAATGGCCCCGCCCACTCCACCTCTCCCCCGCAAAGACTTGTGCCTCCACCACCACCACCACCACCTCCTCGTATATCCGAAAAGTCTCCATTGGCGAGCAATCCAAGATGCGAGTCGAAATGGAGTCTTCGGATGAGGTACATTGCTGCTACGTTGTAGTCTTGATTTATACATCATGTGTGTGTGTGTGTTCACTAATATCACCCCGTACAAAGTCAAGTGGGCATCCGATCGAAATTTGAACCCAAACTATGCTTGCTCCACATTATCCGTAATTTAATAATTGGAAGGTACATGATGTCCTCTTTTCTTACTTCTTTTATCTAGGAATGATGGCTTCAAATACTTTTTGTGTGTTCTAGATAGAGCAGTTCAGATTTGTTTTTCTACTGTTTTTCTAATTACCATGAACAATTTCAGTAGTAATGTTTTGGGGGCTAAATGTTTGTAGGAGTTTGATGATAAAGCCTTGTATGAAGCCTCGGAGCCGTTAAACCCGAAGAAAGCGTATCAAGCGGGAAGCAATTGTAGGACCTGCAGTGATAAAGACATAGTTCATGAGGTTGTTGGCACCGAAACCCGCCTCCTTGGTCCCAAAAGAAATTCCAGTTATAAAGAAAAAGAATCTGTCTTTGCAGTCATTTTCTGTCTAATAGAAATGTTTTTTTGGTTTTTCTCGATCACTTTTAGAAATGTTCATGTTCTTCTATTGTTTTATTGCATTAAGATTGCACCAAAAGTAACTCAAAATGAACATAAAGATGATAACATCACGACGAATCCGAGGACCCGAGACAAAGAGGGTTTGGATCAAAGACCCTATGCAACTGCGAAGAAATAGAGAGTAAAAGACTAGCTCCAGAGGAAATTTTATCACTTCCAAAGTTTAAGGTACCCGGTCCGGAAAATTTTAAGTGATTTCTGCATGGAAGATACATAATTTTCCTAATTTGTTGAGTCTAATCTATGTGCAGTTTGAACTGCTTTTTTTTTTTGCTTTTTTGACTGAAGGTAGCTTGTATGAATTGCAAAGAATATATACCCAGTTGCATAAGCTTTCTTAAATTTTGCGTGAACTACACGGTTGGGAAACCCGCACCCGTGTTGTACGTAAAGAACCTGGACAAAGAAGTGGTTTTTGATGATTTCTTCTACATATTTGGTAAGCTGGCAAACCTTGACACTTGCTGGATGCCAATTTTCGGCGCTTTAGTATCAAATTGCAGGGTATAATTTTTTTGTGTTTAATGCCAAACATTAATATTTTAGGAAATGATTGTTTTTTACGCATGAAAATTTGGTGCTGATATTTTTGAATCTTATTCTTTTTGTGGATTTTGTTATTCATACAATTTGCCTCTTGTTCCTGCAAAGATAATACCTGCTTACTATATAATTTGTTGTAGGATCATTGTTTGGAAGCATTGATGCAGCAAAACGTGGCCTCAGTGTCAAGTTAATGCAGGTGAGGTCATTTGGTAGACTCTTGACTTCTGCATAAAGCTCAACTTGTTTGTTTAAGTTTAATGTTCCGAGGAGCACCAGGTCTTAGTTCATGTGATACAAATGCCATGTGGGCAATAGAGAGATTGCGATCCACCTTTTATTATGTTGGTGTATGATATACTCATAGATTTATGTATATGTTCTATCATTAATGTTGAATGAGAGGACTGGTGAATGGAATATGGGAAAGGAGGATAATTTCATGGAAGTGCAAGGAAATTCTTTCCCTGGAAACTGCTAGCTTTGCAATGGGTCCAGGGAGGGTGATGGTTTAAAACCTGAGTTTAGAAATTTATAACCACTGGTGTGTGAGAAAGGGCTTGTTGGCAAGACACTGGGTGTGCCATCTAATGAGAATATGAGTTGAGAATGTTTAAAGTCAGTTAAAGGGAATGCTTGTTGATTTGTAGGGCTTTTCCTTAATAGGTTCTTAAGAGGAACTGTGGATTGAAATGTTTATGAGAAACCGGACTGTTGGTTCAGGTAAATCTTTCCTTTCTTAACTTGAGAGTATGAAGCATGCACGAGAATGCATATTATGTGTATTGATGGCTCGGATTAAGATCTAAAAGAGTGAGACCAAGAGTATGAAGTAGGGTTGATGAAATTGATTTTTTTTTTTCCCGAGCTTTGTTTTTAGATGGCGACTTTAGGTTTCGGTGTTATCTAAGATTGGATATTGCTCGATTCTTCTTGTACTTCTGCACTTGAGGACTATGTGCTTTCATATTTATTTGAGTTGCTTTGTCAAAGAAATAGAAGAAATTTGAGAAGCTTTGTTGTTGGGAGATAAAATCCTGTTTTTGTGCATGACATATTGCATATATAATTGAAACATGTGATCTCTAGACTGATCAACATTGACTTAAAATTAAAATGCTATATTACACTATTTATCAAAAAATTAAAATGCTAGATTACATTATTTATCAATGTGGAATCACCTCTGCTTTTAAATTTCGGGAGGGAAGAATGAGGGGCCAAGCTTTTGTAACATTTCCATCGGTTGAACCCGCCCATCAAGCTCTGGTATGTATCTCTTGAGATCATCTGTTTACTATAATGCCTAAGCTCCTACGTGATTGTTGAACCCCTGTGTGAGTTCATTCATTATTTTTTTATAAATGCTTTGCAAGTGCTTTGGCCGCCGAGTGCTTTTATAAAGTCAGGGGCATTAACTTGATCTCACTTTCCCAGTTGGGAGTGTCATGTAGATGTTTATGTGACAAGATGGTTAGGACACCGGATCCGAAATATTGTTTACGCACATGTATGATCATTGATGATGGAGGGTAGTCCAAACTGTTGAGAGATTGAGTTTTAACTTGTGTTTTTGGTTTAATTTATTTGAATTTTTAGTTGATGTTTCTTAATTAGACTTTATTTGTTGGGTTTGATTTAACTATTGTTAGGTATTCTATTTATTGGACTATAAACTCAATTGTTTGCTCTAGTTAGTGTTTTAGTATTTATATTCTATTTTTCTAAATGTTAGACAATTTTTTATTCAAAATTGCAGACTTTTCCAACCCCTATTCTTCTCTTCTTCAACATTTTTTTTTCTTTTTCTTTGGTATCTTCTTCCGAGCTTCTTTTTTTTTTCTTTCTTTAGCTTTAAATCTTCTTGTCCCGCATCAGTTTTGGTATTAGAGCTTATTTTTTTTAACTGTTCTCACAATTAAACGATATATGGGTTTATTTAAATTCCTAATATTCAATCCAGTTCGTAAATCTTAGATTTTGTGGGAAGCTTTCATCAATAATAGTGATAAAAAAAATGTAGCAAAGACATATAAATAAAAACTGTTTCTTTTAGCCTTTCTTTTACAATCTAGATCTTAAAAAAAATAAATTCAACCAAACATCCCTTGCACTCTAACTCTAGCTACTGTTCATCTTTCTCATCCACTAGCCACCCCACACACACCAACCGTAACAACCAACTAAAATAGCCAGCCTTCACCGCAGCCCACCACGCCGCCGACCAACCTAGACACCAACCACGCCACGTCAAGCCAAAGACCAGCCACCACACATACTTCCTGCCCAAAATAACAGTCTGACACACATCTGCCAGCCACCAAAAACTAGCAATAATCGCCATATCAACCACTGCACACTACCTCAACAACAAACACCGCAACACTTCTGTAAACACCTCCTATCCAATAACCATTTGCTTTGGCAACAATAATGAGCCCAGACCAAGAGCCTCAATCCCCAACCAACAAAACCCAAGCCCAATAATAGCCACCCATCAGCCATTGTCCACCACAACAAATCAAGCCACAACAGCCAATCTAATCTTCCCTATAACACCACCAATCTACCATAACCGCCATTCCCATCTAACCACAACCAACAATCACTCTACCCCGATCAGTCCACCAATCATCAACGTCACAACCACTACAGACTCAATCCAGCGCATCAACCTCCATGCTCGAAGTCCAACCACAGCTAGACAGTCCTTAGCTTCCACACACTGTTCCTTAGCCATCAGTTTCATCAAGGCAAGTCATCACGGGTTTTCAATCTCAAGAGTTCCACCGATTTTGGCTAAGAGAGAAATGAAGAAGAAAGGAACAAGTTTTGGCTATTCTTTACTATTCGTTGTCTTTTACTCTTCTACCAATTTTGCAACTGCCTTTTACTCTTAATTGTATTGTTTATATATATATATATATTGATTTATTGAAAAAGTCAAAAGTAAAAAAAGAGAGTGAAAAATGAGTGAAAAAGAGAAAAAAAAAAGGGAAAAGTGAAAGCAACAAAAGGATATTATTTGACGACAACACTTTGACATCAACAACTCTATGACATTAATGAAAGTTAACACGATCCAAATAGTCTATCGTCAACATTAAGCAATTTGATCGGTAAATTACTTAACCTTTTGATTTGTTGAGTTTTACTTTTCTGGTTTTACACTTGTCATTTAAAGTTGTCGTTAATATTACTTTTTGTGGCTAAAAAAAATCACACCTTGCATTTTTATCTGTGAATTTTTGCTTAACAACCTCTTTCGTCATTGATATCTAGCATTTAGTCCTCTTTGATAATTGCGAGTCCTTGTTTGTAACATTGTGTTTGATTAATTATTTACACTTAAAGGTCTAGTAATACATGTTTAAAATTTTAGTGGTGTATTTTGTTCTTGATTAATCTCCACATTTAAAAAAATGAAATTAGTTTTATTTTTGTATTGTGATTTCACTTGCAGGAATCATATGTGATCTTAATTTTATTTTTAAGTTAGTATTGCATGCATTTGTTAATAGTCATCTAGTATCCAATTTTAAGCTTACAGCTATCATGGATTTGACCTAAAGTGATATCTTTAGAACCAATCATGAACAAAACACTGTAGAGTTTGAGGCAACTAGGTTAGGTGTAGTTAGATATGCTTTGACACAACCCGAGGGAACTGAAGATTGAAGAATGACTGCTATCTTTCACACCTATATCAAGTGTGAGGATAAGGGTTGCAAAATCATCATTGATAATGAAAGTTGTATCAATTCAGTAATTTGTTTAGGCCTAAAACTTGTTCCCCATTCTAAACCATATAATGTGTCATGGGTTAATAATAACTCCATAGCAGTCAATGAGAGATGTTTGTTACCTATCAAATTCCTAGACTATCATGATAAAATTTGGTGTGATGTGAATCTAATGGATGTATGACATGTCATTTTTGGGAGGCCATGAATATATAATTTACACGTCACCATTTCCGGTCGATCAAATTTATGTTCTTTTACTTTTAAAGGTAGAAAGATCAAACTCATTAGATTACTACTAAGACCTAGCAATAAAACAAGAAAAAAGAGAATGTGAACAAACAAGGACTTAATATAATGAGTCCAAATGAGTTTGTGAATGAGGTTAAGGAACAACCTATTGTGTCTGGTTTAGTTATAGAAGAAATTTTAAGAAACTCTCTAGTGGAACTATCTAAGAAGTTAAATATAACTAACATAATAGGTCCAAATGAGTTTGAAAAAGAGATTCATAAAGAGTCAATTGTGTCTCTTTTAGCTGTAAAAGTTTTTGAAGACTTTTTAGTATAGTTGCCTGAAGAGGTAAGTGCAATGTTGGGAGAGTTTCAAGACAATTTTTATTTCGAGCTCTCTAATTCCTCAATCTCTATACTTGACTCCTAACTTGTTATAGATTTGGAGTAGCCTTTCAAGCTTTCTGATTCTTTACCCTCTACATTTGACATCCAACATGTCATAGATTTTAAACAACCTCCTAAGCTCCCTAATGTTTTGTCCCCTATGCTTGACATCTAACATGTCATAAGTCTCAAGCAGTCTGTTGAACTCTCTAAATCCTTATTTTTTATTCATGATAAGGAGGATAAGGAAGGTCCTGATTCACTGGGTTATGTCCAATCTATATCCATCTAGGATTCAAAAAGTGTGTTTCGTTCCACACTCCCAGTCATATAAGGTTCATGGTCACAAATCTAGGATGCCAATGGATCTTTCTCTTTTGTCTCCTCACTCTAAAATGTCTGATTCAGTTGAGTCTTTTGCGTGTAGAGTTCATAATTTGCATGTTAAGATCATAAAATATATTCAAGTAAGTAATGGACAATACAAATTTCGAGCTGATGCACTTAATGTTAGAGATTATTTCATGATACAGATTAGACTTGAACGATGTCCTTTGAAATCTAGTAATAAATTGCAAGTGAGTAGTGCTAGACTATTTAAAGTGTTGTAAATGATTGAATTAAATAGTTATGTCATTAAACCGCCACTAAACTTTGATATGAACTACTTTTGACATGAAAAAGCCTTGTTATATATAAAACACAACAATCTGTCCCTGATGATCCTTATGAAATCTTTGCTCCATTATCATTGTTTTTGGCACAAAAAAAAACATATTAATGCTACCTTAGATGCACAAATTGTTTTTACTAAAGATGATGAACTTCAGCGAATCTCAGGTATATAAGCTAGACGACCAAATTCGGACTATACTTGGATTATCAGAGAAACATTATAACAGCTTGATCATGATTTTTGGGAGTATTATTGGAGTCACCTTGAACTACACTCGATGGGGTCGAGACATCGAGTTTCTCCAATTTCAGGAGAGTTGGTGGGGACACTGGACCCAAAATATTGTTTACGCACTCGTATGATCATAGATGATGGAGGATAGCCCAAACCATTGAGAGATTGGGTTTTAACTTATGTTTTTGGTTTAATTTATGTAAACTTTTAGTTAAAATTTCTTAATTAGGCTTTATTTGTTGGACTTAATTTAGTTATTGTTAGGTATTCTATTTATTGGGCCATAAACCTAATTGTTTGTTCTAGTTAGAGTTTTAGTATTTATATCATATTTTTCTAAATATTAGATAATTTTTGATGAATTGAATAAAAATTACAAAGTTGTAAACGTTTTCAACCCCTTTCTTATTTTCTTTTAGCCTTTTCTTCTTAGCTTCTTCTTTACTTTCTTCTTTAGCTTTAAATCTTCTTGTCCCGCATCACAAGACCACACCTTCCTTTGCATTCTCTTCTGAAATATTCTGCCGAAGTGATGATGGAGCATTAATATTTTCTAATGTGTTTGTGGCTTGTGGTTGCAGAATCTAGTGAATGGATATGTATTCAGAGACAAACCAATGATCATACAATTTGGTCGGAATCCCACAGCTGCCAAGCCAAATTAGACAGATTTGTCATGATGAGGAGCTATTTGTACTATACCTCTCATGGTTCGTTGTTTAATCGATCAATCTACTTAATATTCTTAATCAAGCTAACACGGAAGGCTTAAACTTTAGATTATAAAATACTGGTGTTGCAAGGATTGTTCTGTGGGCTTGAGCATTTTGAAGACTAATTCAATGTCAACTTGGGGAATCGAGTCAATGATGCATGCATGATTAATATTTGCTAGTTGTACCTTCTTGACACAGACCTCAACCAAACAAATGTGAGAATATTGTATCTGTTATGATTCTTTCCTTCTTGCAGATTCCTACGTTCTATGGCTGTAGGAAGGTCGACAATGTCAATTTCTCATCACGGAAAAGATGTGCAGAGCAAGTTGCTGATGGTGAGCAATTGAGCATCCTAAGTTGCTGCCGTTTATATAAAATGACTCGAGTAAAGAGAGGGGGGGAGGATATGTAACCATGCAGACTGCCAGTGCAACGAAGACTGCCGTTAATCTTTATAATACAAGCGAGAAGGGAAAAAAAAAGGCTTTTTGACATGCAGAATATCCACATCTGGAAGAAAGTGTCCAAAGTTCAAATTCTATCACCTTCTGATATTGAGCTTTCATATTTTGCAACATTTTGGAGTACTGGGGGTGTAGAAATGGTGAAATGAAAAAAAAAAAAAAAAGGTTTGTAAATGAGAAAATGGACCCAACAAAAGACCTGTTCAGAATTTTATCAGACGGGGGATTCTGTCGCGTCAAAATGGTGCAGTTTTCTTGTCTCTCATGAAGAGAGGAGTAGATAAAAAACTGAAAATGCATCAATAATCATTGCAGCAGCAGCCTGATTGCTGAGAAGTTGGATTCATCAACAGATCTGTTCTGCCAAAAGCAAGAGTGTTGAAAGCGACAAAGTGGATAGCCTTTTATTTTTTGCTAATAAAAAACTTTAAATTAATAATGTTTATAAATATTATTTTTTTATGATTTTAACAATATTAAAAAGAAAAAAAATTATAAAAATACATCATTTTAACACCGAAAAGCCTTACCAGAACATAATTTATATTAAATGTTGAAAGCAACAAGGTGGTTAGCCCCAGTAACTGGCATGATGCAAAAAAAATGCCAGACCAAAGAACATAAAACTCTGCATCTTGCGGAAAGCGAAGGCTCCTGGAAAGTATGTTTGAGTTGACAAGACCATGCTTTCACAAACAAAACAACAGCGTTAAAAGTAAAAACTGCCCTTTTTTTCCCCAAGCTTCAGAAAAGTTATCTTCCACAATCAAACAAGAACAAAAACTAATCCCATGATTACAGGTGGGATGAACAATTTGGGTTGCTGGAAGTTAACTGACAATCAACTATTTTTTTTTGGTGTATGATGGCCAACAATTGCAATTCAAAAATTCATCTCTTCGTTGAAATAAAATTATAATTGTTTATGGGGTTTGGGACCTTTGGGTTCTCTTCTTATAGATAGTAAGGTGAGGTTTGACAGATAACATATATTGAATATAAGAAATGAAAAACCTACTTGAGGCGGTCAGACTTAGAGGAAGAAAGATGAGAGGAGGACAAAAGCAAAATGATTATAGGTGGAATGACCAGATGTTAGTAAAGGTAGAGATGATGGGGAAGATGACATGGTATTTTGGGAAGTTTGGAAAACAATGGCTCTTTTGTGTGGGAAGTTGTCGGTGGAGAAAAATCTGTGTTTACAACTCAGATAAAAACAGCTTGATGTTGCTTTTTGTTATCCTACATGGATCCCACAAACAGAACTTTGCTTCAAAAACAGAAGTCAGTCACAAAAATTATTTTTCCGAGTTCTACTTTCATTGCCTAGTATTGTATTCATCTTGCATCAACCAATTGCATTTGCCTATTTGACATTGAGTTATGTTGTTGCTTGTTTTCTACTAAACATTCCATGTTTACAAAAGACTTGATCCGTAACTTCTGAAGCCAGGAGTAAATGAAGAAACGGAACTACACAGATTATATCATAATCTGACAGTTAATCGACAAGATCTTAAATCAGTATTTGGGACGACGAAAAAATCCAAGTACTATGCATTTATTCGCATGACTTGACTTAAATTTTATGACCTAAACATGTGTTCAGAATTCAGATGCCTCTGTGAAATCCCAAAGTCCACAAAGGAAAGGGCACGAGGTTTATTCAGTCTAAATGTGGACTATATGGAAAAATTATCCACGTAAACTCTGACCTACGGAATTTTGACCTATGGAAAGGACACTGCTCTGCTGCTAACTGTCTAATGCCAAATCCCCAAAATGACAGCAATGCTAAAAAGTAGTAGAAGAGTGATATCTCCCCCTGGAAGAATAGATGACCTGAAAAACCAGAGAACATTTGTAAAATGTCTATTTATGGGGTTTGAAAAGAAAATTTTGATAGGAATAAGTTAAAATCACTTTGAGTACTTAGTTAGGCATGGAAACGAATTACTTGTTATTTGGTGTAAAGTTGGGAAATTGTTGAGAAATAACATGCATTTTACAGACACATAATAACAACTCATTATGAAATGATAAATTGGTTTATGTTTGCTTTCCGAGATATGAGATTGACCTTAAGATTTAGGCTTCAGCAGGTGCAAATATATTATCGGATGTCTCAAATATGTAAGGTGCTTTTTTGCTGTCTTTAATATTGTTTTTCTTTAGAGGTTTTCATTGTGGATCAGAAGTGCAAACATCCTATTAATTAGCGAATAACTGAACATGGAATTGCCTGCAATACCTGAGCTTCTTCCTGGATTGCTGTACATATGCCATTACTGGAGGAAGTATGCCAAACAGGAAGCAATTTGCATAAACTCCAGCAAAATCAAGAGCTCTTGAAAAGGTTGAGCGAAAGAAGGATCCTATAAGAATGGGAACACCAAGTACAAGCATCATTACAAATTTATGGTGGAATGCATTAGACTCGGCCGTGCTTGATGGTGGTTTCACTTCTGATGCAGCAAAACACCTTGTTCCATCAAATGAAGCCCTCCCTGTATTTCCAAGATTATGCCGACCAGAAAAGGTTACGAATCCAATTCTACCAGCACTATCCCCATTAGCAAATATTTGACATTGAGTGTGAATCTGTTTTTCAGATTTAGTTTTTGTGAAAATCAACTCCAAGGTATCAAGAAGCTGTCTCGGAAAGCTGACTGCATAACCTATCAAGCTAGTTGCCAAAGCCGAAAAAGCAAAGCCCTGGACAGCAGATAAAGCAGAAGGATTGACAGAGAGCAAGAGAGAGATTGGGTCATTGGAGGAGGTGGCTGTGTTAGCACCAGCAAGCCCCAAAACAATCAAATTCCATGACAAAACCATTATCAAAGGAACAGCCCCACCAATCAGCACTGCTTTTCTAGCCTCAGATACAGAATTCCCAGCAATCTTACATATAAAAGGGGTGATAACATGGAACCCCAACGTAAGTACAGTTACAGGGATAGCAGGCAAGATTGTTGAAATACTCAACGAGGTGGGAACAAGGGAGGCTAATATATTTGTTCTGGCCACAGATAAACCAATAGCTACCAGTGAAGTTATTGAGAAAAGCATGAGCAAGCATAAAAGCCTGTTAGCAGTATCAATGACCTTAAAAGGGAAGAACCCCATTACAAACCCAGCAGCAACAGGAAACAAAGCATGAGCCAACACAACATTCATCCATGGAAACCACTGTGATACTATTGAACCAATGCCTGAAACACATGCTACTAGCAAAGAAAAACTTAAGCTAGCATAAACCACCGCCACAAAAGCACCAAATTTGCTTCCTAATGCTTTTGTTGCAAGGCCAGTAAAGCTCACCTCTGCAACTCCATCTTCTTGCATAGCAGCAAAACTAAGCTCAGCAACAAGAATGATAGAGGAGATTACATAAACCCAACAAAGGATGATGACAATGGTTGATGTAAAAGAACCAGACCTTATAGTTGCGGTTGGTAAGCCCAGCATTCCAGGCCCTACAGCAGTGCCAATAATCAAACTGACAGCACCCCCAGAAATTCTTTTTACTTCCTTCTGGGGTTTCTAATACCAGAACTTCATTTTCCTTGGTAAATATACCATCGTCTGCTCTATCCTCACGAGTAGTAGTGATGGAAAGTGAAATGGTATCTTGTGGTGTGCACCTAGGAATGAGAATGTTAGGGTTTTTAGAAAATGAAGTAACTTTCCTGGGTGGGGTAATGTGGGAAATGGGGAGCCTGGAAGTGTTGTGGGGTTGAAGATTGAATCTTGAGCATGCGATTGAATTGGGTTTGGATAGGTTGTGGGAAAGATGAAACATTTTGGGATGTTAAACTTAGATTTGTGATGTGATGATGTTTGTCTTGGAATCTTCAGGGTAAGAATCTACTTCATTTTCAATCCTGAATGCTGACCGGTAGGCAACAAGTATCCATGGAAAAGAACAGTGACCTTTTCAGTCAGAATCTATCATCACTCCTGACCGACTTTCAACTGTTAGAGAGAGAGTTGTGGGAAATATTAGGGCTGAGGCCTGGAGAGATGGGGGATCTGTTTCCTGTGGCTTGTGCAGCCCACTAAACAACCGAATAGTACTCAGCACCCTGTTCTTAAAGATTGATGATGGGGCCTGGAGATGATGGAACCCAACACTGTTCTCGGTGAATGGATATGGATAATGGAAATATGATGTTGCGAATTGTAATTGCTGGTTCGGTTATAACCGACAAGGTGTTAGTTTTTTTTTTTTAATTATTTTTCCTGGGGTTGTTAGGCTAGTTTACGCATACCTTAACTAATTTTTCAAGTCTTTGAAGTTAATGACCAGATAACCCTCTAGTAGTCTTGAGTTTTATGGTACTCGAACTGGTGATCTCTTGGAAGCAAACTTAAAGCATAATTAGTTGAGTTAAACCCTTCAGAGTTAGGTATTTATTTTGTGAATATTAGTAGATATATTTAAAGTATTTTTTATTTAAAAAAATATATAAATAATATTAATTTATTTTAATTTATTTTTATCAAGTATATCAAAACAATATGAAAATATATAAAAAATTAATTTGAAAAAAAAATCAATTTTTTTAAAATAAAGTTTTCAACACAATAACAAACAAGTTTTATTTTAATTTTTTAAAATATTTTTTATTTAAAAAATATTAAAATAATATGTTTTTAAATTTTTTATGATATTATAAGTTGATGTTAAAAATATAAAAATATAAAAAATTATTTTAAAAAAATACTTTCCATCATATTATTAAATGCAAAAAAAAAAAAATACTTCTTTTGGGAAAAATCAAAGTTGAAGCCTTTTCAACTCTTAAAATTTTTTCCATAAATAAAATTTTATTTAAAATATTTTTATATATTTTTTTCCAAGTGATTAAGGTAAATCTCTACCGCTACTAGAGGTTGGAAAATAACCCAAAAAAGAAGAAAAAGAAGCTTCCAAAGTATTCCATCCATCCATCCAATTCCAAATCCGAAAAAACCATAAGATTAGATGACGCCACGTTTAAGACATCGAGCACCTCACGTGCCGCTAGCAACCATAAAAACCGGCAAACGTCAACAAAATAAATCTTAAACAGCACAAAATAACGACCTTATCCAATAATCTTCAATTTCACCAATTTCTCCAACCGTTAGATCCATCATCCATACCAAAATCTAGCGGCCCAAAACACCCCACCACCATCTTCAATTTTCAACATTTCCCAGCTCAGAAAGAAAGAAAGAGAGAGGAAAACGCTTTATCTATTCAAAGAGAAAAGGCAAAAACCAATAAAGCAAAAGCCTTTCTTTATGTTTTTGCAAGAACCTGAGCTTTCTTTGGCTTCAGAGACAATTTTTCTGTCTTTTTAAAAAAAAAAAATTGTTGTGAGAAATTATGACAGAGGTTTTGAGCAAGACAAATCTATTTTCTTCTGGTAATTATCAAACCCGGCAACACAATACTATTTCTGTGTTTACAAAGAGTTGCAGGCTTAAAGGGTTTCCTTCGAGGGTCAAACCACAGGGTTTGAGATCTCAAATTTCAAGATCTTCGTCTTGTAGTGATTTTTATGGCAAGAGGGTTGTTGTTCATGGAAATCAAAGCAAACCCAGAAGAGGGTATCTTCCTCAGGCTTCGGTTGTGGCTCTGGTTAGTTAAATTTTTATGGTTTGGATTTATGGTCTCTATTTTGATTTTGTTTTTTGAGTGATTTTTTTTTTATTTTCTTGTGGGGTTGAATTTTTAATTTCTTCCCTGTTTGTTATCGTAATTGTTGGTTTATTTTTAATTATTGGATTGCTTAAATTACTGTGATTTCGCTTAACCATTGAATGAATCGGAGGAGCTGGGTCCCCAATATTCGGTTTTTAGAGGAAAAGAAAGTCTGGATTTTTGTTCTTTTTTTTAATTAATAAAAAGAATCATGAGATTTTGTATATTGTGGAAACTCAAAGTTTTGATTTTTTTTTTCGTGTCATTTTGATATTACAAGGATGGATAGCTTAATGGTTTTTTCCTTTTGTTATCTTTTGTGGAATTAATAGACTGGCCTTACACTTAAATATGCTAAAAAATGGTGGGAGAAAGGTCTGCAACCCAACATGAGAGAAGTAACTTCTGCGCAAGATCTTGTGGATTCCCTAATGAATGCTGGGGACCAACTTGTTGTAGTTGATTTCTTTTCCCCTGGATGTGGTGGCTGCAAAGCTCTCCATCCCAAGGTATGATCTGCATAACTATTTCGATATACATGTGGTGCATGTGCATGTGAATATGAGTGGTTTAGTTGTTTTTTGTTTGATGGATTTAGTTTTCTGGAAGAATGCTAATGGGAGTCCTTTTTTGGGCAGATATGTCAATTGGCAGAGATGAATCCAGATGTACAGTTTCTTCAAGTTAATTACGAGGAGCACAAATCCATGTGTTATAGCCTCAATGTCCATGTGTTACCATTCTTCCGGTTTTATAGAGGAGCTCATGGCCGGTTATGCAGCTTTAGCTGTACTAATGCCACGGTTAGTTTTGCCATTCCTTCACTTCTTTTGTTGATTAATTGTAATATTTGAAGTGAGTTTAATAACTGTTAATTTTATGAACAGACCAATTGGTTTCAGTTTCGCCTTTGATTTTCTGTTTCTTGTATACCAAGAGCTTTAATGGTGAAATAATGAAATGCAGAGCTTGATTGATTCTTGAGATAAACCATTTTCTGCATTTTTTTCTCTTCAAAATCCAAGATTTATCAACTCATTGGGAACCACATCACACTCAACTTCACTACTTAATCTTGAATGTTGCTTCACAAACCCAGTTTTTTACTGAACCAGATTAATGGATGTAAGTTGCTAGCATTTTGCATTGATCATTCAATTTATTACACGTACTTTGTCAATCTCATTGATTGTTTCTATAATGTTGGTCTTTGTTTTGGTTCTATTTCAGATCAAGAAGTTCAAAGATGCATTGGCCAAGCACACACCAGAGCGATGTAGCCTTGGGCCAACAAAAGGGTTGGAGGAAAAAGAGCTTGTTGCATTGGCAGCTAACAAAGATCTCTCCTTCACGTATACACCCAAACCAGTTCAACCTGCTCCTGTCCCTGCAGAGGAAGAGGTAGCACCAACAGCAGGCCCATCTCATTCAGACCGAGGTCTACCTCTTCCTCTTCCTATAACAAGCTCGAAGTCTGCTCAAGACTCAGAGGAGAAAACCCTAGTGAGTTCTGGGAGATGATGTGGGCAGTCATCATTGACCTCCTCCCTCCTATCATTGTACAGTCTGTGCTCTACTTTCATTTCGTATCAATATTAGGAATGAACAAACCAAAAGAGGCTCAAGTCATGATGTATGTATGTCCTCATGGAGTTGCAGGGTTACGGATTTATTTTTTTGGATCCTAGCCTTTGCTTGTACGAGCCTTAAGAGGGATCTAATTTTTAAAAAGCTTTTCTTTTTTTTTCGTTTGGCTTGTACCGATTGCAGTATCAATCTAATGCAGCAGCTATACAGCTAATATTTCCATCATTTCTTTCTTTCTTTCATCTGAGTTTATGATATCATTGATGTGTATATGCCCTTCTGCATCCCATGCGAGAGTCTTATCCTCAGGGAAAGAAATATCTTCTCTTTTAATAGTGAAAAAGAAAGGCTTGGTGCTTCTATGTTTGTGGACGCCAAAAAAACTGTTGTCAACTGTAGGATGATTGATGGAAGTTAGGGCCACTAGATGACCAAATCTCTGTCTGCAGGCAGCAGCAGCAAGTGGGGTTTTGCTGGACCAGATGAGAAGATGCATGAAACTTGACTACTGGGAAAAAAAAAGTACTATAAAAGTGAAGTAAAATGGATAAAGCTATTGCTTGTGGACGAGGATGGATGAACGTGGCCCAACTCCCTTCGCAGACATTATAATGCTTTGTGCGGGGGAGGAAATTTCTATTTCTGACACAATCTTGAATTTCGCATGGCATTTTTTCAAAAAACCATAGCCTCAAGTGAAATTTACGGGATTATTTTAGGTTCGGTTTAATTTTTATTAAAAAAAATAATCAAATTAAATTTTTATTTAAAAAAATCAAACTCGAAACTGGTTTAAATTAATCGATTTTAATTTAATTTTTTAAAATAAAAACTAGTTCAAACTAATTTGATTTGATTTTATTCGATTTGACTGAGTTTGTTTTCCATTTTTTTTACAGAAAATTATAAATTCTCCTCCAACCAGAGTGAAGAATCCCTGAGCTCCTCTCCTCTTCCCATGTGCCTTGACTTGCTCAACACAAAATGCTTTGTGGGGTATACCTTATCTATAAACTTTGAACACATTTTAGTGATTTCGAATCCAAAGCTCCTCTCCTTCCCCACCATGTGTCCTGATTCCCAACACATCAGTGAAAAATTCCCATGCTTTGAATGATCTGCACAAATATAGGCATCGAATATCAAGAAGCTCCTTCTCCATCCAGGTGTCCAGGTCCCAGTAGGGCATATCCATCAAAGATTGGTTGCCCTATATTGCTTGAAGGCAACCTTTTGGACCTGGCATGTATTGGCTCCTGTTTACCAATGTCCTTGTCAAATACTGATGGGAGTGGCAGTGAAAATTTGATATGATTGTGTTTAGTATGGTAATTAGGGTGTTTTCTTTTTTAAATATTTATTTTTAAAAATAAATTAAAATGGTTTTTTTAAATTTTTTATATTAATATATTAAAAAACACTAAAAAAATATCAATTTAATATTTTTTTCAAGTAAAAAATAAACATGTTAAAAAAACAAAATACTCGGATGTAAATAATCATGATTTGCTATACCAGAGTAATATTGGTCTAATCTATGTACCTGTGGGACATCAAATATTGTAGAATTCAAGAAAAAAAGAAATATATATATATTGGTGACATTTATTTCTGAGACTGATTTTGTCAAGTCAACTTTAATAATTTTTTAATTTTTTTAATCCAAAATAATGTGATTTAAGTTTTTTTTTTTTCTAAATTATTTTGGAATAAACCTAGATTGATTTAACGACAGGTGAGTTCACTTACAATCCCGCCATCCGGCCATTGTGTATCAAATAATTAGTAATATGAATATCTTTTGATTGCATTTAACTAGGCTGGGTCTAATCAGGTGAGCCTAGCTTAGGATCCAACCCCAAGTCACAAAATGCCCGAGCAGGAAACCAGAGCAGTAAGGTGGAGCTGTCGGCTTCCAAAAACTTTTCCATCTGCTTGCTTGCTTACATACTCCCACAGAAAGGTCAGCCCAAATCTGATACAGCTTACTGCATCACCATGACCTGTTTGCATGCTTCCATCTCATTACCAGGACTAGATGCTTCCATTTCAGATGTACAAAATACTGTTCATTGATCCAATGTTCAGAAGGTTCTATGGTTTGTCAAGTACAGAAAGTTTGATAAACTCGAGGGTTGATCCAGTTTAAGACATCAAAAGTCCCATGACTTGTCTAAACAGAGTAGAGCTATCAGATTAAAGCTTCTTCATCTGCGTTCAACACTTGAGTTTCACTCATTTCTGCACTGCACCGCTTCTTGACATTCTCTTCAGTCAAATGGCCTTCTCTTGAATATGAATCACTGGTAATCTCAAGGAGATGACCACTCTTATTGCTTCCAGGATCAAAGAAGAACTGCTTCTGGCCTACTCTCATCATTTTTGAAGATCAACAGCTATTACTTTCGTAGCATGCAGGCTCCACATTTGATTGCGGTGCTGAAGTGCTCTGAGCATTTTGGCGTCTGCAAGCTCCGTGGGTTCCTCTGAAGGAATATAAATTTGCTGCCGCTGCAGAATAGATAATGCATTTGCATATACACAAACACGAAACGAGAAAAATGAAAAGCCGGAGACCTGATGTGGAGGGAAAAGAACTCTTGTAGCTGTACCAATCTCTTCTAATGTCCTTGTAAACAATTGACAACCATTGTCCTTATTCTTTCCGCAAGGAATGATAATGTTCCTGCAGTTTGTGCTAATTGATGCTTCAGAAATCTGCATGCATGGTGCAACATTTGTCAAACAAAATCCTGACAGACGAACCAAACCATGATCTTCAATCTAAAAAGGAAATTTTTTGACAAGAAACAAAAAGGGAGAAAGAGAGATGAATAAAAAACTTCTCACTTCTAAGGCTGTTGAGAAAACACAGAACTCAGAGTTCAATGCATAATAATAGAATTATGACACCACTCATTTGGTAGCCATAAGAAATAAACACAGATAAGACAGAAATCATACCATACTTAGGCATAACTAAAATTCAAGAAAACTATGATCAATTCAAGACCACTCAGAAAAAAAAAACAAGGAGATCCTACCCACTACCATATCGATTTTAAGTGCAGATCTCTTATCCCATGGGTTCTTTTTTTTTTTTTTTACTTCCATCTTTTATTGTTAATTGTCACTAAAGGAAATGAAACATGAAATAAATTGATGTAGATGGCCAAAGCTTGCATGGAAAATCAAAGAATTCTTTATCGACCTTTCCCCTCAGAGTTACCTACAACAACTTCTTTTATACATGCAGCAGAGGATATGCACGTATCAAAATCCTCAGAAAGATTTGGAATCTCTTTCATTACCATGGGGGGTGGGGGAGGAGCTATAGCTTACAGAGTCACAGACATAATGGATATCAAGTCAGAGCTTCTAGAGGATGACATAATGAAATCATGAAATTTGAGAACTGGCTTGATGAATGTTATCAAACCACTGCAAAGCAAATAAGTAATGAATTTGAGAGCACAGTTATCTAAATATAAAAGGAAATATCTAAAGCATGCATATGATTCAATTCGTGGAATAAATTAACATATCATTAAGCCAAATAAGATCAGCATAAAGAACTGTGATAAACAATCTGGACAAACACCAAAAAAATGCAGAGTACTATCATATGATTCAGTAAGAGAATTTATTGCTGATTTCACAAATTAATCAGCTTAGACATTTTTATTTTCCTTGTTATGTATCAGACAATTGAATGGCGCATATCTTAAGGGCATCAGGAAAGCAAATGAAGATGATGATCTCGGGTTTTTAGGTTTAGGTATAATAGATGAATTGAGGCACTGTTACAAAAATTATACACGGGATTTAGCAAATGACGATATGAAGTTTGACAGTTATATACGATCAACATTCAAGATTCCCTAAACTTGTAGCTTTATACACTGTAAAAAATTCTCACCAATCATAACAAGCATTTCCCAAGTTGTCAATCTTCCATGAAAAGTTCTTAGTATTCAAGTTCTCCAGTATTTATCATCTGAAATTCCAGGATTCAGCAATAGCTTGCACATTTCAGGATGAACAAGATTAGAATTCTGTGGTATTTGCTTACGCAATTGCCATCTCTTCTGTTGCGTTCTCTTCTTTAAAAGGTATATCTCCCATTCATTTTTTGCTAGTTATGCTTTGTTGACAGGAGAATGTTACCTGAAGAACACCTTAGATTTGAATTATTGACAGCAACAGTATCCGACACAACAGATTTAGTCCTACTTCTAGGGAAGGGAGAGTCCCAGTTCAACTATGATTGGAGGCGATGGCAACTTAACTCAGGAGGGTTTCTAGACATACAAGTAGTCTGTGTTTTTTGAGAATATCATATTGCAGATTTGAAATCTGAAAGTTTTGGAGAAAGAAGACACATATGCAGCTTGTTTTCTCTTTTAGTGACTAGTAATTATGACAGTAAGCTTCTTATTGTAATTACAGCATGGAGATGGTAATGGCACTTCTTTATTCACCTTCCCTTCTTTAGATGAAGGCCATCTAGCAGAGTCTAACCAAAAAAGAAAAGAAAAATCCTTCTATCTCTGGGAAAAAAACCAAGAATTTTTTCGTAGGTTATCGCAAACATTATAAAAGCGGACATATCAAAGTATCATAGGATTTTGACTCCTTGCTGGGAAGTAACTAATTGTTGCGGACAGTTCTCAGAAAACATCGGAGACAGGCACATACATGTTATATAGACATGGCGTTTGCAGTTTTGCATTCACTGCTAGGTACTCCATGGTGAAAATGGAAGTCAATAGCTCACTCAAGTCCATGAAGGGCACTGAAACACAACTAGGAATTCTGCTAGTGTTATGCTGTAGGCTGGAAGTTCATCGCGCAAAGCTTGGGCACACAGCTAGTTTCAGACACCAAATCTACTTGTAACTTTCACAGAATTGATGAGAATCACACATGCCAAAGCTTGAGCCCTCAAGTAGTTGCTGAAAAAAATGCTGGCTCTCAGGCATTCTCATATCTATTCTCACCCAAAATTCAAGAATCAAATGGACCCCAAGATTACAGCGTGTATGATCAACACAAGAAGATCATTAAAATATATTTTTATTGTTACATTTCTCTAAACTTTCTCTTAGAAGCATATATAAGCATACAAAATGATAGACAAAAAATGATCACTTTGCCTTAAAAAATCCACCATGTTCGTTCTGTCCAGCATTCAAGCAAAACACCTACAAAGTAAAAGGAAAGAAAATATAATTATTCAAATTGAAAAGGAAAAAAATATGAGGTAGCTAGAGAGTACCAATAAAAGCATACTGGGCATTGGGGTAAGAAACTTTTGAAAGAATCACCTTGTCTTTGATCTTCAAGTGTTTTTCTTCTGGGGCTATAAAACATTTGTGGTGAACTGCACCCACAAAATTAACTGAGAGTGGGCTAAAAAATATATATTACATATTTAAATGATATATTTTTAATTATCATAACTTTTAATCAATAAATTTAATTAAAAAAAATTACTTATCAAATTAAAGAACTCATTATGTATTATAACTAGGTATCAAATTCAAACAATAATATTTATCGAAAGACCAGATTTTAATGGTCTAAAATTATCAACTCATCATCTTTTTTTTAATTTTTTAATTTCACTGTTACATTACTCAAATTAATTTACCAAAAACATATAAAATTATTTTAAATAACTTCCTATCAATCTAAGACTCCATTAGTATATCACCTATTTTTTTAATTAAAAGTGATTAAAAAAATCAAATATCATATAAATTCTAATTCCTAAATCTTTCTCAACAGCCCTAATATATTTGCAAAAGCTCGATTAAAATATAAGAATAGAGAACTGGTAAAAAAAAACAAAGATTTTGATCTTAGATCAAACCTCCTCTTTGATCTTTCTCTTTCTTTTTCTAATGTATGTTTTGATCATTTAACAAAATAAATGTAAGTTGTTATAAGATCCTTTTTTTTTAATTCTCTAAATTATTATTTAATTACTAATATACTCACTATTTCTTATAATACCATTAATTAATAATAAAAAAGACATAATAAATCAATTATATTATTTTTCTATTATTCTTTTGGGCTTTCATAGAATCAATATCAACAGGCTACGTCCCGGTATTATATAGACCCAGCTGAAGCCCACCACATGGTTCTTGTCAATAATGAAAATTAACCTTATGCTTTTACTTTCATCTTCACATGTTTCTTCTCAACAAAATCGAATTGTGAGTATAAATGAGATAGATAACCTTCAACATGAATGCTATGTTACAGGAAATCTGGTGTGTGTGTGTGTGTATAACACAAATAATTTATTGGGATTAGGGAACAAAGAAAATAAAGAAATAAATAAATAAAAACATTTGATTTCAACACATTTTAATTTATCATTTTTTTTTCTTACGATCAAAGGTATCTTCAGATTAAATTTGTGTGTCTCATCCAGACAATTTTAAAAACTCTATACATTCAACATAATATATTTTTCCATGAAAAAGCTCCAAGGTTCCTACTTACAAAATCAAGAAAAAAGAGGAACTTTTTTTACTACCTTGCTTAGTCCTAAGGTTAATTACTTAATGTAATCAAATATAAGAAAAAAACATTTAAAAAAAACATGATATAAGACAATTGATGAACACTAATAAATTATAGATAGAGAATAGTAAACAAGATCGATATAGCATCTTTCCGATCTTAACATGCTTTTGATCACCTCATATGAGCAATATATAGATCATACTTCACATGTTTGTAAAGACAATTTAAGAATAATCTTAATTGATTTAGAAATAATAAGCTTTGTTTAACCAATACATTAATATTTGATTCCTAAATACAGATAATTCATTTTCTTTTTATTGGATTGCAATATATATATATATATATATATTGTCAGAGAATAATATAAATCATATCTTGAGACCTTACCTAATAGCTTAAGCTATTGAGTTGAGATGATTCTTTGACATGGTATTAGAGCCTTGATGACCGAGTGGTCACGAGTTTGAATCTCATCATTCTTATTTATTTAATAAAAATTAAACACAAGGTAGTGTGAGCATGTACAAGTTTCATGCCTGAAGGGATTTTACTTGAGAGAGAGTGTCAAAGAATAATATAAATCGTATCTTAGGACATTACCTAACAGCTTAAGCTATTGAGTTGAAATAGTTTTTTGACACAAATCATATCTTAAGACCTTACCTAACAGCTTAAGCTATTAAGTTGAAATGATTTATATATTCCTAACAATAAGATTAAGTTCTATAGCGAGCGTGTTTGACACCAATTTTGTCTTGTTTTATGTTTAGATGAGTTAAATAGTAATATAAAATTATTCTTGAAATCTCACCTTATAACTTAAACTTTTAGGTTAAGATGATTCTTTGACATAATATCAGAGCCTTATTGATCAAGCGGTCATGAGATCGAATCTCATCACCTTTATTTTATTTGATAATATAAAATTAATAGTATAAGATAGTTTGGGTATGTGCAAGTTTTAAATTTAAATAACTTTCACTTGAGGGATGTGTTAAAGAGTAATATAAAACTACTATTGAAACTCCACCTAATAGCTTAAACTTTTGGGTTGAGATAATTATTTGACATGATATATTTTATTATAAATTTAAACACATTAAATTGGGTCTATGCAAGAACTAACAGTTTAAGTTTTTGAGTTGAAATATTTTTTGACATAATATATTGTATTATAAATTTAAACACATTAAATTGTTAGGTAATGAATTGTTGTATTTTTGTGTTGTTGGAATTAAAAGTATCAAAAAATAAAAAAATTACACCATTTTTTTCTTCAAATAAATAGAAATACTAAATAATTTAATTAAAATACGTACAAGTTGGGAGCTAATATACTAAAAATAAAATAAAATAATTTAATTATTTTTAAAATATTTAAAGGTATTAATTATATAATTAAATATTATTTAATTACTATATTTAAAACAAATAGTTAATTTTAAGTTGTTTTTGTTTTTTAAATGAAATAAGTATTCTTTTATTTTTATAACTATTATAGAATGTAACTATATATGAAATATTATAGGCATATCATAGAGGAAATATAGTCATACTCTTGTGTTGTAATCTACCTCATTACTATTGTACATTACCCTACACATATATATAGAAAAGGTTAGCTAACTAATAGGTTAAGCCTCCCAATTATTCTCAACTTGGTATTAGAGTCTTCTGCCGTCAGAACTCTTCTCTCTCTCCCCCTACAGTCGACCTCCTCTTCCTCTCCTAGATGGACTCTGTTGCTGTTGCTGCCTTTTCCCCCCACCAAACCAGCAGTGCAGCCTAGCAGGCTAGCCACTCAGAAGCTGTTGTCGCTTGTTCTTTCTCCCACCAGCAGCAGCCCCAACCTGCAGAGCAAAACCATAGTTCCTTCTCTCATGTTTCTGTCGTCCCTCTTCACATCATGAGGACAACAACTCCTTCTATCATTATGTTGTCTAACACTCATCAAGTGGTCTTATTGAAACTTACAACTACCAACTATTTTTATTGGCGAATGCAGATGAAGCCATATCTTCTTGATCAAGGTGTTTTCCACTTTGTTGATGGCTCAGTGTCGTGTCCTCTCATGTTTCTGACTGTTCTGATGGTTCTTCTTCAACAATCAACCCTTTTTTTCTCCATTGGAAGCAACAAGATCAACTTATTTTAAGCACATTACTCTTCTCTCTCTCCATGGACGTCTTGTATCTTGTGGTAGATTATCAGACTTCTTGTGTTTGGCGCACTCTTGAGAAAGCGCTCGCTTCTTCGTTGAATTCTCGCATTATGCAACTCCATGGGTCTTTTCAAGATCTTTGGCAAGGAGATGCTTCGGTTACTACATACATGCAGCAAGCCAAATCATTGTTTGATGAATTGGATGTTGCTGGCCGACCTCTCTCTCTCGAAGACTTCAACCTCTATATATTTCGTGGTCTTCATGGTGAGTTTAAAGACTTGGTAACTAGTCTTGTGACCAAGGCAGAACCACTGTCATCGTGGACTTCACAACCATCTTCTTACTTATGTGTTTCTGCATAAGACTTCTCTTCCATCATTGGCTATAAATCCACCTCCGTTGCCCACACCATCTCTGTTGCCTCTGCTTACCTTGCCCAGCAGCAACACAACTCTAATTTTGGTCGTAACAGAGATTGTTCTCGTAACAACTGGTGCTCCAATAACAACAGGTACAACAATCATGATAGGTTTGATTTTCATGGTTCTCATTCCTCTCTGCTCCCACAAACTGGAAGCAGGGTCATTGGCAGCAACCCAGACGGCCTGCTGCTGGTGGGACTCACTGATCTTTTGAGCAGAACATCAAGTGTCAGCTATACTTCTTCTTCGGCCATACAGCCCCACAATGTGCTTAGTTTCGCAGCAGTGGTCACCTGCCCTCTGCCCACCTTGCTGTTGGTCTGGTTTCTGCCCTACTTGGTTCCCGGACACCGGTGCCAACCAACACGTATACCTGATCTTGCGAATCTGACTAAACAGGGTTGGGGTTGACTATCATTTTGTACGAGACAGGGTTGCGAAGAAAAAGAGTCATATTCGTTTTATCCTCTTTCAGGATCAACTTGCATATGTTTTTACTAAGCCGCTTCCTACTGCTTCGTTTACTACTTTTCAGTTCAAGCTTCAGGTCGATCTTCCACCCTTTGCTTGAGGGGACATATTATAGAATGTAACTATATAGGAAATATTATAGGCATACCATGGAGAAAATATAGTCATACTTTTGTGTTGTAATCTACACCATTATTATTGTATATTGCCCTACACACACACACACACACACACACACACATATATATATATATATAGAAAAGGTTGGCTAACCCCCCTTTTTAGTAGAAACTAGTATACCTTTAACTGATTTTTTATAAAAATCACATTCAAACATATTTTTAAAATTCTTACCAAATACTTTTTTTATACTTTGCTTTAAAGTTAAAAAGTAAAAGCTAAAAGAAAATAGTGTAAAACAAACTCAACAATACATTTAATCAATTTATATATGTAACATATTTTCTCTCGTTGACCGATGAATAAAATGTAAAATCATGTATTTTAATTAAGAAGATCTATTAAAAAGTAATATAGAACAATTCATTGAATTTTATTTAATAGTTTAAACTTTTGAATTATAATAATTTTTTTTTTATGTATATCTAGAAACCAGCAAAAGTTTGTTCATGAATCTAATTAAATTGAGATTATTATTTTACAACGTCCAAGAAGAAATTATGGAACTAGTGAAATCTCTCTGCCAAGTAGAACAGCTGCAGATAAGCCATATAATTTAGCTCAGAAACAAAAAGGGCTTACGTCACATTACATTGTCTCCTAGTCTGCATTCCCTGTCTCTGCACTGAGTAAAAGAATGGTTGTACTGTACATATAGAACAGAAGATGGGAAGAAAAAGATAACCAAAAAAATTAACTTTATATGATAATATACATGTGTGCGTACTGTGTTTATGTGTCATTTTAAGCAGAAAATTTACAAGCAAACAGTTATTTATTTTTATTAATATAATGTTTGGGTTACAGATAGGAAGAATAAGTTCTTGATATTCGGTCTATTGGGACTGCAAAATCCATTTGCCGACCAATGAACTTAGCTGCCAATTTATACATACACAGTTATATATGTTAAATCAGAACAATTTTTCTCTATGATGATCACCGATCAATGCATCCAGAAGCATGTGGCAGAATTATCCGAACTCTAGACACTACATGCCAAGAAAGCTAGCATTTTGTGCCCTGAAATCTGATGATTTACTTGTGTGTATATATATACAGGTGCCTTACCTTTCTAAATTTTCGTTTGTTTTATTTATTTATTATCCAGCAATGTTGCATTTACATGAAGAAAGAAGCAGTGATGTGAATCTGGAATGGAAGAATTCTTGAACTCACACGTAAAAAAAAAAAACAATTTAAGAAAGTCAAAATTAATTTGAAAGAAACCCGAACAAGAGATTACTTGAATCACATAATCATAATTATTGGATAAAAAAACCGTGACTCGTGAATTATAACGAATCAAAAATAAAAAGTATAAGAATGAACGCCACAAAGATAAGTGATCTTCAAAAGTTCCACAAGAAAATAATAATAATAGTAAACTCTCACATACAAGTTTTATTTCTGAATAATTAATCTATCTTCAATAATTTAAAAACTTTAAATACATGTTAAATAACTCTATTTATATTAGGTAAAACACCTTAAACAAGACTATAAAAATAACAAAAAATTCTAAATAAAATAAAAAATAATCATAAATCAACTAAGAAACTAGTGCAATTCATGCATAGTATCTTTTGGTCTTTATGAGAAGAGCTTTTCGATGTCTAATCTTTATAAAATTTTAACCCTATAAAAAAATAAAGCTTTTAGAATTATTTAACAAAATTTCAGTCTGGTCAAATAAAAAATTATACCTATTAATATAAAATTATATATTATAAAAAATAAGTTTAATATACATGTAAGTAAAAAAATAAATTAAATTCATAAATTTTATAGGAAATATAACCCAAATATCCTAAAATAATTCATTGAATATCTCTTTAATCTTTTACCTCTTGACCTTAATTATAATAGATGTAATTAATATATGTAATGAATCACGTGATGAGCATGGATAGAAATCAATGATTTCAACGTACATGATTAGTCTACAGACTGCCAGAACAAACTCTTCCTACAGAAGGAAAGAACCTAGGATACAAATCACAAATTACATAGAAACTTGAAGACTTTGTCCACATACCTAATGACAAAAACACTCTGACAATACAAGGAAGTAACGACATTAGTTTTTTTTTGTTTTTATGGGATAGAGTATTCTAGTAGATCTATGTATAGTTTAGGTCATGAAATATGGAATCCAATGATAACACACACACTCATAAAATCATGTTATTTTGACTTTGAATGAGATATTCTGATTGGAAAAAGTAATTAATTCTTGTTTAAACGTCGTGTTAATTTTAAACAATCGACTAACAAACTACTAAGAACATTAATGAGTACTGTGAGAAATCTATCAGTTGGAAAATGCAGCAATATTGGGAACAACTTTGAACTCCTAATATATACTTTACAAATATATAATACTGAAAATCATTATAGAAGAGTTACTATGTAATTATCGTAGGGATGTTTTTGATAACTAGAATGAAGATGATGCGTTTGTGAACATATGTATAGAAGGTTTAAGAAGATATACTAAAGCAGAAGACAAACATGAAAAAAAATCTCCCAAGAGCTTCATATAAGATCTAATTAGGCAAAATAACATTTTTAAATGCTAATTAAAGAGTTAATGTACTCTTTTGTTGTGTCCAAGATCATCTCATACAATTTCATGATAGCTTGGATTCAGGAATGGGACAAGAAGCTCTCAATAACATGTGCGCGCGCGCGCGCGCATGAATTACGTAGCATATTAATATGATAGTAATGATTGATTTATATCTACAGAGAAAAAAGCTAGGAGGTTTACTTGAATTTAAAATTATTCCTCAAGTTTATGCGTGGAGATTTTGTTAGAGGGAGGAAGCCTAGAAGCCCTAGTCGATCCATAAAGTAGCATATGTAACAGTAATCAGTAATGCGATATAATGTTTTCATTACAATGATTTTTCATGCAGAGAAGCAGTAGAGTTCTTCAAGGAGCTCCTTACAAGTTATTAGGATTATCACCATAAACCTAGCATGAGGAGCAGAAAGGAAAATGTAGCCAAGGAAAACCTGCCAACCCATTCATCTCTTCTACCATATAGAAGCAAAAATTGAGTCGTCGGCAAGTCATCCTTGGCTGCATCAAACTTTATGAGCCTCCATGCAAGGCTGCTATAGTGAGACAGCAACTGAAGCAAGAAGGACACATTGTCTTGGAGGCTTTAGAAGGAGAGATGGAAGGATAAAAAGAGAGTTTTGTGTGGTGAATATCAAGAAGAAAGATTGGATGAAATGGAGGAGGCGACTTATGGCCTTAAATAGAATTGAAGGGGTGAGAGGTGGTGATGGTGTGCTGAGATTTGTGGTAAGAGGTGGCGATGGTATGCTGAGATTTGTGGTAAAATATCTTGCAATATTTTACGCATTATCTACTGCCGAGGCAACAGCGACAGCTCCTATGTCAGGATCTAATTTTGGACCCTGCTGAAAAAAGTGATGAAGGATCCTTTCATTCCTTTTTTGTCATTGAATCGAGTAATATTAGCAAAATACTCATGAAGTTGTAATTAATTATTACATATATTTTGGGAACAAAGAAGGTGGTCCTTTCCAAGTTTACAAGAGGCTATTATGACATCATTCAAAGAGATTTTGCCTTACCCATGTCAAAATCAATACTCCAGATAACTTCTACACGTTATAATGGCTAAAAAAAACAAAATTTTAAAAGGATAACAATATGGCTAAATGTATAGCTTATCAGCAAATCGATTATGCGACTTTTTCCTTCATTGAGTGTGCAATATCAAGATTGAAAGATTTAAGCATAACGAGACATTATCTTGACTTCCAAAATCACTCTATAAACTGTTTGTTTCCATAAATCCAGGAAGTCGCGGTGGATTATTATTTGGCTGACAAACCATATCAGTTCGAGCTTATGCTTGTTTCGCCATGTGGGTTGGCAAATCATACAGGGGAGGCGCCAGAGCTTGGGTCTGATAATGGGATTGTGAATACCTTGACTGGTATGGCGGGTGTAGATGGGACATCGTCAAATCACACCGTTTCTCCAGGAACTTTTGATATGGCTAATATCACTACACGTAAGAAGAAGAAGGATTGTGTGAAGAAGAAGAAGCATCGAAAGGCGCAAAATAGAGATGGGTACTGCACATATCAGAAATCTTAAGTTGAGAGGTCATTGAATACTAAATATGACCTGGCCATTACAGTACTGTATGGAGAGGAGGTTTTGAAGAGTCAATTTCAAGAAATGGTAGATAAGGAGGTTGCAGAATGGGTAAAAACGGTATAACTCCTTCCCGTTTCTGCAATAGACATTTATTTTTACCATATCTACCAAGATCATTTTTTTCCGGAATACTAGAGCTCCAGGGAGTGGTCCCAAAAGACGTGATTAGAAATGTCATTGATAGTTTATTAACTTGATTTATGTTGCATTGCTAAGATTAATTAATTGATTCTTTTGTGTATAAATCATGGGAAAATTTGCAATATAAAATGGCATGGTATAGACTCACAAGGTAGTTCAAGAGATTTATCCGTCATGTGGAATAATGAATCTTTTGAGGATGCAAATATTGAATTTAGCTCTCAGATTGCTTTGTTTGATACTCATTGTTACACATATACGGCGGTGTGGGAATCATCTTTCTAGATTGAGAATGGTCGGGAATGGTGTGGGAAAAAAAACAAGAAATTCTTGTTTTTTATCAGTAAAAAAAGAGAATGAGAGTCGCCATCTATTATTTTGGTTACTAAGAACCCTAACTGGTCTCAGAATTCGGGTAAGGGGACTAATTGTGTAAAAGAAAGGTATTAGCACCCCTAATACGCTTTATCTAAGGTAAGATTCATTGTTTACATGTCTGATATAAACTAAGAAAATATTGTGTTTTCTAACTATTGGTCTGTTTATGGTCGAATAAAAGTTCTCCTCAGTAAGGAGATTCTTATCTTATTAGGTTAAAAATTTAACTGGTCTAAAAAAATAAAAGAAATTATCTTTTTCTTTAATATTAAAAATATATCTTACATATAAGTTCATAATCTCGAATACTAACAGAAAACAAAATAATTTTTTGGTATTTTTGAAATATAGGCCAAGTTCTCATGACTTTAATAAACAAGTTATTAAATCCAGAATGCATGCAAATATATAAGACTATTTTTTGTGATTTTTTAATATAATAAAATATACAAGTATAATTTATTTTTGAGAGACTTGGCCAAATGCAAATTAAAATAGAAATTATATTTTTGAAGGAAATATTTTTTGTTGTTTTTTTTCTTAGGAAACCAATTTGTTTAATACCAAAAAAGCACCTCGTGTGTAGGATATAATTCAAAATATTAAATATGAAAGGGTGAAAACAAAAGTGGAGAAATCAAAATTGATTGCAAAATTGTCACCGAACCTTTGAAAAGTTGACTAAAGTCATGTTCGGCGAAACACAATAATATATTTTAAATCAAACAAGATATCAATTTAAAAACAAATTATTTACTATTCGAAATCGATTAAAAAACAAGCAAACACCAAACTCAAATATAAACCATGAATTAAAAAAATAAATTTCAATTAGTAATCACACTCTATAAAAATAAACGCACTATCCAACATAAATTATTAAATCAAAAACACATATCAGTTCAAATAAATAGTGTCCAATCAGTCCAAATGTTATATAAAATCATAAACATTTGTCTCAAATTCCACAACATTATAGCTGTAATATCCTACATCGACGGGTGAGGATATGATAGCTGGCCTTATTAGTAGTGTTGGTTGCTGACTTGTTATAGGCGTTTTGGGGCGTCAGGCTCATAAGTGGGCTCGCGTCACCAGGAACAAAACCATAAGGGCAGTAAGGCCCAAAGCGGACAATATATGGCAAGTTGGGCCGAGCTATTACAATAGCAATTTATCAAAAAATAATTTGAGGTCATGAATTAACCTTGTGAAGGTTGGGAATTAATTGGAGAAACTGTTGTGATCAAGGAAACAATGTTGGAAAACTTCTGAAATTGTAGGAACAGTGGTGGCGCATGTATCCACGTGCCACCATCTCTACCGACATGTAGGTTCACGTGCCACCATAAGAGAAGGTAGAAAACAAATGGATCTAGAGCGGTTCCTCCTCCTCTTCTTCCTTATATCGGCAGTGAGTCTTACCATCACCTGCAAAAGGAATAAAACGCAACAAACACTTGATTTTTTTTAGATTTGTTTAAGCTTTCTATTTCAATCTTCCTCTTCGTTTGTCTCCATCAATCTGAGTTGCTATTAGTAGCAAATAGGAAGGATTGAGGCCGTGTTTTTTGGTTATGGTGGGTCGGTCATGGTTAAGGTTGGCTTAATGAAAGAGAAAGGGTTTTTGGGTTTGTTTTTTAGCTTGACTGACAATGGGTGGTAGCTGTGGTTTAGTGGTTATATATGGTTGAGTTGTGTTAATATGTTGAAAGAGGTAGCTAGGTTGTTATTTTTGGGGGTTATTAGTGGATGGATGAGAAGGGGTTTTGTTTTCAGCTAAAAAAACAAGAAGGGTTGTTCGAGGTGGTTGAAGGAGATGAAGAAGCTGAAATGGTAGATGAGGGTTTCGGCTGGAAGTGTGGGTGGCAGCTGTTTAGGTTTACTGGGAGAAAATAGGGGTGGCTAGCGTAATGGCTGAGAGAAGGAGTTGTTAATCAGAAGATAAGGAAAGGTTGTATCGAGAAGAGGAAAATGGTGGCCGTTAAGGCAAAGAGGTAGTTCAGTTTTGGCAACAGAGAGGGAAGTAAATATGCATAGCCGATTGGTGAAGATGGAGGGGACAGCTTAGAGAAGAGAGAAGACGACACAATTGCCAAAAAAAAATAAGGTAAGGTTTTTCGTGTTATAGGTATTTTCTTTATGGTTTTTTTTTTGGCTCCCCCCCCCTTCCTTTGTGTATGTTAGGCAACTATTTATAAGTAAATAAGTTTGTTATTTTTATATGTTTGGTGACCAAGCAACCTAAAAAATATTTGATCCCTCAACTTTTTTTTCACTTTTAGTCCATTTATCCATTTTGATTTTTTCTTATATGTATTTTTTGTATTTTTTTAAAAGCAACACCAACATCAATTAAAAAAAAGCACCTCAACAACTAAATGCATAGAAAAAACACTAAAAATGACACAAATACATCAAGAACATATTTTTTTTATTTATTGTTTGAAAGTACTTCAAAAATATAGTAAACAATTAGGTAGCAATACTCATGTTGACACGAGATTTAATTGTATGGTTGTTTGTCTATATGTTGAGGGTAGTTTAGTAGATAGGAAAATATTATGGGAGGAGTTAACTATTCTAAAGTTTGCATTTAGATGGTCATTATATGTTATAGGTGATTGTAATGAAACTTTGGTTCAAACTGAGCGAAGTAGTGGGTTTTTAAATAGTGTTGAGAAAGGAACTTTTAGAAGTTTCTGTCTATTTATGATCTCTTGGAGATTCCTTTGCAGGGTCACTAGTATACTTGGTTTTAAGGCTCATCTATAAGCCATGTTGATAGCTATTTTGCACATCTAGTTGCTATGTTGAGTTTTTCTCAGCACAAACTCTTTAGGTTAGAGAGAAACCTCTCAGACCACTGTGCCATTATCTATAGTAGAGAATATAGAGATTGTAGTAAAAAGTCTTTCCATTTTTTAGATTGTTGGTTGATGCATTAGTCTTTTTATTCTGATTTAAAGATGATGTGGGCCTCACTCTGTTATGACTGTTGAATCGCTTCTGTATCATTAAGAAGCTTAATGGACTAAGAAAAAAATTATAAGAGTGGAGTTTTAATACCTATAGAATCTTGGAGAGTAAGACCAAATTGGTAGAGAATTAAGGCTATTGAGAATGAGGGTGAAAGTAAGAGATTAATGGATGTTGAATATGCGAGTTGATGTGTTTGAACTCTGAGATTATGAAATTGAACAAGCATCTTGAATCTTTCTAGAGGAAAAAAAAAATTGGTGCAAGTTGGGTGATAGAAATATTAGATTCTTTTAGCTCTCAGCTTCTTTAACCAATAAAAGAAACTTTATTGATACAAAAGTTACTAGTAGGAATGGTATTTCTAGCCCTTCATAGATCAAATTTGAGTCTACAACTTTCATTAATTTCCAATTAGTACAAAAGTATTATTATTGATAAATCGTATGTAAAGGGTATAAGGTTTAAGACATTAAGTAATGATTCTTTAACTTGGTTATAGAAAGAGATCACTTTAGAGGAGGTGAAGGGTGCAATGTGGAGTTGTGATAGGTCTAAAGCTCTAAGACCTGATGGTCTTAATTTCAATTTTTATATAAAAAAAACATGATTTGGAAAGGAGATCTTTTACTGTATTATAGGAAATTGCATAATATAGGTTGTATATAATTAAGAAAGGTTGATAGACTTACTCTTGTGTTTAGATCTTTGAAAGGCTCATACTACGACAAGATAGGCTCACTCTTGTGTTTCAATTCAGCCTTGCTTCACCAATTGATACAATTGTTGAGCTCCGATTTCAAACTTCAGAATTTAAGCGCTATTCATTATTTTTTGGGGTTTGAGGTCCATCCTACTAGTATGAGACTCATGTTATAACAAGTATATACTTGAAATTCTCCATCGAGTAGGTATGTCTTCTTACAAACCTGTTGATACTCTTATTTCTACCTTCAAGGTTACTGTAGTGCCCGATTGCTTATTTTCTGATCCTACTTAGTTTTGTTAAATTATTGGTGCTCTTCAATATCTCACTTTTTACCAGACCAAATATTTGTTTTGTTGTTAATAAGGTCTGTCAGTTTATACATACTCCTACCGATGCACATTGGGCTGCCATTAAATACATTATGTGTTATCTTAATAGTACGGTATCATCTATAGCTCCTCATTTGCTTTACATGGTTTTATAGATGTTAATTAGGCTGATAGTGTTGAAGATCGTAAGTCTACAGGTGGCTATCTTGTTTCTTTAGTAATACCTCGATTTCTTGGGAATCAGACGCCAAACAATGCATGGTTGCTCGTTCTTCTACCGAAGTTGAGTATAAAGCTTTAATTGACAGTATTGTTGAGGTTCTCTGGCTTTAGTATTTATTGCCTGATCTGCAGATTACACCTACTTATGTCCCTATGATTTGGTGTGATAATCTGGATACTACTTATTTGTTTGTAAATCCTATCTTCCATGCTCGTACTTAATATGTTGAGGTTGATTATCATTTTGTATGTGACAAGGTTGCTAATAAAGACATTCAGATTCATTTTATTTCTTTCAAGGATTAGCTTGTTGATATTCTTACTAAGCCATTTCCTACTACTACTTCTTTTATTGGTCTTCGGTTTAAGTTTCGTGTTGATCCTCCACTCGCAGCTTGAGGGGATGTATTATAGAAAATTGCACATTATAGGTTGTATATAATTAGGAAAGGTTGATAGGCTCACTCTTGTGTTTAGATCTTTACAATAAATATTGTACATTGTCCTACATATATAAATAGAAAAGGTTGACTAACTAATTGGTTAAATCTCTTATTATTCTTAACTTATTGATTTTAGAATTTTTCAAGACTAGTCGGATGCCAGGAATAATAATGCTTATATTATTTTATTTTCTTAAATTGAAGATACTAATACATTCACAAAGTTTAGGCCTACCAATCTAATGAATGGAGTATATAAGATTATTGACAAGCTTTTATCTTTGAAGCTTAAAAGAGTAATTAATGAGATGATTAGCGACTCTAATTCTACTTTCATTGTAGAGAAACAAATTCTTGATTGTTCTCTTTTTAAATAACCTTTTTTATTAGAAAATTTAAAACTACTAAGTAAGGTTATGAGAATGGTTTCATATTAATTCAATAATTCTTCAGATTTGGATTATGTATGCTTGCACAGGGAGGGGAGAACTTTAAACTTAAAGAAGAAGGATTGATTTGAAATGTTGCATTGTTGGAAGAAAGTTAGAGAATAAGGATTAAAGAACACTACCACATGAGAAGCAGGAGCGGCAGCAGTGTGGCACCGCAAAACCGTTCATTATCGGGAATTGAAGGACTCGTGAATCAAGGCACTTTCAGCACTCAATACAAAAAGGCAGTAAGCTCGGGATACCTTCGTCTACCAAGGTTTCCTCGGTTTGCCAAAAAGAGTACTGTGTCTCCCTTTTATTTTCAGATCCCTCTCTTTCTTATGTCACAGATAAGATGAATGGAGGCTGAACCGATGAATGGAGGCAGATTATAAGTATATTTATATGCAAGGAAATTAATGTAACCAAAAAAAAGAAAAATATCGACCTTCTTTCTTAACTAGCTAGAGCGGTGGTCAAAATTACAGAGGATGAATCCAAACAATATTGGAGTTTCTAATAATAGCTTAATGAATGCATTCATCCCAATCTAAGCGGTGGATTGACTATAAAATTGATGGCTTGGTGGCAAAACCTAATATGATCAGTATGAGATTCAACACTTCTCACCGTACGTATTCTTAAATATATATATATATATATATATATATATATATATATATATATATATGAGTGTGTGTGTGTGTGTGTGGAGGAGGGCAATGCATCATAATATTTAGAATGCAAAAACAAGGAAATTGTTCCCTAGTTTTCCATAATTTGTTTTTATTATCTCGACTGACTAGCTCTTCTAGGAGTACGTGTAGTTTAAAATTTATTGGATTTTGTTCTTGTTATTCTCGGTCAGACCATCACAGACTTGTGATTTAGAGGCTGTTTGGGAGTGCTTTTCAAAAGCGCTTTTAAAAAAATTTGAATTTTTTTTTTTTATTTTAAAGTAATATGTTTGCCTGGCTAATATTGCCCAAGAGTCAAGACAGCCTATGTTAACAGTTGCAATCATGCATGAAACAATCATCTCTTAATGATATAGCATTATCCTACAGCACAGTGGGGGTCTCGCAGCTTTTAGCATAGGTGTGTTTCATATTGTGTTTTAGAAGCTTTTTACAAAATTTAAATTTTTTTATTTTTTTCTTTACTTCAAATTAATATTTTTTTGTGATATTTTTAGATGATTTTGATGTGCTGGTATCCAAAATAATTTTTAAAAAATAAAAAATATTATTTAATTTTATATATTTTGAAATGAAAAATATTTTAAAAAACAACTGATACCATACTCCTAAACACACTTGTATTATTCACGAGTATCATCAATTAGTAGAGCTAGATGATAATTAATTAGGTAAAGGAGATATAGCAATACGTACCAATGAAGTCGAATTTGGGAAGATGAAGAAACGGTGAGGAACAGGCCAAGCAGACATGCAGAAAAGGGAGGAGATTTGTGAAAGGGAAACATGCATGCACATTGAAAGCCAGGCACTGAACATGTTCTAGACAAACAGAATTTCTGGCTGTATTAAATTTGGACAAGGAGCCAAGGATCACCACCAGGCAAAGTTCAATGTTCGAACAAAACTTTTTGTTTCATTTATGATGTCATAATATGTTATCAATTTAAGTGTTTGATTGGTAATACAATACTTTTAAAATATATATATATAAATAATATAGTTTAACCTAATATGTGATTAGGAATAATAACTTTAATATAGACGTGATTTGAAACAATAACTTTGATAAAAAAAAAAAAATCAAATCCCAAACTAACCCTAATTTTAACCTCAAATTAGTCTTAAATATAAATCTCAAATAATTAATACCCTAACCCTAAACTATAATCCTAAATTTAAAAAACAAGTGTAAACACTAACATTAATCAATGACCCCGTAAACAAACACTAATTAAGAACCCTAAAAACAAAACTTAACTAAATATAAAAAAAAAAAATTGTTTTTTTTTTCTATTTTTTATCTTTTTTTTTTTTTTTATCATATTTAGAATGGATCGAGTTTTTATTTAATCTTATTCTTTAATATTGGGTTAAAAAATAAAAAAAAATTTAAAAAAATACAAAAAAATCTTATATTATATATGATAATTTCTGTAATGGACCTGAAGCTTATTTCGAACATGGACGGTGGACAAAATGCATAACAACTTTTGAAGTTTAAAACAATAACTAAATTTTAAATTTAATTTAATTCAAATCTTATCTAATTTATTTTAAAATTTAAATTCCTTGTTATTAGTAAAAATTGAATAATATAGGATCGTTTTAGTATGGAGAAAAATCTTTAATTAAATTACTTTAATTTTTTATTTGTCCAAGTTACCTTGAATCTGCTTAAAAATTAGTTTTTTTTTCATCTAGATTTTATTATTCTTGTAATTCAATATTTTCCCATTCAATAAAATTTCTCAATTTCATGCTTTAATTTCAAAGTTTGTAACAATTTCACGGTATCAATATTAATTTTGAGATATGAAAACACCAATGAATTTGACGTCTTGCATTTCTTTTCTTTTCTTTTCTTTAGCAAGCCAATAGACCATAATATTAAAACACCAATTTGGAAGCGAAAATGGAGAGAAAGGATTAGTACACAAAATTAATTAAGCTGATGAATGACGAGGAAGTCTTATATAAAACTTCTTTTTTCCCTCTCTCTCTCTTTTTTTTTTTTTTTCAAAATGGGCTAGTTGGATTTTGAGACTAGTAAAAGATGTAATTAATTAAGTCAGTGTTGGGGAAAGTAAAGAAAATTAAGGGAATAATGAAAATTTATTCCTAATTTAAGTATAAACTTAATATAATTATCATAATAAGATTGCATGTGAATGTTATTTCCCGTACCAAACCAAGTCCTCTCTGGCACAGAGATGATGCTTTCTTTGCCTTGTATCGAAATTGGCCGGCCTAATTATATGTAAATTAAGTGATTAATTCTTACAAGCTAGCGAAAAATATCATTATAATGATAAATTAGAAACTTGATGTATAAAATTAACACGATTAAAGATATAAAAATATATTAAAGAAAGGAAACGTGGCAACTTTTCATGTTTCCGAAAATGGGTTTCCGAATCTCTTGCATTAGGCCGAACGATCAAAGAAAAAACTCTCTAAGAAAGGCCCTTAATGAAAGTCAAACGAGCTTGATTTTATTGCGAGGGAGAGGCTTTGTTGTTGAAACATTGATCCTGAGAAAGGCCCATATGATGATTATTTATAATTAATTATTTTCCTTATCGAAAACTTATGCTATGAGTTAAATTTTTTGAAATAATGAGAAATAAATCGATTTATTTTATGTGTTGAGGTATAACTAAACGTTGAATAACCTCTTTAAACTATAATTATAAAACTAAATTTTGGATTGGTTCGGGATAAGGTTTGAGTAATAGATTGAAAGGGTCAATTTATTTTTTAAAGAAGAAAAAAAAATCAAAACCATATCATTTTTTTTCAAAAAACAATTCAAAATAATAGTTAATTGTTTAAAGGTCAGGTTTAGACTAGATTCTACTCCAAGTCGATTGGGGTTTTTAATCGGGTAAAATCAAATTATTTTTTCTTCAAATTTTTCTTCAACTCAAATTAATTCAAACCCTAAGATGAAAGCGTCCCAGGTCAACCCACCTAGCTGGTCCAAATTAACAAAAACTAAAGTTTGTGGTGTTTTCATTGTCTATTCACTCCCTCACAAATCACTATGTATTGGAGTAATATTTTTTCTTAATTTTCAATTTGATCATTGAACTTTTTTTATACAATTAAGCCCTTTTGAGCCCAAATTGGTATTCAATTGCATGTTTTTTTAAAAAATGATTGCATTGAAAGATAGAGGATCAAAGTGAAAAAAATAAGTAAACTAGGTATGATGAGATAGACTCATATCATACGTGAGTAGTTATCCACTATTGTTAAAAAATAATGTACTCCTGAATGTGAAGCAGTAGGATAACCACCCCATATATCACAATAAATCCAATTGAAACAAAATGTACTTTTATTTGTATTAAAAAAACAGACGAGTGTGTTTTGCTCTAGCACATATATCACAAAGCCAAATGCTGATTAGAAATATGTAAAGTTTTTGGAATACATAAAGTAGAAGGGTGACCAAGTCATTGATATCAAATAATGGAGTCAAGGACATTTTAAGAGTGGAAACTAAGGCAAAGAAAGGTTTGTAGTGGTAAAGTCCATCTTGTACTTCACCCGTTCCAATGACCTTCCTCATTGATAGGTCTTGAAAAACACAAAATATAGAAAAAAAAAATATGGCAATGCAATAGAGAGTAATGGTGAGTTTGCTAATGGACAATAAATTAAATTTAAATGAAGGCACACATAGAAAATTGAAAAGAGAGATATTAAGAGAAACATGCAGTATGCTAGTATGAGTTATAGAAATAATATCGCCATTTGGAAGTTTAATGGGACATGGTTAATGCAGAGGATGAACATTATTAAGGGATAACAAATTTGAAGTTATATGATCTGAGGTATCGGGATCAATAATCCATTCATGATTAGGGAAAGAAGTAGAATGGTAAGAGGCAAGATTACTAGCAAAGTTGGTTGAGTTTGTGTTCAAGGGTGATAGAAGATCCAAGAGTCGATTGCATTGGTCACTAGTGAGGCCAAGAATGGTAATCTTAGAAGAGGTTGAAGGACTGGTGACATTATTCACTACAATTGATGAACTAGATTGTCCATTAGATGTTTCACGGTATTGAGGTTTGTTTTTGGGATAACCATGCAGCTTATAACAGTGGGATTTCTAATGACCATCACGGTCATAATAGTTGTATTTTGGACGACTATGTCCTCTTCCCTTATTATTAGAACGATGAGATAAGAGATGGGGAACTACCATTGCAACAGATTCTGTTAGAACACTAGAGATATGAAGGAGGCGTTACTTCTCCTCTTGATGTAAAATCGAATACACTTTGGTAACAAGGGGTAAAGGATCCATGACCAAAATCTGGCTACGAATTGAAGCATAAGAGTCATGTAACCCCATCAAAAACTAAAAAACCCGTTCAATATCTTATATATGGGTTAATTCTTTTAGAACACCACAAGTACATTTTGGTGTAGGAGTGAGTATGACAAGTTCATCTCAATGGCCTTTGAGTGTGGTAAAATATGCAAAGATGATCATAGAGCCTTGGATGAGAGTAGCAATGTCATGCTTCAATTTGAAAATTCTAGGATTGCTGCTTTGAGAGAAACAATCCTCAAGATCGAGCTATACATCACGGGGATAATCATGATAAATCAGACTATTAACAATGGATTTATCAATGGAGTTGAGAATCCATGACAAGACCGTGTCACTACAACGTTCCCACAATTGAATTTTTGATGTGGAGGACGTTGGTTTGAAGAGTGCACCATTAACAAAACTCAATTTGTTCTCGGTGTTCGATGCCATTTTCATGGCCCGCTTCTAGGTAGGATAGTTGTCACCATTAAAAAGGATGAAGACTAGGATGACACTTAGGTGATCAGTGGAATGAAGAAAATATGGAGGGGATACATCTGAAATTGATAAAGATGTTAAAGAGGAGGTTTTTTGATATTGGGGTATTGGACATGGCTACAAGAAAAAAACAAGTGATGTTGAAGAACATATACAAAGAAGTAAGCTCTGATACCATGTAAAGTAGAGGATTTATGTTCTGTGTGTTTTGCATTCATGGTTACAACAGGTATATAATACATGAAAAATAAGACAAGATCCCAAGACTAAAGCTTAAACATTTGCTAACTGGGAATAAAGCCTAAACATATATTTCTAATAATTGGACAATGATTTATATATAGAATGTGGAGATATAGCGCTAATAGTATGAATATCAAGAAATCTAATCCATGGATACCCATTGTCATTCTATTTGTAATGACCATTATCATTAATATTGGATTTAATTCTCTATTTTCTCTCAAGTTTTATTGCGAATGCGCCATAACTTTATTAAAATTAAAAATATAACTATTTTGAAAAATGGATTTCATTAATATACATTTCTTTAACTCTTTTATATCTACACTTGATAATATTAGGAAGATAAAAATCTCATCTTAGTTATTGATCAAATTAGACACTAGGCTATCTCATTTTACTTTTCAATCAAATATTTTAAAAATCTTCTAATTATACATATAGTCTTCTTAATTAACTTTCCCTTTTTATTTCGATTTTAATATTGAACACGATTGCGAACTCAACATTCTCTCTTAACTTTTTTCTAAAAATCCACAAGGGTTTCGACTAATATATATCATATTAAGTTTCTAATTTATTGTTATATTTTTAATTGAACCAATTTTATCCTTAAGCATATATTAAGTTTGTAATCTATTTTTTTGGTATGATTTTTAGGCTAGTCCACTAAAATAACTCACATGATTTACACATGAAAAGCACATGATTTAGAAACTTACTAGTTTGTTGGCTAGAGCTATGAGCATGTCGCTGCTAACATGTTTTCTAGTATAAAAATAAATAAATTGTGTAGAGGTTTAACCTAACATGACCTAGTTGATTCGATGAGTAAAAAAACAGACGTATATAAAATCAAACACCAACAAAATATGGGATGTTTATTTGAGACCGTGATGAACTCATACAAAGAAAAGAAAAAACAAAAAATAGGAAGACCAACTAAAATAAACCAAATATTTTCAAGATAAAATTGAAAAAAATCAATTAATGTTTTTTTTAAATAAACATTGGGCGATGAAATTAAAAAAATATCTAAAGTACCAAAAAAAAAACCTAGATGCATGGGCCTAGGTAGCCTCTACAAAAAAAGGCTAGGTGCACGGGCCCTCCACCCCAAGCCCACGCACTTGGGCTTTATTTTTTTTCCTTATTAAAGAGGTAGATGGCATGTCACTTGTTGTGCCCAAGTCTTGACTACCTCTAGTCACCAAAAAGTCGAGCCAAAGGTGTTTTACACCTAAAAATATACTTTTCAACCACAATTTGACTCTAAAACACCTAAAAACACTCTAAAGATTTAAATAAATTTGTTTATGCCTTCATAAAATAACTCCAAACATGATCCAAAAATAAAAAAAATCAACTCGAAATCCAAAAGCTTACCGAGATCAGATCTAATTTCTTAGGCAATTTGAAGGTGAGATATGTAAATCCTAGGATAAAAAAATATATGAAATTAATGAGGGAAAAATTATCCCAACTAATTAAGGAGAATATTTACCTTAAGGGGAAAGATAATAGATTTGAGAAAATAAAAAAAAGGTTTGTGCATGGGTTTTTAAAAATTGCATTATGAAAAAAACCTGAAAAATAAAAAACAAGAAACATGAATTAAAACTAGATGAAATGAATAAATAGTGAAAGGATTATGGTGAAATGTAGTATCATGAAATTCCATATACCATAGTTCAAATTTAACAAAACAGGTCTCACGATCAGGTAAAAAAATTATACGGGAACATGAAAGGCTTAAAGTCAGAACATAAATAAGATACAATTAATTTGTTATCTTTGATATTTTATTGTTGGAGATATTACAAAATAACATCTTATTGAAAACTCTTCTCATCGAATGGAATCCGTTGAAATCAAGAACGATCATTTTGGTGGTCAGAAATGGTGTCAACCAATAACTTTCTCTCTCTACATTAGAATTCAATGAATTTCTCTCTCCTCTTGCAAACTAGCAATTAAAACATAATGAAAATAAAATTTTGTACTAAAATTGAATTTTCTAAAACTAAAGGGATCAAAGATTTTTTAATTGGAAAGAAAGAGGACTAATTTAAATTTTTTCTTGCCAAGTATGAAATTGCCACTTAATTTCTCTGTTTTTTCACTTTGTTCCTTGGTTTTTTATTAGTATCATTTCTTAACAAATTGGAAGGAATTGGCTATCAATTTAGTCTTAAAAAGAACTCAATCGGGATAAAAAAAATTTAAGGATAAAAAAGAAAAACAATACACTACTCTAATTCACTATGAAATGCAAGAGAGTGAATATTGAATTTAGCTACAGTAAGTACTTTACCTACACGAGTTAATATTTTGTTAATATTTAGGTATAAATTTATTATCATGTGCAATTCAAGTAATTAATTTCTATAAATTAGCCTAAAATGAATAATAGATTATAAATTTAATGTATATTTTAATATAAAATTTGCTTAATTAAAGATATAATGATAGATTAGAAAAACACTATATTATATAAACACCAATTAAATAATTAACCTTTGTTTTTAGAAAGAAAATAGATGAGATATGATATTATGTATAACATATAATTAGTTTTGCAGTTTTTTAAGACTCATTTAGTTGGCAATGATTTTACCTTTTTTATACTATGCCATCACATACAAAGCCAAGTTGTAAGGAAATAAATATGAGAGGTAGTTCAACTAGTTAGACCTTGGGTTTGCTTCCTGATGGTCACAAGTTCGAGTTCCTTCCGGGCTATTGGAGGTTTATATGGTCGTTAATTTCAGGGTCTGAGATTTATTGAAGTGCGCGCAAGCTGATCCAGATACTCATGTAAATAAAAAAAATTATAAGGAGACAACAAGAAATAATTTGTTATGAACACATAAATTCAAATGCAAAACCCTTTTTTATGCTTTATAATTTTTGTATTGAATAAGAGAGAGAGAGAGAGAGAGATTAATAAAATAGGAGTTCAATAGTTTACTCATACGAAATGATACCAAAGGAATTTATGTGTCTGAGACAGTACAGAGATTCATCTCCTTTAGTCTTCCAACTGTATAAATTACATACACTCCATGACATCACGTGTCCGAAATCCAACCTTGTAATAGACAAGAATTTACAGACACTATTTTCTCAAAAAACAAAAAAAACCCACCCCACCAATATTAATTAATAATTATCATTAGTAAAGAATCTTATGTACAAAGTATTTATATTTTATTTTATATAGTAGTAATCAACGAAGAAAAAAGATAGCATAGAAAGATTGTTATGCCTATCCATTTCAAAGCTCCAACCTTTTGCTTTCCCTTTTGTCTCATTTCACCACAAAGTGAATATTTTATACGAACAACCTCGTTACTCTCCTATTATCAAAGACTCAAAACCCATAGGGTTTCGTTTTTGTTTCTTCTCTTCATTTCTTTCATCAAATTTTGTTTCTTTTCGGCATTTTGAGGTACTTTGTTTCTTGACCCTTGTTTTATTATATGTAAATGGTGTTCTTTTGTTTTGTTTTTCTGATTTTTTTTCTTTTTCATTTTTGTTGGAAATATGAAAAGGGTTGGTGGGCTTATTTTTTTTATCTGGGTGTGCATTACTTATTTTCATGTTAATTGGGTTGTTTTAATTAATGCTTGATTTTGCGATTGTTTTTAAGCGTGGAAATATCTTTTTGGGGGGTCAAGTTTAGTTTTGGTTAGAATTAAATGCTTGGAAGATTTGATTTGATTTGTGTGAGGCTGTTATGGTGTCATCTTCTCTGTTATTATTACTTTTGCTGCAAATAGAAGGTAATTATTTAGGCACTATTTGTTAAGTGTGGATGATGTAAAGCAATATCATTTTTGCTTATAAGCTGAAAACATGATTTTGTATTTTGGATTTAGTTATCATGGAATGGTTGTCATGGTGTCTTGTATTTTACTATGATTTTGTATAGTGGCCTTTACAATGCATTACTTACAGATCAGGTTTTGTAGTCATTTACCCCTCTGAAGAGTATTTGAATGAAACCTGGAAAAACTTAAAAAATGTTTGCATGGCGTGAAAAGTTGAATTGACAAAAAATAAATTCAATATGAGGTGAAGTTTTTCAAGGGGACTTTCAAATTAAGTTTGCATTTAAGTTAGTTCCAGAAATAAAGAAACCCAAGTCTTTCTTTGTTGATGTCATTGACTAGTGTTCTACCAGTGGTTTTCTCTGGCTCAAGTAATATGCTTTTTATGGTGTCCTTTTCACTTGTATTCAAAGTTTATTTATTTTAGATCCTCGTTATAAATGTTGTTTCTCTATCCTTGTGGAATATATGTGATGATTATTTTGCTCTTTAACCTATTATATTAGTTCAGATGTTAAACTGGTGCAATTGAATAAATGCAGTGGAGAAGGCCAGGCTTCAGGTGGAGCTTGGTTTTGGAAAGTATCATATTTGTTCAGCAATTTGCTAAGCATGCTGAAGTTTTGAAGAATCGCTCTTGTATAATAAGTCGATTTAGAATGGAAATTTGATATGCCTCCTATGAAGGGTTCAGTATACTGGTTGGCTGCTGCCTTCAATGATTTCTGTCTTCATTTTATACTGTGATCCTTTTTTGCAACATTTAGAGCTAGTTTTGCCATTATATCCAACTTAGTATCTAACTTTGGCCATGTGGACCTTCATTCGCCCATAAGTATATTTAACTGGATTACAAAACAACCTTACTGTGCCAATAGAAATAGCTAACACGGGTGCGCTTTGTTGTGTGGCCGCTGGGCCACATGGAGCTAAGTCACCTGCCACTGGTAGGGACTCTTCCAACAATCATGGCGAACCACATTGGCAAATTAACTCTAGTTTCTCACCTCCTCCATTGAGGATGTGGGATTGCAGGTTACGGTCAGATGGTTTATCACATGGCTCTCGTGCAGTTCATGGTTCTTCATTGTCCTCAAATAGTAGGGGAAGCAGAAGCTGGGTGGGAAGTGAACAGTATACCAACCATCATCATTCTGTGTCTGATGGTGCACTCCCTTATTCTGATAGCCCACCTGATATTGTTCAGGAGCCTCGATGGACATCACCTGTGCGGAAATTTAATCTTGGTGAGCCTGCTGCCTCTATTGCTGGAGGTAATCTTAATATAATCATTCTCTAATATTAGATTCATGGTGATCTGATTTTTTGTCTATTAATATACCTGTCATGACAAGGGCATGTCCTGTTTAGAGGTTCTGTATATTGATGGAACTGTGTGATATGAGGTTTTTCTCTTGTTCCTTTTCATGTATTTGTGTATGTGGTCAAGCTGTTTCTCACCTTTTCCATCATTTAAGGGATTCTTAAAATCATAATTGAAAGATTTTCTGACATTAGTCAGCTAAGAATAGGTAATTGTAATTTTAATTATTATATTTGGTGAATCAAGTATAAACTAACAGAATATCCTAATTGCATAAAAGATCTGCATTGATTAGGTCATTTCTCATATGAATGCCATTTGTTCTCGCGTGCTGAAAATGTGCTGAATGTTCTGTTTGTTTTCTGGAAAATTTATCAGAGGCTGTGTCCTGTCCAATTATGTTTTTAGGTTACCTATCTTTTCCTGCAGGGTTTCCATTCTCTTGTTTGTCTTATTACTGCAAGGTCTGGACAGTTATACTTGTAATGATGGAGAAAAATCAACAATGTCTATGAATGTCAAGAAGATTGCTGATATCTAGAATGAATATTGGGTTGGAAACTACGTTGAGTAAGATGTTAGCATCCTGGGCATGTTGCTGAAAATAATGCAAGATTATACAGAAAACGCACCTTAGAGTGGAAACCAGGAAAATATTGCGGTCAGCATAATGAGAAATTGTCAATATCTATAAATCCACCAGCTTTGCAGTTTTGTACTCCTTGCAGCTCCTTTTCAAGCTAGTCATTGGTTAATGATTATTAAATATGCTTTTGAGCTTCATATGAACTCTCTTGCAATCTTTATTGGTTCCCATCTTCTTTTTCTTTTGAGTATATTTTACTTTTTTCTCTTCTGATCATGATGTACAGTCAAGTAAATTATCAATTTTACTCAACTGAAAGAAAGAAGTGAAAAAAGAGGAACTCGAAATTTGTAGACAAGTTAATTAGCTCATGTACTAATTATTGCATGGAATTTGGATAAGTTTTAGGTTTGTCTCTCATCATATCATTTTCAAAATTGGTACTTCGCTCTGTAGTGTGGGTAATATACTTTACATAGAATGAAACAAGGCCTTCCTATCGCCCTCCATTCTTTATGCTCAATATGACCATCACAGTTGGTTGATAACTATCTCTAGTGCTTCATATATATTAAATATGTGCCTTTGCATAAGCCAAAAATGGTGGACTGGAAATTGAGAATATTATGTAGTATTTTCATGAAAACAAAAACTTAAAAAGAAGCAAAATCCAAGATTATATTTTGCTGGTGGATTTAGATCACACAAGAGAATTTTCATAAGGCTTCTTTTGTATGTAGTATCAGGTGATTGAAAATAATTAGGGGAAATTGTGTATTAACCTTCATTGATGGTGGATTTAGATCACACAAGAGAATTTTCATATAAGACTTATTTTGTCTGTAAAATTAGGAATATGAAAAGTCTTCTTTTGTATGTGAAATCAGTAATTCATCTCTTCTTGGTGGATTTAAGATTGCACAAGATAAATGTTTCATTTAAGGCTTATTTGGTATGTAAATCTAGAGTCCATCTATGCGTGCATGTCTGCAAGCGCATGTTTAGGAAAACTTGTAGCTTTTTGGTAGTTGTTTTTTAGTCCTATGTCACTCCAATTCTTAATAAAATCCAGCAGTATTGCTTAACCTACTGGTTCTGTGCTAGATATCTGGATGAGTTTATTATTTACTGTTTTACGTGGTTGTTGTTTTAACATATTTTCAATTGCCAGGATCAAGATCCCAGCCCACTTGGTTTCCATGCTCCACTGAGGTGACTTTTATTGCTAGTCTTTGGGTTTATTAGCACTGGCTGAAAAGGTTCTATTAAGTGACATTTCCTTCTCTGTTTTTTTAATGTTTCAGAGAAGATTTGCTGTTAGAGCAAGTGTGACATCCCCTGATTTTGGGTCTCCATCCTCACTTTCAGACACCAGCCATTGGGAATCAACTAGCAAGCGGCCATATGCTTTCTCCAATCGCAACATTTCAACTCGACGCTTGTATATGTCAAAAACTGTCTATCCGCTAGTATTCCGCAACCCTGTGTCAGATTGTGAAACCTTTGGGGATGCAGATAACAGCAGTCTTGGTAGGTTAACATCACGTGAGGATCGGATATCACCATCTCATTGGCCTGATAACAGTTCAAGTGTTGAGTATAAGTTCCATAAAACCCTCACTGAACTTCAAAAGTTGGAGATTTCACCAGACCCCAGTGCAAGCTCTAGAAGAGAGGGTTTTAGATGGAGCAGTGCAAGCAGTTATGATCTGGGAATTGATGGAGAAAGGTTTGACATAGCAGAGCACATGGATATGGAGAGTCTGAGGTCACCTAGTGGTCCCGTAGTGGAACAAAAGTGTGGAGTCTGTGGAAAACTTATGTGGCAAAAGTCCCCCTGGAGTTCACATCGAATCATGAGAGGTGGGGACATGCCAACTGCTGGGGTATTACCCTGTAGCCATGTTTTCCATGCTGAATGTTTGGAACATGTCACTCCGAAGACCCAGATTCATGACCCTCCTTGCCCCTTGTGCTTGAAAACTATAGGATCAATTGAAGAGTCCCCACCAGTTTCAGAGCCCTTGCAGATGGCCCTAAGATCTGTACGGAGAAGCAGGGGGGTGGTGATATCTGAGGTCCAGGGTAGTCACAGTAATATGGAAGCCTCTCATCATATCAAGGACAGATTGAGGAGAAACTGGCCTCAGGCAGTGTCGCGACAGAATGACAATGGCTCTTCAATAACAAGTCGTCTTAGAAGGCACTTTATGTTCAAGGGGAAGTCTGGTAAAGAACTTCTCAACACCAAGGTGCTCCAGAGGATCGGTTCATCTTCTAGCCAAAAACCAGCTTGACACAGAAGGTCCATCGAGTAGCTCGTGTACGTAATTTACTTGCAAGTAGATTTGAAGATTTAGATGTTTGATGAGTTATTCATGATGCCTTTCTCATCGTGCTTGGGTTCATTTTTCAAGACATTAGTAAGAACCCTTGCATGTTTTTGTTATTTATACATATGCCGTGGCGAATTGAAATATTGGGCCATCTCTTATCAGTCATGGCTATCCATGGAGGTCCTTTTATACGTTGATTTTTATTTTTCCAATTATTATTAAGCAATATTGCATACTGTTTTAAAGACTAGAGCATTTTAATTAGCATGGCCCCCCTAGTGATGGAAGTCTCAAGCGTCATGGATTGCATTAGCATGCAATGATTTGGACAATCGAAATGAGCCGAGGACGGAGTCCGCTTGCATGGCCATGTTGGTGCTGAACTGGAGTGAAGTGCGAGCATCAGACACGGTAGCTTGTTGGTTGCTGCCTTCGGGAATGTGCATGCAAGAGGTAAAAATCATTTAAATTGATCAATATTTGTGCCAAGGTTGCCAGTAACATCTATGGACAAATTTTTGCTGCAAGCAGGTGGGCTTGAACATATGGTGATGGTGCACATCTACTTCTTTTTTTCCCTGTTCTTCTTTTGTGTTGAGTGCTTATCTATTACAATGCATGCCCCTTCAAAAGTATAGGAGCGTGCTGTCTTCAACTCTGAGCGGCTAAAGCCACCAGTCTACAAGGAAACTCAGTGGGCTCTCCATGATTTGGACTAGTGGTTACTTTCTAGCCTCATGTAATCACGTGGCTCATAGGCGTCCTTGGAAGAACATATTTTGTAAACCATGATGAGAAGAGAATGCGTTTTTGGGTAAAATGGGGGACAAATTTACGTCACAGCTATCATGGTGTCTCAAATGAGGTTCCTAGGCTTGCTTTAACATCTTATTCTACAGCTTGAACCGGTGACCATGTGACATGCTAATGATGTTCTAAAAAACCAAGTAACCTAGCTTAGAAACAGAATTAGAATTCTTGGGATTGGATAATTAGTTAATTAATTAGTCCTAATAATATCATTTATTATCTCTAAACAATATCATTTATTATTTCTAACCTAGGTGGTTGATAGCTTGTACTTGATAGGTTAAGGTGGCTTGTGACTAATAGTACTTGTAAAAAATCTCATGGGAAGAAGGTGGGGGACTCTTCAATGCTTAAGTATTTTTTTAGAGACAGAAAATACAATAATATTCTAAAAAGAGATACTTAAAAAATATGTGTAATAGATAATTAAGATTGTGAAACTATATCTTGAAAGATTCATGGTGTATTTATAGTTAAAGAGTTTTATTCCTTTTGTGAAAATGAGAGGCTGGAGTGTAACTTTATATTTATGACATTTTGAGTTGTATTGTACTCACTTTATCCGGCTAAAAGATGGAGAGGCGGGCCATGATAGACTTTAACACGCCTAATAGTGTTGGTGGAGTATAGACTTGTTTAATTAAGCCTATTTGTTAAGAAATAATTTCTCTATTATTTTATGTAAAAATCTATAGAATTTATGATGTTAGACCCAATCATCTTTTAGATCTGGCCAACACCGGACCAAGCACATCTCCACTGGGACGTGTTTGGTGTTGGCACGTGCCAGGCCAGCGCATCCGAAAATTTGAAAATATTATACTTGGATGTTTTTCTTAATCCCTTATTTTTTGGTAAAGATATAAAAAAAAAAAGGAGTAAAAGTCACCACTAAAACAATGCGACCAAGACATGTTACATTGTTCAATAAAATAATGTAATTATACTTTTGCCTTAAAAAAAAAAAAACTAACAAAACTTGCAATTAAGGTAAAATCATTTTTTTTTTAGGAGATCCATTGAACATTAAAAAATTGATTGAAGACAGATTGTCCACACAATTTTTATTTTTATTTTTTGCATGGTGAAATGACTTTGTTGACTTCAAAAACAAAACAATGTATAACTTTGGTTCAGGTGTTTTTTTGTCTTTTCAAAATTATTTGAACAATAAAATTACATTGATACCCTTAAAAGTAAAAAAAACCCATTAAATTTGCACAAGAGGGTTTTTTCATTTTTTTTCTTTTTTTAGAACAATGAAATGACGGAATTGCCTTTAAAATAAAATAAAAATAAGTTTGGTTCCAAGGGTATTTTTTTTCTTTTTCCTTATATTTTTTTTTGTTATTTTTAGGTTCACCTAAGGGTTGTTTGGTAATTTTAAAAAATTAAATATTATTAAAAAAAAGTTATTGATGCATACACATGTTAGTGTGTGATGACCCCCGCACCCTTCAGGCGATGCAAACGAGGCCATCCAGTGACCAAAATCACCCGCTTGTGATGATAGTTGAAGCAGCATGTTGTCCTACTTGTATTGGTGAGGCGCAAGTTCATGGCAAATGTGCGGTTTAGCTCCGGTGACCTTTTCTCTTTTCCTTTCTCTTTTGTCTCTCTTAGTCAGGAAATTCATGTCAGCCCTTCCAAGAATTAACTATGTTCTCCAGTTTCTATTTCTATCAATTTTGATCATTTTTCTTTTGATTACTATTTATTTTATTTTTATTACTTTTTGAAGTTTTTTGTTTTCAATTTTATTTTTAGACATTTTATTTCATTTAGTTTGAATATCTAATTTGATCCTCATTCTTTGAATTACTTTTGTTTTGTGTTTTACCCTTTTCTTGATTTATTCTTTTTTTTCAATTTCATCCCTTATCATTTTATTCATTTAGTTTTTTATTCAATTTTGGTTCTTGTTCTTTTGATTGCTGATTTTTTTTATCATTATCTTGATTTATTTATTTTTTAATTTTATCCCTCAATATTTAATTTCATTTAATTTTTTTATCAATTTTTTATCCTCATTCTTTTGATTTTTTTCATTTTTGTTAATTTATTTTGTTTTTCAATTTAATCCCTAATCATTTTCTTTCATATGATTTTTATACCAAATTTGGTTCTCATTATTTTGATTACTATTTGTTTTGTTTTAAATTTCTTTTATGATTGGAAATTTTACTTCATAATTTTTTATGTGCCTGCCTTTTTATAAGGTAATTCTGATCTTATAACTTGGGATACTGGTTCAAATATTATATTGATTTAATTTGAGTCTTTTTTTAGGTCCTTTATTAATTGTTTTTTAATATTATCATATGACATTGAATTATTAGGCCTTAAGTTTTGTTATTTGTTGTACTTTTTTTTATGACTTTATCCCAATCTTATATATCGAGTAGCGAGTTAGTCAAGTTAAATTGAGTTTAGTTAAATATTTTTTTTCTTGATGTTTTTTTTTTTATGAAGTTAATTTTTTTCCAACTTCATTCTTTGACATTAAATTATTAACCCTAAAGCTTTGTGATTCTTTTATTTTTCTTTTCATGAGATTATCCCAAATATAGGTTAGTCAAATTAACTTTGGTTAAACCGTTTTTTTTGTGTTTTTTATTTAACTTTTTTGTTAGGTCATTTTTCTAAAAATATATGTTTTTTAATCTCAATCTTAAGTTACATGGCAAATTGTTTTTTTCTTCAATGTTACTTCTTTGAAAATTAATTTTTTTTTTAATTTCATTATTTAACATTAGAATATTAAGCCTAAGATTTGTAAGTTTTTTTCACTTTTCTTTCAACAGGTTATGTTGATCTTATATCCTGGATCCCATATTAATCAAGTTAACTCATATTAATTCAGATTATTATTGTATGAATATTTTTTTTTATGTTATAAAAAATTTAACCTAGCTTATCAATCTAGTCTTAAAACTAATGACAAGAAAGGAATACTCCAAATTCATCATCCACAATTCTATCCTAACACCCATTTCCCTAAAAAAAAAAAACCCACAAGCCTATCCTTGTAGCCAAAGCATGCAATTTTCTTGCATATCAATTAAGCTGTGGATCAATAGAAATGTGGGAACATGAGTTAGGTAAAGAGCATGAATTAGGTAAAAGGAGCAAATAAAAAATTGATATTTCCATTTTGGACAATTCCATTTGTAAAGGTAATGATTATCCATGTGTTATCCTTTGTTTGATACTGAAGTTTTGGAATGTTTTTCATGTAAGTTATTATGCTTGTAGCATTTGGTTTGATCTCTTAGAAAAACAGTCTCTACAGGGAATGTAAAGAAAGCAAGCAAATCAACTGGTTGAATTATAGTGACACATTTCATCAAAGAAAGTTCTAACAAGTCACTCATCAACTGACCTATAAATAGTGTATACAGAGATTGATAGATGAAGTCTTCTGCCATGATTTGATGCATCTCCACACGAATATCTAAATTTTTTGGAAATGAATAGTTCAGCTTAATAAGTTTTGTTGTTAATGACATGTAAAAGCTGTAAAGTTCAGAAATCCTTCTCTCGTTAAAATAGAATTGCAGGATTAAAGCAATAAGGTTCATCAGCTGGACACAGCTAAGAAGAGCATGATGAGAGAACATCAACAGTACAGAAACATTATAAGGCATCTCTTCAGCAATGGATTGTTTCCCAGGTGCACAGAAATTTGATTAGACGTATGTCCACCTCTTTGCTAATGCAGACAGCCTATTTTGTGTTCTTTGCCTTTAGCTACTAGTGCTGGAAAACATTTGAAATTTCATTTATTTGCATCAATAATTAAATATAGTCAACTTTAAATGCAAATAATTCTCTAATATTCAAATACTACTTATAGTCAACTTTTAAATTGCTCGTATATAGAAATTATTACGTAAATCTAATTTATCAACTCGAGCAACAACAGTAAGCAAATCTTCACATTCATCTTAGACAAATGCCCTCCACTTCCACATCAGCGAACATAGGATAATGAAGATAATTTATTTTTCACCAGTCGACCACATAAAGCATGCCCCTAAAAGATGGTGTTGATGTAAAGTCACATCAACAAGTCCATTTCAACAATTATACCAATGTAATGATTAACAAGACAATATATCATTGGCCACATGAATCCATGTGCTGACATGACAAGTTTATATGTTTATCTACTAACTACCATTTTAACATATCCGATGCCTAGTTTTCAATGTCATTTGCAGTGCCTTCAAATGTTGTCTAAAGGGACCAAAACATATAAACTTTTTTTAAAAATCCTTTATATACCACAACTTGTTGAGCTAGGGTCTATATAGTGTCAATGCAAGGGTCAATGTTTGTAGTTTTACCAACATTGAGATCAACAGGACAACATGTTGTTTACCAACATCAAATATGTTGACATGACAAATTCATGTTTATATACTAACATGTCAGCATATATATCAATATGACAATCAACATGTTGACTTATTGACGCCATGTTAGCATACCTACTGACATGTACAATTTGATATATTCTATATCAACACTATAACACTACAGGCCAACAGGAATTCATCATTGTCAATATTTAAGAAATATCAAAGGTGAAAATGACACCTCAACTTAATGCCATTTCTAAATGTATAGGTTTACTTGATGCCTTTTTCTATGCCTTTATAAGGAACTAAAAGGCATGTATAGTTCAAAACTTCTGAAATTTTTTCAATACCTTTAAAACAATAGAGATAAGACACCCAGATTTCTTTAAACCATTTTTAATAGCCAACATTAATCAAATGAGTTGTCATAATCTTTTTATAATACATGCAAGATCTAAACAAGTCAATCTCAATAAATACAACAATTACCTTATTATCACCAACTACTTTAGGTCAAATTATGAATTCATAACACTAATTAATCCATAAACCAAGCTAATAAAAAGCATGAAGACAAAAAACATGTCACTCCCAATCACCAGCTAAGAAGATTGAAATTGTTATTTGTCTTATCTTTATTGACCAAGACTATTAATAAATCGATACATCAAATCTACATAAAAATTATCTTTACAAGTAATATATTAACATCGTAAATGTATAATCTCATATCCTATTACAAGATATAGCAACATCATACAGGCACAATCTAAAAGTACAATTCACAACTAACCTACGACTTAGAGCTAGCAAAGTCAATTAATCAATTCATCCATAGTGATTTATTAACAAATACAATCTACCTTCTAATATTCCATTATTAATATCCTAACCTTCTTGCTTAGATGATTTTAATAGTTTGAAAAACATGTCATAATATAAAAGGTGGATGATTTCATTCCTCAATTGCTACATTATTGCAACTACGCAGGTTTTCACATTCCATCATAGCCATATATTCTCCCCTCCCAACTTTAACAGACATGGTTTGCAGGATAGCGAAGGAAATTTGTTTTTCACCGATAGAACACACCTACATACCACGAGAATGCTGAGCTTCAATGTAAGTGTAGGAACGTCAGCATTAGTTAATCACACTTTAAACCCACGATTTTTTTCACAACCCAATATAGAAAAAAAATAGGTCTCCGATATTTGAACATAGAGAGTCACTCAAACAACAACCTGCAAATGACGTTGAGCAACGAGCAGCAGAGAGCTACACTGTTATGGACAAAAACAAACACAATAGATTACAGGACTCCAAAATGAATTGAATTCCAATACATACATGCTTGAATTTGCAAAATAAAAATAAAAAATCAAGAACAAAGGGCAACAAAAGCGGAAAAAAAAACCCTTTAGTTTTAAATAACTATTTTTCTATATTATATACATAATATAGCACGTAGAGTAACAGTGTCAAAAAAAGGGGGAAAGGAAAAAAGATCAATCAAGATTAGATATCTAAGAAAAGGCATAAAAACAAACTTTTGATGGTTGGGGGTTAGCCCGCGAAGCCATCACTGCCCGATCGAGGAACAAAGATCGGGCTCTGACCGCAGGCAGTCTTCATCGCAGAAATCGAACCTCGAAAATGACCAAAGACCAAATCTCTTCCCCTCTTTGCTCAATGGCGGAGCCGCCAGCAGACATGGCTACATGGAGGGTGGCTCTAAGAAGAGAGAGAGGGTTTTGGCTTGATTGAGAGTTCAGATCCCTGCTCAGATAAGATCAAGTAGTTAAGTTTTAGCGTTAGGGTTTTAGTTTGGTTTTATAGTGTCTCTTTTAGCTAGATAACCTAGCTTGTCTTCTTTTTTTGTGAGTTCTTAAATACCCTTGAGTTTGGTTAGTATCTGCCTCAGTCTAATGCATGTTCCGTCTTAATGGCAAGGGTATTTATGGGAAGTAGGATTGTGGGCAGACTAACTAATCAGATCAGTGCATGACATGTCGTGTGCTAAAACTACGTCCCACGTGTTTTGGAACGACATGTCTCCTTTGCATCAAATCATCACAAAGACTTTGGTTGCTAGCATAGCTGTAAAATCCAGAACGGCCCGGCGCTTGGACCAATTTGTGTTGAAGAAAAATAAAAGAATAAAAAAACTTTGCTGACGTCATTAAAACCCTGGATTATCCACTCATATACAAAACACAACATCAAAGCATTAAGAGGGTTTTTGTTTTTGTGCATTATAGTTTGAAAAATTAAGTATAAAAAATTTATTTTTTAGTTATGATTGATTTGATATATATATATATATATATAATTAAAACTGTAATTAAAATTATTTTTTTAATCATTAAAGATGAAAAATTATTATTCCTTAATTTTCATATCACTCTAATATTTTAATTGAGTGGTTAATTGATTTTCAATAGAAATTGCTTCTACTTTACTATTATATATAGAATGCTCTTATACATATTGAAACTTTGCTAATTTTTTACAGTGCTGGTTGGATTTTTAACTTTTTAATGGTAATTAATGGAAAGTTTATACATAATCAAAGTTGATTAACAAGAACTAATTGAAGAGGGGAAATTATTATTCCTTTCTTTATAAAGTATTGTTTATTAGAATAATTTTTTTTAATTTTATTTTTTAATATTATATTTATTAAAAATTAAGTTTTATAATTTATTTCAGTTTGTTTTTTATGAGATTATTCAAGTCTTATTATCTGAATTGCTGAGTTGCAAGTTTTTCTAATTCATAGATTTATTTCGATTTTTTTTCTAATTGATCAATCCATTTCAAGGTTTTTTGAGTCATTTAAAAATTTATTTTAATATAGAAGTTAAATTATATTTTATCTACACTCGTGTTATTTTCAACCAAATATTTTTTATATAAAATCATCATATCATATTATATAATATTTGTATCTTAATAATTTTAAATAAATATGCATGGAGTATATAGGATATCTTTTATGCGTTTGTGTTTTTAATATTTTATTTTTATTTATAACGTTGTTTTATTTATTTAATTTTTTTTTTGATAACCCAGGATGTTTGGGCTAGCTTACACGCACCACGACTAATCCCTGGACCCATTAAACACCATGTAAGCCTAGTAGGCAGGTAAGGCACCGCGGGGGTGACAGACGTGCATATAGAGAATCAAACCTGGATGCTAAGAAAGGGAATAAGTCTCTGTCATGACCACTATGCCACGACCTTAAGTGCTGTTTTTTTTTTTTAAAAAAAAATATAGTTGATGCTATCCTCTATGGATTTAAATAATTTGCAAATTAGAAAGGGCTGACCGTGAACTTTCCGAGAGATAGTGGTAAGCATGTTGAAGCTTGTGACTTCCAATTTCATTAGGGTTGATAGAGATAAGAACAAGAACAAATTTCACCAGGGTTGATAGAGATAAGAACAAATTTCATTAGGGTTGAGGATGGCAGGGAAAGGGATTTGCCATAAGTTTTGATTTTGGAGAACATGTTTTCTAAAGTAACGATGGGTGCAATCATGTAATAGGCTCGAAATAGTACGTAGTTATAGGAGGAGCTGAAAAAGAAAAAAAAATAGAGATTGTTGCTGCAAATATATCAGTTGTGTTTTGATATAATGACTAATGGTTAAAAGATTTTAGAAACCAAGCTTTAAAACTATAGTAAAATAAGAGAGAAAACTAATAAAGAGAAGGAGAAAAGAGAAGTCAAAAAAAACTTGGACAACAAACCCTAATAGACTTTATATAATGGATTATAATATGATAGATTTATCTAGACTTGGGTATATGCTGCGAGTCTGTATTTTTTTTTATGTAAAAATTGATATTTAGTTGATGCAAACATGCTTAAATAAATAAGATAAAACACTCTAGTTATAGTCCTGATCAAGTCGAATAAATTAATTTCATTTTAATTAGATGATAAAAAAAATGATAATAGTAAACTCACAATTCTTTTATTTAAAAAGAATGACCATGATAACATGGAAAAAAAAACCTTTGTAAGTATAAAAAACTTGACAAAAAAAATTGGTTTAAGTCAACTCAAGGTAGTATGATAGACATTTAACATGAGTAATAAGGAGCGAGTCAACCTAGATTAACTCGCAAAACCTATGACCCATTCCACAAGACTGGGACAATACACAGAAAAAAATTGAAGAATACCACAATGTATTTTAAAAAAATATATCGAACGATGAAATTCAAAAAGAAAATAAGCCACAAAAAAAGGATATTGACCTGTGTTAACTTTTTAAACTCGTGACCTGAGTCATTAGACTGAAAGCATTATACATGAAAAAAAACCACAAAACACAATCCCTGACAAATCAAAGGTTTAGGATGAAATTGGAAAAAAAAAAATATACAAAAGCATAAAAAAATAGCAATTAGAAGAACAAGGATAAAAATGAATAAAAAATAAATTAAAGGGCAATAAAAAAAAACTTTCGATTGAAGGGTGAAATCAAAAAGGAAAAAAACTTTAACAAAATGATAAAAAAATCAAAAGAATGAGGATTAAATTGAAAAAGATAATACACCATAAATTTGGATTAAGGGATGGAATTAAAATCCAATAAAATTTGCACAAAAGAGTTAAGAAAAAAAAATAAAAAATCAGAAGAATGAGGATTATAGTATAAATAAACAACACATGACAAATTATGATTGAATGATGAAATTGAAAAAAATCAAAACTTTACAAAAGAGCAAAGGACAAAAATTAGAAACTAAAAAAACTGGAATTAAATCCAAAGGCAAAACAAATTGAGGGGTAATTATGAAAATTTAAAAAGCTAGGCATGAAAATCAAGGAGGAGAGATAGAATTAAAAGGGGGGGCTTCCAGCACCAAACCAGAGGTCTGTTTAGGACACGCATCGGGTAGTTACGGAGAGGTCACCAAGAAGATTCAGATGATACCTCAGTAGACGCTATTTGGTTATCGTCGTGGTGCAATGCACACATCAACTATTTTTTTAATATTTACTAAACATTAAAGTAAAAATTTTCCCCTAATCCCACCTAATAATAACAAAAAATACAAGGTTAAAATAATGAAAATGACTCTTGACCAAAGCTTTTGTTTTTTTTTTTACCTCAAGGGCATTTTAGTAACTTAACTATGCATTTGAAGTTGAAAATGAAAAAAATACCCCTAGGGCTTAATTTTCTTGGTTCTAAGAGTATTTTCATATTTTTTACTGTTTAACCAAATACCCTATCAACCAGGACAAGGTTTTATGACCATGATTTTTTTTTTGATTTACGTGGGGTGTCCGGGCCAGCTTACACGCACCACGACTATTCCCCACGGTCCACTGGACATCCTGCAAGCCCAGGAGCAGGTAAGGCACCGCGGGGGCGACAGGCGTGCACATAGAGGGTCGAACCCGGGACGGGAGCGGAACAAGTCACACGATTGACCACAACAGCTAGACCCTCAAGTGCAAGTTTAGTGTTACCGTAAATGACACTGTTATTATGCCCTTTCTTTTTAGTTTATTTTGTTATAATGTTAATTTGATAGATAATTATACCTAGAATTATATTTAATCATATCGTTCCAATACTATATATTATTTTCTCACATTTCTTTTCCTAGAAGCACAAGTAATCTAACTCTTTACAATGTTCTACAAATTTTGCAGCCTTGCCATGAAAGATGCTTCAGATCAGCCACTTTATGACCCAAAAAAGCATTGAAAACAAAGATGGCCATCACAAATGTAGAAAATCTGTGCCCTTTTGAGTTCTGTGACCTTCGCAAAAATGAATCCCGGTTTAAAATTAATATTTTTTTTTTAGTATTTTTACATCATTTTAATATATTAATATTAAAAATAATTTTTAAAAAATAAAAAAATATTATTTTAATATATTTCTAAATAAAAAATATTTTGAAGAACAACCACAACCACGTTTCTAAATACACACACTCCCAATAAATGCTCCAACTTGTATTTTTTAATAACAAGGTGTTTCTAGATTCTAAACAATTGTCAAAAGCTTCTGGTCCGAGGGGTTTTTTTTTTTTTAATTTTTAAAACAAATTGTTAGCATGTCATTTACTTAGCTGCAAAGCTCATCTCATCACAAAACTTTCTTCGAACTATCTGGGCCTGCTGGAATTATAATTGAAACAATATATTAGCACTTGACAATGGCAGAAACTCCACCATTCAATCCTTTTTCTCTTTATTATGTTCGTGATAAGATAATTATCTTAGCTTATTTTTTTGGTACTGTGAGATGTCAAACCCAAAATAATTGGATTTAGTGATTAGCCAAACTCAAAAAATTATATTAAAATTCAACCGTCAGCTAAATTTAAGGAAACATGAGTCTAGATGAATATTTAAATTGAAAATGTAGTGAGTTAGATGAACCATCATGTCCGTTAATCTAAGTCAGATTAATCAATTGAATTCAAGAAAATAAAGGCCCGACGAGATGCCAGGACCCAACATGCTTGGGTTCAACCGTCAGCTAAACCCAAAGAAACATGAGCTTGGTGAGATGTCAGTCTCAACATACTTAACTTCAATTGTTAGTTGAAGCCAAGATAATAAGGGTCTAGATGAATATTTAAACTAAAAGTATAACGAGTTGATGAATCATTATGCCCTTTAACCTATGTCATGTTATATCTTTTGTTTTGAGTGTTCAAGACTAAGGAATCTTGCTTCTAGAACGATGATAAGAATTATTTGTATATGAGGTAATGATTTTTCTACACTTATAAATGTACAAAAGATTTTTTAAAAGACTTACCATACTTACTGTCTCATTAATGATATGTAAGAGATATTTGTCTTTCACTAATGTCATAAAAAATAAAAGACTTTTCAGTCCTTCCCTTCTCTGAAGATAACAAGGTTCGGGGGTATAAATACCCCCTGAACTATCCAAGTAAGGGATTAGAATCTTTTTATTTTTTAAAAGCTTACATATATTTTAAAGTATTAATCATCATAAAATACAAGAACAAATATAATTTGTTTTTAGAATTTAAAGCTCTTTTAAGGTTTTTATTGTTTTTCTCATAAAATTACTGATTTTATTATCGAATGATCTTTAAGTTTCTCGATTAAGATTGTTTTTACAAATATTTAGGATTTTACCATTAATTTGATATTTTCTAAGCTAAAAAGAAAAGAAATTATTCACCTAGATATCTTCATTAACCATACCCACAAACTAAATAACTTTTATATAAATATTCTGGTTTTCAGACATCATCTCTTGGCGCTATACAATGTGTCAATTGATGCCCACATAAATGGTGAGCACATCACAAGACAAGCAGCTTACATTCCCGATGTTCTGTAAAAAAATACAATGGCCGCACATCTTTCCGAGTGCCCCAGAACATCCACTCTCTTATTACGCTTTCCGTTTAATAATAATCTGCGGCGCCTGCAGCGTATCGCGGGCATTCTGCAAGTGTTATCTATAATTAACAAGAATTTTAGTTAAATTTAGGAGCACTCTGGAAACTTCTATGATCTACCAGCCTTTGGAACAGGTATCAGGATGGAAGTCACAAGGAAAATTCACTTCAAGAATCAATAACGAATCCTTGATTTCCGTTTTGAATGTAATGATTTCTCTGTCTGACATTGAAGTGATGCTGTAAACCTGCAGATATGGCTTGGTTGGACAATGGATGGTTTTCTTCAATAATCTTGCAGCTAATCTTCTGTCATCTTATCACCGGTTGTTGCACTGATGCACTGGCCTTGTTCTGGAATGAGTTTCTTATTCTAGCCTGGAGAACTTCAAGTCTTGATCTCCCATGCCTACACAAGGGTGTTCTCCAAGTGTAGGCCTGCATATTCGGGCTTTGCACTGCTATTCGCTCCACACTTTGGCCTGTATTGTTTGACTATTTTATTTTCTGGGGCGCTAGCACAGTCCCACTGTTTTTCCCTTCTTACCATCAACAGCATGTCATGGTTTATCATGTAGGATATTTCTATAAAAAATATATATACGTGAAGTAAACGAAACTGGGAATCTTGAAGCCTTTGACTTTTAAAATAAGCCATAGCATGGCAGATTTTGACGGGCTAAATGACCAAGCATTTGAAATTTCGTAGGGTGGCCTAATTTCAAATGTTGGGATTTATCTGTCCTTAGTCAAATCTCAATAGATCAAGGTGTTGATTGATTTCCACCAACCTACCATATTAGAGGTGTTAAGCTTTCTCATGAGAAAACGAGCTGACACCACCCAATGGACCACACACTTAGAAGAAAAGAAAACAGCAGCAAAACTTGACATAAGAAAATAATAAGTTGCTGTTAATTTAGTCACCATGATCCATTACAAAATAAAAAGACAAAATCATGAAGTTGAGAGATAAAAAAGAGAGAACATCATTGCTTTTCTCTCTTCTTTCTCTCTACCAACCAGCTAGCTTCACTATTTTCCAACAAACAGCAGATCAAGAAGATAAACATCATCACCACCCACTTCCTCTATCCACAAGGTGATAAAAAGCAATCTTCCTTTTATCTGTCTTCTTTTGTTTCTGTTGTTTTGTTGGTAAGTTGCTAGTCTTGAAAGTGAATTGAAGGATGGTTTTATGTATACAAAATTAACCAATCTGCATTGCTACCTCAAAGATGATTGTAACAGATGGAAACTACTGAAGGATTAATAAATAATCTGTTGCCATTTCCTTGTAGCAATGCTTGTTAGTGTGTAAAGAACTTCCATATTTCTTCATCCATAAGGTACAGAACATTTCTTCTTTTTTTTTTTCCTGTGAATTATATATGGTGCTGGTTGAGAACACCATATACAAAGTGTGAACAATCCAAGCTTGATGTAGTTTAAAGGTTCTTAGTTTGATTTAAAGGTTCATGTTTCTTTTTTTCTTTCTTTTTTTCCCACCTCTGATAATCCGTTTAATCTAGCCCCTTCTTTTCTACTGCTCTGTTCTCTTTTTCAATCTTTGGTAATGTTCAATGGAGTTCGGATTTGATTTGTTGTCTTAAATCTTTGGCAGTGTACTTTCTAGTTCTTTTCACGCGTGTATTTGAGAGGATCTTTGCAGTAAGATTTTCTTTAGTCTTGAGGAAAAATAATCTGTCTCACTTTCTTGACATATGAAATAATAGCAAGTTGTTTCTCTGTATGTTTTATTCTGCTAAATATTTGTACGAAGTGAAGAGGGCGTTAGGGGCATAAATCATCCTTATCATTTCATATATAGATGTCATCTTAAATAATAGAGGTAGATTCTAATTTTGGCAGTGTCCCAAGGGGTCAATCTGTTAATTTTATCAAGAGTTATACCCCTTTTCTTGGATCATCGTGAATGAACATGTTCTACTTTTTAGATATGTATCCATGATAGGATAAACAAACAAGTGCTCTTGATGTGAATATAGGATTTTACCTCCTGGAGATTCTAGCAAGTTGTTTTGAGAAGGATGTTCTGTTTTCTTTTGTTGCTTGATTCTTGTCCTCATTTCTTTTGATTCATTGTTTAGTTTATTTGGATGCTGTGCAGAGAAAGGGAGATGGAGGCTGAAATGGTGGATCAGTACTGGTGTCACATGTGTTCTCAGATGGTGAACCCGGCAACGGAAGCTGATATTAAATGCCCGTTTTGTGATAGTGGTTTTCTGGAAGAGATGGGCAGCACGAGAGAAGTCAATAACAGTGGCTTTAATTTAGGATCAGAACATGTGTTCTCTCTTTGGGATACAATCTTACTGGACCTTACCGATGGCTTAGGCACTTCTGGTTTGAGAAGTACAGCTCAAGAACATATTAGCAGTCCCAGTTCACCATATGAAGATGATGAACTAGACTTTGAGTCTTTACCTCGGAGAAGGGGTAGAAGAAGCTCATCTTCAGTCCAGAGCTTACTTCAAGATCTTAATCTGGGAGCAGAGAATTATGAAAATGACAGAGAGAGCACTGGCAGCAGCAGCAGCAGCAGCATTTTGATTTTGGTTAATCCTTTTAATGAAGAGGCAATAATTCTTCAGAGTCCCGATGATATGAACCAAGCTGAAAACCCAATTCAAAACGTGTCAAGTTCTTTCCGGGACTACCTTATAGGACCTGGTGTGGATTTACTGCTACATCATTTGGCTGAGAGTGGTCCTAACCGTTACGGGACTCCTCCAGCAAATAAAGAAGCAGTTAAAGCAATGCCAACAGTTTCCATTAATCAGAATTTGCAGTGTTCAATATGCTTGGAAGAGTTTGAGATTGGATCTGAAGCAAAGGAGATGCCATGCAAACACAAATTCCATGGAGTGTGTATTGCTCCATGGCTGGAACTTCATAGTTCCTGCCCAGTTTGCAGGTTCCTAATGCCCTCAGATGATTCCAAGACTGAAGTAAGTCAGTCGAGAAGTGACGCAGGCACAATGGAGAACAACGATGCTAGAAACACTTGGGTCCCTATCTCATGGCCTTTTGATGGTTTGTTTCCTTTATCAGGATCTCAAATTGGTGGGAGTTCTATTTCAGCACCCTCGTCGACTACCATGCCTGGAAGTACTTCCTTCACCGATGAAACTTGAACACTTGGTTTTTTGTTCCTTTCTCTGTTTCCTTGGCTTTCTTCTGTATATTGCCATCTTATCTTAGCAAAATGGTACCCTCTCCATATGTAAATGAAGTAATGATATTGGTGCCTTTTTGTATTGTGTAAGCAATTTTGACACTTGATGATAAGATTCCATAGAACTAGATTTCTGGAATTGGATTTAGGCAGTCTGGTTGCCAAGTAGCACAGAAGAGAATTGGTAATAAATAATATCTTGTCTTGTTTGGTTGCGGTGAGAACAATAGAGGGGAAACATGCACATAGAACGGAAGAATGTAATTTGTTTCCCTAGCTAGTTCTAAATCATAGATTTTAAATCTGAGCTGATGATCTGCTTGACCGAATGACAGAGACCTTACATGTCCCTCCTTTTCCCTCGCCGTCTTCATCTTTGTTCGTTAGATAAAAAGACAGGTTAGGCTCGCGAGAAAAGTTGATGCTGCTCATTTCAGGTTTGCAAATTCTTTCACCTGATACTAGGACTGCAGGCTCAGAAATCTACTGAATTTTGGGCCTTGGAGCTTAAGGAAATGAGAGAAGGAGTTCTCAGAATTCCGCAGGTTTTGATGCTGCTTCTTCACTTCTTGAAAGATCTGTCCTGAAGAATGAGATGCTACTGCAGACAACACTTCTTTAAAAAAGTTGATTGCTTGAGTTGCTGTGCTTCATTTGTTACTGTACTTGACGGAACCTTTTCTCGTTGTGGTTGGATTGGCTCCAAACTAAACAATGCAGCATTGCATTGGCCTCCGGGATTAAAACTGTTTACTACTAAATAGGCCAATAATATATTTTTAAAGGTGAAGAAAAACTAATGAAACATGGAAAAACAGAACTCATAATGCATCTACGCAGAGCACAAAATAAATTGCCAAAATTGTGAAGATGCTGTCTTCAATATTCAGTTACTTATCATTGTTCCAACATCACTTAAACTGACGATAAACTATTAAAAAATTAGATGCCTCATCATCTGTAAAATCTTTCAACCCAATCTGTCCACAATATGATCACTGCACTCGCAAGATCTTGATAACAGAAGCAGTACCAATCTTGTGCAATGCTACAACCGAGTCTCCTGGCTTGCACAGTCCCTTCATCTTCGCATATTGGAAGGCCATCTCAATTGTTTCTTCAGCTGACTCACTATGATAAACCTTTCCAGATACTGAGGTCAAAACAGGCATCAGACCCCGGTAAATAAGGCTATGCCTCGCTGGAGCTTCATCGCTGCATGACCCCTCAAAGGAATCAGTTCTAATCTCTGGAACGATCATTGACAAAATTGGCATGCTTGGTCGGTACTTAGACACCAACTTTGCTGTGGTTCCACCCTTGGTTAGGACTAACATAAATGCTGCTTTGATGGTGTTTGCTGTCTTGACTGCTGAAGAAGCCATACTTTCTAATGGGGTCATAGGCATAGGAGCAGTTGCCATAATTGTCTTGAAAAGATGCCCATAATCTATGAAGTTCTCAGCCTCCATGCATATTCTAGACATGGTTTGAACAGTAAGCTCAGGGTAGGCTCCAGCAGCAGTTTCTCCACTGAGCATCACACAATCAGTACCATCAAGAACTGCGTTGGCAACATCCGTAGCCTCAGCTCTAGTAGGCCTTGGAGACTTGATCATGGACTCCAACATCTGAGTAGCAGTCACTACAGGCTTTCCTTTTATGTTGGCCTTGTTTATCATCACTTTCTGAGCTAGGAATATTTTCTCAATTGGAATTTCCATTCCCAGGTCACCTCGTGCAACCATAAATGCATCAGAATTTGCAAGAATGTCATCAAAATTAGCAACCCCTTCTTGATTTTCAACCTGCCAAAATATAGAACCAAAAGGTCAGTTTGATGATAGTTTTGCTTCAAGACTGTAACTCAGCAGCATATAGCTTGGTGTTAGCATCGTCATGGAGTCACTCTGTAGGCATTTCTATGTTATTTGTGTCAATTAAAAATTGTAAATCCTAAGAAGTCACCCTTTAGTTCTAACAGAGAAAAAATTAAGGCCCATATTCAAAGTTAACTCTAGAGGCAATTTGGCATAAAATTTAGATATTATCAACTTACCTTTGACATGAGAAGGATGTTCTTTCCATCATTCCCTAGCAGCTTTCTGACCTCCACGAGATCTGAACCTTTGCGAACAAAGGACAGTGCGATCATGTCAATCTTATTAGGGACACCCCACTTCAGGATATCCTCCTTATCCTTCTCTGTTAAGGTAGGGAGATCGACGACAACTCCAGGAAGATTGACATTCTTCTTCTCACCCAAAACAGCAGAATTTTCACAGCGACAACGGACCAATCCCGAGTCCTTGTCACAAGCCAAAACTGTTAGTGAAATTGTGCCATCAGAACACAAAATAACACTTCCTGGCTGAACATCTTCAGCCAACTTCATGTAGCTCATACAGATCATATTCTCATCACCCTTTAAGCTATAATCAGTAGTGATAAGTATCTCCATGCCCTGCTTGAGCTGCACAGGCTTGCCATCCTTCAAGAATCCAGTCCGAATTTCCGGTCCCTGTACTTATCACAATTTGAGAATATTCATAGCCAGTCAAGTTCCAAGTATTGTACTAGAATTCAGAAATAGCTGGCAAAATTCAGTATGATCTTTAAATCATCTCATGGAAAAATAAAGACATTTAACTCATTATTGAGAAAAACAAATAGGGCAGCATCCAAGGTAGAAGATATGTTTGCAAGCCAAATCCAATAACCATAAAAGAACATTGATTCCCTATGCAGCGTACCCCCCCATATGCAATTATGCAGAGCTTCACCCATGACCGACAAGTTTTTCTTCTTTTAAAAGCAGAAAACATATTCTGTAGAACTTAACATGCATTCCATTCTCTTTCCATATGCATTGATTGTACTAAAACAATGGCTAAAGGAAGTTTATACTGAGAATAACGATATGGGACAGGGTTGGCTTAAAGAAAAAAATAGTAATTCCCACAGAGAGAAGCACATCAAATTGATGATATCGGGCACAGAAAAAAGAATGGCTGTTAATAATGTAATGTAAATTTCACATGGGAATCTCAAGAGAATTAACATCAAATTAGCAGCAATATTATCATGGAAAATTAAGGAACAAAGTAACAGAATTCAAAGAAAAAAAAAACACTCTAATCCCCTAAAACAAGAAACATTAAAAAATAATAAAAAAGAAAATCTATAAACAAACGCTAATGCATTAAATGGAGAAAAAAAAAAAAAACAGGAGTTAAGAAAGATATTGGCACCTTGGTGTCCAACATGACAGCACAGAGAATGCCAGTATTGTTCATGGCAGTCCTAAGATTATCAAGGGTTTCTTGGTGATAAGCATGGGTTCCATGCGAAAAGTTGAAGCGAGCAACGTTCATGCCAGCCCTTAAAAGCCTCTCAATCATCTCAACAGACCTTGACTGTGGCCCTAACGTGCATACAATCTTCGTCTTTCTCGTCCTCTTGTCCTCCCCTACCATCAAGCTTTGACCACCCAGAACATTCTCCATTGTCGCTAATTAAAAACTTGAAGAGAACGAAAACAGAGATTTTTATGTTACTACAAAAGTAGGGGAAGTCTAAAAGGGTTTTTGGAGGGTTTTTTAGTTGGAGAAATGGTAAGGACAAGGGCTAAGGGCTGTGTGTGTGTCTATATAAGGTTAGGATTTTACTTGCTGGTTAGTCCCATTATTCATGGTATTAATAAAAGTTAAACAATTTAAAACTCTTTGTGAGCGAGGGAGAAAAAGAAATATTCCTTTTCTTTTTTTAAAAAAAAGAATAATTAGTATGCCTTATGAGTCAAGGAAACAAAAGGAGAAAAGTTCTAAAATTTTGTTTTGCTTGTTTAGGAAAACAATTTCTCGAGGGACAAACAAATAGATATTAATTTTTGAAAACCTTTAATTTGATCCTCAAATATTTTTGTTGCACAATTAAGTCCTTTTAAAACCAAATTAGAGCCTAATTGCATGTTTTTTTTATAAGGGATAGTTGAATTAAAAGAAAGATAATTAAAGTGACAAAGCGAGTAACATAGATTAAATTGAAAATTTCGGTCAAAAATTCATTTGAGTCCCTTATTTATTTTAGCTATTAGGTAACCATTCTCTTGAATTTTACAAAATTCAATTTTGATACCAAATTTTATTTTACTCATTTTCACCCTTTTTTTTTTGTGGAAGAGAGAGAGGAGGTCATTGGATTTTGGTTTAGAGAGAGAAAGTGTTCAATGATGAGAAATTTGACCACCAATACAATTTTTTTTTTTTGTTAAATGGTTACATATGATGAGGGGAGTTAAGATCACGCATTATTTTTACCTTGAAAACACCTAAAAAAATCGAGATCCGAGCTCGAGAAGTTTTTTTTTTTTTTTTGGGTGGATTTCGGGTTTAAGGGCAATTTTTATGTTTTTCGTGGTTATGGATTTTTTTTTTCCCCAACCACCACAGTGGCTAGATTATGGTCAATTTTTACATTATCTGCTGATGTAGGCGACATGTCATTCGTTTTTTTTCTTGATGCATGAGGCAGACGACGTGTCGTCCACCCCATTAAACTTAAAAAAAATATAGGCTTGTGAATAGGCCGTTGCTTGATTGGGCCAAGCGCGGGCCCGACCCACTAGGCCCTAGCAATGCTTGGCCTGATTTTTTTAATTTAATTTTGAATTTTTTTAAAAAAATAATGCATTAGTTGATATTTTTTTTCAAATAAATTTTGGGATTATGTTTTAATTAGTCTGTGATGATTTTCTTAATGATATTGTGTGTGTTTAGTTTTTAAAGAGTTAGGTATGATTCATCTTTGATTTTTCTTAATTTTATATAGATTATATTTGTTTTATTTTTAATATTGATTTTTTTATAAGATTTTTTTTATGTGATAGAGAAATTCATTAAACACAATAAGATAAATTACCTGTGTTGCAATGTTAAATATTTTGATCTTCATTTGTCACTTGATTTTTTACAGCATCTCAGTATTAGGTTGATGTTTTATTTTACGATTATAAAAAAAAATTATAATGTCACTGGAGTCCATAATTTGGTTCACAGGCTTGGTGTGCTAGCCCGAGTTACCCAGTTAATAGGTTTGACGAGTTCATCTACTGGTCGGATATGTTTTTGTTTTTGTTTATGGTTTTTTTAATTATTTTTAATAGTTTTTTCTTAATTTTATCCTTCAATATTGGATTGGTTGAGAAATAAAGTGCACGATTTAGTTTGAAACTCGAGTTAGACAAATAATTAAGTTGCGAGATTTCAAGATCGACTCATTATATAAGGTTTAATAATAAAGTCAAAATTTGTTTTGCTCTCTAAATATTTTTTTTATAATTTAAAAAAATTATCTAACTCGTGGCAGAACGGACTAATAGACTAGGGCTAGCCATGCCCGATTATGCATATAAAAATATAAAAGCAGGAAAAGAATCTTGGAAGAAATAATCACTTTTTTTTCGTGTACAAAGAGAAAATTCCTCTCATTTGTTTTATAAAAAGAGTGAGTTGGATTAATTCGTCTTTCCCAAACTTTAAAATAACAAGAAAAAGAAAAGCTGAAGCATATTTTACCCTTGGATTCCTCTTTCCCAAAATTAAATTAATAATAAAATATGCTAAAGTATATTTCACTATATATTCTAGTGTCTACCATGTAATCCTAATTCCATGAATTGCTAATTTTAGTGTGGAGAGGCGTAATTATAATATGATAACTAGCCCGAGGAGATATCCGGATTGCAAAATCAAATCAAAATAAAATTTATGTAATTAATTATTAATTATTTTATATTACTAACTTAATTACTTACTAATATCAATTGATAAACACTCTAGATAAATAAATTTATCTCTTTATTATTCTGTATATAACATGGAAATTCTGAGGGTGATATTAGCTGGGGTGAGCAAAAAAACCAAAAAATCGATTAAACAGAGAAAACCGGAAAAAAAATAATTGAAAAAAATGAATCGTGAAAAAAAACTGATTAAAATTTTGAAAAAACCGACCAGTTTGGTTTGGTTTCGGTTTTATAAGCCTGAAATTGAAAAAACCGAACCGAACCCAAACTGAAAAAACAGAAAAAACCCGAGCCAAACCGGTTTGAACCGGTTTTTATCCTAAAAAACCGAACCAAACCGAAACCGGTCGGTTTGAACCGGTTTCAGTTTTTTTAATTTTTAAAAATTCGGTTTGGTTACTATTTTTTTATAAAAACCGACCGAACCAAATCGAACCGAAAATGATCACCCCTAGATATTAGAACATATATTCTGCTAAATATTTTTAAATTTGGATAAACTACAATAACCTTTCTTAAATATCATAGTGAAATGTGAAATTATAAAGGCCGTCTAAGTAAAATCTTGAATATTTGACCAGAATTCCTTCACATTACAAAAATTATTTTTAAAAAAATCCCTTTTAATTATATCTAAAACTCATTTGATAATATTAAATTCATTCCCTAGAGAATTTTAAAGTGCTAAGGACATTGCACGTACAAGAGATTATGGAAGAAGAGAGGAAAAGCTGGGAAGCCAATATTCTTTCCTTGATGTTTGGATGACAAAAAAAGAGGAAATTCAAAGAATATAATCAAACACTGAAAGCTTCTCTTCTTCCAAAAAAAAACACCCAGAAAGCTTCTCCTTCACAGACTAATGTCCATTGATCTTTCATGTAATAATAATTAATGATTGGTGGAATCGAGTGCTGCACCACCCTAAAGAAGCATAAGGTATAATCCTCTGTCGGTGGCTTGTATGATCAACTTGGACCATTGATTTTCATAGCCATTAACAAAATAAAAAGCTTGGTAATACTGAGCTGAAGAACAATGGTAGTCTGGCTAAAACTAAACAGCTATGATTTAAATCGTGTTAAATCATAACCTAACACAAAGGCTTGAAATACCAGCAAGGAGTTAATACCCTAGTTGTAAGACCCGACTGGGTGGGGCTGGCATGCTGACCCGGGCCTAGTCCGGTCCGTAGAAAAACCTCGACTTTCTTTTAATGATGTCTTGTCGAGCTTAAACAAATATTTGGGTTGATCCAATTTAATCTGTTTGACCTGTGATTCGAGTTTTGGACTGGGTCGCGGGAAGAAAAGATAAGAGATCTCGCAGAGCGTGCATGCTAAGCCAGAAACAATGGAAGTGATGCATGTTGTCTGATACCGAGGATGCCAATTATGCAGTAAGCAAACAAAACTGATTCAATGATAGAAGAACGTAGTGTTGTAGAGGATTCATTAAGAACAAAATCTTGGTCGGCCATCCATTCTAAGAATCCAACAAAGTGCAACCTAACCAAATGTGTGAAGCAATGCCACGCAGCTTCAACAGTTACTGGTGCGAAGTGACCAGAACAGCAGCAAAACAGCAGGGGAAAATGGAAGCGAAGATGCCCAGATAAAAAAAGCAACAAACAAACAGCTGCTAAGGACAAAAACATGGAGCGGAAAGGGCATTAATCTCAAAAGAAAAAGGATTTTAAAAAATCTATTAATCATGTTTGCATGCTCAACAACAAATCAAAGATGACGTAGTCTACATATGCAACAAAACCAACACTGATCACCCAAAATTAATTGCTAGCAACTGCCTGTAATCCAAACAGAATGTCCATGTATTATCCTTCTTCTTAACCAAGAGAATTGGAGACGCAAAGGGGTTGCAACTGTTGAATAACTCCAATTATCAACATCTCTTTCACCGACTTTTTTTTTATTTCATCTTTGTGAATAAAAGAGCTTCTATAAGGTCCATGTTTGCTGGTTTAGATCCTGGAATAAGAGAGATTTTATGATCAAGTTTCCTTTCTGGTGGTAAAGTCTTTGGCTCAGCAGATACAGACTGAAATTCTTTCAATAATGTTGTCACTTCTGCATAGCTTTCTTCCAATTCATTCAGTGATTGGCCATATTCTTCAATATCTTCAGCATCAATCTCTTTGTTGTTACCTTCCAAAGATTCCACAATTTCATCATCTTCCTCCTCATTGCCTTCTATCAAATGTATACCCTCCTACTTTTCTCCAGATTCATAACACTGTCTCAATCACCTTCTTTATTCATATACCAACTCTGGAGGTTGTTTTGAGCTTTATGCTGCCTCATTCTTAACTGGATTGTAAGACTTGATCAAAGGTTGACTGTTTGTCAATCTACTAGTGCTAACTGGAACCATTGATCTTGCGACCATCTTATTCCTCCTAACCATAGCAAGATTTGATTCCTCCTGCCATTTGGATTGTTCAAAAGCCTGTATCAACGTGACAAGCTTCAGGATCTTCAACATAGGCTTTACATCTTCTTTAGTAATAAGATTCTAGTAATGTAGGGTTCTTGGCAGTAATTAAGGATTTAAGTTCCTCAAACTACTAAATGTATTTTTCTATTCCACTCTCCTGTGTCAATTTATTGAATTCTGCTACCACATCTTCTTTGTAAAATCATCCCAACTAGCTACATCTCTACTACTCTGAATGTACCCTTCAAACTATACCTCAGCTCTTTCTTCTAAGTACATAGAAGCTATTTCAGAATTAACGGCCGAGTACAACAAGATTTTAACTCGGGAAGAAGTCTTTTGGTATCAGAAATCAAGTTGCCAATGAATTTTGCTCGGAGATAAGAACACCAAGTACTTTTATATGAAAGCAGTCATCGGGGGCAGAAGAATAGAATCTGTTGTTTGAAAGGGGTCAATAATCAGTGGGTATGGGATGAAGAATTGCTCAGAACTATAGCAGTAGAGTTTTACAAGAATTTTTTCACCGGAGAGGAAGGTTCAGGTTAGAGATTTTCCTTGTTAGGGGCTTTTCCTCTTATTGATCATGAGAGCCGCTCTCAGCTCCTAAACTAGCTAGGTGACTAATGAGGAGATTAAGAAGGCTGTTTGACATGAAGCCATATAAAGCCACAGGGCCTGCTGGATATCAATCTTACTTTTATCAATCCCAATGGCATATAGATGGTTCAGATGCTTGCAACTTCATTAGAACGATATTCGAAGGTAAGGCAAAGATGGCAGATATTAACAAATCCTTCTTCGTGTTAATTCCAAAGGTGCCAAAGCTGAAATATTTAAATCAATTTTGGCCTCTAGGAATTTGTAACGTCAACTTTAAGATTGTGACGAATATTCTTGTTAACCAGCTCAAATCTCTAATGCCTAACCTGGTGTCTGTTAAACAAAGCAGCTTTGTTCCAGGCAGAAACATCACAGATAACATAGTGATGGCCCAGGAGATTATTCACTCGATGAGGAATATGAGAGGAACACAGGGTTACATGGCTATTAAAGTAGACCTGGAGAAAGCTTACGACAGACTTAGATGAGATTTCATCAGAGATACTTTGATGGATGCGGGGTTACCTAGTGAATTCGTTGATCTTGTGATGAAGTGTATAGAAACGACATCATCACTCAGAGTATTATGGAATGATTATCCTTCTTCGAGTTTTACTCCTATGAGAGGAATTAGGCAAGGAGATCCCCTCTCTCCATATATTCTTGTTTTATCTTTGGAAAGATTCTCTCAGCTGATTAACAGAGAGGTTGAGACTGGATTTTGGAAACCTTTTAAGGTCAGTCGTAGAGGGCCAACAGCCTCTCACCTCTGCTTTACAGATAACATGCTTTTATTTGCAGAAGCTTCGGAAAGCCAGATAAACCATATTTTACATTGCTTGCTTGAGTTTATTTGGTGATGCAGCAGGGCAGAAGGTGAATGGTGGGAAGACTAGGATTTTCTTTTCTAAAAATGTTTTGCCCAATCAAGAAAATGCCATTAGGAGAGCTAGTGGTTTTGCAACAAGTACTGATTTGGGTCAGTATTTAGGTATCCCTTTTCTCCATTAGAGAATTACTCGACGAACTTACAGTTATATCATAGAGAACTTGAATCGAAAATTGGCAAGTTATGGCTTTGGCTAGCCTACCCTCCTTCCAACGCGACTGATAGTGACAAAGTCTATTGGCTTAATTCCCCTGGTGGGATTTTTAATGTGAAATCTGCTTATAATGGACATGATTTATAAATGAACAACCAGCGTTCTTTAGAGCCTATCTGGATATTGATTTTGAGGTGGAAGGGACCAGAAAGAATCAAGACCTTCCTTTGGTTAACAGTTCATGACAATCTGATGATCAATGGCAACAGAGCACGCAGACATCTGACCAATAACCCGGTATGCGAATTATGTAACCTCGAGCTCGAATCAACATTACATGCATTGAGAGGATGTTTGTTTGCCAAGCGGATTTGGTTACAGTTGGTGGAAGCAAGAGATAGACGAACATCCTTTGAGGCTGAGTTATTACCGTGGCTGATGCGCAATCTGGGATCCATTGCAGTTCATCCAATGCCGTGCCCTGGTCTTTCACATTTAGCGTGGCACTTTGGTATGTCTGCAAGGGCAGGAATGCATGCGTGTTTGGAGGAAATAATGTGCCTGTTTGGAGCACCATTGCTGGCATCAAGAGCTTGGCTAATGATGTGAGGCAAAACAATGTATAGAGGTCACGGATATATATGACAGAATCAGAAACAAGTACAGTTGGTGGGGTGGAAATTTCCTCAACTGAAAGGTGAAGTCGAACGTGGATGGATGTAGCAAAGGAAACCGAGGGCATGCAGGCGCAGGAGGCTTAATTCGGAATGAGTTTGGTTCGTGGATTAAGGGTTTCGCTGTTAATACAGGACTCTCTTCTTCGGTCGAAGCAGAATTATAGGCAGTGGTTGCAGGGCTGGAATTGGCATGGATGCTGGGATTTTCAGAAATTAATCCTTGATTCCGACTCCAAGCTTGTGGTTCATCGATCATAACTCGAGAATATGGTAAAGGAGATGCAAATTTCTCTTTGATCATCAAAGCAAAGGAACTTCTGGCACGTGAGTGGGTGGTGAAAGTTCAACATGCCTTTCGTGAAGCTAATGCTGCAGCATATTGGCTAGCTAATTTAGGCTTATCCATGAATCCTCTAGATAGAAATAATTGGATTATAAATGACCCTCGTATGGGTTTGTATTTGATCTTATTCTATGACCTTGTTGCGTCTACTCGACCCCGCTTAATATAATTTCCTTCGGCTTTGAGCCTTGATTTTTATTAGAAAAAAAAAAAGTGATATTATGGTAGTTTTTGCTATTACAATTTTTTTTTTAAAAATTTGGTTAAAACTATTGTTAAATGGATTTTTGCATGAAAAATAAAATAAAAAAGCAATTTTTCATGTCACAAATATTATTTTCAAGCAAGTGGATTTGATCAGAAATACCTTTTTCATTAACTATTTAAAAATCAAGCCACTTTTCTTTAAGAATTTAATTTTTATACCATATTTATATTCAAGTGCTTCCCATAATTAAAAAAAATAATTTAATATTATAAAAAATACAAGAAATATTATCAGATAAGGCATTTAAAATTTTACCATGACAAAAAATATCTTTATTAGTAAAATCTCCTTCACTACTTGAGAAAATCACACCACATGAAGAAACAACTAGAATAGTTGGTTTTTCAGCACTTTTATTTTTAGAATCATAGAAAAAAAAACTAATTCAGTAAGTTAAAATTTCATTGCTAATAAAGAAAGATTTGACCAGAAAATTTTTCAAGTTTGCTAGATGATGAATTTATGATGTACATAACAACAATTAAGCAAACAAAACAAATTTTATTTAGGAAAAATAAGGAAAATAACATGTTTTTCTCTCCAAGATTGTTGGGAAATTAAATGGAAAGAATTAAGCAAATAAATGCAACCAAGATTTCTTTTATAAATCAACAACTAAAGAAATATATATATATAAAAAACAAAAATAAATATAAGAAAGAATAACAGACCGTTTAGAACCAAATTATATATGGAATTGAATTCAATTGATAATAAACTATTATAATTTTTTTATTTAAAATAAAATATTAAACCACATAATTAAATTCAATTATATTATTTAAAATATCTATATAATTAAATTGAATTATCAATCTTACTATTGCGTTACACATTTTTAATGAATAGCTTAACATTAAGACAAGTATTATGAGGAATGATCTGCCGCTAACTAAAATAAATAAAAAAATGATTCTCCTAAACTTTTTATATTTCTTTGGAAAATGGCAACCATCGATCTACCATAATTATTTGAACTAACGAACATGAAAATTTAAGGACATTAATCTTCAATATATATTCCTAATATCAAAAGATAATAAAAAAAAAAGAGGGAATCTCAGAAAAATAGAGAGAAAGAAGTTGAATAATTGGAAATTCTTACAAAGACAGTAGAGAAGAAAGGAATGAGTGCACCATGAAAACAAAAATAAAAAAACATATAAAAAAACTACTTGCTTTTTTTTTTCACCTTCAGCATTCATTTTTTTTCCACTATCAACAAATATATTGATTTTTGCCAAACAAAATAACTATTAAGATTGGAATAACACAATTTTTATTTGCATGCATTCTAAGAAAATGATGGTTCAGAATTATTAGAAAATAATATAAATCATATTTTGAAATCTCACCTAATAGTTTAAGCTATTAGGTTGAATTGGTTCTTTGATATGATATCAGAGCCTTGATAACCAAGCAGTCACGAGTTTGAATCTTACCATCCTCATTAATTTGATAATAATTAAGCACAAGATAGTGTAAGTCTGTGTAAGTTTCAAGTTCAAAGGGCTTTAACTTGAAGGGGTGTGTTAAAGAATAACATAAATCATATCTTAGAACCTTATTTAACAGTTTCAATTATTAGGTTGAGATAATTCTCTGACAACAAATTAATATAAATTTTTTTATAACAATTCAACTTTTATTTTCATTCTAAGATCATGATGATCCAAGATCATATCCTTCAATGAAAAGTCATCAGCAGGTGTCATTTAGTTTTATATACTCCTATGTTCGTTTGCCATTCATGGGAGAAGTCCCCTCATCAATGTGGCTAGTGGCTTAAAAATGCAAGGTTTGATAAAAATAGATGAACCAAAGAGGGGCGAAAGAAATATCAAAGAGGAAGAAGGAATCACTAACCTGTTAAAAGCTTTCGACAATCTTGTTTTCCCATAGGTAATTTCTTGAGCCAGAAAAACCAAAGTTTTTTTTGTTGAAGAAATGAAAGAGAAGGTAGAGAGGAATTGTAGGGTTAATGAGAGAAAAGAAAGACGAGTATTTTTTGAATAATATTTTTTATTTGGAATTATTGCAAAAATCAAAGGTCTCCCCTCTAATTTGTCTTTTATATTTTTATGATTTGAATTTTATTAGAAATTCTAATCAATACTATAAAAAAGGTTCCAAATACATAAATTGATTTAACAATATATCAGTTACCAAATATATTTAAATAATTAAATAAAATAAATTATTTTAATTAGCCCACTAAAACAATTAAATATTAATTATATTAATGCTAATCATTTAAATTTTATACAACACCATTAAAGTTTTAGACAACAAGATCAATAAAATTTATTAACTATTAAAAATGACTATTATTAATTATAATTTTATATCAACACTCTAGCATTTATGGTGTCACAATGTTCCATTATTAATTTATGAAGATGATTAAATGTCATTAATACATAGTATAATTTGGGTCCGACAGCAACGCCAGATCAAAGCGTCATGGGTGCGTCATGGGTCTGGTAATCACGCTAAACCTATGGCGCTTGGATCTGGCATGATTTTCATAACTAAGCCAGACCCAAGCACCATAGATCTAACAACCATTAAATTGAATAATTCATTTTAGATAAGCTTTTATGTGGTTTAATTTGAAACTTGAATAGATAAAAAATCAGGTTAATAAATTTTAAAATCACACTGCTTGATTGAATTTAATTACATTACCAAAAAAAAAAAATACTCTTCATACTTAATATTTTTTTTTTTATTTAGAAAAAAATATTCCAGAGCACGGACATATATAGCAATGACAGTTAAAACACGTGGTGTTGATTTTTAGTTGAGGGGAAGCAAGTCTCAATAGTGACAAACCTCTAAACTTCATATTAACAAAGGGGTAGGTAATGTACATCAAAGGGCTGAACTTGTTAATTAACTAATGATGGACAAGGAAAAAGCCCAAACCCACTCTTCTTTATGTGCTGCTGGGCCTTATAATGGGATGGATTTCAATAGCATACCATTGAAATTGTTGGGCCTCATAATGAGATCTTTAGGAGTATAATAAAAATTAGTTTTTAAAATGTTTTTTTATTAAATGTATCTAAATAATTATTATTTTTTAGTTTTTAAAATTTATTTTTGATATTAATATTTCAAAATGATTCAAAAACATTAAATTGAAAAAGTTATGCAAACATTAAGTTTGTTTCAAAAAGTTCTGCAAACCTTTTAATCATCCCTTTTGCTTTCTTTAATTAATAAAGTATATAGAAAAAAAGTGTAGTAAAACTTGAGAGAAATATTTAATAAGATATACTAAGTGAAATGGAAAATTGTTTTTAAGAACTTTTTATCATCCAAAGCACATGCTATATATATACTCATCAAAGATATGAGTTACCAAATATATTTAAAATAATTAAATTAGTAAAATTAATTTAATTAGCCCACTAAAACAATTAAATATTAATTATATTAATGTTAATCATTTAAATTTTGTACAACACCATTAAAGTTTTAACCATCTAGTAGGTGATCTAGTGGTAAGAGTTTGAGATTAAGGGATTTGCTCCTCATGTGATCTTAAGTTCGAGCCATGTGGTTATTAATATGATGGCCACTGGAGGCTTACATGGTCGTTAACTTCAAGGCCTGTGAGATTAGTCGAGGTGCGCGCAAACTGGTCCGGACACCCACGTTAATAATAATAATAATAAAAAAAGATCAATAAAATTTATTAACTATTAAAAATGACTATCATTAATTATAATTTTATATCAATATCCTAGCATTTATGGTGTCACAATGTTCCATTATTAATCTATGAAGATGATCAAATGCCATTAATACATAGTATAATTTTATATATAAAAAATGGGTAGCCAGCCATTGTGACTTGCATATTGCTAGCTCCCTGGATATTCTTGCATGGCAACAATTTTTTTTAATAAAAAAAATAGGTAAACAAACCAATGATTTTGATTCTGCTTACATTTTCACTTTATTAACTGAAATGGAATTGAAACTTTATATATGCTCATCTCTTTTTAAACTGAGAGGAATTGGAGGGGCAGATCTGAAGAAAGATATGCAGCTGAACGAGAACCCTAGGGTTCAGTCGTCAGTGTCCACAACTTGGCTAGCCCACAAGCGAAAGCGTCTCAGAATATATGCTCAATTTCATGATATTGACTGCTCCTTGATTCTTGAAGAAAGCAAAGGGGGAGGAGAGTGAGTGTCTAGTGCTTGCCATGGGAATTATATTAGGAATATTAACACGAAAAGGATGGCCTGGGAAGGGCGACTTTTATAAAGCAAGCCCTCCATTGTCTCAAGTATACATGCCAAAATGATCCAGATTGAAGGATTCATGGTACTGGTTCGACTATTAATTTCAGCAACTCCATTGTTAATAATTATGCAATATATTGCTGGCTAGAAGTATGTTCTTATAAGAAAGAGTTGTCTTTTTTTTCCCCGTAGAATCTGCTTTCTGCTCAAAGCACAGTGCACAAAAGAGTTGTGCCTCTCTTAGTTGCTTTTTTTAATCCGGGTCGTGGATTCGATTCGATTCGGCTTGGTAGATTAATCTGTGTTGAAAATATATATATATATATATATATAAAAACCTAGTAGAAAACTCGAGTTATCTAGTTGATTAATATCTGATTTGGTAAAAAAGTATAAGAGAAACAATTTCTGTCTCTGTTTCTGAAAATCTGAAGAAAAAAAGGAAGCAAATAATACCAAACAATTCCTCAATAATTAGTTTATAAACATTCCCATTAGCATGCAATAAAGAAGTATATGTTTTGTGGCTCTATCAAGGTAGGACTGCTATACATAGTATTACAAAATCACTGGTCTTTTCTGTGATTATTAAATTAACTATGAGATTCATCAAATATTTCCTCGAGTTCATGTTGTTCTTGAAGAATATTCCTGAAAAATTATGAGAAAAGAGAGCCCATTTGGCCTTCTATACATGTGGAATATTGAACCTGAGTTCCAAGCATCCTCGAAGTACCCTTTCAATTGGTCAGGATAAGCTACAAACTGTACTTAATTGAATAATATAATTATATTCCTTGTGATATTGGGTATAATTTGCAACTTATCTTAAATTCTAACGCAATTATATTCCTTCATCATGGTTTATGTTGATTTTAATTCCTTTCTGATGATATATTAACAGCATTGGAAACTGGGTTGATGCTGTGAGTCTATGGCCGGCATTGCAGTTCATAAGATTTAAACTCTTGAGATCTTACAAAAATGATTTATTACATTATCAAGAACAGAAAAGGATAAGCATTAAACTATGAAATACGACCCTCCTTTTAGTTATGAGATCTCTTTGATAAAAAATAAAATAAAAATTGTAGCTTATTTGTTCTTATATTTCAAAAGTGTTTTTAAAAAATGGATTTTTTTCTTTAATTTTTTTTTAATTTCTGATCGTTTTGATATGTTGATGTCAAAAATAAATTTTTAAAAATAATAATAAAAAATTATTTTGATACATTTATAAGCAAAAAACACTTTGAAAAGCAACCGTTATCACACTATCAAACAGACTCTTAAATCAACTCGACAACCCGATGGTTAAAATTTTAAACTACTAGTAGATAAATGTTGTGTTACGATTCTAAATATGAGGAGTAAGGCCATAATTTAGGGATGATAGAAAGTTGAAAATTGCATGCAATTGCTTAAGATTAAATCGTATTGGAATTGCAATTATCACTAATCACTATTAGATTTAATAAATTTACTGACAAAAATTTATGTCGGTGTTTACACTAACATTTCGTCTATGATTATTTTATTGATGGAATCACGGATGGAAACTGTCCGTTAAAAAAATATTTATTGGTCTGTCGTTAATAAATTTACCGATAGCTTTACAGACGAATCATGCATGCCAAAAATGTTTTTACCCATTTCAATACATTGGTAATTCCCTCGGCGAGTTGCAGTAGTATTTGCAATAATTCTTTTTCAACTTTGTAGAATATACCAACGTAATTATTCAATAGTTGTAGAGGTGTTTGCTGTAATTCTTTTCCAACCCTCTGAAATATACCAACGACATTATTTCGTCAATAACCTCATCAGTAATAATTTAAAAATATTTTTCTAAAAAAAATCTATTGAACATAAATAGAAAATAATTAAAAAATTAAATTTATATAAAATTCATGTATTTAGAAATCAATTATCTTAATACAAAAACCAAATATTTATTACAAATTTATATGTTCATATACAATAAGACTAGAAAAGAGACGCCGCTGGAGGAGGAGGAAGAAACTAGTTATCCCTAGGACCATGGGGCCAATAAGGGAGTGCACATACACCACCCATCTGTGATCTCATATTTGTGATCATTTGGCGAAGTTCTTCATAATCCATAGAGAGTCGTTCATATTTTTCATTGAACTAGACCGTATGTTCTTGCACTCATTGATCCAATTAACAAGGCCACTGACTCCAGAGACTGAGTGCTTAAGACCGATTATGAGCACCTAACGATTGAAACACTATGTGTTATCCGCAAGTTCTCAACCGTAGTGTTAGAGAGTCTGTACACCCGATTTTTATCGGGTCCATCGAACGATCTTGCCTCTAACCACAAATTCGAATCAAAATCCGGGTGGCTCGAAAGAATGTCCCCATTTCTCTCCTTCAATCAGTTGTTATATGTTTCCTGGAAATAAAAAATGAAATCATCAAATTCAAGTAAATAATAACTTAAAAAAATATAGTTGAAAACCAACGTACCACAAAGTGTTTAGCTCGACTGTTGATGAACTTATGCACCCTTTTTTTGGCGGTCATCACTTTGTACGTGCGTTTCCACAAAAGGCTTCATTAGGTTTGGCTCACGTCCAAGAACCGTAGCCTGCAAGATAAAAAATATTGTTGGTTAAATATATTTATAAATAACAACAAATTTAAAAAATAGATGTAATTAAAATAAATTTTATCATCCATTTTGCATGTGAAACGAACAAAAACAGAGTTGCTGGTGTGCATGGTAACAAAATCATGAATTTTTCAACTCTAGTTCCTCGCACCAGATTGTGAGCATCGTATAAAATGCTCGAACGTCACGTACTTAATGTATTCCACCCATATAGTCCCCGAGATGTATGGCAGTTTGAAATTCTTCCAAAACACCACGTCATTCCAGCCTGGTAGAGCACTTTCTTTGGCATATTTTTTAGAATTCTTTTGTGCTTTGTACCAAAAATCATATAACCTATCTGGTACAAACAAATTATATATTTGTAAATTACAAATAAAATTTTAATATTTAGAATAAAAAAAATTTCTTGATTTTGATGTTACCTAGTTGAAGCATGATTCTCTCAAACCCTCCTCGCATCATTATCATTTGCTCTATCCCACTCAAATTTAGCCTTACAGTAAAATTTTTTATATATATAAAATCAATAATTTCAATAAAGTAAATGAATTAACATAATAAATAGTAAAATTTTAAGTTAATACTAATGTTGTATGAACATGCTAGTTTCTCATGTATACTCCAACCAAAAATCATTCCATAAGCTGAAAAATCATTGATAGTCCACATCAAAGCTGTCTTCATCTGAAAAATATATTTCATTAATACATTATAAGTCAAAGCCCTAGATGACCACAACTGCGTCAATTCATCAATCAATGGTCGAAGACAAACATTTATATTCCGGTCCGGACTATTAGGACCTGGTATGATCGTAGATAAAAACTTGAACTCTGGCCTCATACACATCCCCGGTGACAAGTTATAAACTGTAAGTATAACCAGCCAACAAGAATAAAAGCAGAAAATGAACCAAATGGATTGAATCTCTTTGTACATAACCCAAGACGCATGTTCTTTAATTCCACTGAAAACTGAGGATGCACACTGTTAAAGTGTTTCCATGCTTCACCATCAGAATGGTGCATCATCAGTCCATCCACCACATCATAGGATTGATGCCATGTTATGTATGCTTAGCAGTCTTTGAAGACATGAATAACCTTTGTAGTCTAGGTGTGATTTGAAAGTATCTAGGTTTTTTTATGTGCAACAAGAGTCTTTACCCTGCCATTTCTGGGTTTATAACGAGAATGCTCACATGTCCTACACTCGGACACTCTGTATTTTTAAGGTAGTATAACATGCAGAAGTTTTGACACATATTAATTTTTTGGTATTCTAGACCGAGGGGTTTCATTGTGGACTTAACAACATAGAAGTTCTATTTTAGTTTGTTCCCTTCAAGTAAAATGTTTCTCGTCCATTCAAATTTTTTATCATAATCAGCCTCATTCAACTCATGATCTGACTTGATAGTGAACACCTATGCAACAACCGATAATTTATTGTAATTTGTGCAACCATCCTATAATGGTTCGTTAGAATCTTTCAAAATATCAAAAAACCTGGTCACGTTTGTATTAGGTTCTTCATCTATGATTGGATATTGACCGACATGACCATGATTCATTCTCATCACATCCATAATCATAATCCTATAAAGATTACTATTGTCATCTACAACTCCATGCACATTGCCAGTACTAAAAGTTGACTCAACCATCCTTTCTATCATGGTCTCGTGGGGAACATATGGTTCTTTACGTGCATACCAACACTAATATTGCTTCATGAATTTTTTTTTTGTAGAAGATGTATCGTTACGACATCTGGATTGGGAAACTTTTTTTTATTTTTACACCTCTTGCATGGCTTCTAATACCACCTCCATTAATATTTGTACACATTTACTAAAAATTACAACTCGGTAATAAAATTGACAAAATATAAAATGGACCCGTTAAACAAATTATTATTTATTTCATCACAAAACACCTAAGTCGATAATTCGACATAAGTTTCAATAATTTATAAATAAATAAAATTTTACAAAATATATAAAACAAACTATAACATGTACAAATCATAAATCCATACAACAAGTTTGTTTGAGAAAAAAACTATAAAACAAGTAAACATCCAAACAAAATATATATACTACAAAAATATGCAAAAAAAAAATTAACATTTTGAAATTGTGTTCAAATTTTAAAAAAAAATGGTAGATTTGCTTACTTAAGGTGGAGAATCCTTAATTAAATTTAAATCAGAACACGGATGTTAACAAACCGAGTGTTGTGGTAGCTGGAAAAGTTGTGAGAGGTTGAGTTGTGTTGTGATTAACGAGGATATATACCGACAATATATTCCCATCGATGGTTACCACCATATTAAGTGATGAAAAAGATTGGTTAATAAATGTCACCGCAATATACCGATAAAAAAAATCCATTGATGTTTTTATTTGTAATTGTCAATTTTCTAATAGTGAATTTTACTTCTTTTTAGGATTCTAGATTGACTTTGGTCTTCGTTTAAACAAGGAAAAAAGGAACTTGAACAAGCATGTCAATAAATTCTAAAAACAAGGTCACAATCTTTTGAAAAAGCTATGCTTTGATGCGAGAATAGCATTTTTCATCTGCACTTGATCACAATTACATACAGCAGTATTTTTATAAGAGGACGGGGTGAGCAAAATGTGAGGCGGCTATAGGAGCAGGTAACCTAGCTCACCCCACCAAGAGGCGCCTAGCTAGCTAGGATCCATCACCTGCCTTTGATTGGGATCATTTTCCTGTTGATTAGTCTCATTATTTTATGCATCAATCACGTTATATATTTCTCCCTACTAATTACCATACGAATCCTAACTAGCCTAGCCTATATCTATAACTCTGATCAACTCAATCTTTTTGACTACTCATGCAGACTCAAACTCTTATAGCTGATTACTTTTCTTCAGTCAATCATGACTCTAGATCGATTGATCAACTTTCTTTTGATTCCCATGGTTATTTAGGACTTCAAACCTAGTCATTTACGTTGTTCATGATCAAATTTAACTTTCTTTTCCTTGCTTGATAGTGAACAATTAGTGTTCTTCCATAGTGAATATTCATGGATGTTTATTTTTAGTATAAACAAAATAATAATTTCCAAATAGCATGAAACATTAGGGTTTTCAAACTATAACACTAGGTGATAACCATGGTAATCGCATCTTTGATCCTTCATATTAAACTGGACAATGTTATCGAGAAACAAAATCAAACAATGCACTTTTATGCATGCATGTACGAGAAAGAAAGAAAAAATCATAGGGCTTGGACTCCCGAACTAGAATATGCTCCTTAAGTTGTATAGAAAACAACACAGAACATGGCCTGGAAGCTAGTTGTTCCTGTCAGTCTAGTAGTACTGAAAACAATAGGTACAAAACGGTGCTCATGCAGGACGGACATATCTCAGATAAACCTAAGCAAATCTCTAAACATGACATTATTCCTAGCTTGTAAGGATACAACACTAATCATGAAGGCAGAGAGGCATCTTACTAAAAACTAGCTAAAGTGGGAAAAGATTGGTGGGAACCCATTTTTTGTGGCTTTGGGTAGAAAGGAATAGCAAAATTCTTGACTTGAGAATATGACTCAGTGGTTTAGTTTGAGTTGAGGTTCTAACGTTTCCATTCTTAGAATCTTTGACAGCTTTATCCTTCCCCGCCCTCCTTTTTCCACGAGGAATACATTCCGTGGTCATTTCTCACTTTCAAGCTCTTCCAACGCAGTAGCACATGTGGTCAACAAAATGCAACCAGTCGACATCTTGCACATATAACTCGCTCATGATTGCCTAGTCCTTAAATTTGATTCTACTCAGTACTGATGTTTTTTCCTTCCTTCCTCCCTTTCTTTTCTAAGCTTCTTCTTGTCCTCAAAAGTAAAATTATAGGTTAATTTAGTATCCATAAAGGGCAATGCAAGTACAAGATAGAACAAAAAAAAACCTAAAAATCCAAGTCCTCTCTCTTACCAAGTGTTGGGAAACATCATTATCGGGGAGAGAAAGGTGGCAGCTGTTAGATAACCTAAAGTAAAAGTTGGGTATTCTCTTGTGCCCTACGAAAACCAGAGAAGAGAGAGGGAGGGAGAGAGGATTGCCATAGAGCGCATTAGCAATGCTAACAATGGCATTTTGGCAACATCAACCCGCAGAGGTAAGTAAGTACATCAAATGTACCATTATGGGAAACGTCTGTGTCTCTAGACGAGAAATGAAAGTTAAAACACCATGTTTATTCCATTTAGAGCCTGGCATTAACACTTTGGAATGTTACCTCAGGCAACAAAAACACACTTCATCAATGATTAAGCATATTGCTTACATAGAATTAAAACACACTCCATTTACAGCGAGGATTTGTATATTTTCAGTTCATTAGCTATCAAGGAAAAAGATAAAATCCGCAGCTTTTTTCTTGTTATGTTACATGTTAGTCATTGTTGTTACAGAAAGATGATCATCAATGAATGTGCAACTAATTACACACAATGATTCAGTGATGCTCATACCATTTATTGCGTGGATCTCTGCTAGAAATTCATAATATCATCATAATCCTAGCAAGATTCAGAGTTGATGACACTGATTTCGTTTAGTGAAAGCAACTTAATTTTGTAACTTGCAAGGTACACTATCACGCCTCTTTGCAATATATTCCTATCCACATGCCAGCAAACTATTTAGGAATTCTACGTTAGTACTTTACCTCAAGGTTTTTCCACATATTCTCTCCACACTGCATAAAGCACCCCCACAAATCAGAATCAAGTAATCTTCCTGAAAAGGCCAATTGGAACTAATGTGAAGATTTTGTTCAAGGAATACGAATTTTATTTACGTTATTATTAACTAACGTCTTATAATTTCCATCATTGGCAATCGTTGTTTTATGCATCTCTTGAGCACTCAGAAACGCTCACATTCATTGATAAATCTTATGTGTGTATCAAGTGGGTTTAACGTAAGTTGGTGGATCTGTTCTCCATAACTTAATACTCGAATTTATTCTGCATTAGCTGTTGATCATGTAGATAATATTCTTTTTTTTTTTAAATAGGTATGGTATAATTCCTGATGATAATCTCCAGAACAGATCCTTCATTGCAATTCAATAAAACAGCATAAGCATAAGGAACATGCAGTTGACACATGCACAGCTTTCAGAAATGCAAATCCAGAAACAAATCAGATTATTTTACTCGAGTCTAAAATAGCAGTTTGACATTTGACAATCTATGTGGTATGCAGATATCTCTTTTCTTCAAGCAGCTAATTAAGATGTATGAGAAGCATATTTTCAAGTTAAATCAAGAATCTTATACCATATTTCAATAATTCGATCCCGAAATATAATTTATATCTTTCTATAACACCTAGGAACCGTTTACTGAAAATCAAACAAAAGATATCTGAAAACAATCGAACAAAAATAAAAATAATATAAAAGAGAGCAATTTGAGAGTGTATAGATTCATACAAGAGAATCTGGCAAATGAAGGCGGAGTCAAGGGCAAGCTGTCATCTCCGGGCAAGAACTGTCATGTCCTTCATCAAATGCAAGGAAGTAAGTACAAGTCCCAGGTGCTTAGTATTCGTCGGTGCGGGGCCAACTGTCTTGTGCCGATTGAAGAATGAAAAGAACTGGGGCCCTTTTCTATTTTTTTTCTGTGGGGGCTGAATCAGTACCAAACTTACTGAAGGAGACAAGAGAGAATGTATTCCTTATTCCATTCCTTGCCTTCAAACAATGTCCAAGGAAAAGCATCTTTCCACCATTTTCTTTTTCTTTTTCTTTTTCTTGTTTGTATCTAATTACTAAGTTTCCAGGTGCCTCAGTCAAAAGAATCTACTCCTACGTTCTTCAAATAAACCACAATAAAACAAGGGTTTGTGTCTCCATCTACTCCCTTACAGCATAGATAACATCCAGTTAGACCTCGTTTATATATGGTTAGTTTCAATACATCCATTGACAGCTGAAAAAGACCCAGAAATGAGAGGGCGAAGAAGGTCTCAAGACAACAGAGATATGGATTCCCCTAATCCAAGTCAGAAAAATTCTTCTCATATTCGGGAATAAGATTCTTGCTTTTGACAGACAGACAGACAGACGAATGCGAATGCGCACACCTGAAAAAACTCTGGTGGGATCAATTCTGGTATCTAATGCAAGGCTTTTACATGTTTCGGACAGTTAAATGTGCTTAGGAATTCAAATAGATAGTACTGTCTTAGAATAGAAAGGTGGAGCTAGAGGAGAGGTCCCACATTTAATAAAGTAGCAAGGACAAATCTCTTTCCATGTCACTGTGAATAATGGATTCCATGCCTCTCTAGCACCCCCCACCCCCCAATTAGTGCTATAAAAGCATGCTTGAGCAGACCTTTGGCTTGTGAGCATTGGCTGAAGGAGATAACCAAGAGAAGTTGCAGAAAATCCTACTTCGAAATATCCTGCAGTGGAATTGTAACTGAAGAATATCGCATAATCAAGTTCAAACAGAGAGAGAAGACATCAGGTAAATATGCTACTGATCTTGTCCACAACAGATACACTATCAGTGCTACTACAGCTAGCTAAACTTGATTGGATTTTTAGGAGATAGAAATGTACCAGCATCACCAGCATCACCAGCATCAAGGAAAGAACATCCACTCTTCTTCAAGAAATTCAATCCCTCCTGAAAGACATCTGTTCCTGCAAGTTGGGAATGGCCCTGGGGATTCTGGACTTGTCCTCTCAACTGATGCAAAGCCTAGACTAAAGTGGACACCTGATCTTCACGAGCGGTTCATAGAAGCAGTAAATCAGCTTGGAGGAGCAGACAGTGAGTATACAAAAAAGGTTGAAAAATCCAACAACAAATATAATAGTGAATTCAGCATACTCAAACGTTGTTCTTTATATTTCAGAGGCCACTCCAAAAACAGTTATGAAACTTATGGGAATTCCTGGACTTACCTTGTATCACCTAAAGAGTCATCTTCAGGTAAACCATTTGACATTATCTATCTAATCATCAAGGGAATATATCTGTCACCAACCGGTAGCTGCTTTTATAAGTTGTTAAATAGAATCAAGGCCCTCTAAGATATAGCTCTCCAGCCAATCTCGGAGAAAATCAAAAGAATGCCAGCCCTTTTATTGTTAGAATTGATTATGGCAATCTGGTGGTTCCACTGTTCCACTGTTTCACTATTTTTCTTCATTTGATAAATTTTGTAAGAGAAAAACTCCATGCCTTGATGCTTCCTTTCTGTTTACAGATAAAGAAGTACAGAAATCTTGTGCTTAGGAGTGTCAACAGTAATTAGTGGAAACCCAAGTAGTAAAAACTACACTGTATTATGCAGAGCTTGAGAATAATGCCACACGTCTGAATGCTATAGTCTTGAATTTGTTTAGACCCACACAATGAAATAGCACTAACTCCACTTTTTCTTGTCAGAAGTACAGACTCAGCAAGAACCTCCATGGACAAGCTAATAGTGGGAGCAACAAGAGTGGTATGAAGAACAATGCCATAAAGTTCTCTCCATATGTTTTCAACTATTGATGAGGAATTAAAGATAGTTGCTCTTTTCTAATGGAAGGGACAAATATGTAACTTGATGCAGGTACTGTTGCTGTGGTGGGAGATAGAATGCCTGAAGTAAATGCAACCCACATTAACAATCTAAGCATCGGATCACAAACAAATAAGTATGAGGAATTCATTTGCTTTATGTTCATTAGTCATTTTTCTTGTATTGCAAAGCATTATTTTTCACTAAGACACAATTCTTAAATCCAGAAGCTTACATTTCAGTGAAGCACTACAGGTGCAAATTGAAGTGCAAAGAAGACTACATGAACAGCTTGAGGTACAGTTTCACTATCAATCTGAGTAACTACATTTCAGCTTTTCTTATTTGTTTGTGAAAATAAGAATTTTGTCTATTTCCTTATTTCAAGTTGACTAAATTCGTATTTCAGATACAGAACTAAAGTATTGTCTTTCAAATTGCTATCATTAATTTATCTCTTACAAACACAAAGGTTGTAGAGGTAGTAAAAGGTTTTAGCTACATTCTGGTAATTTGTTCTGAAATAAAACAGGTGCAGAGACATTTACAGCTCCGCATAGAAGCACAAGGAAAATACCTGCAGTCAGTGCTAGAGAAAGCCCAGGAAACACTTGGAAGGCAAAATTTAGGTACGGTGGGACTTGAAGCTGCCAAAGTTCAACTCTCTGAACTGGTGTCCAAAGTGTCCTCTAAATGCCTGAATTCTGCATTTTCGGAGCTGAAAGATCTGCAGGGTCTGTGCCCACCGCTAACACAACCGACCCATCCCAATGATTGTTCAATGGACAGCTGCCTGACCTCAATTGAAGGGTCACAAAAGGAGCAAGAAATACACAACACTGGAATGGGGTTGAGGCCCTATAATGGTAATGCTCTCTTGGAGCCAAAAGTGATTGCAGGAGAACATGCGCTCCAACAAACTGAACTCAAGTGGGGTGAAGACCAAAGAGATAACAAAATGTTCCTCAGCTCAATGAGAAATGATACAGAAAGGAGAACCTTTTCAGCAGAAAGAAGCTGCAGTAATCTATCCATCGGTGTCGGACTCCAAGGAGAAAGGGGAAATGTGAGCAGTAGCTTTGCTGAGGCAAGATTTAAGGGAAGGAGTGAGGATGACAGCTTCCAAGATAAGACTAACAGAAGGATAGATGCAATTAAACTAGAGAACGAGAAATTGTCCCCAGGGTATAGGTTTTCTTACTATGCTACTAAGCTGGATCTGAATTCCCACGGTGAAATTGATGCTGCTTCAGGTTGCAGGCAGCTCGACTTGAATGGTTTCAGCTGGAACTGAGAAGGTTCACATAGGGTACGTAAAAGTCGATCAGGGGATGATCCACCAAGGCAGGATAAAAGTCAGCATGAAAACATTTTGCTTTCTCCTTCGGGCCAATAGGCTAGGAAACAATCACTTAAATCTCAGTTGAATAAGTTGCACCAGCAGATGTAGCTTGCACTATAATGTAAATCAATCCAACAAGTGTAGCCTTTCTATCTTATATATCATTTAAGAGTTAATGAATTACAGGTCCAGAAATGGAAACATTTAACTAAGCTGTCAAATGCTTATTTTCTAGTAAAGAACGAGATAATAAAATCTACTCCTTAATCATCATAAAATTACTCTTTTTTTTTTCCATTCATATTACGTAGATCAAGAACGATGACCCAATGCCATGGTTCCTAATTCAGTATCAACACTGAGGATTTCAGAGCAAGCAACATGGCATTTCTATGTGATTTTCTATTTCATATTGTGTTTAATGGACTCATAGAGTAACTGGTACTTATCACGGGAGTAATATAAAATTTATCATCCTCATATATTTTGGATTAATGATATATTTGTTACTTAAATTCCTGTGATTTCTAAAGAGTTATCCCTCTATTTTTTCTAGTCTTAATCTCTTGAGCCTTGGAGATTCTGAATGCCAGCTTGCTTCTCTTTATTGATCAGATCATACAGCCCATGGATCCATGGCGCCTTCATGCTCACTAGCGCATAACAACTCTGGAAAATGGGCAGGAGGACTGGACGATATGCTGATCAAAGTCGAGGACAGGATACATTAGCTGTTTGGAGCCACTGGCAACTACATTCCCAATCTTAAATCGCAAGAAGATAATTGTGTAATTAATTAACCTCTTTCGATCTCCAAATTTGTTCCTCTTTTGGGTTTGAGAAGAGATTGAAAATGACCACGTAGTAATATATATTATAGCATGTCATAGGGTTCGACTACGAAGATTTTCCTGTGATGCATGCAGTCATTGAGTGTTAGATTTGAGCTCTACTAGACCAACTAGATTCTTTGAAAGCAATCCTGTGCTTAAGGTGCTTCGTCTGAAGCCTGTAAGTTGGCCTAATTCTACCGTCAGACACTGGTCTAATAATTTTCTTTTCAAGTTTTTAGGATTGTCAGATGAAAATGGCCGACCAAACAGCTTCCCTCACAGCCAAAAGACCCAACTACCGTAGCATCCAAAGCTTGTATATGCCTTTAACAGTCACAACATCGAGTCCCATTTTAGCCGCATGAGAGACTAGATTAAATGCACCATCAAAATTAAGTTTAAGCATATCACATGGGGGAGGTTGCGCGCAGGACTCGTGGCTGGAACTTCTGAAGAGTGAGGCTGCTGCCACTGATGTAACAAGAGGCTACAATGCTTAAATTCACGTGACTGATCCAAGGCTTTGTCAATAATCTGGGATTCTGCCAGCAAACCTGAAAATACTCCCCGCATAGCGGCCCCTCTTCCATTGGATTAATTCCATGGCATTCCCATGCATCAATAATATTGTTAGAAAATAATATAGATTATATTTTGAAATTTTACATAATAATTTAAGCTATTGAGTTAAATTAATTCATTGACATGATATCAGAGTCTGGATAACCAAGTGGTTATGAGTTCGAATCTCACCACATCCATTTATTTGATAAAAATCAAGCACAATATTGTAATATGAATCTGTATAAGTTTCAAGCCTTCACTTGAAAGGGTGTATTAGATAATAATATAAATCATATCTTGAAACTTCACCTAACAGCTTAAGCTATTGGGTTGAATTGGTTCCTAGACAACTATAAGCTCTCCAATAACCATTAGATCCTCTAATTTATTCACCACTATTTCTTTGGCAAGTCATCAAATTGTGGCTGTATTGTTTATAAATGTTCCACCTACATATTACTGTCTTTTTTTTTCTTATATTAGAAGGTTGATCATCTTTTCATGGTTTTCTTAGTCTGTTCTTTCCCAATCTCTCCACACTCGTATTAAAATTTAAATGTAGAAAAATGATATCACCGTTTTTAGGATCTAAATTGGCATGTGGTAAAGGGTGAACAACCTTCAAGTATGTTTTTCTAAAAGTTTTTACATTATATTATTCATGACATAAATTTTTTATGTCAATTCTTTTATGACAAGGACTACATGCCTACATGGAATCTCAATCATCATTCATTTCCTAAACTATCATAGTTTTTCTCCAAACTAACACATAATCTAGATTGGCCCTCAAATACTAATACTCATTTAAACTTGCTGGTATCATTCTCAAATTTCTAGACTTCTCAACAAACTTGTCCCATAATTTTCTAACAAATGGTGTGCTATTTATTTCCCAGCTAATAGATTGAACATATCTAATATAAAACATAGACATTAGCTTCAGTCAAATCTTCTAAACATAATAATTTATAAACTCATATACTTCCCAACCCAACTATTAAATTACTTAGCCAAATTGTTAGTTGTATTCTTAACCTTAACTAATTCATTAAACAAATGTCTTGATCATGTCTTCGGTTTGATGTTTTTCAACCAATTAAGAGTTGCTACATCAACATCTCTGATATCTTATACCCTAAAACCCAATCTTCATTTCCAATCCATAAAATCCCTTATTCTTCATGTTGATATAAATATGCATTGAATAATGCATGTGTGCCGCCTTACTAAATATCTCTAAAATAGCTTCGGGGATACTATATAAATCAATAAACAAATATTTGATAGTCAAATGACATAAAATAAAATAAAAAACAATCCATTATTAGCAAGTGTTTAACAAATCAGTAAGTTATACCTTTTGCCTAGATATGATACAAAAAGGCCTATTATGAACAACATTTTTGATGGACTCATAAAGAGCATACAAGAACTAACACCATGTATCATTGTTTTTAGCTTTAACAATAACATACACAACCGGGAAAAGTTCATTAGTAGCATCCAACCCCATAATTGATAATAATACACCTTCATATAGACCTTTAATAAAACACCCATCAATCCCAATAAATAGTCTGCATCTATTTATAAACCTATCATTCATAGCTTTCAAATACATATAAACTTTTTGAAACTTGTATGAGGAATGAATATCTGAATTGAAATTAGAGTCATACCCTAAAAAAGACATTAGAACCTGAATTATGTTATTTTAATAATTGTGTTTATCTTGGGAGTCTTTTCTAAGACATCTTATGATTTTCTTCAACCAACTCATTGGCTTAGTCCTCGCTCTCTACAATCTCATAAAGTGTGGTTTAATCCTATATTTCTAAAAAATAATGGTTTCAAGTACTTCATTTAAAATATGTTGGTTAGCATTAATAATTGGTAGCAATTTCTTTATTAACCAAGTTGAATTCACTGCTTTTATATAAGCAGACATAATACAACTTTGCTTATCTCTCTAGGTTTTCACCATGAATGTCTTGCTATCAAGAATAAGAGAAACATATATACGTCATGAACAATCTTTTAATTAATGTATCTTTTCACATGATAATCATGTATGACTTCATATTATCTTAGAACTTCCTTGAAATGAGTGATATTTATGAATATTTGACACTTTTCAAATTTGATTGAACCATCAACTGTAAACTTAAACCTCTTGTATTTTAAACTAGTAAATGGATCAACAATTCTCTTCTTTTGCTTTTTTTTTTATCTCATTACCACTCACATTATCATTATTATCAGACTTCTCACCACCTTCCTCATTAATATTATAATCAATATTACTAATATTCCATTCAACTTCAAACTTTTTCATCAAAGATTTACCAAAATAAAGATTTACCAAAATAAACATCATATTGTAGACTATCAATTCATTTATCTTTAAATTAATTACAAAATCCAAATCATTCCTCATTAGTATAAATGTAATTGTCATAACCCAATTATGAGTTATTCCCTAAAATTTATTTTTTTTCAAAATAAAAAAAAATAAAATAAAGGCTGGCAACGTGAAGAAAGTAAACATGAGAGGATTCCAAAAAATACATAAAAACCAAGCTGCAATTTTGAAGAAAACTCAAGGCCTAATTGTACCCTATTATACCTAAAAATGGAGAAAAATGCAAATCCAAGGTCAAATTAAATTATTAGTGAACGAATTTACATAAACATTAAGTCCAAGGACATAATTAAATTTTTAATAGGCCAATTTGGTTTAATTATAGGCCAAATTGAATTTTAATTATGTTTAAGAATTAATTTTGGTCCCATTGAAGGATTTAATTAAGTGTAAGGACCTAATTATACTTTAAATGGGTCAAATTAATTTTATTTGGGGCTTAATTGGTGAAAAATTAAGTTTGGAATCCTAATTTGGGTTTAATTGAGAAGATTGAAATTTTAAGAGACCAAATTTAATTTTTACCAAGTTAATTGATTGAAATCAGGGGCCAAATTGCAAGAAAATTGAAGTTTTGGGGTCAATTAAGGGGTTAAATTAACAAAATTCACGGCCAATGACTAATATGTAAAAGGCGCCAAACTATAGGGGCTTAATTGATAAAAACCGGAGGTGAAATTGAAGAAATTGAAAGTTTAATGGTCAATTAGGGGTTAAATTGCATAAAACCGAGACCAAGGACCATAGTGCAAAAGGTGCGTAAATTCGAGGTTCTAATTCAAGCTCGGCAGGGGCTAAATTGCACCAAATCAAAAGTATAAGGTCAATTAGGGGTGCAATTAAATCCAATTTAAAGAGGGAGGACTCAAATGAACTTTGGCAAAAAAACAGAACTCTAGTATTGCTCATTTTCTTCTTCAATTTTCTCTGAAATGACAACTCAGGGAGGCTACTTTGCAGGTGCATTTAATGCATCTAACGTCCATCAAAGCTGATAAATCTTGCACGCAAATGATCCTCTGTAATTTCTCTACAACCCCATATGGCCCGTTCAGGCTGAATGACAACCCATTTTGCATAATATCGGGTTGTATATTTATACTGTAAAATACAAATTCGGTATTAAAATTCCCGGTTTTCTCCGAAATATTAAAAAAAAAACCTCAAAAACTTTTAAATTAATTTCCCCTTTCAAAAACAAAAATATATATATTTTTTGTTTTCAAGCATACGTTCAAATCCTAAAAATTTTCCAAGCATATTTTCATAAAAAAAATTGCATCTTTCTCATGTTTTGAAAATCCAAAAAAATGGATATCATAACCAGTTTATAATAATCCATTAGGATTTGACCAAAATATCAAAAACCTTTTTCCAATCTTTTTTTAGGATCCATAAGTAGACTTTAATATCTGTGGGGTGTAAAATTACACGATAAAGTACACCCTCAGGTATTAAAGATACAACGTGTAAAAATGTGATGCTAAAATTCAGACTTTAGAATGGTTAGGATTTAATCCAATAAGGTAGAGACTTTCTCATGAAGAGAGATTTACCTTGAACCTTAGAAAAGACCAACGAATAAAAACCCGACTTAGAAAAAACAATCAAACAACAATGCAGCTTACCTTAGGTAGGGTGCACTAGGGGTGATGCGTCTTCCCCTTACACAACCAGTCCCTTACCCAGACTCTTGCAAACCATAGGTTCCTAGTGACCATAATAGTAGGTGGCGAATCCTTTATGATTAAATACAAAAACTTTTCCAACACCACACCTCACACAAGAGGCACGATAAAAGCCTTTATCGTCGCCAGACAACATCGCGGCGTGAGCTGTGACAGTAATCATTATCTTTCTCATCTTCATAATCATCCTTACCTTCCCTTTCATCCTTATTTTCTTCATTTGTACAAAATACATTACTAGTATAAATATCTTCTTTTTTATTTATTCTTGAAGTTCTAACATCAATTGTAGCTCTATCACCCACATCAATATTAAACTATCAATTCCTAAACTATTAGCATCATCTTCATCTTTATCAAGATCAATATCAACATCATCTTCATCATCAACATCATTATCACCATTTTTTATATTCCATTCATCTTTAAATTCCCTCACCAAAAATTTACCATATTGAACATCACATTGTAAACTATCAATCCACTTATCCTTCCTCGGTAATAGAAGTGCAATAATATCTTTATCTTCATCATCATTATAATCATTCTCAATTTCTCCTTCATCCTTGTTTTTTTATTTTTACCAAATAGATTAGCATAAAAAATATCTTCTTCTTCATTTATTCTTGAAGTTCTAGCATCAATTATAACTCTATGACCCACATCAATATTAGAAATATCAATTCCCAAATCATTACCATCATCATCATCATCATCTTATCTTTATTTAGATCAATATCCATCTCATCTTCGTATTCCATTAATACCACTTTATTCCTTCTGACACCATCAGAAATAGTAAAATACTTGGTTTTGGGTAGCCTGCCATCATTGGGATTCCCTAAATAACACTTTGGCATTTTCTTTCTTGAAGAGGCATCAATAAAATTTTCGCACGTGTGCGGTGTCGTGGCGATCATCCTTCTGGATCAGGATTTGTAAGGTAGAAATAATAAAGAATTCATGTCCTTTCTTAGTTTAAAAAAGATTAGAGTTACCATCTAGTATTTTGGTTATTATAAACCCTAATTAATATTTAGAGTCTGAATAAGAGGACTTATTGTGTATATGAAGAATAAAATCAACCCCGATACATCATATCTAAGGTAAGATGCATTGTTTATTTGTTTGATTATTACTAAGGTATTGTTTTATTTTTCTATCCATTGGTCTGTCTATTAGTTAAAATAGGTCTGCCCTAGTAAAGCAAACCATAGCTTTATGGATTAAACTTAACATTTCTAAAGCCAAAACAATTTTTTTTTCATTTTTATTTTTCTTAATATTAGGAATATGTCTCACGTATAAGTTTATAATCTTGGATATAAAAAAAATGATGAGGTTATATTTATTTATTCTAGCTTGATATGTTTTTTAATATTAAAAATATATCTAATGTATAAGTTCATAAATCTAGATATTAAAAATGAAAAGAATTTTTTTTTGTATTTTTAAAATATAGGCCACGTTCTCATGATTTTAATAAATTTTTTATTAAATTCATAATGCAAGATATGAAAAAACTATTTTTTTGAATTGTTTTTCATATTTCTTTTAAATGGCAATGTATTTTTTTATATATTTATATTTTGTATTCTTGTATTAAAAATGCAAACATGATTTTTTGAGAAAACTTGACCATATGCAAATTAAACCATAAATGTATTTTTTTAAGAAGGATTTTTTGTTATTTTATATTTTTTTTTAAATGGTTTATTTAATACCAAGAAAGCACCTTATATATAAGTACACAATCATGAATATTAAATATGAAAGGGTAAAAAATGATGTGGAAAACATAAAATTGCTTTGCGAAATAGTCTTTCAAAAAACTGAGATTTAATTGAAGTTCGAATAAGGCTATGTTTGGCAAAACATGAAAAAAGTGCAAAGCTGCCAAAGAAACGCTAGGGCGTGTAAAACACACCCTTAGCTAAAAAACACGGGCTTGAAAATTGCCTTAAAGACGTGTTTGCCAAATAGAACTTAAGGACAAAAAACATATTTTTCCTTTAGAAATCTTTGGCAAAACAAACATGCCTTTAAATTTCTGACAGGCTCAGCCCAATCATATAGGTTGGGCTTCCCAACTCAAAAAACACAACCCAACCCAGAAACGAAAAAAATAAAGATTAAAAGGTTTTTTTTTTGTTTGAATTTTACCAAGAACATAAAGAACACTCTCATGACCTCAGAAACCAAAATGAAAATTCAGGTCAAATTGCATCAAATCAAAGGAAGAGATAGATATAACATCAATAATCAAAGTATAACGAGGCACAAAATAAGAAAAATAAGCTATAAAACGCATAAATCGATCTTGACAATCTTTAACCTAAACCCAGGTGTTCAAAATTGATTTGGATCGATTGATCCAAACTAATCCTTTAATAGACCAACAAGTAACATAGAAAGACAATGCATAGGTTTATGCTTTGATCAGAGCTCACAAGATAGGCTATAAAACTGAATTATGAGAAATTAGAAAAAGGACTCAAGAACATTCAAAAGGAAAAACCTAGAAACTCAATAGAAATAAAAAAAACTAACTAAACCCAGAAATAACTAAAGATTCATAATGGTGACATAAACCTTGCAACCATAGTTCAAACATGTCTATTACAACTAGCTTGAAACATGAAAAACTCTAGAAAACAAAGAAAAGAAACAATGCAACCAAACTTCAACACATAACTTTAAATAGATATTTTCTAACTTTAACACCATTACATTGGATTAAAGTTGTTTCTATTTAAACCAAATATGAATATTACTTGCTAAAGAACCAATAATATGCCTAGAAAACTAGTTGATAGTCATCATTTTAATAACTCTTATGCAACCACAATCCAATCCAAATAACCAAACTGAACTTCCTAACATCATTGTTGTAAACCCTCGAATATAATAATCTCATCTTGATTTAGTAAAATAAAATAAAATACAAAGGATAGGGAGAAATGATTAAATTGAACAAATAAATTGGGTTAATAGATAAGTTATTTAATGAGATGGGTGAAATTGAAAACAATAATAAAAGAGTAAGGAGTTAGTAAAGAGAAAGAGAAATAGTGAGGGTCAATGGATTGATAAAAGAAATAGCGAGGTCAATGTGAAAATAGAAGTAAATATGGGGGGCAAGATGCAAATAAGGAAAGAACATAATTATGAATAACAAGAAATCTCTAGAAATCCCTAGAGTAATGGCCGGCCAAGGAGATGAAGAAAGAGAAGAAAAGAAAAATTGAGAGGAAACCTTGTAAATTCATCCTTTGATTCCAAAGGAAAGTGAGAGTAAGTGAACTGAAAGTGTTTCACGTAAGATTTAGGAAGAAAACTTAGAAAAAAATTTACTAGTGGGAAAAAAAAGGTTAGAAGAAGGAAGGAAAAAGAAGAGGAAAAGAGGTTATTCTTAATCTCTTGACTCATTGTTTTGTAATAAAAGGTAACAAACTCTTTTATTAAATCACTTGAATTTGTTTGTGTTTTTCTTGAAAATTGAGATTTTTGAATGCCTTAGTATAGGTTTAAGAAGTTTGTTAAATAATGATAGGTGGATGAAATGATGGAAAAAAAAATACATAGAAAACGAATTTATACTTGTTGAACTTAGAAATCAAAACTGGATAGGTTGTCTCTCAACTTCTCTGTTAAGATTTGGACCCTAAGATGACAAAATTTGAGATACCTGTCTTCATGAAAGTTATAGACCCATGTTATAGTGTTCCAAAGAAACAAACCATGCATACAACCAAGCTCTGTAGCTCCAGTTATACTTAAAATACTAAACAATGTTCAGATAGTAACAGTTCAATTTTTAGACAGTAACAATTGGACAGTAATAGTTCAACGTTCGTTGATGAGCAATTTTGACTATCTTGGGGGCAGAACTGGGTTATCCTTCCTACATAGAACTTGTAACCTCGTGTCTTAGCTTTCCAACGAGACAATCTCGCTTGAAATGGAGTTTTATAGCTTCAAATATAGTTAAAAAATCTAACGAGAGGTCAGACAGTAACAATTCAATTTTTTAAACAGTAACAGTTGGACAGTAACAGTCTAACCTTCGTTGATGAGCAATTTTGACTGTCTTGAGGGCAAAACTGGGTTATCATTCCTACATATAACTTGTAGTCTCGTGTCTTAGCTTTCCAACGAGATCAATCTCGCTTGAAATGGAGTTCTATAACTCCAGATATAGTTAAAAATCTGAGAAGATGTTAGATAGTAACAGTTCAATTTTTTAGATAGTAACAGTTGGACAGTAATAGTCCAAAGTTCGTTGATGAGCAATTTTGACTGTCTTGGGGGTAGAACTGGGTTATCCTTCCTACATAGAACTTGTAGCCTCGTGTCTTAACTTTCCAACGAGATCAATCTCGCTTGAAATGGAGTTCTATAACTTCAGATATAATTAAAAATATGAGGAGAGGTCCGACAGTAACAGTTCAATTTTTTAGACAGTAAGAATCTAACATTTATTGATGAGCAATTTTGACTGTCTTGGGGGCAGAACTGGGTTATACTTCCTACATAGAACTTGTAGCCTCGTGTCTTAGCTTTCCAACGAGATCAATCTCGCTTGAAATGGAGTTCTATAACTCCAGATATAGTTTAAAATCTGAGAAGATATCAGACAGTAACAGTTTAATTTCTAAACAATAACAGTTGGACAATCCGTTATGTTGAGCCACCTATAAAACTTGTAAATTGGTAACTTATGTTTAGAATTTTTTTGAATTACAAAATGTTGAATTATAAAGGTAGTATGTATATTTGTGTATGTATGGTCAAGACTTGAAATTTAAATTAGTGTAGCTATTGGTATAGGTGAAATTATGGAAAATGTCTGGAGTAGGGGACAACTAGCAGGGCACAATTTTCAGGTAGGTGTCTGACACTTCGATTTCTAATTTAAAATCTCGTGTAATTCTTTAACTTAGTCCCTGATAAGATGTATTTCAAATTTTTGTATTTATATGTAGTGTTTGAATAGTGAATGAACCAGTGTCCTGGTTTGGAACTGGTGCCCTGTGAATGGGCTGATGGCTGGACCAGTGTTCTGGTTTGAAACAGATAACATGCAAAAGGGCAATCAATAGAATTAGTTATTATTGGACAAGATGGGTGTGTTGGCAAATGGGAAACTATAGAAATTGATGAATAAAAGAATTAAAAAGCAAATTGTTAGTGTAATGAAAAATATACTAGATTACCTTAATTAATTTAATTATATTTATGCAAATTACTATGCAGGTTCATCTCAGCAGCGTAACCCTTAGTTGATACTTGGGTGTTCCCTCTGTATAGTCATTTAAGTTAATAGGAAGATGGAAGAATTTTTCTCTTTGGGTTGTATATAATAATATTCCTAAATTGTATGTATAAAGTTATGTAGTGTTATTTTTGTTAAAACTGTAAGTAGTAAATTGAAATCTAAAATCTTTATTATGCTAACGTATGAATGCAATTATGATGGTTAATTAATCGTTACCTCTTAAATCCTTGGATTCTTCTCATTTTTATAACTTGATAATTGTGTGAATTTTATCTTAAAAGTCTATAGTTTGAAACTTTGAATGATTGGATTGTATATGAATAATGAATACAGGTTGTGTACAAATGATTTGTCGATAACTTGGGACCTTCCGGCATAGGGAAAACTTTGTTGAAATTTCGAAAGAAATTTCAATAAACTGTGTATGAGTTCAATAAAGAGAAAAAAAAAATTTACCATGTTTCTTTTTTAAGGTTGATGCATAGTATGGGGATGTTACAATTGTTGACCTTATAATAATCAACTAACATAAAATAATGATTATAACAACATCAAACATGAATTCATACACCTTGAGCTTACTTTTTCGGAATCATACATATTATTTTCTCTAACAACTAAATTTGACTTATAAAAAACAAACAAAATATATCCATTGCATTTAAAACTCATAAATAATCATCACAAATAAAAATTAAACAATCACAATGCAATAGAAATTAAAAAAGAGGGGTACTTATTGAGCTACACCAGCTCATCAAAATTTAAAGTATACCTTTTTCAATTGATAATGCCTTTTGGTTTGGGACCTCTTGCTCCTTCTTCAAGCTCCAGATCCTTAGTATTTTCAGTTTCTAATCTTTGATTTGCAAGTTCTTATTTCTTTTTCTTTTATTCCATATTTGAACATTGTTTTTTTTAGTATTTTACTATAAAAAAAACCTCTGGTATTTCTCTTTAATTCTCTTAGTAATTTCCTTTCATAATCTAAGCTAAACTAGGAGGTTACAAAACCATGATGGTTTTTCTTAAAATCTAGTTGGTTATCCTCTATATCTCTCTTATATAATATATTCATTAAGGTTATGGTGTTTTTCTTTCCTTTTAAATTGAATCTCCACCAAAGAAATAACTTCCACTCTAATTCATTTATGGGTGTTTTTCTTTTTCAATCTAAGTTGACTGGGTAGAGTACTTTGGAGAAACCATTATGAAGTTTGGGATGTCAATACACCATTTATGGAGCTAAATCATGTAGAAGGGATGCAAATCTACTCGAGTTGGAACTCTATAGCTCCATATTCATTGATTTGGAAGGTTATTCGTCAATCAGCTTAAATCTTTCAACGCAGAAAAGGTTGTTTAGGGATAGGATATTGTCAATTTCATCGAGCCAAATAAGGTATAAACATTTTATGTGAGTGGCTTAACTTTGTAGATGCGGTATTTCTTAGTCATTTGGTGCCAATTACATCCAGTAAGGTGGTTGGAGATGATTCATTCATTCATCTGAAGATGACTTTTCAATCAGCTTTTCGGGTGAAGAAGAAAAAGAACAATGACCGAATGACGCGTTACTTGGTTCCTTCATTTAAGTTTGAATGACGCGTCGCTCATTACTAAACCCTAAAAATTAAGGTTTTTAATTGGGTTTTATTAATTTTTAATTTTTCCCTTATTCTTCTAATTTCAGCGTTTATATCCCCAATTAAACTCTTTAATTGTTGCAATTGAATCCTTGCAAACATTGGTTAGAATCCTTTAACTTGTGCGCCTTTTACAACATAGTCTTTAGTTTCTGTATTATACAATTTGACCAATGTTTGCAAGGATTTGATCAATTTTAATCCTTGAATGCGCAAGTCCATCGCACATTGATCCTTAGTTTTGAAATTCTTCCATTTGATCTTTAATCAATATTCAAACTTTAAATTTCTTTCAATTAAACCCCTGATTGCGCCAATTAGGCTTTTTACAAAGTTCAATTGTATCATTGATCTTCTAATTTTTTGAATTAATCCGAATTAGGCCTTCAAATTTAAATTTCCTTCAATTAAATCCTTAATCGAATTAATTAAACCCATTAGAAGTTTAATTAAGCCCTTAAACTTAATTAATTCTTCTAATTTTAGCTAAAATGACTTTCAAACTTAATTTTGCTTTAATTAAATCCTTAAACAAATCAATTAAACCTATTAAAAGTTTAATTAAGCCCCTGGACTTAATAAATTCTTTCAATTTTGGTTGACTTGACTTTCAAACTTATTTTTGCTTCAATTAAGTCCTTATTCAGCCTATTATATTAATAATATCCCAATATGAATGTCCATATAATGTTTTGACATGTTTGTAACTTAAAAGCTCATTTATTTATGACTTGAAAATATTTTTGAATTTTGAATTTATGATTTTTTTTGGATTTTAGAATATTTTAAAGAAAAAAATATATATATTTTACATAAAACAATTTTAGAGGACTCAAAATTGTGTTGTGACAAGAATTAGCATCAATATATCGATGAATATTATCTTTACCATCATACACACTAAATACATGTACTATTGAGACATCATTAGAAATTCTATTACTTTTGTCATATGTAAATTGAAATCCCTTCAAATCTACATCGGAAACTTGATATGTCTATATAAAACATATAATTAATACAATAATATCTTTCTATATAAGTTGAATTGCCATAATGAGCAAATATATTTGGCATTTTATAACTTGTATAGTTTACATTGAGATGTTTAAAACCTATATGTGTGTGTGTGTGTGTGTGTGTGTGTGTTAGTAGACCACACAAACATAACAAATGAAATATTGACAGTACAATTTGATATGGCAAGATTATAAAACTAAATAAAGAAAAATAAAAAATAAAAAAAGATCAACTAACCACAAGCATAATGAACTTATGCTAACAAACCACAAAAGCTTATTGTAACTCAATACATATTATGCATGCCTAATTAGTTAGGTAATCATTAATATAGTTAAATAAATCTTATTAAAGGTTTTAATTAACTTATTAACAATGTTATAACCCGTAATTTTATAATTAGGGTTTTATGAACAGTAACCCTAATTCTAAAATTAGAGGTTTTTAATAATTTTCAATTACACATGCCTAATTAGGATAAACAATGGTTAATTAGAGTCCGAGAGCTTGAATTTTACTCAATTAAACAACCAACATTTGGATTTTTTAGAGTTTTCAATTTTGAGATTCTTTTTCAATAGTAAACAAATATCTAACATTTTGTTGTTCATTCGAGATACAAAACATGATATTTTAATGGAAAAAACCCTAATTTCTTAACACCCAAACACACTAAAATCACTTTTTATTTTTTAATTAGAGAAAACAAATGTTACATGCCTTGTGAAAGTCATTGAGTTCTAAACAAAAAAGTTATTGCCTATTTTGTTGAGTTCCATAGACAAAGATGGATGGATTACACATGAGATATTGTCACAAACCAATTTGATTATATAATTTCTAGAGTTTCAAATTATATTTCTAAGGTTTAGGATAAAAAGATCATGGATTTTAGGAGACTTATATCAGGATTAGAGAAATAGAGAGAGTGTTGAATGCGGGTGATGTGTCTCTTCTCATATATTATATATGAGGGTAATATCATCTTTTGATTATTTTTGATATTTTTGTTTGAACCTAAATGTAAAGTGTAATTTTTCAAAGTACAACGAGAAAGTGAAATTGCAATCAAACAAGAAGATTTTTTTTTAATTATCCCTTCTAACTAAAAAAGCATTTTATTATACAATAATGTGATTTAAAAAAAATGATAGGTTAGGCCTTGAAAAGGCCATACTCGCACACCTAGCCTTAAAAAACAGAAGCCAGTGCTCATCGGCCTAACATACCAAGCTAAAACACCTTTTTATATATATAAATTAGGCAAGTTACGTATCATTTGCTTGTTTTTTAAAATGATAGATTTTATCACCTGGTTTAGTTTCTCAGCCACCATACTTGTCTCTAACAACAACAAAATTAAAGTCCAATATTTTGGACCCTAAAAAATAAAATTTAACTATTTTTTCACCAAAAAATATGAAATTTTTTTTTTATAGACATCTAAATCCTCATTTCTAACAACAAAAAAACATTTTAATTTGTTTAGAAACTCAAAATAAAAGCAAAACTAAAAACTTTTTCAAAGAACTAATCTACTTTTAATGCCATTATTAAAGATGTAAACCACCTTTATCAAGTTTCTCACTTAAAGTTGAATATATAAACACTGAAATCGAAGTTATTAGCAATCAAAATTCAGCCATTCAAGAACTTTCTCTCCCTTAAACTTTTCTCATGACTTCTCTCTTCTTTTTAAACTTTTATGGATTAGAACGCGACTAAAAAGTAATAATAAAAAATAACAAGGATGAAAAAAAATATAAAACTTTAAGGGTCAAATAGAACATTGTTTTTTTTTTTTTTGTCAATTTTTATCCTCAATCTCTTAATTTAGTTTCATAAAAAAACTAAAATTATATTATATAAAACTGGATGACAACACAATATTTAAATACTTAAATACAAATTAAGGAAGAGAAATAATTTCGAGCTTATAAAACAGCAAAAACACAACATTGAAGGATGCAGATGAAAAACAATAAAGTGAAGTGATCAAGTTGAAAAACCTCCCAACTTTAGAGACCAAACTGTGAAAAAGGAAAAAATGCATGTTTTTTTTTTTTTTTTTTTTTTTGTTAATGTTAATAGTTATAAAAGGAATTGTGATTATGATGTAATGTAATATGTAATCATACCGGCTACAACAATCCAAGAAAGCCCAGCCCAAGAAATAGGAAATCGCAGCCCATGGCTAAAATCCATCTTCCTCGTAGCTCTCCTTTTTCCCGTCCCCTCCATATTTCAACCACCACAGCACAGCAGAAGAAGAAAAAAAAAAACCCTAAAAATCAAGCACGCGAACAGATACTCTATTTCTCAATTTCGAAATAAAATTGAATGATAGTAAAAGCAAAGACAGCAGCAACTGACCCGAAAGTGATCAGATTGCAGTAGAATGGGAGCAAGTCGCAAGCTACAAGGCGAGATCGATCGCGTTCTCAAGAAAGTTCAAGAAGGCGTCGACGTTTTTGACAGTATCTGGAACAAGGTCACTAGCTAACTACCCTCCTCTTCCGTCCTTCGTATCTATTTTTACAATTTTTTTTTTATTTTTTTACCTTTTTAGTGTTTTAGTTGCTGAGAAGTGGAAATCAATTTGAGAATTAATTTTTCAGTTTGTTTTGTTTTTTTTCCGGGTGTGTTTGTTTGCTGAGAAAAGGAAGGAAAGTGATTGTTGGCGGAATTTCATTTTCTTTTCTTTTCATTTGTTTCCAGGTTTATGATACAGATAATGCGAATCAAAAAGAGAAGTTTGAGGCAGACTTGAAGAAGGAAATTAAGAAACTGCAGAGATATAGGGACCAAATCAAGACATGGATTCAATCCAGTGAGATCAAGGATAAGAAGGTCATTCCTCTTCATTCTTTATTTCTAGTTATTGTGTTTGAATCATTTAGGCTTTGTGTTGCTATCTTATCTATAGTTTTGAGGATATTAAGCCAGCGATGCAGTTATTTTCCATGATAAAATGGTTATTTGTTTCTGTGACATATGATGGCATCTTCTTCCTTGTGATGTATGATTGACAGTGTTGTTGAAGCTGAGGTTGATCTTGCTTTCCTTTTGACTCGTTTTGTAGGTTAGTGCATCGTACGAGCAGGCTCTGGTGGATGCTCGTAAGACTATTGAGAAAGAAATGGAAAGATTTAAGATATGCGAGAAGGAAACAAAGACAAAAGCATTTTCCAAAGAAGGTTTGGGCCAACAACCCAAAACTGTAAGCATTGCATACTTATGCTACCTTATTTTATGCTTAATCCTGAATCAAATCAGTCAAATGAGTGGTAAATTTGAGGCTGAATAAACCATAAGATTGATTCCTTGGGAGCAGTTGATGTGATTACATGGAACCACATTACTCTGTGAGGTAATCCCTATGTATGATGATGATGTAATGTGCCTTGACTGCTAGTACCTTTTCAATCCGGTGAAGCCTGTTAAAGGGTTCCTTATTCACCTCTCTTGCCTGGCTTACAAATTTGGTGCTTTTTATTGTTTGTTATATGCTTAAATATGTCTTTTTTCCCACTTCAGTTTCTTACACTTACAGACTTGCAGAAGTAGCACAATTTAAAAGTTGTTGAGCTATCAATGGTCATCATTGACAGCATGGTTTTTTTCTTTTCTCATTTTTTGCTCTCTGAATTTTTTGGAGGAATGCTAATTAGTTGTCACTAGTGTTAAAACCCGTGCTACGCCGTGTTTAGAATTCCAAGTTAATTTTTTACATAATAGAAGAATGTGTTAATGTTACATATGTGATTTATTATATCATCAATTTTTTTTAATTAAGAAACGCAAAGATGCTATTTACGCTTAATGAAATAAATTAAAAAATATATGTGAATCGATAAATTGTGAAAGAGTTGTTAATCTAATTAAATACTTAAATGGAAAGCTAATATTTCCCCTAAAAGCAAAAGAAAGGTGAGTATGCAAATATTTATCTCTGATTTTTTTTTTAGTTTATGCGCTTTTTTTTTCTTAGTGGTTATTTTTCCTTACCTATGATTTTTATTTTTATAAATACATCATGCAAAAAAAAATTATTTATATCAAATATAAAGGAAAAAAATTAAAGATAAATTATAATAATCTCTTTAAAACCTTTAAAAAATAAAATAATTTTTTTAAAAAATAAATGATATTTAAAAAAGATGAATTAAAAAATTTGAAAATTCAGAGAAAGGGTATTAATTGAAATTTAAATAAACAGTTAATGCAAAGTACAAAATAGGCAGGGTATTAATTAAGTATTTTTTCAAAAAATAATCAAAGTAAAAAAAAAGGCTAGGCGCTAAGCCTTAAGAAAAAATCCCTAGCACGTCTAGGCATGGAAGCTCTGGCCCACATGTGTTGTTTTTTTCTCAGGAGTTGTTTGCTCCTTTTTTATTTTATTTTCTTTTCTTTTTTTTAAGCTAGGCGAGAGGTCACCTGCAGTTGTAGGGCATTTGGTGATTGAAAAACCAGGGTCTAAGTTTTTGGACCTCATAAACCCATTTTCAAGTCGTTTTTAGTTGAAAACACCTTAAAAATACCATGAAAACCTCAATTGAAAACTTACCAACCTCAAAGCACCCCAAAATCACTAGAAAAACAAAAATCAACCAAATAAAAAAATATATAAACAGATCGCAGTCTACTTTTTCAGGCATGTTTATAGGAAAAAAAACCACCACTATTGTACTCCTCTAGTCAAATAGAACTTATTGACACCATGATCGACTATTTTTGTTTGTGTAATATGGCTAACCAACAACTCTTTCTCCTCTGGTATTTTCTAATGACTTTACCACTTTTCTCTCAAACCTAGGAATTGAAAAATGAACTTTTAAACCAAAATGAAAATTCTTAAAACTTTGATATTGTCCACGCATTTGATGTTCATTGTGATCCTCAATCTTTTAATTTTGTCTTTCTACTATAATTTAAAACTCTATCTCATTGAATTAGGTCACAAAAGATTAAATGAAAAAACAGTACGAGGATGAAATGAAAAAAAGGACAAAAATGAAGAAAAAGATGGGGAGCTATGAATAGTGAAGCAGCTGGGGAAAATCTCAGTTCTTAGCATGTTTGTTGTTTTGGTTTTAAGGATTTGTTGTTGTTGTTGTTGTTGTTGTTGTTGTGTGTTTCATTTCTTAAAATTGTCTTTTGGGGTTTTGTTTGTATTCCATATTTTTAATGTTTATAACTTCAAAAAACTGCTTTAAAAATGTAAAATATTTCTTCTTTCCACGATTGCTTAACTTTTTCGATCAGAATTGCTTAGTATGCTGATCTTTTTTGTAGGATCCAAAGGAGAAAGCTAAATCAGAAACAAGGGATTGGTTGAATAATGTGGTATGTGAGTAAGCTGTTTGATTTGCTTTCTTACTATCTACAATGACTTAGAGTGTATGTAAAATAATACAGTCCTAACCTTTCAAATTTCGTTTCGTAGTGCTGGTATTGTAAAATCTCTCACTGTGACTTTTTATTGACCTGTCCTCTTTGGTCCTACTGCATGGGCATTTGCAGCTGGTTGGTTTTGTGTGCTAATTAATATCCAAAGCCTTATACTTATCCCAGAAAAAAAATTTCAATGCTTTGGAAGAACTATCTAAGTTATAAATGCTTGATGGCTTATAGATTGATCTAATAGCATTTAAAATAGTAAAACTGAAAAAATCAGTTGTTTTCCTTTCAAGACATTCCTAATTCAGTCCTAAAACATTTTTTTGCCAACTGTGTTTGAAAATTGCTGTATTATGTCAGTTTGCTCTTTTATGAATTCTCATTTCATCAGTGGTGTTTTAACTAGCTTTTTCCTTGAGTAGGTTGGGGAACTGGAATCTCAGATTGATGCCTTTGAAGCTGAGATTGAGGGGCTCACTGTCAAGAAAGGAAAGACAAGGCCACCCAGACTGGTAGGACAGAAAAGGAAATGCGGTTTTTAGAATCAATATATCCTTCCTTTTATAATTTTTATTTTATCCCTTTTGTCTGGCAGACACATTTAGAGGCGTCCATCACACGGCACAAACTTCATATAAAGAAATTAGAGTTGATCTTGAGGCTACTAGACAATGATGAATTGAGTCCTGAGCAGGTTAATGATGTTAAAGACTTCCTGGATGACTATGTGGAACGTAATCAGGTTTGTGTGTATGTGTGTGTTTTTATCACCCTTATTGTAAGAGGCATCATACGTTGTCTAAGTGAATTTTCCCATGTTAACCTGTATATTTTCATTTCATTCCAGTATTCTTGATGGGATAGTGTGTTCATATGCTTTGTTTTATGTCACCTCAATTATCAATTTGCTTGTTGTCTTCTTTGTAGGAAGATTTTGATGATTTTAGTGATGTTGATGAGCTGTACAACTCATTACCATTAGACAACTTGGAGTCTCTTGAAGACCTGGTTATAATTGGTCCTCCTGGTCTTGTGAAGGTAAAATTTATTGGCTGCAGACTTTACTTCTAATTATTTTGCCATTTAGAGATGGGAATGCAGTCGTCTTTTGTATCTGTGGGTGTGCTTGTTCTCTTCTTTCTAACATGAGATGGAAAAATAATCTCAGCCTTTTAAAGAAAAATGTTTAGTTAATACATTTTTTGTCTTTTTTTTTTTGTGGTGGTGTTTCTTTTGGTCAGTTTTATTGTAAATTTATCGTTTTTTTCTCTGCAGGGTGCTCCTGTTCAAGTCTTAAAGACTTCTTTGGCAATAACGGCTCCTCAGGCTCCTCAAACACCTGTACGTTTACACACTATCTGGGACTGTTATTCTGATTTAGCTTTTAAAGTCATGACGGATCTTATATATATTAGTGGTGTCATTTAAGCATTCCTTTGAGAGCGCTTTTTTTTTAGAGAGGCTGTGTTCTCCTGTTTTGTTGTAGCAAGCTGCAAGACTTGGTTCAGTTGTACCTTGCTGATTCAGTGACCTGCACGGGACATTGTTGATGCATTTTGACTTTGATTAGTTGCCAAGGGAGTTTTTTGCTATATCTTGCTTTAAGATTTAGTGGGACCTATGATGCTAGGGCTTCCACAAATGACATGTTTGATTCCTATTTTATTTTGAAGTGATGAAAGATATGTGAAAGTTGCACGTAATGTACATTACTTTTCCTTTTGGCTCTTCTAACTCTTTTATTTGACATAATATAGTTAGATGTTTATATTTCTGTTTGGTTTAATAAGTTTTTATATTAGTTTGTTTGGTCAAAGTTGTTATTCACCAAGGGTTATTGCTAAATAGTTATTTTTCTTTCAACATAACTTACTTGTGATTGTTTTTGTCTTTGTATTTTTTTTTTAATAATTTCTTTTTAGGGTGGGGTTTATATATACCATGTATCTTCAAGAGCTAACAACAAACCTTTTCTCATGTTGTGGACCACTTTTATTGTATTTGCATTCATAAAAAGACCTGGAATTTACCATTTCTAATATCTGCACTTATTAATTCCTTAAATGCTTTTCAGCTATGTGCTTTGTCCTAACATTGTTGCTACACCTACGGAATGATAATTTTCTTTCCAGGCCACTGTTTCTTCTCCGCCTCATCAGAGTGTTGTTGGTCAAGAGCAAGCCGATGATACTGCTTCACAAGATAGTAATTCTGATATTGTTGCTAGAACTCCTGCCAAAAGTGGTATGGTTGGTTCTTCAGCTGCATCAACACCAACTGGGAACCATGCACCTATTTCTGTGAATGTTCAGGTTCAGACATTGCCTAGTCTGTTAGCAGTTTCTCCAACTCTTCCTGGTTCATCTTCTGTTCGAGGTGTCTTGGAAAATGCTGCTCCTGCTAATCCTTCTCATGTAACCCTGACCAATGCTGCCAATTCTGCAAAGGATGAAGAAATTGCAGGCTTCCCTGGCCATAGATCATCATCACCTTCTCTTGTTGATACTGGACTAGCAAGGGGCATTGGTAGAGGTGGCCTCTCTAGCCAGCCCTCATCTAGTATCTCCCTCAGTCCTGGTGTAATTCCTAGCAATGGAGCTCTTGGTTCAGTACCTTCAGCTTCTGACATTGCAAAGAGAAATGTTTTGGGAACTGACGATAGACTTGGGAGTGGTGGAATGGTGCAGCCCTCGGTGTCTCCACTAAGTAACAGAATGATCTTGCCTCATGCTAGCAAGGCAAGTGATGGAACTGGTGCAGTTGATTCTAGTAATGCTGGTGATGCTGCTACTCTGAGTGGCAGAGTTTTCTCTCCTTTGGTCACTGGCATGCAATGGAGACCTGGAAGTTCCTTTCAAAGTCAGAATGAACCGGTATGCCACTTGTTTTAACATTTTGTTTGTCTTCCTTGTTGATTTTTGTAACAACATAGGGGTGCAAGTGTGTGTTTGTGTGTTCTTTTTTTAGAGGATATCTTGGTTTTTGAAATTTTTTACCGTATAAAGCCCCATTTGTCAATGAGAAGTCCAGACATGAACTACCCATCCACCTCCCCCCCTTTCACCATAACCAAACATCAAGAAACTTTATTTTGTGGAGCATTTGCACTAATGTCAATGGCTTTTATCCGGGATGGTCATCATCCTCCTAGTCGAATTGTGGCTCAAGTTGTAATTAAACTGTGTTTATTGGGTGGGCCAAAAAATGAGACTTTTGGAAACATGATTGAAAATATTCAACTTCAATTTTTTAGCATACATGGATTAGCATACTAGATCCATTTATTATATCACCTTAGTATGTGACTACAATTAAACTATTAGCGGAAATGCTAATTGCTGTTATCTGGTCTTGATTCTGGTTGCCTCCTTGTTGCAATGCGTGGTCGCCACCCTCCAAGGGTAATGGAGGCTTAAGGTGTTTATTAAGACGTGTTTCACTAATGGGCCCAAAAAAGGATATTGGAAATGCTATTGAAAATTCAAAATTTCAATTTGCAAAGCATATTTGATACGAGTTTTGGTTTAGCAAGTGATGGAAATGTTTTGTCCACCCATCCTCTTTGGAAAATGAATGTCTTTTTACATTATCACTGGATTATATATCTATCATAGTCTAAATTCATGTTAAATTGAACATCTATGTTAATAACCACCAACATTAATAGTATATAATAACTTAATTGTGTAATGGGTGATTTTTTATTCATGCAAGCTACAACTAATATAATGTGCGGCTAGTCGACTAAAAGAATATGCGCGTGATAAGATAATGATCCAATGGAAAATGCTATAAGATTCACTTCACCTGAAATTCTTCGTACAATGTGGCTTTAGTCCTTTCTAGTGAGGGTATTGGTGATGGACCAGTATATAATAGTTGTATATATAAGATGCTTAATCATATGAAGAAAATAAATGCAATAAAACCCCCCTTATATAATTTTGTTTCAATGGTGACTGAACTATTATGCATTTTGTATATGCTTTATTTTGCTAAACAGCCAAGAGATGAGTTTTTCTTTTTAGAAAAGAAGAGGGTGAAAAGAAACGTCATACCATGCTAACTGGTGGTGGTAAAGGTAAAGAACTGGAAATAAGAGAAAAAGTAGAGGGGAAGAGTGAGGGAAGCTGGATGAGTAAACCTTCAATGAGAAACATTTCGATAACTCGCTTACATTTTTTAATATTTGCTGCATGTGGTTTTACTTGATAGACAATTGACAACAATTGCGTACATCAAATGTTTTAGAATTAGCTTCTTGACGTGAATTGTCCATGTCAGAACATGTTGATTTAATTGTTCCTTAAGTTCACTCAATGGGTTTTTTTATTAAGAAATATTGCCAAAACTTGTTGCCATTTTGTTTTAAAGTAACAATATTTCTTCTGTAGGGCCAATTTCGTGCAAGAACTGAAATAGCTCCAGATCAGAGAGAGAAATTCTTACAGCGTCTTCAGCAAGTCCAGCAACAAGGTCACAGTAACATTCTTGGCATGCCACCTCTTGCCGGTGGGAATCATAAGCAGTTTCCCACCCAACAAAACCCACTTTTGCAGCAGGTGCTTTTACTTCTTTAGGATTCTTCATTCCCTATCCTTTCCTTTGTTTTTTGAACAAGTCAGCTTGGAAAAAAACAAAAGTAAAAGATCTTTTAGGTAATGTTTGGTTGTTGTTCTAAAGCAAAAGAGACATGGATATGAGGGACAAAAACATGTTTACTGATGGCGGAGACAAAATTAGGTTTTTGTCTGTCCCAGGGACAATTTATTAGTTAATTTTTTGTTCCTAAAAAGAGGGACAGTGGCAAAGACATGCACCAAGATAAAAAATTTTCTAGAAATGTCCATTAAAATATTCAGATTTGGACCATTGATTTTAATTTACTTAATTTTCACCATTAGATCTGAAAACTAGAAAATATAAAATCAAAAATCGTAATAAATATGAGAAATATAAACAAGAGAGAGAGAGGGAGCAAATTATTTTATACAATCTAATAATATTTAACAATTAAAAAATGAATGAATTAGAGTAAATTACTTTTTTTATGTATAATTGAGTAAAATTAATTAACCATATAGTGATTTATATTAAAAAGTATAAGAAGAATTTTTATCTAATGAATTTCTTATTATTATGATGAATATCATTATTACAAATTTAATATAATAATTAAAACATACATAATGTAGAGAAATGAAAATCGATTATAATCGATTGTGTTCTCAAAGAAATTAGATTTAATGACGAAGAGGTGGGAGTTGAATAATAACAAAAAATGTGCATTTGTGATGAAATTATTATCTTGCATTTCCAACTATGTTAGATTTTAAATTTGTGTGGGTGCCAATATTTTAGTTGACATATAATTTGTTTAATTATTTATTTTATTATTAAATATACTTGATAAAATGATTTAATGAAACAATCATAATTTAATTATATTATCTTTTGAACAAAGAATTATCTTTTTTACGATTATTACAATTTTTTTATAACATGATTTTGATGGATGGAGAAATTTTCATTTTTAGTTAGAAACTAAAGTGAAAATGATAATGTCTATTTATTATTTCAAACATTGCAAGTTTGATGGCAATACATATCAAATGTAAAACAGACTTTTCAACATTTTGTTTTGTCTCATCTCTCATCAACCAAACAGAATACAGAGATATTTATTATGTCTTGTACACCACTACCAAACACAACTTTATCTCTTTGTCTCCTGTTGTGTCTTGTCCCTTTTGTCCTAGCTATCTCCGTCTGTTCTATCCAGAGACTATAATTAAATGCCACTTAAGGTGTTGTTTCATTATTTTAATATCATGTTTGAAGTAAAGTTAGCTTAGTTGTGAATTGGAAGTCTTGCTATTTTGTGGACTTGCATGCTGATTTCATTCATGCTAAGTGTCTTATAGAATTGTTGGAAGAAAGTTATTAGCAATCGTATTTAACTAATACCAACCTTTTTTTATAGCAGCTGATACCATTTCCACACATTTGTTGCTTGAATACTTGGCATGTTCATTGACCTTCACAGGAGAAATATCCATTTTGCTTGTAGTATCACTCTTTTCTTTCTCTATCTGGTTACTTGATAACAAGGTTTTATGTGTCTTTTGGCTTTGAATTTATTTAGATTCTTGAATTTCAATATAACTAGAGGTGTAGTATAAGCTATACATTTGCTTGAAATATTGTTTTGATCATGGCTGTAATCACCATAGTTAATTGCTTATTTTTTCTTCACAGAAGTTTTTTATTGTTTTGCATTCTGTTCATGATCCTATTTCTTCTGCATTTCCAGCTTCCATGAATAAAGACTTAGTTTGACACCTTGTTACTTTTTGGGCATGCCATCTGATTACATTTGCAGTTTAATTCTCAAAGTTCATCCATCTCTCAAGGTAGTTTGGGAATTGGAGTTCAGGCAGCAGGTTTCAATACTGTTACATCTGCTGCCTTACAGCAGCCTAATTCCATCCATCAGCAGGCTAGTCAGCAAGTTGTGATGTCTAGCGGTGCGAAAGATGCAGGTATTCTTCATTCTCCAATTAACTTGTCATGATTGGAATTTGGAAACGCTTTCATAAAACTGGCTTACATTAATGACACGAGTAAATGGTGCAGAGGTTGGCCATCCGTCAGTTGAGGAGCAGCAGCTAAAGCAGAATTTACCTGAGGATTCAACCACTGAATCTGCCCCTACATCTGGGCTTGGCAAAAGTCTTGTGAATGAGGACGAACTCACAGCTTCATATGCAATGGATACTTCCGTATGTAGAATAATTCCTAATCTTGCCTGCTGTGTGTGTGTGTGTTTTAAGTATTCCACATGCATCGAACCATCCTGCTCTATCAAGGATAGATTTTAAATTTCCTTGGTTGGAAGTGTTGGAATGAATTTTTAACCTAGATATAATTTCAAGTTTGGGGCTGTTGCAGCACCACCTTCCCCACAGGACCCTTCCTGATGTTATCTATTAGAATTATTATGGTTGGTTATATTTGAATTTGACATCTAGCATTTACAAAGCACAAAGAAAAAACAGTGGCATCATTGTTATCAGCACAGTGAAAGAATGATTCAGCCTTTGAAGCTTTGAAATCCCCTGTATTTTGATAGTGTATCCTCAGCATGTCCTCTCCAAACTTTATTTTAGAGTGGGGACAGGGATGGGAGGGATTCTCTGTGAAACAATGATTGGGCAGGCTCCCCAATAAATAGGCTTGGTTGCAATTAGCAAGCTGTTATCATAATTTCTTAACTAGTACACCTTTTATTTTTTATTGTGTGATTCACTAACATGGGAAATGATTTTAGTGATGAGTTTATTTTATCTTGCAAACTGAGATTCTCTTTCTCACGCACATTCGTGCACACATACACACAGAAGGCTTATTTGTAACCTTTAATTTTGGTGGCTGTGTTTATTCCATTCAAGGTTTTGCTCTTTCTATACCTTTTTCCAGTAAAGGGGCTCATATGTTGAGATGACTTGTCCCAGATTCAGCTTTTGTGAATTAACGTGTGGATTCTACGTTTATCGTGGATCTGCCTCACTAAAGTCACAATGTGCTGGGCCAGGTCTCTTTCATGAGGCCATTGCATTTTCCTTTCGAAATTCTCTTCCATTAATTTCCTTGTAAGCACTTTATTGTGGTTGACAGTTCGGTAGTTTGTGCAACTTGATGTTGAAGGTAGTGTGATTAAAGTTGGTTTTAAATGTCTTAGCTGCATGCTGGAGCATCTGGTTCCTTGACAGAGTCTGTACAAGTGCCAAGAGATATAGATCTCTCTCCATTGCAACCCCTACAATCCAGTCAACCATCTAGCAGCCTAGGTGTTATTGGCCGGAGAAGCGTCTCCGACCTTGGTGCCATTGGTGATAATATCAATGGTTCTGCTATAAATGCTGGGGCAATGCATAATCAGTCATACAATTTTGAGATGCTTGATGCTGCATATCACAAGCTTCCTCAACCGAAAGACTCGGAACGAGCTAGGAGCTATATTCCGGTATGGATGTGCAATCATATTCATATTATTGCACCTTTCAAATTATGGGCAAATCTTGTTATGGAGTAATTTGTCTCTTGTTTGTCTGGACAGAGGCACCCTGCAGCAACACCCCCTAGCTATCCTCAAGTTCAGGCACCAATGGCAAGTAATCCTGCATTCTGGGAACGGTTAAGCATGGATAGTGTTGGCACCGACACCTTGTTCTTTGCTTTTTACTATCAACAGGTGATGTGACATCCTCTGTTGTTTCATTATTATGTAGTTTAGGTTTCTGTCATATGTTAAGCCAATCATTGTGTGCAGAATACATATCAGCAATATCTGGCTGCAAAAGAACTGAAGAAGCAATCTTGGAGATACCACAGAAAATACAACACCTGGTTTCAACGGCATGAGGAGCCAAAAGTTACTACTGATGAATATGAACAGGGGACGTATGTGTATTTTGATTTCCATGTTGGCAATGAGGACAAACAAGGATGGTATGCTGATTTTGTTTTTAACTATCCGCGTAGTTGCCCTTATTGTGGAACTTTGTAGGAAAACTCTTTACAAACAGAAAATCATACATAAAAATCTTATTAACTGATGTGATGAGTGACATGATATTGTATAAGTGATTTACTGCCATGTAAGTTACTTATAAAATCACTACATTGAATGTTTTGTGTTAGAAAGATTTTTCGGTACAATTTCTCTGTATAGCCTTACTCTTGTACTGTATGTGTAGTCAAATTATATTGTTTGTGTGTAAGTATGAGTTGTTTCATTGTCAAGAGGTGAGGATGAGACAGAATCGTTTCATTATATAAGAGGATGAAAAAGAATTTGCTTCTTCATATAAGATTTTTAGAGTAGGGGTTCACTTCATTAGGTTGTGGGCAACATGGTTGAAATGTTGCGCAAACGTGCTTCTACCTTGGCATATAAACTTTTTCTATATTATTTGCCCTTATATATTACAGTGATTTTAATACTTACATACTAGTTTATGTGAACTTATTTCATGTTCTTTTCTAAATCCTCAATAGGGCAATGTAGCTAAGAATTTGTTATCCATTTGATTTTCAATCTAGTCCAATCTGTCATATCCCTTCTATACATGCATCTCATCTTCATCAAAAATTGGGTTCATGTCAACCTAATTTGACTGTGCTTGTGGTTCTTATGATCTCCGTTTTTTGTATGTGCAGGTGCCAAAGAATCAAGACAGAGTTCACTTTTCAGTATAACTATCTTGAAGATGAACTCATTGTCTAGAAAATGAGCAGTACTAGAAAAATGTTGCCATTTAACTCCCGGTTTGTGCTACATTGATTTTACTCGTTATGAACACTGTTGTATGTAATGTGGTTTTTTAGTCTTTTAAGAGTTCAAGACTATTGGAATATTGTTGTGTGTGTGTGTGCAGGTGAGGACAGAGACTTAAATCTTGTGTTCGTTCCCCTTCCATTATAGTTTATGTGGATGAAGTTATAGTTTATGTGGATTTTCATCCATCATATAAAACCATGTTGATACCGAATCCTGCAGAGGGTTCCCCAGATTCGCTGATCGGTAGTGATTTTCCGTACTGATCAAAATTCAATGTGGTTATTGAATTTATTTCAGCTGAATATTGTAATTGGTAAAACCGAATAATCGAACTGTTTCATTTCTATGCCAACAATCAGTCTCCATGTTTAAAATTTCTCCTTAGATGTAGACCTCTTGCAGTTCTGGCATTTGGGCTCCTTTAAGAGCCATATGTAGCAAATGTGTTGTGTCACCTTCGAGAGTAAATTTATGGCACTACATGGTTGCTCTTTTTTGGCTGATCGATCCAGCCTAGTAAATAGCAAAGCATTTCCCTCATGCTGTGTTTCTCGTGTAAAATATAGCAGTTGCACCTGTTTTATGCTCTCTTACAATTACCTTGTATACCTTCTATGAAATTGCTACTTTTGTTAGCATTTGACATTGTTGAGTTTGTAAAATGTTTGGCCGAGTTTGTAAAATGTTTGGCGTTTCTCCTTGCAGATGATCGCTGGTAGCTACTAGTTAATACAATTGAGTTTGGCTTCAACAAGAACTCCGAATTCAGGTTGTGCTCTGTTTTCTGCGGTACACTGGTTATTGGTTTCCATGTTTTTCATTTTTCAGGAATTTGTAATTGAAGTTCGAGGCAGGTATGATCTTTGCTTCTGAAGCATATTAAACCAAAACCTAGCCTCCCTTCTTTTTCATTTTTTTTTTTAATCTTTTCAATGTATATTATAAGAATGTATGTGGAGAAATTTATGAAATTGAGCCTATCATTATTGGTATTTTCTTTTTTCTATTCATTTTCTTATTAGCTCATACTCAGATTGCACAAATCCTCGCTGCTCATACTCATTACCTGAAATTATAAAAGTTGTGCTTCTTAGATTTTTCCCCGCATGGCCTATATCGAAAGTTGACTCGCATGTTTGCAATTTTGTTCTCCCTTTTGACATTATCCATTGATTATTGCTGATTTTTTTTTTCCAACTCCCGTAATATTGTATCGAAAAATATTTTTTTTATAGGAAGAAGATTTCACTTCATGTTGCTATCAGAATTTTAGTTGACTAATTTTAATCCATTTGCTTCTTGATTCTGCTTTGTCTTCAAAATCTTCTTCCTCATCAATTCCTTCATTTATTTATTTTTTTACATTGACTAGAAGACTTGATAGGGGAAACAAAGTTATTACGTAGACATATATCATCTTTGAACTACTAAATTGTTTTGGAACTAATAACCACTACAAATTAAGAACCTTGATCAAAGATATATTTACTAATTATTCTTGTTAATTTCAAATTAATGGAAATTAATCTCTATTTTTATTCATTTATCTTTAGATTTGAATAAGAATCATATATATATACACACACACAATACAAAACCCAATAATATATATAAACACACACAATACAAAACCCAACATCAAAATGCTCTGCAATCAAAATATATCGTTTCAATGAGATAAATGGGACGCTAATCATAACGATATTCACAATCTTGCTTTAAATATAAAAAATTAATTTTTTGCATTGTTAAAAAATGCTTGTATATAAAAGAAATAAAAAAAAAACATCCTTTGTTTTTTCAAACTCAGTATAAATTTACAATCTTAAAAAACTAGTTTTTTAGTTTTCTAGATGAAAAAATATCGCATTTGAATGTGTTCAATAACGGAAAATTATTTTCTTTTTTCCTTTCCTTTTTTTATTTTTTTTTGCGATAAAAAATTAGAAAACATACTCATATGTTGAAAACAAAAAAAAAAAATTTTTCCATAAAAAAAAAAAAAAGAATTACATCAAGATTATAATTATGTTGCATAAAAAATCAATGCTTATATATATAAAAAAACTTGCATTGGAAAAATATATATGGAAAACTTTTAAATTATGTTTTCTAAACTCAATATAAATTTGAAAAACTAGTTTTCTTGGTTTTTGGATAGAGAAATATTGCATTTAAACAGAAATTTCTAGTTTTTCTTTTCCAGAATTTAATTTTTTTCCTTAAAAATGGGTTTTTTAATTTTAAACAGCCTCATAATCTTTGACTTGGAAAAGGACACTATACATGATCATAGTTAAAACGTCCAACACAAGAACGTGGAATACTTTAGTTCTACTTCAATGGAGGATATATGCCTATGATCAAGGCTTCATTTGACCGACATCTAAAGGTGCTTTGATAAGGTGTCCATTGATGCATTAAAAAAAAACACAAAAAAGAAGAAGAAAAACCCATTGTGTAACAAAAGAGATAAAAAAAAAAAAAAAAAAGAGTAAAAATTGGAACTCACTAGCTAAGAAAATAATTTTACAATCCAAACATTCTCTTGCCATTCATTTTTTTTAATGAATAAATTTTATAAATCAAGGGAAAAAATAGGATTCAATCCTTACCACAAAGCAAAATTGAGCTAGACTAAAAGTAAGTTTTTTTATATATAAAAAAAATTAATTACAGTCTTAAAAAAATAGATTTTTTTAAGAAAAATATATATTTTATTAAAATTACAGTGAGAATGATTTTTTTTCATGCAAAATAAATCAAAAGCAGGTCTTCATGAAAGAAAAATAAATTATTTTAGCTTTTACAAAATCAAGGTTTGAAATACAACTATATATGAGGTTTAATGCAACAAACATAAGTTATTGAACTAACCAAATAACTTTTTTTTTTATAATTAGATAAAAAACAAAAGCTATCATAGAATTAAACACGGTTTGTAATTGATAAACGCAAAATATATATTTGTTTTTATTCTTTTTACACTATGTTTTTTAATGTATTTTGAGCTTATTGAAAGTTATTTTTATGAATTTGACATGCCTAAAACACTTTGTGAATTAATTGTTAATAGATAAGAATTTCTGTATTTTATGTTTCGGACCTTGCTTCTTGTGACAGATTTTTCACTGAATTATAATTTCAGAACGTGAACGTGGCCCGAATAAAAGTCAAACACATATATCAAGCTTTCCAATAAACTATAATTTCAGGGTTTTTTTTTAAAAAAAAAAGATGCTGCTCACTGCAATCAAACTCCAGGTCCCAGTCATCAACCTGTCAAATGATGTTGCCCTTCTGCAAGATATATTGCTTGCCAAGCTGTTTCAATAAATCGACATTGTAAAACAATTGATTGCAAACTGTTTTAATTTTGTAAGCATTTTGAGCTTACTTGATTGCTACTGATCGTATTTTCCATCTCTGTCTGCACAGGTTCACGTAAATGTCATTAGATCCGATGTTTGTCCTCTGAGTCTGCTTTTTAGAACAAGGATATGACAACGATCAGTCTCAAGAACCGATCAAAAGCTGAGCCATTGCGTGTATAGTGAGGAGAGTTACATGAATTTGCAAATCACCAAAATGATACAGACAGTGTGCTGATGAAGAAGAAGAAGGTAGGGTTATATCAGCATCCACAGCATCGTCTTTCTGATGGAAGCCTGTCCTCCTTGGAGCTAGCGATGTGCTAAATCGGTAGCCTGTAAGATTTGGCTAGCCGTGTTATAATTTCTATTTGATTCCATGCATGCAATGTCCCGCCGGACTCCATAAATTTTATATAAGTTTATCTTCTTAAGCAGAAAAATTATTTTACTTTTAACTTAATGTGGTGAGAAATGATCTATAGTAATTAATTAGCAGGATATGAAAATTTTAAAAGAAGATTAAATAAGAAAATCTTGCATATGTGTTGATAAACAATAAAGAACATTCTCGATATAAAAAATAAACAATTTCAACTGTGCCAAGTGTTAGTTCTTAGCTAAATAAGTTTTATTAAAACAATAATAAATTATAATTTACAAGATTTTTTTTTATTTTGTAATTAAAATTGAAGTTGATGGTTGATTTGTGGGTGGTTAATGATGGCAATATATGCTTATATTTCAATTTCAGTGCATTTTTTCAAGGATTCAATTTCTTTTTCGTTCTTCGGCGGGACTCCTCGATTTTCATCTTATTTGTTTTTTTGTTTCAAAAATATTTAAAAATAATTAAAAAAAGTATTTCAAATTAAAATTTCTTTAGTATTTTCATATTATTTTGATATGTTGATATTAAAAATAAATTTTAATAAATAAAAACAATATTATTTTAATATATTTTTAAATAAAAAATATTAATGAATAACACCTCAAAAATAACAATTCTCGACGAAGGTGCTTTGAAAGGGGAATGCTAGGACAAACGCTTGCTATTTCGAAGCCACCCTGCCAGTCAATGAAGTTTTTCCAACAACCTTATTTTTAGGGGTGAGCAAAAAAACCAATAAACCGATTAAATCGAGAAAACTGGAAAAAAATAACCGAAAAAACGAAACAAAAAAAACCGAATTAACCGATTAAAAAATCACAAAAAATTTCTGGTTCGGTTTGGTTTTGATTTCTAAAGTCTGAAACCGATTGAACCGAACCAAACCGAACTGGTTCAACCAATCAGCACCTAGAAAAAAACCAATTATAAATATGATGTTTTCTAACTCTAAAGTACCATTCAGCCCCCCCCCTCCCTTTGCTCTATGCATATCTCTCCCCTCCTTTTACTCTCTGCATCTCTTCTCTTTGATTTTTCTCCCCTCCCTTTACTCTCTGTGAACCTAAAGTTACAAGCTTTATGGGGTGCATGCATGATGTGAGCAAGTGCCAAGTGGTGGATTTTTTTTCCTTTCATTCCCCCCTTTTTTTCCCTTGTTGTGTTTCTTATCCTTTGCTGGCTTGTGTGGCTGAGGGTTTGGATATATTTGTTCATACAAGTTTCAGCCAACAAACATGACATCTTTATTGTGCGTAGCAAAAGCTTTGGATTTGGAGGCTCTTGTTTTAATTGTGGGCGGTCGGGGCACAGAGCATCAGAATGTCCAAATAAGGAAGATTTTTAGTTGCCTTCTTCAACGTAGGGATTTTTTTGGGACTGTGAACAGGTTGGAGGCGCTGCAGATGGGAATTGCTTCCTATTTGTTTGCAACTGGAATAATTTCGGTTTGAACCGGTTTGGAAGGGAAAAAAACCGAACCGAAATTATTCAGTTTGAACCGGTTTTCGGTTCGGTTCAAAAACTTAAAAAAAAAATTTGGTTTGGTTGTTTATTTTTGTCCAAAACCAGACTAAACCGAAAATGTTTAGCCCTACTTATTTTTGGTCTCTCTCTTCGCATATTCTTGGCTACACTGATGTTACGGAATCAAAACAACTTTATATTAGGGGTGAACATTTTCGGTTCGGTTTGGTTTTTATCAAAAAAATAGTCAAAATCGGTTTTTTTAAACCTAAACCATTTCAAACCGACCAGTTTCGGTTCGGCTCAGTTTGGTTATTTTAGGAAAAAAACCGGTTCAAACCGACCGGCTCGGTTTTTCTCGGTTTGGCTCGGTTTTTCCTGGTTTAGCTCGGTTTTTTTCAGTTTTGGTTTGGTTTGGTTTTTTCAGTTATTTTTTTTCCGGTTTTCTCGATTTAATCGGTTTTTCGATTGTTTTTCTCACTCCTGCCTTCTATTGCTTCAAAATCTCTTCCTCCATCCAACCCATCACTGTAGAGCAACGTTGTTAATCTCTTCCTCTAGATTACTGTTTTTCTTTTGTACAATTGTTTTTACCCTTTTTGGTTTATTATTTGAATTTTATTATAGTGATTTGTTCTTGTATCTTGCTTCTTCTTTATTCCCTTTCTGGGTATGCTAATTTTGATGGTTTCGGTTCTAGTTTAGAAGGATGGTTTGACAAGAACTTGATTCCACTTTCTGTCATCCCTTGTTGTACGTAGATGTACACTGGAATCTAATCCATGGGCTCCTTTCATTTTGTAGTCATGCTAGATATTAAATTTACTTTTCAATTAAGGTTAAAATAGTCAATATTACTAATTTAATTTATTTTTATATGTATTCTAAATAGTATAATTGAATTTAATTATATGATTTAATATTTTATTTCAAACATAAAAATTATAATAGGTTATTTATCAATTGAATTCAGTATCACGTGATCATGTGATTCTAAATAGATTGTTGTGTAATGTATTTAGATAATAAAAATATATTTAAAATTATAATAAATTATCAATTAAATTTTGGAATTAAAATTAGTTTTACATGTGATGTGATTCGATTCCAAACACGAGGACAAACTAAGCTATGATAAATTTGTTTAGATCTTATTGGGTACACATAAATGAGAAATCTTAAAAACTAAGAAGGCAAGCATTTGGGTGGTTTTCCTAACAAGCAAAAGATATCACCGCTTGCTTTTAATCGAAACCACCACCCCACCCACCGCCCGATCTCAAGACATTTGTATTTTAAAAGTATTATTTTAAAAAAATAATTTTTATTTTATTTTCTTTACTTGAAATTTATTTTTGTGTTTTGATTTGATGTAATGCTATCAAAATTGATTTTTGAAAAATAAAACAAATTGTTTTGATGTATTTCCGAGTGAAAATCAATTTGAAAAGCAACCGCTACCATACTTCTAAACACCCCCACTTGATTTAAGGAGTGTTTCTGTTTTTTCTTTTAGATATTTTTTCAAAGTGTTTTTGACTTGAAAAAATTATCATATTGATATTTTTTTATGATTTTGATCTGCCAATGTTAAAAATAAAAGAAAAAATTAATATATTTTTAAACGAAAAATTATTTTAAAAAGTACACTACTTGTTTGACATTATAGTCCAACCGTGTTTTTAAAATTTTTTTATTTTTTTTTCAGCTACAAATTATTTTTTTGATGTTATTAGATCGTTTAATTTAATGGACTAATATCAAAAATAATTTTTAAAAAAAATATTATTTTAATGTGTTTTCAAGTAAAAAAAACTTTAAAAATCAACCTTCATCGCACTCTCAAACATGAACTCAGTCATAATCTCAAATACACATTTAGACTTAACACAAGATCATAACCAAATTAATTTTACATACTTAAAAGCTGAAGGTAGAAAATGAAGGTGTTAAAGAAGAAGAAGATCTCTTTACCTAAAAGCTCAAAGTTGTTTATATAATATTAAACTCATATATATATATATATAGCTTCATGCAGACAGAGACAAGACGGTTGATTCACTCCCAAAATCTGTGATTTTGAATTATTTAAATGTTTTTCCATTATAGAAAGCAACCCTTCACTCGATCTTGAGAGTTTCATGTCTCAATGCAGCAGCATGGTCGGTGAGGTCAAGACCTAGGCTGACCCAGTGAGTCTGCTCGAGTTAGCCCCCCCTGGCTGGGTCCCCTTCGACAGAAGAAGAGGTGGGTTCCCCTCTCCGGGAGTTAGGCCGACCCAAAAATATATATCGGAATACATTAATATGTAAATCCTACTGTAAAAGCATGATAAATATTAAATTTTATTTCTGTTTTAATCATTCAGAGAGAGATAGAAATATGTTAAGTAGATAAAAATATGGTGTTAACTCTTCGTGAATTGCAATCCATTTTATAATATAGTTTGCTGGTTAAATCATTCTTGATTTCAATTCAAAGTCTAATTGAGTATAAAATAGATAAAAATAAGATTTTTATGCTAGAACAAGGACTACTAGTAAATTTAAATATAGTTGTAAAACAAAATTTGAGTTACGGATCAAGAGATTTGATTTGGATTAGAAGATTGATTCCTAATTTTTTTTAATAATAAAAATAATATTGTTTTAATTAAAAAATTCAAAAAAATCAATAATTTAATGATTAGATTTTAACTATATCAGGCTTAGATTGACCGGATGAGGAGCGGATCTAAGATTTTAATGGAATAAATTAGATTATTTTTTTTGTAATTGTTTTTCTTTAACCCATATCGGTCCTAGTCTCGAGTTAGCAGGGATTATAATTGACCGGGCAGACCGTTCTAGATTTTACATCTATGAATTTTTTATTAACATGGATGTCTGGACCAGGTTGCGCGTATCTCGATTAATCCCACGAACCCTGAAGTTAACGACCATGTAAGCCTCCAGTGGCCTCCGAGATTTGTGAGACTCGAACTAGTGACATATATGAAGTAAACCTAGAGCCTGACTAGTTTAGCTACACCCCTCAGAGTTACATCTATGAATTTTTTTTTTTGATAATCTGGGATATTTGAGTGAGTTTACACGCTACACAACTAATTCTCACACCACTAAATACCCTAAAAACACAATAAACAAGTAAAGCAACCCGAAAATGACAGAAATACATACTTAAATATCGAACCTAGAGCCCGGACCTCTAGGCCACGAAATTTTAGTAAAGCGAGACATCGTAAGATTCATAATTACTGTTCATTAAAAAAATAATATTTTCTTTCTCCAAGCTTCTGAAAAGTGGGAAAAGGGGAATCCGAAAAGGCAACAATCCACCTGTCCTCATCTCATATATTCTGTCGGTGACCGACCTCCAAAAGCATGGAAAGTGGGGAAACGTCACCGTTAAACCATATGTGCACCACTGACAAGTAAAAAAAAAAGAAATATAGAGTTTGATAATTAAGGAGAAAAAAAAAAAAAATAACAAAAAAAAAAAAAAATTATGACAAATAGCCTATGGTTGATAGCCTTGGCTCCCGTGCTTATTTGTTATTTTCACCTCCGACCAATTACCTTTTTTCTTGAAGCCAACGTGCGTTGTCAGGCTCTACTTGACCGAGTGGGAGTCACGTCATTGCCACGTGATAAATCACTTTATACAAGGATATTTTTATTAAACTGGGGCAGGCCAGACTGCTTGCCACGTGATAAATCGCTAGGATCTGATTTTATTTTAAATTATTTGAGATATTAACTTGGTTAAATTTAAATGATTCGTGAATTAAGGTATCTGACTATACTTATCAATTCCGGTCTGCTTTGTCAAAATTATCTAGGACTCCAATAACTCGGGCTCTTGCTCGGGTTTGAAACATGCAAATTCTAAGCATATAATTAACCCAATAAAACTTAGATGATCCATGGGCTCAACCGAGAAATTAAATAATCCAGCATAACTCGAGTGAAATTTTTATTTATTTATTTATTTATTTATTATTATATTTATAAAAAATATAGATTATTTATTTGTTTACTAAAATACTAAAAAATATTAGTTTCTATAGAGCGATGCCCATTTCAATCGATTTTATTCTATTAAAAAATTATCCAAAATTAAATATTAATAAAAAATAATTTGCATGAATTTAGATCAATTAAAAACTTATATTTCTATGCACTGATTTAGACTAAAGAATTCTCCAATTTAGATTGATTATTTCCATGTGAGATAAAAGAAAGATAAGGGTCTACAAACTATATGAATAGGAGCTATAAAATAAATATCAGAATAGCTTTGATAATTCAATAATATTGTTACTTAAATTGGAAGCTCTTAGCTGCATTAATCTGACTATGATTTATTATTTTCGATTCGATTCTGTTTTTATAAAAAAAAAATAACTAAATTAAATTATTTTAAAAAAAAACCGAAACCGGTTTAAACAGACTGGTTTCAGTTCGGTTCGGTTTTTTAGGACAAAAATCGGTTCCAACTGGTTTGGCTCGATTTTTTTCCGGTTTGGCTCGTTTTTTCCGGTTTAGGTTCGGTTCGGTTTTTTCGGTTTCGGTTCAGTTTGGTTTTTTCGGTTTCAGGCTTATAAAACCGAACCGGTCGGTTTTTTTAAAATTTTAATCTGTTTAATCGGTTTTTTTTATGATTTGGTTTTTTCGGTTATTTTTTTTCCGGTTTTCTCAGTTTAATCGGTTTTTTAGTTTTTTTGCTCACACCTAACTTTAGCTCAATTAAAATATTATAGATGGAATAATTAGGTCATAATTTATTACTTGGTTATATCATTAATTGTTTTTTTTTAATGTTAGGAACTTATCATAAACCCATCATTTATGTCATTTTTATTATTGTTGTTGGGCTTGCTTCATTGGAACTAGGGTTGGTGAAGGAACTACTGCGAGCCAAGTTGTAGAGGGTATTGCTAGGGAAAAATGTGAGGTAATTTATTGCTTAATCAACTTCTATGGAAGCTATAACAATTTATGAGATAGTTGTATCACTAACACTTTTATTTGAGAATTTTTTGTTTAATCCTATATTTAATTTTTTTTAATATAATCCTATAAAAAATACATTTTTATTTTTTTTTATTATTATTATTTTTTTTTTATTAGCGTGGGGTGTCCGGCCAGCTTTACGCACACCACGACTATTCCCCACGGCCCACTGGACATCCCGCAAGCTCGGTGAGCGGTAAGGCACCGCGGGGTGACAGGCGTGCACATAGAGAGTCGAACCCGGGACGGGGGCGGAACAAGTCACACGATTGACCACAGCAGCTAGGCTCTCAAGTGCATTTTATTTTATTTTATTTTATTTTCTTGTACTTGGTGCTTGTTTTTTTTCGAATTCTATCGAGATATTACTCCTATAATTATTTATTTAGTTTTATTTTTATTAGGATAATAACCCAACACGAAGGATATTAGGATAATAACCCAAAATATAATGAAAGAATAAATCTTTAAATATTTTATTTTAATGCTGTCATTATTTTAATAGATATGTTAAAATAACTTTTCTTCGATAAAAAAAATAATTTTAGCTCTTCTTTTAGCTCTTTTATTGGAGTCGTAAATAAAAAGAAAAAAATTAAAAAAAATTAATTTTTTTAGCTTTATTTTTTTAGTTTTTTCATGGAAGATGCTCTAATATAATAATTTCTTAATCTTAATAATTAGTACTAGTACCATAATTATGCGTTCATTTCTCTCATTTTCATAGCAATGAGAGAAATGTTCTTAGAAATCTTTACAAAAACAGCTAAAATTGAAACTTTCTAGCCGTTAGGAGCCATTCCTTTAAATATAATACCAGGTCGAGACAAAACCCATCAGAGAAAGGTGGCAGGTGCTTTGTCATTTCCTTGTTGGCTCCCCCCTCTGGATAAATTATGCAATCTGCATGTAAAATATGCAAATAAATACTGAAAAGATAAATTTTAAGTAAAAACTTTTGGTAAGATAGGATATCTTTAGATCTATGATAATTTTTTAATTGATATTTATTTAAATTTAGGATTAATTAGTCAATTAATTTGTTAAACTAGTATATCGTTTCGTAAAAAAAATCACAATATTATCAAAACTGTTAAAATCTGGATCCCAAAATAAGATTTTCAAAATATAAAGATTCGACAACGATTCCATTGCTGTCCTAAGAAAAACGGTCCTGAAAACTCATGTAAAAATTTAAGCGTGACTCAACAATCAGATAAAAAATTATGGTTTTTTTAAACTACCATTATAATATAACACGACTAAACCCTCTCTTAGACCTAAACTTGTTTTATTGGTCTATAAATACATCTATTAGGTCATCCACGGTGTTTTAAGATTTTAATCGGAGTCTGTGTATTTTTACTCATAAAACATATTTAAAAAAAATCATAAAATTATGGTTCAATCGACCAGTTATACAGCTGTATCTAATTAGCGAACCGATTAACAATTTTTACGCTTTAAATACATAGCATGTTAAATATTATTATTTTAAGTATAAAAAGATAGAAATATACTGTTTTATAACATGTTAAATATTATTATTTTAAGTATAACAAGATAGAAATATACTGTTTTATTAAAAAAATTCAAATTATATTACTCATATAAAATTTTTAATTTAATATGATAGTTTTTTTTTTAAAAAAACCCCTTCCCCCCTCTTTGAGTCTTTCACATTTTCGTTGTCAAAAACCGTCTGTCTCTCTGTTATCTCTTTTGTTCCCCCTCTTCGACCTTTTCATTGTCAAAAACCATCTGTATCTCTGTTCGTCTCTTTTGTATTTTGTTCTGACTCAACTAATAATACATATCACATTGAAAACACAAGGTTGCGGTATTTCTTGTGTGTTTCCTTTTTCTAATTGTACACTCCTATCTATTCCTATATTTCCCCTCCTAAAGGGATAGCATATAAAAATCCCCTGTTTTTCAAATCCAATGATTTTGATCTTTCCACACTAATAAGTTTTGGTTTTACTTGTTTCCTTCAAAACCCATCTTCTAAAACCCATCAATTCGTTCTCTTTGGCGGTTAATTCTTTTTAATCGTAATAAAGTATCAATCTTTCTGTTCATCTCCACTTGCTCTGTTTTTTTGCTCTGTTTCTTTAATTTCTCAAGAAAAAGGTGGATTCTTGGTTATTGATTCTCTCTTTATTCACGTCCCGAAAGGGTATAAAAAAGTTTGTTTCTTTTACACTTTGGGTTTTGATTCATATTTATATGCTTTTTTCTCTCTCTTTTCCTTGTTGTATTTTTTTTCAGTTTTGAAATATATATGGGATTCTTGCATGTTTCTCTCCTACTATCATAAAAATCACGATCTCAGAATCGTGTCCCGTAAATCGCTAGTTTTTCGTTGATTTAGTGCATCCACTTGTCAAAAAACGTTGCCTTCCCTCTCTTTCTCATTAATAAAAAAAGGAAAGAAACTGAGTTTTCAGTTACAGCAATAAACAAAAACCCTTCGACTTTACTTGCGTTCTCTTGTCTTCTCTTCTGTTTGAGTTCTTTTTTTTTTTTTACTTAGAAACCAAAACTAAAAATGGGCACCTGTTGGTTTCTCAAATTAGTTTTGGTTTTAGGCCTTTTAAGGAATTGTGTTGATGGTCTTGGTGTTAATTGGGGAACTATGGCTATACGTAAATTGCCACCAGAAACAGTTGTTCAAATGTTGAAGGATAATGGGATCCTAAAAGTGAAGCTTTTTGATGCAGACCAAAATACAATGACTTCACTTGCTGGTACTGGCATTGAAGTTATGGTTGCTATTCCTAATGACCAGCTTGCTGTGATGGGTGATTATAATCGTGCTAAAGATTGGGTAAAGAGGAATGTAACTCGTTATGATTTTAACGGAGGAGTTACCATCAAGTAAGTTCAGAGTTTTCTCTCTCTGTATTTTTTTTTTGATTGATTGGTTCTGAATTTGAGTTTCTATCATCAAGATAAACAATGGAGTTTAAATCGATGGAAGTAATCCATATCCAAGTTAGGATTGCAATATGGTGGCATGATTATCTTGGTTGGTATTGAACTTCATAATTTCCTGGAAGCTGATCTAGCTGTTCCATCTTGTGTGTAGGAAAATTGTCAATTTCAATTATTTGGCTCGAGAAGCTATTGTCCTGGAGTAGTTTCCGTCTAGGAAGTTAATTTCTTTTGTCCAAGTAAAATCTTTCTGTTAATTAGGAGTTTGTCGTTTTTGTTGTATGTAAAATTTGTTTGCCTTTTCTTAATAAACTGGTAATCATGACCTCCCAAGGCATCATTAACGCAGTTGAGAAGTTGGTGTTCTCTAGGAGTTGACTTTAAATTGATCTCTCATGTTCAAGTTTGTGCTCAAGAAATTTAAAAATGTGGGTTTGTAGTAAGGGTTGCGATTATTGTTTTGGATATCTTTTGATAATTCTATTGATTTTGGATGAAGTTATGGCCTTATTGTTATACTTTATTACGCGTTTGTATGAGAGTTTCAGCTTCTCTTATCCCCATCCAGTGTTAGGAAAAGAGAAGCTTGCGTAATATTCTTGATGTATCGAGATTCAACTATTAAATATATAATATGGCCTCACAGTTGGACTTTGCTAAAATGCTGGCTTGGTTCTTGAATCTTCCATAAGATGGCAGTTGGGATTTTTTAATTGGAGAAGGTAACAGCCTGGTAGGAATTAATGCGATGCGTTTGAGTTTTACTTACTAAAAAAGGTAGGCATTCCATTTTTTTTATATACTCAGAGCTATACCTGCGTATCTATTCTGTAGAATATGATAGCATATGCTTAGAGTTTCTAGGAAAATAAAATGGGAGATTGGGCTTTGGATTCTTAGCAAGCACTCCTCCGACTTTTATCTGTATGAACTTTTGGTTTCCTTTTCGTAAGCGTTCAAAAACCTATTGGAGAATCATATTCTCGGTGGTATACTTTTTTGAGAGAACTTTGTATTGGAAAGGAGAAAAGATGGCAAGCTTGCCCACTCCAAAAGCTAATTGGAATGGGATACAAGTAGCACAAAAGAATTAAATGTTCTGCAAGACTTGTTTGCACAATTTCTCCATATCCAATGCTTGATGAGACGTGGGAATTAAATTGAAAGGAGTCCGTAGTAGAGTTCCTCAACTTAATGCCCTGTTGGCCACTTAAGTTCATTGTAGTTCTTATTTAAAATTCTACCTTACATTTTCTATTCTTGTGATTAATTTTGAGAAGCAGAAAATAGAAAATCCATTTTTTTCCTTCAGGAAATTCCTTTTCTGAATGATTTGCTGTTTTGACATTCATAATTTGTGCTCTATTTTCTGTGAGAATGCATCTGGAGTTGCGTATTAGAGCTCCAGAACATCGTGCTTTGTTTCTTAATTCCATATCGATACTTGGTTGAAAAATTCAACTTTACATTTCTATCTTCTTAAAACTACAAGAGATGGAACAGTACTTGTTCCTTGTGTGTGGTGTGTGTGTGTTGTGTTTGAATTCTATATCTACATTCAATGGATTGTCTGTTGAATGGAGGGATTTATGCAAATTCAGAAACACATTATCTCATTTCATAGCATATAAATTGGAAGGTTTACATTCATTATATGGTTTTAAATACGTTCCATGTTGCTTTTGTCCGGTGTTGTTGAGAATGAAAACTCACTATTAACTTCTGCATTCCTTTATATATTTGCTGTCTCTTCACAGGTATGTAGCAGTTGGTAATGAGCCTTTTCTCAAATCCTACAATGGTTCATTCTTAAACACCACCTTCCCAGCACTTCGGAACATACAAAATGCCCTCAATGATGCTGGGGTTGGAGACTCCATAAAGGCCACTGTACCCTTTAATGCTGACGTCTATAACTCCCCAGATGACCAAGCCTATCCATCTTCTGGAAGATTCCGCAGTGATATTAATGACATTATGACCGAGATGGTTCAGTTTTTGGGTCAGAACAACGCACCTTTCACTGTGAACATCTATCCTTTCTTGAGTCTCTATGGGAATGACGATTTCCCATTTGATTATGCTTTCTTTGACGGGGCTCCTCAACCTGTTGTAGATAGAGGTACTGGGATTCAGTACACCAATGTTTTTGATGCTAACTTCGACACCTTGGTCTCGGCCCTGAAAGCAGCGGGCCATGGGGATATGCCCATTATAGTAGGTGAGGTAGGTTGGCCAACAGATGGGGACAAGAATGCCAACATAGGTAATGCTATTAGATTTTACAATGGGCTTTTACCACGACTTGCAGGCAACAGAGGCACCCCACTTCGGCCTGGCTACATAGAAGTTTACTTGTTTGGTCTTCTTGATGAGGATGCCAAGAGCATCGCTCCTGGGAATTTTGAGCGCCATTGGGGAATCGTTCGATATGATGGGCAGCCTAAGTTTCCAATGGATCTTTCTGGTCAGGTTGCAAACAAGTGGCTAGTGGGTGCGCAGAATGTTCAATATCTACCGTCAAAATGGTGCATGTTTAATCCAAACGCCAAGGATCTTAGCAAGCTTGCAGATAACATAAATTATGCCTGCTCCCGTTCAGATTGCACGGCACTTGGATATGGCTCTTCCTGTAATGGCCTGGACACCAATGGGAATGCTTCATATGCATTCAATATGTACTACCAGGTGCAAAACCAGGATGAATTCGCCTGTAATTTCGAGGGCCTGGCCATGGTTACCGAACAGAATATTTCTCAAGGGAACTGCAATTTCACCATCCAGATAGTAGCTTCATCTTCCTCCTCTCTCACCCTGTCATTGATGGGTTCTGTATTTGTAACAGCCTTGTTAACATCCCTTTTTCTATAGATTGATTTTTGTAGATACCTTGGACACCTATTGCTCTTGGCTTTTTTGACATTGGTTACTCTGCCAATTCATTTAATAAATCTCCACTGTTGCTTTGATTAACTGTTCAGAACTTGTTGCCTGATCATCATTCATTCATTCATATGGTTTTGCAGAATGGTCCTGCTGACTGGGAAACCTGGATAACAGATACTTGCAAAATCATTATAGCCATCACCCTCTTGAAGGAAAATCCAAGTTTCTTCACGCCATGTTGAAAGCCCTGCTTGCTTTAATCAATTATCCTGAGAAGATGGCATGTATATATATATATATATATAGATGTCATCCCTACCTCATTCCTTACAGCAATTTGGACGTTGGCACCATCGAGACAATTACCAACTACTAATTCCTAACACACACACACACACACACAAAAAAAAACTATCATATAGAAATAAGAACAAGTTAGATTAGACAGGAATAATAATGTCAGCAACAAATAGTAATTCATGTGATTTTCTCTCAATTATTGTGGTGGTCCCCTCTAAAAAAAAGAGAGAAGAAGCAAGCAACCCGAATTCAAAAAAGCCTCTCAACTGCGGACCCTTTAATCTCCTACCAGCACAACACACCCACTTGTGCCTTCTGTCTTGGATGTGATATGTCCCAGCTAGCCAGCCCAGCCGCACTCTCTCTTATTCCCTTATATGGAAAGCTTATAATGTCATCATAAATATGATATTTGACTAATAAAACACCTTAATTCAAGTTCAAATCCCAGTTAGTGTCAACTAAATACTTCTCATTCATGTGGATATTTGAGAATATAATAGTAATTATGGTTTAAAATATTTTTTGTTTTGAAATATATTATAATAATTTTTTTTAATTTTTAAAAATTATTTTTGATATCAGTATATTTAAACAATTTAAAAATATAAATTGTTTTTAAAAAAATTTAATTTTTTAAGAATCACGTTACCAAACACAAGAAATGGTTTAATATGTTGATGGTTGGAATCTTTAATCAATTGCTGTCACTTTTTATATTTTTCTTTCGTTTTTTTTTTAATTAAATTATTTGGTTACCGAAAGCTAGTTGTGTGCATGTCATCCTTTTTAATAATATTTGTTCAAGAATGAAATCAAAGCCTTTGTTCTAAGAATATTACAATTACATTACAAAGCATGCATTAAACACTGTAGGAGCCTTTTTTTTTTTTCATTTTTGTTATTAATCCTTTTTTCTTCGATCATAACTTTCTATGCCTAAATTGATTATCAATTTATTAAAAATTATTAAGAAAATAAATAATTCAACTAAAAAGGACTAAAGTTTAAGACAATGAGAAATATCATGGTCAATTTTAGATTTGCTAGAAAAAGCATGTTTAGTCTATCTTCTTTTCTTTTTCTTACTCTACAATCCCTTTAGTTTTTGCAATTTTAATTTTGGTTTAAGAGTTTATATTCTTAACATTTTAGTCTTTAAATTTGAAAGAAAAGAGAAAGTCGTCTGAAAACGGTGAATAAAAGAGAAAGTTGATGAATGACCACTTTTTTTACAACAAAACTTGTCATTCTTGGTGTCCACATGTTCCATTGGATAAGAGAAAGTTCAATGGTGGTGTTATTCCTATAAACATGCCTAAAAAAAGTAGAATGGGTTCTGTTTAGATTTTCTTATCCCGTTGATCTTTTTTTGAGTGATTTTGGGATGTTTTGGGGCTGGTAAATGGTTTCGAAAGGGTTTTATAGTGTTTTCAAATAAAAAAAAATAAAATTTGGATTTTAGTTTTAGAAACCCAAACCCTAATTTTTTGATCATTTGAGGTAACTAAAAAATATACAGCGACAAGTTTTCTAGTGCCACTACAAATGACTTGTCGCCTATTTTTTTTTAAAAAAGCAGGCAACACTTCAGGCCCAGACAAGCCTTGGCTTTTTGCTTAAGACCATGCATTTGGGTTTGACCCATCAACGTCTGGCTTTTTTTTTTCTTATCCATTTCTATTAATTATTTCAATTGAATTAGCTTTGTTTTAAAATAGTGATTGATTGTTTTTTTTTTTTTTACATTTTTTTAGTGGTATGATATTTTGAAGAGATTAGTTTGATTTGTCTTGAATTTCTTTCCTCTTATGTTTTATATGAATTAGTTGTATTTGTATAATTGTTTTATAAAAATAAAAATCATTTGTTATTAGCAATAATGATTAATCATTAAAATAAAATGAATGAAAATATTTAAAATAAAAAGTTTACTCGATGTAAATCATTCGTATATGAATCTATATTTTATTTCAACTTTAAAAATTAACTTTCTACTTTTATATTTAATTAGTGTTAACAACTCCTTTTGATTTATTAGTTTATATATTTTTAAATTTATTTAATAAAGCATAAATAGCATCCTTTTTGTTTTTCAATTAAGAAAAATATGTTAATAATTGGGTTTCATAGTTTGTTATGGTTTGATTTCTATAGTTGCTAAGATAAAATGAATGAAAATATTTAAAATAAAAAGGTCATTCGAAGTAAAACATTTTTATTTTCATCTATCTATTATTTCAACTATAAAGATTAACTTCCCACTTTAATATTTAATCTGTGTTAACAATTTTTTATTTATTTATCAGTTTATATATTTTTTAATTTATTTAACAAAGCATAAATAGCATTCTTTTGTTTTTCAATTAAGAAAAATATGTTAAGAATTAGATTTCATAGTTTGTTATGGTTAGTTTTCTATAAGGTTATCGCAATCTCAAACAAGCATCTCAGTATTGGTTTGGTGCTTGAGTTTTTGCTTTTTATTATATAATTACATAAAAATAGTTTAACAAAATAAAACAAAGTTATTAAACCTAGTGAAGTTCATGACCCGAGACATGAATTTGGCAGGTTAACCTAGGTTGATTCGGATCAAACCAATATGTCATCGTCTCAATATTTTTTTAAAAAACATCATCTTGATTTTTTAAAAGTCAAACCACGTTTTCACTTATCATCCATTCGAGTAACAATGTATAGATTAGAGTATGATATATATAACAATGTTTGTTAATATCTTTTTATCAGGGTTTGCATTTTGCTTCTCGATTTACCATTCCACCCTTATTTAAATATTACACATGTTTAGTTTTTTTATCAAGTCTTTAATTGTGAATATTTTTTATATACCAATTGATTTTTTTTTTTAGGGTTTACAACACTTATTTATCATGGCTTTAAGTTTTAGGTTGAAGTTTACACTAAGAATTATGATCACATGCAAAATAAGTATCATGTTGGGCTTAGAAGACCTATGACACTAAAGTTAGCATTGATGTGAGAGGAATAAATTCTTAAATGTTGTTTAGTATATACATTTGTAGGAAATATAATGAGAAAAATGATAGACGTATGCATTGATATATCTAGAAATTAAAACTTATGGAATCAAAACATGTTTTACTTGGTGACTAATCTACATTTATACAACCATAAACTATGTCAACTTGTGTAAAGATAAAGATAAAATGGAAAAAATATTGTGATATCCAATTTAATGATAATCATTTAAGGTAACAACTCCTAATTGTTGGTAGTTCAATTTTCAATGAAATAATGTTGTCATGTTGGTCATCCTCTAGATATAGGCACTTCTAACATTGTTTTATGGGTCTAGTTATGATAGGAGGATGCAAAAATATATAATGTTAAGTATCATAAGGATAGTAGGTAGAGTAATTTGTAGATGGGACGCACGTATATAGTCTTGTGCCTTCAAGTATTTTTAATTATGTATAATCAATAAAAATTGATTTGATTTTTTCAAATCAAGCATTGATTTAATGTTAAAATCTTTTTTCAACACTATGAGAAACCCTTATAAAGTTAACCAAAACAAATTATGTAATCCAATTCTAAATTAACTAAATATAGATGGATCAATTTGAGAAAAAAATATGTGGCTAAAAAAATATGTGAATTCACAATGAAATCACAAAAAAAAAAGAGAAAACATTATGTGAATCCACAATGAATCATCTCAAAAGACACAATGTTTCTCTAAGCCCCTTTAGTTTTTTTTTATAGTAAAAGCCAAAGCCTAGATAACAGTCTAACTATTGTTATTTCTATCTTTTCAAATTCAATCAAATTCAATCAGGTAGCTTTCTATTCTACTTCATACACATATAAAGTCTTTAGTGTTGTTTTTTTATGAATGATTAAGTTAAAATAAAGAAACCAATTTTCCAAACCTCTACTTAATCAAAGTTAGAGTGATATGGACTTTGAATTGTAAAGTTGTAAAAATTACAATTCTTTATTCTTAACTATTTAATTCAATCCAAAACAATTTACTAACTACTTTAATAGTAAGTAAACTAACAACATAGAACTAAGACTCTAAAGTTTAATTTATCAAACACAAAACAAAAATAAAACTCAAACCTATATTCATGGCATTATAATTATATATATAAATTGAAATCTTTTTAGACATTATTTACAATATGGATCGTCTTGAATAGTCCAACAAAGCATGAAGAGGAACCAAATAGAATAACAAAGCAACTCTATAGCTTACTAGTTGCTTATATGTTCCATTTTATTGCCTATTTTCTATAGCTTACAAGCATACAACCTACAAATTATAGCCTACGATCTATAACTTAAAATTCCAAGATGTCTAAACCTTAAAAGAGATGCATAAAATGAAGTTGTAATTTGTAATTGAGTTATTGATTTTTTATAGGGTGTTTGGGAGTATGGTGTGGTGACTTTTTTTTATGTACAACTCATTTAATACACAAAAAACCACCAACAAAAGCAAGTTTTACATGCTTTTCCTTACTTTTTTATGGGTCCCATAAAAAAGAGAGCAAACCACACCTCACAACACCTTTATCCCAAACACGCCTATAATTGTTGTGTGTTGCTTGCAATTTTCTTATAACTTTTATGTCTTTTATCTTTTAATTTTCCTTCTAATAATCATAATTATAAGACTCGAGATATGACTCAACCTAAGGTTCAGGTTGTTGGTTGGGTGAGTCAACTCACGGATTGAGGGGTTGATCTGTGACCAAGCTCTATTGGGTTTTTTTAGTAAAATGACATCATTTTGAACCAAAAAAATTAAAAAATCAGTGATTGAGTCCCACTCAAGTTTTGACTAAGTCTTACTTGGATTTTGACCAAATCACCCGAGTCACGAGTTGACCTATCAGGTCACCCAAGTTTGATTGGGTCAACTCTCTAAGTAGTTCAAAAGCAAAATTAACCTGGGCAAGGTCTCGAGTCACCAAGTCACTAGGTAGGCCTATGGAAACAAGTTTGATAATTATGCCAATAATATCTCTTATCGTTCACCTACATGCATGTTTCATCCTCAATTGTACTTGTTCTCTCCTAATCATGCGCTTCCCAAACTATATGGGTGCTTTATAATGAGTTTAAGGGTTCTCTCATTGTTTGCAGTTGTGATGTAATTTTTAAAAAGTTAAGTGATTCTTTAAATTTTTGAAAAGCTTTTTGAAATTCAAGTGTTCATAATAATTTATCCTATTGTTTTTAAACTTTAAAGAATGATAGAAATCTTTCTCCTAGATTATATATGAATTTGTTTAGGAAAATTATCTTTCCAAGAGGCATTCAACATCGTTCACTATGGTTAGGTTAAACATATTTGCTATCCCTTACAATATTTTTAGGTTGGGTTCTATGCCTTTTTAAGATACAAGGTAACCAAAAAACTATACTTACCAAATGCCCATTTGGTTATGTACTAAAGAGGTTCTAATACAAACCCAAATAATTCAAGGCCTTTCCAAAGATGATAAATGTCTTAGGGTGGTGAAGATGGACTAGTGGACTTAGAGATCACTAAAAATCACAATTACCTACAAAACAAGTCTCGTGTTAGGCTTAAAGGACCCTTTGATACTAAAACTAACACATATATAAGAGGAATAGAGCCTTAAAAGCTGTGTAGTGTATATATTTGCAAATAATATAATGAAAAATATGATAGAAGTATGCACTGATAAACTTGGAAATTAGAACTTATGGAATCAGAACATGTCTTACCTGGTGGTTCATGGATGTTTATATACTTATAAACCACGTCAACTTTCATAGAGATAAAGACAAACGAGAAAAATAGTATGATACATGATTCAGTGACAATCATTTATGGTAATGACTCCTAATAGTTGTTAATTCACTATTGAGTGAAAATAATATTGTTGTGTGGTTTATCCTTTAAATATAGGCATCTGTAATGTTGTGTTGTGGGTCTAGTTATGACATGAGAATGTAAGAGTATTTAATATTAAGTATCGACTATAAAGAGAGTAAATAGAGTAATTTATGGTTAGACTTTTCCTATCCGGTTTTGGTTGTTAGACGACTTACACTATCTTGAACTTGGTGTATAACTAAGTCCAAATACCTTTAAATCTAATATATTTATTAAAACCACATTATCTTAAATAGAATAAATATGTTTACATCCAAGCTTATGCCTTTGGGGAAGTTTGTCCCTTTGCCAGGGTGCGTTCCCTTATTATTAGGCTGTGTGGAGATCTCAGATCTATTTTAAAGACTAGTGAATTATGAGTAAGTTGGGTCAATTGTGCTTATTGGAAGTTATGTCACCTGTCTTAGATCTAGTGAAGCATTGAACTAAATGATGTGCCCGAGCTCAAAAAAACATGGAGTCTGTACTTGAGCTTCGGACCCCGAGAATATTTCATGGATGAAATATTATGAGAGCGGCATTGTGCCATTACATTCTTTGAACAAGTCTTGCTTTTCTTTTCTTTTATCTTTCTTTTCCTTCCTTTTTTCAACAAGCTTCGTGCCATTTATTGGCGTGTGGCATTACAAAAGACAATCATCAACTACAAGCAATCATAACCAGATAACATGCCTGGTTAATTCGACTTTTTTTTTTCCAAAAAAGAGGAGGGTTGAAAGCACTGATAGTTTGGAATATTTCCATGGCAGAGAATTGGGAATTAGGAATTAGGAATTTTTCCCATGATGGGAAATGAATGAAAGATCAGATTTCCCTGTATTCAAATGTCTTCCATTGTCATCAAATGCGATGTGATGTTATGTTCTTGGAGAGGATAGGAAAGAGATTCGCCTTTTTTTCACTTTTTGTCAAAAGAAAAATAAAAGTTTATTCTTTTACTTATTTTGCAATTTCATTAAATAAAACCACAACGCAATTGAAAACAAAATATATATTCTTCCTAACATTTTTAACCGATTTAGTATCAGAAAGAGATGTGATGAATCTTGAATGAAGACTCTAAACTACTAGCTAATCCTCCATGCATGCTAAAGCCAATTTCGCTTCTTCAAAGTAAATGGAAAATTAGATCTTGGTGCGTGAGTTTGAGAGCAAATTACAGTGGAATAGCATTCAACCTCGTATTCAAGGAGGGAGATTCTAAAGGAGAAGACTACTTAAGTTGTCATTTATTGAATTTTTTAATTATTTTCTTTGATGGGACAATATTCTTATTGACGATGGAGAACAGGGAAAAAAAATTACAAAGTTATAAGCCTTCTTGACTATCCAACTATACCATTTCTTGAAATTTAGAGAACAATAAATGGCCTTCAAATGCAATTTTCCCATTCAAGTGGGGACTTGTGGTATGGTGTGTGCTTGGAGGGATGTTCATTTAACTATCATGGAATAGTCATGACTATTTCCCAAAGTTTCTCAACATCTCTACCCAATGGCGTCAGGTTACTCTCCGTTTAAGAAAAGACAAAAAAAATTGTTTGATACAATTTATTGGCACAAGTGTTCAATTTTCTTGCCCAAATACGAAGTCTATTGCTTGTTCTTGCACGAAATATCATGCTTGACTATAGCATTTACTTAACTTGAATGTTTTGGGTCTCTGGCTAATTAAGATTTGAGTGTGGGCATTTGGGGTCGAGGAGGGGAACCTACAGGCTACAGGATTTCACATGGAGGAGGGAGTTCAAGGACTCGGAAAGATAAAATGGGCTGACTGGAGCAGAAAGGGGGAAGGAATCTCCTCAAAACGTTTCCCATTTTCATGATAACCGAAGCAGCCAAATCAAACTTCAAAGGGATAATGAAAGGTCACGTGCATGCTGAAATCAACCATCTTATCTCCTTTGAGATAGTGCCAAGGTTTACAACTTTACATGATACAAAATAATAATGTTAGATTCCTTTTCTAAACCTTGAATAGATTATAGACACTTGGATTATGCTGTCTTGACCATCATGATTTTTTGTCTAATAAAGAATTGCATTCTCTATACAATGCTAGTTGTGGTATGGCATTCAGCGAGGGGAGGGAATCTATAGCATTTGAGAAAAAGATAGCCAAATAGTCTACCTACTCCATTAAGAGCCCTCTAGTTTTGCAGATAAATCCAATGTCATAAAATTGTAATCGAAGAGAAAAGAGAGAATTTAAAATTAGCATTTTGAAGATCTAGTTAGGTGCCGATTCCAAGTTTTCGAAAGAGAGAAAAGGGTTATGGAAAGCACTTTGTGCCAATTAGCATGGGAATCCCATATCACATCAAGAACTCCTTTCTGTGTAGAAACTAATTCTCAACAAATAATTCGGAATTCACTGCATTACCAGCTAAGAACTTGATCCAGCTTCTATGGGACTACAAGTTTTTAGTATACATTGGAAAGGGGGATTTGGAAGTTAATTACTGTTGCTGACTAGGTATTGAAGACAGCAGAGCTAGCCATTCTCATCTCCATTACCTTCTTATGAGAGTTGGAGTGCAAATAGCTCACAAAAGTAGGGCTCTTTGCTGGCCTATACTCTGGCAGTAACCTGCCTGACTTGTATCTTACTCCACATGCATTGCAGAGTGTTTTTGGACCCGATGGTCCTGCCCTCCATTGTGGGGTCCTTTGTGCAAGGCAATGGGTGCACCTCCTTGGTTGTTGCTGTCCATTGTCGCTCTCCAAACTCCCTGTACTGTCCTTACTACTGCTACTCCCTACTTCTAATACCTTTCCTAGGTCCTCCTCAACATCACCTTCCGCTCCTGATTTTTCTTGTACCTCACCATCTGTGCCTCTGTTGTCGCTACCCTCTTTTATGGGCGTAATGAGTTCACTATCAGCTAACCAATGTGTTTGCTGGAGCAAAGGAGGGTCTGAGCATGCCATATTAAAGGCTTGGTTGGTATAACACCAGCTAGTTAATGGGTTTCTGCTTCTGTCACCAGTAGTCCTTCTTCTCTTGCTTCTTGCCTTTCCTGGGATTGCAAGTTTCTTCAAGGAAGATGGGTTTTCTTGGTCTTGGGGTTTCTGTTGCAAGGGTTTTGGGGGGTTTTCTTGGTCTTGGGGTTTCTGTTGCAAGGGTTTTGGGGGGTTTTCTTGGTCTTGGGGTTTCTGTTGCAAGGGTTTTGGGGGGTTTTCTTGGTCTTGGGGTTTCTGTTGCAAGGGTTTTGGGGGGTTTTCTTCTGTATTTGTCTTTTGAGCATCATTTGTTGGTGCTGGGAGGCAGTTTCCTGTGCTGGATAAGCAGTCTTCTACAAATACTGACAGCCATTCCATGCTAAAATCAACTTCCTGTACCAAGGAAAAAAAAGTGGCCTTAATGAACTGGGTTTCTGAAGAACAAAATAGAATCTTTAAAACCATAAATAGCACAGACAGAAACTGATAAAACCCAGCAAAGATTGTCACTTTCCAAGTTCGTTTGAACACATAAAGTAGTTCAAAGTAAATATGCAGACAAAATCTAGCAAAAGAAGCAGAAACCAGAGGCATAAGAAGCAAGAACTAGAAGAAAGAACTGAACACAAAAGGTACAAAAAAAACAAAAAAACTATTTTGCAGCACCAACTTTGCTAAACCCTTGAGAGCTGAGGATAACTCAAAAAGGTTGAAAAACTGTGCATAAAAAAGACATGAAAGAAACTGAAGAAGACCCACCGTGTTTTGAGCAGAGAAGAGGTCATCAAGAGGACTATTACTAGCGGCGGCGGCAGTAAGCTTAGAGCAAGGAGGAGGGGAAGCAAGGACATGCTCTTGCTGGTGATGATACTCACCGGAAACTGTCACATTCCGGCAAAAATCCATGGCCAAGAAAGGGAAATTAATGTTTGAAACGAACAAGAAGCACAAGGAGAGAGTGCGAGAGAAAGTGAGGGAAAAGGAAAGAAAGGAAAAGGGAAATGGCGCAGTGTCTCAACGAGAGTAGCCCTTTTATGGCCTGAGTTTTCTGTCGGCATATAAAGCTAAAGAAACAATCAAAGTTACAAACTAGCAGTAGTTTTTTTTTTTAAATTAACACAGTAAACTTAAAATTTTAAAAGAATAATACTGCTTGAAAAAAAAAATTATGAAATAGTATACTTTATCCGTATTATATTTCAAAAAACACGATATTCTATAAATACTACATCTCTGAAATGCGACAACTTAAAAGCTTGGTGTTGAAATGGGAGGTGTAAGACAAAATGAAAAGGAAGTATGGTCTCTACTCTACCCCAGCACTAGACATAAGCAAATTCCTGACATTTGCTACAGCAACAAGAAGATGAGGACATGCCGTGAGCTAATATAGGACGTTCTTGGGCAAGTTCCAATAACATTATTCTTCATGCTAATCTTGGCGCGCATGGCCTCAGCTGATCGATTCACTTGCTTCATGACTTTCATCGTTACATTTGCTTTCTTGACTGCACAGTTGCCAGCCCTATGCTCCGGTATCTAAAAATTGGATAAGAAATTAGACAAAATACCACCGCTTCTCAATTTATCTGATTCCTAGAATTACTTGGGTAAAAGGGTAAATGAGGAGTTGCTGGCCTTGAGTTGAAAGGAAGAGCTTGATGTTGAAATGAGAGGCTATGGGTTTGTACGACATTTAGCAAAAGACAAAATGAAAACGAAGTATGGTCTCCGGTGATTATGGAGGAGGACGGAAAATAGATGATTCTTTTTGTTGAAATGTTATAGTTTTGAATCGTAATATTTTAAAAGTGTGCTATTTATTTTTATTCTGTAAATCTTATATTTATTGTGTTAATTGCCCAATTTATCCTTGTAAACCACATACTTATTTTTCTTTTCCTTTATTTATTTTTATTTTAAAATACTTATTACTAGTAGTTTGTTAAAAAATTAAATATTAAAGAATTTAAATGTGCTGAAATTGCTAGTTTGAGCTTCTAAAATAAATTTTATCTCAAGCATTATAATATTTTTTATTTTCAATTTAAGTCCTATAATTCCATAATAAGGTTATATTGAAAAAAATATAAATGATATTATATTTTTTGGGAGGGTGTATGAATTTTTTTCATCTTAAAGATGGTGAAGAAGTGTAGTTAGGGAGATGTTATCATGAAGTAAATGCATGTCTGCTAATATCATGAAGTCACTCTCTTTTTTTTTTCTCTAGAAAAGATAATAGAATTGAAGTCTCTAGCAAACAACACCCTAAAAAAAAATTATAAAGATTGGCAAGCATAGCTGATAAATCTCGTAGATTTACCTAAAAAATCTAAGAATTGAAACCTAACACAAGTCGGATTTTTAATTGAACCAAATAAAATATTAACGTGAAACCTAGTTGACTTAACCAGGTTTTTAGTGACCTTTGGTCAAATTGCAAACTAAGTTGGGTCAATTTTAAGGAAATTTGCAAGTGAGCTAGTAGCTCAACTAGCAATAGTCAAGTGATAAGGAGTCAACTAGAAGAAAAGAACATTCATGATTCGAATCCTACCACTTGCATTTCACAACCCACATGTAAGTGTATGATCGACTAGGATTTCGAGTTGGCAGGCTCTCCCTCGTGATTTGGTTCTTGAGAGTGGCCACCCACTCATGAGTTGAGTCTAGAAATATATCCATGATATCAAAAAAATTAAGGAAATTTAATAAAACAACATATTAATAAAAAATGGTTAACCCAATGACTCGTGGATTGACCAATAACCTAGTAACTCAAGCTATTTTACAAGTACTATTATGGCAAGTTCTACTAGTATTAACCAAAAGCTAATTGTGATTTGAAAAACACTATAGACACTAACTCATTTGCGTTGTTCACTGGAATAATATAATGGCTTCTTTTCCTCTGTTAACAAAAAGCAAAGGCCTTGCCTTTTAAGATATTTAAATATTTTTGCAAAGTCATTAAAGGATTGATTGGGGGTATTTGTTTTTTTAATTTTTTAAGCATAGTAAAACAACCTAATTTCCCTTCAATTTGAGGTTCATTAAACTGGCAAACAGGGGTAGTTATGTCTTTATATTTTTTTTAAAAAATACAATAAAATGATAAGTTTACACTTGGAATCGAAAAAATTAAATCATTTGTCTAGGGGTCTTTTGGTCTTTTTGCTCTAGTTTTTTTTGTTATTATCAAGTTCACCAAGGGTATTTTGGTCTTTTATCAAGATTTAATTATTAATTAGATTGAAAAATATGTTAGTGCCCGTGCACTTTAGGCAATACGTGCAGCACCTTCAAGTGGCAAAAATGTCTTTTTTGTCATGTCATCGAAAGCATTAACATGCCCTCTTCCTTATGGTGTGGTGCATGTCGGTGGTAGTGGAGCGGTTTGTCACCAATAGACCTTTTTTTCCTCTTGTTTTCTCTCTCCTCCTCTGGAAATTACAAGTTGGTCCTCTTTGTTGTTGATGTTTCAACTTCAATTCTTTTTTCTTTTTTTTGTTCTTAGCCCTTTTATCAAAGTTTTATTTGTTTTTAATTTTATCAATCAATTTCAATTTAACATATATTATTTTTTTCAAGATGGTTCTTATTCTTTTGATTTCTAATTTTCTTTTCTTAGCCCTTTTGACAAAGTTATATTGGTTTTCAATTTCATCATTTAATTCAAATTTATGGTATTATATTTTTCAATTTTGTCTTCATTGTTTTGATTTCTAAATTTTTTCTTGATCCTTTTTATAAAAGTTTTATTTGATTCCAATTTCATCCTTTAATCCAAATTTATGGTATATTATTTTTACCAATTTGGTCCTTATTCTTTCTATTTTTTTTGTTAAAGTTATTTTTATTTTGAATTTCACCCTTTAATCAAAATCTTATTTTATTTTTTATATCAATTTTTATCCTCATTCTTTTGATTTTTTGGGTCCTTTTGCTAAATTGTTTTTTCTTTTCAATTTCAATACCCATTCTTATAATTGTTATTAATCCTTTTGTATAATTAAAACTATTTTGTTTCTTCCTTCAATATTTGAATGATTAAGAATTAGGTTTCATGTTTTTTGTTAAGATAGGGTGCTTTGGGTCTAATAACCTGAGTTATAGGTTTGAAAAGTTAATTCGAGTTGATATTTTTTTTTTAAATAAGCTTTATAATTCTCTCTGTTTTTTTATCAGGTTATTCTGATCTTATGGTTTGGGCCATGATTTGGCAGGATTTTCCTGGTTATCTCGACCCTGATTAACAAGGTTATAGGTTTGTTATGCTAACTCAGGTTGACCAAGGTCGATTATTTTAGATCCTTTTTTTTTTACCTCATTTCATATTTCTATATTTAATGGGTTGTGAATCAAGCTACACCATCTGTTCCCTTTTTAAAAATATTTTCCCAGGTTATTATGACCATTTAAAAAAGACATTTTCATCTATTATTGTTGCTTATTTTTTCTGTCTAATTAAAATAAAACCAACTTATTCGATCCAGTCGGGTTTATGACCCGAGTTGTAGATTTTTTCTCCTTTTATAAAATGCACTTTGGCATATGAACATCATTTTCTTGAGTATTTTTTGTTTTAAGCACAATGAAAGAAAATTTTGTAAAGTAACACAATAGATAAAAATATTTGGGGATATAACATAATTTTACAAGTTTCAAATGGAAACTACGACACGTGAGTTGTAAATACCATCTACGAATTTTATTTTACAATTTCTATCTATGACATGCGAGTCGTAGATGGCATTTGTGACTTTATTCAAAATTAATACCTAGATCCCTTTTTCCCTCTTATTCCCCCTCTCTTGGTATGGCCATTCGCCCCTCTCATTTCCTTACCATCAGCGACCTTCCTCTCTCTCTTTCTCTTTCTCTCCACTGCGAAACACACCTAAAATACCACAAGATCACCTATCTCTCTATAGTTCAAAATTGTCGCCCCCTCTCTCTCTACTATAGGTCAACTGTTTTCTAGTCACAACAACCACCACCAGTCGTCATCACCACCCACATTTTACACTTAGAAGTATATTGAACACTTCCCCTCTATCAATTTGATGTAATTTATGCTAATGTGTGTTAATTTGATTTTATACAATGTTAGGGTTTTAAACCAGGATTTTTTTAAAAAAAATTTAGGGTTTTTTTTGTAATGAGGTAAATTATATATAACTTATGTTGATAATTAGGTTATTTTGTAAAATAATCAATAATTTGTTGTTGTTGTTGATTGTGAGTTAACAAAATTATTTTGTTAGAGTTGATGTTGATTTAGGTTAAATTATGGATTATATTGAATTATGTATAAAATAAGATAATTGACTATGAAATACATGATTTTGTTTGATACTTTTGTTATAGTTCTGAAATTTGATGAATGTAGGTGTTCGTCGATTAATTTAATGAATTTAGGTTTTAGTCGATTATGTTACCATTATGGTTTTGTTAATAAATTATGCACTTTGATTAACCTCAAGATATTAATAAATTTGAATTATGTTTTGTTGTGTTGTTTGACAGAATATATGGTAATTTGGGAATATTATGCTTCCATAATAGTATCATTGTCAATACCGACAATAGTAAAATTATAATGAAGGAAGCCATGAGTTTTTAACTGCTACATTAGACATATCTCTTAATGAGTTATCTAGAATGTTATGTGATCAACTTGGTTGGAATATGTTTGAAATAGAAGTTGAAATTACTTGGAGGATGTTGCAAATTGAGGTCAGTCAATCTCGTGATGTTGGTGTACCAATTTGTAGTGATGAAAGTGTGAATTTAATATTTAGGTTTACGAGGATTAATGGGATTAATATGCAAGAGCTCCACTTGAATAATAGACCTAGACAAGGAAACTCTTCTAATATGGAGTTGACCCAAGTTCAAAGCAACTCTTAAAGAACCACACATGCATCACGAGTAGTTGGTCCATCTAGGTTGGGTGGTAATGTCAGTAGATAAATGTCAGTACATGAAATTGTTAATATGGAACCTTAATTGGGTATGACATCTACTTCATATTGCTATGAAGAATCCAAACCAAGTGACGACAAAGATGACCATCACATTGATAAAGTTGAGGTTGAAGAGGGAGATGAAAAAGATAGTGAAGATGAGAATGTTGAGTTAGTTGAGCCTGTCAATCAATACATGGCTTTCCCTGCTCTTGAATTTAAGGTTGCGAATAGAAATGACCAACACCTATGCAATGACTGGGTTAATATTCATAGGGATTCGAGCTTATCAGTTGATGAATTAGAGGTTGGAAAAAAAATTAGAGACAAGTTTGAATGTATTATTGTAGTAAAACAATGGCATATAAAAAATTCATTGCAGTACAAGGTCCATCATTCAACTAAAACTTATGTTTCATTGCAATGTATTCAAGAACTAGTTTATAAAAGGTATTTGTATGGGAGATATCACCAAAAATCTAATTCATGGGAAATCTCAAAATTAAAAAGGTGACACATATATCAGAACCCTTTTATTTTGTAATGTCATTGTCAAATTGACTCAGATCTCATTGACGAGGTGACGTTGATAATTATAAAGAAATATTTAAGTATAAGTGTTGCAATGATTCAAGGTATTGTGGAGAGGGATTATGGAAAATTATGTAAACTTCAATTATTGATTTTGATTCAACTATATGTATGTTTAATTGTATTGTAAAGGCTAATAATTAGTTGATACAAGATCTTAATGGAGGCATGGTTTGGACTAGAGGAGGTTCTATTGCTTCCACCTGGTTGTTGAGGCAGGTCCTGATGATATGTTGATTGTATATATGTAGGATCAACATCATTCAGATGATATTTGAAAGGGAAAGGTCAAGTCTTTAGATTAATATCATTTTTAAATAATTATTGTAATTAAGTATTGTAAATTATTAAATTTTAACTACTTTAATTGTTTAAATAACTAAATTGCTTGATTTTTATGGCAGTGATCCTGTAACACCTTAACATCATACATTGATAGAGTTACGTGAGTGTGTTCGCCCATTTGTTATCGAGGCTAGTTTTTTTTAGATCAATTAGTTGCGTAACATACATCTTGACCACACATTAATTACAGCTTTGACTTGGCAATGGAGGTGCGATACATACACATTCCATCTAAGTGTTGGTGAGATGACACCCATACTACAAGAAGTTGCTATGTTGACTAGTCTTCGATGGATGAAGCCCTTGTAACAAGACATGGATGGTTGATTGACAAAGATGTTTTATGTGATCATTTATTACGACCGATGTGTCCAATCAGTGTTTATAGGGGTAGTTGCATCAAATTGATATGGTTGGATATAAGTTGTAAAACCCCCCAGCATGTGCAATAGAGGACTAGTTGATCATGTATGCTCGGATATACACATTACATATATTTAGAAGTCTTATTTTCACAAGTACTATTGACAATGCGATACCATTATTCTTTTTGACACTAACTTTGTGGCTTGTCATGTCAGACGGTGCAAGGCTAACATATCACGGTAAATCCCACTCATGTCCATAAGTTTTACCGGGGTGATTTGGATAAACAACATCCACATCGGTATGAGTTGCAAATGTATTGTATTTTTTTTTGTTATTTGAACGTGAATTATTTAGTTTTGATTTGTTATCTAATATAAGTCTTTCATATGTTCTGATAGGTTGTATAAATGTCATATATAGAAGATTTGATACTTTTAGCTTTGCTTATATGCCGTAAGGGCTCTGATATTTGGTTAGCACAAGTCTCGTTGTATTACTTTGACATTGTTGAGATGCATTGCCCAAATTAGATAATGCGACAGTTTGAACTATCTCAGCATATACCAAATTATATTGATATTGATTATGAGCTGCATAGTATTAGTGTTAGGGTAAGCGTTATGGGAATTGGTTGGTGATTCATGCATCTTATCTAAATCTTTAGGATGCTAAGAGAGATCATGTTTTTTAGGAGCAATATCTGAAGATTGATGTAGATACCTACATGAGATAATATATATTCATTACACGTCATTTTATTACACTTACCTAGTCATGTTTCTTAAGGTATCTACGCAATCCAATGCATTATGCGCCCCGATATCCAAGACCAAATTATTTCATATACAAAATTATTTTACATACAATATTTATTAAATATTATTAATGTTATTGTGGATGATGACTACTAATCAGTTTTTAATATATGTAAATAGATTCATTACTTGATATGAGAGGCTTGGAAAGTAACAACGACTATTCGTGAAGGTGTTGATGAGATATGACATATTGTGGCCAACATTATGCTCAATTTATGTCATAGTGGACTTTAATAGATTAGGGAGATTGAGCGTCTTGAAGTGGCATTAGCGGAAGATGAGATTTCTTATTGTGGAAGTGTTGGGGATGTTGGTCCATCCACTAGCTGGGGTGATATTGGTCCTCCTCACACCTACACGGATGTTACATGCCTGTCCTCGAGTTGGACGAGTTGGGGTGAGGAAGCTTTAAACTTATGACCAGCTTCCTCTCTTTTTTTAACCATTAATGGGTTATGACCAAGTTGATCAAGAGATTCTACAAATGCTTAAAAATCCATGCATGATATTAGTTAACTTATGCTGGTCTTTCCGTGCTAGATATGAAAATTGAATTGAGTTCCTACCTGAATATATTGACAAGCATCAACTACAGTTCCAGTTAAATTTCCAGGGTATTTAAAAATATGATCGTAGTTGTATTTTAAAATATTTTTTATTTAAAAATATATCAAAAAAATATTTTGTAAAATGAGTACATATCTCAAAACACAAAAAATCAATTTAAAATAATTTTTTTTTTTGGGTTAAAATACAGCTCTTGTGAAGCTAGCATCGATCACAACCTCACACAAAATTTGACCCCACCTGGTTAATATTCTTTGCAATGGCTTGGAGCATGTCGCCATCAAGTCTTAGCTCAGTCGTAGCGATCCACAGTGAAATTCAGCTCACCCAACGCACTGACCATGTTCATGAGCTGTGATGCAGGATTTTTTTTGTATATAGTTTTTGTTTATTTTTTTAAGTAAAAAACAATTTAAAAAAACATATAAAAACAAAAATGAAAACTGTATCAAACACCCCCAAAGTCTTTGAAATCAGATGCCTGCTCTGCTGAATTTCTTCTCATCTCCTTACTTTTTCCTTGCCTTGATCTTGACTTGGCCATATTTTTTTGTTCTATATTTGTTTCGTGTATAAAATTATGCAAATCCACACTGGGCAACTGTATAGTTGCTTAATTTCCCTACTTAAAAATATTTTTTTTTGAAAATATATTTAAATATTTTTTTTATTTTTAACATCGTTACATTAAAATTATTAAAATACATTAAAAAAATTCAATTTGATGTTTTTTTAAAAGCGAATCCCAAACATAACCTAAAAGACTTTCTTGCAAACATTTGAAAGGAGTTGAAATTGTGGTTGTTTCTGTTTTTTAAATATTTTTCTCTTGAAAAAAATAAAATTAATGTTATAATTTTGATGTGCTAATATTAAAAATTAATATATATATATATAAAATAATTTTAATATATTTTTAATTAAAAAATATTTTTAAAAAACAATCGTGCACCGTATTTCAAATTCAAAGAACACATTTAATTGTGGTTAAAATATGGATTCCATTTGAATTTTGAACCATAAATCCCATGCCTTGTGAAGAAAGCAAGGGCAGTATCAGTTTACTGTATATTGTTTTTTTCAAAAATATTTTTAAATAAATTAATTTTTTTATGTATTTATATCTTTTTAATGTGTTAATATTAAAATTATTTTTTAAAAAATAAAAAAATATTATTTTTATATATTTCTAAAAAAAAAACATTTTAAAAATCAATTACCATTTCACCACAAAACAACCCTAAAACTTTGGGTGCTTTTTCCTGGTTTTGAAAATGACTTCGCAAAGGGCAGCGTCACTGTGAGAGTAATGGCAGTAGGGACCAGCTCCATGCTTACCCCCACACTGAGGTAGAGGGCAGGATCATAGAGGTGGGACAAGTAAAGACTGGATGCATGCATGGTGCTAGATCGATTTATGTTTATTTTGATGTAAAAGATATAAATGTTCTTCTTCCTCTTTGTTTAATTATAGAAAAAAAAATACAAAAACAAATGTATAAAAAATGTATAATTTGCCTTTATGCATACTCTTGTGAATCCTATACCTGGTATTTGATGATTTTTATTATTTAATTTTCACTTTATTATACCTAGATAAATTAAAAAAAATATTTCATATATTTTTAAATAGTATTAATTATAAAATATTTGATCATAATGGAATGAGATTTGAAGGATTTCACAATTAATATCATTTAAGAACAAAAAGAATATTTTTTCTAATTCAATATAGTAAGTGAATTAGAAAAAATATTTCATATATTCTTAAATAGTATTGATTATAAAATATTTGACCAGCGTCAATAAGATTAGAAAAAATATTTAAATTTTTTTTAATAACTAATGACTATAATATCGAGAACTAAAATAACTTACCACAAATCTAATGTGAAAAATCATCAATAAACCAAAATAATAACACAAGATTCAAATTTGAACTCTTTACATCTAAATATTCAAATTATCATATCTTTTTATTTTTATTTTGAAAGATAAAATAGTTTAATTTTAGTATTTATAAATTCATCTTATCATAAACTTTCTTTTTTTATATAGTTTTCCATACCAAATTTAAGGTCGGGTTTCATTAATCCAATCTCTTTTTCTCCCTCTTATTTTTATTTGTCTTCTTACTTATAGTTTTTAAATTAGAAAATCTTTAAATATTTCTTGTTTAAGAAAATCTAATGGGAAAAAATATTGATACAAAATCAATGGTAAAGATTGTTTAATAAAAAATTTAATTTGGGATTTCATAAAGTTTTGGATGACAAAGTTGGAATTTTATTTTGTCCTCTCAAGAACAAGGTACAAGAATTTATTTTTGTCTCCGAAAAGGACAATTTTGAGTTTTATCTCCTTTTAAACATAATGCTTTTCTATCTCGTGGCTAGTTTTCCATCCTATACCTTGAACCCAGCGCTACCTCATTCTAGGAGTTCAAGCAATTATAGTAAGAGCCAAGAGGCTCTAATTGTATGAATATTACTCACCGACAATTTATATTTGAAAACGCGTTGTAAATTATATTTTTTTTAAAAAAATTTAATTTATTTAAAATAAAATATTTTTTATATTTTTGGATCGTTTTAATGTTTTAATATTAAAAATAATTTTAAAAAATAAAAAAAATATATTTTAATTAATTTTTAAATAAAAAACATTTTAAACCATCAGATTGTTGAACACTTCCTAATTCAAGGACCTCAGGCCTCGAGAGCTATCATCCTGTCTATGCATGTGCTAAAAACTGCACAGATTGTTTCTGGTTTTTTATATTAAAAAATATTAAATTATTATTTTTTAAAATATTTTTATATAATTTTTAATATTAATTTTAAAAATATGAATATTTTTTAAAGATACAGACACCAAACTCAATACATGAAAAGTTAAAGAGTATAGGAATATTTACAGCTTTAAATTCCCTTTGCACACATGCTTGACTTTACTAATATGGGTTCAAGAACATTAAGTAAAGAAGAAAATCAGCATATGATCATTGAATACATTGAATAATTCAGAGAACAAAATCTAGGAAAGCCATGGGAGAGGACTCGCTTCATCCTCACACTACCAAGAAAGTGGAAGATGCATGAAAACAAGCACGCATCTTCATATTCAGAGCTTCATTCACATCTAAGCATCTAGCTCTGGAAAATTTGCCAGGAAGAATCATCACAGAGGAGGATTATCAGCAAACTAACCGAAACCCTTTTTTATATATCAACTTCTAATCAAACTATTATATATGAACGCAAGTTTAAGCACTTAAAATTTGAAATAACAAACAAGAGCCTACTGCAATACAAATGACGCTATGTTGATAAATGCCTCCTTTGCATGAGTTTCTCCAGTACATGGAGGCAAAAAAGAAAAGAAGAGAAAAACAAAGCAAATTACATTGCATCAGAATCGATCTTTAAGACCTGGGCAGTAAGTGCTGGAAAAATCATATGTGCCGAGCACAAGAATGTACAGCTTTCACCTAGAATGTATGTCACGGCTCTGAGGATGGCCTCGCTAGATATTGTTGCCACTCTTCAGGCATTCCCTTTCTTATCCTCAGCATCCTTATTGCTGCACTTGTTAGGGGTATGGCAAGTATGTCATAATCTTTAGGGGCCTGCAAGAAAAAAGAGTAAAAGCTCTTCATGAAATATTTCTCATGTTTGGCTAAGTTTTACGTTGATAATCATTGACAAAAGTCATCTGGTCTTGGTTCATAATGAGAAAGGAAACACCTTTAAATGATATTCATAGCCACAACATGTGATATCCCAGCTTTCCATGGACGAATACTTGAGTTGCAACCATTTATTATTTACCAGAACTAAATAATACCTTGGGGACCTTACTCAGCTTCATGTTTGCTTCCTCTGGAGTTTTTTTACCCTTCTTTGAGTTGCATTTGGCACAAGCAGTAACCTGTTACAGGAGGAAGCAAGCCACAGAAACTGTGAAGAACTTCCTCAATGCCAAAATGTAAATCTTCATCAAAGTGTTTATAGTCTTCTATTGATCCTCCATATTCTCCATACCTTATACGGCCATCTCTGTAGCTTATAATATATGTGTTCCAATTGTAATTAACCCGATGAGGAAAGGGTAAAGCACCAGTTTGAAAATTAACCAACTGTTCAAAAATATCATAAATGCTACCAGTACAGATGCTGGATCATGCATACAGAAAGATCTGGCAATTAGTTGGAAGATCAATCGTAGCAGCAACAACTACTTACAGAGTAATCCCAATAAGTTCAAGAGAATAGATTAACAGAAAAAAGAAAGTCGAGGACAATCAAGCAGCTGTTAGATTGTATTCTATTTTCATCAGTGGATAGCTACTTTTTCAAAAAGCCATAGTTCCATCAAAATAAAAGTTTTCCTAGACTTACAATATATGAGTATCTTACCAGATTTTCCCATTGCCATTCGCCTCCTTGTGCAGTTGGCAGAACATGGTCAATGGTCAAATTCTCATGGGAAGAACAGTACCTACTCGTAGGGGAGCATTAAATTAGACACTAAGAAATAACGCATTGACATCGTGCATGCCACTAGTATATTTCTTCAGGAAGCAACAAGAAACTGTGGAAACAAAATAAAAATCTGAAAGAAGTACTTCCAGGTGATGTGGATCACAATATACTTGTAAATCCATCAAAATGCCAAATACTAATTTTTCCCTCTTTTGGTTTAAGTGAAGAAGAAAATAATCTGTGATGACAATGAAAATTCTGATATGCCTTTGAACCCTATCGTGTCCCCGCCTGACAGCATAGATGTGATCTTTATCGACAAGAACTTGTTGATCAATATCCACATTTTACACACCAAAAGGATCAGATGGCTAGTAAATGGTGAAGAAAGAAATAGAAGCTCCATCTTTAGAACTCTGGATGTAAAATTGAGATTTTCTGTCATTAACTGACATTTTAAACCTTGAGCGTGTTTTCTTCACTTCCTAAATCATGGACTTTGGATCTGGGAGGTGATAACACTCAAACAAATTAGAAGTCGTATGGTATTTATTGATGTTGAGTAAACTGATTAAACAAATTAGAAGTCCCAACGTTCTTACAGAGATCAAATCATCATCTAACTAACCAGAAATACATGCAGGGCGGTTTTCAAATGAGCCAATTCATTTGGGACGAGGGCAAAATCTACTTCTAGGAAATGAGCATCCAGAAGCCATTTGGATGGAGTTTCTTGTTCAAGAATATATGTAAATTCCATCACACACAGCAATTCAGTGTCTGTGTCGCAATAGACTAAACTTGAACTAATATGTTGCAGGTTACTTACTGACAAGTATAGTTGTCCCGATGAAGTATATTCTTTCGACTAAGTTTGCTTCTGAATATTCTTCTTCTCTTAACGACCTGCAATAGATGTGGAACCTGAAAGCAGAAGCTTAAGATAAGCTTCAGTTGAGTGGGATGCAAGTAAAGCAGTAGAAGCTTTTAGTAAGAAAAAGGTTGGAGGTGTTTGAGGTGAAAAGAGAAAATGATGAGAGAACAGAAATCTATCTAGGAACCGCAAGAGGATGGCTGGTAAAAGAAAAATTAGATCATATGCAGTCCTCAAATGCCTACCCTTAATACAGCTGGAATGTAAAAGGATCCGCTTGGGGAATTTACTGCCTGATCATAATATTCTAGTACATCAGCCTGGAAACAGAATGGTAAAGAATTTAGAAACCAAATGTAACACACGGCTTATATGCAGTTGTGATAAAGCGCGTGAGTTGAGCAATGTGGTGGGCATTGTTCATCTAAGAAATAAAATGTTTTGAGTGACAATAGGTTTACAGGTATGGGGGGGAAGTGGTATTGCTTGAGAAACAAGTTAGTCAAAGCAATCATATCATGAACCAGAATGCTTCTCATGCATCGCTGCATCCTACATGATCATTCTTTGATATACTGAAATACTAACTTGCGTTGTCATGTTCACTAGGTTTCCTTGTGGTTGATACAAAATTTGCATGAGAAAATAATGGCATAAGCTGCAACCATGAACTAGAAACTGTATATGACTGCTGTTAACATGTCTAAGTGTATTAGTTTTACACATCAGGCCAACCTTCTCCATGAATTCCAGACACATGGCACGCTTCCAGCACACAACATTCACTGGCCTGGTGCAGGACAAGAACAGTCAGATCCATATACAAATATCTTATCCAAGTCTTTCTCAATTGGTAGAAAGAAAAACTAAAGGAAAAGAAAAGAGGTAATTGTATCAAGCACTTCCGGAAATGAACTTGCAGCTTCCTATCCTTCTTTCCTGTTCAGTGATGCTGAAACGAAGTGCGGAAAGGAAGGAGGATACGGAAGTTATTCGGAAACTCCCAAATTCCCAATCAACAAAGAGAAATGGGGTCAATAGGACAACGAGCCACTAAGATATCTGCAGAAGGTTATTAATCATGCACGGGCGAGGTTTCAAGAAACATGTGTTGAATACAGCTTTAACCAAAAAGTTGTTTTTGCTGCAAACTACAAGCTGTGACCATTCGAAACTAATTTTCTTCGATGAAGACTACACTTCTGATTACAGGTCCACAAACACTACTACTCATTCCCATTCCATCTTGGGATTCTACCGCAAAGGCAACGCTTTAATGCAAGATATTCATACAGATCACATTTAATTGATTGATGAACCTAGTCAACAAATTAAATAAATAAAAAAAAGAGAATACTAACCAAAAAACAGAAAGAAATATTCATATTAGAATGATGAACCTGGTCAAACAAACAATTAATAAATCGATACACACACAAGTGAAAATTAAGAGGTGCAAGAATCATGTAAATAGAGAGAAATAAGGTACCTGTAAGAGATATCCAAGACAAGGCCTCTAAAGCAAGCCAATTCATCCCTCTCACTGTCATAATCTTCATCACTAGCCTCGCTAACACTTTGACTTGCCACTGTATAAAAATGCTTGGATTTCTTGCTCAAAGAAGCAGCAGCATATAACTTTGTACAATTAGCACCAAGAGACCTGATCTTTCTCTTCTGGGTCTGAGATGATCTCAACCCACCAAGAAAATCATTCCCAAGAAGCTTGCAGTGAGTCCCATCATTGTTAAACAGCAACTTCAAGCGACCTTGTACTGTAAATTGAGCCATCAACTACTACTCTACAGTCTATATATACTTCAAGAAACAAAAAATACTGCTTTGTTGTTTGTAATTTTCAAATGCTAATGTGGGAACTCAGAGGTTACTACTATTCTTGATTGCGTGGGAACTTTCAAGGTTTTGGTTTCTTGAAGCAGGAAACTTTAAAACAAGAAAAGAAAAATCTTTCTAGAAAGAAAAAAAAAAAAAAGTTGCTAATTTACTGGAAAAAACCGTTGCCACATGTTATCACACGTGCCTATTCGTTCTTTTCTCTATACCTCAAATATCTTTTTCTTTGAATCTGGTTAAATTTACAAACTCGCAATCCTTTTTGCTTCTTGATTTTGTTCAGCGCAAGAGAATTTCTCTCTTCAGATTTTGGACTGTATTTGTCAACTAGAAAGTGATTTCTTAGTTTATAGTTAGATAATCGTCCCTTCTACATCTTATGTTGAATTAAAAAAACAATTATCAAAAAAATATATATATATTTAAATATTATTAATGTTTTTTTAAAAAAACATTTAAGTTAAAATTAACTCTATATAATCTGACTTGGTAGATTTAAAAATAAATAACCAATAAAAATATAATTTATTTTAAAATAAATATTAAATATATATATATATATATATATATATATATATATATATATTGCAAGGATAACATATTAAATTAATTTTAATTAATCTACCAATTTGCATGTAAACTATGATATCCTAAAAAAAAATCAAAATAAATTATAAATTATAATTTTTAATAAATTAATTCAAAATTAAATAATAAAATTAGAAAAAAAAATCATTGCAGCCACAGTAACATTTCTATTACAGGCTCTCTTGGACTTGACATTGAAAAAGAATCAAGCAACAAACATCTGTGATGCCCTTAAACCCCTCTCCAAACCAATAGCAACTGCCGTACATTTAAGTTTCAAAGGCATCCTAGCTAAGAAACATGAGTAGTGGTGGTAATAAAGAAAGAGGGAGAGGACAGAAACACAGTTCGTGTCAAAATTGGAACGAAGTTTTTAGCATTAAAATCATCAGTGTAGTCCGACAGGCTAAAACTCAAAAACATGTTATTCAGTCCCCCGTCCTCCCTCCCTTGCAGCTCTTAATTACACCTCACGCAAGCACTTTCCCCCAATCACACCCACTTTCTTTTGGTGGGCAAGTGACTAAACAAATTAGAAGACGGCAACAGAACCAGAGCCAAGAGGGCTGTGCCCTGGCTTCCTGGCTTCACATATGCACACTTGAATCCACCCGATCTGATACTATCCACAACACCACCAAAGCCCCATTTCAAATATAAATCTGCAACCCATCAAAAAGATGCACAGATTAGGCCTGATAGAATCAAATGATCCGAAATTAAGAGATTAGAATAATCAGATATCGAAGAGAGGTCAAGAGATGGCAAGGTTTACCATTGCTGGACTTTCCTAAACTCTGTAAGGACCGGGTATATGTTTTCAAAGGCTGTGTATGTCTCATCTCTCACCTAAGATGTTGAACAAAAAGAACTATCAGCTACCAAACTCTATCAGCATGCAGGTCAGAGATAGTGAACATGAGATTTTGGATTTACCTTGGCTCCGGTGATCACAATTTTTCCTGAGACAAAAATAAGAAGCACAATCTTTGGTTGTTTCATTCGATATATTAAGCCCGGAAAGATTTCAGGTTCATACTGCACAAGTCGAGCACGAGATGTCAGGTTCATATTGCATGGCACATCCTTTGGGGTTCATACTTGCACAAATACAACATAAGAGTTCTAAAGTTCATGCTAAAAGAATACAATTCAGGTGGAAGCGTGTCTGTATTTGAGATTGTGGTGAAAGGTGTTTTTCAAAATAACTTTTCACTTGAAAATATATTAAAATGAATTTTTTTTTCCAAATTCTTTTTCTATTTTTAACATCAACACATCAAAACCATCAGAAAATACTAAGAAAATCATCAATTCGATGCTTTTTCAAGCTAAAAACACCTTTAAAAAGCATCCAAGAACATAAGAAGAAGAAGCACTCCCAAACACACCCAAGCTCTGTTTGGAAAAAACAGCTGCTGAAAGTGTTAAGTTAAAAAGAGATTCTCGCTGCATGCCTCAAACTCCGTTGAGCAAAAAGACCCATACATGTAAAGGTTTTTAAAGCAACTGTCTTCCTGCTAGGGCACTAAGTTCAACAGATTATGGTTTTTACTTACACTTGAGAAAGCACCATGGGAGTATGCAAGCCCTTCAAGTCTGATGGGGAACTTGACATCACACGAGCCAACAATATTCTGAATTTTAAAGTCCTGGCAGTTGCAATGAGGAAACGTAAACACAAGGGGAACTTCAAAAGACAACAGCACAAAACTAACCAGAAGAAATTCAAGAACATGCATACATATGTGTTGTATCTGTGTGTGTGTGAAATAGAGAGAGAGAGAGAGAGACCTTAAATTTGGCAGCAAAGCCAAGCTTTTGGATAATTCGTGCATACTGTAAAACAAAATATTCATTTTTGAATAAGAACCATGTCAAAGTAAAAGCATTTCAGGGAAAAACATGCAAGTCCTGTTTTACTTATCAAACACATCTCCATTACACTTCAGTCTATAGTATTGCTCATCTATGAAAACCAGCAGAATGCATTTGTTTGTTGGAGAATACTACAAGAAAATGTTCCACACATGATGGATACGAAAAGGTTGCCAGAAGTTTTTCCAAATGATGGGTACTCATGTGACAACAAAAATTTTTAAATCAATATCTAGTTGTGATATATTGTTTATCAAATGAAAGACAGAAATCTAGATTAGTGTTAGAAGGAAATTTTTAGAGACCATCCTGAAACAAAAATATTGAAAAATTAGGATTCAAGTTTTCTATTCAAAAAGAATTCAAATTAACATTAAATCTACTTTCCTTCTTTGTGAAAAGATTTTTTTTTTCAAACAACATTACTAATTTTCCTCAAATAAGAAAGCCATACCTTTCTAGCAGCAAGTTTTGACTGTTGTTCGCTCTTGGCACCTGTGCACACCTGATACGGCAGGAGAAAAAAAAAACTCTTTCAGACAAGGGGCTGCAAGAGATCACCAGAATAAGCTACAAGGATATGGACCGGAATTATTTTGTTCAAATGCACCCCCCCTTTCCACCATTCAGTTTTGATATGGACTAAACATTTTATAATCCATTGTAATGCTGGATCAGTATTTAATCAGCATTTTTAGACTGCCTAAATCCCTCATCACTCCCAATTCTTCATTCCAATCACCATTCCTCATCAATGCATCCACGAGTATATGCTGAAGAAGGTAAAAAATCTCAAATAATCATCCCTTAATTTAACCTCAACAGACGTGAACACCACCTTCTGCAAATACACTTGAATATTATCTAATTCTTTCCTGTGTTGCACACGTAACTTTTAACATCTTCATCCCAGCTATGCCTGTTTATGAATGTGCTACTTCTTCACTTTCCAACACCCATTACCACAGAGCATTGCAGGTCCAGTTATAACTATGTATAATTTATGCTTCAACCTAATAAAGATTTTTCAATCACATAACACTCAAGTCATGCTGTTCCATTTCAAGCAACATTCTTCGAAACCATTGGTAATATAACAAATCTGCGTAGCATAAATTTGAAAGTAACAAGCAATATACAGCCATAAATAAACATACTTTTCAGAGGCAAATAACTCACCATCTTTCCAGATGCAAAAATCAATGCTGTAGTTTTTGGTTCCCTAATCCGCATGATGACGGCAGCAAAACGCTGGATGAACATGCATAAAAGATGAGGGATCACATAGACCTAAAGCGACAGAGCTTGTATCAGGAAGATTATCAAACACAGGCACACCTTGGGGTTGTATTCTGCATTACGGGCTTGCAGGGCAATTTGCTTAAGATCCAGCCTGCAATCTAAGTTCACAGTTGAAACAATGTTCCTAGAAGCACAAGGTTCAAACAAGAACAGTTAAATGTCATAATTAACATGGACTACCCAGTATTGAAGAATCATTTTGTAGGAAAAGAAGAAGAAGATGGTGAACCAAAAAAGAAATGGTGCACAAAAAAGACAGTGGAGTGTCAGATCTAAATATGGTCAACAAAGTCAACTCTTGACATTTGTCTTCAAATTTAGCGGAACAAAGTCAAAGCCAAAATTGAATGTGAGAAAAGAAGCAGTTTTGTATAATCTCTCCAATGCATAACAACTCAATTCCTTTATCTGAGCGCCATTCCTCCCGATACCATATTAAAATTTTAAACTACAACTTGTAAGAAGCAAGACTGCTTTATTGTCATGCATGATTTAAGCTGTGAGGTGATGTATCAAATTTATACAAGCACCTCTCTCCAACTAACTAAACGAGACAGGACAAGAGACATGATTTTAAAACTTTTTTGGCAGCCAAATGAAAACTAAAAAATGTTGTGAAAGCCCCTCAACTTCCTAGAAAGTTGCCTCTAGCTCTAACAGAAGTAAATATGGCTCAGAAACTACAAAGAAACAATGGACAATTATTTGGCAGTTACAGAAAAATTGTATTTGTCTATCTCATATATTTATTTTTTCTAATTGTAACAAGCATATTCTAACAAGTAATATAGGAAACCGTAATGCTGTATCAATCAAAGGTAAACAAAATAGAATCTGGAACTATGGCCTAGCAAAGAAGGATCCATGATTGTGTGAGGCGTGCAATTTTCTAATAGGATCCGTCATATGATTTAAATTCTTTCTTATGCCTCCAAGCTGAGACAAGCATAAACTTGTTTGACTCTACCTGTAAAATTCTCTTTGTATTGTCAAAAGCTAGCTAGTAAACAACTTCCTATTGCAAGCTTCAACTTTAAACTTCATTCAATATGAAAAATAGAACTCAAAAACACATAAAAAAACCTACGAAATGAACAAAAAGAAAAAAGCATGCTGCTTAAGTTTATTATTCAATAAAAGGTTCATTTACAACTGCACATCAGCGAACAAATCCCACTTCTTTAATTTCGCTTCTCATTTACTATACTTTATAGCCATCAAACAAAAAGTTTATTTTTTCCTTTGATTACTACATAAGTCAACATACCCAGCTCCACCTCTGAAGCCTTCCCCAATTTAACCCTAAACCTGATCACCGTACATCAAAAACACTGTACAGCCTTCAAAAATCTATTATAAACAACATAATCGCACTTTCTTTCTTCTCCTTCAATATACAAACATCACCTCTAATACAACCTTCTTTTAAGGAACATCAAACAAACACAATTGCAATCAAACCCAAAAACGCAAAGCTTCCACAAATTCTTCATATCACCTAGGTCAAAAGACACATGTAGGCATGCCCAAAAAGACAAAGATAGAACAAATAGCTCTCATTTACTGAAAGAAAAAAAATGGAAAAGGGAGACTTACTGGAGGATGGGAACAATGCCAGAAGGATGCTTGGAAAGATCCACTGGCTGGCTACCTTCCAAGCCCCCTTGCTCTGCCATTTCTTCCTTTTATTGTTCCTCACTACCCCAATAATCCCTAAAAACACCCACAGAAAATCGATTTGTTTATCTGGGTTCCTCCTTTTCACGCCTAAAAGCTGGATCTTTTATGTGGATTTGTCCTTTTCACACCTAAAAATTAGACTTTTATATCTGGGTTCTTGTTTTAACGGGTAAAAATCGAGTCTTTTATATGGGTTTCCGTTATCACAGCCAAAAGAGATGAATCCAACCTTATTAATGAATGAAAAACACAGATCTATCCAAAAAGTTCAATTTTTTTACCTTTTATTCTCAACCCAGTAACCCAAAACCGCTCAATCAAGCCAAAAATAAGGCAATTCTAAGTTTTATTTCAAGATTAGAACCCACATGTCGAGCTTTGAAAGAAAATCTCTCAAGGAAGATAGTGAGAGAGAGAGAGAGAGGGAAGAATTTAAAAGAGGGTTTCTTTTATAGGTTTTGATTTTAAAAGAGAGAAATATATATGTGAGGAATTTGAGGTTCGTGTTGTTTTGGGTTTGGATCTGGTCTGGTCTCAAATCCTCTGATTACGAGAGAGAGAGAGAAAGAGAGGAAGAGATAAGAGAGAGGCAAGCAGGTGATGTTGCTGGTGGATGACGAGGCGACTTTTGTACCTTCGCTAGGGTGATTTATAGGGTGACTGGCTCGTGTGAGCCTGATCCGGTCATGGTCTGTGGTTACCGGGTGGTGCCGGTTGGAGGGGTAAGCTTGGGATTTCATAGAGTTTAGGTTGAGTTTACTGTTTTAGCCTCCGTGTGGGGGATGCTTTAAAGGCGATAGGCTGGGGTTTTGTTGGGATTTTGAAGGGGTGATGGATTTCGGACACGTGGATGGTGAGATTGGGGTGAGTGATGGATTTGTCGGGATGTGGGTCCCACCCAGTTGATGATGTCATCAGCATCACGCCGCCCATGGTGAAAGTGAGGCCTCAAACCGGGTCAACTTTTTAAAAGTATTTTTATTAAAAAATATATTATAATAATATTTTTAAAAAATTATTTTTTATATTAGTATATGAAAATAATATGAAAATATTTTAAAAAAAATTAAATTAAAAAATTAATGTTTTTTAAAACACAAAAAAAAACAAAAACTTTATTATTTTATCAACACTTCTTCAATCTTTGATAAAGCCTACTTCCTTTTGTTTTTTTTTTTTTATTGAAAAACATCATTTTACATTTCTTTCCATTCTAAAGGCAAGAGTCTAGAGTTTAAGATAGAGTTTGATTTTGTGGTTGGACTATATTTTTAAAAAATATATATTTTATATTTTTAAATTATTTTTTATATTTTTTAATCGTTTTGATATATTGATATTAAAAATAAATTTAAAAAAATAAAAATATATTTTAATAAATTTCCAAGAAAAAATAGTTTAAAAAACAACTTCTACCATAATCGTAAAAACATTATTAGACAAATAAAGCCTAAGTATTCGTTCGTTTACAAAGTACACTATGTAATGCACCACATAAATAAACAGATCATGAAATTAAAGTTTTGTCTTTTCTTAAAATAAAATTAAAATAATATTAGTTTGATTTCATGTGCATATGAAGCAAAAAAAATTTAGTCAATGTAAAAAAATGTTGGTGTTGTTCATGATTTTTTACCATTAATTTTTTTAAAATATATAAACTAAATAGTTGATATGTGTATTCAATAAAATAAAATAAATTAAGAATTATATGAGTCAATAAATAATAATAAATATGTTAATTTCAATGAAAGATTGAATTGAAAAGCTAAGATAAAGATACATATTAAAATATATGATCTTATATTGCTGAGAGCTCTTAAAAAAATTTATTTTAATTATACAATAAAAAAATATTAGAAAATAAATAATTTAAATTTCATTGAAAAAACAAATCTAGTATAACCCCTCCTTTTATTATTAATAATTGTTTTCAACAAAAAAGAAAAACATATATTTTTTTTGTCATGGGTTCTTAGTTTAATAAAAAAAATGAAAAGAAATACAAGAAATATAGATATTTGTTTCTCTTTCAATATTAATGAGAAAATTACTATCAAGATTTTGTATATAGTGTTACTAGATAATTAATTACTGAAATGAGTAATCTTCTTGAAGTTTATAAAATGGTTTTCCAAGGCTTTTTTTATTGTGTTTACAATTTGGAGAAAACAATGTCAACCTGTAATTACTTTCCAAATCATTTACCGGATCATTAGACCGAAAGCACCTCACTTGAGGAAATCACGAAACTCAATCTCCAATCAATCAAATATTAAAGTATGGAATTAGAAAAGAAATTAAACTATGCAAAAGGATCCAAAACATAAAACAACAATTAAAAAAATAAGGATGAACATTGAAATAAAAAATAAATTAAAGGATAACTTAATTTTTATGATTGAAAGGTGAAATTGAACTAATAAATATTGAAAGATGAAATTAGAAAAAGAAAACTATACAAAAAGATCAAAAACAAAAAATAACAATTAAAAGAATGAGAATCAACATGGAAATATAAAATAAATTAGAGGACAACAAAAAGTTTTGATTGAATAGTGAAATTGAAAAGAAAAACCAATTTAACATTAAAACCCAAAAGAATGAGCACTAAATTGAAAAAATAACATATAAAAAATTAGGATTGAAAGATAAAATTAAATATAAATCAAAATTTTACAAAAACATTAAAAACAAAAATTGAAAATTAAAATAATAAGAAACGAAGTTGAAATCCTAGTAAATAAGAGGGTAACTCTAAAATTTTGCATACTAATGTGAATTTTGAGTAAAAGAGAGGGAAAAGAGAGAACAAAAGAAAAGAAAGCACCACTGGCATCGAATTGTCACACCAACTCCGACACATGATGCCTTAACAAGAAAAGAGTGGAGCAAAGCTTCTAATGACATGGTGAAAGTTGTTGTTTGGCTGCTGGGAGGTGCCGCACACTTCGCCTAATGGGCTCGGACGCCTCCTACTCGCCAACCATATTTTTTAATTATATTTTATATTTATTCAAATACTGAATTCCCCTTCAATTAACCTAATAATAACAGGAAAACCAATGTGAAAATACTAAAAAGTCCTTGGATTTCTAGTTTCTAGTTTTTTGCTTTCAATAGTATTTGGTTGTTTCATTGTACTCTTAACATATAAAAAGACTTATTTATCCCTAATCAATTTTGTAATGATTAATAAGCTTTATAAAAAGAACTTAATGAGCCTTTTGGTGGGAAGGTTAATATTGTCATTAAACTTTTTCAATGAATAATGCAATTGAGTTTGACTAAACAATGTTTTTCTAAGAGTTTTAGCTTTTGTTAATGTGGGTTTTCATGTGAAAAAATATTTAGGGATCTAGCACACTTGATCGAGTCGTATATAACATGTGCGATACGAGACTCGCAGATATCAATAATCGCATTCTTCATCTACAACTTGAGAGTTGCAAATGCCAATTGCGACACTCAAGTCACAAATGTTATCTAGGACTTAAATAAGAGACTCATCCTGGGGCAGTTTCTTCTACAATTAACTATATCCTTAAAAAACCACAATTCACACAATTCAATTAACTAGTTTTCCAGCATCAAAACATAATTCACATAAGCAGCACATAACATCTTTAATCATAAGTAACAAAATTAAACTCACGATTAACATAATATAACATTTTATTAAAATTAAACTAACTATACATTTATTCATAATTTTCATAACATATAATAACATGTAATTATATCTAATAATTGCCTCAACTCGTAGAAAGGCCTGAAACACTTGTGGACGAGTCTGGAGCATCACCCCAACTCGAGGACGGGTCTGTAATATCTATGTAGGTGTGAGGAGGACCAATATCATCTAAGCTCATGGATGGACTTGAGATGCTCATGAATGGGCCTGAGATGTTCGATAAATGGCCTAGGATGCTCGTGGACAGGCTTAGAACACTTTTGAATGGACCAACATCCCCGACACTCTCACGATAAGTAATTCATCTTCTGTTAATGCCACTTCAAAATGCTCAGACTCACCAACCTTTTGAAGTCCAACACAACATAAATTAAGTGTGATGTTGGCCATAATATGTTCCATCTCATCGACATCTTTATAAATAGTCTTTGCTGCTTTCCAAACCTCCCGTACCAAGTAATGAATTTGTATACATACATTAAAAACCAATTAGTAGTTATCATCCATAATAACATTAATATGATATTTAATAAATATTGTATGTAAAACAATATTGCATAGCAATCAATTCTGTCTTGAATATCATGACGCATAATGCATCAAATTGCATGGACACCCTGAAAAATGTGACCAGATAAGTGTAATGAAATAACGTGTAATGGACATATATAATCTCATATAGGTATCTACACCAATCGTCGGATGACGCTTCTAAAAACATGACCTCTTTTATCATATCAAATCCATATAAGATGCATGAATCATCAACCAATTCCCCTTGTACTTACCCTGATGACTAATATTGTGAAACTTATCACCGATATCAATATAATCTAGTATATGTTGATATAGTCCAAACTATCGCATTACACAATTTGGACAATACATTTCAACAATGTTAAAGCAATGTAACGAGACCTGTGTTAACTCGTAGATATGAGTGGGATTTATCATGAAATGTTAGCCTCACACCATCTAACATGACAGGCCAAAAAGTTACTATATTTTTTTCATTCAATTTATATAAATAACATGTTGATTAAAATCAATTTTATTTATTATTACTTAGAACAAATGGATAGTGGCTTCTAGGTGATAGTGTCAAATATATTATTCTCCCAACTCTCTAGACATCTGATATGAATATGCTCTCATGATCAGAGCTATATTTATCAACATTGACAATTTTATGTTAGTATTTAAAATGCCATTAACTCTAATAATCAAAGAATTTAAAATAATTATACCTGAAGAAATAGTAAACACTTGATAATTTATCTTCTCTTTTTAGATATGATTTATATAATTGCTAGTAAAGATATGCAAGCATGACCCCTATAGTTGTAATTAGGAATGGCTTAGAAATCCTCAAGCAATGTTAGAAAGAATAGCGGTGTTGCATTGCCAGCAATACTTATGAAAATATGACCTCCAAACATATGTAATATATATGTCTGAGTACACATAATATTTTGGTCATCTATCGCATCTGTTGGGGGTCTTAAAACTTATGTCCATCCATATCAATTTGATGTAATCGCCTTTATAAATATTGGTTGGAGGCATCCATCCTAATAGATGATCACATAAAGCATCTCTATCAATCGACCCTTCACGTCCTATTATAGAGGTTCCATCTATCAGAAGACCGATCAACATGGTGACATCCTAGAGTGTGGGTGTCATCTCACCAACACGTAGATGAAAGGTGTGTGTTTCGTCCCTCCATCGCTCAACCAAAGCTGCAATTAATGTGTGGTCAAGATGTATGTCATGCAACTAACTAATCTCATAAAAACTAGTGTCGATAAAAAATGAAAGGTGATGCGAATCTCGTGATCACGTGGTTACATAACCCACACGTAAAGACATTAATTTCAGAAAAGCCAAGTAAATCAGGTTTGATAGGAGTGTAACACAAAGATAACTTGTACCTAGGCACCAACACTATAGGAAATGGAAACCCCCACCCAACGAATATTGATTCGCGAACGAGAAGTATAAGGATGAGCCACGAAGTTAGTTGTTTTTCGATAAGTCATTTTTCAGTTCTTTATATAACCAAGAAAGGGAGAGTATCTCACCAACACACAGACACAAAGTACAGCAAATAAGAAGTTTTATTAATCTGAATTGTCTAACTTACATGTCTAGTTATGCCTTTATTTATACTAACTCTAGACTTAAATAAACCCTAATAGACCTTCCTTAGGTGGACTTATATGAGGCTCACTTACAATTCATCCAAATAAGTAATAATAACCCAAAGACTAAGAAGAAAATAATAAAAATAATAAAAATCCAAAAATTACTATTCTAAATATGTTAGAATCAGATTTGTCACCATTAAGAAGTCCCAAATAGACTAGAAAATCTGATCTGAAAGTAGAATTAATTCTGAAGTCTTCTTTTCTTGTTGTAGCTAGGATGAATAAAGAATTCTTGTAAGAAAAGGATTCTGAAACATTTATAAATCCTTACCACACTTGGAAACTATGTTGCAACCTATTAAAGATCTTTGTAGAAGTAGGAAATTCTCAAAACAAGCTGCCACATCTTTTTAGAAAAAGAATCCTAGCCAAATAGAAAGTCCACAAGTCAAAGAGAAGTAAATAACAAAATTCATATAGCCTTTGGTGACCAGTATTGTGGTGCCTTCCTGAACACCGATTGATCTGAAATTTTAACCCAAGGTAGAACAACTTGTCTGGAGACTCCAAATGAAATTTCATCCCAATCCAACAGTCAAATTGGGAATTATGACTGTTGTCGTGAAATTGGACAATTGTGCATTTTACATTAGAATCTGAATTTAATTGTTTTTTCATTGCCCGGATCGTATTAGAAGGACACTCTCATGCAACTTCATCATGGTATTCTGTCGAGGTGTTACATGATCATCGCCCTAAAAATCAAGCAATTTTGTTATTTAAACAATTAAAATTGTTAAACTTTAATAATTTACAATGCTTCATTAAAAATGTTATTAATCTAAAGATCAGACCTCTCCGCTCTAAATATCATTAGAATAATGTTGATCTTACATATATAAAACTTATCTATCATCAGAACCTGCCTCAACAACTAGGTGGTCTTGCCTATTGGCACTTTTAGAAGTAGTAAAACCTCATCTAGTTCGAAATATGTATCCGTCGAGGTTCTATATAATAAATTATTAGACTTTTTAATATAATTAAATATCCATATAATTGAATTAAAAACAATAATCAAAGTTTATATAATTTAAAACAAATACAAAAAACATAACATATATTGTCTAGTTTCATAAGTTTTTCTATTATGACCACTTTGATCGCATATGTCATATTTATTCAGTGAGTGCCCCTTTTAAGGATCCATCTTATTATGTAGACTAGTGGATTTCCTTTAACCCTTATCCGTTTATCATCTAGTTGGACATCCATATACATATGGACCATTATATGTAGGCCACAACGGCGTATCAAGCAAGGGTTGATAACAAGGACTATATGTATTAGGCAATATGCAATTAGGTGTGAACATGTTCTATGAGACAATTTCCATTTGCCATAAGTATAAATTGCTTCATTGATGTTAAATGTTCCCTGCACTTCTTTTGTAACACTAGCTGTTAGAGGTGTCTCATACTGGAATATCACACATCTAAGATTAAATAGAGATATCAAGTGTGATTTAGAAGTTGTCACATCAGCAAGTATTTTAGCTAAGACCTTTGGAGACCATAATACATCACGATTATAAAATTTTTCAACCTTTTCTTTGCGTTCCATAAAAGATTTATTACACCTAAAAAAGATTATCTACATTATAGCCAATACAAGTAACTCACATATAGTTTTTAAAACATTGTGAAAAACCTATGATAAATTCATGATTATATTGCCATAAGGATGACCACTTGAATCATATGATAGTGCTTATTTTTCTTAGGTTCAACTTCTAGCCATGCTTTGATCACATCATCAATCTCCACTAAATTCTCATATAAAATATTAAACTCCTGTTTAGAAGGATTTGTACACATCTTATGTAACATATTTTTTGAAGTAACATTTTTTAACTTAGTTTTGAAGTTACTCACAAAGTGTCGTGAACAATATCGGTGATATCCAACATACTCGAGAAAAATCTATGCCATAGAATTCTTAATAGCCGTATGTTTATCTGATATAATACACAACTTGATACGACCGCCAATCATATATAGACAAAAAAAATCTAAAACCAACTTTAATTACTATTCATCTTTTCTTCGAAAATAACAAAACACATCGAATAAACTTCATTATCAACATCATAAGCAACTGCAACCAACAACTTTTTCTTGTACTTACTATAAAAGTGAGTATTATCAATACTAGTTAAAAGATGACAATATTTAAACCCATCAATTAAAGCATAAAATACCCAAAATGTCCTCCTAAATGTTGCTTTATTGTCATCAATACTTTTATAATGCCAAGTGACAATTGTTTCTAGATTTGAATCTCTAATAGTCAGTAGCATTCTAGGTAGGTTTTGAAATAACTCTTCATGTGTACTAAATAACCACTCCAATATCTTCTATTTAGCCATCTATACCTTCTAATAGAAGACTTCATGCTCATAATCCCTCTCCACAGTACCTTGAATCATTGCAACACATATACTTAAATTCTTCTTCATAATTGATAACATCACCTCAATAATTAGATCTAAGACAAATTGAACGATGGCGTTGAAAAACAAGAGAGTTCTGACATGTGTGTGGCCCTTTCAATTTTGAAATTTCTTATAAATTAGACCTTTGGTGATATCCCCCACACAAATACCATCTACAAATTGGTTCCTGAACATATTGTAACTGAACATAAGTTTTATTTGAATGATGGACCTTGCACTACAATGAATTCTTTATATACCATAACTTTATTGTATCAATACATTTAGACTTGTCTCTGAATTATTTTCCAACCTCTAATTCATTAACTAATAAGCTCGAATGCTTATGACTATTAACCCAGTCATTGCATCTATATTGGTCATTCGCACTCACAACCTAAAATTCAGGATAAAAAGGAGTCATGCATTAATTAACAGGCTGAACTAAATCAACATACCCACTTCCTCCTTAACCGCAACTATATCAATGTGACAATCATCTTTGTCGTCACTTGGTTCGAGTTGTCCATAGCAATATGAAGCAGATGTCATATCCAACTAAGGTTTTCTATTAAAAATTTACTGCACCGATATTTCTCTACTTGCATTACCACTTAACATAGATGGACTAGCAGCTCATGATGCCCGTGTGATTCTCTAAGAGTTACTTGGAACCCGTTTAACTCCATACTATAAGATTTTTCTAGTCTAGGCTTACTATTCTAGTAGAGCTCCAACATAATATTCTCATTAATTATCGTAAACCTAAACGTTGAATTCACACTCATATCACTACAAATTGGTGCACCGACATAACAATCTTGACTGGCCTCGATTTGTAACATCCTCCAAGTAATTTCAACTTCTATTTCAAACATATTCTAGCCAAGTCAATCATAAAACACTCTGGATAACTCATTAAGAGACATGTTTAATGTAGCAATTAGGAATTCATGGCTTTCTCCATTATAGGTGATATCATTGTCGGTATTAACAATGATACCACCATGAAAGCATAATATTTCTAAATTACCAGACGTTCTGTCAAATAACACAACAAAACATAATTCTAATTTATTAATATCTTGGGATGAATTAAAGTACATAATTTATTAACAAAACCATAACAGTAATATAATCGACCAAAATTAAAGTCATCAAATTAATTGGCGAACACCTACATTCATCAAATTTCACTACTATAATAAAATTATTAATTAAATTCATGTATTTCATAGCTAATATTATTATTTTATGTGTAATTCGATATAATCCATAATTTAACCTAAATCAACACTAACTCTTACAGAATAATTTTGTTAACTCACAATCAACAACAACCCAAAATAATTGATTACTTTATAAAATAACATAATTATCAACTCATTTTATATCTAATTAACATAATCTCTAATTCAAAACCCTAACATTCTATACAATCAAATTAACACACATAAGCATAAATTACATCAAATTGATAGAGAGTAAGTGTTTAATATACCTCTAAATATAGCATGTGGGTGGTGATGATGACCTGTGGTGGCTATTTTGGCTGAAAATGGATGAGTCGCGATGGAAAGAGAAAGAAATAGCTGGCAATCCAAGGCTAGAGAGAGAGATAAGTGATCTTAAGTTGTTAAGTTGTTTTTCGTGGTGAAGAGAGAGGGGGGGATGGTGGTGAGAAGGGAGAGACAGGTGGCTATAGAGAGAGAGAGTGTCGAGAAAAAAAAAGAAGAAGAGTATAAATTTTAAATAAAATTGTAAAATTATATATGACTTGCGTGTTGTAAATAAAAAATATGAAATAAAAGTGATAGATTGTATTTATGAGTCAGCATGTTGTAATTGTCACATGGAACTCATGTAACTACCTTACATCTCCAAATATTTTATATATTTTATAAACCGTGTTACTTTACGAATTTTTTTAGACATCCTCCTGATGTCATCAAGGCTTTGATTACACACATAATTGCTGCTTATTTCATCAACTCTCAGCCATAAATAACCATAGTTGTTATTCACCAATCCTTTCCATCCATCAAATGGCAACAACAGACCTGGTGAACCCATCATCTCTCCCACTTCAAGATCGGGTAGCCATAGTGACAGGCTCATCCCGAGGTATTGGTAAAGCCATAGCCATCCACTTGGCATCATTAGGTGCAAAACTTGTCATCAATTACGCTTCTAACAAGGACCAAGCTGATCTTGTAGCTGAAGAGATCAATTCTTGCTGTTCTGAGAATACCCCACATGCTACAGTGGTTCAAGCTGACATTTCTGTGCCTACCCAGGTTAAGTTATTGTTTGATGAGGCTGAAAGAGTGTTTGGATCACAGGTTCATGTCTTGGTGAATTCAGCTGCCATTTCTAACACCAAGTACCCTACAATTGCCAACACTTCAGTAGAGGATTTTGATCGTATTTTCAGGTGCCTTTTCTGATTTAATTGGCTCATGAAATTGGTGTTTTCCGCTTCTTCTTTTTTTGTTTTTTGGTTTTCTTGATCTAAAAAGCTCTAACTTTGTTCTATCTTGTGTTTGAAATTGGATGTTTTTGTTTCAGTGTCAATTGCAGAGGCACGTTCTTATGCTGCAAAGAGGCAGCAAAGAGAATTAAACAGGGTGGTGGGGGTAGAATCATATTGTTATCGAGCTCATCCGTAGGTGCATTGAGGCCAAATTCAGCAACATACACTGCATCAAAAGCAGCAGTGGAGACAATGACAAAAATACTAGCGAAGGAGCTCAAAGGGACTGGTATCACTGCAAATTGTGTGGCACCAGGGCCAATTGCCACTGAAATGTTCTTCGTCGGTAGGAGTGAGGAGCATGTGAAGAGAGTGATCGAGGTGTGCCCGCATGGGAGGCTTGGCGAGACCAAGGATGTAGCTCCTCTTGTTGGGTTCTTGGCTAGTGATGCCGGTGAATGGATAAATGGACAAGTTATTCGTGTCAATGGTGGCTATGTTTAAGAATGGTGTTTACTGCAACTTAGCCGTTCAAAATAACCATTTTCGTTTCCTAAGTTGAATTCTCTAATATGTGGTATATTTTGAGACAAGATCCGTGGTAAGTTTGTAAACTATTGTTCTTCATGAACCATATTGATTTGTACTAGAGGAGGGAGGAGGAGGAGGAGAGTTTGTCTTGAAATTTTCAGCATTTATCTATCAGCAGTTTATTGCTTGTCACACCACATTTTCACTTTGCAAAAAAGAGTAGAATTGTTAAGGCAAGTATAACTCTACAAGAGTAATAATCAAATTACAGGGATGATAGTCGCATTATTATAAAGGATACAAATTTCAAAGTATTGCACAAGCCAAACTCTAGACAATGCCACCATTAATACCAATAACCGTCCATTGATCCACTCACTAGCATCACTAGCCAAGAACCCAACAAGAGGAGCCACATCCTTGGTCTCGCCAAGCCTCCCATGTGGGCACTCCTCAATCACTCTTTTAATAAGTTCCTCACTAGTCCCAGTTAAGAACATGTCTGTTGCAGTTGGCCCTGGCGCAACACAGTTTGCAGTGATAGCAGTCCCTTTGAGTTCCTTTGCAAGTATTTTTGTCATTGTCTCAACTGCTGCCTTTGATGCTGTTTATGTTGCTATATTTGGCTTCAATAAACCCTCCAATGAGCTTGACAGCCATATAATTCTACCCCACCTCCTTGTTTTACCCGGCTTGCGGCCTCTTTGCAACATGAGAATGTTCCTCGGCAATTGACACTGAAACAAAAGCACACAAACTGGATTATGCGACATTAAATTCACTAAACAAGTTTTATTAACCAAGTTACCTATTAAAGAACCTGAAAATACGATCAAAATCCTCCACAGAAGTGTTAGCGATGGTATGATACTTAGAATCAGTAATGGAAGCTGAATTAACAAAGACATGAACCTGTGATCCAAACACTCTTTCAGCCTCATCAAACAATAACTTCACATGCACAGGCTCAGATACATCAGCTTGGACCACGACAGCTCGTGGGATACCATCAACACAACCAGAATTGATCTCCTTAGCTACAAGTTCAGCTTGCTCCTTGTTAGAAGTGTAATTGATGACAAGTTTTGCACCCAGTGAGGCTAAGTTGGTGGCTATTGCTTTGCCGATGCCACAGGAAGACCCTGTGACTATGGCTACTCGGTCTTGCAGTGTAAGAAATGCGGGCGTTGTGGTGGTAGCAGCCATCATGCAAACAAGCTGTGTTTCAAAGGTCTAGTATGTTTTGTTCATATAGTATCCATGAAAAATCACACATTTGAGAGTCCAAAACGCCAGTGAATAAGGACCGTTTCCTCTCACCAATCAAAATCTTGATATCATCCAGGATGTCATTGTCTCTTCTCTTGGAAGGCAACTATTTTTTTGACAATTCAAAAGGATAAGCTCTAGCACCTGAAGTTGATAAATAAAAGCTAATATAATCACTTTTTACTCTCAGATTTGAAATTTAATGTTCCTTTCAACAAAACACCAAGATGGATGGATGAGTACCCACTAATTTCTTCCATTTGCCTTGCTTCATTTGGCAATGGAATCAAATTCCAGCGGAAACTTCTTTAGTGCATTTTATTTCTAAAAACACAAATAGAAAAGGTTGCAACAAAACACTATAAACAAGTGCCACCACCTAATAACATAGAGATGGCATCAAACTTTATGCAATTCTTAATAAGATAAAGCAACATTGTCACAAAAGAAATCCTCACTGAAATATGCTAAAAAGTCCACTCATCTTATCTTCGCGTGGTGAGAGGGACCAAAAGTAAAATATCACTGCCCAACAATGGTCTTACTGTCGAAATGCAAGACCTCTAGCACAACAGACAGCAATGTGTTTTGGTACTGGAGACATGATTCCAACATAAAACTGCACTTCGTAACATTCTCTCAATCTCTTTTATTGTAATGAGCATTTCTTCTTGCACACTCCAAGATAGTTTTGTCAACAGTGATGAAGTATGCAGCAATTGATGCTGTTGAAATCACATAAAAATCAAGACATTAGATTTCCCATAAACTGCTACTTGGTACCTTCATGCATGAATATATACTGGCACCATGCAAGATGTAACTCATGTGACAGAAGTCCACATTGCTCTTAAGTCTTTCAGGGATTTTGAGCAAGCTCCTCTAAATAACAGCCCCTCCCCCCCCAAAAAAAAAAACACACAAAAAACACAAAACAAAATCGAAGGCAAAGAAGGAAAAAATATCTTTCCATGTGTGAAACATGGAATAGAAAAACAGGTTAGAAACACTTCCAATGATATTAATATCATACCAGCAGATATAATGAGTGCCTGAGCAGTGTAGTTGAGGTTAGCCTTTGCCCAAGGAATTACACGAACAGCAGTTAGCTGGAGATTCAAAAGAAACACAATAATGATAAAACATTCTCAGCCCTTTTCAAGTAGAATGAATCAAGTTTAAATGCCACCAAAGCTATACTGGTGAATAAGGGATGTCAAAGAAAAATATGGATGCACCTATTTCCATGTTGATTGAAAACAGAAGAATGCATCAGTGTTCTTTTTCTACAATAGTTGAATCCACATTTTGTCCTCTCTTGATCTCAATTGATATGGAAGCATAGACAACCATTATACACACACACACACACACACACACACACAATAGGCTCCTTTTTTCCCCCTATGTTTTACTTAACAATGAGTTACCCACAACTTACCAATCGAACAGCACAAATAAACAGTTTCCTAAACTGTCAGATTGCTTCAATAATGAAAGGAGGCTTAAAAGAAGATGACAGAAGCAGGGTTTTCAATTGAAGTCCATGATCCCTTACTTGTAATTTATTGGCCAGCTAGGTTAAAGCCAAGTTGCACAAGTTTTTGCCATTACTTTCTATAAAATTATAGAACTGACAAAGGGACTGATTTGAACTGGGAAACTCAAACTCCATGAAAGCCCATCTCCAAGTGGTTATTAGTCTTGGCAACAACAGGCTATCCATCACCAACATCATTCTTTATTCTACTCAGTTTGACTTCCCTTTATTCCAGGGGATGGACCATCCATCACAGATTGAAGCTGAGTTTTTTTCCTAGACAATATTTCCCAGACTGCTATATGGCATGGATAGTTTAAAAGGTTCTATAATGTCATTGTATGCAGACCATCAAAGTGTTAAGATGTTCCAATTTGCGACAAACAATTAATCCCTCAGATTAAATTTGATTCCAGAGCATACATCAATTTCTTTTTAACTTTAGCTATTAAAATTTGCTCATCTGTTTACCTATACTTAATAATCTAGCACCAGAGGAGCTTTAGATAAATCTTTTGCAGCTAAATTCACTTGAAAAGAAAATAAAATCAAGCAAAACATTACTGGCAGAAAATTTCCCATTCCTCCCAAAATTATTAACATGTGAAATTACAGCGAGATAATCTCATGTGGTTAAAAATAGAGCTCAAACGCAGCAATTGAAGCTTCTAAACTGACAGATCCTAATCATAAAATACATCAGCAAGCGCACACAGCATCAGAAATTAAACAATCATCGGCTCCCAGGCTCACATTATCATGAAAAAAAAAATTGAAATAGCAAAGAGTTTATAAGATCATAACATACTGTAGGCACTGCAGTGGCAACGCAGGTGATAACAGCTGCTTTGACTCCTGCACGTACACCCTCTGCAAAAATTACCCAGAAAACCAGTCAATATATCATCTTCTCTGAACTGGGCCATTGAATTGATGATTCCAAAATTTAACAAACAGAAAAAGCTCTTTATGCTAGGAAGCACTCTATTAATTTGACCCATAATAATAATAATAAAAAAACAGACTTTTATCAATTTTGCTGAATTGGGATGAATTGATGAATGTAAAATCTAACAAAAACAGAAAGATGAGTACTTTATGCAAAGGAACTATTAAATCTGATCCAGAAACAATAATAATATAGATACACGCAAAAGAAGAAAAGGAAAAATGAGAGGTATAAAAAGAAAGCTAAGAATAAGAACCTTGAGTACAAAGTCTAGCTTGCAAAATCTTCTGTTCTTCAGCTGGAGAAGCAATCAACAAAGATCTTCCATTACAATTATTAATATCATAACCATTATGATTAAGGTTTTGATTGGTTAAAGTTTTTTGTGCCCAGTAATGCCTTAGCTCAGATGGGATTCCCATTCTCTGTATTCAAGAGTCAAAAGACAAACGCAATTTCGATTTGTGATTGTGTTTGAGAGAGTTTTATGAGAGAACCCCAAGGGTTGGTCTAGCCGCATGAAAACGCGGTCAAAACGGGCGTTTTATGATAAATTATTGGGGCTGGCTCATATGTTTTGCAATGAAGTGAGATCATGAGGTACTGAATTGTTTTTGTATTTGAAACTTATTTAAATGGGTTTTAAAAGTGAGTTTGTATCTGAAAATATTAAATTGTTATTTTTTTAGTGTTTTTTTAATAATTTTAATGTGTTAATATTAAAATATAAAAATATAAAAAAAATAATTTAAATGTATTTTTAAACAAAAAAAAAATTACATCACAATACCTAACACACACTTCACTAAAGTAGCGTTTAGTTATTGTCTTAAGATAGAAGAGACGGAGACATTGGAAACAGAAATGTATTTAATTGAAAAGAGAGAAATAAAAATAAATTTATTTCTGAGAAAATTTTAAAATGAATTTATGTACTTTCAAAATAAGAAATATAAAAAATACATGTCTCCAAAGACAATATTTTTTATTTTTTATTCATAAAATATCTTTGTAAAACATCTTAATTATAAAATTGTTCAACTAAAACATGTAAGGATAAAAATTATTATTATTATAGTTTTAAAACCCAACTCGAGGATCAATCCAGGGTAAAACTCAGGTCATGAGGGTTGACTGGTAGTCGACCAAAGCAAGTTTTAGGTCACGAGTCAAGAAAGTCAACTCGGATGATCTAAAAATATTAAAAAAATAATCAAAATAACCTTATTTTGAACAAAAATATTTTAAAAATAAAATCAATGAATTTTTAACCTGTTTTTATCCTTAATTAACCTGAGTTTTTGACCGAGTCTGGTCGAGTTAATCCTTCCTTTATTTTTTCTTAAACTAGAATCACTCTAAACCTCAAGTCAACCTGTTAAGTTAAACCTAGTTTTATAATTAAGGTTATTATAATATTATTAATTTCAACACTCAATATAAACTAAAGTAATATATATATATTAAAAATATACAAATTTGACAATAATACATATTAAAGAAAAAATAGACTTTTTTATATTTTATTTTGTTTTGTCCACCATAACCAAATAAGATACAGAGATAGTCACTTTATCTTATACAACATTACCAAACACAATTTTGTCTTCGTCTTTTTTCTATCTTATCTCTTATATCTCCATTGTCTCCTTCTTTTCTATCCTAGAACAGTAATCAAATGCTACCTAATTGTTAGTGCTTTTATGTACTTAACAGATTGGTTTTTTAGATAATTTTTTTGTGCTAGTTTGTACTTATCACAATTAAATCATGCTTGGTTATTCCTTTGAGACATAAAAGAAAGAGACAATGAGAACATATGAAACATGTTTCCTTGTATTTCTTGTTTTGAAACTATTGCAAAATTATAACAAAAACATATTTATTTTATATCTTATCTCTTTAACTAAATACATTTTTGTCTTTTTTGTATATTTTTCTTCTATCATGGGATATTAATCAAATTATACTAAATATTAAAATGTGTGGGATATTCACTGTAGTCATCAGCACTGTTCACGCACATAGAAATCATTATGGATGCCCCTGATCATTTTTTGACAATGCATTTTGGTTCTCAAAGTTTTATTTTATGCAATTTGATTCTAATTTAAGTTCAATTACTTTCGATATCTTAGTCAAGAGTGGGGTTGAAAGAATATGGACCAAAATAAAAAAGTTGCCAAGCATGGATGTTGTTTCAGAAGTTTTGATAAATATACACCTTAGTCCTCTAACTTATAAAATATCATAAATTATACGATTTCGGTGCCTCAATTTTTTTTTCAAGTTCAATTTTGATACAAAAAATTATTTTTGTTATTTTTTTTTATCATTGGTTGAGAGAGGAGAGAGAGGTCACTACATTCCGTCGGTAGAAAGAGAAAAATATCATTGACATCGATTTATGACACCAAACAATCGATGTTTGTATCAAATGGTTTCATTTGATGAGGGAAGTTCATATTAGGAGTTTTTTTTACTTTAAAGTTCATGAAAAAAAATAGATCTATGCTCAATTTGATTTTTTATTTTGGGTTTATTTTGGTTTTTGGGACGATTTGTTTAAGGTCAAGAATAGGTTTATAACAATTCCAAAGGTGTTTTGTAGGTATTTTGGGTCAAAATAAGTTGAAAAACCAGTTTTTTGGTAAAAAAAACTTAAACCCTGATTTTCTGGCCACTACAATAGCCAAAATCTGAGCAAATCAGTCGACATTTTGTTTTCTTTAGTAGGGGACATATCATCAGCCCAGTTGCAACAAAAAAAATAAAGGCTCGTCGCGTAGACTCTAACAAAATAGATCAAGCTTAGCAAAGCCTGACCTTTGCTTTTTTTTCTTTGTTTTTTCTAAATTTTTTTCTAACTCTTTTGTAAAATTAGTGCCTTTTTATATGGTTTTTTCTCTAAATATATTTTTAATTTATATTTAGATTAATATTCGTTCTCTTTTTCATTTTGTTTAGAAAACATCTTTTAAATGATAATTATTTTATTGGTTATGCATTTAAATTTTGAAGAGTTTTTATGATTCATCTATAATTTTCTTTTCTTTTATATAGATCAACTTTATTTTTGAAAAAAAATATTTTCAGATAATATTTCTAATATGTGAGCCTTTTATAGTGTTTTTTTCCTTTTATTTTATTCATTCAATTTAATTTATATCTCTGTTTCTATTATCATTTGCTTAAATAAAAATATTATTTTAATAAACAAATTTAGGAAACACAACCGGATAAATGTCTCATCTTATAAGATTAAATATATTGATCTATATTTGTTTCTTAATTTTTTTTTTATTTTTAGTTATTGTTTATGATTTTTTTATTTATTAACAAACATAGTTTTCAATTTATTTTTATATTTAAAAAAGTATTATTGTTTTTATATTAAAAAAATGTGTGATTTTCTATAACAATAATAAAAAAACAAACAAACCACCCGCGCAACAGAAAACCATTCACAAGTCTTTAATGGATTCTATAAATATAAACAGAAACAAAATTAAATAGTATAAATTTTTTCAGTTCCGTAAAAAAAGCTTGATTTAATTAAAGTTATAATAAAATAATTTTTTTTTTAAATGAGAAATGTTATAATTTTAAAATTCTTAATTTATTGTAGTCCCTCCATCATGATTCCGTCATGTTTTTCATCAAATGTGGAGAAGTGTCAAAAATATATAATTTTATGCTCGGAATCTTTGAGGAAAAAAAGAGAATTTTTTTAAAAAATATATGAGAAAAAATTAATTTTAAAATTCCTAAAAAATTTGAAAAAATAAATATTATATTGAAAAATGAAAAATAGAAGATATTTAAAAGAAAGAAATGGAGTATTTTAAATTTTGTTTTTTCATAAAAGAGGAAAATAAAAATATATTAAGTCACCCTTATTTATTTATTTTAATTCCATTTCCCTTTTAAGATTTCAATAAAGGGTTTGACTTTTTTATTTATCAATTTAAAAACTTTTGTTTTCCTAGCAAATTGTATATTTAAATTAGGATCTTTTATTTATTTAATTATAAATATAGACGGGATCATTGTTGCCTGAACTCCCCGCGTCCTTACGGTCAAAAGTCAAAACCCGTTTTTTACTAACTAAAAAAACAAAATTCCACCAACTATTAAACAATTCCAAACACGACACCGTTTCCACTTCCTTCCTCCCTCGTCAAAACAGAACACAAATCAGGAACCTGCAAAACCCTAGAATTTACGAAAACCTAATCCCTGATCTCTATAAATGGCAATTGCTCGGACTGGAGTATACGTTGATGATTACCTTGAGTGTAAGTTCCTCTACAGTCCCTTAATTTTGCATCAATTTTCAATTTTCGATAAATTGCGAGTTTTATTTTTATTTTGAATTTCAACAGATGCAAATACATTACCAGCTGAGCTTCAACGGCTTTTTAATACTATTAGGGAACTTGATGACCGATCCCAATGTAAGAAAATCCGACTTCCACATATACGTATACATTTACGTATTTTTTTGTTTACGTGCGTTTCACTTGTGTGTATACATACAATTTACGAGAATTTTATGCATGTATATAAATGTGAGTATCTATACAATTGATGAATTTTCATGCATGTATATAAGTTTTAACTGTTTTACATTTGCATGCATTTATGCATATAAACTGTAAATTTTCTTACTTTTTGGGTTGCATTAGTTGAAAATAAAATTCTGTTTTAAGATTGCGCATTGTGCCATGGCCAATATACTCATGGAGTAGTACTGGTATGGTTGTGAAAGTTTTTTTTTTTTTTGTAGTTTTAATGCTTAATTAGCACATTTTCATGCATGTATTTATATAAATACGCTGTGGACTTTTTTTTTTTACTGTTTCATTAGTGGGAAAAAATAGAATTTGAGTTGTCGTGTCGGATATAAACATGTGCATGCGTGGGTATTTGTGTATGTTACATGTTCTTGTATTGCGGAAAACTTTGGTATTCTTCTGTCTTTAAGCCTGCATATAGACAGCGTGTGTGTGTGTGTGTGTGTGTGAGTGTGCATGGTTAATTTTTTTCATCTTTTGATTTGTTGGTGTTTTATGGGTGAAAGCAATGATAAATCAAACAAGGCAACAGACAAACTACTGTCTAGGATTGGCATCTCAAAGCTCGAGAAAAGGGAATGGTAGTATTTATAATTGCTACAACACTAATAATAGGGAAGAGGATGACGCAGTCGAGAAAATGAGGAAGGATATTGAGGCAAATCAGGATAATGCATTGATTTTGTGCACGGAGAAGGTTTTGTTGGCACGGCAAGCTTATGAGCTTGTGAGTTTCTCTTATTCCAAGGCCTTTTTAATAAATTGTTTCTTGCAGCATGTTAAATTTATATTATATGGATCATGCTGATTTATTAAGAGTTTATTGGGGTCTGAGGTGGTAGGGAACATGTTTCTTAAATAGTAAAATATAGGGGGCATTATCGTGTTCAAGGATTTGTTGTAGTTCTTAGTGATTTGTTTTTCAAGTGCTTGGTGTTTGAAGACGCGGAGAAGGATCTTTTAATGCCTATAAAGTAGTTCTCTGACTAGAAGATATATTCTTATGTAGCTTTCTCTGATTATGGTTTTGGAGAATACAATGTTATATCTCCCACTCCAGTGAACTTCTTCTTTTGGGCATTGTAGGTAAATATCTACCATGTGAAAAGTGCTTTCCGCATTGAAATATGTCAAGTCCTTGGTATTTGGTAAATTCCCTAGCAGAGCACAGTCTTATCCACTTCTCTTTTTAATATGATGGAAAGCTTTAGTGTTTAAGTTACTGTGAAAAACCATCATTTGTATCTTATTTTCCATGGTTCAAATGCTTGACTGGGTTGTGTAATCTGTGTATTCAGGATGAGATTGTTTTTGCCAACAGGGACAACCAGGATCTACAATGCTTAAAATAAAAGTCTGTGCTGAAGTTAACTCTTCTGTTTCCTTGGTGTTGTTTAATCAAATTCTACGTGATTGCTATGTGTTGGCCAATAAGTCATGTTGCATTTGTCATATGTTCACAGATAGCTCTTAACTCTAGCTTAACTGAAACTGAAAAGGAAGAGCATTGAGTGTCGGTTGACTGAATGCAAGTGGCATGTAACTAATATAGTTTATCTTCCTAGATTGTTTGATGAGACTATCTTGTATTGAAATTTCCTGTAATCATTTGTCCATAATTTTATGGCAAAAAGTCATCATAACCCAACTTTAGAATCCTTAACCAGTATTGCTTCTACGTATTTACTATTCTTCTATCTCGACTGCTCATATGCAACATTGGAGGTTTCTCTTTTGCTGAGGACATTTACAAGCACATAGCGATTCCACAGTTATTAGGATTTCATTTTAATAAAAGCAAAGCCACCTAGAGGTTGCACCTTCACAGAATGGAATATCCCTGCTGAACTCACTTTAGCTAGCCTGCGAGTCCTCAATAATCTAACTTTAATTTTGGTCTGAGTTGAGGATAATAATATATGGGTCTTCTCATTCTAAGCATGGCAGATGATAGGTTCTCTCTCACCCCACCCCCCCCCCCCCCCGGTCATTATGTTTGTTGTTGAATACAGATAAGCCCCTATTTTTTTCCTATGCTAAGAGAGGGTATGGCAGACTCTTTCTAATTTACTCAATTCCCTGTACTATGATCTCCATACAGATAGACAGCCATATAAAACGACTTGATGAGGATCTGAACAACTTTGCAGAAGATTTGAAGCATGGTACAACAAATGGATCACCAATCATTCTACTTTATTTTATCTCTTGCAACTCTAATCCTAGCACAGGACTCTATTTAGTGGCTTAATTATTTTTCCTTTTTGTCTTGTATTCAGAGGGAAAACTATCACCAGATGAGCCGGCAATTCTTCCTCCACTGCCTTTAATAGTCCCTAAAATTGAGAAACGCAGGAACTTTTATGGAACACCTCAATCAAAAAGGATTGATTTCAGGGATCGGTATTGGGACAGAGAACGTGATAGGGATTTTGAGCTCATGCCTCCTCCAGGAAGCCATAAAAAGGATTTCACTGTTCCTGTTGAAGCTGAGCAACCCATTGATCCGAATGAACCTACCTACTGTGTCTGCCATCAGGTTTGACTTTTTGTTTAATGCTATATCAGTTTCAAATTCAACTCTTTCTTCTGCAGAGTTGCTTTACATTTGCGCTTGAAGTACGATAAAAACTCTTCTACATCACTAAACTTCTGTGATGGTTGTGGTCATTTAGGTGTCCTTTGGAGATATGATTGCTTGTGATAACGAGAATGTAAGTACTTTCTCCTTTGCTCTCTGCATGTTGTTGCTGGTCTTCTTGATCAAAGTTCATTACTTTGGTTCCTTGTCTATAGTTTTGTATTTGCATTGGACATGTGTGTTAGTCAAACAAGCTAAATTTTTGTGAATATTTTGATAAAATTCCAAGACAACATTTTTGAAGTTAACATGGTAAATTTATATGGAAAAAAGAATAAGAATTTAGAATCCTGAAGTATCATAATATCTCCAATCTTTCATCAATTTGATTTCAGCAGAATAATTTTAATAGTTAGTTATTTCTATTCCGAATGTGTCACCTTTTTGGAGAACTCTTGTGCAGATACTTGCTCACTTGTTTTTCTGCTTACAGTGCCAAGGAGGTGAATGGTTCCATTATTCATGTGTTGGGCTGACACCAGAGACAAGATTCAAGGGGAAGTGGTACTGTCCAACCTGCAGGAATCTACCCCAATTTCAATGGTAGAATGTACTCAAAATTATAGTTTCCTTCTTTGTGTCATCAATTTTCATTAGCAACAAAGCATTGCAACTGCGCAGGTCTTGTAACAAAGTAGGATTCTCATGAGTTCCTCTTCCCCCCCAGCCCCAACACCAATCCTTCCACTGTTTCCTCTTTTCTTTGCAGGAACAGAAAAGGAAACAGATGTGTAAATATCCACAACCAGGCCACATGAGAATCCATTATGCATATATTGCCATCAATTCTTGCATCCATAGCCGAAGCTATCTCAGCAAGTGAGAAGTCCTCTGGGTGAGCTGACAAAGTAAGTTCAATCCAAGAGTGGGGGAGTCTCTTCTTAAGTTCAAAGCCTGCCTCCCATTCTTGTTGCTCTTTCTTCCTTAATGGTGAGGTTATTCTCCAATTCTAAATTTTCAACGCCTAAATCCTTTGGCTGTTGAGAGAATTAGCCTTGATACACAAGAGCTAACCTGAAAATAGCTTAACTGGTAAAACCAAAATATATAAATAAATGCCCTAAATCCCATGGGCATTACCAGAAGGCAGGCAGAAGCAATGGTATCTTATGGCTCTGGATTCACATTCTGGTATTCAAATGTGTTCATTAAGGTAGTCTGAAGTGTGCCTAAACATGTTGTTTTACCTAGGTATTTGTTCATCAAAAGTGTGTTATATCTGGTGGAAAACCAATTCTTTACCTTGGTGAATCTTCAACATACTGCAGAATAAAAGCAGCAAATGCTACCTTCTTGGACATTCAACAATTTAAAGAACTCAATCTTAGGCTCTTTGGACTTTGACACGCAGGCCAAACCACAGGACTCATGCTTGGTTTCGCATGCTAAAGGCCCAATTTAAAATGGCATTGTGATCATTTCACTTGGCTGGATTCCCTTAGATGCTCTTTTGAATTTTTATATAAAAATTAATTTTATTTTATTTTTAATATCATCACATTAAAATAATATAAAAATATTAAATAAAATTTTAAATAAAAAATTAAATTAAATTAAATTTTATCTAATCTCTATTTTGGCTGCACGGGTCTATATTAATATATAATTTAAAAATATTTAAAAAAATAATTTTTAATAAAAAAATAAAAATAAAAATTTAAAAAAATATGGTTTGAATACTTTCCCAAATAGGCTCTTGGCCACGGATGAAATTGGGGGAAATCGTGTAAAACTTTTGATGCCCAAAAGTAAGAGCTGAAAATTGGAAATCTGAGTTGGGGGTCGAAACTAGCCTCATCAAGACAATTCACATTCCCATGTAAATTCCAAGTACTTGCTGATGGGATGATGAGCTGAATAACGAGATAGGCACGCAATCCAACATGATCGCTGTTACACAATCACATGATCTTTATGGGTTTTTTTTTTTCATTCCCATCATTTTATTTTTTATTTGTTGGTTTTATTTATGTGTTGTATATTATTTTTTAAAAGTATTTTTTTAATTAAAAAGATATTAAAATAAATTTTTAAATTTATATTTATTTTAAACATTAATATACCAAAATAATTAAAAAAAACATATAAAAAAACGCGAGTTGTTACAAGGTGTTTATGTTTTTACACGGACACCAATGCATATGCTTGTAGTACTCAGTAGCTATAGGATGAATGAAGTTCCAACCATAGTTTTTAAATCTGGTCCAGTTTAAAGTTTGGATTTTTGATTTTGACCAAGTTGTTTAGGTCAAATTTTTTTAAAAAAATTGAAATGACGTCGTTTTAGTAACTAAAAAAAACAAACAAAAATCAACGGGTTGCAACCGAGTTTTTGACCGGGTCAACTGGGTTGCCGGGTCACCCTGGGTTTTTCCTTTCCTTATTTTTTTAAACCCGGCCCGGTTTCGACCGGGTTGACTGTCGGGCCGAAGTTTCAAAACTACGGTTCCAACATCTCTTGTAGGGATTATGATCTTGTTGCATTAAAAGTTATTTCTCTTTATTCACTAAAAATTTATTTATTTTTGTATTTTAAAAGTGTTTTTGAAATAATTTAAATTTTTATTTTATTTTTTATTTTAAATTAATTATTTTTATTTTAATGTTTTTATATCATTTTAATATGTTAATGTCTAAAATAAATTTTTTTAAAAAAATTATTTTAACAAAAAATAGTTTGAAAAACAACCGTTAACACAATACCAAACATGATTTGCAATAACAAATGCTAAGGGAAGTGTTAATATTAATTGTAGTTGTTAGATAGATCAGGGAATTATTGGATTATCATATTAATTAATTTTATTAAAATGGTATTGTTTTTTTTTATATATATATAAACCCAACTAAATTTTGAAAAGATTTATGTTTTTTTTCCAATTTTTTCCATTCTGAATACTTTATTACGTGTTAAACTCATTTTTAATGAAGGTGTATCTCAATTTTATTTTATTTTTGTATCTTTTACAATGGAACCATATTAAATACTTTTTTCAAAAACAGAAATAAATAAAAGTAATATTTGCAAGTTTAGCATATTACATTTTCATGAATAAATGCAAGATACTTCGATTTTGTTTTCCTATTTTCTTTCAATCTCGTATTCTCCACACTTTTTACCTCACCATCAAAGGATTGGTTGTCGAGTGTATTTATAGGTAAAAAGGAAAACTAGTTGCTATAAAGTATCCACATAAATAAATAAAAAATTATTCATTAGAAAGAATCTTTACTCGATATTGAATTGTCTGTTTGAAATAATCTTCAATATATATATATATATAGTGGAAAACTAATTGCTGAAGAATATCCACATAAATAAAAATTAAAATTGTTCATCGCATAAAATCTTCGTTAAATATGAAAGTAAGTTTTAAGAAAAATATTCAATTTATATGAGAGTAGCAGTAATATATAATTCGTATAAATATGTCAAAAAGCTAGAAAATACTTGTGACTCTAAGGGTTTATGACGACAATGATTGTAATTTGATGATAATAAATATTTGATATTCTTAATATTGTACTTGTTAATTAAATGCAAGCATATTGTTTTGAGTTTAAAACATTAAAAGAATGAACTTAATGACTTACTTATTTTTTAAGTTTATTTGCACAAAATTCATGATGAAAAAAAAAACTTCATACAAGAACGTATTTTCCCAGTTGATTAACGTGTAAATGCGTAAGGGTGTTTTTGGTATTGTGATAGATACTGTGGTTTGAAAGTGTGGTTGCGATTGCTTTTCAAAGTGTTTTTCGTGCCGAAATACATCAAAATGATTTTTTATTTATTTTTTAAAAATTATTTTTGAGATCAGCGCATTAAAACGATTCAAAACATATAAAAAATTTTAATTTTTAGCAAAAACAATTAAAAAAAATTGAATTTTTGTGGAACGCGGTTTGCACCGTGTTCTCAAACAGTGTAAAAGTTGTTTTTATAAAAAGTACTTTTAGTTGAGGTTGGTTTAGAAAAATATATGTTTGGTTAAAACTGTGGTTGAAATTGAGGTTGAACAAAAAGTAATTTAATGTGTTTTGTTAAGAATGTTTTTCAAATTGAGGTTATAAAATAACTAAAACAGACATATATTAATATTGATGGTTTTTAATTAAAATATTATAGATTTAACTACTGCTATTATATCATGAAATAAACAATACTTTATATAAAGTATTTTTTATTATTTCATTAAACTATATGCAACTTCATCACGTACGAAATCTATCCGACAAGAACTACAGTTTTTCATGGTTTCCTGAGCGTTCAACAACATCAAGTAAAATATCATCAGGAACAAAATTGAGATTGCGATCAAATTCTGCAAATGCTACGTCATCATACGATCTCTTTCTAATCTAATTATGTAGTGCCATTGAATCATGTTAAACATTAGTTTTTCGAATAAAACACAATATGTAAGAAATTTTTTTGACTTTTTTTTATTTTACTGGGTCAAACCCAGTTAAATGCATTTAGGTTTGGGTCGGACCCGGTCCGACCCATGAATAATGGAGCTGCTCTCCACTGTTCACATGCAACGTAAAGAGTGAAGAGCAGCTAAATGCGATAGAAGAAGGAGAAGGAGAAGGAGAAGAAGAAGGGGAAGGGGAAGAGCAGGCTACCTTGCGCGGCGACGATGTCTGGTTGGCGGTGGTGAGGGAGCTGCTCTTTACTGTTCTTCAACATGAAATTCACTCTCCACTGTTCACACTGCAGAACAGTGGAGACAGAAAAGTGCAGAAGAAAGAGGAGGAGGAGAAGGGGAAGAGCTGACTATCCTGGGCGGCAGCAATGTATGGTTGGCGGTGGTAACGGCGGAGACCGATGGTGAACTGACGATCCAATGCTCTCCACTGTTCATTGTTCACTGTTAACTTCCTTTTTCTCTGTTTTTGCTCTTCTTATTGTGCGCCTCTGGTTATTGTGTTGTAACAAGTTTACAACAAAACAACTTGAAGTTGCTTCAACAAATCTTGTGGTTTAAACGCAAATTATAATGGGTCCCACAAACTTCAAACTGTGTTTATATTGTAAGCAAACATATATAGATAGTGTTTTTCTGTAAACGCAATCGTAGATTGTGTTAATACTGTAAGCAAACATATATAGATAGTGTTTTTCTGTAAACGCAGTCGTAGCGCCAAACACGCACTAAATGCAACAATACTATTTTTTATTTTTATTTTTTCATTTTGAACGTTGAACTTTAATTTTTTTAAAAACTTTATCATTCCATCTAATGTTTGTGATATTTTATGTGTTGATTTTTTCTCATTGCATATTCTTGACAATTCAAAGTGTTTGGTAAGATTTTAGAATTTAGATATAGGCCAAAATATGATTTAAATTTGTAGTGTAACATAAGAATGATCAAAATAAAAACCCAAAAAAACCAAAGGGTCTTTTCCACATTTGCATGAAAAAAGTTCCTTTTTGTCCCTAATCTCTCCATTTAGTCATTTTTGGTCTTTTTAGTGTTGAGATTTTATGTTTAGATCATAGACTATTTTTTCCCCTCACATGTAAGTCTTTTAGTTTTGAGTAAGGAGAGGGTCGCCAAGAAATGAAGGAGAGAAAAAGTTGTGGATGGCAACATTCTTGCAAAAAAATGTTGATCTTGGTATTATTGGATTCCATTAGATGAAATAAGTGTTATTGAGGTGTATTTGAACTCTTATCTAGCCAAAAAAAAAATAGATCAAGGCTCGGTAAATGTTTTTTTATTTGATTTAGTTTTGGAATTTTTGATCAATTTTAGGATGTTTGAAGTCTGGAATAGGTTTATTGAGGTGTTTGAGGTATTTTTGAGTGAAAAAATGGTTGAAAATGGGATATTGAAGTCCAAAATCTTGACTGATTTTCAAGCTATAAAAAGTGGTCGGAATCTTTACCAATAGATAAAGTGTCATATACGTTGTTTTCTTAAAAAAAAATACCATAAAAACAAAAGAAGGCTAGGCAAGTTGTCATGTCCTTGCATGCCCACTCATGCCTAAGCTTCTTTGTATTAGGGCAAGTGTATTGGCCCACCTAGGCATGCACCTAGTTTCTTTTTACATAGGCATTTAGTTTTTTTTTAAAATAAAGAAAATTCTTAAATCCTAATTTAAACTCATTATAAATAAAATAAAATAATTTATATTAAAAATATTATTTCATTAAACACCATTCAATTTTGCTTTTGTTTTCAAATAAGACTATAAATTTTTTTTTTGTAATATTAGCAAACATTTCATCAATTATTATATATGAATCTAATGCAATCTAAAAACATTATAAACTTTGATAAAATGATGAATTCTAAAATCAATGAAACTTTAATAAAAGTGTCAAGAAAAAAAATCAGAAATAAAAAGAATAAGGAACGAATTGGAAAAAAATAAAAGGGTCAAGAACAAAAATTAAAAATAAAAAGAGCAAGGATTGAAATTGAAATACAAAAAAAAAACATGACAGAAAAGGTAGAGATAAAAGAAGAAAAAAATAACCATCGACGACAAATTGTTCATTTTTTTCCATCACGAGCTGCACCAGAAGAAAGAGAATGCAGTGACGCTTCTAACTATATGATAGAAGGGTAGGTTTGGCCACCAAGAGGTGCTGAACATGTCGCCTAACAATATAATAAAAAGGCAAGTTTGGCCAATGAGAGGTGTTGAACACGTCGTCTAAAGAGCGCAAATGTGCGGAGAGCACACGCCAGCACCTTTTCTAATTTAAAAATTAATTATTCAATATAAAAATATCAAAATGCCCTACATGAACAGCCACTTTGTTTTTTCATATACTCTATTTTGTACGTTCCATAACATTCCCATAGACACTCATTAATTAAAGGATAAATCTCCATCATAGGAATTGCTTTTACCAAAAAAGGAATTAATAGATTCATGAAATAAATAACCAGAAAATCAACAAAAAATTCTTTCAATGCCACTGTTACTATCCCGGAAGAATTCATGACTTTTTTATCCCTAATTTGAAGCACAAATCTTAATTAAATAATTAATTTTTCTGTAATAAAATTTATTTGTGTAAACTATAGTTATCAAAGTTGATCAGCCTGGAAAAAAAAATTGAGTCAATTCTCATATTATCAAATTAATTGTTTTTATTAAAATAATAGTTTTTTGATTTTTTTCTTGATATTTTATTAATTAATCTTATTTAATTAAATTAAAAACCTAATGCGTGAGAAAATTATTGTGCTGATACTATATACATAAAGTGTTTACACCGTGGATCATATTATAGATATTCAAAGACCATGAAAACATTGTCTTTCCTATTTTTTATTTTTGAAAAGTTGTTGGGTCTAGCATAACCGTCAGACTCAATATTCTTGGATCTGACTTGACCGTTACACCTAAGAGCCTATAAAAAATAAAAAAATAAATTTTAAAAAATTAATTAGGATTTCTGTTTAGGTTAATTTAAGGATAGTTTAAATGTTTTTTTTTATAAAAAATTATAAAATTATAAAAAAATAATTAGCATTTTGGTTTAGGATACTTTAAGGGTAGTTTAATTTTTTTATAACAAATAAAAAAATTTAATTAGACATGACTGCCAGATCCAATGCTTTTAGGTCTGCTTGGCTGTCAAACTCAAGGCTCTCGAGCCTGACATGACCACCAGACCCAAGATGGTTAAAATATTTTTTATACTTTTAATATTTTTTTGATATTTAAAAAAAATTAATATAAACTTATTACGGAACACAAACAAATATACTAGTAAAAGTTAATTGAGGTTAGATTCGGTAACTATAAATCTATTTGTTTTTATGTTTTAAAAGTGTATTTGAAAAATTAATTTTTTTTAATTTTTTTTACTTTAAATAAATATTTTTTTTATATTTTCAGATCATTTTGATACATTAATATTAAAAATAATTTTTTTAAAATAAAAAACTATTATTTTAATATTTTTCTAATAAAAAATACTCCAAAACACAACCTTAACCCCTACCGTTAACTGCTTTTCAACGTTTTCACAGTCTAATCCCATAATCATAAAGGGCAGGATGGTCCAAGACGGAAAAGCGAAACTGGAGCCCGCTGAAAGAGGGATAGCGGCGGAATTTCAGAGAAAGATTTGAATTTTAACGTCCCCTCGACAAAAACAAAAGAAGCCACAAAAGGAAACCTGAGAAGACAGCCCATGAAAATCCACCAACTAAAACTAATAAAAATAATATTAGACTGTAAAAAACTGAACCCACCAACTCAAACTCACAAAGAACCAATCTTTAATTTTGTTTCCAAAAATCTGATTGTTTTTCAAATTCTTGAGATTTAGAACCTTCTGTTTCTTGATTTGTGTAAACAAGGAAGTGGAGAGAGCAGTATCTAAAAGAAGAAGAAGAGGTAACTTTTTGCTTTTTTACTTTTATGTTTTGTTTATGCTGTTTTGAGGCAAAATTTGAATGGCCCATTTTCTAGTTTGAGTTCTTTTGTTGTAATTTCACTCCCAAAGCAAAGTTTGGCCTTTGGAAATCTTACTTCAGGCTTAAAGATTTGATCTTGGAGGAGAATTTTTGCTGTATTTTAGATTCATATGTGCAATTTCTGATACGGAATCTCAAGAAGTTCTTTTTTTCTAGTTTAAGTTGTTTGTCATTTCTATCAAAGTCTGTTTTTCCTCTGATTCCGTTGAGCGTGGAATTATATTTCTGGTTTGGATGTTAATGAGTCTATCACGAATCTGATAGTTGAAGTTAACAGTTCTCATGGAGAGCCCTTCGAATTGGCATCAACGAAGAGCCTTTGTTAGGTACTGAAATCATTGCAAATGACAGAGTAGCGACTCAGTTGTGGAGATGATATATTTTGATAATTTCGATCCCATTTGATTGTTTGGTTTCAGGTCGACAATGGGAAGAAATCTGAGTCCAATACTGCGGCAAGAATTGGCGAATCTTGACAAAGATGCTGATAGTCGTAAATCAGCAATGAAAGCACTGAAATCATATGTGAAAGGCTTGGATTCTAAGGCAATCCCACAATTTCTTGCTCAAGTTTCCGAAACAAAAGAAACTGGGTCTTTGTCCGGTGAATACACAATTTCACTGTATGAAGTTCTTGCTCGTGTCCATGGAGTTAATATTGTAACTCAGGTTGATAGTATCATGGCTACCATAATCAAAACTTTAGCATCAAGTGCAGGATCTTTTCCTCTTCAACAAGCATGCTCCAAGGTGGTACCAGCAATTGCAAGATATGGGATTGAACCAACGACCCCAGAGCATAAGAAAAGGCATATAATTCACTCGCTTTGTAAGCCTCTTTCAGAAGCTCTCTTAGGTTCTCAAGAATGCCTGACTTCAGGGGCTGCCCTTTGCCTGAAGGCTCTAGTGGACTCAGATAATTGGCGATTTGCTTCAGATGAGATGGTGAATAGGGTTTGTCAGAATGTGGCTGTTTCTTTGGAGGAGAAGCCCACGCAAACTAATTCACACATGGCCCTGGTAATGGCTTTGGCTAAGCATAATGCTTTGATAGTTGAAGCATATGCAAGACTCTTGGTACAATCTGGATTGCGCATCTTGAAAGCTGGGGTCTTAGAGGGTAATTCTCAGAAACGATTATCGGCTATCCAAATGGTCAATTTCTTGATGAAATGTCTGGATCCTAGGAGCATATTCTCAGAGATTGACTTGATAATTGAGGAGATGAATGAGTGCCAGTCCGATCCAATGGCATATGTGAGTGGAGCTGCATTTGAAGCCTTGCAAACTGCAAAGAAAATTGCTGCAGAGAAAGGGTCAAAATTTGAGAAGAGTTCTGCTTCAGTTACTGGATCAAACTTTGGCAGGAGAGACCACAGAGGAAGGAGAAATTTTTCCAGTGCCTATGGTGATCAATCTCCAGCATCTATATCACCTGAATCACAAACTCTCGATTCCTTTATGGAATATGAATCTTTCATTGAGTCACCTATTTCAACAACTAATACTTCTTCCAGTGAGTATGACCGTGGGAGCGTGAATCGGAAACTATGGAGTTTTGAGAATGGAGGGGTGGACGTATCTCTAAAAGATGGTTTATTTTCAGAGTTGTCTCAAGGAAGTCCCATCCATGATGCATTCTCTGATCAGTCTGGGCTACATGAACTTACTGAAAACAGAGGACGTTGCACGGGTGAATTTGCAGGTTTCTTGCCAAGAAGTCCTAGAAATGGACTATCGAGGTGCACCACTCCCAGTCCTCAGGTATTTTCCTGACACATGTTTCATAAGTCACTTGTTTTTTTTTTTAACCACGGATTTAAGCAAGGATTGAATAGTGATAATGGATTTTTAACCTCATGGTGCAGAAAATAGGCTGGCTACAGTGTTTATTTTCCATTTAAATCATATTTGAGGAGGGTTTTAAACTGCCAACAACATTTTCTAAATACATATCGAACAGCTGGAGAACCAGTTTGGAGGATTTTCCCACTATTCCTCATTTGGAATTGGCTTTAGTTTCTTGTTTCATTGTCGTGAAATGGATATATTTCCTCTTTTGCTGTCAAGTATACGTTAAGTCATAGCTTATAAAGGTTGCCTATGTTAATATAGTGATCATACCTTCTAAAGGAGACTAGAATTATTGCTGAGATTCTTGTACTCCAGCTGAACAAATTTCTTATTTACTTTTGTTTGTAGGCCTGCGCTCTTTTTTTATACCAGTTAAAGCATGAGATATATCAACATTTGCCAATCAAAACAAGTTTACTTGATGCTTGAGATATTGGTTTTTGATTGCTAATATAGATTGCATTTCACACCTTTTTGTGTGTTTCAGCGGTCACGCTCTCATATAAATGTCGACAGCGTTAGCATCTTCGCAACTCCCAGGAAGCTCGTACACGCTCTCCAGGATCCTAATGATTTGGATTCAGATTTCTCTGAGAAACAGAATGAAAGGTTTGGAAGTCCATGCTCGTGCAAATTTGATTATAGGCCCACTCTGAGGTTAAAACAAAATGGCTTTCAGCAGGATATGGGTTCGGAGGTCAATGAGAATGGAAACTCATATGCTGGTGGTGAGCAGTTACAAGGTCCCTCTGAATCAGTGGCATCAACAGAGGAAATTCCGGTCAACACTGATACGCAAGTGTCTACAGAGGTGATTCTTGGAAAGAAAACTGATGATCCTAAAAAAAATTGCGCTGAAAGGGAAATGAGGAAGACTTCTTCCCTGTTAGTTGTTGGGTTCTGCATTGCTTTGCTAGCAATTCTTGCCTCATTAATGTTCATTTATCTGCAGGATGATAGTCATCATATGGTTCCAACTTGATTCTCTTATTTGTATCAAAATCTCCCAGTTACACTGTATTAGGTCATTTTGAATATCCTAGGTTTCTCTGTAGCAATGTTAGGTAGTCAACTGCACCAACTATGAGTTGGATGTTTATGTGCTTAATATCATGAAACAATTTGTGTTCTTGCAACTTTTCTTTTCTTTTTTTAATCGTTGAACATGTTAACTACATCAACTGATTATTGTTCCTTAAAATCACCTGCAAAATCAGTTTGGGTTATTTCTAAGAAGAGGAAGGGGAGAGCTGGAGAAGCAGACAAATTGTCTTATGGACAGTGAAGTGATGTGTTATGCAAGCTGAAAGTTATGATGTGCAAAATATATTTTGATTTTTTTTAAATGTTATAACGAAAGCTTAGTTAGTTATTAAATCTGGTTTGGGTCGATCTGATATAAAGGCTGGGTTTTAAATTATACAGGTTAACTTAAATTAATTTGAGAAAATTAAAAAAATATTTAAGATTTTAATATTTCATGTAAAAAAATCACATGAAAAGATTAAGAAATTTGTGTTGATTTATGATAGATGTGAAATGGATTCTCTTCATGAACAAAGTATGTTGCCTTTTTGTACCACCCTGGGATCCATCTTGAGCATAAAAATCAGATGAAAGCGCAAACATGTTTCAATGGTACTCAGAGATTTGGATTGTGTAAATGCTGACTGCCTGTCCATGCGTCTCCAGGATTCAAAGTTACTGGTTTAAGCATGGCTGATTGGCCTACACATATAAAAGAATACATGCCATAGCTTTCACGGCTTGAACCGGGACTAAATATGTATAGTTCCTCGAACCCCTCCCTTCCTACAACAACTGAGTTTCTTCTGCCCTGTTATAGCAACAGAAGTGGAAAAGGAAAGCATTTGTGAGCGACCAGCATCTGTAAATGTGGAAACCAATACTAAAGTACAGAAATAGAATCACTGAACATGAACTTTGGGTGTCAGCAATCAAGAATTTGAGCTTGAACTAGCTTGAATTATTGAAAATGAGAGTCGATAAGAAGAGTACCCTGTCAATGATTGTGAAGTCTCGCGGTGCGCTGGTGTAAATCCTGCTCATTTCCTCAGTTAAATTCTTATAATTATCATTCTCTTCACCCTCCATTTCTTCGCTCTCTATTAGACTATCGTTTCCTTTATCACCGTTCTTCTGGTTTCTTGCATCCCAGCCAGTAAAAAAACCATTGAGCCCCAAATTGCCCCACGGTTGGCCAGAACCAAATCCACGTTTTTGGCCAAGGTCAGGAGGAACAATGCCGAAATTTGATAAGAACACAGGCCTGTTATAGAAGTCCGATAACTCTAATCCATATGCAAAGGTTGCTTCTGGTGTGCTTACTGTCAGATGGCTAATGATGCCGCCCCTCATTTGGATCGATGAAGATTTTAAGTTGGAGACTGTTAGCTCTGAGCTTAAGGTTTCTTCACGGAGACTCAAGATGTATCTTACTTCAACCATATCTTTTGCATCAGTGCTTACCATTTCAACCTGCATTCTTCAAGTCCATATTTTAAGAATATCCCAACAACTCCAAGCATCAGCAAAAAAAAAAAAAAACCCTTGAAGAACCAACAGGCAAAAGTTACAAGACAGGTTCAAGAGAACTTGTGGACCAATTGAGAAACTTAGTCAGTTTTTGGGACATTTCAACCTATTCTTGTTTACAGATTTTGGTGTCACTGCAATTTGATCCTTCACAACCAATTTTAGTTACAAGTAAGAAACTGCATACTTGATAACATATCATGGTCTAGCAAATTGTTTGCAAGGCCATTAAAGAAGGCGTTAGTTCTTTGCCATCACATAATATGACACTGCAGAATTAAAGACAGACCTGAATAGTGTCATGAGAATCTCCTCTAATATCCTTGAGAGCCCAAGTGCTTGGAGACCATGAAATTTCACCCTCACTGTCAAAGTTAAACGCTGGAGAAACCCCTCCTCGTATAGCAGCACTTCCATCCTCCCCCTCCAAGACTGAAGTTTGCAGCAGCTCAACTGTACCTCCATGCCACATGCGAGCCTTGTATGATGTGATTAAGCCGCTTGGTAGCATCAATGTGACGCTGCTCCCATTTTCCACCGTCATCTTGGCAACGCAGCTATCACTAAGACGTTCGAAAGTGACTCCATGGCCACTGAATTCTTCTTCCAAGTAGTCTACATTGATTGGTTGGTATGGAATTGAAGCCACTGATGGAAGTGGGAATTCTCTCTTCTTGCTAGAGTATTGAAGAGAACTAGAGTGAAGATGAGGGTGGAAATTAAATAAATGCCTGTTGGTGAGACTTGTGCAGGGGGTAGAAGTGAAGCTCAGTGAAAAGAGAGAACTCAAAGCCATACTTGTGAAAAATATCTGGCATCATCAAGCAGAAAATGAAAAAAGCTGCTATTCTATTGCACATAATGGAGAGAAAAAGGGTTAGGCCCACTTATCAATGTATGGCTGGCTGTTGGGATAATTTAGCTACAGTTTTTTGGTTGGTTCTATTGAAAACTACATAGATATTTTGAGACTTTTTGACAGGTTCATCTTATTTTACTGCTATCTAAATGCCAAATTGTTGGTCAAGTATTCAGCCTTATCCTTTCAGATGATGGGAGGGAAATTGCTCCCTTTTCTTTTGCCTGAATTTTTTATTTCCTTCTCTCTATCTTGGTCATATATTCCAAATGATGGAAACACCCTTGATGCTTATCTTGTGTAAATTGTAAAATCAAACTCATCATATTTTACCAAGCATATGCTATAAACACACATCTAAGCTGTATTTGAGGCCTTGTTTCTCTCAAGCCTCCGTAAACTTTCGATTCAATCTTCGCAAGCACGGACTTGAGCATTCTAGTTATTTTTTGTTAGCATAAACCATACAGATCCTTCAAGAAGTGATGGGCTATAATGACATTCATTGAACAGTATAACTGTATGATTACAATATGATTTTGGAAAGAGCTAAACCAGCGACGAAGGGAAAACTGAACAAGCTAATGGAATATTGATTTTGAATTTGATATCAAAATTTGTAATTACAAATTATCATGCTCAATCATCTGTGCCCCCTTCCATTCTCCACCAGGTTTCACAACGACAGGAACCAGCATTGCAGCAGGGCCAGTGCAGATAAAATAGTCCTTGCCATACTTTTCTGCAAACGAGCCCGGGCTGCCAATGTAGATATCTTCGAAACCAATCCGTATTACCCTAAAGAACAGCTCTTTTCCCTGAAATGAACCGTTGATGTTACTCATTAATTTTCTCAGTTGCAGATGATCTTATGACATGAATAGACAACGAGCACATGGAGTTTAATCAAAATATTCTGTTCACAAGTATTTGGATAAGAAAAACCAAACTATCTGTGTACTTTAATCAATGCTTATTTTAAACAAGAAAAACTTCATTCACAAATCTCCTGTCATATCACTTGTATCTGTGAAATTTTGCAAACGAAGATGATAAAATTTCTATTTGTATTCTGATTTATAAAGCATTTAAGGAAATGGATGATTCTGAAAGTGATGAGCCATAGGTCAAGCTCAAAACTTTCCCAACGCTGAATTCATTTGCTCCATCTATATGTTAAGAGCTTATATCTTGGGCTGGAAGTAGAAGTAACAAACGCATACCTGATCAAGCGTTTCATATTTTGTAGGTGAGGTGTTATAGAATGCCTTTAACCTCTCTTGCGGTGGAGCAGCATAAACTCTACTAAGCCTATCCTTCACAATTATGTAGGGCTCCTCTTGCACTTTCCATGATCCTGGTTTCTCTTCGGGCTCAAAATCAAAATCAAGCAATCCCGGAGACTCCGGTTTCAATGCTTCCGATGGAGATAAAACTTCGAAAGGTGAAGATAAAGGAGGCTGTGTGCAGTAATAACATTTCCTCAGTCCTTGGATCCCTGCCTTTGCTCGCTTTTTGAATTTGAGATGACTAAGTATAGCACTAGTTAGAGTCACATCCTTGCGACCATTATTCTTTACTATCACTGCTGATGCCATGCTCAGTGGATAAAGGGAGACTACATATGATATTTCAAGAGGTCCACTGCTGCAGCTCAATTCAACCTGCAACAAGCCAGAAAAAGAAGCATGACATTTTCATTCCTCGAGTACACATTGATCCTAGTTCTCCCAAAGAAAAGCAGACTGCTTCTTTAATTTTACAACCCCCACCCCACCTGTCCTCTCTTTCTCTTGCCACTGAACACAGGAGAAATTGATTGATAAAAGAAGTTTAGTTACTGTGAAAAAAAATGGATTCAGGCTCATGAGTCCAATAAAAAATCTTGTTTACTATCATACAAAACCTGAGGGGAATAAGAGGCTTAAATTGTACAGCCCCCTACGTTATCCCAAAACTAACGCCTTTTTCATCCTTGGAGTTGACCCTTTTTCCCTTTCCAAAATGAAAAATTGAAGACAAATTAATTAATAAAATTGTCCCTTGACCCTGTCCATAACTTGTTAATACAGAATCTAAAATTCAACCTCCAAAACATTAAAATTAGCTTTTCCTTAAAAAAGAACCATACAGGCATGAACTGGTTTCAAGAACAATGACAAAAGCTGGAAAAAAGTCAAGGAACCAAGCAAATACCTGAACAGCATCAATGGAATCAGAGTCAACATCCTTTACAGTCCATTCAGAAGAAGAAATGAGTGACCCTTTGGAACCACCTTCAGAGGCATCATTGATGACCAAACCAATTCCGCCTTTAGCTATACCAGAAGAATCCTTTTCCTTACCAGGAAGGGTATAAAGAACCTCCTCAAAGCCATCATCCTTCCAATAAACTTTTGGCTTGTAAGAACTGACATGAGCATTAGGTATCTGGACCCTCACAGAGCTGCCATTTCTAACTTTTAGCTCAACAGTTGGAACATTGTTGGATTCCAAGAATTTGATGCCTTTTCTACCAAACTTTTCTTCAAGAACCTCTGGAGTTGAAGGGCTGGTAGTTGTTGGGGATAATGAAGTAGCTTTTATAATGCTTGGTTTTGGAAGAGAGAAGGAAAGAAGAGAAGCCATGGAGAGGGAGGAGAAAGAAGCACTCTTTAAGAGCTCCCACACACACCAGTAACTAGTTTGCTAAGCTCATCCTTCACGAATTATTTTTGTTTGGATCTGTATTTTGGCTTTTATACTTGCACTTTTTGCCAAACATTGCCTGTCAAGTGTACCGACTCTACACCCTTAATTTTGTGCCACTGTGAGAAGTGATAATGCAGACTAACTACAGGTATAGATATTTTGCCTTTCGAACAAGGGAGGATATATCGTAAAACCAGAGAGGTAATAGCCACTTCTTGCAGCTCTCTGCACCCTGGTGAGTTTCAAATGCTTGCTCCAATGCTTCTAGGCAAACAGAAAGGGGGGCAAAAACACCTAGTCCTGACTCCTACAGTAACTTTCAGTCATGCGCCCTTCACTTTTTTTTTTTTTTGTGAAACACCTTTTATAATAATAATAATTGTTTTATTTACATAATTCACCAATTATGTCTACATAAAATAAAATAAATTCGATCATAGTAATGGAACCTTCAAGTCATGATAAAAAAAAACACATGACACCCATACATACCAAAGTCAGCAAGAGAAGAGCACGAGAGGATGTGCTCAAGTTTCCCCAGACATGAACATGCCTTTAACATGGAAACACGAAGAACATACCCAATCCACTACCTTGTGCTATACTATCATTTTATATTATTAGTAGACAGCTCAGAGTCAGAATCGGAACACTAAAGAAACCAAATTCATTCACTGCAGATGAGGCTCAAAGCAAGGAATGCAAACACCTCTCAGTAAAAACTACAGGGAACAACTTCCAGACCAACATCGAAACCAACCATCACATCAGCTAGATTTGAAGTGGCATATACATAACTTCTCTTCGACTCTAACAAAATTGTTTTTAGAATAAAATTTTGGCATTCGAAAGAAAAGAAAGGATGCCAATGCAAGTTAAAGATCCTGCAAAAAGATACAATCAAGACAAAAGGGAAATAGCCATGTGCAAAACTAATCTTCATCCATCCCTCCAGGCGCTGCATCTCTCCTTGGACCTCCAGCTGGTTTCGCCATTATAATCTGCATGGCAGAGAGGGCAAAATAAAACAAAGTAAGCTAAAGTCACAATTCAAATTCATGTCAATTCCATATATGTTGCTGTCAAATCAATTCCACTATTATTTCATACAGGAATAATCGACCAAAATTCTAAGCTGAAAATAGACTTGAGAGTGAAAAGTTTATTTGGTCAAGAATATGTTTATATTTTATTTTTATAAATTGTACCCTGAAAAGATTACATTACAAAACCTAAACTGAGAGCAAACAAAGTTGCTCAGGAAACTTCAAATCACAAGAAAATGGGATGGATCAGCATGAAGTAAAATACCTGGTCCACTCGCAATACAGTGCAGGCAGCATCTGCAGCATATTTGAGAGCGAAAAACCTATACAAAATGGGGGAAACAAGAAAGGTTGAGCTTGTATTTTATATAGATAAACAAAAGTTTTAGCTTGATAAATGATTGCTCCTCATCTATAGTAGTTAAAAATCAATTACTAGAATCCACAATATCTGATCTGATTCTGAAAATATAAGTTTTCGTTGAGAACCTATAGGATTGTCTAAAAGGAAAGAAGCCCTAATATTGACAATGGGTTACAATTAAAAACTAGCAACCAATATCCTGTGGAAGAATAAGATCCTTCTATCCTTATTTTTTTTCCTGATAAAAGACTCTGCTATCCAGCTTATAAATGAATCATGCAAAATATTTTGGTTTCAAAGATCCAAATCCAATGCATGGCTTCTCAATTCATCCTACAATCCATGGTTATCTTCTAGCTACACAACTAAGCCTTTCAAAACATAGCACAACAGGACATGGAAGAAAATAATGACTAACAATCACAGTGGACTAAAGTGCAATGTTACATACATGAACACACAAAAATAAACAGACTGCGGAAGTCAAAGAAAAAGAAAAGGACAACTTAACCAAGGAAAAAGTTCTGTCAAGCCTTAAAATGCAACAAGTGTAAAAAAACAGCTTGGCATGCAAACATTTCACAGAGAAGTGTGAATGCTACAAGATAAAGACAGAAACATACTTTGTAACGTAGAGGTCCCAGATTTTCAGGGTTGATACATCCTTACAAACACCTTCCTCTAAGTCAATGCCCACTTTGATATTTCCAGAAGCATGATCAGCATAGAGGGAGGATATGATCTCCATTGCATTGAGACCAGCATTCTCAGCCAATGTTTTAGGTATCATCTCAAAACTTTCAGCAAACTTTGCAATAGCATATTGATCCAATCTGCAAGATAAACAAAAAAAGCATATCAACAGATCATTCATGTAAGAATTACAAACACAGAACTAATACAAAAGGACAAGAATAGAAAGAAAGCACTTACCCTGTTTCTTTAAATGAGAATTCCTTGAGTCTTTTGGCTAACTCAATTTCAGTAGCTGCCCCTCCAGGTACTATTCGACTGTCCCTACACATTGCCTGGAACAAAATGTACAAGTTTAGAATTCACTTCCTGCAACCAAACTCTCCACTGGAATGTTTAGCAACAATAACCTTGTAAGTATTGACTCCATCATCAACAGCTCTTTCAAGGTCATCTAGTATACTATCTGTACTTCCTCGTAACACCACAGTGCATACAGAGTTTCCACCTTCTTCATTTCTCACAACAGTGACCTGTTTCATATAATTCATACAGAGCACAAGCATATCATTTCAAGAGCCAAAAGGAAAAGATGCAAGACAAAAGAAAGAGAAATCTACAGCCAAAATGATAGAATTAAGGTGATTCTAAACATACTCTAGTTCCACCAATTTCCTCAACAGAAATCGAATCTACATATCCCAAGTCATCTGGGTTGGGTGGACTAAGCTTCAACTGTAGCAACAACACAAAAGAACATCAGAATTCAACCAAAAGAACTTTTGAAAACAGCACGAACAATTATTTCTAACAATAAAAAAAGGGTTCAAATAGAAGAGAACGCACAATAGCAACAGCACCAGTGGTGCGGCAAAATCTTCTCAGTTCAAACTTTGAGCTGATCTTCAGAACCATGAGTCTACAAAAGTTATAGGTGCAATGAAAAAGCCACTTAAGCAACCCATTAACAGTGTTACAAGCAAATGAAATGCAGCATAATATGACCTCAATTTGGCAAAAATACTATCCCACAACCCCTATAAATGGATATATTCAGAGAAAGTAAAAAAAAAAACCACAAGGAAAAAAGCTTATGTACTTGTAACGTTCGCAGAAATGTAATGCCATTTCTCCAACAGCTGCTCCGCTAACAATTACTTTGGCACCAGAATTTGCCACTGCTTTAATGAGCTCCTCAACCTTGGCTTCTTCAGTTTTTGCATAATTTTCTAGCTGTGGGGTTAAAAGTAGGTAGTTGTTAAAATATCCAGTTGACCACTATCTTCATTAACTTTTTTAGTGCTAAATATAAAGCTTCATGAATATTAAGCAGATATATTCCACAACATTGCAAAGAACATATAGAGAACAACAATAAATGTAATTGCTTCCATACCTGCTCAGCAGAGTGAATTAGGACAGTTCCCTTGGTTTCAGTTGCCGAGGTATCAACACCACCAACAAAAACAGCAACCTATGAATGCACAAGAAAAAATAATTTATTTGAAATTGTTAAATCACATGATAAAGAAGTCCATTTAAACAAATAACAATAAAAGAAAACATCAACAAATTCAGAGCAGCTTCAGATTAAATGCTATAAACCAGAAAAATAAAGAACAGATGTCTGCTCACCTTTGCCTTCTCCACTCTCTTTAGGGTTCCCACAGTATCACCTTTCAAAACCATTCCGCGGACTGTTGAAGAATTGTTCAAACCTCCTCCCACAAGCTTTGCAACCCGCACATTATCCACATTGAAGTTTGCTGGGTTCTTGGGACACACTTGAATGCATGCCTACAATGCAAGAAAATAAGAGCACAAACCAAAAAAAAATCATAACAAAACAGCTAATAGAACAACCGACTAATAATTAAAAGAGAATAAATACACTTACTTCAGAAATGAGATTACATAGAACGTCTTCTTGTCCGAATTGCTTGCTAGCAACAGCAGCCTTCATACGAAAAATAACTTGCTCCTTATTCCTCACGTCCATGTTTTCAGAACCTGGCTCCACCAGTTCGCCTAAGATTTCAATTGCCTAAGAGTGCATTTGCAAACAGGGAAAAAAAATCATATTAAGTGAGGAAGGTACATGCAAGGTCTCCTTGACACAACAAAACAAGCCATTTAAGCATATTCATCACAGAGCAAACATACCTTGTCAATTGATTTATTGTAACCACTGATGATCTCACTAGGGTGAAGGCCCATCCTAATAAGCTCATCCGCGTTTTGAAGTATCTCTCCAGCAAAAGAGATGGTCAGGTTAGCTCCATCCCCAATTTCCTCTTGTTGGGCCTTGCCAGCTAAGACCAAAATTTTGGCAGCTGGATGTTGAACCTCAAGCTCATTTACAATAGTGGCAGCATCATTGGTGACAAAGAGTTTGTCCAAATGGTTAATAACCATCTTATTCATACCTAATCACAACAACAAAAAACATTAGCTTCAGAATAATTAATCCATGAAGGGACGAACCGAAAAGAAAACAACAAAAAAAACCCCTAGATGTGAGTAAAGCCATTTGGTTTCCAATTTGGCCATTCAATCCCTAATCTATAGACCTAAATCCCAAATCTTTCCAGCCCTCAATTCAAAGTGCCAAAATGTATTAGTAGTGCACATTTGTTGCTTACTCTAACTTACAGATTTTCCGTTCTCTTTCAAAACAAATAACACCAAAAAGTAGCAGAAACCCTAAATCAATAGAAACCCAGGAAAAAAAAGATGGGATTTTCTTTTATTAAAAAAAAAAAGAAAGTTACTTTCTGGATCGAGAAATGGAAGTACCATTAGGGCCGAGAGAAGTGCGAGTGATGGTAGACAACTGTTTACAAGCATCAATGTTTTTGAGAACAGCTTCATCGAGACCTGATAAATGCTTGTGTCCTTCCTTTAGCATTGATTGTATTCCGTATGGTTGCATTGAGAACCCCATTGTTCTTTCTCTCTTCTTTTACTTTCTTTCAAACAGAAAATAACTCAAAACCCTAACCCTAGAAAGAAAAGGAGAGAAACCTGAGATGAGATCAGTGTGAGTGTGACCGACTGTGTTCTGTTGTGTGTGCAAAAAGATGGAGGGTGTGAAGAGTGCAAGAATGCCCTAGAAATCTTAATTTAAAAAGATTCTATGAGGTCTTATGCCGTCGTTAGAGTTTCTGTGGGTAGACGACTTGTCGTTCATCGTATGAAGAACGGAGAGCGATACGTCCTTCGTCCTTCTTCCCCAAAAAGAAAAATATTATTACAAAATAATGTATATTTTTTATTTTTTAAACTTTTAACATAGAAAAATATTAAAAAATTAATTTTTAATAAAAAAATTAAATTTTAAACAAAAAATATTTTAATTACAATTTCAAACACGCTCTAAATATATTATCAATAAATTTGTTAGTATTTCTTCAAATATTCACATTCATATATATGAACTCTGTGTCAAAACATTTAATTTGATAAAATATCTTTAAATTTTACTAATCATCACACGTATTTAAAGTATTTTATTAGTAATTAATAAACATAGATGCTAAAATAAAAAAAACTTTCTTCAAAATAAGGGGTTTTTTTATATATATAAAAATGAAAATAATACCAATACTAATATATAAATTCAAACATATCTCTCATTATAGGAAAGAGAATAATATATTAATATAATTCTCATAAAATAGGTTCATCATGTTTTTTCTAATATATGATATATCACGTAAAACTATAAATAATATAAATAAACTTCTCAAAACACCCCTAACATATATAGTATATCACCGGATTTATTTTTTTTACTATCCAAACTCTAAAAATGCTTAAAAATGAGTCAACAAAAACAAATAATTAAAAGCTAAAAGATACTAAAATTACATTTAATTGTATTATGCTATTAATTAACGAAATCTTTAATTATTTTCTTATGTTATCTTTGACTTGTTTTATTAAAAGAATATTTCTCTAAATAAAATAATTCATAAAATTTCTATTCATAACTATAATTTTTAGTTTTTATTCACCCTACACAAAATTAAAACTCAAAAATAATAAAATAAAATCAACATTCAGGAAATTATTAAATAAGACCTTAGTTATTTTTTATATGAAACTCTTGGTTATTGACTTACACTATCTTTGACTTTTTATATAAAATCATTTATATTTTTTTTTGACAAACTTTAGCTATTACTAGCTATGTGACTCGCGTTCCGCCGCGGGTTAAATATTTTTAATTTTTATAAAAGATTATTTATGTAAATTTTTCAATGTATTTTGATAGTTCAAAAAATATAACAAATTAATATATATATTTTCATGACAACCATAGTTATAAAACCCGACTTGGGGTTGACCCGGCCAAGGGGTCTTATCCTGGGTTACACGGGTTGACTTAAGTCAAACCGGAAAAATTAAAAAATCTATTTAGGTTTTAATATTTTATATGAAAAAATAAGAAATAATCCATTTGGATATAAGCTATACATGTAAACAATTAAGTTTGAAAGATTACTTCAAAATGTTTTTTATCCCACATTGAAAAGATACTATTTTATTCTTCTAAGTTGAAGTATTTAAACCAAATTTTTTTTATCCCACATTAAAAAATCATAACTTTTTTCTTGTGAACATAAACTAAAGGGCTTCAAATCCCACATTGAAAAAATAAAACATTATTCAAGTATTTATATAATGAACTTTGAAATGAGTTAATAATCAATTGAAAAATATAAAAAAAGGGTCTATAGGTAGGAGAAAAAAATCCAAATAAAAGGGACTCCATCGGGTTTTGCCAGGTCTCTAGAATTTATGCTTGTCAGAATTAGTAGGTTATGCTTGTCAGAAGGTCCCAAGAGTGGTGGGTCCTGCTGGGTAGCAAGGTTCAACATTATTAGGTCATGCCTGGCAAAATGACCCATTACCCTTAGGTCCTGACACGAAACCAAGAGAATTGGGACCCGATGCAGGACCCAAGAGAATTGGGTCCTGAAGTACTTTTTAAAATTTATTAACAATAACAATAACAATTTTTATTTTGCCATATTGATAATAATCTTTTTCAAATTTATTAATTCTTTTATTAATACTATTAATTATAATAAAAAGAATAATATTTCTAAGACAAATAATAATATTTATAATATGAATACTATTAATTATAATAAAAATAATAATATTTGTAACACAAATAAAACTATTTTTAATATTAATAGTTTTAATTATAATGAAAATAATAATATTTTTTATATTACTACTTTTAATTATAATAAAAAATAACAATATTTATAATACAACTAATAATATTTAGAAACCTAGAACCCTAGAACCCTGGACACCGGACCCAAGAGAATTGGGTCTTGACATCGAACCCAATAAACTTGGGTCATGGTGAGGATCCATATACCCACCGCTGTTGGGTCATGTAGATAAGTTGGGCCCACCGCTACTGGAAAGCCAACCCACTATCATTGGGTATGGCGGCGAGCAATACCCAATAAACTTGGGTCAGGTAGCGGATCCAATTGCCTACCATTGCAGAGTCCTAGTGGCAATAAGGCCCAACTTTATTGAGTCCTGCTGTAGCTGGGCCCACCACTGCTATTAGCCAAACTCACTATCATTGAGGCTGACAGCTAAGACATACCTAATAAACTTGGGCCTTGGCAGAAGGACCCCTTAGCTGGATACCCTTCTAGGCCCTTCGTTGCTAGGTAGCAGGGCCCAACATCATTGAATTGGGTCATGCTTGTCAGAAGAACCCATCAACTGTAGGTCCTGTTGTAGGCAGGGCCCAACGCTGCCATGGGTCTGGCTACATAGCGCGACCCAATCTCGCACAATTTTTTAAAAAATAATACAAAATGATCAAAAGAATATTAATTTGAAGTAAATAAAAAAGTTAAAAAATTATAAATTTCTTAGGTCTCCCCTCTTAGCCAGACACAATCTCAATATATTTTTTAGAAAATATATTTAAAAAATAATATCAAAATATCAAAAAAATATTATTTTAAAGTATGGAAAAAAATTAAAAATTTTAAAATTTCTTGGGTCTAGCTTCGCAGCTAGACACAATCTCAACATATTTTTTTTTAAATAATACAAAAATATAAAAAATATTAATTTGAAGTAAAGAAAAAAACTTAAAAATTTTCAAATTTTTTTCAAAGAATTTTTGAAATGTAAAATCAAACATGATTTAATTAGAAAATTCAACCCAACCTGAAACGGAAAAACAATTATCATTATCTAAATTTTGTACAATATAAAAAAATCTCATCAATTTATTTTGAAAAATAAATTTAAATTAGAGAAGGCAACGTCTAAGAAATTTAATTGGGTTTGGCTACGTAGTCATACCTAATATCCTCGGGTATGGCTGCGCAGCTAGACCCAGCTCCTTTTGAAAGCGATTTGGGTTTGGCTGCCAAGCCAAACCCAGCAGCTCTTGGCAGAGAAGGCAACACCCCCAGCTGTAATTTTTGACCAAAAACATAATAGGGAAGGCCCCCCCAGGGTGTTACAAGGTTATCCACAGTGCAAAGATTCTATTGCTACAGTGTTGTCCACAGTGCAATGTGTTTGTGCCCACAATAAATCTACAGTGCAATCCACATGGAATTCACTTGATATATATAGTAATTCACTGATCCTCTCACGATCTCTTTTAGTTTTTACACCGACAAGTGCAATTCATAGTGAAAGCACTCACAGTCCACTGTACTTCACTATACAATAGAAATCCCACATGTTTTAGAGTCTTGTTATATGAATATTAGAGAGAGAGAAAAAGGCAAACAATTTTTATTCATTTTATTCTAACATTTTTCTCATATATATTAAAAATAAACTTTTAAGATAAAAGGATTTGTTAAAACTATAATATTAATATAATCTTGTTAAAATTCACACCACATATCTATTTATTTGTGTCATGTGCCTAGTTATTAAACCCGGATCGGCTCGGCGGGTCGACCCGGGACTTGGTTGACCTGGTGACTAGACCAATCTGGGTAAGGCAAAAGACTGGCCAGTGCAAAAACCCAGCCAAACCCGATCGACCCAAAGCAGTCAACCCGTGACCTAGGCGAACCCAAACAAGACCCTTTTTTTCCTCTCAAATGTGGGTTTTCTCCTAAACCCCTCTTTTTTCATATTTTTTTAGTTGGTTATTAACCATCTTCAAAGTTTACTATATAAATACTAGAAGAATGTTTTATTTTTTCAATGTGGGATTTGAAACCCTTTAGTATATATACTTTATGTTCCCAAGAAAAAAGCTATTTTTTTAATGTGGGATTTGAAGCCTTTTAGTATATATACTCTATGTTCACAAGAAAAAAAGTTATGTTTTTTCAATGTGGGATAAAAAAAAATTTTGGTTTAAATACTTCAACTTAAAAGGATAACATTGTATATTTTCAATATGAGATTTGAAGGATTTGAAACCCTTTAGTATATATACTTTATGTCCACAAGAAAAAAAAATATTTTTTCAATGTGGAATTTGAAGCTTTTTAGTATATATACTCTATGTTTACAAGAAAAAAAGTTATATTTTTTCAATGTGGGATAAAAAAATTTTTGGTTTAAATACTTCAACTTAAAAGGATAACATAATATCTTTTTAATGTGAGATTTGAAGGATTTGAAACCTTTTAGTATATATACTCAATGTTCACAAGAAAAAAAATATGTTTTTTTAATGTGGGATAAAAAACTTTTTTGGTTTAAATACTTCAACTTAAAAGGATAACATAATATCTTTTCAATGTGTGATAAAAAACATTTTGAAATATTCTTTTAAACTTCATTATTTACAACATGTATAGCCTATATTCATATAAATTGTTTCTTAATTTTTTCATATGAAATATTAAAACTTAAATAATATTTTTTAATTTTTTTGGGTTGACCCGTGTAACCTGCTACCCGGCCCCTTGGCCGGGTCAACCCCCGGTTGGGTTTGATAACTATGGTCATATGTATATTTTATTTGAATAAAAAAACTATTTAAGGCAAAAGTAATTCATAAATATTGTTATATAATAGTATTTGTAATGCGAAAAGACATTACAATTTTATAATATTAAAATATAAATATTAAAAAAACACTAAAGATTGGGTTATTAAAGTATTACCCTGTATCATTATTTTTTTATTCGATTATCTCAATTTCATGACTTGATCCATGATGGTTAAACCATCCATGATCATTATAGAAATTATCGCTAGAGTAGGGACGTTTGCTACTATAGAGAGAAGGAGATTGTTCTTGATTTTAAATAGGAACAAAGGTGAGTTGCTGGTTGGAATGTCTTGGCATCACTGTTTTGTCGAATAGAGAGGTGCTAAAGATTATTCATTTTGATAAACTCAAGGCATGGTAGTAAAAAGTGTAGTTTATTAAAGCTTATTGCTCCTGTGTGAGCTATAAGAGCGATGAATAAGTTGAGATTGAAATTAGAAGCATTAAGAGGTTTGCCAACGGGTGCAAGCTCATCATTATAAGTTTTCTACATTTTAAGTAGGTTATAACATTTTCATCGGGTTTTTAACGTAATTTAATTAGGGTTGACTGTATAAACATGATGTGTGTTCTGAAGAGAGGGGTTAATGTCATTGCTAAAACGGTTCAAATAGCATGAGATATGGTGTAACCAATAATTAAAGACAATACATCAACGGAGAAGGAGGCAATCATTGTGCTTATAAGTGGTTGGTTATATTGTATTCACATGGTATAGGTCAGATGACTTCTATGATGTTATCAGTGATAATGGTTTTGACAACGTATGAATGAATGTCATCTACGAACTTAAATAAGTTTTGGCCAATGTTCAACCTCTACTTTTCAAAAAATAAAATATATAATTGTTAATTGCAAGTTTTAGAAAGAAGTAGTATTGAGCAACTTGAAGGTTGCAACTATTGTAGCTGGGTGTATAGATATGGTACGTGTTATAGAGAGAAAGGCTAGTGTCAATGATATAGTGGCTCAAATAGTATAAGATGTGGTACAATCAATAATTAAAGACAATGCCTCAATGGAGAGAGAGGTAATCAGTGTGCTCATGAGTAGTTAGTCATGTTGCATCTACATGGTACATGTTTGATTGACTTCTATGATGTTATTAGTGATGATGGTTTTGGTAGGGCATGAATGACTGTCATTTATGAACTTCAATATGTCATAGTCAATTTAAAAGGCTGGACCTCTGCTTTTTTAAAAACATAACTGTTGCTTGTAAGTTTTAGAGTGAAATAGCAGCGAGCATGTTGAAGGTTGCTACTATTATGGGTTTATTGAGCAGAACTAACTCTATTAGGTTTATGAAGGAGACATTTTTCTAGAGTAATCATGTGTGTAGTTATGCAATAAGCTCTGACACCATAACATAACAAGAGAAAACACTAATTAAGAGAAAAAGGGAGAAGTTGTCATGAGATGCAAAGTATTCTGACAGTTTTAATGTATTTTCTAATGATGAATTATGTATATGTTTTATATATATAAGGACAATCAACCCTAATAGATTATGTATAATGGCCCTAATATAATAAATATAATAAGGATAATGTAATTAGTATAAGGATAGTCAACCCTAATGGTTTATGTATAATAGGCCCTAATATAATAAATATAGTAATGATAATATAATAGATAATTGAACCTATAATTATATTGAATCATATAGTTTTAATATAGACCACTTCGTGATATGGGTACAAACAACTAGGTTGATATTATATAATATATAAAAATAATTTTCTCAATTATAGAAATATTTGTGAAGAGTTGATATATATATATATTATAAAAGTATGCAATATGCATTTTCAATGAAAAACTTATAAAACAAATTTTCATTTAGTCAATGTAAAAACAATTAACAATAAATAGAATTCATAAATCTTTAGTTCAATTTATCTATAAATAACATGTCGCAGGGACATCTCAAAGAACTAAGGGTAAAAATGAACGAGTCACTACTTATTTTTATAATAATTAAAAACTCTAACTAGTCTTTAGAGTTCTAGACAATGAGTTGGTTATGGTGATAGGAAAGATGACTATCATCTTATTCATCCTACTAAAGGTAAATTGTATTATTGCTTGTTTTTAATGATAAAGATGCATATTATACTATTGCTAAGGATTTGCCTGAACTAATGTATTCATATGTGTTAAAAACTACTAAAACCTATGATAATGATTTGGGACTTGGGCTTAACAAGGGATGTTGGGTCCAAGAGGATGGTGAATGATAAATTGGACTCTAAGACCATTTCTTGGATTGAATTCAAAATGAGCATGAAGATCTCCACTCACACTCAACAGGATTTAATGAGGACATTAACTTAGTCCAAGTTTGTTTGCAATGATGGTGAAATATCCTAGCATGTAAAAAAAAAATCTAAACATACATTTGACATATTGATAAAATACAAAAAATATGTACAAACACGAGCAAAAACAAAATTCACACTATATATTTTTTAAAAAAGAAAACAAATGTTATCACCTCAAATGCGACTCTAATGGTAAGATAATGGTTTATTATATGATAAAAAAGTGAATCAAAAGAATACCATTCAACTCATAAATTAAATTCACATTTAAATAAAACAATATACATATATAACTCTTAAAAAACATATCAATTTTTTTTTGTTTTCACCTTCCAAATAATAGGGTCTGTTTAATGATCACACTACTTATAGTTTGAAGATAAATAACATAAACAATTAAAAATGTTTTCTAGGAAAAAAAATAACAAAGTTTCAACATCCAATTGGCAGAACTCAATTGAGGATCTATCAATGGGTCAATTCTTTGATAAAAATTTGAAAGCCTTTATATGTGTGTGTGTGTGTGTGAAAAATACTCGTACTATGTTTTTAGAAAAATCATTAAAAGAATAAAAACTACATATAGATCAATGAGTCAATACATATAATTAAACACACCACATCACACATCCATCATTCTCATATTTAAATAAATAATGGACTCAACAAAAAATAATCCTCAACAACATCATTAATATATAAACTTAAGCACCATACTCATCAAATTCGCAAACACACCATGTCAAATTATTACACAAATAAATTAGTCAATCACAAAATTTAACATAAATCAATGTGTTAAGGTTTGAGATTGACCTCTAAAAATTATAGAATTAAACTAAAAACAATTTGGAAAAATAATGGCAAAGGCGACGAGTGTTCTTAACGAGATGTGACATGTAATACATGCATGGTTAATGGACTTGCAAAACAAAATAAAGAACTATGGTTTTTTTAGTGGAAATTATAGGTGATGTGTTTGGGTTACCTTCGGGTTTGATTTTAAATGTTTATGGTTGAGTTTAAGACTACTATTTTTTTCATGGATTTGAGGCTAAAAAGGAGTTGTGATTTCATGTTTTATTAGGCAAGGATTCACAACGTGGAGGGATGTGGTGGTTGATCATTATTGTTTTGGTTAAAGTTAGTGGTTAATCGACCATGAAAATGGAAGAAAATGGGTTATTTGACTTGTGGAGAAGATGAGTGTTTTGTGTTTTTTGGTTGGATGGTTTTGGGGTGGATTTGGTGATAGTGAGAAAGAAGAACAGTGATGTTGTGGAAGGTTAGATGGAGAGAGACTATTAGTTTGAGTTGGGCTGCTGATCAGAGATGACAATGATGTTTAGGTAGATTGACAATTGATATGGCTATAATGACTTGTATGGGTTATTGAGGACAATGACGAGATGAAGGAGAAAAGGACTATGATTGTGGCTTAACTAGATATGAAGGAAGAAAATGAATGGATGGAAGATGACAACTAGATTTGGTTGGGAAAATAAAAGATGGAGGCTAGGATTTTAAAATGGAGAGAGCTAGTCTTTTTTGTTTTATTAGATGAACTAATTTTTGAATGATTTTTTCTACTTTTCCCTCTCTTTTTCTTACTCTATAGTATCTTTCCTCTTATCTTTTTTTTCCCTTGAGTTTTTGGCTTTCTCTACTTGATTTATCATGTATTTTTCATGTCTAAGTTCTTTTAGGCTTTTCTCTTCATTTTTACAGTGTATCTGCTTCTTTTATTCTAAGTATATGGTTTATTTATAGCTCAGGATTTGCTTATTTTTAAGTTCTTCTTATCTTCTCATCTCCACATATCCCTATATTTTCATCTCACAATTATTTTGGAGAAAGGTTCAAACTCTTTATATTTATTTCGATCCTTTTTTCTTCATTCACATGTCGTTTCACTCCCTATTTTTTTCTCAATTTTTTTATGTTGGAAAAAAGGAGTAAAACATGGGTTATGATATAATGTAACTTTAATTTTCCTTTTATTGTTAAGACAGTATAATGTAATATATTTGGCTCTAGTTCCGCGTGCAAATAAGTAATATAGAAGATAGATAGATTTAATATTGTTTTGGTTGGAGTTGGTGGTTGATCGATAATTAAAAAAAATAAAAACATGGTTGTTTGACGCGTAAAGAATATAAGTGTTTATTCTTTTGGGTTGGATGAGTTCTTAGGTGGATTTGGTACTGGTGAGAGAGGAGAACAATGATGGTGAAAGGTGAGATTAAGAGAGATTATCAACTGGAGTTGGGTTGTTAATCGAATATGGTAGTGATATTTAGGTATATTGATAATTGATATGGTTGTTTAGGTATTTAGGAGAACAATAAAGAAGAAAAGAAATGTAATTGTGGTTTGTGGCTTAGCTGAAAATAGAGGAAAGAGATAGATGGTTGATAAAGGATGGTTGTATTTTGTTGGCAAAATGGAAGATGAAGGCTAAGGTTTTGTAAGGGGGAGAAAGTCATTTTTTTTTTGGATCAGTTAGACTAATTCTTTTAGGGTGTTTTCTACTTGTTTTTTTTTTTGTTACTCTCCAATATATTTGGTTTTCTTTATTTGATCTCTTGTTATTTTTTCTATGTTTGGGTTCTCTTATTTTTTTTCCTTAATTTTTATTAGTGTATCCTCTCTTGTTTTCTATGTATCTAGTCTAGCCCAGACTTTTCTTATCTTTTCAACTCTTCTTATCCCTCATCTCTTCATATTCTCATATCTCTCTCTTCTTATCTCACATTCTTTTTTGAAGAAAAGTTTAAACTTTTTATATTTATTTTGGTCCTTATTTCTTCATTTGCCTGTTGTTTCGCTTTTTATTTTTTATTTTTCTCATTTTTTATGTTGAAAAATAGAGGTAAAAATGGTTTATGACATAATGTATCTTTAATTTTTGATTTATTGTCAAGATAATAGAATCTAATAAAGTAGACTCTTGTTTCACGTGTAAATAAGTAATATATAATATAGATGAATTTAATTTTAATAGTAAGTTTATCTCTCTTTTGGTATTAGGAGTAGTATTTATTTCTTATTTTTTCCCTTAAAATTATTTAGGGATGGATGAAGAAAGGTGAAAAAGTGAAAGGAAGAAGAGAGTATAAGTTATAATAAGAAATAAGAGAAAAAGTGAAAGGATGAAGTGATAAGAAAGTATTTGTTCATTTTTTGGCTCTAACCTACACCGTATACACACACTTATAAGAAAAAGTATAAGATTACTTTATTACCCTTGACTTCACATTATAATTAATGATTACTCCTAACAACACTCCCTCTCAAGATATGGTATAAATATCTCTCATACTTATCTTGAAAGTAATGTGGAACAACCTACTACTAAGGCCCTTATTAAATACACCAATTAATTGTTCTTCAGTTTTTACAAATGAGATACAAATAATCTTTTCATTTAACTTCTCCTTGATAAAGTGTTTGTTAACCTCAACGTGTTTTGCCCGATCATGTTAACCTCAACGTGTTTTGTCATAAAAGTTCACATACTTTATGTGTCATTGCTCAATACTCTACTTCTACACTAGACCAATCCACATCTAGATATTGTGCTTTTATTAGTGGTAATCTAGTCTTATGAATGAGTAAAAAACAAATTATTTCCCTATTATCTCCCTGAACTATTTTTTTTTCTAGTTCCTTATCACTCCTATATTTCTTGACTCCTGCTGAATTTTCATCTCCTTCTTCCCTCTCCCTTTGATTTGCTCCCTTTAATTATGGTCCAGGATTTAACAAATAAGCAGGGGATACTAAGAACATACCCTCACTTTCATCGACCTTCCTTTTGAGGTGTGAGTTAACAATATATGACTTATTCTCATAAAAAGCTACATCCATGTTGACAAATATTTTTCTACTTGAAGGGTGATAATATTTATACCCTTTTTGAATATCTAAGTATCCAATAAAAATACATTTGAATGCTTGTGGATCCAACTTTCTAACAACTTATTTATGATCCTAAACAAAATAAACAAACCTAAAGGTTTTTTGCAGGATAATTTAGGAACTCCCTTAAGAACTCTTATTGGAATCCTATTAATGAGATGTTGTTGTAAAAAACTCATCTCCCCAGTAGTTTTTGGGAAAATTCCTTGTGAGCATGAGAGATCTATCAATTTTTTATTCTTTTACTTAACTGCATAATTTTAATTTAGTGTATCTACATAACTAGTCTAATACAGAATCCCATGTTCCAATAAATATCTTTGAAAAAATTTATTCATGTACTCAATACCATTATCACTCTTTAAGATATAAACTTTATCATTAAACTGTGTAGAGATCATGTTATGGAACCTCTTAAAGTAAGAAGACATTTTACTTTTATTATGCATCAAATAAACCTAAGTAGTACAACTATAACACTTAATAAAAGTAACAATCCATCTACAATTAGATAAGAAAACAAATTGATTAGGACCACAAACATCTTAATGAATCACCATGAAAGTTTACTACTTCTATTATGAGTTGAGGAATAAGAAGCATGTATATGTTTAGCAAATCACAAGCATCACAAGATAAGGTTTTTGTAGTACATTGCTTATATTATGCTAGAAATAGGTTACTTAAAGCTACAATTGATGTATCATTGAAGTAATTCTTGATTGACATCTTTATAAATGGTCACCATAACCAATCACTTTCTTTGTCTTCAAGTCTTTTAATACACAATATGTGGAATAGAATGAGACTTCACATTTTGAAATCTTTAGTTATTTTAGTTACAGATATAGAAGATTAGCAGAGAATTGGGAAATATGAAGAACTGAGGTTAAATATAAAGTAGGAGTATATTGGATTAAACTTTTAGCAGAAATGGAGGCTGGAGAACCATCAACTATACATACTTTATCTTTACATGAGAAAGGATTATAAGATGATTTTTTTTTGAAAGATCGAGTCATATGATAATTAGCTCTTGAATCTATAACTCAATGATCAGAATAAGAAAGGGTGGAAGAATTAGAAGTTATTATCGACATACCTGCATATGCAAAATTGGATGAAGATAAAGGATCAAGTTTGGCCATTAGATGTCTAAGTGTATGAACCGCTTACTTGGACAGAGTTATAATGTTTGATTGACTATCATGAACTAAACTCTTAGTTATCTCTTACACATGACTTTGTGATCTAGGAAAAACTATTTTTCCCACCTTATCTTTTTGAATGATGTCCATGTAACTTCCATTATATCTCATTGTGTGTTTAGTTCATCCACAATAATCACCTTTTACTTGTTCTTTATATGCTAACCTTGGTTAATTAAAACGTGTAAATCCACATCTAAAGTTTTTCTAATTAGAGTTACCTATCATGGTTGACCTCTCATAAGTAACAATGCACAACATTGCATTTTTCCTATTTTTCTTTTGCTGAATATGAGAATATGTCTGCTTCAAGAAAGGGAAAAGCTCTCTCTCCCACAACTTTAACTCTAATATGGTCATACTCAATGTTTAACCTAGCTAGAAAGTCATAAACATGTTTCATATCAATTAGTTTTTCAAACTTAATAATATGTAGACATTTAATGTTGTTTGGTTTCATAAACCTTTTTTTATAACTCATAAACTTGTGCATCATTGTCCATTTATGAGCATGTTAGGCTAGCAACATTCTAATTTTTTTAAGCAGAATCCAATAAGAGATAACCCGAAGCAATCGAAGGTTGAATAGAGTTGATGAGTTAGGACATAACTAGAAAGTCTCCTAAGCGAATAATGAGTTGCTAGGTGTTGGTCTTTTTTTTTTCCCTGTGATATGCCCATACAATCCACATGCCTTGATAAACAACATATAGGATTAGGACCAAGCTAAATAATTATTTCCATTTAGTTTGATAGAGTTGGGTAGAATCTTCACTCATAACTCTAACTTGACTCCCACTACTCTTACCTGATATAATACTTGTTTTATCAGTTGTACTCTTCCATGTCATATTCACAACTCTACCAAGGATTATATATTTGACCACTGTAAGAACCCAACTAGCCATTGATTAATAACCATCTCGCTAACTTAATTACAACCAGCCATTATCACTTAATCCAAGAAGCAAACCTTTGGTTCATAAGATTCAAGGACTTAAACAGCTGAAACCTAATATTTTTCCCTACAAAATTAACAGCTCAAATAACAATTGTTAATGAGACATTAAGGCTTTTGTTCATTGATTCAATGAATTTCTGAAAGTATAATCTAAACATTATAGTGATGTCGTGCTGACATCAACATGTTGTCATTACTGATATCAACAAAACAATTAACCTCCCTTCAAAACAACGACGATGCTTGAACTCACTAGATCTAGTTGTTGTACTCTAATAACATGTTTTTTCTAAGATTATTTAGAAATGGATAAAGAAAGGTGAAAAGATGAGAGGAAGAAGAAAGAAGAAATAAAAAGATGAAATGACAAGAAATTATTTTTTTTTGGCACTAGACTACACTACATGTATATATATATATATATATATATATATATATATATATATAAAGTATAAGAATATTTTATCATCCTTAACTGTACAATATAATTAATGATCGCTCCTAACAACATTTTTTTAGCAAGATAAATTTTTAATGTTAGTTAACTTGTATTTGAAAGATTGATTTGTCTTAATTATATCGATTATGCTACAAAGCTTCAATTTTTCTTATTAGTTATGCTCCTGTCTACAAAACTAAAAAACTTTAACTCGAAAATTTTGTGATTAAAATATAGAAATGTGTAATGAACTATAAGATAATGTTTAGTATGCTGGACAAATATGGATGAGACATAATATTATTTTTTTGTGAAGTTGCTTGGTGTATCTTTGGACAATACAAAAATCAATTTTTGTCATGTCCAAGGTGTTCTAATTGAGAAGTTTTTGTCCCACTTAAAGAGATAGGACAAGCTTATTAAATTCTCTGTATAAGGATTAACTCATGTTGATCCAGGTCAATGTAAAAATAAAAGTGATGATTATCATTATTTTAAAACTCGACTAGAGATTTGACCTGAGGTCACGAGTCTAGTTGATCATTGATCCAAGTCAATATAAAGCTAAAAATTATTATTAACATAATTTTAAAACCTGACTCGAGGGTTGATCCGAAACAAAACTCGAATCACAAGTCGAGTTGACCTCTGACTCAAGTCAACTTAAAAATAAAAATGATTAATCGACTCGAGGGTTGACCTGGGTCACAGATAGTTGATCATTAACCCAGGTCAACATAATAATATAAATAGTTATTATCAGTTTTAAAACCCAACTAAAAAATCGACTTGAGACAATGCCTGAATCACGAGTCGAGTTAACAACTTACCAGGATCAACATAAAAATAAAATTAATTATTATCATAGTTTTAAAACCCAACTTGAGAGCCGACCCAGAACAAAGTCAAGGTAGTCAAGTTGACCAATGATTAGGGTCAACATAAATATACAAATGATTATTATCATAATTTTAAAACCCGATTTAAAAATCGACCCAGAACATGTTGAATCACGAGTTAAGAGGATCAACCCAGGTTGACCCAAATCAAGGTAAAAATAATTATTATAGTTTTAAAACCTGCCTCGAAAATCAACCTGAGACAAGACTTGAGTTATAAGTTAAGAAGATCAATCTGAGTTAGCCCAAATAAAATAAAACAAATCAAAACATTCTTGTTTTGACTAAGAAAAGTTCAAGAAAAAATACTTAAGTTTTTACCCATGTTTTATCTGGAAGTCAAATGTCAACCCAGGTTTTTTATCAGATCAATTCTTTCTTTATTTTTTCTCGAACCCAAACCACTCCAGTCTCTAAGTCAACCTTGTCCCATCCAATGTCTATCAATCACAAAATAAAATAAATTATCCAATCTAGTCCAATACACACCAAACACAAATCAAGACAATTACTTATTCAGTCAAATCCTATGAGATTCAATTAATATTTTCCAGCATAACAAACAATACCTAAAATACCATATCATGGTTACATGCCCCACTAGACATAATTAATTTTCTTACTCAAGCTATGTCATCTCATGGAGAGGTCAAGTAGAGGAAGCAAACAGACTATGTAGCACATAAAAACTGAAAAATAGAAAGCCAAACCCATTCTTCTCAATACGCCTAATTCAAAAAAGAATACTGAAAAAACCTTCAGAGGTCTTGAGAGGCCATTTCCTTCCTGCCACACTAAGAGAGCTGAAGGGGCCTTTCATTTGAAATAGGAACTCCCATAAAGCATGTGTACGCTGATGGTAGCTAGCAAATTCATTACCACGATAATGAAACCAACCAACTACAACCTATCCTAAGAATTCTATGCTAAAATTGTATAATGTGATAGCAAACGTCCCAAAAATTAGCAGGCACTTGCAACCACATTTGGAGCAACGTTTTCAGATGATACAGCGGATGTAGCATCCCTGCCAGAGTTTTCAACAGTTAAATCTGATCCGTTCTCTTCTTTCCCGTTTACCTCTCCATTCATCTTCACAGATTCAAGTGGTGTAGCACCAGCTGGTTCCTTTATGGAGGCTGCATCTGTTTGCAAACTCTCTTTCCCATTCGCAGCAGACTTCCCCTCTGAAATCTGTCACTCAAAGAAAGTTTTACAAGCCTAATCAGCACCGCAAGGACATTAAATAATCTCTCCTAAACACGGAAAAATTCAGAGTAAAATTACAAAACAGAAGCAAATCTTGCCTGCTTGTGAATATTCTGCTTGGCCCTTTTTTCCTGCATGATTCTTTCACGACCTGCATAAAAACTAAAATCATCCAGGATTGATGTCTTTCCCTTGTGATCCTTGAATATTTTAAGAATTTGAACACCCTTCTCAAAGATAACCTAACAGCCACAAATAAACAAGATTAAATTATAGACACTATGGTCGAAAGCCACCCCAAAATACACACACATAGAAAAGAGGTGGGGCAGAGGGGTGAAGAAGGGAGGGAGGAGGGAAGAAAATAATTTAATTACCTCTTGGGTATCCCTACTATTGGTCACAGGCTTGTTTTCATTGTTTTCAAGTGTAATATGCCTCAAACAACCATTTGGAACATCCTTAATAATATGCCACTTTAAAGGAAAGCAACCGGTCCACTTGTCCTGCTGCCAGTACTCAACAGTTTTGTTAAAATCAACAGGCCCCACCATCTCTGCCAAACCAACAAATTGCCCACTGGTGTTGACCTTGAAAAGCAAATATTCAAGATTGTTAAAATTAGGAAAAATATGAATTGATAAACTCAACTTGTAGCTGGTACAGCACTAATACTCACTGAGAATAACAGAAATACAGGACAGTCACCAGGATTCTCTTTGCCCTGTTTATATGCAGCATCCAGCTTCTTATTCCCGTTAGGCGTGCTTGTCCACACACTATATTTGATGCTCTTGTGGACATCATCCTCACTGAATGATTTAATAACAAAGAACTTTGCATCTGAGTATTCTTCAGGAAAGTCTTCCTTATTGTACTGTTCCCTGTCTGGAATTTGGAGCAAATTCTCATCCCTATTACTCTCGGACAATGGGAGGTTCTGCCCCTCTGCTGTTTGTGTGACAGCTCCAAATTCCTTGTGGTTCCTGAAACTCTTGGCCCTCGGTCCTCTATTTAGCTCATTCAAACCATCCCGGTTCTCATTTCCATAGCCATGGCCCCTGGATTTGTACTTGTTATCAACAACCACCCACCCACGTCCATTTGTCCATGAGTTATAGGCATAAGATCCAAAATCAGCACCAGCTCTGCTTCCATATTGACCATACATCCTGTTTCCATATTGACCATACATCCTGTTGTTTGGATTCATCAAGTTCATGTACCCAGATGCTTGGTCCATGCCAGATATTGGTCTTGTAGGATGAGTGTTCTGGGAGCAGATCAATAAATCAGAAATAATTAAACTGCTAATATATTTCAAACTGGAAACTACAAGAAAACACAAGAAATATAAAACACAGAACTTGACAAAAACTAAACAACATAAAATAATCAGATAAAAAGAAAAACTTGGGAGGCTTCTTCAAGTTTTAAATATATCACTTCTGCTGGGTACTGAAAACCCTTAAATCAAACCAAAACAAAGAGGCTTCTATAACTAAATCATGGTCATGGTCTCCAAAATAAATAAATAATCATACAAATAAAGATCAAAATACAATAATTTGATTTGCAAATAATGTAAATAATCTAAAGCTTAAAATAAGAAACAGGTAAGACTGCTGGTTTACACACCAGTGTTGATGAGAACCCTGCACCAGCTGCTGGTCCGTTGCTTCTATTTACACTTCCAGCATTCACTTTGTTATTGGAGTTTCTTGTAGCAGTACCAGCAGAAAAAGGTACTTTGTCAGCTGTACCTGAGGATGCTACATGCCCTTGAGAGTGATTGGGCTGGTTAGAGGGGTAGAACAAGCCTGCAGAAGTTGACGGCTGGTAAAAAGAACCAGGATACTGGTACTGCTGCTGTGCCCCATATAGCTGGCCATCATATCCCATGGTAGGAATGGGTGAATTTGGAGGCAGATATGTTCCAAAAGGCGCATAACCATAGCCTTGGTTATAAATGAAGTTTCCATTATCGCCATAGAAATCCTGCCCAATAGAAAACAAAATTTCAACCCCTAAGATAACTGATAGCTATTACTCGCTTGCAGTTCCACAGATTATACCCTCCATACTATGCAACAAATAAAAAAGGCAATCTAGCTTATAAAGTTCAGACATAATACCACCCAGCAATTAAAAGTTATCAAAATAATTTAACATAGAGGCAACTCAACACCAGATTTCAAGTAAAAGAAGATTCATTGCCGAATATTTAGATGCTCTTGAAGTCAAAAGTGAGACCCTCTCTCCTATTTATAGTGGAAAGGTTTGATAAGACATTAAATAGGTTGTACCACAAATCCTATTTAATCAAACAATAAGCAAACCCTCATCCAGTATGAAAGATTCAGAAACCATTTCTCATGCAACCTTAAATACAGCATGTACCACAAATAAGCAACAAGAAATTACTGCAGCTGTTCTTGAGTTTGAACTTGAGAGATTAGATTTTCTACCATATTTAATCTTCTAGAGTAGTTTTCTACTCATTGCCATAGCTATGATAGACTGAAGAAGAATGCACAGATTGCTAATGGTCAGGAAAATTACAAATGATGATAGCTTGACCAGTCTAATCAACTTAAATACCCATTTTAAAAGATGTAGGGCAATATACTCAGTACACATCTTGCCTGCATTATATGCAATCAACATATATCCATTAGGGAAAAAGGTACACATTTGGGTCTACATGAAGAGGCATTGTAGACCGTTGTAGTGCTTGGTTGTATTAGAAGCCAAGTCACTTGATCCATATTGACAAGTGGAAGGCTATACCATCAATTCACTATAGAATCAAACAATGTCACATATGGGATTCTAAAAAATCAAGAGTCAAGATTCCAAGATACCTTCGTAGCAGGTGCAGGATTTCCAGCAGTCTTGGTCTGAGAATCTAATGACAAGTTCTCTAGCAAACCTGCAGCTTCTGTGAGAGTATATGTAAGGGACCAACGAAAGAAGTCGGTCATACACGGCAAGAAACATTCATCACCAAATAGCAGAACAAAACAAAAAGTCTCAGTCTTTATCCTTGAAGGCACATCTAGCATGATTAACAGCATCCCAAAATACATATAAAATACCATTCTTGTCCAGGAAAATATTTAATTCATAATAAGCACCAAAAAATAATAAACCCCACATTTATAAACTGATTCAAAAGCTTAACAGGACATGTGAAACTCATTCATTTACAATTTCACATTCACGTCCCATGAGAAAACCCAACATCAAAAGAATTCTTCAAAGATAGATATTAAATAGAAAAATAGAAACTTCAAATTCAAAGCCCGCACATAAATATAAACCCCCCAGCACAAATATCACAAAAGGAAAAAGAAAAAAAGGGAAAAAAAAAACTCAGTCAACACCATTTCAATCAACCAAGTCACCATATATGCATAAATAACACATATAAAATCAAGAAAGTAAAAATTCAGCACAAAATTGATTTAAGAACGCAACTTTACTGACTTCTCCAAATCTATACATAAAACCCAACAAAACCCATGTTCCAAAGAACCCAAAAGCATTAAAAAGAACAAAACACAAATAATTCAAAGACAAAGTAGCATCAGAACACTCCAAATCTTGCAAAAGAAAAAACAAATCCCAAATAAGAGGAGAAGGCAAGGATACTGTCAGTAGCAGAAGGAACAGCTGCCATGACGTTGTTGATGAGATATAGATTGAAGGAGCGACAGAGAAACCCTGGGAGGAGGCGGGGGTTGGGTGCTGGGGTTTCAGTTGTTTTAGGTCAAGTAGTGAAAGAAGAACTTAAGAGAGAAGGCTTGGAGAAGGGGGTAGCCGCCAAAACACCCCCCAAGACCTAGGGTTTTTTTTATTATTCAAAAGACAACACAATAGCTACCAAGAAACGGTGTGTGTGTCTTAATTGCACCACGAGTCCCACTAGATTAGATTTTCTTGGCATATATTTTACCTTAGTTTTTCCTCTTGGAGTAGTAGATAGAGAAGAGACTTAAAGATGGAAAGAAAAGAAGATAGTGGTGATTTTGCACGTGTATCTGTCATAAATGCTGCTTTGAAGTTGAGGGTAATTTACCACCCAAATCATGTTGTTTAGCATCAGCTACTCATTGCCTGCGAACTGTCACGGGTGACTTTTCATTTTAAAGTGTTTTTTTAAAGAATATATATTAAAAAAATATATTTTCTTATTTTTATTATCAATATATTAAAATTATTGAAAAAAATTTTTTAAAAAAATTAATTTAATATTTTTTTAAAAAATACATTTAAAGAATTAGAAATACAATTCTAAACATGCACATAGTAATAGATCAACATGATGCTCTATCCATTTAGTCTCCATATCGATCTAGGTTTCAAAGCGAATTAAATAAGCACTGACACATTAATCTACCCTACTAAAAATTAACTTAATTTAAAAAAAACATCAATTTAATATTTTTCAAAAGCAAAATACTAAAATTGCAACGTTTAGGATTGACCTAAGTTAAATTAAATTAACTCGACCAATCCATGTACTAGATTATGGTCTTGGTCGGGTTTAATAATCTTACTTTTTAAAATTTGTTTTTAAATTAAATAAAAAATAGAAATTTGTATAAAAGACAATGAATAAATAGTAGAGGAAAATTTTAATTTTTTTTTATTGAAATTGTCTTTTTTATTGGTGCAAAGTTTATGAAAACAAAAATTGTTTTTTTTTTATTAACAACATAATTCATTGAATTGAAAGCAATAACAATTAGAAAATAAGTTTGGAGAAACTATAATGGTTTGAAATAAAAAGGAAAAATTGTATGTTTTTAATAAAAAAAAATAAATTCTCCTATTCACATTTTTTTTTACTTTCGGTGAAAACATATTTTTTTTTATGAGTGTTTTTCTTAAGCAAAAATTTATTATGATTGTGAAAGCAACCTTCATTTAAGAAATAAAAAGATCATGAATCAATCATCTCTCCCCAATTATATGAAAAAATTAAGAACAATAAATTTGTAAAAAATTATATAAAAAGATTACAATTAAAAAAAAAATATATTTTATTCTCATTCAATATTAATAAAAAAATAATTTTTAAAAAATTACATATCAAGCAAATACATAATTATTGATAAAACAGTTGGTAATATATAAAACAAATATTAATCTTCTTAAAACCAACAACATAACTTTTCATCAAGAACATGTTTAATGACAATTAAAATAAAGGTTTGTTAAAAGAATAATCATTTTAAATAAGTAGAAAAAATATATTTTTTCGATCTAAACTCTATTTTCTTATTAATGCATCTTGATTGTTTTAACTAAAACATGTTTTTTAATTAAGCTAAAGTTTTGTTTGAATAAAGGTTTGTAAGATTGTCAACCGGAAAATGTGTTTTTTCAATCTAAACTTTATTTTTTTATTAATGCATCATTGATTTTTTTAACAAAAAATATGTTTTTATTATTGCAAGTAATGTTTTTTTAAAGAACTTATAATAATCTTAAAGGCAAGTTTTAAAAATATTTAAATAATATTTCAATATTATGTATGTGTTTGAAGACAAAAATTTTAATAATATTATAAAATCATGTCAAAAATCTATTAATTATTTTAAAAATAGAAGTTTCATTTTTATTGAATATTCACAAGTAATTTGTTATTTTTTTTCAAATTAGGTACATAGTAATTGAAAAGGAAATTGTTAACATTTTGATAAAAACCTATAATATTATTTAAGAACCATAAAAAAATTAAACAACAATTAAAATATCATGTTAATCATTTATTTTATATAGTGCATTTCAATCAAGATCCCAAAACAATTGAAAAAGAAACCATAAAAAAGGGTCAGGTGCTTGGGTCAAAGATATGGGGCTTGCTTGTATGGCCTAATAGAAAGAAAGTCTGGTATGTGCCAGCCTGCAAGCCTAACTTGGCGCATTTAACCATATTATTATTTTATTTTATTTTATCAATGGGTGGACAACATTGAGCCTATCCTTTTATCTTTTTCTAAAAAACAAAGCAGATAATGTGTCATCTACCATGATAGATTCTGATCACATGAGAGATGATTGAGAAATTAGGCTATAATTTTTTAAATCTAAAAAAATTATTTTCAATCTATTTTAACCTAAAAACACATAATAAACACCATAATAATCTCAATAAATCAATTTATCAACCCAAAACACTCATAAATCGATCTAAAACACAAAATTAAATATTTGTTAGTTTTTCCTCAAACTCAATCTACTTTGTCCAACAAGATGAAGATTCAAGAACACCTCAATAGAACTCGTCTTGTCAAATTGAACTCGTTAACACTGAGATCAATTTTTTCATTATTAGAATGTGATCAATTGATAAATTTCTTTCTCTTTTACTATTTTTGGCAACTTTCTTTCTTTTCTCTCAAATCATGAGTTAAAAAATAAATAAAATAAAGTTTTGGATCAAAATTAAATGTAAACCCCTGAAAAAATTGGGGAAAAACTTAACAATAAAAGACAATTGAAAGATAATAATAATAATATAAATTACATATGTATAAAAAGGTCGGAGGGAATTAAAGTTCATCATGTGCGATGTGTATGGAATTTTACGAATTGTAAGCATTATGAAGAAATTATAATTAAGGCTGCGTTTATTTCCCGGAAAGTGGTTTCCGGGAAACCACTTTCCAAACTTTCATGTGTTTGTTTGTCATTAGAAAAGTTGGTCAACGGAAAACACTTTCCAGTCAAATGAAAATTTAGCTTGGTTTTCAAGAAAGTGTTTTCCTTTTATTTTGGGCGGAAAACACTTTCTGGAAGTTGTGAAAAATTTAGAAATGTCATATTATTTGTTGATTATATCAAATTTAGTCCTCAAACTTTTGATTGCTATATATATTTTGTTTTGAATATTTGTTTTTCAATTTCATCCCTTAGAATTTAATTTTTATATTAATTTTGGTCCTCATTTTTATAATTGTTATTTGCTTTTCCCTTATCATTTTTTAATTGAAATTTTTTATCTATCAAATTTGGTCCTCATTCTTTTGATTGTTACTTATTTTATTTGAAATAATTTATGAAATGTTAATTATTATTATTTTAATCTCTTCATCTTTTAATTTTTTTTATTTTTTAGATTTGATCTCTATTATTTTGATTATTATTTATTTTATTTGAGATAATTTATGAAATTATATTTTTTTCAATTTCATTCTCATTCAACTTTTTAATTAGTAAGATTTGTTCCTCATTATTTTTATAAACTTGAAAAAAATTAAACATTAATAGTTATTTTCCAGCTCATTTTCCATGACATAACCAAACACTGGAAAGTGTTTTCCGACTTATTTTCCATTATATTACTAAATATCATAAAATAATTCACTTTCCTGGAATTCACTTTTCCAGAATTTACTTTCCAAAAAGAAACTACTTTCCAACAAACAAATGAGGCCTAAATGAATAGATGATTTTATGTAGAGAGAGAGAGAGAGAGACATAGTGACTAAGAAATTCAATTCAAATCGAGTCAAATTGTGAGGTCAAATTAAACTAGAAACTTAGGAAATTACCTAAAATAATTAAAAGGAAAAATGGGGCAAAAATGGAAAAACAAAAACAAAATTACTCCCTCCTTCCTTATAAGCATGATCGACAACCATTAAAGGAAAAAAAAAAGAGGATTTATTTGTTTTTCCTGTAATTGTGAAGGGATTTAAGCTTGTGAGTGGATTTTAGATGGTTTAAAAAGGGAAGGAAACACTTAAACACAAGAGTAAATAGAGATTAAAGGGAGAGAAAGGAAAAGTTAGAGAGAGAAACTAGAGAAATCAAGGAAAGAAGAAGAGGGGTGGCAAAAATTTTGATTGGTTACATTTTGAAGCTCACATAATTACTTGGGAAGGTGTTTAGAACCTAATTATGTAAGTTTGAGTAGAATGGAAATGATTTAGAAGAAAACTAAGAAAATTTGAGTTGGGGTTCTTAGTAAAAATTTCAAGAAAATGTAAAATTGATGGAAATTGGTTTATTTGGGATGAAATGGGTATAAAAACCTTGGGATAATGAAGCATGAATTTGAAAAATGGAGTGTTACATGGTTGGCCAATAAAGAAAAAAGAGAGAGTAAATTAAATTGTTAATTTAAATACTCTTTAATTGTATGAAAATAATGTTTATAATTATTACGACTATGCATGAAGATGAAGGCATTGCTTGGTTAAATTTAATTGAGATTTTAAAATGTGTTGGAATTGAGATTTTTTTGAGAAAGTTAGTGGTTAAATGCATGGTTGTTAAGGGTGTTGTTAAACTAGTATGTAGTGATTATATACTAGTTAAAATCATTAGGAGATTATATAAAAAGGGGGGAAGGCTTATAGGACTGACTAAGTGTAAGGTTTGGAAGGAGTTGGATAAGTAACGATGAATCTTGGAAATTATAATAAATTTTGTAGTACAAAATCTTTGACGAACTTGGGATGTTACAAGCAAGATTGTGCAAATGTTGATTAATCAAATACGCATATGAAATTATCTTCTAAAGAGGGCATGTAAAGGGATATGGGGGTATATTCATAGAAGATTCCTTAGTATTAGCTTACATATATGGGGGCCTCCTTTTGAATTTTGATGTTTTTGTTGGCTGTCATTGAAACTGCAGTTATGAAGTTGAAATATCATGGATTTTATTGATGATTTGATATTATTTGCTAGTTCTTTAAATTCAACTATACTTGGTATTGATAATGTGGTTTGTAAGGACCAAAAACAGTGTGTTTAGAGACATAAATGGCCAAATATGGGTTTTTGGCAATAGTGCTTCAATTTTTGAAAACTTTCAAATTATAGGTTCATGTTCTTCACATGAACATTGTCTTAGCCTCTTGTTTTTAGCTGATTTGGGTTAATTTTTAGCACAAACATGTTAGCTTGTCATCTTTAGTAAATAATCTAGAGTTAAAACGCATCAATAACATGTATATATGCATTTAGATTCTAGGGTTCTTTCGACTACCCAAACAGATTTTGATCATCATGGCTTTTAAGTGTTAATCGAAGAAATTGGATGCTTGTTCTTGATCTACGCATGATTACGTATAAAATAATGCCCTTGATTCTATTGAAACTTGTTTGGTTTGTGATTTGTGTTTGCTGGGTTTCGGTTTGAATGTTCATTATGTTCTTGGTGTTTGATCTATTTTTGTCATAAAAATTTATGTTTTTTTTGTTTTTTAGTTTTGATCTGTTTTTGCTTTAATTGTTTGTTTTGCTTTAGTTTCATATCAAACCATGGTTTTCGGTTCGATTCAGGGTTGAGCCAGTGTTTTCGAGTCAACCAGATTAGTTTTGTTTTGGGTCAGATACTAAGGTTTTGTTTGGTTGGTTACTTTTTTGTGCTAAGGAATTTTTTATTTAAGGGGTTGTTTGGCAAACACACCATTATACCTATTTTGACAATTTTGGTTTGAATAAAAATGGTTTTTTTACCAAACATGCCCCATATAAATTCATAAAAAGTATTAAAAAATTCAATGACCAATTTAAAATTATTTATGGATCTCTTGCATATTTTTCCAACAATTTTATTTAATATCGAGACTGTAGACTTACCTTGTAAAATGCTAACCTGATATTAAAATACTCTGTTTTTTTTTGTCAAAATCTCCAAAAACAAATTCTCATTTTCAAAAAAATAAAAAATATATCTTATGTGATGTGCATTCAGTTAAGTCTTTCAAAAGATAAAAATTATATTTTGCTTTATATATATATGTATGATTTAGTATTTATTTTGCTTTATATATATATGTATGATTTAGTATTTTATATATATACATAAAAATCAAAAAATATATTTGCATGTATTTTTAGATATAATAACCAGTTTATTGAATTCATGAAAACTTGGTCAATATTTCAGTAATCTCTAAAACAATTTATTTATAAGAATTAAGAGTTGACATTCTGGTATAAATATTGGACTTACAAGAAGATTGGCATTTAAATACTAGAAGTTGACTATAAATTTCTCAGAATTATTTCAGGTGTTCACTAATTTGAATAATGAGTATTTTTCACCACAATATACAAGTTGTGAAAAAAAAATTCACCTTCTAGGATAGGTGAACTCTGTCAGAGCACCTAGATGAACTTTTCCCACAATAATTTATTGGGGCATACAAGCCCATAATGAATTTGAAATGCCAAATTTATTCATGAGAATAAATATTTATTCTAAGCCATAGACAGACCATCGGTTAGAAACTCATTAATACCTTTAAGCCACTTCTAGATCACACAATACAACTTACCTCAACTAAAGTGCGATAGGTGTGTTGATACCTTCCTTAATCATAATTAATCCCTTAACCCTGAATTAAACAACTAGGTGGTCACTTATTGATCCCGACACCGCATGCGCATATGTGACAGAATGGTGATTTAACTGGGGACCTTCTATTTTGATAGTATTGGACTCGACTCTATATGTTTTATATGGTTTATGTAATTTGATGTGTTTAAATCTTCACATTTGGCTTACTTCTTTACGCTTTTGTATGTTTTATCTTGTTCGTGCATGTACATTGGATATAAATGAATGTCTTCATGCATGACTAGTCTATTTATGATACATCGCTTTGAAATGCACATATATGGAAACTTCAGGTTAGGTGGTGAAGTAACAACTTATCTTATGACTTTCAATCAGGGTTTAAGTTCGTGAAACCATATGACTCTTTGTTGAGTGCTTGGATTGGTAATGATTGATATACGTGCCATCTTATCACCTACCGAACCCTTATATTGCCTCTACAATGATGATCACTAAGACAACAAGAGACCCTTTTTAGAGACTAAGTAGTAAACCTACCCCATATCGTACGTAAAAGGACTAAAACTTGACTTTAGGGTGTATGCTCCCTACATATATTTTGAATCAAGGCAAGCCAAACATCTTGAGTTCAAGACTAACGGGTGAAACAATGGCCGTCACTTAGAAAATTTTTATTGTAAAGTTTGGGCAAGAATCAAAATTCTTATTCATCATACAAGAGTAACGACCATGTGTCACCTCTTGAAGGGCAAATTCATCATAGAAAAACATACTCATACATTTAACATGCATGCTCATAGGTTGAAATACAGGTCCCCCAAATTTGGTTTTTTCCCTAAAGAGTCAAGAGTTGCCAATGTTTGACGGTGTTAAGGAGGATTTGCTCAACTTCTAATTCAGAAGCATCGTTGTGCTTTTCTTCAAGCCGATAACAAGAACCTCTATTTTACCATGAACTAAGCTTCTATCGTATGCTCGAATGTCATTTATAAAGTCTTAACGCATTTATCAATGGAGATTGTGGTGAAATATAGGCTTCTTTCTAAGGAAGGCAACAAGTTCATTTACGAATCCACTTGTATAAAGCTACACGCCCAAAGAATCAACATTGTCTCTAGGTTCTTTATACAAAGCATGATCAAGAATGAATATCATGTTTTCTTTATTTCAATTAACACTCTGAAGCCCCATCCTGAAATGTCATTTGATTTCCTTCCTGATCATGTTAAAATAATGGCGTTAACAAATCAAGGAGTGTTACTTTGTCATGCATACCATGGACTATGTTATTATATGGGCAACCCTTCTACCAAACAATGGCAGAAGATCTTGAATCTGAAAACACGATATGATATTATAAAACTTAGTATGATGGTTGAAAGATCAAAGCCTTTACACTATAAAATTATGAGATTCTCGAAGCCCAAGTTTCGCCCGCATGATAAAGAATTCTATATGTAACACTGCATTAGAGTTGAGTTGTTTGACTCAAAGACTTGGAAGTGGAAGCTGTTGGGGAAGCTGTTGGATGAGGTAAAGTTGCCACAAGAAAAGTTTATTTGTCGTATGATAAAAGTATCCATGAATGGTTCACTTCATTGGCTTACTTGGAAGAGAAATATATTTATATTTGATGTGAAAATAGAAAGCTATTTCTTGTTTCCTTTTCCTTCACCAGCCTTTAAAGGCAATGATAGCTAGGATATTGGCCTTATTAAATACAAAGAAAAACTTGTCTTGACCTACATTGATAGGGAGAGTGATTTCATGAAAATAGAGATTATGAAAAGTTACAACGGAAGACAATGGAACAAAAGACATTTAATAAACATGGGGGTTCTAATGAGAAAAGAACCCCATGTAAGTCCTTTAAACTGCAATGCTGACATTGTGCTGATGGGAAAATATTTTCCTAACATGACATTTTTTAACTTCAAGATCGAAAGTATTGATATGTTGTGATTAGGAAAGGGTTTACTCCATAGATTCTTCCCATTTCGATCCATTTTTATTGTCGAGGAAGGAGCACGGTTGGACACAACATTGGAATTGTCATGTCTTTAAGAACAATTGTCATAAACCATCATTCCCTAGGTGGTATAATCCATATAAGAGATGTGAGTAGTTGCAAGAGTTTCATGTATCGAGTCTAAAAGTTAATGAGCAAGAGGCAAGTTGAGGAAGTGAAAAATGATATCATCTGCCATATTGTCACTAGATCATCATGAGCATAACAAAGATTGATAAACAATAATGAGACACAGGTGATTACTGGAGAAGCTGGCCTAATTAGGGTGTTGCATTGTCACCAATTTTGTTATGGAATTTTTTTATTCAACATTTTGTTTAGGGATTAAATCATATTTTTAATGAAATATATCTTTTATTTTTGTTGTTCTAAAATCAAAAGATGATTAGCATTTTATTGTTGGCTATGATATTTTGATCAAGCTCCAACATGCAAAATTAAGACTAATAAATCTTGAAAGATTAAAAGTGTCTTGATTGCAGAAATAATTCAATGTTTGTTAAAATAGCATGACAAACAATGTGGGATGACTAAACAATTTTGAGCTCATATATGAAATTAAACCACACATCATGGAGTTTAGTAATATGCATAATGACTTGCAGTAGATTCAATAGTTATGGACTCGTGAATCATGGTTCTTTGCAAGTCCAAATTATTATACTGGACAAAGTTAAAATTTATTGATTCTAACTGACCTTACTTGAAATGAGAAAAGACCATCTTTGTTTATTCCTTTCACAATTCTTAAGATATATCCCTTATAGATCCTAATTTGAGTCTGATATAATCTTTCTTTTGAAAAAAAAACCTGCGCCTAGATTACACCCTACACTAGGTCAAGTGAGGGATTTTTGGTTGAAAAGATGAAGACAATAGTAGAATTAATGGTAAAAAGAATGCTAAGAATGAAAGTCCAACGATCGAGAAAAGGCTAAAAATGAAAAAAAAAAAACCCTTTGACTGGAAGGCATCCAGGAAAATTTTGAGAAAGGAAGTGAAAAAGCCAAAAGTAGAAATCATCTGCACTTAAAGGCAAATCAAGTTTTGATGAGGGAATGCCATGAAAAGGTTAAAGGTAGGAAAATATCTATCATGTCTAAAAGGGGCATGCCTATCATGTCTTGGAGGAGTAAGAAAGGTTTTAATTGAGGAAAGGCACAACAAATGTCAAAAATTGATGTTGGGGGCATGAGAAAAAAAAATGATATTGGACTATGAACATATCCTTTTGTATCTGTGATAAAATCTCTAATGTATTCAAATGATTTTATTGGTTGGAGTTTTTTTATGGTCTTTGTTAAGAGAATGTTGATATTTTAGGTAAAAATGGAATGTGTAGCATGATTATATGCCATTTTTTTACAAATATAGTAAAAGAAAATGAGGAAATGATAAGGCTAATGATTGGTAGTGAACCTTGACCCTTCATTTGAATTAAAACGTAAGACAACAAAAAAAATAGAGTATCATGAGATAAATAATGGCAATGAGCTTTAGTATTCTCTTTAAATTTGAGATTGACAATGGAAGGAATGGAATGGTTGTATGTAAATAACAGATAAAAATGGAACTTCTTGAACTATTAATTAAATGAGGTAAAAATTCTTGTTGAAAAGAGTGGCATGGTTATATGCTAATGTTTGACTTTGATTGATAACATTGAAAGTTTTTTTATTTATGAAAAGTCCTGTTAAGAGGTGAGGCATAGTGCTTGATTTTGATTAAAGAAAATTCTATAGAAAAGGTAAAGCATAATTATTTGCCATTACTTGATTTTGATTAATGAAAATGGAGTTTCTTGTCTAGTTTTAGGAAACAAGACTTTTTGATGAAATGTATGGCATGGTTATATGTCATTATGAAAATAACAAAAGAAAAGGAGTGAAGTGAATAGTTGATGGTGATCTTAGGTCTTTAAAACCCTCAAACCATCAAACACCTTACTATTGAAATCAACAGAATGTCACCTCGTTATGTACCATCAAATGACATACCCAAAATAAAAGATTAAAATTGACACAAAGAACTATAAAAGAGCCAAACAAACTATTTTAATCTTATGAGTCAATTTATGTTTTCAAAATACAAGATAATCGGATTGCATGTATTGAATGATGTGTGTTAGATCTTTGACTAAAGAAGCTTAATTTTAAAAATACTTTCAAAACTGACATCTCTCTAATTTCATTTCAACAATGAGAATTAAATAGACATGATCCTAGAAATTTATGAGTTGATTTCTAAAGAAGAAAGATTTTCAAACAAAAAACATCATTGATCGAGTTTACAAAGCCATCGACAGAAATGACATTGACACTTTTTAAATTGAGCAAATGAGGGGCAATATAGTGGACCCTAAGAGGAAAAACAAACATTATTCAGATTTATTAGAGGGCAAAGAAACACATAATCAAATGATGATTCAGTGAAATCTATCAAAACTATGATTAGCATCTATCAATGACAAATGCCTCTTGATGATAGATTGAAGAATAAGCATTATCAGATCAGTTGAGGGCAATGTTGCTAAAAAACAGTCTATGATTAATGAACTCTAGCAAAGAGTTGATAGTAACGCTACACTTGAGGGTAATCTTCATGTCTAAAAGCTTGGTTTACCCTTTGAAATATGGTTATGACTCCTAAAAGATGTTATCACATAGGTGCATGTTGGAAAGATGCACGCTGCCTAGATTGACAGGGAAAATCTACTTTGAAGCTCATTGATTCAAGGTGCATTCCACCGTACTGGTGTGGGTGATAAAAAGAACATCATTAATGATGATAATGTGTTTTTTTCCATGATTGAGTTTAGCTAGTTACAAAGCCTTGAAATGAAGGAGAATCTCTAAAGATAGATTTGGTCTAAAAGGATGAACCTAGTCGTATTAGCTAAAGAGGTGTTGAAAATCATTAGTGAAGGATGATTGTAATGGTTTTATTCAAGAATCTAGAAAATGTTTTCATATTGAGGAAGCATAGCTCAATTGAGGGACAACTTTATGGCTATATAAGTACCTGTAATAGTTATAATAAATGTGCAGAGTTGTTTAATAAGATTAGACGGGTTAAAAGCCATTTATTATGAAGAACATTTAATATACATTGATGAGCCTTTACTGCAAGCAATGATATGCATGTCTAAATGACTTGAAAATCTCATGATGGTTGATGCTTGAAGATTATGTTTTAACAAAGGGTAACGTCATGGCTGATTAGCAATCTAAGATGAGGTTGACACCGGAAAGCCTTTAGATAATTGTTGGCAAAATACACATGGCTAATCAAGAGGTGGTTTTTGAAATGATCTAAAAAGTTAAATGATTTGTTAAACTCCTTCATGATGAAACAAACAACACCACACTTGGGGGCTTGGTTAGGCTTGATAAATAATGAGAGCAATAATCATGGTGGATGTCATAACCCAATTCTGGATTATTCTCCAAAAATCAATTTTTTTTTTCAAAATAAAAGTCAAAAAATAAAATAAAGGTTGGCAACGTGGAGAAAGCAGGCCGGGAAATGAAGCTGCAATTTTTAGAGGAAATTCAGGGCCTAATTGTACCTCATTGTGCCCAAAAATGAAGAAAAAAATGCAAATTCAAGTTTAAATTAAATGATTATTGGACAAATTTGCATAAAAATTAAGTCCAATGACATAATTAAATTTTTAATAGGCCAATTTGATTTAATCATGAGCCAAATTGAATTTTAATTATGTTTAAGAATTAATTTGGGTCCAATTGAAGGATTTAATTAAGTGCAAGGACTTAATTATACTTTAAATGAGTCAAATTAATTTTATTTGGGGCTTAATTGGTAAAAAATTAAGTTTGGGAACCTAATTTGGGTTTAATTGAGAAAATTGGAATTTTAAGAGACCAAATTTAATTTTTACAAAGCTAATTGATTGAAATTAAGGGCCAAATTGAAAGAAAATTGAAGTTTTGGGGTCAATTAGGGGTTAAATTGAAGAATTTCACAGTCAATGACCAATTTGCAAAAAGCGTCAGACTATAGCGGCCTAATTGACCAAAACTGGGGACTAAATTGAAGAAATTAAAAGTTTAATGGTCAATTAGGGGTTAAATTGCATAAATCCAAGACCAAGGACCAATGTGCAAAAGGCGCCTAAATCCAGGGTTCCAATTGAAGTTCGGCGAGGGTGTAATTGCATTAAATCAAAAGTTTAGGGTCAATTAGAGGTACAATTGCAACAAATTGAAAGCGGGAGGACTGCTTTGAACTTCGAAGAAATCCCTAATTTAAACCTTAAACAGCGCCGTTTTGCGTATAAAAAAAGAGGACCAGACGACGCGTCGTCTGGTCACTATTCATTATCTTCTTTTTTTTCCGAAAAAACTGGTTCAATCACCTAGTTCGCATGTGCATTTAATGTACCTAACATCCACCAAATTTGCCAAACCTTGCACGAAACTGATCACCAAACATCCCTCTACGTCTGGGTATGGTCGTCACCGGCTCACTAGCAAATAAACGGAAGTGGCACCACCCCAAAGAAGCCACCTCGGGCGCTGCAGCTACGGCATTTGACAAGCACCATGCCTACTTTGAGCCAACGGTTGGGATCCTTCCTAACCGAATCAAGGGCTGAAAATTATTCCCCTATAAAGACAGGATTACCCTCTTCCACCCCTATAAACAGGAGCAAATTTCACGTTCAAGAAAAGGAGAAAATCGGGTCCAAAATATGCCAAACAATCAACTTCTCCCCGGTTTTTCTTCCAGCCAACCTTCTCTCTTCTCTCTCTCTCTCCCGCCGCTTCTTCAGACCCTTGGAGACCCCACGAAACATTCCTCCTCCACCACCGACGACGTCTCGGCCTCCCCCACTAACCCAAATCCTCACCGCGATACGTGCGGCCACCGCAAGGTCTTCCCTTACCTCTCTGCATTCTCTTCGCTGCATCTTTTCTTTCTTCCTCCGCCACAAGCAGCCAACACCGCCATCATTTCTTCCACCATTCCTACTCCGACCACCCGGCTCCACCGCAGGAAGCCAACACAACCACTAACCGACCACCAAGCTGCAACCACGGCTCTCTCTCTTCTCCTTCCAACCCTTCTCTCTCCTCTACAACCTTTTCTTTTCCCTCTCACAGCTGACTTCGACCACCGTCACCTCAGCTGAAGCCTCCTGAGCCACCGGCCAGACATCCTCAGCACGTCCGAGATCCCTAAGCCAGGCAACTTTCTCTTCCCTGCGTTGCCTCCTTCTTCTTCGTTGAGGCCGTTGCACGCAGAATTCATTTCTGCATGCAGCGGCAGAATAATTAAGTTGTCTTTAGGTCGAGCCAGTTTTGGCCAAGCCCAAATGGCTGGGTTTGGCCCAACCCTCATTTTTAAAAAAATCCAAAAATTTTCAAAAATCATTTTAAAAAAATTTGTGATTTTTCTCGCATATTTTTCTATCAATTTTGCATAATATCGGGTTGTATATTTACACTGTAAAATACAAATTTGGTATTAAAATACCCGGTTTTCTCCGAAATATTTTAAAAAAAATAAAAAAAAAATTCAAAACATTTTCAAAAAGAAAAAAATATTTTGCTGCATACAACCAAATCCTAAAATTTTTCCCAAAGATATTTTTCATAAAAAAACAAAAATTGCATCCTTTTTATTTTTTAAAAAAAACCAAAAAATGGATATCATAACCAGTTTATGATTATCCATTAGGATTTGGCCAACATGTCAAAAATCTTTTTCCAATTTTTTTTGAGGATCCAGATGTAGACTTTAATATTTGTGGGGTGTAAAATTACACGATAAAGTACACCCTCAGGTATTAAAGATACAAGGTGTAGAAATGCGATGCTAAAATTCAGACTTTAGAACGGTTAGGATTTAACCCAATAAGGTAGAGACTCTCTCATAAAAAGACATCTGCCTTGAGCCTTAGAAAAGACCAACAAATAGAAACCCGACTTAGAAAAAAACAATCAAACAATAATGCAACTTACCTTAGGTAGGGTGCACTAGGGGTGATGCGTCTTCCCCTTGCACAACCAGTCCCTTACCCAGACTCTCGCAGACCAAAGGTTCCTGGTGATCATAATACTAGGTGGCGACTCCTAAACGTTAATCATAATTTTATGATTAAATCCAAAAACCTTTCCCAACACACAACACCTCATACAGGAGGCACGATAAAGAGCCTCTGCCGTCGCCAGACGACGTCGCGTCGGCTCGCACCCCGCGACAGTGGATAGTCCAAAAAGAGCACTTATATTTGAACGGAGAATTGACAAATGATAAACTCGAATGAGAATTGTATAGTCCAGAAAGCATCAGATGGCAAGCCAAGGCATCTTAGGATGATAAAGTTTTAAAGAAGGGGAGCCTATATTTCAAACTAGGTAAGGATGCATGCATGTCATCTAACTCTTAAGCATTGCATAAATGTTTTTAAAATTTTATAGGAAAAATCCACAATGAAATCATTTGAAAAATAATCCTTAAGCAATGACAATAAGGGATCTCAGTTTTAACCCTGCAATTAGAAAGAGAATGAGAAAAATCCTACCATCGGGAACTTCTTAGTTTTTTGGCATTGAAGAATGTCAAAATGTTCAAACCTCATAACCGGGAAGTATCAAATGTCAACCCTGTAATCAAAGTGTTTTGGATTCAATCAAAATGCCTTTGGATACTTCTAGTTAAAGGGAATCATCAAATTGAGATTTCAAGTCAATGAGCTGAAAATATGAGTCACCGAGATAACAAAACTACTAGAAAAGAGTTGCATATAAAGAATAGTTGTGAGAAAATGATTCTCCTAGAAGACAAAGATTTTAGTTCTGATTAAAAAGGATTGCCAGATTGGGATCTTAGGTTGACCGAGCTGAAAACAAAAATTTTACTTCTGGTTACAAAGGATCACCAAATTAGAATCTCAGGTTGATCGAGTTGAAGACTAAGATTTGATTGTGGTTAAAAGAGATTGTCAGATTGGGATCTCAAGTTATCCAAACCGAAGACAAAGAGTTTGGGTTCTGGTTAAAAGGAATTACCAGATTGGAATTTTAGGTTAATTGAGCTATGAAACCAAAGTTCTAGTTGAAGGAAATCACTGATATGTAGGAGTTCAAGTCAATTGAACTAAAACCAAAAATTATCAAAATGATAAAATTCATTCCCGATTAAGATAGCATTCTCCACAGCTTAAATACTCATGAAAGAAGAAGTCTACAAAAGCAGCTCAATACTCGAAATCTACGTGGGTGAATGGAAGCCAAGAAATGGCAAAGACATCCCATCTGTAGGGTGAGGATAATTAAGACGGTAAGACAAGGCACTTGTTTTAAGAGTTTACCCTTAAAAGGTATATTTATTTTGAAATTTTGTTTTAGAAAAGTTTTGGAAGGATCCGATGTAAATCATGGTATTTAGAATTTGAAAAGGATAGGTCGCCCGTGAAAATATATTAATTTCAGGGAAGCATAAATGCTTGCTAAAATTCTTTTAAGAATTTAAAAAGGTTAAGCCACCCGTGAAAATAGACCAAAACTTTTGAATTTTAAAATAGGCAGGTTGCCAGTCAAAATAGACCAATTTCAAGAAAGCATAGACGTTTGCTAAAATTCTTTTTGGAATTTAAAAGAGGTAAGTTGCCGGTGAAAATAGACCAAAACTTTTGAATTTTAAAATGGGCAAGTCACTCGTGAAAATAGATTAATGTCATGGAAACATGGACGCTTGCTGAAATTCTTTTAGGAATTTAAAAAGGGTAAGTCGTCCGTGGAAATAAACCAAAACTTTTGAATTTCAAAATAGACAAGTCGTTCATGAAAATAGACTAATTCTTTTGAATTTTAAAATTGGCAAATCACCCGTGATAATGAGACCATTTTCTGCACAAAGCAAAGTCTTTGGATGAGTAGATAACCTAGAAAATCATACAAACATTTATTCTTTACAAGCTCACTATGCAAAACCTTAATGAGATTTTGCTTCGTAATTCTTGTCAAGAAGAAGCATATGTTGTCTGTTGTTACTCATTTTTTACCACACACACACACACACACACACATACATATATATATATATATATATAATAAATACAAGAGGACATAAATGAAGAAAGCCTAGAATATTTCCCAAGATTAGTGGTGAAGGACCAAGATGATAAGTGAAAACGTTGGAGGACTAAAATGTATAAGATTGGAAAAATTGATCATCCAATTTTGACTAACAAAAGGCCCTACTAGTGAAAACATTTTGATCTGGGGTAAAGTAGATGGGGACTTTGTTGCATAAATACTAAAGTTTGATGGGCAATTAGGAACTTGATTGAAGAAATAAAAAATTAAGGACCAAACTAAAAAGAGATGTGATTGTAGGGGCTGAAATTGATCAAATTAGGGGCTAAATTGAAAAAAATTGAAAGTTTAATGGTCATTTTAGGGTCCAGGTGCACAAATCGTGAACCAAGGACCCAGATGAAAATGACGCTAAACTTTGGAGCTGATAATTGAGTTCGGCAGGGGTGAAATTACATGAAATTAAGAGTTTGGGAGGCAATTATGGATGCAATTAAAAGTAATTGGAATAATAGAGGTTGAAATGAAATAATTCAGATCTCAAATTAAAAACCCTAATTTTTAGGGTTTAACCTAGACGACGCATCGTTCAACCACTATTTAACTTCTTCTTCGATAGTTTTGGCTAATAGGGGAGGCACTTTCAGGTGAATGACTGTGGCATTTCTGATCACCTCAGGGGTTGTAACCATCACCATTCAACTGAGAAACATCCCTTCTTCAAAGACCAGTTACTCTCATCAAACGTTTACATTTCATTTTCTTCAACGAACTCAACAACATCTTGTTTTCAATCAGTCATCACTGTATTTTCAAATTCTATGCTAATCGATTTGGCACTTTCAAATAAATAAATGTAAAGCTACAAACCTATAAATTGAGCAATGCTAGATCCAACTTCAGGTGGTTTCCAATAACGTTTACACCTATTTTTTTCATGTGTTCACATTTAAAACTTCTCAAAGGGTTCTTATTAATGGCTTTAAAACCTTCATCTTAAGATCAAAAGGCCAGAAATAGCTTATTGCCTTCCAAGTCTAGCAAAACCACTAAATACCCCTAAAACCAAATCCACCCTTTCAAAACCAGCCTGGTACAAGAGCTTTCAGTTGTTAGCTTTTTTCCAAAACCCTCTCACTTTGATCAAAGAGCTAAGATTTGATCAATAGTAGATGGAATCCACCAAAAAAAACCTAGAAAACCCCTATAAATACCCTTGGAAATCAGAGGAGAAAAAAAGAAAAAAAAAGGAAAAACATGGAGAAATACTCTGTTAATATACGAAGAAATACTCTGTTAATATACCATATTGTGAAGGTTTAAGAGCCTAACATAGAAAGTCTAACAAGCTTTGAAAAGAAAGAGAGTGAAATGGGAAGAAGGAAGGAAAAGAGAGGAAAAAATAGTAGTCTATAGTCAGCAAGCTTGGAGAAGGTATAACCATGTAAAAACTCATTGGTGGAGTCTATGTGGCCTGCCCATTCATGCTTTTTTAATATTTAAACCTCTTTTGATTTTTTTTAGCTTGTTTTGGTATTATGATGTTTTCTAGTTTTGTTTTTATTAATACGTAAAAATATTTTTTTTATTATTTAAATCTTATTTGGAGTTGATATTGACGTTACTGAATGTCAAGACAATATGTTTGTGACTGATTTTGATAAAATATTGTATTTTTGGTATCTGCTAAAAGGTGATAGTGGGTGTTTGATGCCTTTTCTATTTTGTAAAGTGGCAGTGGATGTTTGATACCTTTTCTATTTTATTAATGTATGTTCTTGGCTCATGAACATGGTTTGAGTTCTAAGTGTTCAAAAGTTAGTTGAGAATCAAATTTTAATGTTTTTGTTGGCTGTTATTAGGGCTGCTGTTATGAAGTTGAAACTTTATGAATGTTATTGATGATTTGATGTTATTTATTAGTTTTTTGAATTCAACTATGCTTGGCATTGGTAATGTGGTTTGTGAGGATCAAAAGTAGTGTATTTAGAGGCCTAGAAGGCCAAATTTAGGTTTTGGTATTAGTTCTTCAATTTCTGGAAATTTTCCAGATTCTGGGTTCATGTTCTTCGCATGAACATTTCCTTAACCTTTTGTTTTTTAGCTTATCTGGGTTAATTCTTGGCACAAACATGTTAGCTTGTCATCTTTAGCAAATAATATAGGGTTAAAACACATCAATAACACATATTCATGCATATAGATTGTTATAACCCAATTTTGGCCCATTGGCTTTTGATTTAATTTTCGGGGGTAAAATGTAAAATTAAAATATCAGAGATTTATTTCGATGAAAAATGTGATTTGTCAGCTTGCACGGAAACTAGGGACTACAATGTGCTTTTATCATTCTATCCTTATCTTCAAGATAATGATAGTTGTTTACTTTCGAATTCGATTCTTAATTAAATTCAAACTTCAAAAAAAAGAATGAGTTTGATTGAGAATTTATTTCTCGCAAGCAATGGGACTCTTACACTATAAATACAGATCTCAGTGTATGCAGAAAGGGGGATCGAGAGAAAGGAGAGGGAGAGAGAGACCTAGGCGAGCCAAACAAAAGCCAAAGTACATTTAATTACATAAGTACTGTGGAAAAGAAGAAAACCAAGCAAGCTTCGTTCTCATTTAAAGAGAGCAGCAACCCTGCACCGCTTGGTTCTTATTCAAAGGTTATGCAAACCAGGTAAGCTTTCATTCTCCCCGTTTTGGCATTTTAATTACATAGGGGTTGTAGCAAGCGTGCGTGAACGGCTCACACACGCTTGCTCTTTGGACCCACTGGGTCACTAGCTTGGGCTAGTGACCGGCCGGTCTGGCTGGGTCCAGCCCAGCCCATACTGGTTGGGCTCAACCCAACCCCCCCAAAAAAAAGGAAAAAAAGAGTGGGTCGGGTCTGGGCTTTAGGCCCAGCAAGCCCAAATTGTGTTTATTAAGGGTGTGTTTGGCAAAACACACCCTTATGCCTTAACCATAATTTTTATGCTCACTCTAGTTGATATTTGGTCAAACTAGCTCCTTTTTTTATATCATAAAATTTCAAAAATATTTGGGGATCTTCGTTGTTTTATTTGTGGGCCCCTCGCACTTGATTTATTTTTTTTCTTTGCGTTTTGTATTTTATTTTTAGCTATGTGCTCAATCTGTGGACTATTACTGTTAAATGCAAATATGTCGTGCAATGCCTTTTTTATTTCCATCTAAAAAGGGCAAATAATAATAAAGGATAAGCAAGAAAAAAAAATGGCATAGAAAATTTCTTCTTCAAATTCATTTTTTTGCTAAATTATTCACTGACGCCAGAGTCAGGAGTATCATATTTTTTGGATTTGCGCGATATTTACCAACGCCTGAGTTGGAAATATTCGTAGGAATTGTTCAATGACGTCAGAGTCAGGAACATGAAGGAAGAATAAAAAAGGAAAAGGAGAACAAATTCTTAGCAATTTTAGACAAAATTAGCAATGCAGCTTGCCTTAGGTAAGACGCTTAAGAGGTGATAACATCTTTCCTTTGGCGTAACCAGTCTCGTACCATAGAATATTTGTTGACTAGTTAATGTTCCTAGTGACCATAATACTAGGTGGTGACTCATTGAACTAGATATTTTCTCCTAAAAGAACAATCTGCCAGATATCTGTTTTTTTTTTCAATCAAGTGATAATTTTTAATTAGTCACCGCGATGTTTGGGTATGACATAGATTCTAGAGTTCTTTTGACTTCCTAAATGGATTTTAATCAAATCGTGACTTTTGAGTGTTAATCGAAGAAAATGGATGCTTGGTTCTTGATCTACACATAATTACACACAAAACCTTTCACTTGATTGCATGAAACTTGTCTGGTTTGTGATTTATGTTTATTGGGTTTCAGTTTGAATGTTCTTCGTGTTCTTAGTGTTTGATCTGTTTTGTCATAAAATTTTATGTTTTTTTTGTTTTTTTTAGTTTTGATCTGTTTTTGCTTTAATTGTTTGTTTTACTTTAGTTTCGGGTCAAACCATGGTTTTCGGTTCGATTAAGGGTTGAACAAGTGTTTTCAAGTTAACCCGATTGGTTTTGTTTTGGGTCAAGTACCAAGGCTTTGTTTGGTTGGTTACTTTTTTTGTTAAGGAATTTTTGGCCTAAGGGGTTGTTTGGCAAACATACTATTAGATCTATTTTAACAGTTTTGTTTTGAATAAAAATAGTTTTTTACCAAACAGACCCCAAATAAATTCCTAAAAATTATAAAAAAATATTCAAGAACCAATTTAAAATTATTTGTGGGTCTCTCACATAGTTTTCCAGCATTTTCATTTAATATTGGGACTGTAAACTTATTTTGTAAGATGTTGATCTGGCATTAAAATACCCCACTTTTCATCAAAATCTCCAAAATTTCTAAAAACAAATTATCATTTTCAAAAAATAAAAAAATAAATATTTTATTTAGTGTGCATTCGGCCAAGTCTCTCAAAAGATAAAAATCATATTTTTTGCTATATATATATATATATATATATATATATATATATATATATATATAGAATATGATTTAGCATTTTTTAAATATAAATAAAAAATCAAAAAATATCTTTGCATCCATTTTTGGATTTAATAACCAGTTTATTGAATCCATAAAAACTTGGCTAATATTTCACTAACCCCTAAAAATTTTAATTCATGAGAATTAATAGTCAACATTCTGGTATAAATGTTGGAACTACAAGTAAGCTAGCATTTAAATACTAGAAGCTGACTAGAAAATTCTTATAATTATTTTGGGTATTCACCAATTTTAATTGGGATTATTTTTCACCATAATATGCGATTTGTGGAAAACTATTTCGCCTTCCACGATAGGTGAACCCTGTCAGAGCACTTATATGGACTTTTCTCGCAAGAATTTATTTTGGCATACGAGTCCATAATGAATTCGAAATGCCAGATTTATTCATGAAATAAATATTTATTCTAAGCAATAAACGGACCATTGATTAGGAACTCATCAATACATATATGTCACATCTAAACCACGCAATGCAACTTACCTTAGGTAAGATACACTAGAGGTGTTAATACCTTACCTAGTCACAATCAATCTCTTATCCTAGAGTTTTATATAAGATCAATCCATTTGGATCTCCTAATGACCCTGAACAAAATAAATAGGTGATGAATCATTGATCCCAACGCCACAATGTCATGCACGTACATGCGACACTTGGTATAACATAATGGCGGTAGCTAAGGAGACAGATATCAATATTGATTGATAAAAATTGATGCATATGACAGAGAAAAAGAAATGAATGTGTTCTGATACTTAATGATCATGTTGATGGTGACTAGGGAGTTGGGTAGAAGGCTTGTTGGGTAATCTGGATGATGACCAACATGAAGAATAAATTACTTATTTGTCTATAAGTAGGACAAGTAAGGGGTTAGGTGTAGATCGAATTGTCATTACTAAAGGTGACTTATGGATATGAAATAAAGTTATTTTCAGACTTATATGGATATATCTGAGTTATTAACAATACTGGGTTAATATATGAGTAGAGAATCGAATTTGTGAAGTATTAAATAGTAAAATAATGACATTTTTTACCTTATATGTTATAAATTTTAGAGGTTCATCTTTCTCAACGGGACAGCGTTGATTTAGTTTATTATTTACATTTTGTTAAGTATAGAACCTATGTATCTTGAAAAGATTATGACGTTGTAATAACTTTATTATGGGATCTATTAAGTATGGAATGTTATTATTATAGTATTATGTATGTTAAAATTTTGCTTAAATTCAATTATGCATTTAAATGTGTAAGATATATGGTCTACTAATGAAAGGAATGAAATGGAAGTATTATAAGGATTATAGACAAATTGTAAAGAGATTTGACGGATAAAAAAGAACCGATGGTATGTCTAAGGCATCTGTGTGGAATTATTAGAATGTGTTTTGGTGCAGGTAGCAGGAAGAAATTTTGGATAGGGCTTCGTTAAAGGAGATTGTGCTGAAATTTCATTAAAAAAAATAAAGGAATTTGAAAGACTATTAAATTTCAATAAATGTCAAATCAGAGTATTTATGATGATAAATAAAGTTGATTAAAAATAAATAAATTTACCTTAATTTCAGCTATGCCATGAAATACATTGGTTAAATTAATGTTTAAGAGAAAAACAAAGGGTTTTTCATTAAAATTCAAAAAGCTAAAGGGACTATATAATAAGCAAAAGAAAAATAGATGGATCAGAAGGTACTTTTTCACGTGATTTCAAGATTGGTCATGTGGTTTTCTTTTATTTTTTAGTTTGGTTCTTTTTTTTTAATTGTGATTTCTACTATAATTTTAAACTATATCTCATTAAATTGGTCTCTAATAAAAACCTTCAAATATGTAGAACATGTGAAGATAGAAGATTATCAATTCATAAAACACCCAAAAATATCTCACAAAAGGATGCAATAAAAAAAAGGTTTGGTGAACAAAATAAAGAAAAAATAGGCATAATTATAATACATAGTGAAAGCTAAGAATATGTTTCGAAGTTTTGGGCCTAGCCCCAGCTTCTAAAATGAATTTTATACGGATGTTCATGGATATAGTGGGTCGGGTTTTGAGTTTTGACTTATAATTATATCCAACCCAACTTTTGACGTTTTATAAAATATAAACCTGACCCATTCAATTTTATTTTTTTAGCCAGAATAAGTTGGATGTATCAAGTTTAACTAAAAATTTTATAGATATTATAGATATACGCGGGTTAAGCATATTAACTCTTTTATTCATCGACAATCTTAAAAAAAATATCTAGATGCAACTGTTGGAACTACATAAGATTGCTAGAATGTATATGTTAGGGACAACATAAAAACTATCATAATTTATACATAAAATCAAAACAAAACAAAAATCATAGTCAAGCATTTTATAAAATAGTTAGTATGCAATATAATACAAATACAAACTAGTAGGAAGAGATTATAAAGTGCTTTTGGGTTTATGATTAGACTAAAAAAAATAAAAGTTCAATCTGGATTCTTGAAATTTTCATTTGTTTTCTAATGGTTCCATGGTTACCAAATAGAAAAGATTGGAATTGTAAAATTTATTGTCACTTCATCATATTAAACTTCAAAAGAAATAACTATAATTTTTGTAAAAGTGAGGAATAGAGAGAAGCGAAAGAGATTAAGAGAATAAAAGGCGATTGTATGTGTAAATGCAAGAGAGGAAAAAAATAAAGAGAGAGAAGGAAAAATATTATTTATACCAAGAACTCGAGGTACATGCATTGGGTTATACAGGTTGGGTTAGGTTGAGCGGGTTTCAAGAATCTCAATCCACACCCGAGCCATGATATATATTTATTAAGTTTTTTGACTCGTTATCATTTATAATATCTATATTATCTGATTTTGACGAGTTATGTTATATCAGATAGTACAAATATTAGAGATAAACTAGTTTTTTTTTTAAACACCTCTAGTTTCAAACATGTTTTTCTTATTAACATTAGAGAGATTAGCATTGAAAAAGACTCATTGGATTTTTCTCCGATTTCTCTTCAATGTAGGAGATCTACTTTTAAAATCGTCTGAAAAGAAAGACTTGTCTTGGTATATATGGTTCAAAAATTCAACTTACATTGGAATAGAAAAACACGTGCTTTCATTCTTTCTTTTTATATCGGGTGACTTTAGGAACAGTACACAATTGCTAGTACATACTTAGATACTTGACACATATTTTGTCCAAAACTAGATATTTTATTTTCAATAAAAATATTTATACAAAAGCTTTTTCTACACGTTTTTATAGTTAAAGAAATTATAAGTGAAGATCAAATATTTTATGCATATATATAATTAAATAAATTAAAAATTATGTTCATCAAGAATAAAAAAAACTAAAAAAATCAAAAGATAGATATAAATCAAAATATTTAATTTTATATATTTTTAAAATGTCCATTGATTTTTTCGAAACAGCCTACTTAATTTTACATATGACTGTTTATCGAGCAAAGTTTTAATATCATATTAAAAAATTAAAAAATCGAAGATTAATTTTTTAAAAGAAGTCCCATGATTATTATTGATTGATTAACAAATTATACAAGCAATACAATCAACATGCTCTCACGATAACACACTCGACAATATTTATGGGCACAAAATCACAGTGGTCCAGAACAGCAAAAAACAAATAGTTGAAGCAAAATGCACATCATAGGATTGGAGAAAAAGCATGCCCTTACTGGGCATGCGTAGCTCCAAAGTTTATTCGTGCTTGCTCAAACCGAAAAATTAAAACGACAAAGATGATTCGGCCCTTCCTCTTTTCAACTTTCTCCAAAGGGTTTGAGAGAGTAATGAAGCAAAGAGATTAGGGTGGCTTCTTCATTGGTCTTTTACTTTCTTTCTTGGTGTTTAGTCAACACCAAGAAATTTTGACATCTCCCTCCAAGGGAATTTTGACCCATCACTTAAAACTTTAATCATGCAGCGTTTAAAGAGAACAGGGGTTGGAATTTAGAAAGCATTGGATACCGTCATGCCAAACTGTTCGAGTAGATTTGATCTCCTTTCTATGTCATGACAGTCGATTTCTTCCTGTCATTCAAAGGTGTTGCTCTCTTGACTTTCTTTGTGTCTTGCATTATTAAGTTATTAACAACAGCATGATGCACTTGCCGAAAAAAAAGAAAGCATTAGCCATGCGGGACACATGAGAGCTTTTGCCGCACACTTCAAATGAATATGCTTCTACTTTCCTTGCACAAACACAACATAAAAAAAAAAAAAAAACAGTTCCTATTGATGACACTATCATCTCCTTATTACCCTTCTTTTTCAGCTTCTCATGTAAATCTAAGTTATATTACTGGTATGAATGTGATCAGTTCAAACCTCCACTGGCAGATTAACTTCCCTCATAACCTTTGCAGCATCCTCGGGGAAAACAGGATTTATGTAGCAACCAGTTCCAATTTCAAACCCCCCGACCCCACTCAACTGAGGTATTATCTGTAAAAACCAGTGAGAATAGAATAATTCTGATTCTTTAACCTGAAGGGGAGAGGTCTGGATCATGAAGTTAAATGGTGGGTTGTTCAGTTGTAGAGACATCTTCCTAAGCATGAGCTTCAGCAATCCACCGAGATCAACCATCTGCAGAATTCCACATAAATCAGGATAAAATGACAATCACGGAAAAGAACCCTACCATGTGCAAAGACAATTACAGGAAAGCCTTTATCTAAGGCTCAAAACATCACATAGTTTACAGGTTATACGAACTACATGAATAAAATGTGCATCTTATACTTCACAGAGAAAAAAGGTGGAGAGAAAAGTCTCCATGCCTTACTACAGTCCATTGCTTTATCATAATCACTATATTAAGCCTCACCTAGCAAGGTAGCATCCTTAAATACACAACCATCTTATTAATTTACTTTTAGTTATTCCATCATATGGCACCTTACTCCTCCCAAATAAATTTAAAGACTCCTAATTACTTTACAATTGTCTCTGTACCAACATAGTTCTTTTTATTTCTGAAAAGAAAAGAAAAGAAAAGACAACAATATTTTCTTTTGCAAAATTATACCAAATAATTATAAAAAATGAAGAAGATCCATACACACCTTTCAAACGTACTCACTCGACATATGATTCCTTGCTATTCTTTTCAAATTTTAAGATTTAAGGTAAGGGCTAAACTGGAACAGGACAATAACTTCCCCAAGCTCAAGCCACAAACATTTAGAAAGGAATTCTGGGTTCAACAAAATCAAGAAATACTACCCTCGTTTTTTGTTGTGATTTCAATTTAAAGTAACTAACAAAATAACCTAAGGATCATAAATGTATATCATGGTATCTTAAGACTATTTTCACACCCTTTTCCTCTTTACAAAGGGATGAAATTAATTATTAAAATTCCAATAATGTCGCTGTCAGAGCCAAAAAAAAAAGGGGGGGGGGGGGACAACAATATGTGGTTGTATTTGAAAACCTGTGCAAAATAAAGGATTCAATCTGCAGAACCAATAACTGAAAATTACCTTCTCACAATCAAATTCATGGAAATGAGAGGAGTGAGCCCTGGGAATAATCCATATCTCAAAAGGGAATGTGGCAGCAAAAGGAACAATGGAGATAAAATGAGTCGATTCATCAATCAAAAGTTCTTTTGCTTGAACTTCACATAGACTGCATTTTCCTGTCTTTTCAAAGTACTCATTCATGCCCTCAAATCGAGCAGAAACTGATGAAGGAATAATGGGAAGAGCAAGTATCTGGCTATGTGAATGACTCATCGATGCTCCAGCAGATGCGCCATGGTTCTTGAACACCTTAAAGTGTAAAACAAAGACCATTGTCAGTTCAATTGCATATCAATGCAACAGAGAAACAAGTTCAGATGCAGTTTAACATGACAGGAAAGCAAAGCAGATGAGATTGCACAAAAACACATACATGTGCATGCAAATCTCATGGGTTTAACTTTAAATGCAGCCTCCTTTTTAGTTATGCAGACATGAGGACACAAGGCAGAACAGAAAATTTCCATGACAGTGAAACAATCCTAATTACTAGTGAAATACCCCAAAACAATAAGCGCAAACATTTTGAAAATTCTCCAAATCCAACTACAAAAAGCAAAGCTACATGTATTCATTGATTCAAAACTCCCAGGAACATAAATATCCACACACACTTGAACGAAATCCAATTTCATAAATCCACATTAACGAATCAACTAAAATCCCATTGCTGAAAAAGGATAAAATAAAATAAATTATTAACTAAATGAAAAATTAAGAACAAATAAAACATGTTCAAATAAGCTAAAATAAAATAAGCTCATATCTTGACAATCATTAACCAATAAAACCAACATGTTGATGACTCATCAATGTTCCAGAAGATGCAACATGGTTCTTGAACACCTTAACAATGAAATCAAGACCGCTTTGGGTTCAGGTTGCTACTAGTGCAAAAGCTAGACAAGTCAAATCACACCTTAATTGAAAGGTAAGCAATACTGTGAGGATGCGCATGCACACAGATTTGATGGGTTCAAAGAAGCCTGAATAATAGAATGATGCATTCCAAATTTTCAGTTACGCAAAAAATTAAAAAAAATACAAAAAAGAGAGAATTTTGCAGGAAAAATACATCACAACAGCTAATGAATATATGGTGGGCTAGGTTACATGATCATAGACATATTAACAGAACCATTAAACAAAAACACGAACAAGTGAAAGAATACAAGCATGAAAACACACCAAGCTCAACCATCAGACTCGCTATATATTCGTAGAACATGAAGAAAAACTCTGAATTTCCTAAAGGCTAAAGATATAAACCATTGTTTCAAGAGTACAGCCAAGCCTGTCTTTCCAAAGCATTGACAATGAAATATAATTTTGCAAAATGAACAAAAATATACCCGCCCGGTACCCATTCAAGGAGCTATAGAATCACAAGTTCACAAAACATTGTGTGTCATCTAGGCTAAATCATCATCATCATCATTCAAAGCCTAAAAAAAAATTCATCTTTAAGCTAATATCAACAGTACATTATTAAAAAAAAAAAAAAAACAGCTTAATTTGTTTTGCTACAAATTCAAGATTCAAGAAGAAAAAACCATTACCAAAAATACAGAAAAAACTGAAGAATCTACTCGTACTTGAACAAATGGCCCAGAAGAAATCTATATTTGTGAATTAAATAAAAAAACCCATGAAAAAAAAAACACACAAATTCACTAAAAAGAAAAGTACAACAAAAAAAAAGAGCAAACCTGCACGTATTTAATGGATTCAACAGTAGCAATCTGCTGAATCCTCTTCTTATAAGCAAGCAAAACTTGGCCAATATCTCTCGCCTCCATATCACACAGATGGACCGAATGAACCGGGTTCTCTATCACCACATCGTGAAACCCAAAACCGCCCATTGCCAGACCCGGAACACCCATATCCTGCTTTTCATCACACGGGCCCTCGAGATTCCTGTTCAGGGCGGGGTAGAGATTCTCAATGACCCGGAGTTTCCAATTCGGGTCGGACGGGACCCGGAAGATTTCGGGTGCGCACTCGTGCTCGTTGCCGATGCAGAAAGGGCATGAGGAGTTGTCGTTGGGGTTAGAGTTTTGAGGGGATTTGGATTTGAGATCAGTGGGTCTTTTGGCACGGGCGGGTGAGAAAATGACCCAACGGTTTGTTACCGGGTCGTGCCTGAGCTCGGGCCTCCGACCCGTATTTTGACCTTGAGATGACATTTCTTTCCGGGTGCTAGTTTAGAAACGCCTGGTGCTTTGGTTTTCATGGGAGAATGGGAAACCACCTAGGCGTCGCGTGAAATTCACTTTCATCCTCGTTCTTTTAATTTTATCACTTTGAATCATTTGTGTTGATGGACACTTGGACAGCTTTTTTTAAAAACCTAGGAAAACAAAACTGTCCTTTTTTATTTGTTTTTTTTTATTGAATTTATGTTTAAAAAAAATCAAAAAATAAATAAATGATTGAAGACTACGGTGTTGCAGGGTATTATTTATTGCTTGAAAATATTTTAAAATAATTTTTTTTTATTATTTTTAATATCAACACATTAAAATAATAAAAAAATACAATAAAAAAATTATTTTAATATTTTTTTCAAGTGAAACGTGTTTTTAAAACACATCTAAGAATAAAAATAAATAAATATTGTAGAGATTTGAAAATTAAAATAAAATAAGATAAATAGTTGTGCTTGTAATATTAAGTGGGGAATTAGGTTTTGTTCTAATAAGGGTATGTTTAGGATTGTGATAGTAGCTACAGTTTAAAGTATTTTTTGTTTAGAAATATATCACAATAAAAAATTTTACTTTTTAAAAATTATTTTTAATATTAGTACATTAAAATTACTTAAAAATAAAAAAATATTTTTATTACCGGGTCGTGCCTGAGCTCGGGCCTCCGACCCGTATTTTGACCTTGAGATGACATTTCTTTCCGGGTGCTAGTTTAGAAACGCCTGGTGCTTTGGTTTTCATGGGAGAATGGGAAACCACCTAGGCGTCGCGTGAAATTCACTTTCATCCTCGTTCTTTTAATTTTATCACTTTGAATCATTTGTGTTGATGGACACTTGGATAGCTTTTTTTTAAAAACCTAGGAAAACAAAACTGTCCTTTTTTATTTGTTTTTTTTTATTGAATTTATGTTTAAAAAAAATCAAAAAATAAATAAATGATTGAAGACTACGGTGTTGCGGGGTATTATTTATTGCTTGAAAATATTTTAAAATAATTTTTTTTTATTATTTTTAATATCAACACATTAAAATAATAAAAAAATACAATAAAAAAATTATTTTAATATTTTTTCAAGTGAAACGTGTTTTTAAAACACATCTAAGAATAAAAATAAATAAATATTGTAGAGATTTGAAAATTAAAATAAAATAAGATAAATAGTTGTGCTTGTAATATTAAGTGGGGAATTAGGTTTTGTTCTAATAAGGGTATGTTTAGGATTGTGATAGTAGCTACGGTTTAAAGTATTTTTTGTTTAGAAATATATCACAATAAAAAATTTTACTTTTTAAAAATTATTTTTAATATTAGTACATTAAAATTACTTAAAAATAAAAAAATAATTAAAATTTAAAAAAACACGGTAAGAACAAACCCTAAAAAAATCATTCATCACAAGTATGATGAACAAAGTAGTTAATAGATAATTTTGTCTTTTTAATACATAAAAAACTCAAAAAACTTTGGGATAATAATTAGATTATTCAGTGTGCCATTAACACCTAAAAAGAAAAAAATATCAAAGGTTTTAAAATTTTAAACAATTTTTCCTACGAGTAATGGTCTTATTTTAATATCAGTGTTGTTGAGTTTTTTTTTATATAAATATCTTTATGCTGCTTTTTTCTTCTTCTTTTTTTAATTGATGATGACAGTTTGAATATAAGAACTTTTTATTCATGTGTGGGCTTTGAATAGCCCCGCGCGCGTGTGTGTGAAAGAGAGAGAAGAAAACAAGAACAGAAAGTCTCATTAAGAGTTTAAATATTTCTTCTTTTTTTTCGTGGACCTTGCAAGAGGCTTTTGTGTCAATTCCTATTCTAATGCGTGTCTCCTCTTTTCTTTTATTTTTTTTCTTAAAAAAAAGAGTGAGAGAGTTTTTCTAAATAATGAGTGTTTCTTTAAGAGGTCCAAATTGTAAGAAATTACTTAGTTTAATTTATTATTTGATAATATTAAGCATATTTTAAAAATTTAAGAAAATATTTTACTATAAGTTTTTTTAGTCCACCTACTTTCTTTTTTCTTATTTTGTAATCTTTTTAGTTTTTGTAATTTTAATTTTGGTTCAAAAATCTATTTTCTTAACATTTCAATGATTTTGTTTTAAGAGCAAAGAGAAAAGGCATTTGAAAAGAACAAATAAGAGAGAAAGTTAGTGAATGATCACTTTTCAGCGACTAAACTCGTCATATTTATTGTTAAATGGTCCCATTCAATGAGGAGAGTTCAATGGTGATAATTTTTTTCTATGAAAAAGCATAAGAAAGTAGATTGGGCTTGGTTTTTTTTTTAATTCAGTTTATTTTTATTTATTTGGTTGTTTTTAGGTGTTTTAGGGTTGGTATGTTGTTTCTCGAGGTTTTTATTTGTTTTATATGAAAATAATTTTTTTAAAAAAAAACCCTCTTGATTTTTCAGCCACCACAGTAATGGTTGAAATCTGGATACCAACACGCAACACGTCACTTGCTATATTTTTTAAAAGGCCCATGCGCACTGGGCCACCTAGACTAGCATGCATGCCCAACTTCTTTCATTTGATTTATTTGTTTGTTTGTTTCATCATTCAAGATTAAGTTTTTATTAATTTTTTTTAATTTCATCCTTCAACATTTGATTACTTTTTAATTGGTCTTTATAATTTATTTTGTCTTGTTTTTTATAGATTTATCGCGATCTTAAGCAAACGTCTTGAAAATTGGGTGGTGTTGAATTTCACAAGTGTCTATTTTATTTATGTAATTAAATAAAAAATTGTTTTAAAAAAATTTAAATCAAATGGAGTTTATGACTCGAAACACGGGTTCACTTGGGTTGATAAGGGGATAAGTTTCATAATTTATTTTAATTTACTTTCAATGAGGTTATTGAGATCTCATATAAAAGACTCGACATTGAGTTAGTGTTTGATTTTGCAAGCTTCTATTTTTTATATAATATGATGAAATAAAAAATAGTTTTACAAAAAAAAAATAAAGTTATTAAACCTAAAGGAGGTCATGATTGGTTTTACAAATTTGACGGGTTGGCTCAATATGTCATTGTCTCATTGTTTTTTTGAAAAAAAAAACATGTCATATTGAAGAAAAAAAATCAAATCGTATTTTTACAAGTCATTCAAGTTGTCTCTATACAAATCAAGACATCCAGGTAACATCCAATTGATTTTCCAGTCATGCCACAACTTTTAGTAAGATTGTACATTTTTATGGTAATATTATTAATTGTTTTATGATTAATTATATATGGATCTAATATGCAGATTTTAAAAAAAATTGCTTTGGAATATTTAGTGAGAATAAAACATTTATTTTGTTGTTTTTTTTATTACTTATTTTATATAATTTTTTAAAATTCATTTTTTTAAAAAAAACCTTTCATATGCCCGCGTTAAAAACACCGAGGCATGATATTTTTTTTAATCTATGATAAATTTCTATTTTTAAAACTTTATTATTTTTATATAAAGCTATGTTGTAAACATGTATTTGTAGAAATAAAATTTTTAAGATCAATATTATGAAATAAAATTTTAGTTTATAATTAAAAAAATCAAAATAATAAGAATCAAAATAAAAAAAAATAACTTTTTTTTTATTTTTACTGTTAAAAAGGTCTGAAAAACTTTAGTTTGGTCCTTGGAGTTTTACTTTTTGCATATTTGGTTAATATTATTTTAATATTTTACATTTTAATACTAAACTTTATCTTTTCACGTTCTAGTCCCTAGCCACTGAGAGACAAGAGATAAAGTCGTTGGAGAATAGGGAGGAGAGGGAAACAATTTGGTCGGCCACAATTCGACCAGCCACATTTCGACCATAAAAAATATCAATCTTGGTGTTAATGGATTCATCTTCATCTTAGAGAAAATAGTTTAATAGATGTAGTTTTATCATTTAAACATACTAAAAAAAAGTAGATCGAGCCCCGTGAGGTTTTTTTTTTAAATATGGCTTGATTTGTTTTGTTTTTAAAGTAATTATAAGGTGTTTTAGGTATGAGTTTATTAAGGTTTATGCCATGTTTTTTAGGTTTTTTTTTTTCCTATTAAAGCATGTTGAAATCCGGAGTTTTAGGCATAAAAAATTTAGACCCTAACATTTGAGGTGGCTAGAAAACAAACAGGTAGACTACATGTCATTTGTCCAATCAAAAAATATGTTATTTGTTGTATTTTAAAACAAATAAGTGAATAATATGTCGTTCACCGATATATTTTTTAAAAAATAGAGATAAATAAGCATGTGTGCTTGGCTTCTAGACCCGGGTATGCTTGAGATTTTTAACATTTGACCTAATTTTTTTAAAAGGAATCTTAGCCTAGGTAAATGATGTGTCATGCGTGCTTGGCTTCTAGACTCGAATATGCCTGATATTTTTTTCTTTTAAATCATATGTGCTTCTTTAGCAACATTAAAAGTATTTTTTAAAAAAGGAATCTTAGTCTATTACCTTTTTTTTTTTCTTTTACTTATTTTTCCTTTTTAATTTTAATAAGATTATATATTTTTATGGTAATGTTATCAATTGTTTTATGACTAATTATATATGAATGTAATATGCATATTTTTATATAAAAAGTTTTGCATAGGAATATTTAGTGAGAATAAAACATCTAGTTTGCTGTTTTTTTATTAATAATATTTTATTTTAAAAAACTTTATTTTTTATTTAAAAAAAAGCCATGCTGTAAAAGGTGGATGGTGATAGCTTTAATTATTATAAACATGGCCTGGTTTTCAAAGGGTATTGGCGAGACGACTCCTCATCCCACCTCCGTGTCACCCTGTTCTCCTACCGACTCGTGTTTCTGGTTGAAAATTAGCCACTTTTTATTTATTTATTTATTTATTTATTAAGCGTAAAGAACCATGTAAATTTAGGGGAGAAGTGGATGAATTCCCCAACTCACAAGTTAAATTGCTGTTCATGTATCAGATTAGGTTAAAAATTTATATTCAGTAATTTTGACCGACCGAGGGATGGAAAATGGAAGGTGGTTAATTACCAAGAGAAAAATAATGTCTTTTTTGACTTTTCCCCCGCCAATGCTTGGATATTTTTTCGTGATGAATGAAATTATATTTAATTGTATGATTGGTATTACGATGAAAGTGATTTTTAAAATTATTTTTTAATTAAAAAATATTAAAAAAATATTATTTAAAAAAAACAAAAATTATTAGAATGCCACACGACAGCTTAATGATATTAGTGGAGAAAAGGAGGTGGTGGAGCCATTTAGAATTGCAATTTATTATATATATGCCCTTATAAATGTAATTTTAATTATTTATATAAAATCAAACTTTTGCAAAAACATGCCTTTTACGCTTTAATCTGCTACCACAATTATAATTGTTAAAACAAATTTTTTTTCCGAACAATTATACATATTAAAAGCAAAGCTCTGGAAGCATATTACAGTTGATTTTTACTTGAAAATATATCAAAATAATATTTTTTTTATTTTTTTAAAATTATTTTTTATATCAGCATATCACAATAAATTAAAAACACTAAAAATATATTAATTTAAAATAAATTTTTTTTAAAAGAAATCCGTGAAGAGGTCTAGACATTTTAAATATGAAGGGATGAAAATAACAATAATAGAAAATTAAAAAAAAAAACTTGTTTGTTTTTGTATTTTAAAAATGTTTTTTAAAAAAATCAGGTTATTTTTAATTTTTTAGTTTTAAATTAATTTTTTTTTTATGTTTTCTGTTTTGATGAGATGATATTAAAAATAAAAAAATATATTATTTAATATATTAAAAAAAATATTTTAAAAAATAATTAAAATAAAAAAAAAAGCAAAAGGAGTTAGCTATGCTTACCAGACAGTCCGAACTCCGAAGAACAGCACTAATAACGTGCGATGTGTTTTGACCACTGGTACCCATGCGAATAAAAACAAAACTTCCTTTTTTTCCACCTGTACACCGTATGCATGCATCTGTACACCGTATGTATACATCTGTATACACGCATGCATGCATGCATGCAGCACCTTGACCAAACGATGCACAAATGGAGGATACCCCTTGGAAATACGTGCAATGCTTGCATGCCATGTTCACATCGGCCAGACTCCTGCTCGTACATATGTAGAGCTCAAAATACAGCAGCATCCCTAGCGGGATCCTATGACCAAGAAATACTGTGACAGATTTTTGCATATTGAATTTATTTTTTTGAGATTAAATTTTAAATTTATCATTTATGTTTGGTTGGTATAATTATGAAAATCTCTTACTTAAAATATAAATCTTAAATAGAGCTGACCACCTTTTTTTTTTTTTAATGTTCGGTATTATAATGTAAAGTATTTTTTAAAATAGATTTTTGTTTGAAAATATATTAAAATATTTTTTTGTTTATTTTTAATATTAAGATATCAAAATCATCAAAAAACACTAAAAAACACAAAAAAATATTAAATTTATATTATTTTTCAAGAAAAATACACTTTTAAAAAACACCCACAAACAAAAGCAGCTACATTTCCAATCGGATTCTAAATTTTTACGATTTATCTTATATTTCTTAAGTAGTTCTAAAAGGATATTATATCATATAAATTTTACTTTTTTTGAATGGCCGGAGAATAAAAAAACTCATTAATTTGTATTTTAATTGGATGAATCACACAACAATTGTTATATATGGCACATTGATTACTAAAAAATAAAAATAAATGTCTTGATATCTCTAGCATTTGTTTTTTAAAAGGAAATATCCTCATGATTATTTTTTTAATTAGTTTGTTGATACCTAAATTGTGAAGCTTTCTTTATAATTATATTAAAGTATCATTTAATGTTGTGTAAAAATGAGAGGCGGGTAGGTATTTTCTAAATTCCCGATAAGATATATTTTTCTTAATCAATAACGGTATATCATATCCATGACATCCAAACACATGTAACTATTTCTTAACACATTTATATATAAAAATAAAACTATTGTAATTAAATTTTTTTTATGTATTTTATCTACACATGTTCATAAAAGTTAATGCATTACTTTCCGATATTAAGTTATCGGTTATTATAAAAATTGTTATAATTAAACATTGATATATATATATATATATTACACACGTGTACAAAAATTTAATGTATTACTCTTTATTATTCTAAATATAATAAGATATTGTATAAAAAAACTAATATATTTATAATGTCATAAACTTTTAATCCAATGTTTTGTTTTATGTGATGGTAACATATTACAATGAGTGCATTAGTTTTATAGGTATACCTATATATTTTAGGTTCAACACTTTCAATATTTTCTTTTGAACATCACAAAGTTTGTATATTTTTTTTTCTTTTTTCCTCTTATAATCATGAAAGTTCAAAGACTCCTAGATTTAGGATTCAAAGCATACCAACTATAAGCAATTAAGGTACAAATTAGTTTTAGCATGAGAAGGAAGAAGAATGCAATCAACATTAATACATTTATATGTATCAAGCATTTTATAGATAAAACTATTGTAATTAAAAAAAATTATATATTTTTTCTACACGTTTTCATTACTTGCTAATGTGATAAGTTATCAATTCTCATGCAAACCGTTATATAATTAAACGTCAACATACATGCATTTATGCACGTGTATAAAAAATTAACGTATTGCTCTTTATTATTTTATGATAAACTTTAACGTCGATGAGTTATCGATCTTTTATGATAAATTGTAATAGTTAAGCAATAATATATATACAGAAAATTAGTATATTTATAATGTCATAAACTTTTAATCCAACATTTTTGTATTAGATAATGCTAGCATATTACAAATATAACTATTGCATTAGTTTTATAAGTATATCTATGAGATTTTAGGTTAAACACCCGGAACATTTTCTTTTGAACATCACAAAGTTTGTGCTTTTTTTTCTTTTTCTATAATTATGAAAGTTCATAGAATCCTAGATTTTAGATTTAAAGCACACCAAAGGTACAAATTAGTTTTAGCATGGTAAGAAAAAAAAAGCAATCAAAATTTATATTTGATCTCCTTTGTAATTTTAGGTTTGTTTGGGAGTCTAACGCAACGTTATTGAATTTTACTCCAATCATGATTCTAAAAATATTTAGTTAATCAATACACACGATAATTTTATATATATTCAACAGAAAAACTCTTTTTCAAAACATAAATTAAAAAAACAACCATAAAAACTATCACGATATCAAACACATATATAAATTAACCAAACACATATATAAATTAACCAGAATAAATATATTTTAAGCTTGAATCTACATAAAGCTAGGGTAACTCCTCATCTCTACACTCACCCACTATTTAAAAATTCAAACCTAACCCTTTCCAAGTTAGAAACATGAAATTTAATGAAATTTCATGGTGATTTATTACCGGGACAGATCTGTACAATCTACCCATGTCTTGCAAGCATGCCCCATGTTTTGTATCTTGACCAAACCACCGTACATACACCTCAAAATACATGTATATATACCACACCCCCGTATACCATACAGCCATATCTCTTCTTCTCTCTACACTAGAATATCCTTTTGGTTAGAAGAAAGCCACATTTGCATACCTCATGTTTCTTTATACAAAATATACATTATGTGGTAGATAGGAGGAGTACCTTCCTAGATAGCATTAGAGAGAGAGAGAGAGAGAGTAGTTTTTGGTTTTAACTCCTTGGCAAAAGGAAAGGAAAGGAAGAGAGATTTTCTAGAGTGAGAAACACACATACATCCAGACACAACAACAAGAACTCCACCACCCCCATCCCCACCCTCTATCATTTTAAGACACATTGTAATAAGAGAAAACACAAACTCAAGACACCAAAAAAGAGAGAGTCTTTGCCCAAATCAAATCAAATCCTTCTCTCTATGTTTCTTGCTTTTCTATCCAAACAACAACCCTTATCTATCAAAACAAAAAAAGTTTTTTTTTTTCATCTGAAAAATAAAGGGGCGATCTAGGAACAATCGGTTGCTTATTTTTCATAGCTCCGATCGTTGTTGTTTTCGTTTGTATCGAAGATCGATCTGTGAGTGCTTTTTTTTTGTTTTTCTTTTGTGGGTTTTCTTTTTTTGATGATAGTAATATCTGTGTTTGCTTTGTTTGTTGATGATCGGCTTTGATTTTGTTATGAAACAAAAGGGTTTTCTAGTTTTTTTGATGATCGGGCTGCAGATTGTTTGTTAAATGGTTAAAGATTTTAACTTTTTGAAATAAGATGAAAAAAAAACTTAGCTTTTTTATTTTGTTATGGATTCAATTGTTGGTGTTTGGATATGTTTGTGTGGTTAGTTTTAAGACGATATGATTTTGGTATAAAGTAAGAGTGAGTGACTAAATGGAAAAGAAATGATAGAACATCATTTTCTGGAAATGGAATGACAAGCAATTGTTTAGATTTTGTGGGTATTTCTAGCTACATTTGCTTCATGTCCTGGGATATAAAAGATACCATTTACTTCATGTTTTAGGATATGAAAATACCATCTTTTTATCTTGTATTTGCTTTTAAAGTAAGCCGCCTTTGCTTTTGTCAATGTTTGTCTATGAAGATTTAATCTGTTTTAGCAACCCAACTGAACATTCTTACTGTATATGTGTTTTGATATATGCATATGTTTATGAGAATTAGTTTATTTATTTCCTGTTTGCAGTTGGTGTTTGTTGTTGAGAGTGTTGTTTGTTGTGATTGGGAATTATACAACGTTGTGATAAAGAAAAAGAAAAACTTGTATCAACTGGTTTGTTTTGATAAGGGTTTGCTAAAAAGTTTGAATTGTAGTTGATTGAGGGGGTTGCCATGTATGTATCAGTTCTGCGCGCGCGATTGTGTTGCATTTGAACTGGTTCTTTACCGATACGTGTCTGTTTTGAAGGGTATGCATGGGCAGTTTATGTGTTTTCCTTTTTTGATCATTGATGTGTCATTTTAACTGCATATATCTATTGTAAGAAACATGTGTGAAACGTGCTCTATTAGATTACTCAAATGTTTCTGTTTCCAGTGCCATTTCCTTTTATGTTGTATTTCCCACTGCAGTTTATGTGTCTGCACGTGTGCGCATGTATGTCATAAATTATGAGTATCTGGCTTTTCTGTTACAGGAGATTTGAAGGGATATCGGCGGAATCAAGTGGAATGTGATTTGCATGGGCTGAGGATGCCAGAATTGAGAAGTGGAGCCCGGAGATCAAAGCGCCTTGATGATCTTCAGCCTCCCCAACAACCAAACAATCAAGCAGAAAATTTGACGGTGCCTGTTCAAAACAAGACCAGGAGGAGAGCTGGTGGTGGTAGAGGAAGGGGTGGGAATGCTGCAGGTGTAGCAAAAGGGGCTTCGCCAACAACGAGGCCAACTGCTGCCGGTAGAGGCCGGGGTGTTAGGTTGATAGATTTAGACCCAGAACCTTGTCAGGTTGAACCTGCAGCTGTTGGAGCTGCTGAACTAGGTTATAATAGATTAGAGGTGGTGGCAGATAAAGATATTGCGATGGAGGGTGCAAGTGCAGAAAAGGTAGTGGCAGTCGAAGAAGAAGGAAGCACAACTCCAGTTCCTGAGAGGGTAATCATCCATTTGCCTTTCTATCTTTGCAGGGTTATTTGTGTGCATCACAGAGTTGTATAAAACTGTCTTTATTAGTATTCTTCTGGTATCCTTTCCTTGTAATTAATAAATTGCCGTCTCCACTGCTTCAGCTTATTTGGAATAAGCTGTTTGAAAATATTTGGATGATAATCATTTTGAAAATATTAATGAAATTAAGCTCTGGTCAGGTTGCATGTCCTTACTTTTAAGTTCATCTTAAAAATAATCTCTTTCTAAAATTTTTAGTAGTTTATCTATAGTTAATCTCTATCTCAAATAGATAGTTTTTCTGTTAATGGGTGCAGGTGCAAGTGGGTAGCTCTCCTGTGTACAAAGTAGAAAGGAAGTTGGGTAAGGGTGGTTTTGGCCAAGTTTATGTTGGCAGAAGAGTTAGTGGTGGCAGTGATAGAACTGGACCAGATGCAATTGAGGTATGACCGATGGCTCATTTCCATGTCCTAGGTTGTTGAAAACATAACCATTTTGAGTCTGATGCTTACCGTTCCCTTTCTTTTACAGGTGGCACTAAAGTTTGAGCACAGAAATAGTAAAGGTTGCAATTATGGCCCTCCTTATGAGTGGCAAGTGTACAAGTAAGCACCTGCCTTCATTATCTGAATTCAAATATGAAAATCATGTAATAATAAACTTATTTGAAATCTATCATCTGATCCTCACTCTTTACTGATCCGCTCCTTTTCTATTTGAATTGTAAAGCACCTTAAATGGATGTTATGGAATTCCTTGGGTACATTACAAGGGTCGTCAAGGAGACTTCTATATTCTGGTGAGGTTTGATTATGAGTTCCTCCATATCAAAATTTCTAAACTTGCTTATTGTGTCTGAAAGAAATCAAATATATATTTCAGGTAATGGACATGCTTGGTCCCAGTCTTTGGGATGTTTGGAATTCCCTTGGCCAATCGTAAGAAAGAGCATCTTTGTCTCTCTCCCTCTTCCTCACACCTACACGCAGCCACACACATTCACTGACACCATGATCATGCATGTGTGCATGACATCCTTGTGTCCATGTTATAGGGGTCACTTTTTTTCCTTGTTTGATATGCAAGTACCTGCTACAGGATGTCACCAAATATGGCAGCCTGCATTGCTGTGGAGTCTATATCAATTCTTGAAAAGCTTCACATGAAGGGGTAAGCCGTTTATGTTTCCATGGGTTCAGGATTTGACGTTTTTATTTATCAACCTGCCTCAGTAACTTCGATTAGAATGTAAGTACCGCTGCTCATGATTTGTTCACTTCTCAAACAAGGTTTGTGCACGGAGATGTCAAACCCGAAAACTTTTTACTTGGTCAACCTGGAACCGCAGATGAGAAAAAGCTATATCTTATTGATCTTGGTTTGGGTATGTTGTCTTTCCTTGCTCTTACTATCCTTGAGTGCCAACCACGATTACGTATCATAACAACTTACATTTATTTTTAAATTTATTCATGAGATTTTTGCTCTTCTCTATGTGGTTGAAGTTGTACTACATGCTATTTATATATCTGTATTTATTGCTGGCGAATTTAATGTTTTTTGGTTCAGCTTCTAGATGGAAAGATGCTTCCTCTGGTCAGCATGTTGATTATGATCAGAGGCCTGATGTATTCAGGTGTGGATTTTTTTCCTATGTGCTCAACAATTTATACTTAAATATTCAAATATTGACGCATCTGTCCGGCAGGGGAACGATAAGGTATGCAAGTGTACATGCACATTTAGGTCGGACTGGAAGTCGGAGGGATGATCTTGAGTCATTAGCATATACATTAATATTTCTTATAAAAGGAAGGTTGCCATGGCAGGGTTATCAGGTTAGTCTACATTGTTGTTTCAGGTTTTTTATTTATTAAGATGCTCTTTTCATTCTATTTCTCACCCCACTTCTTTTTTTGTCATTATCTGATTGTTTGTTAAAATGCACAGGGAGATAACAAGAGCTTTCTTGTTTGTAAGAAAAAGATGGGTACATCTCCAGAGCTGATGTGTTGTTTTTGTCCTGCCCCATTCAAACAATTGCTTGAAGCTGTTACAAATATGAAGTTTGATGAGGAGCCCAATTATTCCAAGCTGATATCTTTCTTTGAAAGTCTTATTGAACCATGCACTCCACTAAGGCCAATTAGAATTGACGGAGCTCTTAAGGCAACTTTGATTTCCTTTTCTTTTCCTGAGCTTGATAGGATGCTTCAACCTGCTGAACTTTTATTATTGTTTTAAACAATCAGGTCGGACAGGTCGGACAAAAACGCGGAAGATTGCTTATAAACTTGGAAGAGGATGAGCAACCAAAAAAGAAAGTACGATTAGGGAGTCCTGCTACACAGTGGATTTCTGTTTACAATGCACGTCGACCTATGAAGCAGAGGTATATTTATTTCTGGCACGGTCATATAACATTGGCTTGTACTCTTACATGCTCACAATTCTTATTTTCTGTGCTCACAGAGCATTGCCTCTGTAAGTTGATTTGAGCTGGTTTTATCATTTGCTATGGGTGTGAAAGAAAGTGCTACTGGTTGTTTGTCTGTCCTTGAATTCCTGTTATGACTAGATTTTTTTATGCTTCAAACTGTCTCGTGTTCATGTTTCTTGGGGGGGAGGGATTGGGGCAAGGCGAGGGGAGATTAAAGCTGAAGGTTTAGGTTTGATATGGTTGTTAAATGTGGTGGAAATGTTGATGCAGGATAACTATGGATTTTTTCCAGGTTTTAGGTGTGGTATACTTTATTATTAAAGTCCCTATGGTTACAGAGAATACATGCCCCTTTTATAGGCAGTAAAAGTTGAAAGCTAATTGGGAAAAGAAACGTTCATAATAGTAAACTCCTAACAAATATTCTAGTTCCTAAATAAGCTATAATTTCTATGTAGTAGCATTAATATTTCGACGATAAATTCTGAACAGACTAAATTTGCAAGGAACACCAGAATATAAAGAATTAAAAAAAAAGAGGTAATTCATAGACTTTTTTCTCTTTCGTTGCAACAAACATTGTCAGATTTGCTGGACAAAGGATAAAGAAGTGAAGGATTCAAGGATATTCCTGTGTTTCCAATGATTGATATTAGAACACTAGTCTTGTATGGCTGAAAAGTAATTTTCTTTTGTGAAGATCTATGATAGTGAGAGGTCACGCCATTGATCAATGTGAAAGCCCTATAAAGTATCTCAACTAATAAGACAATTTGAGTAATAAAATATAATCAGATAAGGTAATTGTCATTCTTAACTAAGAAATGTCATTCATTTTCCAAGAAGCATGTAATGGTGTTGGAACAAATCCAGATATTTTGGTGACAATAATTGACTTATTTCGATTGAAAAGGCCAAAAGAAGTGTGCTTGAGAAATTAGTATCGTGTGCGGGATTAAGAAGACTTTTGAGGGAGGCTCTATGCCAAAACCCTCAAGGTTATCCAAGAAACATTTTGTTCTGCATTGCTTTCAATTAAGGAGTATGGCATGAAGAATAGCCATCTACAGGACATCCTATTAATATCTTAAAGTATCGTTCTTCATAGGCTATAGTGTTTGGCAGTCATTGAAATGACCAAAGTGTGAAATATACCTGTCCTTTGTGTTTTTGTTTTTAATATTATAATTTTTAAGTTGAAGATAGAATTCTTCTTGCAGTTGAAAATCAGAACTATATTATGAAATTCCAGAGAGTAATTTCATTAGCATTATGGTTTTTCTAATTATCAGTCTTCTTGTTCCTTGAACTTATTACTCCTAATAGTCTCAGTTTTCATGTTCCAGCATTATCATTTTGTTTTCTTACCTTGGATTTGTAGATACCACTACAATGTAGCTGATTCAAGGCTGCGCCAGCATGTAGACAAGGGTAATGAAGATGGATTATATATCAGCTGTGTTGCCTCTTCAACTAATCTCTGGGCCTTAATCATGGATGCTGGAACGGGCTTCACATCTCAGGTTTATGAATTGTCAGCTGTCTTCCTGCACAAGGTATTAATTCAAGAAAATTAATTGCCATCATCTTTTGCTGCACAGTCATGTGTGACTGGAACTACTGATCATCTTTGAAATTGTTTGGATTGTTAACAGGATTGGATTATGGAACAGTGGGAAAAAAATTACTATATCAGTTCAATAGCTGGTGCAAGTAATGGAAGTTCGTTGGTTGTTATGTCCAAAGGTTGGTGACTGTTTCCACAATATAAAGAATTGCATGCTATATATGTTAGTACATGAAGATTGGTAACTCTGTTTTCATAATGTATAAAAATGATTGAGGACTTGGAAGCTACCAAGATCCTTACACTTGAAGTCTCGTACTGTTTTACATCATGCCAACCGCTAATTCTGCTTGTTTTTGTACTTACTATTAATTTTATTGTAATTAACTATATAGGTATGTTTCTACATGTCAGCACAAAGATACTCTGATAATTTTTGTAAAGAAGAGATGCATCAAGTATGATTGAAAGGCATTATCTGTCTGCATGTGAACATGACTAATGTATTTGTCCTTAGGCACGTTCTATAGTTTTACTTTGCTAGTAGGGAGCCAGCTAGAAGAACTAAATTAATAAATTGGAGTAAAGTGCCATTGTTGGACTTTGAACTCACCTTGATTTTGAATTGCTAACTGTCATCTGCAAAACAGACGATTTCTGTAAGTTTTCAGTTATGTTTCTGACTAGAAAGTGGAACTGGGCAAGGCTTGTATTGCGGTATTACCAGGTCCTAGTATTGTCTGAAATGAGATTTACTTCTATGGATATTTTCTTTTATCTGGTCATGTAAAGTGATTTAGTTGGGCTTTATAAACCCGAGTTTGGCTTTTTATTATTTGTTGCATATGCTAGTTGAGGTGCACTTTTGCAGCCTGCCTTTGTTAAAAGTGTTGTGTTATGCCATCATGTCATGCATAGAACACAAAAAGGTTACAAATAGCAACTTACATACTGTTCTTTTGCTTTTTTGAGATGCATCATTTTGCCAAGCTGATTGTTGGAACGAGTCTTCCATGCATATAACATGGGTACCGGCATGTGTATCACAGTATGGTGTATCTAGCTATTAAAATTAGGATTTTGCTACGTAGATTAACATGTAGGTTCATGAATGAAATGGTTATGATTGTCAAATTGACTTGAAATTTGAGCTATATCATGTGCATGGGAGAGGTAAAAATCTTAAAGTAAGCCTGGAAAGGGCATCCCACTGCTTCAGGAGGTGCTGTGAAAATTTTCATTCATGTTTCTTATTGGAATCGAGCCTTTCTCAGTTTCTTGGTGGTTTAAGCGAAATAACTTTTTTACTAAGAGATCCAATGGCTTAACTTTTACGTAAGTAGATTCTGAAGTTTCTGCAATTATGTAGGAACTCCTTACACCCAGCAGTCTTACAAAGTGAGTGAATCTTTTCCTTTCAAGTGGATAAATAAAAAGTGGAAAGAAGGTTTTCATGTCACATCCATGACAACTGCTGGCAGTCGCTGGGGTGTGGTTATGTCCAGGAATGCTGGATATTCTGATCAGGTATGATTTCCTATTGTGGTTGTGATTTTTTTTTTATGCACCGGTAATCCTGCACATTTATTTTCCCTTTTACCTTCCGGTTATCAGATTTCTCCTCCTTATTATTGTTTTACTGGGACTAGGTTGTGGAGCTTGACTTTTTGTATCCAAGCGAAGGGATCCATCGGCGATGGGAGAGTGGTTTCAGGATAACATCTATGGCGGCCACTGCTGATCAAGCAGCCTTCATATTGAGCATACCAAAACGAAAAATGGTGGATGAAACTCAGGAAACCCTGCGCACCTCTGCCTTCCCAAGCACCCATGTTAAGGTAGGTTTCTGCATGTTTTCTCTGCCTTAAAGTATCTAGTAAAATTCAGTTTAAATTGTACTGAGTTGTTGCTTGCAAGTCCTGAAGAAAAAGTTTAATCAGACAAGCCGTCTTAGTTCCATATATGCAACTCATTGGTTACCTCACCCAATCTAGCATTTTGGTCTATGCAAAATTTAGCCCTCCTGAAGTTGGACTCCCTTTTCTGGAAAATGTTTGGGTGACTAAATAGACTATAATTTGGCGTAATTATGTTTTGTCTATTTTTAGGTGGTGGCTTTGTTCAGCTTCTCATAATGAAAATATTAATTGTTCAGTTTTCCATGTTTTTCTTCTTGCAGGAAAAATGGTCCAAAAATCTCTACATTGCTTCAATCTGCTACGGGCGCACTGTTTGCTAGATTTTGGTGTACATGCTGGCCTCTTCAAAAGAATCTGATGGTTTCAAATTTTGAAGCTGATGCTATTTTCAATATGATTCTCAGAACGGGGTGGTTAGCTTTTCATCCGCATGTTAAAGAAAAACCAGGCTTCTGGTACAGGATCTTTCTCATATATGACTGTAAAAAAAGAAAAGAAAAAAAAAGAGAAAGAAATAAAAAAAAAATGAATTGAGAGTTTGAGGACAGGTTCCCCGACCATGAGCTGAAGTATGAGCCGGTGGGGCAACAGTTGAAAACATTTATATAATGTTATTGGCTATTGCAGCCTTGTTGTGCCTTATTACTGCTATTCTGCCTTGATTTATCATAATTTAAAAAATGTTTGCTATTTTTGCTATTTCATAGATAGAAAGAGCACAAGAGGGTGTGCTTGCACGACAAATTGTTGCCCTTTCCCCCTTATTCTGCTAGAGGGATGAGCTGAAAAGAGAATTTAGGGTTTCCAGGTTACCTAACCAGAGACATGCATAGCTGAAATTGTTGAGACAAACCCAAAAGGAAATCCAATCCCCATCAGTTTCCATGAAACCCATGTGCCCATACCCTCACATTCCTTTGTTGTTGGCTCTGTCAATTTCATCCTTGGCGATTCCTTCTCACATGGAACCTGAATTTGCATTCCACAGAGCCCACTGTTGTTAGCATAAGAACTTTGATCGTTGAATGTATCTGAGGATCATTCGGAATGCGTCCCTTTAGCTTGTTGTCACTCAATTCCAAGACAGTAAGTTGCAAAAGCTTTTCGAACGTTTGTGGTATTTCTCCTGAGAGAGTGCTGTGCTACAAATCTAAACTTTCTAAGCTCTCCAAGTCGCCGAAACTGATTGGTATTCTTCCCGAGAGTTTGTTATAAGAAATGCTCAGCAATTTCAAGCTTTTCAGACCTCCAATACTATCAGGAACATCGCCTGATAATTGATTCTTTGATAGATCTAAGGAAGTATATATCTGCCGAGGTGCTGGAAGGGAAGATACCATTTCCCAGATAATAGCCATAATTTTTCTTGGTTTTCTAATTATTTTGTCAGGGTGAAGTAGAGGTTTGTAAGTAAGAAAGTATAGTAGGTCAAAGGAAAAGATATCTTCATCGCTGGGATCATGTATCACTCCAGTGAGTTCTCCTAAACTAGCAGAGATTTGTCCAGTAAGGTTATTGTTTGAAAGATATATTTGAAGACTTTCAAGACTCGATAAACTGTTTGGGATCGGCCCTTCAATAGAGTTATTTCTAAGATTCGAAACGCGAATAGGAGAGATTTGAGAGAAGAATGCTGGGATTTCACCTGTAATTTTATTGTCACGCTGGAAACAACTTAGTCTTAACAAAGAGTTGGTGGGAAGAGAATAGGAGATTGAGAGTTAGAAGAAATGAGAGAAGAAAGTGTTAGTAAATATGTTATGTAGCTAATCGGTTAGTTGCATGTAGTACTGATTTTATTCATGTAGAATATATTTATTATTAATAAATACTTTCTTTTATCTTTAATATTTATTTATATTTGATTAATGAATCTAATATTTAATTAATAAGTTTAGAGTAAATATAAAACTCATGGGATAAAAATACTTTGCAAAGAAAATTATAAAGTTGTTATAATTGTGAGATTCTTATTGCATCAAAGTATTGCTCTTAAATGTTCATAGTCAATATTATATTAAGATTAGATATTAATTAGAGTTGTGGAGACCGATACATAATATGTTCATTCTTTTATGAAAAGAAGCAATTGCTCTCATATACTAAGGTACGAGGGATACCTGACACTAATATGTAAGTACTTGTTAGATAACATGTACACTGAACTGACCCCGTAAAAGAATTCTATATGGATAGATCACCTATGCTTATGTAAATACTCTTGTGATAGTTGTGTAAGTGACCCTTAAACTTGAGATCACTAAGTTATTTTATACAGAGAGTTATGTTTTGATCTTGAACACATGTTGTCCTAATCAAGGGTAACAAACAAACATATATTGGGTATGACATAAACTATATTAAGGAATTTGAGTAATAAAAAGAAGATTCATCACCCTAGGTGAATTATGAAAAATATTTTATCTGTTCTCAAATAATATTGATTGTGAAATCCCTGGCCAAGATGAAATGAGATTTGAAAAGAGTTTTAAAATCTTATTCAAAGAATTAATGACTATAATATTAAGAACTAAAACGATTTAATAAAGCCGACATATTCCATGTTATAATGTTTAAATCAGAATATTCATGATCAAGAGATAATAATTACACAAAGAAACTAGTCACCGAAGGTTTAAGTCAAACCATTTATGACTTTCCTAATATTTGGAGGATCAAGGTTGTTAGACATTATACTTGATCTTCAAATATAAATCAATCAATTATTGAATTCATAATAAATTAAAAATTTTAATTTATTTAATCTTATTTTATTTAGGATTATGATTTATATTTGGGTCAACTTATTAGGGAATCTAATAGGTCACACATATAAGAACTATTTGTTAGAATTAAAATGAGATGATTAATCAAATGAGAGTTGATTGTAAATAAGTTTTAGAAATCGAGGACTAGAATATAATTAACAGAAGAGTTACAATTTTAGATCTAGAAATAATCAAGTAAGGACTTGATTGAATAAATTTATAAAATTACACTGAAATAATATATGTAATATTATTTAAGGGATATATTGATATTTTTCTATTATAAGGTTTTTAGGTTTCCTTATAAATAGAAATCTATACCTTTTATTTCCTAAGAGAAAAAGAGAATGGTGAGAAAAGTATTGTACGTAAACACCTAAAACACAAAAGAAAAGAGCTAGTACTCTAAGGTATAACAATCATTCTATCTCCTAAAAGGGTTTAGGAAATTTCTCATTGGTGGTTCGTGTGGATTACCGTTAGAGGCCGAACATTTGGACGAGCTTGTGGTTTGTGACAATCTAGCCTTGAAACAATTATTCAAAGCCAAAAAGAACATCTGATCTTCAAGTAATCTTTGTATATACCCTAAACAGCTTTAGATATGTCTAACAAGATCCTTGAGAATCCTTAAAAATCTTAAATTTATCATTTTCGCTACGTATGTGTTTCGGAAAACCCAACAAAAAGAAGTCTATAAAATTTATAGAAATAATACTTCATAAGACTTGAGTTCCATATACATCAGATGCCTTGTTTATACAATCCTTCCAACTAACTAACTGATCTTTCCAACTAACCAACTACCTTTATTCCCACGTGTTTAATGCTTTTATACACTAACTTCCTTCTACTTAACAACTTCTCTCACCATTCCTCTTCTTCAATTATTTCTTCTTGTTCACGTTACTGCTAACTCACTGTTTATAACAAATCTTCCCCTTTTAGAAATTCTTATCCTCAAGAATGGATATCAAAATTTGGAAACTACAACTGAAGTTCTTCAAGGTCCTCCCAAATCGAGTCTTTAGTAAAACAATTTGACCATTTGATCAATCTAGCTGTTGCAACCTATTTCCTTTTTCCCCCCCATAATCTTTTGTTATAATATTGCCACAGGATTCACCTTTACGTTTCTTGATTTATCTCACTGGAAAAGTTGAGGACACCATTGCATTACTTCTAATCTTCTTTTTAAACAGTGAGACATGAAATACTGGGTGGATATTGGTACTGATAGTAGCAAAAATTTATCTTTTGAATGATTTTAGAAGGACCAAAATAACATGGATTCAATCTCATACTCCTCCATAGAGCCACAACTGTTTGCCTATAAGGCCGCAGCTTTAAGTACACCTAGTCTCCCACTACAAATTCCTTTTTTGTCCTCCCTTTATCAACCACTTGCTTTATTATGTTTCTAGCTATATTTAATTATTTCTTCACATTATGATTCAACTATTCTCTTTTCTATAGTAATTCCCCCATTATAGCTATAGTAACAGTCTCTTGCAATACCATTTCAGTAATTAGAGTTGGATAGCCATAGATAATCGAAAAAGGATTCATTTTGATTTTGGAGTGGTAACTGGAATTATACCACCATTACGCTTAAGCTAGCCATGAACATCAATATTTAGAATTATTCATAGACATATACCTTAAGTATGTTTCCAAGCATTGGCTCACCCTTTCTAATTTCCGATCAGATTACGGATGATAAGTTAAACTCATAAACAATTTAACTCCTAACAACTTGAATAATTCCTTCTAGAACAAACTGGTAACACCTTGTCTCTATCAGTCACAATGATCATTAGCAATCCATGAAACTTATAAAAATGACTTAAGAATATCTCAGCTACCATCTTTGTAGTAAAAGGATGTGATAAGGCAATGAAATTGCTATATTTGGTAAATCTATCCACAATCACTATTATAATGTCTTTACCTTCAGATTTTGGAAGATCTTCCATAAAACCCATTATAATGTCTCTCTAAACTCCACCAGGTATTGGCAATAGCTGTAAGAGTCTAGGATAAGCCACTTTCTTTGTTTTTGTTTGCTTACAAATATCATGCTCCTCCACCAACTGCTTCACCATTTTCTTCATTAAAGGCTAATAAAACACAACTTTAAACCTCTTATAAGAATTTTGAGTTCTATCATAGTCTCCAATACAAGAATCATGACATATTTTGACTACGTTTTCCTTTATACACCATTCTTTTCCAATCACAATTCTTCCTTTACACTTGAGTATTCCATCCACAAAGCTATATTTAGGCCAATTGTCAACTCCTACTAATTTCTCAGAGATGATCTCATGTAGTTGATAATTATTTTTGTAGGTTTCCATGATCTTCTTATCCATGTTGGTACCACTATTGAATTGGAATTACAGTCACCCACGTCTTGTATAACATATTCATTAGCAGTTTCGAATCCTTTACCAATAATCACTCTACTTGATAAAGCATTAACAACCTTTTTTTTCCTTTTCTTTTTGGTAAAAAATCCTATACCTTAGCCTCAATAGTTTTGTCAAACCTTTTCTTTACATGAAAGAATGAGTTTTTTTGATCCAGTAAGTATTTCAAACTTTCATGATCAGTTTTGATAACAAACTATCAAAACTGATCATGCTCAAAATAATATCTCCACCTATCCATTGCCATTAAAATTACCAGGAATTCTTTCTAATATATAAACAATCCTAAATACATAGAATATAAAGCTTCACTAAAGAAAGACAATGGTCTCCCTTCTTGACCTAGTACTGCTCCTATTCCTATAGCACAAGCATCAATTCCTAGTAAAAAAGTCTTATTAAAATCAGGTAATGCCAATACTGATACATCATACAAGGTTGTTTTAAGTCTTTCAAAAGCCATTTGTGAGTTCTGATTCCAGCTGAAACTATTTTTCTTGAGTAATTCAGTCAAAGACCTACTTATAATTCCAAATCCTCTTATGAATTTTCTATAATATCATACCAACTTTAGAAGCCCCTAAACTCATTAGTTGTTTTAGAAATATACTATTCTCTCATTGCTTTTACCTTTAGGATCTGCATCAACCTCTTTAGTTGATAAAATATGCCCCATATACTTCACTTGAGATTCACATAATATATATTTAGATTGTCTAGCAAACTAACAATGATCTTTTAATGTTTCCAGTGCTGTTTTGAGGTGAATGACATATAATTCAAAGGTAGGGCCATATATTAGGATATCATCAAAGAAAACCAACATGAATTTCTTAGAAAAGTCTCTAACATATTGTTCATTAATGCCTGAAATGTTTTAGGTGTATTTGTTAGTCTAAAGGGCATCACCCTTTCCATTCTTGAAACTTAGCACTTTGTTCAAACATATTTGTGAGTCTAGATACTTCACCTTTGATGCTCTCAATTTTCTTTTGATAGTGAGTCTCTTTCTAAGCCCTTTCTTCATTTTTCATCTTTTATCTCAGTCAGGTGTAACAAATCTTAGGTGGGGGAACCTATGTTTCAACCCAGGAGTATGCATGTTAAATGTATAATCATGTTTTTATACGATGAACTCGCTTTTCAAGGCTGATATATAGTCATAACTTTTTTATAATGAAACAAGAATTTTAATTCGTGTCTAAACTCTACAATGATAATTTTCTGACTTACAATCAATGCATCACCCATAAATCCTGAGTTTAAGATGCTTCAAGAAGGGTTTGTCTTGATGCAAAATGAAGGTAGCACATTCAACCTAAGAACATGTTCTATTCATTAAGTGAGCATGGGTAGGTTTTTTACCTGGTCTTAAAAGGGTCACAAATCTGCCTAGTGATAATCTTTGTAAAGATAGTATGGGGGCGTTGCGAGGAGTGGTTAAAGCATGTATGTCCACTATTACCAAGTAGGCACTCAGATATGAGTTGAGTTTTTTACGCATTTGAAACTTGACCAATAGTCATAGGGTAGATTGTTAATCCCCCACCTCACTTAGAAGTTTGTGTGTGCTTGAAAATTTAAGACATGTGATGCATGAAGTAATTTTATATAATGCATAAACAATATGTATAAAAATTTAAGTGTATAAGTAAACAATAAAAGGAAATGCATATTAAGAATAAACATACAAACCAAACAATAATCAGACAAAAAAACAAAGCTTAGTCCATCGGTGGTTCCTAATGGAGTTGTCATTATGTCACAGATGTGCAGTGTCATGACAATCATCCTCCTAGATCAGGAATAGTGTGGGATGAAAGGATAAGGAACCCTTATCCTTTATCAGTAAAAACAGAGAATGTGAGTCGCCACCTAGTATTTTGGTCACTAGGAACCCTAACTGGTCTTAGAGTTTGGAAAAGGGGACTAATTGCATAAAATTAAGGAAGGTATTAACACCCCTAATACGCCTTACTTGAGGTAAACTACATTGTTTATTTGTCTGATATAAACTAAGGTATTGTTGTGTTTTCTAATCGTTGATCCTTCTATTATCGAAGAAAAGTCCTCCTCAATAAGGAGGTCCTTATCTTAATATGTTAACAACCTAATCATTCTAATGTCAATGTAATAACAAAATGAACTATGTTTTCATATAACATTGAGAATACGTCTTACGTATAAGTTTGTAATACTTGATACTAAAAGAAAACAAAATATTTTTTTTTGGTATTTTTGAAATATAGGCCTAGTTTTCATGACTTTAATAAACTGATTATTAAATTCTAAAATGCATGCAAGTACATATTTTGAATTTTTGTATGGAAATACAATATGATGTTTTATATTTTTTAAAGACTTGGTCATATGCAAATTAAAATAGAAATTGTATTCTTGAAAGAAAAGATTTTTTTTGTTGTTGTTGTTTTTTATGGCTGAGAACCGATTCGTTTAATATCAAAAAAGCATCTTGCTTGTAGGTTACAATTCTAAATACTAAATATGAAAGGGTGAAAAAAAAGTGGGGGAATCAAAAATTGATTTGCAAAATTATCATCAAACCTTTGAAATTTGACTAAAGCCATGACTTTAGCGCAATACAGTATTATGTTTTAAATTGAACAAGATATCAATTTATAAACAAGTTATATGTTATTTGAAATTCAACTCAAAAGCATATAAACACTAATCCCAAACATAAACCATAAATTAAAAAAACTAAATCTCAATTAACGATGACACTTTAAAAAGTAAACGCACCATCCAACACAAATTATCAAATAAAAAACACATGAATTCAAATCAAATAATGTCCAAAGAGTCCAAATATTATACAAAAACAATAAACATATATCAAACTCTACAACATTATAGCAATACTGTTAAAAAATAATTTGAGGTCATGAGTTGACCTTTTAAAGGTTAGGAATTAATTAGAGAGGTTTCCGCAACCAAGGAAATATTTATAGACATGGAGGAACAATGACAGCACGTGTATCCACTCACCATCGCTATTGGCGGTGTGTGGGTTCATGTGCCCCCACAAGAAAAACCAGGAAATGAGTGGATTTGGATTGGCTTCTTCTCCTCTTTCTTCCTATGCTGGCGGTGGGGGCCACCAAGAAGAAAAACACATAAGCCAGTTGATTCATTTTATTTTCATTTTTTAGGATCTATTCTTGATTTTCTATTTCTTCTCCTCCGTGGATGGTTCTGTTGTAAAGGAAACCCTTTACTTTGGTGGTCATGGTCTATTATGAGCGAGGGAGCTATTGGTTGAAGCTTTGTTGTCGCTTGTCAGCATGGTTGGAAATGGTGGATCTTTGGCGGAAGAAGAATGGTTGGGAAAGATCCGGTGGTGCTTTGGTCGGGTCACGGTGGAACGGTGGTAATGATAATGGAGGATGACTTAGAGAAGAAAAGGAGACGTTTGTCTATGTAGTGGTTGATAAGGGAATTTTTAGCATGTATATTTTCCACTATTCATGGTTGATTTTGAAATATTTTGGATGTGTTGTACAAGTTAATTAGAATTTTGGATTCCTTTTTGAACTATTGACTTCATGGGAAATTAATGTGTTTTCAGATACTAGATTACTGAGTAGGTAGAATCCGACAGTAAAACCAAACATTGATTGATTTTGGGCTGCAAAGGAAGCTATACAACTCAGTTCCAGGCATTCATCACCATTTTCAAGTATCTGAGATTAAGATCTACAAAACATATGAAGGGCATAGAACTCAGTTTTACTGTTTCGAAACCCAAAGAGCGAGTCAAAAAATAAGGATTGAATCAGACCTGAACTTCCTGCACTCCAAATAGTGTCTTAGGTTATGGCCCATATCTCAAGTCTCAGGTCTAAAAATTGCAAGATTAGTGTCGTTGGAAAGAAGATTCAATTTTCTACAATTTCTCCAGAAATAGAGATCTTGTAATTCACATGTTTCCTGCCTCATATCTGGCCTGCAATATCCGGATAGGAAAGGAATACGAAACAGAGAAGGAAACTTTCTTCTTTCCATATGGGGGTAAAAAGGCCAGAATATAAAAGAGAAAAATAAAGATCAACCAGGGTGACGGAGAGATATAGAGAGCCCTTAGAATACACCAAAAAGAAAAGAGGAGCCGACACAAAAGGGAGACTAAAACAGAGAACAAAAATGGAGACTAAAACAGAGAAAAATAGGGGATGAAAATCAGAGAAGATTGGAAGACACCTATCTATTCTACTGCTATTCTATGCTTTTGAGTCATGTTCATCGTATCAAGTTTATTTCTCTTTAATTTAACTATGGAGTAGACTTTTATTCTGGGATTTTTTATGTAACCTTACTATGATTATGTGAACAATTTCTTTGATTGATTTATTACATTAGTTGTTAAGTATTTCATTCTATGTTTAATGCTTGTACATGTTTGGCCAACATTTGCATGATTTGGGATTCAATTTGAGACTGAGAAGTGATAATTGTTTTAGATAGTGTTTGAAATACCTTTAGAAATTTATAGGACAGAGATATCTTAGGAGCTTTTATAATCATTAAAGGTTTTATGGTACTTAATAAATTTTGACAAGTTTAGAAATTTTGTAGAGTAAATGAAGCTTGCTTGTTAAAATAATTCCTTGATACTCGAGAGAGATTAATTTTTAAATTAGAAAAACCTGATTATCAATGCTAAGAATAACTAATTCAATTAAGAAAGTTCACATAGGAATAGTTACGGTAAGTTAGAAATCCTAGAATAAGTAGAATTGAATTCAATAATATTTAATCAGTTGGTTGTTTGTTTTTAATCATTAATTTTTGTTTTGAAAACAATCTCATTCGATTCCTCAAATAGATCATAATTTTAAAAGATTTTGGTAATTAGCAATAATTTTTACAAATCCTCGTGGGACGATACTCTACTCATTATTTTATTACTTGTTACGATTCGTGCACTTGAAAAATTAATCAACAGTGGCTGGCAGATGAGTTGTTGGTTTGGTTTACTCCCTTTTGGCTGTCAAGGCTGGATGGTGAAGGGTTATGGGTATAGTCGTGGTAGGCCAGGAGAGGAGAGTTTGGAAGTGCGGGCGCAGTTCCTACGTGTTTCTAGAGAAGATAGTTTGATGATGGTGGCATCTGTAGGTGGTGTCTATTGTAGATGGAAGGTTTTGGCCGAGGAAGATAGAGGTGTTGACGATGGTCTTTTGAAAGGAGAGATGAGGGAACAAGTTCATTTTGGGAGGTAGAAGAGGGGGACAACTAAGAGAGGAAAGGGGGAAATATGTGGCTGAAGGGAGAAGGATACACTACTGCTGGGGAGAGGGCTTTGGTTGAAGGAGATGAAGACGTGGTTAGTGGGGCTACTGTGGGGGAGATTGAGACTAGTTCGGGATGAGGAGAGGGCATCGGTGGCTAGGTTTAGGCTTATTAGGGCAAAGGTTTTTTCTTTGGGTTGTGGTTTTTTGGGGTTTTCTTTATGGCTCTCCCTCTTTGTGTGTGTCGTGTTGACACCTATTTATAGCTGGAAATGTTTTTCTTCTTCCCTAATTGCTTATTCAATTATTTGTATTTTGATTTTTTGAAAACAAGCAATATTAATGTCGATTTAATAAGAAAAATCAATGATTTTGAAAATAATGTGTTGAAAGCCCAACGCGTTGTAAAGACATTTGAGATTTGAATCCATTTGGGACGACGCTAAAAATGTTGAAAATGACGCAAATATATCAAGAATGTATTTTTTGGTTTTTCATTGTTTTTTTGTATTTCTTTGTTTTCTTTTCTCAAAATAACTTTAAAAGTAGGGTTGAAAATTGAGTAGAAACATATACAATAACAATATATTATGCTAGCAATAGTAAAAAAATGAATGAGATTGGAAAAATATTCATACTGCCTCCTTCACATAATATGAGGCATAGGATCTTCCTTTCTTTCCCATATAATTCTCAGTTTTATTGAAAAGATTCAAACGAGATCTATAAAGAACTTTCATGTAATCGGCAGGTAGCTGATCAATAACATTCATGTTGCATCTGAAATTGAGACTGTAACAGTTCTGACTGTACGATTTTATCAACACTAAAAGTTCCTAACATATATATGCTCTTAATTTGAGGGTATTTTTTTTGGTAAAGAACTCTATCAAAATTTTGGCAGAGTTTTCTTTGTATTGAGGACGTCCTAGGTTATCAACTATTAGCAATTTACTCAATCAACCCATCATCACAAGGTCTCATAATTCCGGATCTTATTTCAATCATCAATATTCAATACCTCATACAATCCACACACAATATATATATATATATATATATATATATATATATATATATATATATATATATAAACATAGCCCACAAATCATATTATAAAATTTAAAAGAAAAAGGGATACTAACATGTAAAGAGAGAATTTAAAACATAATAAGTATTCTTAAAAATTTCAAAATATTTAATTATAGGATAACTAATGTACTACATTTTGATCTAAGACTTTTATATACATCAAAGTTTACACAAAAGCACACTGCATAATCGTGTTAATTCCATTATGCTTAAGTTAAATATTTACATAATCTTAACAAGGTGGAGTCCTAAAACTAATGATCTCCCTAGATATTTGATGGACCTGTAACACAAACAACCTAGTAAGTATACCATTATGTTGATAAAAGAAATATATATGATCATGTAGTGTATATGAATGAAGTATAAATTTTCTATCTAATCCATAGGAATTCTAACAATCAACTTATAATTTGCTTGTAAATCATTTAAACTCAATTAAAACTCATTTGCATATCCTTAATTTGAATACTCTTATTTACTTGCATGAATCAAGTGACATTGCATAGTCTAACTTGGATATTTTTAGGCAATTATATTTATCACTTTCCCCCAGGTCATTTAAACATGAATACCCTTTACAAATCGAGTCTTATCGATTATTCCCGGGTGTCCCAACATGAACATCATTAGCCAAAGTTAATCTTGAAATTCATTTCTCGACAATCCTTTCACGGATGTCATTAGCTAAAGCTCATCTTGTAATTCATTTCCTGGCAATCCTATCACGGATGCCATTAGCCGAAACTAATCTTGTAAATACGTTAGACTTTATTTACATTGAACATGACGTTATTGTAATTGCGTTCACTAGAAGAACTTTAAATTACATAAGTGCAAAGAGGAGGGAAAATCATGCACCTACTTCGCCTGTCTCTGACCTTCTTCAATAGAAGATCCAATCCTGGCCACTCCTTCTGAATCACAATGAATTCTTTGTTCATGATCCCTTTAAGCTGAATGTTATAAAGAATCCATATTCATTCATTACACATATGTTACTTTCTATGCATGTTCATTTCCTCATCATAACGTATATACACATATCATGTATATTTTAAGAGTTAGTATATCAACATGCAAGTGTCCGCACGACTCAGTTTATATATATATATATATATATATATATATATATAATATTCATGTGAAGGTTTAACCGTTACTGTCTAAGTCCCGAATCGTTATTATTTGATATGTTATTGTCTTAGACCTGAACCGTTACTGTTTGATCTGTTACCGTCTTACATATATCACCTTTTGTAACAGTCCTAGTGAATTCATGGATTTTAGCTACCAATTTAACATCTCTCAAGAATTATTAACGTCTCATAACTCCATCGCATACAAAATCTAATAAGGACCATCAATCAATTATATTCCTCATTAGACATCCATTCCTTCTTTGATTTTCATAGTAGTAATACTTCATACAATCTCAAGAATCAACACAAACGCTTCATGAAATTTAAAAAGTTGTAAAGAGATATTCAAAAAAATAGTTCTACTGCGTACGTTATTCATCAATTCACTTCATGGAGTATATAACATTAACAGGGTTCGCATAAAACAAGATTGAAAGACTCTCATCATTGGTTGACCACTAGCTCTATTTAATTATCAATTTTTTTTTTCAATGACAATAATTTAATCACTTTACTCTAACTTTCACATTATTCTCCATGACAATTTATAAATTTTTTTCCCCCAAATTCATTCAAGAACCTAAAATTTTTAAATTTCAAAAATTCAATCAACTAAGGACTTTAAGCCATTAAAATCAGATCAAAAGTCTTTAGAATGCCTTACTAAGCAAGTAATTAAACTCTAAACACTACCCAATTCAAACTTCCAACTCCTCTTCTTCTTTAATCTTGGTTGAACTTCCCCTCTCCTTTTCTATTCACCTTCACTTGATTTTTCTTCCTTCCAATTAATGCTCACTAAGCTTGGTTAATGTTCCCTCAATATCTCATTTTAAGATTTTATATTTCCTTTACCATTTTATCTTTCTCACATGTAAATGGTAGTTTTTCCTCTTTCTTTTTCTCTCTTTTTTTTTCTTCTTGCCCGAGCACACACATGCACACTTATATATATATATATATATATATATATATATATATATTAACTTTTTACCAAATTCCCTCTATATCCTAAATAGTAAATTTCTTATTCCCGAGATAAAATTCCCGGATCCCGGTATTTGTCTATATAAACTTCTTACCGGGTGAATTCAAATTTCATTTAGTTATATATTGATAATTTTATTTCCAGGTAACTCACTCCTAGTAATATTTTATTCACTTTTCTATATTTTTTTTTTGTACTTGGTTTGTTCTAATGCTTATTTGGTACTTCTGATAAATTTATTCTATAAGCACTTAGATTGTTTTTCTACCTAATTTTCAACCGGGGTTTATAGAGATAGAAAATTACATGTCCTTTCTTGAACATCTTTGTGTCGACTTTTATATTTATGAAAGATTTAGAAGTGAATGACAGCTCATGAGGTAACAAGAAACAAACCTTTCAATTGCATCACTAAAATGTTGTATTTCTTCAAAAGATGCATATGCATCATATGTATCATCTACCAGTGATACAATTTTTATATATTTCATGACCACCATCCACGAGATAACATATTTAGGCTCGAAATGGACTCCATTTTCCCAGAAATAGATCTCTACAATTCTATCTCTTGCATACAGAAACTTCTCAGCAAAATTTAAATCATTCCACCACCTAAAATGTAAATAACAATCGAGTAAAGAAATTCCACTAGAAACTTAGTCTGATGTCTATCTTGAACTCGAATATAAAATTACCTCCAGAGAATGGATAGCTCTTGTCGATGCAGTAACTAAACTTGATTGAAATCTATCTTGGCAAACTTGAGTAGAGTGTCAATGCGAGACTCCTCTTTTTCGTAGAAAGAAATGTATTTTCTAGCCTCTATTCTTAGTACACCTTTGTGAAATGGCAGATCAAAGCATTCCTATATTGCAGGTGGCGTAGTATGAGATATCAAAGGTGGTTTAGGATCCTCAACAAAGGTTATTCATGCAATCAAATTTTGCAAAGTAGTATCAATTAGAGAATTCATGATTTTTATTCTACTATGATAGATCTTTAGGATCAATTAACTTTCACAAAATCAGCATAATTAAAGGTATGTGATGCCTATATTGCTCGTAGAGAGTAGCAATAATTGGTACAGTTTTTAACAGCACTTCACAATGATTTTGAAGGACTTAAAGGTTCAATTTTGCATCGTTCTTCACTGTTTTTTGTTGAATATATTGTTAGTGAGTTATTGACTGAAGAAATACGTTTTCACTCTTATTCTGAAAAGAAAATTCTTTATGCTTCTAATCATTCTGTACTAGCAGTACCCTCTAAGTCAATCTCTAATCATCAGAATAAGCCTTACACAAGGGTTGTCTTCGATGAGTGTAGTTTATGTAAGCGAAAAGGTCATTGAAAGGCTTAGCATCCTAAGTTGAGACAATGAGAATCATGCTTGGAAGCCTTGTAGCTAGTCATAATATAATGCTCATATACCACCTTAGGGTTATAAACCACCACAACACAATACCTTAGCAGTAGTTTCTTCAGGCTCTATCACCAATCCTAGTACTATGGTTGAGTAATTTTAGAAGTTTCTCTCCTTATAGCCACAAGTAATGTCCATTTTTTCTTCCGTAGGTCAGTTGCCTCATAATTCTTTAGGTATGTCACATTCTAAATGGGTATTGGATTCTGGTGCTTCACATCATATATCTCTAGATTCTTCATCTTTTAATTATATGTCCCCCCCGTTCTCTATTCTTGTTATGACTGCTGATAACACTCACATGCCCTTAGTAGGTGTTGGTTTTGTTTTCACACCTTACTTGTCTCTTTCTAATATTTATCTTATTCCAAAACTCAAATTGAATCTTGCTTTTGTTGGTCAGTTATGTGATTCTGGTGATTATTTAGTTATTTTTTCCTTTTTTTTTTACTGTGTATAGGATCTTCAATCCCAGAAGCTGGTTGGAACAGGCCATAGAGAGAAGGGACTATATATTTTGGATGAGTTAAAAGTGCTAGTTGTTGTTGTTGTTATTGTTGCTGCTGCTACTAGTGTTAATTTGTCTTCTTTTTATTTGAATCCTTCCTCTTCTAGTTTCTATTTGTGACATTCTCGTCTAAGTCATGTTTTGTCTTCTTTTTTGAGATTTTTTTCATCCATAGGAGCTTTAGGAAATTTACAAACTTATGAATTTCTGATTGTAGTAGATGTAAACTGATGAAATTTTCTGATTTACCTTTTAATCAAAGTATTTTTGTTTCTTCTTCCCTATTTAACTAGATTTATTCTAATGTATGGGGACCTTCTCCTATTGCTACAAAAGGAGGGTTTTCATATTATGTTTTTTTTTTTATTGATGATCATACTCATTATTATTGGGTTTATTTAATAAAACATTGTTTTGAATTCTTTGAGATATATATAGTCTTTCGATCTCTTATCAAAACTCAACATTCAACTATTATAAGATATTTTAGGTGTGATTTGGGTGGGGAATATACCTCTAATAAATTTTACGAGTTGCTTACCTTAGATAGAACCATTCACCAAACTTCATATACAAATACTCCTAAGCAAAATGGAGTTGCTGCAAGAAAACATAGGCATATTGTCGAAACTATTTTTTCTCTCTTGTTGTCTGCTTCTGTTCCTAGTGAGTCTTGGGAAGAAGTTGTTCTTGCTATTGTAAGTTTGATTAATACAATTTCATCTTCTCATATTTCAGGTTTTTCTCATTTTGAAAATTTGTATGGGTATGCCCCTGATTATTCCTCATTTAGAGTTTTTAGTTGTACTTATTTCATTCTTTATCCTCATGTAGAACGTAATAAGCTGTCATCTCGACTTGTTATTTGTGTCTTTCTTAGTTACGGTGAAGGTTAAAAGGGGTATCATTGTTTTGATCCAATAACTCAAAAACTTTGTGTCTCGTCATGTTGTCTTTCTCGAGCATATACCTTTCTTTTCTATTCCATCCACTACTCATAGCTTGACTAGATCTAATCTTATTCATATAAATCCTTTTTTTTCTGAGGATTCTAATAATTTATCATCTCAGGTTCCTAGTACCTCAAATACCTCAACTCATGTTCGACCAATCAGTGCTAATGATTCTGCAGGTACTGATACTTTATTCTCCGGTATACCTGAAGCTCTATTCTCCTCTATGGTCCCTCAAGCTCCGTTTGAGATTGTGGATCCACCTCTATGTCAATCCATACGCATTCATAAGTCCACAAAGGTACCAGATTTTGCTTATTCTTGTTATTCTTCATCATTTAATTCATTTTTAGTTTCTATTCATTGTCTCTCTAAACCCTCTTCTTATAGAGAGGCAATTCTTGATCCTCTTTGGCAGCAACCTATGGATGAGGAACTTTCTGCTTTACATAAAACAAATACTTGGAATTTGGTTCCTCTACCTCCTGTAAGAGTGTTATTAGTTATCGTTGGGTGTATAAGATCAAGACCAATTCTGATGGGTTTATTGAGCAATACAAAGCTAAGTTGGTTGCAAAAGGATACTCTCAATAGTATGGTATGAATTATGAGGAAACATTTGCCTTTGTTGCAAAAAAGACTACGATTTATACTTTTATTGCAGTAGCTTCAGTTCATCAGTGGCATATCTCTCAACTTGATGTTAAAAATGTCTTCTTGAATGGAAATCTTCAAGAAGAAGTTTATATAGCATCCCTTTTGATGATTCACATGACTCTGGGTATGTATGTAAGCTCAAGAAACCGTTATATGGTCTTAAACAAACACCTGGTGCTTGGTTTGAGAATTTTTTTTTGTAATGATCTCTTCTCTTGGATTTGTTTCTAGTAGTCACGATTCTTTTTTTTTTGTTATTTGCACTGATGCAGGTCATATCATTTTGTCTTTATGTGTTGATGATATGATTATTATTAGTGATGATATTGATGGTAATTTAGTTTTGAAGACAAAGTTAACTAAATAGTTTGAAATGAAGGATTTGAGTTATCTACGATATTTCCTATGTATTGAGGTAACCTACTCATCAAGAGATTACATTCTTTTTCAGTTGAAAAATGTTACAGATATTCTTAAGTGAGCTAGACTTACTAATAAAAAGATTATAGATACTCCCTTTGAGGTTAACGCAATGTATTCTTCTTTTGATGATTTACTTTTGTTAGATCCTACTTTAAACCGTAGTATTGTTAAAGAATTATTTTTGAAGGTGTTGATTAATGTTTCAAAGGCTATAAGTATGCAGTCACCACAAGACATTTTGAATCCACGAGTCTCAATTTTTTCTTGTTATTTATTTATTTTTTGTTTATGTATGTAAGGCTTAAAATTGGGTAACAACAATGCTAACAAACCCATCAAAAACTAATCGTCCAGTGGAGATTTTTAAGCTCATTCCATTTTATTAACCTCTCAAAAGATAGATTACAGAGTGAGGGAGAGTGATAAAACCAACAATCCTATATGAAAAAAATACATAAGTAAAATAAAAATAATATATAAAATTTAGAATAAATAACTCATAACAAGATTTAACTTTTTTAAAAATCAGAATTCAAACTTAACTTTTAAAATCAATATATATATATGTGTGAGGAAAAAAAAGTACACACATCTAGTGCAACACACACACACGCACTTATAGTCTATCTTAGAGATTATAATGTTCACGAGTCACCTGCTCGTTTTATTACAATACATTTGGCAACATTCATAGAGAGTTCTAGCATGAGCTCAACGTAAGAGTTCTAAACCATTATTCACACATAGGCACTTCCTCAACATATAATAAAGTGACATAATCTTTTAAACTTAATGGGATTGTGTAGGCGTCGTCATCATCCCCGTACATATCATCAGTAACTCGAGCAAGGTTAACATTGTGTTGAAGGAGAACCTTTGGAGCATTAGTTGGCCTCATGCAATCTTCATTGATGTCCTTCCATCCATTTGCGACCATCTTTTGTATCTCTTCAATTGCTTTCTTGTCCGAGACATCATATTGTTTCATGTAGCATTCAACACCGGATGCGCAGTCTCCTCTCTTTTGTTCATCCTTCAAGTATATTGACGATGTTACAGTTGTTAGAAAAGAAACTTAACATGAAAAATTTCTAAACACAAAAAAATATTTGAGAAGAAAGACAGGTCATGAGTTGAACCTTGGTTCAATTTTTTTGACGCACGAAAATAATTGAAAAATCTTGTAAGCTATTAAAAGACTGTTTGGCATTGTGTTTGTAACTATGTTTTATCAAATTTTGAAATTTTTTTTTTTGCTAAAATTGAGTGCGGTTTGTACTTTTTGGATCGTTTTGATGTGTTAATATCAAAAATAATTTTTAAAAAATAAAAAAATATTATTGACATATATTTCGGCACAAAAAGGTATTTGAAAAGCAATCGCTACCACATTGACAAACACGCTCTAAGTATATCACAAGGAGAGCTAATACTTTTAAGAAATTTTATTTTTAAGAATTCAGACATCGTACCTCGTGGCCCACAATGTCATTCATCAAACGACCGATCATCTTTCCACCTTTTAATAATTTTTGGATTACTTTTTAGCCATTCATACTCCTCCCCTCCTGCAACATCTTCCATTCCAAGGAAGGAGGCTGCCATAATTACCCCATAAGCACTTGTGGCTAATCCATTGCGCACATACTCATCGAATGTTGGGACATGGCATTTATCTGCCCACTCCGCCTCCGCATGGTAGCCTCTCACCAATTCTTTGAACTAATAGCATACAAATAAAACAAAGATTGTGTGGTAAAACCTATGCAATAGTTCAATTAATATATATACAATAACAATATATTATGCTAGAAATAGTAAAAGAAAGCATGAGACTGGAAAAATATTCATACTGCCTCCTTCACATAATATGAAGCATATGATCTTCCTTGCTTTCCCATATCATTCTCAGTTTCGTTGAAAAGATTCAGAAGAGTTCTATAAAGAAATTTCATGTAATCGGCGGGTAGTTGATCAATAGCATTCATGCTGCATCTGAAATTGAGACAGAAAATTCCATTTCCTTTCCGAACATCTTTGTATCGACTTCTTTGTTTATGAAAGATATAGAAGAGAAAGACAGCCCATGAGGTAACAAGAAACAAACCTTTCAATTGCATTAGTAAAATGTTGTATTTCTTCAAAAGATGCATATGCATCATATGTATCATCTACCAATGATACCATTTTTGTATATTTCGAGACCATCATCCGAGAGAAAGCATATTGAGGCTCGAAATGGACTCCATTTGCCCAGAAATAGACCTCTACAATTCTATCTCTTGCATATGGAAACTCCTCAGCAAGATTTAAATCATTCCACCACCTAAAATATAAATAGCAACGGAGTAAAGAAATTCCAGTAGAAACTTAGTTTGATATTTCTCTTTAACTCAAACAAAAAATTACCTCGAGAGAATGGATAGCTCTTGTCGATGTATTAACTGAACTCGATTGAAATCTATCTTGGCAAACTTGAGTAGAGTGTCATTCCGAGACTCATCTTCTTCGTAGAAAGAGATGTATTTTCTAGCCTCTATTCTTGGTATGCCTTTGTGAAAGGGCCGGATCAAAGCATTCCTAATATGGTCTGCTAGACGTGGGCTTGATTGCGTAGCCAAAGACTCCAGGTTCGTCTTTGTGAAAACAAGGGCTTCATCCAGTACCCGTTCTCCATGCACACTTAAAAATGAAGCTTCATACAAGCCCAGGATGCCTTTAACATCGTTGATGATTGTTTTCTTAAACTCCCCGTTGGTGTCCTTGAACTTGTCGAACACAACTGATTCATAAAAAAACACACTACAAATTTTAGCCAATTTTCAAAAGATGTTTGTGGATTATGAAAGTATATTTATTTAGTTTCATGAAAGTTTTGCTAGTTACAATAATTTTACTGTTCTAGTCATTTTTTTAATAATCTTAATTTGACCATAGATTACTTCTTGTAAAAGAAAGATAGATTTAGCAGAGTTTAAAGTGCTGTCCAAGAATTAATTCTTGAGATGTTAAGATTTAATTTTTCCTCGGAGATTAACTAATGCTCTCATAGTGTCAAAGAATTAGTTTTGGAGATGTTAATTAAGGTTTGAAAGGCTATAAACTGGAAGTATGCGCTCACCGCAAGGCATTTTGAATCCATGCTGTCTCAATACTCGAAATAGCAGTGACAAAGTGTAGAGATCGAAGTCATGCTTCTCAAGAAGATTAGGAAGGTCAGCAAAAATTTCTTTAAGGCTGTTTTCAATCTCGTCGTCAAAATGATATGACACACCAAGCCGACATTACAGATTAATGAATTCAATATGTTCCACTGGATCCTTTTTGGATGCCATCATCATGTCCTTCACATTTCCCTTCAACACTTCTACTTGTCTGGTGTACCACTCGAATTCCTGCAGTGAAATATTCAGTAAGAATCAACTGTCTTATTAATTAGATTTTAAAATGATTGCTTTATATATATATATATATAAAGAATTAGTTACAACTTAATCTCTAGTTTATCTGAACTAATTAAACAATTATTAAAGTTTTAGAAACTACATGCTTAATCCTTAAAAAAAAAGAGAATTTTACTCTAGCTATAGAAAGATGAATTATTATTTTTTGATGAATTCAAGAATATATATAAAATAAAAAGAAAGTCTGAATAGAGAGAACAGAGCTTTAGATATATAGGTTGTAACCCAGGTCACAGTCTAACGACATAAAAGAAAAATGAGAAACAAACAGCCCTACTAATGGAGCGACAATACAAAAAACCAAACAAAATCAGAACTTAAGTGGACCAAGCCGAAATACATTTGTGATTCCTATACAGATCGGCACTTGTATACCAGAATGAAGAATTCAGATTTTTGATCCAACCTGAAGCAAAATAGAATAAATACCATAGGATATCTTCCCATATAGGTTACTTTTCCTCAAATATTATGTTGTTTGTAGTATTCCATATAGTCCAGACAATGTTAAATATAAAATCACCCAAACAAATATTTCAAACTTACAATGATTTTTTTATAGAAGACCTAGCCATTGACATTAAAGGTCGTCAAGAACATATGATATTACCCAGCTTAGACCTCTCCTAACTACAATTTTATTCCATAGTTTCCAGGCCATAAGGCAATGCATGAGAATGTGGAAGACAATTTAAGATTAGTGCTTACAAAAAAAAGCAACAATCATCTTGAGGGCTCAAGATATTTTTCTTAACCAGAAAGACTCTTGTACAAAGATCTTTATTAGAGTCAGCCATAAAATCATATCTGATTTTGAGAGGCAAATAGATTTTCAGGCATCTATAACATAAGTTTTAGTTATAGCAAACCTGATTCTTTCAAGGACAAGCATTCAAGAGTTTACAGTAGGATATGTCTCTCAACCAGAAAAATAAATTCTTTGTTTAAAATAAAAGTAAACGACTAGATAAAAGTATAACTACTTTAACATCAACTTTGACCTGAGAGGAGTGGAGACATAAGATATATATCATTTTATCATTAAAAAAAACACAGACAAGTAATAAATAATTAAAAAATTTAGAAACAAATTGTGAAACATCAGATTACATTAATCTTAGGGCAGAATTGGATGATAGATCCCACAAATCTAATGGCTCCAAGGGCTTGTATATAGTTTTGAAACTTAATTTTTCTTAATACTGCTACACATATATAGAAGAGAAGTAGTTTACCGTTTGTGGGAAGGAAAATGAAGCGAAGCTACAACCCCACAAGCTTGGTGGGAAACTTGCCTCTGGACGAGAATTGTTTTGGCGATTACTGTTTGCTGTTAAATGTGCTTGGGTTTCCATTTTTTTCAGAAGAACTAGAGGCCAGTTTTTTAATTACTGGTTGAGCATCTAAATCATCAATGGAAGGCTATTTATAATAAAATATCAAGACGTTACGTACTTTGATTTTTCTTATGGAAATTCTTAATATACATTAAAAAAAAATGATGGATGTGATTTTGGCATTGAATCATAAGAAAAATGGTACAAACATTATATCTAGGTTGAATCACATGTTAAGTTATGGTTTTTTTTTTTTTGATTTTTTAATCATGAAATGGCTTCAAATGATTGGAGACAGTTTAGCCTCATAATGGACTTGATTGCATAGTAGCAAGATAATCTGGGTTGCGTTTGCGTTATGGTAAGAGACCGTTTGAGAACGCGGTGCAATTAAGTTCGTTCTCAAAAAATTCAATTTTTTTTATTAAAATTTAATATGATTTGTATGTTTTGGATCGTTTTAATGTGCTGATATTAAAAATGATTTTTAAAAAATAAAAAAACATCATTGACATGTATTTCGACATGAAAAATTATTTGAAAAGCAACCGCAATTATAATGTAAAATATATTAAAGGAATAATAAAGAAAGTTGGTTGAGTTATTATTGAGCAAAAAAAAAGTTAAGTGTTGATCCAATTTGAATAGAAAAATGGTTAAGGTGACATTTGAGGTGTACATTTGAAAATTTTAAAGAGATAATTCAAAGCTTAAGGTGACACGTTTGAAAATTTTAAGTTGAAAAAAGTTTTTGCTTGCAGGGAAGGGATATGTAAGAGAGAGAGAAAATATTATGAATTTCGATAGACGGATGATAATGAGATTGTCAATTTTGGGTGTTTCAAAACGTAGTGCGAACCATATTTTTAAATTTTTTTTTTTTAAATAAAATTTTTTTTATGTTTTCCGATCGTTTTGATGTGCTGATATTAAAAATAATTTTTAAAAAATAATTTTTTTTTAATTTTAATATATTTCTAAAAAAAAACATTTTGACTAAATTTGAAGCAAAAGACTGTTTTGTAAAAGGCGTTGAAATTCAGGGGTCTAACTAAAGTTTCCCAGGGGTCTGTTTAGAAAATTTGGAAACGTCAAGGACCAAATCGAAAATGGTCATCCCCAGACCAAAACGTCGCCGTTTCCACATGCATTGTTCATCTTCATCTTCTTCTTCCTCTAGAGCTGAAAGTCCGCCTGCAAAGAAGGGAAGGAAAGTATGAAATGAAGGCATCCCAGTCCTACCAAAACACAAAGTTCAATTCCTATCTTCATGAAGATCGTAATCCGGGGAGATAAGGATCGAATCTCACACCCGAATGCCTATAAAAGGGAAGAACTGGGGAGATTGCAGTGGACGAAAAAAGAAAAAAAGACTGAGAACAAAATAACAACACTAGCAGAAAACAAAAAAAAAAACTAAGACCAGAAACAGGACCGGAGAATTTAGAACACAGACACGATCAGAGGAGGAGAAAAACACAAACGGGAAAACGAAACCCAGACGTGGAAACAGTGGCCCAGGAAAGACGACGAACAGAGGATCACGGGAAATAAAAACAAGAAAAAAGGCGACAGAGGAGAAAGTGTCCATTCGAACAACAACCTCAGGTTCTCCAACTTCATCATCTTCGTCTTCTGCATTTCTAAATTTGCCAAAACAGTGCGACGAACTGTGCAGTGCACACGTGAATTAGTTCACGCGTACTTGCTGCTGGGCCGGTTCCTGGACTGCACCATTAACCAGCTGGGCCGATTAGATCTAGCCCGGCCTTTATGGCTTGGCTAGATCAAGCCCAATATTCAAAAAGAAATTGGTAATGTTTGGGCCTGTCTAATTAACCTAAATTGTGTTGGCTAAGTGTGTGTATTTAGCAAAACATACTCTTACTTCTTGTCTATGTGTTTTATGCATTTTTTGTTTTGATATTTGGTCAAACAAGTCTCTTTTCGATATCAGAAAATTCTTGAAATATTTGAAAATCTTTACGGATTTATTTATGGGCCCCGTCGTGCTTTGTTTTATTTTTTTTCTTTGTATTTTTTTTCCTGTTATATACTCAATTTATGGACCAATACCATTAAATGCACATATGTTGTGTAATGCTTTTTTATTCTTATTAAAAAAGAGTAAATAATGAAAAGGGTAAACAAAAAGAAAAAGGCATAGACAATTTGTTTTTTTTATCATTAAAAAATCAAAATTTTGCGAACTTATTCACTAACGTCAAAATCAAGAATATCGTATTTTTTAGATTTCGTGCAATATTTACGAACACTATACTTGAAAATATTCATAGATATTGTTCACTGACGTTAGAATTAAGAACATGATAAGAAGAACAAAAAAAAAGGGGATAACAAACTCTTAGTGATTTTAGCAAAACCAACAATGCAACTTGCCTCAAGTAGGATGCTTAAGGGGTAATAACATTTTTCGTTTTGCGCAACCAGTTTCGTACCATTAGAATCTCTGTTGACCAGTTATGGTTTCTAGTGATCATAATACTAGGTGGCAACTCCTTGAACAAAACATTTTTTTTTCAAAGAACAATATGCTAATATTTATTTTTTTCATGATTTTTTTTAAAAAATAGTGGCCGCGATGTTTAGGTACGGCAAAGTAACAGCCACGAGAACATTTCAATCTTTGGTGAAGTTATTCCTTTCCATATATGCAAATTCATATATCAGGACATTTAATTCTATTAATGATGATGTTGCAAGATTTGATAGTTTATTTATCATTTCAGTCAGTTTCCCATAATTATTAATCCTCTATGCAAAGTCTTAGACTCTGTTTGGCGTTATGGTTGCGTATAAAGTTGAGGATCAGCCACAACTTTGAATGTTTTGTTAAAATTAAAACTTGGTTTTGTTTTGGTGCGACCCACCATAAAGTGTTTATGAATTTGAGTTTTATCAAAAACACAAAAATTATGCTTTTCCAGCAGCTCAACCTCAGTTTGTCTTCCACTATCCATTGACCACAATTGTTGAAAAAAAATAGCCGTTAGAGGAAAATCAAACTTCCTTGTTCCTCCTCGATTCCTCAAAAAATTCAGAGCAAAAATACCAATAGTCCATCGACCAGAAAACACAATTAAACTTGTTGAAGCCGTTGGAGGAAAATCAAATTGTTGGAAGAAAACTAAAAAAATATACAAGTGAAAAGAATATACCTGAACACCTAGAAAATAGTCAAATATTGGTTCAATAGGATCAAATATATAAAGATTGAAATTTAACAGTGTATTTTCAACATATAAAGAATCTATTGGCAAAGAAAATTCAATTTGAGGAAATGAAATGAAATTCAAAATTAGATGTTTAAGGATGTCATAACCCGTTTTTGGGTTATTCCTCAAATTCATCTTCTTTCTTTCAAAAATAAAAATAAAATAAAATAAGGACTAATATTTTGACAAAAAAAAAAAAAGGCAAGCTGGGCGAATTTCAAATCAAGATGCAATTTTAGAGCCTAATTGTATCTCATTTTACCCGAAACTAGAGAGACAATGCAGATTTAATGACAAATTAAATAATTATTAGATGAATTTGCTTAAAACTTAAGTCTAAAGACATAATTAGATTTTTAATATGCCAATTTGATTTAATCATGAGCCAAATTGAAACTTAATTATGTCTAAGAAGTAATTTGAGTCCAATTAAATGATTTAATTAGGTGGAATGACTTAATTATACTTTAAATTGGTCAAATTAATTTTATTAGGAGTTTAATTGGTCAAAAATTAAGATTGAGAGCCCAATTTAGACTTAACTGAGAAGATTTGAATTTTAGAAGATCAAATTTGATTTTTGTCATATCAATTGATTGAAATTAGAAGCAAAACCAGAAGAAAATCAAAACATGACAGTCATAACTCTTCATTACATATAATCTGCAATCCTCCATATTAACCAGCCTTGATTTGTTTGAGGTATGTCCCTTGAAAAAACACAGACTCATAAGCCATTTGTAGACTAGTAGTTGTGCATTTTACTTTAACACAAAGCTTGCTCTAGGTTTTGCGACCCGTGGCCCATCAAAACCAACTTCATATTTTTACAGTTACAAAACAATGCTAGATCCAATCTAGCCTTGATGTTGTCCTTTGTCTTCCCCTTCACATATTTGAAGGTGTTGAAAATGTTCTCAAACATGTTCTTTTCTATGTGCATGATGTCAAGGTTATGACGGAGAAGATTGTTCTTCTAATAAAGAAGCTCCCACAAAATACTTCGCTTTACCTAAATGTGAGTCAAACCAAAACCACGAAACTTCTGCTTACCTGATTGGAAACCAAACACAATGTCACCGTACTCTGATACAACATCATGCAATTCTTCACTAGAAAGACAAGGGGGTGCAACATCCTTTTCAACTCTGCTAACAAAGAAATCCTTTCTGTTCTTTCTGTACCTGTGATTCATTAGCAAGAAACGATGGTGGGAGTAAAAAAAGAAGCTTTACCTCTGTTTGTTAGCGTGAATGCCTTGTTGTTTTCCATGCAGTATGGACATGCTAGTCATGCGTGCTCCAACCAGAAACCGTTCCATAAGCTGGGAAATCATTGATAGTCCACATCAAAGCTACCTTCATAACAAAATTTTGTTTCCTCGATATAACACAAGTCAAAGCTCTGGAGGACCACAACCATGTCAACTCATCAATCAACGGTCGAAGACAAACATCTTTATTCTTTCCCGAACTGCTTGGACCTAGTATGACCGTAGATAAAAATATGAACTCCGACCTCATACACATCCTCTATTGCAAGTTATAAATTGTCAGTATGACCAGCCAATAAGAATAAGGAGCAACAAAAGACTCGAATAGGTTGAATTCATTTGTACACAACCCAAGACGCGCGTTCCTTGATTCAGCTGAAAAGTGAAGATGCACACTGTTAAAGTGTTTCCATGCTTCACCATCAGTAACCGCATCATGTGATTGGTGCCATGTCATGTGCTCAGCAGTCCTTGGTGACATGAATAACCTTTGTAATCTAGGTGTGATTGGGAAGTATCTAAGTTTTTTATATGCCACGAGAGTATTTCCCCTACCAGTTCGGGGTTGTAACGAGAATGCCTACATGTCATGCACTTGGTCAGCTCAACATTTTCAAGGTAGTATAACATGCAGAAGATAGGGCACATGTCAATTTTCTGGTATCCTAAACCGAGGGGTTGCATCATGGACGTAGCAAAGATAGAAGTTCTCTTTTAGTCTGTTCCCTTTAGGTAAAATGCTTCTCACTCATTCAATAATTTTGTTATAACCGGCCTTACTCAACCCGTGATCTGACTTAAGAACACCTGTGCTACGATTGATAATTTACTGTGGTTCGTGCAACATCCCTTAATGGTTCATTAGAATCTTTCAACGGATAAAAAAAACCTTGCTGCATCTGCATTATGTTCTTTTTCTATGATAGGACATTGACTGACATTACCTTAATTCATTCTTATTGCATCCATCATCATATTCCTGTAAGGATTACTGTTGTCATTTACAACTCCATGCACGTTGCTAGCATTAGAAGTTGACCTAATCACTCTTTCTACCATGCTCTTATTAGGAACAAATAGTTCTCCGTGTGCATACCAACACAGGTAATCCTCCATGAACCCTTTGGTTAGAAGATGCATCGTTACAACATCTGGATGCAGAAACTTTTTATTTTTACACTTCCTGTGTGGACACCTAATGCCGTTTTTAGTAAAATTTCTCGGAATACATATTGTGAAATTAATAAAACCTTGAACCCCATTATAATAATCCATCCTCTGCAATCCTTGAGGCGAGTCTTGATACATCCATGAACGATCATCCATGACTTTTATCAAACCTCTATAAAATTATGATGATAACATGTATTAATTAACTATGTTAAGTAAATAAATTTACAAAAATATTGGTTTGCCTCGGCATTAACCAACAAACTAAAAAAGGACTTCTTTTAAATATTCATTATCAATTATCAACGTCCATACAAATTTATACATATATAAATTTACAAAAATTACAACTCCGTAATAGAATTGATAAAAATTAAAACAGACTCGTTAAACAAGCTATTATTTATTTCATTACAACACATCTAATTCGGTAATTCAACAAAGTTTCAACAATTTACAAACAAATATAATTTGACAAAATCCAAAACAAACCATAACAACTAAAAAATTATACATTCATACTACAAGTTTCTTTGACAAATAACAATAAAACATGTACATACACTAACAAAATACATATACTAAAAAAACAATTAAAAATTATAAAATTGACATTTAAATGTTAAAATTAAAAAGGATAGATTTACTTACAAAAAATAATAAAATCCACAATAAATCAAAGCATGAATATTGTGACCACGTACAAAAGTATAAGAAAGATAACTTGGGTTGAGAAGACGGGGATATTTTTAGGGGGGTGGGTGGTTATTTGCAGTTTGGGAGGGGAGAGTTGGGATGGGGAAGAAGAAGGAGAAATAGAGGAGGAGAGGGTCGACAATATGGGGATATATTAGCTTTTACCGATGGACTTACCGATGGCCACATTCTGTCGATATAATCGTTGGTAATACGTCTGTAATTTTGACGGTGAATGGGTCACGTCACTGTACAAAGATCTCAGTTTGAATCCCTCGGTCATTCCATCAGTAAAATCACCTGCAAAAAATCCACGTCATCAAACTGTTCTTCTTTTTTGAAATTCTATATATTTCGTCTGAAATTCGGTCGGTAACTACCAATGAAATTAATCCATATGTACATATCGACTGAATTTCTGACGGATTACAAGTCCTCAGCAATTATTACTGACAGCAACATTTTGTTGGTATAGACCGACATAAGTACAGATGGAATGTACTTCGTCAGTAATTATTACCGACAAAATTATTCTGTCGGTAATTCTGTTGGTTTTACCTAAATTTCTGGTAGTGTATTTGGATATGTTGTAATAAAAAATACTTTGAAAAATAATTATTACTACAATTCCAAACAAGTCCAAAGTTTCTTAATTAAAAGTGAAAGGGGATTTGTTTGTAATAACAAAATACATATACAATCATGCATTTTTTACTTTCTTTCCAAACTAGAAAGTTCTATTGAATTTTGTTGGTTTTGTAGGGAATAGAAGAGGTCGATAGCGCCGAGAGCTGGATGTGAGATGCTTGAAGTTACTCCAAATTAGAGGGGAGCATTCTTGAGACTTCTTTCTAACGAGTTGATATATTTTTTTTTGCTTGAATGCCCTTTGAAACCTTTTCCATTTGATTTGAAATTGAATAGCCTATTTGTTCTTCATATGGAATGAGAAAAACTCGTTTGTTAGAATTTATCCATGATATAATTTGTATTTACTTATTCATGATGTGTTTATATTTACTTATTCATAATATGTATTGTCACTTCTCTGACGTATTCTCAACAAGATTCAAATTCTTGATAATATTAATTCAAAGCACATTGTTACAACTTTTGATGATTACTTTTTCATTACTTTTTCTTAATTCTTCAATATATTCTCAACAAGATGAAAAAACTTGATCTTAATTATTCAAAACTCATTGTTAAAATACCAAACTTGCATAGTTCAAACCTAAAGAAACTAATGCTTGAAGATTGCTCAAGCTTAACTTATTAGTTATATCAATCTAATTTAGCAAATAATTAATTTGTCCTTGAAATCTTAAAAAATAATATTTAATCCTTATATTATTATATTCATCTCTAATTTAATCTTTCCCATACATTTCATCTTCTTATTTATCTAATAGCTTAAATTTTTAGATGAATAGAACTTTGAGAAATAAAACATATAGTCTTATGATAAAAGACATTTTATAAAATAAAATAATATTAAATTAAGCATGCTCGACAATGTTCAAATTAGTAATTAATTATAATTAACTTTAGGTCTTTAGAAGAAACAAAAGGGAAAGATAAAATTATCTTCCCCACAACTATAGACCTGGCCCACATTCCAAGACGGTCCCATAAATTACTTTTTTTATTTCCAGCCCGCCAAGTAGTTTGGTCTGCCTCACTGGACCACCTTAGCATGGGAATCATACCCATAAAAATAGTTTGAAGTATCATTAAACTGATAAAAATAAACAATCGATAATAATATAGTATCAGTATTACATAATGCTAGGTTTTACTAGGTTTTAATATATAAATTTTTATATTGTTAAAGAGTCAATCTCTCCTGAATCAAATAATAAAAATATTGTATAACTGTAAACCTCGGGAAAATCAAGGCTGGATTAAATTAAAGAAAATAAACTAAACTAAAAGTTGTGGGGTGAAATTATAAGAAAAGAAAAGAGGTATAACTTAATTATAAGAAGGAAAAAAAAAGGGATGTGGGGGCAAAAATAATACACTTAAAGAACATGGGGCCTAAATGCAAATAAGAATAATTATAGAGTATAAATACTCCTTTTTTCACAAAAAATCTGCAGCAATCATAAGGAAAGAAAAGAGGGAGTTTTTGTATCCATTTTTTCAAATCAAGAGAGAAACACCAAAATTTCAAGAACTCATCCAAGATTAAGGGTTTATAGGTAGAATAAACACTTGTGGGCAAAGGATTAACAAGAAAATTTGAACAAGAGAAGAGGGAGGGACGGTTGTCATTAGAAAGAAAAGGAGGGAGTTGAAAATCTTCGACTAGTTGAAGATCGAAACCTTGATTCTTACCGGGTAAGATGTTCTAAACATGGTCTTATGAGTCGTTTTAAAATCGATTATGAATTGATGTCTGGATGTTGAATTATAGATTAGAGTTCTTAGACTTGAATTGAGGAAAAAGTTTTAGGTGCTAAAATTAAATAACTTCATGTGTTGTGTGTAAATGGAAAGGTTGACGAATCTGGATAGTTTTGTCTCTTGACTTTCAGAGAGATTTCGGGTAGGAGGATGAAGGAATTAGGATCAAGTTCCTTAATAGAAATTGTATTTTTTGATGTTTACTAACTAAGAAAATTGGTCTTGCATAATTTGGAGTTATTTCTCCAGCTATGGGTCACCAACCGAGACTGGGTCATGACAAACCCTGTAGGGTAGTAGGTCTGGTTTGTTGATGAGCAATTTTGACTATCTTGGAGGCAGAACTGGGTTCTCCTTCCTTTAGAGAACTTATAAACTTATGTCTTAACTTTTTAATAAGACCAATCTCACTTGAAATGGAGTTCTATAACTTTAGATATAGTTAAAAATATGAGGAGAGGTCGTACAATAACAGTTCAATGTCAAGATAGTAACGGTTGGACAATAACAGTCAAATGTTTGTTGATGAGCAATTTTGACTGTCGTGGAGGCAGAACTAGGTTCTTCTTTCTTCAGAGAACTTGTAGCCTCATGTCTTAGCTTTCCAAAGAGACCAATCTTGCTTGAAACGAAGTTCTATAACTCTAGATATAGTTAAAAATATGAGAAGAGGCCGAACAGTAACAGTTCAATGTCAAGACAGTAATGGTTGGACAATAACAATTCAATATTTGTTGATGAGCAATTTTGACTGTCTTGGATGTAAAATTGGGTTCTGCTTCCTCAAAGAACTTGTAGCCTCGTGTCTTAGCTTTCCAACGAGACCAATCTCGCTTGAAACAGAGTTTTATAACTCTAGATATAGTTAAAAATCTGAGGAGAGGTCGGACAATAACAGCTTCAATGTCTAGACAAGAATGCTTGGACAAAGAGCAGTTCAATGCCTAGACAAGAATAACTTGGACAAGAATAGTTCAATTATAAAGAAAGGAATAATAACTATGGTTGGACAAAGAACAACAATATTAATGGGGGTAATGAGAAAAATGTAAAATATAAAGAAATGATTGAAAGAAAGACTTATTGGTTGTTGATATGGTTATTATAAAACTTATCATTGAATGAGGAAAAATTTATGAGATAAGCCTGTGATTTGCAGGAGGGACCATAAGTGTGGTGCAGCAGCAGATGAGCATAAGTATAACTTCTATTGTAGGTAGGTGATCCACACCTACTCTTTTTAGTTAAATTCCATGATTTAATATTGATGTGAAATATAAATTACTGAATATTGGATTTTATGTGAAAGGAGGAAGGTTTGTGTAATGATGTTGATATTTTGGATAGTATTATGAATGTATGTGGATTTAAGGTGACACGTTACTGTGTGAATTGCCAAGTGATGAAATTATCATTGATAAAAAAAATATGAGAAGTGTGATATGGGGGTGTGGACTAACATATATTTAGTGTATGTTAGGATCCCAGGTAAGGGAATCACCATGTTTTGACTAGCATATATTTAGTGTATGTTAGGATCCCGGGTAAGAGGATCAACATATATTGGCTAGCATACATTTAATATATGTTAGGATCCTGGGTAAGGGGATCACCATTGGCTAGCATACATTTAGTGTATGTTAGGATCCCAGGAAAGGGGATCACCTTGTATCGACTCCTACGGGGTGATGATGATACTAGTGAAATTGGTATCGGTAATGTGTTAAGCAGAAATAATCATGGTAGGTCTTATGAAATCTTGAATGGAGGTTGATAATAGAAGAGGAAACGGTTTTTAATAGTTGAAGGAGAAAGAGTTTCCAATGAAAACCAAAAAGGGAAAAGTGAATAAAATATAAATGCATGTTTGCCTTTTTGTAATTTAGGTTGTAGGGAGTATACCCTTGTATTTTATAATAGTACAACTTTTATATAACTTAATTTATATAAATTGATGTTTAAACTTGAATAGATAAATTTAACTCTAGTTTGTATAACCATGTTCCATGTATGCATGTTTATATCTTTTATCCATCCATAATAATATTTGTTGTACAATGTATATCATAAACATTGTGGTTGATATAAATGATGATGTTTGTAGGATTAAGATCCAGGATGATTGGGTTATAGTGAGTTAGTAGATGCGAGATATTAGAAGTGTAAATAGAGCGTATGTCGATAACTTGGGACCTTCCGATATAGGGAAGACTCTACTGAAATTTTAATATGAACACCCTGTGTATGTGTGTGTGTGTGTATGTGTGTGTGTATATATATATATATATAATTACTCTATTTATCAGTTAACATGAGATCATTGCTTTATCCCGGATTTGGGGATGTTACAATAACTCTTTTGTATGAATTGTTAATGTAGGGATTGTTTTGGGTCCGTAACTTGACTGATTTGATTTGAATATATTATTTAATTAGTTCAATTAGAGGTTGACTAGAACTGTGATTGACTGACTTACTTGCAAAGTATTGGCAAGAAAGCTAAAGAATTAGAGTTTTTCAATGTTTAAAATTATAATTTTAAATTGTAAGAAAAAAATCAATTATTTTAAAATTATTTTCAAAAATAAAACATCAAGTATTTATATAATGGCTAAATGAATCTATTAAAAAAAATAACAAGTAAAATCTAGTAAATAATAAAAAATAACAAGAAAATTAAATAAAGATATTTCCTAAATAGACTAGAGTATGTTTTCTATCTTGATTGACCGACTTGCTAAGTATTTTCTAAGCATAAATAGCATAAATGCACTTTACTCTAAGAGTATATATAATATGTTTTTTTAAAATTTGTAGATCCTATATCAGGTTGGGACGCAATTCACTTTTCATAAAATTTTAAAATTTTTATTTAAAATTGATTTTTTTATGTTTTTTTATTGTTTTGATACATTAATGTCAAAAATAATTTAAAAAATAAAAAAATTATTTTGATGTATTTCTAAGCGAAAAATACTTGAAAAATAACCATTACCACACCCTCTAGCTATTTTTACTTCAAAGTTTTTTTTTCTAACTTTTACTATTTTACTTTAAAGTTTCAATTATTGATATTTCATTACATATTCATTACAATGTGTAAGTTGAGTCTAGCTTTAGGGCCCATGAGATTAGTCGAGGTGCACGCAAGCTGGTCCGGACACCCATGTTAATTAAAAAAAAAAGAATTAAGTCTACTACTTCTTACTTACTTTGACTCGAAATTCCTAGTTTCGTGGTGCTTTCTCCTGCAAATGAATAGAAAGCATATCCTTTCTCTTTCACCTATATAAAGAATACAATTAGAAACCTATATCAAATTCTCTGCTTTACATTCTCTTCTCTTTTTTTAACATATCTTTTCCAACTTTTAGAAAACTTTTATGTCACTCACCTGTTTTCTATATAAACTCAAGCCACACACGGTTTCAATGGAAAAACCACCACAGAACGGAACCTATTTTAGGTAATTGATACATCGGGAGTTTTGCTATAATTTTACAAGAATATAATTTGCAATGAATGAAAAGATTCATAACAGCTAGAATGCTAAATTTGGATAGTGATATGTTGCTTGACTGGGAAGAATTGATGCGAAATTGATGCTAGGTAGAATTGATGCAGTATTTCATAATATGCCCCACAAGATAGGACTTCCATTAGTAAGGCCAATCTTGGGTCTAAGAATTTCAGTACGCTGCTTAGATAGAGGTTTGGTCAGCAAATCCGCATGCTGGTCCTAAGTATGAATGTGTTTGACATTAATAGTGCCCTATTAAACCAAGTCACGTACAAAATAAAGATCAATTTGAATATGCTTCATTCGAGAGTAATGAACAAGATTAAAGCTGAGATGAATAGCTCCTAAGTTGTCATATAGCAGGGAAATGGAGCTTTGAGTGGGAATCTAAGTTCATTAAGAAAACTAAGTAACCACATTGTTTCTAATGCTACAATAGCTAATGATATGTATTCAGCCTCTGTAGATGAGCGTGCAACAACCCATTGTTTCTTGGAACTCTAGGAGATGAGATTGTGGCCTAGAAAGTTGATATAAGCTGAAGTAGAAGTATGATCATCAACGTTTCCAACCCAATCAGCATCAGATACATTGTGAGATGCCAAATGGTATCCTTTTGGAGTTGAATGCCATGGAATATAGTCTGCTTCAGGTACCGAAGTAGTCTTTTAACTGTTGTCCATTGTATATTTGTGGGCTTGTGCATAAATTGAGACAACTTGTTAACGACAAAAGAAATATCAGGACGAGTAAGGGAAAGATATTGAAAGCTCTTAATTTGTAACAACCTTGTTGGTTAAATCAATTCATCTTTAACATAAGGAATAAATGGGACAATTTTTTTTTTGTGTGTTTTAGGATTTTACATTGAGTTCACCAAAATTTCTAATGAAATTTTGGCTGAGTCTCCCCTATACCGGGAGGTCCCAAGTTATCAATAATTTACCCTGCATGCATTTGCATTCACATCCCAACCATAAACACATTCACAATTGATCCAACTCAACTATTCTATTTATTCAAGAATATACCTAGGACAAATCTTTTTACTCAATTTCCATCTCATATCACATGTATAAATTACTAATTAAGAGAAACATCCAAGCAATGAAATTTCATATATAAACACAACACAGTTTAACATTCTAAACATAAACTAGTACATTATAATATACCAAGCACAAATTAATACATTTTAATATTCCAAATACAAAATAATACAAGGAGTATACTATTATGTTCAGGTAACATGATTATTGCATAACAAAATACATAAATATCCCTAAGTTCCTAAGTTATACAAAAAAGGTCAAAGAACCTAGATTCTACTCCTGACATGAATGAGAAGGATCTGCAATTTATAATTTTCAAAATAAATAAAAATAGAATACACTCAATTGCAAAGAAGAAAATTTATACAACCATCACCTACTTAAATCATATTTAATTCTATACACAACAATTAGCCTTTTTAAGAATTAACTAATTTGTTTTCCATAACTGCATCCCCTTTTGTCCTTCCAGGCTGCGCCCATCATGCAATCAATCATGTTTCTTCCTTTTCTCACCTTTTTTTAATAGGTGTTCTAAGCTCTGATCGAGGGTATCCACCTTGCCACTTTTTCCCAAATCAAGAAAGTTATTGCCAACACTAATGACCCTCATTAGTGTCTTTAGTTGCCCATCCTAAGGTCAACTAATCAAGTTCGTAGGAATGCCGACACTAACGTAACTGTTGGTGTCATTAACTATTTTCAGGTTGAAATAGTTAATCAATGCTCAATGCTATTTTGGAAGGTCCTCAGGTATGCCGATGTCAAGGATTCTTGATATCATTAGCTTTCACCTCGGAAAGCTAATTAAGTTCCATGAGTTTTGCTGATATCGACGTTACCCGCCAATATCATTAATTATTTTGAACCCGAATAGCTAATCAAGTTCCATATTCCTCCTCCTTTGTACCGGTCATGCCGATGTTAGCCAACTTGGCTAACATCATTCACCTCTTGTATTTGGGACTGGCTAATCAAATTCAAGGAATGATCATCCATAAAGTTCACTGTTGCTGTCCATTTCCTCTGAAAAGACCCATAAATTAAATCTAGTTTTTCGTTTTCATTTTCCTGCTGTTTACCCCTTCTTTTTTCCCTTCTTTTTTTTTCCCTCATCAATAAGCACTAAAAATTATAGTTCAACAAATAGTTAAAATAATTATTATCTAGAGGAGATATAGGAAACGATTACCTACCTGCTAAAGACACTCGACTTGCGTTCCCCTGTTGTTGTTGCACTCCTTCCGCGGTTTCTCTTGAAACCACAAATACCCATCATTATTCCATGTTAATCCACATATCAAAACATAACAGCAGCAATGGTGATAATATTCATTTTTCTTTTACTATTATTCTTTCTCACCTAAATTCCCCATTATTATCTTTTAAAATTTCAGCTCATTAGTAGTCCTAATGGGCATCATGAATTTAATTTCAATCACGATTTATTCCTTTTTTGAAGATCAAAACACAATGTTACACACTTTATGAAAGACGAGAAAATGAATTCTATCCTTAATATGGCTAAATTTTGTTGTTTTGTTGACTTGGGTGAATCTATCAGTAGGGGTGATAGCTCGACCTCCCCTCAGATTTTTATTCATATCCGGAGTTCTAGGACTCCAAATTAGAAGAGGTTAATTCGTTGGAAAGCTAACACTCCCGGTTACAACTTCTATTAAAGGACCCTCCCTAGATTCTATCATCTTCATGTCTGAATTCCCTCAGGAATTAGGGCGACGAACCTGCCCTGTTTCGTCAATGGACAAGGTATCTCTAATTTTATCTCCAAACCCTTCTTCCTCGTTAGATACAACCATGTCTTCACCTTATACATGGAAACCCATCTCATTATGACCTCCCAAGGTTAATTGTACTAATTTAATTAATTCATTTCTACTTTGGCCGAACCTACCCCAAAGGAACAAAGGGTTTCCTCCTCCTAAGTGGTGCAATTTGCCTAGTTAGCAACCACGTTGTAACAACACATCTTAACTAATTAAACAAGAAAATCATGAGTTCTCCTTTCTTCCCCTATAATAGCTTGTTGTATTTTCCCTAATTTTATGTTCAAGAACCATAATTCTCAATTCAAGAAACTTATGAAATTTTCAACCAAATTGAAGCTAATTTTGTAGAAATTGAAATTAGAACTTCTTGAATGAAATCTGAGCTTTACTCCTCAAATTTTGGAAAAATCTTAACCTTCTTCTCTTTGCATATAGTCGACCACTCTTCCACATTTTTCTTCACAATTCCCACATTTGTTTTCTTGCAATTTCTCTTGTATATTAATGTTCCTCTCTTTTAGGCTTGTCTAGGATTTGGAATGTTTTTAAATCTTGATGTTTTTCTCTCCCATTTTGATTAAAGAAAATTTGAAATTTCCCTCCCTCTTTGGTGTATCTCTGCTGATCTTGGAAGAGAAAAGGAATGGGGTATTTATAATCACATTTCTTTTTAATTCCATTTTGGCCCCATCTTTCCCATTTTTTAAAAATTAAGCCACTCTTTCATGTTCTCCAAAACTAATAATTTTTTTTTTTTTTTATTATTATTATTATTATTATTATTATTATTTGTAGTTACATTATTTCTGTATTATAAATCCTCCCCTTATTTGTATATTTTGTTCTCAGGTTTCACACAATTACTCGATGAAATTCAGTATTATTAAAAAAAGCAGTATCAACAACAAGTTTTAAGGATGTACTAGTAGATAAAGGGGTTGAAACATCCTTAGCACCAACCATATTGGTTTTGGACAGCAAGTCACGAACATATTTATGTTGTGACAAGAATAAACCTGCACGAGTTGGGATAGGTTGTACTCCTAAAAAAGAGTGAAGATTGCCCATATCTTTCAAGGAAAATTTAGCTTCAAATTGTTGAATAATATATTGCACAAAGCTTAAATCATTCCCAGTAAGCACAAGATCATCCATATATACCAAAAAATAACATATAAGTGATCATCCATATATACCAAAAAATAACATATAAGTGAGCCACTTCGATAAATGAATAGTGAGGAGTTAGAGTAGAGTTATGAATGTAACACCCTCAAATTATAATGTTGTGAAATCTTAAACATTTCTTTACTAAAGTTAAGTATTGAATAATATGTGTAAGATTATGGGATTTTTTTTGTTTAAAAAAATTTCGGCAGAGATTCCTTTGTTTTTTGATGTTACCAAGTTATCGACTAGACTTCATTCAATCACAATACTCAAATCTTCCACTTTGATCCAACAATCCTGGATCATATCCCATCTCATCATACAATATTTAACATAGCAATATTTCATTGTGCTTTCTCAACCTTACATCATCTACAAATAAAACATTAACTACATACAAATATAAACTCAAAGGATTCATATTGAACTAAATATTACGTTAACATGTATCCATCTTTTAAACATGCATAATTTTAATTACTCAGTATTCTTTTCGAATAGTTTACTAAAATTAGTTCCTTACTCATACTTTCTAAATGTATAAATATCAAAAGCAAATATGTTTAGGATACATATATTAAAATCCTCATATAATACAAATTATATATAAAGCAAAAGATATTACATCCCACAAAAAAAAACAGATTTAAACACAAAGCTCGTATTTAACGCTCCGCATCACCTTGTGAAATACTTGTATACATAACATTAATAAGAAATAAAGAAGATAACATATTAAAAATAATAAAACTATTATGTTCACAATTCTTCAAAATATATCAAATTGTCTTTCATCACTAACTTACTACATATCAACATTAGTAACCCATTCATAATTTATTGATCCTATACTTATAGGACCTCTGCAACCAACACTCATTGCTTAATTTTCAATTTGGTAATTCACAATTTTACTTCAAACCCGGCTAACCCTCCTTGATAGCCAACAATCAAACCGATAATTTCATACGAATTACCCAACATCTGGCTATTATCTATCAATAGCCAATCTAATCGGTAATTTCATACGAATTACCCAACATCTGGCTATTATCTATTAATAGCCAATCTAATCGGTAATTTCATACGAATTACTCAACATCCGGCTATTCTTTATCAATAGCCAATCTAACCGATAATTCCATACAAATTACCCAACATTCGGTTATTCTCTTTTAATAACCAATCTAACCTGTAATTCCATACGAATTACCCAACATTCACCTGTTGTCTATCAATAGCCAATCTAACTGGTAATTCCATACGAATTACCCAACATCCGACTATTATCTATCAATAGCCAATCTAACCAGTAATTCTATACGAATTACCCAACATCCGAATTATAATACAAACAAGTTTCTTCTTCTACTTTTTCCATATCAATATGTCGTAAACAACTCATAACTAATAATGAAATTTTGGATTTTTAAAAGAAAATGATGAATCACCTACTGTCTGCTCGTGATGGCCCAACTCCTCCTATCTGATGCCCTGCTCCCGAAACAATTCCCGAATCAATCAAATTGCACTACATTATTAATCCATTTATATTTCTCCTATGTGTCTAAATTTGAAGCACGTAATATCTTTTATTTAATTGGGTTTTGCATTAAAATTTTCATTCATTTGTCACCTTATTTTCAACATATAGTTTTAATCAATTTTCTTCTTTTAACTCACTTAAAGAATTCTTCCATGAACTATTCCTACCATTTATTTATTCCTTCTTTTCACATTCTTATGATGTTTCTTCACTTGTTCATATTTTAAATACTTCAAATAAGATAAAGAATATTGTCGCACCCGGACATCGCAGCGGCCTTAAAAATTTTCTCTTTGAAAAGAACAGATTTCTGGCATCTTGTTCTTTGATGGGGAAATGTCTCATTTAAGAAGTCGCCACCTAGTATTATGGTCACTAGGAAACCTGACTGATCAGTAGATATTCTATGGTACGTGACTAGTTGTGGCTAGGGAAGGTATTAGCACCCCTAGCGCACCTTACCTGAGGTAAGCTGCATTGCTAATCTTGTCTTAAATTGCTAAAATTTTTGTTTATTTGTGTTATGACAATTCACTGGTAATATTCCTGACTCTAGCGTCAATGAATATTTAATTACAGATACTTCCAACGCTGGTGTTTGTAAATATTTCATTTTTGGGTAATTCCAACTCTAGCGTTGCTAATTACTCAACTATGAATAATTCCAACTCTGGCGTGGGTAAAAATTCATAGCTAAAAAAATCATTAAAATCATTTTTTTTTATTTCGACATCAATGAATAAAATCAATAAAAACACATTTATTTTCTTATTTCTAATGTATACAATTTCTATTTCTATTTTTTTATTTATCTTTTTTTAATTTTTTTAGGGGTTGGGCCTAGCTGAGCCCATGGGATTGGGCTGGACCCAGCTAGCCCGGACCGGTCACTGGCCCAAGCTAGTGACCTGGCTGGGCTGAGGACGCACACTCAGTCTCTTCTGCGTGTGCACAGTGCACAGTGCCTGTGTAATTAAAATTACATGTGCACAGTGCCTGTGTAATTAAAGATGGAAAGAGAAGGCAAGATGCAAACTTACCTGGTACAGCTGCGGGGTGAAGACGAAGACGATGGTGACGACCGGTTAGCTCTGGTTGGCAGACACTACTTCCTCTCCTCTGTTCCTTCTTCTACGTTTTTTTTTGGCATTCTTTCTATGTTGGATCCTTCTGCTTTGTCTCTTCTTTTTCTTTTGCTCTCTGTTTCTTGTTTGTCCTCTGTGTTTTTCTTTGTTTGGTTCGTGCTCTCTGTTTCGTTCCTCTCTTTTTTTTTCCCCTCTGTTTTCTATTTTTTTGTTTTTTCCTCCTCTTCCGCTGGTGTCTCCTCTGTTTTCTTCCTTTTTTCTCTCCTTCTCTCCCTTTTTTTTATCCTTGTCCCCTCGCCCGTTGCCTTTCTCTGGCTTTTATAAAGCTAGAGAGATCCTTGTGGTGGTAACGGTCGGCCTCCTAAATGCTCTATAACTGACCCTTTAAACGCCTTCAATGACGAAACGTAAGCATTGCCTGCAAATTGGCGCTGGGGAAGGAAACAGTGAACAGTTGTCCAAGAAACGGCTCTGTTTTCCACTCAAATTGCTATTTTTGATTTGTTCCTTGAAGTTTTGAAATTGTTGTAAGCAAGCCCCTGGATGAACTTTAATTAGACCCCTACATTTCAGCGCATTTTACAAAACAGTCCCTGATTTCTGAATGTCTAAATTGAGTCCTTAATTGACTCTTCAAACTTTTAATTCTTTCAAAATTAACCCTGAAAAAATCAATAAAACTCCCTACAGTACCACCACCTTTTCAATTTGGTCATTGGATTTTAATTTCTTGCAATTTTGACTCAAATCAGCCCCAACATTTTGGTATTGTGAAATTAAGCCCCTGGTTTCAATAATTAAACTAGTTTCAAGTTCAATTAAGTTCCAAACTTATCAATTCTTCAATTAAGCTCTTGATTTGGATACTAAAACTAATCCAAAATTTAATTAAATCCCAAAACTTCTAATTGTGTTGCTCTTAACCCAAATTTTAATTCATTCTTTATTTTTATCATTTCACTCATTTTTTTTAATAAAATAGAAGAAGTCAAAAATTGGGTTATGACAAACATCATTTCTTAAACATAAAACAATCAAAATCTCATTCCTTTATTTTCTCATCCTTAGTTACAAATTCATTTCTCCAAACTTATTCAATTTCTTTCTTAATTACTATTTACATTCACTATTTATATATTATTCTACCTCAATTCCATCATGTTTACTACTTCTCTTAAAATCTCCAAATTCTCATAAGAACCCTAATTTAAAGAGTCAAGAATATAAGAAATTAAATCAAATTTAATTGTCATTGTTTGATAAATTACTCAAATAAACTAAAAAACACTTCATTCAAGCAAGAATCTTAATTTTTCATGCTTACCAATCTAAGTTCTCCCAACTTCTCTTCTCCTCCTACTGTGGCCAAATTCTCTCTCTCAATTCCTCCTCCCTTCACTTGATTCTTTCTTAGATTAGTGTTTTATAAATTGAACTTTCAAGTTTACAAGGTCATTCTCTCAATTTTCTTATTTTTTCCTTACTTTGCTTCTACCCAGTTGGCAGCTTATAAGAGAAAAGGAGAGCTGAATTGGTTTATTTTTAATGGCAAATAACAATTTTACCCTTAATGAGTCTTTTTACTTCTATTTGACGGTCCTTATTTTTTTCCAGTGCTACCGAACTCCATTCATCCTAAAATTTTAACTAGATTTTATTCAATATATTTTAAGGTTCCTCATTAAATTTCACCTCAATCTAATAGTCGGATTGAAAATTATGTCCAATAATGTAAAACTAGTCAAATTGTGATTTTTCGTCAAATTTTCAAATTTCTCCAAAAATTCTGAAATGTTAACCCAAGCTATGGCATCATCTAAGAAGGTTCAATGCAAATTTTTAGAATTTTCTGATATCCTGATTGAGAGTTATGAATTTTTTGTTTTACATGAAACTAGTCAATTTATGATTTTTCACCCACAGGTTTTACAATGAAAGCCAAGGTGAATAAAAGCATCCTTAAGAGTTGAATAATATGCCTGAAGGGCTTGTTTAAGCCCATAGATGGCTTTATGTAACCTGCACATATGATGAGATTTTGACTGATCCTTAAACCCTAGAGGTTGACTTATATAAACATCCTCAATAAGTTGACCATGCAAAAATACATTGTTAACATCCATTTGGCTTAAGGTCCAACCTTGCATGATAACAATAGTAAGCACAGACCGAATGGTTGCTGATTTTACAATGGGACTAAAATTTTTTGTGTAATCAATTCCAAGTCTTTGATGATACCCTTCGGCAACAAGTTGAGCTTTGATGTGATTGATTAAGCCATTGGCTTTTTGCTTAACACAAAAAACCCACTTATAACTTACGGGATTACAACCTACTAGGGGTAGAACTAAGTTCTAAGTGCCATGTCCCACAAGAGTAGTGAGCTCATCAGACATGGCTTCATGCCACTGTGGCATGGAAAAGGCCTAGGTCACATATGTTTGTTCTAGACTTTGAGGAAGAGGATGTTTAGTGATAATATTGAGTTGTTTGGGTTTGAAATTGTTATTCATGGATCAAGTAGCCATGAAATGTGTCTATCGATTTGGGGATGATGGTATGTCTATCGAACCTAAGGGAGAAACAAGGTGAGGTGAAAGGGATAATTGTGTATCTATTGGACCTAACAATAAAGCAGGGCGAGGTGAATAAGTGGATTCATAATTTTTTTTCAATCATACATGGGGCTAATAGAGATGAAGTAGTGAAATGATTCAAAGAATTTGAAAAAATCAGAGAGGAGGAAGAAGAGTTACCTAGAGGAGATGGATCCATGGCGATAACATTTTCTGAAACCACTGGTACAACCATACATGGAATTTAGCTTTGGTTAAAGGGAGTCACCAAAAGGGATTTCAGGTTAACCAAGCTGCACATAAAATTTTGGTTCTAATTAAAGGAGATTATCAAATAGGATCTCAGGTTAACCTAAGCACACACCAATTTAGCTTTAGTTTAAGGGAGTTGCCAGTTGGGATTTCAGGATGACCAAGCTACACACCGACTTTGGTTCTGGTTAAAGGAGATCGCTAGAAGGGTTCTCAAGTAACTCAATCAACACAAAGATTTTAGCTTTGGTTGACGGGAGTCGCAAGATGAGATTTCAGATTGACCAAGCTACTCACCAACACACAGATTTTAGCTTTGGTTGAAGGGAGTCGCCACATGGGATCTCAGGTTAACCCAACCATACACATATAGATTTTAGCTTTGCTGTAAAGACAGAGTTTTAGATCAACCAAGCTTTGAGAAGATCAATTTTGGAAGTTCAGTTTTGTTTATCTTTACAAAACTTACTACACAAGTCTTTGCTCCGTAAGCATTGTAAAGAAGGGGAAAACTGTCATAATCTATTTTTGGGTTATTCCCAAATTCAATTTTTTCCAACCTAAAGAGAGAGAGAGAGAGAGAGAGAGAGAGGGAGAGAGGCAGCAAACAGTGTCATTTTAATAACATTGTTTGCCATTTTCTTCCCCTGGACGCGAAGAGGCAGGGGAAGAAGAAGTTTTGTTCCCCTACATCCCTCTCGCTCCCTCTCTTTCCCAGGACCAAAAAAACCAACAAGATCCACACCCCAAGATGAAAATACAAAAGAGACAAGACCTGTAGGCGGCTGCCCAGTGGCCGCCCAACCACTCTACCCCTGTGTCATGACTGGACATGGGTAGTAGCTCTCTCTCCCCCTTTTCCTACTTATAAATACCAGGAGAGAGAGATGAGTAGGGGGTACAAAAATAGAGAGAAAGAGAGGAGAAAATAGAGAAAATCAAAGCCGAACATTGAGGAGAGAACATAAAAAAATAACAAAAGAGGAACGAAAGAAAAAGGAAGAAAACAAAAAGGAGGAGGAGCAGAAGCAAAGACAAAGCAAATAGAAAAGAAAAAGAGAGGAGTTAAAACAGTAGTAAAAGAGGGGAAAAACACACAAAAGAAAAAGAACTGGCCGCCAAAAGCAGCTCCCTATCCCCGCGCCACTCTTCCTCTTTGCCACCACCAGTAACACCACCACGAAGCCACTACAAAGAGGGAAGAACATTGTTGACAGAGGGAAAAAAAGAGAGAGGAAGAAAACAACACAACGAAGCAAAAAGGAGGAGAAGATGAGCCACTACAGCAACGACTTTCATTCCGCCACCACCATCGCCTACCTTCCTCATCGCCGCCACAAGAATTGTCCTAAGCCACCATCGACAGCAGCTCCACCATCACCAGAGACAGAAGAAGCAACAGAGAAAGGGGAAACAAAAACAGAAGAGGAAGCCACACAAAAACAAATAAAGAAGGAGAACCACCATCTAGAACCAGCGGCAGCCACGACAAGGACGCCACCGTGAGTCACTAGCACACCACCGCTGCCAGGTCAGCTTCTCCTTCCTCCTTCTTCCTCTCTGGGGTGCCCTCCACTGTTCACGTTGCATGTGAACAATGGATAACTGTTCCACTATTCATTGGGTCGGACAAGTCCGACAAAATTATAAAAAAATAGTCTTATTTTCATGCATATGGCCAAGTCTCTAAAAAAAATCATATCGTATTTTCATACAAAGAAAAGTTTTTAAAAATATATTTTAGCATGCATTTTGGCTTTAATAACCACTTTATTAAAGTCATGAGAACTAGGCCAATATTTCAAAAATTCAAAAAAAAATCATTTTGTTTTCTTTTAGTATCTGGGATTATGAATTTATACATAAAACGTATTTCTGATATTAAAAATGTATTTTTTTACTGACATAGAACGGTTAGGTCTTTACCCGATAAGATAAGGATCTCCTTACCGAGGTGGATTTTTTTTAAGCCATAGACAGACCAACAATTAGAAATACAATAACACCTTAGTATATATTAAACAATTAAACAATGCAGCTTACCTTAGATAGGACGTATTTGGGGTGCTAATACCTTTTATTTACACAACCAGTCCCTATGCCTGATCTCTGAGACTAGTTAGGGTTTCTAGTGATCAAAATACTAGGTGGCGACTCCCATTCCCTCATTCCACTATTAAAAGACAAGAAATCCTTGTCTCCTCATATTTGCCAGATAAATCCATACGAGAGTGGATGATCGCCGCGACGCTGTATACGTGTGACACTTACTTTTGAGTTACCATTTGAAAGCAAAAGCAATTGTTCTCCTTTAGCATCACAAACTCATATTTTATTTTATTTTTATATTTTGCATAGAAATTATTCATATATGATTTTTTTATTCAAACATCTTTTTAATATTATGATAGTTTAAATTTTAAAAATAATATATATATATATATATATATATATATTTTTAAAAGACATATTTTATGAAAAAAGAAAGAAAAAACAAACACACACAAATAGGAAACCATCCTGCTATTAAAAAGATACATTTTTCTTTCTTTATTTCAAGTCAATATGATGTTTTTTAATTTCTATCCAATATGTGTGTGTGTGTGTGTGTATTCAGATTGTTATAATTGTTTTTCCATCCTCTTCCGTTCTTTTATAATCATTAATTTGGTTTTATTTTTTTTCTAAATAAATATGGTATTACCTATATGATCGAAACCAAATATATAGCAATGATTGAAATAATTTGATAAAAGAGTTAGGGATGCCATGTTTTGAGATGGCATGTAGTTGATGGTTTGGTTTAACAATACCATGTTGGGAGCGAGTAACCATAGGGTGTGTGTGAGTGGGGGCTAGAGATGAAGTAGTGATTGGTGCCGATGTATCAGGAGGAGAGGAAGTTGGCGGGATTGTAGAGGGAGCCATGGTTGGAGCAGCTTCAGAACCAGAATAAAATGACATTGAGGAAGATCGTGGAGCTGTGCATGGGGATGTGGAAGGGCAACGAGATGGTGGTTGTTGCTTGGATTCTGGGATGTATGGCACGATGATGGAAGACAAGTCATCAAATGAAGGTACAGATATTGGGATGGAAATGGATTTTTGTTTAGTGGAGAGAGATGGAAAAACTGATTCATTGAAGACCACATGACAGGATATAAAGAGACGTTTTGTAGAGGGATCGAAACATTTGTAGGCACTTTGGTTTAGGGAGTAGCCAAGAAGATATAGGGGTGAGAGCAAGGTTCAAGCTTGTGATGGTTGTACGGACGTAACCAAGGGAAGCAAAGACAACCAAAAACACAGAGTTTGGAGTAGTTTGGAACATCACCAAAAAGGGCTTAAAAGGGGGGACGATGAATGAGAATAGGTGTGGGAAGGCGATTGATGAGGTAGGTGGCAGTTTGGAAAGTATATGACCAAAACATAAGAGGGAGACTGAATTGATGAAGGAGTGTGAGCCTAGTTTTAACTATATGGCGATGACAACATTCAGCAGTGCTATTGTGTTGAGGGGTATGAGGTGGCATCATTAGATGAGAGATGCCAAAAATGGCCAAAAAAAGGTTTTGAGTTTTTGAAACTCGCCCCCCACCATCCAAATAAATTGAAATTATTTTTGGTTTGAAGTAGTTTTCCATAAGAATCTTGAAGGTGGAAAAACTGGTAAAAACATCATATTTGTATTTAATAGGATATAGCCAAATATATTTAGTAAAATGATCCATAAAAATAATAGAATATTTATTTTGATCAATGGAGTCAGTTTAAGGGGACTATGACTCTTAAGGGACGATGCTGTAAAAGGAAGCTTATGACTTTTATTGCATTGACAAGATGAGCACAATGTTAAACATATAGGTGTGGACGAGATAGGTAAAGAAAAAGTCGTGAGAAGTGACTGAAGAGTGCGGGAAGAAGGATGACCGAGACGCTTGTGCTCATGTACTGAAGCCTTGACACCAACCATAGCAAAGGGTTGAACATATGCACGGTCTGTGGCCATTCATAGATGTCATTGTTATTCCGACCGTGGAGAAGTGTCTGCCCCATGTCCTTCATAGAAAAATGAAAGGGAAAAAATTCAATGGAGGTTAGATGTTGTTTGCAAAACTGAGAGACAGATATAAGGGCCCCGTTTGTTTGCTGGAAAGTAGTTTTCTTTTGGAAAGTGAATTCTGGGAAAGTAAATTATTTTCTGATATTTGGTAGTATAATGAAAAATAAGTTGGAAAACACTTTTCAGTGTTTGGTTATGCCATGAAAAATGAGCTGGAAAATAACTTATTAATGTTTTATTTTTTTCAAGTTTATTAAAATAATGAGGAACAAATCTTACAAATTAAAAAGTTGAATGAGAATAAAATTGAAAAAAAATATAATTTCATAAATTATCTCAAATAAAATAAATAATAATCAAAATATAGAGATTAAATCTAAAAAATAAAAAAATGAAAGATGAAGAAATTAAAATAATAATAATTAACATTTTATAAATTATTTCAAATAAAATAAGTAACAATCAAAAGAATGAGGACTAAATTTGATAGATAAAAAATTTCAATAAAAAAATGATAAGGGAAAAACAAATAACAATTATAAAAATGAGGACCAAAGTTAATGTAAAAATTAAATTTTAAGAGATGAAATTAAAAAATAAATATTCAAAACAAAATATATAAAGCAATCAAAAGTTTGAGGATCAAATTTGATAAAATCAGCAAATAATATGACATTTCTAAATTTTTCATAACTTCCGAAAAGTGTTTTCAGCCCAAATTTTTCAGTAAAACACTTTTCTAGAAACCAAGCCAAATTTTTCTTCGACTGGAAAGTGTTTTCCGTTCACCAACTTTTCTAATAGCAAACAAACGCAGAAAAGTTTGGAAAATGATTTTCCAGAAACCACTTTTCATGAAACAAACACAGTCTAGATTTTTTTTTAATCGAAGGAACACATAGAACATTGGATAGAGTAGGAGAGAGGGTAGTAGAACCAAAATCAGAAATACATAAACTTATACCATCACCAATGAATATAGACTCGGTCCATCATAGGAGGAGTGAAGTGAAAAGTTGTGAAGATCGAGGTGACATGATTTGTGGCGACGAGAATCCATGAGCCGGGGTTGCCGAGGGGCGATAGTGGTGGTGGTGTAGTGGGCAGTGGGTGATGGACCAAGGAGACCTTTGGCACGTGGGCATTGCTTGGCACCATGGCCTTGCTGGTCACAGTGTTGGGGAATTCCGGCTCCCCCATACGCGGACCGGTGGTGTACTGATAGTTGCTCAAGGGAGGTTAAGCACACTGACACAATATTTTACGTGGTTCGGCTAATTACCTACATCCACGGAAGAGGTCTATTTTATTAGAGATAAAGAAAAGGATACAATAAATACATGGAGGAGGAGATCATTTCACTCTACTCTACTCCCAGCTCTCTTTGGTGCTCTTAAATGGCCGCAATGATAGCAGAAGGCGCTTGCCATTGCAGCTCTCTCTTTTCTCTCTATTCTCACGTTCACTTCACTCTCTGCACTCTCTCTCACGTTCTCTCACTCTCACTTTGCTCTAAAAAACATGCCTCTTTTATAGGCAAATATGGTGAGCCTCTTCAGCACACTTGTCAATCATGGTGGGACAAGAAGGCCTTAAACCATGCCACCATTAGTGGCACTAATGGAGCAACCACTTGCTTAGTGGTGGGGTATTGCCACTAAATGGCAATATCCTAACAATCACCCCCTTTGCCATTTGTGTGGGCAATTGTCCTCTTGCTTCTTCAGCACAAGCTTGCATTCTGCATCTTTTCGAAGCTTACCATTCTGAGAGCGTCTTCAACACAACATTCCCCTTCGAGCGTATCAACCATGCTCGGTCCGGAATGATTTTTCAAGCCTTACACCAAGGCTTACAACACCCCCTCAAACGAATATTCCCAAGTGCGACAGTCATTGAGTATTTCAATGTGATCACAAGCTCACCACTCTTTCAAGAGTCTACTCATCTAGGAGTTGCGCCTGCCCTCTGTACCACCCTAGGAACCATGCCTTACTTCTCCGTGAGTCTCTCACTCTTAGTCGTAAGAGTCCAGGTAGCTCTCCACCTTTAATCATTGGGGGTAGCCCATTAAAGGTTGATCCATATCTGTCTTCATACTCTGAGTATTACAATGTCATTACCGAGCTCACCACCTTGACAAGAGTCAACTTATTCCCGGAACCTGCGCATGCCCTCTCGCTCCTTCATAGCAGCCGTGTCTTAATGCTCCACAAGTCACACACTTATTGTCCAAGGCAAATGTCTTCTAGCTCATTGATCTTTAGCATGGGGGCAATATCACATTTGTCTCTATACTCATCATAGCCACTTCATTGGCTATACACTGTCCACTCATATCTAGCCATCACATTGGCTCTGGGGTTGTTCTGAACTGGGCTCATATCGTGGCCCACACACCTTCTCCTTAGGTGTCTCCGCTCGTCACCATACGGCGGTCTGAACTGGGGCTTCTATCATGGCCCTCACACCTTCTCTAAGGTGTCTTCGCCCGTTGTCATGGGGCGGTCTGATCCGGGCTCCTATCATGGCCCTCACACACCTTCCATCTAAGGTGTCTTCACCTTTCATAGGTGGCCGCATCCTCCTTCAGTTGAGATGCTTCAAAATGGCTCCAAAAGTCTCTACCACCATATACACTATGGGAGAGATCACTGCCACTGATTACATAGAAAGAGAAACTTGCGGTATACTCCTCGCAATCCTCCACCTCAATTTCTATGTTTGGAGCTTCGTGCCTTTACGCGCTGATGCCTCCACCTACACCAACTCTCTTTGGTGTCTTCGCCTTTCATCATAAGCGGTCGCCTTTTATCACGGCGTTTGCACCCCTCAATTAGGTGCCTCTCGCAACGGCTCTCTTTCCATCCTTGCATGCATTGGAAAGGTCTTCGCCTGTTGTCTTCATCAAGAGCACAAGACACTTTCGTTGTACAAGCTCTAACGAGTCTCGCTCGAGCTTCATCCGGGAACACTTTTTCTCCTTGCACCTGTTGTCTCATTACAGTACCTCGTTGGATCCTACAGGTACTCCTGCATAATCTCTGTGTGTCCTCGTGCAATTTCTGTTCTCCAGATTTCTCCCTATTCCTTGCTTATGTTTGACAGCAGCTCATCCTGTCATAACACTCGTCCAAGTCAAAATAGGGTGCCAATCTTTATCCCCTTGCGTATTCCTCTTCCATTATCAGGGTCTTCATCAATTCTCCACTCGAGAAATCACAGTCACCGAATCTAACTTCTTTGGAGAAATCACCACTCCATCAGATCCTTGAACCTTCGGAACCCAATTGTTCCCTTGTGCCGCCAACCTGCTAGTCTTCAACTGTTTCATTACAAACTGCTATATATACGAAAATAGTACCGTATGGATAATCCTTCCACTAAGCAAGTTCCCGGGAAAGATTGGAGGGGTCACACTTGGTCCCGCTTAAAACCCAATCTCCTAGACAGAACTTCTTAGGCCATATCTATCCATCGTCTTGTCTTTCCGTATATACAACCATTTGCTAGCTTTGTTGCGGCTTTCCTTTACAAGTGATCGGAATATCTTGGTTTAATACATGATTTCTCAACATTTGGCGAGACTACCGGTTCTTAGACTCGTCAAGATTGGTCTTCATCAATTTCCACTCTTCACCTCAAATTGTCCACATGATCGGGTGTCCAGAGTGTCCCAATTTTGCCTTTCCTCAAGGCAGTTAAATTTCTCCCCACTTAGCAGTTCAAAGACATATAATTGGGTAAACATGTGCACCTTCTTCTTCTTCTCTTCAACGACCACCATGATGACCTTCAGATGCCTCCTGATCGGGCAATCTCTTTTGTTAATTCACCACCACCATTTTCGGTCTCAAATCTCAATGATCGGACCGTACCATTGCATCCGGAACGATCAAATTAGCTTGAAACAAGTCCGAAATCGTCCAAATCTCACTTCGAGACGGCTAAGATTTGATCAAAATAATTACGGCCGATCAACGGCTCGAGATTCAATCTCGAGATCCGGTTGCACGTAGGATCAGCTACATTGGATCCTGTCCCTCGGCTCGGCTCGGCTCCATAAACGGCTCGGCTCAACTCGGCTCAGCTCAGCTCGCGGATGGTGACGTGGCAGGTGGGTCCCACTTTGATGACGTGGCTGCTGACTAGTCGCTGACTGGTCTATGACGTGGCTGCTGACATGGCATGCCTACTGTGCATGCTGACATCACACTTACATCAGGCTGATGTCATCCCTGGCATGCCTACTGTGCATGATGACATCACAATTATGTCATGCTAACGTCATCCATATCCGGGTCAGCCCATCCAGGCGAAGAAGACGCGTGGGGCGCGTCTGCGCGCATGGGCAGACGCCTTGCCGGAGAGTGATGGAGAGTGCGGTCATGTCCGACGTCCGAGTTTGACGCTGTTTTCACCAGTGGTTTCGTCTCGGCCTCCTCTACACAGTGGTATGGTCAAAACACCATTTTGAGAACTTTCTTTTTTGAGCAAAAATCAAACACCACTTAAACCATCAGCTCTGATACTAATTGTTGGGGAATTCCGGCTCCCCCATACGCGGATCGGTGGTGTACTGATAGTTGCTCAAGAGAGGTTAAGCACACTGACATAATATTTTACGTGGTTCGACAAATTGCCTACATCCACGGAAGAGGTCCATTTTATTAGAGATAGAGAAAAGGATATAATAAATACATGGAGGAGGAGATCATTTCACTCTACTCTACTCCCAGCTCTCTTTGGTGCTCTTACGAGTGGCTACTTGATGGCGGCAAAGGCTGCTGCCATTGCGGCTCTCTCTTTTCTCTCTCTATTCTCACGTTCACTTCACTCTCTGCACTCTCTCTCACGTTCTCTCACTCTCACTTTGCTCTAAAACACATGCCTCTTTTATAGGCAAATATGGTGAGCCTCTTCAGCACACTTGTCAATCATGGTGGGACAAGAAGGCCTTAAACCATGCCACCATTAGTGGCACTAATGGAGCAACCACTTGCTTAGTGGTGGGGTATTGCCACTAAATGGCAATATCCTAACACACAGAACTAACAAAAACCTCTATAACCACGCCGTTGAGAGTTGCCACGATTGGAGGACCAGTGGGAATTCGATGGGGAGAAACGGGCTGAAGAGAAGATGACCATGGGGATTGGGGAAAATTCGATGTGGAGTAACAGCCTTGCGGGTAGACGACCGAGGTGGAATGTTGCTGAGTAGTGTTGGCGAGAGGACTGATAGATTAGTGCGAGAATCCTCTCGTTTAAGATATACCTCGTAATCAATCGGCTTGTCATGAAGTTCTTCATAAGAGATTGGGTGGTCCTGAGCATGGATGCCTGCGGTAAGTCCCTTGAAGTCATGACCAACACCATTAAGAATGACAATGATGATATCATCGTTAGAGACGGGGGTGTAAAGGAGTGCTAATTCGTCGGCAATGGTTTTAATAGAACAGAGATATTCACCGAGAGGGCAGGAGTCACGAGGACAAACAAGACGTTCCTTAAGACTCATGATGCATGACCGAGATCGGCTAGCGTAGAGACGAGTAAGCTTGTCCCATGCATCTTTTGAAGTTGAAGCGAAGCAATGAGAGGAGCAATAGAGTCGAGAGACGGAAATGCGGATGGCATGTAGCAAGAGCTGATCTTGGCGCGCATCCATGGAGAGAAGTTGGCGGAGGTGCGGTGCGGGAAAGCATGGGAACCATCAATGAAATCGAGCAAGTCATAGCCAAGAAGAAGAGAACTAAACTGAGCATGCCAGAAAGGATAATTCAAGTGAGTGAGTTTGAGAGGTAGTTGGCCACTAGTAAGAGCAATAAGAGGAGTGGCATCATCGGTAGAGGAGGTGGTGATTGTAGGAGTTGAAGGTGTGGAGGAGTTGTTGTCGGCCATGGAGAGAAAAAAAAAAAGAATCGTATTGATCTTGTTAGAGCTAATGCTCGATACCATATAGAAAACGAGAGAATGGAGATAATTTCTTCCATGTTTCTATTCGGTATCCTGTTACTTTTTAAATACAAATGTATGTATCGACGAAGCTAATAATTTGCTACATCAGTTGAGGATAAAAGATAAGGAGCTATTTCGAATTCTTTTGTTACATCAGTTGGATATTAAGACATGCCCTATTTTCTCCAAAGAAATTTGAGATTATATTAAAAATTGTCCCGTAGTCTACATATCTACTCTAAGTAAATTGCAAGAATCTTGGAGAGAATGGTTCGACGTTAATTCTTTAGTGGAACCGATGATCAAGTTAGTGGTAACTGCAAGAAACACTTTCAGTTTCTGATCCTATATCATTTCATGTTCTCTGCATGCAATGAGTGCGGTTTGTGTTACGATAACAAGAGGGTTTAGCACCAAGGAAATGGAAATGTTGCGTAAGAAGAGAGGAAGATCGAAGTAGATCAACAACAAAGACAATAATAGAAAAACACAGTTAGAAGCATAAGCGAAAACAAATATAGTGTTAGTTGGAATTTCCGTAAGTTATTTCATAATTAGTTACAAATTAGTTAGTAGTTTTTCTTTTTTTTGATTTACGTGGATGTTCGGGCCAGCTTGCGCGCACCATGACTAATCCCACGGCCCACTAAACATCCTGCAAATCCAGTGAGCTTGTAAGGCACTGCAGGGGTGACAGACGTGCACAGTAAGATTCAAACCCAGATATAAAGGAAAGAAACAAGTCCCTACCACCACTAGGCCAAGACCTCAAGTACGGTTGTAAAAGGTTTCATAGTATAAATAAATAAGGTTGTAATAGAAAACACAGAATCAAGCAATAGCACTAAATTTCTTTATGTAACAATATATTTTTCTTCTTCTTCTTCTTCTTCTTCTTCTTCTCAAAATCTTCTTTCTTAACTACTATCTGGAGCAAAAGATCTTTGGCAAGCAAACAAACACGCATTACAACAACAATTAATCATGGTGGATAGCAACAAGATGAGAGCCATGGAGGAACATAACAATAACAATTCTTACCATTTTGCTGGAACAATTGTCTACCTTGGCTTTAGTCGGAGTTTTGGCATTAACATGTCAAAAGATAAAAAAAAACAACAATAATACATGAATAAGAATTTCAGAGGCAAATTCAAACATGATACCCACTAAATTGAATAATCATTGAATACATTAAGGACCGTATATAATGAGGGTTTTATTTAAGAATTAAATGCCATTTCTGTGTTTGACTTTTAATAGAAATTAATTTAATATTATAATGTTTAATCTTTTCAGGTACACCCCATAGGAGTATTTTACAAATGTTGCCTTCTGTTATGTAACCTATAATAGAAGTAGTTTAATTAATGTCCTAATACTTATCTTATTATTTTAATGTTGACCTAAATCGGCACGAGTTATTTCTTGTGTGGAGAATTGGATAAATTTATGCTGATTCTTTTAGTAAGATAACAAGAGGTCCTGTTTATTTTCATGTTTTAAAAATATTTTTAAAAAAATTAAAATTTGTTTTTGGAGTTTAAAAATTCTTGTGGGTGGCATTAGGGGTGAGAAAAAAACCAAAAAACCGATTAAACCGAGAAAACCGGAAAAAAAATAACCGAAAAAACCGAACCGAAAAAAAACCGATTAAACCGATTAAAATTTTGAAAAAACCGGCCGGTTCGGTTCGGTTTCGGTTTTATAAGCAAAAAACCAAAAAAACCGAACCGAACCGAAACCGAAAAAACCGAGCCAAAACCGAGCCAAACCGGTTTGAACCGGTTTTTGCCCTAAAAAACCGAACCGAACCGAAACCGGTCAGTTTGACCCGGTTTCGGTATTTTTTAAAAAAAAATTCAATTTGGTTATTTTTTTGATAAAAACCGAACCGAACCGAAAATGATCATCCCTAGATGGCATGGGTGCAGTCTTCCAGACTCAAGGGTAGTAGCTTTTGGAGTTTAAAAATTATTGCTGAATGCGGAGAAAATTGTAGGAATGAAGAAGTCCCGCATGGTGTTTAGTTGAGCATATCATTGATAATTGAAAAGAGACTCATCTTTGGTAGGATTGCTAGCATCTTTAGGACCAATAGTGAAAAATTGTGGAGTGAGACTTGGAGTTTTGTTAGAAGCAAAGGAGTTTTTGGTATGAACTAATATGGGAATATCCTTTAAATATACCTAGGCATGATTTTGTTTCATGGCTCGCAATTGTTAGAATGAAGCTTTCATTTTCCAATGACAAACGCGAATTCGATATTGTCTTGATTTCCTGAGGTGGCCATGATAGTCACCGCACAAACACCACTATTAATTCGTTCTACTGACTGCCGTCCATATTTTCACAAGAATACAAAAAAATCTTTCAATTTTTTTGACTTTGATTTTATGTAGCTATCCCGAGCACCAAAGAATCATTTAATCTTGTATATAACTTGAAGAATTGACTATAGTTATGCTAACCTGGACCCGACTGACACTTATTTATCCGGGTTGAGTGTAAAATAAATTAATTTAAAATAAATATAATTTAATTTGATTTGTTCAACAAGTTATCCATGATCATATTAATTCGATCAAGATCTTAATTGATTTTTTTTATTTTTTTAAATAATATTATTTTAACATCTAAAAGAAAAATTTAGTAACCCCGGTTAGATGGCTTTACTTTGATAAAATTGAATAATATTCTAATAATAAAAAAAAAAGGATCAATTCTCAATTCTGAATGGTTTTTCTCTTACATCATCAAATCAATCAAAACTCCTTCCATTAAAGCTAGCTGATGTTGTATAGAGTGACAAGAGAGGGTGATGTCTATTACGTGACGATTGCCTTCATGACCTCAGCCCATTTTATTTTATTGACTTTTCGGTCCCTGTTTAGATGGTGTGTATATAAAGATTTGTCAAGTAAATGGATCTGCCATCTTCACGCATCTGTTCCGAGGTTTCCCAGGGGAGTCAAGCTCTGGAGGGACAATAATGGAGAGTAGAAGAAGTGGTAGGTCTAATCTTTCTTCTACAAAAACAGAGAGAAAAGTCAGTGAGAAAAATAGGAGAAATCAAATGAAAACCCTTTACTCCAAGCTCAATTCTCTCCTCCCTGATAAAAAATCCACGGTTATCTATCTTCCACCCTCTCTAAACTTATGTCTACTCATGTTATTGCAGTCTAGCTTGCTGTCTTGAACCTTCCATGAGGAGGCCAAGCTGTCCTTGCTCTGATCATGTTTGGAGAGGGTTAGAAAGATTTTGGATGATATTTCTTGTTCTTGAATTGAAAATATTTTTCCTTTTCTTGTGGATATGCAGGAAAAACAACCTCTGCCTGATCAGATAGATGAGGCAATAAGCTATATAAAGAGTCTGGAGGAAAAGTTGGAGAAAACCAAGGAAAAGAAAGAAAGCTTAACATTTGCTACTTCAAAATCACCTAAACTAAAAATCCAAGAAACGGGTTCAGCTCTAGAGATAGTTTTTACAAGTGGGCTGGATAATCAGTTCTTATTTTACGAGATCATCAGCATTCTGCATGAAGAAGGTGTGGAAGTTGTTGGTGCTAATTCTCAAGCTCTTGGAGATTCCTTTTTCCATGTAGTCCATGCACAGGTAATAATTATATTCGATCAATTACGCTGATTCATTTCTAATCTGCAACACGTTTTCTTGACAATTCAAAGATCAACTCGAATTTATTTTGTGCAGATGAAGGAATCTGCTGATGGTCTTGGAGCTGCAAGTGTAACTGGGAGACTGAATAGGCTTATCAATGGATCCACAAGTGAAATAGAGTTGGATTCAGAGCTGTGGGATTTTGTAAATCATCCTGAGACTAATTTGGAATTCTAAACAGTTCTAAAGCACCAAAGTTGGCATAAAATGATGGTAAATTTGGCACTATATTTTGGAATCTGAGTGTAATTTCTTGAAATCTGTAAGATATATAGATGTTTTATATATATGCAATGCCTGTTCTGTCTAGAAATAAAATTGCTTGCTTACTTTTGAGTTACCATTTTGAAAGCAAAAGCAATTGTTCTCCTTTAGCATCACAAACTCATATTTCGTTCAAACTTACTAAGGGGAACCATAGTGATAAAAGCCATCCATAGATCAGGTCCGGTTCGGATCATAGATTAATCAGGTTAATTTAGATTGAATCGAATAAATCAAACTAATATCGTTTTGATATTTTGAAGTTATGTAATGTTATTTTAAAAATAAATTTAAAAAATAATATTAACTTGCAATTTGATCAGTCCACCAAATGAATTTCCAAACACTTTTTTTAAGCTCAGTCCGAGCCAAGTTCTAATTGTAACCAATGTAGATGGATATTGTTTATAAACCTCATTCTTGTTTGGTTCTAGAAAGAGAGAGGGTAGGGCTTTTCTGATTACTGATTAGGGTTAGGTTAAGTTTTTATTTATACTTTGTTTCTTAGTTAGTTTAAATTTGGTTGAATTGGTTTAGTTTGACTGATTCTATCAATTTCAATTTTTATATTCAAAATTAAATGATTGATTTTATTTATGATCCCAATCTCAATCCCTTGGATACTATTTATAAACCTCATTTTTATAGGTGAGCAAAAAAATCAAAAAACCGATTAAACCGAGATAACCAGAAAAAAATAATTGAAAAAACCGAACCGTGAAAAAAATCGATTAGAAAAATTTAAAAAAAATTCGGTTAGGTCCGGTTTCGGTTTTAAAAGGCTAAAACCGAATAAACCTAACAGAATCAGTTCAAATAGAAATAAAAAAAACCAGTGGTACTATAAATAGCTTCCAAACCCATTTACTTTTAGTTTCTTCTTCTAACCCTAGCAAACTCAACCCCCCGAATCCACTCCCTCTTGTTCAATCTCTCGATAAAATCTTCATCTCTCAATCTTTTTGTCTTTAAATCAAAGCTAGCAGTCGCTCCTTCAAGTTCTTTGCTTCTCCAAGTTGGATGAAAAATTTGATGTTGTCTATTCTCTTTTCTAAATTGTTTTTTTTTCTTTTTAGTTTTTATCAGTCTATATTAACCTATTTTGTTAAACTTTTCAGGTGAATTATTCAAGAGAACCAGATGCAGTTTTAATGTCCATGCTTATGTGCCTCAATAGTTGGTTTTTTTTCTCTACAGTTTCTTCTAACTTGATTTCTGAGAAAATACAAGCAATAAAATGTTAAAGACATATGGTTTAGTTAACAATAATATTAAAATATCAAAATCTTTCCTTTTGTTTTTTTTTTTTGGTGTTGGGATAGAGACAACTGATGTGTTTTATTCCAATTTCAAGGATTCCAACATATTGTATTTCTTTATTTTTATCAAGGGCATTATTTTCAAGGTCTTAGTCATTTTCCATGTTATTTGCTATATAATTTTATTTTGGATTTTGATTAGAGTTGATTGGTTTGAGAAAACCACCGGGTGCAAATTAAAAGATATTTCTTCAGTCATTCGAGATGAATTCTGGTAAAGGAAAGTAAAACAATTAATATAGGTTTTTTTATATCAATTACAAGCCTTTTAAATGACCCATCAAAAACCCATCAAAAGTCACAAAAAAGCCAAAAAAAATAAACTGGTTTTTTCTGGGTTTTCCTTTCAATTAATCAAACCAAACCGAATTAAAACTGGTCGGTTTGAATCGGTTTCAGTTTTGATTTTATTTTAAAATGATTTGGTTATTTTTTTAGATGAAAACCGGACAGAACAAAAAATACCCACTCTTACTCATTCCCGCTTGGTTCTAGAAAGAGAGAGGGCAAGGGGTGGGGAGATGCGGTTCCATTTATACTTTGTTTTTTAGTTAGTTTAAATTTAGTTAAATCGGTACTGATTCAATTAATTTCAGATTTTATATCTAAAACTAAACTAAATTGACTAATTTTTATGGTTTTTAAATCGATTTCTTCTGTTTTCTTCTCTTAGTTTGATTTTTTAGCTAATTTATTTTGAACACCTCTAAAAAAAAATCATGAGAAAAAAAATCCTTGAAAACAAGTTAAAGAATTTATTTAAGGTTAATTTAGTAATTTTATCGTGTTTTGAAAAGTAAAAATACTAAGATGCTCATGATCTCTAATTAATTAAATATTATTTTTAAGAGTAATTTAATAATTTTATCATGCTAAAAAAACAAGAAAATACCTACATACCTCTAGTCAATATAATGATAACAAATGAATCCCGTTAAAAGTTCATTTTACTTTTTAATAATTTTTATAAAAAGGATAATAAAATAATTTTATTGGATCAATTCACAGTTTTTTTTTAATATAAAATAAAAGGTTACAATTTTTAGTGTATCGAATATTTCCTCTTGTGTCTTACTCCATCTCTTAAATGCACTTTTTGCAACGAAAAGTTATTATTAAATAGTTTGCTACCTATTATATGGGCTGGGCTTGGACATTCAACGTCTTGGCAGTTATCGGGCCATAGTTGGGCTTCTTCAAAAGGCTCGTAAGGTGAAAGGCATGGCCCGTGGTCAACTCTACCCATTAACCCCCACTTAATTACTATTGGATAATTACTAGCACAGTAGAGGGGTGATTTCGTCGTTTGCACTACATAAACGAGAACCCCCCAAAACCCTAGCTCTTAACCCCTAGACCATAAAGCCCAAAACCTCACTTTCCCCACCCTGTTAGAAAAAACCCCCCACTTCTTTTCACGTCAAAAACAGCAAAAAATGAGGCCACCAAGAGGCGGCGGATTTAGAGGAGGGAGAGACGGCGGTTTCAGGGGTGGACGCGGTGGACGCGGTGGTCCTGGCCGTGGTGGACGTGGTTTTGGTGGTGGTGGGTTTCGTGATGAAGGCCCTCCTTCTGAAGTAGTAGGTGTGTTCCTTTTCATTCTCTTCCTTTAGTGAATTTGTTTATTTTTTTCTATATTTGATTTCTTGTTTGTGTCAGCAAAAATGATGCATAAATGTGTTTTAAAGTTTTGAATTTTGAAAGCTAATGGTTGGAATTTATCTGTAAATGTACGGGATGGTAGTTGGTGAGTGAGTAAAAGATTACAACTTTTGATAGTATCAGATTAAGGAGGGATTGGTTGTTGTTGATTGATTGATGGGTTTTGTGTTTTGTAGAGGTCTCATCGTTTCTTCATGCCTGCGAGGGTGATGCAGTTACAAAGCTAACCAATGAGAAAATACCATACTTCAATGCACCAATCTTTTTGCAGAATAAGACCCAGATAGGGAAAGTTGATGAAATCTTTGGCCCCATTAATGAATCTGTGAGCTCACTAACTTATCTTTCTGTTATTAATATCTTGTAGTAGCTTTCTTAGCTTTTTAGTCTAATAATTTGATTTTTTGGGTGCGTATGATTGCAGCATTTTTCTATAAAAATGATGGAAGGAATTGTGGCAACTTCGTATGCACCAGGGGAGAAGTTCTATATTGACCCGAATAAACTCCTGCCTCTTGCAAGATTCCTTTCACAGCCTAAGTATGATTCTTGTTCTTTTCAACAATATCGGTAAAACTCCTTTGGTTTGCTTAATTTAGATGGATTCTAGTTTCCATTTTCTGATTACTTGTATTTTTGTTGGTTTCTGTGGTTATTTAGTCAGCTGACTTGGACAACGTGAAATTTCAATCTATATCTCATAGTCATTAGCTCATTAAGAGTCATTTCTCTACACAATTTTGCTTGTGACATTATTTAGAAACATACATGACATGCTTTGGCATGACTTTGTTATATATATATCTCGGTTAAGGAATCCGTGTAAGAGAATATAACTGCAGAGATAAACTGACCAAAGTTGTGGAATAATCTGACCATTACAGGTAGCTTTTTTAATTCTTTAGCAAGTATAATTATCGTTGGTTTGTTCAGGTGTTATTCTTTGTTTGTGTTAGCGGTAAACCTGCTATACCCAAGTGTCAGAACCCCTCTAGTTTTGGCCAGGACAACATATAAACTTTGGTCTTATTAATGAGGATAACTACTTCTATGCATGGTTCTACCTCAGACCTTAAGGGGCTTTGGTCAGAAAGCGAAAGATGATTGTCATTCTACTATACTCCTGTTGTAGCTACATTTACTATTTACGATGATTCTTTTGCAAATTAATATGTTAATCGTTGAAAAAATTAATGGGAATTGGTTAAATACTTTAATATTTTGCTCAATGCTGACTCATTGAGTTTCTGCTTAATTAAGTGGATTTCAGCCCCTGGTGTTATTCTGTTTAATATAGAGATTCTATTGTTCAAATCATATTCCTTTGGTGGATATTTGCATATCACCTGTCCTGTTATCTGGTCTGGCTATTCTTTGTGTTAAGAATCTTGTGTTTGTTTCGATCAAATTATAACGGTTGTGTTTTATTAATGCAGGGGGCAGGCACAAGCAGCTGGAAGAGGTGGCCGTGGTGGTGGAAGAGGAGGCAGAGGTGGTAGAGGCGGTTTCAGCGGAAGGGGAAGGGCAGAGGTCCACCTAGAGGTGGTGGTTTTGGTCGTGGTGGTTTTAGGGGGAGAGGGAGAGGATAGAACAACTTTGTGTTATAATTTTGGTGCTCTTGTGCTTTTTAAGTTGTAATTTTAAGATGCAATGGCCAAACAACAATCAACATGTGGATGCTTCCTTGAAGAGTTTAGGCTTTTATGCAGCACTACTAGTTATCTCATATGTATTTTAGTTTAAACTAGTTTTTACTTGTTTGGAGTTACGGCACGGGTTGGATCAAAAAAATTTGTAATGTGAAAAAATGGTTAGTTTGTGAGGAACTATTAAATTTGTTTAGAGAATTAATCTTGAAACTTAAATTTCACTCTTTTCTTGGTCAATGTTTAAATTAATTGATGTAAAAGTTATTTTTACGTGGCAAAAACAATTTGAATGATAAGTAAATTTTAATGATAAGTAAAAAATGTATTTTAGTTTAAAAAAAATTAAGATGAAATATTTTTTGAATATTTAAATGGTGATATATAAGGTGATTAAATTTCATAATTTAATCTATTAAATTCATAATTTTTTTTATTTTAGAATATACTCAAAAAATTAAATAACAATTAAATATTTAAAATAAATTATAAATTAATTAAATATTAAAAAATTAAATTGAAAAAAAATCAATTCAAAAATTAAATTGAAAAAAAATCAATTAAAAAATAAATAAATTAAAAGATGATTTTTTTAAAAAAAAAAAGGAGAAGAAGGGAGTCTAAATTAGCGGGTCAATCTTGAATCATCATAACTTGATTTCTTACTTAATCCATGTTTAAAATTAATTAGTATGAAAGTTATTTGGATATGACTTAGTCAACTTAATAGGTTCAGAGATAACTTGAATGATCGGTAAAAAAACATGATTTGACTTAAAAAAATTAAAACATCTATTATGTGAATATTGAGATGACATATTTAATTGACCCTGATTTTTAGGCTTAACTCATCAAACTTGTAGCTTATATTATGGATTATACTAGATTTCATAAATTTTATTTTTTAATTAATTTTTACTTAATGATATGATAAAAAAAATAAAAGCTTACAACATGAAGAATCAATTAAATATTAAGATATTTTTTTAAAATTACAATAGTTTTATAGAAAATAAACTTAGATTATGATAATTAATTTAAAATATTAAAAAAAAAACCTGCAGGAAAAAAAAAGAAAAAAAAAAAAAAGATGAACTCCTTGGGTTCCCCTGTTCCGATAGGATAGAAGTTAATGAAATGACTTGTGTCCAACTGGGCATGAACCTTAGTGTGTGCGTGTGGGGTTTTTTTGTCAGATACCGAGCAATCATCGACTACAAGGGTTCTGCAGCAAGGAAAGAGAGAGAAATGGATCATCATCAGTTCTTTCGATTAGATTAGATTAGATTAGATTTGATTAAATATAGATGGAGAAAAATCAAGATATATTCTATTATTATTGCCTTCAGAGTTTGTTTTATGATACTAGTAAGTTAGGGTGATGAACAAAGTTATAGGAATTATTTACTTTTTGTATTTTAAAAGTGATTTTAAAAAATATTTAATTTAATTTTTATTTTTTCTTAAAATTAATATATTTTAATATTATTTTAATATACTAATACCAAAAATATTATTTTTTAAATATAATTTAAATATAATTTAAATATATTTTTAAATAAAAAATATTTTAAAAAATAACTGTTTCTATACTTTCTAGCACCCCTCTAATTAAATATGAAATAATGAAGTGAATTAGGGTTAGTTTTAAGTTTACGAAACCACATGCTTTTAGGTTATGTTACCAATGGCATGAAGATGAAGATAAGCTCAGCTTGCCAAGCCTTGAACTAATTCCGTTAGTAAGAGTACCACCGCATGGTTTCATTACGTAGTATTGTTTTTTAATATATATATTTTTTATTTTTTAAAAATTATTTTTTATTTTAATACATCAAAACAATTTAAAAATATACAAAATAATTTAAAAACAAAATTCAAATTTTTAAGAAATGAAGTTTCAACCTCTTTCCCATAATTTTTTATTATTTTAATTTGGGAGTAGATTTCATACAAAAAAAATAACGATTAAAAAAATAAGAATTAAAATTGAAATATAAAAAAAATTAAAGGGTGAAATTGAAAAGAAAAATTAATTTAACAAAAAACAAAAAAAATATCAATCGAAAGGAGGATCAAATTGGAAAACATATCACAAATTAGAATTAAATAATGAAATTGAAAATAAATTAAGATTTTACAAAAGGACAAAGAAAAAAGATTAAAAATAATTAAAAAAAACAGCCAAAGTAAAAATTCCCATAATTCAGAGAATAACTCTGAAATTTTGCTTGGTTAACGTGAAAATTAAAAGGAAAAGGAAAAAAAAAAAGGGGGGGGGGGGGGTGGAGCATTACTGGCGATAAAAAGTGTCACCAACTGCACGCACTATCTTAAAAGAAAAAGGACGTCGCAAGCATTCAACGACATAGTGGAATGAAGATTTTTGCTGCCAGGAGGTGCAATACATATTGCCCGAAGGGCGCGGGCATTACTCACATACTGGCGTGTTTGTTACACATGCCAATTACTTTTTGTTTGTTTGTGATTTTTTTTTATATTTAATTAAATACCAAGTTCTTCCTTAACTGACATAATAATAACGAAAAAATTATTTTAAAAATACAAAAAGCCATTGAACTCCGGTTTTAAAATTTTTACTTTTAAAAATATTTTGATTGATTCAATGTGTTTTATATATATATAAAATAATATGAAATATCAAATTATTTTTTTATTGACATGTTAATAACAAAATAAAAAACATTGTGAAAATATAAAAAAAACTATTGAACATCAGTTTTAAAATTTTTGTTTTCAAAAATATTTCGATCGTTTTTCTATACTTTTAAAATGAAAAAAGATATTTTTTTATCCAGAATTAATTTAATAATAACTAGTACGGTTGGTAAAACGATCTTAATACCCCTGCTAACTTAGTTAAATATTTCTTGTGTGAAGGGTAAAGATATTATTATTACATTATTCAGTGAAACAATGCAAATATATTTGTGCCTAATTCTTGTGAACAAGTTGAATGATACCAACATAGGATCTTAAAATTGAAAGATATTTGAAAACTGGAATTATGAATAGGAAGTTCAAATTATTAAGAACCCATGACGCAATTTCCAACTTACAATAAACTTTGCCAACGAGGTATTGGGCAGTGATAAAAGCCTCGAGGGTATCCAAGATCAAATCTTTCCACCTCAAAAGAAACTAAAATGCTAAAAGAAAACACTTATTAGACCATAAAACCTCAGCAATTCCTCCCTACTTTCTGTAAGAGAATTTGCAGTTCATACGAGAAACACCTTAAGAGGTGGAAATCAAGGCAATACACATGACAAGAGGTTGTTTATACTTCCATAAGCAAGAGAGATCTCAACAAGTTGTTTGAAGCCTATCTTTATTCAGAGCAGTAAACATCTCAGGCTCCCCAACCTCTAAGAACAGTAGCTCGTGCAACACGGTTAACACCTAGAGTGAAGGCTCCCATACGCAGATCACAGTTGTGGGTTTTGCACATCTCTTTCACATCTTTGAAACCTCTCGTCATGTAATTCTTTAGTTCATTGTTCACCTTCTCTTCATCCCACATGAATCCTTGGATGTTCTGCAATGCGCAAGCAGCAAAAAAAAGAAAAAATTTATTACTTTTACCAAGCCCATATGGAAAATGTACCAGTATTGGTATTTGCAGGAAGTCCCGATTCAATGTTACTTGTAAGAAGCAAAATAATGTCAGAAAATAGGGAAAACAATCCTAGAATTTCGAGTTCCTGTTTTCTCCTCTTGATCTTTCAGACATGCAAGCTTGGAGGCATCACAGCAGAAAATGCGAGTAGAACGATTAGCAGGTGCCATGCTGAAAGAAGGGCTAGTAGTTATCACAGAGCAATTTGGCATTTCATACCTGAACCCACTCAAAGTAACTAACAGTGACTCCTCCTGAGTTAGCAAATATATCTGGAAGAATAACAACACCTTTCTTTGACAAAATCTGTAGAAAGACAACAAAAAAGCAATTATTATTTCACAAAATCTTAGGTGGGCATCTATAACTCTAAACCTCGCACTAACTTCGTCAGCCTCAGGATCAGTTGGATGGTTGGCAGCTTCAATAATAAATTTGGATTTAATGTCATTTGCATTCTCCCTTCAATCAGACAAGAGAACATTTAGTTCAGGATTTCAAGATCAATAATATAAAGGAAATGGAATGTATCTTATTATTATCCAAGAAATATTATTTCATTTGCAGTTAAAATATATTTTAGAGGAAAGATCCTTGAGATTGAATATTTTGATGAGAAGAGAAGCTCCTGTTATGAAAAATAAACCTGTTGATGACACCTCCAAGGGCTGCTGGAATGAGAATGTCACAGTCCTCAACTAGTATTGATTTGGGATCGATCGGATCCCCGCCATGGAATCCTTTCACACCTTTGTGTTCATTGGCATGTTTGAGTAGGTTTGGAATATCAAGCCCTTTGTTGTTCTTTATAGCTCCAGTGATGTCACTTACGGCAACGATCTTCCCTCCCTGCTCACTGATTAGTTGGGCGGCCCAGGCACCCACATTTCCAAAACCCTGAGACATGCACCTCCATTTAGATCAGGTGAACTTTTATGTGTGAAACAATACCAAGACAAGCACTCTCTGCGCGAATGATCTGCTAAGCTGAAATAGAGTTCAGAGTGCACCTGGATGACGAATCGTTGCCCTGATATGGTCTTCCCGTGCTCCTTAAGCAAGGCTTCTGTAGCGAAGAGCACTCCTCGTCCAGTGGCGGCATCTCTGCCTAGAGATCCACCGAGATCCTAGATTTAAAAAAGACAAGAAGAAAAACCAAAAGGACTGTGATATTACTGCTAGAATTTACAAGATAGACAGTGAGGAACTCAGCAGTAAGAAATATTTCAATGCTAAAACCTTGTGTCTCCCTCCCATCGAAACAAGAACATAGATTTTAATGCATTAGATTAAATGCGAAAAACCATGAGCAAAGCAGAAGGAACTCCGGAATTTGCTGGCAAACAGCAGGAATGTGAGTTCAAGAAATTAGAAAAAGCTAGCGGAAGCTAACAGGAAATGACATTTATTACAATGAAGAGTTCAGTTACTTACAATTGGTTTTCCAGTAACAACAGCAGGTGAGTAGCCATGAAACTTGGAGTATTCATCCAGTATCCATGCCATAGTCTGCTTAAACAAAACACAAGCATATCTTAATATATTCAGAAATGTCTTCAAAACACACTTGGAAACTTTTTTCAGTTCATCTCTTTCATGATACTAAATAACATATCCTTTGCAACAAGACATGCTTTCAGTGCCGAACCTGTGGACCAGTTCCCATATCAGGAGCTGGAACGTCTGTGTGGATTCCGATTAGATCATGTATCTTTTGAGTGAACACACGGGTAAGTCGTTCCAGTTCAGACACACTTAACTCCCCTGGATTACACCCTATTCCACCTTTAGCCCCACCATAGGGAATGTTCGCTACTGCTGTTTTCCATGTCATAAGTTGTGCTAACGCATTGACTTCATCTGGATCAACCTAAAATAACCCGAACGATCATTAGAACTGGAGCTCAAACTATACTAGTAATCTTGGTATATAAATTTATCTAGTCCACCCATAAAATTATTTGAGATTTAAAATAAAAAATAAAAAATATGGCATTCGTAGACATGCTGAACTTTGCAAAACAGAGAGATTTTTCTTGGCATTATATCTAAATAACGCCATGACTACACTGGTTAGAATTTAAGCTACCTCTGGGTGGTATCTGATCCCCCCTTTCATGGGACCTCTGGCATTGTCATGCTGAACCCTGAACCCAACAAAAGACGCCAAAGTGCCATCGTCTTTGGGTATGGTACATTCAACCTGCAATTTTTTTATCCAAGTCCATTAGAACAGCAGGGCGTACAAAAATAAATCATTTTGGATGTGCTATTTAAGGATGATAATAAACAATTTCTATAATCACCTTAATCTCTCTGAATGGAATCAGCAAACTTTTCTCAAGCTTGGAGTCCAACCCCAACAGCTTAGCTGCCCGCTTGAAGTTCCTGTTGGTTGCCACTAACGCATTCATGGTTGCTCCTGAAGCTTTCTGAAGAGCTAATCCCAGAAGTTAGTCCCTTGTTTGTGGATAAAGATGAGGAAAATATACCAATTTATAGGTTCCCACAAGAATAGAAAATGGGAGGTATATCAAGCAATCGGTCAAAGTATACTTAAAACAATAGTTTGAATATATTATGGAATATGAGACGAGAAACCGGCAAAGCAGGCAAAAATCTTTCTTCGTTCTCTTAATCTGACTAGTAAGTTTCATCCATCTTCCTCAGACATGTATAAACATCTTATAGTCATAGTCTACTTGCCAGAACTATAAGCAAATTAACAAAAGAAGACATAAGCTGTGGGTTAAATATCATGGCCAAAAAGAGTTTATCTGAAGTATCCCATGCAATGAATATATGTGTATCTTACAAGGCATTCAAAATCATTAGGCAATTAATCTTGCCATGATCCCAACTCCTCAACATGTATGACCAGTTTACCCTAAACCTGGACTTAGCTTTCACTACTCAAACCTACTCCACTAACAGATCCTCTTTAGACAAAAAATTACTGTAAAGTATGTGTGCCATTAATCATCCAGCTTTCAGGACCAAAACTAAATCCACCTCTCTGATATGAAAGGGCACAGGGTGACAATAATGGCAACCTTGAAATGTGATTTAATTTGACTACAACAACTTTCGTGAAAATGCATGCTTGCTTGTTAACCTAGTGGGAATCTGATCTGTAGCCAAAGTGCCATCCCTATCATCATCTACTACAAGTAATTGAAACGCGTGTGGGGAAAGGGATCGGTGTGGGTGCTAAACACAGTAGTTGGTAATTAGCTTTGCTAATAATTAAAACACTGTCTATCAGATAGTAACATATCAGTTCTGCTGAGGAAAAGGAAAAACTCTCATACTTTCTTAATGTTTCCTCCAAAAATAACCTTATCGCAACCTGTCTGGCTGGCTTAGATGCTGACACACAATCGACTATTTAGACTATGCAAGCACACAACCATTCTAGACCGTTGAGTTTTTCTGGAAGTTTATCACTATCATCACCTGGAAAAGGACAATCTTGAACTAGTAAAGAACTCACGGCTAACAAGCTCTAAGATGTTGGTTGACTTTGCAGAGTCACATATACTGTTAATGATAACCAAATTAAACAACAAAGAAACGGGTAATTGCTTACATGGAGTTGACTAGTGAGAGTTATCAAAGCCAAAACTCCCAAGGTGATTAATCAAAAGCAAAAACAGCACGCTTCACAGCCATTATATATATATGTTTATAAGCTGAGGGAGAAGGAGTTCTTTGCTTTGAATCACCATAAAGGGATGAATTTGGAGGTGGGCTACAAGATAGAATGGAAATTAATAATGATGAACAGTACCAGATTATCAATATTTGTAATTCTCTGTGTTTGATTGGCTCGGACAACGTGATTGGGACTGGCTTCATCAAATTAATAAATGTTTGCTGATATGGTTGCAAGGTAGATAAGCACATACATCAACATATACACTGTTCATGGAAAAAAGAAAAGAAAATACTACAAATAGCCGTGCTATTCTTTGATATCAACGTCAAAATCATTTCTACTAAGTTGTAAAAATTATGGCTTTCCAAAAGAGGAGCCTTCTTGAATATTTTTTTTTTCAATGAGGTTGGGGCCTTGTTTTCATCAAATAATCAAAGCCAAAAAAAGGCAAAAATAAGGATAATAAAGGCAAAAAAGTGTGAAAGATAGAGGACCTAAACTCAAAGTCCTCTCCAACGTCCCTAGTCCTCGCATCAAAATAATAAGCTCAGGGATGTGGGGAATAAAATTACCAAAATTTTCTCAACACTTTATAAGCCCTTTTAGCTTCCTTTTTAATAAATGGCCAAGTGACAAAAAACCAAACCATATGTTTGCGTGCGGGTACACCAAGAACTGCATGGCATTTCTTGAACCAGAAAAACATAACAAAAATCACAAGACACATAAAGAGGATACTGTTAATGAAAGTCTTACCCCAAGATGTAGTGAAGAAGACAACTCGATCGCTTCCCAAATTCAGCAACGATGATCCAAGTTAAGCACCAAATCTACGAATAAATAGTGTCACATAAAGAAATCATAACAGAATGGGAATCGAATTCCTTAAGAATCCAAGAAAGAAGATTTTATCTCCAAGTACTTGGCAAACCAAATCTAAATTCTGCTAACATATATATATAAATTAGCCCCAGTTGGTGTGTCTCCAACATGCTGCTAGCATTTTCATGGAAGAATATGATACCCTCCTATGTGCTCAAGACAGCATCAAGCCACTCAGCATCCATTAATTAATGTTGTCACACAGTTGGTGATCGTCATAAGAGAATGTTTCAGGATAGAGAGAAAAGTAAGAGAAAGAGAGAGAGAATCATCATACGTGGAAAACAAAATCTTCAACTTTGGCAAGATTTTACTGCATGAACGTGAATCCTACGCGAAACCCATCATTAACGTTGTTGAAAGGATTTATCAGGGGCTTGCCAGGTAGGGGGGTTTTATAGAGAAATTAAGTACTGCTACTAAGCCTGGCTTTGCTTTTGGTGTGTGAAATAGAAAGACTAGTGTCCATTAGAGGTTATTTAAATCTTTGCTTTTCATTTATCAGCCAGAAAAATTGTATAAAGAGAGGAAAGTGAACGGAAATGGAGAAGAACATGATTAAACAACAACAAATTAATGATCAAAGTTTCAGTTTCTTGTGAAATTATGGTATCATCTTTCTTTTCAGTAGGTGCACGTCTTTCTTCTTCTTTTTCTTTCCTTTTTCTCATTTATAGCGACGGCAGTGTGATTGAGAGTTCGGAATTTTCAAAATTTAATGAATTTTAATACACTTTGAATTGTTAATAGTTTACAATTTAATGTCTAAAAAACTCCCAAGCATGAAAATACTTCATATATATCATTTATGAGTAATATTCTCCCAGCTGCTCCCCCTTTACACATGATTATTCCTTTTCATTCCAGTTCAAGATTGGGTAAAATGGAGCTGGGTAATGAGTGCTTTTTGTTGATGGTTCTCTTCCATGCCCTCCTTCTCATATTATCTCATCAATCATGGTTGCTCCTATGGTTAATCCAGCGTTCTTGTCATGGAAACAAAAAGATCATTTGATCATGAGTGCTTTATCTACTGAGATTCTACACTTGTTCTTGACTGTCAAACATCACACAGTATATGGCAAACTCTTGAACAATCTCTTACATCTTTATTGAACTCACAAATTATGTAACTTCACGACTCTTTCCAAGAATCAAGACAAGGAGATGATATTATTAACAAAAAGCCAAGTCCTTTGATGAGCTTGTTGTCGCTAGAAGACCAATTACCTTGGAGAACTAACTCAATCTTTATGTGTTAGGGGTTTGCTTGGAGAATTTTAAAACTTGGTCACTAGCCTCTCAACTAAAATTGAACCACTCAATTACACTGACTTGCATAGGTATTTTCTCACTTATGAATACCTTTACAAGAGTTCTCTTTAACCTATTGTCAGCTTCCACACAATGACACCATTATTGCCTACATCTTCTAGTAACGTCAGCCATATCAGTCTCATTATCATGATCCAATCTCCAGATCCATGAGCAGCACATATACAGCTATTATATGAGAATTTAATAATTTAGTTCAGAAGCACTTAATTGATGGAGCTCAAAATAGCTTAAATTAGAAAGGGAATCTCACATATGATTCTGGAATGTTATGAAAAACAATGGCCTTCATTTGTTTTCCCGGCTGACTAAAGGGTGCCCAAAGGGCCATCGTCACGCATGAGGAGTCACGAATTTGTAAATGTGCCTATACAGACAAGCCTCACCATGAATTTTTGTCAATTTGTTTTTGCCAGACATGACTATTTTTCTACTCATGCTCCATGTCGTGGTGACTTCGCCTCTTCTTTTAATGAGGGGTGGGGCAGGGAGTGGAGGGTGTATCTGGGGGAGGTAATATAAAATCCATGACATATCATGGAGTGACTGTCTTTAATTTGCCAGTTTATAAAGCTCACACATGCATAAATTAGAAACAATGATGCAATTCCTGTAGAAAGCTTAAAACAGACTTCAGCCTACACAACATGAAAATTAGTTATTGCATTGCCCAGCGCTTCGCATTAAGTTAATAATGTTTTTTTTTTAAATTATAAAAAAAAAAATTTAAAAAAAACTTGAATCGGTAATTATTTCAAACCCAAGACAGTTGAATCTAGCAAATAATAGATCCAAGAGCTTTGAGTCAGACTCAAGACTCTTGAGTGACTGCTAGCAATACCCAATACCCTTGGGTTTAGCAACTAACCCAAGAGCATTAGATGTGGCCGTCAGATCCAAATGTAATATTATTAATAATTTTATTTTTTAAATTAAATTTATGGTTTTTTTAAATAGTAATAATATTTCTTTCAAACTTATTAATAATAATATTTATAGTTTTTCTATAATAATAATAATATGTTATTTTTCTAATCTTAATAATAATAATAACAATAATAACAACAATATGATGCAAGAGCAGTGGAGGGTGCATCAGGGAGAGAGGATTAGTGGCGTAATATAAAATCCATGAGCCCATGACATATCATAGAGTGTCTGTCTTTAATTTTTCAGTATATAAAGCTCACACATGCATAAATTAGAAACAATGATGCAATTCTTTAGAAAGCTTTACATTTAAAAAAAAATATTTTCAAATGAAACTTGGATTTGGTGGTATGCTAGACCCAAAATAGTTAAGTTTACCGAATATTTTTAAACACAAGTCTTTTGAGTCTGACGGATAATAGACCCAAGAGCCTTGAGCCAAACTCAAGGCTCTTGGGCCTGGCTGCCAACAATATCCAATACTCTTGGGTCTGACGTTTAACCTAAAAACATTGGGTGTGGCCACCAAACCTAATGGTATTATTATTAATAATTTTATCCTTCAAATCAAATCTATGATTTTTTTTATAATAATATTTTTTTTTTAAATTTATTAATAATTATATTAATAATATTAATAATAATATTTATAATATTTATAATATTATATTAAACATGTCTGACTCAAGTTCTTATAATTTTTAATTTTACTCTTCAAATCAAATCTATGGTTTTTCTTCAATAGTAATAATATTTTTTTTCAAACTTAATAATAATAATAATAATATGAATAATACTAATAATCATAATAATAATAACAATAATATTAATAACACCCATGTTTCTTGGGTATGACATCCTCTTCCAAACCCAAGTAACCTAAGTCTAGCGCCCCTAGCAAACCCTAGCTCCTAGGGTTCGGTCATGTCACACTCAAGTTTATGGGGTCTGGCCAAGCCAGATCCAAATTCCTTAGATATGACATCATCTTTTAGATTCAAGTTCTTATAGTTTTTAATCCCTTTAAATCAAATTTATGGTTTTTCTTCAATAGTAATAATATTTTTTTTTCAAATTTATTAATGATGATAATGATGATGATAATAATTATTATTATTAATTTTACTTTTCATATCAAATCTATGATTTTTTTTCAATAGTAATAATATATTTTTTCAAATTTATTAATAATATATTAATAATAATGAAAATAATAATGTTAATAATGAAAATAATAATATTAAACATGTCTGACCCAAGTTTTTATAGTTTTTAATTTTACCCTTTAAATTAAATTTATGATTTCTCTTCAATAGTAATAATATGATTTTTTTTCAAATTTAATAATAATAATAACAACAACTATGTGTGATGTTAGATCCAAGCGCGAGAGTCTGTAGACCCAGGTGTGCGGGTCTAACCCGAGCGTCTAGGGTCTGACAAACATGCCCGACCCCAATACTAGGTGTCTCGCAGCTATGTCATTCCCCATCGCCAAACCCTAAAAAACCCGAACGGACCATTTTGTCTCCAACCATTCTTTCAATGCTAAATGTATTCTATGGAAAAGACAATCGCACCTCCAACTGCATCCTTAACAAGTTTCTTTGGCAAGGATAATTACATCATTACACTGCTCCAAACCACAGTGATATATGTCTCGGTAAACAGTAAAATGGTGAATAGTGAAAACTCCATGCCATTTGGTTTTCTTTATAATATGGTCAGATTTGATGATTTAATAGTTTATGGGAAAAAGATTCGAAAATTTTAATTTCCAAGAGTTCCCAATGGGGTGCGTGCATATGTTTGTGCAACATGAAGTTCAAATTAGACCAGATATGATAAAAAAAGACACATACATGTTAGAAATCATGCAAGCATTAATAATTTAGCATCCATTCACTTTGATTATCAAATTTAGTTTTCTTTATAATATGGTCAGATTTGATGATTTAATAGTTTATGGGAAAAAGATTCGAAAATTCCAATTTCCAAGAGTTCCCAAGGGGGTGCGTGCATATATTTGTGCAATATGAAGTTCAAATTAGACCAGATACGATAAAAAAGGCACCTACATGTTAGAAATCATGCAAGCATTAATAATCTAGCATCCATTCACTTCAATTATCAAAGAAACCTCATGATTTGATCAAAATAGGTTTCGATTCAAAACCAAAACCCTATGATTAAATTTCATCAAAAACTTGTTATGGATGTAAATAAACCCTAAATTATCTATTAATCATGCATAATAAAGGTGTCTGTGCAAAGAAATTGACCACAACTAGTCTGAATACTAAGGCTAAGACAATGTTCTTCCCAAGAACATGAAGAATATTGCCTAGAAAAGCCAGCAGCATGCCTAGAAAAGCCAGCCACTATAAAGCGCTAAAAAATGGCATTTTGACCTCTAAAATAGGCTTTCTTCACTCTAACAAGTCACACTACCATTCACAAACATGTTTAAATAAAATAAAATAAAAACTAACAAATAACATCAAAACATCAAAATCAAGCATTGGATACCAAAATAAAAAACTATTAACTAAAAACAGACTACATGTTCATGCAATATGGATTCAAAATTAGTTTTCTAAACTTATTTTGGTTATGAACAGACCTAGCACAACCAGGAAGAACATCCTTACTTAAAAATGCATTGTTTAAATTAAACAATAACTAAAACAACTCTCTCTCTCTCTCTCTCTCTCTCTATATATATATATATATATAACACCTCAAGCAAGCCATAAGAAGCCGCTTTTGGATAAGAGAATATACTTAGAATAACTACTCTCTCTTTTACTTTTTTTTTGGAAAGTTTTGCCTCTCACCAACCTACTATCCTTTCAAAACTTAGGAAATCTTTTATGTTAGGCTCTTGGACCTTTAAATTGGGTTTTTCTTATGAATATTTTCCTACCTTTTTTCTTCCGTATTTCTTTCTCTTTTTTCAGCTCTCTTCTTAAAGGGGTATTTATAGGGTTTTGCTAGGGTTTTGGGAGGCTTTGAATCCATTTCCGACATTTTAATCTTGAGGTAAATGTTGTAAACCCTTGAAAAAAAAACTCATTTAAGAGCCTTTGTGTATGAACATGTGAAAAGAAGGTCGATTCTTGCACAATTGTGTTTCAGTTATAGCTGACTGAGTTGCCTACTTTTGAGGCCTCATCGAGCAATTCTGATTTTATCGTCACCTGAGACCTGAAATTCACCTTTCATTTGGATCCAACCTTGTGTAATTTGGAGGTCTGTAGCTCCATATTTATTCGTTTGAAGTTGCCAACTCAATTAGCCAAAATTGTCAAAACAAAGGCCAGTCTACCGAATGACGTGTCACTCACATTCTCTCTATATGCAATTTGTTTGAGTCCCTGTTCTCCCAGTTTCTTTTAATTCCATCCATAATTACCTCTAAACTTTTAATTTCATGCAATTTCACCCCTGTCAAACTCAACTGCCAGCACCTAAGTTGACTGTCTTTTTCATTGTGGTCCTTAATTCTGAATTTGTGCATTTTTATCCTCAATTGACCAACAAACTTCTAATTTTTTCAATTTGGCCACCCATTTAGTCAATTTCAGCCTTTACATTCACACACTTTTTTCAATTTGGTCTTTGGTTTTGGATTTCTTTAAACAAGTCCTTAATTGCCCATCAAATTTCAATATTTATGCAATTAAGGCTCTGATTTGACTAAATTAACTCGTCAAAATTATAATTTAACCCCAAACTTTAATTTCTTCCAATTAAAGTCTAAATTGACTTTAAAAAATCAGTTTTTCTTGCAATTAAACCCTTAATCAAGTCAATTAAACCTTGACAGATTCCAATTGAGTCTTTAAACATTTAATTTTAAATTTCCCTCTTCAAGTTGAATTTTCTTTGCCAATAGGGTCTTCATCAATAAAAAATACACTATTAAATTTTTCAATCTTGTATATTTTGATCTTCTTCAACCAATATTTGGCAATTTCCTATGTGTTTTGGTATATTCTTCTTACTGATATATTTTTTTATTTTCTTCCAACATTTTTTCAATATTTATATCTTTTTTTTTTCTTTTTTTGTTTATTTTTTGTTTATAGGGCTCCAAAAATGGGTAACAACAGATGTCCATTCTTTACAATACTTACAGAGTAAAGACTTGTCAAGTGTTTTACGTAGTAAGTTTGCAAAGACAAACAGACTATTCTTCAAACCTAATCTTCTCAAAACTTTTATTTATGTTGACCTGAAACTCTATCTTCGCAGCAATCCCCTTCAACCAGAACTATGATCCAAATGTTTCCATTAGGAAATGAATTTTTCCATGTTGACAACTTTTGTTCTCGACTTAGTTGACCTGAAAACCCTGCATCTCAGTGATTCCCTTTAATCCATAATCAAAATTTATATCTATCGCTCGGTTAACCTAAAATCCCAATCTGATGATTCCTTTTAACCAGGACCAAAATTTCTTTCTACAACTTAGTTAACCTGAAATCATAATCTAGCGATTTTCTTTAACTAGAACCAAAATCTATGTCTATAGCTTGGTTAACTTGAAATCCCAATATGATGATTCCCTTTAACTAGAACCAAAATCTTTGTAGATAGCTTAATTAATGTAAAATTTCAATCTAGCGATTCCCTTTAACCAGAACCAATCTCTATCGATAGCTCGGTTAACTTGAAATCCTAATTTGACGTTTCCTTTTAACCAAAACCAAAATCTCTATTTTCAGCTCGGTTAACCTGAAATCTCAATCTGTCAATTTTTTTTAACTTGAATCACAAGGCATGTCTTCATTTTTAACTCAGCTAGCCTGAAACCCTGAATCCAAATGATCCACTTCAACTAGAGCTTTCCAAAAACTCCTTCTTTGTTAGTCTTTTGACTCGTCTGAGTCTGATTTCAAGAATTATTTCCTATAAAATATAACCTTGTGAAATGTTTTGGGGTAAATGCTTACATCTTTGCCTGGTTTTGAAACATAGGTCCCACCCTTTGTTTGGTTTTCTATAACTCCTTTTCTGGTTTGAGCTTATCCATTTGTTTGAATTTGTATACTAGAGCTAGGATTTGTTTCTTGTGTTGCCTCTTTTACCCATCTCATTCCTGGAAATAAGTCTCCAACTTTTGCTCTTGTGGGGGCCATTTCTTGCTCCACTTAATATATGATTTGACAATGCTTTAATTGCTTTTTCCATTTTAAGGGCTTTTTGGTTTTGTTTCAACACGTGAATCTTTTTTAAAAAGAAAATCTTTGAAAGACTTGGTTTTGTTTATGAAAACTGAAACTTTTAATAAATGCATCAAAACAGTTATTTAAGCAACTCCGCTGATGGTTTTATCGGATCTTAGAGTGTGGGTCATCTTAGGCAAGGTTTTTACCAAAGATGACCTTTTATTTCTACTTTTAAATAGGTTTCAAGTATTTACTTGAAGATCTATATAGAATCAAATTTTTGCCTCATGTTAGAATTTACATTTTTCTTGTATGAATAAAAGTGAGTCACTACTTATTTATCACTGCATGAACGATAAGATCGTTGTTTATCAACCCAGGTTGTGTGTGCTTGATTAGAAAAGACTTCTAAAGGCATTAATGTAGGTTATGAGGCTCAAAAAGTGTTTAAGGGTTTAAAGACTTAAAATCACTTTCCTTCTGTGAAGTCGTCTCATAGACTTCATTTGGATAGACTCCCTTTCTTAATGAAGAGTCTCGCTTTAGGATCTTTGTCTTAGTCTTGGAGCATCATCAAATCATCATTTTTTTTTCTTTTCCTTTCTTTTACTTTTTCCTTTTCTTTTTTCTCTTTTTTTTTTTGCTTCATGTTTCTTGTCTTTTTTTTTTGTTTTTTATGATGATGCCTCCTTGGGTTGGTTTCTGACTTTCATAGATCAATGTATGCATTTCGGTAGTTTGCTTACATTTCCTTCTTACTCCAAATATGGGATGTGATCTTAGTCAAGGTTTTTATAAAGAAAAACTTACTCAGACTCAAATGGGGATCATAAGGGATATATTCTTAGAAAGTTGGGGGATAACAAAAATGACATTTTCTCATTCGAAACACACATTGTTAGTATCGATAAACATTGCCCTTTTCTAAAAAAACATGCAGGTGATAACAGAGTCGTTACCAACCATTTACCCATGCCATTTAAAGACAGGTTTTATCTCATAATTAGCTTTGGTTTGTTTGGTTCGGTTACCTCTTATTCAAGAATTCTTTAAACCTCTTCTTGAGCATTTTATGATTCATTTCTCGTGATTATGCACAAAGCAAGTTATTTCAAGATTTTTCTTTTAAGAAAAGGATTTGAAATGTTATGAGATCAAGCAATTTATAAATAAAGGTTCTTTACACGAAGAATTCATGGCCCAACTTCATTTTATTGATTTGGAAGAAACTGAATACATCATGCATAATATCTTTTTACAATATCAGAATTCACAGGTCTAGCTAGATCTTCTCCATCCATTCTAGACAACCTTATATCTTTTATTGACAAAGTCTTCTTCACTATATAGGGACCCTCGTGGTTTGACACCTATTTGCTTTAATCTTCTCTTAGTAAAGATAATATTTTCTTCAGGACTAAATCTCCTTCCTAAAACACTCGAGGTCGAACCTTCTTGTCATATACTTTAGCCATTCTTTGCTGGTAAAATTAGTCTCGACAAATTACAGCTATCCTTTTCTCAATGATTAGGTTTAGTTGTTCATCTCTAACTTTAGCCCACTCGGCCTCTTATAGCTCAGAATCTCAACGATGGGATTTCCACTTCTAAAGGCATCACTGCCTTCATTGCATATACCAAACAAAACATGGTAGCTCATGTTAAAGTTCTGACTACAGTGCGATATGTGTGAAGGATGAATGGTAACATCTCATGCCAATATTTGTAAGTGACCATTATTTTCTGAATATTCTTGATATTTTTATTGGCAGCTTCTACAACATCGTTCATCTTTGGCTTGTATGGTAAGGAATTGGAATGCTTGGTTTTCCATTTGGCACAAAGCTCCAATATCATCTTGCTATTGAATTTATGAGCATTATTAGTCATTATTTTTTTTGATGGACCATATTGGTAGATCAAGTCTTTCTCTATAAACCTTTTCACCATCTTCTATATTACATGAGCATATTAACTGACTTCTACCCATTTTATGAAGTAATCGATAGTCATAAGGATAAACTTATACTCGTTGCTAGCTTTTGGATTGACAAGCCCAATCATATCAATTACCCAGATCGCAATGGCCATGGAGATGTTAGATAAAATATAGGAGTTAGAGGTGTATTGATCTTATCGTTATATACTTGACACTTGTGACATTTTTTTGACATAGTTAATACAGTCTATTTCTAATGTTATCTAGAAATAATCAGCTCTTTATATTTTCCTTGCCATGAGTTAAGCAAATACTTTTTACAATGCATTTCCGGCCTCAACCTCATCCAAACACCTTAGCAAGGTTATGTCGAATGATCTTTTATATAAGACCTCCCAGTCTAAGTAGAAGTCTATAGCCAATCTTTTGAAAGTTTTTATATCTATTTTGGATGCTTACAGGGGATATTCCTAATTTTACATAAAATTCTTGATATCGTAGTACCAAGGGTTTCCATCTATCTCACCTTTAATTAAGCAACAATGAGTTGAGAAATTTTTGATATTAATGTCTACTGGTTGTACCTTATACCCGAAGTCAATTCTAGCCATGACAACATATATGGCCATATCATTAGCAAATTGGTTCCATTCCCTTTCTAGATAGGTGAACTCTAGCTCTTCAAACTATTATGCCAGTTTGGACAGATACTCTTGGTAGCGTCTCAACTTTTCTTTTTTAGTTTTCCACTCTCCTTTCACCTGATAGATAATCAACATTAAGTCACCATACATATCTATCTTTTTTTATTTTCAGCTCTAATGCAACTTTTAAACCAATAATGCAAGCCTCATACTCAATTATATTGCTGGTGTATTCAAACTATAGCTTAACTGAAATTAGATATTGTTTTTTATTAGGAGAGATTATTATTGTGTTAGCTCCATTACCATATACATTTACTGCCCCATCAAAATACATGGTCCACCAATCTGTCTTCTTGTTTTTTCCTCGATTAATAATACATTTTCATCAGGAAAGTCAAAATTCAATGGCTCATAATCTTCAATGGCTTTGTCAGCCAAATGGTCAATAATTGCTCTCTCTTTCATAACTTTCCTTGTCATATACACTATATTGTATTCTACTAACAGAACTTGCCATCTTGTAATTCGATTTGATAGATAGGGCTTCTCACATATATACCTCAAGGGATCCACCATTGAAATCAACCACATAGTATGATACAACATATAATATTGTAATTTTTTTTCCACCCAAACCAGTGCACAATATAATCTTTCTATCGTCATGTATCTAGACTCGTATTTTGTGAACTTCTTACTCAGAAAATAAATAACCCTTTCTTTCTTTCTGATTTCATCATGTTGGCATAGTACATATCTTATAGTTGCTTCAGTTACTGTTAGATATAGTATCAAAGGCCTTATTGATATAGGATGAACAAGTAGAGGTGGGTTCTGTATGTACTGCTTGATTTTATTGAAAGCTTCTTGACACTCCTCATTCCAAGTTCCAGGATTCTTTTTTCTCGATAGCTAAAAGATATGTTCACATGTTGTTGTTAGCTGGGATATGAACTGGGTAATATAGTTTAACCTCCCTAAGAATCCTCTCACTTTCTTCTCTATCTTAGGAGATGACATAGATTGAATAAGCTTCACTTTATCAGGATCCACCTTTATCCCTCTGTCACTTACCATGAATCCTAATAACTTCCCAAACTTAATTTCAAATGAATATTTTGCAAGGTTGGGCCTAAGTTTGTACTTCTTTAATCTGTCAAACAACTTCTTTAAACCCTGGACATGACTCTCTCCTTTCTTAGACTTGGCAATCAGTGATTGTAATATATGCTGACGAATCCCTTAACTATTAGTAGCAAAATCGGGGCAAGAAAAGCTCACCGCTAGTCTACTTTAATCTGAACCCACCAAGCAAGTATGTAGCAAAAGCTAACACAAATCGAAGGCGTATCATGAAGGCTCGACCAGAGCGAGAGAAGTGAAGCTGCTTGACCGAATAAGTGAAAGAGTGAACATCAACTAGACCTGATAAAAACCGAATGCTTTCCCCTTATAGAAAAGTATGGCCTTTGGTTCTTCAAATTGATTTCAGCTGCTCTTTTAGGGAGGAGAAACTCCTAAATCTAAATAAAGAATTAGAATGCTTCTACTATTTGGGAAATCTCTCTAATGGGTTAGGCCACACAATTCTTGTTCCTTGCACACAATTCAAACTCTAGACCAAAGTCTGTAGTTTTTATTCCTTGCAGTTTTATAAGCTAGGTGTTACCACCTTAGCACAATATTAAATTGTTTGTTTTATGTTTGTTAATTGTTAATTAATGAAAATCTATGGACATGAATAATTGTATTGTATTTTTAAGTTACTTCAATTATGTATGAATTTTTATTTGAACCTTGTATTTTAAGGTGCTTGAACTATATATGAGTTTTTATTTGAATCTTGTATTTTAAGATACTTGAACTATGTAAGAAAAAAAATTTCCTTATGATTTTACGATTTGTTTTTATGATTCAAGTTTATATTGTATTTTTTGTGCCGTGTCAACAATGGGTTTTTGACAACCTTCTATGCAGCATGGTTAGGTAACAGATTTGAATTAACATTGGGTGAATCCTTAAAAGTTACCCATCCTATCTTGATAAGATTCACCAGTCTTTTCTTGAAAGTATAACAAGTTTCAATACCATGGTCAGGATTGCTAGTGTGGTATTCACAAGTCAAATTTGGCTTGTACCAGATAGAAAAAGGTGGTTGTAATGGTGGTACAAGGATAGGAGCTATATGTCAATACTCAACAATTTCACATACAAATCTTTCAAAGGCATATACAAAAGTGGTAGTCGTTCCAGGGTATTTCTTATGTTTGGTTTTTGGTGATTGTTTTGGTTATTTGATTGATTGGTTTGATTTAGGGCGAAAGGCTTAGCGAAGTTAATGCTGGTAACTTGAGAGATAAATGCTTAAGGGTTAAGAATGTTTGCATTTTCCCCTTATACCTGTCTTATAGGCTGTTCATATCAATCTCCCTTTTCTTCTTGGCAAAACCTTTCTTTTCCACCGCCTTAGCTATGCATCCAGACTTAATCCCCTACTTTATTCTTTCATCAATACGTATAACATCGTATAAGTGTTAAGACGAGCTACCCATTAAATGTTCATAATAAGGGGACTATAAGGTATTGGCGAACAAAGTCAACATCTTTGTTTCTATCAAAGGAGGCTAGACATGTGTGGCCTCAACTTGCCACCTTTTCACGTACGCCTTTACAGACTCTTCATTTCCTTTCTCCATTGTCATTAGGCTGGTTTTGTCAGGGGAAATTTCAAAGTTAAATTTGTATTGTTTTAGGAAGGCCTCGACCAAGTCTTTCCATTTCTTGATCCTAGTATTTTCTAGTCTTATATACCAACTTAGAATGGACCCTATGAGACTATCCCAAAAGAAATAGGTCAATATTTTATCATTATGGATCATTTTAGCCATCTTGTTGCAATATGACTAAACATAGGTGTTCGAGCATTCTAGTTTGGTGTACATAAAGTTCGGCATTCTAAAGTCCTTTGGCACCAAGCATATTTTAGTTGCTTGTATAGGGGGTCAAACAAATAACTCCCCTCAACTGCTCTCAATCTCTTTTCTATAGCATACAACTTATCATAGTTTATAGGATCAATAGATCTATCATCATAGAGTACTTCAACTGTTAAATCCACAATAACCAAAGCTTGAGTTGGTTGGAGAGGGGGAAAAGGGATAAAATACTGCTCAATTGCTAAATCTACCCCTAAGTGCGAAGATGTATAAGGGACATGAGTTGTTGATGCTTCAACAGGAGGCTATGTAGATGTCCCCCCCATTATTGGATCTTAAAAGTTGCTCAAGTAGATTGGTCATTCGAGCAACTTTATTCTTCACAAACTCTAACTTATTATGATAATATGATTTCAGATGAGCTCTCTCATCGTTCTCCATTCTTCTTTTTAGTCGGGTGTAGTAAACTTTAGACAGGGACTTATGTTTCACAATATGTAATGTATGTGATAATTTATAAGCAAGTATGATTAAATAAATGATCATGGTGCATGTGTCAATTTATATTAGATATGGATTAAGCTTTCCGAACTTATTCATGACTTTTATAATTCCTTGGGCAAGATTTCTCGAGCTCAATTGGTTGTTGTAAAGAAGCATTTGCCAAGTTCTTATCATGGTTGAATCCCGAAACACATTAGAAAGAAAGATGGGTTATGACCCTCTCATAAATAAAAGAGTTTGCACATCGTTTGAAAATTTTCAAACTTCAAAAGCCATATGCATCACTACTCATAAAAAGCATCTCATCTACTAGCTATGTTTCTAATAAAGAAAGTGATGGCACTCATGTGTTCTCGGCACTTCACATCATCATTTCTAATTTGGGTGGCTTATTGTTGCACCCTTTCAGTATGACGGGCTACTTGTTCAATCTACTTTGTCATTTGTCTTTTCTTGTCATGAAACAAGGTATTATCGGTGATCAATACTTTGTTGCTGGTTGCTAAAGTCTCATTGCTTTTTTCTAGTACTCGTACCATAGTCTTTAACTATGCTACCTTAGCCATTGCCCTTCGCAATTCCTCCCTCTCAATGTCAAGTTCAGCTTTTTTAGAGTTAATTTGAACTATAAAGTTGTCAATATAGTCTTGATATCCTTTATGCTCTTGCTTAGTCCTAATTAACTCTTTCTTCATCTCAAAGTAATGGCTTCTCAATGCTTTCAACTCCTCCTCTTGGATTTCTAGCTTAGATTTCAATACCATAATTTATCCCTTTGAAGACTCAACTCTCTTCTGGTAGTCTCTCTTATTAGACTCAGCAGCTTTCCTAATGCTTCTCTCTTCCTTGGACTGTGCTATATATTAGGACCAGATTCTTCTTTCCTATTATATGTTAATCTTGGTTAACTGATTTTTATCTTTCCCAACCTTTAACTTCTTCCAAAAGTAATCTCTTTCTTTCTTTAAGGAATCTCCTTATAAGTATTTATCCTACCTTTGATTAACCTCTTGACTTTGGCCAACTTTCTTTCTATTAGCACATGTTTATTAGCCAAGCTCATCGTATTTGGTCATTTGAGTTCTCAACTCATCTAGGATACCCTTGGCCATTTCTTCGGCTACCTCGACCTTTTTCTGTCAATCTTTTATTGCCCCGTGATTGTTTGTCAAAGTTTCTACTTGTTCATCCTTCTTTTCCAACTCCTGGTTCAAGTAATTCCTCATCTTATCTTCCTCTTCCAACATTTTTTTCCAAGAGTTGTATTGTCTTTTGCTATGGCCAAGGTCAATTTCATACTTCTCTAGTTACTTCTTAACTCCTCCTTATTACCAATCCTTTTTTTTTTGGTTGCTGCATTTATGGTTCTGAATTTTTAGGCTTTGAGAACCCTATCATTCCAAAAAGCTCTTCATTTCTCTAAATCATGTAATTTTGACAGAATGAGGATTCAACCCTACTGCCTTTTTCTTCTTCAATAATAGAAGTCTTTCCTAATCTTGTCTAATAAGTTCATCTCTTTGAGGGATGACTGGTGCTTGAATAGACCAGTGAAATATGTTAATCCCAGAGTTCTCGGTACATACTTCATTCCACATAGTTATCTTGTTACAAGAACAGGTGTAGAAATGTTGTATCTAGCTACACAAATTAGGGGAACCCATATCTTGCTTCCACAACTCATTATATAGAGACTGCGATGTTCATCCATGGTGTTTTCCACTTGAAGCTGCTTTATGGTAATGCAGTATATTTTCATATCCATGCTTTCTCATCCAAATTCTTACAAGTCTCATCTATAATAATCTTTAATGGTCGAAGATTAAACCACTAAAAGTTATTGAAAATATCCTTTTGGTGTTTTGATATGACTGATAATCCATAAATAAGACATCGGGACATAACATCCTATGGCTCCTTTCCCATGCATCTTATAATGGTTGTGTGATAGTATGGTTTCAACCAAAATTATACCAAAAAGGTTGATTCGATCATGCTCATACTCCTTGAACGCATTTGCAGCTTTTAAACTGATGACTCTAATTTCATATAGGAACAAAATTAAACCAAATATGGCAAAGGCCACTAGTTGGTATTGTTCGTCTCCCAACATGCCTTCCTCGACTTTTTTCTTCATTCTGGCATCAATGATTTTCCACTTGAATCCTTCATTAGCTACCTTACACTAGCTGATTTTTCCCAAACATAATAAATTGACTACCTCTGAAGCTGTGTCTTCAAATTTTCATTTGAGATAGATCTTATGATTGTTTTTTGGAAAATCTAGGATCATTTCACACTCCTCCAAGGTGGGTGTTATATCGATGTTCCCGAAAGTAAAACACCTATAATTGAGATCCTAAAAATTCAGTAAAGCTTTTACAACTGTTGTTTGTACTAGAAGTCTTATTAGTTGTGCAATCCTCTCATATCGCCTCTCAAATAGAGTCTTGTCAACATACACCATTATGGTTGGCAATTTCTCCAGGACATTCACCATATGATTTATCTTAGTAATGCATGACAATCCACTAGCATTAATTTTTGGACAGTTTCCTTAAGCTACTTGTGCTAACTCAGATTCTTGCCTAAATTCTTAAAAAGATGGATATTTATAAAAGTCATTATTTTAGTTCAGAATCCTACAATACAGGATTAGCATGGCCAGACTTGCCTTGATGCAAATTACAAGTAGCATATACAAATTAATGACATGTTCTATTTATTAAGTGAGCATGGGTAGGTCTTCTACCCAGTATCAAAAAGGTCTCAAATCTACCCAGAGATGTTATTTGTAAAGATAGTATAAGGGCATTACAATGAATGGTTAAGGCACGAGTTGATCCATAACGAGTATTAGATTGAAGTTCTCTTAAAGAAGACCGCCAACTCGTATCCCAAAGATAAATCTGCCCAGAGATGTTATTTGTAAAGATAGTATGATGGCATTGCAATGAATGGTTAAGGCACGTATGCCTACCACTCAGATATGAGTTGGGGGTTTCACGCATCTAAACTTTGACTAGTAGTCATAGGGCAAATAGTTAATCCCCCACCTAACCTAGAAGTTTGTGTGTGCTTTCAAAAATTAAAGCAAGTGATGTATAAGGCATTAATCCATATCCAATATACAAATACATGTGCGATATATAAAAAAACAATAAAGCATAAAAAGAATGCATGGTGATAATAAAAAAAAATGATGGACAAAATGCAATATAATTTAAAGCATAAAAAAGAAAAAAAGTACACTAAAAAAACACAAAAATCAGACAAACAAACAAAGCTTAATCCATAGGTTCCTAGTGGAGTCGTCATTCTGTCACACGGGTGTGGCGTTGTGATGATCATCCTCCCGAATCAGGATTATCGGTGGTGATGTAGGTGGAAAGGACAAGGAATAAGGGAATGAGAGTCGTTACCTAGTATTTTGGTCATTAGAAACCCTAATTGCTCTTAGAGTCTGGGTAAGTGGATTAATTGCGTAAAGGGAAGGTATCAGCACCCTCAATACGTCTTACCTAAGGTAAGATGCGTTGTTTATTTGCTTGATATAAACTAAAGTACCGTTGTGTTTTCTAACTATTGATCTATTTAGGGTTTAAGAAAAGTCCTTCTTAGTAAAGAGATTCTTATCTTATCAAGTTAAAACCTAACCATTCTAGTGCCAAAACATAAAAACAAAATGAACTATCTTTTCTTTTTATATTGAGAATACATTTTACGTATAAGTTTATAATCTCGTATATTAAAATAAATAAATAAAATCATGTTTTTGAAGTGTAGACAAAGTTCTAACAGATAATCATAAACTAGTTATGATACTTTGTGATTGATTCTTGTATTTTTTTTTTTTTCAAAGTATGATAAAAATGCAATTTAAAAAAATAAAATATTTATGAAAATTTTAGAATTTGGCCATATGCAAGGGAAAAAAAAGAAAATATATTTATTATTATTATTATTATTATTATAGGCTTTATTTGGCAAAAAAAACTCATTTTTTCTTGTAATAAAACTACTAAAATAGGCTTAAGGGGTATTTTTCAAACATATCCTTAAACCAAAAAACCTTTAACAAAAAAACATGGCAAACCAACAGGGTCTTAAACCTTGACCCAAATTTGACTCAACATTTTTTGTTCGACCATAATCTGAAACCAAGATCTTTGTTTGACCCAAAAGCAACAAAAAAAAAAAACAAAACCGAAGGAAAAAAAAACAAGATTAAACACCAAAAAAACACAAAAATCTAAAAGTTCTTGAACAAAACAAATCAAGCACCAAAAAAATAAAGAACACTGAAACCCAACCCAGCAAATGTGGAACCCAAAATAGACCAAATATGGTAAAAAAACAATACACATACATGTTGGAAATCATGCAAGGATCAATAATCTAGCATTCATTTACTTCAATTATCACTTAAAACATCACAATTTTGTCAAAATAGGTTTCACTTTAAAACCGAAACCCTAGGATTAAAATGCATAAAAATTTGTTATTGATGCAAATAAACCCTAGATTATTTATTAATCAAGCATGACGAAGGTGCCTATGAAAATAAATGGACCAAAATTCATCCAAATCATGGGTCAAACCAATATTCTTCCCAAGAATACGAAAAATATTGCCTAGAAAACCAAACAACATGCCTAGAAAAGCCAACCACTGTCAAGCCCCATAAATTGGTATTTTTGACCTCTAAAACATGTTTTCTTTAGTCCAACAAGTCACACTACCATTCACAAATAAGTTTAAATAAAAAAAAAAACTAACAAATAACATCAAAATATCAAAATCAAGCATAAGATACAAAAAACAAAAACTACCAACTTAAAACAGACTGCATGTTTATGCAATATAGATTCAAAATTGGTTTTCTAAACTTATTTTAGTCATGAACAGACCTAGCACAACCAGGAAGAACATCCTTGCTTAAACATTTATGGCTTAAATTAAACAAAAACTAAAACAACATATATATATTAAACAATAACATTATTATATCAAAAACATCAAAAAAATTAAAAAAAAAACTTCAATAAATAAAGAAAAACAGCATTGAAAAGATGGATATAACATCATTTATTAAGCATTTCAAACCTCTTTTCCATGCTTGAAAACATAAAAAAAAAAATATAAAAAAAAACACCTCAAGCAAGCCACAAGGACCTGTTTTTGGACCAGAAAATATACTTAGAACAACTACTCTCTCTTTTTATTTTCTTTGGAAAGTTTTGCCTCTCACCAACCTGCTATCCTTTCAAAGCTTAGAAAATCTTTTTTGTTAGGCTCTTGGACCTTTACACTTGGGTTTCTTATGAATATTTTTCTTTTTTTCTTCCTTTTTTCTTTCTTTTTGTTTTGATCTCTTCATAAGGAGTATTTATAGGGTTTTGTTATGCTTTTAGGAGGTTTTGAATCCATTTCTGACCTTTTGATCTTGAGGTAAATATTGTAAACCCTTGATAAGAACCTAGTTAGGAGCCTTTGTATATGAACACACAAAAAGAAGGTCGGTTCTTTCATAATTGTGTTTCAATCATGGCTGATTGAGTTGCCCACTTTCAAGACGTTGTTGAGCAATTCTGACTTCATCGTCACCTAAGACCACCTGTAGTTGGTAAAGGAGATTTACACTTTTTATTTGGATCCAACCTTGTATAATTTGGAGGTCTGTAGCTCCACATTCATTCGTTTAAATTTGTCAACCCAATTAGCCAAAACTGTCAAAATAGAGGCTAGTCTATCGAATGATGTGTCACTCACATTCTCTTCATTAAGTCTGAACGACACATCGTTTAGGGTTTTTAATTTGGGATTGAAAATTTTTGATTGAGTCCTTGTTCTCTCAATTTGTTTTAATTGCACCCATAATTGCCTTCAAACTTTTAATTTCATGTTATTTCACCCATGTCAAACTCAATTGCTAGCCCCTAAGTTGACCACCTTTATTATTATGGTCCTTGCTTCTGAAGTTGTGTATTTTTACGCTCAATTGACCAACAAACTTTCAATTTCTTCAATTTAGCTCCTCATTTGGTCAATTCCAGCCTCTACATTCGCGTGTTTTTTCAGTTTGATCTTTGGTTTTGGATTTCTTCAATCAAGTCCCTAAATGCCCATCAAAATTCAATATTTATAGAATTAAGCCCTTGATTTGACTAGATTAACTCTTAAAAATTACAATTTGACTCCCAGACTTTAATTTCTTCCAATTAAAGTCTAAATTGACTTTAAAAATTAATTTTTCTTACAATTGAACCCTTAATAAAATCAATCGAACCTTGAAAGATTCCAACTATATCCTTAAATATTCAATTTTGAATTCCAATCTAAGCATCCTACCAAGCCACCAACATGTAAGTCTTTGATCACTTTCTCGTAAAAAAAAAAAATGGGGCACAAAGCCGAGAAACCCCTTCCGTTTGCAATATTCATCAACATGTTTCTTCTCAACACTGGTTCTAGGGCTCTTCATCCTACTCATACAACTCTTTCAAATAGTCAAAGCCAATGACCTCACCTCCACGAGATCACCTACAATGCAACTCTGGTGCTCAAAACATCAACTACCTTATTCTGAAACCTGATTTGTGCACGAAAGGAACCCATCGAGCATACATGTCTTTAAAAATCTTCCAATGGCTATTCAATAACTTTAATTATTCATGATCTGAATATAGAATGAATTATTTATAAGGCTGCATTTGATTAATATTTTAGGATTGATATAAAAGAGACAGAAACATATTTGAATGAAGAAATTGAGATAGAATAATTAACATTATTGTAGTTTATTTAGAAGCTATAATTAACTAGTTTTATATGATAAAGAAAATATTCATTCAATATGATATTTTAAATTCCACTTTCTTCATTAATTTCTTAAAAAAGTGGCGTATTTATTTAATTATTTCCATGTAAAGAGTTACTTGAAACTATGACCTGATATAAATATGATAAAGATTCTTTTATATAAATGAAATACACAACACTAATCACAATCGAGAATTATTGTAAAAGCTAGCTAAGAATTTCTATTAATTTAATATTGTTTGTTTAAAAAGGTGTTTGAAAGTATGATATCAGTTATTTTTTACTTTTTTTTTTGTTTATAAATGCATTAAAATAATATTTTTTATTTTTTAAATTTTATTTTTAATACCAGCACATCAAAATAATCCAAAAATACAAAATAATTAATTAAAAATAAAAAAAACTAAATTTTAGCCGACCTCCATTTGGACTATTGCACTCCTAAACAAAGACCAAGACTGAAATTAAACTACTGGAGATAGACATTGATGTTCAAAAAAGTTGGGATTCCACTACTTCAGCTCATGGAGAGCTATTGCCTTGAAAGTGTTTTGAAGAGACAAAGGAAAATGGATATAAAGTAATCACCACTAAGCTTTTCTGCTCTATCCACAAAAGCTTCCTGTTTGCATTCAATTAATGATATGACGACCTAGGAAGAACAGAATTCTAAAAAAAATAAAAAAAAAGGTCGCTCCCTGATTTTTTTTTTAATTTCTTATACTCGTTCTAGAGGAAGCCCTTCCTGCAACTATTTTCCTCTCTTTCTTTTTTGCCCTAATTTCATAAAAAGCAAATTTTTCTTACAAGAGAAGACAACTTGTGAGGAGGCTTGAACAAACTGAGGCTGTTATTTTGATGTTCTAGTTCCCATCAACTGGGGTCTAAAACAAGATGTATTCTCTGTAGGAAAAACACTAAAAACCAAAGGCATAAAGTGGAATTCTCCTACAAAAGGTGGGATGCTTCCTTTTCTTTTTGAATTCTTCAATCGAAATGGCTACTAAAATCCAAAACTTTCAATGGAACTAACAATAAGAAAGAAAAAAATGGGACCGAGATGTTGAAAACAAGAGAGACATGAGCTTATGGGAGAGGCCACTAGGGAGAGTCTTGATGGAAATCCGTCTCAGAATCTATGACATCCCACCACTTCCATAAGCACAGCTCATGTAAATGGATTCCTTCTTAATTGGTTGGGAATCTCGTAGATTCCACTACGCTAAAGAAGCACTAACTTTTGTTATGGGATCTCTGCCAAAAATAAAAACTCTCTCCTTTTGTATTTTCCATCGGCTTATATTGCATAGCCTCCAGTTACTTCAGTGATCGCCATCGCCATTGATAGAGCTTAAACTGTTCTCATTGATTAAAGAAATCTCTAGTCATTTAGAAGGGGTTTGTTTACGCGGTAGCTTTAGCTTTTAAAACAAACCATGTAAACTAAGCGTTTGGTAATATAAAAAAAGTAATTTATTGTTTGGTGGGACCCATAATTTTTTTTCTCAAACCACCGTTTCGCACACAGCAGCTGAGAGCTGCCTCTCATGCAATTCACCTGGGCACTGTTCACTTCTTGAAGTGAACAGTGCCCATGCCAGGTGAACTATTCACCTGGCAACGCGAGAAGCAACAGTGCTAGGTGAATTTCACGTGGCACTGTTAATTTCACGTGGCACTGTTCACGTGAACAGTGTTCATTGGACCGCGTCCGACTCGGTAAAAAAAAATATTTTTTTTAAAATTGTGTTTTACTCGAAAAATTAGTATTTAATATAATTTAATAACACTATATAAATTATAAGAACATCGCATGATGACGTAACATTTGTGGAATTTGATCGCAATTTCAATTTTGTTTCTAATGATATTTTACCTGATTTTGTTACACGCTCAAAAAACAATGAAAAATATAGTCCTTATCAGATGAATTTCATATGTGATGAAATTGTAGATAAGTTAATGGAATAATAAAAAATATTTGATATAAAATATTATTTATTTAATGATGTAATAATGGTAGTTAAATCTACAATATTTGAATTAAAAACCATCAATATTAATAAATATCTTTTTTAGTTATTTTATAACCTAAATTTAAAAAGTATGTTTAACCAAATATATTAAACTACTTTTTATTTAACCTCAATTTCAACCATAATTTTAACCAAACATATATAAATACCAAACCAATCTCAACCAAAACTATTTTTTATAAAATAATTTTTTTTCCGGCAACGTTAATCGAGTCCCAAAGCCCTGGTGTCCTAGCTGGCTTGTGCATCTTATTTACGATGCCCAATGTTTAGTGGTGGGAGGTAGAAAAGTCTAAGAATTGACGGCCTTTGCCTCAATAAATCTCAAGCCACATCAAATTTCTAAAAGTCATTTATTAGATAACTCTGTTTTTAGTCATACTAGCATTTATTTCTAAGTCGAAAGTTTTGACAAATTATTTACAAGACATGAAACTAGCATAAAAATACTCTAATAATTTTTTTAAAAAAAAAAAAAACTATAGATTCAATTAACCTTTATATGAATTAAAAAGTCAACTTTCTTGATTTAAGAAAAAATCGAAGTTTCATTAATTCTATAAACGAGTTCTTAGCTAACCATTAACCTATTTCTCAAAGTATTCTACCTTCCAAAAACTCATCTATATTTCTATTTCAGAGTGAATAATCAATACTAATGTTGGGATTCCCTAACACGTATAAAACGTTTAGTTTTATACTTGATAGGAGGCACATACTATGCCAAGGACATAGTCGGATTTTTTTCAAACATAAAAAAAAATATTGGGCAATGATAATTTGGATCAAGCCAAGTTAACTAGACAAACTCATGATCTAGACTAAGAGATCAGGATAACCATGCAAAAGTAAAAACAAAAAAAATTATAAAACTCTATACTCAATAACTTAATATCAATAGATTAGATTGAATATATATATATATATATAAGAAAAAAAACATTAAAGAAAAAACCCTAGTCAACCCTGGCTCGCTCAACTAACCCACAACCCGCAACATGAGAATGGAAGAAAAAAATAAATTTTAAAAAAGGACCTAGGAAAAAAAATACAAAAGTTAAATCAATAAAAACAAATGATAAAAAAAACGAAGTCATCCCGAGTTAACTCAACTAACCCGCAACTCGAGTTAAAACCACATAAAGGAAAACAAAAATAAAACCATAAAACTCAAGGCTCAATAACTTAATGTCAAAGGATGCAGTTTAAAAAAAAATCGATCTCAAAAAAAGTAAAAAAAAAATCCTGAGTCAATCTGGGTACGTAAATTTGACTAATCCGCTGCACTAGATATGAGATTGGGATAAAAAAAAATATATTAGTTAAAAAAAGACCATAAAAAAGACTAAATTTAAATAAAAAAAACATCAAAAAAAAACTTGCATCGATCTAGGATAACTTAACTAACTTGCGATCTAGGATAACCCCACATAAAAGAAAATAAAAAAGACCACAAAACTCAAGGCTTAATAATATAATTTCAATCATGAAATTGAAAAAAAAAAACCTGAGACATGGGATATGAGATTGAGATAAACCCATTAAAAACAAATTAAAAACAAATCACAAAGCTCAAAACCCAAAACCCAATAACTTCATATAAAAGAAAGTGAAAAAAAATCACAATGCTCAAAACCTAATAACTCCATAGAAAAAGATTGAAGTTAAATCTATCTACTCTTTGAGAATTGTCACCCAGATGATCATGAGATCAAGATTACATCATAAAAGAAAAATAAAATAAAAAACCCACTAAGCAAAACCCTTAATCATACAAAATTAAAAAAACAAAACAAATAGCACTCAAAACAATGAGGACCAAATATGATATAACAATAAAATGAAAGAAAATAATAAGGGACTAAATTGAAATTTTGAAAAAATATAAAAAATAGCAATCAAAAGAATGAGGATTAAATTAGATATAAAAATTAAATGAAATATAATACCTATGGAAGAAATTAAAAAATAAATAAAGTTAAAAAAGCATCAAAAGCGAAAGAAAAAGCAATTAAGAGAATGAGAATCAAAATTAATATAAATTGAAGAACACAATTGATTTTTGGATGGGCTGACATGAAAATCGAGGCAATGAGAGAGAATAGAAAGAGCGGAAGAAAAAAGGCTCACCGGAGCCTAAGTACAGTTTCATCGCTAACACGTGTCACACCACCATGAAGAGGATAATACATCACTTCAATTGTCGTTGTAGACAAAGGCATTTCAACAATGGAAGGCGTCGTATGCTTGCCTAAATAGCGTGGGCACCTTCCACTTGGTGGTTTATGTGCAACACATGTCAACCACCTTTTTTTAATTAATTTTATATACGCAAAGACTTAATTGCCCCTCATCCAAATACATAATTACAAAAAAAAACATATCAAAAAGTCTGAAGTGCCCCTAATCATAAGCTTTTTGTTTTTTTCTTTCAAGGGAAATGTGGTCAATTTACAATGCATCCAAAGCATGAAATGACCTGAAAGGCCTTAACCCTAGTTATGTTTTTATTTTTTAACTTTTAGGGGTATTAAAGTCATTATTTTATGCATCAAATATGTAAAAAGACTTCTTTATCCTCATGGAATTTGAAGTTTGTGTATACAGTAAAAGTCTAATGTCTTTTAGTGTTTTTTTATAACTTTTATGTAATTAATTTACTCCATATTTAATAGTTGTTACTAGTTATTTGGTCTACGTTTCGTCGTGGGTTAGATAATTTTTTTCTCCAATAAAAAAATTAAATATGAGGATTCTCTAACTCGTTATTGGATATTAAAAAAATAGCAAAAAAAAATAAGGACCAAAATTGAATATAAAAATTAAATGAAATAAAATGATGAGGGATGAAATTAAAAAAAAATCAAGAAAATGACAAAAAAACAAAAATAAATAGCAATAAAAAAATGAGAATAACATTGGATATAAAAATTAAATAAAATAAAATACCTATGGAAGAAATTGAAAAATTAATAAAGTTAAAAAAACATCAAAAGCAAAAAAAAGAGCAATTGAGAGAATAAAAACTAAAATTAATATAAATACAAATTGAAGGACACAATTGATTTTTGGATTGGCTGGCATGAAAATCAAGACAATAAAAAAAAATAGAGAGAGTGGAAGAAAAAAGGCTCACCAGAGCCTAAGTACAGCTTCATCGCTAACACGCACCCTACCACCATGAAGAGGATGATGTGTCACTTCAATCGTCGTTGTAGACAAAGGTATTTCACCACCAGGAAGCATTGCATACATGCTTAAATAGCGTGGGCACCTCCCACTCGATGACGCATGTGCAACACATGTCAACCATCTTTTTTTAATTAATTTTATATATGTGCAAAGACTTAGTTGCCCCTCATCCAAATAGATAATTACAAAAAAAAAAAAACATATCACAAATTTTGAAGTGCCCTTAATCGTAAGCTTTTGTTTTTTTTTTCTTTTAAGGGAAATGTGGTCAATTTACAATGCATCCAAAGCATGAAAATGACCTAAAAGCCCTTAACCCAAGTTATGTTTTTTTTTTAACTTTTAGGGGTATTATAGTCATTACTTTGCGCATCAAATATGAAAAATGACTTCTTTATCCCTATGGAATTTGAAAATGACAAACATATACTATGGAAAAGACTTTTACATCCCTAGAGCTATGTTAACTGAGTTTTTTAGAACGGGAAAAATGGTCAATTTACCGTAGGAATCCACAATAAACTGAGCGTATATGTGTGCAGTAAAATTCTAATGTCTTTTAATGTTTTTTTATAGCTTTTAGATCATTAATTTACTCCACATTTAATAGATGTTACTAGCTATTTAATCTGCGTTTCGTCGTGGATCGGATAATTGTTTTTTTCAGTAAAAAATTGAATATGCAGGATTCTCCAACTCGTTTTTTGATATAAAAAATTCCAGATCATAAATCAAAATGTTTACACACTGATCTAATTAATTAAATCGATATTTTTTCAAGAGTTAATTAAGATTAAGCTATTTGATTTCGCAACATAGGCTATGTATCCAATTATGTTTAATAACTTTTTTTCGTATTAGAAATTTTTTATTTAATCAAATGATTATTCATACCAGAAAAAGGTGAAAAAAATCATTAATTAAAACAAATTGAAGAAAACTACGAAGCTCAACTATAAAATAATCCAATGTTGTTTGTCAAGATTGGAAAAAAAAAAAACTAAACCAATCTAATGTTGAAAGAGAAAACCAGAAAAAAAAAATTTAAGAAATTCAACAAATAAAGACAAATAAAAAGAAATGTGATAACCTGGGTTTTTTTTAAAATTAGTGAAAAAATTTTATAGAAAGAAAATGATAAAAATAATAAAGCTCAATGTCCAATTAAATAAATGTTGATGTCTGAAACCTACAAAACATGAGTTTAAAAAAAAATCAAGACAACCCGAGTGAATCATCTAAACCTGGGTTAATTTCTAAAACTCGCACCTTGTGAAACTCTAGACCCAGCTCTATCAAGAAGCTCAATTCAAAACCAATTTAATGTTGGATGATGAAACTGAAAAAACAAATAATTTAAAGTGAAAAAAATAACAATCAAAAGAATGGAAATCAAATTTGATGGGGAAAAAAACCTAAAGATACTGAAATTGTAAGAAAAAACAATCTAAAAAATTATCTCGAACAAAACAAATACCAATAAAAAAAATAGGGACCACATTTGAAATATGAAAAAATTAAAGGGTCAAAAATTGAAAAATAAAACTCAATTTTATAAATTAATCCAAATAAAATCAATAGTAATAATAAAAAAAAGACCAAACATGAGGAATAATAAATTGAAAGAATACTTTGAAAATTTGAAGAGTCAGGTATAGAAATCAAGGAGAAGAGAGAAAAAGATGAGGAATAAAGAAATGATCATTAGTGCCAAATCAAATGTTCATTGGCCACACACGCCACCTTTCCATATAAGGGACATCAAGACAAATCCAACGCCATCACGAAAGGCAGCATCTGGCTACTGAACAACCCCAAACATGCCGCCTGAAAAGCCCAAGGATCGTCCACCCACTAACACGTGATTGTCCGTGTCAACAACTTTTTGTAATAATTTTTATTTATATTAAATTACAAATTTTTCCCTAACCCAACCTAATAATAACAACACCAAAAAACCCATGAGTGAAAAGACAACAATGCACTTGAACATAAGCTATAGAAAATCCCACTTTTAAAGGCATGTATGTAAGTCATTTTATTATTCTAAAAAAAATGAAAATATAAAAATGGCCATATGTGCAAGCTTTGCCAAATTTTGAATCTAAATATATAGTGGTCATTTTACTATGTATTTAGAAATAAAAAAACTTAATGTGTCCCTTAAATCAAGAAACAACAAATGTGTCCCAATAGCATGTTTTATGATTTTGCTTTTTAAAGGCAAAAAAGTACTTTCATTGTGGACATACAAAAAGTTCAAAAAAAAACCATTAATTTTCACTGTGTTTTTCACTTTGATCCTTGTCTTTCAACTCGCCCTCCCGTAACAAATAAGCCTAAATTGACCTATAAATTTGTCCAATAAAAGCTAAATAAAAAAAAGAGAAATGGATAAAAAAAAATATTGTGAACAATGAGTCCACATTGTCTTGTAATGGGTACCACAATGAATTCCCCACACCATCTAGATTTTATTATAATTAATCAACATGTCCAACACTACAGTAAAGGTAGAGTTCTAAGTTAATTTTGAACACATGAGAAGAAGGCACTAGAATTATTGATGCGTTTTCTGATATCATGAGATTTATTAACCGGTGAATGAAAAGATGATATTTGTGTTTAATACAATAAATTAAAAATATATATTAAGCAATAAATAAATAAAAATTGTTAACGTTAATTAAAGACTAAAGTTAGAAGTTAATTTTCCTTGTAAAAAGTAAAAGATAAATACAAATGAAAATATTTTACTTAGTTTGTCCTTTTAATTTTATTCGTTTTCTTTTTTCTTTTCTTTTTTATGTTGGAGGGTTACTATGATTGCTAAGTATATATGTTTTTTATTCTTATAAATAATTAATGCAAATACAATTGATATATTTAAATTTAACAAGAGAAAAACTTCATGTTATAAATTACAATAATCTCTTAGAGCTATTTTGAGATTATAGAAATCATCCAAAAGATTTATTACAATTTAAAAATAGTTATACAAATAATTTTAAAAAATTAAAAGAGAGCATATTAATTAAAAATTGAATAAAAAACTAATAAAAAATAAAGGTCAGGCCTATGAGCCTAGCCTTAAAGGAAAAATCCTAGGTGAGCTTGGTTCTCTCATTTTTCAAAAGAAAAAAAAGGTGCATAACACATTATTCACCCAGGTAGATTGAACGACAAGAACCTCGATAAGTCTATTTACAACCTTAAAACACCCTTTTATTACATTAAAAACTATAAATCTAACAACAAAAAACCACTTTGTAAGCCATTATCAACTATTTTTCAACACGTGCAAAGGGCAACGTCATCTTCATTGAACCCTCCTTCTCTAAGAGAGATAGACCCTTGCTCTCTCCTCTTCTTTTTTTGGCAAATAGACCCTTGCTTTCTCATTTTCTTTTTTCAGTGATTTACTCTCTTCTCTCTCAATATCTATGGATTGAAACATGATAAAAATAAAGTTGAGACTTGAAATGTAAAAACCATAAAAAACATAAACTATTATCAAAAAAAACTTAGAGGGATCAAATTGAAGTTTTTCATGTCTTTTGAGCAATTCAAATAAAAACAACCTCTTTTTTTATTTATGTGTAATCTCAGTCTTTGTTTTTTTAATTTTATTGAAGAATAACCTGAAATTTTATTTTATAAAATCGATCTTTTCAAAATATTTTATTACATTCACATGTGCCATGCAAATCAAAATAAATCACAAAATATAAAATGATGCCAACATAACTTTGATGGGATAAATTAAAAAAGAAAGTTCTACGATAAAAAATAGAAAGAATTAAAAACTTGAGGGACCCGGAAGAATAATGAATGAATCGATTGTTGATGAACAAATTTTTTGATATTAATGACATTTCCTTTTCTCATGTAGTATTCCTTCATTATCCACTATAAATCTTCCCTTTTCAACTTCATCGTCCCTATTCATATTCAAATGTACAGTTGTTATCTAAGCTGCTCACCAACCTTCATAAATAGTGATAGTTTTTATGACTTGACATTCATATATATATATATATATATATATGAAGACTTTTTTTTCTTTTACAAGCATGCAAGTGGAGAATAGTACAAATGATTTTTAGATGAATATTGTTTGTTGTGATTGTTTTGTAAAGTGTTTTTCACTCAGAAATGTATTAAAATAATATTTTTTTTTTATTTTTTTAAATTATATTTAATAGTAGTGCATCAAAATAATCTAAAAATACCAAAAAAATATTAATTTGAAGCAAAGAAAAAAATTAAAAAAATTCAAATTTTTTCAAAAACGTTTTTAAAATGTAAAAACAAACAGAGCCGATCGAACCATAAAGAGATCATGATTTTAGGTTTATTAATTTCGTTGTTTGCTATTGTGATGGAAAATATTTTAAAAAATAATTTTTATTTAAAAATATATTAAAATAATATTTTTTTGATTTTTTTATTTCTATCATCATATATAAAAATCATCTAAAAACACATAAAAATATTGATTTAATATTTTTAAAATTAAAAAAAAAAAACTTGTAGAATGCATCAACACTCTTGTCAAACTCAAATTTCAAGTAAAATATATCATCAACAAATAATTAAATTATGAAAGATAACAATCCATCCAATTTAACTCCCCATCATTATAAATTATCATTTTTTGTTGACTTAGGAAAAAAAAAAAAAAAGAGGGCGTGAAAGAACATTTGTTCAATCTTGAATTGATACAGGCTTGCTTTGACATTTAAACCATTGACAACGAACTGGTCACTTGAGATTATCAAATTATTTTATTATTATTATTATTATGAGAAAATGGGTACCACAAATGTAAAAAGGAAGCAATGGATGGCTATCATGGCGAAAGTCGTAGGTGAAGCTGCCATTGACTTGGTAAGAAAAGGCTCGTTGGAACCTTCCTTCAACAAAAACGCGTTTTACTAATTCACATCTGGGATTGCCTTGATAAAGCAAAGCCTCTCATCCTTTGCTTCTAATCTAGAAAAATAAAAGGGGGGAAAAAGTGCAAAAGGCCTCTCTTTGATCGATTGCTGCAGGATAGACACAAGGGTTTCTTGTTTTGGTGTTTCTCAAAAGATATGTGTCCTTGCAGGTTCATCTTGGTGTTTTTCTCAGCGGTTTTGGCTGGATATTTTGCATGGAGGACAGTGCGATCGTCGCCAGAGATTGACGACATGGTTTCCGATGATTCAACGGCTGAAAAGACTTCATTGGAAGATAAACAAGAATTCAATTTGAAAAGGGTATCAAGGATTCTTTTCTTGCTCTTTATCTTAATGATCCCTTGGGTTTAATCTTTCGCTTTCAAAGAAATCTTGTTTTCTTTCCTTCTCTAATTACAGGTCTTGAATATTTCTTGTTATTGGATTTTATTTTCAGATGATTCAAAATGGATTCTGGGTATTTGTCGACATGGCCAGTGGGAGCTACTTGTGGAGGAATTTGAAGGAGATGAAGAAAGATGCGACCTTGAAAAGCTCGTAAGGTTTAATCAATGGGATCTGTTTGGATTTCCTTCTTCTTTTTTTGTAAATAATAAGATCTCTGTATCATAACAGTGGGGGGAATTTGTGCTGTTGAGGATGGGTGGAGGGGGCTGTGTTTTGCTAGTTGCTAGTTAAGAGATGTCAACATGCTGCAACTGTAGAATGTCAATTGAGAATCCTTCGATTAATGGATATTAACTTTACCACCACATTTTGAAATCCCATAGATTCCATAGAAAAACTCTGGGTGTTTGTAAGTGTAGTGTAATTTTGTTTTCAAGAATTTTTAATTTTTAATTATTTTTTTTTATATTTTTAGATTATTTTGATATACTGATATTAAAAATAAAAAAAATATTATTTTCAAAAAAAAAAACCTTTAAAAAACAACATTTATAATCATCGCAAACACTAAGTAAGTATTTGAAAATATGGTAGCGATTATTTTTCAAAGAGTTTGTCAATCTAAAATATATTAAAAAAATATTTTTATTATTTTTTTAAAAATTATTTTTAACATTTACACGTCAAGATAATTTAGAGAGTGTTTGGCAGTGTGGTAACGGTTGTTTTTTAAATAACTTTTCGTGCTGAAATACATGTCAATGATGTTTTTTTATTTTTTAAAAATTATTTTTGACATCAGCACATCAAAACGATCCAAAACATACAAACCATATTAAATTTTAATAAAAAAAATTAAACTTTTTAGGAACGCGGTTTAAACCGCTTTCCCAAACATATTCTTAAAAACATTAGAAAATTAATATTTTTAAAAACACGATGTCAATTTCATTTTCAAACACTATCTAAAAACTTATTTAGTATTGTCATAATAATTGTTTTCCAATATACTTTTTCATTTAAAAATATATTGAATTAATATTTTTTATTTTTTTAAATTTATTTTTTATATAAACATGTTGAAATGATATAATAACATAAAAAATAATTAATTTTAAAAAAAATTAAAATGAAAAAAAATGCTATGAATCTCCAATACCACAAAGCTTGACTGAATCCTGTCGGTCTGTCAAACGTGATAAAAGCATAGCTACACCGGCCGAGGAAAATTTAATATGCCAACTTGCAGGGCTTATACTTAAATATGCAGCGGCAAATAGTCCAAATCCAACAGTTACATTCGAAACTCTCAAACTGAAGACCTTAAAATTTGATTTAATTTCTTGACAGCTCTTAAAACGAGAGGAGCACAGAATTATTGGCATTATATAAAAAGAGGGCAAGCTAAATACAACCTAAAAGGGAGGGGGAGGAAATAAAGAAAGAAAAAGAAAAAAATCCCATCTAACAAACTGGCACAGATGCTATACTGTGCATTAGAACATATGTACGAGGATTTTCAGAGAAGAAATATCATTAATGCAAGGCTTATGTACAACCAGTAGTGGCAGCAACACCAGCAGGAAGAGCTTCAGTTGAGGTCCGCTTGCAGCTTAATAGACATGTACAAAAGTGTGACAAGAGCACCGTGTGGGAGTGGAGCGACCCTCGCAAGATTTGAACCAACACACAGGGCCACCACCACCAGAGCAACCACACTGCTGCTTGTCTTTCCACAGGCCCAGCTAGCAAATTGGAGACACAGAACAAGCAAAACCCCACCCCTCCCACCCAAAATCCATGCAATGAAATAACCAATCTTATACCCAGCATCCAATTGTCTGTCGAACAAAGCCATGAGACTACTGAAGGTAAGAGATGATAGAGATCCAAGAGTCTGCAGTAAAAAGAGGGAAAAAAATGCAGATCTTAGCACTTCGCTAAATGGACCTCTTTCCTGATCTAGGCTTCCTTCTTCAGCCTCCTCTTCTGTCTCACTGTAGAAGGAAGGGTCCTCGCTCACGTTATAGTGCTCCCAATGTGCCCCACTTCTCATTTTCCGCTTCATTTCAGCCCATTTGTAGATCCTTCCCCAGTCTTCAACTTCGGGAGTATAATAGTGTCTTTTACTATATGACCTGCCAGTATCTTCTTGAAATCTAAGTACTCGATCATACCGAGCCCTTGTCACTTCATTAAAGAGTATCTATTCAGGAAAGAGTTTGTAAGAAGGTAAATATATAGTCTGGAAAATGGAAAATAAGATGATATGATACCCAAGAAGCTAAAAGCCCCCCAGCAAAAGGAGCAAGAGAAAAGGAAAACAATGGCAACTTCTACATTGCACCTGGTCAAGACCTTAAATATCATCAACTCACACACTCACTATATCCAGGTGGGCTTAGGAAAAAATAGATATGGAAAGTCAGTTTTCCAATGCTAAACTTCCTTTGCCTCTTAATTTCTCCATGCAACGAACTCACTGGCCGTTGCTAAAATTTTCAATCAAGATCAGTACACCACTTGAATTCTTTCAGTCCAACAAGGCTCACGATTCTATACTACTGAACCCAAACTTGTTTTTCTCCATATAGGAACATAGACAGAACAAATTAAGTTGTTATCTTTCTGATAAAATCAGTAATTAGCAGAACAGAAACCACGAAGGTTATTAAGGATTACTCACTTCATATGCATGCCGAACACTCTTGAACAGCTCACAAGCTTGTGAATGCTTGCTAACATCAGGATGATACTGTAACCATAGTAAAAAGTTAAGTGTCAAGGACAGAATCATTAGCGATCAAAATTTATGGCAATCTTTAATGAAACTTCCAACAGAAATGAAATTGAGAAGTAACTATTTGTGGTAAATGACAGTCAAATCCAAAGCCTCCATCACAAGGCTGAAAGAAGGTATAGATAACATGAATCATAGGCGGGGTAGAGAGAGACTTGCAAGAAGTTAAAATGTATCATCATGAATTTAACAAGTGATGCTAAGCGCAAGGACATTGGACCCTAAAATATTGCAGCTTATGCGAGCGCGTGTGTGTTCATGCCAATGCTTGGAGCCCCAAAGAAAGCACGAGCACTGAAGTAAACCGTGGAGAAACAAATGCGCAGAATTCCTTCTATCATGTCTTGCAGCATATCTGACAAGCAATATACCACAACAACCATGGAAACCCTAAGAAATTAAATTATTAACCAGCTACATGTCCTTCAAATCAACACAATATTCTGACGAAACAAAAGTGAACCTAGACATTCTAGATCAGAGCCACTATTTCTAAGCACATCCTAGAATCATTTTCCGACAATCCCATCCATCTATTTCTAACACAGCACTTCAACTCTTACTCCATAACGGCAAACCAAACCAGAAGTAGCCCTTTTTAAGCACATTCCAGATGGAGTCACTCAATTCTGTTACAACTTTGCCAACACATTTCAAAGAGAATTAACATGACAGACGCGGGCAACAATTAGCAACTCTGCTCACAAACTTTTGAGTTCAGTTATACCTTCTTCCACAAAGCAGTATGGATTAAAGACAGTTTTTTGCACACATTTCTTATTCAAAACCTCCATGATGCTGTTTTAACAAGTTAACAACTCAGTAGAATACCTTAGCCAGCATTAAACCCACAAGTTGTAATTTTAATCAAGACCCCTTCTTTTTTTTTCTTTTTTTTTTATTTCAACCCTATAATTAATTAAAACACTATTACATAAACTCACTTGTCCTAAAATTAGATTCATGAATCAAGTTCTTGAAATCAAACTAAAACTGTAGTCAGTAATCAGTATTCAAATCAAATAACAGAATCACCTTTCGAGCAAGAAGGCGATAAGCTTTCTTAATATCGGCTGAAGTGGCGGTGCGTTCGAGTCCCAGCACCGCATAATGGTCTTGCTCGCCGCCGTTGAATGCTTCCCATGATGATGATGATGATGATGATGATGATGCAACTACCACTGTTGTTGGGCCCCGCTTGTTGTTTTTCTTGTGATGGTGGGATTTATTGCTACATTTACGGTGGCGGCTCCAGCTACGAGTCGGAGAATTGTGGCCACCCCTGCTGATGGAGCTGGAGGAGGAGGAGGAAGCAGAGGCGTCGATTGTGGCGGGGATGGGTCCCACCAGGAAGAGGTGCGCCTGCATTATCGTTCGTTTCTCAAATGATGCACATGCAGAGAGGACATCAAGTGTGCGCGACACTTGTTTTTCTTCCTTTTTTGTTAAATCACAAAACTACTACCGGAAGCTTGGAAGATCTCTCAATTGTATCCCCTGAGCCGTAAATTAATTTAGAGAAATGTTAAAGATTTATTTTTTCCCCAGAAATCCTGCTACTTGTTTCTACTTTTCACTAATTCAATGGTCTTGTATGTAGTCACAAAGGCCACAAATCACATAGCAAAATCTTCAACAAGTTACATTTTGTCACCTACAATGAGATAAGAAGGATCACAAAGCTTGATAATGAAAAAAAAATCTAAAATACTAAAACTAAAATCTAAGAAGGATTTTAGAGAACTTTTATTAGGGTTCAAATAATTTGACTTGGATCATAAACTTATCCAAATTAAATAAATTAGTTTTATTTTAACTAGATAATAAAAAATAAATCACAAAAACAAATTGATCAAATTAAAAAAAAAAGTGATCATGATGATCTAGGAAAAAATATTTTTTAAAAAAAAATAGACAAATAATATAGCTCAATTCTCCACTCATTAAATATGAAAGGATAAAATTATATATAAAAAAAAACCTAAAAAATTCAACCCAACTCAACTTGAGTTAGTATAACAAACATGTAACATCGATAATAAAGATTAAGCCAACCTGGGTTATCTCGTCATACTTACAGTCCAGGTCATGAGTTTTTGGATAACTTAATATAAAAGAAAACGATAAAAATCACAAAGTCTGTTTAAAAATAAAAAACACAACGTTAACCCACATTAACTTTTCAAATTTATGATCCCGGTTATTAGACGGAAAGCATCATATTTAGAAAAATTATGAAACTCAATTATCAATTAATTAAATATTATAGAATGAGATTTAAAGAAGAATTTAAATTATACTAAAGTAACCAAAACAAAAAACAAAGATCAAAATTGAAATATAAAATAAATTTTATTTTTGATTTAAGGGTGAAATTAAAAAGAAAATTCAATTTAAATAAAAGACAAAAAAAAGATCAAAAAAAGACAGACAAACAAATTGAAATTGAAAAGAAAAATCAATTCAACAAAAGGCTCAAAAAAATCAAAAGAGTAAGAATCAAATTAAAAAAAAAAAATATATGATAAATTGAGATTGAAAGATGAAATTGAAAATAAATAAAACTTCTATAAAAAGACCAAGAATAAAAATTAAAAAATCAAAAGAATAAAAACTAAAGTTGAAATATCAACAACAAAGAGGGTTAAGCTGTAATTTCCATGTGAAGAGAGAGAAAAGAAAAAAAAAGCATTTCAGCAATAAATCATCCCTTCAACGTTGACACATGTCGCACCAATAAAAAAAGGACGCGGCGGTGCTTTCAACGATACGATAAAAATGTATTTTTGAACGTCGATGAGTGTGTCACACGTAACTATATCTTTTTGTTTTCTTATTATTTTTATATATAATCAAATGCTAAATAATCCCTAAACTAACTTGATAATAAATAAATAAAAACCTTTGACACTAGTTTTAATTTTAATTTTAATTTTTTTTGCTTTTAAGAGTACTTTAATCATTTCACTATATTTTTTGTTTTTTTATATATATATATATATATATTAAAATACCAAATTATCTCTCGGCTAAGCTGATGATAATAAAAAAATTCATTGTGAAAAATATAAAAATTCCACTTAACACCTATTTTAAAATAAAAAATAATATATTTGTCCAAAAGCCGAAGGGCTTGTGTAATAACTTTTACTTCCCCGATAACAAGTGTTAAGTTCTGTTTTATGAGAAGGGAAAAGAAGAGTATTTGTAGCAACTATAATGTCACCTTAAAATGGTACTGTTGACAGTAATAGAAGGCTGCAGATAATTATTTAAATTCCATAATTCTTTGTAAGCACATTTGAGCTACTGTTAAATATTGTATCAGTAGCAGAAGGAGAGATTGTCTACCAAGAGAAAAACCAAAGAACAAGAAGAAGAAGAAGAAGAAGAAGAAGAGAGAGATGGCAATCTGATGGTGACACTAGCCAACATATCAGCAAATCTGTGCCAATGGCAACACATAGCGTGCAATCCAGAACGCCTGAGCAGCGACCTAGTCATGCTGCATCTGATCCACCATGGCCGCCTTCTTGCTCTCTCTTTCCGGACCTATCTCTGCTAGAACCCCAGCCCTGCCAATCTCTCCGATCTTTATTCCGATTCAGATAATGATTGATGGATTATTGTGCCGTTGCCGTGAAATGAAGCCGGTCGTTGTGTCTTTGTTTAATAAACAGGAGAGGGATGGATTGTCTTGCGAAGTCTTGTCTGATTACTCCACCCTTTGTTCAATCTGTGGCAGGACAGCCCCCTCGTGTAAGGCAGTATTTGGTCATATGATGCGTGGGCATCCTAAGCAGAGGGTCTTTTCCACCGACCTGAGAAGGAAGAAGAAGAAGGTGAGCAGCAGAATTTACAGAGACAGGTTAGTAGCTAAGAACCCACCCCCATTGAATCCTGAAACAGAGACCTTGCAGGAGAGGCACAAGGATCCAACGGGAGTTACAATTTACATTAACACATGACATGGTGGTGATTTCTTGATTCAAAGACAGGAAGTGAAATTCTTTACCTCGTGAACAGCCACCCTGTGGCGGTAATGTCTGTCTGAAATGCCATGGACAACGACCTCGTGCAAAATGCTCATAAATATCCGCATCAAACTAAAAACCAAATCTTTTTGTCTTCGATCGATGGTGTCTGTGGTTTACAGAAGCAAGTTGGGTTTATATAGATGCAAGAAAACTCCATTCAATATCTTTGTTTTTGCTAGATAATTTCGCCATTAAAACCTTTCCCGAATTCTCACATATTTTTGCCATGAATGACTTCTCTTATTAGACTATGAAATCAAGGATTTTAATTCAAAAGGAAACCTGTAGATATTACCTTCTCTGTTTGTGGATTTGTATCCTCTTTTGTTTTGTTGTTCCTTCTTTGACCTGATCATCACCAATTTATATTTTAATGGTTTAGATTAAATGAGATAAAAAAAAATTAATATTAATATTTTATGTTATTAAAATACTTTAGATTCTCATAAAAATGTTGTATAGAATTAAGCATCTTTTTATTAAACATTTTGATTGAGTATTTAAATTCATGATCTCATGATAATGTGTTTTTTACCAAAACATTTAATTGTAAATAGAAAATATAATGCAATAAAGATGTTTAATTTTTATTTAATTATATTGAAATAAAAATGTTTCTTGCAAGAAAAGTAATAATCCTAACTCCATTGAAAAAACAAATTCTAGTATAATTCTTTTTTTATTAATATTTTTTTCAATTTTTTTTCCAAGGTTCCTAATAAAAATTAAAAGGAATTAGAATCATTAAAAAAAAATCTAGATGATTTGAAACAAGAAGAAAAAAAAAGGTTTCGTTTTAATTAAAACCTAGTTATCTCATTAATGTGCTTCCTTTTACTTTGTAATATTTTGCCAAAATAATCATTTTTTAAAAAAAAATAATTAACTTATCAAAACCATAAATGTCAATTTTAGTAAGAAAATGAAAAAATATATATTTTGATATTTCTTACATGAATGTATTAGAAAAGAAAAGAAAAGAATGATATACTACACATGCACTATATTAAAAAAAACAATTTAAAATCAATTTTTTTAACTAATTATATGATCATAAAAAAGCATTCGCAAACAAAACAATAAATAAAATCAAGAACTAAAAATATGTTTCGTTTTTAAAAAGTATCTTTTATTATTCACGCAATATTTCTTGTTTTTTTACCTAATTGTTTTTTATAAGAGCCATAATCCACTTAACAAGAAATTCAAAAAAGAGTATTTGTAGCAACTATAATAACTTGAACTTTATTTTCATGATGGAAAAAATAATAAAACAATTTCATGGAAATTCACATAAAATAATTAACACAATGATTATTAACATCATAATTCGCAAGAATCTCATTCAAAAAATCAATATTTAATTGATTGACATCTTATAGAATAATATCTCAAATATAATTTTGATCAAACTTTAAAATAAAAAATCACGAAGAGCTATATAAAAACAAGTGTCTGCTAATATTATAAAAAATTATCATAATTAATCTCATCTAAAAACAAATTTCAAAACTAAATAGTATTTAATGGAATAATTTTTAAAAATAAATGGTTGACCTAGGATTGTTTAACAATTTTAAAAGATTAAATATTATTAAAAAAAAACTATTGATATTTGCAATGTAAACATCAACTCGTGACAATCCCCGCACTCACTATTCAGGAGGCATGTGTTGGATCGTCTAGTTACCAAAATCAGGCGTATGTATTGGTGTTTAGAGTGATATATCATTCTTTTCGTGTGTTGGCATGGTGTGTGCCTGTTGTGGATGTGCAGTATATTTTTTATTTTACTTTCTCTTTTCTTTCTTATAACCTAGAAATTTGTGCCAGCTCTTTAAAAATTGATTGTGTCCTCCTTTTTATATCTCTATCAATTTTAGTTTTTATTTTTTTTTATTATCTTTTGTTTTGCTTTAATGCCTTTTGAAGTTTTTTTTTTTGTCCCTAGGTATTTTATTTCATTTAATTTTTTTTATCTAATCTGATTTTTATTCTTTTAATTGTTTATTCTTTGTGTTTTATCCTTTTATTAATTTTTTTTTCAATTTCTTCCCTCGTCATTTTATTTTATTTTTTGTTAAATCACAAAACTACTACCTGAAGCTTGGAAGATCTCTCAATTGTATCCCCTGAGCCGTAAATTAATTTAGAGAAATGTTAAAGATTTATTTTTTCCCCAGAAATCCTGCTACTTGTTTCTACTTTTCACTAATTCAATGGTCTTGTATGTAGTCACAAAGGCCACAAATCACATAGCAAAATCTTCAACAAGTTACATTTTGTCACCTACAATGAGATAAGAAGGATCACAAAGCTTGATAATGAAAAAAAATCTAAAATACTAAAACTAAAATCTAAGAAGGATTTTAGATAACTTTTATTAGGGTTCAAATAATTTGACTTGGGTCATAAACTTATCTAAATTAAATAAATTAGTTTTATTTTAACTAGATAATAAAAAATAAATAACAAAAACAAATTGATCAAATTAAAAAAGAGTGATCATGATAATCTAGGAAAATATTTTTTTTTTCAAAAATAGACAAATAATATAGCTCAATTCCCCACTCATTAAATAAGAAAGGATAAAATTATGTAAAAAATTCAACCCAAGTCAACTTGAGTTAGTATAACAAACATCTAACATCGGTAATAAAATCTAAGCCAACCTGTGTTATCTCGTCATACTTACAGTCCAGATCATGAGTTTTTGGATAACCTAATATAAAAGAAAACGATAAAAATCACAAAGTCTATTTAAAAATAAAACCACAACATTAACCCACATTAACTTTTCAAATTCATGATCCCGGTTATTAGACCGAAAGCATTCTATTTAGAAAAATTAAGAAACTCAATTATCAATTAATTAAATATTATAGAATGAGATTGAAAGAAGAATTTAAATTATACTAAAGTAATCAAAACAAAAAATAAAGATCAAAATTGAAATATAAAATAAATTTTATTTTTGATTGAAAGGTGAAATTAAAATGAAAATTCAATTTAAATAAAAGACAAAAAAAGAATCAAAATAAGACAGACAAACAAATATTTTATTGAAATATGAAATTGAAAAGAAAAATCAATTCAACAAAAGGCTCAAAAAAATCAAAAGAACAAGAATCAAATAAAAAAAAAATAATATATGATAAATTGAGATTGAAAAATAAAATTGAAAACAAATAAAACTTCTATAAAAAATCCAAGAATAAAAATTAAAAAATCAAAAGAATAAGAACTAAAGTTAAAATATCAACAACAAAGAGGGTTAAGCTCTAATTTTCAAGGGAAAAGAGAGAGAAAAAAGACACTTCAACAATAAATCATCCCTTCAACATTGAAACATGTCGCACCAATAAAAAAAAAACGCGGCAGTGCTTTCAACGACATGATAAAAAGATATTTTTGGACGCCGACGAGTGTGCCACACGTAACTTTATCTTTTTGTTTTCTTATTATTTTTATATATAATCAAATGCCAAATTATCCCTAAACTAACTTGATACTAACATTAAAAAAAAAACCTTTGACACTAGTTTTAATTTTTTTTTCATTTCACTATATTTTTTGTTTTATATATATATATTAAAATACCAAATTGTTTCTGGACTAAGCTGATGATAATAAAAAAATTCATTGTGAAAAATATAAAAATTCCCCTTAACACCCATTTTAATTTTTTTGCTTTCAATTTAATTATTTCATTGTGTTTTAAAATAAAAGATAATATGTTTGTCCAAAAACCGAAGGGCTTGTGTAATAACTTTTACTTCCCCGATCACAAGTGTTAAGTTTTGTTTTATGAGAAGGGCCTTTGTTAATGCTAGATGATCCAATGTCTCCTTAAAATGGTACTGTTGACAGTAATAGAAGGCTGCAGATAATTATTTAAATTCCATAATTCTTTGTAAGCACATTTGAGCTACTGTTAAATATTGTATCAGTAGCAGAAGGAGAGATTGTCTACCAAGAGAAAAACCAAAGAACAAGAAGAAGAAGAAGAAGAAGAAGAAGAGAGAGATGGCAATCTGATGGTGACACTAGCCAACATATCAGCAAATCTGTGCCAATGGCAACACATAGCGTGCAATCCAGAACGCCTGAGCAGCGACCTAGTCATGCTGCATCTGATCCACCATGGCCGCCTTCTTGCTCTCTCTTTCCGGACCTATCTCTGCTAGAACCCCAGCCCTGCCAATCTCTCCGATCTTTATTCCGATTCAGATAATGATTGATGGATTATTGTGCCGTTGCCGTGAAATGAAGCCGGTCGTTGTGTCTTTGTTTAATAAACAGGAGAGGGATGGATTGTCTTGCGAAGTCTTGTCTGATTACTCCACCCTTTGTTCAATCTGTGGCAGGACAGCCCCCTCGTGTAAGGCAGTATTTGGTCATATGATGCGTGGGCATCCTAAGCAGAGGGTCTTTTCCACCGACCTGAGAAGGAAGAAGAAGAAGGTGAGCAGCAGAATTTACAGAGACAGGTTAGTAGCTAAGAACCCACCCCCATTGAATCCTGAAACAGAGACCTTGCAGGAGAGGCACAAGGATCCAACGGGAGTTACAATTTACATTAACACATGACATGGTGGTGATTTCTTGATTCAAAGACAGGAAGTGAAATTCTTTACCTCGTGAACAGCCACCCTGTGGCGGTAATGTCTGTCTGAAATGCCATGGACAACGACCTCGTGCAAAATGCTCATAAATATCCGCATCAGACTAAAAACCAAATCTTTTTGTCTTCGATCGATGGTGTCTGTGGTTGACAGAAGCAAGTTGGGTTTATATAGATGCAAGAAAACTCCATTCAATATCTTTGTTTTTGCTAGATAATTTCGCCATTAAAACCTTTCCCGAATTCTCACATATTTTTGCCATGAATGACTTCTCTTATTAGACTATGAAATCAAGGATTTTAATTCAAAAGGAAACCTGCAGATATTACCTTCTCTTTTTGTGGATTTGTATCCTCTTTTGTTTTGTTGTTCCTTCTTTGACCTGATCATCACCAATTTATATTTTAATGGTTTAGATTAAATGAGATTAAAAAAAATTAATATTAATATTTTATGTTATTAAAATACTTTAGATTCTCCTAAATATGTTGTAAAATAAAATAAAATTACAGTCCTTGATAATGTGTTTTTTACCCAAAAAAAAATGTAAATAGAAAATATAGTACAATAAAAATGTTTAATTTTTATTTAATTATATTGAAATAAAAATGTTTCTTGCAAGAAAAGTAATAATCCTAACTCCATTGAAAAAAAGTTCTGTTATAATTATTTTTTTATTAATATTTTATTTTAATATTTTTTTTACTATTGAAAGTTTTACTTCCTGATTTTTCTTGTGTCTATCTTTATATATAGTTCTCATGGTTACCCGCACTAGTTTAGAATAATAGCTCGGTTTAAGTTTTATTTTTTTAGATCTTTTATTAATTTTTTTTTAATTTTATCATTCGACGTTGGATTATTAGGCTTTGAGCTTTGTTGTTTGTTCTACTTATCTTTTTATGTATATATCTCGATCTCATATCCCGGATAATAAGTTAATCAAGTTAATCTAAGTTGACTAAGATTTTTTCTCTCTCAATGTTTTTTTATGAAATTAATTTTATTTTTCCGGTTTCATCATTTGACTTTAAATTATTGACTCTTAAGGTTTGTAATTTCTCCGTTTTTCTCTGTGTCATATTATCCTGAGTGCAGTTTAGTCAAGTTAGCCCATAGTTTTTTTCAACTTTTTTTTTTATTTAACTTCGGTTTTTTTTTTTTCATGTTTTTTTTAATTTTTTTTTATCTTGATCTCATATCATAGGTGACGGGTTAATCAAGTTAACCTATATTTACCTAGATTTTTTTCTTTGAATTTTTTTTTAAAATTATTTTTTTCTTCAGTTTCATCTATTGATATTAGATTTTTAGTCCTTAAGCTTTATGATTTTTTTTATTTTTTTTTCGGCAAGGTTATACCCTGAATTTTGTGTTAATCAAATTTACCTGGATTAATTCGAGTTATCATTATTTAAATATTTTTTTATATTAAAAAAGATATAACTGATCTTATAACGATAACGAGTAAACTATCTAGTCAAATCATAACTGATGTTAAAGTGTTTGGAGTGCATTGATATCAGAACATACCACAATGGCCCCTTAAGATTTTATAATCTACTTATATAATCCAATGGACCTGTCCTATTTTCATTTTCATCCCTCCTTCCTTCAATTTAACATTGGCCATGAAATTGAAAAATCTAGTTCCATCAATCTAGTTCCTTCAATTGAGCTCATCTATTTTCCTCATCCTCTTCCATTTTCAAGCCATAACTCCCCTCCAAACATAGAATAAAATATAGTCGGAGTGATTAATTGAATTTATTATTAAGAATAATAAAGTGCCTGTGGTTGTTGGGTGCTTGCAGTGCGTGGCAATGAAGACCATGGCAATTGCCTACACGCCCCCTCTGTTTTCGCCCTTTTTAAATGTCAATTTAACAAGGTTATCTTCTTCTCTCTTATTACCATTTTGGCACTCCTCTTTCTCTCCGACTCTCAGTCGTTGTCGTCGTCGACCTCGCTTTCTTTCCATGGCTTCTCCAACCCAGTCTTCCAATCAGGTGAAATGAAATACTTTCACTTTTTTCTTTTTTATAGTAAAAATCATTCCTTTTTGTTCATTCCTTAATGGGTTTAATTTTCTAAGGGATTTTATACTTGTTAGTGCAAGCTTTGAAAGCCATACATATTAGAAAGTTGATTTTAACAGTTTTTGATTAATGGGTTCTTAATTAATAAGTTGTTTTGTTGCTATTTGATCAGGCTGTGTCAACTGGGGATGTTAACACTGATGCCGATGTCTTCCAGTTGATCCGAACTCACCAGGTAGCCTTTCTTTTATATCTGTGTTGTGTGTGTTTGTGGGTTGACGTGTAAATTCTTGGATGTTGATAACAATATCAGTATTAGTGGTTATGATCGTATGTGAGCAGAATCACAGATAGTTTTTGAATCTTACTGATTGGTTTCGTGTTTGTGTTATTATAGGAAAATGCAGCTCGGCTTCCCCCGGTTGAAGAAATTAGAACTTTGCTTAATCAGAGCACGCGTGGCATGCTTTCAACTTTTTCTCAGGTTTGTTGTTCATGCAATAGTTAAATATTGGAACTTGTTATATGAGAAAAAATGGAATTAAATTCTTGATCCTTGAAGTGGGCACAACTGAAGGGTGTTGTTCGTGATGCTAGTGTACTATAATTTATGGTTGTTGTTATCAGCATAGTACGGCTTTATATTTAACATTTCTCATGGAAGGGTGAGAGTTCATAGTCCTCTGAGGGAATCCTTTCAGTTTTGTGTTTGATTTGTCTGTTATATATGCATCTTAAATCTGCTTGTATTGGAATGAATGTTGGTGGTCTAATTTGATATTACCAATCCAACAGTAGGACAAAAGGGAGGCTTGTGGTAGGTTTGTAGTTGGTGCAAACCTTGTCACAACCTTATCATGGTACAAATCATGATAATAATAATAAAAGGATTAGAAAAGAATGAGTGCATTCAGAGGAAAGGTGGAGGTGATACCGATTAATAATAAGTTGAGAAAGTGTGTTTTAATTTAGTTTGACATCTTACAATGTAGACATGCAAATACATCAGTTTTAAAAAAGTGATTGGATTCAAGTAGTACGATCAAATTAGGAGAAAAGTGGAACAGAAAATAAGGTAGAATGAAGCAGTAAAAACAAAGAATCGAGTATCATGATAGCTCATAAATATTTTTGTCGTAAACAAAAAAGAAGAATGGAGGAAAAAAAAGAATGTAGCTTACTGCAACTATCTGAGACTGGATTTGGTTAAGCTGAATTCAATAATGTTAGTATGCATCCTGCTGAGCACCCCTTGAAGTGTGGATAGTGCTCATCAAACGTTTTTTGCTTGTGGATTTAGGAGAACAATTAAATAAAATAGCTGCCCTTACTCATTTGATTTTTTCCTTCAATTTGTTTATCAGAGACTTCTTTTTGTCCAACCTTTAACTAGTTGCTATGATAAAAAAGGATAACTAGTTGTTGTTTTCTGTTGCTTAAACTGGTGAATTAAGAATGGACACTGTAATATGGCTGCTTCCCTTGTAACCCTGTTCATAAATCACAGAATAAAGGTTAATCTGCTACTTGCATAAAGTTCTCTGAATTTAAGGCTGCTGTTATAAACTATATGGTGAATCCAAGGTAAATTATTATCAAACAATGAGTTGATTAGGTACTGATTTTTTAAATCATTGGCTTGCAAAACAAAGCAGTTGGTTTACATTTAAGTGTCAATTCATTGCTTAGACTACTTTCTCGTATGTTCATGGACTTGCTGAAATTTCCTTGATATGACAGAAGCATGAGGGTTATCCATCAGGGTCAATGGTTGATTTTGCATGTGATGCTGATGGATCTCCAATATTAGCAGTCAGCAGCTTGGCAGTTCATACAAAGGTATAATCCATTCACTGTATATCTTGTTCAAATATGCTTTAATTATGAAAACACTTCATGTGATTATAAAATAAAGAACAAATCCAATTGTGATGAGTCATGCAGGTAAAGAGATTTATTCATTGATGAGAAAAAGAAAAAATGTGAATGGTGATTGGATTGGTGATAAAATAAATTTAGATTTTAGAGATATACTGCTGTGAAAAATGACAGGTGTGATTCTCTTAGATTGTGAACTTGTATATCTATCATTTTTTGTGTTCTTGTACGCTTAAAAATCTGTGAAGCCTTTTGGTAACTGTTAGCTCAAACTTGAATTTTACATAATGATTTTGAGAAATAAAAGTCTGATCAGCAAGATTGATTGATCTCATACTGTTCAGATCTAAATATTTATTGTAACAGTCTTCTGCATGTGCATCTATGTGTGCCATGGAGCCACCAGACTAAGCTGAATTCTCCTTGCTGAATTCTGTTCTTTAACCTATCTGTGGTTCTTTTGGAGGTCCTTGTGTCCTATATGTTTGAAAAATTGCTGCTTTCTGCAGGACCTATTAGCCCATCCTAAATGCTCATTGCTTGTTGCCAAAGCTCCTGAAGACAGGACAGATTTAGTAATCACCCTGCACGGTGATGCCATTCCTGTAAGTGTTTTCTCTTTTTCCTTGTGATAGTTTCCTAAATGTTTCTGCTTATTAATTTTTACTTTAGCAGATATTGTACCTTCACTGCATCATAATTTTTTTGGGGCGATATGAGTTTTGAACTTTTTTTTGTTCAATTGTTTAGGTTTCTGAGAAAGATATAACTGCAGTTCGAACAGCATATCTTGCAAAGCATCCTGATTCATTCTGGGTAACTTGTTTCCTCTCATTTTCTATCATGCTTCTTTTTTTCCTCAAATGTATTTTTATTGCTATTTATCAAGGTAGAGACTTAATTATCTCTTCCACTATCAAGGTTGACTTTGGTGATTTCCAATTTATGCGCATTGAACCAAAAGTTGTGCGATATGTTTCGGGAGTTGCAACTGCTTTGCTTGGATCCGGCGGTGTGTATACTATCCTGCTGGTTTCGTTTTTCTAAAACACATCATTGTCTATAATTCGTTTCAAGTCATTGGGAGTGGGTTTCGATAATCAAAAAGTCATGGTCGATAGCTCATCAATGGGTTTGCTGTTTTACTGTTGTATACTATTTCTGGCTTACCATGCTTTATTGCCACTTAGAAATTTGTTTATAGTGTTGTTATTTTTTCCACTTCAATTTATTTCATTTTTTTACTTACAATTGTTAATAATGACAGAATTCAGCAAAGAAGAGTACCAGACTGCTAAAGTTGATCTAATTGCTCAGTTTGCCAAACCTGTTGCGGTATATTGCTTATAAATTAGATGCCGTAAATATATGACGTATGCCCTGTTTATTATTTCTGTTTCTTTCTTTTCTAAATGAAATCATATGGCTTTGTCAGTCTCATATGAACAGAGATCATGCTGAAGATACAAGACTCATAGTGCAACACTCAACATCAATTCTGGTAATTTTCAATACCATAAATATCATCTTATATATGTCTATTTCATATAAGAAACAGGACAGGTCATTAATTATAAGCCAGAACACGGCGGTTAATTTATTTCAAGGTCAACAAATCTAGTTTTGTGGCTTCGAAATTAGCTGGTCACAAGGGGTCAATAAACTAATTTATGCGTTTGTGAGGAAGAATGAGTTTGATAAGCTTGGTGACACTTTAGCTACTGAGGAAAGGGAGGGAAGGCAATTGCAAACTCTTTCCTTCACTGTATATGATATGCTGTATATGCATGATTTTTTGTTTCCCTTACGTTTTCTCTGTTTGGGCCAAAATTAAAGAGGGAAAAAAGTATAACTCTTCCTTTCCATTGCATCGAGGATAACTCTTTTATGCATGTTTTAGTATGGCATCTAGACTCATGGTTAAAAGTATGATCATGCTTCTCTTTTGGTTTTCTTTCTTTCTTTCTTTCTTTTCTTTCTTTTCTTTCTTTTTTGTTATTTGATGAACAAAAGAAAAGGAACTTCATGAAAGATTCTTTTATCTAGTCTCTCTGTTTCTCTGTAGTCCCTTCTGTTTTTCCTTTCCCTTCAAAATTGAGCAAACACAGCAAGCAAGATATCTAGGCTGATTTCTTATATTTTATCAGGTGGACTCTGCTTATATGCTGGATATGGACAGTCTTGGATTCAATGTTAAGGTATTGCTATTGAGTGACCATGTAAAGGCCTCTACATGCATTAAAAAATTGCATTTTCTTTATGAGGTTTACTTTCTTGAGAACTGTTTTACCTAGAACTCAAAACTTTTTGGCTGACTCTCTATCTTCTTAACTCTCAAAATGTTTTTATCTCTTTTGCAGGCTGCATATCAAGGAAAAACTTACAAGCTTCGAATTCCTTTCCCTAGACGAGCAGAAGATAGAAAGTAAGAGTTCTATATTATGTCCTTTCTTGGTTGGTGGGGTTGACTTTTCAATATTTGCTTCTTCCGCTTCTTCCATTCTTCTTCTTGTTTTTTTTTTTTTTTAATATTCATGAAAAGGTATGTGCGGGTGTCTTGTGTAGATACTGGCCAAGCTAATTTGAGGATTTGATTGACATATTTATGGCCATTTGTTCTTCCTGAGCATGGTTAACGTTTGATCGTAGGCATTGTTATTGAACCCACCCCTGCCTACTGGAAAACTGATCTTTTACTTCATAAATTTTTTTACTGGCTTTGATGCCCTGTTGCCAGGGAATCTGAAGGGACATCATCTCCTGCCTCTGTTGAAATCCTTTTGCAATAAAATTATGCAGGTCTATATGTTCTGCCCTGGTTTTGCAGGCCTCCTGGATGACGGAATCTTTCAAACATGCACCATTTTCATATTGTAAATCACAGATGTATTAGTACCTATACTTCCTGTCTGACTGCGTTAATTTATTTTGAATTCTGATAAGTTTGTTTTGTTGTATTCTGTAGGGATGTGAAGACTCTGGTGGTAGAAATGCTTCAAGCTGCGAAGTCTCAAATTAACTGATACGATGCTGAACAGATAGGAAGAGGTTTGTTTATCTTATTATCCGGCAATGAAAGAAAATTTATCACTCTTGAGCATGGAAACCTCGTCTTGTTTTCAATGTGACTTTTAATTAAAATACAATCTTGTAAACATGTTATGAGCTTGCATTGCATATCCTAACAACTACGGTTTATTGAGGGAATCAACAAGAGGTTTTTTTTGGCATACTCGAATTTTTTAATCTTCATATTAAATTTCATATTAAATAATATTGAGCTTGATTTATGTCACGTAAATCTGAAATTATTTGCACAAATTTCATTTTACTTTCTAGAATTCCAGGTTGATGAAGTTTTTGGAGGATTTGATTTTTTTATATGTCCATCACTACCATCATCACCATTTTTGTTCTTATACTGCTTCTATAGCACATCACAGTCCTGATTGATTCCAGAATCAAAGCATTCCCAGTACTGAATCATTCACTCTAGTCATTACATTGTATCATCCTGTACATTGCATAAAACCTTGGGATTACCACATGCTATGAATTCATCTTGGAAGTCATCTTCCTAGTGGGGTGTACCATTCTTCTGAGATGTTCTTTTGTTGTGTCGGTGTAGGATTCTGCACGATGTCAGAAAGTGGATCCTCGTATGTAAATGATGCGACTGTATACGATGTTTCTGGAACACATCACAGACAAATACAAACATCATATCTGTTAACTATACAATCATCTGGCTTTTGGTTTGTTCCTCTCTGAACTGTTGACATTTATCATGTTTTCTAAGAGGTAACATTGTAGAGGGTCAGAATAAGAAAAGATCTTGTGTAAGTTTGTAAAGAATGTCCATTTATAGTTGTTCGACACTTTTATTCTTCTTCTTCTTCCTTCTCTTTTGGTTTGTTGTGTGTTTGCAATGCATTGTATTTTGAACAGGAGAGGGAACACTTTCTTTGCTGAAGAAAAAAGATTGAGCTTCTTAACTAATAAATTGAGAAATCCATTAGACGAAAGAAGCTGCCTCCCTAACCTCAGCTGCCGAAACAGCAAAAGTTCTGATATGCAGAAACAACTAGCTAGACGAGATAGTAGCTAGTTTTTGTTGAGTGCTTGGCATTGAAGTCCACAATACCCTTCGCCCTCCCTCTGTTCCCCCTCGATAAATTTCAATGTTTAAGAATTTATTTGAGATCTCAAACATTTTCTTATTTATTAATATATAGTGTTTTTGAAGCAAAACTAGTTTAATCTTTGTTGAACTTTATGTCATTTCGTTTGTCCTTCCAATCTTGAATTTCAAAATTGGATTTTTATAGTATATTTCCATCCATTTTAATGGGGGGAAAAAACATAAAATTCTTTTTTCTTCTTTTTTCCTTAGCTTTCTTTCTCCCATCTTTTCTCCACCCTCCTATTTCCTTCTTTTTCACTCCACCCCCTCTGCAACCACCACTTTTCTTCTCCCTCCTCCTTCCCTTTCTTCTGTTGTTGTGTGTCAAATCTTCCGTATAAATATTGATCTTGGTCTCGTTAAGGCCATGCCTCAGGAAATATAGACGGTGAACAAGAAAGGGTGGCAGTTGTTGATGATGATAGTGGTGCTTTTTGAATGATAGGTGATCTTGTTCTTCTCCTCTTCCTCCTACACGTCTTGAATTTGTAATTGTTTTGAAGCCGCAGATAATGGGATCTTCTTGGGAAATATCTTAAAGTTCTTTCTTTAGTTTGTATTGAGAGAGGAGAAAGAAATTCATATAATAAAGGATAAAAAAGAGAAGGAAAAAGAAAAGGACAAAAAAAAAAAGATTCTATGTTTATTTTTTGATGCGTAACTTTGATTCCTAGACTAACCCTAGTGTCACATCATACGACTTCTCATGGTCCCAAGCTGTTCTATTGCATCATAGATCCATGATTTGTTTCACAAACTCTTAAACTTGCCGGGGGTAAATAGAAAAGTAGAAAAATTATTTAGAGAAATAGCATAGTTTATATAGTGTAATAGTGTTATTCGTGTGATTAAAAAATATTTTATTAGCCATGCCAGCATTAATATCGTAAATTATTTTATTAGCTTGGGTATTTGAGATAGCTTATGCGTACCTCGATTAATTTTATGGGTTCTGAAGTTAACGACCATGTAAGTTTCTAGTGGCCTTAAAGAGACTCGAACTCGTGACCATTAGGGAGTAAACCTAAAACTTGACCAGTTAAGTTACCCCTCAAGATTTCAATATCACAATCTTTGATTTTAATTTTAGAAGTTGTGGTATTAACATTGTCACAACCATTAAAATTTAAAAGCTCAATATCACATCCTTAAAATTTTACTGATTTTTTGCCATAATTTTAAATCCTAACTGATTCATTTGATCGTATGGAAAGGAAAAAATGCATTCTCTAGTAGTTAGCCACAATTATGATGCAAAGAATCAAGCTTTAATTCCTTAAATTCACCCAGAATTCAAACAAAAAACATACTCTCAACTAGTCTTTTAAGCACTTTAAATATAACCCTTTCATCTCTGTAAAAAACCCAACTCTTGATTTTCGCCTCACAGATCAAGCAAAGAGAGGTTGGTGGCCAACATTTAAATAGTTTTCAGTCTAGATTTATGCATCCTTCAAAGATCAAAATCAAGAAACCGAAAACTATTATGGAGAAATATTTGAGACAAAATCCTCTCCTTCAAATACTGAAATCATGAAAGATTGATAGCCATTATGGAGAAATATTTAAGATGAAATCCATTCCTATAAATGGTGGCCAAAGCAAAAACAGAGAAAAGGTGGACCGTGAGAATAGAAAAAAAGCTATAAAAAAGGGATAACATTCATGCTTTGTTTCTAAAAATAATAACATCTTTTTGGGTTGCTTTCTAGAGTTATTTTTTTTTAGGTGAAATCATGATCAGTCATTAGGGGGGATTTTGTTTTCCATGAAATTTCAAAAATAAACTGACAGTAGAAATCCCAAAGTTGATTTTTTTTTGGGTTTTTGTTCGTGGGATTTAAGAAATCCAAAGTCAGAAATTAGAAGATTAAAACTTTAATTTGGCCCTTTTTTACAAGTTTTTTTTTAATAATTGATATCAAATTTTTTTTCAAGAATGACCTTTGTTTTGACAAATCTTCTTTTTAAAAAGACCAATAATAAAATTTTCACCGATAATCAAAATCAACAACCCTTCTTTTTAGGGATCGATGCCAAAATTTAAGTGAATAATTAAATTGAGGAGTCTTAGTCTTATGGATCGAGCGTCAAACTTTTTTATACATGACCTAATCGATGAGTCTCTTTTTTTTAGGAATCGATGTCAAACTTTTCACAAAATGATTGAAAATTTAAGAACTAAAACTAAAAGCAATTAGGATAATTAATGACAATCACAAAGATAAATTCAGGAGAAAACACATAGTAATGGTAACCTTTTATAAGAAAGGATATAGTAAGGATCATGTCATTCTTTCCTTAAGCATAACTAACCCTTTACCTGAATCTCTAAAACCAGTGTATATTTTAGGCTCTCTAGTTTTCTTTAATTACCAGGTGATGATTCTAAATTTCCTTAATATTCTTTTTCCCCTCGATCATTGGGAGTCTCAGTCAACGTCATGGTGTGATAGAACGACAACTCCACTGGAGAATTTAGGGTTGAGTCCAATTACTTGTGTTTATTCTCTAAATTTTTGTTCTTTTGATTGTTATGTTATCTGTTTGTGAGTTTTTTTTGTGAATTTTTTATTGATTTTATTTATTGAGCGTTATTTATCTATGACAATTAATTTTTGCTTTACATTCATGTTGGTTCTGTGAATTATTCACACTTCATGAAAACCCAACAAAAGCACTGGACCCAAACTTGTCCCTTTTTATGATTAGATAATGAGATTTGATGATGAGTGTGAATTATGTCCACTGATACTCATTTAAACTCCCGCTCAGATTGGAACTCACTTTATGTACCTTGTATTGTGGAATTTTTTCCATGCTCATAGTATGTAAGATTAAGAGGTCGGGTTACTCTATTGGTAATTCAGACAATTTGGGAGCCTAAAAAATATTTAGGTTTAGACAAGCTAAGCCTGAAACCTTTATAAGTTAGATTTTATCTTTTAAGATGGACCCTTCATAGGAAATGAACAATAACATGTCATATTATACATTTTTGTCTCATACTATTATTTTATCAGATCTCCACCGACCTTATATGAAGTATGAGATAATAGGTACATTACTGTGGAGGATATAAAGACTAGTTTGGAAAAAAAGGGCAATATGATGAGGCGATGATTCTTTTCTCAAAATTGGTTGAAGTTCCTATGGTTATAAAGTCCTTAATGAGAACTTTCCAATAAAAGTTGATATAGTTCGTCCTCACATTCTAAATAAAAAAAAAATTCAACAAATAACATACATGCATAATCAATCATGTATTTCCACCTATTTACACTTTATTAATTTGAAGGAGAAATATAGGTCCCTCCAAATCTAATTTTCCTTTGAAGTTCAAGAACTAGAAGAAATGAAAAGAGTGTAAAAAGTTGTTGAAGGATTGATGAATTTATTCAAGGGTTCATTCAGGGGTGTGAATTTTCAATCTAGAAGCATCATTGTAGTGTTCTTCAAGCTCGAAAAAACCTTTACTTTACCAAGGACTCAGCTAGTGACCTATACCTATATATCATCTATAAAGTTTTAACATATTTATCAATGGAGAGTTTGGGAAGATGTATGCTTCTTTCTAAGGAATACAAGAAGCTCACATATGAATCTATTTTTGCCAAACTATACAGCCAAGAAACCAACATTGTCTCTAGTTTCTTTATATAGAGCATGATAAAAAACAAAACCATGTTTTGTTTTTATCAATTGACACCTTAAAGCTCTATTATGTAATGTCCTTTGATTTCCTACCTGACCATGTAAAGATTATAACATCAAGAAATCAAGGTGTTTTACTTTGTCATGCATACAATGGATTACAATATTATATGTGGAGCCATGCTACTAAACAATGACAGAAGATCTTGAATCCAAAAACATGATACGATACTATTGAAATCAGAATAATGTTGGAAAGATCAAAGCTTTTGTAAGATTCTCGAAACTCAAGTTTTGCTTGTATGATAAAGAATTAAATTTGTATCATTGTAATAAATGTGAGTTGTTTGACTCAAAGACTTGAAAATAGAAGCAGTTAAAGGAAATAAAGTTGCCACAATAAAAGTCACTTTATCATTTGATAAATACATCCATGAATGACTCATTTTATTTATATGGAAAAGAAACATAAGTGTATTTGCTGTGAAGATGAAAAGCTATAGCTTATTACCACTACCTTCACTTGTTTTTAAAGGCAATGATAGCAAAAACATGAAGCTTGTCGAATACAAAGAAAAACTTGTTGTAACTTGCTTTGATGGGGAAAAAAAATTCATGAAACTATAGGTTATGGAGAATTATATTAGAAACGAATGAAACAAGAGGCATTACATAAATATAGAGGTTTAAACAAGAAAAAACCTTATGTAAGTCATTTTACTTTCTACAATACTGATATTGTGCTAATGAGAAAATATTTTTCTAATGTGATGTATTTCAATTTAAGATTGAAAGTATTGATATGTTATGATTAGAAAAGGATTTACTCCATATATGTTTTTCATTTTGATTCATCCTTACTGCTTAGGGAAAATCCATGGTTGAACCAAACATTAGAAATTGTCATGCCTTGAAGAACAAAGTCCTCTATTTAATTGCATTAGTTTCAACATATGTTAGGGTTTGATTGCATTAGTTTCAACATATGTTAGGGTGTAAATGAGTTGATTTTGAAAGCCTTAGATGCTTTAGTTGAGATATTATAATTTTACTTTGTTAATTGAATTATATATTGATATTAAAAATAAATTTTAAAAATAAAAAATATTATTTTAATATATTTTTAAATAAAAAAATACTTTAAAAAATAATTATAAACTAATTGAATATTAATCAAATAGCTGCGATAGTGTCAATTACAACGTTAAAAATTTAAAAGCTGTGGCTTAATGCTGCCGCAGCTTAGAACAAAATTAGTTGCGGCAACAAGTTTGCCGTAACCAATGTTACATCAGTAATGTTGCAGCAAACCATAAAATGTTTTTGACCTCGCCAATGATGACGAACTATGTGATTTTTTCAATTAAGTCTCCTACTATGCTATTTACCCCCAATAAACTTAAGCACTTCGCTAATTTGCCCAAAGACTCGTAGGTGCTTGCTGGCTTTGGTGCACTATTGCTAAGGAATTTGAATGCCACCCCATCTTCTGCCTCTGGCCATAAAACCATGGAGGGCTCCTCCACCTTCTGCCAAGGTTTAACCAGCATTCGTGATGACTTCTTATAGTAAATCACATATTCATTAGTGTCTTCGCCTTCCTTTTCTTACTGCATTATTTGATTCTGAATTCTCTCAAGTTTATTTTGTTGGATCTTTCAGGGCTGTGAAGACTCTGGTTGTGGAAATGCTTCAAGATGCCAAGTCGAGTGTTTATCCAAATCTCTTACAATGCTAGAAACTTATCTCTAGAGCATGAAGAACTTGTCTTCTACAAGACGTGGTACGTACAATCCTGAGTCCTGGTTGAATCCAGAATCAAAGCGTTCCTGCCGCTGAGTCACTAAGAAGTAGCTGTTACATTGTATCATCCTGTTCATTCCCAGCGGGTGTGCCATTCTTCTGAGATGTTCTTGAATTGTCTGTGTAGGGTTCGTCAGGAAATTGCAACTGCAGAAACATTGGTAGTTGACGTTATCTGCAAGCTTAGCAATCAGATGGTTGTTGATTTGCTCCTCTTGTGCCTGGCTTCCATGTCACACAGCATTTTCCTGTTGATTCCACAATCAAAGCATTCTAGGGTATGAGCGATTCTGAATACTGCGAGCTGCATCTTCGTGGGAATCATCCCTTTCTAATTTTCTTTTTGATTTGAAGGCATACAAATAGAGCTGCAGAAATCCTCGTCACTCGGGGAAAAAAATGGCAACCAAAACAATCTGCTGGGTCTCACCTTCCTCTTGGGCACGTATGGACCTTTCGCTATGAACTGTTTGCTGTGAAAGTAATGATTAATGCAAAGATCATGTGAAAGTTTGTAAGAGAAAAGGTGAGAATGCTGCTGTGTGTTTCTTCACTTGTTTCCTCTCGTGGGATAATTTGTATGCCCATTACAATTGAGATATTTCACAGAAATGACATGAGAAACTAATGGAGTTGAAAAGAAAAAAATAATGCTAGGAGATACTACAAACGAGCATTGCGCACAGGTGTGATGCCAGGCCAAATGTGGTATCTTTAAATGCAGTCTGATATTTTTACCGTGTTTAATTTTTATTGTGTTTTTTTATTTAGAAATATATTAAAATAATATTTTTTAAATTTAATTTAAAGTAAAAAAATTAAAATAAAAATTAAAATTTTAAAATATTTTTAAAACACAAAAACAAATATTCTCTAATTACTTTACATCTTTGTGGTTTTTCCTATGTTTGGAGCCTATTTGGTATTGTGGTAGCGGTTGTTTTTCAAAATATTTTTCGCTTGAAAATAAATTGAAATATTTTTAAAAAAACTTTATTTTTAATATCAGCATATTAAAACGATTTAAAAATACATAATAAAAAATTAATATGAAACAAGGAATTTTTTTTTCAAAAACATTTTCCAAACGTAAAAATAAACAAGCTGTTAATTGTACGAATTAGAATTGGAATGGAACAAGTTTGTCTACTAATCACATAGATGCACCAAAATTTACCCCTTTTCAAGTAAAATATTAAAAGAAAAGCTAAAAGGCATGAGAGTTTTACTGTAGCTTTACACATAGTTTGTTTATTAATACAATACAATTACTCTTTTACTCTTGAGTGAAAAAAACTTAAGCTTTAAAGTTAAGGGTTTGTTGATCTTTTTCACTGGCCCATTAGTCATTAAAAGATTGTTTGGAGGTGCATGCATCTTTATATATATATATATAATAAAAATACTTTTTACTCTAAAATCAATAAAATTTATAATTGTTGACCAAGGGCTTTCTTGACTTTTCACAAGCTTCTTAACAGTAAAAATACTTATTTGCTTCCAAGATCAAAAATTTGTTGAGTTGCTAGAAAGGGGTGTTTACGGTTTTTCTATGATCCATGTATAGTGAAAACACATTTTTAACCTAGAAAAGACAAAAAAATAAGCTCTTTTTTTTTTTTGTATTTTGGTTTTTTCACACGACTATTTGTGTTAGTAACAGGTTCATGTGGGCGTTTTGGTATTTTCACATTTTCTTTTCAATTTTTATTTAGAAATTTGTTGACACATGTTCCAAATGAGTCACCGAGTGGGTGGCGTCCGAGCTATTCAGGTGGCGTGTGTGACGCCATTTGATGGTCAAAATCCAGTCATTCACCGTCTCACTAGATGAGCAACAATCTCTTCTTTCACATGGTGTGGCGCGTGTAGTCGTGTGGTGGTCAGATTGTCACTGATAGTCGTTTTTTTCTTTTCTTTTTGGCTCTTTCCTGATAGTTAAAGTACATCATTGTCCTCTTTGTTATTTGATTTTCAATTTCAGCCCCCATTCTTTTAATTTCTTATTTCATTCTTATTTTCTTTATAGAAGTTTGTTTTTTTCAATTTAGTCCTTCAATTACAATTTTTCATATGTTTTTTTTTTCATTTCAGTCCTTTTTTTATTTCTTATTTCTTATTTCAATCTTATTTTTTTTTAGTTTCAGTCCTCATTCTTTTAATTACTTATTTCATTCTTATTCTTTTTATATATGTTTTTTTTCCGATTTAGTCCTCCTTTTTATTTCTTATTTTTTTCTCAACTCTTTTGTCAAGGTTTTTATAGTTTTTAACTTTATCATTCAAATCAAATTTATGAGTTTTTTTCAATAGTAATAATATTTATTTCAGTGTGGTTCCTTTTCTTTTAATTCTTTATTTGTTTCATTTGCCCTTTTGTAAGAGTTTTTATGATTTTTAATTTTATCCTTCAAATCAAGTTTATGATTTTTTTTATTTCAATAATAATAATAATAATAATAGTTTTAGTTTTAGTTGTAGTTATAGTTTTTAATTTTATCATTCAAATCAAATTTATGATTTTTTTCAATAGTAATAATATTTATTTCAATTCGGTCCTTTTTCTTTATATTTTTCTTTATTTGTTTCCTTTGCCTTTTTGTCAGAGTTTATATGATCTTTAATTTTATCCTTTAAAACAAGTTTATGATTTTTATTTATTTATTTCAATAATAATAATAATAGTGATGATAATAATACTAATAATGATAATTGTAGTGGTTGTAGTAATAATAATAGTAATAGTAATAATAATAATGATACTAACAATATTATTAATAATGATATTACTAATGATGATGATAATGATAATAATAGTGGTAATAATAATAGTTTATAATGATAGTAATAATGATGATACTGGTGATAATTATGATAATAATAATAATAACATTGCTAATAGTTTATTATGATGGTTATAGTGGTTATGATATCAATAATTATAGTAATAATTATAATAATGATATTAGTGGTGGTAGTAGTAGTAGTAATAATAATAATAATAGTTGTGATGGTGATAGTGATAATAATTATAACAATAGTATTAACAATAATAATAATAAGATGATGATAATAATGATAATACTAATAATAATAATGATGTTACTTATTGGTAATAGTAGTAACGATAATAACCATGAGAATAATAATAATTATAATAATAATAATAGTGATAATTCATCATTTAAGTTTTATTATTTTTTTATTTATAGTATTTTCGATGTAATATGTCAAGTTACTAATTTAAGAAGTTAAATTGCTTGATAAACAACCATCCAATTGAAAACTCATGCTAACTAAAAATCTAAGATAAAAAATTTAATTCTCGTATATATTTTATTGAAAATTCATGCTAAGTAAAAATTCAAAATAAAAAGTTTATAGATTTATTTTTTTATCGGAGCTAATATTTTATTAAAAAAAATCCACGTTTCGACAGCTTTCTGCTGCTGCTCACAACATGATTACTACAGCCGTTGGCCCATTGCACAAGACTTAAAGTACTAATTTGGTGTTTTGGAAATTTACATGAAAAAGCATCTTATACAGTTGAAACGAAGAACAAACCGAAAACGCCCTCTCAAACGAAACCGAAGCTTCATCCACACTAGACACCGCCAGGCCACGCCAAGCCACCTTATTTGACAAGTTTCGACCATATCCGATGCTTCTCCTGTTTGCATATGGTTTCAGGCATGGGAATTAGAGGAGAGAAGGAATCTCTTTGCACTGCTTTTTTCCAGGAAAACAGAAATTTGGAACCAGACATCATTCTTGAAATACGAGAATTGGGAGAGACAATTTCAACAAAAGGCATGGGTGGAACCAGACATTCATGATCGTACTTTGGTTAGAACTGTGTAATAAACGAAGAGAAAGATTGCTTTTCTCATTTTTTCTTTTATACATTACAGCAACAAGAACAACAAACAAGCTCAGCAGAGACTACTAAAATTTTCTATCTTCTCCTAACAAACTCTAGCCACCACCTCCTTGACATGATCTCCCCCCCCCAAAAAAAAAAAAAAAAAAAAACAAGATCCCAAAAATTTGGATAGAAAAAAAAATATGCCTCTGCTGCTAAAACGAATGCCACGCCTGCTATTCTGAATCGCTTTCCATGCTCCCCATGGCCTTCAAACCTCTTGGTCTCTGCTTTATAAGCGAAAAAGAAGAAGAAAAAGATGAGCAATTCTGCAAGAGAGTGAAAACAAGGAGAGATGGAGATCATTCAGATCTAGAAAAAAGAACAATTCAATACCTTCTTAGAACTCTTCTTCTCTCTAACTTCATACCTCTCTTGGCACATATCAGTCAACCATGCCCCAGGGCTTACCAGCTGCCACCACCCACCAAAATCCAAAAAGAAATAAGAAACCAGAAACCCACCACCATTCAGCAGCAAGAAATAGAAAAGATGAACACCTCAAACAAACCAAAATCACGAAAACCAAACCCAGAAACCCTTATTTGAAGAAATAAACCCTAGAGATTAAGAGAGCAAAAATTATCATCAGAAGACTTACAAGTAAACTTCTTTGTATAATCTTGGCTCTCTTTTTAGGCCTTTGAGGTAGCTTACACCCCTTCATAGCCATAAAATCTTCCTCTTTTTCTTTGCTTGACAAAGTAGTATATAGCTTAGGCCAAACATGGGCTTTATCATCTCCATTGTTACCATCCATTGAGACCTTGCCATTCTCATCCAGACCCACTGACCCCCTTGTAGTGTAATAACGATCCTCCTTCTCCGGCGATGATGATTTCCTGTTCTCAGCCACACTGGACCTAAGTATTGCTGCTTCAGAATTCCTGCATCCAACCATATCAACAAAATCAAGATTTCAGACCTTCATCATTCACTTTTCAAGCCATAGGTTACTCTTTATTTGGGAATTGGGATCTAAAGCAAACAAATACATAAATTTCATCATCCATTTTTTTTAAAAAAATATTTTTGGTTTCTTGTATTTGCTCATCAACCAAAATGGAGATAAGAAGAAAAAATCCAACATTTTTTCTTTTACAATTGAGAATTTTCCTTTAGGTAAATTAGAAAAGGAAAATTAGGATACAAAGACGACATGAGTCATACTGAATGAAATCCAAATTTTATCTTTAACTTTCTCAGCCACCAAACACAAAACAAGAAGCAATCTTCCAACCTCAATTTCTCGGTTGGGACTTTTTAATTCTCTGTTTGGTTGCTGAGAGAATACAAGAAAAACAAAAGTCAGAAAAACTCCTCTAAAAAAGGAAAAAAAGAAAGAGCTAAAAATACCGGGCCAGAAACTTGAAGAACTGGCCTGTTAAGAACACGGAGAAAATCTAACCTTGTGATACGATTAGATTGAAGAAGAGATGTGTCTTTCTCTGTAGTAGCAGAAGAGACCACAAATCTATCAATCCGGGAAGTGATTTTTCTGCGAAAAACACCATCAGATCTCCGTGAAATGATTTGAGGGTCTCTAACTCTAACACATCTAAGCCTCTTTTTATTTCCCCACTGCAAGAAAAACTCGGGCTCTAAACTTTTACAAGAAGCTCTCTGGTTTCTTTCTTCCTTCTCCATATCTGTTACAGAAAACAAGAAACAAGGACCATCCCAGAAGTTAGAACCATATAAAGCCCGAAACTTTGAGTACAACAAAAATAACCCAGATATGAAAATCGGCTGAATTTCAAAACTTTGATGTATAAAATGAGAGAATCAAGTTTACCCAGAAGAGGAAACTTATAGAAATGGCAGAATTGGCTTATTAGAAGCTAAGAGAAAACTGAATTTTGAGAGTGCTCATCAGGGATTTGCTTAATAAAGCATATATGAAATTGTGTGGTCCAGCTTCAAGATCTAAGAGTGTATAAACAGAAATCAAAAGGAAATCTTTCATAAAACCATTAAAAAAAGATTGACTTGTTAAAAACACCAGATTGAGAGAAGGATAGAAGATGGAGGAGAAAGGAGAAGAAGAAGATAATCATCTTACCAATAGATAATTGCATGAGAACTGAAACTCCTTTAAAGCAAATACTATATAATAGTGCTTGCTCTCTATATAAAGAAAGAAAGAAGCAAGATTTCTCTAAAACAAAACAAGAGAAATCCAAAATCTCTCTCTATCTCTCTGAGAGAACCACAAGCAGGCAAATTACCCTTGCTTCTTTGTGTTTGTGTTTTCTATCTCTCTCTCTCTCTCTCTCTGTTTTGCTCTTTCTCTCAAACAAAGCGACTCTTCTTTGAGGGGGGGGGGGTGTCTTCTTTCTCCCCGAGTGTGTGTATTTATCTCCCTCTCTGCCTGTGATTGAAATAACTGAAGATTGATTCTCGAGCGTTGATTGAAAATGTACGGTTTGATGATGGTATTGGCAGACTCTGGGTTCTATCTCAAGGCCCAATGAAATAGTAACTTCCATTGAAATCTAGCTTTTGTTGGGCTTGATGGGGGTTAAGACTTTATGAACCTGGTTTACGAAATTTAGGGTTCTCATGCCATCCCTAAGTCCGCCAAATTTGTAAATTTTAATTTTGTAGTCGAAGAGGGAAGTTTGATGAGCCTTGCAAGCAAAACTTTAATGGAAACATGATGAAATGAAAACTATGGAACTCAATTCTATCTAGAAGCATGTGATACGATACAAAATGAAATGTGAATCCATTTATCCAAAATAAATGAAATAAAGAGATGCACCAATTATATATATATATATATATATATATATATATATATATTGGGTTTGAATTGAACTTAAATCTTTTTTTTTAATACTTTCGGATTAATTTTCATAAATCAAAATTAAATTCCTTTCATGTAATTTTTTTTATATAGATTAATGTATCCACGAGTGTACTTAATTGGACAACTTTACACTCAAATCAAGTCTCGAAAAATAACTAATCATTTATATCCTATTTTTATAGGAGAATTTAAAATTTCATCTATTTTTTTTTATTTGGAGAACTTACATCTAAGTTGGAGAAAAAAAATCAAACTTATATCTTCTTCTTCTTCTTCAAAATTAAAAAAATATTTATCGTCAGTAATTTTGTTGGTATTTCAACAATTCATGGTAATATATATTGTGTTGTTTTTTTGTTTCTTTTATTGTATTGTTAATGAAGTTGATAAAAATTTAGACTTAGATTGGGCTTTTTAAGAATGATGCACTAGACTTTAGAGAGAGAAAATTTTGAGCTAGGCTTGTCGCTCTTGAATGTTTACAAAACAAGTTCTTTATCAGATATAAGATCCTTCAATGCTTAAGTTAATAAAACTAAAGTAGAAAATCCATGTGTAACAAAGAGAACAAAGATTATGTATTGTGATTGTTGTGTGTGGTTTTGTATCATGGCATCCATGTTATTACCTAGTGATCTTTGATATTTATAAACTTTTGGATAATATATGATAGGGTTGCAAACCTATAGTGAGAATAGGGTGGCAAACTGATTGTCGAAGTAGGGTTAGGGTTGCAAACCTATTACAAGGAACAAAGTTGTATATTCTCCATGAAACTATCATGTCAAGTTGTTTACTTTATTATTAATCACTCTATGCAAATATTCTGAAAAATAAACAGTGAAAATAGGTGCCTATAATATTTATTGCAATGGAAAGTGTTACAACGAGGAATAAAGTGGTTCCTGCACCAAAGAGTAGGATGACACACATCAAGGAGTATGGTGGCTCTACAACGATAAGAAAAGTGGTTTCTGCTCTGTCACAAATTTCTTGTGTGCCCGTGGAGAATAGGGTAATGGCTTATGGTAATTTCTTATTTCCTCTTCTTTTCTTTCTTGTTTCCCCTCAAGCTTGATTGGCCTAAAAGGGTTGGATTCATTCAGGCTCATGTTTTCTCCCCTTCTCCCTTCTTCCTTTCGAGCTCAATTGGGTCGAGGGAATTGAGCTAAGTTAGGTCTCACTTTCTCTCCTCTCCTCTCCTCTTCCCTTTAAATCAATTGGGATAAAGGGTTTGGTTAGGTTGGAAGAGGGTTTGGTTGGGCTACTATAAGCTTTGATTGGGCTTGGTTCAAAACTGAGGTGGAGAATTATTGAAGAATCAATGACTAAATTAAAAATAAGGGAGAAAAAGTGTTTGGCACGTGTAGTGTTTAAAGGAGGATGCCATCTTCTAATGATGCATGAAGCGTGGTTCGAGCTTCAATGAAGGTCTTTCTTGATGTTGTTTAAATCGCCTTGGCAAGATCTTCTTATTGGTGTGGCATTGTAATATCCTCCATAATTATATACGAGCATTTCATATATTCTCATGAGTATTACATTTGTTTGGGATGAATTAAAAAAAAATCTTAAATTTTAGGATTCTACTGAAATTTCAACAATCTTCCTTATTTCAGAAGATTCCAAGTTATCAATTAGAAGCTTTTATACTTCAATATTCAGACAACTTACATTTCATTCAATGTCTAATCATCCTAAACTCATCACATCACAACTCAACATATCTCATTTTCGCATTACAAAATTGTTCAGCATACACATAAAATTATGTATAAAATTATATTCAGATCTTCAGAATTTCTTTTAAGGTAATACAACCATACACCAATGATCTAATGCACAAAAGATACTAATATGGAATTGTAAGATTTACATAAAAGAAGGAATTCAACAACAAAAATTTCAAAGCATAATCATTTATTACATAACCCAATACATTACAAAAGAGGCATCTATTACATGGTGATTTACAATTATCAAAAAGTTATCATAATTATCTATCATTTGACTCGTGGTTGTGAGGTATCTGTAAATAATTTATAAATAAAAAAGAATATTACATCATGTAAATCATTAAACAAACAAATCAATGAAATAATGCATTTAAGTTGCAACTCAACATTATCTGCACTTTTTATTTAATACTTAATAGAATCCATTCATTCTTATGCCCTTTACTAGATATTATTTCCACATCCAAAAATTTAATTTCATTGCCTATTTTTAGTATTAGTCTCATTTTTTAGAAACAAATTCTTTTGCCTATTACCAGACATTAATCCCATTACTAGGAATCTTAATTTCATCGTCCATTACTGGTCATTAGTTTCATTAACAAGAAACTAATCTCATCACCCTTTACCGGGTATTATTCCCATTTCCAGGAATCTTAATTTCATCACACATTACCAGGCATTAATTCTGATATCGAGAAACTAATCTCATCACCCTTTACTAGGTATTATTCTTATTACCAGGAATCTTAATTTCATTGCCCCATTACCAGGCATTAGTTTCGTTATGGAGAACTAATTCCTTCACCTTTTACTGAGTATTATTTTCATTATCAGGAATCTTAATTCTTTGAATCAAGCCACAGTTCAAAACACAATATATCATTACATTTCCAAAACTATTACAAGAATTTAAATAAAGGGAGAAGATAAGGTGCATAACACCTACTTGTTTTTTGAGATAGTCCAACTCTTTTTGGCTAAGATCCTGCTCCGTTAACCCCTCCGATCACTAATACCTCTAAGCACCAAAAGTTTTCTCTTTAATTTCAACAATTTCTTTACTTTCTCAAACCATTTCATCATTCATTACACCAATTAACAATCAATTTTCATTTCCCTCAAATTTTATCCAAGAACCCTAAATCCCAATTCGTTAGAATTCAATCAAATTAAAGTATTAATCTATAAGAAATTTATGCAAATGTGTTAGAACACCTTACCAAGCAATAATTTTGAGCTTCAACACTCCCTGGATCAAAATCTCTAAGCCTTCTTTTTCTTCTTCTTCTAGCCTCTTATTTTCTCTTTTGATCTCTTCTTAAATAGGGGTTTAATGTGTTTCTTTCTCTCAAAGCACTCTCTTTTTACTCCTAACTACACTCTCTAGCCTTTAGAGGTGTAAGAATAAAAGAAAAATGAAAGATGGTCTCTTTCTCCTAATACAACCCCCGTCAGTTTTATAAAGATCGTAGTAAAAATAGTTTGATCATTTTAAGAAATGATCTGACCAGTTCATCAAATCAGTCTAGCCATTTCTCAAAATGGTTGGATTGTTTTTGCTACTGGAAAATTTGATATTTTCGGCCAAAAACCTTTTATTCTTCTATCTTCTTAACACTTCTTTTCCCAATCTATTCTTTTCATCATTTATTTCATATCATTACGCCATAATTCCAATGATTTTATTGATTATTGATTATTTTTATTTTATTTTATTTATCCCAAAGATTACATGCGCGTATATACGGTGGACTCATAATTGCGCTCTGATGGCTTGTTTCTTGTTTTTTTGCCTTATTTTGTCTCTCTCTCTCTCTCTCTCTACCTTGATTACTATGCCAATTTTTATTTCTTCTCTTCCACACCTCCATCCCTCTTTCTTCTCGTGTCTAGCCCTCAGTTGGCCATTTACAAGCACCCTCGATTGAGATTTATGAGGTTTAATTGGACCCTATTTAACGGCCTTAGTTGGGCTTTTTTTGGGGCCTTAGTTGGGCGTTTTTTTTTTCTTTTTCTTTTCCCTTTTATCCTTTCTTTCCCTTTTTTTCCATTTTAGGGTTCGGTTAGGCCTAACCCTCTTCCTTTTTTTTTCTTATCCTTTTTTTTAGGTTAGGCCGAGCCTGAATCTTCACCATTGCTTCTTCTCTTTCTTCCTTCTTCTTAGAGTCTAGTTGAGCCAACCTTGGAATCAATTGGGTCTAGCTCTTCTCCCATACTTCTTCTTCATCTCCTTTTTTTCCATGGTTAGGTTGGGTTTAACCCTTCTCCTTTTCTCCTAAGATTCAGTTGGTCCTGACTCTTATCCCTTTTCCCCTAGGGTTCAATTAGTCCTGACCCTTCTCCCTTTCTTCTAGGGATCAATTGTGCTTACACCATCAATTTCTAATGTGGCAACTATATAAATATATATGGCAAAAGAAAAAGAGATCTTATGTTATCAAACAATGGTGGTTAGATTGGATGTTATAGCAAAATTGTGATTTAAATAGCGTTTAACTCATAAAAATCATAGTTATTAAATCCCTAGTTGAGTTTGACCCAACTAAAAGTCTAGGCTGTTAGGTGGTGAGTCAACCTTTGTTAATTCTAAGAATATGTCTTTTTAGCAGTTGTAAACGATGTTATTTTAAATAAAAAATTTTAAAAAATCATTAAAAATGACTTTATCAAGTCTTACTTTGTGAGTTATTTTATTAAGCCAGTTGAATTTAATCGAGCTATGCTTCAAAATGCTTCAAAGTAAAACATGACCTAGATTAAGTTTCAGATCAACGAATTACAAGTTGACCTCCGGAACTAGGTTTACTATCCCTAACAATAACCCTTAAGTTTTCTTGCCATTCACCCGTACAATACAGGACAAGATAAACTCGTTGACAATTCTTGCTTTCTCCATTATATATTAAAAGCACCCCAACACCATATTCTCATCTCATTTGCCACCATTGTAAAACTCGCTTCTCCTCCTTTCTTTTCTCAATTTTTCTCCTCTTTCATCTTTCAATTCTTGTCATCCTTCTTTCCACTTCTCATTCATATAACAAGCATCTTGGGACTGAATGGACTCTTATCTCATCATCTCCACCGATCAATGGAAACTCATAAATTAAACTTTTCTTTTTTAAATGTTAAAACAATCTCTTTCTTCTCCGAGGGTGCATTTTGTCTATGAAATTGAATGTGCAAAGCTATGGGATTCTTGATTTGAAGTTTTTCATTTACATAATGTTGTTTCCTTTTTTGAATAAGAAATAGAAAATTGGTGGCAAGCCCTCTTTTTTAAAAGGATTTTATGATATTTTTTAATGGTGATTCATGTACATTATTATTAGAAATCAAACAATTAAATTTACAACAACTCAGTTTTTAAACAATTAATCAAACCTTAAAAAGTTGTTTTGAATTTTTACAATAATCGAATAGAATTGAAAGTACATACAAGCTGTAATTTTGTACTTTAACCATGTTCTTGTCTTTTCTAGATTTCGTACAGGATCCTCCATTATCAGTTCTAATTAGCGTATTAAAATTACTATTTCTTTTTCCTGGAAAAATTACTGGCATTTTTATACTCTAGTTTTATGCCATGCCAGGTGCCCATACTAGCGAGCGAGGAAATTGAAAAGAATGCAGCAACAATATCCAACATTATTCTTTTGTTGTTGCTTTTTGTAATTGTAACGAGGGCAAGCAAAGAAGCAACTGTTGTAGACTCTCTCTAATCAATCTGTTTTTATCACCTTAATTAACCCGGAGATCTCTAAGCTTGCTTCCCAGCTCTCGAGTAAGCTCTCTCCATGGAAAGATGGCTCGTATTTCATATATCTGAACTCAACATCTCCTGAGGGACACCAAGAACAGTTGAACATAGAATAAGAAATAGTTAATTTTAATGGTTCATCCTGTAAAAGACGACACGGTGTTCCCTTTTTTTTCATTGAATTTTCTCTTGGATGTGTTCATGCATGTCGTGTTCATTACTTGTCATGTATAGAAATTTCAAGTTCCAAAAATGATTCTTTAAACTCTTTTCTTTTTCGCAAACGAAATTATTGCTCGGGATTTGCATGCTTTTGCCCCGAACATGTTTCACGTTTTTCTTGCCATTGACAAGTCAATCCTGAGTTAGTAGTTACCGCTACAAGACGGTAGTATATTCTATTTGTGGTTAACCTGTCTCCATATCTAAAGTACATGTATTGTGGCTTTGTGGGTACAAAAATCGAATCTAACTACTTTAAAAATCACTACCTAATTTATTTACTTTATATATAAATTTATTCAAGGTTTCAGGGAATTTTGCAGATTCAAGGATACGCTTAGCTAGTCGTCCTCAAGCAAAGCACTTTTGAATTTTTGCACAAAAATAATGATTGCTGGTTGAAAAAATTGACTTTCAATCATTAGAAATTAGGTATTTTTAAGAAAAAATTAGCGTAATAAATTAAAAATATTAGTGAAATAGTGCATTTGATAAAAAAATTATTACAGTTTGCACATGTTACAATTGAAAAACATGATATTTATATCTTGTTATTCAGAATAGGAACATCCAATAAAAATATTAAATAGAAGGAGAGAGGAAAGAGAAAAATAAAGAAAGAAAAGGATAAATCTCGGTGAGACACTGAATCTTTGATTATAATATCATCGGTACCATCAAAAAGATTTTTTACGAGATGAATCCAACAACACCAAGAAAAGTTATCAACGGTGATCCAAGTAAGTCACACTTGTCGACCAAAAATAATTAGTGACTCATTTGTCTTTGATGGCAAGTGTGAACCACTCGAGTCACTATTAGTGACCACTTATGATGTCGTTGAATTCGTTCCGTTAAATCTTTTTGATAGTACCAGTAGTATCGTAATCGGAGATTTAATGTACTTTTGGGGTTTTTTTCTTTATTTTTTCCTTATTTTTTCTCTCTCATCTCTCCGACCTATTTAATAATTTTTATTGAAGGTAAATATCTTATTTTTCAATCACGACATGTACAAATTGTACTATTTCACAACATTTGTTTTCTTGTGTTAACATGCTTTTATGTGCTTGATTTATTTGTATTTGCTTGCTTTGCATAGTCAATGTATCATGGAATATTCAAACATTAAATTTCAGCTTGATTTTATTAAATATATTTTAAGTTATTGTTACACAATAAATTTTTTTTTAAAAAAGGACCCAAATTAAAAAAAATAAAATCAAAGCTATTTTTTTCAAAGGTACAGAAAAATCAACTTCATCCCTCAAATTGCAACTCATACATATTTGGTCCATGTTGAAGTTTTTTATGTTTTGATTTGAAACTTTATTTTTTCATGTTTTAATTGTTGAATTTGACATACGAAAAAGAGAGTGTTCGAACGACTACATTTAAAAAAAAAGGGTTGACCTCTATGTTAATGGGTTTGCTTAGAGAAGGGAGTTCAATTGAGATGGATTCGGTTTGATTTTGGGCATTTGAGTTGATTAAAGGATATTTCATGGTTACAAATATGTTTATTGAGATTTTGACATTTTATTTGTGTTGGATTCTTTTAAGTTAAAATTATCTTTAGTCTTAACTCTAAACTATTTAAAATTATTTTAAATTTTAAAATTATATTTGTAATGATGTATTATGAATTGTTTCATTTCATAATTAAATTGTCTTATTTAATAATAAAAAAAGATTTGCATTCAAAATGTTATCTACTAAAATTGATAATGTGCACAAGTTTAAAAATATATACAAATTTTATTTATATGGTCTGTGATCTTAGAAGAAATGGGCTTTGGCTCCAATGGTTAAGTTTGGAAAAAATAATCCAAAGCATTGGCTCCAATGGTTAAGTTTGGAAAAAATAATCCAACCAAACTATTTTTTTTTCAAAATTCTAAATTGAACCAAATTGAATGAAAGAAATCAACTGATCAATTTAGTTGGTTTTATATTTGTTAAAATTGGATACGTCCAATTTGATCAATGAGCCTTTAGTTGAGCTATTTTAGATAGACTTTGAATCAATGGGCAATTGCTTCAATTCAATTTTACTTAGTTTTTATACTTGATTTTCATTATGTATACTCAGTTTTGTTTTTAATTTGATTTGGTTCGAGTTTGGTTGGTTTTCATTTCTAAAATCTAGAACTGAAATTCAACTTGATCGATTTTTATTGAAAACTTTTCCAACCAAAATTATCCAATAAATTTTAAAACCATTAATTTTAAACTGGTTTATATGGATATTCTAGATAATTCAATTAATTTGCTCATCCTAGATATTAGATGATTAACTATGCTCGTTTAATAATTAACTATATCCATGTTCTTTGGTGGCTTCACACACTCTCTTTTAACAAATTCTTTCTCTCCCTTTTTTATTAGTTTATTTCTCTCAATCCCTTTAAAAAAAAAAGAGAAAAGATTGAGAAGAAAAGGAAAAATAACACAAACTTCCTTTATGTCCAATGGACTTTGAATCTCACTAACACAACTTATCAGGCAGTTTAATTGTGCTTAATTAAAATATTAAAAAACCTAAAAATAAATATAGATTAAATTTTTTAAAAATAACTCTCTATTTAACTTTGCATATTCAACTCTTAATTCATTCATTTTATTAATCAATAAGAAAATCCATCAACAATTTACAACTTTAATTTCAAATCTTGGTTTTTCATAATATATACCAAAATAAAATGCTAAGCTAATCAAATCAATTTTTAAAAAGTTTTATACCTAATTTTAATTCATTGTTGGTTATTCCTTCTTGCTATGATATGTAAATCAAATCAATACACTAATACCATTTTTGCATCAATACAGAGACTTTGTTGAAACTAAAAAGGGTGGAAAGCCTCATTATAAAACTTAGATTGGTTTGACGGGTTGACCATGGACTCGGTCAACCTAAAACATAGATTGGTTCAGATTGAAAACAAAATACAACAAAATAAAAAATGACTCAACCTAACCCAGTAAAAAATACATATTAACTCATGACCTAATCAACTCAAGATAAAACCCAACCCTCAACAAGTTGGAAATAAAGTGGTTAAGCTAGAGATAAAGAGGAAGGTGTTAAGCTAGAGACAGAGAGAAACATGCTATTTAGAGAGAGAACGAATGTGTTTCTGAATAATATGCATTATTTTTAAATATTTAATAATGTGATGGCTGCTTTAATGAAATTAAATTTTAACTTATAGGACTTGAATGGTAATAATTGAAGTGTTGTAATTTTTTATTTTTAACTGGTTAAAAAAGAATAAGTTTAATTTTAATTCACAAAATCTAGCTCATGATACAACCTACATGTTAGGAAGAAAAAACAAAACCCTCAATAAAAACCTCATCATGGTCTTTAATGCATTACTTTATTCTCAATTTCATCCCAATTATTTAATTTAATTTATTTCATTCCTAAGTATCACACATTTCTCAATTCAATCTTCTGTTTTTAAATCATCATACTTTTTTAAAAGAAAATGTCAAATTCTATTTAAAAAATATTTCTTTATTGCATAAAATAATAAAAATTACTATAAACCATGGATGAAAGCAATCAAAAGAGGAGTTTTTTTTATACTTTTTAGGTCCATTATAAAAAAATAGTTTTGTATCAATTGAAAATTGATGGATAGGTTGAGGACTAATTTGAGGTTTCTAATTATAAAAAAAAAAAAAAAAAAAAGACAAAATATGTGGCCTATCTTAGGCTATTTGCATAAAAAAACTTAAATTTTTTATGTAATAACATAGTTGCAAATTCCTAAATATTTATCACGTATGAATAAGCAGTCGACTAGTTCATTTGACATCGCCAAATGATTGATCGGTTCATGTAAAATACCAGATTTATCAGTTTTAATCCTAGTGATTTTTTAAAATTGTTTTATCAGCCCTTTTTAAATGATGCAAAGTGAAGTGTGTGCATTTATTTTAATTTGTGTTATCAAGTATGATATAAAAATTTACATTTAAACACTAAAATAAACATTTAAAAACTAAGTTTTCACTTGCTTTGTATCTTGGACTTGTTGATTGATTTCTTCATTCGATACTTTATTTTTGTTAATGTGATCTTCATATAAACTTGTTTAAACTTAATCTCATCCAGGCATATCATTAATCCATTTCTATTTAATTGTTATCATTAGTTTCTCAAATTGTCACCACCTTTGTTTTCCAAGTCTTTGACAAGGACCTAAAAGTTTTGCTCACAATATAGGTATTAGTATAAGTACTACTAAGAACATCCAAACTATTAGTGATTGTTGTCATTCTAGTAATCATACTAGTTATGGATTCATTTTGAAGCATTTTGAATAACTCATATTGATGTACAAGCATATCAGACTTTAATATCAATTTTTATTCTAGAATTAAGGCAACAATAACACCTAAGGGAAGGTGGAATAGATGTTCCACTAATAATAACAAATATTACAATTAACTTGATTAAACACAACAAACACAATTAACCAACAATATAATTAAAGTGCTTGATTTAAAGAGTATAGGGATAGAAATTACAAACTTGATTTTTAATATCATTCGGCAAGCTTACATCCGCACCTCAAGCACCAAATCAGTCTTGAGTATTGTATTCTTTACTAATCCAAGCCAAAGATTATGATGTCCTTGACGAATCCTCACCATACTCCTTTTTACCACTTGAAAAATATCCCCTTCAAGATTTGTTTACCTTGGTGATGTACTTTGCCAATGACCAAGAGTTTTTCCCTTAAACTCTTAAAGAATTACAATTATTTTAAATGTAGCAACACTCTCTCAAGATTTGTTTACCTTTTTAAATGCATGCAAAGTGATGTGTGTGCATTCATTTTAATTTGTTTTATCAAGTATGATATAAAAATTTATATTTGAGCACTAAAATAAACATTTAAAAACTAAGTTTTTACTTGTTTTGTATCTTGGACTTGTTAATTGATTTTTTTATTCAGTACCTCATGCTTCTTGATGTGATCTTCATGTAAACTTGTTTAAATGTAATATCATCCAAAGATATCATTAGTCCATTTCTATTTATTGTTACCATCACAATATATAATATTAATAAGTGACCCTAAGATCTATAAAATCAATCATCAATGACATGTTTAGCTCACTCCTAACTGACCTAGAAGGATCATCAGATTGTGATGCTCTTCTACCCATTTGACTAGAATTCAGGATAGATAAAGGATTTGATCAACTACTAATATACAATTTCTTCATGTGCAATCCACTTTAGACAAAAGAGTCAATCATTGTCTTAAAACTAATATCATATGCAATTGATATAAGATAATAATGATGTTCCCAACTTTACACATCTATGTGATATCAGCTTCAATATCATTATAATTTCACTCAAGTTTATGACATATAACTTGTTTAATATCCAATTCCGGTTAATTTGCCTAACAAATCAATCGAAATCCTTAATTTTAACAACTTAGCTGACAAATCAATGCAAAACATAATTGATCAAAATTAAACCTAGTTTATGTTATTTTCATACCCATTTGCATGAAATCAACCCTAATCGCATAAATTCATAGCTAATTAACACAAATCAAAATCTCCAATTTTGGCAGCTTAGCTGATAAATCAACACAACACATAATCAATTAAAATTCAATCTAATTCATATTATTTTCATGCTCAATTGTATGAAATTGAACCTAATTACATAAATTCATAGCTAATTTAACACAATTCAGTAAAAAATCACCAATTTCAGCAACTTACCTAAAAAATCAACACAAAACATAATTGATCACAATTCAACCTAATTCATGTTATTTTCATGCTCAATTGATGAAATCAACCATAATTGCATAAATTCATGGCCAATTTAGCACAATTCAATCAAGCTCTAATTTCAAACAAACCTAATTTTCAAACTAAACCCTAATTTCAAGTGACACAAATTAAACATAATTTAACTTTTAAATACACCAAATTAATACAAATATACGTTCTTTACCTTGCTTTTTTCAATTGTGGAGTGGTGGCAGTGCTGTGGGCGGCGTTCTTATGCTAAACACCATGAATGAAGGCTTGGAGATGAGGAGAGTGATTTTTTGGTTTCGTAGAAAGAGACGGTGTAAACAACGGGTTTTTAAAAAGGTGGGTTGCAATAGTAGGGAGAGAAGAAAAAAGATAGGTTAAATTGTATCACTTGTCACGATTTGGAACTGTGACATCATAAGTTGTCATATTTTAGAATCACGATATTTAATACATGTCATAATTCAGAATCATGACAACCATAAATGTCATAATTTTGAAATGTGAAAAATATAAAATGTGTTATTTCGCGGATTGTTTTCAAATTGTGACGTTCCGTCAAATTTTTTAATTTATTGTGTTATTTTCAAAAAAATCTCCAAATGAAAGTAAGATGTTGCAATTTCGAATCATGATATCTATTAAATGTCATAATTTTGAAATATGACATGTGCAAACTTTGTTATTTTGCCAATTCTTTTTCAAACAATATTATTTTGTCAAAAAATTTAATCTAATATGCTATTTTTTTATTAAAAAAATACTCTAATTTAGTATAGGACTTCGTATAGGCAAATCCCAATCAAAGTTGTCAATTATATCCCGTTCCACCCAGAATAACTGATATATCTCGTTCTAGTTAAAAAAAAAAAAACAATCCAAAACAAATTTTGTTTTGCTCAAATCTTGGTCTCTTCTAGATTTCTTAACCAAATTTCGGTCAAAACATTTTGGTTGTTTTGTTCTAGCCTAATATTTTTTTTTTTGCTTTTTTTAAGAAAAAAATGGATGTTTTTTCCCCTAATTTCATCATTAAACAGTTGAATTATTAGATATTGGATTTTATAATTTATTGTGGCTTGCTTTTTTTATGATTGTCTCGGTCCATAACATTTGTCACAAGTTTGACAAGTTAACCATGTTGGCTTTTTTTGTCTATTTTTTTAATTAATTTTTTTTTTCAGTTTAATCATTCAATATTTTTAATATTTGGTTGATTATGAATTAAGATTAAGATTTGTCATTTCTTTTGGTTTTTTTTTTCTATAAAACTATCTTAGTCTTATGACCTAAGTCACAAGTTTTATGAGCTAACCCGAGTAGATTTCGGTTGTTATATTTTGTTCTTTCATTAGATTTATTTTTCCTTCTAATTTTATCATTCAACAATTGGTTTACTGAGAATTGAACTTCATAATTTATTTTTATTTGTTTTATTTTGGGTTATCATGGTCTTATGATCCAAGTCGTGGAGTGGAAGGTTAATTCAGGTTAATTCGGGTCGATCAACTATAATGTTGCCTTAATATATATTTTTTAAAAAAGATATCATCTTGAATTTTTTTAGTCAAACTATATTTCTTTTAGTTGTCTAAGTTGTCTTTAAACTCGTCGAGTCGATCGGGTCACATTAAATTTTATCCCACACGATGTAAATTTTTCTGAAATATGATTTGGATTTAAATTTAAATTATATTTATTAAATTAATATTTTAAATTATATATATTTAAAAGGGGCTTTCATACTAAATTGCTTTCAAACCAAAATATATCATTCCAATTAAAAAATTATATATATATCAATAGCAAAAGATTTAACAACCTTAATCCCAGATCGCCTACTGCTCTCATTTCCATCAAATCATATAATCCAAAAATTTTAACACTCTAAAATCGTGTACTTTAATTATATATATTAAAAAAACAGATAAAAATATCCTGTACCAAAGATACCGAATCCATATTTTCTCTGACCACCATGAATAATAACCACACAACATGTCCTTATTGGAATTCAAGATTTTCAATTAAAAAATTTAAGAAAAATAATGGAAATGCCAAAAAAAAATTTCTGAAAAAGGAGAGAGAAGGAGTAGTTAAACATTAGGCTTTTGTGTTTGAGATGTAAAAAATTGTAGTTAGGTGTTTGGTAATACATCAAATTACATTTTATATTATGGAATCTATTAAAAAATTGAGTTTGAAACGCAGTTTGTGTGAGGCAGTTTTTACATTTTTTTTAACTGAGTTTTGTAAAACTCTGTTTCTTTTTGCGTTTTAAAAACACTTTTTTCAAAATTTATTATTTTTATTTTTTTACTTTAAATTAATTTTTTTTATGTATTTTCAGATCATGATATCAAAAATAATTTTTAAAAAATAAAAAAAATTATTTTGATGTATTTTCAAGTAAAAAATACTTTTAAAAAGAAATCATAATCAAATATTTTATATATGTTTTTTACTACACATAAATCTCAATTATAATTTTTTTTTTTTTAAAAAAATTAATATATTTTCAAGTAAAATATACTTTTAAAAAGTAACTATAACCAAATATTTTATACATGTTTTTTTTACTACATAAACTTCAATTATAATTTTTACCAAACATATATATATATATATATATATATATATATTAATTATCTACAACTAACTAACCGTACTTTTTTTAAAATTTATTTTTTTAATACCACAGCAGTTGGCGCCGCCCTCAAAACATGGCCACAATATCGTTCGCAACAGCTGTATGGCACACCACAAAGCTCGGTTCTAGCTTTGTGCAATAAAAAAATGACTTTTGCCTCAAAAGGTAACCATGTGCATGTGCTTGCCATCAACAGTCCTTCAGGCCAGCCTGCACCCTGCAGGTAACACCCACTCTTGTCTCCTCGCCAACAACTACATAAAGCATTAACCTGCCAGCCCTAATCGTGTCATCCCACCAGCCGTTGTCTGAGTTCTCGGTGTTGCTCGCCTCCTTTGCATTCTTTCTTTTCGCGCCTCCCCTCCACACATTGGTTTTCTCATCTTGCAGCAAGATAATTTATTTATCACAATGGAGGCGTTGAAGATGAGGGTATTTTTGGTTATCATGGTTGTGCTTATGGCCGTTTCAGCAGTCCAAGATGTAGCAGCAGCAGATGCCCCTGCTCCTAGCCCTACCTCTGATGCCACTACTTTTGTACCAGCTGCTTTTGCTTCTCTTGTTGCTCTTGCATTTGGGCTCCTTTTCTGAATGTAAGATTATGCATTATTTATTGTTTTTTTTCTCTCTTTTTGGCATGGTATATGCTCATTTATTTGTTTGAAGCCCTTTTGTCCCAAACGGTACAGGGATTTGTTTGCATGGATGAGAATTGAGGGACAAAGGGGGATATATGAGAGTGTTTTACTTGGGATTTTCTTTGTTCTTGATCTTTACGACGGATTGGTCAAAAAGATTCAGATTGTTGTAACCAATTATTATTTTGTATTATAATTGATGTGATTTATTTGTTTGTGGCTTCAATTATCTTTTCTTGTAACTACCGATGAATTCTTTTGTTATCTTTCATTATACGTAAATATCATCTGCTTAGAATGGCATATAGATTTGCCTTTTCTAGTATCCGAATTCTAGATTCTTTTATGTATAAGAAATTCAATCCCTTGAGAGCCATAGAGAACGGTTTCTTCTCCTTCGGGCTTACCTAAGAGAACGCAATACACTTACAAAATAAAAGTAGTAAGAAACAGTGGCTGCAAGCTTCTTTTTTTTTTATAAAAAATATATATTAGATAAAAAAATTTAATAGAAAACAACAATAGATATATCAAATTTAAAAAGAAAAATGATTAAAAAAATATAAAAAAAACATGTTAATGTCTCGCGAAACCCACAACTAAGATTTATAAGATTGAAATAACTTGATAAAAAAATAAAGTAAATTATAAAGCATTGAAAAGAAAAATTAAAAGGGTGTTCAAAATGGTTGGTGCCCTTTTGGTGAGAACTCACTGCCCTGCAAGCTAAATCCATGAATGTTGTGTGGCGTGGGGATTCATCATGCCTCAGGCCGCATTGTTGGGTTTAGATCAGTGCTTATGGTTTGCTTGCTGATTTGTTTAAGTTTATTGCTAGGGGCTGATGATGATATCAGTCACCAAATACCATCTTTCGGGACTGAAAGAGTCTTGTTGACATTCTGCAATTCTGAGGCCTTGTTACCTCTTCGTTCTTCTTAAGAAGAGCTTGGGTGGTGTTTTTGTCTTCCTGTTATGAATGTGTTGTTGTTTTGGCTGAGATTTCTTACCATGAAAGGCGCAGATTGCGGGTTAGCCTTTCCATTAATGATTGTTAGAAATGTATGGAAAAGGGATACTGTTTCTGGGAATAGGCATTTCACCTAGTTACGATTTTGGGTAACACTGTAGATTTAAATTCGGAGAAGAACAGGTTTAAAAACTTGGATTTGGATTGGGAATTATGCTATCCATGTGAGAAATATTGTGCAGCTGAACGCATGATTAACATAAACAAAACATCTGCTTCGGAAATCTAATTATGCATTAATAGGTAGCAGTATTCCCAGTGTCAATAAGAGTCCCACTCTCACCGGCCTTCGTCGTGGTGGTGTATTCAAAGAGCTCTCCCAAGTAGGACCTAACATGAGGGCATCTCCAATAGTATCTCAAGCAATTTGGCTTTATAATTGAATTTTGTCACTGTTCAACTTGAAACTCTGTTCGTGAGTCCATGGCTGGTTGTCTGAACATGAAAGAACAGTTGTCCTCCATCTGTATTTTCTTTGACAGCTCTCCTTTCTGTATTTACAAGAAGGAAAACCCATTGCTATGTTCTTCAACCGTTGAGCGAGTGAAGATAAAGAAGGTAAATTCAGAGGACAAACATGCAAAGCAGCTTACACCATGAGTTTCTCTAGATAAAGAAAAACATCCACCTCTCCTCTTCCTCTCGATTTTGCTCCTCCTCCCAAGCAAATCTATGTTTATTTTCACTGCCAGGTTAGGTGATTTGCGAGCGTTCTTCTTGTGTATGTTGCAGTGTGGATTCTCATGCGGGCTTCTGTGTGCTCGACACTCTCGTATGATTGCAATTTGCAGCATTTTTCTTTATGATTGCTTATTCCTCTTTTTTTCACCTGAGCCGAACTAAAGACACAAACGAGCTTGCACTTAAAAAAAAAAATTAAAAAATCAATACATGGTCCATAGGCACTGTTTGTTTTTCATATGAAAACATTTTTTTATTTTTTATTTACTTCAAATTAATTTTTATATATATATTTTTAAATTATTTTAATATACTAATATTAAAAATAATTTTTAAAAAATAAAAAAATATCTTAAACATCACCTAAAATTTAAAAAAAATCACGGATTTAACTATTTTTTTGTCGTTCTTTATTTTTTTTTAACAAAATTATAGAAATTGTGTTTTAAAATGTTTTTTTATAAATATATTAAAATAATAAAATAATCAAAATAATATAATTTTAAGAAAAAATATAAAATTTAAATAAATAATATTTTAACCATAATACTAAATAAGCCGCAACAACACGTCTTTCAAACACGTCTTTCAAAACAACTAGTAAACATTGAGGGTTTGGTAACAAAGCTACGTGGACCTTGTCCCAGCTTAAACGTTAACATGACAGCTCATTGACTTGGAATATTGTTTTGAAATGAAAGAAATTCATTTTAAATCTATTTTTTATATATTTTAATTAAAAAAAAAAATGACCCCACACACAAATAACCAAGATGGGCGCTGCCCATGTGAATATAATTATATTTTATGGTGGGGTCAATATTGTACTTGCACAACCTTTTTCCTTGTTTTTCTCCCTCCTTTTTCTTACAAATACGTGCTTTTTTTGTTTTTGTGTTTTTAATAATTTTAAATCATTTAAATACGTTAATATTAAAAATTATTTTTAAAAAATAACAAAAATCATGCACCGACTTAGAATCTTGTTATCTGACAGGATTGGTCCGCTTTTCTCTATCTTATCTCTTGGAGGAAATTGGGTATGAGAGAGAAAGATGTTTCATCGAACTGACCAGCTGTGATCAATAATTGTATTTGACGTGGAAAAAAATTAAAAAAAAAATCAAGAAATGAAAATTCCAAGCATGTGCTGAAAATATCTATCTGCTAATTTTCAGAATTAAGAATTTTGGAAAAAAGATATCATTGTGAAGGTTTTTCTCATAGTTATCCCACTTGACACGATAGGTTGACTTGGTATCCCGGTAACATAGAGTAGTCTTCATTACAACTTGTTAAAGATTTATTTTTTTTAAATTGTTTTTTTTTTCTAACGAACCAAAAAATAAATTTATGAATACGTAGCTTGATTGCTTCAAAATTAATTTAATTTAAGGAGTTAAAATAGTGGTTTTAGTTTAAGGTAAAAACAAATTATTATCGCAGGATAAAAAGTTTAGAGAGTATAGGGTTTTTTTTTTAATTGAAACAATCTCTTATATATATACTCTTTATTTTATCAATATGAAATTGAAAGTTTTTAGTATATGTGTGTTTAAAAAAAAATTGTGTTTTTTTAATGTAAAATAATTTTTTTTTTAATTATTTTAACTTATAAAAATAGATATAATGTTGGATAAAAAACTTTTTGAATTAATATTTAAAATTTTATTATTTGCAAATTGTATAACAAGCATTCCATAGTTTTAAAATCTAACCTGGCTTGACGGTTGATCCGGGACTCGACTGATCCGAGGTTGAAACCGAGCCGCGTTTAAAAAAATAAGAGAAGTAAAAAACTCGGCTGATCCGGCGGGTTGACCCAGTGACTCGGTTGACCCCGCAAGACCCGATTAAAAACCTGGTTGGAACCCGTTGATTATTTATTTTTTTTAACCAAAACAACATCGTTTTTATTTATAAAAAAAAAATTAATGGTGACCCGGGCAAAATCCGTGACCTGGGTCGGGTTTAAAAACTCTTGAACATCATATAAATTGTTTTTTAATTTTTTCAAATAAAATATCTAAATCTCAAATATTTTTTTTATCTAATATTAAAATGATTATGTTAATCTATGTAACTCAAAACTTGATTCTTTGATCAGGTCAATCTAAACGCCGGGTTTAATATCTATAGCAACCCAACGTTCCAAACTAGCAAAGCAGTGTCAATGTTCCTCCTCACTAGTACATGGTACCCAGCAAATGTTCCAGAAACGCCTTCACATCACTGATATTCCTAGTGAGCCCCCCCCCCCAGCACGACTAATCTCAGCTGAAGCATTTAGGGCCTCAAGTTGGTCATGACTCAATAAATCTCTTTTGTTTGGATTGTTGTGTTGTTCAATCAGTCATTCTTCTGTTTTCTTTTCACGCCCGCCCTAAGAATATCATCTTAAAGACTCGAGAGCTCGTAATTAGGCGCAATCTAAGCTTAATCCATCATGCCCACTTAGCCCGCAGATGCAGTCTATAATGAAGCAACTAGCCATTGAGGGATAAGAGCTCTCTGACAGCAGAAGCCAACTAACTGATAGAAATAAGACAAGACATTGCAGCTAACACTAATAGATTTATCAAAATTTTGATGTCATAATTAGCTGACATGCCTCCACCACCTCCCTCTCAAGAATCATATAAGAAAAGGGAAACCCATGTATTCAACAAGACTCAACCTTTACTTTGTCAAAGTATAGTAGTGGATGGAAGATCATATCGCATTCTGGGTCTTGCTTATATAATAATGCATAGCTCTGCTTTACTTTATTGCTTAATGCGTTCATCGTTGTTTAAGCATTGCTAGACCAGCACAGAATTACTTGGTTCATGAATCCCAATACAAACTTTTAGCTAGTGCTGTGACGCGCACATATAAGATACCAACGTCGAACAAGTGGCTCCTACACAGAAGCACAAGGAATCTCCGATACAGACAGGATTCACAGGAACCTGCTATCTACACGAACATCACATATATTTTTATGTACAAAAAGATGGAGACAACCCTATATAAGAACCTTGTAAACTAGCGTGGCAGATCCACCACCACAATTGACGCTAGGGAACAACTGGGATTTTTTTTGTAGGCATTTTTGCTTCAAAGACCATTGTAGTAGCCGCCATAGGTAATGTGAGCTCTAGTGATAGGAACTCCTCTGGCTGCTGAAATTGCTTCATTCAATTTTGTTGCGTGGTGAACCACTTGCTTAATCCTCTGTGACAACAGTTTGTGATTCATTAGCTTTTAAGCAGTGTTCATGAATGTGAAAGTGAGATTAAGTAATCACATTTTTTTCCTAATAAGAGTCCTTTAAAATCCAAATCCCTTCTTTTAAAAACTATATTGCAGAGGAAAATATTTTTTGATCATGCTGCATTTCATTAATTATTTTCAAAATGTGTTCAAGATACAAATGATTAGCAAGAAACATAGAAATGATCATGCTGCGTGTCATTACTTGATCTTCAGTTTGTATGATCTAAAATATTTACTTAATGGAAAACAAGGAGAAATCAAATCAGATTAAGCATTCCACAAAATCATACGGAAATCAAACTAATCATAGGATCCATGGATAATAGTCATATGATTGATTAATTAGAAATAGGAAGAGTGACAAATTAAAAAGAAAAAGAAAAAATCCAAACCTTGTCATCGGTGTAAATCTGGAAGCTCAGCTTTTGGTTCTGTTGTTGCTGCTTGTTTCTTTGCTGATTTCCAAAAATGAAAATACAGATGGTAGCAGCCGCAACACCAAAAGTGCAAATAGCACCAATCCCAGTTAAGCTCAACTTCCATAAATTCAAGCCACTACTATTCTCCTCCCAGTTCACCTCCTTTTTTGTACTATTTTCGTTTTCAGTGCTCTTGATCCTTGGAGAACTAATCTTGGTGGTCTCCAGGACCTGATCACCTGTATACCCCTGATGATCACTTTTGTCTTCAAAGTTGAAAGTAGAACCAGCATCAATTTGAGGGGGTGCGAAACCACCCTTGGTGTTTGAGGACTTTGGAGAGTCCAATTTCATGTCGACAAATTCATTTTCCTTCATTTTCTTGAAGAAAACTTGAGAAACTGAGTCTTGATCAGCTTCTTTGACTTCTGCCATGGTCACAGAGGGGACCACAGTGCTTAGGTCGATAGGTACCATGGAGACCACATCTTTTTTGGAGATTACATGATCTTCTGGGACATCCTTGCTAGTTTTTGTTGGTGGCTCCAACTGAATATGAACTGGAACAAGTTGATTAGGAACCACCCTTGAATGTTTTGGTGGTGAAGACGGGCACATGAAGTAGTTCATGTCGAACATGGCTTTGGGATTAGGACTACCACTACGTTTGCTTGCCCCAAAAGTCTTCTTCTCACCATCTTCATGGTAATCAATGAACCCATCATGGGGTAGTAGCTCCCACTCTTCAAGATCCATCTCATAGATGGAAAGTTGTTCTCTTGGAAGTAGAAATGGATCAAAAGGAAGGGCTGGAGTGCTCTAATATATAAGGGCAATTAAGTACGCTCTTATGGTGGAAAATTTGGGGGGGGGGGGGGGTCCAATTATTTGATCAAGCTAGGACGGTAGGCAGTCATGGAGTGATGCGTGGAATCTTCATGATGTGTAATACCACCGCTCCACGGTCTCCTCTTGCTGTAAAGTCTGAGTTTGCTCTATGAAGGCTAATCCTTCCCAAAGGCGACCAATTGTATGGTGGTCCATTAGGGCCCACGTCGGAGAATAGAATGCCTTGCCTGATAGGCTTCCTGGATATTTCTTTTCAATCTTATATTGGTTTGTTAAATAATCTAATCTACCAAGTTTGATTACTATATTGTCACTTTGGATAAAATTTGGGCAGCTGTAAGAGTTAAGATATGGTCACACAGACGTTCCTCTTGGGGCCTATGAACATTTCTAGAGAGAGAGAGAGAGATGGAGAGAGATGGGATGGTTTTTGTTAGAGATTCCTTCAATGGTCTCGCTCTCATGGCCATGGCAGGAAAAGATGGAAAAAAAGAAAGAAGAGTGCCGTCGGTTGCTTGTAGAAGTTTGCTTGGAATGAAAGCGATAGGGTAGGTTTTTGAAGAGAAAAGGGTGAAGTTGAAAGTGAAAGCTTCCATACAACTGTCCATAGGCTGGTGGTTTCTTTAATTAATCTTTATTAGCCTTTTGTGTCAAAGTTATCTAAAGTTTTGCAATTTTGATGGTCGTGGAGTGGACAAATTTGCCTAAATATCACATGATTATAGGGTCAGATATGTGTTTATCTTGGGGTGGGGTAGTTTTTGCGGTTATTTTTGAAAAAATATATATTTTTTAAAAAAATTATAAATTATAACTTTTTTTTAGAGTTTTTAGTATTATCCATGCTGAACTATGGTTTCTATTGATTGATAAAAAAAAATTCAAAATTATTATTAGGACAAAATGCAATTTTAATCGCAATTTATCGTACTAACAAACAGATCTATAATCAAATTAGAAAGGTGATTGATTAAAATAAATCTTGAAAACAGTACTTATAATTCAAGTGTCAAGGGAAAAAGTTGTTGTTGGCAATGATCATGGCCATCCAAATGATTGAATTTTATACTAAATAATTCCATATAATGAGGGAGTTCAAATTAAAATTTTTTTAATCTTGAAATTGCCTAGAAAAATAGATCTGAGTTCGAGAAATTTTTTTATTTTTGATTGATTTTTTATTTTAAAATGGTTTTTTGTGTTTTTGAAGGTCATAAATTGATATACTTTCTACGAGGTTATTCTGATCTTATGAACCAGATTATAAGTTTGGCAAGTTAACTCAAGTCAAATATTTTTGTTATTTTTCAATTTCATTCTTCAACATTGAGTTGATAGGAGATTGAGTTTCATAATTTATTTTGATTTGTTTTATATGGGGTTATCATGATTTCATGATCTAGGTCGATAATTTGGTAGCTTAACCTGGATTGATCCAAATCAATTCAATATGTTTTCGTTTCAATATTATTTTTTTAAGAAAATGTTGTCTTTAGTTTTTGTGAGTCTGGTTTTACCGGTCATCCGAATTATCTTAGGACTTATTAAGCCGAACAAATCACATCAAGTTAATTTTTATATAATTTATTTTTTTTACTCGAAAAATGTTAGCAATTCCTAGATGTTTTTTTTTTTGTATGTTCAATAAAAACTTATTCCGACTCGTAAGATAACACGAGACAACTATATAATATATTGCTTAATGGTATATAATTTAACTATTCTTTATCTTACAAGGATACTTATCAACGGTAGATCCTTATACATCTAACAAGTTCATTTTGGAACCGGTAAACGTTTTGCAATCAGTGTTGAACATTATTAAGATACTTGAAAATACTTTTCTTGGGCTCTTATATTGTCATATAGTTTCTTTTTATATATTAACTGACAATCTGATTCTAATTCGAAAGATTATACTTTAATTATATTTCTTTATAAAATCTGATGAATTCCTGGGGGGAAAAAAGGTGGCAACATGATTTTATTTATTTAGGATAAAAATAAGATTTAGATCCTTAAACATCATAGCTCATATTATTATAATGTCGAATGAGCAATGGTTGCAAATTTAAATGTTTTGCATTTTGAAATTACATTCGAGAGCGTTTTAAAAATATATATGATTTAAAAATATATTAAATTTTTTTTATAAAATACTTTAAAAAAAAAACTTTTATTATAATAAAAAAAACATGTGGACAAAGCTTTTAGGGGTGTAACTCAATTGGTCAGGTCATGAGTTTGCTCTTTAAAGGTCACTAGTTCGAATCTCACAAACCTTATGCCACTGAAGATTTACATGATCGTTAACTTCAGGACTATAGAATCAGTAAAGGTGCGCACAAACTGATTCGAATATCTATTAATAAGAAAGAAAAACGTGGACAAAAACTAGTGTGCATTTCCTGAATGGGCTGAACCATTCCACGCCTGGCTTATTGGAGAAGGAAAACTTGCCTACGTATTAAATAAAATATTTGACTCACCATGGATGTATACATGGCTTGCAAGCAAAACCATAAATAATAAAAAGGAGAATTTCATTGTATAAATGGTTTTGAACAGTGCCACATACGTTCTTGGAAATGGGAAAAAAAAATCTTGGGAGTAGATGAAAATTAAATGCGAAGTTGATGCCCAAAAAGAGATTCAATAAAGACGCCTGTAGGACGGCCCACCTAAGAAAATCACTCCATTGGAAGCGTTCACAGGCTGCAATTTTACAGATATAGATTGTAAAATTATAATTAAATTTTTTAAAATTAATTATATATTGGCAGTTCCTCTATATTGTCGTAACTTGAATTTTAACTTTTGTTTTCTTAATTTTTTTTTTTAAAATCCAAACAAAATCCAAAAATCATTTTTAATTTGCTATGCCAAGTCTCTCAAAAATAAATTATATTTGCATATTTTAGCATATTAAAAAATCACAAAAATATTCTTTTGTTTTTACATGCATTCTTGAATTTAGTAATTAGTTCATTAAAACCATGAGAACTTGGTATACATTTTAAAAATACCAAAAAACTTATTTCATTTCTTTAAATATAAAAAATTATAAACTTGAACGTAAGATGCATTCCCAGTATAAAAAATATAAAAAATATGTTTTGACTTTAAAATGACTAGGTTTGACCCATAAAGTCAGGATCACTCTACTGGGGTGAACCAAATTTAAATCTTAAAACACCAACAATAAAAAAACACAATAATACATTAGTTTATATTTGACAAACAAACAATGCAGCTTACCTTAGATAAGGTGTACTAGGAGTGATACATCCTCCTTATACATAATCAGTCTCTTTATTCAGACTCTGAGAATAGTTAGGGTTCCTAGTGACCAACATACTAGGTGACAACTTCATCCCCTTTTTATTGATAAGAAACAAGAATTTCTTATTCTTTCCTCCGTCACCAGAGATCCCGACCTAGGAGGACAATCACCACGACGCCGCACACGTGTGACATAGATAATGAAAGTTTAAAAAAGATTGTGTGTTGGGTTTCCTGAAACACATACACACAATGGAAAATGTAAATTTAATTTTTTTTTCAAGAGTCCCAAAGATCCCATTAGACAGAGCTAGAGTTGTTCAGGGTTTATGCGAAGATTACATGAAGATCATAAGTGTTCGACCTCTAACGGTAATCCATACAAACCATCAATTAGAAATATCATAAACCCTTTTAGAAGAGATATATTATTATAACTTAGATTGCTAGCTCTTTTCTTTTATATTTTAGGTGTTTTACGTACAATATTTTTCTCACCTTTTCATCACATAAAATGAAATGTATAACATTTTATTTATAGAAAAATCTAAAACCCTATAAATGGTAAAATATCAATTTTTCCTTAAATAATATCACATGTATTATTTTAGACTAATTCTATAAACTTATTCAATCAAGTCCTTACTTGATTGTTTTTAGGTCTAAAATTGTGATCTCCTAAATTAATTACATTCTAGTTCTCAATTTCTAAAATTTATTTATAATTAAGTCACACTTGATTAATCATATCATTTTAATATGTGACCAATGGTTTTTATGTGGATTACTCATTAGGTTCCCTAATAAGTTAACCTAAATATAAATCACAATCCTAAATAAAATAGGATTAAATAAATTAATTTATTATCAATTCAACAATTGATTGATTTATATTTGAAGATTAAATATAATGTCTAGCAACTTATTATGATCCCCCCAAATATTAGAAAAGTCTTAAGTGATTTGACTTAACCTTTCAGTGATCAATTTCTCAGTGTAATTATTATCCTTTCATTAACAATGTTTTGATTTAGACATCATAGCATGAAATGTGTTTACTTTGTCAAATCTGTTTGTTCTCAACCTATAGTCATTGATTCAATGAATAAGATTTGAAACCCTTTTCAAATCTTCTTCCACCTTTTATAAGGATTTACAATCAATACTATTTGAGAACAAATAAAATATTTTTCTAATTCACATAGGGTGATAAATCATGTCTTAATTACTTAAATACTTTCGTATAGTAGAGGAGTTTAAGAGTCAACAACAATAATCTTGATTTTACGTGATTTCGACTAAGTTTACTGATTTTGCACAAATCAAGTTTGATTTTACTGGTTTCGAGTTCTTAGTTCGAGTTTCTATATTAGATACATATTAATTCACAAAATCATATAATTTTATGAGTTAACACGTGATTTTAACAACAGTAGTTGAAAGACAACAAAATACAGCGTAAACACACTTGTTCTTCAAAAAAAACAAAATTGCTAGAAGTAACGAATATTTCTAAACTAATCTACAAGTTCAATCGATATTAATTTTTATTTTCAAATGATTTTGAGAGCGAACCCTCATTTTAATTTAATGAATTCAAATAAATATATTGAATTAAAGGAGGGGTATAATGAGAGGAGGAAAAACATCTAAATCTTCGTTAGCTCGTGATATCACAATCACATCATCGAGATAATAATAAGAAAGCATACCAATGAAAACTTTGACCTCAAAATCTCCCTCCCTCTCTCTTCGAATAGTTATCCAATTACAAAGAAGAAAAACACTTTCTTCAAATGTAGCCCTGGCTGAAAAAGTCCAGCCAGCCGCATGACATAAATGATGCCAAAGCAGAGGTTCTTCGCCAGTAAAGGCAAAGCACAATCATTGGGAAAGACGCATCATGAGCGTTAAGACTACATTGCTGAGGTCAAAAAATAACTTCAACGGAACAATGTACTTTAAAGTATCTTTCTTCCTTGGGTTTGATCTTTCGGTCTAATCACAAACCTATATAGTCGTCTTCTCATTCGTATCTCTTGACATCAAGTTACCATTAGCGAGGCAAAGAGAAAGAGCACACAGTATACTTGCATTCATCTTGTCAAAATGTTCCTCCAAATGACAATAATATACAAAGGAAAAAAATTACAAAAGGAAAGCTGTTCTCAAATTTACATGCCTGATCGCTTCCTCCCAAAACTAGAACAAGCATCGATGGTTTCAGCTATCATTATCATCATCAACAACGCTAATAGTTGTAAAATTTTAACACGAGTGAGCGAGAGAACACATGGTCCCAGAACATTAAAACTATTTGTAATACACTAGTTAACAGTAAGCCTTTCCTACCTTGATTTATGTCCCAAGGGAAACCAGGATATGCCTCAGGATTGTGACCTAGCTGATGCAGAAGATTCACCCAAAGAAACAGAAGCCAGTGAAGACGCCCAAACCCGGAAATTTTTTGCACGTTCATGGAAATTTCTGGTCTTGAATAATCTCAGCTTAGTCCAAATCCTCCTAACATCGACCATGTGAAGGATACGCCCAAATAATTGGCTTGTCTCGCCAAATATTTCCAAGTTGAAATGTGGCACATAACAGACATAGAAAGCCTTGATATGTGATAACGCTTTGGGATATACATACAGCAGCAGCACCCTGAAACAGAGAAACAGTGTAGCCAGTACCAAGTAGGGTTCACTTTTTATTATATCCTCCAAGGATGGCCTGTTCCATGGCTGCATGATAGATTGTTCATGTCCCTCTGTGCTAGTAGAGTCATCATCATCTTTGGTAAAATGTTGAACTGGTTCAAGTCCTGAATCACAGATGGCTAGGTTAGAAACAGGATTTATAAATTCATGACTCAACTATTGTATGTTGCTGGAAATCAGGGCACTAGTTAACCCTTGGACAATTTCTAATGTGCTGCAAGGTTGACCATTGACTACAATTTAATAAAGCACTCTGTGCGTGAATCTTACAACATTAACTCCACGAGATCAATGCATATAAAATGGTGGAAGCAAAGAAGGGAAGTGAGCTCAGCAAGAATATACACAAATCTTTGGCATGGAAGAACACATTTACCTGTTGTTTTTTTATAAAACTGAGCAAGAGATTGAAGGTTCTTTGGCCCCCTATACTGCACCTTTGATGTCTGGTTGACTATTAATATTGAAGGCAGGCTGTGGATTCCATATCTTGAAAATATACTGCGAAAAAAGACATGGCATTGATATCACTAGACAAAATACAGGATAACTTGGCCAAAGATGGTTGGTATTGGAGAGAGACCTCCAACAAGAAATCAATAAAAAGTTCAATGAGTATCAAGTGATGACAATAAAAAAGAACCAAGTTTTAACTAGGCTTTCAGGAACTAATCGTAAGCCAATACAAGCATATCATTCACAAAGATGAGAGGTATCTCACCTTGGGTGAGCTGAAGATTGTTCAAGAGCCAAATGTTTGATTTGAGGGAACATGGAACTAAGCATTTCAAATTTAAGAAGCATACTGCGTGAGAAAGGACACCATGAAGCATAAAACAGTACAGAAGTATAAGCATTCCTCTGTTTTGAAGTCAAGGCTCTGTCCAGGAATTTCCCATCCACCTATTGACAAAAGTATGTAGTTCAGCACAACAAACTAATACAAAGCTTGAATTATAGGAATCAGTCAAATACAGACCAGACCATATACTGATTATCCTAGTAATATCTGAGAAATGAAAGCATAAAATATGCGGTACAAAAGCCAGAAAACAGGACTAGATCATAAAGCATGACGCCAAAAACATTACATGCAAGTCTAGATCGTGCCATGACTTTTATTACAAGTTACACGAACAAGATGGCAGAGCAGGGAAAAATTACGAAATGGAATTTATAAGCTCTTTTGAATTGCATATACATAAAAAATGAGCAACAAGATCTTGGGGACAGTCAAAATTTTATTTTGAAGAAATGTTAAACGAAAATAACCTAAGAGCTAAGCATACAATTAGCACAATGCCTCAAGTAAACCACTCATCTTCAATAAACAACCAACCAAATTTTTAACCTTGTTTTGAATTCCCATGAATTCACACAAAACGAATAGTTTTGGATTTATTTTAACCAAATTTAAGGTTCTGGAATTAAACTGCAAATGAATTGCATTGCAACTCAAATGAAGTGAGGTTAAAAAATAAACATAAGTGTCTACTCATGATTTGCCAATGAATGGTGAGTTTTACCTTACTTTTAATTGCCCAAATTTTTTATTTTTAAAAAAAAACACCCATAATTTTAATCAATTCAAATTCAATCTATTCATGAATATATTTCAAACAAACTGTTAAATAATCATAATAAATAGGTGAACTACATGACCCATTTGTGCGGTCCTCTCAAAGAGAATTATGCAATCAATCATGTCCACTGATAATTGACAGTATGCTGTGAGACTGTGACTGTCCTGATCCATAACCAAAGTGAACTCCACTGAGAACCTAGGAGCTATGACAATCTTATGACTCATCAACTGGTTTAAGCACCACAGAGATGCAACTAATTTTAATGTCTCCCATAGCAGAGCTCTGTGCTGCAAATGAACTTAAACTTCTGAAGTGTCCTAAGAATTTATGACTTTGATTTACTTCCATTAATTTAGTCCAAAAGATAAGGAATCACAATTTCCTTTTCATTCCTCAAATATGAATTTACACTTGATGTGTCATAAGAACATATGACCCTGTTTTGCTCTTCTTTTTTTTGTCAGTCAGTCATCCTCTTGCCATGCCTTAACTCATTCTCTATTTTATCCCTTTTTTTCCTCAGTCAGTCATCCTCTTGCCATGCCTTAACTTGTTCTCTATTTTATCCCTCAGGGCCTCAAATACACCACATAACTCTCTTCTTTCTCTTTTCTCTCCCTCACAAACCTTTTTTTATGGAGGGATAGTCTTCCAGTGCAATTGCCAGAGGAGGGCAGCATACGAGAGCTTCCAATAGGGAAGTTGTGTTTCATATCTGATTCACATACAAGGCAGGGTTTTTTTCCCTCATATTTAGAAGTACAAGATGGTCCATCTCAGCTATTAAGGAATGATTATGGAAAGGCCGAGGCACCCCAACATCAACCATAATTGTTCAACAATCTACTCAAGTATGTTTCAATTGATTAGAAGCGAGCACCGGTCACATACAGCCACCTCCTCAACCTAAAACTTATTTATAAATTTCAAGGTTTTATCAGGCCAAAACCAATAAATAAGGTGGAAAGCAAATACTGACATGCAAAGTTTGCATGTCAGTGCAACAACTGTGCAAGCTTATGCAAATGAGTTATTATTGTCAGACTGAGTTTTATCCCACTAACTCGATCTAGCAAAATAAATGCTAGGTTGCATGCAAACACAACAGCTGTGCTAGGTTAACTGACTGAGTAATTTCCAAACAAGAGTTTTTATCCCAATACCTCAATCTAGCCAAACTGAGGCATTAGCTTTTTATCAATAGTTTTCAAGTGACTACATGATCTTAGGGAAAGTACAAAAACAAAACAACAATGGAAATATCAAAAGACAAAAGAAGAATAATTCTTCTCTTTCTCAAGCAACCAGTGCTGTTCAGCTTCCCTTCTCCCATCTACTTCAACAGGACTGACTATTATGGATGTGTTTGTTTGGGGTGTAGGATACCGCAGCAGTATAAACATTCAAGTTCAAGATTTAGAACAATGAATAGAACCGGTCAACCATCAATTACGAGCAATTTACACAAGATAGAAAAGTAACTTGAACATATCACATGCCTCTTGTCCACTTGCAAGAAATTTGGCTGATACATAAAATCTGTTTCGCTATGATAATTTCTCCATTTCTCCACTGTTATTAGATTGCTCATACAAAATGTAGTATGTAGTCATGCTCCTAAACAAATGCTATATCAAAGAATAGTGACACATTTACATTCATCCCCACCCCTCTCTCAACACTCATGGAAAGAGAGAGAGAGGAAATGGATAAAAATAATATTAAGGTGTTTCTACAAGAAAAAAAAAATACACCATATCAAGCAAACCACAAAAAGAATGATTTTGATTTCGCTCAAAATGATAACTTTATTTTCCCAGAGGGGTCCCAAATGGATAGGTCCTCCTAGGCCTATAGAACAAGATCTGATAGATAAAAACATAGCTAAGTTCATGTTTATGTTTACATATGAGAGAAGTAGACCCTCCCTTGTAAGTTCATTCCTTTACCTCACTGTTTCAAACAGAGACAAGCAGCAGTACAAAAACTTATCAGGAAGAACTAGCTAGGTTCATGTTTACATGAAATAGAATCTTAAGGCAAAAGGATCTAAGAAAATCCTAAACTAGAAAAAAGGTGGCAACTTGGGATAAGGTTTTAACTACTGACAATCTATAAAAAAACGGAACAACGTTGTCTAGGATTACCCCTCCAACTGAAAAACACATTTGCTCCACAACACAATCAAAAATTAAAAAACACGAGTAGCGTCAGCCTCCATTCAATTAATACTTGATAGTTCCCTTGGTCCATAAATAAAAATTAAATTCAAACCACTACTGCCGAGTCTTCCAAAAAAAAAAATAACGAGTTGAATTCAAACCTTCTAGAAAAGAAAAGAAAAGAAAAGGCAAAACATTCAAAGTCTAAATTCTAATTCATATTTCTTCAGTGTGAAAAATTCTGCTGCAACACAAAAAAGAAATAAAAGTGATAAAAAACAAAGTCAACCCATTAATATTTACTATTCCAATTCACAAATTTTGCCACAAAATCTAAACCTGACATTTCATCTACAATTAATCAACAAGCCCTAGCAACTAAAACCGCAAAAACATAAAAACCCATCAGCAGAATAGATCAAACACAAAAATAGAACAACAAGAAACAGCATGAAATAACAAATCAAATCAAATCAAAACATCAAGAACCCATTAATCCACAGCCAAAAACAAAGTAGCCCAGATGAAAATATCACAAAATCAACAAATAACCACCAATCTAAGAAGATAAAATACATCACAAATCACAAACTTAAAAATAAAAATAAATAAAAATAGCACAAAAAAACAAACAGAGAGAAACGTACCTGAAGAGGAGGATTTGGAGGGATCGAAACAGGACATTGAGATTGAATATGGTGAAGAGACAAAGCTGATTCGTTAGGACAATCAGACAACGCTGATGCCGTCAAAACCCCAATATAGAGCAAGAAGAGAGCAGAAAGCAGAGACATTGAAGAGGTTAGAAAATGAAAAATAAAACAAAACCAAGGTCCAAATTGAAAACCCAGAAAAAGAAAGAGAGAAAGGGAAAAAAAATCAGTACATAAAGAGATGATTTTGATTTACAAAAAAAAAAAAAGATAAAACAGAGGAAGAAGTGAGCGCTTTGTGTTTCTTAATTAGGATTCGGTTTATAATTGAGGTAAGATGACAAAGTACTATTTTTTTTTTCTTAGCAATAATAGCAAGTTCCACTTATAAACAAGATCATATATAAATAACTGGGAGAGATGGCAGGGTTTAGCTTAGAATTTGAGAAGAGTTGATGTCAGGTTTTTGGGTATCAATGGAGGGGAGGGGAGGGGAGGGGGAGATGATTTTGCGCTTATTATAGTAATGTTATCAAGCTCATATTTATTTCTGTGGTTGGCAAGGCTTTTTCCAACTTCCTTCCTTTCTTTTTTTAGGTTACTTCCAATTTTAATTTATTATTTTTTTTGTTGGTAAGGATTCTTTTATCAAAGAAAGAATTTTTGCTTTTTTTTTTATTCATTTTTTGGGTGAGAATCTAGATTTAATTGCCTTTTCATAAATATATAATTCATTTATTAAGTTTTTGCGCTCTTTATTATTTTAATCATGATTTTATATACAAATATTATATTAATGTGCCGTTTGTGGTGTTAAAAAACGGTGAGAATAACATTTCTTAATATATAAATTTTACATTAAAAAAAATAGTACATTATCAATGCAATATTAGGGTCACACCTTTATCAAGCCTAACTTAACAACTTCAAGTTTTTACGTATATTTATGAATCCAATAAATCCAGTCTCTAAAATTAAGCCCTAAATACTTTCTTTTTTTAAATATTGTAGTGATAACCTATTTAATTGAATATATATATATATATATATATATATATATATATATATATGTGTGTGTGTGTGTGTGTGTGTGATTATGCATATTATCCAGTTTTATACCATCGAATACCATTCTCAATTTGATATATGAATCGGGTTGGGATTTTATTAGGAATTTCTAGATATATTATTTTAAATTATATTACAATTTTAGATTAATGAGAATTTTAAAAAGTATTGTGATATAAATCAGAAGATATAATATAGATTTTGTTATTTGTTAACTTTTGACTTGTGAACTTTCAGAAATTGTTTTTTTCCTAATAATGCAAGAAATATTCAACAACTAATTTTAGGATTTTTTCTAGTTTTATGAAGATCTTTAATGGACAATAACATAATTTTTAAGTGTGGTAATACTTTCTTTAATATTCTAAAATTCTTTTTCTTACAAGAATTCTTGAGCTAATTTTTTTTATTGCATAGTTTTATGTTAATAAGTATAAGTTTTTATTCAATTATTTTATTGAATTAAAATTTTACTAGATATTTCTAAAAGTCTTATTCTATATTAGATAAAGTTTCAGATCAATCTGACATTGATAATGCAGATTGAATCACTCTTAGATTAATCCATTAAAAAAAATACTAGGAATATCCATGTATTTGAACCCAAAAGGATAATTTTAAAATTCATTACTCAGGCAATCACTTGGGAATCATTTGGAAATGAGGTTGGAATTACTTTTTAAAATGTTTTTCAAACTATATTTTTATTTAAAAATATATTATATTAAATTTTAGGTTTTTTTATTAAAAATTTAAAAATAAATTTGAAAAAAAATATTATTTTAATATATTTTTATAAAAGCACACATTTAATAATTATCAAGCATATATCTAGTAAGTAAAAGAATGGAGGTGGCAAAGGGAGGAGACACTTACTGAAAAAAAAAATCAACCGTATTATAATAGAAGAAGGATTGAGAAAAAACCCCATTAATTATTTAAAATTAATGAAACTCATAGTTCACCATTTATCTTATTAAAAAAAGCTAAAAATAAAAAAAATTCACACAAAAAAATAAATAGTAGTAATAGTAGGTGCATGAAGCCACGTACATGAAGCATTAACAGCCCTAATGCATAAATGTTGACATATAACCAAAATAATAAATAAAGAAAATGAAAGATATCATGAAAGAAGAAAGCAATATTAAAAATAAATTTTAAAAAATAACCACCAAGATACCAAACATTGTCTTCATCATTGACAAAGAAGCCAAAGAATGCCAAGCTCTTGAACTCAAATCCAGTATTTAAAACTCGGATTGACTAGGCAGGTTAACTCGGGATTCAACTAACCCGAAGCTGAAACCGAGTCAGGTTTTAAAAAAATATAGGAAGTTAAGAACCCAGATGATCCGGTAAGATCCATTAACTATTTTTTTTAAAATCAAAACGATATCATTTTAATTTTTAAAAAAATTAAATAAACTCAATCAAAACCTGGTAATTCAGGCAAAACCCGTGTCCCGGACCTTAAGCTGACCACCGGCCAGGTTTAAAAACTCTACGTGACAACTCATCATAAAAAAACAAGTGGTTGAGAGGGTGGATGCTAGGCTTACTTGAAATTTTGCTTCTGCAAAAGGGAGAGCGAGAAATTGAACGCATAGTTAACCACAAAGCCGTCGTTGCTTTCCTCCCTGAGAGGCATGGATCCCCATGCTGGCATCATATACCACATAACAAAAAAAAGAAACACAGAAAAAAGCTCCTCGGATATCATATTGTGTCCAGGGAAAGCTTTCCAAGCCATTATGATATATTGACAAATTGCATATTTGGAGATATTACATAGACTTTGTTGTTAGGAGATTACAGTTTCGAACAAGTATATTGGATCACCCTGCAAAGCTTACAATGACATCCTTCTTTTAGTTGTTTCTGTCTTTACCGAAAGAACATCTTGCATGAAGAAATCCATCAACTAAGTATCAAACCTAAACAGATGATTTGAGCCCAATGATGCCTGCCAAAATAATGTAACAAATGTCAGGCTACTGTATATAAGCAAAAGGATTTTAATTGAAAAATAAATAGTATGTGACACCCACTCCATTCCATCTCATGACTACAAGTTCTTGCTCGAAAGCATAAAAAAATTCAGAAGAGTAGGGAATATTACCACATCCAACCCTTGCACCTGCATTCCCAGTTGTCTTGCTAAGATCATGTCCACCTGCCCATTATTTTGGAATTTGAAAAAAAAAATGCTTCAGTACAGATAATGAAACAGGCATCTACATGATTTTTTTCTATTCCCAGACAGATAATAAAACAGGCATCTATATGAAAATTGTTTGATTCCCAAATAAGTAAATGATCAAAAGAAATGTTGGAGATATAGACTTTCAGTGAACAAACACTGATCAGAAATGTGATTCCAGTTTACAGCATTGCATCCCAACCTCTTCAAGAGTTTTGTTGTTCAATACTCTCCAAATAGTCCCATTCAACAAAGAGGTAACAGATTTCCTGTGTTGTAACCTCCAAAAATTTAGTAGCTCTTCTACTAAGAAAAGCCAATTTAGTTGATGTTAAACACCAAAAAATCATATACCACGAATCTCTAGGTGCTCAGAAATGTCCCAGTAACTATAAGCTTCTCCATCCTCTTATCACATGTAGAACATGTGAATAAAAATCTTCTTCCACCATTTGACTAGATGAAATGTCTGTTTCGGGAACAATCATCCAGACTTGTTTAACTGTGAATTTCAAAATTTTCTTGCAGAAAATCTAGACTCTAGAGTATGTACAAAAATTTCTCCCCGAGCCCTGGTTAAGTGGGAGCAGTAGTGGACGGATCTTTTATGTATCACACTTCTTCACCTTTTCTTCTACATTCTAAATTCCTTATAAAACAACTTCTCCCCACACAATCACAGATATTAGTTTCATTCTGCCCCATGCAAGAATTCTGATGGGGAAAGATCAGGCCAAGGAACAACAACAATAACCAAGCCTCAATTTCAAACTAGCTTCGGTCAGAAAGGTCAGGTCAAGACAATCATTCTTGTATAAGAATTTGAGATAAATTTAGCTTAATGCAAATAGCACTTGGACCATGATGCATATGTTTCATATGTGGAAAGACAGTTGAGTGCACTGACTGTTGATAATTATGTACATGTTAAACCGAACTTCATAGAATATTCACTCGGTGCACACCCTTGCTCATCCTCCAAAACACATGCATGTGAATTCAAAAAGTTTAAGACAGCAACGAGCAGCATCAGGAAATCAATAGGCTTCCTAATCCAATAAACTCAGGCAGAGTTGATGCACGAGATAAAATATAAAAGTGAAAGCAAGTTTGAATCAGGGGATATGAGCGAGTCCATATCAGCTTAATAACTTAAGGGCATTCAAGTTGCGGACTAAAGTTAAGCACATAAGAATTTTACAAGGAGCAGCCTGAAACTTACAGAATGATTGCTAGAATGCAGGAGCTCATGTAACATAAAATTTTTGGCAAACTCATTACAAGTATGAGGGTGATGCTTATAAACAATCAGGTCACCCCATAAATAATCTCTATGAGCATAACAAAAATAAAAATTTCATACCTACTTCATAAGAAATAAAATAGCCACTGTTTTTCCAACACATATCTGGTTTTCTGCGAAGCTAGTGATAGTATCTGAAGTAAAATGCAAATATTTTGCAGCCAAATCTAGAAGACTTTACCTTTTCCAAGATCATCAGGATCAGCATGCACAACAACAGCCCTCCCCAATATGGAATGCATTCCACTCAGTGGTATCTAGAAGTTGAAACCAAGAGAGAGAAGTTCAATAATTGAAGCTAGATTCACTGAGTAAAAAACTTTTATGAAACCAAAGATCCGAAGAAATCAAGGGCAGCTATGCAACCCTGCACAAAACCATTAGACTGAGATTTTCATGGCATTTGATAATTCTAAAATTGTCAAGATCACAAGATCATGTAACATGAGCCAAAACCAAAACAAGCATTGAATTATCAGCAAAATTTCAAGTTACTCCAGAGGAACAGAGTAATCAAGAGCACAAAACCATTCCAAATCAAAAGAGACTATCATTCGTCCAATCACTATAGGTATCCGTAAATACCTGAAAGTCTTTGATTGAAACTTCTGCAACACCTGCAACATGAAAAAATTAAGCTAAACCAGTCCCTGGTTCTCCAACTTACCAAATTCATATAGGAAAAAAGAAACAGCGCATACCATCTGAGCCTGCAATGATGTTCCCCAAATCTCCAGCATGACGTTCGTTATCACATGGAGCTCCATGGTCCTTCTTTAATGGATTGAAATGAGGTCCTAGCATTAAGTAAGATCATTAGTAAATTTATAATCATGAATGAAAACTGCTGCAATCCAAAGCAAAAGCCACATACACAAAAGATAAGAACATCGTGAGCCTAAAAAGCACAACAAAGTTGCACAGACTTAAATTTCAAAATCAAATTTGAAAAGAAGTGCCAACAGTAACAACAAGAACATAATCTTGCAGTCGACAGAAGATAAGCATCACGAGCCTAAAATCAGCACCTGCTGCTCTAATTTTAAAATCCCAGTTCAAATTCAACAAGACAGTAACAAATAGTGATGCATATGAATACCGCAGCCAACCCCGTGAAAAAGAATTGCAAGAAACGGTACATTTTACCCTCTGAAGCGACAACAGACACATGTATAAAGAGAGAGTATACCAGTGGAATTGCAGCCATTGGTGGTATCACCAAGAGCATGAATATGAAACCCATGAAGGCCTGGTGTTAACCCAGCTATCCTCCCTGTCACATGTGTTGCCCCTGTATACATACATACATACATTCATGTTTCACGCAGATACAATCAAGAAAAGAACCATGCTTTCTTTTCTTAGCAAGATACAAAAAGAGAGAGACCGTTTGGTTCTTGAATGAAATGAAGAGAGCCTCTAACATTGGAGTCCCCGGTGATGAGAGCCACCGCTTTCACAGACCCTGTTGCCATTTTATCTTAGCTGCTTACTCTTGCTTCTGCTCTCTCTCAGGTTTTTAAAATTAAAATATCATCCAAGGCACCTATTATTATTATTATCAACTTAAAAACTAAATGCGTGGGGTGCATAATATACAGCCGATACTATTCATACTCTTGACAATGTGGAAGGCACTATTTATTTTTTTTACAATTCATTTTCATTTTTGAAGTTTTATTTTAAATAATTTGATTTTAATTTAAAACCAATTACTTCTGTTTTCTTAACAATGGTGAAATTGAAATATAGAGACAGGAATAAAAAAGATACTAAATATTGGTGGTGTGGCTGAAGTTTTGGGAGTTATATATTTTAGTCCTTTAACTTTAAAAATAAAGTAAATTATATGATTTTGGTGCCTCAATTATTTTTAAATTTAATTTTGATATAAAAGTTTATTTTTGTTATTTTTTGGTATCTGGTTGAGAGAGGAGAGAGAGGTCACCAAATTCTAGCAATAAAAAAAAATATTATTGACAACGATTTAATCCCCCAAAACGGTCGATGTTTGAGTCAAATGGTTCCATTTGATAACATGAATTTATATTATGTGTTTTTTTTTACCTTTAAAGTTCAGGAAAAAATAGATCTGAGCTTGATTTGATTTTTGATTTCTGGTTGATTTTTGTTTACGGGAGAGATTTTTTTTAGGCTATGAATTAGGTTTATCATAGCTCTTAAGGTGTTTTGGGTCAAAAATGGTTGAAAAATGAGTTTTGGGTCAAAAAAACATAAGCTCTAATTTTCTGGCCACCATAGTAGTTACTATCTGAGCAAATCAGACGATGCATCATCTCATTTTTATTTTCTAAAAAATTTTAGAGCGGATGCAACCAAAAAAATATAACAGCTCAAATACGTCGGCCCTGACAAAATGGGTTAGGTGGGTTGGCTTGGCTTAGCTTAGCTTGTCAGGCCAACATCGCCTAATCTTTGCTTTTTTTTTTAAATTATTTTTTTTCTAATTATTTTTTAAAATTAATGCTTTTTTTATATGGTTTTATTCTCTATTTTTTTATATTTAAATTACTACCTCTTCTTTCTTTTATTTTGTTTAAAGAGTTTCTTTTAAATGATAATTATTTGTTTTGTTATACATTTAAATTTTGAAGAGTTTTTCTTATTCATCTATATATTTTTTTTATCTTTTGTATAGATGAAATTTATTTTTGAAAATAAAAAAATATATTTTTAGATAATATTTCTAATATGTGCAGCCTTACAAAGTATTATTTCCTCTTTTATTTTATTCAATCAATTTAATTTGTGTCTCTATTTCTATTATCGTTTGCTTAAATAAAAAAATTATTTTAATAAACAAATTTAGCAAACACAACTAGGTAAATGTCCTGATTTGCGAGATTAAATATCTTGATGTACATCTGTCTCTTAATTTTTCTATTTTTATTTTTACTTATCGTTTATGGTTTTTTTTTCATTTATTAACACCCATAGTTCTTGATTTATTTTATTACTTATATATATATATAATTTTTATTTTCACTTAAAATGTTTTTTTAACTATAAAAATATGTTAAAAAGCATATGCATATAATTGTTTTATTTGAAAAAAAAACATTTGACCCGCGACGAAGTGGGGGGACGAAGTGGGGGTCAAATATCTAGTTATTACTAGTTTAGGTTGTGTAAAATTTCTTTGAAGCTAAGAAAACACATTTAAATGGTTATTAAACTCATATAAAAGAACTTGGAAAATCACTGTCTCATTTTTTTACTGATATTTTATCAGTATATTAACTTTATGACACATGGTTATAGACTCTACTAAATTGAATTAATTTTTTATTTTATTATATCAGAAAAAATATCAAGATTAATTTACCATTAATCTAATATTAAATTATAAAATTGAATAAAAACCCCACACTAGATAATTGGAATTGGCAACAAAAAACCAAAACATATATAAATATTTTTTAAAAAAAATCTCAACCCAACTATTTAATTTATTTTTTTATTAAAAAAAAAGGCGTACAAGTATCCTACCCACATGATTAAAAAGTTATATTAACTTGTTTTATGATCATATGAATAAAAGTAAAACTGACGTTCATATAGAGAATTTATTCATTCATTTTTTCTTGCATTTTGTACCTTTTTAATTATAAATAGTAGTAGATGATTTTTAAGCCTATCTGCAAGGAAAAAACACGGTTTATGTAATATATGTATACTAGATTTGTGGTTCCCACTCTGTTGCAGGGCAAAAATTTTCTTAATGTAAAAAAGAATTTTAAGAAAAGAAAATCAGAGACCCGAGTTTTTGTGAAAATCCCCAACCCAAAATTGATGAATCAAGGTTAAATAAGAAGATGTGCAATTAGAGAAATGATAATTAAGAAGGAAAATGGTTATAAATTGGGATAAAGACTCTTCCTAATTTAACTTAAATTTCAGATGAAATAAAACAATAAAATCAATGTATGAAATGTTAATTGGTGATAAATCGCATAAACTTTCTAATAGGATAAAATAATTATTTTAAAGGGAGAATTTTTGTAAATTAGGGTGAAAATATTTTGAAAAATAGAAGGGAATTCCAAAATAATAATAATTAATATATGCTTTTACATGCAAATAATACTAACCATTGGTATAAGCCCCACATATAATTGCATAGTTTTTAATTGAAAAATGAGGAAATTTAAGGGGTTTTTTTTTAATATTATGAATAATGATGAAAGTCTCCGATGAATTAGTTTGAAAATCTTGATAATTTAAGTAAATAAAATAGTATGCAAATTTCGTTTTGGGATAAAATTATTTATTGTCTAATTTTACGATGTCAAGCATAAGTCTTAATCTGACTTTTGGATCGGGATAAAATTATACGAGGAGACTCTTGATATATTATTATATCTTGGGTTAAAACTTCAGGTCAATGATAGTTCATGAAGGCCTTGCGAAAGTGACGATAGTAAGATAACTTATGGACTCCTTAATGACATTGTCATATGCAAGTTAAAAATCCATCTCCTAGTTATTGTAACCCCCGCCAACCATTAAAGGAAATGAGGAGCTCCATTTCTTTTATTTTCAAAATATTGGGGATTTCTTTAAAAAATATGAGTCCAGGGAGTGATATGAGTGATTTTTAGTAGAGAAAAACAAGTACAAGGTTGAGATTTAGAAAGAAAAAAATAAGTTTAGATGTTGTGTGAGAGAGAGAAAGAGTTGTTTAATGGTGGAAGATAAATTGGGGGCAAATTGTGTTAGAACTTCTTAAATTGAGTTCATTCATGGAAGGTAAGGTAATTTTTATGGTTAATTTTATTTGTTTTTGTGTTTGGAGGATGAAAACCCTAAAATTTCAATTCTAGGGTTTATGTAAAATTTTGGGAAAATGTTTGTTTTGATTAATTATTGTTTGTTTGTATGAGAATTGTAATAACGACAACAAATTAAAGAACAAATTGAGTTAAAAACCATGAATTTTGAATTTGTTGATGGTTGACCATGTGAAATAAATTTAGGGGATTGGAGAACTTATGTTGTTGTATAAAATTATTTTGTTATTATAGTTGTGAAAGGTTAATTGATAATAATAAAGTTGAATTTTGGTTAATATTTGGAAAACATGTATGTTACCTAATTGAATGAAGGAATAAGAAGATGAGAACCTTGTTTTAATTTCATGATATTGAATAGTTAAATTCAAAGAGGAGGCCTAAGGATTTTAATTTAGGTGGAATAGTGGTTGTATGGTAATGATATGATAATAATAATAGTAATAATTGTCGCACATGTGCGACATTGAGACAATTGTTCTCTCGGATTGGGATGTCTATGGTGATGGAGAAAAGAATAAAGAATTCTTGTTTCTTATCAGTAAAATAGAGATGAAGTCACCGCCTAGTATTTCGGTCACTAAGAACTCTAACTAGTCTTAGAGTCTAAATAAAGAGACTGATTGTGTATAAGAAAGACTTATCACCCCTAGTACACCTTACATAAGGTAAACTACATTGTTTGTTTGTTTGATATAAACTAAGATATTGTTATGTTTTCTAGTCGTTGGTCTATCTAAGGTTTAAGAATAGTTCTCATCGGTAAGAATGGTTTGGAATTTTTTTCATCATGATCAACAATAAAATACTAAACATCTTTTGATTTTAGAACAACAAAGATATGAAGAAAATGCATATTTCATTAAAAGATAGGATGTGATCTAACAAACATGAAAAACAAAACAAGAAAAGCAAAGTTCTATAAAAAAAAAATGATTGACAATGCAACACCTTTCTTAGATAAGCTTTTTCAACAATATTTGAGTCTTTCCAACATTTTCAATCACTTGTTATGCCGAGGATGATTTGATGATAATGTAATAGGTATCATTATCCATCACAAACTTAACTTGTCCATTGATCACAAGCTTTCAGACTTAATAGTTGAAATTCTTGAAATTTTTGATTAAGTGGTTAGGGATCCCAAACTTAATAGTTGATATTCTTGAAATTTTTGATTGAGTGGTCGGGATCCCATCATGATATCCCCACTTCTCGCTTGAATTGCACCACCAAGAGAATGATGGTTTTATGAGATTTGATGGAGTTAAGGTAATATGTCCGATGTTTAAAAGATCTTGGTAAATATTCTTAAATTGTAAAGGTATGTCAATCTTTAATAATGACGTTTGAGCAGCCGATGAGATTCGATCTGACAAGATTCCCACTTTGAGAGCCATTTCCTAACTCATATTCCATCATGACTTTAAAGTTTATGGCCGGACCTTTGATTTTTGCCACTTTTATAGCTTGTTCAATCTTTTCAGCCACAATCACTAGGTTAGTAAAATGCTACGCTGCACTCCCAATCAAGAACTTAAAGTAGGGTGTCTTAAAAGTGTTGGTAAACAAGCTAGCCATCTTTTTTTCTAGCAGTGGAGGATCCATCTAAATAGCTACTCCAAACCACTTTTAGATGTATTCCTAGATAGATTCTCTATCACTCATTTCCATATCTTGTAGGCTAGATCTGTCTAGAGCAACATCTATACTGAACTTGTATTGTTTGACAAAAATGCTAACCAAATCTTTCCACTTTTTAATCTTAAAACTGTCAAGCTTTATACCAATGCTATCTTGAAAAAAAATGGATGAGTAGTTTCTCATCATGGACAACTTAAGCCATTTTATTGTAGTAAGCATTTAGGTGAGTTGATGGACATTTCATTTCCGTGTATTTGGCAAATTCAGGTGTTGGAAGTTTTTTGAAACTGCACTAAGCACATTTTAACTGCTTTAATTTGGTTATATAGATTAGACCCTTCAATCATTTTTATTCTTTCATCCAATTCTGCTTATTTTTTGTAAGCCTTTTCTGTAAGATTCTCTTTTAGAGCTTTTTCTCTAGTTAAACCTACCACAGGAGGTAGCCTTATGGGGTAAATAGGTGGGAGCTATAATAGTTGGATATGGGGTTATTGTTGTTTAAGGAACTGGAGCTTCCACAGACCTTGTTCTCAATGCTTATTTAAGTAGGCTTGTTAGCCTTTCTATGTCTCCCTTAAGGTTTTATTTTTCCTTCTGATGTTCAGATTCGAAGCATATATGCTCTTTGTTCTCTTTTAGCTTCTTTTTAGATCTTATGTTATAAATTTACTTTAAAGGAGGACCTATATTTCACTCATGTGATGATGATAATTAAAACTAAAAATATGTTTGTGAATGAATGCTTATGAGAATTTATATTGGGTATAGATTAGCCCTTCTAAGCAAATCAAACATTTGGAAGCAAAAAAGTCTAAAAAGAGTGAATATGAGTAGGTTTTCTACCTAGTCTTTGTAAAGATAGTATAGGGACATTGGGAGGATTGGTTAAGGTATGTATGCCCACCATTACCAAGCAAGTATTCAAATATGAGTTGAGTTTTCATGACTCTAAACCCTGACCCATAGTCAAAAGACAGACCGCTAATCTTCCACCTAACTTAGGCTTTAGAACAGTTATGATTTAATTCGATAAGGTAAAGATTTTTTCGTGAAAAGAGATATGTCATGAACCTTAGAAGGATTAACAAATAAAAACAGGACTTAGAAAAAAAAAATCAATCAATAATGTAACTTACTATAAATAGGAAGCACTAGAGATGATGTATTTTTTCTTTGCACAACTAGTTTCCTTACCTTAATTTTTGCAAACAATTATATTTTTTTAGTGATTATAATACGTGACTTTGTCAGATTATAACCTCATAGTTAAACCCAAAACACCCTTAATCTAAAAGATAGACATGTTATTTGACGGTGTGCAAGCCACAACATTTGGTATTTGAGTGTAAGAGATGAAAGTCTTTGTTGAGCTTCTGTTTTTGCATTACTCCTCCTCTTTTGAAAGGATGAATATGGGGTTTGTGTTATTTTTTATTTTGATAGATAAAATTAAGGTTGATTTTGAATGGATGAATACTGGAACGGTCATGTTATTCATTTAAGAAGAAGATGGCAGCTTGAGCTAACCACGTATAAGGTGAATATTGTGCTGAAATGATTATTGATTATGAGTTCCTGATTTGTGTTGCAAACTTGACGATGGCTTGGGTCGGAGTCAATGTCTGTTGTCTAGGAGATTAGGTTTTGTTGGGAGGGTGGTTAGTACAGTAGTTCAGGCTGAGATGGTGAAGGGAGGCTACAACTTGTTGTGGTTGCTGTTGTTGTTCGGGGGAAATGCTGATGTTTTGGGTAAGGTGCGGCCGTCGTGGTGTTTTGGGCAGCATTGAGAAAAGGTGTTTAGGGTCATCAATGGTTGTTCCCGGTAACTAAACCTCATGCAAGAAATTTTTGGAAGGAGAAATCCTATCAAATCTCCAGACAATATAAGAGAAAAGGATGAGGTTGGTGGCTATAAATAATTTAATTTTTTGATGATTTATTTCTACGCGCCAGCTTGAAGATGAATGTGTCATAAACTCATAAACTTCAAGATTCAAAAGAACAAAGATAAAGTGACCTTACTGTTCCACAATCAACATTTGATTTGGTGCCTAAAGTTAGAAATGAAAGTCTTGCTTTCTTTTGAAGACCCATTGAACTTTGGGCCACATGCCGTCGAAGATCAGGGGTTAAAAATCCAAAAGCTATACTCTCTGAGCTGGGTAGCTAGAGGGTCTTCTCATAAGAACATGCACCACCAACTCCCGTGATTCATGAACAAACATTGCTCCATAATTAATGCGCAGTTCAATGGGTGGTTGTCGTGATGATCACAGGCAGAAAACTTGTTGGTTCTTATCTCTTACCGCATTGCAGAGTCTCTGCTGCATCATGGCAAAGGACTGGTTTCGAAGCAGCAATGTTGACAGAGGACACAGAGCCAGGAGCACAGAAATCTAGTCTATCTGGCCCCAAAAGTCTTGTTTCTGCTTCAACATATCTTTTCTCCCCTGAACCTTCCATTTATTTGGGTGTAAATGAAAGATATTTTGTAAATTTTCTTCGTACGTTTTGTGTTATCGTCCTCATCGAGCACAAAAAATGAAAGATTGAAAATGGATTGTTTGAACGTAGTCAAATGAATAAAAAAAGAAGCAAAACCACCTCAAATGTCTCTTTACTTCTCAATTTAGATCTAAAAAAAGCAAGCCAACTCATCCGTCCAGACAACCAGAATCTTAAAACAGAGTCCATCAGTTTCCTCTTAAGAGTTTAACTAAAAATTAACTTTATAAAAACTAATTTTTGACAAGGACGTGGGCCATGCTTACCGACAACAGCCGAGCTAGCCCAAAAAACCAGCACCATAGAGCTGGCGCCAAGCGGCGGACCCCATTTGGCGCCACATAAGTGGCAGTTAACAATAAAACAGCAACCATGAATTGATAAATTAACTAACTTTACCTTTATAACATTCATAAGAGGAGAAATCTCTTCTTTCTCTCTTATTTACATCTCCATTGTTGCATAGAAACTCTCTGAGCTTCTTGGAGAGATAAATATATTGCTTAAAGAGAGAGAGAGAGAGAGGAAGAAATCAATTATGAGGGAGATAATAAGCATACATATTGGACAAGCAGGGATTCAGGTTGGGAATTCTTGTTGGGAACTTTATTGTCTTGAACATGGAATACAGCCTGATGGAACGATGCCTAGGTAATTTCATGCATTTTTCTTTTGGTGAAATATGTAATGTTTGTGGATCATTAGTTGTTTTAATTGATCAATGGGATCCTCGTGTCTTTGAATGTTTGTTTGTGATCAGTTTCTATGTATTTAGTGATTTGTGTTATGATTTTATATCAAGGTAATCATCATTGATTTTGTTGACTTTGATGGATCGGAATGGTTTCTGTGTTGGGATTTTTCTCTTGTCATGTTTTGGTGATTTTGCCTTCAAAATTAGAGATATTTTTGTTTTCATCTTATCTTTCCATGGTTGAATTAGACAAGGAATTGATAAGATATTTGATGTTTTTGTGGGGGTAAAAAATGTTTAGGCTGTTAATTATGTATTTGAATTCCATTTTGAAAGGCCTCATTTCAACCATTTGTGGATGGTTAATCTCTAGGTTGGAGGATTATGCCATTCTGTTTGTGCAAAGTTTTGTTGTCAGATTTTGATTTTTTTGTTTTTGCCTCATGATCTTGAACGAGAACGACTGGATCTTGCTTTTCCTTGCTGGAAATTGTTGATTTTGATTTACTATTTCTGGAGGATGCTCTATTCTACTGTTTTCATTCCTCTACTTTCGAACCTGATTTGGCTGTTCTATATCCTGTTGCAGTGACACCTCAATCGGAGCGGAACATGATTCTTTCAATACCTTCTTCAGCGAAACTGGTTCAGGAAAGCATGTGCCGAGAGCTATATTTGTTGATCTCGAACCCTCTGTCATTGATGAAGTCAGAAGTGGGACTTACAGACAGCTTTTTCACCCTGAACAACTTATTTCTGGCAAGGAAGACGCTGCTAATAACTTTGCCAGGGGACATTATACAGGTAAAAGAAGCATTTGCAATGCTCAGTTAAAATGTTGATTTTGTTCTTATTGTCGACGTTGAATATTTTGCTGCATTGGTGTTCTAAAACTGCAGTGGGAAGGGAAATTGTTGATCTATGCCTGGACCGCGTGAGGAAATTGGCAGACAATTGCACTGGTTTGCAAGGGTTTTTGGTATTTAGTGCTGTTGGTGGTGGCACTGGTTCTGGTTTGGGCTCGCTGCTTTTGGAACGATTGTCTGTGGATTATGGAAAGAAGTCAAAACTTGGCTTCACCATCTATCCTTCTCCTCAGGTATGCACATCAAAGAATTATCGAGAAATTATAGCATCTTTTTGTGCTAAATGTAAACTTCCAAACAATTACAGGAAATACATCTTTTTGGGTGTCAATGTTTACGTTAAAATCTTTTCCCTGTGGTTCGTTTTGTTGAAGCCTGTAACAGAAAAAATATGGTCATTTCTATTATGGTATTGTGGTAAATTCTTTCTTTGTTTGACATGTTGTTAAAAGACTCTGATGCAAGATTTTTCATAATAATGCAGGTTTCTACTGCTGTCGTGGAACCTTACAACAGTGTTCTCTCCACTCACTCTCTCCTTGAACACACAGATGTTGCTGTGCTTTTGGACAATGAAGCTATTTATGACATCTGCAGGAGATCTTTAGACATTGAAAGACCAACATACACCAATTTGAACCGTTTGATTTCCCAAATTATCTCATCTTTGACAACTTCCTTGAGGTTTGATGGGGCCATTAATGTGGACATCACAGAGTTTCAAACTAATCTCGTTCCATATCCTCGCATCCATTTCATGCTTTCATCTTATGCTCCAGTAATCTCAGCTGCCAAGGCATACCATGAGCAGATTTCAGTTCCTGAGATCACAAGTGCTGTGTTTGAACCCTCAAGTATGATGGCTAAATGTGATCCAAGGCATGGAAAATACATGGCTTGCTGTCTCATGTATCGTGGAGATGTTGTACCAAAGGATGTTAATTCTGCCGTTTCCACCATTAAGACAAAGAGGACAGTTCAATTTGTTGACTGGTGAGTTGATTTCCATTTGTTTGATTTATGAGAATTAATTCTGATCAATTCTTGCTCTAGTATGTTGTTTTCATCTTGTGTATTGGAAGTTGAATTGGTTCTCTCAAAATTTATCATTTCAGACACAAACACACTGTCTTAAATGGGCATTCAAAAGATTTGGACATAATTCAAGAAACTGATGAAATGCTCATTTCAGATTTTTAAGATCCTAAATGCCGCTCTTGCATTATCTCGTTTTGAAGTTTTTGCTCTTAAAGCAATGCAAAAATATCATTGAACTGTTAACATTCAAGAAAACAGCATATTGATTTTTGTTTGTAGACATCAAACATGGTTCTATCATATTCCTATTTTGCTGTTTGTATTAACAGTTCCAATACAATGGTCGCTGAAACACACAAGAGAACTCCTCTGCTTTTAACTTGACAAGTTAAGACCATTACCATAATAAATATACAACAGATCTAGATGACACAAACCTTAATTTCAAGCATTGGTGGGTTGCTGTTATTCTATGATCTATTTGGGAAATCTGGAACTTTGATACTGGACAAAAGGATCGGAGTTCCCTGTAGCTGAAATGAATGGCCATTGAAATTAGTCTGGAAAAGTGTAGGGGATTTTGAACGAGGTTAAACATTTGCTTTGTTTATCATTTGTTTTTCTTTCTTGGAATCTGATTGTTCGATTTATGGATACTTCAGGTGCCCAACTGGTTTCAAGTGCGGTATAAACTACCAACCACCAACAGTGGTACCTGGAGGTGATCTTGCTAAAGTGCAGCGTGCAGTTTGCATGATAAGCAACAACACAGCAGTAGCTGAGGTCTTCTCCAGAATTGACCACAAGTTTGATCTCATGTACTCTAAGCGAGCATTTGTCCACTGGTATGTGGGCGAAGGCATGGAGGAAGGTGAATTCTCAGAAGCTCGTGAAGATCTTGCTGCCCTTGAGAAAGACTACGAGGAAGTCGGAGCAGAAGGTGGTGATGAGGAGGGTGAGGACGAAGATTACTGAGATAATATTTTGCAAGGAAACAGCAGTTGTATGTCTATCTCTTATCATTCATGTGCGTTTGTCTAGAGGTGTACTGTCATCATTATTTCCATGTCAGTGATCTGTGAATTGTCTGTCCATTATGTGATGTTTCTTTTCTTGTTGATTGTTTGCACCATCTCAAAAAATGTATCGTTCTCATTTTTTGAAATGAAACATATGCTATCTATAAAGCCACCTGCTATTGATTTATACACTGAGTTCATCTTCCACTCGAAGATCTTGGTGGGCATAGGCAACATGATTTAGCTAGAAGCTCTATTGAGAATATTTAATTGCATATCTACAAATTTTGGCTTACATAAAAATTAAAACAAAATCACAGCATTATGGCATTACCACCAGAGACTGCCATCACATCTTAGAGGCAACTATTGGTTATGAGAATTTAGTTGCTTGTAAGAACTAAGAAATGCTATACGGAGAATTTGCTAATGATGAAGACGAAAGGGAAATCTCACACAGAGCTGGATAAAACTATGCACATTTCTTTGATTTTGTATGTGTCTCTACTGCATGTAAGAAATGCTGGAGTTATACAACAAATCTCTGTTGCTGAAGTACTAGCATGCCGGAGGAATGGCCCTGTTGTTGAACTTCTCGATACATTTAAATACTTCCCTTTTCCTTTTTGTAGCAGCATGTGTACTTTATACAGTTCTATCTATCACGTAAAATACATACATATATATATATATATATATATATATATTATTAACTTGAGTGTTCGGGCCGGCTTGCGCGCACCTCGACTCGATTAATCCTACAAGTCCTAAAATTAACGACCATATAAGCCTCCAGTGGCTATCATATTAGCAATTATAGGGCTCGAACCTGAATAAAAAAAAAATTGTGCTCTTCATGTCCGGCCCGGCTTGACTTTTGTAAATTGGTTATGGAATTTGACCATCAAATGGTGAAAATTTCACTAGCTGAATCCAATCCGTTAGACCAGACATATAATCTGCTATGTTACCTGAACAAAGAATATATTTGTACTCTCTGAGTCTCAGTTCATATGATATAGCTTCACAGTTGATGGAAAGCGGATACCTAACCTCCCTACAGCTTTAGGAAGTAGTGTCTTGAGCCATTTTGAGATAGCAAATCCAATTTCATGATTGCCGGGTGGTAGAAGATGAGTTTTTCAATTTTGGTTCAGTTGGTTATGTAGAAAGTAGCTATATAAATTCTTATACATAACTTGTTCTGTAAAATAGGGTTTCAAAAAAACTAAATTATTTAAGTGCAATAGGGATGCATCATTTGGAATTTGAAAGTGCTAGGAATTTCCCTATACCAGATATCTTAATCCTAGGTTCCTAGCAAGCTGGACTCACCTTTGATAAGAATCTACTGCCGAATTGTCTAATTAAAATGTTTTTAAACATGGTTTGAACTTCTCCAAGTAACTGGAGTGCAGGCACTTCTTCTGGAGCATACCTTAGTGGGGGGCAACCTTTTGAAGTCAAAAATACCTCAGAAAGGTCAACATGTGAATATATAAAAGACATGGATGTGATGTTAAATTAGACAATAGCCCTTTATTTCACAGAATCACAGCTTCTTTGAAGCATCTCTGTAAACATCAAAGATCATTGGGATGCTTCAAAGGGACTAGCAAGTTCATAAATAGCATGGATCAAGGTGGTTCAGATTTATGTAAAAATCTGGCATGCCTGCTGGAGCGAAATAATCATAACTTTGCTGAGAAGTAAGAACTTACTAATGACATGATCAAAGATTTCAGTATACAGATAAAGTGGACGATAGCCTGAGTAACCAAGGATTACATATTGGAAGACACTGCAACTCTTTTTGGATAGTTGTTGGCTGTAGGGCCCCAGAGCTTTTGCCTGAGCTGTTAAGAGGTTGAAACATGCTTTTCAATGACTACAGACATTGATGACATCTGTATCTACTCCAATGAAAAAGAGAGGTTACCATGGGGAACAAAAGGTATATTTTAATCGCCATGATTGCTTCGACTTGGTATTCATCGACGATTTTTTTACCTTCTCCATGTAATTTGCTGTTAACATTTTAAAAAACAAGATTTCGACCTCATCTCTAGCTGGTATGTTGTCACTGTAACTTCACAAGCAAGGGTAAAGTGAAACCAGAAACTAGGGGAAGAAAGGAAAGGAAAGGAGAAGAGGGAGATTCTATGCTCGTTAGAATCACAAGTTCTGCAGGGTGATTATTATAGTGGTGGAAGATCCCATAAAGCTTCAATAGGATCATGGATAGTTTCCATGTACTCTTGCACCCCATTCATTGCATATAGAGATGCTGATATCTGTCTCTCCACCTTCATCTTATCAAATTCTGAGAATTCCAAGTCACTTGTCCCGGGTGATACCACACTTTTTGGAAAGTCCAACACTTCCTGGGAAAATGCAAACCCATCGAACACAGGTCCAAAACCCCATGAAAGATCAGACTGAGAAGTAACCCACTTGAATTCCTCAATCAAATTGCTCAAATCTGGTTTATATGCATCATCAAACAGGATATCGGTTTCATGAACCGAGCTGGAATTGGAGTAACTATCAGTACTCATGCCACAACTACTAATGCTGCTGCTGCTGCTGCAGCAGCTAGTAGTGATAGCTCTTGTGGTAATGATGGTACTAGTTGGTGGGGTAGAGACTTCAGCAGTTTCTTCTTCACTCTGCTGCTGTTTGTCTCTCCTTTTGTTGTTGAGGAGGTTTCGAATCCGGGAAGCAAGAGGAGAATCCAAGGATACACGAGTAATGAAGTTGGTTCGCGTGTTTGATCCACGAAGCAGGCAAGCAGCTTCATCGTAAGCTCGAGCAGCTTCTTCAGCTGTCTCAAAGGTTCCTAGCCACATCCTTATATTTTGTGTTGTGTATTTGATCTCAGCTACCCATCTACCAGAAGGTCTTTGCCTAACACCAACGAACTTGTTACTGCTGCTAGGCCTACTTATCCCCTTAAACTTGCTTGTTTTGCTAACTGGCATGCTTGCTTTTCTACGCTTCTTTTCTTGCTGGAAATGAATTTCCATTGGGAAATTGCACAAGAAAGAAGATTGGACTAAGACGTTGGATTGGAGAGAGATGTCGGTTTGAGCTGAAGAAGAGAGAGTTGTTCTACTTGTCCAAAGGAGGTGGAGAGCCCTGTCTGCATGTCCCTGTCTTGTTCTCAGTGGAGCTACTTATACGATTGAAGCTTGAAAAGATGCCATGGATTATTTACAAGCAAGATGGTGCCCTTTTCAAGGTCTTTAGAGCTGTTTTTAATATATTATCTCAAGGTTTTGAGGGTTTAGTCCTTTGTCTGCTATCTCCATGACCTGGTCAAAGTGCAAGGAGGGGGTCATGCAGTCTAGAATAGCGCCACTTGGAGGCACCAGAATGGTCCTCTAGATGAGCCTATAAACTAATGCTTAAATCATGGCTTGAGAAGAGGGGCATAAACCTAGTCATGCTCTCGGCAGCCATTGAATATGCTTATCGTGCACGCTGCTTTGGTTCTAGGCTACTTTCCCTTGCATCGCAGAAATTGTTTTAAAATAGCAAAGCTAATTAAAAATATTAAATGAATAGCACAATTAAATAAAGAATTGGCTGAATTAAATCTTTGGGAGGCAATAGGGGTCCATTCTGGCTTTTTTTTTTTTTATATATATTATTAGATTTATTTTATCGAGATCTTTCCGATACCACTAGTGTTGTCGTAATCAGAAATTTAATGTATTTCTAGAATTTTTTTTTTCTCTCTCATCTCCTACTCTCCTTGCATCACAGATTTTTTTTTAATATCAAAATAAATTAAAAATATTTACATAATATCACAATTAAATAAAGAATTGGCTAAATTAAATCTTTAAGAGGTAAGTGCGGTCTACTTTGATTACTGCTAATAACTTTTCTTGATGTTGTTAGATTTATTTTGTCAAGATCTTTTCGGAGTCACTAGTATTGTTTTAATCATAAATTTTATATGTTTTCAAGATTTTTTTCTCTCTCTTCTCTTCTGTTGTTTTTTCTCAAAGAAATCATTATTATAATGTTTTGTAATCGTTATATGTACGAACTGTATTGTTTTATTAAAAATTTTTTTAATTATATTAATTGACCAATATTATTTTAAAACTATGCTAAAAGTCAAAAATAGACAAAAACACAATGCTTTACATTATAAAATTCATAGATTCTTAGTTGTTTTTTTTTTTTTTATCAATTTATCATGAACATATTCTATTCATTATTATAGGTTAAGACTAGACAATTTAGTATTGATGATTATCTAAGGATGATGTATACACTGATCATCTTCTCAAAAAAGGTTTAATCTTGAAGTGATCAAGAAAAAAGAAAACCACAGATAATGATCGTCATCATGATATATATGTTGCCACTTTTCTATAGAAATTTATTTATGCTGTTGGCTCCCTCGTAGATAACAGTGTCGTCGTGCATGCAAAGATCAGCACTTGTACGCTAAAATGTCGACTGATCAGCACTCTTGGGAAGTTGGGGCTGCTGCTTTTCCTTGGCAAAATCCTATGAATGATGCCAAGAATCCAGCTCATCCTTCTCTACCACTCCACCTTCACAACACAACAAATATACTAAAAGAAATGGGAGATTTCATGTGACCACATACACATTTCAGGAGTGACGTATATAATCTTGGCAGGAAAAAATAATTGATTTTGATTCAAGGGTGTTTTTATCTTTTTACATAGTTTATTTGCTGTTACTAATTTGTTTGGAGGTGATTTTGTCGCTTTATTTTTTAATGCACAGTAAAATAACCAAAATATCTTTAAGATAAAAAAAAACTAACATTGCTAGACAAGGGTGTTTTGATATTTTTACTTTTTAATTGTACAATACAATTACACAATTATTCTTGGGGTAAAAAAAGAGGCCATGTAAATAGGGGTATTGACATCTTTTCCTTAAGTTTTTTTTTTTTTTTGTACTTACTCGGGTTAGTCAAGGGTGATGAAGTAATTTAACATTTAATTAATATTTTATATTAAAAAAGTTGTTGTCGCGTGCTGTACATGCGCCAATGCGTGAGAGGCGCCACACATTTTAATTAAGCTGTGCGAAAGACGCCTCCCGGTGGTGGAAAATTATCTTCAATTCCTCCGTCTCATTTTGTGCTCCATCGTGTACTCTTCCTTTATAGCCAATGCGTGTCATCTAAAGGTGGCTGATTTATCGTCGGCAACCTTTTTTTTTAACCCTTTATTTATCTCTCCTATATGGAGAGATGCACTATAGTCCCTATTTTTATTGCCTTTTTAGATTCAGTCCATTTAGTTTTGATTGTTTATTTCGCTCTTTTTCCTTTTGTTAAAGTTTTATGATTTTCAATTTAATCCTTCAATTCTAATTTCTATATATAATATTTTTCAGTTTGGTCTTTCTACTTTTGATTTCTTATTCTGTTCTTTTTCTCTTTTGTCAAAGTTTTTATGCTTTCAATTTTATCCTTTAAGTCAATTTTATGTTTTTTGTTTTTTTAATACTAATAAAAATTTCAATTCGGTCATTCTTCTTTTGATTTCTTGGTTTTTTTCCTTGATTGTTTTGTCACAATTTTTATGGTTTTCAATTTTATCTTTAAAATCAAATTTATGGTATTTTTTTTTCCAACAATAATAATAATCATAGTTTTTAAACCCAATCCAGTGGTCGACCTGATATAATAATCGAGTTACGAGTCAGATGGCCTGGGTCAACCAAAAAAAAAAAAGATGGCTGCTGAAAGGGCCACTGTTACTCCACCTATTATAACCAAGTTGATTAAATCAACAAAACATCACATGGCATTAATGGACCATAATAACCATCTCCTCTTCTCAATACCAGACATAAAACCTCCCCCCTCTCCAACGAGACAAAACAAAACAACATCATAAAAAAGCAATGTCCAGATCCTCTTGAAGACATGAACTTCAGTATCAAGAATTAGTTTCTGTTTCTAAAATCAATTGATTTTACAATGAATCTTATGGAGTCATCTCCATAAAGAATAGTATCTTGATAAACCTTGCGTGTACATACGTATTCCCTGCATTGAATTGCAAAATTCTAAGAGATTGTAATGTGTAAACGTTGCTTTGGAATATCGTAAAACTATCGAAAGAAAAAACTCTCAGAGAATTAATGAGTGATAAACTGAAAAAGAATTAATTGAAAAACTAAACCAAGAAAAAACAGAGAAAAATCAATTAAAAAAATTTAATTTTTTTTTGGTTTGGTTCTAGTTTGAGAAGGTTGAAACTGACTTAACATTAAACCAAACCAATTAAGTTTGAACTCAAATATTATTCTCTTGTGCTCGTAACAAAGAAACTAAAAAAAAAAAACAGCATCGTAATACATCCTTAGGGGAAAAAAAATATCAAATCTCATCCCTCACTCCTAAAACAATGCAAAAAATTTAGGTTGCTGACTTAAAATTAAGCTTCCAGATTTTGCCCAACAACTAAAACCTGAAATAAAAGGGAAGAAAACTAACTAAAACCAAAATCTTACCAAAAAGAATTAATCAAAATAATCTCACCATGTCCTCGCGCGCCACTGAACTGGCACTTTATACCCATTAGGAAGAGGCACCAAACACCTTGGATTTGGATTTTTTGAGAAGATTTTGAGGTAGTGGGGTTAGATTTTTGGAGATCTACGAGAGAGAATGTGAGAGATTGAAAATTGTTTGAGTATAAGAAGAAGATAGTGGTGGAAACGAGTAAGATAGCAAGAGCAAAGATGAAAGGATATTTTCTTTCATTGAACAGATTTGAACAGATATCATCTCCATATGCTTTCTTTTTGTGAGCTTTTGGGAGAGAAAGAGTTTAAGCAACTAGCAAGGATCGAGATCCACAAAGATTTTGGGTCGGAGACAAAAAGAGACGATGACATTCAATCAGAGAGAGACGATGGCATTCAATCACTATCAGAAATTTGCTTAATACCAACGGCCTTACCGACAGACTACTTCTGTTGGTAATTTGAGGTCACAATTACCGACAAAATTTTTTCCATCCGTCATTCCGCAGGTATATACCGACGGACACATTCGGTCGGTATTTACCAACGGAATGATAGACGGAATATTCAGAATTAAAAAAAAAAAGACGGGTCGCTGACGTGGAGGTTTTTGCGGGTGATTTTACCGACGGAATCACCGAGGGATTCAAAATGGTAGCTTCGTACGGTGACGTGACCGATTCACCGTTTAAAATGCCGACGAATCACCGAGAGATTCAAACCGGAATTTCCGTATAGTGACGTGCCTTTTTACAGTCAGAATGGCTGACGGACTCACAAACGGAATAATTCCGTCGGTGAGGCCATCGGCAAAAGTTAATATATGACAACTCTGCTGACCTTCTCCTCCCCTATTTCTCCTTCTTCTTCCCCATCCCAACTCTCCTCTACTACAAACAACCACCCCCCCTCACAAAAAAAAATCTCCCTCTTCTCAAAGACAACAGGTCATATTTCTTGAAGTTTTGTGGTCACAACATCCGTGTTCTGATTTACCAACGAATTTTATCAGTTTTTTTAAGTAATTCTATCTTTTTAAATTTTAACATTTAAATGTCAATTTTATTATTTTTTTAGTATATGTATTTTGTTAGTATATGTACATGTTTTATTGTTATTTCTTAAACAAACTTAATTGAATTACCGAATTACATGTGTTGTTTTGAAATAATTAATAGTTTGTTTAACGGGTTCGTTTTAATTTTTATCAATGGTATTGCGAAGTTGTAATTTCTGTAAATTTATATCTATTAATTTGTATGGACGTTGATAATTGATAATGAATATTTAATATTTATGAGAAGTTGTAATTAGTTTGTTGGATAATCTCGAGGTAAACCAATATTTTTGCAAATTTATTTACCTAACATAGTTAATTAATACATGTTGTCACTATAATTTTATAGAGGTTCGATAGAAGTCATGGATAATCGTTCATGGATGTATCGAGATTCACCCCAAGGATTGTGGAGGATGAATTATTGTAACGGGGTTCAGGGTTTTATTAGTTTCGCAACATCTATTCCCAGAAATTTTACTGGAGGCGGTATTAGGTGTCTATATAGGAAGTGTCAAAATAAAAAGTATATGCATCCAGATGTTGTAATGATGCATCTTCTACACAAAGGGTTTATGAAGAATTACCGGTGTTGGTATGCACACGGAGAAGTTTTTGTTAGTAAGAAGAGAATGGGAGAAAGGGTGGTTAGGTCAACTTCTAGTGCTAGCAACGTGCATGAAGTAGCAAATGACAACACTGATCCTTACAAGAATATGGTTATGGATGCAATGAGAATGAATCAAGGTAATGTCAGTCAATGTCCAATCGTAGAAAAAGAACCTAATGCAGATGCAACTAGGTTTTTTGATTTGTTGAAAGATTCTGACGAACTGTTATGGGATGGCCGCACGAACCACAATAAATTATCACCGTAGTACGTGTGTTCACCATCAAGTCGATCACGGGTTGAGTGAGGTCGGGTATGACAAAATTATTGAATGGGCGAAAAGCATTTTACCCGAAGGGAACAGGCTGAAAGAGAACTTCTATGCTACGAAGTCCATGATGAAACCCCTTGGTTTAGGATACCAAAAAATTGATATGTGCCCTAACTTCTGCATGTTATACTACCTTGAAAATGCTGAGCTAACCGAGTGCATGACGTGTGAGCATTCTCGTTACAAACCCAGAACTTGCAGGGGAAAGACTCTAGTAGCATATAAAAAAATTAGATACTTCCAATCACACATAGACTGCAGAGGTTATTCATGTCACCAAGGACTGCTGAGCATATGACATGACACCAATCACATGATGCGGTTGATGGAGTGATAGTGCATCCTTCTGACGGCGAAGCGTGGAAACACTTTAACAAAGGTGCATCCTCACTTTTTAGCTGAATCAAGGAACGTGTGTCTTGGGTTATGTACAGAAGGATTCAACCCATTCAGGTCATTTGATGCTTCTTATTCTTGTTGGCTGGTCACACTCACGGTTTATAACTTGCCATCGGGAATGTGTATGAGACCAAAGTTCATGTTTTTATCTACTGTCATACCCGGTCCAAGCAGCCCGGGCTGGAATATAGATATTTATCTTTGATTGTTGATTGATGAGTTGGCGCAGTTGTGGTCCTCCGGAGCTTTGATTTATGATATATCGAGGAAACAAAATTTTTTATGAGGGCGGCTTTGATGTGGACTATCAATGATTTTCCAGCTTATGGAATGCTTTCTGGTTGGAGCACGCATGTGAAACTAGCATGTCCATACTGCATGGAAAACAACAAGGCATTCACGCTAAAAAACGGAGGTAAAGCTTCTTTTTTTTACTATCACCGTCGTTTCTTGCCACATAATCACAGTACGGAAAGAACATAAAGATTTTTTTGTTGGCGAGTTAAAAAGGATGTTGCATCCCCGTCTTTCTAGTGAAGAATTGCATGATGTTATATCGAGTATAGTGACATTGTGTTTGGTCTTCAATCGTAAGCAAAAGTTTCCTGGTTTTGGTTTGACCCATAATTGGGTAAAGCGAAGTATCTTTTGGGAGCTTCCTTATTGGAAGACCAATTTGCTCCGCCATAACCTTGACGTCCAGCTTATGGAATGCTTTCTGGTTGGAGCACGCATGTGAAACTAGCATGTCCATACCGCATGGAAAACAACAAGGCATTCACGCTAAAAACGGAGGTAAAGCTTCTTTTTTTTACTATCACCGTCGTTTCTTGCCACATAATCACAGGTACAGAAAGAACATAAAGATTTTTTTGTTGGCAGAGTTAAAAAGGATGTTGCATCCCCGCGTCTTTCTAGTGAAGAATTGCATGATGTTATATCAGAGTATAGTGACATTGTGTTTGGTCTTCAATCAGGTAAGCAAAAGTTTTCTGGTTTTGGTTTGACCCATAATTGGGTAAAGCGAAGTATCTTTTGGGAGCTTCCTTATTGGAAGACCAATTTGCTCCGCCATAACCTTGACGTCATGCACATTGAAAATAATGTGTTTGAGAACATTTTCAACACCGTCATTGATGTGAAGGGGAAGACAAAGGACAACATCAAGGCTAGATTAGATGTAGCTTTGTTCTGTAACCGTAAAAATATAGAGTTGGTTTGTGATGAGTCACGGGTCGCAAAACCAAGAGCAAGCTTCGTGTTAGAGAAAAACGCACAACTACTAGTCTATAAATGGCTTAAGAGTCTGCGTTTTCCTGATGGACATGCCTCAAACATATCAAGGCTGGTTAATACGGATGACTGCAGATTGTATGGAATGAAGAGTCATGACTGCCACGTGTTTATGCGAACACTCATCCTATTAGCTTTGCGTGATTTGTTGCCAAAGGCGATATAGCATGCACTCACGGAGATCAATCATTTCTTTAGAGATATATGTTCCAGCAAGTTGAATGTTGATCACATTGAGAGGCTTGAAACGAATATCGTTGAGACACTATGCAAACTTGAGATGATATTACCTCTATTATTTTTTGACTCAATGGAGCATTTCCCCATACATCTACCGTTCGAGGCAAAAGTTGGAGGACCGGTCCAGAATAGATGGATGTACCCATTCGAACGGTTAGATATTACAGTTGCAATGTAATTTATATATAAAAGTATTTTCTTTGTTTTTCTTAATTGAAAATATTTGATTAATTCAATGCAGGTACTTGTTCAATCTCAAGAAAAAGATTAAGAACAAGGCGCATGTTGAAGCTTCGATATGTGAGGTCTATATTGTTGAGGAGATCTCAACATTTATCTCGTACTATTTTGAACCTCATCTGAGAACGAGAATCAATCGCGTTCCACGGCATGATGATGGCAGTGAAGTGCTTTCCAATGGGAACTTATCAATATTCTCCAATCCTGGACGACCCACACCTAAAAATGCTGTAAGAAGAAGATATTTGTCGGAAATAGAGTTCAAACAAGCACACAATTATGTTATATTTAATTGTGATGAGCTGAGACCTTTTATTCAGTAAGTATATATATATGTGTAATACCAATTAAACTTTGTCAATAATATACTGTTGATTATATATTGTAATATCATACTGTTATTATCACTTGCAGGCAACATCGATAATATTTGATGTCCAATAACTCACAACTGACCGAATCCTAGATCTTTCAATTACAAGATGAACATTTTGCCACGTGATTCAGAACACATGTAAGTACTATCACAAACTCATCCTCACTAGCAAAATTACTGTATACATGTCATTACGAGAAAAATATAGATTGTTCATTGATGTACATTATATACAAGGTTTATCAAATAGGAAGGAGTGTTGCTAAGTCATTGTCTTCACTAAGCCTGGGCCCTGAAAGAAAAAGTAAGTGCTACAACGGGTATTTTGTCAATGGATATGTGTTCCATACTGAAGAATACGGGCATGGAAGAAAGACATACAACATTGGTGTTTACGTTAAGGGATTGACTAGTAGTGGGTTAGAAGATGACTACTATGGTAGATTAGAAGAGGTCGTCGAACCGCAATATCATAGCGAAGCGAATAGAGTGTTTTTATTCAAATGCTATTGGTATGACACGACTGACAGAGGAATCAGAGTTGATCCGCACTATGGTCGGGTCAAAATCAACTCAAAAGCTAGACTCTGCAATGTAAACGATGTTTTTGTTTTTGCAAAGCAATGTCAACAAGTTTATTACACATATACCCCTTCCTTTAGAAAGGATCGATCAAGAGTGGATTGGTTGTCTGTTTTAAAAACGAAACCCAAGGGTCGTGTCGAGCTTGTTCAGGATGAGAACGAAGACACAAGTGTGCGAGATGAAGTCTTTCAAGTTAGTGAGTTGGTTGAACCATATCGAGTTGCTCCTTCGATTGACTTGGAAGAAAATTCAAATTTTCGTGTTTTCGATGATAGTCTTGTTGATGTTGACACAGAGGAGTTGAATGTTGTTTTGAGCTTTAGCGGACAAGCAAATGTCGATGAAGATGATAATATCCATATTGAAGATTGCGATGAAGGTGATGACTATTCAATTGACAATGAAGAAGAAGAAAATTTTGACTAACTATCAGAATGAAGCCCTGTGTAAAACATTTTTTTCATGTAATATATATTATGGATGATATATTTTGTAACACGAAATATTTATTTTATAAGTTTATATATGTATTGTTTAAGCACTGTTGTTATTGTTTTGTTCAATGGATAGTTTTTCATTTAAGTGTTTGCAGGAAGGTAAATAGGCAATACAAATATAATCTTTCTTATACAATGCACTATCACCGTCCGTCAGCATTTCACAGAGAGTTGAAAAATAATTACTGGAAATGCCACAATCACCGACGAACTTTCCGACGACCCACAATCCATCGACATTTCACAGAGAGTTGAAAAATAATTACTGGAAATGCCACAATCACCGACGAATGTGCAGACGAATTTCAATCCGTTGGTATGTTGTTGGCGGGTCAATATTACAGACAAAATCACTGATGGACTGTGCGAATTCCAAAGGGCGGTGCATTAAATGCATCTCTGACCACGTCAGTTCTTGTGACGGAATTACCGACGGACCGCGAAAAATATGGAGGGTGATTAAAAATGATGGTGCGAAATTCAAAATTTACCGACGGATTTTCGAAGCTTCACCAATGGAATAATTTAAAATAATATTAATTTTTTATTTCCATCGGTGAAGCCATCGGTAAAACTGCGCTATAAATCCCAAATAATCGCCTCTTTCAGTTTATTTTTTCGTCTGCTTCATTTCACATTTTTGTTTTTTCCTTTCATTTCCTTCAAGATTTTTGTGTTTTTGGCTTGTAATCTTTAAGTTCAATCTTTAGCAAATTAAAAGGTATGCACTTCCTCTTCTTCATTTCTTTAATATTTTATATTTTGTTTTGTTTTTTGTTTTAGCTATTGTTATTTTTGTTATGTTTTTTGTTTTGGTGTATTTTTATAATGTAGATAAATTCTTGAAATAAACACATGATTAAGGTAAACATATTTCATTACTAAAGTCTATATATTTTTTTGAATTTATTGAATATATTTTATTGTTGTATTGCCATAATAATTGAATATTTTGTTGAATTGTAATTGTTAATGTTGAATTTCCCTTAAAATTAGTAATTGAATATGTTGGAATAATTAGTAATTTTACTCTATTATTGCATTATTTGTGTTTAATTATTTCCATTAATTTTAATTGTTAGTCTAGAGTTTTTTTTTTGAATTTATTGAATATATTTTATTGTTTGTATTTCCATAATAATTGAAAAATTTGTTGAATTGTAATTGTTAATGTTGAATTTACCTTGTAATTAGTGTGGATATTATTTGTATAGATGTTATGTTATATACAATATTAGTATAGATGGGGTTAATTGGTTGTGGCTATTGTCAATATTTGCAGGTTTGTGGATTTGGGTAGTCTCCAGTATAGGAGAGGTGTTGTCGAATTTTTTTTAACATTCGAATTTAATTATATAATTATTCGTATAAAATTATGTAGATGCGTAGAACAAAATCCATAGCTCGTCGCTCACGTATGGTCGCAACTAGTTCTTCTAGTAGCGAGGATGACATATCCTTAGGTGCCTCTCAAGAAGAGGCACTGCGCGCCGTCAACTGATGCTGCCTCTTCCAGCGCGGTTTCACAACGCAGAGGCGGCGTGCCTTCGCAGTGGAATCAATTCACCTGCAAGTACGAGGCACAATGGAAGGACGACCTTTCAATGTAAGTTTGTGAAGGTTTTAGTTTTTTAAAAAAATTATAATATAATTTATGAACAACTAATCAATATTTCATTAATTTAATTTATTTTCAGGTTCACAAACATTGAGGCCGCCCGAGTAATATCATCGGCATTTAAATCATTAATGGAGATTCCATTATTTCAATGGAGTCAGGTATCCAGACATCCTGAATGGATACCTCAAATCGATGCATGGTTTGACAGATTTGAGGTTGGTGTTAATTTCTAATTTCCAGCTTATTTTTTAATAATTTATTAATATAATTGTAAATAAATTATTATTTTTATTTACCTAAATTATTTATACACAGGAAAAATTCGCTGGGGACAGGGCGCATGACAAAGTTGTGAGGAGGGTGTGGGAAAATCACGCGGCAACTAGGTAACATCGAAAACAATACAAGATTTTTTTAGAAAAAAAATTATGTTTCAAAATCTAATTTCTAGCTATGGAAGTAGGTTGCGTGATTTTTGGTATGAAGCACAAAAAAAGGCAAAAAAACCCGCGAGATATAAGGGTCTCCAAGGTTGGAATAACGTGGCGGTTTCGAGGGATTTCAAACTGATAAACATCTCAGCAGATATATGGCCGCCCTATCTTGAGCACGTGACATCTAAGCGGTTCACACGATGCTCACAGTCCGGTGCTGCAACTGGAATCGACCAATTCATGGCTTAGTGACAACGCATACCGGCGGCTCCGTTCTATTTGTTTCACATGCGAAACAGATGGTAAGATTAATTTAAATGAAATATATCGTTAAATTAATTTGTTGTTAATTAATTTTTATCATTATAGGCTACATCTCTTAGACGTGAGTCGAGCCCAATGGAGCTGTTTGTTGAGACGCATGTGCCGAGTAAAGACCGCCAAAAGGGGGCGCAACAGTTCATTGACAACCGTGCTCAAAACTTTGTGGTATGTTTGTTCAAACATTTTATTTCGTAAGTTATTATTTTTATTGAATTGAATATGATGATTACTTTTTTCATTTTCAGGAGACCTATAATAGCCGGTTGAGGGAGAGATATGGGGACGATCCTTCGACCCATCCGGATTTCGATCCAGATTTGTGGATGAAGGTTGGATCATTTGGTGGACCCGATAAAAATCGGGTGTACGGGCTCTCCAACACTACTGCCGTGTAACTTGCGGGCGACCCGTAGTGTCTCAATCGTTGGGAGCTCCCAATCAGTATCGAGCCCCAATCTAAGGAGTTCGTGGCCTTGAAGCAACACACGACTCAACTCATCGAAAAATACGACCACCTATCGGCGGGGTATACACAACTCTCGACGAATTATGAACAGCTTCGCCAAATGGTCATGAACATGGCATCACAAAGTGGCGATACATGTGCGCCTCCTCTTTTTTTGTGGTATAACAACCAGCCTCCTCCTCCTCCTCCTCCTCTAGCTCCACCATTATGCTAATTTGTAATGAATATTATTTAACTTTAATAGTTAATTTAATATTTTTTTTGAAACACATTCAATTTGTAATGAATATTATTTAACTTTATTTTTTGCTTTTGATGTTTAATAAAAAATTTATTTTCATAATTGGTTTTTTTTACTATTAATTTATATAATTTTATATTATGTATTCTAAACAATTTTTTAAAAACATATTTAAAAATAATCACAGAGGGTTTTATCGACGGACTATATCCGTCAGCATATGACACCGACGAATTTACAGACAAAATTAGTTCGTCGACATTTCACAATAGCTGCCACAATCACCGACGAGTATACAGACGGATATCTTCGGTCGGTATTTCACACACTCACTGACAACGTTACCGACGACTTATTCCGTTGGTATTTCACACAATCACCGACAGAATAAATCCGTCGGTATATTTCAAGCGGGAAACTATTTTTTTTTTGCGCGCAATTTCCATCTCGTAAAATCATCGGCAAATGTTTTTTTTTTACCGACCGATTTAGGAACGAAATTAGGTATTACCGACGAAAGGAAAGCCGATGGACGTTTTCCGTCGGGGATGTCATCGATAAAAAAATTACCGACGAATGCTGAATCACTGACCGATGGAATATTTCCGTCGGTAAAAGCTGTGAAATCTTGTAGTGAATTCAATTAAGTGTTTAAGCCAAAAACGACGTCGTTTTATATATATATATATATATATATATATATATATATATATATATATATATATATATATATATATAGTCGGGTCTCGGTTGGGTTTACCCGGTCGTCCGGGTTCCGGGTCGACCCTCCAAGTCGACCGGGTTTTGTCGGGCCAAATTCCCGGCTGGTTTTTTCTTCAACTCAGCTCGGTTCCAGGCCCGGGTCGTCTCGCCGGGCTGGGCCGGGTTTTAAAACATTAATAATAATGATAGTAGTAGTAGTAGTAGTAGTAGTAGTAGTAGTAGTAGTAGTAACAATAACAATAATAATTGTAGTCATAACAATAATTAATAATTGTGGTGATAATAGTAATAATTGTGATAAAAATAGTGATAATAATCAAAATAACTCCGGAATAATGTATTTTGATATATTAGTTATTTTTCTCTTCAATTTAACCCTCTCAACAAAAAAATTTGTCCTTTTTTCTTACAATTTTTTTTATCCATTGTCCTTTTGAATAAGTGTTATTCCTTTTCTATTTTGTTCTTTAATTTTAATCTTTCATGTATTTTTTTTATTTGATTATTATTCTTTGGATTTTTATTTTTTTCCTTAATCTTTTTATAAAAGTTTTATTATTTTTTTTATCTCACTTTTTAATCCAGGTTTATGGTGTGTTATTGTTTTTTCAATTTTTTTCTCATTCTTTCAATTTTTTTTTTAGCTTGAGTTATTTTTGTTTTCAATTAAACTTCCTAATAAAAAAAATCTAGCTGCCCTCTAATTTATTTTTTATTTTGATTTTCACCCTTTTTCTTTTAATTATAATTTTTTATTTTAGATCTTTCTGTGTAGTTAGTTTTTTCCCTTGATATGTTTTTCTGTATTTGTTGACCCGGTCCAATTTTTTTTTTTTTTTATAAAATTTAATGTTCTCACTGTTTTTTTCCGAGATATCATAATATTTTTTTAATCTCTGTTTGTGTTTGTGTTATAATTCAAATAATTAATTTCTTTTATTTCTTTAAAATATATTTGCATCCCCTGCACATCATTTATCACGAACAAAATACGTACCGTTTACATCATTCAATATTATTTTTTCATAAAAAATACGAATCCGCAACCCAGGGAGTAGCCATGCCTAGTCATAGCTATCTATGACCATATATGAAACCGTCAAAAGGATTTTAATATTAATATTACACAACTGTTCTGTGACAATTGTTTTTGGAATGAGTCACAAAGTGAGGTAGCTACATGGATTTCTTTGTCTCTGCATAATTTTAATTTTGTAACCTCCATGTAGACTCTCGATCAAACAGCCATGAAAGACGAGGAAAACAGGAGTATTTTTTATACATAGATAGGCCCATAACCTCACCTAATTTGGCATGGAGTTTTTCATGCAATCATTCAGCTAGAGCCTAGAGGCCTTTCTACATAACAAATTACAGGTCTGAGGTATCCTCTAGCTACTCTTGCAAGTGTTAAGTTTTTCCAGTTTTTTTTTTTTTAATATAGATATCCGGCTAGTTTGCATATACCTCAACTAATCCCATGGGTCTTGAAATTAACGACCATGTAAGCCTTCAGTGACCCTGAAATTTGTGAGACTCGAACCAAAGATCTTTAAAAAGTAAATTTAAAGCCTGATCAATTAAACTACATCTCTTAGTTTTTTTTACCCATCTACGACACACCTTGATATGCCATGTAGCTTATTAGTTATTAGAGACTTTTGGCATGGAAAATTTGGGTAGATACTTAGATATATACTTGAAGAAACTGCACAAGTCATGCTACAATTGCAGCAAATAAAATAAAGATTTATTAAGCCATGAAGCAAACATTTTCTATAGGCTGTTGAATAAAAAATATATAATCTTCATGTTTCATGTATTATAATCAAATTAAAAGTAGTTCTAGACAATATTGTCACCTTCAATGCCTTTCATTTTCATGTATAAACAATTGTAGGGCTGTCTGAACTGATGAAAGATGCCTCTTGATCATTTGTTTTTTCAAGCTTTGGGAGACCATCACTATAATTCTTGATATTGACCTCCATATGAGATTATACTTGAGAACCAAGTGGTATCCATGAATCTCTTCTTTCCCAATAATTCGCAATATAAGACTTGGTCATATCATACATTAGCTTTAGACATTAACATATAGAATCATTATTAAATCTAAGATATAATTTATATTATTTTTTAATATATTTTTTTAAATGAAAGTTTTTTAAGTTTGGAATTTACATAAATTCATATATTTTATCCAATAAAATTAACTACTTGACCAATAAAGCACTGATAACATGTAGAGTTGCACATGAAGAAGAGTTTCACAATGAAAGTTATATGAGTAAGTTTCTTATTCTAAGATATAATTTATATTATTTTTTAATATATTTTTTTAAATGAAAGTTTTTTAAGTTTGAAATTTACATAAATTTATATATTTTATCTAATAAAATTAACTACTTGACCAATAAAGTACTGATAATATGTAGAGTTGCACATGAAGAAGAGTTTCACAACGAAAGTTATATGAGTAAGTTTCTTATTCTACGTGTATATATGTAAATTCAAGTTCAAAAAACTTTTAATAAAATGTATTAGTGATCTAAATCTTATAATTTTATCTTTGATGGAGTTTTTCATCTAATTTAGAGAAGTTTTTCATCTAATTTAGAGAAACTAACTTGCATGATTTTTAGTTCAAAGAAGAAGGTAACAAATCAAAAGAAATCACAAACAAATCCTCACTTTGCGAGAAACTTAATGCTTGCCAAGAACCAATTTTTCTTTTCCAGGTCTTCTCCATTTTGTTTTCTTTTTTTTTTTCTTAATAAAGTGAGCAAACAGTTTCTATCATGCCCATTACCAAGCAATTTCCCAACAACAACAAACATAGACCAAAAGCACTACGGGATAATTTTTCTCACTATTTCCAGACAATGATTTCTCACTTTTCCAGACAACGATTCCATCATTTGAGTTTCAGACCTCCTACTTTTAATAACTTTGTCCCAAACTAATCGAAATCTCTTTCATCAATTCGCTGTTATTGAAAGTTGAATGAATATGCCAAATATTCGAGCTGATTTCCATGCACGTCCTCGTAAATTCTCATTAAATCTCCCCTACATAAAAAGTGCCAGCATAAAGCTCCATAATGCCCTAAATGGAAGAAGTTTTTTTGTTTTTTTATTCTTATTTGACATTGAAGCTGTAAATTGGAGCATTTTTTTGGGAGCAAATAGCGAGATATGTCCGCAACGAGTGGAGTGGAGTGAATGAAGGGATGATATCGTCTAATATTAAATGCATTTGGGACAAAAATAAAAAGAAAAATAATAGGGACATACATTTGAGGTTCCCCCATTAATTTTCCAACGTCGACAGTTTATTCTTCTCCCCCACACAGCAAACAAAAACCAGCCAAATTCTCACTTTTAGGCATCATGCATGCATGCCCACAAATATTGAAAGCAACATTTTGTACATTTGACGACAACACCGGATAAAAGACCATGAACAAAAACCATGAAAGGCAGCACTGGCCAGCATGGTTATCAAAACAGAGAAAACTTAGCTTCTTTCACCTTTGTTGAAGTTGGGAATATTTAGGGTTAAATTTGTTAAAGTAATTCAAATTAACATAAAAAAAAATAGAGAGAAAGAAGCTAGAATTCTCATTAATACTTTTAATAAATAAAACTATAACCGGTTGGCTGGTCTGCAAGCGTGCGTGGGTTCGCACGCTTGGTATAGTACCTATGCAACTAAATTACAGAGGAGGGACAAAAACGGAGACTTACTTACGTTCGGTGCTGGCGAGAGGTGCTGCTAGGGCTTGGCTTGTAGTTCTGGAGTTTTCACTGTTCACGCTTACTACAGTGCCTAATGTCTATGTAATTAAATTACAGAGGAGAACAAAAAAAGAAAAGAAAAAAGGGGGAAAGAAAACAGGGGAACGAAGAACAGGGGAGAGAAAAGAGAGTAAATTCACTTAAAAAAAAAGAGAAGCACAAACCAAAAGAACAGAAAAAAAAGAAAGAGGAGGAGAAGGCAGAAGAACAACAGTGGAAACTCCAGAACTACAAGCCAAGCCCCAGCAGCACCTCTCGCCAGCACCGAGTGCAGGAAAGTCTCCTTTCTTTCCCTCTGCTCTGTAATTTAATTACATGGGTACTGTAGCAAGCGTGAGAGCCCACGCACGCTTGCAGACTAGCCAACCGGTTACTGGTTTAAACCAATAATCGAGCCGGGTTGGCTGGGTCTAGCTCAGTCCATATGGCTGGAATAGACCCAGCCCAAACTAAAAAAAAAGAGAAGAGAAAAGAGATTGGGCCGGGTTTGGACCTCAGACCCAGTCAGCCTAGTCTATGTTTACTAAGAATTTGTTTGACAAAACACACTTTTATACTTTGACTATAATTTTTATGCCCTTTTTATTTTGATATTTGGTCAAATAAGCTCCTTTTGATATTAGAAAATTCCCAAAAATATTTGTGCACCTTCTTAGAGTTATTTAAAGACCACTAGCATATTTTTTTATTTTTTTCTTGCATATTATTTGTTTCTGCAATATGCTCAATCTACAGATCATTACTGTTAAACGTAAATATGTTGTGCAATGCTTTTTTTTTTTTATTCTTGTCTAAAAAGAGTAAATAAAAAAGGTAAACAAAAAGAGAAAGACATAATGTTTTTTTTTTGTTTCTTATTCAATTAAAAATCCAAATTCTTGCGAACTTATTCACTGATACCAGAATTAGGAATATTACACCTTTTGGGTTTGTGCAATATTTATCAATGTCAGAGTTGAAAATATTTATAGGTAAATGTTCACTAATGCCAAAGTCAGGAACATTATAGAACAAAAAAAAAACAAAAAAAGAAGAAAAGAAAAACAAACTTTTAGCAATCTAAGACAAGACCATCATTTAGCTTACCTCATGTAAGACGCTTAAATGGTGATAATATCTTCCCTTTCGAGTAAACAGTTTTGTACCATGGAATCTTTGTTGACCAGTTAGGGTTCCTAGTGACCATAATACTAAGTGATGACTCCTCAAACTAAACAATTCCTTAAAGAACGAGATGTCGATATCCGTGCTTTGTCCTATAATTAACAAGATTATCAGGTGTATTTTTAATCGATCGTCACGATATTCGGGTATAACAAAATGATGACTCCACTAGGAATATAATGGCGACAAAGAAGGAAGCTATAATTCTCATTAATCTGTTTATTCTAAGTACTTAAGTTAGTACTTGAGTTAGTCTAAATACAAAGAGATTATATATAGATAGAAATCAAAATACTATTTTATTCTTAATAAATAAAACTAAATAAATATATTATTTAACAAAATTAATAGCAGTCATAGTGTACAAATTCTATGCCAAAATTTCTTTTCCTATTTTTCATTTCACCCACAAATAGAGAACCACTCTGAAGAAAGGAAATTCAGCACACAACACTCGCTTGCTGAACACAGGCAACAGCATCCCCATGAAACAATGACATTGCTCGCCGATGCAGTAGGAACTTGGACAGGACACAGCCGCTTCCCAGAGAGAACCATGACATGGCCACCGCTGCAGAAGAACAAAGGATGATAGATACAACTTGGAGGAAATAGTAATGAATCCCAACAATTCCAAATGAGCTAAGAAGAGAGAATAGATTGCAAAGCAAGTTGCTGCTGTGGTTCCAAGGATGATAAAGTTGAAGCTATGGTAACATTTGCTGAATTTTTCTCAACAGATTAATCATTCGAATGACAGTTTGCTCTGTTGCCAACTCTTCGCCTGCACATATGACCTACAGCAACAATGTTGCAATGACTAGGAAAACTAAAACAGGAATTAAACAACAGCAATATTCAATTTCCAAATGCAAGAGATAGAGGCAAGCAGAGCACAGAAAGGGTATTGATTGTTTGGCCCTGAAAGTTCTCTATCAGACCTGTAACAAATGGCGTTTTGTTTTGAATATATTTGTGCACTAAAATACAAGCAATCAAAGAAGTATTAAGGATGAGATAGAACAATAAATCATGTGAAAGACTTAATATAACAATCCAAGATTCATGCAGGACGCCAGAATGGCCCATGCAATTGTTCGCTCGCTCTTTTAGAAGTAGCACAGAGATCAAACCAATCATTCAAGAATATCAGTTCAGGAAGGACAGGCCCTAAGCAGAAAGCATTATGAACCACCTAGGCTCACGTAAGAGAAAGGATAAAATAAATACCCGTGCTGCATCTATGCTATCCCGATGAAACTCGCATATTTTTCCAAGAGCTGAAACAGCATTGTCAAAATGGCATTGTATTGTCCGAATGAAGTGCATTGGGATGACTTATTACAGCATTGAACCTGGAAAGTGCCTGTGCAAAGAAATACGACAGCAGATTACCCTTGACAACAGATGAAAGCAACAACACCAAGAAGAGCAACCACGCGAGTGAATAGTAAGCTACCTCCAGCAAGTGGTTTAAACACAGATCCAGATCCACCAAGCCCCGCACAGATACCAATTCCACAAACAGCTGCCTGAAAAACATGGTGCTCATTTATTAACAAAACCAACATTCACTAGAGAAGTAAAATAATAAATGTACTTCGCGGGACACACCTGACGAACATCTGGGTTTTCATCATTAATTGCAGGCTTCCAGCAGGAAAGGGACATAGGTACCATAATATCTGTACCACCAACATGAAGAATAAGTACATAGAAAGTTCTCAATCAAAGTATCAGGAGCGCGGTGGTGCTTACTTAAGAGCAGCTTCCTTACAATGCTCGTCAAATATACAAATGGCGATTCTCCTCTCTTCTGATGTTTTATCCATACCCTGCACAGTCAATTTATCCTATCAGCAAGGCAAAAGCAAAGCGTTTTTCTGAGGTGATTGTGATTCTTCATGCATGCCTCGTATTGTCAAACATGATTAGATCAAGTATGTTTAATCACTGTGTTTGGAGCCGGTTACCAACATCATTAACTAAAATGATGCAGTATAAAATCCTTTAACATGAGGGGCAACGGTTGCAAGCTAAATCTATCTATATACATTTTCATAATTTCTTATACCCATAATTTCTTTTTCCAGTTGAAAAAAACACTCTTTATAGTTCCCAGACAGCTGCCACAGCTGTGCATGTCAAGTGCTCTAGCATAAAGCTTTTTCAAGGACTGAAGAAAGAAAGGTTAATGCAAGCAAAAGGATAAAACCGCAAGGATGCCTAAGGTGCCAGGATGACTGTTGAGTTGCCAAACCATCATTAAGAAGGAAAAAAAATCCAATAGAGACACAAAAACACTTCGGATGAACATAAGACGACAAGCACACGCATGAAGATATTCAAGCAGTGGATAAATACCAGAGCAGAGGCCCTAAAGAAAAGAAGATATAGAAGTAGCAAAAGCTAAGTTTAAATGACACCATGAGAAATTTAGCCTAAGAACTGAAGGAACAAAACGTACAAGAATTAATAGCATATGTAAATATTGAAGAATAACTTACCCACATAGGTGTTATGTAAGGTGGGAGCTCATCGAAGAAAGAAAGGTAAGAAAGAGGCTTCGAAGGTTTTGATCATCAATGTGCCCAAGCATTCACCAGCCTTCAGCAAGGAAAGAAATAAAAGCAAACAATAATCACGATTTTTATATATTTAAGAAAACAATAATCCATTAAATGATAAGCCAAAGATCCATGCACAAATATTTCAACATTATACTTGATCAAAAAGCTCATCTTCTTCCTCAAGCGGCTCCCCTTCTTCTGCATCAAAGTCCTCTGCTTTGACCCTCTCCGCTCTTAATTTCTTGTTTTCTAACTGAGCTGGCTGTGATGACCTGCTTCATCTCCTCCACAATGGACCTTACTTGGCTCTCATCTAAAAGTGATCCGGATACCTGAGGCTGAGGGAGAGAAATCCTAATTTAGCATAATTCGAACTTACAAAATGAAGAAGCCTAATACAGCACAAATAAGAATCAATTTCATTTTTCATTCAACAATTATTGTCCACCAGAACATAAATGAGTTATAATACCAAAGGTTTTCCTGACTGGAATGACAATTCCTTAGATAGAACACTGTTCACCGGAATAGTGATTTTTTTTCCCCTTCCAACAATAAAAAAATGGTGAACTTTGCTGATGGGGTAATCTGATTTTTTTTTATAGGAGACATTAATCATGGTGCAATTATTTAGGCATAATATAATAAATATATTATACTTAAAAGTCAAATTTATTTAAAGTAAAAAGAAAAAAAAAAAACTGGTAACTAGGGGTAGTTGCGTATTTTTAGGATAGATTTTTAGTAAAGATGTGTGACTGCGGTTGATTGGGTCTTTATATATTTTTGAAAAAACAATATAATGACTTTCAACCAATGATATTTGTGTATTTTTAGGTTGGCTTTGTTGTAATGAACAGGTTAGATCGAGGGCAACTTGGTTTTTTAATAATTTATTATTAATTAAAAAACAAGTTGCACGTGTGAGACACACATTAACTAGTGGACAAATCTCGTGCTCTTCGGATAGCATGTGTAGCGTCACTCCATGTCCAAATACCTTATTTTAGGGCGGCGTTGAAAGTGGCTCACCGTGTTCTTTACAGCGATGTTGTGCGTGTGGATGGAGAAAAAGTGATTGGGCTCTAGTGAACTTTTTTTTCTTCCTCTCTCTTTTCTCTCTCTCCTCCTTGCTAAAAAATGAATTTGTCCTTTCATTTGTTTTTTGCATCTAATTTGTTCCTCATTTATTTGATTGCTATTTGTTTAGTTTTAATTTTTTTTACTGACTGTTTTCTTCATTTTAGTCCCTTGTTATTTGATTTTATCTAATTTTTATATCTAATTTGATTTTCATTCTTTTAATTTCTGTTTTTTCTTTATCTATTTTCTAATTGATTTTTATTTTCAATTTCACCCATCAGCATTTGATTTCAAATTATTTTTATATCACGTTTAGTCTTCATTCTTTTTATTATTATTTCTTTTGTTTTGGAGCCTTTTTTATTGCATTTTGTTTTCAATTTCACCCTTTAGTATTTTTTTGATTTATAATTTTGGTTCATTATTTTTTAGGCTTTTCTTTTATATAGTTTGGTCACAAGTTTTGAAGATTAACAACAGTTCACTTTAGTCCTTTTCTTTTAAGATTGAGTTTTTTTTTTAATTTTATTATTTGACATTTAATTTATTGGGAATTGATCTTCATGTTTTTTTTTTCACTTTTTTTATGAGTTATCACAATCCTATGCCCATGGTCACGAGGTTGGCGGGTTAACTCGTGTTGACACAAATCTTTTTTTTCCATTGTTTTTTTCTTAATTTTTTTTTTGTTTTGCATTTGAACATTATGTTTTTTTATAATTAAGCTTCATAGTTTAACTCAGATGGGCTCAGGTCAATTTTTTTTTGACTTTTTTACATTGTCAATTTTTTTTGTTAGTTTATTTTTTGTTGTTACTTTTTTTTTTAATTCGTATTATTTAAATTACTCAATCTTATTAAACCTAGTTGAGTCAATGACTCAAGTTTTGGATTTTTTTATTTTTTTTAATATTTGTGTTGCTTTAACATTTTTTTATGTTGGAAAAAAATTCAATCAGCCCACAAAATAGTGTGAGCCACTTATCTAGTCCATTCTAGTTGTCAACAACAAATAAATCCAATTACCAATTTAGAACAAAATTTATGATGACAATATACACTAGCTGTTGTTGACAACAATAAATGAAATATTATGGTGAGAATGGGGATGAAAGTATTACCCTTACTTTGTAGGTGTTCTGATAAAAGGAATAAAAATAAAGGGTGAAGATGAGAGTGAAAATAAAAATTAAACATGATTTCATTTAGAATAAAAATAAGTGATGAAAATATATTTTTTTAAAATGATATATGATTTCTATTCATTATATAGCAACTAGTATCATTATCATCATCTCAATCACTATCGTTTGTACGAATAACAATGATAATATTTTTTCTAAAAACTATTATTGATAATGGTGGTTAAAAGCTTATTTATGACCATGTATTCTTAATTTTATACTAGTTTGCCTTTGCTATTTTTATTTGTATTAATCTTAACACTTTAATTAAAAAAATCATCTTTTTTTTTAATTTCTTATTTGACCATAAGCTTGTGTTCCTCTTAATTTTTTTTAGATTATATCCCACCATAAAATAATATCCATTCAATAAAATTTATTATATAAAAATAACTTAGAGATACATGTCATAATATGATATGGTGTAATATAATAGTTTTAAAGGCAATCTGAATGTTAGGTCAAATAAAAACTAAGAGACTATTTGAGAATACAGTAAATAACGTGGTTGGCTGTATTTTCAAAAAGAACCTCAATAAATATGATTTAAAAGTAAATTATTCACATTAATACAAATAAAAATAGAAGGAACAAACTAATATTAAATAAAAAAAGCTTTTAACCTATTATTATCATTATATTACAATTTTCAACGCTTTTCTTATACCATCACTCTTATTCCACCGTCGCCACCAATACTAATATTAATTTTTAAAAATATATTATTATTATTATTATTATTATTATTATTATTATCATTATTAGTATAATTGCTTCTATTACTTTTATTACATTTACAATTAATAAAATCGTTCTTCATTTTTATCTTAAAAATTAATCGCTAAAGATTTTAAAATTCATTCTATTCCTAATAAAAATGAAAATATCATCTTGATTTTCCAATCTTCTTTCCGATTCCTCCGTTTCCGTTTCCGTTTCAAATATCTAATTTCCGGAAATAGAAAACACCTAGACAGTTCGAAGATGTTAAAGGACATGGATGATGTTGTTGGGCTAGAGGCTCACTAGGAAGGGCCCTACCAATTCAGCTCGATGCTGAACACATGAACTCGAATCTTATCCATGCGAGTTTAACTCTAAATTAATTGGGATCACATGCTAAATCCCGCCGCCCATCCCTGTACTATTTAGTATTTACCATCTGTCCACGTCCGACCTTTCCACTTCCTTTACCTTCACGACCTGGCTACATGACCTTCGATTGTTCTTGTTCTTGTTCTTGGCAGAAAACAAGATCACTGTATTAAATTAGGAGTCAAGATAATATAACCTGAGATGAGGAATCTATCGTCAACAACTTCAACAAGGAGCAGGAGTGTACCTACCCCATGTTGTAGCAAGGTGGGCATAAAGAAGGGGCCATGGACACCAGAAGAGGATGAGCTCTTGGCAAACTACATCAGGAAAGAAGGTGAAGGGCGATGGCGTACGCTCCCAAAGCGGGCAGGACTTCTTAGGTGTGGTAAGAGCTGCCGCCTCCGCTGGATGAACTATCTCAGGCCTTCTGTTAAGAGAGGGCGTATTGCCCCAGATGAGGAAGATCTCATTCTTAGGCTTCACAGGTTGCTTGGTAACAGGTATCTGTAATATTCCCTGTGTAATGATCGGATTTTATGGTCTCGGGGTTGCTGATTCTTTTCTCTCTATTCCCATCAGCTGGGACATCCGTAATTAGGTTGATTTGGATCTCTCTCTTGCTTTTAATTTATTCTGTTTTTTTTAGGGTTTTGTCATGCTCTTCCTTCCTCAAATTAAAAACTAGAAGCTTGACTTTCGATTAACACTTTAAATTGTCTCAGAAACGTAATTGTTGGGCTTTAACTTAAAAGGGTTTCCCCTTGTTTATCTCTTTTACCTTTCGCTTAGCAACCCGAGGTTCTATCATCGTCATGAATCATGATGATCCGATCTCCATCTTTTTTGGAACAACTATATATTCATACATGCATGTACATGTGCGCACGTATTTATGTTTTTTATTTTATTTTATTTTTATAATCGTCGTTTTTATGTTATTGTTCCTTTTGTCTTCTTTTCTGGTTCCTATAGCAATAGCGTTCTAAAAGTAACTCCAATGTATTGTATTACTTTATTTGTCAACGTTTTACACAGTTCGATTAATAGAGAATAGACAGTAGATGGGCAGATTTAGGGCTATTGGAAATGTATTAAAAAAAAAAGAAAATATTATTTTTGGAAGTCGCCTTTTGGTTTTCGAATTTGAAATAACTTAGATCGATGCTTGCTAGTTATAAGTAATTTTGTCTGTCAATCTTACTTTTGTTTGGTTATCCTTCTTGGAACAGGTGGTCTATGATAGCTGGGAGGATACCAGGGCGCACAGATAATGAGATTAAGAATTACTGGAATACCTGTCTCAGCAAGAAGCTCATTAGCCAAGGAATAGACCCTAGGACTCACAAGCCTTTAAAACCTAACCCCGATTCCTCAGAAATTGCAAATGTTCCAGTCCAGAATTCTAACCCTAAATCTTCTCCACTGGATGAGAATGGGAGGGTCTATCGAACTGTAGCCACTAGAGTAAGTGAAAACTTTACAGTGACTAACCATGACCAGTCTCCTAACCAGGTTGCTGCTGATGCTACCGAAAACTGGCCAAATCGTGATGGTTTTAATATGGGATCATTACAAAGTGGTTATGGACGAAAAAATGAAGATGATTTCATTGAAGATATTGGAAATGAGGACACTTTCTCCTCATTTCTGGATTCCTTGCTCAATGAAAATGTGTTTGTGTATCAACAACGACAACAGTTACAGCAGCAAAATATGTTTGGACCTTCTTTTAAGCTTGCGGTTTCTTCTTCACAAATTCTCAGTCACGCAAACATTTGGGAAGCTGAAGTCTCGCCTCCAAAGGCAGCCTTAGGTGACAAAGGCGTGGGTGGGGCTTCAAATAGTCTTCCAGTTTGAACTCAATCCTGCACCACAAGTGCTTAAAGAAAATCAAACGGGTGTGATTAACGGTATGTACTAATGTAATTGTATTGTGTTGTTCCAGTAATTCAGTGTGCTTATATAACAAATCTTGAATTTAAAAAATTAAAAAACAGAACGAACTTCTTTAATTATAATCAATCCAAACCATTACAATTCTATGCGATGAACATTCAACTTTAGGACCTCCCTGATCATTTCAACGAGTATAAAATTACTTGCCAGTGATGATTTGATGCTTTAGTTAAGTATAATAATTGATTCATCTAGATAAATATTTTCCACCGATTTCTTTTAAAGTAGAAATGGTCGCCCTGGTCAACGAGGTTGAGATTTGTGTCGTTCATAGGAGAGCCAATTGTATACATACGCATGCTTTCTCCTTAGTAAGTATTAATTAACATTAAGAAAAACCCTAATGTGTCTAGGTAAACCCACATCCAATGATACTGTGGATTCGAATAGACACATTTTTATCAAACTAAAACATACATATATACCTTTCCCCTCTCCACCAACGTGCAATTAAAGCCTTTTTGACCTACATTTTTTTATCAAATTATATTTCAATCCTTTTAGTTTGACAATTATACGTCTTAATTAAATTTTTATAACCTTTAAGCTCTTGATTTGATAAATAATTAGAAAGAATATCACCAAAAAAAAAAATAGGATAAAAGGAAAAATTATTGATAGTTCACATTTCTATAACAAAACAACTCATTCTTGGTATTTATGGGTTCCTCTCAACAAGATGAGTTTTATTGAGGTATTGTTTTACCCTTTATTTTACGGGAAACAACATATAAAGGTTAAGAAAGATTTTTTTGGTTTAATTCTATATTTTTTAACCAAATTATAGGTGTTTTAGGCTGACAAATTTGTTTTTTAAGGTTCTACAAGTATTTTTTTTAGGTGTTCTTAAGTTAAAATAATTTTAAAAATATTTTTTTATTAAAAAACTTGCTTTTAAAATATACAAATGACACATTGTTTGTTTTTATTATTTTTCATAATTGAAGGTCCCTTAGGTCCATGATTAAAAAAAAAATGGTCAAGCATTCTTGCCTAGCTAGTATCCCTACGTGCTTGCTTTTTTAATAGGTCTAGTGCATTAGCCCACCCAAGCTCAGCAACCTAATCTATTTTTAAACTTTATATTTTTCATCTTAATATGAATTTCAATTAAATAAAGTAGATCAATTAAAGATATGTTCATGATGCCTGTTCTAGTTGTCTTTAATTTTTTTTTTTAAAATAAACATTAGGAGAAATTAATTTAAAATATTTTTAGAATATTATTGAAGTAAATATTATTTTTAATTTTTACCTGTTTTCAAATGAGATTATAGTTTTTTGTATTAGTAGTCATTGTTTGCGTAAAGTTCTTTGTAATATTTTTTTTTGAATATTTTTCTTTAAATTTTATTTATTTTTTTATCTACATGGATTTTTTTTAAAAAATTATTAAACTCAACAAGGTTTATGTAATATATTTGGTGGGTTAACATATATTATTTAAAATGTCTTTGAGAGAGATTCCAAAAAAGGAAAAAAGAAAAGAAAAAAAGCATCTTGCAATTTTTTTTGTCAAATCAAAATCGGGCGATAAAAAAAAAACTATATAACAATTACTGTACCCAGAGACACTTTAAAGTTTAGGCCCTTTGAATCCATTACTGTACCCAGCGATCCCACCTCACCTTGTTTTGTTTTGTAAATTTTGCTTTTAATTTCTCATTTCTAACTCACGAAGAATCAAGAGATACTGCTAATCTACTACAAAATTTAGTAAGTCATTCATCTGATCATAACTGAAACGATTAGAGATCTTATTGAATGATTTCGTTAAGTTCTCTGATGGGAAAACCCAAATTAATTACAACTTATTTTTAATTTTTTGACAAAGAAACTTGTTACCATCGAAGATATTTAATGTCGGAGACACCAAATATCTTTAATTTTTCAGTAAAAAAGAAAAATCCAGGTTTTTTTTGCTTCGGAAATAGAGTCTCGAGGACAAAGGTATGGTGTAGCTTTTTGGTTTAGAGGAAGCAGCAAGAAGAAAGATACAAAACATGGTTAGGAGCTGCAGATTGTCAACACCATCAAAGGTTAGGAGTGTATTGTCCTTTTCGACAGCACAATATATTATGAAAGGTAGATGGATTTTACTACGCATGTGTGTGTGTGTGTGTGTGTGTATTTGACTCGTGGGTGGACTTTATTTAGGTTGATGCATGTTTTATTGTTGCCTTTAACGTAGCTCCACAAATTAATCTATGAAATCTAATGGTGGTAGTAGCTAGCTAGCTTACTAGACGTCATCCTCTATCTACCTCTCCTCTCTATATTTATTCTTCATAGCACTGGAAAAATAGAGAAGTTGATACAACAGGAACCCACAGAGCATATTATTAATAATTCTCTACTCTAGTTAGGTATCTAGACAAGAAACGATTCATGTTTCATGAAGTAAGAGATGAACATGGAAAGGGAAAAGAATTGCGAAATACTAAAGACACCCTTGAAGATGCGGGGGGAGAGAGGATATTGCATGTTAACTGGCAAATTAACTCTGTAAGCTGTATGTGTATATCAAGTCGTATAATCTCTAAGAATTCAAGAAATTAGAGAAAAAGGAGATCAATCTTCGTTGCCAACACACACATGTAATCATGTAAACTAAGTAATGATCAAGCACAGTATCAATGGAGGGTGGAGGTGGGTTGTGCTAAATTCATTGCAAACTCACCTGGAATTGGACACAGGAAGCTCTCAGCCACTCGTCAGGTTGTAAGGCACCAAGCATGTGGGCATCATTGTTTCTCCGTTGCGCTATCAACAAAACTGAAAGTACAAATTTGTGGAAGGAGAGAAAAGAAATTTTCTGGGAACCCAAAACTTGTGGAAACGTACATGGAAGAGCCCAAAATCTGAAAGTCAGTGAAAGATCAGAAGGTGACTTTTTGTAGTCATGTGTTCGCTTTCTAGTGGGGGGGGGGGGGGGGGGTTGTTGAGACCAAACATTCTGGCATGAAAAATAACGCTTATATATGGATACCTACCTTGAAAGGCGACATAAGTTAGTTTTTAAAGATTTATTCGTTTTAAAATATATTAAAATAATATTTTTTTATTTTTTAAAATTTATTTTTAATATTAGTATATTAAAATGATTTAAAAATAAAAAAAATACTTGAAGTAAAATAAAATTTTTAAATTTTTAAAAATTTCAGTTGAAACACAAACAAACATATTCTTAATTAATGAAAAGGACAATTTCATAATTTGACTATCATAGTACATATTTAATTGTTGTGGTACTAGTTATTAAGGTTTTTTTTTTTTTAAGAATTTCTCCTTTTTTTTTTGTAATTTCCTATCATTAAAAGGAAAAAAAAAACCTTAAAATGCACGAAGAATTTACAGGGCACCTAAATATAAATTATTATCCACTACAATAGTGTAATTATCATTTTGTCTTTTTAAAAAATTCAATAATCTTAGTATTGGGGATAAAATAGTCTTTTCTTAAAGGTTCATTAGTCATTGTGAGATTAATTGAGGACAATTAAGTTTTTTTATATTTTAAACACACAATATAATAGCTACATTGCTCTAAAAGGTTTTGTTTTTTAAAAATCGCATGGGGAAATTCAATTTTTTTCATTTTAAAGACGTAGAGTAAAGACTATATTACCCTTAAAAGAAAACAAATAATAAACTTACAACTGAGACTTTTTTTGTCTTTCATGTTGGTTTTTTTTTATATAATAAACAAGTTGGTAGGAGGTGGTTTGGTCTTTTGATTAATATAAATATCATTAAGAAAAGGTTGCTCGCATGCTCCAACGAGTGAGTGATGACCACACCCTTCACGCGGCATGTGTAGTGTCGTTCCACCTCCAAATTCCGCCTTCAGGGATGGTGTTGAAAGCGCCTTGCTGTTATTTTTCTATTGGAGCCGCGTGTGTGCACAACGACGGTGATTAGGCTCTGGTGGACATTTTTCTTCTCATCCCTTTTTTCTGTCTCTTCCCCTTGCTAAAATATAAAGGTGTCATTTAATTTTTTTTTGTTTTTAATTTGTTCCTAATTCTTTTGATTGTTATTTTTCTTTAATTTTGCCCCTTATCTTTTGATTTCATTTAATTTTTATATCTCATTCGATTTGATTGTTGTTTGTTTTTTTAATCCTTTTTGTAATTGATTTTTTTTTAATTTCATCCTTTAACATTTGATATTGAATTATTTTTATATCAATTTTAGTTCTCATTCTTTTAATTGTTATTTTTTTATCCTATTTTTTTCAATTCCTTTTTTTTTAAATTAGGTTTGTTTTTAAAATTAATTTTTTATCAGTTTTATCCATCAATATTTAATTTAAGCATGATGTCTCGTAAAAAACATGTTTGGGCTTCAATGATCTTTAACATTTCACACCTAACCATTATCTAAAAGAAACTATTTCCCACGTGTTCTTACAATCTAAACAGGCATTCTTTGTATTTAAAGGAAATATCTTTCAACCTTTAACCTAAAATTCTTTGAGAAAGAATTCCTTTCATGATTATTGATTTCTAAATAACCAAACTTAATTCACTTCTTTAACAAATACAAACCAACCACAAACCCTAGCCACACATCATGCTAGCAAACCATGTTCATGTTGAAAGATCATTGCTTCACATGTCATCATAATCAAAACTAGTTACTTGAGGTTAAAACCACATACAACAAAAACCCAAAACAACAAAAGTTAATATATCACTACTTTGCCGACACTCTCCTCTTCTATTTCTCCTTCTTCTTTCCCATGCCACCTCTCCCCTCCCAAATTGCAAACAACCACCCCCCTAAAAATATCCCCCTCTTCTCAACACAAGTCATACTTCTTTAAGCTTTGTGGTAACAGCATTCATGTTCTGATTTATTATGGATTTTATTATTTTTTGTAAGTAAATCTATCTTTTTAATTTTAACATTTAAATGTCAAATTTTTTTTTTTAGTATATGTATTTTTTTATGTACATGTTTTATTGTTATTTCTCAAATAAACTTATAGTATGAATGTATAATTTTGTACTTGTTATGGTTTGTTTTAGATTTTATAAAATTGTATTTGTTTGTAAATTGTTGAAACTTTGTTGAATTACCGAATTACATGTGTTGTGATGAAATAATTAATAGCTTATTTAACGGGTTCATTTTAATTTTTATCAATACCATTGCGGAGTTGTAATTTTCGTAAATTTATATGTATAAATTTGTATGGACGTTGATAATTGATAATGAATATTTATGAGAAGTTTTAATTAGTTTGTTGGATAATCTCGAGGTAAACCAATATTTTTGCAAATTTATTTACCTAACATAGTTAATTAATACATGTTGTCATCATAATTTTATAGAGGCTCGATAGAAGTTATGGATGATCATTCATGGATGTATCGAGATTCACCCCAAAGATTGCGAATGATGGATTATTGTAATGGGGTTCAGGATTTTATTAATTTCACAACATCTATTCCCAGAATTTTTACTGGAGGCGGTATTAGGTGTCCATGCAGGAAGTGTCAAAATAAAAAGTATCTGCATCCAGATGTTGTAATGATGCATCTTCTACACAAAGGGTTCATGGAGAATTATCTGTGTTGGTATGCATACAGAGAACTATTTGTTCGTAATAAGAGCATGGGAGAAAGGGTGGTTGGGTCAACTTTTAGTGCTAGCAACGTGCATGGATTTGCAAATGACAACAGTAATCCTTACATGAATATGGTTATGGATCCAATGAGAATGAATCAAGGTAATGTCAGTTAATGTCCAATTATAGAAGAAGAACCTAATGCAGATGCAACAAGGTTTTTTAATATGTTGAAAGATTCTGACGAACCATATAGGATAGTTGCACGAACCATAGTAATTTATCAGCCGTAGCACAGGTGTTCACCATCAAGTCAGATCACGGGTTGAGTAAGGTCGGTTATGACAAAATTATCGAATGGAAGAGAAGCATTTTACTTGAAGGGAACAAGCTGAAAGATAACTTCTATGCTGCAAAGTCCATGATGAAACCCCTTGGTTTAGAAAACTAGAAAATTGATATGTGTCCTAACTTCTATATGTTATACTACCTTGAAAATGCCCAGCTGACCGAGTGCATGACATGTGCGCATTCTCGTTACAAACCCAAAACTGGTAAGGGAAAAACTCTCGTGGCATATAAAAAACTTAGATACTTCCCAATAATACCTAGACTGCAGATGTTATTCATGTCACCAAGAACTGTTAAGCACATGACATGACACCAATCACATGATGCAGTCGATGGAATGATGGTGTATCCTTCTGACGGCGAAGTATGGAAACACTTTAACAGTGTGCATCCCCACTTTTCAGCTGAATTAAGGAACATGCATCTTGGGTTGCATACAGACGGATTCAACCCATTCAGGTCATTTACTGCTCCTTATTCTTGTTGGCCGGTCATACTCATGGTTTATAATTTGCCACCGGGGATATATATGAGGCTGGAGTTCATGTTTTTATCTACTGTCATACCCGATCCGAAAGCGACCCGGTCAAAATATAGATGTTTGTCTTCGACCATTTATTGATGAGTTGACGCAGTTGTGGTCCTCCGGAGCTTTGACTTATGACATATCGAGGAAACAAAATTTTGTTATGAGGGTGGTTTTGATGTGGACTATCAATGATTTTCCAGCTTATGGAATGGTTTCTGGTTTGAGCACACATAGAAAACTAGCACGTCCATACTGCATGAAAAATAACAAGGCATTCACGCTAACAAACAGAGGTAAAGCTTTTTTTTTTACTGTCACCGTTGTTTTTTGCCAACGAATCACATGTATAGAAATAACAAAAAGGATTTCTTTGTTGGTGGAGTTGAAAAGGATGTTGCACCCCCGTGTCTTTCTGATGAAGAATTGCATGAAGTTGTATCAGAGTACGGTGACATTATGTTTGGTTTCTAATCAGGTAAGCAGAAGTTTTCTGGTTTTGATTTGACCCACAATTGGGTAAAGCGAAGAATTTTTTAGGAGCTTTATTATTGAAAGACCAACCTCCTCCGCCATAACCTTGACGTCATGCATATAAAAAGAACATGTTTGAGAACATTTTCAACACCGTCATGGATGTGAAAGGGAAGACAATGGACAACATCAAGGCTAGATTGGATATAGCTTTGTTCTATAACCGTAAAAATATGAAGTTGGTTTTTAATGGGTCACGAAACACAAAACCAAGAGCAAGCTTCGTTTTAGAGAAAAATACACAACTACTAGTCTACAAATGGCTTAAGAGTCTGTGTTTTCCTGATGGACATGCCTCGAACATATGAAGGTTGGTTAATATGGAGGAATATAGATTGTATGGAATGAAGATTCATGACTGCCACGTGTTTATGCAAACACTCATTCCATTAGCTTATCGTGATTTGTTGCCAAAAGGGACATGGGATACACTCACGAAGATTAGTTATTTCTTTAGAGATATATGCTCCAGCAAGTTGAATGTTGATCACATTAAGAGGCTTGTAACAAATATCATCGAGACAATATGCAAACTTGAGATGATATTCCTTCCATCATTTTTTGACTTAATGGAGCATCTCCCCATACATTTACCGTTCGAGGCCAAAGTTGGAGGACCGGTCCAGTATAGATGGATGTATCCATTCGAATGGTTAGATATTATAGTTGCAATGTAATTCATATATAAAAATATTTTCTTTGTTTTTTTTAATTGAAAATATTTGATTAATTCCATGCAGGTACTTATTCAATATTAAGAAAAAAGGTTAAGAATAAGGCGTATGTTGAAGCTTCGATATGTGAGGCCTATATTGTTGAGGAGATCTCAATATTTATCTCGTCCTATTTCGAACCTCATTTGAAAACAAGAATTAATCGTGTTCCACGGCATGATGATGGTGGTGAAGTGCCTTCTAGTGGAAACTTGTCAATATTCTCCAATCCTGGATGACCCACACCTAAAAATACCGCAAAGGAAATATATTTGTCTGAAATAGAGTTCAGACAAGCACACAATTATGTTCTATTTAACTGTGATGAGCTGAGACCTTTTATTCAATAAGTATATGTGCTACTTAAACTTCGTTAAGAATATACTATTTATATATTGTAATATCATAAACTCATATAATTTGGAACAATCTTATAAGTAACATCGATAATATTTACTGTCCAATGACTCACAGCTGACTGAATCCCAAATCTTTCAATTATAAGATAAACAATTTGTCACGTGGTTTATAACACATGTAAGTACTATCACAAACTCATTATCTCTTGCAAAGTTGCAGAATTCTCGTTTACTGTTCATTGTTGTATATGATATACAAGGTTTATCAAATGAAAAGGAGTGTTGTTATTTCATTGTCTTCACTAAGCCTGAGCTCTGAAAGAAAAGTTATGTGCTACAACGGGTATTTTGTTAATGGATATGTGTTTCATACTGAAGAATACGGGCATGAAAGAAAGACATACAACAACGGTGTTTGTGTTAAGGGATCGACTTTTAGTGAGTTTGAAGTTGACTACTATGGTAAATTAGAAGAGGTCGTCGAACTGCAATATCATAGCGAGCAGAATATCAAATGCATTGGTATGACACCACCAACAGAGGAATCAGAGTATATCCTCACTATGGTCTGGTCGAAATCAACTCAAAAGCTAGACTCCGCAATGTAAACGATGTCTTTGTTTCTGCAAAGCAATGTCAAAGAAGTTTATTACACATACAACCCTTCCTTTAGAAAGGACCGATCAAGAGTTGATTGGTTATCTATTTTAAAAACAAAACCCAGGGGTCGTGTCGAGGTTGTTCAGGATGAGAACAAAGACACAAGTGTGCGAGATGAAGTCTTTCAAGTTAGTGAGTTGGTTGAACCATATCAAGTTGCTCCTTCAATTGACTTAGAAGAAAATTTAAATTTTTATATTTTCAATGGTAGTCTTGTTGATGTTGACGCAGAGGAGTTGAATGTTGTTCTGAGCTCTAGCAACCAAGCAAATGTCGATGAAGATAATGATAATGATATCCATATTGAAGATTGCGATGGAGCTGATGACTATTCAATTGACGACAAAGAAAAAGAAAATTCTGATTAGCTATCAAAATCAAGGAAAGTGTAAAGCATTTTTTTTATAATGTAATATAATGGATGATATTTTTTAACATGAAATATTCATTTTATAATTGTTAACTGTTGTTATTGTTTTGTGCGGGCAGTTTGTAATTTAAGTATTTGCAAAATATTTACTGGAAATGCCAGAATCGCCGACGTCTATACCGACGGATACTGTATTCGTCAGTATTTTACAGATAGTTGAAAAATATTAATTGGAAATGCCACAATCACCAACGTCTCTACAGATGGATAAAGTCCATCGGTATTTTACAGAGAGTTGAGAAATATTTACTGCAAATGCCATAATCACCGACGTGTATACTGACAGATACATTCCGTCGGTATTTGTCGACAGCTCATAATTACTAACAGACTCACCGATGGACGGTGTGAATTCCAAAGGGCGGGTATTAATGCATCTCTGACAGTATGAACTTGTCGATGAAATTACCGACAAACTGTGAAAATTATGAAGGGTAATTAAAAAGATTTAGTGTGAAATTCAAAATTTACTGACGGATTTTTGAGAAGTCACCGATGGAATAATTAAAAATAATATTATTTAAATTGTCCGCTGGTGATTCTATCGGTAAAACTGCGCTATAAATCTCAGCGACCACCCCTTCAGTTCATTTTTCCTCTTCTTCGTGTCACAACTTTTGTTCTGGTTTTTTCTCTCTCATTTGCTTCAAAACTCTTGTTTTTTGCTTGTAATCTCTAGTTATATCTTCAACAAATTAAAAGGTATGTATTTCCCAGAGTTGTCAATTCCGTTCCGTTTCGGCCGGAATGCCCGGAACATCTCGTACCGATTCAAAAACGAAAAAAACGGAACAATTTTCGCCTCGCTTAAAATCTCGGCCTAATCCGGATTTTCCGGTCAAATTCCGGCCGGAACGTTCCGGCGGATACAATGTGTTCCGTTTCGGGTTAAAGCCACCGAGTCAACTCAAAGTCAAAGACTCAAAATTGAACCCGGTTTATTTTCATTAACAGATTAACTACACAGACACCCACCAACCCACGTATAAATGCTCTTTTCTCTCGAAGTCTAACTAAACTAAAAACCAAATCCTTAATTTCTCTTCCTCTCTGACTCAACTCTCAAATTCTCAACCAAAACAATTACAATCGACATCTTGTCTTTCACGAACTCCCCCTCCAATCTTCCTTCTTCTCTCTTGTCTTGTCTCTTGCTCTTGCATACTGCACTGCTGCTCCTGCAACCTGACTTCCCAACCGAAGCCGCTCGATCGACAAAAAAGAGAAGGAGCCCCACTGGAACCTGGCAAAGAATTATCAATGAATTTCGGAGAATTTTTAACCTCTCTGTAAAGATTATATCACACATACCGGACTAATTGTGGCCATTCGCTCCTTCTCGAATAATTGTCTCTGCAGAGCTAAGGTGCAATTTTCTCTCTTTAAGTTCAAATGGGAAATGAAAAACGCATGAGCTCAATTCTATTACACTGCTGGAACGTTAATACCAAATGCCTTTCTCATAAATTTTGTATTTAATTTGGTCTTTCTTTGTATCTAATTTAATATTCCAAATGGAAAACGATGCAATCTTTTTCTTTGTATATAATCTTACTGTTGGGTTTGTAACTTTGTATTGTATTTATCATTTTATTGCTTCACCGGGCTTGGCTAGCTAGTTTGAATTTTGAAGCTTTATCTGAAATTGAATTCTGCTTTGATGTTTGATGATGATCTGTGAACAAGCGTATACAAATCAACTTAGAGCTCTTTAAGTAAATGAAATTGATAAAATAGAGTTAATGATCTGTTTTATTTATACCGCAATCTGCATACATCAAGATTAAAGTTAAATAGAGTTAAGCCTAGATAAGAATATTACATTTAAAGGAATAAATTATATTGCATACGTCAAGATTAGAATTCAAGAAACAAAGAACAAAATAACCGGATTAATTGCTAGGTTGCTAAGTCTGGTAGTTAATACTTAATAATATAAGTAACTTGATTGACCATGACCGGATTAATTATAAGGAAGGATACATAATTATTATATGAAACCGAAAGTATATATATGTTTGCTGCTATGTTGTATTAATTTCTATGTAATTATTATATGTATATGTGTAAAATATAAGTAACTTGACCATAACCGGATTATATAGTTTTTTTTAGAATTATAATATCCAACCATAAATTCTAATTGTGAAACCAAATGTACCAAACCATAATTAATTATAAGGATACATAATTATTATATGAAACCGAATGTATCAAATAATAAATTTAAAGTGTGAACTGTGAAGCCAACTGTAATAGCTGAAATTAATTGTGTTTTATTTTTTTTCAGATCAAATTACATGGCTGAAAACTCATCAAGTGGTGCTTCTTCTATGGCTTCAGCTCCAAGAAGATCGGATGATCCAAGATGGGCTCATGGGCAAGTGGTTGTTGGTGCAAAGAACTCAAGTATATGTGTTCATTGTAGCAAAAGGATCAATGGTGGTGGTATTACTCGTCGAAGTATCACCTTGCTGGTATTAAGGGCCAAGTTGAAGCTTGTAAAAAGGTTCCTCCGGATGTGAAATGGCAAATGAAACAAGTTGATAGAGGACTTAACAATGGAGAAAGATAAAAGAAAGAGACTTAGAATTGATATTGGAAATTCTCAATCACTTTCCAATGATGAAGTCGAAGAGGGTGGTAGTGCAAATCCTACTTTAAGTGATATCGGTTCAAAAGCAAATAAGAGATTGACAATGCAAGGCACAAGTGCAAATAGAAAAAAGATGACTTCATTCGTTCCACGAACTACCCTAAGTTCACAACCTAGCATTAAAAGTGCAATGGCTTCTAAAGAGAAGGAACATAATGCAAGGAAGGTCATGGCAAGATGGTGGTATGATGTTAATGTACCATTTAATGGTGCTAAATCATACTATTATCAACCAATGATAGACGCCATAGCATCAATGGGACCTGGTTTTAAAGGACCATCATATCATGATTTAAGGGGACCACTTTTGAAAGATGTAGTTCATGATGTCCATGAATACCTCTTTGAAATCAAGGCTGATTGGAAACTTTATGGATGCTCCATTATGGCGAGATGGGTGGTCAAATAGAAGGAATGTACCAATTGTGAATTTTCTTGCTTATTCTCCAAAAGGTACTATATTCTTGAAGTCGTTGACACTTCGGGTCTTCGAAAAGATAAAGAGACATTGCTTGAAATGTTTGATGAAGTTGTCAAAGAAGTGGGGCAAGAAAATATTGTCCAATTTGTTAGTGATAATGAGGGCCGCATTCAAGGCTGCTGGGGAAGGCTTTACAACAAAGGTATGGCACTTTCTTTTGGTCTCCTTGTCTTGCCCATTGCATTGATTTGATGTTAGAAAATATTTCGATCCAAGATATTTTCCGATGATTGATGAAACCATTAAGAAGGCAAGAAACATAACCAAATTTATATATAATCATGCATGGGTTTTAGCTTTGATGAGGAAAGACTTTACTAATGGAAATGATCTATGTCGTCCTGGCATTACAAGGTTTGCTACCCATTTTTTAAGCATCCAATGTTTACTTAAGTTTAAGAAAGAGCTTCGACAAATGTTTACTTGCATGAAATGGGTAGAATCAAGTCATGGTAAAAGTAAAGTTGGAAAGGAAATAACGCCATAATTTTACAAGATAAAGACTTTTGGCCTCGATGTGAACATATAGTCAAAGTTAGTGAGCCTTTAGTGCGAGTTCTTCGGTTAAGAGATAGTGAAGAAAAACCATCAATGGGTTATTTATATGAGGCAATGGATAAAGCAAAAGAAGCCATCAAGACAAGGTTGAAAAATAGAGTATCTCAGTATGGACCATATATTCGGGTAATTGATGCTAGATGGGATAAGCAACTTCATAGTCCATTACATGCAGCAGGTTGTTTTCTTAATCCTGGAATCTATTTTAGGCCTTCTTTTTCAAAACAAAAGGAGGTTACTCGAGGTTTGCTTAGCATAATTACTAGATTGGTCCCTGATTGTGACACTCAAGATGTAATTAGTGGCCAACTTGAGGAGTATAAGAAAGCAACTGGTGATTTTGGCATGCCCCTAGCTATTCGTCAAAGAGAAAAGTTAAATCCAGGTAATAACATTTTGTTTTTTAAATATAATATTGTTTTGTATTTATAATATCTGATTTATTAAAATTTTGTCTTATCTAGTTGCATGGTGGGAGCAATTTGGCAATGATACTCAAGAACTTCAAAAGTTTGCAATTCGAATTCTTAGTCAATGTTGTAGTGCAACCGGGTGTGAAAGAAATTGGAGTATATTTGAATTCATTCATTCTAAAAGGCGCAATAGGCTAGAGCACAAGAGATTGAGTGATCTAGTATTTGTTCGTTATAATTTGAGGATTCAACAAAGGTAAGATATGTGATAGTAAAATATTGATACTATCATATTAATAATAATATTGAAAATGATTATTACTATTTTCATTAACAATGATATTAATTATTTAAAATTAAATTTATCACTAATATATATGTGATTTATATTCATGTTGTTTTTTGTAGGAATTTGAGCAAAACAAGGGATGCTTTAGATCCCATTAGCCTCGATAATATTGATTTATTGAATGAATGGATTTGTGAAGAACCTAGCCTTCTTAATGGAGATGATATAAGTTGGGAGACTATAGAAGCACCTTTGTCTACTTTGACTTTAGAGGATGAAGAGACATGTTTTGATGAAGAGAATGAGCTTGGTGGAAATGATCAACTATTGGAATGTCTAGTTGATGCCTTTCCCTACATACCACCACAAGATCAAGATCCTTATTTCTATGTTAATGATGGAGATGATGTTTGATTTATGTTTCTTTTGTGTTAAAACATTTTACTTTCATAATATTTTGGTATTTTGTTTAAGTTGAATTACTTTAAGACTTTAAGTTAAAGTTCTATTTAATCTTTTGACTATTTACAAATATTTTAAATTTTAAAATTATGTTTGCTTGACATTGTGTTTGTACTTTGTAATGCATAATTTATAATTAATTTATCTTGAATATATATATAGATGAACAGTACATAACCCGAAACGGCACGCCGAAACGCTCCGAAACCGAAATATTCCGTTCCAATTGAAAAACTGAAACACCTGCCAAAACGGTATTGACAACCTTGGTATTTCCATTTAATATGCTTAATGATTTTATTTTTTTATTTTTTCTTTGTTTTCGTTATTGTTATTTTTGTTGTGTTTTTTGTTTTGGTATATTTTTATAATGTAGATAAAGTCTTGAAATACACACATTATTAAGGTAAGAATTTTCATTCCTAAATTCTATAGTTTTTTTTTTTAATTTGTTCAATATATTTTATTGTTTGTATTGCCATAATAATTGAATACTTTGTTGAATTTTAATTGTTATTGTTGAATTTACCTTATAATTAGTAATTGAATATATAGGATTAAATTTAGTTATTTTATCTCAATTGATATGTGTTTAATTATTGCTATTAATTTTAATTGTTATTTGTATAGATGTTAGGTTATATATAAGATTTTTGAATGGGGTCAATTGGTTGTGGCTATTATTAATATTTGCAGGTTTGAAAACTTTGGGTAGTCTCCAGAATAGGGGAGGTGCTACCGATTTTTTTTTAATAATCAAATTTAATTATGTAATTATTCATATAAAATTGTATAAATGCGTAAAACAAAATCAACAGCTCGTCGCTTACATGTGGTCGCAGCTAGTTCTTCTAGCAGTGAGGATTAGGGGTTTCATGGTTCGGTTCGGTTCAGTTTAAACTAAATAAACCAATCGAACGGAATTAGATTAATTTTGAAAAATAGAGACCGAACCGGATCGAAATCTGATTCAAACCGAACCGGTTTGACTTGGTTTTTTTTAAATAAAACTGGTAAACCTAATCATATGGAAGACATGCAAATTTAAACAAATCATTAATGTTCATTGCATCTAAAACAAGGATCAACTTCATCATTTTCTTTTTAAGAAATCAGAAGCTGGATTGTCATTTTTACAAAGGATTCAAAAGCCCCTCCTAACTAGAAAACAAGAAACAAATTAACTCCTCATCAACTGACTCTCTTTGTCAATAATAGAACCACTTGCCTACATCTCCAAACAAACCCCTTTCTAGATTCATGGATTGTCATCCCTCTCTGTTAAAACCAAAGCAGACCATTGAATGTACCATTTCTCCTCCATTAATGACACCTCTCTCAAAACTAGCCACAAACTCATCATTCCCAAACCCATAAAAGAACCTATGTTAAGCTAAAAATTTATGACAACCTCCCTTCTTTCTCTTTCTCACTACCATAACACCAACACAATAGCCAAGCCATTACACTACTATAAAACTCAACTAACAAACCGTAATGTTAATCTTCTTCCAAACATCCAGCCATTGTTTGCCTACATGAAATAATGGAGTTAGAGAAATCGATGATATCTAGAAAATATAACAAGTTGTGAGAGCTTTGGGTTAGAGGATCCACAATAGGAAAAGAAAGAATGAGAGGGAGATGAGGCGCAGAGCTGATGAAAGGAAAAGAAAGAATGAGAAAAGTATGTAACGGCTTTTTGTGAGGGGGATTAGGTTAGGTTTAGGGTAATTTATACCCTTTTTTAGGTTGGACCGGTTCGATTTACCGGTTTCATCTGTAAAACTAAAACCGAACCGAACCGGTTAGATTTTATGGTTTTAAAAATCGGTTTAATCGGTTTTTTATATTGGTTCGGTTTTTTAGGTTAATTTTTCTTCGATTTTCTCGGTTGATCGATTTTTTTGAACACCCCTAGTGAGGATGACTTGTCCTTAGGTGCTGATCAAGAAAAGGCACCTGCGCCGGCTCACGATGCTGCCTTTTTCAGCGCGGTTTCACAGCGTAGAGGCGATGTGCCTTTACTGCGGAATCAATTCATCCACAAGCACAAGGCACATTGGAAGGACGACCTTTCAATGTAAGTTTTTTTCCGTTTCAGTTTTTTTTAATTATATCATAGTTTCTGAACAACTAATCAATATTTCATTAATTTATTTTATTTTCAGGTTCACAAACATTGAAGTCGCCTTGAGTAATATCGGCGACGTTTAAATCATTGGGAGCACCCAATCTAAGGAGTTTGTGGCCTTGCAGCAATACACGGCTCATCTCATCGAAAAATACAAACGACTCTCGGTGGATTATGAACAACTCCGCCAAATGTTCATGGACATTAGATCACATATGGGAGATACATGTGGGCCCCTTTTTGGTCGTTTGGTGCCGGGAACGACCAGCCTCCTCCTCCAGCTCCGCCATTGTTCTAGTTTTTTGAAACACATTAAATTTATAATGAATATTTGGATGAATATTATTTAACTTTATTTCTATATTTTTGTTGTTTCATCCAATTTTATTTGCATAATTGGGTTTTTTACTATTAATTTATATAATTTAATATTATTTATTCTAAATAATTTTTTTTAAAAAAATTTAAATCACAACCGACGGATTTCCAGACGAATGTAGTTCGTCGGTATTTCATAGAGAGTTGAAAAAACTTTACTGCATATGCCACCATCATCGACGTCTATATCAACAGATATAATCCGTCGGTATTTTACCAAGAGTTGCAAAATATTTACTGCATATGGCACGCTCACCGACAAAACTATTCCGTCAGTGATTTTCTGCTGGAAATACAGACGAAATTATTTCGTCCGTATATTTCTAGTGGGAATTCTTTTTTTTTTGCGCGTATTTTCCGTTTGTAAAACCATCAGTTTTTTATTTTTTTTACCGATAGAATTAGCTACAGAATGTGGAATTACCGATGAAAACTATGCCGATGGACTTTTTCGTCAGGGAATTAGTCGGTAAATTTTTTACCGACGAAGTGGTAATCTTACACCTACGGAATAATTCCGTCGGTAAAACTGTTAAATATTGTAGTGAATAACAATCTGAAAATTAGGTCAAATAAGGATTAAGAGATTATTTGGGAATGTGGTCAATTAAGTGGTTGATCACATTTCCAAACAGAACCTAAATAAATGTGATTCAAAAGTAAAAAATTGATATTAATACAAATAAAAATAAAGAGAACAAACTGTATTAAAACAAAAGACTTACAAAAACTTTTAACCTATTATTATCATTATATTACAATTCTCATCGCTTTTCTTCAACCACCACCCTTATTCCACCACCGCCACCATATATAGTACTAACATTAATCTTTAAAAATATATTATTGTTATTATTATATTATTATTATTATGATCATCATCACCACTATTAATATAATTACTTTTATTACCATCATAAATAATAAAATCATTCTTCATTTTTATCTTAAAAATTATTCGCTAAAGATTTTAAAATTCATTCTATTTCCAGGAGAAATGAAAATATCATCTTGATTTTCCAATCTTCTTTCCGATTCCTCCGTTTCCGTTTCCGTTTCAAATATCTAATTTCCGGAAATAGAAAACACCTAGAAAGTTCGAAGATGTTAAATGACATGGATGATGTTGTTGGGCTAGAGGCTCACTAGGCAGGGCCCTACCAATTCAGCTCGATAAGGAACACATGGACTTGAATCTTATCCATGCGAGTTCATCTCTAAATTAATTGGGATCACATACTAAAATCCCGCCGCCCATCCCTATACTATCTACCATCTGTCCACGTCCGACCTTTCCACTTCCTCTACTTTCACGACCTTGCTACATACCCTTCGATTATTCTTGTTCTTGGCAGAAAACAAGATCACTGTATTAAATTGGGAGTCAACATAATATAACCTGAGATGAGGAATCTATTCTCAACAACTTCAACAAGGAGCAGGAGTGTACCTACACCATGTTGTAGCAAGGTGGGCATAAAGAAGGGGCCATGGACACCAGAAGAGGATGAGCTCTTGGCAAACTACATCAGGAAAGAAGGTGAAGGGCGATGGCGCACGATCCCAAAGCGGGCAGCACTTCTTAGGTGTGGTAAGAGCTGCCGCCTCCGCTGGATGAACTATCTCAGGCCTTCTGTTAAGAGAGGGCGTATTGCCCCAGATGAGGAAGATCTCATTCTTAGGCTTCACAGGTTGCTCGGTAACAGGTATCTGTAATATTCCCTGTGTAATGATCGGATTTTATGGTCTCGGGGTTGCTGATTCTTTTCTCTCTATTCCCATCAGCTGGGACATCCATAATTAGGTTGATTTGGATCTCTCTCTTGTTTTTAATTTATTCTGTTTTTTTTAGGGTTTTGTCATGCTCTTCCTTCCTCAAATTAAAAACTAGAAAGCTTGACTTTCAATTAACACTTTAAATTGTCTCAGAAACGTAACTGTTGGGCTTTAACTTAAAAGGGTTTCCCCTTGTTTATTTCTCTTACCTTTCGCTTAGCAATCCGAGGTTCTATCATCATCATGAATCATGATGATCCGATCTCCATCTTTTTTGGAACAGCTATATATCCATACATGCATGCACGTATTTATGTTTTTTTTTTTCTTTGATAATCGTCGTATTTATGCTATTGTTCCTTTTGTCTTCTTCTCTGGTTCCTATAGCAACAGCGTTCTAAAACTAACTCCAATGTATTGTATTACTTTATTTGTCAATGTTTTACACAGTTCGATTAATAGAGAATAGAGAGTAGATGGGCAGATTTAGGGTTATTGGAAGTCGCCTTTTGGTTTTCGAATTTGAAAAAACTTAGATCGATGCTTGCTAGTTTAGTAATTTTGTCTGTCAATCTTACTTTTGTTTGGTTTTCCTTCTTGGAACAGGTGGTCTATGATAGCTGGGAGGATACCAGGGCGCACAGATAATGAGATTAAGAATTACTGGAATACCTGTCTCAGCAAGAAGCTCATTAGCCAAGGAATAGACCCTAGGACTCACAAGCCTTTAAAACCTAACCCCGATTCCTCAGAAATTGCAAATGTTCCAGTCCAGAATTCTAACCCTAAATCTTCTCCACTGGATGAGAATGGGAGGGTCTATCGAACTGTAGCCACTAGAGTAAGTGAAAACTTTACAGTGACTAACCTGGATCAGTCTCCTAACCAGGTTGCTGCTGATGCTACCGAAAACTGGCCAAATCGTGATGGTTTTAATATGGGATCATTACAAAGTGGTTATGGACGAAAAAATGAAGATGATTTCATTGAAGATATTGGAAATGAGGACACTTTCTCCTCATTTCTGGATTCCTTGCTCAATGAAAATGTGTTCGTGTATCAACAACGACAACAGTTACAGCAGCAAAATATGTTTGGACCTTCTTTCAAGCTTGCGGTTTCTTCTTCACAAATTCTCAGTCACGCAAACATTTGGGAAGCTGAAGTCTCGCCTCCAAAGGCAGCCTTAGGTGACAAAGGCGTGGGTGGGGCTTCAAATAGTCTTCCAGTTTGAACTCAATCCTGCACCACAAGTGCTTAAAGAAAATCAAACGGGTGTGATTAACGGTATGTACTAATGTAATTGTATTGTGTTGTTCCAGTAATTTAGTGTGCTTATAACAATATTCTTGCTGTTCGAAATTCTACGTGTGATGATTGTTTAAGGTAAAATGTATCACGAACTATATATATATGCATTGCTGTATATGAACTTTGTTCCATACTAGCCAAGCTCGAAGTGTTCTAAGTCTTGCAAATTATGAAATGTATGCGGTTCAATTCTCACACACACAAAAACCCTATTTTCTTTAGTTCATTCGGAAAGTCTATGGATCAGACTCCTAATTATGACAGCTAATTCTTATATCGATGTGTTAGTGAAAAGGTAATTAATACGAGGAAATTTCTTTACTAATAGAACATAAACAAGAACATCTATAATTACATTAATGTTTTTGTTGGCACTCAGAATAGACGACAAAGACATAGACAAAGGGAGCTGATATAGGAAACCATATTTTAAATCTGTGATTAAAATGTAAAAGAACACTTGGCATTGGAAAAGAAGCTTTCGCATCATTTGAAGGCAATTTAAAAGAAGTTAAATTGCAAAAAAAGAAAAACCTTGAATTTTGAGTTAAAATGAACTAATTCACCCTCGAACTTTATTTTTTATATAAAAAAAAATAAGCCTTTTTATTAATTTTGACTGCATGTGATAATCTAAAAACACAAAATGTGTCATGAAATTACATGATTTAAGAATAAAAAATAAAAGGATTAATGATGGGATGAAAACTTGGACACAAAAAGCCTATTTTTAACCAAAAAAATAGTTTATGTTCTCGAATAAAAAAATAAATCTCAGAAACTAAGTTTGGTTTGACCTAAAATTTAAGGTAGTTTTGGATGTTTAGCCTTTAAAGGGCATAAATAAAGGGTGGGAAAGAGCAAAAGGAAGCTTTTCTACTTGGAAAATGATTCATCAACAATGTATGAGGAATTTGGCGTAGACATTCACATCTATTTTCACATAATTAATAAGCATAATAGAAAAATATTTCTGTGTTAAAAATATACTACTAATTAACTGGGAGTCCCAAACTACCGTTTTAAATGTTTAAGTATTTTATTTTAACTTTTGTACTCGTGGTGCGTGCATGCGCCTTCTTAAAATTTAGCTGAAACATCCATGTCTAATTTCATAGAAAGGGTGTAATTTCATAAAACATTCTATAGTTTTATATATACTGTATTATGTAGCCGTAGTTCATGCATGGACTTTCCTTCACTATTCATTACTAAGTGGGGTGTTTGTTTTCGTGGTTGATATCGTGTTTTGTGATTTTTTTGAATTCATATTGCTTGAAATTGATTATTTATTGGTGTTCTTGAATCGTTTTGATGTACTAATGTGTTAAAAATAACTTTTTAAAAATGAAAAAACATTATTCTCGTATATTTTCGAACGAAAAACATTCTGAGAAGCAACTGTTACCACACTTTCAAACACTGTGTGTGCTTGGTAACGCGGTGCAATGTATAATTGAAAATACATCAAAATAATATTTTTTAAGATTTTTTACTCTAACACATCAAAATCATCTAAAAACACGTAAAATTATCAATTTGATGTCTTTTTATATAATAGACAGTTTGAAAAATACTTTGAATCGTATTACTAGACACATATATGTACAAATTTCTACCAACACACACACATATAGGAATTTGTATCGGTATAAAAAGGATGCTTTTAAGATGGAAACTATATACACACATACATGTACTAATAATATACACACTATATGTACATATAGAAACTTGTATTTGTACACAAAGAAAGCTTTTAAGATGGAAACTAGCCTTAGTAGAGGGTATTCCAGAACCATATACCATTACCAAAGAAAGCTTTTAATACTAACTGTTCTATGAATAGCATCTTGCCTTCACGTACTAGCTAGGTAAGCTCTTTAGACGAAGGTTCGGGGAACAATTCAAGCATGAAATTGTATACACCCCATGGTGCCAAGAATTGGACCCAAAATACTCACCTAAAATTAAACAATCCCTTAAGGATATAGACATAGACATGGCACCTGAATTCAATCCCTTAGGATTTTGACGAAGATAAGGTGTTAATCATGCATGCTGAAGAGGGATTTATGCTTTTTATAGAAATCACCAGGATTTATAGGATTGAGAAATAACTAGAAAAACAGAAACCATTTCTAGCCTAGCCCTAGAAAGAGTTAAAAGAGAGAACACCATCATATAGGCCAAGATCGTTATTCTTATGATTGAGGACATGATCACAGCTACAATATAATTGCAAAACTTAACATCTAATAACTAGAAGAAATTCTTTGGTCACCCTAGACTGCAAAAATTTATATCGATATGGTTCATTCAATAGAGTAATCTATATTGATCTCAAATCTTGAATTTAAAAAACTAAGAAACAGAACAAACTTCTTTAATTATCAATCCAAACCATTAGAATTCTATGCGATGAACATTCAACTTTAGGACCTCCATGATCATTTCAACGAGTATAAAATTACATTCCAGTGATGTTTTGATGCTTTAGATAAGTATAATAATTCATTCATCTAGATAAATATTTTCCACTGAATTTTTTATTTCAAAAAACCAAAAGTAAAAGGACTGGAATTGAATTTAAAATAAAAACATGCATACCTTTCCCTCTCCATTAGAGCCTTTTTGAAGAATTATGCCTTCATTTTTTTTATCAAATTATATTTTGGTCCTTTTAGTTTGATAATTATACATTTCGGTCTAAATCTTCATTCTATTCACATTTAAGCTCTTGGTTTGACAAATGACTTGAGAGAATATCGCCATAAAATAGGATAAAACTGGGGGAAATATTGATAGTCCACATTCCAACAACAAAACAACTTGTTCTTGGTGTCTATGGGTTTCCTCTCAACAAGATGAGTTCCATCGAGGTATTTTTTTACCCTTTATTTTACTAGAAACAACAGATCAAGGTTAAGAAAGATTTTTTTTTGTTTAATTCGTATTTCTGGACCAAATTATGGGTGTTTTAGGTTGAGAAATTTGTTTTTTAAGGTTCTAAAGGTTTTGTTTTAGGTCTTCGTAAGTTAAAATAATTTTAAAAATTATTTTTTCGGTTAAAAAACTCCTTGAATTTTCGACCACCTTTACGATGGTTAGATTCTGGAAAATACAAATGACAGATTGTTTGTTTTTATTATTTTTCATAATTGAAGGCCCCTTAAATCCATGAAAAAAAATTCAAGCATTCTTGCCTAGCTAGTATCCCCTGTGCCTGCTTTTTTAATGGGTCTGGTGCATTGGTCCACCCAAGCTCAGCAACCTAGTCTATTTTTAAATTTTAAATTTTTCCTCTTAATATGAATTTCAATTAAATAAAGTAGATCAATTAACGATATGTTTGTGCTCGTCCTAGCTGTCTTTAGTTTTTTTTAAAAAAAAATCATTAGAAGAAATTAATTTAGAATATTTTCACCTATTTTCAAATGAGATTATAGTTTTTTGTATTAGTAGTAGTTGTTTGTGTAAAGTCCTTTGAACGAAGCTAGGGAGTCCTATAAAGTTTAGGCAGAAAATCAATTACTATACCCAGAGATCCCACCTCACTTTGTTTTGTTTTGTAAATTTTGCTTTTAATTTCTTCATTTCTAACTCACGAAGAATCAAGATACTGCTAAACTACTACAAAATTTTGTAAGTCATTCATCTGATCATAACTAAAACGATTAGAAATCATATTGAAAAAATCAACTAGACAAGGACAGAAAGGATGTGGTGTATCTGTTGGTTTTTTCTTGTTTTACTGATTAATTGATTTTGTTAAGTTTTCTAATGATAAATATTAGAGAATAATATAAATTATATTTTGAGATTTTATTAGCTTAAACTTTTAGATTAAATTTATTTTTTGATATGGTATTAGAGTCTTCATGACCAAGTGATCACGGATTTGAATATTATTATTCTAATTTATTTGATAAAAGTTAAGCACAAAGTAGTGTGAGTTTGTACAAGTTTCAAGTCCAAAATTTTTTTACTTAAAAGAGTGTGTTAGAGAATAATATAAATCATATCTTGAAACATCACCTAACAACTTAAATTTTTAGATTAAATCGGTTGTTTTACAGGAAAAACCAAATTAAATTGCTAAGCCACACCTTTGTTACAACTTCTTTTTCTTCTTTGATAAAGAAACTTTTTACAACGTAGATCCAACGTGAAATTTAGAAGAAAATTACCATTGAAGATATTTAATGTCGGAGACATTCAAATATCTTTAATTTTTCAGTAAAAAAGAAAAATCCAGATTTTTTTGTAACGACAAAGGTATGGTGTAGCTTTTTGGTGTAGAGAAAGCAAGAAGAAAGAAACAAAAAAAATGGTTAGGAGCTGGTTGTCAACACCATCAAAAGTTAGGAGTGTATTGTCCTTTTCGACACCACAATATATTATGAAAGGTAGATGGATTTTACTACGCATGTGAGGTTGATACATGTGTGTGTGAGTATATTTGACTCGTGGGTGGACTTTGTTTAGGTCGATGCATGTTTTATTGTTGCCTTTAACGTAGCTCCACAAATTAATCTATGAAATCCAATGGAGGTAGTAGCTAGCTAGCAAGCTTACTATACGCCATCCTCTATCTACCTCTCTTCTCTCTATATTTATTCTTCATAGCACTGGAAAAATGGAGAAGTTGATACAACAGGAACCCACAGAGCATATTATTAATAATTCTCTACTCTAGTTAGGTATCTAGACAAGAAACCCATTCATGTTTCATGAAAGTCAGAGATGAACATGGAAAGGGAAAAGAATTGCGAAACACTAAAGACACCCTTGAAGACGTGGGAAGAGAGAGGATGCATGTTTACTGCCGAATAAACACTGTAAGCTGTATGTATATATCAAGTCGTATAATCTCTAAGAGTTCAAGAAATTAGAGAAAAAGGAGATCAATCTTCGTTGCCAACACACACATGTAATCATGTAAACTAAGTAATGATCAAGCACAGTATCAATGGAGGGTGGAGGAGTGTTGTGCTCAATTCATAATTGCAAACTCACCTGGAGTTGGACACATGAAGCTCTGATCAGCCACTCGTCAGGTTGTACGGCACCAAGCATATGGGCATCATTGTTCCGTTGCGCTATCAACAAAACTAAAAGTACAAATTTGTGGAAGGAGAGAGAGGAAATTTTCTGGGAACCCAAAACTTGTGGAAACGTACATGGAAGAGCCCAAAATCTGAAAGTCAGTGAAAGATCAGGAGGTGACTTTTTGTAGTCATGTGGAACATAGCGTGTACGCTTTCTAGTGAAGAGAGAGAGAGACCAAACATTCTGACATGAAAAATAACGCATATATAAGGTTACTTGGTAGTTGGTACGGTGATAACAGTCAGCAACTGTGAAACACCAACCAATCTATTAAGCAACAATTTAATAGGAAACTAAGCGAGGAAGAGTAGAAATCCGGGCTGTAGCTTACGACAAATTAAGAGAAGAAAATGGGAAGGAGTTGAGAAATTTTGAATAAAAATAAATAGATTTAATGTATAAGTATTAGATTTTTGAATTAGTATTCTTGGGAGAAAGTATGGGAAATTGAGAAATTGATATAGTTTGATGTACTTATGAGGAAATAGGTTATAAATAATGTAAAATAATGAATGATTGAAGAAAAAAATTGGATGATTTAGAGAGAGCTAGAGCCGATCATTTTTGACAAAAAAAATGAGTAACATGAAAATTTAATAAATGTTTGTGTAATTAATACATGTCGATATATTTATGGTGGATTAAAATAAATTTAATAAATTTATTTAGTTGTGATTAAATATTTAATGAACTTGGAATTTTAAAAGGAGAAGAATTGGTGAGAGATATGAATAAGATTTTGATCTGGAATATAGAAATTGTATAAAACATGTTGACTTGAATGATTATTGCATGTGTGAGATGTAAGATTTGTTAATAAGAAACGATTGAGAAAAGTATAAATTTTGAAATTTTTTAATGGACATGTTTTCCTTATTTGTGTATTGGTGAACGTTAATTTTAAAGAAAAATTGAGCTATTAATTGAGTGAGTTGGGGATGTTATTAAATTTTGCTAAAAAATAGTAAAATTATGAGTTTATTTAAGAGCAATTATGAATTGATTTGAGAATTTAAAATTTATAATGAAAATAAAATTAACTTTTATAATGAATAAATAACAAATGATATATTGTTTCTACTGGTAAAGAAGAGGCTGCATGACCTACTCGGCAACAGAAAATTATTTTATATACTCAAATATTAAATAGGTGCTCAACACCTTAAAACTAAAATATTATTTAAATTATATATATAATTTTTTTAAATGTATTTTAATTTTATTTGTAAAAACATTAAAAAATTAAAAAAAATTAGTTATCTGGTTAATGAGATAGTACTAATAAATTGGGTAATGGAATAAATAGTCAATTTGGTCTTCCTAATTGTATTGATTTACAAGGTTAATAGTAAAATAAAAAATTAACAGTTTAATAATTAATATGATAAATATAAAAAAGTCATTATATATAAAGTTACTGTATCGTGTTCAGATACCTGAAAAAGAAAAGTACAAATTTGTGGAAGGAGAGAAAGGAAATTTTATAGGAACCCAAAATCTGAAAGTTAGTTAAAGATCAGAAGGTGACTTTTTGTTGTCCCGTGGAACAAAACATGCACGCTTTCCAGGAGAGAGAGACCGAACATTCTGACATGAAAAATAACGCGTGTGTGTTTTTTATTTAAAATAAATTAAAATTTATTTTTAATAAAAAATGAAAAAAATAACTTAAAGTTTAATAAATTTTTAAAATTTTTAATTGGAATGCCGGGTACAACACCACAGGTAGTTTGTCTTTGCGGTAGCTGTTGCGTTTTTTATTCAAACTTAATAATATGGTGTTTGGTTATAAAATGAAGTTGTGGTTTGGTTCACGAGACCTACTGAGGGTGTTTGAATGAGAGGTGGCTTGTGCTTTTTTAAGTAAAAAGCATGTTTTTATAGCTTTTAGAGGTGTGGTTTGTGCTTAAAAGGTATTGTATCTTTGACAAAAAGACACCACACCTCCAAGCCAAACACACTCAAAGTGCTTATTTGTTTCCGTGGTTGCTTTTACTTTTGAAGAAAACCATATGAAACAATCATTTGGTAACAATTAAAAAGTCATTTACTGTTCATGGGTCCCACTGGTTTTGGCGTTTAAAACGCAGTGGGAAGGAAAGCAGTTCTTTGCTGCTTATTTCGTGGAGGAATCACTCTTCACTGTTCACATGAACAGCGTGAACAGGGGAGCATGTATCCACTGTTTCGGCCGGATCGGGTTCGGTCCAAAGCTAAATGCATTGAACTGGGTCCGACCCAATAAAATAAAAAAATTATTTTTTATTTTTAATTGTGTTTTATTTGAAAAACTAGTGTTTAATATTATTCAATGACACTACATAAATTAGACGGAGATCACTTGATGACGTAGTATTTGCAGAATTTGATCGCAATTCCAATTTTATTCATGATTATATTTTACTTGATGTTGTTACGCACTTAAGAAACCAAGGAAACTGTAATCCTTGTCGGATGTATTTCATACTTGATGAAATTGTAGATAGTTTAATGGAACAATAAAAAATATTTTATATAAAGTATTATTTATTTCATGATGTAATAGCAATTAAATCTACAATATTTAAATTAAAAACCATCAATATTAATAAATATTTTTTAAAATTATTTTATAACCTCAATTTCAAAAGCATTCTTAACCGAACACATTAAACTACTTTTTGTTCAACCTCAATTTCAACGACAGTTTTAACCAAACATATATAAATACCAAACCAACCTCAACTAAAAGTACTTTTTATAAAACAATTTTTTACAAACCACAACCATAAAAATTACCATAATACCAAACATACAATGAGGTTTAACCTCAGGTTTTGGTGAAGCAATTTTTTTATGCTTCTCATCCAACGTTTTCTATTTTTATGTTTTCACTGTTCACTCTTGCAAAGTGAACAGTGAAGAACATATCCACTTGTCAACACCAAGCCCTTCCCTTCAACTCACGGCAAGCAACTCCTCACCACTAACAACACAAAAAGCTCCCATCCTCCAGCCAACAGGCAACAACTCCTCCCCTTTTCACCGTGGTTAGCAACAACAGCCACCACGTATGTAATAGCAGAACCAACTCCACCTTCAACAAAACCCGATCCGGCCAAGCCATGACAGAATCTCCTTCAGTAGCTCCTACACGCTGACCTCCTCCTTTTCGCTAGTTGCTCCTTTTGGTCACAACCCCCTAAGCTATTGATAGAACCCATCTAAAAATAATAGAGGTACGGAAGAAAAATAATATCGAATCTTTATCTTGAGTTTTTTTTTTTTTTTTTGTTGCGGGTTCCGGCTAGCTCTCACCGATAGGATAAAACAATATCTTCCATTATAATTGATTTTTCACTTTCAAAATAGATATTTTAAGTTATTGTATTTACAAAATGTTTTTAAAATATAATATTTAAAATTGTTGTATTTTAAAAGCGTGATGTTTAAATATATCATGTTTTTTAATAATAATATTTATTAAATTTCATGTTTATAAAATATAACATAATTAAAATATGCTAATTTAAGAAAAAAACCGTTTTAATTAGTGTCCGAGGGAGTCAAATACTTGAAGAGAGTTTGAGCCAACTCTGTTTTTATTTATTTTTTTATTCCCTTTCCCCACCTCTCCTCTGTTTTCATTTTTTTTACTTTTATTATTAAACCACCTCTGCTGTTATCATTTTACATTACTAATTTATACTATATATTATAGCAACAATTAGATAATTTCCCATGTGACTAGGTCATATCAAAAAAAAATTAAATAGGAAAAGTCTCAAGTTACAGAGAACTTGATGTTGTTACACGCTTAGAAAATAATGAAAAATGTAGTTCTTGTCGGATGGATTTTGTACGTGATGGAATTGTAGATAGTTTAATGAAACAATAAAAAAATATTTTATATAAAGTATTATTTATTTCATGATGTAATAGTAGTAGTTAAATATATAATATTTAAATTAAAAATCATCAATATTAATATATATCTTTTTAGTTATTTTATAACCTCAATTTGAAAAGCATTCTTAACCAAACACATTAAACTACTTTTTGTTCAACCTCAATTTCAACCACAATTTTAATCAAACATATATAAATACCAAATAAATCTCAACTAAAAGTACTTTTTATAAAACAAATTTTTTCAAACCACAACCACAGAAGTTACCACAATATCAAACACACTAAGAGGCCGTTTGGCTAAGAGTTTGTGGCTGCGTTTAGTGTGTAACAGTTGCATTAAAGTGTTTGGTTATAAAATCAGCCGTGATTTTTGTATGTGGGTCCTACCATTATCTGCGTTGAAAACGCTATTTTGTTGAAGCTGAAATTTCATGCTTCTCGCTGCGTTCTCGCCTCTCTCAAGCTTCTTGCGTTCACCGCTGTCGTTGCTACATCATTAATTAGCATGAACGAGTAGCATGCTACACTGTTCATGCTAATTAATTCATTCACACTGCGCAAGATGAACACCAGCTTGAACTTGCGCAGTGTTCATAGAATGAATTAATTAGCATGAACAGTGTAGCTACACTGTTCATGCTAATTAATTCATTCTATGAACACTGCACAAGATGATCAGTGTAGCATGCTGTTCCGGTCGGACCAGTTCCGGCCGGACCGGTCCAGTCCAAAGCTTAAAATGCATTGAACTAAGTTCGACCCAGTAAAATAAAAAAATTTATTTTTTATTTTTTAATTGTCTTTTATTTGAAAAACTGTAGTTCTTGTCGGATGTATTTCATACGTGATGGAAATGTAGATAGTTTAATGAACCAATAAAAAATATTTTATATAAAGTATTATTTATTTCAAGATGTAATAATAATAGTTAAATCTACAATATTTAAATTAAAAACCATCAATATTAATATATATTTTTTAAAATTATTTTATAACCTCAATTTCAAAAGCATTATTAACCAAATACATTAAATTACTTTTTTTTCAACCTCAATTTCAACCACAGTTTTAACCAAACACCTATTTTTTTAAACCAACCTCAACTAAAAATACTTTTTATAAAACAACTTTTTTCAAACCACAACCACAACAGCTAGCGCAATACCAAACACACTCTAAATTGAAAACGACAATTTCTTAATTTAACTATCAAAGTACATATTTTCTTGTTGCTGGTCATAATTATCAAGTTTTTTTTAATGGAATTTCCCTTTTTTTATTTCATAATTTCCTATCATTATATAAAAAAAAAAAACCTCTTAAAATGCATGGAGAATTTACTGTGCATCTAAATATAAATTATTATTCACTTGAATAGTATAATTACCGTTTTATCCTTTCAAAAAAAAATCAATGGCCTTGATACTGGGGATAAAATTGTATTTTCTTAAGGGTCCATTAGTCATTACGAGATTAATTGATGACAATTTAGTTTTTAACCCGTGTCTTGATTACTTTAAAATAAACATGTGTCTTGATTTATTTTGTAACTAATTTAATTGTCTCATTATTTGTAATATTTCATGAATAATACAATACTTGATTTATTTGAGTGAATGTTGAAGAAAAAAAAGTTGTTCTTATGGTTGTGGGGTTAGTGGGTTAACCCTGGTCAACTTGAATATTTTTTTGTTGTTCTTTCTAATTATATATTTTTTCAATTTTACTCTTCAATCACCACTAGAAAATCGAGGAATAAAAATGGAAACATCAATGGATTTTTTCTGTCAATATTTTACGGTGATTTTTATTGACCAAATTTTTTCCATCGTTAACTCTGTCGGTAAACAGTGATAAAAATATGTCAAAGGTATATACCAAGAGAATCTCAATTGGAATAGAAGGAATAAAAAAACCAAACAGTTCAATGACATGGAAGTTTTTACGGGCGCAGTTACTGACGAAATTGCAATGGGATTCAAACAAGCAAATCGTACAGTGATGTATCATATATATCGACAGAATTGTCGAAGGATTTACCATTGGAATAATTCTATTGGTAAATCTATCAGTAATATTTAATATATAACCAGACATTCGACCCTCCTTTTCCCCTTCTCCTATTTCTACTTTTTCCTTAAAAAACCCATGCAACAAACAACCTCTGCCCCCTATGCCTTTAATTGAAATTTTATTGCGGATTTTCCATCTTAATTATGCAAATCTACCCTTCTTTAAATTTGAACATATTTTTAAAATGTTAATTTTTTATTGTATATTTTTGTAGTATATGTATTTTGTTTGGGTGTTTACTCGTTTTATTGTTTTTTCTCAAATAAACTTGTTGTATGGATTTATGATTTTATACATGTTATGATTTATTTTAAATTTTGTAAAATTATATTTGTTTGTAAATTGTTGAAACTTATGTCGAATTACCGACTTAGGTTTGTTGTGATGAAATAAATAATAACTTCTTTAACGAATCCATTTTATATTTTGTCAATTTTATTACCGAGTTGTAATTTCCGTAAATATGTACAAATTTGTATGTACATAGATAATTGATAATGAATTCAGAGAAGTATTAAAGTAGGTTGAATAATCTTGACCTAAACCAATATTTGTACAAATTTATTTAGTTAACGTAGTTAATTAATACATGTTGTCATCATCATTTGATATAGGTTCGATAGAAGTGATGGATGATCATTCATAGATGTATCGAGATTCTCCTCAAGAATTGCAGAGGATGGACTATTGTAATGAGGTTCAGGGTTTTATTAATTACACAACATCTAATCCGAGAAATATTACTGGAGGCAGTATTAAGTGTCCATGCAAGAGGTGTAAAAATAAAAATTTTCTCGATCCAGATGTTGTAACGATGCATCTTTGACAAAAAGGATTCATAAAGGAATATTTGTGTTTGTATGCACATGGAGAACCATTTGTTCCTCACGAGACCATGATAGAAAGGATGGTTAGGTCAATTTCTAGTGCTAGCAACGTACATAGAGATGTAAATGACAACTTGTAATCCTTATAGGACTATGGTTATGGAATATGATGAGAATGAATCAGGGTCGTACTAATAAATGTCCAATCATAGATGAAGAACCTAATGCAGACTCGTCTAGGTTTTATGATCTTTTGAAAGATTCTGACGAACCATTATGAGATGGTTGCATAAATCACGATAAATTATCGGTCGTTGCACAAGTGTTTACCATCAAGTCTGATTATGGGTTGAGTGAGGCCGATTATGATAGAATTGTCGAATGATCGAGAAGCATTTTACTTGAAGGGAACAGGCTTAAAAACCCCTCGGTCTAGGATTCCAAAAAATTGACATGTGTCCAAACTTCTGCATGCTATACTACTTAGAAAATGTTGAGTTGACCAAGTACAGGACATATAGGCATTCCCGTTATAAACCCAAAACTAGCAGGGGAAGGACACTTGTCGCATATAAAAAACTTAGATACTTCCTAATCACACATAGACTATGAGATGTTATTTATGTCACCAAAGACTACTGAGTACATGACATGGCACCAATCACATGATGTGGTGGATGAAATAATGGTGCACCCTTCTAACAGTGTTCATCCTCACTTTTTACATGAATCTAGGAACATGTATCTTGGGTTATATATATACTGATTCAATTTATTCGGGTCATTTTTTGCTCCTTATTCTTGTTGGTCGGAGTTCATGTTTTTATCCACGGTCATACTCAGTCCTAATTGTCCAGGGCAAAATATAGATGTTTGTCTTTAACCGTTGATTGATGAGTTGATATAGTTATGATACTCTAGGACTTTGACTTATGATGTATCAATGGAACAAAATCTTCTTATGAAGATAGCTTTGATGTGGACTATTAATGATTTTCCAGCTTATGGAATGGTTTCTAGTTGGAGCACGTATGGAAAACTAGCATATTCATATTACATGAAAAATAACAAGGTATTCACACTAACAAACAACGGTAAAGTGTCTTTTTTTAACTATCACCACCGTTTCTTACCAACGGATCACAAGTACAGAAAGGACTTTTGTTATTGGCAGAATTGAAAAGGATGTTGCACCCCCGCTTCTTTCGAGTGAAGATGAGAATGAAAATAAAAATTAAACATTGTTTCATTTAGTGTTGTTACTCATTTTTGGGCCCCACGTGCTGGAGATAATGTGTACCTCTTTTGAACCGAATGCAAGAGTTTAGCTCATGTTTACTGGAAGATTAACAAAAGTAGAGGATAAAAAAGTATTTTTTGAACCTTGTTTTAGCTGTTTTCTACTCTCCTTATCCTCTCTTATTACTGCCAAAATCGTCAAGATTCTTAGGCTAATTAGGAGTCTTCATAATGCTAAATTCGTTCCTTATTTATCTGGTTTTTAAGGTTGAATAAATCTCTCAGAATTTGCACTAAAAAAAACAGATTCTGTTGCTTTCGCAATTCTGTTGTAATACCAACTTTGTTCCAACTTAGACTTTGATTCCGACTTGATTTCATGCAATATCCGACCATCCCAACTAAATTATGGCATTCATGATATGTTAAAGAATTGACCTACACCTTTATTGGGTCTTAGAGCTCATTGTTCTTATGTCGACTCTCGGTCGGTGACTGGATGCTCGGCATTATTAGTTTTCAAATCAGATCAGGAGATCTTTTTGACCAACTAGATTACGGTCAAATTCTGTTCTTCAAAACGAATTTATTTCACTTTGATTCCTTCATAAAAGTTGTAGACCTGTACGCGTAGATGAATTTGGATATTTAAATCTCCTGATTTTGATATCAGAAGCTCAAGATATTTCCATTTGAATATCTAATGTAAAAGTAGAGAATCCTGCCGAGAGAAGGATTCTAGCCCGAGTTTTTTTTGCAATTCTGTTCTTCAAAACGATTTTATCTAACTTTGAATCCTTCATGAAAGTTGTAGTCATGTACATGTAGATGAATTTGATTTTTTGAATCGTCTGATTTTGATATCAGAAGTCCAAGATATTCTCGTTTGAATATCTAGTGTGAAAGTAGGGAATCCTGCCGCAAGAAGGGTTCTAGCCCACAGGTCTGATTCAAGGGATTACGGGCTGATTTGGAGGATTTTTTTTGGATCAAGGACTAAATTGAAAAGTGTAATTAAAAGGAACCTAAAATTAATTATGTTGCATGCAGAACAAACCAATGTTCTGCACGCAACGAATCCTGCAACAATCGCCAGCTTGTTTCATCTTTGGTCCAAAGGCAACGGTTTTGAACACCTATGCCAGCTTTGGAAGAACGTAGAGGAGAGCCACACGATCATTTAATGGGCTGGATTCTACTAGTGGAGAATAATTATCGAGATCACAAAATCAATCAGAATATTTTGCTTCCTAAATTGCTTTATTCAATTGCAAGCCTCCCGTGATTGTGTCCCCAGATTTTGTTTCCTAAACAGAGCTACGTTTTAGGCTATATAAACCTCCTCTGCTAGGAGAAGAGAAAAAAGGAAAAAAAAAAAAGAGGAAAGGGAGAGAGCAAAAAAAAACTCCAAAGGATGGAAGAAAGAAAGAAAAAGGGAAACAGAACAGAGAAGAGAAAGAGAGGAAGAAGAAACGAAAGAGAGGCAGGTTAGAGAAAACCATAAGGAACGACACAGTCGAAAGCAAGGAAAACACAAAGGCAGGGGCGACAACTCCATCAGCACAATACACCTTCATCGCCATCGTCTTCGTCATCTCCAGAGAAAGCATTAGCAGAAGGAGAGAAACAAAAACAGAAACCAAAACAAGCGTGGCCATCGTTTTCGTTGTCTAAAAAAATGTTTATGGTTTTTTTTTGTGTATTTATTTTATGGTTTTTTTCGTGTATCTATATATATATGTCTAAAAACAATGTTTTCTTATGTGTTGCATACGGCCAATACCCTAACATATTTTGAACATTCTTTTTTTTATAAATAAATAAATAATTCAAATTTTTAAAAGAAAATGTGTTTTAGTATGGATTTCTTAAACACAAAATTATTTTCTTGCATTTTGGATTTTACAACATGTTTGTAAATTTCAAAGGGTGTTACCAATATTCCAAAAATATAAAAATCTTATTTTTAGAGAATTCATCTTTATTCACCATTAATAGTTGGATATCCAAATTATTGTTGGGAATAAATTTTTTATTCACTATTAATATTTGGATAAAGAAATCCCAAAGGGGTTAATATCCAAAATATTATTGGGAATAAGTTGCTATTACTCACTGTTAATGTTCGGATAAAAAAAACCCAAGTGGTTAATATCCAAAATATTTTTCTATGAATAATAAGTCATTACACATTCTTGAAAGAAGCCTCGATTATAATTGAGGACATTTCAATTTTTGACTCCACGATTTACAAGCCGTGAAAGTATGAAACACTAAGGCAAAAATAGGCTTTTAAAGCACTCTGAATTTTCTTAGATTTCTAAATTTTTATCCCTCTTCCTTGCGATTTACGAGTCGCGAACACTTGAAATACTAAGGGAAAAATGAGCTTTTAAACACATTGAATCTCTTTAGATTTCTATCTTAACTATCGGTTCCTCTTGGCACTCTGTAGACATATTTAAAGGTATGATTTATATCGGCCAAGGGTTTTTGCTTTTCAACTTTGAACCCAAGTCCATTAATCATAGCAAACCTGTCCTAGGAAAACTAATTAGAGAACACCAACATCATAGCAATTATAAGGCAAACCAAACATCAAGCAGTTTACCTTAGGTGAGGCGTACTAGGAATGCTAAAACCTTCCCTTTACGCAACCGGTCCCTTGCCTTAGAATCTCTAAAAGACCAGTTAGGTCTTCTAGTGACCATAATACTAGGTAGAGACTTACTTTTTCACAAAATAAAGACCCCGAAATCAATTCCCTGCTCCGAGAAGGGTCGACGCGACGTCAAGCTCACGCGAGGGTGCGACATTTAGAATAAAACTAAGAATGACAATATTTTTTAAAAAATGATGTATTATTTCTATGCATTGTATATTAACTAGTATCATTATCACTATCTTAATCACTATCATTACCGCGTATAACAGTTATAATATTTTTTTCTAAAAACTATTGGTGGTGGTGCTGGTGGTTAAAAGCTTATTTGTGACCATGTATTCTTAATTTTATACTAGTTTGTCTCTGCTATTTTTATTTGTATTAATCTCAACCCTTCAATTTAAAAAAATCAACTTTTTTATTCCTTCTTTTAAATTTTTAGGTTATATCCCGCCATAAAATAATATCCATTTAATAAAATTTATTATATAAAAATAACTTAGAGACACATGCCATAATATGATGGGATGTAACATAATAGTTATCGCATGTGTGCGGCGTCGCGGCAATCATTCACTCTCAAGGTGTAAGTGTATCTATCTGGCAAAAATAAGAAAGACAAGGAATCCTTGTCTTTTCAGGGGAAAGATGGAATGAGAGTCGCCACCTAGTATTTTGGTCACTAAGAACCTTAACTGGTCTCAGAGATCGAGTACGGGGATTGGTTGCGTAAAGGAAAGGTATTAGCACCCCAAATATGTCATACCTAAGATAAACTATATTGTTTTATTGTCTGATATATGCTAAGATCTTGTCATGTTTCTAGTTATTAGTCCGTTTATGATTTAAGAAAAATCCTCCTCGGCAAGGAGATCCTTATCTTATTGGGTAAAACCTAACCGTTCTAATATCAACAAAAGAAATACCCTTTTAATATCAGGAATACGTTTTACATATAAACTTGTAATCCCTGATACTAAAACGAAACAAAATGTATTTTTTTTAATTTTTTTTGAAATATTGGTCAAGTTCTCTAGTTATTGAAGCCAAAATGCATGCTAAAACATATTTTTTGAAGTTTTCTTCGTTGTATGAAAATACAATATGATTTTTTTTAGCTTTAAGGGACTTGGTCGTACGCATAAAATAAAAAAAAATTTGGTTTTTTTTTTTTGGAATGGGTCGGACCTGGTCTAAAAAACGGTCGAGATTAGCCTAAAATAAAAGCCGGGCCGAATCGACCCAAAAAGAACCGCTTTCTACGGGGCGGCCCAAGCGTGTGGACCGAACTACTAAAGTCCAGCCCACGAAGATAAGCGGTTCTTGTCTTGTGCACGATGAATCGGCTAATTATATTTTCATTTGCTGCAGAACGTGAATTGCTCACGTTGTGCATGCAAATGAAACCAACCGGGAAGACAGATCAAAGAAGGAGAAAGATTACCTAGAGTGAGTGAGCGTGTTCAATATCATTTGTGGTGGCTTGCGGTGGCGAAGGCGGTGGCTAGGAAGCTCTGTGGCGGCCGCTGCAATGCTTCTTCTTTTTCCGTGTGAAGACACCAGTCCCTGCGTCTTCTCCTTCTCTTTTTTTTTGTTTCCTTTCTCCTCTCTTCTTTCTCTCTATTCCTTTGTTTTTTTTCTTTTTCTCCCTTGTTTTTTTCTTTCTCTTTTTTTTTTCTTCTTCTCCTCCTTTTCTGCTCTCTCTTCCTCTGTACTTATAGACAAAAACATGGGGAAAGAAGCCTACTTCCCCTGTCCAGTCATGGCACAGGGGTAGGGAGGTCGGGGCGGCCCCTGTGTAGCCGCCTAAGGGGCACGTCCCCTCTATTTTTCACCTTGTGGTAGGCCACGGGTCAGAGCTTAGGCAAGTGGGGGGTCTTTGTCAGTGTCTTTTTAAAGCGTTCAGAGAAAGAGGGAGGAGAGAAAAGCAGTGGAACGAAAGCTTCTTCTTCCCCTGCCTTGCGCGTCCAAGGGAAGAAGAAGACCCATAGTGCCGTTCAAAATGGCTCAGTTTGGGGCTTTTATTTGTTTTTTTTGTTTGAAACAGTGGATGAAACGACGCCGTTTTGGAAAAAAACACACCGTTTCATTTAAAAGGAAATGGCGGCAAAATCGTGTCAAAGTCCAAATCAGTCTTCAATTTGTAATTTGTTCAATCAAGTCCTAAATGGCAATTTTAATTTTAAAAATCAATTCAATTACATCCCTGCCAAATTCAATCCACTACCAGAAATTCGCTTAATACCAATAGAATTGCCGACGGAATAATTCCGTCGGTAATTTGAGGTCGCCTTTACCGACAGCATTTAATCCGTCGGTACTTTTGTCGGTAAATACCGACAGCCAAACTCCATCGGTATTTACCGACGAAAGTACCGATGAAATGTTGAGAATTAAAAAAACAGAGGGCGGTTCGCTCACGTGGAGGTTATTGTGGGTATTTTTTACCAACAAAATGCCGATGGAATCACCGATGGATTCAAAACGGCAGCTCCATACGATGACGTGCCCTGTTTACCGTCAGAATAGTCGATGAAATCACAGACAGAATAGTCTGTCGGTGAAGCCGTCAGTAAAAGTTAATATATCCCCTCTCACTCAACCCTATCCTCCCCTATTTCTCCTTCTTTTTCCTCATCTCAACTCTCCCAAACAGCAAACAATAAGCGCCCCCTAAAAAAAATCTCCCTCTTCTCAGCACAACAAGTCATATATCTTGAAGTCTTCTTGTCACAAGATCCGTGTTCGATTTACCGATGGATTTTTATCGGTTTTGTAAGTAATTCTATCTTTTTAAATTTTAACATTTAAATATCATGGTTTTTATTGTTTTTTTAGTATATGTATTTTGTTAGTAGATATACATGTTTTATTGTTATTTCTCAAACAAACTTGTAGTATATGAATGTATAATTTTATACTTGTTATGGTTTGTTTTAGATTTTATAAAATTGTATTTGTTTGTAAATTGTTGAAACTTTATTGAATTACTGAATTATATGTTTTGTTTTGAAATAATTAATAACTTGTTTAATGGGTCCGTTTTAATTCTTATCATCAATGGTATTACGGAGTTGTAATTTCCGTAAATTGATATGTATGTATTAATTTGTATGGATGTTGATAATTGATAATGAATATTTAATATTTATAAGAAGTTGTAATTGGTTTGTTGGATAATCTCGAGGTAAACCAATTTTTTTGCAAATTTCTTTACCTAACATAATTAATTAATACATGTTGTCATTATAATTTTATAGAGATTCGATAGAAGTCATGGATGATCGTTCATGGATGTATCGAGATTCACCCCGAGGATTGCGGAGGATAGATTATTGTAATGGGGTTCAGGGTTTTATTAATTTCACAACATCTATTCCCATAAATTTTACTGGAGGCGGTATTAGGTGTCCATGCAGGAAGTGTCAAAATAAAAAGTATATGCATCTAGATGTTGTAACGATGCATCTTCTACCAGGTAGGGCCTTGTCTAGTAGGCTAGAGGCTCACTAGGCAGGGCCCTACCTGAACACATATGAACTTGAATCTTATCCATGCGAGTTTAACTCTAAATTAATTGGGATCACATGCTAAAATCCCGCCGCCCATCCCTATACTATTTACCATCTGTCCACGTCCGACCTTCCCACTTCCTCTACCTTCACGGCCTTGCTACATAGTACATACCCTTCGATTGTTCTTGTTCTTGGCAGAAAACAAGATCACTGTATTAAATTGGGAGTCAAGATAATATAACCAGAGATGAGGAATCTATCCTCAGCAACTTCAACAAGGAGCAGGAGTGTACCTACACCATGTTGTAGCAAGGTGGGCATAAAGAAGGGGCCATGGACACCAGAAGAGGATGAGCTCTTGGCAAACTACATCAGGAAAGAAGGTGAAGGGCGATGGCGCACGCTCCCAAAGCGGGCAGGACTTCTTAGGTGTGGTAAGAGCTGCCGCCTCCGCTGGATGAACTATCTCAGGCCTTCTGTTAAGAGAGGGCGTATTGCCCCAGATGAGGAAGATCTCATTCTTAGGCTTCACAGGTTGCTTGGTAACAGGTATCTGTAATATTCCCTGTGTAATGATCGGATTTTATGGTCTCGGGGTTGCTGATTCTTTTCTCTCTATTCCCATCAGCTGGGACATCCATAATTAGGTTGATTTGGATCTCTCTCTTGTTTTTAATTTATTCTGTTTTTTTTTAGGGTTTTGTCATGCTCTTCCTTCCTCAAATTAAAAACTAGAAGCTTGACTTTCGATCAACACTTTGAATTGTCTCAGAAACGTAATTGTTGGGCTTTAACTTAAAAGGGCTTCCCCCGTGTTTATCTCTCTTACCTTTCGCTTAGCAACCCGAGGTTCTATCATCATCATGAATCATGATGATCCGATCTCCATCTTTTTTGGAACAACTATATATTCATACATGCATGTACGTGTGTGCACGTATTTATGCTTCTTCTTCTTTTTTTATAATCGTCGTATTTATGTTATTGTTCCTTTTGTCTTCTTTTCTGGTTCCTATAGCAACAGCGTTGTAAAACTAACTCCAATGTATTGTATTACTTTATTTGTCAACGTTTTACACAGTTCGATTAATAGAGAATAGAGAGTAGATGGGCAGATTTAGGGCTATTGGAGGTCGCCTTTTGGTTTTTGAATTTGAAATAACTTAGATCGATGCTTGCTAGTTAGTAATTTTGTCTGTCAATCTTACTTTTGTTTGGTTTTCCTTCTTGGAACAGGTGGTCTTTGATAGCTGGGAGGATACCAGGGCGCACAGATAATGAGATTAAGAATTACTGGAATACCTGTCTCAGCAAGAAGCTCATTAGCCAAGGAATAGACCCTAGGACTCACAAGCCTTTAAAACCTAACCCCGATTCCTCAGAAATTGCAAATGTTCCAGTCCAGAATTCTAACCCTAAATCTTCTCCACTGGATGAGAATGGGAGGGTCTATCGAACTGTAGCCACTAGGGTAAGTAACTTTACAGTGACTAACCTGGATCAGTCTCCTAACCAGGTTGCTGCTGATGCTACCGAAAACTGGCCAAATCGTGATGGTTTTAATATGGGATCATTACAAAGTGGCTATGGACGAAAAAATGAAGATGATTTCATTGAAGATATTGGAAATGAGGACACTTTCTCCTCATTTCTGGATTCCTTGCTCAATGAAACGGGTGTGATTAACGGTATGTACTAATGTAATTGTATTGTGTTGTTCCTGTAATTCAGTGTGCTTATATAACAATCTTGCTGTTCGAAATTCTACGTGTGATGATTGTTTAAGGTAAAATGTATCACGTACTATATGCATTGCTGTATATGAACTTTGTTCCATACTAGCCAAGGTCAAATTAGTGTTCTACGTCTTGCAAATTATGAAATGTATGCGGTCCAATCTCCCTCCCTCCCTCTCACACACACAAACCCTATTCTCTTTAGTTCATTCGGAAAGGTAATATATATATGCATTGCTGTATATGAACTTTGTTCCATACTAGCCAAGCTCAAAGTGTTCTAAGTCTTGCAAATTATGAAATGTATGCGGTTCAATTCTCACACACACAAAAACCCTATTTTCTTTAGTTCATTCGGAAAGTGTATGGATCAGACTCCTAATTTATTTTTTTGATAGTAATCGAGTATATTATAAATAGGCAACCCCATTAAGAAGATGAGGGCTGAAATAAGAAAGATTACAGGGGGGAATTAAATCATAAAGAGAGCGAAGAAATTTACAACCCCGACTAGTTAGTCCAGTTCATGATACATTCAGGATTTCTATAAAGATCGGAACCCGTGTAACTGAAATTTTTAACGAGGGACTTCAACCAAAAGGCCAACCGATGAAAGGTGAGGTCAAAAATCACATCCCGATCTGGAGTTTTGGAGTCGAAGATCATATTGTTGCGCGCTATGACATCTATAATTCTTATATCGATATGTTAGTGAAAAGGTAATTAATACGAGGAAATTTCTTTACCATTACAACATAAACAAGAACATCTATAATTACATTAATTTTTTTGTTGGCACTCAGAATAGACGACAAAGACATATAAGAAACCATATTTTAAATCTGTGAGTAAAATGTAAAAGAACACTTTGCATTGGAAAAGAAGCTTTCGCATCGTTTGAAGGCAATTTTAAAGTTAAATGAAAAAAAAAAAGAAAAACCTTGAATTTTGAGTTAAAAAGAACTTTATTTTCTATATAAAAATAAGCCTTTTTTTATTAATTTTGACTGCATGTGATAATCTAAAAACACAATATGTGTCTTGAAAATACATGATTTAAGAATAAAAAATAAAAGGATTAATGATTGGACACAAAAGGCTTATTTTTAACAAAAAAATATATATATAGTTTATGTTCTCGAATTAAAAAATAAATTTCAAAAACTAAGTTTGGTTTGACATAAAATTTAAGGTAGTTTTGGATATTTAGCCTTTAAAAGGCATAGATAAAGGGGAAATAAAGAGCAAAAGGAAGCTTTTCTACTTGGGAAATGATTCATCAACAATGTTTGAGGAATTTGGTGTACACATTAATTCACATCTATTTTCACATAATTAATAAGCATAATAGGAAAATATTTCTGTGTTGAAAATATACTCACAACTTGTAGTCCCACATAACCGCTTTGAATGTTTAGTACTGTATTTTAACTTTTGTAGCCGTGGTGCGTGCATGTGCCTTAATTTTTTAAAATTTTACTAGACATATAGAAATTTGTATAGGTATAAAATGAATGCTTTTAAGATGGAAACTAGCCTCAGTGGAGGGTATTCCAGAACCATACACCATTACCACTATCTGGAATTCCTGATACAAGCATGTGTTGGTTTAATACTAATTGTTCTATGAATAGCGTCTTGCCTTCTCGTACTAGCTAGGTAAGCTCTTTACACGAAGGTTCAAGGAACAATTCAAGCATGAAATTGTATACACTCCGTGGTGCCAAGAATTGGACCTATAATATTCACCTGAATTCAATCCTTTAGGATATAGACGAAGATAAGGTATTAATCATGCATGCTCAAGAGGGATTTATGGTTTTTATAGAAGTCACCAGGATTCATAGGATTGAGAAATAACTAGAAATTAAAACAGAAACCATGTCTAGCCTAGCCCTAGAAAGAGTTAAAAGAGAGAACACCATCATATAGGCCAAGATCGTTATTCTTATGATTGAGGACATGATCACAGCTACAATTAATATAATTGCAAAACTTAACATCTAATAACTAGAAGAAATTCTTTGGTCACCCTAGACTGCAAAAATTTATATCGATATGGTTCATCAATAGAGTAATCTATATTGATCTCAAATCTTGAATTTAAAAAACCAAGAAACAGAACAAACTTCTTCAATTATCAATCCAAACCATTAGAATTCTATGTGATATTTAACATTCAACTTTAGGACCTCCATGATCATTTCAACGAGCATAAAATTACATGCCAGTAATGTTTTGATGCTTTAGATAAGTATAATAATTGATTCATCTAGATAAATATTTTCCACTGAATTTTTTTATTTTAAAAAATCAAAAGGACTGGAATTGAATTTAAAATAAAAACATGCATCCCATTCTGCTGCAAGGAAACTGAGACAATTACTCATCTCTTCCATTGGTGTCCCATAACATGGTCTCTTTGGGGTCGTTTCTTGAACTGGTTCGGGTGCTCAGGTTGTCTGCACAAAGACCCATATCAAAATTTACAGGAATGGTCAGGTTTGACTAATGGAAAATTTCAGCGACGTGCTATTACCCTCCTCCGCAAAGGTCCAGACGGTGTCAATTTGGATAGCGCGCAACCGCCTAATCTTCGAATCAAAGGCTCCGGATTGGGATATGATTTTTGATCTCACCTTTCACCGTTTGGCCTTCGGTTGAAGTCTTCGTTAGAAATTTCAACTATACGGGCTCGGATCTTTTTAGAAATCCCGAATGTATTATGAACTGAACTAATTAATTAGGTCCCTCGTCGCTTTGGTCTTCTCTATTCTTTTATATTCCCATTGTATTTTTCTTTTGTTCGGTTCCGCCTAGTTGATGGGGCATTATATATATATATAATTCACTCGTTTACTATCAAAAAAAAAAAAAAACATGCATACCTTTCCCTCTCCACCAATGTGCAATTAGAGCCTTTTTGAAGAATTATGCCTTCATTTTTTTATTAAATTATATTTTGATCCTTTTAGTTTGATAATTATACATTTTGGTCTAAATCTTTATTCTATTCACATATAAGCTCTTGGTTTGACAAAGAACTTGAGAGAATATCGCCACATATCGCCACAAAAGAGGATAAGAGAGGGAAAGTTATTGATAGTCCATATTCCAACAACAAAACAACTTGTTCTTGGTGTGTATAGGTTTCCTCTCAACAAAGTGAGTTTCATCGAGGTATTTTTTTACCTTTTATTTTAACGGAAACAACAAATCAACAAAGTAAGGTTAAGAAAGATTTTTTTTTATTTAATTCTGTATTTTTGGACCAAATTATGGGTGTTTTAGGTTGAGAAATTTATTTTTTAAGGTTCTAAAGGTGTTTTTTTAAGTATTCTTAAGTTAAAATAATTTTAAAAATAGATTTTCCGGTTAAAAAACTCACTTCTTGTTTTTCCAACCACCTTTGCGGTGGTTAGATTCTAGAAAATACAAATAACACATTGTTTGTTTGTATTATTTTTCATAATTGAAGCCCCTTAAGTCCATGATAAATAATAATAAAAAAAAAACTTTCAAGCATTCTTTTCTAATTAGTATCCCCCATGCCTGCTTTTTCAATGCGTCTAGTGTATTGGTCCATCCAAGCTTAGCAACCTATCCTATTTTTAAACTTTATATTTTCCCTCTTAATATGAATTTCAATTAAATAAAGTAGATCAATTAAAGATATATTTGTGATGTCTGTCCTAGTTGTCTTTAGATTTTTTTAAAAAAAAATCATTAAAAGAAATTAATTCTATCCTAGTTGTCTTTAGATTTTTTTTAAAAAAAAAATTAATAGAAGAAATTAATTTAGAATATTTTACCTGTTTTTAAATTAATGAGATTATAGTTTTTTGTATTAGTAGTCGGTGAAGTTCTTTGTAATAACTTTTTTTTTTTATTTTTTTTATTTATGCACTTGGATTTTAAAAAAAGAAGTTATTGAACTCGAGAAGGTTTATGTATCATGTGATATGTTTAGTGGGTTAATATGTATTATTAACAAGAAGAAGCATCTTGCAATTTTTTTTAATCAAATCGAAATCGGGTGATAAAAAAAAAGAAAAAACTTTATCACAACAACGGTATTAGACACTTTGAAGTTTGAATCTATACCTGTAGTGGAACGAGCGCGGGCAACGAAGCTAGGGAGTCCAATAAAGTTTAGGCAGAAAATCAATTACTGTACCCAGAGATCCCACCTCACTTTGTTTTGTTTTGTAAATTTTGCTTTAAATCTCTTCATTTCTAACTCACGAAGAATCAAGATACTGCTAAACTACTACAAAACTTGGTCTGATCATAACTAAAACAATTAGAGATCATATTGAAAAAATCAACTAGACAAGGACAGAAAGGATGTGATGTATCTGTTGGTTTTTTCTTGTTTTACTGATTAATTACTGTTGTATTTTGAACGATTTTGTTAAGTTCTCTAATGATAATGATAAATGTTAGAGAATAATATAAATTATTTTTTGAAATTTTATTAGCTAAAACTTTTAGTTTAAATTTGTTTTTTGACATAGTATTAGAGTCTTAATGACCAAGCAATCACGAGTTTGAATCTTACTATTTTCATTTATTTGATAAAAATTAAGCACAAAGTAGTGTAAGTCTGTACAAGTTTCAAGTTCAAAAAGCTTTCATTTAAAGGGATATGTTAGATAATAATATAAATCATATCTTGAAACATTACTTAACAGTTTAAATTTTTAGATTGAATTGGTTGTTTGAGAGGAAAAACCAAATTAAATTGCAAAGCCACACCTTTGTTACAACTTCTTCTTTTTTTGACAAAGAAACTTTTTACAACCTAGATCCAAGGTGAAATTTAGAAGAAAATTACCAATGAAGATATTTAATGTCGGAGACACTCAAATATCTTTACTTTTTCAGTAAAAAAAGAAAAACCCAGATTTTTTTGCAATTGGGAAATAGAGGCTAAAGGACAAAGGTATATATGGTGTAGCTTTTTGGTGAAGAGAAAGCAAGAAGAAAGAAACAAAAAAAATGGTTAGGAGCTGGTTGTCAACACCATCAAAAGTTAGGAGTGTATTGTCCTTTTCGACACCACAATATATTATGAAAGGTAGATGGATTTTACTACGCATGTGAGGTTGATACATGTGTGTGTGAGTATATTTGACTCGTGGGTGGACTTTGTTTAGGTCGATGCATGTTTTATTGTTGCCTTTAACGTAGCTCCACAAATTAATCTATGAAATCCAATGGAGGTAGTAGCTAGCTAGCAAGCTTACTATACGCCATCCTCTATCTACCTCTCTTCTCTCTATATTTATTCTTCATAGCACTGGAAAAATGGAGAAGTTGATACAACAGGAACCCACAGAGCATATTATTAATAATTCTCTACTCTAGTTAGGTATCTAGACAAGAAACCCATTCATGTTTCATGAAGTCAGAGATGAACATGGAAAGGGAAAAGAATTGCGAAATACTACAGACACCCTTGAAGATGTGGGAGGAGAGAGGATGCATGTTTACTGGTAAATTAACACTGTAAGCTGTATGTATATATCAAGTCGTATAATCTCCAAGAGTTCAAGAAATTAGAGAAAAAGGAGATCAATCTTCGTTGCCAACACACACATGTAATCATGTAAACTAAGTAATGATCAAGCACAGTATCAATGGAGGGTGGAGGAGTGTTGTGCTCAATTCATAATTGCAAACTCACCTGGAATTGGACACATGAAGCTCTCAGCCACTCGTCAGGTTGTAAGGCACCAAGCATAAGGGGATCATTGTTTCTCCGTTGCGCTATCAACAAAACTAAAAGTACAAATTTGTGGAAAGAGAGAGAGGAAATTTTCTGGGAACCCAAAACTTGTGGAAACGTACATGCAGGAGCCCAAAATCTGAAAGTTAGTGAATGATCAGGAGGTGACTTTTTGTAGTCATGTGGAACATAGCGTGTACGCTTTCTAGTGAAGAGAGAGAGAGAGAGACCAAACATTCTGACATGAAAAATAACGCTTATATAGGGCTACTTGGTACGGTGATAACAGTTAGCAACTGTGAAACACCTACCAATCTATTAAGCAAGAATTTAATAGGAAACTAAGCGAGGAAGAGTAGAAATCCGGGCTGTAGCTTACGACAAAGAGAAGAAAATGGGGAGTTGAGAAATTTTGAATAAAAATAAATAGATTTAATGTATAAGTATATATTAGATTTTTTAATTAGTATTCTTGGGAGAAAATATGGGGAAATTGAGAAATTGATATAGTTTGATGTAATTATGAGGAAATAGGTTATATATAATGTAAAATAATGAATGATTGAATAAAATAATTGGATGGATTAGAGACACTACAACATTTAACAATTTTTCCGTTCGGTGAATCTTTTATCGTAAATTTTTTATCCGTTGGTAATAAAAAAATATTATTACCGACAAATTTACTGACGGAACAGATGTGTAAAAAAAATTTACCCGCTTCATTCCGTCGATATTTCCCTCGAAAAATTCCATCGGTAATTCCGTCGGTAATTATTTAAAAAAATTTAAAAAAAATTCCATTTTATAAAATTATAAAATAATTAAATTAACATAAATCAACACTCTATAATATATACTCAAAATGCTTGGAAAAAAGAATAAGAAAATCAACTCAACCAAATTTGCAACAAATAAATAAAATGAAAAAATAAATTCAACTAAAAAAATTCATATGAGAAAAATGAAGTTGCAATTGCTAAAAATTTAAAAATCCTATGAATAAATCATCTAAAAATTGATCTCATGTGAAAAAAAAATCTCGCAGCAACATTTATACAATTATTAAGAACAAAAACAATAAAAAATAAAATAAAAAACAAATATAGTGAAAAAAATCATGAAAAAAAGAAGAAAAAAGAAAAATCTTACCTTAATGTAGTTGCAAGTGAAGCTAAGAAGAGAAATTTTTTTTTGTTAAGTATATTAATTAAAAAAAACTAAGAGGATAAAAGAAAAAAAAAAAAGACATACCCGAGCATGGAGGAGAAGAGAAGGAGATGAGGAGAGAAGAGAAGAGAAGAGAAAGAAATAGATATTCATGTTTTTTACATATAGTGAAGAAGAAGAAGAAATGAGTCTGTCTCTTGTGAAATAAGGGGATTCAGGCTTTTTATTGGGGCACGTTAGCGATGATTTTACCGACGGATAATTAAATATTAATATTTTTTAATTATTTTGTCAATAATATTTAATTTAAATTTTTAATTTCATAAAAAGTTTTCAGAAACCGCCAACAATCACCAACGATTTTTCAATTCGTCGGTGATTCTGTCTGTAATATTTAAATGAAAAATTTATATTAATTGAATTTTTTCAGAAAACCGTCAAATAACACCGACGACTTTTCAATCCGTCGGTGATTTTGTCCGTAAAGAACAACAATTAACAGTGCAATTGGAAAGTGAACAATTCGGAGCTCTCTGGAAAATTCCTTCGGTGATTCCCTTTGTAATTGACATGATGAACAGTGTTCACAGTTTACCAATGAATTTACCGACGGAATATGTTCCGTCGAGAATTCTGTTGGTAAAAATGACACGTCATCATTTTTTTGCTTTGTTTTAATTTTTTTTCCCACTGTCATTCCCTTGGTATATACCGAGGGAATATTTTCTTCGGTAAAATCCCTCAAAAATTTACCGACGGAAATATTCCATCGGTATTTCTGTTTATATTTATCGATTTTCTGGTAGTGAGAGAGCTAGAGCCGATCATTCTGGACAAAAAAATGAGTAACATGAAAATTTAATAAATGTTTGTGTAATTAATATGGTTAATATATTTATGGTGGATTAAAATGAATTTAATAAATTTATTTAGTTGTGATTAAATATTTAATGAACTAGGAATTTTAAAAGGAGAAGAATTGGTGAGAGATATGAATAAGATTTTGAGCTGGAATATAGAAATTGTATAAAACATGTTGACTTGAATGATTAGTGCATGTGTGAGATGTAAGATTTGTTAATAAGAAACGATTGAGAAAAGTATAAATTTTGAAATTTTTTAATGGACATGTTTTCCTTATGTGTGTATTGGTGAACATTTGAAAGAAAAATTGAGCTATTAATTTAGCAAGTTGGGGGGGGGTGTTATTAAATTTTGCTAAAAAATAGTAAAGTTATGAGTTTATTTAAGGGCAATTATGATTTGAAAATTTTGATGCAATTAATTTGAGAATTTAAAATTTATATTGAAAATAAAATTAACTTTTATGATGAACAAATAACAAATAATATATTGTTTCTATTGGTAAAGGAGATGCTGCATGATCTACTCAGTAGCATAAGATCACTTCATACACTCGATGTTAGGTAGGTGCTCAACACCTTAAAACTAAAATATTATTTAAATTGCAATTACAATTTTTCTTCAAATGTATCTTGATTTTATTTGAAAAATATTAAAAAATTAGATTAATTAGTTATTTGGTTAATGAGACAGTTACCCTAATTAATGAATAATTAAAAAACTAATTAATTAGGTAATGAAATAAATACTCAATTTGTTATGCATCTTGCTAGTTGTACTGATTTATAAGGTTAATAGTTAAATAAAAAGTTAACACTTTAATAATTAATATGAGAAAAATTTTAAAAAAAAACATTATATATAAAGTTACTGTATTTGGTTCAAATACCTGAAAACTAAAAGTACAAATTTTTGGAAGGAGAGGAAATTTTATAGGAACCCAAATTCTGAAAGTTAGTGAAAGATCAGAAGGTGACTTTTTGTAGTCATATGGAACAAAACATGCACGCTTTCCGGTTAAGAGAGAGACCAAACATTCTTACATGGTGCCTGTTTGTTTTCATGGTTGCTTCTGCTTTTGAAGCAAACCACATGAAACAATAGTTTGGTAACAATTAAAAAGTCATTTATTGTTCATGGGTCACACTGTTTTTTGCGTTTAAAATGCAGGGGGAAGGAAAGCAGTTCTTTGCTGCTTCTTGCGTGGAGGAATCACTCTCCACTGTTCACGTGAACAGTGGAAAATGTCTCCACTATTCACATCAACAACGTGAACAGTGGAGCATATCTCCAATGTTCCGGCCGGACCGGGTCTGATTTAAAGATAAATGCATTGAATCGGGTCCGACCCAATAAAATAAAAAAATATATTTTTAATTTTTAATTGTGTTTTATTCAAAAAAATTAGTGTTTAACATTATTCAATGACAATACATAAATTAGACGGAGATCGCTTGATGACATAGCATTTGCAGAATTTGATGGCAATCCCAATTTTATTCCTGATTATATTTTACCTGATGTTGTTGCGCACTTAAGAAACCAAGAAAACTATAGTCCTTGTCGGATGTATTTTATACGTGATGGAATTGTAGATAGTTTAATGGAACAAAAAAATATTTTATATAAAGTATTATTTATTTCATTATGTAATAGCAATAGTTAAATCTACAATATTTAAATTAAAAACCATCAATATTAATAAAAAAAATTAAAATTATTTTATAACCTCAATTTCAAAAGCATTCTTAACCAAACACATTAAACTACTTTTTGTTCAACTTCAATTTCAACCACAGTTTTAACCAAACATACATAAATATCAAACCAACCTCAACCAAAAGTACTTTTTATAAAACAATTTTTTTTCAAACCACAACTGTAAAAGTTACCACAATACCAAACACAATGTATCTTTAAGAAGAAGAAGAAAAAGTTGTGCGCCTCTCGTTATGTGTTGTAACACAGTTTGCAAAAAAAGCAGCTTGGAGTTGCTTCTTCTTGCCCTGCGTTTGCAACGCAGTAAACAATGGGGTCCATGAACAGTAAATCCTGTTTTTTTCTTTACCAAACAACTTTAAATCATGGGTTTACTTGAAACGCTGCCATAGCCATGTAAACAAACGGATTCTTGGTGAAGCAATTTGTTCATGCTTCTCATCTAGCGTCTTCTATTTTTACGTTTTCACTGTTCACTCTTACAAAGTGAACAGTGGAGAACATATCTATTGTCAACACCAAGCTCTTCCCTTCAACTCACGGCAAGCAACTCCTCACCACTAACAACATAAAAAGCTCCCATCCTCCAGTCGACAACCAACAACTCCTCCCCTGTTCACCGTGGTCAGCAACAACAGTCGCCACGTACATAATAGCAAAACCAATTCCACCTTCAACCAAACCCGATCCGGCCAAGCCGTGACAGAATCTCCTTCAACGGCTCACCCGCGCGACCTCCTCCTTTTCGCTAGTTGCTCTTTTTGGTCACAACCCCCTAAGCTATTGATAGAACCCATCTAAAAATAATAAAGGCATGGAAGAAAAATAATATCGAATCTTTATCTTTGAGTTTTTTTTTTTTTTCGAGTTCCGGCTAGCTCTCACTGATGGGATAAAAAACAAAATCTTTCATTATAATTGATTTCACACTTTCAAAACAAATATTTTAAGTTATTGTATTTAAAAAACGTTTTTAAAATATAATATTTAAAATTGTTGTATTTTAAAAGCGTGATGTTTAAATATATCATGTTTTTTTAATAATAATATTTATTAAATTTCATGTTTATAAAATATAACATAATTAAAATATGCTAATTTAAGAAAAAACCATTTTAATTAGTGTCTGAGGGAGTCAAATACTGCAAGAGAGTTTGAGCCAACTCTGTTTTTATTTATTTTTTTATTCCCTTTCCCCACCTCTCCTCTGTTTTCATTTTTTACTTTTATTATTACACCACCACTACTGTTATCATTTTACGTTACTAATTTATACTACATATTATAGCAACAATTAGATAATTTCCCCTGTGACGTCTGTTATATCAAAAAATTTAAATATGAAACATCTCACGTTATGGAGAACTTGATGTTGTTGCACGCTTAGAAAATAATGGAAAATATTGTTCTTGTCGGATGAATTTTTTATATGATGGAATTGTAAATAGTTTAATAAAACAATAAAAAATATTTTATATAAAATATTATTTTTTTCATGATGTAATAGCAGTAGTTAAATATATAATATTTAAATTAAAAATCATCAATATTAATATATATCTTTTTAGTTATTTTATAACCTCAATTTGCAAAGCATCTTAACCAAACACATTAAACTATTTTTTTTTCAACCTCAATTTCAACCACAGTTTTAACCAAACATATATAAATACCAAATCAATCTCAACAAAAAGTACTTTTTATAAAATAACTTTTTTCAAACCACAACCACAAAAGGTACCACAATACCAAACACAAAACGACAATTTCATAATTTAACTATCAAAGTACATATTTTATTGTTGCTGGTCATAATTATCAGTGTTTTTTTAATGGAATTTCTATTTTTTTATTTCATAATTTCCTATCATTACAAAAAAAAAACCCTTAAAATGCATGGAGAATTTACTATGCACCTAAATATAAATTATTATTCACTGGAATAGTATAATTACTATTTTATCCTTTAAAAAAAATCAATGGCCTTGATATTGGGGATAAAATTGTATTTTTTTAAGGGTCCATTAGTCATTACGAGATTAATTGACGACAATTTAGTTTTTAATCCATGTCTTGATTACTTTAAAATAAACATGTGTCTTGATTTTTTTTGTAACTAATTTAATTGTCTCATTATTTGTAATATTTCATGAATAATACAATACTTGATTTATTTGAGTGAATGTTGAAGAAAAAAAAGTTGTTCTTATGGCTATGGGGTTAGTGGGTTAACCCTGGTCAACTCGAATATTTTTTTTGTTGTTTTTTTTAATTATATACTTTTTTCAATTTTTCTCTTCAATCACCACCAGAAAATCGACGAATACAAATAGAAACATCAATGGATTTTTTCTGTCGATATTTTGCGGTGATTTTTACTGATCGAATTCTTTCCATCGCTAACTCCGTCGGTAAACACTGATAAAAATATGTTGAAGGTATATACCAAGACATGGAAGTTTTTACAGACACCGCTACTGACGAAACTATAATGGGATTCAAACAAGCAAATCGTACAGTGATGTGTCATATATATCGCGGGAATTACCGAAGGATTTATCATTGGAATAATTATGTTGGTAAATCTATCTGTAATATTTAATATATATATAACCTGACACTCGACCCTCCTCTCCCACTTCTCCTATTTCTACTTCTTCCTTAAAAAAACCCATGCAACAAAACAACCTCTGTCCCCCCTATTCCTTTGGTTGAAATTTTATTTCGGATTTTCCATCTTAATTATGTAAATCTACCCTTCTTTAAATTTGAAAATAATTTTAAAATGTTAATTTTTTTATTTTATATTTTTGTAGTATATTTATTTTGTTTGGGTGTTTACTTGTTTTATCGTTTTTTCTCAAACAAACTTGTTGTATGGATTTATGATTTTATACATGTTATGGTTTATTTTAAATTTTGTAAAATTATATTTGTTTGTAAATTGTTGAAACTTATGTCGAATTACCGACTTAGATGTGTTGTGATGAAATAAATAATAACTTCTTTAACGAATCCATTTTATATTTTGTCAATTTTATTACCGAGTTGTAATTTCTGTAAATATGTACAAATTTGTATGTACATAGATTATTGATAATGAATTCAGAGAAGTATTAAAGTAGGTTGAATAATCTTAACCTAAACCAATATTTTTACAAATTTATTTAGTTAATGTAGTTAATTAATACATGTTGTCATCATGATTTGATATAGGTTCGATAGAAGTTATGGATGATCTTTCATGGATGTATCGAGATTCACCATAAGAATTGCAGAGGATGGATTATTGTAATGAGGTTCAGGGTTTTATTAATTACGCAACATCTAATCCGAGAAATATTACTGGAGGCAGTATTAAGTGTCTATGCAAGATGTGTAAAAATAAAAATTTTCTTGATCCGGATGTTGTAACGATGCATCTTCTACAAAAAAGATTCATAAAGGAATACCTGTGTTGGAGAACCATTTGTTCCTTACGAGACCATGGTAAAAAGGATGGTTAGGTCAACTTCTACTGCTAACAACGTGCATAGAGTTGTAAATGACAACTGTAATCCTTATAGGACTATGGTTATGGATGTGATGAGAATGAATCAGAGTCATGCCAGTTAATGTCCAATCCTAGATGAAGTACCTAATGCAGACTCGTACAGGTTTTATGATCTTTTGAAAGATTCTGACGAACCATTATGAGATGGTTGCATAAATCACAGTAAATTATCAGTCGTTGCACAGGTGTTTACCATTAAATCGGATTATGGGTTGAGTGAGGTTGATTATGATAAAATTGTTGAATGAGCGAGAAGCATTTTACTTGAAGGGAACAGGCTGAAAGAGAACTTCTATGCTACTAAGTTCATGATGAAACCCCTCGGCCTAGGATTTCAAAAAATTGACATGTGCCCAAATTTCTGCATGCTATACTACCTAGAAAATGTTGAGTTGACCAAGTGCAGGACATATAGGCATTCCCGTTATAAACCCAGAACTGGCAGGGGAAGGACTCATGTCACACATAAAAAACTTAGATACTTCTCAATCACACGTAGACTGCAGAGGTTATTTACGTCACCAAAGACTGTTGAGTACATGACATGGCACCAATCACATGATGTGGTGGATGAAATAATGGTGCACCTTTCTAACAGTGAAGCATGGAAATACTTTAACAGTGTGCATCCTCACTTTTTAGCTGAATCTAGGAACATGTATCTTGGGTTATATACATATTGATTCAATCTATTCGGGTCATTTGTTGCTCCTTATTCTTGTTGGCTGGAGTTCATGTTTTTATCCACGATCATACTCAGTCCTAATAGTCCGGGGCAAAATATAGATGTTTGTCTTTAACAGTTGATTGATGAGTTGACATAGTTATGATCCTCTGGGACTTTGACTTATGATGTATCAATGAAACAAAATTTTCTTATAAAGATAGCTTTGATGTGGACTATTAATGATTTCTCAGCTTTTGGAATGGTTTCTAGTTGGAGCACGTATGTAAAACTAGCATATCTATATTACATGAAAAATAACAAGGTATTCACACTAACAAACAACGGTAAAGTATCTTTTTTTTAACTATCACCAGCATTTCTTGCCAACGGATCACAAGTACAGAAATGACTTTTTTTATTGGCAGAATTGAAAAGGATGTTGCACCCCCGCTTCTTTCAGGTGAAGATGAGAATGAAAATAAAAATTAAACATGGTTTCATTTAGTGTTGTTACTTATTTTTGGACCCCACGTGCTGAAGATGGTGTGTACCTCTTTTGAACCGAATGCAAGAGTTTAGCTCATGTTTCCTGAAAGATTGACAAAAGCAGAGAATAAAGAAGTGTTTTTCAAACCTTGTTTCAGTTGTTTTCTGCTCTCCTTATCCTCCCCCATTGCTGCCAAAATCATCAGGATTCTTAGGCTAATTAGGAGTCTTCATAATGCTAAATTCGTTCCTTTTTTATCTTGTCTTTAAGGTTGGATAAATCCCTCAGAATTTGCACTAAACAAAACAAATTCTGCTGCTGTCGCAATTCTATTGTAATACCAACTTTGTTCCAACTTACACTTTGATTCTGACTTGGTTGCATGGAATATCTGACTATCCCAGCTATATTCTTTCATTCATGATATGTTAAAGAATTGACCTACACCTTCATTGGTTCTTAGGGCTCACTGTTCTTATGTCAGACTGAGATGCTCGGCTTTGTCAGTTTTCGAATCAGATCAGGAGATCTTTTTGACCAACCAGATTGCGGCCAAATTATGTTCTTCAAAACGAATTTATCTCACTTTGAATCCTTTATGAAAGTTGTAGACCCGTACACGTAGATGAATTTAGGTATTTGAATCTCCTGATTTCGATATCAGAAGATCAAGATATTCCCATTTGAATATCTAATGTAAAAGTAGAGAATCCTACCGCGAGAACGATTCTAGCCCGAGTTTTTTTTGCAATTCTGTTCTTCAAAACGATTTTATCTAACTTTGAATCCCTCATGAAAGTTGTAGTCATGTACATGTAGATGAATTTGGTTTTTTGAATTGCCTGATTTCGATATCAAAAGTCCAAGATATTCCCGGTTGAATATCTAGTGTAAAAGCAGGGAATCCTGCCACGAGAAAGGTTCTATCCCGCAGGTCTGATTCTAAGGATTACGGGCTCATTTGGAGGATTTTTTTTATCAAGGACTGAATTGAAAATTTTTAAAATTAGGGATTTAATTGAAAATTAAAATTAGAAGGAACTCAAAATTAATTACGTTGCTTGCAGAACCAACTAATGTTTTGCACGCAACGAATGTTGCAACAAACCCCGCCAACTTGTTTCATCTTTGGTCCAAAGGCAATGGTTTTGAACACCTATGCCAGCTGTGGAAGAACGTAGAGGAGAGCCACACCATCATTTAATGGTTGGGATTCTACTCGTGGAGAATAATTACTGATATCACAGAATCAATCAGAATAGTTTGCTTCCTAAATTGCTTTATTCGATTGCGAGCCACTCGCAATTGTGTCCCTAGATTTTGTAACGCAGAGGAGAGCCACACCATCATTTAATGGCTGCGATTCTACACGTGGAGAATAATTACCGAGATCACAGAATCAATCGAATATTTTGCTTCCTAAATTGCTTTATTTGATTGCAAGCCACCCGCGATTGTGTCCCTAGATTGTGTTTCCTAAACAGAGGCTGTGTTTTAGGCTATATAAACCTCCTCTAATGGGAGAAGAGAAAAAAGGAAAAAAAAAAAGGAAAGGGAGAGAGCAAAAAAAAAACTCCAAATGAAGAAAGAAAGAAAAAGGGAAACGGAGCGAGAGGAGAGAAAGAGAGGAAGAAGAAATGAAAGAGAGGCGGGCGGAGAAAACCATAAGGAACGACACGATCGAAAGCAAGGAAAACACAGAGGCAAGGGTGACAAATCCACCAGCACAACATGCCTTCATCGTCATTGTCTGTCATCTCCAGATAAAGCATCAGCAGAAGGAGAGAAACCAAAACAGAAACCAAAACCAGCGTGGCCATCGTTTTCGTTGTCTAAAAAAATGTTTATTGTTTTTTTTCGTGTATTTATTTTATGGTTTTTCTCGTGTGTGTGTGTGTGTGTGTGTCTAAAAAAAATGTTTTCTTATATGTTGCATACGGCCAATACCCTAACATGTTCTAAATATTCCTTTTTAAAAAAATAAATAAATATTCAAAGTTGTAAAAGAAAATGTGTTTTAGCATGGATTTCTTAAACACAAAAAATTATTTTCTTGCATTTTGTATTTTACAGCATGTTTGTAAATTCCAAAGGGTGTTGGCCAATATTCTAAAAATATAAAAATCTTATTTTTAGGGAATTCATCTTTATTCACCATTAATAGTTGGATAAAGAAATCCAAAAGGGGTTAATATCCAAATTATTATTGGGAATAAATTTTTTATTCACTATAAATATTTGGATAAAGAAATCCTAAAGGGGTTAATATCCACAATATTATTGGAAATAAGTTGCTATTATTCACTGTTAATGTTTGGATAAAAAAACCCAAGTGGTTAATATCCAAAATATTTTTCTAGGAATAATAAGTCATTACACATCCTTAAAAGAAGCCTCGATTATAATTGAGGACATTTCAATTTTTAACTCCACGGTTTACAAGCCGTGAAAGTATTAAACACTAAGGCAAAAATAGGCTTTTAAAGCGCTCTGAATTTCCTTAGATTTCTAAATTTTTATCCCTTTTCCTTGCGATTTACGAGTCGCGAACACTTGAAATATTAAGGGAAAAATGAGCTTTTAAGCACATTGAATCTCCTTAGATTTCTATCTTAACTATCGGTTCCTTTTGGCACTCTGTAGACATATTTAAAGGTATGATCTATATTGGCCAAGGGTTTTTGCTTTTAGACTTTGAACCCAAGTCCATTCATCATAGCAAACCTATCCTAGGAAAATTAATTAGAGAACACCAACACCATAGAAATTATAAGGCAAACCAAACATCAAGCAGCTTACCTTAGGTAGGGCGTACTAGGAATGCTAAAACCTTCCATTTACGCAACCAGTCCATTGCCTTAGAATCTCTGAAAGACCAGTTAGGGTTCATAGTGACCATAATACTAGGTGGCGACTTCCTTTTTCACAAAACAAAGACCCCGAAATCAATTCCCCGCTACGGGAAGGGTCACTGCGATGCCGAGCTCACGCGAGGGTGCGACATTTAGAATAAAAATAAGAATGAAAATATTTTTTAAAAAATGATGTATTATTTCTATTCATTGTATATCAACTAGTATCATTATCACTATCTTAATCACTATCATTACTGCGTATAACAGTTATAATATTTTTTTCTAAAAACTGTTGTTGGTGGTGGTGGTTAAAAGCTTATTTGTGACCATGTATTCTTAATTGTATACTAGTTTGTCTCTGCTATTTTTATTTGTATTAATCCCAACCCTTCAATTTATAAAAATCATCTTTTTTATTCCTTCGATGACCATAAGCTTGAGTTGCTTTTAAATTTTTAGGTTATATCCCATCATAAAATAATATCCATTGAATAAAATTTATTATATAAAAATAACTTAGAGACACATGTCATAATATGATGGGATGTAACATAATAGTTGTCGCACGTGTGAGGCGTCGCGGCAACCGTTCCACTCTCAAGGTGTAAGTGTATCTATTTGGCAAAAATAAGGAAGAAAAGGAATCCTTGTCTTTTCAGAGGAAAGATAGAATGAGAGTCGCCACCTAGTATTTTGGTCACTAGGAACCCTAACTGGTCTCGAGAGATCGGGTACGAGGACCCGGTTGCGTAAAGGGAAGGTATTAGCACCCCAAATATACCATACCTAAGATAAGTTGTATTGTTTTATTGTCTGATATATGCTAAGATCTTGTTGTGTTTCTAATTATTGATCCGTCTATGGTTTAAGAAAAATCCTCCTTGTTAAGGAGATCCTTATCTTATCGGGTAAAACCTAAGCGTTCTAACGTCAACAAAAGAATTACCCTTTAAATATCAGGAATACGTTTTACGTATAAACTCGTAATCCCTGATACTAAAACGAAACAAAATGTATTTATTTGAAATATTGGTCAAGTTCTCGTGACTTTAAAAAACTAGTTATTAAAGCCAAAATGCATGCTAAAACATATTTTTTGAAGTTTTCTTCGTTGTATAAAAATACAATATGATTTTTTTAACTTTGAGAGACTTGGCCGTATGCATAAGTTTTTGTGTTTTTTTTTGGAATGGGTCAGACCTGGCCCAAAAAGAAACTTGGCCGAGATCGGCCCAAAATAAAAGCTGGGCCGAGAATCGACCAAAAAAAGCTGCTTTCTATAGGGCGAGCCCAACCGTGTGGACTGAACTACTAAAGTCCAGCCCACGAAGATAGGTGGTTACTGTGCACAGCACAGTAACCGGCTAATTATATTTTCATTTGCTGCAGAATATGAATTGCTCATGTTCTGTATGCAAATGAAACCAACCGGGAAGACAGATCAAAGAAGGAGAGAAGATTACCTACAGTGAAGGAGCATGTTCAATGTCGTTTATGGTGGCTTGCGGTGGCGAAGGCGGTGGCTAGGAAGCTCGGTGGAGGCCGTTGCAATGCTTCTTCTTTTTCCATATAAAGACACCAGTCCCTGCGTCTTCTCCTTCTCTTTTTTTACGTTTTCTTTCTCCTCTCTTCTTTCTCTCAATTCCTTTGTTTTTTTTCTTTTTCTTCCTTGTTTTTTTTCTTTCTCTTCTTTTTTTCTTCTTCTCCTTTATTTTTTTGTCTTTCTCTTCCTTTTTTCTTCTTCTCCTCCTCTCCTCCTTTTCTGCTCTATCTTCCTCTGTATTTATAGACAAAAACATGGGGAAAGAAGCCTACTTCCCCTATCCAGTCATGGCACAGGGGTAGGGCAGCCATGCACGTGCAGCCGCCCAAGGGGCATGTCCCCTCTATTTTTCACCCTGTGGTAGGCCACGGGTAGAGCTTAGCCAAGTGGGGGGTCTTTGTCGGCGTCTTTTTAAGGCGTTCAGAGAAAGAAGGAGGAGAGAAAAGCAGTGGAACGAAAGCTTCTTCTTCCCCTGCCTCGCGCGTCCAGGGGAACAAAAAGACCCACAGTGCCGTTCAAAACAACACCATTTGGGGCTTTTCTTTGTTTTTTTCGTTGGAAACAGTGGATGAAATGGCGCCATTTTGAACAAAATGCACCGTTTCATTTAAAAGGAAATGGCAGCAAAATGGTGTGAAAGTCCAAATCAGTCTTCAATTTGTAATTTGTTCAATCAAGTCCTAAATTGCAATTTTGATTTTAAAAATCAATTCAAATGCATCCCTGCCAAATTCAATCGTCGTCCCTGAAGTTAGCCGCCTTTTTCACTTTAGTCCTTGGTCTCTGATTTATGCAATTTGACCGTCAATTGATCAATAAACTTCCAATTTTTTTCAATTTTGCCCCTGATTCTGTTAATTACAGCCCCACTATTTACACACTTTTTCCAGTTTGGTCCTTGGTTTTCATATTTCTTCAATTAAGTCCCTAATTGGCCATCAAACTTCAATATTTATGCAATTAAGCCCCTGATTTGACCAAATCAATTCTTAAAAATTATAGACCCCGGAACTTTAATTTCTCCCAATTAAAGCCCAAATTGACTTAAAAAATCAATATTTCTTGCAATCAAACCCTCCATAAATTCAATTAAACCTTCAATAAAATTTAATTGAGTCCATAAACATCTAATTTCAGACTTTTCTTCCTCGTTGAATTTTTTTTGTCAACAGGGCTCTTATTAGAAAACAAAATACTGTCAAATTTCAATCTTTATATTTTTGAATCTCCTTAACCAAATTCTAGCCATTTTCAGGGCGCTTCGGCATCCTTTTCTCACAACTATTATTTTTTAGATTTGTTTTGTTTTTAATTCGAATATTTTTTTTGATTTTTTGGAAGAGAAAAGGTTAATTTGGATAATAACTCAAAAATAGATTATGACAATTGTTTTAAAGACAATCTAAATGTTAGGTCAAATAAAGACTAAGAGACTGTTTGGAAATACAGTCAATCACATGGTTGGCTGCATTTCCATACATGATCTAAATAAATATAATTCAAAAGTAAATGATTAACATTAATACAAAGAAAAATAGAGGTGACAAACTAGTATTAAATCAAAAGACTTACAAAAGCTTTTGACCTATTATTATTACTATATCATAATTCTCATCATCGCCTTTCTTCCACCGTCACCTTTATTTCACCGCCACCATCACTTATAGTATTAACATTAATTTTAAAAGTATATTATTGTATTTATTATTATATTATTATTACTGTTACTGTTAGTTTTAAAATTCATTCTATTCCTAATTTCTTGAAATGAAAATATATTTTTCAATTTTCATTCCGATTCCGTTCCAAATATCCAATTTCCGGAAATAGAAAACACCTAGAAAGTTCGAAGATGTTAAAGGACATGGATGATGTTGTTGGGCTAGAGGCTCACTAGGCAGGGCCCTACCTGAACACATATGAACTTGAATCTTATCCATGCGAGTTTAACTCTAAATTAATTGGGATCACATGCTAAAATCCCGCCGCCCATCCCTATACTATTTACCATCTGTCCACGTCCGACCTTTCCACTTCCTCTGCCTTCACGGCCTTGCTACATACCCTTCGATTGTTCTTGTTCTTGGCAGAAAACAAGATCACTGTATTAAATTGGGAGTCAAGATAATATAATGAGGAATCTATCCTCAACAACTTCAACAAGGAGCAGGAGTGTACCTACACCATGTTGTAGCAAGGTGGGCATAAAGAAGGGGCCATGGACACCAGAAGAGGATGAGCTCTTGGCAAACTACATCAGGAAAGAAGGTGAAGGGCGATGGCGCACGCTCCCAAAGCAGGCAGGACTTCTTAGGTGTGGTAAGAGCTGCCGCCTCCGCTGGATGAACTATCTCAGGCCTTCTGTTAAGAGAGGGCGTATTGCCCCAGATGAGGAAGATCTCATTCTTAGGCTTCACAGGTTGCTTGGTAACAGGTATCTGTAATATTCCCTGTGTAATGATCGGATTTTATGGTCTCGGGGTTGCTGATTCTTTTCTCTCTATTCCCATCAGCTGGGACATCCGTAATTAGGTTGATTTGGATCTCTCTCTTGTTTTTAATTTATTCTGTTTTTTTTTTAGGGTTTTGTCATGCTCTTCCTTCCTCAAATTAAAAACTAGAAGCTTGACTTTCGATCAACACTTTGAATTGTCTGAGAAACGTAATTGTTGGGCTTTAACTTAAAAGGGCTTCCCCGTGTTTATCTCTCTTACCTTTCGCTTAGCAACCCGAGGTTCTATCATCATCATGAATCATGATGATCCGATCTCCATCTTTTTTGGAACAACTATATATTCATACATGCATGTACGTGTGTGCACGTATTTATGCTTCTTTTTTTTGTTGATAATCGTCGTATTTATGTTATTGTTCCTTTTGTCTTCTTTTCTGGTTCCTATAGCAACAGCGTTCTAAAACTAACTCCAATGTATTGTATTACTTTATTTGTCAACGTTTTACACAGTTCGATTAATAGAGAATAGAGAGTAGATGGGCAGATTTAGAGCTATTGGAAGTCGCCTTTTGGATTTCGAATTTGAAATAACTTAGATCGATGCTTGCTAGTTAGTAATTTTGTCTGTCAATCTTATTTTTGTTTGGTTTTCCTTCTTGGAACAGGTGGTCTATGATAGCTGGGAGAATACCAGGGCGCACAGATAATGAGATTAAGAATTACTGGAATACCTGTCTCAGCAAGAAGCTTATTAGCCAAGGAATAGACCCTAGGACTCACAAGCCTTTAAAACCTAACCCCGATTCCTCAGAAATTGCAAATGTTCCAGTCCAGAATTCTAACCCTAAATCTTCTCCACTGGATGAGAATGGGAGGGTCTATCGATCTGTAGCCACTAGGGTAAGTGAAAACTTTACAGTGACTAACCTGGATCAGTCTCCTAACCAGGTTGCTGCTGATGCTAACGAAAACTGGCCAAATCGTGATGGTTTTAATATGGGATCATTACAAAGTGGCTATGGACGAAAAAATGAAGATGATTTCATTGAAGATATTGGAAATGAGGACACTTTCTCCTCATTTCTGGATTCCTTGCTCAATGAAAATGTGTTTGTGTATCAACAACGACAACAGTTACAGCAGCAAAATATGTTTGGACCTTCTTTGAAGCTTGCGGTTTCTTCTTCACAAATTCTCAGTCACGCAAACATTTGGGAAGCTGAAGTCTCGCCTCCAATGGCAGCCTTAGGTGACAAGGGCGTGGGTGGGGCTTCAAATAGTCTTCCAGTTTGAACTCAATCCTGCACCACAAGTGCTTAAAGAAAATCAAACGGGTGTGATTAACGGTATGTACTAATGTAATTGTATTGTGTTGTTCCAGTAATTCAGTGTGCTTATAACAATATTCTTGCTGTTCGAAATGTATCATACTGTATGTACTAATGTAATTCTACGTGTGATGATTGTTTAAGGTAAAATGTATCACGAACTATATATATATGCATTGCTGTATATGAACTTTGTTCCATACTATCCAAGGTCAAAGTGTTCTAAGTCTTGCAAATTATGAAATGTATGCGGTTCAATCTCCCTCCCTGAATTTATGAATAAAAACACAAAATGTGTCATGAAAATACATGATTTAAGAATAAAAAAATAAAAGGATTAATGAAGGGATTAAAACTTGGACACAAAAAGCCTATTTTTAACCAAAAAATAGATTATGTTCTCGAATAAAAAAATAAATCTCAGAAACTAAGTTTGGTTTGACCTAAAATTTAAGTTAGTTTTGGATATCTAGCCTTTAAAGGGCATAAATAAAGGGGGGAAAGAGCAAAAGGAAGCTTTTCTACTTGGAAAATGATTCATCAACAATGTTTGAGGAATTTGGTGTAGACATTAATTCACATCTATTTTCACATAATTAATAAGCATAATAGGAAAATATTTCTGTGTTGAAAATACCGTTTTAAATGAAGCAAAAGGAAGCTTTTCTACTTGCAGTCCCACACTACCGTTTTAAATGCTTATAGTACTGTATTTTAACTTTTGTAGCCATGGTGCGTGCATGCGCCTTCTTAAAATCTGAAACATCCATGTCTAATTTCATAAAAAGTGTGTAATACCATTCTATAGTTTTATATACACTGCATTATGTTAGCTGTAGTACATGCATGGACTTTCATTCGGTACTATTCATTAACAAGTGGGTTGTTTATTTTTGTGGTTGAAATTGTGATTTGTGATTTTTTGAATTTGTTTTACTTGAAATTGATTGTTTTTTGGTATTCTTGAATCGTTTAGATGTGCTGATGTTAAAAATAATTTTTTAAAAATAAAAAAAATATTATTTTCATGTATTTCCGAACGAAAAATACTTTGAGAAACAACTATTACTGTACTTCCAAATATTATCTAAGTGTGTGTTTGGTACAGTAGTACCATGTACTTTTTAATTGAAAATATATTGAAATAATATTTTCTTAAATTTTTTTACACCAATACATTTAAATCATCTAAAAACACATAAAATCATCAATTCAATGTCTTTTTAGGTGACAGACAGTTTGAAAAACACTTTGAACCGTATATGTACAAATTTCTACCATCACACACACATATAGAAATTTGTATTGGCATAAAAAAGAATGCTTTTAAGATGGAAACTATACACACACATACATGTACTAATATACACACTATATGTACATATATTTGCATACAAAGACAGCTTTTAAGATGGAAACTAGCCTTTGTGGAGGGTATTCCAGAACCGTATACCATTACCACTATCTGGGATTCTTGATACAAGCATGTGTTGGTTTAATACTAATTTCAAGCATGAAAATGTATATATACACCCCATGATGCCAAGAATTGGACCCAAAATATTCACCTAAAAACAATCCCTTAAGGAAATAAACATAGACCTGAATTCAACCCCTTAGGATATTGACGAAGATAAGGTATTAATCATGCATGCTGAAGAGGGATTTAGGCTTTTTTTAGAAATCACCAGGATTTATAGGATTGAGAAATAACTAGAAAAAAATAGAAACCATGTCTAGCTAGCCTAGCCCTAGAAAGAGTTAAAAGAGAGAACACCATCATATAGGCCAAGATTATGATTGAGGACATGATCACAGCTACAATATAATTTTATCTCCTAGATTATTCCACGAACACTGCAAAACTTAACATCTAATAACTAGAAGAAATTCTTTTGTCACCCTAGACTGCAAAAATTTATATTGATATGATACATTCAATAGAGTAATCTATATTGATCTCAAATCTTGAATTTAAAAAATTAAAAAACAGAACAAACTTCTTTAATTATCAATCCAAACCATTAGAATTCTATGTGATAAACATTCAACTTTAGGACCTCCATGATCATTTCAACAAGTATAAAATTACATGCCAATAATGTTTTGATGCTTTAGATAAGTATAATACTTGAGTCATCTAGATAAATATTTTGCACTGAATATTTTTATTTCAAAAAATCAAAAGTAAAAGGATTGGAATTGAATTTAAAATAAAAACATGCATGCCTTTCCCTCTGGTGCAATTAGAGCCTTTTTGAAGAATTATGCCTTCACTTTTTTATCAAATTATATTTTGATCCTTTTAATTTGATAATTATATGTTTTGGTCTAAATCTTCATTCTATTCATGTTTAAGCTCTTGGTTTGACAAAAGACTTGAGAGAATATCACCACAAAAGGATAAGAGAGGGAAAGTTATTGATAGTCACATTCCAACAATAAAACAACTTCTTGGTGTTTGTGAGTTTCCTCTCAACAAGATGAGTTCCATCGAGGTATTTTAATTACCCTTATTTTACTGGAAACAATAAATCAAGGTTAAGAAAGATTTTTTTTTTTGTTTAATTCTGTATTTTTGGACTAAATTATGGGTGTTTTAGGTTGAGAAATTTGTTTTTTAAGGTTCTAAAGATGTTTTTTTAGGTGTTCTTAAGTTAAAATAATTTTAAAAATAGCTTTTTCGGTTAAAAAACTCACTTCTCATTTTTCCAACCACCTTTGCGGTGGTTAGATTATGGAAAATACAAATGACACATTGTTTGTTTTTATTATTTTTCATAATTGAAGAGCCCTTAAGTCCATGAAAAAAAAAAAGTCAAGCATTCTTGCCTAGCTAGTATCCCCCATGCCTGCTTTTTTAATAGGTCCCGTGCATTGGTCCACCCAAGCTCAACAACCTAGTTTATTTTTAAACTTTATATTTTTCCTCTTAATATGAATTTCAATTAAATAAAGTAGATCAATTATAGATATGTTTGTGATGTCTCTCTAATAATATTTTTGCTAGTTATCTTTAGATTTTTTAAAAAAAAATTATTAGAAGAAATTAATTTAGAATGTTTTCACTTGTTTTCAAATACTGAGATTATAGTTTTTTTTTTTTGTGTTAGTAGTTGTTGTTTGTGTAAAGTTCTTTGTAATAAATTTTTTTTGAATTTTTTTTCTTAAATTTTATTCATTTTTTTATGCACTTGGATTCTAAAAAAGAAATTGAACTCGACAAGGTTTATGTATCCTGTGATATGTTTAGTGTGTTAACATGTATTATTAGAGAGATTCTAACAAGTTTTAGTGTTATGTTTGTTGGGTTAGCATGTATTATTAGAGAGATATTTAGAAGAAAATTACCATTGAAGATATTTAATGTCGGAGACATTAAAGTATCTTTAATTTTTCAGTAAAAAAGAAAAATCCAGATTTTTTTGCAATTGGGAAATAGTCTCAAGGACAAAGGTATGGTGTAGCTTTTTGGTGTCAACACCATCAAAGGTTAGGAGTGTATTGTCCTTTTCGACAACACTATATTATGAAAGGTAGATGGATTTACATGTGTGTGTGTGTGTGTATTTGACTCGTGGGTGGACTTTGTTTAGGTCGATGCATGCTTTTTTGTTGCCTTTAATGCAGCTCCACAAATTAATCTATGAAATCCAATGGAGGTAGTAGCTAGCTAGCTAGCTTACTATACGTCATCCTCTATCTACCTCTCTTCTCTCTATATTTATTCTTCATAGCACTTGAAAAATGGAGAAGTTGATACAACAGGAACCCACAGAGCATATTATTAATAATTCTCTACTCTAGTTAGGTATCTAGACAAGAAACCCATTCATGTTTCATGAAGTCAGAGATGAACATGGAAAGGGAAAAGAATTGCGAAATACTACAGACACCCTTGAAGATGTGGGAGGAGAGAGGATGCATGTTTACTGGTAAATTAACACTGTAAGCTGTATGTATATATCAAGTCGTATAATCTCCAAGAGTTCAAGAAATTAGAGAAAAAGGAGATCAATCTTCGTTGCCAACACACACATGTAATCATGTAAACTAAGTAATGATCAAGCACAGTATCAATGGAGGGTGGAGGAGTGTTGTGCTCAATTCATAATTGCAAACTCACCTGGAATTGGACACATGAAGCTCTCAGCCACTCGTCAGGTTGTAAGGCACCAAGCATAATTAAGGGCATCATTGTTTCTCCGTTGCGCTATCAACAAAACTAAAAGTACAAATTTGTGGAAGGAGAGAGAGGAAATTTTCTGGGAACCCAAAACTTGTGGAAACGTACATGCAGGAGCCCAAAATCTGAAAGTTAGTGAATGATCAGGAGGTGACTTTTTGTAGTCATGTGGAACATAGCGTGTACGCTTTCTAGTGAAGAGAGAGAGAGAGACCAAACATTCTGACATGAAAAATATAAATATGGGTATTTTGGAAGGTATGAAGTTGGTTTTGAAATTTTTATTTTTTAAAATATATTAAAATAATATATATATTTTTATTTTTTAAAATTTATTTTTAATATTAGTATATTAAAATGATTTTAAAATATAAAAAAAATTAACTTGAAGCAAAATTAAATTTTTAAATTTTTAAAAATTCCAATTAAAACGCAGGTTAAACACATTCTTAATTAATAAAAAGAACAATTTCATAATTTAACTATCAAAGTACATATTTGCTTGTTGCTGGTCCGGGTTATGAGGGTTTTTGTTTTTATGAAATTTCCCCTTTTTTTTCTTCATAATTTCCTATCATTACAAAAAATGTAAAAAAAAATAAAAAAAATAAAACCTTAAAATGCATGAAGAATTTATAGTGCACCTAAATATAAATTATTATTACTGCAATAGTATAATTATCATTTTATCCTTTCAAAACATTCAATAGACTTAGTATTGGGGATAAAATAGTTTTATTTTAAGGGTTCATTAGTCATTGCAAGATTAATTGAGGACAATTAAGTTATTTTATATTTTAAACGCACAATATAATGGCTATATTACTTTAAAAGGTAAATTTTTTGAAAAGATTGCATGGGGAGATTCGGTCTTTTTACATTTTAAAGTCAGTGTAAAAACTATATTATCCTTAAAAAAAAACAAATGATAAACTTACAACCAGGGACTTTTTTTGTCTTTCAAGTTGGTTTTTTTTTTCTAATAAACAAGTTGGCAGGAGGTGATTTGGTCTTTCGATTAATATAAATATCATTAAGAAAAGGTTGCTCGCATGCTCCAGCGAGTGAGTGACGACCACACCCTTCAAATGCATGTGTGGTGTTGTTCCACCTCCAAATTCTGCCTTCAAGGATGGTGTTGAAAGCGTCTTGCCGTTATTTTTCTATTAGATCCGCGTGTGTGCACAATAACATGGTGGTTAGACTCTGGTGAACTTTTTTTTTTCTCATCCCTTTTTTCTCTCTCTTCCCCTTGATGAAATATAAAGGTGTCATTTAATTTGTTTTTTGTTTTCAATTTGTTCATCATTCTTTTGATTGTTATTTTTTTATCTATTTTAGATTGATTTCTTTTTTTTAATTTTTCCCCTTATCATTTGGTTTTATTTAATTTTTATATCAAATTTGATCTTCATTTGATTTGATTGCTGCTTGTTTTTTTAATCCCTTTTGTAATTGAATTTTTTTTTAATTTCATCTCTTAGCATTTGATTTTGAATTATTTTTATATCAATTTTAGTCCTTATTTTTTTAATTGTTATTTCTTTTGTTTTGGATCCTATTTTTTTCAATTATTTTTTTTTATCTTTTTTAGGTCTGTTTTTTTAAAAAAAAAATTAATTTTATCCATCAACATTTGATTTAAGCATGATATCTCGTAAAAAAGAACATGTTTGGGCTTCAATGGTCTTTAACATTTCACACCTAACCATTATCTGAAAGAAACTATTTCCCACGTGTTCTTACAATCTACAAGCATTCTTTGTATTTAAAGGAAACATCTTTCAACCTTTAACCTAAAATTCTTTGAGAAAGAAACTTAATTAACTTCTTTAACGTATACAAACCAACCACAAACCCTAGCCACATGTTCCATGGACCCTAAACAAATGCTTGAAGAAATATAAATTACCAACATCCAAGAACCCTAAAGATGTTTCCAAACGAGTTATGGGACCATGGTTAAACCTTAATGCACTTACAGCAATTACCCTAATGCACTTACACACGAGGCTTGTAGCTCAGTGGCCTTGGCAGGCTTTGCCCTGCCTGAGTGCCCTAGTTCGAGCTCTCGTGTGTACCCAGCACTTGAGGGTTTAACTGTTGTGGTCAATTCGTGTGACTTGTTCCGCCCCCGTCCCGGTTCGACCCTCTATGTGTACGCCCGTCACCCCCGTGGTGCCTTACCCGCTCCTGGGCTTGCGGGATGTCCAGCGGGCCGTGGGGAATAGTCGTGGTGCGCGTAAGCTGGCCCGGACACCCCACGTAAACCAAAAAAAAAAGAACATGGAAAAGCTCTCACTTCTAAACCTAATGACCTAGCTCGAACCAAACACATAAAGCACATCATTTTCATGTTATTCACACCAACATAGTTAAGAAAACTCATTTTTTTTCATGATTTTCAGACTCAAACTAGGTCTTTTACCCATATTATCATCAAGCATTAACCAAGAATACTAAAATAAGAACAAAGCATAAAGCCATTCACATCATGCTAGCAAACCATGTTCATGTTGAAAGATCATTGCTTCGCATGTCATCATAATCAAAACTGGTTACTTGAGGTTAAAACCACATACAACAAAAACCCAAAACAATCAAATAGAAGAATTGAGCATCAAGGAAATACGGGATAATTAAGCTTACCTAAAAGGGTGTTGCTACTGGCGCTCCTGTGAAATTTTTCCAAGAAATAAAAAAAGCTTCCACGGTTTCTTTAGGCGGTTATAAAAGTTCCTTGAGGTCTTTGCTAATTCTTGTAGCACTCACCATTGTCCCAAAGATCATATGAACTCAAAGAATCAAACCAAAAATCCGAATATAAACCCTGATAGCTACTGTAGTCGTGTTTTTAACCTTTCTGTCCAAACCAAGATTAGCCCTCACATAAAACTTCTATGGTGGTGTTATAATGCTTTTAAACCCTTGTAAGCCTTCTTTTGAAGTCTGCAATCATCTCAAGAAAAAGCTAAAAGGACTCTGGTAGAGCTACCTTGGTTGCCATCACCAGAGTGGGTTATTTCTTCCTTTTTCTCTCCTTTTTGATCATTTCTTTTCTTTTTCTTATCGTTTCTTTCTATCTCCTTGTTCTTTTCTTATCCTTTTAACATTTTTTTTCTACTTCTATTTCTGCCTTGTTACTGTCTAGTATGTGTCTTTGTGGGGCTTTTTATAGGCGAGAATGAGGGCATGAGGGGTCTTGAGCTAGCAAGATCAAGACCTTCGATTCCTGAGAAATATCACATCGCTGGTTGCAGCTCACAAATGTCCTTGCCTGAGTTGCAGACTGACAAAGTTGGGTACACAACTGTCTTGTAGGTTTTAATTTTCTGTTTTGGCAAAGGTTTTAACATGAGTTTGCAGAGGGTTTCAGGGCTATAAAAGAGCGAGAAAAAGGGCTGGTGTTACAGGTGGTATGTCAAGGGAGAGGTCGCTGTCTTCATTGTCTGTGGTTCGATGAGAGTAGAAGAGCATTAAATGGCCTAAAACATGATGCTCGCGTAAACTAGCTGCGTAGGGGAAGAAGACACTAAAACAGAGATGTAACCAAAAAGATGTCATTTTCCTGTTGTAATTATTTTTTTTTTCCCTTTTTTATTGTAACGACGTTATTTCCCAAGAAACTCACCATTTCATTTAAACGGACACGACATCGTTTTTATCTCGTGTAAATTAAGGTTTTAGGGTTAACAAAACAACGTTGTTTTCATTAGTCTAATTTAGACTTGGATATTCAATTCCCTTTCTACTTCGGTTTACTTAAAGGTCTTTAAGGATCTTCAATCCAGTCCTAAATTAGGCTTTATTTTTACAAATCCTTTTAATTTTCCCCTAATCATTCTAAACTTGGTCCCTATATTTTGGCACCCATTGCAAAATGATCCTTAGTTCCTCAAATTATGTAATTTCAACCAAATTGGCTTTTTATTTCAAAATTCTCTTCAAGTAAGTCCATGATCGAAATAAAAAAAAAATGTCCTTCTAATTCTATTGTCTTTTCACTTTAGTCTTTGGATCTTTAATTTTTTATTTTTGGTTAAATTGACTTTTAATTTTGATTTTTTATTTAATTGAGCTCCTTATTTAATACAATTTGATTCATAGGTTTGACAAATTTTTCTATCGATATGATATGTTTTTTTGTTTTTGGTTTTTTAATTGTTTTTAATTTATTCTTTTTTTATTTAATATTGGATTGGATGAGAAATGGACTGCATTATTGATTTTTGTTTGCTTTTTAGGGATAATTATCTTAAATAAGTGTCTATTTTTAAGTTGGTGTTTAATTTTGTAAGCATCTATTTTTATCATATAATTAAATAAAAAAATATAAAAAAATTATTAAACTCAATAAAGTCCATGACTCAGGTCGCGAGGAGAAGGTCGATCTAATATGTCATCATCTCAATATTTTTTTTAAAACAAATTATTATCTTGAAGTCTTTTTAAAAATTAAATCATGTTTTTATCGAGCATTAAGGTTGCATTTGGACCTATAAAATTAATTGGTTTAAATCAAGCTAGTTCTCACGCGGTTTAATTAAAAACCTGAGTTGAACAAAGAATTAAGTTATAAAATTTTAAAATTAACCCTCGGTTAGTTTAATGATATTATTAAAAAATTCTTTAAATTCTTAATTTTTTTTAATATTATAAAAAAAAATCATATTAATCCGTGACCAGGGATGCTTGCACTAAAATCAAAATCCACTGATGATTCACCTAAATAATTAAATTTCCTTCCACCTAGAAGTGTGGACTGCGCTCATCCGTCTGTCCTTTCTCCTTTCTCTCACTCCTTTTCGTCCTCAAAATTTTTCATCTTCCCATCCCATAATTCCTCTTTTTCATCTACCCGTCCAAACATAGTATGTTCCCACTTAACTAGGCATGACATGTGCCCATGTACTTTCATTGGTACGTGTGCTTCTATTGCATTGAGAAACTCAAAATCCATTAACTTTTTTCTCTTTTATATTTTAAAAAAAATTGTTTTAAATTTATTTCTTATAAGTTCATCAAAAATTTATATGGTAAAAACTTTATAATTTTAAAAAATTAAACAAAACACAAGAATGATTATAGAAAAGAATGCAACTGGATACCCTAAAGAGTTTTTTTTATATATATATTTTGGTGAGCACTGCTTCTTCTTTTCTGGTAGAAGGTGAGCACTGCTTTTTGTCAAAAAGAGAAGGTGGGATTTCACAATTTTCGTTGAATCTGAGAGAGAATAAATCAACTTACCACATAATTTGATGAGCACGCACGCACTTCCACCTACACAGGAACAGAAGGTGCATGCTCTATCTAACTTCCAAATTATGCATTCCCTGCTAGAAGCTCCCTTGTCAGCATTAATTCAGCTACTCCTGATGTTCCTGAAAGCGCTTTCACGATCACAAAAACAAGCAGATTTTTTTATTATTATTAATATAGATATATAAGTCAGCTTTTACGTATCTCGACTAATCTCATGGATCTTGAAGTTAATAATTATATAAACTTCTAGTTATCCTGAAATTTGTAGAATTCAATCTAATAATTTACCTTTAAAAAACAAACATAAAATCTAACCAGATGAACCAGATTTTTTAAAGTTTTCAAGGAGATATTTTGCTCCCGGAGAGACATCAATAGCTTGCCTCCTCACCACACCTGCGGTGCCAATTCGAGTCGCACCTTCTCCTGGGCCACTAAGTTAGCAGACAAATGAGCACCAGGAAATAACCCAATAGTTTTTTTCCTCTAGAGCTTTTAGGCGATTTTTGTACTGCAGACTCGACATGATCACTGGCAAGGCAGCCCCTTTATAAATCCTTCTGAACATGATTTTGAAGCTTGTTACGAGCCCGACCCAACTATACTAGGGTCAGGCCCAGCTAGAAGTGTAAGCCAGATTTCTTGTACTGGCCCATCTTAAATATGTATTTGTAGTGGATATTGGTTAGAGGATGCTTGAGAGAAAATTGTAGAAGTTATTTTTAAAAATGTTTTAAAAAAAATATATTAAAAAAATATTTTTTATAAAAAATAATACAAAATTATAAAATAATAATTAATTTAAAACAAAAACAATTAAAATTTCATGAAATGATGGTAGTACCGCTGCCTCAAAACAAACACTCTCACTTTAAATAAATTAATATAAGAATATATTTTTTTAATTGTTAAGCATTTTTAATTAATGCATTTATAAAATAAAAATTTATGCATTTGACCCCAATTTTAGATGGGTGAAATACATGGTTGGTTCATGTTTTTGGATTTTGTCATATTTGCTTCTATAATTTAAGGTTCATCATTGTTTTCCTTGCATTTACCATTCTTCTTCATGTATATAAAATTAAACCGAAATCATAGGAAAGATATGAGGAATATATATATATATATATATCACATGGACCTACTATATATTTTATCTCAATTTAAAAAAAATTTCTTGATCATATTTAACTATTAGGTTATGTTTGGTACAAAGGGAAAGATATTAGGTTAAAAAAAATTTCTTTATGTTTGGTAAAAAAAATTAATACTATATTATTCGTTGTTTACTTCAATTTTAGACCAAAAACATATATTATTTAATTTTTTATAATTTTATTTAGTTTAAAATTTTCTTATTTTTATTATTGAGATCCACTCCTACCCATAATGCTTTCAATTTTTACCCAATATCCTTAAAACTTCTCCCCTCTATACTTTTTATACCCTTAATATATCATTTTTAAACCTTATCCCCTTAACATTTTTTCTTAGAGATTTTTATCTCATACCAGACAATATCTAAAGCGAATGAATTTTGGAGGAGGAGAAATTTTAAAGAAGCTTGACATCCCCTCTATTTTTTGAATTTAAACTTATTTTAGTTTTTTTTTCTTTTACTTATTTTTTAACCACAAATGTATTTTATTAAAAAAGTTTTACAACCATATTTAATATAAAAATAGATAAGTGATTCACACTATACTGCGGGCTATATTAAAAATATCTTAACCCCTAAAAAACTTTTAGGTATTGCTATCATGTTTTAAAAAAGTAATAAAAATTTGTGACTCATGTTATAGACACAATTAAATTTAATAAAATATATTTATTTAATTATATGATAAAAAAAATAGATTGGATTTTTTTATATATATATATATAAAGAGAACACAACGACCTGCAAAAAATAAATAACTTTTCAAAAAAATCATAAAACTCAATAAAAAGTTATATTTATAAATATTTACCTCCTTTCATTTTATTTATTTGATACACAAAAAATTAAAAGGAGAAAAATTAAGGAGGGTAATAACTAACTTCAAAAATAAGGGTAAGTGTTAATAAGTAAAGAATTTATTGGATGGGAAGATGTTATTTTTTGTGCATCTCCCCTTGAAATTAATACTATGTTATTCTTTGTTTCTTTCCCACTTTTCATTTTAGACCACAAACATATATTATTTATTATTTATAATTTTATTTAGTTTTAAATTTTCTTATTTTTATTATTGAGACCCACTTCTACCCATAGTTTTTTTTTTCTAATTTTTACCAAATATCCTTAAAACTTCTCTCCTCTTATATTTTTTACACCCTTAGTACATCATTCTTAAATCTTACCCCCTAAAAACTTTTTTCTCATATCCAAAACAATCTAAAGGGATGTCTGGAATGATTTTTGGAGAAGGGGAAATTTTAGAGAACGTTAACATTTAACCCAAAAATAGGGTTAAGTGTTGTTACCCTTTGAGAGGGAGGGGTTAGGGAATTTTCAAGTATTAAAATTCTTGATTTTGGTATTATTCCCTCAATTTTCTTTTAAAAAAAATAAACTTATTTTAGTCTTGTTTTTTCTTTCATTTCTATTTTGAATCATAAATGTATATTATTAAGTGTGCTTTTACAATCATATTTAATTAATATAAAATATTAAATCTGATTTATATTGGGATCCATGATTACTCGTTATTTTTTCAACTCTTACCAAACATCTTTAACATTTCTCCCTTTAACATTTCTGGCACCCTTAATATGTCACCCCTTAAATATTACTTAATATTTCAACTCTAAATTTTCACCTCATTCTAACACACATCCTAATTATAAATTTAAGTGGTTATAATAGTAAAAAGATGATTGATTGATGAAGTGTTAGAAAATATTTGATAAATATGTAAAAACTCTGCAAAAGTAGAGTCCCTTAGATTTTAAATCAAAAATCAATTTAAATATAGTAAAAACAATTTAATTAATATGTGTTAATGGTGTCTAATTATGTGTAAGAAAGAGAAGGAATGAGAAAAATTGAAGTTGTAAGCCCTCAATGTCCCTCTAAAAGTTTTCACAGTTGACCTAAAAAGAGGTTTAGGAAGAGTGGTAGAAATTGTTTTTCAAAATATTTTTCACTAAAAAATATATTAAAATAATATTTTTTTATTTTTAAAAAATTATTTTTGACATTAGCACATCAAAATAATCTAAAAACACCCAAAAACAATTTTAATTTGAGGCAAAAAAATTATTTTTTTTCAAAAACACTTTTGAAATAAAAAACAAATAAGCTCTTAGGGATAAAGACTTACCAATTAATTTCTGCTACTACAAATCACACACAGCTTTAAAAGTGAATATGAATGTAATTCGTATTTTTTTTTTGTAACCTGGATGTCGGGTCAGTTTACGTGTATCTCGACTAATCCCTTGAGACCCTGAAGTTAACGACCAGGTAAACCTTTAGTGGCTCTGAGGTTTGTGGCACTCGAACTTATAACTTTTAGGGAGCAAACCTAAGACCTAACCAGTTAAGCTATACCCCTCAAATTTGCAATTCGCTTTTTATATATTAGCACATTAAAATCATTAAAAAATATTTAGAAAATATTAATTTAATGATTTTTCAAGTGAAACACGTTCAAAAACAAAATATCACACTCTCAAACACTCATTTAATTTAGCCTAATGGGTCGATCTTGGATCTCACTTAGATTGAGTATAAAAAAAAAGAAACTGGTGAAAGTTGACCCATCAAAACCGAGCAACCAGTCAAAACCCGATTTGATTTTTTCTTTTTAATTTTTTTCAAAACAACACAGTTTTAATTTTTTTAAAAAAATATGAAATAAATCATTTTAATTGACTCGAGTTAACCAGAGTTATCCTTCACAACTCGTGACCTGAGTTGGGCCAAGTTTAATAACTTTTGAATGGTTTGACAAAAGAAAAAAAAAAGTTTAGGTTGTTGTATAAAAAAAAAAATCTTTCCGTTTCTTTCTAACGAAGACTAGATTAGCACGCGTGCTCTGGTAGGAGAAAATTTTTGGAATGTATTTTTGATTTAATTATACGATAATAAAAATAAACAACCAATAAAATTATGGAAGGAAAATGTTTTTTTTAATTTGTTTTTTAATTCATGTAGTTTTTTGTTGTTTTGACAGTATAATAGTTTTTCTTTATTAACAACATAGTTATTAAACACAAAATAACATTGTTTGACATAAAACAAGCTATTTCTATGAGAAGTATTGTTTTTTAAGTAAAAACTCATTATGATTATACAATAAAATTTTAATTAAAAAATTAAAAGTCATGTCTAAATATTTTGTATACAATTGAATAAAAAAGAATAATTAATATTAAAAAATTATAATAAAAAATATAAAAAATTTGAAATTTTATTTTCATGATAACATAGTAGAACATAGTAATTTGAAATTTTAATAATTGTATATTCATGATCACATAGTTCATTAAACACAAAACCTATAATTTTATTTGAAAATAATTTCAAAATCAAATTATATTTAATTGAATAATATCTTAAATATAATTATATTTATATTTATTTTATTCAAAATTTAAGAAAAAACACTAAAGAAAAATATAAAAAGAGATCACACATATAGGTATGGAAGGGTGGGCAATTGCATCTGTCCAATATAAAAAAAAAACATAAACATGTGGAAGGGTAAACTTACATGTATAGTTTTTTTTTTGTTTTTTTTAATATGTGGACAAAACATTATTCACCCTATTTTTTAAAATAAATAGATGATGTGTGGTTAATTTGTTAAGATTTTGGCAAGTTAGGGTCTGAGTTTTAAGATCTATTTTCTAATTTTTTTGTTACATTAAAACACCCAAGAAAAAGAACCTTATCAAACCTACTTTCTACTTCAAATTTAAATGATCAAGAAAATCTATAATTAAATTGAATAAAACAAATTCTTAAGTCTCTGCCTATTTTTTCCAATAAGATAAAATTCAAAAATACCTTAACAACATGTTGCTTGGCAAGATGCATATATTGATACCAAGATTAACTTTATGTGGCCAGAATATAATCAACCAATCTCTTTCTCTTTTTTTTATTTTCAAATAATTTTCTCTCTCCTGTCTTAAAACTAATCGATTGAGATTTTAAAAAAGAAAAGTTTAGGACCTAAATATAAGATGCTAAAATCAAAGAAGATAAAAAATAGTAAATAGAGACTTTTGGATGAAAATGAACTTTTTCATGCAAAAATGAAAAAAAGAAGAAGACATGTTTGTTTAATTTGATCTTTCTTATTTTAATTGTTTTTATACCTTAAATTAAATTATAAAAAATTATTAAACACCTTGAATTTACAAGAATAAAAAAATAAAAAAAAATCTCAATATATGAAATATCACTCAATATAATATGCAAGGATGAAATTGAAAATGAATGAAGTGTAATGATGAAAATAAAAAATCAAAAAAATAAAAATGTTCACAGAACAGTGCCATCAACAAAATTTAGATAAATAAACAGTAGTGCACATTTAATAATAATATTCTTTAGTTGCTTTTCACTCATAATTTTCTCACGTGATGTTGCATACTAGTTTTCAAAATTATTTTTATTTAGTTCTTTTACAATTCAAGTAGATGCGTACATCAAAGACAACAGTTTGAAGTATGGATGAAAAAAATATTTTTTTTATATGATTCATGTATTTTTTAGTTTGAACAAAAATAATTTTGTATTGGCACCATAGTTTTTTAATAAAAGGAAACGTTTTAAAAAAATAAAGTAAAAAAAAATAGTAAACATTGAAAGTTGTCATAGTGTCAGCCTAAGAGGTTGGGCATGCGTGTGGGGCCATGCAAGGCTAGGCCCGTGCTTCTAGATCTCTTTTTCATTTTTTTTATTTAATAAGATGGATGACATGTTATTTGTCGTATTATTTTTTTTAAAAAAAGAAAATAGATGATGCATCTTGTCTATTAGTAATTTTGGCTGTTGGAACATCTAATTCCGAGTTTTGGGACCTCTAAAACTCATTTTTCAATTATTTTTCACTTGAAAACATAAAAAAAATCACAAGAACCTCAACAAACCAATTTTTAACCTTAAAATACCCTTAAATCTATCAAAAATCCCAAAATTAGATCGAACCAAATAAGATTTATTGAGCTTTGATTTTTGATGACAAGAATGGTAAAAAAAACACTTTAATAGAGCTTTTATTGTCAAATAGAACTCATTGACATTAAAATTAATTTTTTTTTGTGGCCATAATGTGACAACATGACCTATTTTCTCTCTCATCTCTTATTTTTTGATGACCTTATCTCTCATCTCAAGTTTCAAAGAATGAAAATATAAAACAAATGAAGTTTATGAGTGAAACATGAAACCCTACAAACGAGGACCAAGAATGAAAAATTAAAACTTTAAGGACCAAGTTATTGTTTTCATGAAAAAAGATTGTTTTTTTATATATAAATTTGGTTCTTGTGATTTAACTTATTTTAAATTGATAAAACTAAATTATTATTTTTTTCCAAAATCAAACATCGATTTAATTCCAAGATGTTTTTTTAACATTGTGAGTAAGATGAAGTATGTGAATCAAAATAAATCATTGGACTTAAAACCATGCAAACATAAAATGGAAGGATGAAATTAAAAAAAAATAACTGAACAAATATTCAATGAAAAAAAAAAGAGGTGCTAGACTTAAAGCATATTGCTTTAGTGGAATGAAGTTTTTTTCCATTCCTCTTTTAGTTTATTTTATAATAGATTTGTGGGCGCGTTGTGTATTTTCTTGTTGGTTAAGAAAAGATGTCTGAGCGATGCAAACATGTTTTAAAGAAGTAAAAAAAATATAATTCGGGGCATAGACTTGACTAAGCAAAAAAAAGCTATAATCTAATCAAATAATAAAAGAACAAACAATAACAATTAATGGACCAATTTAAACAAAAGAGTAATGGGAACTTGCAAAACAAATAGCAGTCATCGAAACAAAAAAAAAGGCGACGAAGCAAAGATTCTAGCCATTCAAATGAAAACAAAACTAAAAAAAGGAAAAATAACATTGACTTGTGAAGTGAGCATGTCAAATATACAAGTTAGGCCATGTGAATAGGATAAGGAAACAACAACAAAAAAATATGAAGTTCGATTTCAAACAAATCAATTGTAAAAGGATGAAATTGAAAAAAAAGAAATTAGATAAGCCAATCAAACTCTACAATCCAGATAATGCGAATAAGATAACCTGATAGAAGACAAATAAAAAAAGATTACGAAGCTCAATTTCAAAACAATTCAATACTGAAATGCGAAACGTAACAAATATAAAGTTTTTTTAAAAAAAAATCCTAAAAAAGACCTGAGCCAACTTAGCCTAACTCACAGTCTAAGTAATGGGACCAAGATAAAAAATAGAAATAAAATTAAAAAAAATTATGAAACTCAATATCAAAAAACTTTAACCTTAAAGGATAGAACTAAAAAAAATGCTCAACCAATTTAATGTTCAAGGATGAATAAAAAAAATCAATTTAAAAAATCTGGCAAAATAAATTCAACAAAGAACAAAAAATAAAAAGAACCAAGATAACCCGAGTCATTTTCAAAGAATTTTATAGAAAGCAAAAAAAAAAAATTCAAATCTCCAATTGAATAAATGTTAAAGGATGAACTTGAAAAAACATGAGTTTAAAAAGAAAACCAAGTAAACCCAGGGTGAATCTCATAAACCTGTGATAATGTCTAAAACTCGCAACCCATGAAATCTTAGACCCGAACTCAATCAAGAAGCTCAATTCCCAACCAAATCAAATTTGATAGAAAAAAAAACTTAAGGAGTATGAAATTATAAGAAAAAATCAACTTTAAAAATTATCTCAAATAAAATAAATAGCAGTTAAAAGAATAAGGACCAAATATGAAAGATTAAAAAAATAAAGGGGAGTGAAATTGATAAATAATTCTAATTTTATAAATAATTCTAAATAAAACAACTAATAATTAAAAGAACACGAATCAAATCTAAAAAAATAAAAATAAATTGAGAGCTTGTTTTGAATTTTTTTTTTAAATATAAAAATTAAAAAAAAAATCATCAATATCAAAAGTCCATTAGCCCTATTTTTCTCCTTTTAACAAAAAAGACTTTAAGATGATTCAAACATAGCTCTCAAAGGCAATAGTTGATCACCATAAAATCCTTAAATCAATCTGGTATTAATAAAAAAAACCTTAAAAAAAAGTTTGGCAGATTGTGTTTAGATACACAATAATTTCACGAGGAGAAGAGCAATTTTGTTATTAAACTATTACGTTATGTGTGCAGGTGAGGAGATTTAGTTTTTTTTTTTTTTAATATAATTATAATTGCAATTGCAATTATAATGTAATGTAATGTAATTATGTAATTGGAATGTAAGAGTATTCCTCGTCAAAACTCAAACGACCAACAACGCTAGGTAGGTCCCCTCCTAAGAGTGTCCAAAAAGGACCAAAATACTTTCTTTCTCCTCACTGACATCTCTTGCCATGGCAAACACCACATGGCTTCTCTACTACTTAACTCGCCGCCGATTCTCACCTTCTTTCAGGTCATTCTTCTTCATCCCTACATCCTTAGCTCTTTTTACTTCTCTCTTCATTCTCTTTTATATTTCCACTACCTCCACTCTCTTCTTTTCCAATCAACAACCATCCATACCTCACCTAAACCAACCACTTTTATCTGGCTCATCATCCATGGCTCAAATTAACATCAGCAATAATACTCAAAACCCTATTGTTCATGTCTCCAATGTCAATCGCATGAATGAGAATGACAGAGATGGGAGGGAAAGTCAACGGTCTTTACGGCCTCAATTTGGCTCCTCTGATGGTAAGTCTTCTTTGAAGCAATGTTTTTGTTTTGAAACTTGTTTGTTGATTTGAATTTTCTTTAGGGGCTGGGATTGTTTAGAATTAACTTATTTGATTGTTGAAGAAGGGTATGCGAAGTTTTAATGGCTTTTAGATAACTGAATTGTACTTTAGTTATCAAAAGAAAAGAAAAAATGTTTCAAGTTCAAAGCTTGTAGCCTTAAAGGATCGACTTGATTGACGGAAGAGAATCATATGCATTAATCAAAGTCTTCCTAATTATAATTGTCAAGTGGGATACTTAGTTCTGCTAAAACATTGAGAGCTGGGGGTTTTTTTATTGAAATTTAGCTTTATGATTCTTATGATGTGAGACAATATTCCTAGTGCATTTCTTGAGTGGAATCTAACAGAAATGGCGACCCTTTTTGAGAATTAGAATCTTAATGTGACTCTACTCCATAAAAAAATGTAATCTTTTTTTGGTTCCAAGAGCTTATATATTCAATGTCTTTATACAATTTCTAGTGCCAGGTAGAAAATGAAATGTCCTGCATTTGATTAAGTTCCTTATTTGATACGAGTATTAGGTGACAATAATCTACCCTCAAGACCACAACTTCCTCTGATGTTGTTAAGTCACTTGAGGCTTTTCTAATTCTGCTGAGTTTTATCCTAAAAGAGCATTCGTTTTTTTTCTCTTTCGTTTGTTCTCTAAGGAGGTAAGGCCCTAGTAGATTTGAGCTTCATCATGTGTAAAATATAAGAGGTAACTTTGTCAGACACCAATCCCCTGATTATGCTCCTTCCTGCAATGTGTGGGCATCCGGATGCCCTTTTTTTTGCAAGCAAAAGCATATATAACAATGATGGAACATAAATTTTTTTAATATTCAAGACCTGTTAAATATCTATGCAGACCTTTTTTTGATAGCTGATCTATGCGAACTTCTTGAAGCCTTCTTCGTTTCATCTTATGGAGTGGTATAGAGCGTAGGTAGCCCAATTCGAAAATTTACCACTGCCCATCTTCTGTTTTATGGTGTCAATTTTTGTTTTGGTCATAAAAATAAAACTGATGGTGGGAGTTAATTTCTAGTATCAAGTTGTTTAAGCAACCAAAAACTATGAGCAGACTTGAACACTAAGGGGATTCATTATGATTCAGGCACCAGTATTTTTTCTTTCAAACTTGCGCTTCGTTTTACATGATAATGTCACTAGTTGGACCTGCAGTTTTTCATAAGCTTGGTAAATTAGAAGTTAGAAAGAATTTGGGAACCTAATTTGTAGGTGGAGTTTCCAATTTGGTTTATCATTGCTTGGGCTCTTAAATTGTAAAGGCTTTTCTGTGGTTCAACCTCATTATTTATTATCTAGGAGGTCAAACAACTTGATATGGGTTGGGTTAATGGGAAGTTTGAAGATTGTTGAGTTGGTCTCTATGAAGTTCTATTTCTTAACTTCAGGATCTGGAAAATGCTGGTTTCTATTGTTCAGGAATCTATGTGAACAACGAGCTGTTCCATGATAAAGATATCTTTCTGGAAGACTATAAACAAATGAATAGGAGCTTTAAGATATATGTTTATCCTCACAGGCGAAATGACCCGTTTGCAAATGTACTTTTGCCGGTTGATTTTGAACCTGGGGGCAATTATGCCAGTGAAAGTTACTTTAAGAAGGCTCTTATGGAAAGTCATTTCATCACAAAAGATCCAGCAAAGGCAGACCTTTTCTTTCTTCCCTTCTCAATTACAAGGTTGCGGCATGACCGTAGAGTTGGTGTAGGAGGTATCCAAGATTTCATCAGAGATTACATCTTAAATATAAGTCGGAAGTACCCATTTTGGAATAGGACAGGTGGAGCTGATCATTTCTATGCTGCTTGTCATTCCATTGGGCGGTCAGCAATGGAGAAGTCAGAGGAAGTAAAATTTAATGCCATTCAAGTGGTCTGCTCTTCAAGCTATTTCCTTTCTGGATACATAGCTCACAAAGATGTCTCCCTGCCACAGATTTGGCCTAGACAAGGAGATCCTCCTAATCTTGCATCGTCAAAAAGGTGAAACATAAGCTTTATTCTGGTTGCCTGCTTCTGATTTAAAAAGTATGCATGGACTAGTTGTAGTTGTGAAATTGCTCTTTAGCTAGCAAAGCATGCATGGGAATTTGAATTGCAATCGCAAAAGTACATTGGTGCGATATAATTGCTAGGTTTCTTTCCCCGGATGTCACCTAAGTCAGGTTGTGAAATGTGATTACAGGAAGAAACTTGCTTTCTTTGCTGGATCAATCAACTCCCCAGTCCGTGAAAGGCTTCTTCATTCTTGGAGAAATGACTCTGAAATCTTTGCCCACTTTGGTCGGCTCACAACACCTTATGCTGATGAGCTACTTGGAAGCAAATTCTGCCTCCATGTCAAAGGCTTTGAAGTAAACACAGCTCGTATTGGAGACTCACTATATTATGGTTGTGTTCCAGTTATCATTGCCAACCACTATGATCTTCCATTTGCAGACATTCTGAATTGGAAGAGCTTCTCAGTTGTTGTTGCCACTTTAGATATTCCATTACTTAAGAAAATTCTTAAAGGAATAAGTTCTGACCAATATCTGATGTTTCAAAAAAAGGTACTAGAGGTGCGAAAACATTTCCAGTGGCACTGCCCTCCAGTTGATTACGATGCGTTTTACATGGTGATGTATGAACTATGGCTTCGACGGACTTCTGTGAGGGTCTCATTGCCAGTGTCTAAGAACCCTAATCATTGATCAAACATTTCTTTGACAGTGATTCAGCAGCTCCCATGGCATTGAGAATTTGTATACATGTCCAATTTCTTTAATTGCTAGAGAAGCTTGCATGATTTTTCATGACTTCCTGCAAAATTCTTAGCATATTTCATAATGTATAAAAGAATCCCTTGTATCGTACCGCATCTGCTCTTTCAAAATTCAACCTGCATTTGTATAGCTGACCAGCTCCATGATCACAATATCACCAACTTAACAGCTTAACTATTATCCACATCAAACTTACAGTTACATGGTTAATTGAAGAAAAGAACGTTGAATTCGAGGAATCAATTAAACACAGTTTATAGACTTCCTCTAATATAATTTTTATCTTCACTTTGTTCGCGTGAAATGAATGTCTGTGTGCATATATTAAACAAACATCTGTCATCGTTTTTCTTCCTCGACAATAGAAGAATATCATCAAACCCGGAATTGATTAATTCTATCAATAATTAAATTAAATAAAAATTAAAAGAAATTTAAAAGAGATGGGAAAACGCTTATCCATTTACAAATATTATAGAATGCATCAATGTTTTTTTTTTCTCCTTTAAGTTTTTTCATCTAGTCATGAATTTTATTTTTTTATTTCATCTTTATATATTGTGCTTACAATATATTTCTCTTTACTTTTATAAAATTATCATGGTATCAAAAAAACATTTTAATATTAGTTTAATGCTCATTTTAGCAAAAAAAAGTTTGGTTTTATAGCTTGCAGAGAATTAAAAAAGCAGGGACCAAAATTGAAGATGAGGTAGAAATACAAGTTTTTTTTCCTTTTATTACATTCTTCATGAGACACCTTTTCTAAATTTTTTGCCTGCAAAATTTTTTCTTTTTCATTTATGGTCCATTTAGAGTGAAACTGCTACTTTTATTCATATTTGCAGAGAAACCGGTTGGGTGATGATATTTTAAGAATGAAAAAAGCCATAGGTCATTGTGTTCCTCTTGACGAGAGAAGATTTTTTTCATTTAAGTTTATGTTTTTGAACTAATTTAAAAGTATTTTGAGTTGAAAAATTATTTCATTGAAATTATTAGGGTGTTTATTAGATATTTTTAAGTAAAAATAAAATTGATTTTATAGGTCTAAAAATCCTGACTCGATTTTTCAACCACCTCTTCGATGGTCAAAATCTGGGTAAGCAAATAACACGTTATTTGCTTTATTTTTTAAAATAAATAAAAAATAAATGATATGTCATGTACCTTTGTGTAAAAAAAATAAGGTCACGCGCACAGACCTTTTTGGACCTGATTTTCTCCTCCCTCGGGTCACGAAATCTGACCCTATTTATAGCGGGTGGATGAGGAATATTCTATCTTTAATGATATAAATTTCATCTCATGATTCAATCCGGAATGATCTCTTTGGTCCAGGTGCTTAGCCTTTTTCTATGGTTTTTTTTCCATTTTTAATTTTTATTAAAATACACTATAAAAATATTATTATTCAATTTTTTCAAGGGTCATAAATAATATTATAGGTTTTTATAGGAATATTAACACTTTGTTTTCCAATTAGTATGTACATGATATGCAAAAATAAGAAATAAAAAAATGCTCAGAAATATTCAATGAAAATAAATTTTTTTCTTTCAATTTTTTACATAATTTTATCATATTTATTATTTTTTTCCTTAATTACATATAAAATATTAAGAAATTATTTTAATATTTAAAGAAAAAACTTCATTTTAAGATCATGATGGTTTTTCTTTAAAAAACAGTCCTTGCAATAAAAAAATATACTTTTGATAAATAATAAAGAAATGCATTAATAAATAAATGAAGTTTAGATTAAAGGAAATATACTTTGATATTTTTGTTTATTGCCTTTCTTGTAAATGTTTTTTTTTGTGTATATATAACTGTTTAATTAAATAAAAAATAGATTTCAAAAACAAGGTTACTAAACTTGGTCATGGTTAAGATCTAGATTATAGGTTTAAGTGAGTTAGCTTGAATTGACCCAAGTTTATTCAAAATATCATCATTTTTAGTATTATTTTTATAAAAAAAATTAAAATGAAATCGTTTTCATATGTTTTTAAAAATAGTTAAATCAGATTCTCGTTGAATCAACCAAGTTACAGGTATACTCATCATGTTAGATAAGCAATAACAGGTCAACTCTCACTCGATTTATGTTAAAACTAAACTTGATTTAGAGATTGGTTCAATAGGTCATTATATTAATCTAACAAGCTTAGCTAGGTTTAATAATATTTCCAAAAACTTACTCGCGGTAGCACTCACTCAAGCAACTTACAAATATGATACTAACCTATACAAATATTTTTTAAATAGTGGTTGATATTGTTCAATCACCATTTTCTTATAAACAAATCATTGTTTTCCCATAAACAAATCAAATGTAAATTGCATTGTGCTTGCAAAAATATATTTTCATCCTTGTATTTGTTTTGTATTTTTTGGTCCCTATAGTTTTAGGTTTTTACATTTTGATTTTAGAAATTTAATTTTTATATTTTAGTCCCTGAATATTGAGAGAAAAGAGAGAAAATCATTGGAAAAAAAAGATAGAGAAAGAGGCTTTGATTGATAAAAAAGATAAAAAGATTTTGATATCAATGAATTCATCTTGGTGAGGAAAGTTCTATGGAGTTGGTTTGAAACTTTAATATTGCAATAATAATAATAATAATAATAGATCATGGCTCAAGAAGATTTTTTTTATTTGATATTGTAAATAGAGTAAACGAGGTTTTTAAGATTTGTTTTAGATATTTTTAGGTGAAAATAAGTTGAATTTAGAGTTTTTTGAGTTCAAATATCCAGGATTCTATTTTTCTGACCACCTGCAATGAGTATCTATAGATCGGGTTTTGTACTATCCATAATTAAATCCCAACATGAAATTAACTCAACTCGAACTCAATTGGGTATGAATTTTTTACACCCAATCCGATCAGATTTAGCATTATCTATAGGTCGGGTTAGGGATGGCTTATCTATAGGTCAGGTTTTATTCTATCCATAACCAAACCCCAACCTAATATTACTATCTTAAACTGACCCGAACCTGATTCTTTTATACTCAATGCGATTGGGTTTCATGTATTCATAACCTGACTTCAACTAAACCCAACCCCAACCTAATAAAATATGAATTTATGATATATGGTCCAATTAGATTTAAGATACTCACTAGATAGATGGCTCGTGCTATATCGTGGGCTAGACTATTTTTTTCTAAACATAAAAACTCCATGCGAAACTTAGGATTTAAAAAAAAATCAGAGAATTGGGTTATTGAGTCGACTGGGTTTAATAACCTCAGCTAATCTAATAATACTTTTAAAAAAAGGGTAATGACAGCAAATAACAAAATTAATAAAAAATTGACATCCAGGATATAAAAAAAAGTGGCAACAGAAAAGGATCCAAGTCAATCCAGGTCAACCTATCAAATTTGTTACTTGGGACATGAGATCGGGATAACCCCGAAGAAAAAAAAATAAAAAAAATAACAAAGGCTAATTCGTAACTAACCAAATATTGTAAAATAGAATTTAAAAAAATACATTAAAACAATAAAGAGTCAACTAAAGCTAAGCTTCTAAACTTGTGACATTGGTTATAAGACTAGCATCATCACATTATAGAAGTCAAACCTGAAAAAATCACAAAGCAAAATCCTCAATAAACTAAATACCAAGGGATGAAACCAAAATAAAATTAATTAAAAACCACTATCAAAAGAATAAGAACTAAATTCTTTTGTTACATTTTTTCAAAACTCATTGATTTTTTTTGCTAAATATGTATCAAAAAAATATAATTTTGACATTCTTGCAGAAAAAAACATTAATCAATACGGGTAACCCTGGTCAACTTACTCAACCTGTGACCCAGGAGCTGCTTGGGGTCAACCCCTGGGTCAGGTCTAAAAAACATGATCAAAAGAATAAGGATCCAATTTCTTCATTAAATTCTTTTTATTTTTTTAAAAAACTTGTCTTAAAACTCATTGAATTTTTTTTTTGTAAAATTTTGTCCAAAATAATGTCATTTTTACATATATGTAAAACAAAAAAATTAGTTGCTCGGGTAACCTTGGCCAACCCACCCTACCTGTGACTCGGGATTGTCCTCCGATCCGGGTTTAAAAACCATAATTAAAAAAATAACACAACTTGTTTGTAAAATATTTTTAAAACTTGTTGAATATTTTTTTAGCCCAAGTTGATATGGGTAACCTTGACCAACCCATTTGATTTGTGACCCAAAACTTGAGAATTAAATTTGGCATTAAAATAAAATCAAATCAAACAATGAGAGATGAATTTGAAAAAAAAATCAATTAAGAAAATAAAAAAAAACCAAAAGAAATTATAATGAAAAGAACGAGGACAAAAATAAAATAAAAAAACATAAAAAAATCAGGTATGAAATTGAAAAGAAAATCAATTAGAAAAAGGATGAAAAACAAAATAAATATCAATTAAAAGAAAGATGACCAAATTTAACATAGAAATAAAATAAAATAAAATACAAAAGGATGAAATTTAAAAAAAATTATAAAAAAAATTTAAAGCAAATATAGAACAACAAAAACTATAAGGATTACAATTGAAATAATATAAAAGGTTAGTATATTTTTGAACTTTGAGTAGGTGGAGGAGAGAAAAAAGAGAATGAAAAAGAAGAAATCCAACCATTACCTAACAGTGGCCGCGTCGCTTTGCCTTAGACAATGGTGGGGTATTTTTGGACACTGGAGGAGGTGTCACGAGCCATCCAAATGGCGCGGACAACCTCTATATGCTGGCGCATTCTTATCACGCGCTAGTAGCTTTTAGTTTTTCTTTTAATTTATTTTTATAAATAGCAAAACACTCCTCTGACTGCACATGAAATTTACAAAATGAAACCAAAGTTCATAAGATGGAAATACCATTAAAAACAAAAGCATTCGTTTTAAAATCTAAGGTTATTTTGGTAATCTCATTGTGTTCAAGAATAGAAAAAACCGAAAATATCCCTCATCCAAATCAAATCAAAATTCTGCTTCTCTAGGACTTTACAAATCATAGAATAATATTTGTCTTGGGTTTCGCATGATATTGATTGAGGGCTAAGCTATTCAGCATTTAAAGCAACGTTCCCCTCCCCTCCCCTCCCCTCTCTCAACTCAATTTCAATTCTTAAAAACTAACCATTTGTTCTTGCGTTTGATTACTTGTATTTGCAATCTGAGTTGAAGATTAAAAAAAAGAAAAAAAAAAAAAAAGAGTTCATGCTTTTCACTGAAGCTTGATTAACACATGCTCTTTGCACGAATGCTTGGTTTGGTTGCTAGCAGAATTCTTCGAGAAAAAGCTCCTTGTCTCGTAGTATCATCCTTTCTGCTGCCTGGTTTCTTCTAATAGCATGGCGTGCCCACTACGTGCTTACCTGCACAGAAGTAGAAAGAGTTGTCGGTTCTAATCTTAAATTGGCAAAAAATAAAATACAATCACATAAGTATAAAGAAGACTAAGCTCACTTTGATACTGTTCGGGAATGTGGTTTTAAAAATTTAAATAATTTTTTATTAAAAATTAATTTTTTATATATTTTAGATTGTTCTGATACGTTGATTTTAAAAATAATTTTTAAAAAATAACAAAAAATTCATTTTAATGTATTTCAATATAAAATTCACTTTAAAAAGCAATTACAATCACATACTCAAACAAACATTTTCCCAGCCTCCCATAGTTGCATAGAGAATAGAAAAATCCAAAATCAATTTATAGTTTCTATCTCACAAAACCAAAAAAAAAATACATCCAAAAATCAACCTTAATTAAATCGATAAGTCTAGAAGAAGACAAGAAAAAAAATCAGATACAACCTTCCTTTGATCAGATCATATGTTATTATCGAAGAAATCGAGACCGAAGAAAAAGGGAGTGAGGAAGACCGAAAGAGATGGGGTCATTTATTATATATATATATATATATATATATATATATATATATATATATATATATATATATATAAAAACTACAGTCGCCGAGAGAAGTGATGGCCGGAAAAGAGAGCCGTATTCTTCTTTATATATTTAGCGCGTAGTGTAAATGTCATTTTCTCAAACTTTAAGGGCATTAATGAATTTCACGGCGGGTTTTCGGTATGATTGAGCAGCAGTATCTATACTTAACCTATAATCTGAATTTTTATTTTTAAATTTTACCAAAACTCAATTAGGTTAAAAACCTTTTTATTCATTCGGGTTAATTGTTTTTAATATTTTATATTATTAAAAGATAAAAAGCCCCTGAGCCCACCTAAAATTAACAAAAAAAAAAAACTAGATAAAAAGATGAAAATGCCCCTCCAAAATAGCTTTAAAATTATTCGATCTCAATAGTATTTAAGTATTTTTATTGTTCTTTAAAAAGAAAATGACCCCAAAGCCTCTGGAAAAAAGCTCTTTCTTTTCCTATAAGTTTATTTTTCTAATTTTATTGTTAAAAAAATAAAATCAAAAAGACCTTTTTTGCCCCCTAATGATTTTTCAAATGACACTTGTGTCCTTTGAAAAGATCAAAATATCTTTTATTTCTAACCTTCATTTTTGTGTTGAGAAGGGCAAAATGAAAAAAAAAAAAAAAGGTTATGGATTCAATGTGGATATCGATAATGTTTTTCCCATACATTTTAGAGTTTCTTTTAATGTCACTAAAATACAATAAAATTCATAAAAAAAAAAAATTTAAATTTTATATTGAGAAGTGTATGTGGGACTTGCTACTAAATACAATGAGAAAAATTCTTTATTCATAAAGAAAATAAATTTATTGGGTAAGTTAGATGCTAACTCGGGATCCAAGTCGTGAGGCTGAAACAACCCTACAAAAAGTAAATTGATAAAAATTATGATGCCCACCCAACAATTTAAATGTAGAAGGATGAAATTAAAAAAAAATCAATTAACAAAAAAGGACGTTAAAAAAAACCCAGCAAACTCGGGTAAGTTTGTCAAACCCAATAAGCTGGATTATACAAATGAGATAACCTAATAAAAGGCAAAATAAGAAGAAAAAAAATATAAAGTCCAATTCTCAAACTAACCAAATGTTGAAGGACAAAACTGAAAATATATTCAATCTTAATAAACAACTAAAAAAAAACTCGAGTTAACCTGGACTAACCTGCTAAATCTGCGACCTAAGTTATGAGATCGGGATAACTTCATAGAAAGGAAAGCAAAGAAAATCATGAAGCCCAATTTTAAATAAACCTGATATTGAATGATGAAATTAAAAAATAAAATACATGTAAAAAATGATATAAAAAAAGATTAATGTCAACTTGGGTTAGCCTTTCAAATCCATGACCTAGGTCATAAGACCAGAATCATCCCATAAAAAAAGTCATGAAACCCAATTTGTTAACAAGCCAATATCAAAGGATAAAATTAAAAATAAAATTTAATTTTAAAAAAGGATCCAAAGCAAAAAAATAGCAATAAAAAAAATGAAGACCACGTTTGACACAAAAACAAAATAATAGGACACCTTTATTTCTTTGACAAATCAACAAATATCGAGGAGAGGAGAAATAAAAGAGAGAGAAAAGAAAAAAAAAAAGGTTGTCGAAATCTCACCACCCTTCCATTGTCAACCTGTGTGACCTCATTAGAAAGGCCTCATTGCATTGTGTTTGTCACCACCAATAAGGATGGAATTTTCACATTCGTCCTATGGATACAGATACGAAACAGTCTAAATAGGTGTGAGATTTTTTTACCTGATCAAGTTTGGGTAAAACCTGAAGGTAAAAAATCAGGTTTTGGATAAGGCATGGATATTGTTAAACCCGACCTAAAATCTGAGCCAAAATGAATTTAAAGAAAATTATATTTATACCAAGCTATATTTATACCAAGAAAATTTAAAGAAAGTATAGGGTTTCTAGTCTCCATTCCAGTTGTCAGTCTTTTCTTTTCAAATTCAATATCTTTCTAATTCTGCTAAAATTACACATGTAACATCAAATTGAGAAAGATGTAACAATATTGATAGAATCTACACGACTATTAGAGAGCTCATAATGCCATTAGATATCAAAGCAGAAGCAGTGAGCTTTTATTTAACGTGGTTTGGTGATGAGAATTGAGTTAGGTTAAAGTTTGAGAAATTAAGGTTTAAAATGTTAAAATCAGAAACAAGTTCAGATCTTGAGATGGGGGTGACTATGAAAGAAGTAAAAGAGGCAGTATGGAGTGTTGACGGATTGAAAACCTCATGTTCAAATAGATTTAATTTCTCCTTCTACAAAAAGGCATGGTGTTTATGATATGGTGATTGATTTTTTTTTTCCAGAATAGGGCACATGCCTAAAGGCTTTGGGGAGAGGGTGGAGGAGGTAGCACCGAGGAGGGATTGTCTTCCTTTTAGATTCCATCCTGTTCTTTTGTTAAAACGAATCATCAATTTTATTGTGTGTTGACTAGTTAGGTTTAAGTTTCTAAAATCCATGCTCGATGGTTTTGAGGTAGGGTATAAATAGTAATTTAGGTACAAGTTTAAGTATGAATAGTACGAAACTTCTTCCATGAATACCTATAGACATCTCTAGCCACCAAGGAAAGAGGCTTTCAGCTACCAGAGAAAGCTGTAAGCATTGATTGAACGCGATGACTTCAAATGCTGGCGTATCGGTTGCACATGCCAACCAGTTTATCCCTCCTTGTTTACCCTAGCTTGCTATATTTTTTAATTTTTAATTTTGGCTCGTTAACACCAAATTATTTGACATCAATATATTTTTATTTTATTTTGCCAAATTGAGCATCAACCGAGCGCATAAAAATTTTCTCGACTTTGCAAGAACCTCATATCTAGGCAATCAAAATAATTTTACAAAATCAAATCTTAAATAAAGACAACGTGAAAGGATCGGATTAAAAAGAAAAGTTGAGTGATTGAAAAAGAAAATCCTCTTTGTCTAACAATGCAAATTAATCCCTATGTTGGTAAACAAAATGGATTGAACATTTGTTTAAGCTTCAAATCCGGTTTTTAAAGCTCTGTTTTTTTTTAATTAATGAAATTGAATACTATCTTATCAAACCGAGCATTAAACAAGTGACAAAACATTCCCCCACATTGCAAAATCCTCACACACAAGCATAAAAAATAAATCACCAAGATTAATATCAAATCAATATAATATAAAAGGATCAAATAAAAAGAATGAAAAAAAAAAACATTATGCGAACAATGTTTTGCCTCACAAGTTAAAAGATTTAAGCCCCGTTTGTTTTTCAGGTTAGTAAGTGTTTTTGTAAAAGTTTGATTTTTTTATTTTAAGTTAAAATCTTTGGTGTTTTTAGATTATTTTGATATGTTGATGTTAAAAGTAAATTTTTAAAAATAAAAAAATATTTTATATATTTTAAATATAAAAAAGTTTTTAATAACTAATGTGTTTTTTTTAAAAAAAAATTTAATAATTATTATTTATTTGATGACGGAGACCAGGAGAGAGAAGGAAGGAAGTAGTCCTTTCCGAATCCGAATCCAAATCCAAATCCACATTCTTCTCCCTGACTGTCTCTTTCACAACTCTTCTCTTTCTTCTCTTCTGCCAGCCCATACCCAACACCTCCCAAACAACAACCCTTTCCCTTCTGCTAACACGAACTTTCTTTTCTATTTCTCTTCCATTTTGATTTCATTTAGTTCCGCTTCTAATCTTATATTCAATCCCTCACTACTTCATTCCCTTCCTGTATCAGAAAACCACACACTCACACTACATAAAGACAACAACTTTCCTTTCAAATCCTCTCATTTTCAACCAAACGAAACTCAATTCAATTCATGTTTGACCCCATTCGTCCAGGTCCCCGGAGAGCTTGCAAGCTATTCATTAACACTTAAATCCAATCCCTTTTCTTTGTTTGGATTTGATTTCTTCGGAATTGGTGTTGTAGGGGCTTGAGGAATTGTGGGATTCGGATTTTGATAGGAATTGGGCATGAATGAATGAAGATGGCGTTCAAATCCAAGATAAAATGGATTGCACTGTTTGTCCTGATACTATCAATGGTGTCTCTAGTGATTCACCTCTCCATTACAAAGCTTTCGGGGCCTTATTCACAGCAATCTACTTTAATGCCTGCCATTGGATTTAACCTCACTCCTATCTTTGGCGTACAGATTTCATTTTGCGTTCTGCATTGTTTTGTTTTTTTAGCATTTGTTGTGTTCTTTATTTGTTTTTTCATCTGGGTTTTCGTGGTTTTGTAGGGTGATAGAGCTATTAGAAATAAGAGGTCGTGGGGGCATGTGAAGTCTTTGAAGTCACTGCAGCCTTATGCCAACCCGAGAAGCAGTTATCCTGGTAATGGGTTTTGCTGAACTTTTCTATTTGTCTGTTTACTTTTCTGTTTCTTTTATATCCATTGAGGTTAAATTTCTTGAACTGGTTTTTATTGGAGGCGAGTGTCTTCTGGTTATTAATTAGCTGCTGTGGAATTTGGAATTTGGAAATGTGAAATGGATTTGATCATTTAAGTTTTGTAGAAGTGCATTTAAATAAACTGTGGATCGGTAAGTTGTTGAAGCTTTCTTTGAAAGTTTATGTAAATTTATAGCTTGGTTGAGGTAATTTCAAGTTGGATATGGCACCCCATTTAACATGCTTCTGAGGGAGCAATTGACACATCCTTTAGGGAATTTAGTGATCATTCCATTTGGTTGCGTTTCTACTTGTCGTTTCCAATTGGATGATCTTGTATTTTGCTGAGAGTGGTTGAGTCGTAGATGTTCTTTCTTTTCTCCTTTTTTCCCCTTTATTTTTCGTTCTTTCTTATTTTTATTTATTTATATTTTGGTAGGGGGTTGGGGATTCCTTACTTGGTTAGTCTGACCAATTGAATGGTGCAAAAAGCATGTTTTATGCAACTCCATTATTATTATAACAATCAATGCATGGTTGATGTGTTTAAATTAAGTACCATAGTTTTTTTTGGAAAAGAACTCTACTTATCTAGTTTGATATTGATAATCTTTAAATGGGTTATACAATGTGCACCATTATGTTTATTTGCATAGTTTTGCAATGGAATCTATGTAAAAGCCTGTGAAAAATGAAGGTGGCTTATTTGTTTTAGAGTAGATTGTGGAAAATGGGTTATACAATGTGCACCATTATGTTTATTTGCATACTTTTACAGCGGAATCTATGTAAAAGCCTATGAAAATGAAGGTGGCTTATTTGTTTTAGAGTATATTGTGGAACATGTTTGTGACGTTTTTTATATTTTGGATGAAGGGAAACCCCAATCTGTTTTGTGACTTGGGTTAAATTCCTGGTGCATTAAAGTTGCTCCATTCACTTGTACTGGGAAAAGTTTGGACTTACTTTCATGGGCATGGATAGATAACTCTCAAGGAAGAGTTTGCTCCTAATAAGTTTTGAATCATGACCTACCCTTATATTGACACGTCTTGCCAATCAGCCAACCCTTTGTTGTTATTTGTGGAATTATGTAACCATTACTTCTTTACAAGACTCTATATATAAGCAATATGGTGAAATGGCAGAAAAGAGCATTCTAATTATTTTGATTTCTAATAAATTGTCTTCACCAAAGCTGCAAGCTTTCTTCCCATTTACTTTCATTTCATCAACGAGATACCTATTAACTTGGTGCACTTTCTGTCTTGCCCATTATATTATGATCTTTATAGGCTACATTTGAGAATTTCTATCCTCATTGATTTTTATTTTGCGTACATTTTTTCTTGGGTTACAGTTCCAAATGAAAAGAACAACGGTTACATTTATGCAAAAATTTTTGGTGGATTTGAGAAGATAAGATCCTCGGTATGATTCATTTGATGTTATAAACTTGTTTTAATTTTGATTGATAATGAGAGTTCATAACATTTCTGTTAATTTTCTAGATCTGTGATCTTGTCACCATATCCAGGCTTCTAAATGCTACTCTTGTCATTCCAGAGATTCAAGAAAGTCTTCAATCAAAAGGCATTAGGTAATTTACTTTAGCTTGTTTAATGGTTTGCCATTTAACTCCTTGCACTTGAGATGCAGGTTTTGTTTTTTTCTTTCTAATTTCTGAATTTGGAACAGTTACAAATTCAAGAGTTTTTCATATCTCTATGATGAAGAGCAGTTCATAGCATCACTTAAAAATGATGTAATCGTTGTGAACAGCCTGCCTGAGAATTTGAAGGCGGGCAGGAGAAGGAATGAGATCCGTACTTATAAGCCCAAAAGTTCTGCTTCTCCAAATTTCTATGTTAAAGAAATTTTGCCTGAGTTAAAGAAATCCAAGGTTATTGGACTAGTTCTTCATGATGGAGGATGCCTGCAGGTAGGTGAATATATTGCGATGTAGATCATAAAATGATTTATATTGTTCTCTCATCTTGAATAGCACCACCTTTCTACTCATAATTGTTAACATAATTGATTTTGATCTCTCATGTCATTTTTTCTTCTAGGATATGACCTTTGCTTGGATGATAACTGTTAGTTATTTTCTTGTGTTTCTTGTACTCATTTCAATAAAAGGACGTGCTCATTTCAATAATAGGACATGCTCATTTCAATTTTCTTTCTTTATTTATTTGCAAAGAATTAATGATTAATAAGCAATTGTATGGAACCAGGAAAAAACCCTAATCAGATGCCTAATGCAGCATCTTTTCTGAAGTGGAATTCTGAACTTGTAATTTTGAGATGTCCACTGCAATTTTAACTAAACAAATTCAATAGAAATTTGTGGCTCAAAGTGATAATTTTGCCAGTCAAAGAAACATGTTGAGCATCGTTTTAACTTGATAGGCACTTTGGTTCCCTTAGTATTTTCAATTCACGAAGTTTGGTATGCGCAATTGTGCAATGGACTACTCAATTTGGGGCATGGAATTTGGGTGTTCATTTATTTTTTATTCTTGATAATGCTTTAATCTCTGTTGGTAACTTTCTTTGCAGTCAATTCTTCCTCCGAGCATGTCTGAGTTTCAGAGGCTTAGATGTCGAGTTGCATTTCACGCTCTAAAATTTCGCCCAAAAATTCAGGTGCTTGGTCAGTTGATGGTTCAGAGGTATAGCTGATTAGTTTCTTACCTTGCCTTTCCAATAAAATTATAATGCCAACTACCAGATTTCAGGATGTGCACAATCTTCATTAGTTTAGCACTCTGTAAGAATATGACCGACATTGCAATAATAAATTACATGCAACTTCACAATCTATGAAGCATTTGTTTGCAGTTCTTGTCTCTAAAACTTTTTCCACAGGTTACGGGCATCTGGTCAACCTTTCCTTGCATTTCATCCTGGCTTAGTGAGAAATACCTTGGCATATCATGGTTGTGCGGAATTATATCAGGCTAGTTGTTCAAGCCTTTTCTCATCTATATCATTGCCGTGATCAAAGTTGCATCGATATGTTTAAGTTTGGTTTCTTTTAGGGAACGTTTGGTACTGTGTTTGTACCTGCGTTTCGTCAAAATTTGAAATATATATATATATATTTTTTTTGCTAAAATTGAGTGTGGTTTGTACTTTTTGGATCGTTTTGATGTGCTGATATCAAAAATGATTTTTAAAAAATAAAAAAACATCATTGGCATGCATTTCGGCACAAAAAGCTATTTGAAAAGCACCCGCAACCACACTGCCAAACACGCTCTTAATTTTAGTACTTGTTTTGCTGTTCAATTGGTCATAAAATTCAGTAGTTGGAATTTCAATATTTGGATGTGTCTTCTTTGTGATTTTCTACCTCAAACATAAATGAAGATGGATTATATAAATACCTCGTTAAATTCTCTATTTTTCCTAGCCCTTTCTTCTAACTTGGCACTTCCTCTAGGATGTTCACACTGAGCTTATACAGTACCGAAGGGCACAGATGATTAAGCAAGGGATTCTTAATGATGAGCTAAGTGTAGACTCACACTTCCGAAGATCCAATGGGTCATGCCCCCTCATGCCAGAAGAGGTACAGACAGAGTTAAGGTTTAACTTTCAAGTCCAAACTGCACAATGCATGCTTCTTTTATCTACACTGGAGTTTTGTTTCTTGCACATTGCTTGAATTATGTTTGCCAAATCATTTGCAGGTTTCATATTAATTCTAGTCCTTAAACTTTCTTTTAGAAGGGATTTTTCATTTTTAGATAGAAGAAAGTATCAATAGAAAAGGGAAGAAATGTCCAACAGCACTTTAGAGAACAAGACATCCTCCAATTAGAGAATGAGAAAAAAACAACAAAATTTCAATATAAAAGATAGTCTAATCTCACTAAATTAGCTTTGAAACTCATACACCATAGTGGTCCCATGCATTGCATTGCAAAGAAGCTAGAAGCACCATCCTATTCCACAACAATTGTCTTGAGGTTGACTTATCCTTAAAATGTCGACTATTTATCTCCATCCAAGCTTACCAAATAAGAACCACGTCACCACAAGCTCTTATGTTCCTTCCTCCTCCTTCCAAAACCCACCATGAACAATCTATCCTACATATCTTCCACCACCATTGGGCAGCCCAATGTTGACTGTCTCCTAGCATGGTAGCATATAACACAGATCTAGGAGGAAGGCTTTTTACAAGAGCTTTCCTAGCTAGCAGCAAATTATTAGTTTTCATCTTATCAAATGTTACTATCCCAGGAATGACACAACTTTGCGGGGCCCTTTTACTTCTTTTGAAACATTTTCAGATTGGTCTTCTCCTTAAAGAGATGGGCTATTCTACTGAAACAATGATATACGTGGCTGGGTCTGAAACTTTCGGTGGTCAACGCATTTTGATCCCTCTGCGAGCAAACTTCTCTAACACTGTGGATCGCACTCAGGTGTGCACCAAGCAAGAATTATCTGATTTGGTTGGTCCTGAAACACCTCTTCCATTGAATCCTTTCCAGCCTCCACCTACCAAAAGTGAGGAACAATTAAAAGAAGAGTGGAATAGGGCAGGTCCCCGGCCTCGTCCCCTTCCTCCACCTCCAGACAGACCCATCTATCAACATGAAAAAGAAGGTTGGTATGGTTGGATTACTGAGTCTGACACAGAACCAGACCCTTCATCTGAAGATCTGAGGAATCAAGCACACAGGTTAATCTGGGATGCTCTTGATTATATTGTCTCGGTGGAAGCAGATGCATTTTTTCCTGGTTTCCATAATGATGGTAGTGGATGGCCAGACTTCTCAAGCTTGGTCATGGGACACCGGCTATACGAGAGTGCTTCTTCTAAAACATATCGGCCAGATAGGTATGATGGGCAAAAATCTCTTATTATGAACTTCAAATTAATTACAGCATAAAGGTATTGAATCATTCCATGGAAATTGATTGAAGTACAATATGTTTCAACGCAAAAAATGGAAGCATAGTGTGGATGAATGTCCTCAACTACATGATACTTGAGATTCATGATTTTCTGCAGTTTTAAAATGCCAGTGGGGCAAAATAAATTCAATGACTTGTGATTACATTGATTCATTTTTTCAGTATATATGCATCTGATAGTAGGGATTCTCTACTTCCACTATTTTTGTTCATTTGATTTTTGATGTTCTGCAAGGAGCAGCTCACTTTTCACCTTCAATTATAGTGCTATGAAGCATTTAAAACTTGCCATACAGACAGAAAGAGAGAAGGATTTGCCAGGAACGTAACAGATGTACTATATTTCTGAGAAAGATTATCAACCTGAATTTGCATTTTCATATGATAATATATATTATATATTTGTGTTGAGTAATGATTTTTTCCCTGCTGCTCTTCCAGAGAGTAATCAGCTTTCAGTTGGCAGCACTTCCCAAATAATAATCATGTTATGTTGAGATAGCCACGAGAAGTATTGTAGCATGCCAGGAAAAAAAAGTGTCTTGCAGTCTTCTATAATCTTCTTTACATTGGTTTCTGCACTGTGGTGTTGCTGTTTTTAAGCAAACAAATCATCTTGAATCCATCTCAATTTTCATGTAATAAAATTTGTTGTACTGGTTTTATCTGCTTCCTTTTGATTTTGCACACCTTGTACTTCAGTTCTGGTTTTGGTCAGTCTTGATATATCTTCTTGATGTTCACCTGTATATTATAAATTGAACAAATCATTCTGATGCTTTGTTGGTTCTTCAAACAGGAGGGTTCTTGCAGAACTTTTCAACATTATCCATGACAACTTGTACCACCATAACAATCGTACTTGGAAACGTGTAGTAAGGGAACATCTCAACAAAAGCTTGAGTGAAGATGGACTTATCAGGCAATCCCTTCTGTCAAAACCAACCACATTCCTGTCTCACCCGCTTCCTGAATGCTCTTGTAGAATTCCATCTGCTGAGGTTCCAAAACAGGTAAAAGGTAATGATGGCCGATTCCTATATGGAGGAGAGGATGAGTGCCCAAGATGGATGCAGCTTAGTCAGGAAGATACTCGCTCAGAGTCAGCAGTAGTGGAAGAGGGTAGTGATGATAATAGCGAGTCAGAATATGAAAATGATGGTGTTGAACAGCAAGAATCTGATAACAGTAGAGGTAGAAGTAGTCTTACTCAAATACCCATGGATCAGGATGATGAATGGGATCCTAATGACTAAAAGTGGATGTGCTGATGATAGGACTTCTGTTTGTATAACTGAAGATGGTACTCAACTTTTCAGCAATATCTTCTGGGATGTAGAGTTTTGGGGATGGGGCGATGAGTCCAAGGTATTTTTTCATAGTTCCAACTTGGTGTTTTGAAGGAAATATTCAGATTTATTCTTTCCTAGTAGATTCAAGAAACCCTTATAGAAAAGAAAAACATTTGTATACCTTCTTCATACGACACTGTTTTAGCGTGATAGTAGTAGCGAGCACGACTGATACCTTCAAGATAAGCTTATTGCAGCCTGTTGCAGAAGCAGAAATGCCCTGTCTTCTGAGAAACATGAAAGATGCTTCAGCACGGAGGAGCTTTGATTTGGGAATGTTGGTATTGGATAGTTTGCAGTTAGTTCCACTTGAAGATATTTTTGGTATCTGAAACATTAATTTCTGTCCTTGAACTGAATTTCCTGTCGGAGTGTAAAGTTGTTTCGAATAGAAATCAATGACAAGAATTTTTTTTCTTCTTTTTGTCATAGTTCTAACAATTCCATAACCGATTAGATGTTAACAAATAACACATGCCGATGTTATTATGTCATCATCGTTCAAGTTCAATGGCCCGCTTGCTCAAATAATGTTGACAAACACGAAGCATCTTGGAAAATGCAGGTGGACTAAGCAAAGTTGGTTGCAGAATACAGGAATTGACAGGTTTTACTCAATGTAAATGCGGCCTGTACCCCTGAACCATACGAGGTGAAGGTAGGAACTAGGAACCACCTTAAATCAATCATGGGATGATCGGCACATTCAACCTCCGCAGTTTCAGAGATATGCTCAGTAGAAAAGAATCAGGAAGATATGCTCAGTAGAAAAGAATCAGGAATGGCCAGGGCCAATACGCAGCGGTTGTGAGATAGAAGCAGCTTTACCGGCCTTAGCAATTACGCTTCAGCACATGATTCAGCTGTTCACCGGCGTTCCTTTGACCTCATATCCTTTCTGAAGGATTGCTCCAACATCATCACTCCATGGGGGGTCGCTTTGCAGGAACAGAAAATAAATATAACTTCCAAAATTTAAAACCAATTCAGGCATCAGCCAAAAGGACACTAATCTGTAATCTCCATTTCTTTTATATAATAATAATAATAATAATAATAATAATAAATTGACAAATTATTATAGAAAATAATTCATTATAGAAAATGGACAGACAAGTTGAGTTTCAAACACGGACTTCAAATATAAATTGACAAATTGCCGGAGGGTTACAAAGGTCAATCTCACAAACTCATTACATTTGTACATTATACAAGACCATAGAGGCTAGGCGCCCTTGTTGTTATTCCATGGCTTAAGCACGGTCACAACGATGATGGCAACAATGATAAGAAGGATTATAATGGCAATGCACATCCATTTCCTGGAGTTCCTTTGTAACTTCTTTGCCTTTTGGAGAGCAACATTCCCTGACTGCACATGATCTACTGCATTTGAGACCTGAAATTGCAGTAGGCTGTTAAATCACAGGGTTCAAGCATTCTAAGAACCATCACCCTGCAGCTAAATATAACTATTATTTTCAAGCACCGACTCATTCCTTTCTCATCCAAGGCAAAAGCATGAAACAGGAATGAACTCGTTACCTTTGATTTATTTTCTGGGAAGTAATTACTCTCTTTTTTGTCACCATAATTAAAATTATTTTATCCAGAAAAGAAGATACCTGTGATTCTATGTTGTCAAGCATGTCCCCTTGTGCATCCACCAAGACAGCCATATCCAGAAAAATCTGCATGACAAGTGAATAAAGAAAAAAAAATCCTTGATGTTCACTCTCTCGACATAAAAGAAAAAAAAATTCTTTAATCTTGCTGGGTGCACATGCACAGATGCCATTGCCACTTAAAATGGACTCGCTTCTAGTTCTATAACCTCAATTCCACATTTTTCACTTAACATTCCAATGACAGGAGTTCTATAAGAAGGTTAAAAAAAAAGAGAACTCATCAGTGATCAGATACTCATCTTATCTAAATCTGACAAAAGGTGGTCAAATGCTAATCACAGGGCCCTAAATTGAACAAATAACCATAATTTCAGATATAAAAGAAATTAATTTTCCATAGAAAGCTCCTGCATCAACATCTCATCACATCTAAACAAAGATCACACAAAAAACTACTTGACTAAGCTCAAGCTTGCCACAATGCCGGAAGGCCCTCAACATTAATCACCATGCCCAAGGTGAAAGTTACCTCAAATAAATCAGTGTTAAAAGTAGAACAGCAAAGTTAAGTCAGGATCATTTTCCAGTTTGAGACAATTAAAGCTAAAGTGACATCAAAATTTTTAAAAGTTAGCTGTGGTTGCATATCTGCTTTAATCAAAAGAATATGTATAATTGTAAGAAGCTACAGAAATACCAGTTTAATGCCAAAAGGGAAAAAAAATATAATTGTTGTTTTGGCACACCTGTTGCAAGTCCAGAAGTTTCCTCTCCAGATCTCTGACTGCATCATGGCGCTCTTGAATTTCTGCCAAAGTATCTGTTATCTGCATACAAAATAGTACAAAAATGAAATCAGGAATGACCCTTTATGATGATTCACTATTTAGGCAAATGACGAGCCAAGTGGCAAAGTATTAACTATGACTATCCAAAAAGCTTCCAATGATTTTCAAGGAAAAAAAAACAAGAAAATTTGGAGAAGGAAAGAATAAAGACACAAAGAAGTATTGATGATGGGAAGAATGAGCAAATCATATACAAGGCCTCCTAAGAAACAATATTGTCAAAAAAACTGCAACAAAAACATTCAACATCAAACATTTTTTGTTCCTCTTTCAAAATCTTCCCTAGGGGACATGCCAGCAGTTGAGACTTGGGATTTCAATTTGAAGGTCTCAGGCTTAAAGTCTAGGAGGGGTGGGTGGAAATTTAGGAATTGGAGAAAGAGTAAAGACTACCTCTTGTTGTGTAGTTCAAAACCAGTTGGGCTGGCCTCTCATAGAATAAATTTTAAAAAAAAAGATAGAAAAAGAAAAGAGCAAGAGGAGGAACAAAAGATCAACAGACCTGGCCTCGCCCTTGTTCTTGAATTGCTTTCTGAAAAATTTGTTCACTGTCTCCAGTCTCAATCAATGTGTCAATCGTCTGTACATTTCAGAATAACAAAACTTAGATTATAGAGCTATGAATTTGTTTGCAGTTTTTAAGCACAATAAGTTTCACCTCTTCATCTGCTCTTGTTCCCGTCACTGAAAATTGAGAAAATCAAGGAATATAAAAGATTAGCATTGTATCATGGAAAAGAGGCCATCAGGTTATTGACATAAGTAATTAGAAACAAGAGAATGGCCTGAACCTGTAAAAACACGCCTCTCAACAACCTCCCGGTACTCTTGATGGATGTTTTCCCTAAGAGTCTATAAAAATTCAGAGATGTCATAAGATCACTGTCACAAAATAGGCAAAGGAGTGCAAGATCCTCATTCAGATATGCTTGTTTATGTTTCTTTACCTACCTGAAATTCAGCCATCTTGTCTTTCAATTTCTTTTTCAAGGCTCTGCCATAAAATCATAGCACCAAATCAGATACGGCAAAAATCTGGATAATTCTTCCAAAAGATCTACAACTCCTACAGGGCTTTAATAAAAATTTGAAAAGAAAAGGTAAGAATAAATGCATAACTCAGACAGGGCAATATACTTTAACTAACTTTAAATTGACTGCAACTCTAGCATGCCATAACTCGTTTCCCTTTGATTAGTCTTTCTAATTTGTTTACAAAAGTTAAAAAAAAAATAGAGATAACCACTCTCCTAAGGGTAATTTTCACCTGGCTCTTATCTAAATTATTTGATTTTCACCACTCTACAATGGATCTTTTGAAAATGATGATGGTGCAACTATATGAATGTCAAGTATATGCTATATTGAATGAAGAGAATGTCTTCGGAGGTAATATTTAACTTGCATATTAGCTTAGATGTGATATTTTCCTTAAATAAAGTGTAAAAAATTAGTTTGGGGGCGCCCAAAACAAAGAGGCCTTTAGTTTAAGGGTTCTATGTATAGACATAATTTCTGGGACATTTACATGTTTTTAAGAAAAAAATAATTGCAGACGACAATTTGAAAAAACAAACCCACAATCTTAGCACTTATTTATACAAGAGTAACAATGCATACAGGACATTCTCCCACAAGAAGGTCAAAAGGGACAGCTAACAAAAACAGGCACATAAAAATCACCAACTTAAAGACATGTCTGTGATCTCTGTCCTATAACACTAAACTGCAAAAACAGAAGTAAATATTGTCATTCAAAATTAAAACTCCTTTCAGCAAACTGCAGATTTAGACTCATGACCTTCATCATATCCTGACTTTACATAAATTATTGTTGTGAATCCGCATGCATTATTATTGTAAATCAGCATGTGTTCTTTACCCCATCAAAAAGATTCATTGTCTACCAAAAACACGAGATCAAACACCCATAACTAATACAACTTTACTTATGATTGGAAAGAGAAAAGGTTTTCCAAACAGAGTTGAAATGCTAATTACATAGTAGTTGAGGTTCTTGATCGGTCTACACCTGTTCCTTTACCACATCCCGGCTTCTGCCTATTAGATAAATTCTGGACAACATAAAGCAGATATTGTTAAAATGCTGTAAATCGATTGGAAAAAGAAGAAGCAGTTGGCCTACCTCTTTGTCAAGTTCCTCGAGTTTTGACTTTATTGAACGAGCAATTTTTCCAACTTCATCAACGTCTTTCTCCATTCGCTGTTTGATTCCTGCAGACAAAAACCAAACCAATCATCGACTTAGAGATTCATAAATCATAAGAATCTAGAAAAAGACTAAGTTCAACGAGTAAAGAAAATGAAATTGAATCAAAGAGGGGTTGGAAAGGAGAAAGAAATCAGAAGTCAGAGTAGCAAACATAGATTCACAAAATAAGTAATGTGTTTTACAATTTCTTTTTGCAGCCATAAGTCATTAAATGCTTGTTGAAGGCTGATTGAAGCACACAAATTGAAGTTACTTGGTTCACCCGATCCATCATCTGGCCCAACCCCGCACACAAATTGAAGCTACCTAGTTCACCAAATCCATCATCTAGCCTACCCCAATCCTGGCTTGTAATTTTATTTTTCAATAAAATACATGAATTTTTTTATCTCATAATTCATGAAGGATATTTATGGTTTTATGCATGGATTTGAGTAGTGTTTGTCATTGTGATATCAGTTGTTTTTCAAGGTTTTTTCGCTTAGAAATGCATCAAAATATTATAAAATTTATTTTTGATATCAGCATATCAAAACAATCCAAAAACACAAAAAAAAAAATCATTTGAAGAAGAAAAAAATCAATTTTTTTGAAAAACACGGCCACGGTGCAAAGGCAAACAGGACTTTAAAGTTGACTCTATTTTATGGTTTTATGATTTATTGATGGAGATGCGGTTTATTTTTTAATCTTAAATCTTATTTTTCCAAATTGATTTTAAAAAAAAATCAGTTAGGTACCTGGTGGGTGGATGGGGGGGGGGGGTCCTCCACCCGCTGCAGAGGCAGGTGATAGATTTAAATATTCCAGGCCAGCAGCAGGTGGAGCAAAATCCAACTCCAATCTGACCATTGCCATCCCTATTCACCTAATCTGATACTGCTAATTGATTTTCCTAATCATGCACATCGCTCAATTTTTCTAACCATTTGGAATAAAAATTGAGAGCATAGAATCAGCCTAAAAGTTGGAAAAATCTTCTTGTGTGTTTTTGCTTTACCCAACTTCATTCATTCTTTTTATCCAATATAATTGTTAGTTGAATTTACAAACATAAAAACAAAGACAAACATGTTTATATTTCATTACATACATGCATATACAAATATGTATTAAAAACAAACGTTGAAAAATATCAACCGAAATATTCTGATCACCTTTCATGGCAGGAGCCTTGGTCACAGCCTTTGACTCCTCATGTGCATCCTGCATACAAGATTTGCAAGAAATGGAAACCAAAAACACTGCTTAGCTGATTTTTCCACCGTCAAAGACATTAATTGCACCTAGCAACACTTTCTTATCATCTGTGCAACTGTTAAACATATGTTCGGTGTTGCTTAGCACGAATTAAGAAAGGTGTTGTCAGAACACCACCAAGTCCATACATATAAACAACAAGACTGGAAAAAGGGAGGCCTTATAACATAGTTCAACAGCAATAAATTTTCCAAGCATGCAAATCTGAGTTTCTGAATTGCTTCTATTATCACCAAGTTTAAGCCATACATTCTAAATATAATGAAGGGAACTCCTCCATAAACCCCCAATCCACCCTCCAAGAAACAAATGAAAAAAGACTTCGATGAACCACATGCCATGGAACCATATATGGAATACTGATCCAAATATAATGACCACAAGCATACCAAACCAGAGGATGCCAAAACAAAGATATTAACCTTATTTAAGTTGAAAGTATTATATTCCTGAAGAATTTAACAATTCCTTGATCACAAAACTTTGAAAAAAAAAAATTTGGATCTAGACTAGGTGGGATTACTGATAAAGGCATGACATCACAAATTTACCTGTTGACTTAAAATTGGCACAACATCTCCTAGAGGAAAAGTTTTTCTTCAAGGAGATTGGGCAAAAACATAATAAACCTCGAGTTTATGTGGTCTCTTTGAAAGAAGTATTTTTCAACCTAAATGGCTTATTAAACACTTATGAGGCTGTCAACCTTTTTTCTTTGTTTCTTTGCAAGTTAATTAAGAACTTGATGAATGGGGCTCATACCTGGAGCTTTTTGAGCAATTTGTCCAGCTTCTCATTCTGTTTCTCAATCTCTTGAACCTGGGAAACAGAAGATGAGGATATGGCGTCAACTAATAGAAATGAGATGGAAACAACAAAATATAGGATTTGAATGGCAACAATAGTATCAAAAGGAAAATAACAAGGCATGTAACGAACAACAGAAACAAAATGAAAAGAAAGGGAGAAACCTTTTTAAAGAAACTCTCCAAGCCCAAGTCTGCAGAATTCATTCCCATCTCAATATCCCCGCCTCTGGAACCCTGACCCCGAGGGATCTCAAAGGACTCCTGCAATTTTCAATTTACAATTAACATGTAATTCATCTCAACCCAGCCATAAATAATTCTAACAATTAAACTTTACATGCATAAAAACATTACAGTCAAATGGTGGTTTGCTACAATTACTGACAAGGAACGACTAATTTCTTGTGTTCAAAGCAATTCAATTTAACATATCCATTAGCATCCCAAAGCCTAGAGCTTTAAGAATCAAAACAGCAAATTTGAGCAGTAAAAGGAAGCATCTCCTTTGACAATATAAGTCATTACATAACTAGATTCGAAGAGTAAACTTCGATAATATGTCAGCTAAACTAAGCGAATCGGTCGTGTCAGGCTCCATTTACTGACTTTTTAATTTTTCATCTTCTGGGGTCCCCAAAAATAATAGATCCCGTGATTTAAAATTTTGAATTCCCTTCATCTTCCTCCTCTTTCTCACCATCCAAACATCAAAAAAGAAAATAAGATCCCAACTTTTTAAACAACAAAAGGAACCCATAATTGAATCCTCAGTTTCCCAAACAGATCCAACGAAATGAATGCAGATAAAAACAATAAAAACAAATTATAATAGCTGTCCCCATCAAAAACAAGTTAGATCAAGACAAAGACAAAGACAAACAAAAACAACATTAACATCGATACAAACTAAAAAGAAGAAGATAGAGAACATATGTTTACCGACAAAAGGTCATTCATTGTTGAAGAAACAGCAGCTGAAAAAAAGAAGCCTCCTTTTGTTATTGTTATTGTTTTTCTTAAAAAACAAACAACAATTGCTTGTTAATTAAGACCGGGATTTTGTTTTAACTTTCAACAGATAAAACAAAAAGGGAAACCCCAGGTCTTAATTAAGGGATGGAGGAGGAGGAGGAGGAGGAGGAGTTTTTCTTTCCTTTCCTTTTCTGAGAGAATGAAAATAGATTTGCTGTTCCCGTGTTGAAATTATCGTCAGAGACAGAGAGAAATAGTTGTCAGTTTTTTTTTTTTTTTTTTTTTAATTTTCTCTCCATATCATGGGAGGAGGTATTCTATACGATCAAGTACAGGAATTGAACGTGTTTGTACAGTTGCTTTATGGGTCCGTATAAAATACATATAATAATCCATGAAGTGATTTTATTTTATAATTTTTTTTATTATTATTAATGTGAGTGTCCGGGTCAGTTTGTGCGCACTTAATTTCACGAGTCCTAAAATTAATGATCATGTAAGTTTTCAGTGGCATGAGATTTATAAAACTTAAATTGATGATTTTTAAAAAATAAATATAGAATTTGACTAATCAAGTTATATTTTTTAGAGTTTTATTTTACAACTTCTTTACAATAAAGTGTTGAACTTTTTTAAAAGTTAATATATGGATGTTAAAAAAAATTATAATTAAATGAGATTTAGATATATGTTAATTAAAGCTGCCATGGAAGCTAAGAGATGACCCGAATATATATATATATATATATATATATATATATATAGGAGTGATGATTAAAAAATTTTAAAATTTTTATGAATATAAAAAAAAAAAGTGAATCTTTTCTCTAATTTATCCAAAATCTTAAGATATGCACTTGATGAAGAAGTCACTAGACCAAATACCTTTTTTATTTTCACTTAGTGAAATATATTTTAAAATATCTTCTTTCTCATCAAAAGAATATATATATATATATATATATATATATATATTAGTTGAGTTTTGACCTTTTTTTATATTCATAAAAATTTTTAAATTTTTTAATCATCACTCCTATATATATATATAACTCATGGATTAAATAATATATCTAAAATATACAATTTTGTATATAACTTCTCAGAAAATATAATCTAATGCGAAGAATTTATTATTTAAATAGATAATGGGCTACAGAATAATATTTTAATTTAAAAATTAAAACGTAATTAATATGAAGATCCAACTTCACAGGTCAATTTATTTACTTACTAATGTTTGTGTCAAGAAATACTCCAATATATTGGCAATACCCATCACTCGGTCTTCCTTTAACTTAAATTGAATCAAATGTACTAATAAAAAATCAAATAAAAGTTGTTACAATGTAAAATGACAACATTACAGGTGGCTGTTTGTTTTCGTGGTTGTGGTTGCTTTTAAGAAAGCGTTTAGGAATGCAGTTTCCCACAAAATTAAAAAAAAAAAATTTACTAAAATTTAATATGGTTTGTATATTTTGAATCGTTTTGATGTGCTGATGTCAAACATAATTTTTAAAAAATAAAAAAAAAATCATTAGCATATATTTCGGCACAAAAAGTTATTTGAAAAGCAACCGCTACCACACTGCCAAACATACCGTAAAACAAACCGCAGCTTTTAAATGTTTGGTAACAAAAAACCACAATATACTATTTATGTGGGGGCAGCTAAAAATTGGTTAAAACTGCAGATTTGTGGAAAGCAACACTCTGCTACTTTCCGCAAATCTGCGAACGCAGTGGAGAGTTTTCACTGTTCACTGTTCACTTAAGTGAACAGTGGAGGGTGACTCCACCGTTCACGTGAACAGTGAGTCACTCTCCACTGTTCCGGCTACCCCGGGTCCGGTCCAAAGCTAAATGCATTGAATCGGGTCCGACCCGGTTTAAAAAAAATTCAATTTTTATTTTTTTTAATTGTGTTTTATTCAAAAAATTAGAAGGAGATCGTTTGATCACGTAGTATTTGTAAAATTTAATCGCAATTCCAATTTTATTCTTGTTAGGTTCGACCCAGTTAATAAAAAATTCAGTTTTTATTTTTATTTTTAATTGTGTTTTATTCGACAAATTAGAAGGAGATCGCTCGATGACGTAGCATTTACAAAATTTAATCGTAATCTCAATTTTGTTCTTGCCGGGTCCGACTCAGTTAAAAAACAATTCAATTTTTTTTTAATTGTATTTTATTTAAAAAATTAGAAGGAGATCATTTGATGACGTAACATTTGCAAAATTTGATTGCAATCCCAATTTTGTTCTTGATGATATTTTTATTTGATGTTGTTGCGCGCTTAAGAAACCATGAAAAATATAGTCCTTGTTGGATAGATTTCGAACGTGATGAAATTGCACATAGTTTAATGGAATAATAAAAAAGTATTTGATATCAATATTATTTATTTCATGATGTAATAACAGTAATTAAATCTACAATATTTAAATTAAAAACCATCAATATATATATATATATATATATATATATATATATATATATATATATATATAACCTCAATTTGAAAAGTATTTTTTTAACCAAACACATTAAATTACTTTTTGTTCAACCTCAATTTCAACCACAGTTTTAACCAAACATATATTTTTCCAAATCAACCTCAACTAAAAGTACTTTTTATAAAACAATTTTTTTCAAACCGCCACCAGAAGAGCTACCATCCTACATCCTCTTGGACATGCTGCTCATGTGACGCGCTCCCTGGCATGCGAGTCCGGTCCTGAGATTGTGGATACCATTGACCTGGCAATGCTGAATCTGATTGTGTCCCAACAGAAAGGCCATTAAAATTATTTTGAGACTCTGAAACCAACTGATGTGGATGCAACATCTGTTGCATTTGCTGTGAATTTTGTGTCAATGATGAGCTCATGTCATGCTGTCGGTCTGGATGAGGGGGATTCTGCGCATTCCTAGAATGGTCTCCAAGCACATTTTGCTGGAATTGGTTTTGCAATTCAGATATTTGGAAGTGGTCTGAGGTTTGTGAGTGCAAAACATCATTATGGTGCTCCATTCCAGGCTCACCCTTTACTTGACTGCTAGGATCAGATATGAGCAGAGACTGACCAAAAGCATCATTGTTCAGCAGATGCTGACTTTGCTGCTTCTGTAAACGTTGCTGTTGAACAAGTTGCTGCTGTTGAAATTGATGAGGCTGCTGTTGAAATTGATGAGGATGCTGCTGAAGTTGTTGCTGTTGGTGAGGATGTTGTTGAAGTTGCTGCTGTTGAAGTGAAGACTGGAAATTCATCTTTTCAGACTGATCAAGTGATTGAAGCTTTATATGTCCAGCTTGATGCGGGGCATGCAAATTAGACTGATTATTTACAAGAGAAGAGTTAGTTTTGGACATAGACAGGGCATTCATCATTGATCCAACAGATGTTACAGCACCATATATGTTTCCAGATCCAAGAGAATCAGCATTACTCATCCCATATCCATCACCTGGTAAGAGATTCATCTGCCATTAGATGTTTCTTTTTTCCAAAAAAAAAAAAAAGATTAAAAAAATAAATAAATAACAATTTCTGAAGTTACTATGACATGATAAAACTTCAAAATGAGGATGAAGTGGAGAGGAAGGTTACCTTGCATTAGTTGTCGCTGATGTTGATCAAACTGCTGTGGCAATGGTTTAGGCGAATTCACATGATGTGTGGAAGTCATATAGCCCTCAGAGGTACCAGGCTCATTAGCATGCGGTATATTATTCCCCATCATCCCCATACCACCATTTAGGGCCCCATTTGCAAATCCATAAGATTTCTGCTGCAAACCAGTCCTAATATTGCTACCCATTTGGCTGCCAAAATTCGCCAGTATGCGACTGTTCTGGCCGCCAATGTACTGCTTTGGCTGCTGTGTCTGTGATACCATGGCAGAGTCAGCAGTCGAAAAACCACCACTGATATTAGAAGATTCCACATTCATGTAAGACTGATTGTTGTTGTTGTTATTGCTAAATCCAGGAGTTGGAATCATTTGGCTTTCCATTCTTTGCACACCCATAGATGACATATTTCCACCAGAACTGATGGAAAAATTGGCGGGTGACTGCTGATAGCCATTAGACAGATTTCCTGCAAGCATAGATTGAGTGACATGTTCGCAAAGTAAACAAAGCAACAATTAACAAGGAAGATTACAGGTGCCACAAGGCTTCAAATTACCATCTGGTCTACCAAAGGAACCATTGTGCATGCCACTAGATGGCAACAGGCCCCCTGTGTTGGCAGCTATAGGTGCTATGCTATCACATCCACTGGACGAGATCATCATGGTATCTACAGAAGAAGTCATCATATTCGAATTCCCACTATTTGACATACCAGGAGTTGGTATCATGGTACCAATGGATGAGGAAGAATTAACAAGCTGTGGATGCCGTTGGTTTTGACTATTCGCAGAGGGGCGCTTGAGCAGACTACTCAGACGACTCTCTAGGGTATTCATGTTCAAATAATCATCCTACAACAAAGATTTGATTGCAGTGTAAATTGAAAGAAAGAAAGAAAAAAACTGAAGAACAATCAAGGAATGAAATCCAGCAAATTTGTATAAAAATCGTATAACATTTAAGACAATTCTTAGGATACAAAAATTCAGCCTTTTTGAGTAGAGCACTATTTCAGTGATCAATTTATCCTCTTTCTTACCAGAAGTAGCATGAAGTTATATCTCTGGACTCGACAATGGGGACACAAAAATAACAGTCTAAATACACGCATAAATAAAGGGTGAGATAGAGAATGAGAAAAACCTTTGTCTGAGCAGCTTTAAATAGACCCTCCTCTAATCATTTGGCGAATTCCTTAAACTTTTGTTTCTGTTGATCGCCAACCGGCTGAGACTGCTTCTGCAATATAATTGAAAATCTAGAAAGACAGCAAAAAATAAAGGAAAAGGGTCAGTAATAGAAGGCATGGATATTCCCATCTCGGAGATAAAAATAATAATAATAAAAGGGTATAGATGTAAAGTTGGGTACTAGAATAAAAAACTAGAATTGTCATTTCCTATATCTCAATAGCCATTGTGTGTTTGGTAAAGCGGTGCAGGTGCTTTCGCTTTTGAGAAACATAATGCTTTTTCCTAGCAAAACACATTACCAAACAGAGCTTCTGCTTCTATAAATAGCAAATACAACGGACGTGAACATATACATCAATAGCAATCAAATTCAGATATTACTGAAATAGCTCAAGTTGAACTAATATGGGAAGTAAAAGTGAAACTGACAGTCTTACATTTTTTGTTGCATAAACCAGCGATATCTATGAAGCTCAGGTTCAGCATTGTACACATTAACAGAATGAGCACCGGCAGCAGCAACACCTCCAGTGGTAGGAGCTGATAAATTCTGCATCTGTTGATTCCCATTTTGCTGGGGCTGTAACTGATTCTGAACCTGCCCGGAGATTTGCCCGGACAGATGCGCTTGCACATTCATCTCCTTCTCCATTTTTTTACACCAATAACTGACTATTACTTTTACTACTACAACTACTTGTAATTATCATGCTCTCCAACTGCAACAGCCAAACAAACAAAACAACAAATCAAAAAGGAAACGACTTTAAAACATTAAAAAAGAAAGAAAACATCACTACTTTGAATCGCCCACTACTCACTACATTGATTGATCACATAAAAATGATGAAATTGAAATTAGGGTAATTTGATGGAATTGATTTTTATTGCCCACTACTCACTACATTGATTGATCACATAAAAATGATGAAATTGAAATTAGGGTAATTTGATGGAATTGATTTTTAAAAATAATAATAATAAGCAAAGTGAATTGAATTGAAGATAGAAAATTGAATGAATAGAAAGTGAATTGAAATGGTAAGCAAGAAAAACCCTAAAACAATTAAACAATTAGGTAATTGAATCGAATCGATCAAATTTTAGAAACCCTAGCAAACCTGAAATTGAGGGAGAGAGGGAGAGAGGGAGAGAGATCGCAAGCAAAGCGAAGCTTTAACCTTCGAATTGGAACTCGATAACTGATCGTCCAATCGCGCGACAAATTTGAATTTTTTTTTTAATTTTAATTTTAGTTTTTTTAAAGAACGAAGGACGAAGGTGGAAATCAATCAATCGGAGAATTAAGATTATTGATTTAATTCAAAAATAATAATAATAAGACAAGACAAGACAAGGCACCAAAACATGGACATGGACATGGATTCAGTTTGGTTTTTCGTTCGTTTGGACGAGGAAGGAAGAAAGGCAGGCTTGGGAGTTTATTTAATTAAAGGAGAGAGGAACTCATGTGGTCTAGAGGATAAACCATGATGGTGGGAAGTGACGTCAGTGCCCCTCTATTTATCTTTAATTTTCACTAAACTTCTTTTTCATATGTTCAAGAATGTTTGCATCCGGCACTGAGGATATTGTTCTGGTAGGAGGAGCTTGTCTCCTCTTGCTGTTTCTGGATTCGAGTTTTTATGTGTACATTTATTATTCTCATGTTATTTTATAAATTTATTAAATTTATAGGGTATTTAGTGGATCATAAGATTAGTCGTGGTGCGCGCAAGTTGACTCGAACATCCACATAAATAATAATAAAAAAAAATGTTTACATCCACTAATAACAAAAGAGACTTACATGGGCTCGAGATTAATCAAAATGTATGTAAGTTAGTCTAAATATTCATGTTAATAAAAATAAATATTTGAATTAAATATTTTTTATTTAAGAATATATTAAAATAATATTTTTTTATTTTAAAAAATTATTTTTAATATTAGTATAATTTAAAAATATATAAAAAATTAATTTTAAATAAAAAAAATTAATTTTAAAAAAATTTACTTCTTCTTCTCAAAGCATGATGGAATGCAAGTTGCTGAAGGGAGATATCCATTAGAGTGTTGCAGTGGGTATTTTTTTCTCAGTCAATTCTCCTCTCCTCTCCTATACTTAACAATATTTCCTCACACTATAATCGAATCAACTGGTGCCATGAACTGAAAAACATAGAGATTTTTTTTCTGATTTCAATGCAAGCAAGACTTGTCTTTGAAATCCTTTAATGATTGATTGGAAAGGGAAGAAGGAAATTTAAAAAACAAACTCTGTTTATTGTTAAAATAATTAAGATAAACACAAAAAAAGAGTAGAATTCTGAATGATTTGTATTTTATAAATACCTTAATCTTAACTTAAATACAAATAAAATATATATAAGTTAAACTGAAAATATTATTTTACTCTTAATAAATAAAACTATATAAATATTATTTAACATTTACATGTGCCATTTTATTTAAATGGCCTGAATAATCAACAAATATAATTACTCGGGTCTCCTCGTTGGTGTTCACATCTAAGACTCATGAAATAATGCTAAAACATGGAATCATTCTATCATTGAAAAAAAACAGATACATCAAAATGAGATTTATAATATATGAAATTGAATGCAGACTCATGATCAATTTTGATATTTTGATAGAAATGATTCTACATACAATGTTTTATATTTATATGTGCAAATCACACACACACACACACATATATATAAATATGTACAATTATATTATATAATATATCATAAATGGTTTCCTTCAAATTGCAACCATTATTCAGACAATTATTTAAGAAGACACTTTTTTTTTTCTAGTTGTAGTTGTATTTGATTAGTTTAAAGAAAAAAATATTATTGAATCATATATTTAAATATAATTTATATTTATAAACACAACTGTATGCATAGCATAAAAATTGAAAATGTAACATTAGAGATATATAATCTTATAAAATATTTTCTACATAAAATCATTAAATATTTATGTATTTTTTAAATGAATATTTTAATTTGGGGTTAAGATGGGTAATTAAAAAAATATATTGATGGGTTTTTTAGATAAGAATTTTATTCAAAGGAGGTTTAATAATTATCCTAATATTTTTATGTAGAGAGAGAGAATAAAGAGAAGACATGTAATCATAAATGTTTTTGCGGTCAAAAAGCTCATTTAAAAAAATTTGAATTTTTTTTTAAGTTGATTTTTTTTATGTTTTTAGATCACTTTAATATATTAATTTCAAAATAAATTAAAAAAATAAATTATTTTGATATATTTTCAAGCAAAAAATATTTCGTAAAGCAATCGTTACCACAATTTCAAACATTATCATGATGTAATATATCATTTTATTCATATGACTCCATTTAAGCACATGGAAATATTGAGTTGTGGATATATTTTTAATACAAATTTTTCAAGTTTGTGGCTTATGGATTGGAGTGTGATAAACTTTTAACCACGCTAATTAGAGTTGAGCCAACTCAAGATTTTCCATTAAACCCACAACCTAAATCATTTGATTGGAATAATCCAATTAAAAAAAATAAAGAGATTTATAAAGTTCTTTTTTTCTTAAAAAAAAAACCTCGTATTTACTATTGATTTGAAGGATGAAATTAAAAACTAATAAAAGTTTTACAAAAGAGCTAAGGTAAAAAACTAGAAATCCAAAGCATGAGGACCAAATTAGAAAATATAATATTTGGTAAAATAGGATTCAAGAATGGAATTAAAAAAATAACTTCTATAAAAAGACCAAAACCAAAATTAAGAAATAAAAAAAATAGAGACTGAAGTTGAAATTCTAATTACGAAGATGGCCAAACTATAATTTTCAAGGGAGAAGAGAGAGAAGAACAAAAATGGAAATGTCTATTGGTGATAATTCGAACCACCATCGGAGACACATGCCACAACAAAAGGAAGATGACACATGATACTTTCAACGACACGGTGAAAAGGTATTTTTGAACGTTGGGAGGCACCACACGTGCCCCTAGGTGTGCCACACACGCATGTCCTTTTTTGTTTTTTTACTAAGCTAAATATAAAAGTGACTTTGAGTTGACTTTCTAATTATAAAAATCTCATTGTGAAAAACCAAAAACACCCTTAACCTCAGGCTTAATTTTTATTTTATTTTAATGGTACTTTCATCGTTTTATCGTGCATTTTAATTGTTTATTATTCTTTATATTTGGTTAAATACCACATTTCTCCTCAAATTAAATTGTAATAACAAAAAAATAATTGTGAAAATATAAAGATACTCAAGTTTAATTTTTTTTACTTTTAAGGGTATTTTGGTCGTTTCACTGTGCAATCAATATGAAAAAATACTTATTTATTTCCAGTCAATGTGGAAATGAGAAATAGGCCATGTGAAAAGACTTTATTTCCCCTTGAAAGCCAGTGTAAAGTTCCTTGAGTGAAGTGAAAAAAATGTCAGTACACTATTCCGGTAAACAGTGCTAATAGGTCTTGCCTTACAATAATTTTTCAAGGCCAATTAGATTTTGTTAATATGTTATTAAATGTTTTTCAATGTTTTAGTTTTGTATGTTGGTAATGATAGAATAATGAAATATGTATAACTAAAGTTTAAATGTGAAACTTTATTTTAAAGATAATCTCATGTTTGGTATTACAATGCAATTATAGCTTGCATCATAATAAAAATGACAACTAAACTAATTATAAGGATTTTTGTTTAGTCTTATTATTGTTGCACGAGAAATTGAGCAAAATGAATAAGCATACCTTATACTTAAGATATAATGATTATTATTGATCCGATCCAATGTTTAGTTTTTAATCCATCAAACCAAAGTTTTCACAACTATAATGATGCAATTGCCACATCTAACTCAAGTAAATGAATGATATTCATAGAAGGATGATCAATAAGAGAATCAACCAAAAACCTAGCATTTTCCTATCTTTTTTGTGGTGTATATTGCAAAATGAATTCAAATAATCTTTTTTGTGGTGTATATTACAAAGTGAATTCAAATAATGTTAGTATCCATACACACTTTAAAGAATTCATCTATGCAACCTTATTCAATCAAATTATGTCTATAATTCTTTTAAATGAGTATGCTTAGATTGTTATTTAATTACCATATCATCAATATAGATCTCTATAAAGTGCATAGTCATATTACAATAGTCGATGTTTAGGTGATCCTGAACAAAATAATTTATAAAAGTAGAGTTCTAGTTAAGATGGTTGTGCATATAATTAGGTAGATCACAATCATCCAATGTGCCCTCGACAAGGTTACCATTAATTTCTAACTTAATAAAATTTATCATACAAGTCTATATTATTGTCCAATTTTCTATCTTAATTTATGTGTTGAACCATTGGACCTTTCTAACCATTTTTATATGAGGTGATTTGAAAATTGAAATCAAGTTCAATCTCTCATTCGAAGAGACATTAGGCCATCAAAATCCAATTGGGGCTTATAACCCGTATTTATAAGCAAAGTCCATATCCCAAGAATTACATCACTTAAAATTAGATCTAGGCTTTAGGCCTAAATCCACGTATCAAACCATGCATTATGATTATAATTTTATAAAAATCTACGATGAAATTGTACAAATAAAAATAGAGACCTTAAAACTATATTCATTTTCCTCATGCATCAAGAATACAATCGGGCATATTTTTGAAACTCAGCCTGGCCTATGACCCCGACCCAATGCACGGGTCATGGGTTGGGTGGGTCGACCTACATGCTAGTTGGTTGACTCAAGTCAATTGTGTTTTTTTTAATATTTGTCCAAAATAACGGTGTTCAAAACAAAATTAAAAAAAAAAACTAAAATGACATCATTTAATTTTTTTTAAAAGTTGATTGTGGCCCACTTAGGTTTTGACTAGGTCACCTAAGTTTGATTTAGTAAATTACATAAAGTTTTGAAGGAAACCACCTAGTCCAGGTAGTAGCTCAATGAGTGAACTCCGCTAGGCCAAGCTTCAAACTATGCATTTGAGTCTTAAGGCTTAAACCTATTTTACTAAAATAGAAATTTTCACAAAAAAATCATCAAGGGCTATATTGAAAAGAAAGTAAAGTAAAAAAGAGAAGTTAAGTACCAAAATAAGTGATGGAAATTCTAAAGATGTTATTAAATTATAAATACTAATATTGATAATAACAAAAAAAGGGAAAAATATTACAACAAAATCCAAAATAAAAACCTCATTATCGGAGTTTAGATGGTCTGAAATCTTATATCTAAGATAGATACAAAATAATATATAAAATTACAAATTATGAACAAATAACATACAATAAATCACATAAAAACACAACACTTAAAAAGAAAAAAATAAATCCTTAACCTTATGTTTGTTAGTTAATTTTGATTTTTTTAAGAACAAAAAAAAACTAGACAAAGTTAGCTTCACTAATGACCAAACTAGCTCATTAAATGTTTTCTATACAAAAAAAATATTAATAAAGTATAGTCATAATAAATGTATCATATCATTCAAAATAAATACATCTCGATCTATTTGGTTGAATTTAATAAATTTATAGATTACTTATTACACAAAAACTCAAAAGTAATAATATTTTTCAATAAGCTCCTATTCAATTAGATCCATGTTTGAATAATTCAATTTAGTCCTTAATACTTAATTCTCATTCAATAAATTTAGGAACAAAAATAACCAAATATGCAAATAAGAATAAAAAATCACATTCAACTCACAAACACATCCATACACACTAATTAACCAAATTAAAGCTCAAAAGTTAAAGTTTAATTACCTGAATTGATTACAAGAGAACTAAATCATAAGAAAATCATATTTAAAGACTCAATTAAAATGAATCAGAGATAATATGAAGGGTGTATAAAGCATATGGGTTAAGGATCACGAGACTTTTAAGGACATGTCCATTATCAGGTTGGTGGCATTATGATCATCTAGTCAAGTGATTGTCTAATTGAATCTAGAGGGAGGCAGTTAAGATTTGATAGTCTCTCTCTGTTATTTTTTTTTGTTTTATCTGGTAGTGTTTTTGATTGTCTGGCCAAATCCTTAGGTTTTTTGCTTGACTTTTTTTTTTCTTTCTTTTTCATTCTTTATTTTTTTAATTTTTTTTCATTTTTATTTTGAGGAAAAAAGGAGTGTTGGTCATTGCCCTTCTTTATAATGCTTATGTGACAATAGTATTGGGAGATAAGAGTACTTACATTTTAGCTTGGCAAGCTTGTATAAAAGAGATAAGATTTTGAAAGACGATCATCTTTACATTATGAATGCATGTGTCTTATTATGAGTAGTGTGAAAAAAATGGTCATTTTTGATATGGTGACCACATATTGCTACAAGTATGGTCATCTTGACACGATGACCATATGTGTCTTTTGATAACTATTAAAAGTATGGTCATTTAGGCAATATAACCATATATACTACAACTTAATATTCTTAAAAATATGATCATCTAGATATGGAGAGCATATATGCCTATTTTGAGCTACTAGTGACCATATATGTATAAAGTTTACTATTATTGAAAGAATGACCATCTTCACATGTTAATTATATATGCCCATTTTAGGGCCACTGCTAAAATGATGATCATCCTTACACAGTGATCATATATGTCTACGACTAACTATTACTAAAAACACGATCATCTTTGCATGGTGATTGCATATCTATTTGTGGATGTTAATGACAATATGATTATTTTGATATGGTGATCATATATTGTTCATTATAGTAGGATGATTAGATATGATTACTAAGGAATGGTCATCTTGATATGGTGACTACATATTGATCATCTTGATAGAGTGATTTCATATGACTATTAAGGAATGGTTATTTTGACATGGTGATCACATGTTCATCATCTTGATAGGGTGATCACTTGTGACTAATGAGGACTGGTCATCTTGACTTGATCACCATATTTTGATCATTTTGATAAGATGATCACTCGGACTAACACTATACTATTTTCATAGAGTTTGGATATCCTAATATAACATAACGGAATCATGTGAACCCGATAAATTAGGGTTTAGTCATATAAAACTAATGAGATAAGGCTTACAATATCCTAGCTAAATAAGGATTCATCATGCGATCTTGATGTGACAAGGCTTATACCATATGAACCTGATGGACATGTATTAATTTGAATTTGTTGTATTCTTCAACATTCATCTTCTTTCATGTGAGATTTTTACTTTAAGAATGAAGTGGATTTATATGGTTAGTGACCCTACCCTCTATTACCTTTGACGTTGCATAAAATGATGATCTTCCTTAAGGTAACTTTTGACGTTACAACCCATTAATGGGTGGTTATCCCATGATGATTTCTTGAGATGAGTTTTTGTAAATTTTGGCTAGCTTCTTTGATGAAATTCTTTAAAACATTGAAGGATTGAATCATGCTAGGGTTAGGTCATATTTTCTTTTAACAACGTATATGTCTATAATAGTGGAAGACTTTTGATCTCATAAGAGCAGTGCCTAGACTTATAGAGATATGGATCACACGTTTTTAAAACTCAACTTTTTTACCTTTAATTGGATTGTCTGTCTGAGTCACTAATGGTCTTGAGCATCGACTACTATGTTGTTTAATAATGTTAGACTAAACTAGACACAACATTTTTGTTTTAGAACATGTTTGTGTTTTATTCATAAAAATAATATCACACCTTATTATTTGACCCATTATGTATCATAATTGACTTATATGAAGATCATGGTTATTAAACTGTGCTCATTCCTTTTTGTTAAATGTTAAATTTAGAATTTGATTATTCTTGTGCTCTAAAATGTTGAAATTACTTCAAACTATTATTTACCTTTAGTCTATATCTTATTTATTGCCTTTTTATTTAGTTGATATGCTACAAATCATGCATGCATTACCTATCATTTTGTTATCTACATGCCTATAGGTTGAGCAAAATAAAGAAAAGTAGATAAAAACCAAATGGAAGAGATAAAAGAGGAACAAGATGTTCTGGAATATAATGTAATGAATTCGATGTAGTCGACTTAAACTTAGTATTACAATGTGTCTAAATTTGGAAAATATTACCTGATGAATATTAAAGGCACATTGTAAACCCCTAGCTTGAAAATTGATAAATTAATGCTAAATATGGAGATTTTTTTTATAAATTTAGGGTGAAAAAAATCTTAAAAGTATTTTATATTTTTGACAAAGCAAACACACTCCATGCTATAATGTCTAAATCAGAATATTGTTGATGAATAAATAATAATTACGCTGAGAAACTAGTTACTGATAGGTTGAGTCAAACCACTTAAGATTTTTCTAATATTTTAGGGATCATAATAGGTTGCTAGACATTGTACTTGATCTTCAAATATAAATCAATCAATTGTTGGATTAATAATAAATTAATTTGTAAATTTATTTAATCTTATTTTATTTAGGATTGTGATTTATATTTATGCCAACTTATTAGAGAATATAATGGGTCACACATATAAGAATCATAAAATAAGTTTTACAGTCAAGTAGGGAATTGATTGAATAAGTTTAATCAAGCGTGACTTGATTGTAAATAAGTTTTAGGAATTAAGGACTAGAATGTAAATTATACATGAAATTACAATTCTAGACCTAGAAAAATCAAGTAGGGAATTGATTGAATAAATTTCTAAAATTATCCTGAAATAATATATGTGACATTATCCGGAGGGCAAATTAATATTTTACCATTTATAAGATTTTCAGGTTTCTCTATAAATAGATTGTTACGCCTTTTATTTTGTTAGTAGTACAACATTACAATACAAAACACCTGAAAAAACAAAACAAAAGAACTCTTTTGTTATTATTTCTATATTTTTGGATTTTATGTTTTAATTTGGATTTCTGTTTTATTTTTTTTTATTTTTGAATTTCTAGTTGTTTCATAATAGACCTATTAAAAGCTTTTGTAAATTTCTTTAAAAAACAATTATTATATATATATATATATATATATATTTTAAAATAAAACTATAAATTTAAATTTACATCTGCAACCCTTTTCTCGTTAATAAAAATAATTATGTCCTGCTGTCATTGTTACTATCCTTAATTGCTCTTCCGCCCTTCCGCCTGCATGATGACAGTAATGTTCTACACGGTAGTTGTGCAAATTCGATCTCTTCTTTTGCTGAATTTCTTGGATTGTTGAGCTTAGGTTAAGTTCCTAATGCATTTTCAATAGACTCTTAGCTTTTGGAATTGGCAATAAATTACATGAGGTATCATAGAAGTTTTTTTTCTTTTTTAATTCCTTTGAGAAAACATGCAACCATGTTGCCGTCTATTAATTCCTTTCCCTTTTTTCTCAAGAAAAAAAAAAAAAAATCTAAGAAATGGGAAAGCATAGGAATCTCAAGCAACCCTCGTAGCATTGTTAATCAATTATTCTGGCGATGTCTTAAAACGATGCTTATCTCTTTTCCAGCACTCGTACCTGCAGAAAGTGGCACTTTTTTATGCTCTCTTTTTCTCCCACAATGGAACTACGTCTACCCTTGCTGAGATTTAAGTTTAGCACAAAGACTTGTCGTTGCCTCCTTGCTTGCTGATTCATCTTGCGTCCATCCATTATTTCCTTCTCTCCTTTTGAATTTGGACATTAACTGTGATTTGGATGCTGCTAGATTTGCTATTTTCTTTTGTCAGTAGCGATAATTGTTTACTTCCCTCCTCTCTTTTGCAGCTGCGCTGATGAAGTTCAGGACAGTGTCCAGACCGAGAAGGAATTGAGGGTTAGATAACAATGTTGCACCTTCAGCTTCTGGAGATCACCTCCGCCATTCCCCATCACCAGCCCAACACGAGACACTCCTTCTTTGTTTCAACAAGAACCTTTTCATCCAACTCTGCATTAGCGTATGATAGTAGTATAACCAGGTCGATTTTAACCAAATTATTGTTGTTTTGAACCATTTTCGCCCAGCATCATGTTTCTTACTTTCCTTACTGCCATTTTCTCCCTGTTTTCTTGCTTGAACTCGCAGTTGATAGAATGACGTGATGCGTTTTTGCTGTTTTTCTTTGTTTTTTGCCTCCAGCGTAGGGGAATGACAGGCTATGCTATTTATCCCAACCAGAGTTTCCCCCCCTTCCTTGACTCTTTTTTATAAGCTTAACACCACTTTTCGGCATCAATATCTGGTCTTTGCGCTGCACTTTGATTTTCTTTTTCAGCTTTTTGTCATTTTGTCCTATCACAATTAACATCTAGATCCACGCTTTTTCAGCCTTTGATATGTTTGTTGTTTTGTCCTTCGTCCATGAACTTCTCTTGCTTGGATGCTGTTGCTATCTTTTTTGAATCCCCTTTGCTGTAGAAAAGAGCCAGTTTTGCCTCTGTTGCATCTGGCAGCAGTCCTCCATTGTTTTTTTTCCAAGTTCACCGCAAGAGAAACTGCTTGTCGTGCTACCCAGCAACAACTCTCCAGATCTATGTATACTTCCCTATGCTTCCACACCTTCGATCTCCATCCTTTGCTCGCCTCAAGTGGTTGCACATGAATTTTTTTTCTTTTTTGCAATTCTGCTCAACATGCACCTCTCAGAATTTAATAACCTTTGCATGTCAGTTCATCTTTCTTTGTTTCTGTCACAGCTCCAGTTTCAGCAGCAAACAAGCTCCAGCAAAAGAACAAACAAGAGATCAAGCACGTGGATTAATGGGGATTCCAGTAATTCAAGCATGTGTAATAAATGACAGTAAGTGAGAAGTTATTCTAAATGATTCTCACGTGGATTGTATTAGAGAGTTAGTTAGCATTTGGTTAGAAGTAGTTGGTAGATAGTTGGAGGGAAATCTCAGGTATAAAAGCTGTTGTAGTTCATAGCTTGGAAGACAAGTAATCAATAAAACAGCTTCCGTAAAACTATCTTCTTCTCTTCTTGTTCTTCTTCATGGATCCTTCTTTGCTATCTTTCTTCTGCATTTCTTAGTTGTTAAAGCTAAGGCCATAACAAATTGGTATCAGAGACTCTAAAGATTCACCAACGAAACAATTCGCAGCATTCCCTACCAACAATGGTAAAGAATAACAAGGTTAGGGTGTTGGAAGAACATGTGTAAAGAATTCATGACGAATCCCAAGAACAGCAACAATAAAGACATGAGGATTCCCTGCAGAATTAGAAACAGTTAGAGGAACAGTTCAATAAGAATGAACAATTCAAAACATAGCTGGATTCAATAATGACTACACTGCAAACCATAGTCACTAAATCAAGAAGCTGAGAAAAAAGGAGGAGGAATTGGAAATCTAATAGAAGAACTGGTCCAGTTGTAGGTGGGCTAAAAAACGATGTGAAGCCAATGCTGAAGATTCTTAGACCATCTTTATTAATACAAGCCTTTGATCAGCAAAATGACAAGAAGAATCTAATGCAACTATGATAAGAAGAAGCAGGGTGACTGCAAGGTCGACTTTTACTGCTGAGATCAATAAATGGGAAGACAATCTTCCTCCCAAATCTAACAATCAAATGAAGAATGATGCACCAAAAGCAACAAAAAAGTGGAAGCACCCACTCCCACTACTTCATCAATGAAGCAATTGTCCAAGAAATCAAGGCTGTTATTCAAAAGACTTCCACAATGTATGTAACAGTAGCCTATGGAAGTGTTATTAAGTGCAATACCTTTTTCCCAAAACTCATTTGGTTTATGCAGGGATATGAATTTTATGTTGATTTGAGAGTTCTAAAATTGGGATGATGTGACATGGTTCTTGGTGTGGATTGGTTAAGGAGATACTTTCTAGTTTTTATTTTTATTTTATTTTATTAAGATGAAGGTGTCTTTTGAGAAGGAAAGAAGGACTATAGAACTTAAAGGCATCATGGAACAAGCAGAATTACATATGATGACAGCCACCAAAGTTCATAAGAACTTAAAAGAAGCTATCTTTGTTTTTGTGGGGCAACTATTTGTTATAACCACTTCTGAAGAACTGGACTCTCACACTGATAATAAAAAGATCAAATCATTGTTGAAAGAGTTTCAATAAGGTTTTGAGAAACCAAAGTAGTTGCCACTAGTTAGGGAATTGGATCATCAGATTCCACTAATTTCAGGGGCCAAACCAATGAGTATCAAGCCCTATAGGACTTACTTTATTCACAATGAAGAAATTGAAAGGTTAATGAGAGAGAAGCTCTCAAATAGGATCATACAACATAGTAGTTATCCTTTTGCTTCACCAGTATTCTTGGTTAAAAAGAAAGATAATATATAGAGGTTATACATAAATTACAAAAAATTAAATAATCTCACCATTAAGAACAAGTTTCCAATACCCCTTATAGATGAGCTTAATAGATCAAAATTCTTCTCAAAACTGACTTATGGTAAAGATATCATCAAGTATGAATAAAGGATGGAGATATAACCAAGATTGCCTTGAACACTTCAAAGGCATTATGAATTTAAAGTAAAGCTATTTGGTTTAAGTAATGCTCCTGTAACCTTCCATCTTTGATTAATAGTTTATTGGAACCTTATTTGAGAAAGTTAGTGATACTCTTCTTCAATGACATCTTAATATATAATCCTTTTATAGAATTACATGTTGAGCACCTTATATTGGTTTTTGAAAACGTTGTGGAGTAACCAATTGTTTGCTAAACTATCTAAGTGCATATTTTATGAGGAAATAGTTGATTATTTGGGGTATATTGTCTCTATAAAAGAAGTGGAAACTTATCCTAACAAGATTAAGAATATGAAAAGTAATACAATTAAAGACCTAAAGGGATTTCTAGGATTGACAGGTTACTATAGAAAGTTTATTAGATGGTTTGGAATTTTAAGTAAACCTCTAACTGAACTATCGAGGAAGAATAATTTCAAGTGGAATTCAGAAACTTAGGAAGCCTTTGATCACCTTAAACCAACATTGTGCGAGGCTACAATATTAGCATTGCATTTTTGTTTTTGGAATTGATGCTTGTGCTTTCAGGTTGAGAGCGATGCTTAGTTAAGAGGGTAGATCTTTGTCATTTGTCAGTAAAGCCTTAAGTCTTCAACATCTGGGATTGTCCATTTATGAGAAGGAGTTCATGATCATCTTAATTGTAATTGATAAGGATTTCAAGCACGTGGATTAATAAGGATTCTAGTAATCTAAGCATGTGTAATAAATGGTAATAAGTGAGTAGTTATTGTAACTGGTTCTCACTTGGATTGTATTAGAGAGTTAGTTAGCAACTGGTTAGTAGTTAGCTGGAGGGAAATCTCAGGTATAAAAGTTGTTGTAGTTCCTACAAGTAATCAATAAAACAGTTTTGGTAAAACTATCTTCTTCTCTTCTTCTTATTCCTCTTCTTCTTCCCTCTTAACTATCTTTCTTCTACATTTCTTAATTGTTAAGGCTAAGGCGATGACAATTTTTGTTTACAGCTTTACTGACATGTTCGTTTCGCTACAGGATGCCTACGATGCATATATGAGTATGTTTTTTTGAGTGCTTTTCAACTGAATTATACGTTTCTTTCTGACGACAAGTTCATGTGTGCTGGAAACCACCTTCACCACACTTTCAACATCATCAACTTGGTCAACTTGCAGATCTATGTATTTTTATCTTGCACCTTTGTGTGGTATATGTTAATCGTAAGGAGAATATAATGTTTTCTAATCTTTTATTCATCAATACAACAGATATATATACAAGAGTCAGTTGTTAAATTTATGTTACTGTTAAAAAAGATATATTTTATTTCTATATTTGAATTCTATCTCTAATAATAGCTAATAATCACTCCGTTATTATGGGAGAAGATTACTCCCAATCACATATTTTAACATCCCTTCTCAATGTGGTGCATGGATGTTATTCATGCTCAGCTTGTCAAGACAACTTGTAAACACTTTGCTGGATACTGTTTTTGTAAGAACATCAGTAAGTTAGAATTCTGACTTTACAAAAGGGAATTGGATAATGCCAGCTTCAAGCTTCTCTTTGATGAAATATCTATCCACTTCTACATGCTTTGTCCTATCATGTTGAACATGATTATGGGCAATCTCTATAGCTGATTTATTATCACAATAGAGATTCATTATAGTTCTTTGAGAGAATCCCAAATCTTTCATCAAGTTTTTTAACCACAACAATTCATACACTCTAATGGTCATACCTTGATATTCAGCTTCAGCCACTTGATCTTGACACCACAGACTATTTTTTACTTCTCCAAGTCACAAGATTGCCGCCTACATAGGTGAAATAACTTGATGTAGAGCATTGATCATTAGCTGAACCAACCCAATCAGCATCAATATACCTGTCAACACCTAAGTGTCCATGTTTAGAGAATAATAGTCCCTTGCCTGGTGAAGATTTTAAATATCACGATATACGTTCCATAGCATCCATGTGAGGTTGACATGGATTATGCATAAATTGAGTTACCGCACTCACATCATAAGCAATGTCAGGTTGAGTATAGGATAAATAGATTAATTTTCCTGCAAGTTTTTGATATCTTCCTTTATTTGTACAACTAGCACTGAAATGTTGAAAGAGTTTATGATTTTGCTCCATTGGATTATCAACTGGTTTACATCCAAGCATCCCTGTTTTAGACAACAAATTAAGAGTATATTTACATTGTGACATAAATATACCATGCTTGGAACGAGCTACCTCAATCTTGAGGAAATATTTAAGGTCTCTAAGATTTTTCATTTGAAATTCGGATGTCAAATGATGTTGTAAGCAATGAATTTCCTCAGCATCATCACCTGTCACGACCATATCATCAACATATATAATCAGGACAGCGAGTTTACCCATTGTATGCTTTATAAACAGAGTATGATCCGAGTTACTTTGAGTATAACCAAACTTTTTCATAACTTGAGTAAATCTACCAAATCAAGCTCTAGGAGATTGTTTCAAGCCATACAAAGCCTTCTTGAGTTTGCAAACCCAAGTAGAACTTTTATATTCTAAAATTCCAGGAGGTGGATCCATATACACATCCTCTTTAAGGTCTCCATGCAAGAATGAATTTTTGACATTGAATTGGAGTAAATGTTAGTCTTTATTAGCTATTAAAGACAGAAGAACTCGCACAGTATTGAGTTTAGCAATTGGAGAGAAAGTTTCTTGATAGTCAACTCCATAAGATTGTGTGTACCATTTGGCAACCAGTCTCGCCTTGTATCTTTCAATAGTTTTATCTGCATTATCTTTGACAACAAAGACCCATTGACATCCAACAATTTTTTTTCTTGTTGGGAGGGCAACAAGATCCCATGTAACATTTCTTTTTAGAGCCTTCATTTCCTCCGCCATAGCTGTAGTCCAATGAGAATCTGCCAAAGCTTCATGTAATGTACTAGGAATAGAGATAGAGGATAATTTACACACATAAGATGCATATGATGCAGGCAACTTGTGAGAGGAGATATAATTACTTATTGGGTATTTTACTTTGGCTTTTGGATCAGGTTCATACTTAATAGGTGGAATCCCACGGGTAGATCGTGGTGGAAGTGCATGATGAGCAATGTCAGATGGCAAACAAATTTCAGAAGAATTGTTGGGTTATACCTGTAGTGTTAGTATTGTAAGGACTCTGGAGAGGAGTTGATCAGTGCACTAGGAGGTAATGTACTATCAAGAGGTTGGTGAGACTTTTCACAATGGTCATTATAGTTTTGTGAACAAGGATCAGTAGCTATAGATGTGTCTATAGATGTGTCCCGTGAACAAGAATCAATAACTATAGGTGTCTCCATAGTAAAGGTATCCTCATCCGATGGTCTACTAGTGGGTAGAGTTGCTAATTTTATATCAAAACACAAGACCTCTTCATGATTGGCAAGGTGGCGAACATCTTCAGGATATGTAGGTGTTAAATCTATAGGAGAGTATTAGAATTTTGACTCATCAAAGATAACATCCATAGAGATATAGAACTAACGAGTGTCTGGATGATAACATGTATAACCTTTTTGAGTAGACCCATAACCAACAAAGACACATTTCAATGCTCTTGACTCAAGTTTGTTTCGATGTTGAGGTGAAAGGTGTACATAAGTTACACATCCAAAGATACGAGGCATCAATTTAACCAAAGGCAGAAGCATGCAATGATTAGCATGAACATCAAGAGGTTGTTGAAAGAATAAGGTATTGGAAGGTGTACGATTAATCACATAAACAGCTGTACTGAGAACATTTCTCCATAAGAAAGTAGGCACACTACTTCCAATCATTAGTGACCGGATGACCTCAAGTAATTATCGGTTTTTCCGCTCAACTACTCTATTTTATTGAGGAGTCTCTGGATATGATGTTTGAATAATACCTTTTGAATGGAAAAAAATAGTTAACTCTCTCTTGAAGTATTCACCTCTATTATCTGAACGTACCACCTTAATAGTTCTGTCAAACTGAGTGAGTACCATTTGATAAAAAAGATGGAAAACTGTACGACATCATTCTTATATTTTAGTAAGTATACCCAGGTCATTCAAGTACAATCATCCACAAAGATAACAAACCATTTCATTCAATTAGTTGTGGAAACTAGGGAGGGACCCCATACATTTGAATGTACTAATGAAAATGGTGAAGCAACTTTATTAGAAGACAAAGGAAATATAGCACGATGACTTTTATCCATAACACATGTCTCACAAATGAAGTCTGAAAGTTTACAGTTAGCAAATAAAGATGGAAACAATCGTCTAATATATCCAAACGATGGATGACCAAGTGGTTTAAGCCAAAGCCATATTTCTGCAATATTTGCAGATTGATTTTTACCCATCATATGTGCTAGGCTATGGTAAACTGTGATGATGTGCCACCCTCTAGATAGTACAATCCTCCTCGTTGCCTACCACTGCCAACCCCTTCTTGGTATGTATGATCTGAAAAATACAATAAGTAGGATAAAACAAAGCAACACAGTTAAGGGTCTTGGTTATTTGGCTAATGGAAAGTAGATTACATGTAAGTGATGGAACATATAGTACATTAGAGAGAGATAAGGTAGAGGATACAAGAACATTACCAACACCAGTAACAGGGGATGACACACCATTGGCATTAGTAATAACTAAGATAGAATGTGAAGGGGATAAAAAGCTAAAGTTTGAAGAATCACAAGTCATATGATCATTGACACCTGTGTCAATTATCCATTCACTATTTTTAGTACAAGAAGGAGAGCTAAGTGCAGTACTAATCATACCAGTTTGTGCAATTAATCCTGCAGCAGATGACACTGGTTGTTGTTGTAGGAATGTGTTGGCAAAAGTTTTCTTGCCTTTGGGATGCCACTCGGGATAACCATGAAGTTTAAAGCATGTATCAACAACATGATTATCACCATTACAGTTAGTATATGTATGTGTCCCTTTCTTATTGTCTTGTCGTGTAGAGATCCTTCTAGTAGCCATAGCAGTACCATCAGTAGATATTTCACCCATTATAGCATCTTGATGGTTTGCTTCAGCACAAACCATAACACAAGTAACTTGAAGATTTGGAAGAGGTATAGTGGCAAGTACACTGTCCACGAACTCCATCCAAAGGATGAGTCCAAACCAGACAAGAAAATATAAACCCGTTGAGAATTAACCTTAGTGGTATATACCTCAATGTCAGCTTTCCAACTCATTGTACAGTCATTTATAGCATCAAGCTCCTGCCGTTTTTGTAATTTTCCCCAATAAGAAATAACAGAACCACCATTTTGGTGAATAGAGATTACCTCACAGTATAGTTGATATGATTTTAAGGCATCTTGACTGACTGAGTATGTTTGTTTAACCATATCCCAAATTTCCTTTGCTATTGGCAAGTGTAAAAAAAATGGATCTGATGTCTTTGTTCATTGTATCAAGTAACCAAGATTTGATCAAGCAATTTTCATATTCCTATGCTTCATATTCTTCAGAGTTGGTGTCATTAGGTGCAGCCTTTGAACCTGAAATAAATCCCCAACATTTCCAACCCTTAATTTTATTTTGAGCATTCAAAGCCCATTCCACATAATTGGTGCCATCAAGTTTCTCTAGAGTAAGCAATAAAGAGACATCTTGCATATGTAGTGCTGATAAAGTTACCTTTGCATTCTCGGCAACAACACCATCATTATTGGTAGGAGTAGTCATGATGAGTAGAAAGAATTATGATCAGAAAAGAACAAAAAAACACCCTCTAGTTCCTAAGACAGATCAAGGAAATATAGAGGCGCTCGATACCATGTTAATCGTAAGGAGAATAGAATGTTTTCTGATTTTTTATTCATCAATGCAACACACACACACACACACACACACACACACACAAGAGTTAGTTGCTAAACTTATGCTACTGTTACAAAAGATATATTCTATTTCTATATTTGAATTCTATCTCTAATAATAGCTAATAATCACTCCATTATTATAGGATAAGATTACTCCCAATCACATATTCTAACAGTATAAGCTTGTTAAATGATTATTTTTGGTTTGATGGTGGCTACTGTTGCTTTTACCATTACATTTTCTTTGGCTAAATGCATGCTTATAACATGTTTTAGATATTTAGTTGAATCTCTTCTTACACCTTTCATTTTTCTTAATTGCGATGTTTTCTTGAGCTATCCTTGTTTCCATGATTATTTTTTTTTATCATGTGCTAAATCAATCAAACTCGGTTTGTGATTTGAAAGGAAGCACGGGGCAACAAATCTAAGTCTATATACCATTCAAGATCATATATTGATTTCCAGTCCGAAACGCACCATTTCAAGCATGCGTTGTTTCTCTTCCTCTTCCTCAGACGTTAAAAGCCCACCTGCACAAAAGGAATGGAAATGGTGAAACATCGGCATCCCAGTCCAACCAGAACTCAATTTGCAAAGCTTATCTTTGTGAAGATCACAACTCCAGGGAGATAAGGATAAATTTTTCACGCCCTCATGCTTATAGAAAAGAGTCCAACAAGGGCAGGACTGTCGGTGCCTCAATCCGACTGAAACACAATGTCCCCAGGCCTTATCATGATCCTAGGAAGATAAGCAAGATGGCATCTTATAAAAGGCAGGGGATCGCAAGAACAAGGGGGGTGCAGAGAGGAAAAACAAAAAACATAGAGGATCCGATTAATAAAACAAACACAAGCAGAGAGAGGGGAGACCGAACAGAAAAGAAAGAAGAGAAGTCGAAAGAAGGAGGAAGAAGAGAGAATTCTCCAGGAGTGCTTGACTGTTACTGTCGCCTTTGTCTTCGTCATCGCCAGGTAAGGTCTTCCTTGTCTCTTTGTTTCTGCTTATTTCATTACAAAAAGAAGAAAAACAGGGCGAAGGTAATTTAATTACCTTCGCCTGCGCAGCCGCACGCGTGGTTTGAACCACGCGTGCTGCTACTCCACCGGTCACTGGCTTGGGCCGATGATCCGGCTGGGCCGGGCCGAGTCCACCCGGCCCATGCGGGTTGGGCTAGACTCAGCCCTAAAAAAAGAGGAAGTGGGCCAGGTTTGGGCTTTAGGCCCAGCCGGCCCAAAGTATGTTTGCTAAGGGTGTGTTTGGCAAAACACACCCTTATACCTTGACCATAATTTTTATGCCCATTTTAGTTTGATATTTGGCCAAACGAGCCCCTTTTCGATATCAGAAAATTCCAAAAATATTTGGGGATCTTTGTTGATTTATTTGTGGGCCCCTCGCATTTTGATTTTTTTTCTTTGTGGTTTGTATTTTTTTTAGTTATGTGCTCAATCTGTGGCCTATTATTGTTAAATGCAAATATGTCGTGCAATATTTTTTTATTTCCATCTGTAAAGGGTCAATAAAAATAAAGGATAAACAAGAAAAATGGCATAGAAAATTTCTTCTTCAAATTCATTTTTTTGTGTGAAAATAATCACTGAAGCCAAAGTCAGGAGTGTTGCATTTTTTTGGATTTACGCAATATTTACCAACGCTAGAGTTGGAAATATTGGTAGGAATTGTTCACTGATGTCAGAGTCAGGAACATGGAAGGAAGGATAAAAAAGGGAAAAAGAAAACACATTCATAGCAATTTTAGACAAAACCAGCAATGCAGCCTGCCTCAGGTAGGACACTTAGGGGTGATAACATCTTCCTATTTGCGTAACCGAGTCCGTACCATAGAATCTCTGTTGACCGAGTTAGGGTTCCTAGTGACCATAATACTAGGTGGCGACTCCTTTTCCCCTAAAAGAATAAGATGTTAGATATCTGTTCTTTTTCTATATCGAGATATTTTTTAATTGGTCGTCGCGATGTCCGGGTGTGACAGAATGGCGACTCCACTGGGAATTTTAGGACTAAGCTTTTCTATTTGTCTTTTTGATTGCTAAACTATATTTGTCGTACTGTTTTTTCTCTCCTTGTTGTGGCTATGTTGAGTTTATCAATTTTTATTTATTTATTTATTTTTGCTCTTTTTACTGTTTTAGCATGCATTGTTTTTCGTGTTTATCATGCATATATATTGGATATGGATCTAAAGTCTTCACACATCACTTATCTCATTTTTAATACGTGTGGTATCAACTTTAAGATAAGTGGAGGAGTAACGACATCTTAATGGCTTTAGCCTGGGTAAGGCTCGCGAAACTATCCAACTCTCACATTATTGTTTGCTTGACAGAGGTCGATATGCCAAACTAATATTACTCAGGGCCTCTATCATCACGCTGCTTGTAAACCTCATATCAACCTTTCAAGGGCGATCACTGAGCATGCGAAAGACCGTTGAGACTAGATAGCAAAACTACCCTGATGCATTTAATGACTAGAACCTATCCTTTAGGTTCATCCCTGCGTAAATTCACTGAGATAAGTTTAAACGTGCTTTTGGGTGACGTAATGACCGTTATTTCTAAGATAACAACTGATGAGTATGGACTCGAGTCTGAATCCTTACAAATGACTGAGGGAGAATGCCTTAGACTGGATGTCGGTGAGATATCGTTATGCTAAGACATTAGATGCATAATAAAAGACATCAAGAATGTGACTGAAAGCTCAGATGATAAAAGGCTAAACAGATCTCCTCTCGGCATTGCAATGAATATCGGATTCGAATCCGACCACACATCCAAAGAATAACAATCGTTATGTCACCCTAAAAAAAACGAATTCATATCCAATATGTTGTGTTCATCTTCATGCATGTTTGAAAATACACTTATGAACTGTCATAATACCGCACTCCAGGTGAAATATAGGTCCCCAATTGAAACACACTTATAACACTCGATTGCGAAAAAGACAAATGGAAAACGAAGAAAAAGCCCAGTTGGAAGCCCAACACCAAAAAGAGACGGAAAGTCTTAGAGAAGAAGTCGCAAAGCTTACTAGCCTACTCGAACAGGCCTTGAGATCTAAACTTGAAGAAGCAAAATCTACAGCTCAGCCTGAACCTATGCTCGTAAATCCACAGAATCTGGGGGCAAGTGAGGTGTCTCAACAAGCTATGTATTCCCAATTTGCTCAACCAAAGATATCCCATAAGAATGTCATCTACCATTGACCTTACAATAAAGGAATCTCAAAAGAACAAGATAGTAAAAGAAGATGGCCTAGATAAATGGGCTGCCCTAGAACAAAGGCTGAGGGCATTCGAGGGAACTAGCCTACATGACCATATAAAAGTTGCTGAGATGTGTTTGGTACATAACGTAGTCATTCCTAAGAAGTTTAGGGTGCTAGAATTCATCAAATATACAGGAACTCAATGCCCTATAACTCATCTCAAGGCATACTGCAAAAAATATGGCTGAGGTAGTCTATGACGAGAAACTGTTGATTCACTTCTTTCAAGACAGTTTGAGTGACGTTGCCCTTACTTGGTATATACGGTTGGACAATACCAAGATAAAAAAGTGGAAGGACTTAGTTGATGCCTTCATTTGGCAATATAAGTTCAATATGGATGTGGGCCCTGATAGGTCAAGCTTGCAAGTTATGGAAAAGGACAACAAGGAGTCCATAAGAGAATACACTCAAAGGTGGCGTGAGACTGCCGCATAAGTTAATCCTCTTTTATTGGAAAAAAAAATGATTAATTTGTTTGTCAACACTTTCAAAGCCCCGTACTTTAAATACCTGGTTGGAAGCTCTACACAACATTTTTCTGACTTGGATGCTGTAGCCGAGAGGATTGAACAAGCCATCCGTTTAGGAAAGATTGTTGACTCGACTGAGGAGAAAAGTTGCACTTGAGAAAGGAAAGAAATCAAGGTTCACAATATCGAAGGTGATTACAAAGGTGAGAGAAAGAGCTACCAAAACAAAGACATCTAGAGGTCACTCGTCCTGAATATGAAGCCACAGTGTCATTAGGCCAAGACTGGTTTATGTGTAACCTTAACTGACTATTGAAAAGGTGCCCCTATCAAGGAATTCATAGGAGAGGGATGATTGGAAGATCCCAGAAATTCCAATTGATGATTGTTAAATGTTTAGCCCTTTTATGTGTCACCTTACTAGTATAAGGTCTTTGTTGTTTTTTTAGGATTTCAATGAAATAATGAGTTCATCCTTCAATTGTGTCTCTTCCTTTGATTTACAACCAAAATATCCTGAAAGGGATTCTCTCTAAGAACTCACAAATGTTTCAAGTTATAACATTGTCTCAAAGTATGTTCGACGTTCATTTCTAACAAGTATGTTAAAAAATTTGTAAATCCCGAAAAAAAAAAAAAACCAAGGCTGGATTAAATTAAAGAAAATAAACTAAACTAAAAAGAAGTGGGGGCAAAAACGAATACACTTAAAGAAAATGGGGTCTAAATGCAAATAAGAATAATTATAGAGCATAAATACTCCTATTCTCACCAAAAAAGATCTCAGCCTACGTAAAGAAAGAAAAGAGGGAGTTTTTATATCTATTTTTACAAATCAAGAGGGAAACACCAAAATTTCAAGAACCCATCCCAGATTGAGGGTTATAGGTAAAATAAACCCTGGTGGGAAAGGGATTAACAAGAAAAATTGAACAAGAAGAGAAGAGGGGAGGGTCAGCTGTCATTAGAAAGAAAAGGAGGGATCGAAGCCTTAATTCGCACTAGGTAAGATATTCTAAACCTGGTTTTATGAGTCATTTCAAGTCTATTATAAATTAATGCCTGGATGTTAATTTATATATTGAGTTCTTAGACTTGAATTGAGGAAAAAGTATGAGTTGTTAAAGTAAAGAACTTCATGTGTTATGTGTAAATGGAAAGGTTGATGAATCTGGATAGTTTCGTCTCTTGACCTTCAAAGAGATTTTGGGTAGGAGAATGAAAGAATTAGGATCAAGTTCCTTCATAGAAATTATAGTTTTGGATGTTTACTAACTAATGAAATTGGTCTTGCTCAATTTGGAGTCATAGAACTACGTTATGGGTCACCAACCGAGACCTGGTCATGACACCCTATAGGGTAGTAGGTATGGTTCATTGATGAGCAATTTTGACTGTCTTAGAGGTAGAACTGGGTTCTCCTTAAAACATAGAACTTGTAGCCTCATGTCTTACCTTTCCAACGCCATAAATTTCGCTTGAATAAGAGTTCTATAACTCCGAGATATAGTTAAAAATCCGAGGAGAGGTCGACAAGAATACCAAAAAACAAGACAAGAATAGCTTCGATGTCTAGACAAGAATTAGATTGACAAGAATAACAGTTCAATGTCTAGACAAGAATCGGTTCAAAAACAAGACAGTAATAGTTCAATATCTAGGCAATAACGGTTCAATGTCTAGACAAGAATCTGGTTCAAAAACAAGATAGTAACAGTTGGACAGTAACAGTCCAAGTGTTTTCTGATGAGTGATTTTGACTATCTTAGAGGCAGAACTGGGTTCTACTTAAACATATAACTTGTAGCCTCATGTCTTACCTTTCCAACGCCATAAATTTCACTTGATCGGAGTTCTATAACTCCAGATATAGTTAAAAATCTGAGGAGAGGTCATACAGTAACAGTTGGACAGTAACGGTCCAAATGTTTGTTGATGAGCGATTTTGACTATTTTAGAGGCAGAACTGGGTTCTTCGTAAAACATAGAACTTGTAGCCTCATGTCTTACCTTTCCAATGCTATAAATTTTGCTTGAATAGGAGTTCTATAACTCCAGATATAGTTAAAAATTTGAGAAGAGGTTATACAATGAATAGCTTCAAAAATGGACAATGAATGCTGAACAAAGAACGGTCCAAGTGTTTGTTGATGAGCGATTTTGACTATCTTAGAGGCAGAACTGGGTTCTTCTCGAAACATAGAACTTGTAGCCTCATGTCTTACCTTTCCAACGCCACCGATTTTGTTTGAATCAGAGTTCTAAAACTCCATATATAGTTAAAAATCTGAGGAGAGGTCAGACAGTAAATGTTAAAAAACGAGGCAGTAATAGTTGGACAGTGATAGTCCAAATATAAAGAAAGGAATGATAACTAGGATTGGACAAAGAACGACAAGAATAATGAGTGAAATGAGAAAAACATAAAGTACTAAGAAATGACTCGAAAGAAAGACTTATTGGTTGTTGATATGGTTATTATAAAACATATCCTTAAGTGAGGAAAATTTATGAGATAAACCCGTGATTTGCGGGAGGGACCACGGGCGTGGTGCAACAAACAGAGTAGGGGAGCACGAGTAGAACTTCTATTGCGGGTAGGTGATTCACACCTATGCTTTCTAGTTAAATTCCATGATTTAATATATTATTGATGTGAAATGTGAATTACTGAATGTATGTGTATTCAAGGTGAAAAGTTGTTATGTGAATTGCTAATTGATGAAATTATCACTGACAAAGGAAATATAAGAAGTGTGATTTGAGGCATAAACTAGCATACATTGAGTGTATGTTAGGATCTCGGGTAAGGGGATCACTATGTATTGTCTAGCATACATTGAGTGTATGTTAGGATCCCGGGTAAGGGGATCACCATGTATTGGCCACAGATACATTTAGTGTATGTTAGGATCCCGGGTAAAGGGATCGCCTTACATCGACTCCTATAGGGTGGTGATGACGATACCAGTGAAATTGGTATCGATAATGTGATAAGCAAAAGTAATAATGTTGATCTTATAAGGTCTGGAATGAAGGTTGATAGTGGCAGAGGGAACGGTTATTAATAGTTTGAATAAGGAAGAGATTTTAAATTAAAAAAAAACTAGAAGGGAGAAATAAATGAAATATGAACGCATGTTACCCTGTTGAAATGATTAGATATTCATATTGTTATATTTATTGTGATATTCACCTTGCAATAATATGTATTTTGTTTCGGATCATCGCATGCACGATGGGGAGTAGATCCTAGCTTATGTTCCCTTCTTGAAATCTAGGTTCTAGGGAGTATACCCTTGTATTTTGTAAACATGAAAATGTTTGTATAACTTAATTTGTATAATAAATGTTTAAACTTGATTGGATGAATTTAACGGTGTAGTTCATATAACCATATTTCATGTCTATGTATTTATATTTATTTAATTATCCATCTATAATGATATTTTGTTATATAATGCATATCATAAATATTATGGTTGATAGGTGTGAGTATAATTGTGGAATTGAAACCCAGGATGATTGGGTCGGGAATTAATTTATGAGATGCGAACTGTTAGAAGTGTAAACAGGTTACATGCCAAGAACTTGGGACCTTCCGGTATAGGGGGGCCCCGTCGAAATTCCGGTAGATGTTAATACGAAGACCATGAATATATATACAAAAAAAAATAAAAAAATTAACTACTTTGTTTTTCTATTGACATGAGATTGTTGTTTTATCACAGAAATGAGGGATGTTACAAAATTAGAACCAAATGTTTTGGTTGTTTTTGCCCTCTAACTCGCTCAATTTCATCATCTTTTGATTGATGATGATTGATGATGATTGATTAAGCTAACCTTATTTATTTTTTTAAGTGAATAATTTTTTCATGCTTCATTCCATGGAAACACATCTTCTAAGAATGTAGCATTCTTGGATTCCATAATAATATTAAGATGAATATCCTCAATAGTTGATTTTTGTATAAGAAATCAATATGCACTATTATTGTATATATATCCGATAAATTCACAGTCTATATTTCAAGGTCTCATCTTAACCTTTTAAGGATTAGGTACTGCTACCTTTGCAAGACAATCCTACATTTTATGGTATTTATAGAAAAATATTTTACCTTTTCATAATTCATATGGTGTCTTTTCTAACATTTTATGGAATACTTTATTAAGTACAATGTTGGCAATTAGAATAGCCCCTCCTATCATTTCTAAGGTGCTCTCAAACTTATTAACCTGACATTATTTCTTTTAATGTTCAGTTTTTACATTTCACAATGTCATTTTATGAGATGCATAAAAAGCGGTAGTTTGATGGATAATACAATTTTGAGAACAAAATTCACTAAATGAAGCTTTGTATTTTTCATCTTCATCACTTCTTATTACATTTATTTTCTTATCAAATTGATTTCCAAATTTATTATTGTAATGTTTAAACATTTAAAGAGCCTAATCTTTGCTATTAAGCAAATAAGTATAATAATACCTTATACAATCATCTATTAAAGTAATATAATACTTTTTTTCACCTTTAGTTTGTAAAAACTTTAAATCACTGATATTTGAGTGAATTAAACCTAGAGGTTCACTACTTCTTTCATTTGAATGGAAATATTTTTTTTTTAATTTTGATTCTACACAAACCTTATATTTCCATTACTAAGACACCTCTCTCCTATCAACATTTTATTTTTAAAGAGTACAAAATTGTCACTCTAAAAAATCAATTTAAAATGATTTTTGCTCAACAATAAACTAGTTATTAAGTTCATCTTAATATCAGCAACACGAAGCATATTGTTGAGTGTTAAAATGTTTTTAGAAGTCATCTTCAGGATGATCTTCCAAACACCTAGTACCTTGGAGATTGATGAATTCTCTATGTACAAGTGTTCACCAACCACTTGTAATAAGTGGAGAACATTCTTTTTTTAGTCCATAAATGTCTTGTTACACAGTATAAACCCACCACTCCCTATAATCTTTGATCATAATGAATTCATAAACAACAACAATTATGTTCATTTCTGAAACTTATTAACAAGATGATCAACCTCATTGATATTGACTTTAACAATCACTCCCTCTCTTAGGTTACTTTGTTGAGCTCTATTTATGCAACCATTGATATCTTTTTTTTTGAAAAATTTGTTATCCTTTTCCACTCTTATCCTTAAAATGAGGTCTTTAACTCCTATTTTATTGCTCTTATGCTTAAGATATTTCTTGAATTCTTTCTAAGATGGTGATAATTTTTTAATAATTACAGCCACTTGAAAGGATTCATCTATAACTATATCTTTAGCATAACTATTATGCAAGGTGAGTTAAAACTCTTGATCTTGAATCATAATGATCCTTGATTCAACTAACTGAAATCCAAAAAATTTCCAATTATAAACTTTTATATAACGACAACGTCAACCTTGAACTTTTTGTCCAAAGTGTCTTCGCACTTTTGATTGAACTATACACATTCTATTATGTATTGTTCAATCTATTTAAGATGTAGTTCTTGCACATGCAATCACTTAATTTGATTCCATACGTCAAAAGCTACCATAATAATTGAATCAAAATCATTATTTGACAACTTTGATGCTTTTTTCACCCAAGACATTAAAATAGTTGAAGGTGGTCATATAAAATAATATTTTATATTGCCATCTCTTAAGGTTCAATTCATTGAACTTTTTAAAGTTCTCACCATTCACCACAAAAGGTGAAGGTGAAATCCTCCCTACTATAGTAGTAATTACCGAAGCAATATTGGTTGGAACAACCAATTCCTAAGATAAAATCATTATAAAATTATTGAAAAAAACATAACCAATATTATATAAATAATTTGGTTTCTCAAAGCACATATAAAAGCAACACACAAAATTTTTTAAAAACCAAAGCTTGAAATTTTCTTATCACAAAACAAAAGCTAAACTAATATAATATATTCAACCAAGCAAGATATTAAATGTCATGTCATGATATATATATATATATATATATATATATATATATATATATATATATATATATATATATATATATATAAAACAAAGCCAAGATTTTAACAAACCAAAATCAATACTGATATCTTCCTCTTTTATGCTAAAAATTAACTTTAAATTATATCCACAACAGAATATAGGTAACATTACCCGACTAATAAAATATAATAAAAAAAACATATAAAGGTCAATTTCAAGTCAATGTTCACTTGTTTGATTATTGAGGGCATGTGTTTGAACCAAGGTTGTCAATTTTATTCTGTTTCGCACATAATAGCTGGTATATCTCGTTCATGTTTCAAAAATAGAATAAACTGGAACAAACTTCATCTCGCTCGAATCTCGCCTTGTTTTGGAAAGTCCAATCAAATTTCGGCCGAAACGTTGTAGTTCCATTTTAGCCAAATAATATGTTCTTTATATATATATATATATATATATATATATATATATATATAAACTATATTTTTCTTTCTAGTTTCATCCTTCAACACTTGGTTTATTAGAGATTGGACTTCATAATTTATTGTGGTTTGCTTATTTATGGTTATCTCAGTCTCATGACTCATATCACGAGCTTGGTGTGTTAACTCAGTTGACTCAAGGTTTTTTTGTCTATTTTTTAATTGATTCTTTTTAGTTTTATCATTCAACATTTCAATATTTGGTTGATTATGAATTATGATTTATCATTTTTTCAGTTTGTTTTTTATGACATGTTTGGAACCCTTTTAATTGAATCCAATTTATAGGTTTTAATAAAATTTCATGTTTGAAACTCTCTTTCATTACAATAGAGAATTACTTCTAAATAATTTATGAAATTATCCTAATCTCATGACCCAGGTCACAGCTTTTGTGGGTTAACGTAAGTAGACTTAAGTTGTTTTATGATCTCATGATTCGAGTTGATCCAATATGTTATCATCTCACCAATTAAACAAAAAGACGTTGTCTTGATTGTTTTTATGTCAAATTATATTTTTAATAGTCGTTCAAATTGTCTTTGGATCCGTCGAGTATATATATATATATATATATATATATATATATATATATATATATATATATATATATATATATATAAACGTCAAAATACTCCACAACTAAAACATACCATTCCAATTAAAAAACAAAACACCAAGTAACACAAATGACAATCTTTATTTGAACGAGTCGATTAAAGACCTAATTTAATGGACCGATAATATTAAAATATCAGGAATGCTAATGAGGTTTCGCTAGCAAGTAGTTGCACCTGGTCGCTCAATGGGTCCACGTGTACTTTTAGTCATGGCTGTGTGGAGCCATAAAAGAGCTTATTGGTGTTAGAAAACTTAAATAATTTATGATGAAATTCAATGCAAACCAATTTCCTAAATGAGAGCAAACAAAAATAAAAAAGATGAAAATCTTGTGACCCTTTTGAAAAGCTCTAAAATGATAAATATTGGTAAAATTATTTTTTTTCCTCCTTTTTATGACAAATTTTTTAAAAAGAAGTAACTATGGTAACTATACATAATATTGACATTATCCATTAAACAAATATTGATTTAAAAGATAACATGTAAAGTAATTTGATCACATTAGAACTTTTAGTGCATGTTTGGCATTGCGGTCTAACCGTGCTTTTGAGAATTTTTGAAATTTATTTTCGCTTCAAATTATTTTTTTTTTTATCTTTTTGGATCGTTTTGATGTCCTGATGTCAAAAATAATTTTTTTCAAATTATAATTTTAATGCATTTTCAAACAAAAATCACTTTGAAAAGCAACATCTACTACGCTTCCAAACAAGCTCTTAATCCCAATGCTAATTGGCAAGTCACTAGGTAGTGTTTGATATTATGGTAGTAGTTGCTTTTCAAAGTATTTTTCATTTAGAAATGCATCAAAACTATATTTTTTTTAATTTTATTTTTGATATCAACATATCAAAATGACTCAAAAATATTAAAAAATATATAATTTGAAAAAAAGAAACAAAATTTGACAAAAAGGTGACCAATAGCTAAACGGGGTATTAACTTGAAATTGAAGCGTTTTAGCTTGTCACTTGCCTTATGTAGAATTGTTTTTAAAACTAACATAATTTTTAAAAAGTGAAGAGTAAATAACATATTTTTGAAAAGTTTTGGAGAAATGACATAGTTTTTACATAATTGCTATTTCGAATAGCAGTTATTTAACAACCACGATTTACAATAGCGGTTTTATAACAAAACCACGATTCTGAATCGTGGTTATGATATATATATAAAAGCACAAATATTTTCCTACATCGCCGCTGGTTCTCAGGAAAAAAAATCATATAACCCGAAAAAACCCAAGAGAGAAAGTCATCAAATCACCCAAAACACTGTCCAATCCTCCATAAAAACACTAGAATCATCTTTCCCTTGTCACCACAAGTATCTTTATCATTTTTTTGTCACAAAGCGTCGGTCAAGCTTTTGTGTCCAACCAAACCGCTGCCACCGACCACCTACACATCATGAAAGCAAGGTGAAGCACTTACATTGTCTGTTAGTTTGATGGGTTTAAGTATGGAATTGATAAATTTTGTGTTTTGATTTAATTTAGTTTTTGTGTTATGTTTGATAATTAGGAATTTGTGTTGTATTTGATAATTAGATTATTTTAGGTTATGAATGTTGCAATAATGTGTTGTTAATACAATTGATGTTATTTATGGAATCAATTAGACTTGAATTAAAGAAATTATGGTTTAAATTGATTATTGGGTTAGTTTTTATATTTAATTATATTGTTTGAATTGATATAAATTTTATTCTAATTGATGCAATTAGTTGTCGTAATTTAATTTTTAATTGTAAAAAATTATTTAATTGATAAGTTGTAAAATTATTATAATTGAATTTTTACAATTAATTATAGTTTTATTTCTGTTATTATGGTTTATATAATAACAATTTGTCTTTGTATGGAATTGTGAGATAATTTATTTTTGATTAAACGAGTATTTTTTTATTTTACAAAACATGTCTTCAAACTTCTTTATGTTGTGTCATTATAGTGATACTATCGTTCCTGTACGAATAATAATATCACTTATATTGACAAAAGTACAGTGTTCTTAAATGTTACTAGAGGCATGTCATTTGAAGATACAAAAAAAAATTATGTGAAAGACTTGAGTTGAATTATAATTATATTGAAATAAATATCACTTGGAAGTGTCTTGTTGGGGAACATCAATATTTTCTGATACGGATTTCTTGTGATGTTGATTTTAGAAATATGATGGAAATATTTGTGCAAAGTGGAACAAACATGATGAAGTTGTATGTGAGTAGCCAACCTAAACTTATTAGATCATATAATATGGAGCTTGGAGATACTAATATTTAAATGCCCATATCTGTTTGGCCACTTAGACAATTATTACATTTAGCTTGTACTAGTACATCTAGGACACTGGAAGATAGGATTATGGAAATTTATGATGAAAATATGATTAAAACTATATATTGTGATCAACGCAGGTATGATTTATTCGATCCTAGTGATAATGAAGATGAGGATGTCAGGAGTTTAGTCGAAACATTAGATGATGATAATGATGGTGATGATGATGTGATGAGGCCTCCAGTTCTAGAATTTGGTCATGATACTGGAGTTGATGATATGGTTTGTAATGATTGGTCTGTTTATCATAAAAAAAAATCAGCTGGAAGTGGTGATTTGGTTGTTGGATAAAATTTCAAAACTAAAGATGATTTGGTGAATGTTGTCAAGTAATGACACATTGCAGGTTTACTTGAATATCGCGTTTAAAGTTCAAACCAAATATTTTTTCAACTACAGTGTGTTCATGCATCTGAATGTCAATGGTACTTACATGGGGGATACCATAAACAGTCAAATTCCTTTGAGTTAGCAAAGTTGAAAAGTAAACACAAATGTACCACTACATACATAAAAAAAAGACTATCATCAGCTTGATACTAAATTTATTGCATCAGCGGTTGCAACTCTTGTCCAAGATAACCTGGCATTATTGTTTCCAGTTTAAGAGAAGAAATTAAATTGTACTATAAGTTTAAAATTTCTTACTATAAAGCATGAGTTACAAAAAAAAAAGATATTTGAGGAACTTTTTAGAAGACATGAGGACTTATTTGAAATGTTACCTATATTGTTTATGGCTTTACAAGAATCAAATCTTAGAACAGTTGTTGAGTGGAAACATAATAGACAACTTGATATTGAAATAATTGTGTTTGGTAGTGTTTTCTAAGCATTTGGTCTTGCAATTGAGGGGTTCAAGTCTTGTAGGCCAATCATCAGTGTGGATGACACTTATCTGTATGAAAGGTTTAGTGAAAAGTTATTGATTGCAATTGCTTTTGATACAGACAATGAGATTTTTTCTTTGGCTTATGCACCAGTTGAAGAAGAAAATAATGTTGACCGGAGTTGGTTTTATGACTCATTCAACGTCATATTATAGGTGACCGTAGTGGTATATGAATTATATCGGACATGCATGCTGGTATTAAGTATGAAATGAAAATAATTTGGTTTGAATCGATTGGATATCATCGGTATTGTGTTAGACACCTAGCAAACAAATTCAATCACAAATTCAAAGATTTGTCAGCTAAAAAAGAGTTGCTTAGGATGTGCTATGAATCTTCAAAGCGTAAATTTGATGAATGGTTTGATGATATGTTGTTTCTAGTCCATTCCACTTTATAGTTGGAGTTCAGGTGTCCTTACATGTTTGTATAGACATTTATGTCAAGCTAACTTTGAGAAATCAAAGCAAGTTGGAGGATGTTTATTACTTTTACAGGTAAAATAAATATAATAAGTTTGTTATTTTTATATTATGTTATTTTTATATATATTTGAGTTGGTTACTGATTGTTGTATGTTTTTTTGTACATAAAGCTATGGTCGTGGGAACATTTACACTTGGGGAGGCCACGGATTAAGTCTACACTTGTTATATCTATCCATGTTTTAGAGGTTGATATACAATTTATGTTAGAATACAATATGTTATTGAACATATAAATTATATTGTTTAGATTAAGAATATTTTTCAAGGAAACCTTATTTAATAAATTTCATTGCTTATTTATTAACATATGGTGTGAGATAGATATTTTGAACATAATCCAACCCACGTTTTGAAATTTTATCAAAGCGAGTTAGATAGATAATAATCAAATGAAGTATCTTAGAAAATTATGAGAGTGAAATAATTGTGTGTTGACGTTGGTAAATGATGAGAATTAATAATTTGTGTTGATGTTTGATTTTTTGGATATTGGTAAATCTATTAAAATAATTATGTGTGTTGATGTTGGTAAATGATGATAATTAATAATTTGTGTTGATGTTTGATTTTTTGGATATTGGTAAATCTATTAAAATAATTATGTGTGTTGATGTTGGTAAATGGTGAGAATTAATTACTTGCATTGATGTTTGATTTTTTAGATATTGGTAAATTCATTAAAATAATTGTGTGTGTTGATGTTGGTAAATGATGAGAATTAATTACTTGGGTTGATGTTTGATTTTTTGATATTTATAAATGTTAGGAGATAATTTTTCCTGGATTGTTATTGGTAAATGGTAAGAAATAATTGCATTATTGATGTTTCGATAAATCATGTGAAATCTTTATTTAGCAGAAGATATGACAGCTGCTCCTGTTATATACACACTAGCCATGAATTTATGGACATCAGTTGTCCCCCTTGTATTTTTTGAGCTTGTTGAGTTGCATTGTCTGGATCGTGTGATGCGACAATTTGGCTTTATGCAACTCATCCCATATGACGTATATACGAGCGATCAGTTACATTCTATTAGTCATTCAAGTGCCGATTAAAATTGGATGATCCACCATCTCTAACATATATCGATGTGGGATGCACAAAGAAATTTTAATTTTAGAGAGGTGCATATTATAATTTATGAGGAGGAATACATAAGTTGGTACCTGAGTATAACATGTCAAATCATTACACCTAACCCAACTCAAGTTCCTCCACGCAAGGAGATAGAGTATGAGCCACATGCACGACGGATTCAAAATGCTATAAGTATTTGTTACTTTTTTTTATAGGTTTTGACAAAATCATTATATTTTATTTATGGATTAATAATTTTTATTTGCTTCATATTAGGTTTGACAATTGCTACATGATGATCGACTTGCTACGACTGATCTTCATGATCTTTCTGATGATGATGAACTTGCTCGTTATTATACATCTTCCTGCCTCGAGACATGTCATACTACACTTGATCTATTATGAGAGACACTGAGCCTAGATGATGTTCTCTCGGAGAATGAAATCACACAGATAGGTGGAAGTCGTGCTATTGATGAAGCTGGTTCATCCACCCGTCATTGCAAAAGACATAAATAGGCTCAAATGTATTATTATATTGTGCATAATTATGTTTTGTTATTTTTCTATTTAAGAGTTATTTTTATTATTACTAGTTTTGTAATATTATTTTTGCTAATTGTCATGTTAATTTAAAGTTGTCTTATATTTTATACATTTTCATACTTGGTTTATATAAGCATGATTTAATATCATAAAAAATAGATAAACATGTGAACATGTTTAAAATTTTGAATCATTCATTAACAATTTAAAAATACAAAAATAAAAACAATGTTTAAAACACACATGTATTAATTTGAAATTATAATTGACAAATAAAAATAGTGATAAAATATCACACTCTAAATTATGGATCTTGTTTAGTTTTTGATTATGATGGTTTAGACTTAGTTCTATGTTAAAACTGAATTTGAGACACAACCATTATTCTTAATAGCGATAGCTTAGCGGTTCTAAACGATCACTAATGGTAATAGTGATTGTTAATAAAATCATGTTTTTCAATAATAATTAAGTTAAAATTGTATTATTTCTCGAATATTTATTTTTATGTGATATTTTCTAAAACCTTCTATCAAACTATACTAGTTTGATAAAATACCCTCTTGTGTAACATGTCTTTTCTTATGTTTTCATATATTACATTGACAAATAGGTTGCATTGGAACCATAATAACATAGAGGGTCTAATTTGAGCAAGCATTAAAAGTAGAGGGACCAAAGACGTTGAACAAAAAGGAAGCAGATGCCAACCCGGATAACATTTGACTTTCTTTTTTCATTTTTATCTCCAGATCACTTGTTGCTTCTCTCTTGGCAAGGCACAGTTTCTGCTCGCATTTGCTATGGCGGAAATTGTTTTGTCTGCACTTTCTGTTGAGTTTTTTCATAGAGTTTTGGATTCCTTTAGCGCTCCGAGTTTGAGTGATGCACTGGGAATCAAGGGAAAGCTGGAGAGGCTGCGTGAATCATCAATCCTGGTTCAGGCCATGTTACAAAATATTGAGGAAAGACAACTGACAGAGGAGTCCTTGAAGCACTGCTTGGATCTGAAAGATAAAGTTTTCGATGCTGAGGATGTGATAGACGAGTTTGTTTATGAGGGCCTCCAGCGAAAGGTTGAGATCCGAAGCCAACTGAAGAAGAAGGTACGCAAGTTCTTTTCGCTTTCCAACCCCATTTTGTTCTTGTTGCAACTGAATCAGAAGCTTAGGCAGAACAATAGATCGCTGGATAAACTGAAAAATGAAGCCGCTGGGCTTCGAGTTGCATCTTTTAGTAGAATTCTCGAAAATGGTCCGAACCAAGAGACAGACTCCTTTTTTGACCACCCAGAACTTATAAAAAGAAGGGAGGCCGATGTATCTAAAGTTATCAACTTGCTGACGAGCTCAAGCAATCAACAAGTTCTTTCTGTTATTGCTATAGTGGGCATGGCAGTTATAGGAAAGACAACGTTGGCAAAACTGGTGTTTGATGCTGTTTACGACGGAGAATTTTTCGATGAAACATTATGGGTCTCTGTTTCTGATGATTTTGACCATCACAGTATTTTGGGAAGTGTGCTGGTTGCTCTTTCGAGAAACATGGGAAGAGTAGAGGATATTGATGTGATGGTTGACCGTCTTCAGCAGGAGTTGGAAGGGAAGAAATTTCTTCTTGTACTTGATGATGTGTTGAATGAAAATTATGAGAAGTGGGACAGGTTACGGAATTTTTTCTTGGGAATTACTGGAATTAATGGGAGTGCCATCATTGTTACAACTCATAGTAGGAGGGTGGCATCTATAATGGAGACATCTCCCGGGTGCAGGTATGAGCTGAAACCACTATCTTGTTACGAATCTTGGTCCATTATTCGTGAAGCGGTGTCTGGAAATGGGGGAGAACCAATTACTTCTGACTTGGAAGCTATTGGGAAAGAGATTGCAGAAAAATGTGAAGGTCTTCCATTAGCTGCAAGGGTTTTCGGGAGAATGATGCGCTTGAGATTCGGGATAGAAGAATGGTCATTGCTCAGAGATCTTCATGTTTGGGATGCACCAGTTAATAAAATTTTACTTCCAATAAAGCTAAATTATGATCGCCTCCCGTTGACTGTTAGACGGTGTTTGGTATATTGTTCAATTTTTCCCAAAGGTACTAAAATGGGAAAGGAACAGTTGATTGAACTTTGGATGGCTGAAGGGTTTCTTGGGACATCTAACGGAAGGATGGAAGATAGAGGTAATCAATGTTTTAGCTGCTTAATTGACAATTATTTTTTGGTAGATGTGGAAAGAGATGAGTTGGAGAATATTAGAAGTTGCAAGATGAATAATATTGTGCATGATCTTGCATCTTATCTCTCAAAATCTGAAGTGTATTCGGAGGCTTATCCAGATGTAGATGATTTATCTCATATTCGTTATGCAAATCTTAGTTGTGACACAGAAAATGCACAGGAGTTCTTCAAAACTGGGGGTAGAAAATTACGTTCTTTGTTTTCACGTGATTTCATTCATGACCCATGGAACTTCAAAAGCTTGCGAACCCTAAGTCTGGATGGTGCTGATATCAGGGAGTTGCAGGGTTCGATCGGCAAGTTAAAACATCTGAGATATCTTGATGTATCGCGGACTCATATCACGGCATTACCCGATTCCATCACATATCTCTACAACTTACAAACTTTAAGACTTGTTGAGTGCAGATCACTTCAAGCACTTCCTAGAAGAATGAGAGATTTAGTCAATCTGAGACATATCCATGTTACTTTTCATCACCAGATGCCAGCTGATGTGGGATGCTTCTCTTTTCTTCAAACATTGCCATTCTTTATTGTGTGTCAAGATAGGGGCCAAAAAGTTCAAGAGCTGGAGTCCTTAAATGAACTAAGTGGGAGATTGTCAATATACAATCTGGAGCAGGTGAGAGACAGAGATGAGGCTACCAAAGCAAACTTGCGTGAAAAAAAGGGAATATGCATGATGGAATTTGTATGGAGTCCAGAAAGACAGAGTTTTGACAATGATGATGACGTGATTGAAGGTCTGCTTCCTCACCAAAACATCAAAAGCCTAAAGATTGAGAATTATGGGGGTAAAAATTTCCATCCTGGCTGCTGCTGAGAACTCCCGGTACTGGTGATTCTTTTCCACTAAAAAATTTGGTGAATCTGAAATTGTTACACTGCAAAAGAACAGAAGAATTGCCAACGCTTGGACTTCTTCCTCGCCTTGAAGTTCTGGAGATTATTGGAATGAATACCATACAATGTATAGGCATGGAGTTTTACACAAATGAGGGAGAAAGCAGGAGGGAAACAATGCCACTGTTTCCGGCATTAAAAAAGTTATCTCTACAGTGTATGGAGAATCTAGTTGAATGGAGAGCACCGGCATTAGGTGGAGGAAGTGACATTATTGTATTTCCTTGCCTTGAAGAGTTGTCCATTATGCGTTGTCCGCGATTGAACAGCATTCCAATAAGCCATCTTTCATCACTTGCACAACTTGAGATCTGCTTTTGCGGTGAGTTGAGTTATTTATCTGACGACTTCCATTCATTCACATCTCTTGAAAATTTAAGAATAGAAGTTTGTCCCAATCTGGAGGCCATTCCAAGTTTGAAGAATCTGAAGTCCCTTAAAAGATTAGCCATTCAACAATGTCACAAATTAACTGCTCTTCCATCTGGGCTGCAATCCTGCACATCACTGGAGCATTTATGTATACGATGGTGCGTAGAGCTAACTTCAATTCCTGATGAATTGCGAGAATTGCGCTCCCTACTTCATTTAGAAGTCACAAAATGTCCAAGCTTGAACTACTTTCCCGAGGATAGCTTATGCTGCCTCACCAGATTGAAGCAGTTGACGGTTGGTCCTTTCTCTGAGAAGTTGAAGACTTTCCCTGGTCTGAATTCAATCCAACATCTCTCGTCCCTTGAAGAGGTAGTAATATCTGGTTGGGATAAACTCACGTCCTTACCAGATCAACTTCAATACATCACTTCCCTGAAATCTCTGTATATACGGCGTTTCAACGGAATGAAAGCTTTGCCAGAATGGTTAGGCAGCCTCACATGTCTCCAGCAGCTTGGGATTTGGAGATGCAAGAATCTGAGCTATCTACCTACATCCATGCAACAACTCTTTCTAGCAGAGAGGCTAGAGGTCATTGACTGTCCCCTTCTAAAGGAAAATGGCGCCAAGGGGGTGGTTCCGAGTGATCCAGAACTTCTCACGTCCTAGGATCAGTTCCTCTTATCACAAACAGTTTAAATAATTATACATATGGAAGGTAAACTCATTTTTTATTTATTCTCTAATCCCTATGTTATTCATCCTTTCTCGGTCTCTTTTCCTAATTAATTTGGTCACCCATTTGGGTTTGATCCGCAGGGCTTTAGGATTGCATCTTGTAAGCTCGGTGCTAAAATGAAATCCAATTTCTCGTTGAAACTTGAGCTAGGTACTTCAATTCTTTCATGTTCAATTAATTGTTCATCTTTATTAGCCATTATTACAAACTTTCTCGTTATATTAATTCAGGTGGTCATCATACATTGTTTTCTTGCTAAAATCAAAACATTTTCTTTATTTTGCAGAGTATTTACCCTTTCTTTTCTGGTGAAATGTTTAGTAGTTTAATATTAAAAGTTTCCAACATGTTCTAATGAGTTCATTCATGTTAAATCCAATTATGACATTCATAATGTTAGAAATTTTATATGCTTTAGAAAATGATGCGAGCATAATTCTATTTTTTTTCATCTACTGTGAGAGTTTTTCTAGGACAGGATGTTGACCATGAGCGGATGACATGCTGATGAGTCTTGATGGGTGTATAAGTAAATGCTAGGAGATTATTCAGGAAAGATCCTCTCTTTTATATAGCGTTTAGGAAACATGGTTCTAAATGCTGTGATTTAGTAATTTTATTGTTGACACAAGGAAATAAAAAAATTTGTAAGGAAATAAGATCATATATTTTCAAGATTTGTTGCATTCCATACAAACTTGTATGAATACTAGTTTGGCCAACTGTCTACGTGTGAGTATTTATTATTATTATTTTTTACAGTAGAAAAGAGCGCAAGAAAGCCTTGGCAAAAAGTCAGCAGCAGAGTTCCCTTCTTGAAACCCACGACACTGCTTCACCGACGATTCTCTACAAGACATCTAATAACTTGAACAATCCCCCGCAAGAAACGAGTCATAGCATCAGACCTGGTTATCAACAACAAAGTTTCTAAGGAATCAGATTGTAATATCACATTTTTTTTCGAGTTATGCTGGTTCACTTTCCATTTTTCCCCATTTCTCTAGCTGATTGCGGCACAGTTTTTTCTATTTTACTTTCCACTTTAAATTGTGTACTTGTAAACAATATCCAAGTCTTATATTCATCCAACTTTAAGGGTTAGTTGTAGTGGTTAAAGATGTTGTTCTTTGTTGCATGTATATAGCGTCGCGGTGATCATTCTAGCATGAATAAGTGTTGGTGAAAAAAATAAATTTTTTTTTGTATTTTATTAATGAAACCAGAGGAATAAGAGTTGTCATCTAGAGTTGTCATCTAATATTATGGTCACTAGAAAACCTATTGATTTGGATAAGAGGACATGTTGTCAATAGGAAGAGCGTATTATTCCTAAAACACCTTACCTACACGTTTATAATCTTAGATATTAAACAAAATAAATTTTTGGTAAAAAGATTTAGAACATATAAAATAAATAATAAAAAAACACTTTTATTTAAAATCAGGAATACGTTTTATGTATAAGTTTGTAATCCCAGATATTGAAAGAAACAAAAATATTTTTTTGATGTTTTTGAAATATAGATCAAATTATCATTACTTTAATAATCTAGTTATTATATCCAAAAAAGATGCATGCAAAGCCTGGTTATTAAACCCGGCCCGGCGGGTCGACCTGAGACCTAATGTGTGAAGCCTGAGAATAAAGTATACAAAAAAAAGAGGGAAGTTTATAAGAATTCAAAATTTTTGTTATAATACAAAAAAAAGGGGGGCTAAAATAAGAAAAAGGGAGAAATATGGGGTCAAAATGGAATTAAGAAGAGATGGGATTATAAATACCCATTCCTTCTCTCATCCATGACCGGGAGGTAACAAAAAGAAAAGGGAGAGAAGATTTTCAGATTTTCCTTCACCAAGCCTAAGAGAAAACACCTAAATTTCTATACCTACACAAACCTTAGAATTACTATGTGCGAAGATAAACTTGGGCATGAGATTTGCAAGAAGAAAAGTTACGGAATTGCTAAGAGAAGAGGGAGAGAGAGGCCGTTTACTTGTAAAGGAGAAAGGGGTTAGGAAAATTTAATCAAACCAGAAATCAAACCTAAATTTCCTCCAGGTATGAAGTTCTAAACCAATTGGGAAAGCCAAATTAAATTCATGCAAGAATTGTGCATTAATTTGAAGTTTGAAAGATTAGGGTCCTTGAGTAAAATTTGGGGAAATGTGAAATTGATTGGAACTAAATGAGTTGAGCAAGACATAGGTTGCCTAAAAAGGATGAAATTATGCATAGAAGATTTCAACAAAATCAAAGACTAAGGGGAAATAGTGGCCGGCCATGGGGTTGTGAGGAAAGAAGGGAAATTTTGATTTTTGCGTTGTTTTCCTTTTTGCAAAATTGAAACAGTTTTCAGGAGGTGAACAATAACGAAATGTGGTGATTGAGTGTATAAAAAAAGAGAGAGAAGGAACATATTTAAGGACCGGCCACTGGAGGGGAAGAAAAATAGAGGAGGAGAACGTATGACTCCCTTGTTAATTAATTTAGATGTGCTGATGTAGTGTAGTTACAACTTGTAACTTGTAAGGAAGAGGAACCTACGTTCCAGGTTACCATGCATAAGGTGAAAGCATGGCTGTATTTGATGAGGAAGTAGGATTGGAGATAAAAATTGTAGATACCTTCTCTATTGACAAAACAGGGCAGGTTCGTTGCCCTGGTTCTTGAGGGAATTTGGACCTGAAGATGATAAAATCTAGGGAGGGTCCCTTCATAGAAGTTGTAGGCGGGGAGTGTTAGCTTTCCAACGAGTCTAACCCTGTCTAATTTGGAGTCCTGAAACTCCAGATACAAATACAAATCTGAGGAGAGGTCAAGCTGCCATCCCTGTTGGCAGTTTCGGCCAAGTCGATAAAACGATGAAATTTAGTCGTATTAAGGGTAGAATTTGTTTTCTTGCCCTTCATAAAGTGTGTCTTAATCTTTAAAAATTAAGAAGAATAAACTGTGATCAAAATTAAATTCATGATGTCCACTTGGACTACTAATGAGCTTAAAATGTTAAATGATAATAAAGAGGAATGTAAGTGAGAAAGAAAAGATTGGTAAAAGAGAAATGAATATTATTGCCATTGTTGCTGCTGTGTTGTGATATGTGGACTAATATGGAATAATGATGGGTGTTTGTGGTTTCAGGAGGAACCGCGGGAGGAGTACAGCAACAACAGGGGAACGCAAGTCGAGCGTCTATAGCACGTAGGTACTCGGTACCTATATCTCCTCTAGTTAATAATTATTTTAACTAACTATTGAACTATAAAAATTTGGTGCTTATTGATGAGGAAAAGAAAAGGGGGAAAGGAAAGGTTAAATGATGGGAAAATAGAAACGGAGGACTAAATTTAAATTATGGGTTCTTTCGGAGGAAATGAACAGTAACAACGAATTTTGGTAATGACTAAGTTTCTCGAATTTGATTAGCATGTCCCTGATATGGGAGGCTAATGATGTTAGCCAAGCTGGTTAACATCGGCATTACCGGTATGTGGGAGGAGAAATATAAAACTTGATTAACTATTCGGGTTAAGAATAGTTAATGATATCGGCGGGTGACGTCGATATCGGAAAAAATTTATAAACTTGATTAACTATTCGGGTTCAGAATAGTTAATGATATCGACGGGTGACGTCGATATCGGTAAAAGTTATAGACTTGATTAGCTTTTCGAGGTGAAAGCTAATGATGTCAAGAATCCTTGACATCGGCATACCCAAGGACCTCCCAAGGTAACATAGAACATCGATTAACTATTTCAGTCAAAAAATAGTTAATGACACCAACGGTCGTGTTAGTGTCGGCATTTTCATGAATCTGATTAGTTGACCCTAGGATGGGCAACTAAAGACACTAATGGAGGTCATTAGTGTCGGTAGTAGTCTTCCTAATATGGGGAGAAGTAGTTAAAGGAAATAAATTGGATAATCCTCAAAAAGGGTTGGTGGTGGTGTATTGAAATTGCATATGACTTAAGTAGGTAGATGTGCTGTATAAATTTTCTTCCGTGAATTTTTTTTATTTTAGTTATTGTTAATTATATGGAAAATTTATGTTTTTCAGGTCCCTCCCATTCATGTCAGGAGTAGAATTTAGGTTCCTTATCCCTTTTTGTATAAGTTAGGAACTTAGGGATTTTTCATGTAATTTTGTTATGCAGTAAACATATAACCTGAATAGAATAGTATACTCCTTATATTATTTTGTTTTTGGAATATTAATGTATTAATCTATACTTGGAAAATTATAGTGTACTAGCTTATATTTAGAATGCTAAACTGTGTTGTGCTTATATATGAAATTTCAGTGCTTGGATGGTTCTCTTAATTACTAACTTATGCATGTGATATGAAATGGAGATTGAGAATGAAGATTTGTCCTGAGTATATTCTCGAATGAATTAAATGGTTGATTTGTACCAATTATGGATGTGATTATGGGTGGGATGTGATTATAATTGTGTGCAAGGTAAATTGTCGATAACTTGGGATCTTCTGGTATAGGGGAGACTCTGCTGAAATTTCGGTGAACTTAATAAAAAAAAATTGCTCCATTTACCCTTTATGTGGAAGTTAAACGCATATATTGATTGAACTTTTTGAGGTTGTTACACGGTGGCTAGACTGGTCCGGGTTTAATAAAAGACTAGCCAGGGCAACAACCAGGCAAAACCCGGTCAACCCCGCAAGTCAACCTATGACCCGGGTGAACCCGGACGAGACCCGATGTTTTTTTTCTTCAAATGTATGATTTGAAACCCATTAGTATATATACTTTATGTTTCCAAGAAAAAAATTATGTTTTTTCAATGTGGGATAAAAAAATTTTTGGTTTAAATACTTCAACTTAAAAGGATAACATAATATCTTTTCAATGTGTGATTTGAAGCCCTTTTGTATATATACTCTATGTTCCCATGAAAAAAATTATGTTTTTTCAATGTGGGATTTGAAACCTATTAGTATATATACTCTATGTTCCCAAGAAAAAAGTTATATTTTTCAATGTTGGATTTGAAACCCATTAGTATATATATTCTATTATCCCAAGAAAAAAATTATGTTTTTTCAATGTGGGATAAAAAACTTTTTGGTTTAAATATTTCAACTTAAAAGGATAACATAATATCTTTTCAATGTGAGATTTGAAGCCCTTTTGTATATATACTATATATTCCCAACAAAAAAATATATTTTTTCAATGTGGGATTTGAAACCCATTAATATATATACTCTATGTTTCCAAGAAAAAAGTTATTTTATCAATGTGGGATAAAAAAACGTTTTTGGTTTCAATACTTCAACTTAAAAGCTTAACATCATTTCTTTTTAATGTGGGATAAAAAACTTTTTAAAATATTCTTTTAAACTTCATTATTTACAATATGTATAGCCTAATTTACATGGATTTTTTCTTAATTTTTTCATATGAAATATTAAAGTTTTAAATACATTTTTAAAATTTTTCCGGGCTGATCCGGGTTGACTCGAGTTGACCCATGAAATCCGGGACCCAACCTCTTGACTGGGTCAACCCTCGGGCCCGGTTTAGTAACTATGATGCAAAGTAAAAAAAATATTTTTTATGATTTTCTATATAATAAAATATGCAAATATAATCTATTTTTTAGAGACTTGTCCATATGAACAAAAACAAAACACATATTTTTTGGTATTTTTTTATAAGAATTTTTTTTTGGAATTTTTTTATTAATGCAAGTATTTTTAATACCAGATAAGTATTTTACAGTATAAGTTTACTATCATAATATTAAATAAAAGGCCCAAAAATATGCAAGGGACTATAAAATTAATTAATGGTCTTTGAATTTCTAGATTTTTTTGAAATTATTCGAGGGTCTGTTTGGCAAAACCTTTTTTATTTAAAAACATAAAATTGTCAAAGTAGGAATAAATGTGTGTTTGTTAAACAACCCCTTGGACCAAAAAACCTTAACAAGAAAAATAGTCAGCCAAACAAAGCCTTACAAACTGACCCAAAATTGACTCATCCGGGTCAACCCGAAGTACTAGTTCAACCATGAATAGAAGAAAAAAAACGAGATTGGACCTGAAAAACTAACCAAAAGGAAAGGTTTAAATCGAAACAAAATCAAAGTTTAAAAAAACACAAAAACATAAAAATTTCAATCAAATGAAGAGCACGATGATTGTTCTTCATGAACCTAGAAACACAAAACACGAAGGAGACCAGATCTTAAGCAATAAAAGACATGGTTTTGTGCGCAATCCCATATAGATCAAGAATCAAATGTTAGTTTGCCTCGATTATCACTCAAAAGCCATGATTTTGTTAAGAATGGGTTTTGGTTCGAAACCAAAACCCTAAGATTAAACCCATAAAAACATGTTATTGATACTTGAAAGTCCTAGATGAATTACTAATAATGACATAAGAGCTTGCAGAAATTAGAATTGAATCAAAACGAGCTCTAAAATTAGTACACGTGACAATGTTCATCGTGTGAACATGAAGAACATAAACCCATAACTACCTAGAAAATCCAGAAAACACTGCTAAACCCAGAATGACCTATTTTGACCTCTAAAACATGTATTTTTGGTTCCAACAAGACATATTATCAAAACCAAACATACTTGAATAAAAAAACTAATAAAAACAACAAATCATCATAAAAATGCAAAAAAAATCTAAGTTTCAACTGCCTATATTTTATGCAATCTGGATCCAAACCGAACACTTTATCCTTGCACAAGACTCAAGCAAAATTCAGAAGGCAAGAACATGCTTTAAATAGACTAAAAAAAAACAGAAAAAATGTAACAGTGTCATTTAAACCCCCAACAAAAGCATCTAGAAATCTAACAAGTTAAAAACATTAATCCAACACACATCCCAGGTTACAAATACATAAACCTACGACAGTTATAGCACAGAAAACAGACCTAAATAATAAGAAAAACAAAATGACTACAGATCATCAAAATGACTAAAAATAACCAAAGCAAAATCAAATCTTAAAAACATCTAAAAAAAAACACTAAACTATCAAATAACAACTATGACATTGATTAAAAAGGGGGAGGAGGTGTGCTCAATAAGCTCCACCCTCTCATTAAGAGTTGAAGACTTACCTAAACAAATGGGAGTAATGGGTTTCCTTTTGATTCCTTACTGATTACCAACTGGATTCCTAACTTCTATTCGAGCTTCAAATGATTAAGAATCTCTTCCTTCCTTTCTTGGCACCTCTTTTCTCCCTTTCTCTCCTTTTGATTCTAAAAGGGATATTTTTATTTGCCTAAAATCAAACCACATTCCATTTAGAGACCTGTAGCTCTTTTGCCATTGATTTAAAGTTAGACAGAAAACTATTGAAATTTTTATACCAGTCAAAGCTAATTTAGGATAAAAAGTTGAGGGCTTTCACGTGGCAGATGGGGTACAAACATCAATCAGGGGGACACCACCGTGAAGAGGGGAAACTTCTCTATTTATCGGTGGTGGTTGGAGCCTAGAAGGTTGTTAGAGTTGCCATGTTCATTCACCTCAAAGTGCCTGCTCGATCCGCCAAAACTAAAAAAAGAAGATGCACGGTATCTTGAATGTCGTTGTTTTGGCTAAACCCTACACATTAAGGTTTTCTTAATTTGGGATTTGGACAATCTTCGATTTGGTCCTTGTTGTTTCAATTCATCACTTGTGCCCTAAATTAGCCTTTGAACTTATTAATCTATATGATCGTGCCTCTGTAAATTTCAAAATGCCTCCTCTGATTTGAACACCTTTTTTTAAATTGGTCCTTAGTTTTCAATTTGTTCAATTTGATCCCTAATAAATGTTGAACTTCAATTTCTTTCAAATTGGCCCCTGCTTTGATCAATTTTAGTCTTTAGAGTTTTGTATTTTTTTACCAGTTGGCTCTTGGTCATGAAAATCTTCGATTTAACCTCCAACAACCTTTAAACTTCTAATTTCTTTCAACTAAACCCCTGATTGCAACAATTTGGTTCCTCAAAGTCTCAATTAAGTCCCTATTCTTCTAATCTTTGTGAATTGACCCAAATTAGGCCTCCAAACTTAAATTTCCATCAATTAAGTCCTTGATTAAATCCTTAAAACCCGTTAGAAGTTTAATTCAATCCTTGAACTCAATTAGTTCTTCCAATCTTGGCAAAATTAACTTTTAAACTTAATTTTGCTTTAATTAACTCTTTAATTAAGTCAATTTAACCCATTAAAAGTATAATTAAGTCCTTAAACTTAATTAATTCTTAAAATGTTTTCAAATAAGATTTCAAACTTAAACTCTATCTCAAATCATGTCTTTCTTCAACTTATCATGATCTTCTATGGTTTAAGGCTTGTCTCCTTGTGTCCTGAAAATATTTTTTTGAATTTTTTCTAAATATAAATAATAATAAAAAATAAAAAGTGTATATTTAAAAAACAAATTGGGAATCTCCAATTGGGTTATGATAATTTCCCTCCTCTTTACAATACTTATAGTTTGGAGTCTTTTCTTTAAAAGGCTTTAGAAAGTAAGTTTGTAAAGAAAAGAAGAACTTTTTGGGTTCGAAGAAGGAATCACTAGAATCCATAACAAAATCTAAAGGAGATCAAATCCGGGCGACCTGCCTGAGGTGTGAAAACAAAGTTTTTCTCAACCTGGTCATTTTACCATGTGACGATCTCAAAGACAGATTGGTCTGTGTTCAGGTGACTTGCTCGTGTTTGTGAAAAAAAGAAATATTTTTTTACAAATGGTCTTTGTTCGGGCGACCATCCTGTTGTTCGTGATCAGGTAACCTGCTCATGGTCTTTGTTCAAGTGACCTGCCTGTTACTTATGTTCGGGTAGCCTACACGTAGTGTGAAAAACATCAAGGATTTCTCATAAATGGTCTATGTTCGGGTGACCAGCCCGTGGTTCGTGATATGGTAACCTGCCCATGGCGTCTGATCGGGTGACCTCCCGTGGCTTGTGTTCAGGTAGCCTGCCCGTGGTGTGAAAAATATTTAGGATCTCTCATAAATAGTCTCTGTTTAGGTGACTAACCCATGGTTCATGATCGGATAACCTGCTGGTGGTCTCTAATTAGGTGACCTACTTATGGCTTGTATTCAGGTATCTTGCTTGTGGTGTGAAAAATATATAGGATCTTTCACAAATGATCTTTGGTCGGGCGACCAGCTTGTGGTTCGTGATCGGGTAACCTGCTCGTGGCTTGTGTTCTAATAGCTGCTCGTGGTGTGAAAAATATCTAAGATCTCTTATAAATAGTCTCTATTCAGGCGATCAGCTTATGGTTCGTGATCGGGTAACCTATTCATAGTCTTTGTTCGGGCGACCAACTTGTGGTTCGTGATTAGGTAACCTGCTCGTGGTCTCTGATTAGGTGAGTTGCCTGTAGCTTATCTTTGGGTAGCTTGCCCATGGTGTGAAAAATATCCAGGATCTCTCACAAATGGTCTTTATTCGGGCAACCAACCTGTTGTTCATGATTCGGTAACTTGCTCGTGGTCTCTGATTAGGTGACCTGCTCATTGCTTGTGTTCGGGTAGCCTGCCTATGACGTGAAAAATATCTAGTATCTCTCATAAATAGTCTTTGTCCGGGCGACCAGCTCGTGGTTCGTGACCCGGTAACCTACCCATAGTCTCTGATTGGGTGACTTGCTCGTGGCTTGTGTTTGGGTAACCTACTTATGGTGAAAAAATTTCTTAATGCTTTCTTATAGACAGGGTTGATGATTGTCCTTTTCTGACAATAAAAGTTGGACTTCTTGATTGTAAAGTTGTATCTTGATAAAAAAAAAATATCTAGGATTTTTCATAATTGGTCTGTGTTCAAGTGACTTGCCCGTGACTGAACTTCTTGGAGTCTCCTGATGGCAAAGTTGGAAGTTGGATTTTTAATGATCGAGTGAAAATCTTACCCAGATATGTCAAAAAAATAATTATTATGTCAAAATGTTATGCAATGAGATGATATGCACATGTCCTTACTTGGTTAGAAATATACGCCCCTCATTTTTATCAACTTCTTGAATTTTTTTGATTGTTTAACTTCTAACCTACTTAAACTGGCATGTAAGTCTCACCATGTCTTTAGTGAATTTTATAGCTTTTGAATCCACAACTTTGAGGAAAATCATTCCATTGCTAAAAAAAGTTGTCCGGAAGAGTTTGAAACAAGATTTTCCCTCCTGCCTTTTTTATTGCTGTGGGAAAAACTTTACTTCTTTGTTGTATTCTCTCAAATGTGCTTATTTTTTATGGCTTAAGTAAATTATACTTTTTCAAAGCATTCCTTTATCTTGTTGATTGTTGGGGAATAAAATCCTTATCCGTAATGGTTGTTAGACTTTTAACTTTTTCTGATTTTGAAAACTTTAGTGATTTTGATGTATGCTTAAAAGAACATCTTTTAATTTAAGCAACTCACCATGCCTTTGGGAGAAGGAAAATAAAGGGTATTTAAAGGTATGTAGTGAGATGACCAGAACAAAAATATGGTAAAAAGTTTCTTGCATGCTCATTTTATCTTTATGGATAATGACATATAATTTTGTTCATTGTGCTATAATTATGATGAAATCTTTGAAGATGTAATTTACCAATCCAAATTGTTTATTCTCTTGATTAGAAATGACTTATAAAGGCACATAATGTAGGTTATAGTTTTTGGTTATGAAAGAAAATGATTCATAGGCTCAAAAAATATTTTAGGGTTTGTAGACTTAGAATCACTACTCTCAACTCATCGTGTTTTTCATCATGCTTCTTTTCTTTTCCCATTTTGATTGCTTCGGTGGGGTATCCCAATTTTGTTTTGACCTTGATTCGGTCTCTTTTGTTTCTTTTTATTTGGGCATGCACCTAGCATTTTGAATTTCTCGGGCTCTTTGGCTTTCTTGTGACTTCTTTTTAGTTTTAACCTGAAAATCTTGCTTGCCCCCTACGTGGAGGTGTGATCCTAGTTATGATCGACATTGATCTTTAGAGTTTTATATGCCCCCCTAGTGTGGGGTGTGTTCCTAGTCAAGTATTAACCTTTGGCTTTTAGAAACTTCATAAGCCCCCTAACATGGGATATAATCCTAGTCAGGGTTTTTACGAAGAAAAAGGATTTATTTAGGCTCCAATGGGGACTACAAGGGATATGTTTTAAAATGCGAGGAAAACAAAGATGAGCTTTCTTGTTTTCGAACATAAACGATTACAACTGATAAATCTATCCTATCCAGTGTAATGGTCTAGAATAAGATTTCAAAATGACAATAGTTGAATCTTACTGCCTGTAATTATGCATACAGCTAAAACTCAACTCAAGATATATGATATAAACAAATTGTCATCACCTCAAGGTGAGAATTGCTTTCATGAACAAAATGTCAAGATATCATTTAAACAAACATCATATCACTTTTTTTAAAAGCCAAAATTGGTTAAAAGTTTTAAGAACATTTAAGAAAGGGGATTTGTCAAAAGACATTGTGAGTCAATGAGATCATGCAAGTTGTTTATTTAAGAGAAAAAAAAGGTATATGCAAAGAAAATTATTGGCCAAATTTTGTTTTATTGATGAGAACAAGTTACGCAAAGTATTTCTTTACATAATTTGAATTCACAAGTCTAATTACATCTTCTTCATCCATGCTGATTAGGATTAATGCTCCTTTTAAGAATGTTTTCTTTACCATGTAGGGGCCTTCATAGTTTGGTGGCCACTTGCTATGATCTTTGTTAGGCAATGAGATAACCTTTCTTAACACCAAATCACCTTCTCTAAATATTTTTGGCCAAACTTTCTTGTCATGTGTTTTAGCCATTCTTTTTTGGTATAGCTGATGATGGCAAATTGCTGCTAGTCTCTTTTGACTAATCATGTTTAACTGATCATATCTTATTCTTGTCCAATCATCTTTTTCCTGATCAGGCTCCATCAATACTCTCAATGATAGGATTTCTACTTTCAAAGGAATAATTGTTTCCATTCCATATACCAGCGAATAGGGTGTAACACCAGTCGATGTTCTCAATGCTATTTTGTATGTCTTGAGAGAATGAGGAAGCCAATCATGCCAATCTTTATAAGTGATTACCATCTTCTGAATAATCTCATTTATGTTTTTGTTGGCGGCCTCTACAACTGAATTCATCTTCGGCCTATTCGGGGATGAATTCAAATGTTTGATCTTCTATTTAACACAATTTGATGATTGTTTTGCCATTGAAATTCTAAGCATTGTCTATGACTATTCTTTCAGGTAGCCCATATTGACAAATTAATTCCTTCTCAATAAACATTTCGACAACCTTCTGAGTCACATGCGCGTATGAACATGCTTCAATCCATTTAGTAAAGTAATCAATTGCTACTAAGATGAATCTATGTTAATTTCTGGCTTTTGGATTAATGGAACCAATAACATCTAATCCCCGCATTGCAAATTCGTTTTTTTCTTCCCAAATATGCAAATTTTATCTCATCAAAGTCCTTTACTAGTTTGGAAAGGTATTCTTGATATGGCCTCAACTTTTCATCTTTGGTTTGCAATTCTTATTTTACTTGGTAGATTATCAACATTAACTCTCCATATACATTTAACTTTTTTATTTTCATTTCTATAGTTGCTTTCAGGCCATGAGTACATGCTTCATACTCAACTATATTGTTAGTGCAGTTGAATCACAGTTTGATTGGAATGGGGTACTATCTATCATCTAGAGAAATTATGATAGCTCCTACTCCATTACCAAATATGTCACAGCTATAAAAGTACATTGTCCACTAATTAGTACTTAAAAGTGCATTTTTATCAAGGTTTTATATCATCATATTGCACTTAAAGTATCATTAAATTCCCTAACTTAAGCATATTTTATAATAACAAGTCTAATAATATAAGATATCTTTAGTTTATGGTAAATGCTCATTTTGAATGCAGGCATATTTCACAATTTTAAAGGATTGATTAATGTGTTTAATTATTGAAATTGAGAAGACAATGAGAGGGCTAAGCTTAAAGAGGAGATGTTGGTTCAATTCAAACTAGAACATCATTCGGTTATTGGATCATAACTAGAGCTGTAGAACATGGATTTAGGTCTGGTTTATATAGATGGAAAGCTAAGACATATGCCTAAAACTTTTATGAAGAGTCTAAGATTCAAAATGGCCGTTTTCAAGTTCAAATTGTAGCAATAAAAGAGAAGTTGGAATCTGTCCTGCAGCCTAGACACTGTTCAGTGTTTAGCCCATATCTCAAGTTCTAGAAGTCCAAATGAGCTCATTCTTGTTTTAATGGAAAGATGAGACAAATGCCCAGAACTTTCATGAAGACTATCTAATTAGTACTTAAAAGTGCATTCTCATTAAGACTTTATATCATCATATTGCACTAAAGTATCGTTAAATTCCCTAACTAAAACATGTTTTATAATAACAAGTCTAATAATATAATATATATTTAATTTATGGTAAATGCTTGTTTTGAATGCAGGTATATCTCACAATTCAAAGGATTAATTGATGTGATTAACAATTGAAAGTGAAGAGACAAAAAGAGGACTAGTCTAAGAGAAGAGATGTTGGTTCAATTCCAAACTGGAACACCATTCGGTTATTTGATCATAATTGGAGTTGTAGAACTCGGATTTAGGTCCAATTTATATGGATGGAAAGATAAGACATAGACCTAAAACTTTTATGAAGAGTTCAAGACTCAATTCTGCCGTTTTCAAGTTCAAATCTTAGCAACAACGAAAAGGTCAGAACCTATCCTGCAGCTCAAACACTGTTCGGTTTTCAGCTCATATCTTGAGTTCTAGAAGTCCAAATGAGCTCTGGTTTTTTTTGTTGGAAAGCTGAGAAAATTTCCCACAGCTTTTATAGAACAAAGGGCTCAAATTCTGATGTTAGCAATGACGTTTTGGCCAGCCAACAATATCAAAAATCAGCCAATAATATCAAGAACCAGCAGCCAACAATATCAAAAATCTGCCAACAATATCAAGAACCAGCAGCCAACAATATCAAAAATCTGCCAACAATATCAAGAACCAACGAGCCAACAATGTCAAAAACCAGCCACCAAATCAATGGTTGCCTACCAATCAATAGTTCTGAATCTTAGCCTATAAAAGGAGGCATTTGCCATGTATTTAGTCATATTATTTTTCATATCAAAATCATGTTCTTGCTTTCTTTTTTTATATATTTGTAATGTTCAAGTTTTCTTTCATGTTATATTAATCTCTTGTTTATGCTTTTTCATTTCCTTTCATATACTTAGTTAACTTATATCATAATCATGTTCTTATCTTGTTTATTTATGTTTTTCTTCTTCATTATGTTTAGCTAAGTTAATTATGTCAAGGTGAAAAGGTTTTACTAATGGTGTTAGAATATGTATAATATAAACTCAACATGGACTTTAATGTTTATATCCAAGAAAAATTGTTATTAGCATGTCTTATCTTTTTATCTTAGTAATTCTTAATACCTTGCTTGTTAAATGGTTAATCTAGATTTGTGTTGTATAACACTTGGTACATCAAATGCTTGATCCTTCATAGTTTTCGGCCGACATCGTTGTTATGATAGGAACTTGATTTGTTGTTAACATAAGCTAGCAACATGAATGCCTGATGATATTTATAAGTATGGTGTTATTTAGATAAGATGATTAATATGATCATGTTAGTAATTTATAATGAGCTAATAACGATAAATCATCCGATTGGAAACTCCTTTGTGTGTGGTTTCCAATTGCATAATAAAAAAAGTTTATATTATATTTATTTGAAATACCATTAGTGGATCCTCTAACCTTTACATCTGTTTTATTATTGTTTAATCCTTACATCAATATCACTTCCCAAAACTCTCTTCAACTCCTTTTCTGTTATTATTCTCTTCAAATCTTTCTCTTTATTTGTAATTTATACAATTCACCTCTCGTGGTTCGACCCCGATCTTGCTGGGTTATTTATTACTTTGACACTCCTGCACTTGGGATAAGACATCAACTCTTTGATCGTGTCAAGTTTTTGGCGCCGTTGTCGGGGAGGTAAGTATTGTAAAATTTTATATTTCTTTTATTTTCTTTTGTTTTTTTACTTTTATTTGTTTTTCTAATTTTGTTCGTTTTCTTTTTCTTTTTCTTTTCTTTTCTTTTCTTTTGCACTTGCATGAGAGTTTGGACACGTACATTAAGTGGTAGACTTTCTAGGAAATCTTCATTTTCTTTAGAAAACATGGTCGAAGAAGATAACCAGTCAATTCATAATGAGAATAATGAGAATAATCATGTGAGAACACTTAGAGATGATATGAATCCAACAAGAACAAGTGCACCATCATGTATAGTTTTTCCTTCTGATGCTTCTCATTTTAATTTTAAGCCAGGTATTATTCAACTTTAACCCACTTTTCATGGCTTAGAATTAGAAAATCCATACTTGCATTTAAGAGAATTTAAAGAAGTTTGTAACACCTCTAATGACTTAAATTGTAGCATGAACACCATCAGATTAAAGCTTTTTTCTTTTTCATTAAAAGATAAAGCTAAAACATGGCTACAAAATATTAGGTCAGGATCCATTCGTGCTTGGGATGAAATGCAACAACAGTTTTTAAAGAAGTTTTTTCCGTCTTACGGAACAAACTCTTTCAAAAGACAAATCACCACTTTCACTCAAAAACTAGGAGAAACATTTTACAAGTGTTGGGATAGATATAAAGACTTGCTTAATACCTGTCCTCATCATGATTTTGAAACATGGAGATTGGTCTCACAATTTTATGAAGGGTTAACACCTAAAGATAGGCAAATGGTGGAATTGATGTGCAATGAAACTTTTGAAGATAAAGACCCCTGATGAAGCAATGGAGTACCTAGACTTGCTAGCTGAAAATGCTCAAAATTGGGACCCCACAGGTACGTGTGAGGCACCAGGTAAAACTCAACCTCATACATCTAATGGAGGTATGTACAACCTTAGGGAAGATCATGACCTCCAAGCCAAATTTGCATCTTTAGCTAGAAAAGTTGAGGCACTAGAATTAAAAAAGAGTGGTCAAATAAAATTTGTTCAAGAAATTGTGTGTCAAATTTGTGAAACTAATGAACACTCAACCAATGATTGTCCAACTTTGCCTTCTTTTAAAGAATGTCTCCATGAACAAGTCAATGCTTTAAATAGTTTCTAAAGGCCAAGTCATAACCCATACTCGCAAACGTACAATCCTGGATGGAGAAATCACCCAAATTTCAGTTGGAAGAGTGGTAACAATAATATACAAACTAATAATGCACAAACTTCACAGCCACCATTTCAAGCATAACATAATTTTCAAAATTCTCATGGATATGCACCTCCTTATGTTCCCCCTCCTAGAAGAAATCTTGAGGAAACACTGCATGCATTTATTGAAAAGCAAGAGACAATCAACACTCAAAATGCTCAAACCATGGCAAATCTAAAAGATACTCTTGCAAAGTTCACATCTCGCTCTTAGTTTTCGGGAGAAAGGTAAGTTTCCATCTCAACCCCAAAAATCCCAAAGGGCAATACAATTCAAGTGCAAGTGGTGCCGGAAGCCAACATATGGATCAAGTCAAATCAGTCACTACTTTCCGCAGCGGTAAGGTTATTGAAAAACCCGTTCTTGAACCTTATGAGAAAGAAGATGAGTTAGTCTCGAGGGTAAGGAAAGGGTTGAACCCGAACACCGCAAAGGAGGAGACCGATTCCCCACCAAGCACTTCCATTTCCTCATGTCATGACCAAACAAAGGAAAGTCAATCACAATTCCGAAATCTTTGAAACTTTCAAACGGGTAAGGATCAATATACCTTGGTTAGATGCTATTAAACAGTACCGTCTTATGCTAAATTTTTGAAAGATCATTGCCTTTGTGAAGAGAAACTTGAATGTGAAAAAGAAAGCCTTTTTAGCTGAACAAGTAAGTGTCATTCTTCAAAACGATAATGCTTTGAAATATAAAGACCCTGGTTGTCCTACAATTTCTTGCTTTATTGGAGAACATAAAATTAATAGAGCTTTACTTGATCTTGGAGCTAGTGTGAATTTACTTCCATATTCGGTTTTTCAAAGTCTCAATCTAGGTGAGTTAAAACCTACTTCGTAACTCTTTTACTTGCGATAGATCTCGTAAAAGTGCCTAGAGGAATAGTTGAAGATGTGTTAGTACAAGTTGATAAATTCATCTTTCCTGTGGATTTTATTGTGTTGGATACACAACCTATTGAAGCATGCAATTCAATTCCTGTTATTTTAGGACGTCCATTTCTTGCAACTTCTAATGCATTGATTAATTGTAGGAATGGAGTGATGAAGTTATCTTTTGGAAACATGACATTGGAGATGAATGTTTTTAACATTTTGCAAGCAACCTGGAGATGATAATGATTTACAGGAAGTAGATTTTATTGAAAAATTAATTTATGATCAATTTGAAAATACTTCCAGTGAAATTGAGTTTAACAAATCTGATAATTTGCAAATGATTTATTTTCAGGAAGAATCAAAGGCAAATAGTTGGAGACCAAAAATTGAGGAATTGCCACCACGATCAATTGAGTCCATACCTTCAAGTGTTCAACCACCACAACCCGAATTGAAGCCATTATCATTTAATCTCAAATACTCATTTTTTGGGGGAAAATGAAACTTTTCCGATAATAATTTCTTCTAAACTTAATGTTCATCAAGAAGGTAAGTTATTACAAACTCTGAAAATGCACAAAAATGCATTAGGATGGACCATAGCTGACATAAAAGGAATTAGTCCTTTGATTTGCACACACAAGATTTATTTGGAGGAAAATGCTAAACCCTCTAGAGAAATGCAACGAAGGCTTAATCCTAACATGAAAGAAGTAGTGAGGAATGAAGTCATTAAGCTTCTAGATAATGAAATCATTTATCCTATTTCTGACAGTAAATGGGTAAGTCCTACCCAAGTTGTACCTAAAAAGTCTAGAGTTACTGTGATAACAAATAAGAAGAATGAGTTAATTCCAACTAGAACTATTATTGGTTGGCGCATGTGCATTTACTATAGGAAACTTAATTCAATGACTAGAAAAGATCATTTTCCTTTACCTTTCATGGATCAAATTCTAGAAAGAGTTGCGAGGTCATGAATTTTATTGTTTTCTAGATGGCTATTCGAGTTATAACCAAATTGAAATTGCATTTGAAGATCAAGAGAAAACTATTTTCACATGTCCATTTGGTACATTTGCATACCGTAGGATGCCGTTTGGATTATGTAATGCACCACCACGTTTCAAAGATGCATGCTTAGCATATTCGGTGATATGGTTGAACGTTTTCTTGAGATTTTTATGGATGATTTTTCTGTCTTTGGTGATTCATTTGATGATTGTTTAACTAACTTGGAAAAGGTTTTGAACAGGTGTGAAGAGAAGAATCTTGTCTTGAATTGGGAAAAATGTCATTTTATGGTAACAAACAAGACTTGTACTTGGTCATATTGTTTCATCAATAGGAATTGAGGTTGACAAATCTAAAATCGAGTTAATTGCCAACTTGCCAACACCAAAATCTATTAAAAATGTTAGATCATTCTTAGGACATCTTGGTTTTTATAGAAGGTTCATCAAAGATTTTAGTGTAATATCTAAGCCATTGTGTAACTTTCTAACAAAGGATAATGTTTTTGAATGGACTGAACATTGTGAAGAAGCCTTTGTTAAACTTAAAAACTTGCTTACTTACGCTCCTATCATTCAACCTCCGATTGGTCATTACCTTTTGAAATAATATGTGATGCTAGTGATTATGCCGTGGGTCTTGTTTTAGGACAAAGAAAAGATAAGAAACCCTATGTGATTTACTATGCAAGTAAAACTTTAAATAGTGCTAAAATGAATTACACTACCACTGAAAAGGAATTACTTGCGTAGTATTTGCATGTGAAAAATTCAGATCTTATCTTGTTGGCTCACCTGTTATTGTTTTTAGCGATCATGCAGCGTTGAAATATCTTCTTTCTAAGAAGGATTTTAAGGCTAGATTGGTGCGATGGATTTTGTTACTTCAAGAATTCGATATCACAATCAAGGATAAAAAAGGCACCAAAAATGTTGTCGTGGATCATTTGTCAAGATTGACAACTGATTCGAGATCTGACATCACACCAATCAATGACTACTTTCCTGATGAATCTTTACTTTGTCTCTACAATGCCTGTTAATTTTCTTGTTTCAGGACATTTGCCAGCTCATTGGAGTACCCAAGACAAAAGAAAGTTCTTGAACGAAGTGAAGAACTTTTATTGGGATGGCCCTTACTTATTCAAATATTGTCCTGATCAAATATTTTGAAGATGCATTCCCGATAATGAGGTAAGTAGTGTCATTAAATTTTGTCATTCTGAGTCATGTGGGGGTCATTTCTCATCAAGAAAGACAACTGCAAAAATCTTACAATGTGGATTTTATTGGCCCACCATGTTCAAAGACACGCATGCATTACTCAAAACTTGTGAAAATTGTCAAAAACTAGGATCTATTTCAAAACGTCACATGATGCCTTTAAATACTATTCTTGTCATTGAAATATTTGACTGTTGGGGTATAGATTTTATGGGTCCATTTCCTCCATCATTTGGTTTTGTGTACATATTAGTCGTAGTAGACTATGTTTCAAAATGGATAGAAGCAATTCCAAGTCGTAACAATGATCATAAAACAGTGATCAAGTTTTTGAAAGAAAATATTTTGAGTCAATTTGGAATCCCTCGAGTCATGATAAGTGATGGTGGAACACATTTCTGTAACAAGTCATTTGAGTCTTTAATGAGGAAATATGGAATCACACACAAAGTTGCCACCCCTTATCACCCTCAAACAAATGGACAAGTAGAACTTGCTAATAGGGAGATCAAACAAATCTTGGAAAAAACAGTGAACCCTAATCGGAAGGACTGGTCTTTAAGACTTAATGATGCACTTTGCGCTTATCGCACCGCTTTTAAAACATCATTAGGTATGTCACCTTATAGGTTGGTTTATGGAAAACCTTGTCATTTGCACTGTGGAACTTGAACACAAAGCTTATTGGGCTATTAAAGCTTTCAATTCAAACCTGGATGATGCTAGCCATCTGCGTAAGTTGCAAATAAATGAGCTTGAGGAAATAAGAAATGATGCATATGAAAATTCAAAAATTCATAAAGCAAGAATCAAAGAGTTTCATGATAAGAGAATCTTGAGAAAAACATTTAATGTTGGTAAAAAAGTTTTGCTTTATAATTCCCGACTCCATTTATTTCCTAGAAAGCTAAGATCAAGATGGAGCGGTCCATTTATTGTGAAACATGTGTATCCTTATGGGGCCTTTGATATTGAGAATCCAAAGAATGACAATGTTTTTAAGGTAAATGGACATCGTTTGAAAGCTTACTTTGATAATTTTCCTAGTGAAATTGAATCCATTGGTTTGAATGATCATGTATATAAAGGTTGATTATATTTTTTTTCTCACATTGTTTTTGTGTTTCTATTTAATGTGACTCTTGTTTTGCTAGTCTTTCTCCAACCCCGGTCAAATGGCGGATAACGATACTCCGTGACTCTGAAGTCGGTTCTTTCAGTTTCCCATGATAACTGATATCTGTGTATATATTTGTTCAATTCCTTGTTCTTTCTCTTTTCTTTGCATCTCTTCTCCACTTCTCTTTTGAAAAATAGACACCACTCTTGAAAAATTAAAAAAATATTTTCCCGCTCTGCCTCAGAATGCGATTACAAAAATTTACCGTGCTAGGTGTGAAAGATTGAGGTTGTTAATGAACCATGAAATTCCTGAAGATATTCGCTGGATGATTGAAGCAAAGGTCCGATTATCAGGTGAGTCTTCCAATACTTTTATTTCATACATGCCTGGAATAGGTAAAAGCACTTTTGCAAAGAAACGTCATGCAAAATGACTGAAAGTCTGTCACCGATATGCCAGATGGATTTGTAATGCAAAATGTCGTTCTTTAGGAATGATATCTATAAACCGTGAAGATAAAATACAATTCATTAAGGATGGCCTGAGTAAGGAGTCTTTAGATAATCTTCTATTAACTCTTGAGACGCATCCTAGTGGAGATGTGCATCGTGCAATACATGATTTATGGCCTCATTTTCATAAAAAAACATGATCAACTTAGTCTTGGGAATATAACTAAAAAAGATCCTGTTTGTCAGTTTTTAAGAAAACTGGATGGAAAGCCTATCCCCGACCCATAGAGGGCATTTAAGCCGTTCTTGGATGTAAAACCAAGGGAAGATATGAGCCACAATCACAACTGCTTATACATACACATGTTTTACACAAATAAAAAAAAAAAAAAAGAGAGAGAAAGTGAGACTCCAGCTAGCCTACATATAGGTGGTATGATTGCATTTTTAATTTTTCATCTATAAAATCTTCTCTTCCTTCCCATAATTTCTACTCTACCCATTCATTTAACAAATATAGAAGTGTGTAGAAATGGCCGGTTCCTCTTGTTCCTAAAATAAAAAATATTTGTGTTTTTTGTGGATCCATCTGAGGAAAGAACAAGAGTTTTTAGAATCAGCAAATCATCTTGGTCGGGTACTAGCTGAGAGAAAGATTCATTTAGTGTATGGGGGAGGCAGCCTTGGGTTAATGGGGCGTGTGTCAATTATTGCATTTTTAGGAGGCAGTCAAGTTTTGGGGGTCGTCCCCAAAGCTTTAGCCGAAGGGGACATCATTGGAAAAATAGTTGGAGAGGAACTACATGTCTCCACAATGTCTGAACGACTGTCTGTAATGTTTAACCATGCTGACGCCTTTATTGCTTTACTAGGTAGTCTGGGCACTTTAGAAGAGATATTTCATATTTCCTCTTGGGCTCAACTGAACATTCACCAGAAACCTATAGGTTTGCTAAATGTTAATGGTTTTTATAATACTTTACTTGTCTTTTCTTGATCATCTTTGTGGAACAACAATTTCTAACATTTTCAACGCGACAAATCCTCATCTCTGCTTTGCTCTACGCTGAACAATTGATTGATGAACTTCAATCTTTCATCCTTGTAGTTGATTCCTCTATGAGTCGACTTAATTGGTCAATCGCGGAACGCCGTAAAAAGTTTAGATTGGATTTGAGCCTTAGTTTGTGAAAAATTGTATCTTTTGGTTTTATTAATGGTATAATATTTGTGTTTTGTTGTTTCTTATATTTGTTTAAATGTGTTTCAGGTTTGTCAGTAGTCGTTTTTTCAGGTGATGTCTTCTATACCTTCATTTTGGTTGGGGACAATGTCTCGTTTTGAGGACAATGTCTCGTTTTGGTTGGGGGGAGAGGGTAGTAGTTGATATTAAAAAAAAAAAATTTAACTAACTGTGTTTTCTATTATTACAACCATTTGCAAACCTGTTGTTACTAGGATGGCAAAGTAAAGGATGAACTTTAGTGACTCTTGAGACGCATCTTAGTAAACATTCTTAACAAGGTCTATCATAATACTTCTTGAAATATTTAGGTTTACAAACTCTCACATTGTTATCACTTGATTTTGCTTATATACTCATTTAACAAGTATTCTTAAACCTTCATTTTCACACACACACTTTAACATATGATTGTGGGTTGCATATTGGATTATTACATTATTCATGTTCTTTTGTTAAAGGTAACAACTAAGGGAAAGAGATAGTATATAATATGCAAAAAAAAAAAAAAACAAAACAAAAAAAAATTGATAATAAATTGAATAAATAAAAAAGTAGATAAGTTTGGTTTCGTAGCCTCCTTGACTTAAGCAATTAAGCCCGAAGGGGTGTTTTAACACCTAGTACCCTAAAGTCAACTGATTTGGGAGCTATTGGCCCAAAGTGCTTGTTACATGGGTTAAGGAGAAAAGCTTAAGGGAATCAAACATTGCACTATCTACGTATCGATATCTGCAACCCGAGTTACTAAGCTCGTAGGGGTGTCTCAACACCTGATGCCCTAAGACCAACTGGTGCAGGGAGTCATTAGCTGAAAGCTCGTTACATGGGTTCAAGATACATTGTGTTATAAATTCTTGCTTTTTAAAAAAAAGATAATAATCCCAACCCAAGGAAGTTAACCTTAAACATTGGAACAAAATTTTGTTTTCTTCCATGAAAAGCTCCATAGCTATGTTTTGATTTATTGAGCACAACAACAAGGTTTATTAATATCTTGTTTAAGAAGTATGAAGCAGATATATAAATTTAATGAGAGTTTGTTTATTTGGATAGATTAATGGAAGTTAAATGATGAATGCCTTGCTTTGTGGAACTTGCAAGTTGTTTTTATATTTTAACGCTTTGATTACTAGGGACTAGTAATAAGCCGGTTGGGGGGTGTGATTAGTACTTAAAAGTGCATTCTCATTAAGACTTTATATCATCATATTGCACTAAAGTATCGTTAAATTCCCTAACTAAAGCATGTTTTATAATAACAAGTCTAATAATATAATATATCTTTAATTTATGGTAAATGTTTGTTTTGAATGCAGGTATATCTCACAATTCAAAGGATTAATTGATGTGATTAACAATTGAAAGTGAAGAGACAAAAAGAGGACTAGGCTAAGAGAAGAGATCTTTGGTTCAATTCCAAACTTGGAACACCATTCGGTTATTTGATCATAACTGGATTTGTAGAACTCGGATTTAGGTCCAATTTATATGGATGGAAATATAAGACATAGACCTAAAACTTTCATGAGAGTTCAAGACTCAATTCTGCTGTTTTCAAGTTCAAATCTTAGCAACAACGGAAAAGTCGGAACCTGTCCTGCAGCTCAAACACTATTTGGTTTTCAGCTCATATCTTGAGTTCTAGAAGTCCAAATGAGCTCTGGTTTTTTTTGTTGGAAAGCTGAGACAATTTCCCACAGCTTTCATAGAACAAAGGGCTTAAATTCTGATGTTAGCAATGATATTTTGGCCAGCCAACAATATCAAAAATCAGCCAACAATATCAAGAACCAGCAGCCAACAATATCAAAAATCTGCCAACAATATCAAGAACCAGCGACCAACAATGTCAAAAACCAGCCACCAAATCAATGGTTGCCTACCAATCAATAGTTCTGAATCTTAGCCTATAAAAGGAGGCATTTGCCATGTATTTAGTCATATTATTTTTCATATCAAAATCATGTTCTTGCTTTCTTTCTTTATATCTTTGTAATGTTCAAGTTTTCTTTCATGTTATATTAATCTCTTGTTTATGCTTATTCATTTCCTTTCATATACTTAGTTAACTTATATCATAATCATGTTCTTATCTTGTTTATTTATGTTTTTCTTCTTCATTATGTTTAGCTAAGTTAATTATGTCAAGGTGAAAAGGTTTTACTAATGGTGTTAGAATAGGTATAATATAAACTCAACATGGACTTTAATGTTTATATCCAAGAAAAATTGTTATTAGCATGTCTTATCTTTTTATCTTACTAATTCTTAATACCTTGCTTGTTAAATGGTTAATTTAGATTTGTGTTGTATAACACTTGGTACATCAAATGCTTGATCCTTCATAGTTTTCGGTCGACATCGTTGTTATGATAGGAACTTGATTTGTTGTTAACATAAGCTAGCAACATGAATGCCCGATGATATTTATAAGTATGGTGTTATTTAGATAAGATGATTAATATGATCATGTTAATAATTTATAATGAGCTAAAAACGATAAATCATCCAATTGGAACCTCCTTTGTGTGTGGTTTCTAATTGCGTAATAAAAAGAGTTTATATTATATTTATTTGAAATACCATTAGTGGATCTTTTAACCTTGACATCTGTTTTATTATTGTTTAATCCTTACATCAATATCACTTCCCAAAACTCTCTTCAACTCCTTTTCTGTTATTATTCTCTTCAAATCTTTCTCTTTATTTGTAATTTATACAATTCACCTCTCTGTGGTTCGACCCCGGTCTTGCCAGGTTATTTATTACTTTGACACTCCTGCACTTGGGATAAGACATCAACTCTTTGATCGTGTCACTATCTATTCAAATTCTAATGTTAGCAATGACGTTTTGTTCAGACAATAAGATAATGGTTATCACTAAGTCAAGAGGTGGCCACCCACTCAATAATTAGTCATCAAATCAATAGTTCTGAATTTTAGCCTATAAAATGAGGCATTTGCCATTCATTTAGACATCTTGGTGTTCAGATCAAGATCTTGCTCTTACTCTTTTTCTTTGTATTTTGTAATGTTCAAGTTTTATTTCATGTTATATTAATCTCTTGTTTATGCTTTTCATTTCCTTTACTTCACTTAGTTAGTGTATATCATTATTATGTTTTTATATTATTTATTTATGTTTCTCTCCTTCATTATGTTTAGCTAAATTTATTTTGTTAAGGTGAAAAGGGTACACTAATGTTGTAAGAATAAGTATAGTATAAACTCAACATGGACTTTAATATTTGATATTAACATGTTTTGTATTTGTTATCTTACTCACTCTTAATACCCTGCTTGTTAAATGATTAATCTAGATTTGTATTGTACAACCTTTGGTACAACAAATACTTGGCACTTTCATAGCCTACTGTATGGTATAACCGACATTGTGTTATGAAAGGAACTTGATTTGTTGTTAACATAAGTTATCACTATGAATACCTGACCACATTTACAAGTATTGGCAATACTCAAATAAGATAATTAATATAATCATGTTAATAATTTATAATCCGATTGGAACCTTCTTTGTGTGTGGTTTTCAGTTGAGTAATAAAAAAGAGTTTATACTATACTTATTTGAAATACCATTAATGGATCCTCTTACCTTGACAATTGTTTTATCATTGTTTAATCCTTACATCAATATCACATCTCAAAAGTTCTCTTCAACTCCTTTTCATTTATTATCTATAATTTTATATAGTTCACCTCCCCGTGGTTCGACCCCGGTCTTGCCGAGTTATTTAATTCTTCGACACTCCTACACTTGGGATAAGACATCAATCTTTTGAGCATATCATCCACCAATCATTCCCCTCTTCATTCTCGATTACCAAGACATCTTCATCTGGAAAGTCAAAGCTCAAAGGTTCATACTCCTCAATGGTGTTATCAGCTAAATGATTAGCAATGACATTTCCTTTTATAGCCTTTCTAGTCATGTAAAGTATGTCATATTCATACAATAAAACTTGTGATCTTGCAATCCGACTTGACAAATATGGTTTCTCAAATATATACTTCAAGGGATCTATTTTGGCGATGAGATATGTGGTGTAATACAACATATACTGGCATAATCTCTTAACATCCCATGTTAATCTGCAACATAACTTCTCAATCATACTATAATGTGTTTCACAGTCTATGAACTTCTTGCTAATATAGTAAATGACTTGCTCTTTTCTCCCCATCTTGTTGTTTTGCCCTAATATGACACCCATAGTTGCTTCATTAACCATCATGTATAGTATCAAGGGTTTTTCAGGGATTTGTGTACTAGCAAAGGTGGATTCATAAAGTATTACTTGATCTTATCAAAAGCTTATTGACAATCTTCATTCCAAATCTCGGGGTTATTCTTTCTCAACAACCTGATGATTGGTTCGTATGTAGTAGTTAGATAGGAGATGAAACGAGCTATGTAGTTCAGACTCCCTAAAAACCCCTTTACTTCTCTTTCAGACTAAGGTACTGGCATTTTTTAGATGGCCTTGACTTTGTCTGGGTCTACCTTAATTCCTCTTTTACTTACCACAAATCCCAATAATTTCCCAGATTTAACCTTAAACTTGTATTTTGCTAAATTCTACTTTAGCTCATACTTCCCTAATCTCTCAAATAACTTTCTCAAGGTTTGCATATAACTTTCTTCCATTTGGATTTTGACGATCATATCATCGACGCATACTTTAATATCTTTACGTATCATATCATGAAAAAGGGTCACCATTGCTCGCTGATATATGGCTCCAATATTTTTCAAACCAAATGACATTACCTTATAATAGAAAGTCCCCCATAGGGTAACAAAAGTGGTCATTTCCTTGTCTTCTATGGATATTTTGATTCAATTGTAACCTAAGAAACCATCCATGAAGGAGTAAGTAGATTTCTTTGCAGCACTGTCTACAAGCATGTCAAAGTGAGGTAGTGGAAAATCGTCTTTCATGCTAGCTTTATTCAAGTCCCTAAAATCCATACATACCTGGATTTTATTATTTGTCTTAGGCACTACCACTATGTTTAAAACCCATTGAGGGTATTTGATCACTTTTAGAAAATTTGTGTCCCATTGCTTCTTTACTTCTTTTTTCACTTTGATAAGAATATCTAGTCTTATTCTTCTTAGTTTATGCTTTTCTGATTTGCACCAGTCTATTATAGGCAGCTTGTGTATCATAATATTGGTATCCAACCTAGGCATATCAACATATGTCTAAACATATACATCAGAGAATTCTTTTAACAGAGATATTATGCCATCTCTCTCTTCGGCAACAATATATACTTCACTCTTTAATTCCTTTTTCTCGTGCTTAGAGCCTACATCCACCATTTCTATTTTTTCTTAAATAGGTTTTAAGGCATTCCCAGATTGTTTAACTATCTTAGTGAATTCTGTTATGTATTCTTCTTCAATCTCTTTCTCATTCATAACAATTGTGTTTTTATCAAGATTTGACCAATTATTCTCAATGCAATGGTTTGCATGTTTAGTGATGTTCTACTTTTAGATTGTCTATAAGCGGAAAGCATTTCATATAAGCAAATGAAATTCAATAAGAAAAGGCAAAAGGTGGAAGAAAAAATACATGATCTCATTAAAACTAAAAGAGTGCCTTAAACACAAAAACCCTCAAATTGATATCTTGAGCCACGATTATCAGTTAGGTAAAGACATATAAAGAAAAGGGAACTTAAAAAGGAAAAAACTTATGAAAAGCATATAAAAACTAAACATATCAATCGTAAGCACCCTTGGATGAATTACTTTTGAAGGACAACTAGGATGTCTTGAGCCTCCAAATTATCCAGTTCTTCTCCTTCAACAAGGTTCCTTGCGAAAATTTTTACAGGAGTGTCTTTAAGTGTATCGATCGTTAGCTAGGGTAGGAAAAGCTCGAGGGGACTCTCTTCAACTTTTTCAACCTCTTCTAACAGCTGATTATAGCACTGGTAAAAGTTTCCTCCGAGTCTTTCAATCCTTGTCCTACTCTCATCACGCATACGGGTTATTGGGAAGGTTTTATATGGGATCTTGAAATCTTCCTCATCGGGCTTCTTCCCTATAATCTAGGCCATTTTTCTTTTCTTTCTTTTTTTTGAATTTTTGCTGACCTTATGTAGTCCTTCTTCGAAGGCATGAAACCCAACCTAAATCTTTGATTAGTTACTCTCAACTTTCTTATGTTTATCCTCTCGGGCATACCAGTGATCAGGTCATAGTAAAAAAGAAGCTCATGCTTCAAGAAGCATTTGACGGCTATGATTGCAGCTTTAGAAAGCTTTGGAGTATTTTGTATAATGTTTTCAAGGACTTACTCAACATTTACAACTTTACAGGCATGTAGGTCACCATCTGTATTATTTTTAGCCTCAATATACAAAACCACCATATTTTTCATAATTGACATAACTTCTTTAGAAATCACGGTGACTAGTTTATTGTTGATGATAAACTTGATCCTCTAGTGTAGGGAGGATGCCACTGCACCGATTGCATGTATCCAAGGCTTTCCTAGTAACATGTTGTAAGAAGGGTAGATATCCATGACTTGCAAGGTTACCAAGAACAATTGTGGTTTGATAACCAAATCAATTTCAATGTTGCTAGTGATGTGCTTTGGTGTTTCATCATAAGCTCTTGCAGTCATGGTGTTGGGCTTCATGTGAGAAGCATCAATGGGCATTTGGTCCATTACATGTTTTGGCAACACATTCAAAACTCACCCATTATCTGTGAGCACCTTGGTGACAACACAATCTTTACATATCATTGTGATATACAATGGCTTATTATGCCTCTTTCTCTTAGGATCAAGTTCATCTTTGGTGAAATATAAGTAGTTGGTTAATTGTATTATCCCTATTAAATGCTTCATGGAGTCTTGCATTATGTCTTAGGGAACATAAGCTTCATTGAGGACTTTCTGAAGTGCAGTTCAGTGTCTTTTTCAGCTAATCTATTATATTGTACTCCTTGCCCACTAGTTTATTGACCTCATAAGTCCTAATCAGATCTACCACATATTTCCCTTTGACTTTCCTTTGGTTTTCCAGTTCTTCAGGAGTAAAGAACCTCCTGCTTCTAGTCAAATATCCAATTTCAACATGGAAAGCAGGTACAAAAGTCATGGTAAGATGGGATTGGTCATAGTTATAAAGCAAAACATTATAATTTCCACTTTTATTCATGACTGGCTTGGTCAAAACCAATCTTGGTGGCCCCTTCTCCGTTGTTTAATATCTGCATACTTGCCTAGCCATCATTACTACTTCCATCTTCTCTTCGAGATCATCAATTCTCAACAATCCTCGTGCCATCAAATGTTTCACCTCACTATGAATTTTTTTCAATAATCAATGTCATGCCCATTATATTGGTGATATAGGTAGAAATCACCATTTTTATTTGTTGTTTGTTCTTGTGATGGTGTTTTGAGAGCTAAATTTAGCACCTGGTATAACTCATTCATGGTTATCTTTATAGCTTTCGCTCATTTCTTTCCTATCTCTATGGTATTTGACACTTCCATTTCCGGAGGCATAGATAGGAAGGGTATTTGAATTCATATTAGGTGCATCATCAAAGGTAATCCATCCAACTTTGATAAGTTGAAGAACCTTTCTTTTAAAAGTGAGGCATATCTTAATGCTATGTCTTTGGGCATCAACATGATATTCACATTTTAACTCAGGTTTGTACAAGTAGGCATATCTTCATATTAGGTGCTACTTGGCCGATGTTTAGGAGATGCCGGTACATCTTTTTTAGGGATATGAGGAGTGAAGGAAATTGTTCATCATTTTTCTGGAAGTCATTTTAGGGGTGGTATGTTCTTTCAGTTGGGGTATTTTATTGGTTCTTTGAGGGTATTGGGTTGATTTTTAAAGAAAGGTGTGGAAAAACTTATGTTAGACATTGAAGAGGGCTTCTAATTGGAATTATAATAACTTGCTTTCTCAAGGTGGTTTACCTCCGTCTTTTTTTTTCTCCCAATGAATCATTTATTTTCATTTGGATTTGTTATTTCTCTAGCTATAATGGCATGTTCGATTCGTTCAACCACAAATACGATATATGTGAAGTGTTGGGCAGGAGCACTTACTAGATGGTCAAAGAAAGGTGCTTTGAACATATTTAAAAATAAATTGGTCATTTGTTTCCAATAGCGGTGGCTCGACTTGAGTGACATTCTCTCTCTACCTTTGGGCATACTCACGAACCATTTCTTTATTTCCTTTTTTCGTCATCAAAGACTTGACTTGTCTGAAGCTATATCCATATTGAATTTGTATTGTTTCACGAATGCTCCTACCAAGTCTTTAAACCCTCGAATTTTAGTATTATTAAGCCTCATATACCAAGCTAGTGTCGCATCACTGAGGCTATCCTAGAAGAAGTGGATAATTTTTTATCAATGACTGCTTGAGCCATTTTATTGCAATAAGCCTTTAGGTGAGTCAGTGGGCATAATGTTCCAGTGTATTTGATGAATTTAGGTACTGAAAGTCTTTTGGAACCATGACATTTGATACCAAGCACATTTTGGCTACTTTCATAGGGTCTTACAGATTGGATCCTTCCTCACTTTCATCCTCTCTTCCAATCCTACCCATCTGTTATGAGCCCTATTAGTAGGACTTTCCTTTAGAGTTTCTTCACCAATGACATTTACCATAAAAGGTAGTCTTATGGGGCGGACAAGTTGGATATTAAGAAAACCCGTGAACTGGTTTTCTAAAGATGTCTCAATGGGGCCCAGATTTTGAGAGGGAGTAGTAGCTGCTAGATGAGGGGTTACTACAGTTTGAGTAAACAGAGCTTCCATTGACCTTGTCCACAATGCTTGCTCAGGTAGTCTAGTTAGCCTTGCTATGTCACCTTTGAGGCTCTTTATTTCCCTTTAATGCTTACTTTCTAAACGAGCACGCTCTTTATTCTCTATTGGCTTCTTTTTTGATCTTATCTGATAAATTTGTTTAATAAGGTGACCTATATTTCAATTCATGTATATGCACATATGTTAAAAAAATGTTTGCATGGTTATGCATGAATTGAATTGATTCATGACTTCCATCTTTTTTATCCTGAGTAAGATTTTTCAATCTGGTTGATTTCTATAAAGAAATACTTTACCATGTTTTTATCATAGTTGAATTCCGAACATATTAGATAAAGTGAGTCGTGGCTCTTTCATTACATATAATAAAAAAGTTCATATATTTTCATAAACCAAACTTTAGACAACCATAAAAGAACCTACACATCACTACTTATAGAAGGCATCGCCTTGGTTAGCTATATTTCTAATAAAAGTAGTTGTTGCATCCAGATGCTCTCGGTACATCATAGCATTGTTCCCAACTTGGGTAGCTTGTTGTTGCAGTGTCTCGGCTTGACGAGCTACTTGCTCAACTTGCCTTGTCATCTGTCTTATCTTGTCATAGAATAGAGTGTTGTTAGTGATTAAAATGCCATAACTAGAAGCTAAAGCCTCATTATCCCTTTTAAGCAAGGTTGTCAAAAATAGTTTTTTGACATGACACGAAAAAAACAATATAAACTCGGATCGTAAAATCATAAATACTTTTTTAACTAATTATATATTGATAATTGTAGTCAAGAAATTAAATAACTTTAAATTTGATAAAATAAGTCAACAATATTATAATCAATGAGTGATCTAAATCAAATGAGAGAGATAGATAGTATGAATCAATAAATTAATGACATTGAGAAATAAAAAGTCTCAGAATAAAATTTCTCAATATAAAGAAATCACTGAAAGATAGGAATTAGGAAGCACACATAAACCCGGTGACAACCTGGTTGTTCCCATCACAATAAGTTTTGATTGACCCCTTTTGGGTTGTGAGTTTAAATTAGTAATTAACTAACATAAATTCAATAATAAAATAAACTCCTAAACAATGTCTAATGCACTAGAAAAAATTCAAATTAAAAATAATTATTTAAAAATAAATAAATAAATAAATAAAGTCTTCATATTAAAATTCTTCCATGTAGCCCGAATCTTCAATTTTTGCATATTCTTGGCAGATTTGAGTCCTGATTTCAAACATGTCGTTCTCTCTTGTTTGAAAGAATTATTGAGCATACGATATATAGTTGGAAAGTTTTAGATGTCTAATTTTTATCCCAACTTTAATCGAAGCAAAATTTCACCGGTAGCTCTAGATATGTCTCAAACAGTACACGAAGGTCTTATTTGACAATATTAGTTCACTAACTTTGACTCTCTGAAATATTATGTTCTCTAACTCCATTTGACCTAAAAATTTACCACAATATATTTTCATGTATCTAATATTTTCCTGTAAAATTCTAACTTTATCCAATATACGGTTTGAAAGATATGCTCAATCTTGCAAAACTAGTCATCAAATATTTTAAGGTTAAATTTGAACCTGACTTGGTTTATATCACAAATTTAGTAAACTCGTAAAATCGAACCGAGTTTACCGATTTTACTGATTTTGCATGAGTTAACACCTACATTAATGGAGTATTATAAGTGTTTTACTTTCAGGAACATTGATATAACACCTACATTAATGGAGTAGGATAGGATCTTGGACTTTTCAAATAACAACCATAAGATCTACTTTAGACAGAGATTAAAAAATACAGCTTCTGAGGTAGTCAGATTGTTATACTTGGGAAAAATCAGCCAGTATAGGGTAGTTGATGAAAGATTCAAGTGGAAAGTTATCGAAGCCAAGATGAAAAAGAATGTTTGAGGAAGGAAAACTATGAAAGGAATGATACAAGCTAGTAGCCTTTGCCATATTTGGTTTAGTTTTGTTCCCATCTGAAATTGGAGTCATCAGTTTAGAAGTTGCAAATGCATTCGTGATGTATGAGCACACTCAAATCAACCTTTATGCTATAATCTTGGTCAAAACAATGCTATCACTCAACTATTGTAAGATGCATGGGAAAGGAGTCTTAAGATTTGATGCTTCATTATTGCATCTATGGATTGTTAGTCATATTGAAACACCAAGAGATATTTTCAATAATTTTTTATGGTTTGATCTTCAACCACTAAAAATTATATTAGATGAGACTTGGAAGAATTTGGACAAGAAAGCATGGGTAGAGAAATATGTTGCTTTTCTGCAAAGCAACTTCAGGTGGAAAACATCATGGATGAACGACATGGTTTGCATAATGAGTTATGGTAGCAAGATATGAGTTCCTCTGGTTGGTGTTATTGGATACATTAGTTATGCACTTACACTTGTATCGAGACAGGTGGGTGGAATGTAGTATGTACCGAGAACTTTGGGATTAACAGATTTCACTAGTCTATTCAGACACAGTCATCCCCACATGAGATAGAACTTATTAAACAAGATTGGAAAAGGCTTTTATTAGTGAAGAAGGATGAGGAAATAGGGTGTTGAATCCTCATTTAGCTAAAATTACATGATTTGAAAAAATAAAGAGCTTTCCAAAATGATTGAACTCTTAAAACTTAGAAATTTAGAATTAGAACTGAAGCAGCCCAAAAGAAAATGAGCGGATAACAAGAGTTAAGAAAGCGAGTTAGAAAAGTGCAGAATCGACCTCTGTCATAGCAAAGGGCAGGAACAACTTTTGGAGAAACAACTGAAAAAAAAAAAAGATAAGATGAGAAACTTCTTGAATCAGCAGCTAAAAGGAAAGGATGTGCAATTGGCAACTTTAGCAAAAGATCATGAGATGGTAATAGATTGGTAGAAAAGAAGGATGTGCAATTGGCAACTTTAGCAAAGGATCTTGAGATGACAATAGATTGGTAGAAAAGAGCTGAAGTTGCCAAAGAGGTAACCAAAAGGATCCAAATTGAGTTAAAAACTCAAACAACCAAATATGATAAGCTGGTCAACAAATATGTGCAGATAGAAAAAGAAGGGGTCCGAGTCAAAAAGTCAGTTAAGAGCAAGATGATTTCTGATAAGAAAATGATACTCTTAGTATAAAGAGAATGACAACCTTATAAAGAAATTAGACAACGAAAAAAAGAACCGGCTAGCTGGAATAGATATAGAAGAAAGAAAAAGTATTCAAGCCCGATATATAGAATAGTTAGAAGGAAAAAAAAGCATCAGGAAAGTTGCTGAATTTGACATAAAAGATTATAAGAATAGGCTGAATATGCAAAAGAACAGCTCATTATGGTACAAACTGAGTGGAAATTCAAAAGGAATAGTTGATGGATCTAAAAGGTCAATGCTTTAAAATGGAAAAAAAGATGAGCAGATCTTAGCAAGAGTGTCATGAATGGTAAGATTACATCGATAGTTTTGAGGTGTAGATTGACTCCAAGAGAAACCGAGCTTGACGTTGAAAAGGAACAGCTACTACAAGCAAATAGGTGTTTCACGCATTTGAACCCTGATCGATAGTTATAGGACATATCATTAATCCCCCACCTAACCTAGAACTTTGTGTGTGCTTGAAAAAATTAAGACATGTGTTGCATAAGGCAATATTATATAATGCATGAACAATATATACAAAAATTAAAGCGTATATACAAATAATAAAAAGAAATTCAGTTAAAAATAAACACACAAACCAAACAATAAAACATAACAATCACATAAAAAACAAAGCTCAGTCCACGAGAAGTTCCCAGTGGAGTCACAATTCTGTCACATATGTGTGGCGTCGCGATGATCATCCTTCAGGGTCGAGATGGTCGAGAATGGTATGGGAGGAAAAGATAAGAAACCATATTTGGTCTTGGAGTCTGGATAAGAGGACTGGTTGTGTATAGAGAGGATGTATCACCTTTAGTACACCTTACCTAAGGTAAGCTGCATTATTTGTTTGTCAGATATAAACTATGGTATTGTTGTGCTATCTAGTTGTTGGTCTGTATATGGTTTAAAAAAAATCTTATTCAATAAGGAGATCTTTATCTTATCCTTTAAAACCTAGTCATTCTAAAGTCAAAACATACAAATAAAAGGATATGTCTTTTAATTCAATATCGGGAATATATCTTGCGTATAAGTTCATAATCCTCAATATTACGACAAACAAAATAATTTTTTTGGTATTTTTAAAATGTAGACCAAGTTCTCATAGTTTTAATAAACTAGTTACTAGATCAAAAAATGCATGTACAAAACCAAAAGACTATTTTTGATGATTTGTTTTAGTATACTAAAATATGTAGATATAATCTATCTTTGAGAGACTCTGCTATATACAAATTAAAATAAAATTTTATTCTTAAAAAATATATTTTTGTTGTTGTTTTTATGGAAGGGAATCAATTCGTTTAATACCAAAAAGCGTCTCGCGTGTAAGTCACAATTCTAAATATTAAATATATGAGAGTAGAAAAAAATTGGGAAATCAAAATTGATTTCAAAATTATCTTCCAAACATTAACAAATTATTAAAAACTAACAAAGAAAATATTGGACAAGATGCAAATAAAATATTTTTATCAAGATTATTTTAACCACGACATCAATTCAAAAAAAAATTATTATTAATGTCACCTACTTCGTGAGAAAAGATATATTCGTCGATGTTAATGGAGTTCATGGGCAAGGGATTGTCTCTTTTTGTTATAATCCATCGTTGTTACTTCTCTTTCACTTATGATGGCAGTTGTTGTCACGAGGGAGTATGGTTGTTGGGTTGGTGTTGGTCGTGTGGGCGGTGTTGTGGTTCGATGGTTGTAGGGTTGGTGTAGTTGCAGGTACTAGGTTTCGACCTTGTTGGTGTTTTAGGTAGAGATTGGTTTGGAAATGACGGGTTATTATAGCTTATTTGTTAATGGTGGTTGGATCTCATGGTAGCTCACTACCAGAAAATCGGCGAAAACCAACGAAATTACCGACATAATTTTTTCATCGGTAAATATTACCGACGGACATAATTTTGTCTCAAACTCTGTCGGTATATACCGACGGCCGATACAGTTTTTTGGAAAGTTGCAACTGTGTGATGACGTGGATTTTTTTAGATGATTTTACCGACGGAATTACTGAGGGATTCAAACCGGGATAGCCGTATAGTGACGTGGCACTTTCACCGACTGAATCATCGACGGGTATACCAACAAAAATGTTCCATCAGTCATTCCATCGGTAAAAGGCATTATATACCCACTCTGCCGACACTCTCTTTCTTTGTTTCTCCTTCTTCTTCCCCTTCTTCTTTCCCATCCCACCTCTCCCCTCCCAAACTGCAGCCAACCACCCATCCCAACTCTCCCCTCTTCTCAACACAAGCACTCAAGTTTTTTATACTTTTGTACGTGGTCACAAGATCCATTCTTGTGGATTTTATCATTTTTTGTAAGTAAATCTATCTTTTTTAGTTTTAACATTTAAATGTGAATATTGTTTTTATTATATGTATTTTGTTAACGTATGCACTTGTTTGATTGTTATTGTCAAAGAAACTTGTAGTATGAATGTATAATTTTGTTGTTGTTATAGTTTGTTTTAGATTTTGTCAAATTATATTTGTTTGTAAATTGTTGAAATTTTGTTTGAATTACACCGAATTAGATGTGTTGTGATGAAATAAATAATAACTTGTTTAACGGGTCTGTTTTAATTCTTATCAATTATATTGCGAAGTTGTGATTTTCGTAAATTTATATATGTATAAATTTGTATGTATGAACGTTGATAGTTGATAATTCATAATGAATATTTAACATAAGTGTTTTTTTAGTTTGTTGGATAATGTCGGGGAAAACTAATATTTTTGTTATGTTTTATAGAGGTTCAATAGAAGTCATAGATGATAATTCATGGATGTATCGGGACTCACCCCAAGGATTGCGGAGGATGGATTATTGTAACGGGGTTCAGGGTTTTATTAATTTCACAACATCTATCCCGAGAAATTTTACGATGGCGGTATTAGGTGTCCATGCAGGAAATGTAAAAATTTAAAGTTTCTGCATCAAGATGTTGTAACGATGCATCTTCTAACCAAAGGGTTCATGGAGGATTACCTGTCTTAGTATGCACACGAAGAACTATTTGTTCATGAGAGCATGGTAGAAAGGGTAGTTGGGTCAACTTCTAGTGCTAGCAACATGCATGAAGTTGGAAATGAGAACGATAATCCTTACGGGAATATGGTTATGGATGCAATAAGAATGAGTGAAGGTAATGTCGGTGAATGTCCAATCGTAGCGAAGAACCTAATGCGAGATGCGGCAAGGTTTTTTTCATCTTGTTGAAAGATTCGACGAACCATTATGGGATGGCTACATGAACCACAGTAAATTATCGGCCGTAGCATAGGTGTTCACCATCAAGTCAGATCACGGGTTGAGTGAGGCCGGTTATGACAAGATTATCGAATGGGCGAAAAGCATTTTACTTGAAGGGAACAAGTCGAAAGAGAACTTCTATCTTTGCCAAGTCCATGATGAAACCCCTCGGTTTAGGATACCGAGAAAATTGACATGTGCCCTAACTTCGTATGTTATAATACTACCTTGAAAATGTTGAGCTGACCGAGTGCATAACATGTGGGCATTCCCGTTACAAACCCAGAACTGGTAGAGGGAAGACTCTCGTGGCATATAAAAAACTTAGATACTTCCCATTCACACCTAGACTACAGAGGTTATTCATGTCACTAAGGACTGCTGAGCACATGACATGGCACTAATCACATCATGCGGTTAATGGAGTGATGGTGCATCCTTCCGATGTGAAGCTTGGAAATACTTTAACAGTGTGCATCCTCACTTTTCAATTTGAATCAAGGAACGTGCGTCTTGGGTTGTGTATAGACGGATTCAACCCATTCGGGTCATTTCTTTGCTCCTTATTCTTATTGGCCGGTCATACTAACGGTTTATAACTTGCCACCGGGGATGTGTATGAGGCCGGAGTTCATGTTTTTATCTATGGTCATACTAGGTCCGAGCAGTCCGGGGTGGAATATAGATGTTTGTCTTCGTCCGTTGATTGATGAGTTGACGTAGTTGTGGGGTCCTCTGGAGCTTTGACTTATGACATCTCGAGGAAACATAATTTTGTTATGAGAGTGGCTTTGATGTGGACTATCAATGATTTCCCGGCTTATATAATGGTTTCTCGGTTGGAGCACGCATGGAAAGCTAGCATGTCCATACCGTATGGAGAACAACAAGGCATTCACGCTAACAAACGGGGGTAAATCTTTTTTTTTCTGTCACCATCGTTTCTTGCCACCGAATCACAGGTACAGAAAGAACAGAAAGGATTTCTTTGTTGGCGAGTTGAAAAAGATGTTGCACCCCCTCGCCTCTTCAGTGAAGAATTGCTTGATGTTGTGTCAGAGTACGGTGACATTGTGTTTGGTCTCCAATCAGGTAAGCAGAAGTTTCCTGGTTTTGGTTTGACCCATAACTGGGTGAAGCGAAGTATCTTTTGGGAGTTTCCTTATTGGAAGACCAATCTTCTCCGCCATAACTTTGACGTCATGGACATTGAAAAAACGTGTTTGAGAACATTGTCAACACCGTCATAGATGTGAAGGGGAAGACAAAGGACAACATCAAGGCTAGATTTAATGTAGTGCGTTTCGTAACCGTAAAAATATGGAGTTGGTTTGTGATGGGTCACGGGTCGCAAAACCAAGAGCAAGCTTCGTGTTAGAGAAAAACACACAACTACTAGTCTACAAATGGCTTAAGAGTATGGGTTTCCTTGATGGACATGCCTCGAACATATCAAGACTGGTTAATACGGAGGAATGCAGATTATATGGAATGAAGAGTCATGACTGCCATATGTTTATGAAAACACTCATCCCATTAGCTTTTCGTAATTTGTTGCCAAAGGGGATATGGGATGCACTAACAAAGATCAGTCATTTCTTCAGAGATATATGCTCCAGCAAGTTGAATGTTGATCACATTGAAAGGCTTGAAACGAATATCATCGAGACAATATGCAAACTTGAGATGATATTCCCTCCATCATTTTTTGACTCAATGGAGCATATACCCGTACATTTACCGTTTGAGGTAAAAGTTGGAGGACCGGTCCAGTACAGATGGATGTATCCATTCGAGAGGTTAGATATTACAGTTGCTATGTAATTCATAATTAAATTTTGTTTTATTTTTTTAATTGATAATTTTTTATTAATTCTATATATATATACACACACGCAGGTACTTATTCAATCTTAAAAAAAAGGTTAAGAACAAGGCGCATGTTGAGGCGTCAATATGTGAGGCCTATATTGTTGAGGAGATCTCAATATTTATCTTATACTATTTCGAACCTCATTTGAGAACGAGGATCAACCGTGTTCCATGGCATGATGATGGTGGTGAAGTGCCTTCAAGTGGGAACTTGTCAATATTCTCCAATCTCGGACGATCCACACCTAAAAATGCCATGAGGGGAAGATATTTGTCCGAAATAGAGTTCGAGACAAGCACACAATTATGTCCTATTTAACTGTGATGAGTCGAGACCTTTTATTAAGTAAGTAGATGTTCGACTTAAACTTTGTCAATAGTGTACTATTTATGTTTTGTGATACCATAAACTCATATAATTTGGAACAACCTTGCAGGCAACATTGACGATACTTACTGTCTAATAACTCATAACTGACCGAATCCCAGATCTTTCAATTACAAGATGAACAATTTGCCACATAGTTTAGAACACATGTAAGTCCTATCACAAACTCATTATCTCTTGCAATGTAACTAACTGTACGTCAATATTACATAATATTCATTTATTGATTATTGTTGTATTTCATATAAAAGGTTTATCAAATGGGAGGTAGTGCTGCTATTTCACTGTCTTTACTAAGCTTGGGCCCTAAAAGAAAAGTCAAGTGTTATAACGGGTATTTTGTCAATGGATATGTCTTTCATACTGAAGAATACGGGCATGGAAGAAAAACATACAACAGTAGTGTTTGTATTAAGGGATCGACTTCTAGTGAGTTTGAAGTTGACTACTACGATAGATTGGAAGAGGTCATCGAACTACAATATCATAGCGAGCATAATAGAGTGTTTTTATTCAAATCCTATTGGTATGACACAACTGACAGAGGAATCAGAGTAGATCCTCACTATGATCTCGTTGAAATCAACTCAAAAGCTAGACACCGCAACGTAAACGACGTCTTTATTTTCACAAAGCAATGCCAACAAGTTTATTACACATACACCCCTTCCTTTAGAAAGGACCGATCAAGAGTTGATTGGTTATCCGTTTTAAAAACAAAACCTAGGGGTCGTGTCGAGGTTGTTTAGGATGAGAACAAAGACACAAGTGTGATAGATGAAGTCTCTCAAGCTAGTGAGTTGGTTGAACCATACCGAGGTGCTCCTTCGATTGACTTAAAAGAAAATTCGAATTTTCATGTTTTCAACGATAGTCTTGTTGATGTTGATGCAGAGGAGTTGAATGCTGTTTTGAGCTCTACTAGTGGACTAGAGAATGTTGATGAAGAAGATGATAACCACATTAAAGAGTGTGATGAAGCTAATGATAACAATTCAATTGAGGACGAAGATGAAAATTCTGACTAAACATGCTGTAAAGCCTTATTTTTATAATGTAATATTTTGGAACATGAAATATTTATTCTTCTTTAATTGTCAGCTCTTGTTATTGTGTTGTGTGTGCTGTAAGTTTGCAATTCAAGATTTTGTGTAGGAGGATAGAGACACATGCGGAGCAATATTGACAGTTTCACCGATGGGTACACTGACAGCCTGGTACTCGTCGGTATTTCACCGAGAGTTGAAAAAAAATTACGATCCATGCCACAATCACCGACGAGTACATCGATGGCCTGGTACCTATCAGTATTTCACCGAGAGTTGAAACAAATTTACGGTCCGTGCCACAATCACCGACGGTTGGCGCAGTCACAGACGGCAATACCGTCAGACTGAAACCCGTCGGTATTTTACAGAGAGTTGAAAAAAATTTACAGTCCGTGCCACACTCACCGACGGATACACCGATGGTTGGCGTGCACCCCGAAGCGCACGCCTATCAGAAGCCTAGTCGATCGGCACTATTACCGATGGATAGATTAGTCTAGCGGGATTTTTGAAATTTTCAGTGTGAATACCAATTAACTACTGACGACAATTACCGATGGAATTTAATGCCACCGATAATGATAAATATTCCATCGGTAATACCGTCGGAAAAGGTGCCATATTAATGTCTGGCGGGATTTTTGAATTTTTGGTGCGAATATCAATTAATTACCGACGAAACATTTATTACTGTCGGTGGCATTAGATTTCGTCGGTAATACCATCGGAAAAATTGCTATATAAAACCCCCCCTCCCCCCATTTGGTTCATTTTTTCTTTCGGCTCTTCATCTCTATTTCTCTTCTCCTCTCCATTTGTATTTAGTTTTTGGAAGAGGTTTTATTGTTTTGGTGGTAGTTTTAAACATATTAAAAGGTATGTATTCTTCTTTCTTTATCTTTGTATTTTTTTTATTTTAATTATGATTATGATTATTTTTTTGGTGTTCTTTGTTTTGTGTATTGTTTGTAGATAAAATCTTAAAATCAACACACTATTAAGGTAAGCATTTTTTATTCCTAAATTTATTTTGAATTGATGTAGTGTTTTTTAGTTTTGTATATTGTTTGTTTTATGTTTAGGATGTTTTGTGTAGTGTTCTTTAGTTTTTTCATTTTATTTATGTTTTAAATGTTAATTGAAATATAGAATTAAATTTAATTAGTTTATCTTAATTTTAGGATATTATTGTTTGTATTGCCATAATTATTATTGCTGAATTTATGTTTTAAATGTTAATTGAAATATATAATTAAATTTAATTAGTTTATCTTAATTTTAGGATATTATTGTTTGTTATGTTGTTTGTTATTTTGATTAATTTTAATTGTTATTTATGAATTTGTATTGATGTTAGTTGAAAATATATAGATGTTGAATTTCTATATATGTTAGGTTGTATATGTTAGGTTGTATAGAGTTGATTTTGTAATATTTGTGTAATTATCAATATTTATAGGTATGAAAACTGTGGGTAGTCTTTAATATAGGGGAGGTGCTATCGAATTTTTTTAAATGATTGAATTTCTATAGATATCAGGTTGTATATATGATGTTGCTGGAGTCAATTGGATTGTGTTTATTGTAAAGATTACGGGTTTGAAAACTGTGGGTAGTCTCCAGTATAGGGGAGGTGCTGCCGAATGTTTTTAAAATAATCAAAGTTAATTATGTAATAATTCATATACATTTGTGTAGATGCGTCGAATGAAATCTACAGCACATCGTCAGCAGACGGTTTCAACTAGTTCTTCTAGCGACGGAGGACATCTCCTTAGGTGCGATCACGGCGATGCATCTACGCCAACTTGTGATGTTTGCCTCTTCTAGCGGTTTCACGAGCACAAAGACGGTGTGCCTTCACGGCGGGGTTAATTCACCCGCAAGTACCGGGCACAATGGAAGGATGACCTCTCGAGGTAAGTTTGTTTAGGTTTTGAGTTTGTTTTTATATTTATAACATAATTTATGAACAACTAATTAATTTTTTATTATTTAATTTCAGGTTCACAAACATTGAGGCTGCCAGGACAATTACATCGGCGTTTAAATCGTCGATGGAGATTCTATTGTTTCAATGGAGTCAGGTTTCCAGACATCCTGAGTGGAGACCTAATATCGATGCATGGTTTCAGCGATTTCAGGTCGATGTTAACTTTTAATTTCCAGCTTATTTTTAATAAATTATTTTTATAATTTTATATCTTGTACTATTTTTATTTTAAATGAATTATTTATATACAAGCGTAAATTTAAGTGGGATAGGGCGAACAACAATGTTGTGAGGAGGGTATGGGAGAATCACACGGCAACTAGGTAACATCGAAAATAATATTTATTTTTGTTTTATAATTTTATGTTCTTAATTCTAATTTGTTACTATAGAAATAGGTTGTGTGATTTTTGGTATGACACCCGAAAAAAATCAAAAAGACATGCGAGGGATGACGATCTTGAAAGATGGAATGAGGTGGCGGTTTGGCGGGAATTCAAACCGCCATTCATCTCGGAAGATATATGGACGGCATATATTGAGCACGTGACCTCGGAGCGGTTCTCACGGCGCTCATAGTCCAAGCACCCACAACCCGGAACCGGCAAATTCATGGTTCGGTGACCACGCACACCGGCTCCGTCCCGTTCGGCGTACATGCAAAGCGGATGGTAAGATTAATTTTAATAAAATATATCATTAATTAATTTGTCATTTCTTATTAATATATTTAACTTGCAACCTATTTTTTCCTTACGTGCCGCGTCTCTTGGACGTGAGCCGAGTTCAATGGAGTTGTTTGTAGAGACGCATGTGCGGAGTCAAGACCACCAAAAGGGGGTGCAGCAGTACGTGGACAACCGTGCTCAGCACTTCGTGGTATGTTTGTTCAATCATTTTATTTTGTAAGTTACTATTTTCTTGAATTGAATATGATGATTTTTTTTTTAATTTTCAGGAGACCTATAATAGTTGGTTGAGGGAGAGATATGGGGACGATCCTTCGACCCATCCGGATTTTGATTCGGATTTATGGATGGAGGTGGGATCGTCTGGTGGACCCGACAAAAATCAGGTGTACGGGCTCTCCGACACTACGGCCGAAAACTTGCGATCGGCCCATAGTGTCTCAACCGTTGGGAGCTCTCCATCAGTATCGAGTAGGGGTGAGCATTTCCGGTTCGGTCTGGTTTTGGGCTAAAATAAGTAATCGAACCGACCATGTTCGGTCCGGTTCGGTCCGGTTTTTTTTCCTTCCAAACCAATGTAAACCGAAAATTATTTCGAGTTTTTTCACTAATTATATTTTTTCGGGGATTCTATTTTCGTTTTATTTCTAATTTTACAGATCTGTGCTTTACGTGTATTTTCCGAGAAATCTTTGCTTTCTCAACGGGTATGGTTTTTTTTTTAAATTGGTTGGGCATGCATGATATCCAGAAATTCAACCCCGATTTTCTTTTTGTTAGATCTTTGTCCAAAAATTAAACTTTGCAAAAAGATACACAAAACAAAATCAAAGAACAGAAGTCATTTGACTGGAGGAAAAAAAAACAAAGAAAATATCAGAAGATATCTGTTATTAAAATGTAAAATCATCAAAACATTACTATTTGAAAAAGAGGAACAAATCAAAGAGGAAGGGCCAAACCCTTACACACTAGTTTAAAAAATCCCCTTTTTTTCCTCTCCAATCTTCCCTCCACTTTGTTTTGGAGCCACCACCACACACCCGCAAAGAAAAAACCTTATACTTGCTCTCAATGGCAACCGATCCAACCCGGTTGCACCATCTCGGTCTCCTTCTCCAATCAAAGAGGAGAGATGTATAGAGAAGAAGAGGGGAGAGATGCAGAGAGAAAGGGAGGGTGAGGGGAGAGATGCATAGAGAAGGGGACGACGGCTGCTCTTCTGTGTAGGGAATGCAGCACCAACTCAGTCTCCTTCTCCAATTAAGGAGGAGGGATGCATAGAGAAGGGGAGGGGAGAGATGCATAGAGAAGGTGGGGGGCGGCTGCTCTTATGTGCAGGGAATGTAGAGAGAAAAGTTTAAGTTTTAGGTTTAGGGTTAGAAAAAGTATCCTATTTATAGTTGTTTTTTTTAAGGGTTGGTCTGGTTAAACCGGTTCGGTTCGGTTCGGTTCAATCGGTTTTAGACTTTAAAAACCGAAACCGAACCGAACCGGATTTTTTTGTGATTTTTTAGTCGGTTAACTCGGTTTTTTTTTTCGGTTTGGTTTTTTCGGTTATTTTTCCCCGGTTTTCTCGGTTTAATCGGTTTATCGGTTTTTTTGCTCACCCCTAGTATCGAGCACCCAGTCTGAGGAGTTTGTGGCCTTGAAAAAACAATATGAACAACTCTCTACGAATTATGATCAACTCCATCAAATGGTCATGGAGATTAGATCAAGGATGGGTGATGATACATGTGCAGCTCCTTTTTTGCCGTACGGTCCCTGGAACAACCAGCCTCCTCCTCCTCCTCCTCCTCCTCTATTCTAGTTTAATTTTGTTTTTTAAACACATTAAATTTGTAATGAATATTTGGATGAATATTATTTAACATTATTTTTATATTTTTAATGTTTAATACAATTTTATTTGTTTATTAAGCTTTTTTACTATTAATATTTTTATTTATTTATTTTAAATACATACCGACGGCTTTACCGACGGACATATTCCGTTGGTATTTCACCGAGAGTTGCCAAACAATTACCACCTATGCCACAATTACCGACGGAAATCTTCCGTCGGTGTTTACTATTACTATTACCGATGGAATATATTCGTCGGTATTTAACAGAGTTCTGAAACATTTACTGCCATGCCACCATCACTGACGGAATATCCATCGGTGATTACCGTTGAAAATACAAACGGATTTATTCCGTCGGTAATATTCTCACGGGAAATTTTTTTTGTCGTGCGTCGCCGTCTGTAATTCCATCGGTGGTTGGTTTTTTTAATTTCCGACAGAATAAGCGACGGAACAGGAAATTACCAATGATTAGTATAGCGACGGACGGATTACATTGGTGAGACCTCGGTAATAATTTTACCGATGGATTTCATGGCTTACACCGATGGAATTAATCCGTCGGTAAAACTGTTTAATGGTGTAGTGGCTGGCTGGAACGGGGGGAGGTTATGGTCTAGTTTGGGGTGGTGGTGCTGGCGGTTTGAGCTGGTTTGGGGAAGATGAGGTTGTTGATTTGAAGGTTGGAGGTGGGGGCGTTGGTGATGGAGTTGTTGTCGGGTGGCTGGTGTAAGGGGATGATAGTGAAGAAGGGAGAGTCATTGTGTCGGTTTGGTAGAGGAGGTAGGTTGCGGGCCGTCGGTGGTAGGTTGACGACCATGGGTAGAGAAGAAAGGGGGGATGGCAGTCTGTTAGTCTTGTGATGGGTCTGCTTTGGTTGAAGAAGATGGTGTGTTTTTTTCCTGTGTGGCTGGCGTGAAGGAGAAAGAAAGGGAAGTAAGGGGTGCATTCCGGGTATAAAAACTAAAAAGGAAAAGGTGAAGGCTATGGACCGCGGATGTGGCTTTTTCGAGAGTTTGTTTGTGAGGTTTCAGGGTTGATTGGTAGCTGGCGGCTAGGCTTCTTCAAAATGGATCTAGATTTTTTTGGTGCATGTATTTGGGAGAGAGAGTGTGAGCTAGAGAGAGCTTGATTTTTTTTTGTTCTTTTTTTTTTTTTTAGCCTCTTCTTCTTTTGTGTGAGATAACCACCTATAAAATTTATAGGTAGAAAATTATGTTTTCTTTCCTAATTTTTTAGTCCAACATGTAATCTAAATTCACTTTAGTCCCTTGTTTTCTTTCCTTTTATTTTGGTCCCTATGTCCAAATATTTTTTATTTTTTTATTTTTTGTATTTTGATTTTTTTGAAAAAGGAAAAATCATTGCCAACTCAATTAGAAAAACCAATAATTTTAAAAATGACACACTAAAAGTTGAACGCGTTAAAAAGAAATTAGAAATTTGAATCCTTCTAGGCGATCTTAAAAATATTGAAAATAACACAAATGTATCAAGAACATATTTTTTGATTTTTTTATGTTGAAAATATTTAGAAAAAACATAGGGTCAAAAATTAGGTTACAACACGTCTAATCAAACTTACTCATTAACACCTCCATCATAGCTTCCATTCTATCCTGCCTTTTCTTCATATTTCTCACCTTTTTTTTCAACACTTTTTGAAGACATTGTTTATACCTGAAATAAAGGTTAGTAGCAAAGAAATTTTTTCCTCGCGTGTTTACTCTCATAGTAAAATTCTCTCCTCTCATGTTTCGTTTTTCACTCTAATAATCTTGCTATGCCTTTTACCACTTATTCCCATAATTTAGTTCTTAAAAGTAACTTAGCAACTTATCAAATAATTGACCAAACTACGCAATGATTTATTTTATGTTTAAAGACTCAAGAATCAACAATTATTCAAACTTTTTAAAATGAAACTTAAGAAAAAAAAATAGTAGTGTAAATTTATTCGAATATAATAACAAAAATAAAGACATGAAATAAAAGTAAGAGTTATTATTAAGAGACAACAAAAACTATGAAATTCAAGAAAATCAAGAAAATGATGTAAGAAATCAAGAAACTAAAGAAATTGATGCAAGATAATTTTATTCTACCAAAATATACAAGAAATCAATCATGATCACCAAGAATTTCCAAGACAAGTTTCAGTTAAACCCTAATTCATGCAATATCCAAAATTTCTGAATTTCTTTTCCGAGAACCTTTTCAAGATTGCGATTTTGATTCTTCTTTCTTTTGTTCTTTTTTTTATATGTGCTGAATTTTTCAAGTCACAAAGATGAACACAGTTTATTGTTTTATATGCATTTTTTTGGCAACTTCAAGATTGTTCCCTATAAAAATCGATTTTCTTCTACCTTTTTTTAAATCGAACACACAACCAAGATTAATCAAGAATTAATATTTTTTTTTTTTGTATTAGTTGAAACCACAAAGAGAAAGAAACCAAGAAAACAAACCCTAGATATGGCAAGATCTAAAGAAAACCCTAGAATTACTTATAACAATGAAAATTAAAGAGATATAACCTAAAATTGACATGCTTTGATACCAAATTTATGTGGAATTGTCCCTTAGATTGCTAATATGAGATTTTTAGAAAAGTTTGCAACTTGACCCAAAAAGAACATTGCCTTAGAGACCAAAGTTATATGCAATTGATCACCCCTACCCTACACTTATAACGAGACATAAACAAGATGTATAAATCAAAATGAAGATGATCAATCCTTCAAAGAGTTTGCAAGTTCAATTAAGAATTTAGTATGAGAATCAAGCACACAATATATGTTGCGATGTCGCGGTCGCACAAATTAATTACCCTAGCTTAAAACACACAAGATAGTATAGATCAAGCAAGGGGTCGATCCCACGAGGAAGTTTCAAGTCGATTTTTATGTTGTACGTTATGTAATTGGGGGGGATTTGGTTTGTGATTATCTAAACTATGGCAGCAATTAAACTAGCAAACAAAATCAATTAAAACCGAAACTTATCAAGAAAACAAACCTTGGTCGCAAGCACATATCCACCAACGGAAATTAGAACCGATTCTTGAAACGAAAATTGCGGTTTATGTTACGAAATTTTATCTTTTCTTAACGTTGATTAATTAACGGATCCGCCGTATAACTAATCCTAACCAACAAACAATCAAAGTGTCCGCACTAATGATTCAATTTAATGGTAGCTTTAAGAACTAGATAATTTCATCAAGATTAACATACAAGGCGTCCCGCGAGACTTGTGTCACTTTGTTCAAATGTTCTCCCTAAGTTCAATAACGTAGTTCCGCCACAATTATCAAGCTTAGTTGCTTCACAAGTTCATATATCACAACTCCGGTTTTGATATTAAACTTAGCAATAGATTGTTCACAACAATAACTTAGAGTCCGCTCTAGCAATCATCAACAACAATCATAGGAAATATGCATAGGAAAACAATCATACTCATTCATAACATAAACTAAAAATAAAAGGAAGAATAAATCTCACGGTTCTTGAAATCCGAAGGTTTGTTGTGTCCTTGCAACCAAGAAAAGAGCTTAGCCTTGCATAACTATTGAACAACTACTTCTAAAGAATGAAAAGAGCATGATTTTTGGGTTTGTAGAGGAGAGAATTTGTGTTTATTCTCTGCGGCTTCTTTGCCTCCTTCTGCTCTCCCTCTTTTACGCTCATTGCTTGCCTCCTTCTCTCTTTCTTTTTATATGCTAAGAAACCCTAGTCTCTATTTTACAAAATAGTCCTTCCTTGAGTTGGCGGTTTACATTTAAGTACTTCAATAACTATTTTTCCTAAAAGGAGAAATAGCCTTGCATGAAATCTTCAAGCTCGACTTAGAGGAGCTAAATTGCTGATATAAAAACTTGGATGACGGTTTAGATGCTTTGGAATGTAATTTGGACTTGTTTCTTCACGAAACACTTTGTTTGTTGCGAAATTCGGTTGTCATCTTTGAAAAATCATATCTCCCTCATATGACATCGTTTTTGGCTGAAATTTGGAGCGTTGATAGGTCTTTAAGTCAGGAATCCACGAAAATTGCGTTTGCATCAATTTGACTTTTGTAGCTCCAGATATTAAATTTTGAATGGACAGAATTCGAGATTTGACTTTGCAGGATGTGATTTCCATGATCTTTCTCTTTTTATTCTTCTTGCATTACATTTCCGAGAAGGTATGGATGTTAGCTTTTTAGTGCCACTGGAATCACTTCATTTCGATCTCTAAAACTCACGCTCTGCACAAAACATTGACTGAACGTCAAATCTGCCAATTACCTCCAATTTACTCCTTTTTGCATCTTTCATCCAAAAGTGCATTCAAAACATAAAATAGGGAATATCAAGGCATTATATATATATAACATAGGCTAAACACTAGTTAAATGTGGGTGAAACTATCGAATAATATGGTTGCATCAAATACCCCACACTTAGCTCTTGCTCGTCCTTGAGAAAGGATAAATAAAATCAAATTGAAAATAACTATGATCAATCTCTTAATCTCCCATCAATATCCAAGAATATATGCATTATAAACAAGAATACAATCAAGAATGATAAATAGTATAATTCTCATGAATTCATTTACATGCAAACTTCAAAACTCAATTAATCGTCGAGATTTAAATGAAATCTATGCCATGCCAAAGTGATAGGTCCTCTCATTGATATACGCTCCAACACTCACGTGTTTAAGGCTTATATGTTTAAATCTCTCAAATTCAATCAATGAATATGTTCTACCATAAGCTTGCTCTTCAATCTCATCTCCATTACTAACATATTACAAACAATGCATGAATCAAAAGGTCTTATTTTCTAGTTGTAATGGGGCTAAGGTTAAGGCGAGGTAAAAGAGAGTAAAAGAAAAGGTTCAAACCGAGAGAAAGTAGAGCATTCTTAAAAATGATATTTCAAACAAGATATTTCATCAAAGCACATAAATTTTCCATCTTTAATCACCAATGCTTAGCTTCTTTTGATTTCAAGCTTTTTTCAACGTAAAATCTTAAGAACATAAAGGAACACATTTTTTTTTTCTTTGTTCTTTTTTTTTTTTTTTTTTTTTACCTTTGGCAACTTTGCCCATCTTTTCATCAAGCATCACTTCTTCTTTCTTTTCACATAATTTCCAACCATAATTCCATGAGATATCATAAGTATATGCTCTACTAATCCTTGGCCAAGGGAAAAGGAAAACATATAAAAAGTTAAGGTTTATACATGGATAAAGCAAAGAAAAGATAAACAAGCTCAAAAGGGGCTCACTAAGGATAATATGCTTTAGGTTGGCTTTTTGGCTCAAGTGGTTAAAATTTCTAATGCCTTTATCATCTTCATGTATATATGTAATGCGAATGTAATCTCAACAAGATATGAAGCAAGTTCTAGAGATACATATCATTGAAAGAATGCACACTCAAAGAATATAATGTTGAAGGCTCAAAAGCTTGCATTGGTATAACACTATAAAGTCAACATGGCATATTCTCAAAGTCAATCCCTAAACCAATTCAACCTTAAAATTTGCATGCATACTCCTTCATTTGATTTATATCTTCATCTATCTCAATTAATTCTCATACATAGTACTCATATTCTCAAAAACCAATGGGAGTTAAAAAGATCAAACACAATTTTTTTTTTTAAAGAACAACAAAGAAAACTAAAATTAGAAAACCAACATGCTCCCAATACCCCCACACTTAAACCACAACATTGTCCTCAATGTTGAAATAAAAGCAAAGGAACAGAAGAGAATGACAGAAAATAAATTAAAATGCGAAAAAATAAAAGATAAGGAAAAAGAAAGCAAATCTGATTTTTTTCTTTTTGTCTTGGTTGCCTCCCGTAAGCGCTTTTGTTTTATGTCATTGGCTTGACATGTGGCATGCTCATTCTTCATAGATTGGTTCAGCTAACTCTACGAAGCGGTGAGTTCTCGTCCAACCTTCATAGAAAGGTTTCAAACGATGCCCATTGACCTTGAGTACTTTGTTGGTTTCTAAACTTGTAATTTCAATCGCACCATAAGGAAAAACATTAGAAACAACAAAGGGTCCAATCCAACGAGAGCGTAATTTTCCAGGAAAAAGTTTCAAACGTGAATGATAAAGAAGGACTTTGTCTCCAACATGAAACTCCTTTCTTGTAAGCATTCGGTCATGAAGACTCTTAGTCTTTTCTTTGTAAATCCTTGCATTCTCATAAGTATCATTTTCTATTTCTTCCAATATAATTCTAATCTTTTTGGGCACCAAAAGGATAGGCGCCACCCATTCATTGTCCATAATAGGGTGAATGACTCCTGCATCATAGGGAACAGTTTGCAAAGCTTGCAAAGCCAATGCTGATTCATGCATGTTTTGGGGAACACATATATGCTGTCCATCTCTTCTATCTTGGTAAAATCATAGTCATAGCTCAAAGCTACGCTTAATCCATCCTCACTATCAAAATCACAAACTTGCTGCACACACTTATCAACTTGGTCATAACATGTGATAGAATAAACATTGCTATAGGAATATCTCATTGCATCATGAAAATTAAATTTAATTTTTTCATCTCCTACCTCCATAGACAAAGTATCCTTACCACAATCAATTTTTGTATTGGCGCTTTTCAAGAATGGTCTCCCAAACAATATAGGAGTGTTGTTTGATGAATCACAAGAATCATGTTCCATATCAAGAATATAAAAATCGCATGGAATGACCAAACTATCAATCTTGACTAGGACATCTTCTATCACACCAAGTGGGTAAACAAAACTACGATCCGCAAGTTGTATTACAATGCTAGTTTTATTCAAAGGCTCAAGACTAAGAGAATCATAAACATGTTTAGGCATAACACTAATGGATGCACCTAAATCATATAAGGCCCTTTTGAAACTAGCATTACCAATAACACATGGGATAGTAAACGCACCGGGTCTTTTTGCTTCAAAGGCATATTCTTTTGAACAACGCAGATACAACTTCACCCATACTTACCATTTCATGACCTTTCGGTTTGAAAGCTCTCTTGGTAGTACACAACTCCTTCAAGAATTTGGCATACTTGGGAATTTGCTTGATAGCATCAAGCAAAGGAATGTTGAGTTCTACTTTCTTGAAAACCTCTAAAATCTCTTTTTCTTTGTCTTTTTCTTTGACCTAGAAGAACTCACGGGAAAGGGTGGAATTGTTTTAAACCTGAATTCATTGAGTGAGGACTTACCTTTAAAGTGTTGGTCGTTGTTTCGGTTTGGGAAGGAGAAGGATGTTTCTTCTTTGTACTCAATTCGGTTTCTATCTCTTCTTCTTCCTCCATCTCAATCTGTTTCGACCTTTGTCTTTCAAGTTCTTTCCCACTTCGCAGCATTATTGCACTAACATTCTCTTTTGGATTCAAAGCTTGAGAGGGCAATTTTCCATTCATTTGTGCCTCCAATTTCCCTACACTTGAAGCTACTTGCCCCATTTGCTTTTCCAAGTTGTGAATCTTTGGACCTTGTTTCTGTTGAAAAGACATGACATTTTGTTGCAAGGTAACGGTATTAGAAGCCAAAGTTTTCATCATCTCACGAAGATCATTATTGGATGATGACCCCATAACATTGGAGTTTGTGAATGGAGGGGGTTGTCTTGCTTGATAATTTTGTTGGGGCTTGAAATCCATGGGGATGGAATTGTCGGCCTTGATTGCCTTGTTGGGATGGGTTGCCGTAGCGTAAGTTGGGATGATCTCTCCATCCGGGATTGTACGTGTTGGAAAAGGGATCATATTTACTGTGGGTAATCCGTTGAATGCTCCATCAATTGCATGAGCTTGTTCAATGTAGTCTTCTTGCATTGTTGGGCACATATCCAAAGCATGTCCTTGTAAGGAGCATATGCTATAAACTTTCACCTGCTTTGCACATTTCCACAAGCCAAAGAACGCACAAGAGAAGTAAGATCATTAACTTTATTTTCAAGGTTAGAAATACTTACCTCATTTACTCGTTTGTTGGAGAAGTCTCCACGAGTGCCAAATTGTTTTGAGTTGGCTGCCATGTTTGAGATCAATTGGCGTGCGGCCTCGGGTGTCTTATCCACCAATGCGCCTCCACTTGCAGACATCAATGATACTACGGTCGGTAGGCATCAATCCTTCATAGAAATATTGAATGAGCGGCTGATCGGGTATTTGATGATGAGGACATTGAATGCGAGTTGCTCAAATCTTTCCCAATATTCGGAGAGTGTCTCTCCATGAGATTGCCGAATCCCACATATTTCTTTCCTTATATTGGCAACTCGAGATCTTTGGAAAATACTTTTCGAGGAAGATCTTCTTCATGGCATTCCATGTTCCAATGGAACATGGGAGAATAGAGAAAAACCATGCCTTTGCTGCCCCTTTTAAAGAGAAAGGGAAAGCTTTCAACTTAACTTTGTTCTTCATCAACTCCGATCGGTTTCATGCCAACACAAACCATATGGAACTCCTTGAGATGAGTATGAGGATCTTCTCCTGTAAGACCATTAAATGTTGGTATCAAATGTATAAAACCAGATTTGAGCTCAAAGTTTACATTATTATCGATGTTTATGCACAATGGTTGATTTTCCACGTTAGGAGCAGCAAGCTCCTTGAGTGTTTGTTGCCATGCAACCGCCATGGTGTTGAGGCGAGCTTCCTTTCTTAACCTGCGTAAAGTGCTTTCTATTTCAAGATCAACCTGCACTTGAATTTGATTAGTAGAATGGGTCACGAGGCATAAATTGCTAAGAAAACTCAAAAGAAAGTAACCACACAAGAGATCGAAAACAATGCAAATTGTACAAAAATCCTACGGTAGAAAACTAAAACTGCCTAAAAACACTAGAAAACAGCGGAATTTGGCCTCAATAGCATGGGGCTAGTGATTTATCACAAGTCCTGTTCAGAACGTCGTTTCCCTTCAAGAAACAAAAGGCTGATACCTAATTCCACCAAAAACTCTATTTTGAACAGTACCGCGCGCAAGTGAACGATACCGTCGCAAGCAAAAATTCTGTTTCTCTTTTTTTTTTGAATCACAAAGCAAATAAAAATAACGGTACAAACATAAGAATCAACTAAAATTACCTCCCCGCAACGGCGCCAAAATTTATTGCGATGTCGCGGTCGCACAAATTAATTACCCTAGCTTAAAACACACAAGATAGTATAGAGCAAGCAAGGGGTCGATCCCACGAGGAAGTTTCAAGTCAGATTTTTATGTTGTACGTTATGTAATTGGGGGGGATTTGGTTTGTGATTATCTAAACTATGGCAGCAATTAAACTAGCAAACAAAATCAATTAAAACCGAAACTTATCAAGAAAACAAACCTTGGTCGCAAGCACATATCCACCAACGGAAATTAGAACCGATCCTTGAAACGAAAATTGCAGTTTATGTTCTGAAATTTTATCTTTTCTTAACGTTGATTAATTAACGGATCCGCCGTATAACTAATCCTAACTAACAAACAATCAAAGTGTCCGCACTAATGATTCAATTTAATGGTAGCTTTAAGAACTAGATAATTTCATCAAGATTAACATACAAGCTGTCCATGACTTGTGTCACTTTGTTCAAATGTTCTCCCTAAGTTCAATAACGTAGTTCCGCCACAATTATCAAGCTTAGTTGCTTCACAAGTTCATATATCACAACTCCGGTTTTGATATTAAACTTAGCAATAGATTGTTCACAACAATAACTTAGAGTCCGCTCTAGCAATCATCAACAACAATCATAGGAAATATGCATAGGAAAACAATCATACTCATTCATAACATAAACTGAAAATAAAAGGAAGAATAAATCTCACGGTTCTTGAAATCCGAAGGTTTGTTGTGTCCTTGCAACCAAGAAAAGAGCTTAGCCTTGCATAACTATTGAACAACTACTTCTAAAGAATGAAAAGAGCATGATTTTTGGGTTTGTAGAGGAGAGAATTTGTGTTTATTCTCTACTTGCTCTTTGCCTCCTTCGCTCTCCCTCTTTTCTCGCTCGCTGCTGCCTCCTTCTCTCTTTCTTTTTATATGCTAAGAAACCCTAGTCTCTATTTTACAAAATAGTCCTTCCTTGAGTTGGCGGTTTACATTTAAGTACTTCAATAACTATTTTTCCTAAAAGGAGAAATAGCCTTGCATGAAATCTTCAAGCTCTGACTTAGAGGAGCTAAATTGCTGATATAAAAACTTGGATGACGGTTTAGATGCTTCGGAATGTAATTTGGACTTGTTTCTTCACGAAACCCGTTTGTGGCAGAATTCAGTTGTCATCTTTGAAAAATCATATCTCCCTCATATGACATCTTTTTTGGCTGAAATTTGGAGCGTTGATAGGTCTTTAAGTCAGGAATCCACGAAAATTGAGTTTGCATCAATTTGACTTCTGTAGCTCCAGATATTAAATTTTGAATGGACAGAATTCGAGATTTGACTTTGCAGGATGTGATTTCCATGATCTTTCTCTTTTTATTCTTCTTGCATTACATTTCCAAAAAGGTATGGATGTTAGCTTTTTAGTGCCACTGGAATCACTTCATTTCGATCTCTAAAACTCACGCTCTGCACAAAACATTGACTGAACGTCAAATCTGCCAATTACCTCCAATTTACTCCTTTTTGCATCTTTCATCCAAAAGTGCATTCAAAACATAAAATAGGAAATATCAAGGCATTATATATATATAACATAGGCTAAACACTAGTTAAATGTGGGTGAAACTATCGAATAATACAGTTGCATCAATATACAGCAACCTTAAAGAAAATTTTCATAAACTAAAAAATAATGTTAACAATTGGTTTCTATAGTAAAAAGCTAACTCTAATTTGACTTAATGGACCCAAACTTAATAAATAGACATTAACACATTAAAAGCTCAAAATAAGTAAAATAATAAAATAAAACATAACCCAAATAAACCCTTAAATGTTGTAAACCCTAAAATAAACTTAAAGATAAATATCTCAACTAAATAAAACAAGATCAAAGTTGAACTTTGTAATTCGCTGGCAAAATCAAAGCTCAACTTCAAACAAATGGTTCTCCCTCATCTTGATGAATTAGAAGGTCTACCATATATCACTGAAAATATATGGATATCTAGTTTTCAATACAACTAGAATCTCATCAAAATTCATTATGTAGCTCCAACTATAGCCGAAACAGTAGCTAAAAGTCAAAATTAGCTAATTTGGATCTTTTTATTCCAATATTTCTATAATGTCTTGATGCTCCCCTACATGCCGTTATTGAACATAAATCAAATTAATCAAGGCTTGTTCTTCATTTTTTGATATCCTCTCGAACTCTACCTTAACTCATGTATCTTAAAGAAATCTATTAATTGTCTTCTTGAATCTCTTTTCTTTAAGTCTTATGACTGAACCCAATAGAACTTCTAATGGATTTCTTGGTGTTGAAGCTAGAATTGCATCAATTTGAGTTTATGAGAGTAGTTTGGTTTTTTTATTCAATTTGAAAATTTATGTTCATCCCGGATGTGAAAAATGATGACTTAAATAATGTTAAGGGTAAATTTTCCTTTATTTTATTTAGTTTTCTTCTCGTATTTTTTAGTCATTCTCTCATTTTTTTTCTCTCTTTTAGCTTTACTTATTTTTTTTCTCCCTCTTTTTTCTTTTTGTTTTCTTTTAACTCTAAATAATGATAACAATATTCGGTAAAAACTTAAAAATGTAGAAAAGAAATGAAAGTGTGTTTTGTATATTTTCAAATCTTGATATTTTTTACAAAACGGATAGAATTGCTTTTAGGGTACAAAAACAATCATTAAAGGTCTTAAAAACAATTTATTGATACATATATCTTAATATCAACCTTGCATGATTAAAACGGACTCTTTAAAATAAAACGAATTTGTAAAAAAAAATAATTGTAATATTTCTCATATTAAAAATTAGTATAATTCTAAAAAAACTTTTATTTACATCTTGACGTTGTTTATTTGAGTTATGTATAGATTTTATTCTTATACACGACTTCTTTAGATAAAAAAATAAAAAATAAATTATATAGTAGAATTATAATTTTGTTAGGAGAAGACATTATAATTATAACAATATACTAGAAGGAGACATTGTTCTTAGAGAAAATGATCCTAAGTATCCTATGGTATAGTTATTTTTTCACTTTATTACCATTCTTATAGAAATTATCGAAAACATCATCGGTTAATAAAAAATTTATTCTAATCAATCAAAATAACCCCATATATATTGTACCATAAAATCTCTTTTTTCACCTTCCTCCTCCATCTCTTCCGCTCCTCACCCCACAACCATCACCAACCTAGTTCAATCCTGATGGTATTTTTTGTTATTTTGATACACCAAGAGTTTTTTAGTCATTAAATAAAATATAATGACAATCTTATAAATAATTAATCTTTTTTTGTTGATTTTGTTTACACCATGTAAAATGTTATGAATATATAAAATTCATGATGTTTTGTGTAATTTCTAAAAGAATAGAGGTAAAATAAAAAAAAAATTAAATTATAGGAGTATAGAGTAATTTTTCCTTGTTATTATACCAAATTTTATTGATAAAAATATAAAAACATAGTTAGAATATAATTATTTTTCATATTTTTAATTTCATATTTGACTAAAAAAATTTTCATCATATAATCAAACTAATTTTTTCATGCCTTCAAAAAATTGAACAAATTTGATCACCGCTGTCAGATTTTAAATAAAATTATTCAGATTTTAATTATTAAAATATATATTAAATCCATAAATGTCCATTCTTTTCTCTCATTTTTCTCATTTATAAGAGATTTATAACAATAAAGCATATTAATTTTATAGGTTAACAATACACATGTCAAGCACATGAGAATAAAACTAGTTCTTTGAAGGAAAACAAAATGGACTTACAAAATTTGTACATACTTATCAATGTGAAACCAAATTGGATGTGCCTTTTGTAACAATCGCCTGGCAGTTGTTAGTCGTTGTATGAATAATAAGACCTCGTCGGTAGTTCATTACTGTAGTAATAATTATTTTTTAAAATATTTTTTATTTTAAAATATATTAAAATAATTTTTTTTAAAAAAAATTATTTTTAATATCAATATATTAAAATAATTTAAAAACACTAAAAATATTAATTTAAAATAAATAAAAACGCTTTTAAAATTCAAAATCAAAATGGGATATGCATTTGCATGTGGGTATGCTTGCACATGTTCGTTTGTCCAGGAAGGGGAAAAAAAACATAAGAAGAAAGAGAGATTTTCAATCGTCTTCTTGCGTGAATGTGTTGGAGTTGGACAATATAATTGTGCAGTTGCCTGAACGATGGTGCATGTAACAATCACGCGTCTATGACTCCCTTTGCAAGTTAAATGTGACAAAAGATTAATAGTTGAGGGAGGTATGTATGCTGCCATTAAACCTCTTTGATTGTTTAAAAATAGAAAAATCTTAAGGCGGAATGCTAGGTATTCAAGGACAGTGCAGCACGATAGTACCAACAATGGAGGAAACTCATACTGCCCTGCCAGGTCTTTTCATTAATGAATATTGCGAACAATGACAAAGGATAATACTTTCCTATCACAGCAGCTGCTGATGCCATGCGACAGGAAATCGAAAGAGTGCTCTGTTTCTATTAATTAGTAGTTGAAAACAGTATATTCTTTTCTTTCTAATCAAACTTTCCCGTCTTCACACATGCGGGACTGATCCATTGCAGCACAGCAGGAAAATACTGTTCAAATACGAATAGCTGAAGTTAGAATACTTCTAATACAAAGAAATCCAAATAGACTTAAGCAAATAAGCCCTCGAGCTTAGCCCAATAGCGATCAATATTGCATGCTCTATCCTCTGTCTCTCGTTCTTGCCTCACGGCTTCTGCAAGAGCATTCATGTTTGTTTCTAGTTTTCCTTTTTGGCTAACGAGCTGGGCATAGAGACCTTCCATGTTTGCTCGGATGTGATCTTCTTCTTCTTCAATTTCCCGAAGCTTTTTACTTAACGCTTCCTTTTCTGCACTAAGGATGTTGATCTTTCTGGTAAGTTTTTCATAAGATGTCTTCAACTCAGTAATTCCCCTTTTGTCATCTTCAATACAGAACTTCACTGCTTTAGTCCAGTCAATTTTCTGCTCATAAAATGGGTGGCTTGTCACCAAGGTCTCAAAATTCTCAAGGTAGAATTGAATGATTTCTAGTTGCTGAGAATTCAGAAAAGGACAGTTCCTTAAATTCTTCAAACTGGACAGAAGCAACAGGCGATCAGCAGATATGGCCACTTCTACTGGGGATTTTCTTAAGATCCTTTTTATCAAAGCCATAGAATAACTGTATGTCTCCTCAAAGCTCACACTACTGGACTTGGGAGATTCGGTATGAGAATTAGAGCTTGACGCAAGCTGAGAAGAAGACTCTGGACTTGAGTTTATCAACTGTTCCATGCTGGCAAAGACAGACTCAAAATTCAAAGCAGGCCGAGTTTTGGTGACAGAAATTGATGGAATCTCTATAGCTGGTTGAGAAGCAGTGGTGAGCATGAGCTCTTGAGAAGACGTTGGGTTGGTTAAAGATGCAGAAATCCGTACAAGGACTTGTTCAACAGGAGCGGCAGGAGATGAAGGAATGGTGTCCCTCTGCAGAATTGAAAAGGTAGGCATAACACGGTCCTCTGAGTTCTCATACTAAAAAAAAATTGAAGCTTTAAGTAAAGCATCACCTTCTCAGTTTCTTGAGAAGCCTGTTGAACTTGTTGAGAGATCTGAGGTCCAATTCCCGTGTGAGCTCGCAATTCTTGAGCTTGTATAGGATCAGCATGGTCCTCTGGGGCTTCATTCTGCAGTAAAATGGAATTTATGTAAAGCATCACCTCAAAAAAAGTGTGAGCATACGAATAGCATAATTCCAAGTATGAACATTACATTATCATTTACTGGAGGCTTTTCATCGTATTGATTAATTTGGACTTCGGAATCTGTGGGAGTCGGGGAACTCTCTTCCTGGAATCAGATGCCATTAGCACTTAAAAAACTTTTTATAAAATGTATTTTTAAAAGGAGATAAGAGCTACCTCATCATTTGAAGCAGTAAGAGACTCTTGGTATCTAGAGGCCAATTGAATGATCTCAGGTTCACTTTTGATGACATGCTCTTTGGTGTTGAATGCTTTTTGAGGGACTGAAGGGTATTCTTTAGTGCCATCTGGATATTCAGTGACATGCAAATTCTCAGAAGCTTGTCCCTCTGATCCAGTATGCTGTCCATTTTTATCTTGTGTAGGCTCGTTGGGTAAGCTCAGCAGTTTGGACTGTACCACTCTATCACTCTGCAAACATGAAATTAGTTAATTTTGAGTCAATCAAAGACGTAACATTATAAAAACAGGGTTAATAGATATGGAGAGGATTGGAATGTGTTAGGGAACTTATTTTGTGTGATTCACTGGATGAAGTATCATGAAGATCATATAGGGTACTTGAGGTAGCCAGAGTTGGATTCTGATTCTGGGGAAGGCCATTTCATAAATTTTGTATGGTGTAAAGTGGGAAAAAAAGAGTTGGGAGTTTGAAGTGTAATTTGGCCTTCTGTCCATATTGGTTTATGATAGCAAATCCCTAATTCGTGCAGGGGTAACAGAGCAAGATTTCAGTTGGTTATGTTTATTGGTAGAAAAGAGATATAATACAGAAGAAATTAGTAAATTTGGTGAATCCGTACCATTTCTATGAACAACTTGTGTATGGTGGCATTAAGGTCGTGTGCCCAATGTACGCTATCTCCAAATTCTTTCTGTACTACTTTCCGTAGCTTTGGTGTGCTTACGACTCCTTGAGAAAAAGTTTTCATTTGGGGGCACTCTTGCACTAGCACGCACTCTAAAGATGGAAGCTTGATTGCACAATAACCCAAATGAAAGCTTGCAAGGCGTGGCAAACAGACAAGTGCCAAATGTTTCAATTTGTGAAACATAACCTCAATTTCTGCTTCAGTTCCCTTGTTAACTACTATTTCGTCCATCAAAGCACAGTTTCTTATCCCTATCCTCTCGAGTTGCACAAGACCTGATGCCATGGATGGTGAAAATATGTTTCTCAAGCTGCTACAATTATGAACTTTCAACCTTTTCAGGTTTCTAAAGTCCAAAATTCCAGGAAGATCCCTGTTCCATATATGCCTCAACTCAGGTAGGTCGACCAAGTGCAATTCTTGTAAATTGGGCAACAACCTATCATACCCCTCCTCAGCACTGAGCCCTTCCAAATCAAATACTCCTTCAAGAGACTCGCAGTTCTTCACATGCAGATATTTCAAATTATTCATGAACTTTAGTATATTGGATGGAATAGCAGTAGACACAATTGCACAGTTATCCACTGTGAGATTTCCTAAATTGCTAAAGCAGTTGAAGGGAAGTTGTCCGTGCCATCTATCTTTCAATTGGGGGAAGTCAGAGAGCTTCAAACTCCATATGCCATTGCATCCAACCTGACCAATCCAATCCAAATTGTCGCATTAGTTAAGAACACAAAATAATACCTACCAAGTACTTAGCCATTCCCCATACTAAAATAAATACTTAACTCCAATTGCAAGACAAATGGACAAGTTGTTTAAGATTGATAAAGCAAGAATTAGTACGTACCATTTTTGTGTATAACTGTTGTAAGGTGGCATTAAGGTTGCCATGCCAACACTTTTCATTCATAGAATCCTTTTTCCAATATACTCCCTGTAGCTTTGGTGTGCTTGATATTCCTTGAGAGAAAATTCTCATCTTTGGGCATTGTTCAACCACCATTCCTTTCAAAGATGGGAATATGAAGTTGTAATTTCCAGGGCAGAAGCTTGTGAGATTTTCTAATCGAACAAGTTCCAGATATTCTAGTTTGCTGAATATGATATCATCATTTATTTCACCCCCCTGTTTTGCCACAATTTCTGTCACCAATTTGCAACTAACTACGATCAACTTCACGAGTTGCCCAAGACTTTTGGCTGTTGAGGATGTTAATAGGTTCGATAATCCATGGCAAGAGTGTACATCAAGAGTTTCTAAATTATGAAACAATACAGTTGACGGTGCTAAATTGACCAAACTGTTACAAGACTGCATTTTTAGAGACTCGAGATTCTGAACAACTGAAATCAGCCTGTATTTTGGCTCCCATATGTGTGCTATATCTTGAACTGAATCTATAACTAAATTTTTTAACCTTGCACGCATCCTAGTATATTCATCTGAATCAACAGGCCCCCGAATGTCTTCATCTTTATCAACACATCCTTCATTCAAGAATATCTTTTCGAAAGAACTACATGACACAGAGAGTGTTTCTAGATTGCGTATGCTTTGTAGGAAACCAAAAGGAATAGGATCTAGCTTTCCATAAAAGTTTTTCAGCTTGATAACTTTCAACCTGGAATAGAACTTCCCTGGAAATTGGCAACACCAAATAATTGAAGTAGCTGGGTCTTCCCCATTCAATGACAATTCCTCCAAGTTGGAGATTATCTGCAAAGCACTCAAACAAAATCAAAGTGGGAGCTGGTATTCCCTTATAATTAAACTAATTTCAGCAGCAGTAATTTACCACTTAGAAAGAGAACGAAAATTTTTTGCGCTCATGTTCCTATAAAGTGGTCTAATCAGTGAAAAGTGCATTGAAAAGTTTGACCACGTGTAGGACTTCTTTCAATTGACATCTACTATTGCAAGTCCAGTTTTAGGGTGAGAAGAACCATTTGGCATGAAATGGATCAGACTTTAGAACATTTGTGTGTATCATATTTCATATTCATTTCTATATATATTACTTTATTTCTTTGCAAGCGTAATATTTTATCAACAGTCCACTTCATTGAAAAACCACCCATTTCCATGTACAAACTTTAAATAAGATGATAATCTTGTTTGGATGATTCTTGATTCATTATATTAATTCCATCTCAACTACCTGCAACAACTCCAGTATTTACCTATCAACTCTTTACAACTATTTCAACTATTTACTTTCTAGTTTCAACTAGTCAACCATTATCTGACGATTCAACTATTCTTTCCATGCCATGGTGTTTTCAAGGCTGTCTTTGGATGTAAACCAAAACAAATTGCCTTTTTTAACATGTACATAAAGGAATTTTTGCAACATTCTCTTATATCTCCAAGTACTGTTCTGACTCCTTATTTATTATGATCACAAAATTAAGTTGAAACCAACTAAATTTCTATAGGATCTTCTCTTTTAGGAGCAGAAATGAGTCAAATTAATCAAAAATCCGCTTCAAGAACCGATGACGCAATTGAGCTATGGTTAAAGAAGATTCATCTACTATGAAAAAACCAAAACCAAGTTATGCAATTCTTCATCAACAAAGACGTTTTCCACTCTAAGAATAACTTATAATGATAGGTTTCTTAGTTTAGGGGCTAAAATGTCAGTGATGGGATAATTTGCAAGCAGGGGCAGAATATACATAGTAATTTTCAGAATTACTTAAGAGACTAGTCTTATTTAGGAGTTTGGTGTCTTCCTCTTTAATACTTTATTCTAGTTTAGTTTCTTTCCTAGTAATAATTATTGCGCAAGAACCTATTGAAGACAAACACCAAATTTCTGAACAAGTCTAGAGCACAAGTAATTCTGAAAATTACTAAGATACCCAAGATTCGCAGGAACACACAAGAACTTATTATTCTACCCCTGCTTACAAAATAACCCATGACTGAAATTCTAGTCCTTAAACTTGAGTACATCATCAAATCATCATGAGCATAATCTATTTGCTACACTACCAACAACCAGTCAAAGCAGCTGCTTTAAACCAAGGCTCGCAGTAGATGCCACATATCAAATATCAATCTATCTAAGCAAAACCAAAAAAAAAAAAATTCAGCATACATATCAACTAACCAATGCAATGAAATTTTAAGCATTTTTTGAAAAACAATTATTACTAATTATGCAAGCTAGACATTGATGCTTAAACTACCCCCTCCCTCAACAATAACAGCTTAGGTAAATTGAGGTTTGAAAATGTCCATCATATCTTGAGTACTAAAAAAGATAAAGTTTAAAGAGAAAATCCTGAAGCAGACTCTTACCTCTTCATCAGAGAAGAGAGGTTGCTGTATTGGGACAGTGGGATCAATTTCACCTTGAACTTCTTGTAGGTAAAGAAATTTTGAATCGAAGTACTTGATATTGCCACAGCCCGACACTGCTAAACTTTTTAACCTTGGACATTCCCATGTATGTTTCCCTGGATAGAAGTTCCGGAATTTTCGTATTTCAATAAGATCCAAGGAGGTTAACCTAGGAAACATAAAATAAGGGAATGCTTCGCCACCTTCTTCCTTGGCAACAATTTGCTCCACCCCACAATGCACTATCTCTAGCTTTTCAAGTTGTCGAAGAACTCTAGCAATGGAGAATGGAAATAGATTCTTTAAAACACCACAACTAAAAGCCCTTACAATTTGTAGATTGTGAAATTTGTGCTTTCCTTGAGGATCTTTATTCCATATATGCTTCAATTTAGGAAGACTGTTCAAGGACAAGTCTCGTAACTGAACAACGCTGGAAGGTTGAATTTCATCAACACTTGGTCCTTTGAGGTCAAATATGGCTTCTAACAGATCACAAAACCCAATCTCCAACACCTCTAATCTCGTGAAACTCCGTATCAAAACTGATGGAAAAATATTCACTATCTTTTTGCAACCTCTAATTTTAATTGATCTTAGTTCACAAAAGGAACCAGCAGCAAGATTATTATGCCATATCTTTTCCAAGTTATCAATATGGGAGATCTCAATTTCAGCTAAGCTGGGGAATATTACCTGCAATATCCATCACACTTTGTTAATAGTGGATACACCCACATATAAGATAAAATTCTATAGAAGGGACACTAGGAAGAGAACATTGGATGGAATGAGAAGCAGTGAATTGAATCAGACCAAAAGCAACAAATTGGTAACTTGAATCAGGTGTTTTTGTTCGTTTTTTAGTTTATATTTTCTTAAATTTTTAATTACATTATTGGCATTTGAACTTTATGAATCATATCAATCTTAATTTCTCATTTCCATGTCTCCCCTTTTAATAATGTCCACACAAGTGCATAAATAGAAGTTTGTTGCAAATTTCATTAAGCAGCTTATGAAAGCATGCAAGTAAGCAAATGTTTGGACACTTTTAGCAATAACCCAAGGACTGACCAACTTACACTCACAAATTTCTGCATCAAACCACCTAAGAAAACCATAACCCACCATCATTGCATGTCCAATGGCGAGAGCTTTGGTTTAGAGATTATTTTTTTTTTTTGTGGGGGGTTTCATAATCCAGAGATTGTTGAGAAAAGTGTTGCCAACATGTGCTCATTTGGATGCTGGAAGATCTACATGGCAGAAATTATCAATACACATCCAAATATGTACCTTGATTGGACAGTCTTAAAGAGTTGAGACACTAAAAAGAAAAACATCAAAGGTGAAGCACATGATAAATTAAATCAATGAATCAAACAATCATCATGAAAATAACCCACTTTAGTTCATAAATGAGATTTTACGGAAAGAAATTGCTCATTTAGCCATCAAAATTGAATCTTCATAAACCTCGCAAAGTAGAACTAGTGTGAAATGTCACTAAAAAAAGAAATAGAAAAGGTTTGGAAGCATTTGCTCACTAGTTGACTGATAGTTAATAAAAATAATTTTACAAACAAAATGATAAAAAAAAAAAAGTTTCTATAAATACAAGAAGGCTAGGAATAGTTTCCTCAACCATGTTGTACCTAAAGAGTAAGGCAAATTTTTGGGCAAACTTTTAAAGGTTGCTTGTTCAACATAAAATATTTTATAAACTAATTTCATTGTGTTTGTTTCTCATATAATATTTTACAAAAAAAAATGATTAAAATAAAATATTTTACAGTCAATTTTTAAACTTAGTTCATTTATAAAAAAATATTTTATACTCATGGAGTTGTGTAAAATTTTATAAATGATAATCTACGCATCGCCAAATAATTTTAACATCAAAAACCACCACCACCATCTTCACAAGTCATTGTAACCACCACCATACTGCTACCACCAACACCACCATCTTGTCAATCCACCAACACCATTATCTTATCACCAGAGCAAATCATCATTATTCTACTACCACCATACTTTTCACATCATTACTTATCAAATATCATAAAATCTTTTTCATATAAAATGTTTTATTTTACATTTAAAATATTTTACTTAATACAAACACCTTGTTATAAGTGGAAATGTTTTGCAAAGAACTTGATTTGATATCAGTAGGCCTTCCACGTGGTGGCAAGAATCTCCAGCATCATGCAAGAAATTGTCAACTTGATTACCAAAACGAAAATGGAATCTCTCTCCCTTCGCTTAACATAAAGATCTAATAAATAAGAGGTATCCCTCCCTGTATTCCTCTTATAGGTAAAATAATGCTACAACATGCTAAACAAACCCTTAGGTATTGGGCTGCCTCCTAATCCTTTACAAACTATATAACTCCAAATTTTGGTATACAGTTTGCTTTTATGGAAGACCAGTCAAGGCAATCACAAATAATTCAATGAAGGAATCATATCTATTTACGCATTAAAAATCATAATTTGATTGGCTTGTTCTAGGTTTCAAAATGTTTGTGAATTTAGTCATTCCTTCAAAAATTTCCTTTCCAAGAGCCAAATTGTAAAATCAGTGTAAATTTAATGGCACAGATTGTAGAATCTAAAGTACCGCAAACTGTGATTATTAATTGTAATGATGCTAGAAATACTAAAAAATTACAAAACTTTCTACTAACTGATTTGGCCACATCTCATAATTACTAATTTGTTAGTAGCACTCTAAAAAAAGTCAAGGAAGAAACAGAAAGTATGAAGTAAACATCACCTTTTCACCAAAGAGAGATTGAATAACATTGTCGTTGTTCTCCTCCGAGTTCACTTCTTCAAGTTCATTGCCATCAGTGATATTTGCACATGAAAAATCAGCAGCAAATGTCTTAAATTCAGGACAAGCACATATTCTCATCCGTTTCAGCAAAGGACACTCAATTGAAGAGCCAATACAGAATCGTCTGAGTTTTGGAAGATCAGAGAGCTCCATGAACTCTAGTTTAGGGAACACTGTACTTGTTGTTTCTTCTTCCTTTAATCCTCCAATTGCAATTATTTCTTCCACTGACATACAATTGGTTATAGAAAGATGTTTGAGCTGCACGAGAATATTCACCAAAGAAGATGGAAATAGATATTTGAGGCTGCCACATTGATTCACAACCAATCTTTGCAAATTTTGAATGGAAACTGAAATTGATGGGTGCTGGTCATTCCATAGCTTGTCAATGTTAATTGCATACAAGTTCAAATCCTCCAAGTTTGGGAACAAAATCTGCATTAACAAATTTTTTCATGTAGATTCTCTAGTTAGGAAATTAAAACAGGCACAGTTCAAAATGAACTAAAATGATGAGCAATTTTTCTATTTCTTATTTTTTCGCTTAAAGATCACAGGACCTGACCCCAAAACTTCACTCCCTCTGCTTTGGATACCACTAAGCCAAAAACAACAATTAATGATTGTGGATATAACATAAAACAAAAAAATTTACTAAAACTACAAAAGAAATCATCAAACAAATTGCAAGCTTGGAATTGCATATATAGTTAATAACTGTAATCCATAGCATTTTCCACTGCTAGCTTATTTCACGTTGATGGATGTCTATTAAGTTTTTTTTCCCCTCTTGCGATGTTTGCTTTTTTTCTTTTCTTGTCAGCTGTGATGGTAAACTAAAATCCAAGATAGTTGGGAACCACAAATAACGACTTAGTGAAAGGATGGCCCTCTTTTGACAATCAATAGACTATAGGAATATGTGTATTCTATAGTTCAGTGATTACATAGAAGTCATATATTCTAAATATTTTCTAAGAAAATGATGCTTCTAGATTCTCCTTTCTGTTACTTCTTTTCTTAAAACTTACCCAAAAATTCTGAAGAATTAATAGTGACACATAAATTGCTTGATAAAAAACATCCAAATACCTTTTCATTGAAAAGTTGTGTAGGGGTTCTCAGCTCATCCTCTGAAATGATTTCTTCAGATCTTGCTTCAGTTATCGACGGCTTTGGTTGTGTTCGAGATAAAGAAGATGGCTTCACTTTGGAGTAGAAGTTCATGAGATGTGGCAAATACTGCAGTGATAGGGAATACAATTGAGTGAACTGAATCACATCAACTACTTCATTCTGGTCGCCAAGTTCATCACTTTCCTCAGCAACAACTTCTTCCATTTTCATACAAAAAGCAATTTTGATCTTTTGTAGTTGTGAGAGGCCTCGTGCAACAAAGAAAGAGAAGAGGTTGGTCAATTTATTGCAATGTTCCACTGCTATGATGCGTAATTTAGCAAAAGACTCTACTCTGAGTGCACCATGGCAAATCTTCTTCAAGGATGACAAATCATAGAGAATTAAAGACTCCAAAATAGGAAAGGCATTGGAAGAAACCATTTCCATCGTGCTGATTATATATTGAATCTCAAAGCTATTACGCAATTGGAGGTGCTTTAAATGTGGAAAACCTTCCCTATCCAGTTCTTGAATGATGTTGACACCTTCAATTTCAAACAAATAAAGATCTTCAGTTCTGTTCAACAACATCCGGATTCCATAGTTTCGATGATCAATTTTTGTGTTAAGCTTGAGCTTTGCTGTTCTTAACATTTCAGATGCACCGTCCCAGTCCCAATCATCTCCTATACAAACTCTATACTTTTTCAATCTTTCAAAGATTATGCCATATGGCAAAACCTGGGAATCTTGAATATGTATCTCTGCATCGGTTAGGTGAGACAAGTTCTCCAACTCTGCAAGACTCGCATTGTTCTTTCCTTCAGCATCCCACTGATGAAAGCTGTTTCTCATATACAATTCTTCTAACATAGATAGCTTTGTGAAGACATCTGGTGGAATCACTTCGAGTTCAAAACAATCACTTAAATCTAACAACCTCAACTTTGTCAGCTGCGCTATTTCCCTGGGTAACTGTTTGATGTTAGATTGAAAGAAACTTAGGATTTCTAATCTCTTTAGATCCCCGATAGCAGATATGTCGTCCAATGTGGAACGATCCAGACACAATGTTTGAAGATTCTCCAACAAAGAAACAGAAGAAGGTAGGGATGATAAAGACAAATTACTCAAACCTAAGACTCTGAGTTTGTGCATTCTTGAAAAAAAGTTATCAGCTATTTTCAGATAATGATTATCATTAAATATTTGAAAAAGGTCAAGCTGGGGGCATTCCAAGTCTGCTGGAAGCTCGCTAATATTGCCATGTAACCAGATTTGTCTGAGCTGCTTTTGTGCATCTTCATCAAGCTGCTTCACTGCAATTTCATGATCTGTTGTCAAGACATGGTGGTACCTATCGGCTATTGATACAGCAGCATCATGAACAGCAATATGCACGGCAAATTGCTCACCAACATTAGGATCAAAAGAGTCTCTTAGTTTATGTACCAATGACTGTGCTATGTACTGTGCTTCTTCCAATGAAACAGCATCAGGAAACAAGCCCAAACCAAGACCATATCTGAGCAGATTGCGCAAGGAAGCATTATGACCCAATAGACCATAAAGAAGGAAAGCTGACTTGAGCTGGTCACTTTCTAAATAATTATAACTCATTTCTATATTTTGTGATGTTGTCGAGCTTGTTAGGGAGGAACGTCTTAGTTCTTTCAAGGCCTTCTTAAACTCAGGTAAACTCTTCTTCTTCAAAGATCTCGCAACTGATACAATAGCAACTGGCAAATTCGAACACTCCTTGGCTATCTCAACAGCAGTGGACCGCATAAAAGGATTTTCAAGATCATCACCGATAGTATTCTTAAATAACTCCAGGGCTTCTTCGGCAGACAAACTCAAAACTTCAAAGGTCCTTCGACAACCCATTTGATTTGACAGAACATCACGAATTCTAGAAACTAACAATATCTTGCACCCACTGTGTTCATCCTTGGATGGAATCCCAATTCTCTTCAAATCGAATATCTCCCGCAAGTCATCCATAATCAAAAGAAACCTCTCACGCTTCAACTTCTCATATAACTGACATGATCTTCCCTCGTCAGTATCTGCATCTAGGTGTAAGCCCAACATGACTGCAATCTGTTCTTGAATTCTCCTAATATTCAAAGCCTCAGATGCAACAACCATAAGCACCACATCAAAAAGCTTCTGCTCCTTTGCTTGTACGGCAACCTGTTTCACCAGGGTGGTCTTACCCACGCCAGCTATCCCATACACACCAACCATGTTGATATCATCATCTTTCAAAGCATCCATGATTGCTTTACAAAGCAACAGTCTTGATGGTAAGGACTCGTGATCACCGTCAAACATCCATTGTGGAGCAGAGCGGAAGGAAATCGCATCAAATTTACCACTCATCTGTAGTTCAGAAACTTCATAGGCTAGCTTCTTGGCTTTCCTGCCAACCTGGTAGTGTGACTTGATGCTTAGACACGATCCAAAAGGAAACCTCCTTGCTCTTTCATTTTCAACACTGAGCACAAGGTCCACTTCTTCAATAATCATATTCACATCTTGCAGCCAACATTTGACATCAATTGTTATCATTTCTCCATTAAGCTCAGCTTCCTCAACTGTGCCCCGCACTCTGTCTCGCATTGCTTTTAACTTGTCAATTTGATGGGTTAGTTTCTCGGCATTTTTCTTGTACTCGAAAGGGTATCTAATATGACGACTGAGGTCGGTAATAAGGATATCGAAAATAGTGGATAAAACGATTTCCGCTGCCATTGTTCTTATGAATTGAAGATCAGAGGCAAAAGAGGGCAAAGACAATATAATAACAGGAAGCTATGCGGATTCCAGAACGTACAACCAAAATTATTTTCTTCTTTCTTTCTTTTCTACGATATATGACAACACAAACAAAAACGAATAAAGGAACAAGAAACTAACTGCCGATTAAATGACGTAGAAAAAGACCAAACTATGAGAAGTGCTTCTAAATGAACGACGAACAAGTTACAGATGGGAACAAGCAAATTTCTTTTTTTTTCTGAAAGATTTGTAAACAAGAAAAGCAAAATAGATCCAGAAACAAAGCACGGACCTCGAACTGAAATGAAGGTGTTGTATGACTCTCTGTGACTGGTCCAGAGAGCACAGAGGAAAGATGACCACTTGTGAAAATTAGAAAGCTGAAACGAGTAAATAGTGAACAGTGATGGATAGCAAAGCAGAGTAGCAGGAGCACAAGAGAGGAGGGGCTGATGGTGATGATATGGCGAGTAATGGGATCGTGGGTTTTGCTCTTAGAAATCAACTCATTTTGGCAATTTCTACCATTCCTATTGCCTAACGAGACGTTTTTAAATTTTTTTTTAAAAAAAAAAACAAAATAAATTAAAATAATTTTTTTAATTTTTTAAAATTAATTTTTGATATTAATATATTATAATAATTTAAAAATATAAAAGGAATTAAATTTAGGAAAAAACTGTTTGGAACGGAGTTCGAAACAGCTCTTAAGAGTATGTTTATTTTGTGTTTAAAAATTTTCTTTCTTTAAATTAATTATTTTATATATTTGAAAATAAATTTTAAAAATTAAAAAAAATAATTTAATGTATTTTTAAATTAAAAATTACTTTAAAAAACAACTATTATAATTTTAAATACTATCTTAAAAAATCCAATATTATCGACAGGTTCATCTAAATCCTATTTATTTAAGATTTTAAGGGTTGTTTGTTGTTTTTAGTAGAAACCATATTTCATGATTTTTTGAAAGAAAAAATTTACTTGAAATTAATTATTGATATAAAAAATAATTTTTTAAAAAATATATTTTTTATATATATTTTTTATAAAAAAAAAATACCACACTTCTAACTACTCTCTTAAACTTGTCTTGATTCTAAGTACTATCTTAAACTTGTCTTGATTGAATAAAAGAAAGTTAAGAATTGACCCGATCTCACGGAGGAATCCAATCAAAGCTTAATTATTGACTTGTTGACTCTAACTTTTTTTACTGGATCGACAGGCTGTCGGATAAAACCAAAGGCACGATGATATCTGATTAATTTTTTTAAATTAATTTTTTTATAAATCTGAAACGTTTTGATATCTGATTGGAAAATAAATTTTAAAAATTAAAAAATATATATTTTAATATATTTTTAAATAAAAAATATTTTTAAAATTAATAATTTTAATTTTAAACATTATCTTAAAAAATCCAGTCTGGGTTAATTTCAAACCTATCTATTTAAGATTTCGAGGAATGTTTGTTTCGAGGATTGTTTGTTTTTTTACAAGAGAAATAATATTTCATGATTTTTTTGAAAGAAAAAATTTACTTGAAACTAATTATTAATATAAAAAATAATTTTTAAAAATAAAAATAATATTACTTTTATATATTTTCAGAAAAAACAAAACCACACTTCTAACTACTATCTTAAACTTGTCTTGATTCTAAGTACCATCTTAAACTTGTCTTGATTGAATAAAAGAAAGTTAAGAATTTACCCGATTTCACGGAGGAATCCAATCAAAGCTTAATTATTGACTTGTTGACTCTAACTTGTTTTTACTGGATCGACAGGCTGTCGGATAAAACCAAAGGCATGATGATACACTGGTAGGTAGGCCCACTTACAAAACAGATTAATTTATAAAAATATTAGAAAATGCCGGGGTAGGTATTTTTTCATAGACTCAACTAATCCTTTTTTTAAATGCGCAAGGGGTGGCAGAACGATGTTGACATGACATTGAAAGTAATGATAAAGTTAACATTTTTATCAGATTAATAATTATTATTTTATTAATAAATCATTAACATCAAATAAAGCTGAGAAACAAAAATAAATTACAATATTTGATTTAATGTTACTTGTATAAAGATAATCTAAATAATTAAAAATGTGTTTGAAGTTTTGGTGGCTGTGGTTAAAAAAAAGTAAGTTGAAAAAAAATATGGTGAGTTGGATTTAAATATGTATTTGGTAAAAATTATGGTTGAGGTTTATGTGCAGTAAAAAATATGTATAAAATGTTTGGTTGTAATTGATTTTTAAAAGTGTTTTTTACTTGAAAATGCATCAAAATAATTTTTTTATTTTTTAAAAATTATTTTTGATATCAGCGCATCAAAATGATCTGAAAATACAAAAAAAATAATTTGAAGTACAGAAAAAAATATAAAAAATTCAAATTTTAAAAAAAAAATACTTTTGAAACGTAAAAACAAACAGAATTTTACAAAACTCGGTTAAAAAAGCATGTAAAAACTGTTTTACAAAAACTGCGTTTTAAACTTAATTTTTTAATAGGTCCCACAGTATAAAACACAGTTTGATGTATTACCAAACACCTAACTACATTTTTTACTGCAAATACAAAAGCTATAACTAAAGAAATGCAACCTAAATAATGATGAAAATTAAAGGGTTAAAATAATATAAAGATTGTTCTATAAAAAATAAAAATAATCATACGATGCAATAAAACTTTTATAATTTATCTAGTCTACTCAAATTTTATTCTGATTGAACTGTTCATATGATGTATAAACAACTTCTTATTAATTCTTTTTTGATTTATATATGGAAATGGTAATTGTGTTTGATAATGTAATTCAATTTATTTTTAGAATTTGTTTTGCCTGAAAAAATATTAAATTAATATTTAAAAAAATTGATAATTTGTATGTGCTAATATTAAAAATAAAATAAAAAATTTGAAAAAAAATTATTTTTATATATTTTTAATTAAAAACATTTTAAAAAACGCATTGCATCTTATCAATAAACACGCTTAATCATTAACTCTCTTTGACAAAAATAAAGAAAATAAAAATAAAGTTGAGTTATTCTTCCACAAAATATTTAAGATCAAAGAGCTCTTGTTGCGCTATAATATTATGGGTTTTTTTTTTTTTGTGTAATTCAACATGTATATATAAAGGAATGTCATAACCAAATAGCATAAACTAGTAAAGCTTGCTCACGCGCTATTGTACAAAAAAAAAAAATTAAATTTATTTTTTATTTAATTATATAATAATAATAATAATAATAATGAAAATGAAAAAATATTTGTAGGAATATAATGAATACAATTATAGAGAAAATATATTTTCTTGTCAAAATTATCTTTTCTTATTCATATAATTTTATTTTTATGATAAAAAATGGTTTTTTTAATCAACAACATAGTTAATTGAATAAATAAAAATATCTGCAAATACTATAATAATTTTAACTAAAAAAAAGAAATGTATATTTTTAAACAAAAACCTAATTTCCTTATTCATGCATTTCTTTCTTATCATGATGAAAATCATGTCCTTTTAATTATAAACATTATTTTTCTAGTAAAAATTAATTATGATCATGAAAACATGTTTCAATTAAAAAAAACTTAAGAACGATAAATTTGGAGAATTATATAAATAATGAAAAAAATATATAATTTTTTATTCTCATTCAATATTAATAAAAAAATTATTTTAAAATTCTACATCTTAGCCTAATACATAATTATTCAAAAAGCGTTCGATAATATCATCATAAAAAAAGCATATTCTTCTTCAAAACAATGGCATGATTAAACAATTGTTTAAATATTATTTTAATAAATTGATCTAAAAGGATTTTTTGTCAAAACTTAATAAAAAAATAAAATAAAAGAATATCTAAGAAAAAGACAAGAATGCTAGCTCAAGGAAAAAAAGTCCGAGTGTGCATAAGCTTGGAAGGCTAGATCCATGCACTTGGATTTTTTTTTTCAAGGGACGGATAACATATCATCTATCCATAACTATATATAGAGCAAACAACACATTGTCTTTTAGTTTACTTTCTAGCCACCTTTGGTGACCTTCAAGATTCGAGTTTTGGAACCCTAAAATCTAATTTTTAATTTTTTTTCACCTAAAACTATCATAAAAATCTCAATAAAATCATTACAAGCCTAAAAAAAAAAGCTTAAAACCAAAAACAAAACAATTGCGTGTTCTAATCTACTAGTCACGAAAAGTTCAAAGGAAATACTACCTCCATTTAACCCCCTTTTTCTAAGACAAACTTTTTAACATTAAGATCAATATTTTTAGTAGCTAAAATATTGTGGTCAACCGATCACTTTTTCTCTTCTTTTCTATTTTCGACAACTCTTACTCTCCTTTTAAATTTTAGAAATTGAAATAAAAAACACATGAAATTTAGGACCAAAATGCGAAACCTTGAAAAGAAAAAGATGACCAAAATTATAAAATTCAAGGGCCGACCTATGAACAATAACAAATAAAAAGGGTTGTTTTATGTTTTATGATAAATTTAATCCATGTTTTTCAATGTTTTTAAATTGATAAAAGTAAACTCTATTTTACGAAATCAAACATCAATTTAACTTTTTTAACATCATGAACACGATGTAGCATTTGAATTGATATAAATTACAAGGTTTAAAACTATATAAGCATTACGTGGAAGAATTAATTTGAAGGTAAAAAAATTATTTGTAGTGACCGAATTTGAACAATTTGAAGTTTCAAAAATGAATTGGCATTTCCATCTCCACATTGTGATATGAATTGATTATCCTTTTGAGTACATTTAGACATCTTAATAAATTCATATATGAGCTGGTGGACTTTGATTATCTTCTTGGATTTTTAGTGATTTAAATTGATATTATGGTTTTTATTCTTATTAGCCTTCAGACAAGCGCTCTTCTCGAGAGATGGGAACATGCTGACTTCCTAAAACACACACATACACACACACAAACACATATATATATATAACAAAAACAATAATTTTATAAAAATTTTAGGAGTCTCAAGATCCTGTTAGATAATTTAGAATTACTTATGGTTTGTATAAAGATTATTTGAAGATCAGATTTTTTTTTTGGTTTTAAATAATTTCTTCAAAGTTAGATTTTTATAAACCACAAACCATCCAATTATTAGACCTTTAATAATAATCAACCCGAACTGCTAGTAAGAAATTTTGTAAACCCTTTTTAGGGAAGAGAAATTGTTATGTCTTTGAGTACTAGCTCTATTCTTTTGTTTTTTTCAAGTGTTCTGTAACTTACATAGTTTTTCTTTTACATAAAATAAGAGGCATAACATTCTATTTATAGGGAAACCTGACAAAAATAGAAAATATCAATTTTCCCCCTAAATAATATCATATATTATTTCATAATAATTTTAGAAATGTATTCAGTCAAGTCCCTACTTCATTTTTTTAGGTCTAAATTATGATCCCCTAATTAATTACATTATAGTCCCCAATTCTTAAAACTTATTTCCAATCAAATCACACTTGATTAATCATCCTAGCAAGGTTGTTAAAATCACGAGTTGACTCGTAAAATCGTACAATTTTACGAGTCAATATATGCTTAACGTGCGAAATCGTTTTAAAAACTCGAAAATGGTTGAAATCGAGTAAAATCGGTAAAATCGGGTAAAATCAAGTAAAATCACGATTTTAGAGCCGTTTTTACAATCTCATCAAGAATTATATACTTGAGGCTCCAGCCCTCCAGCTCAAATCGGCATGACCTTGGCTATACCTTAAAGACTATACTTATAGCATGACGTGGCCAAGTAAAGCTGTAGAGACTATACTTAAAGTTGTAAAGAGTCTAAAGCATGGTTGTTAAAATCGCGATTCAAGTCGTAAAATCGTACGTTTTTACGAATTAATATAGACTTTACGTGCTAAATCGTTCATAAAAATCGGAAATGAGTAAAATCGGGTAAAAAACAGTTAAAATCGTTAAAATCGGGTGAAATCACCTAAAATCGCGATTTCACCACAGTTGAACGAGTTTGCCCAGGAGAAACAAAATTCGGTGTAGTTGCCACATGTCACCCGCCTATTGGCTTGAACAGTTGAAGGCAAAGTAACTGTGACTCACCGAATCAGTCTTCTCTCTTCAGTCTTCTCTTCAGTGACATTCACAATTCAGTAATTCACGAAATCCCTAAATTGAAAATCCCAAATTTAACAACCATGACTGAGACTGAGACCTCTTAATCTCTTGCAGTCTTCCTCTCAGCCAACAATCAACCACCGTCCATGACCTCGCTCGTCCCTCATCTCGCATTATTTCCATCATCGACGACGTTCTTTCCACCGACCACTGTGAGAATCACAGTCCACACAACAACAACGGTCAACGACGTCTCTCCAGTCTTCACAAGGTAAGTTACACTATCCGTTTATCTTGTTTCTCTAGTCTTCAAGTGGGTTTTTTTTTCGTCCCTGTCCGTTTATTAGTCTCGTCACTGATGTTAATGTTAGTTTGATTGAATTCACATGCTCCAACTTTGACTGCAAACATTCACTGTGAGTCTTATTGCTTAGTCCGTTACTCCGTTTCTCTTCTCAGCGTCGGTGCTCACTACTCAGAACAGAGGTAAGCTTCTTAGTTTCTTACCATTCCATTTCTTTACAGTTTAATGATGTCTAATCTGTTATTGAGACATGTTAATATTCAAGTGTCCATCAATTTGAGAGTATGCCTGCAAATTTTGGATTGAAATATAACTGGTGACAGTGTGTGTGTGTGTGTGTGACAGTATGTGTGTGTGACAGTGTCTAAATGGAGAGACTCTGTTTTTTCTTACCTTGAATTTGGAATTTAGAGTGATGATTGATGATATTGCTTTGAGTTGTGATAATGGATTTATTGTAATTTATTTTAGAGTCTTTCATTGCTTTGAGTTGTGAATTGTGATGAATGGATTTATTATAATTTAGAATGATGTTGCTGCTGAGTTGTGATGCATGGATTTATTGTCATTTTACCGTGATTTGGGTTGTAACTTATGATGAATGGATTTGGGTTGTAAATTGTAATTTAGAGTGCTGATTGACTGTTTTTATGCGCCTTTGCTTTGAGTAGTAAAGGGTTGTAACTTGTAAGTTTGTAACTTTGTAATGGATAATAATATAGAAGATGGGTTGTAGTGTGTATTAAAATCAAGTTTGTAACATGTTATAAAATGTTTGGATTGATTACAAGGCTGATTTGAATTGATTCTTGAATTGTTGAACTTATGGCATCTAGAAAAAATGCTTCGGTAATAGGCTTGATGTTGGATGGCAAAGATGGGATAGATGTTGATAAAAATTCTAGAAAAGTTTTGTGCAAGTATTGTCAAAAAATTATTAGTGGAGGTATATTTCGTTTCAAACAGCATTTGGCTTGCACTCGTAAGGATGTTGAGTCATGTCGCCAAGTGCCGAGAAAATGTTAAGCGAGATGATTTTAGGTGTTTTGGTGAAAAATCTAGAGGCAACTGAAAAGAAAAAAAAGGCCCTTCAATATAGTGGAAATGATGTTGATGATGATGAAATAAAAGAAATTAGCTCCAAGGACAAAGGAAAGAGAGTAGCTAGTGGGAGTGGAAGTACACAAACAACTCTAAATCAATTGCTAAAAAAGGATATTAGAGAAGAAGCATGTCGACAAATTACTAGGTTTTTCTACACTAGTGCAATTCCATTTAATTGTGTAAAAAACCCTGAGTTTATTAAAGCAATTGAAATGGTTGCAAAGCATGGGTCAGGTTTCAAGCTTCCATCCTACTATGATATTAGAGAGAAGTATTTGAAGCAAGAAGTGGATCAAACAATGAAATTGCTTGAGGAGTATAAGCTAGAATGGAAAAAAACAGGTTGTTCAATAATGTCTGATGGATGGACAGATAAAAAAAGACGTTGTATTTGTAAATTTTTGGTTAATAGTCCTAAAGGGACAGGTTTTTTGTCATCGGTGGATACTTCTAATATGTTCAAGACTCCGATAAGGTATTTGAGATGTTAGATGCCATTGTGGAGAGGGATTGGGGAGGAAAATGTTGTCCAAGTAGTCACGATAATGCTGCAAATTATAAGGCAGCGGCGGGACAATTATTAATGAAAAAAAGAAAGAGTTTGTTTTGGACACCATGTCTTGCCCATTGTATTGACTTGATATTAGAAGATTTTGAGAAGAAGTTAGAGGTTCATCAAGTAACTATTGCAAAGGGGAGGAGAATCACCTCATATATTTATTCAAGAACCATTCTTATTTCTATGCTAAGGCACTTTATGAAAGGAAGGGATTTGATTAGGCCTGCTTGCCACTCGGTTTGCTACGCATATTTGACTCTAGGATGTTTAAATGATCATAAAATACGGTGATGACTATGTTTACTTCCAACCAGGTGGAATTCATGTAGGTTTGCAAGAATAGAAGAAGGGAAACGAATTCAAAATTGTGTTTTGGACATCAGATTTTGGTATGATGTTACTATATGTATTAAGGCAGCGTTTCCTCTAATTAAAGTTCTTCGATTAGTTGATTCTGATGAGAAACCAGCTATGGGTTTTATATATAAAGCAATGGATGAAGCAAAAGAGAAGATACAAGTGAATTTTGGTTCTGTGAAAAAAAAGGTATATATCTTGCTAATTTATATTTCAAATGTTGTCATCTATTAATATGAATGTTTTTCAATTGAGATATTCCTATATTGTAATGACATTTTTATTGTTTTTTTTTATATAGTTATATACCTATGGAATATTGTTGATGCAAGATGGGAACTTCAACTCGATAGACCTTTACATGCAAAGACTTATTATTTGAATCCTCATTATCATTATAATCCCAATTTTAAGGTTAATGCCAACATTAAAATTGGATTATATCAATGCTTAGAAAGGATGGTGCCTAATGCAAATGAAAGGTGCAAAATTGACTTACAACTTGAATCATTCAAGGATGCAAAAGGGTTGTTTGGCATTGACGCAAGCCAAGACAGCAGAGATAAAAAAAACTCCGTACTCAATGGTGGGATTCTTATGGGGATGAATGTCCTAGATTACAAAGGTTTGCAATCCGAGATCTAAGCTTGACTTGTACTTCATCTGATGTGAGCGTAATTGGAGTGCATTTGAAATGGTGAGTTTTTTTTTGTTTTTTTATTTTAAATATTGAAATATTTGATAAAAATCTTATAAATTTGAATTGTTTATTTAGGTTCATACAAAACGAAGAAATCATTTGCACTGAGAAAAAATGAATGACTTGGTATTTGTAATGTGCAATCCGAAATTGAATGATAACCAAGTCAAAAAGCAAGCTGATGATTTTGGTATGGAAGATGATCTTTCATCCGATGATGATTGGATAACCGAGGAGAAAAACATCCAAACTTTGATTTTCTTGATACTATTATCGGTGCAACACGAAGACAAAATGGTAATGAAGATGAAAGTGATGAAGAAGAAATTCCTAATAATGTTGAAATGGAGAGTCATGGTATTGAAGATGATTTGGATATTCAAATTGATGATATTGGTGTTAGTACTAGTAGTAGCACTAATATTCATAATATTGGTGTTGGTACTAGTAGTGATACTAATAATCCTCTTGATGCTAATGATATTGATGAATGCTTGAGGAATAATGAGGAAGATGAAGGGAATGAAGCTGATTTTAGTTTACATGACACACCAACAGATTGTTTATTTTAAGTTTGTTAATTATTAGTTAATGAAAAGTTATTTTAAATTATGTATCAGGATAACTTTTATTTGAACCATGTATTTTAAGATGTTTGAACTATGTATGAATTTTTATTTGAAGCATTATTTTTAAGGTGCTTGAACTATGTATGAATTTTTATTTGAAGCATGAATTTTTTTTAATGTATTTTAAAATTCCTTACGATTTTTTTACGATTTTACGATCCATTTTTACGATCCGAGTTTGCGTGCGACTTTCCGTGCCGTGTTAAAATCACGATTTTAACAAACTTGGTCTAAAGACTATATTTATAGCATGATGTGGCCAAGTAAAGCTATAAAGACTATTTATAGCATAACATGGCAAAGTACAGTTTTCAGAATCACTCTTATTAATGGGTATTTGGCAATTGCATAGTTTTTGTTTGTGCTTCTAGATTTCTTAAAAAATATTTTTAACATCAAAGAATAATTTTATATAATTTTAATATATTAATATAAAAAAATATTTTAATATATTTTTAAATAAAAACTTATTTTCAAAAACATTATTCATTATAATTTTACACAGAATGATTCATATTATTCTTATACTATAACAATTAATTAATCAAGTTCTTTCATCAATTAATTTAAATGATGTTTATGTGCTCAATTGTACATATAAATAATATTTTTTTTTGTTTTTTAATATTTATTTTTAATATCAACATATTAAAATGATCTAAAATTATAAAAAAATAATGTGAAGAAAATAAAATAAAATAATCTATAGTTTTTTTTAAAAAAAAATTAAAATAAAAAAATAACTTTTTACGATTTTACAATTTCACGATCCGAGTTTATTTTGTATTTTCCGTGCCGTGTTAAAAATATGTTTTTAACAACCTTGCATCCTAGTTTAATTTCTAATCAATTGTTTTTATATGTGTGACCCATTAGGTTCCATAATAAGTTGGTCCAAATATAAATCACAATTCTAAATAAAATAGAATAAAATAAATTAAACAAATTAATTTATTCTCAATTCAATAATTAATTAATTTATATTTGAAGATTAAATACAATGATTAGTAACGCATCATGATTTCTCAAATATTAGAAAAGTTATAAGTGGTTTGACTTAACTTTTTAGTGACTAGTTTCTCAATGTAATTATTATTCATTCATCAACAATGTTTCAATTTAGATATTATAGCTTAAAATGTGTTTCCTCTGTAAAATTATGTTTATTCTTATTATTGCACAAGTACAACGTTGCGGTGAACATCCTCCTAGACTGGTAATAGGTGGAAAGAGTAAGGAATTTTTGTTTCTTATCAGTTAAAAAAAATGAAGTCGACACCTAATATCCTGGTCACTAAAAACCCTAACTGGTCTCATAGTTTGGATAAGGAGACTAGTTGTATATAGAGAAAATATATTTCCCCTAGTACATTTTACCTAAGGTAAACTATATTCTTTAGTTGTTTGATATAAACTAAAGTGTTGTGGTTTCTAATTGTTGGTCGGTCTAAGATTTAAAAAAGGTTCTCCTTGGTAAAGAGATTCTTATCTTATCCAGTTAAAACCTTACCATTCTAACATCAAAACATGTTTTTTTATATTTTTCTTTTTAATATCGAAAATACATCTTACGTATAAGTTAAATCTAAAATACATGCAAAGATATCAGCAAAACTATTTTTTTTTTTGAATTTGTCTATTTAAGGATGCTAAATCATGCCATGTATTTTTTATTTTTATTATTTATGCAAATATGTTTTTTTATTATTATTTTTGAGAGACTTGACCATATACAATTTGAAATAAATTTATAATTTTTGAAAGAAAGATTTGTTGTTTATGTGGAAAGAAATCAATTTATTTAATACCAAAAAACACCTTGTATATAAGTCAGAATTTCAAATATTAAATATAAGAGGGGAAATATAAGGAACTCAAAATATATTTCAAAATGATCTTCTAAAAAATTAAAAATTTATTAAAACTGGATTAAGACTGCGTTTTACAAGATGCAAATAACATGTTTTTATCTAGCTATTTAAACATGATATCAATTCAAAATGAATTATCATTTATTAACTTAAGACTAAGCAACACCAAAAATCCATATAAATTTTAATAATTTCATTCAAATTTCATGTTAACTCTAACAAATCAACTCAAATTCAAACATAACGCGTGCGTTAATATTTCTAAAAAGTAAAAGTTAAACTCACAACTCAGCATAAATAATAAGTCATTTCAAAATAAAAACATATATTAAATTAAAATATAGTGTACAACAATCCAAAAAATATACACAATAATAAAGATTTCATAATAATTTGAGTTATAAATCAAACTTCCAAGATATTTGGCCATTGCCAATGCGTGAATCTGCATGCCGCCGCAGGTGAAACAAGAAACAAGTGGATCTGAAACATCTTCCTTTTCTCTTTCTTCTTGCACTGGCAATGGCTCTTACCAAATACTTGCAAAAGAGAATCAACACAAGCAATTCATTTTCATCTCTTTTTTTCCTTATTCATAGATATGTTCCTTGTTTTTTCTTCTCATTTCTAGTTAGTGCAACAATCAACAAGGGAAAGGCGTTATGAAAGGAGATGGGTCCTGCTAGTAATAGTGGAGGAGGCTGGTTAGGTCAACAACAATGTTGGGTTTGTGGCTTGTTGTTTTGGGTTTGGATGATTTTGTTTGGTTTGAGGGGAGGATAGATGGGTCACGATTTGTTTTAGGTTTGGTTGAAAGGGAGGAGAAGGTTGAGGGTCACAGACTGTCGAGCTGCTGGTCGTGGCTGGGTGGTTTAGTGGTTTTTATTATGGCTTGGGTCACCATCAATGGGTAAAAAGGAAGAGCAGATTGGGAAGAAAGTTAGGTTTGCTGGTTCAGTTGCCTAAAGGAGACTGATAGGTTTCACTAGCGATGTAGAGAGGCAGTTGAGTTTATTGATAGGAGATTGCTGATAGTGAAGAAGGAGGTGGTGACAGCCAGTTGAGAGTTGTCATGGTTGTTGGCAGCGATGGATGGAATTGGTCAACCTCTAGAGAAGATTATTGATGTTAGTGAAGTATGCTCGTCGGTCAGGGGCTTTGTTGCTGCAATATTATATGGTGGAGAAAAAGGGAACGACATTGGGTTGATGATGGTGGCCGAATGGTGGCTGAAGGAGAGGGGGTGGCAACGCTGGCGGTGGATGCCGAGAGGGAGGATGACTATGTGGGTTGATAGCATTGAAAAATGTTGGTGTTGGGCAAAATGGATTTGTGAGTTTTTGTTCAAAAACGAGAAAGGGAGACGACTTTGTCCAGTTCTAGTATGCTGATGGCAGTGAGAAAGAGAAATTATGACGGGGCAAGAATGATAAAGAAGAAAATATGAAAATGGCGTGGAGTTTTGCACGGTTAAGGTATAGAATAAAAGTCTAGTCTTTTTTCTAGGATCGTTGTGATGGGTCTTTATTTGGTAGTGAAGGTGAAGGGAAGATAAATATTTCCTGTCTGGTGTCGAAAAAGTGGGGAGGTGTTGGCTGAGAGTGGAGGTCACGGGTTTGTTTTTGGTAATTTTTGGGAGAGAGTGGGGCTTTTAGTGTAAAAAAGGGATTTGGGTTTTTTTTTTTTTTTTTTTTTTGTAATGGCCTCTTTTATGTGAGTTAATGTCGACTGAATAAAAAAAATTAATTAATGATTTTTAAATGAATATGTTAAAAATTGAATGTATTAAAAGTAAATATTTTATTTTTTAATTTTTTTGAAATGATGCTGAAAATGATAAAAACGATGTAAATACATCAACAATATTTTTTTTTTGGATTTTTCAAAAAAAGTAAGAAAAATAGGGAAAATTTTGGGTCTTGAGAAATAGTTGTAAATCAAGATATTTAACCGCGTAACACGACTTATTTATCCATTTGTGTTTAATGACTTTGTTTATTAAAATTATTTTTTTGTTTGAAAAATATGATGAACACTAGTTATTTGACCCGTGCTCCGCCGCAGGCCGAATATTTTTTACCAACAAAAAAATTTGAACATGTAGACTTTTTTTGACACATTTTTTTTACATAAAAGTTTTTAAGTATAAATCAAAAAGTTTATGTACACATCTATTTAAATAAATCAAGAACTATCTAAGTCAATATTAAAAGTCATTAACAATAACTAAAGAAATAATTGGAAAAATCAAGATATTTGATGTTGTAACATGGGCTATTTATCAATTTGTGTTCAATGATTCTATTTATTAAAATTATTTTATATTTAATTAAAGTATTGTAAAAATAGATACACACATAAAATTGAATGAATAGAATAAAAGGAGAAAATATTATGCAAGGTTGAACTTATCAGAAATACTATCAAAAAATAAATATATTTTATTTTAGAAATAAAGTTCATTGATATAAGAAAAAATTATTGATGAATTATAATAATCTTTTCAAAAATTAAATACATAGAAAATAATTAAAAAAACAACTATTATTTTAAAAAGGCTAAATAAAACAATCATAGAGAAGAGGAAATAATTTAAATATAAATTAAAAAATTATTTAAAAAATACATATTAGAAAATGCATCAATTTGTTTTTTTAAAAAGCAAAATTAGAAAAAGAAAGAAAGAAAGAGGTCAATAGTTCCTAGTTCTGGCAAGCCAAGCCAAGCCAACTCGTATGACCCATTTGAAAAGGGCTCGCACACTTAAGCCCTCATATATATATATTTTAAATCCTAATGGGGTGGACAATTACAAAGGAAAACTAGAAAAAAATAATAATTATGAAGCACAATTCAAAAACAACCCAATGTTAAAGGATAAAACATAACAAATATTAAATTAAATAAAAAAAGCCTAAAATAACTGAGCCAATTCAAGCTAACCCGTTAAATCTGCAGTCGAAGTGATCAGACGAGATAAACAAATAGAGAGGAACTTAAAGAAAATCATTATATATATATATATAATCAACCTTAAAGGATGGAATGAAAATGAAAATTAATTCTCAACTAATTTAATATTGAAAGATAAAAAAAAAATCATTTTAAAATATTTATCAAAGTAAATTCAACAAAGGATGACAAATAAAGAACCAAGATAATCCATGTTATTTTTAAAATTAGTGAAAAAGATATATAGAAGCAAATAAATAAAAACAATGAAGTCCAATCTCTAATTGAATAAATGTACAAGTCTGAAACTAAAGAACATAAAAAAAAAAAAGGAAGAAGAAGCAAAATCAAGAGAACCTCCTAAACTTGAGTTGATCTCTAAAATTCACAACTCATGAAATCCTAAATCTGAGCCCAATCAAGAAGTTAAATTTCCAATCAATTTAATGTTGAAAGATGAAATCAGGAAAAAATAAATTTTAAAAAAAAATCCAAAGTTAAAAAAAAAACAATTAAAAGAAAGAGAGTCAAATTTTATAGAAAAAGAAACTTAAGGAGGATGAAAATGTAAAAAAAAAATCAATTAAAAAATATATGAATGAAAACAAATACAATCAAAAGAATGAAGACCAAATTTGAAATATAAAAAAAATTAAAGGGGCACGAAATTGTAAAATATTCTAATTTTATAAATTATTTCAAATAAAACAAATTGTAATTAAAAAATTAGAACCAAATATGAATGAATAATAAATGAAAGGTTGCTTTGAAATTTTGAAGGGGCAGACAAGAAAATCGAGCATGAAAGAGAAAAGAAAGGAAAAAAAAAGATCGTTCATGCCAAACTGAATGACTAGTGGTCACATGCATTGCGCATCACGGAGAGGAGGTTGAGACGATTCCAACACCGTTGCGGAAGGTGGTCTCTGGTAATTGGATAGCCCCACAAATATCTCTTGAAGGGCACGGGGCTACCAACTTGCTGACTCGTGCAATGCAAGAGTCAACCATTCTTTTAATAATATTTATATTTAGTAAATTATAAAACTGCCACCAAGCTTTAAATTTTTTTTTTGAATCTAAGCGTAGAATAGTCATTTTACAGCACATAATAAAACTGAAAACACTTAATTGCTCCATTTAAATTTGGCCATAATAAATGGAAGTTGTTTTGGAATAGCAAAATGAGGTTTTCGCGTGGATTGCTAAAGTAAAAACCCTTGCCTTTTAAATTTTATTAATAGGTGTAATTGTAAAGGAAAAAAGAAGAAGAAAAATAGGTATTTAATTTCGTTGTCAATAATTTAATCAATAGAATAGATTGGACACAAATTTAAATGTGTAGAAATGACATATAACATGCTGAGGATTAGTGTTTTTAAACCTAAACCGGTGGTTGATCTGGTACGAGATCTGGATTATGGGTTTTGATTGGGTTAGCAGGTTTTAATTGATTATCAGGTCAACTCTAATTTTTTTTATAAATCAAAACTGCATCGTTTTAATTAAAAAAATAATCAACAGATTTTAACCGGGTTTTATCAGGTCAACCAAATCACCGGGTCAACCTAGCAATCAACCAAAGTTTCGTGAAAAGAAACTCCAAGGTTTTGACAGTGCAAACCAATGATGGAAGCATAGTTGATAAATTGCAACCAAAGTTGTTAATTCTGTTTCGGTAGGTGTTTTGTTTTTTCAATTGGAATAGAATGTTTCAGTTTCAGAGTGTTTCGGCGTGCCGTTTCGAGGTTGTACTGTTCATATATATATATATATATATATATATTCAACAAACATAATTCAAATTCAAGATAAATTAATTATAAATTATGTAATACAAACACAATGCCAAACAAATATAATTTCAAAATTTAAAATATTTCTAAATAGTCAAGATTAAATAGGTTTTTAACTTAAAGTAATTCAACTTAAATAAAATATCAAAATATTATGAAAATAAAATGTTTTAACACAAATATTTTAAATATAAAGTTAGGTCAATGTTATCAAGGCTAATGGAATCTGAAGCATCCCTTGTTTTGTTCAAATTCCTACAAAGTATAAATATGAAAAAAACAACATGAATATAAACCATATATATTAGTGATAAATCTAATTTTAAAAAATTAATATCATTGTTAATGAAAATAGTAATAATAATTTTCCAATATTATTATCAATATCATTGTTATTGAAAATAGTAATGAAAAAGAGCTTTTTATAATTGGGTGGTTTAATTAATTAAATTGAACAAGGTTCAATTTGATTCAATGGCTTTTCAAGAACGGAACGGAACATGTGGAATGAAACCGGAACGTTCTGAGCAGAATTTAGCTGAAAAATCCAAAACGGACCGAGATTTAAAATGAGATGAAATTTGTTCTGTTTTATTCCGTTTTTTGAATTGATATTGAATGTTTCAGTTATTTCGGGCGAAACAAAATGGAATTGACAACGCAACTGCAACAACGTAATCGAGAGCAGATGAGAGAAAAATGCAAAATATTCTTGGGAAAAGATAAGATAAACAAGACTTGAGATGCATGGCATCATCCCATTATCAAAAGCAACGTACAGAAGTCAATAGTCTCCATAGAAATACATAGAAATAAGAACGTTTCTAAAATATAATTCCATTGCAAGGGAGGGAATTCAAACAGTTTGAGCAGCAAGAACAGATCTATACAATGAGACCATATGCTTACTGCTCAAACTGTAGCAGCGCTGGCTAAATGGTTAGGAGCAACACTACTGCGAATGATGATCACAGCTGGAACTGGCTTCTTCAATCGCACTTCCTGACATTATTTCCTTCCCCTTGCCTTTATTAATCAATACACTTTCCGCAGATTTTCCCTCCTCGCAAATTTCATTTTCTGCTGGCATGGCATTCTTCTGTTCCTCTTCCGAATTCCCTTTCTCCTTGAAGAACTCTCCAATTTCATTTCTGTTCCTTAGCACAAAATCTTCTTTATACTTCGTTTTCGGATCCCCACTCTGATCACATATGACATCCAAGTAATCTAGCTTAGGGAATGCTTGCTTCAAACTTTTCCTGTCTATCTTGAAATCCTTGAGATACCTGAGACGCAATATATTTACTTCCCACACGTGATCATCCTTTTCTCCGTGATTCAACTTCTGAAGTTTCCCCCCTCTTATGTAGAGCTTTTTTAACTGCTTCAGTGAACCAGGTTTCAGTTCTTTTAGTGGATTTGGCTGAGGAATGCCTCTCAGATCCAACTTCTCTAACCCTGGGGGAAATGACAAGTCTGTCAAGGCAATTAATTTCCGAGATTTTTCTTCAGCTTTGCCTTTGGATGTCTCCAGAGATACTTTTACTCCCCACCACATTGTCAGGCAGCGAAGTTTTTCAATGCCCTTCAACTTCGCGAACTCCCCCTCTTTGACTACTGCCTCATTCCCTATATATATGCTAAGCCGCTTTAGTTCCTTCAAATCAGCAAGATCAGCTATCTTGCACGGAGTTCTTTTCGAGTTCCCAATCACAAAACCCTTGAGCACTTGAAGACGAGTGAGCTTCTGAAGCTCCTTTGGCATGCTTTCTAGGAAGGGACAGTCAGATACATCAAGATGGGTGAGGCTTGTCAATGATCCGATCTCAGAAGGCAATTCTTCTAGATTGTGGCACGCTTTGAGATCAAGAATTTCAAGGCTAAAAAGCTCGCCAATTGATGAAGGAAGTGTGGTTATCAGAGATATTCCTCGGAGGCAAAGATATTTCAAGTGCTTCTGAGCCCACAGACCTTTCAAAAACACCTCATTTTCAACTTCAATGTGATGCACAGGTGAATGATGCCACAGCCCAAGCTCCTCGTTTTCAACTTTAATTTGAGGCACAGGTAAGTAATGCCACCGCCCAAGCTGAAGCACTGCAACCTTCCTCAACTTCAGTAGCCAGTCAAGACTGAAATTAAGATATCGCTTGCTCACATTGAACACAGTTAGCAAATTCTCTTCATTTGGAGTACCGCCACTAGTGTCGCTGCTCAAAACCAAGCACGCACGTCGAGATCGGTCGTTACCATAAGATGGTGTTCCGGAGGAATCGAAGCCGAAGAGGCCGGCCTCCAGGGCTAAACTGATTGCCATGTGACGAATCCAAGGATGCATTATGCATGCGTTGACAACTGGGCTTGGTTTATCTGGTCTTTCATGGTACGGTACTATGAGGTCTAGCTCTATTAGCTCCTGAAATACACTTTCTCCTTCCTCCTCAGCTGTCTTTTTTTCGTTGGCAGTGATCAAACCCTCGCCAATCCACCAATAGATCAATGGCCTCTTTTTTATCACAGCTTCCTCTGGAAAAACAGATAAAAAGAGAAAGCAGAGTTTCAAATCTAGCCTCTCCAGATTGTGGTAACTTGCCTGAAGATCGAGCATGGCTGAGCTTTCCAAGATCATCCTTTCCACTTCTTGCTCCTTCCACTCTTTCAACACCTTTCTTTCCTGAGCTACCTTATATGGATTTATCTTCTCACGTGATTCTGAATCTGATTTTGCAGGGAACAGCGGTAACAGCGGTCGCAACCGAAGATTTAGCTTGTCAAGTTTCCTGTCAACCCAATGTAGATGATCTTTGATGGAATTGGCATTTTGTCTGGCGCCATCAGCTTGGTTCTTGGCAAGTGAGAGAGTTTTGTAAATCTGGAGTCGCAGCACGTTGAACTTTTTAACAATTGTGTCTTCCCAGCGCTTGTGGCCAGAGAGAAGATTTTTCAATTCCTCAAACTTGGTCTCAGCGCTTAGAAATTTTAACACCAGTTCATTTTCTTTCATTCTCTCGTCAATCCCCCCTGCTGTCAGATCAATTGCTTGATACAGACGATTCTGTAATGTTGACACAACTTTCTCTGGATCTCTTTTGATCGACATCCTTAGGTACTATGGACACAGAATCAAAGGCAATGAATTGCAGGACAGAACAAAGATAAAAAAGAAAACTGATGATTACAACGATAATTTAGATGTTGGCTGACCTTTTGATTGAATTATCCTTAATTAGAAGGAACAAACACAGCAGTTGGTACTTCGAACTGAGAGCTGCTTTTGGTAGCTGCCCACGAATCTTGGTTCTAATTCTTATAGCTAGTCTTGTAACTGATGCAGAGTCAACGCTCTAGTCTTTTTTTTTCTTTTTCTTTTTAAATTCATCATTGGACTTGTAATTTTACTCCTCAGTAAGAGATTCATCCCCCCCACCATTGTAAATACGGGGTCACTATTTCACCTGACAACTGACTGAGACAAAACAAGGGAAATTACTCAGGCGCTGTAATTAAGGTCAGGTAAGGCAAGAGAAAAAACACTTCGAGTGTTATTTCTGTAGTCCTCATGAAAAACAACTAATCGAAGATATCTGTATCTCAAAAAAAAAAAAAAAAAAACTGAAGAAATGATTAAATTAAAAACATTATTAAGAAAATAACTAAAAAAATCTGAACTGAAAAAAAAAAACCGATTAAATCAATTAGAATTTTTAGAACCAAAACTGAAAAAAAAGCTGAAAAAAAAACAGAGTCAAAAAAAAAACAGAGTCAGACCAGAAAAAAACCGTGCCAAACCAAAAAAACCGAGCTAAATAAAAAAAACCAAAACAAAACCGGTCAGTTTAAACTAGTTTTAGTTTTTTTTAAAAAAACTAGTTTCATTATTTTTTTTAATAAAAACCAAATCAAATAAAAAATATCACCCACAACTGTATCTTCTCAAGTTCAAAGCGAGCGATTTCCCTTTCCATTTTTTTTTCCAAATTAGGAGGAGGACTTAAGCTAGAGTTAATTGCAATTTGGTTTCTCCAATAACGTAACATGTTCTGTATTTTCTTTTTCTACTTCACTTCCATTTCTCATTAATCAATATTCAATATTGTTAACAATATTTTCCCTATAATTTTAAACTCATTATAACTTAGCTATTCTTTTCCAATTTATTTCATTCTTTAATTAGAAAAAAATAGAAATAAGATGGAAGATTTTAATTAGGAGAAAAGAGACTTATAAACTGATAATTATTAAATTGTTGATGATTAACTCATCCAAGGGATTATATAATTATTTTGAATACAGTCCAAAGTAATTAGATTTAATAAAATATAAGAAAAAAATTATAATTCTTTACTTAACAAATAACAATCCAAACTACAAAATAAATGTATTTATCTTATTTTATATTTCAGTTAGTACTAAAAATCTAAAAGGTATAACCTTTTCACGGTGAGCACATTATATTGTTCACTCTCATATATTTTACTGTGGACCTATAATTTAAAATTTTAATTTTTTTTTAATTTGATCCTTATTTTTTTTTGTTATTGCATCCTTTTTGGGTCAAATTAAAGTATAATTAGATCAAACTTGTTGCCTAAGAACAAAATTGAAAGACAAGGTACCAAAGTAGAAAAAATAACACAAATGAGTGATAGTTTCAAAGTTCACATAAAAAGTTTAATTTAGTCCTCAAACTTTAAAAAATAAATGTGTCTAATCCCTCAATGTTTTTTCAAATCAATTTTGATAAAAAAAAATTATTTTTGTTATTTTTTAGTCCTTGGTTTAAGAGGGAAGAGAAAGAGAGAGGTAGTTAGATTCTCGTGATAGAGAAAGAAAAATAGTGTTGACACCAAATTTAACCACTAAAATGATCGATTTTGGTGTTAAATGATTTCATTTGGTGAAGGAAGTTCCACTCGGGTTTTTTTGTGCCGTGAAATTGCCTAAAAAACCATATCCGAGCTTAGAAAGATTTTTTGTGTTCAAGTTGATTTTGGTTTTTTGCGTGGTTTTTTTAAAAATGTTTTTTAAAATTATTTATGGGTTTATCAAGGTATTTAGGCTCTTTTCTAGATGTTTAAGGTTGAAAATAAGTATTTGGATAAAAAAACATAGAACCCGTTTTTCACTACCATAATGATCGAAATCTTGAGAATACTAGATGATGCATCGGTTGGTTGTTTTTTTTTTAAAAAAATAATGGGGTGGACAATAAAAAATTAGGGCCCCCACACATGCCCTTCTTAGATGGGTCAGGCCCAATAGCGCATGATTTCTTTTTCTTTTTCTTTTGCTTTTAAGAAAAAATGTTTTTTTAATTCATGTTAAAATTAATACCCCTTCTCTCTAATTTTTTTTGTTGATAGTGTTTAGCTTTTTTTTTCAATAGTAGTTATTTTTTAATTATTTTGTTTATATTTAGTTTTTGAAGAGATTATTCTAATACATCTATATTTTTTTATGTTTTATATAATTGAGATTTATTTTTTAACTATGGAATGCGAGTCATATAATTAGTGATATTATTTGGTGTGCACAAAAAAAAATGTTATGTATTTTCTATATTTAGAGAGAGAGAGAGAGAGAGAGAGAGAGAGAGAGAGAGAGATTAGCAACAGCAATGGAGGTGGAATTGAAAGAGATGCTAAACGATCTTAATTATTTGAAGAAATCACTGTCAAATCCTTCAAACCTTGCTTCTTCAATTCATTAGGTAAACTTGTAAACTCGGTCCGAGTTTACCGAGTTGACCGAGTTTGTTAGTTTTCAAGTTTGTAACCCGATTTTACATGTTATATGCATGTTGACTCGTAAAATCATACGATTTTACGAGTCAACTCGCAATTTTGACAATTTGATCATAGGTGTTGGACACCTACCTGCTATAAAAGCTTTACTGGTAGTCCTCGGCTGGAATAATTGTCCAGTTTCGTCGACAATTCCATAAACATTCACATATCACCAATTTATTATCCTCATTTAAACCAATTCCTTGTCATGTTATATACACTATAATAATGCTAAAAACACCTTCTAAGAATTTGTTTGTCCGATTTCATTAATTAATTAATCAACACTTTTCTCAACCCTCTCAAATACCTTCATTGTTATTCCTTTATACATTTCTCATCATTTAATTCATATAAACACACATCATCAAGTCAAAGATTCAAATAAAACACTCTTCTTCTTCTTCTTCTTACATTAATGGTCGGCCACACACTTAGTAAGGAGCTATAATTTTTCTTTCAAAATTACTTATTATTTCAACTCATTTCAATCCTATTCTATGTCACAAACATCAATTCAATTCAATTTCATATTTCCCTCAAAATTCATCAAGAACCCATATCTCGATATGATTAAAAATTAAATGGAAATCTAACAATTATTATAAGAACTTATTAAATGGATGTTGGGACACCTTACCAAAGAAGAATCTAGGCTCCAATTGCTAACCAATCAAGGATTTCCTCCTCTTCTTCCTTGCTTGTTGTTGTCACCACTTTTCCTCACTTTATCCCCAAATTTCTTCTCTCAAAACACTTTAAATCTAAAGGATTTTATTGCCTAAAGTATCACTAACTCTCTTTTTTTTCCTTGTATTTCTCTAGATTTTCTCAAGAATTTTCAAACGAAATGAAGTTTTTCCCTCTCTTCCTTTTCTATTCTTCATGGCCGACCACAACAAGTCTTATATAGGCAACAAATTGTCAAATTCCCACTATGTCCCTTCAAATAGTAATTATTATTTCTCCCATCCAGATATATTTTTAACATCAATTTTCAAAAAACGATATCAAAATTCATTAATTTATATCCCAATATCTTTTTTTTTCTCATAAATCACTTCGTTTAAACTTAATTCACATTTTGAACTTTTTTAATTTTTCGGGTATTTTTACACTTCTATTTCAAAAATTTATTTGCTAACCATTTTTTCTGAATTTTAAAGGTCCATATCCCTTCCCTTACTGCAGGTATCAAATATCCAATTTTCATATTTTATTTGCTTAATTTTCTTATAGACTTCCTTTAGAATTTTTATGGAACTCTTGAGTTGTACCGGGTTTATATTTCTTAACCAACATTACAAGCGATGATATTAGATCCATTTTCATATCCTTACCCTCAAATTATATATATATATATATATATATATATATATATATATATATATATAATTGTACATCATTCATTTTATTTTCTTTATTTGATTTAAAACATTTTTTATTTATTTTTACACTGAATTTACACATGGGGTTTACAAAAAACACTATCTAGAAAAAGAACAAAAGCTAATGTTGATGAGTTCGATGATAATGACGATGATGTTCCACTTTGTTTAAGTTGCATATCAAATGATTTTATTATTGATGAAAATAAATGGATGCCCTTTTGCTTTCAATTTTTGTAGTTATATTAATCTTTTTATATTATTTTGATTTGTTATTATCTATATATTAGACAAGTTTGTACTCATTGATCCTTCTGTCTAATACCGTTATGAAAGTATATTAAGGTAATGTTTGATATTATAATAGCGGTTACTTTTCAAAGTATTTTTTCACTTGAAAATGCATAAAAATAATATTTTTTATTTTTTAAAACTTATTTTTGACATTAACACATCAAAACAATTCAAAAAAATAAAAAAAATAATTTGAAGTAAAAAAACAAATTCAAAATTTTTTTTTGACCGCAAAAACAATAAATACTATTATTTAACTTAAATAAAAGGTTTAGATCATGTCATGTGTATTGTTTGTAATTAATAGAAATAAAAATAAATAAAAACCAAGTTAAATATGATTTAGTTTTATTATTCAATGAGTATTAATTTGTCTAGGATTGCCATATATTAAAATAATATAAAAAGGTCAATGTAATTAAAAATTGAAAGAAAAAGGGGCATCATAATTTTAAACAAGTTTTATTATTAATTAAAATATTCTTCGTGTCTCTATACTTTAGATATTATATTAGTTTTTTCCCATAATTTTTTATTTTTCCCATTCAACCTTCAATGTTTACAAGGATTTTTTGTTTAGTTTTTACTTGAGTGCAAGTTTAATTGTTCTAAGATCATAAGATAACGTTTCACCATATCATGACATGTGTTCATGTAACTTTTCTATTATACCAAATATAAAAGAATAAAATTATATTATTGGTCAATCAACTTTATATTTTTATCAATTAAGTGTGTGTGTGTGTCTATATATATATATATATATATATATATATATATATAGAGAGAGAGAGAGAGAGAGAGAGAGAGAGAGAGAGAGAGAGAGAGAGAGAGAGAGAGAGAGAGAGAGAGAGAGAGAGAGAGAGAGAGAGAGAGAGAGAGAGAGAGAGAGAGAGAGATATGGTGTTTGGTATTGTGGTTTAACCGTGCTTTTAAAATTCTTAGTTTTTTTAGCTTCAAATTAATTATTTTTTATATTTTTGGATTTTTTTGACTTGCTAATATATAATATAAATTTTAATTTTTTTTTATTATGATGCATTTTCAAGTAAAAAATATTTAAAAAAATAATCTCTACCACACTCCTACCATATATTTAATTTGAAATAATTGACTTTTTTGTTTTATTATTATTATAAGAATCCAATCAAGTATTTCTATACAGCTTTATTAATCACCTTGTTTTGCACTTATGTGTCTTTTACCTTTGCTAATGAAAAATTATAGTGTTGGCACACCATCTTTCAATTTCTCTCAATCAAGTACATTGAATTTACTTCTTTTTTTTTGTATATTGACTTTTTGATTTTTTTTCAATCTACTACTTTTTTTCAATGTATTGATTGTTTCTACTTCTTTTGAATGTCATGAATTTCATTTCTTTTGTTAAAAAATTAAATATTTAAATATATGGATAATTTATTTAATAGTTTTGATGAATCAAAACGGTTTTATTTTTAAAATAATTTATTTTAATTTAAAATATTATCTTTTATTGAAAGTAATATTATTTTAAAGGATACTTTTACTAGAAAAAACTCACATTAGAAAATGAAAAATTAATGAAAGTATTTTAGTTAGCATAGTTAAAGTATATATATGCACTCAATTAAGATAAACCACTGTGAAGTACAGAATACTTTCAATTAATTATTTCAGTTAGAAAAAACTCACATTAAAAAATTAATGAAAATAATATTATTTTAATATATTTTCAATTAAAAAATAATATTTCACTTCCTTCTTCTCTGAAAAAAAGAAAAAGAAAAAGAAAAAAGAACAAGAAAAAAGAAATGGCCAGGTTTCTGCCGATCACCTATGCCTTGGAGCAGACGCTGATGAAGTTGTATTCATTCGATTGTGAAGAGTTTAATCTTCCTTTCGGATTGGATAGATATGAGGAAGCTTTCAAAGAGGTTTTGCCGAACGTTCAAGCTTTGTTACAAGATATCGAGGAGAGGGTATAGTGGCGAGTCTCCTTTCAGGCATTTTCTTGGATCTTCAAGAACATGTTGACTTGGTTGAATGTCAATAGACCGGTTTGCTTCCTCCATTATCCTCGACAAGGTACGTAACTTGTCTACAGTTGACTCCAGAAGAGTCAATGTCAGGGCTGTGAATTTCATTATACCGAAGGACGTGGACACGGTGCTTGTGTTACTTCATCGAATCTCTCTATCATTGAAAGAGATCAGATTCAACAAACAACAAGTTGAATTATCCGATGATGTGAAAATTGTGGGAAGGGGAGACGATGTCTTAAAAATTGTCGAATTTCTGATGGGATATTGACCAATCACCAACTTCTCCCTGTCTTCCCTGTAGTGGGCATGGAAGGTCTTGGAAAGACAGCCTTGGCTAGATTGGTGTGTGAGGCAGCGACAGAGGGACAGCTTTTTGATGAGACAGTGTGGATCTCTGTTTCTGATGATTTTGAAGAATTGACCGTGTTAGGAGAGATGCTGAAAACTCTAGGTGAACACATGGTTGGAGGGGTAGACAACATATATAGGAGAGACACTTGAACACCTTTCTAAGGAGTTGGAAGGGAGAAGGTTTCTTCTTGTTCTTGATGATGTTTGGAATGAAGATGTTGACAAGTGGGATGGATTAAAGAATTGTTTGTTAAAAGTTAGTGGAAGTAATGGGAGTGCTGTTCTTGTTACAACTCGTAGCGGGCATGCGGCATCCATAAAGCTCTACAATCTGCAAACTTTAAGACACATTGAGTGCACATCTCTTCATAGAAATATGCGAGACTTACTTAGCCTGAGGCATATTTATTTCACTTATCATCACCAGATGCCAGTTAAGGTGGGGTGCTTGACTTCCTCTTCAGACATTGCCATTCTTTGTTGTGGGGAAAGACAGTGATAGTACAGTTCAAGAACTGGAATCCTTAAATGGCCTAAGAGGACAATTGTCGATATATAATCTTCAGGAGGTGAAAGACAAAAAAAGAAGCTGAGAAAGCAAACTTACGAGGAGAAACAAAGATTTACAAATTGGAATTTGTATGGAGATCAAGAAGAAAATGCTTCAAGAATGACGAGGAAGTTCTGGAGGCCCTCCAGCCTCACTCCAACTTAGAAACCTTAAAGATTGAACACTATGGGGATGAAAAGCTGCCATCCTGGCTATTGATGGAAATCCCTAGTCGTCATGGTGATTCCTTGCTAGTCAATAGTTTGATGAATCTGAAATTGATAGACTGCAAGAGGTGCGAATTGCCAATGCTTGGACATCGTCCGCGTTCTAAAAGTCTTGAGATAGATGGGCTGGATAATGTAAGAGCTACCGACATGGAGTTTTACCGAAGCACTGGATTCAGTGAAACAATGGCAGTTTTTCCAGCATTAAAAAAACTGTCTCTGCGTCGCATTGTCAATCTAGTTGAATGGATGGTGCCAGCAGTAGGTGAAGGCCATTCAGTTGTGTTTCCTTGACTTGAAGACCTGTCCATCATGTCCTGTACTCTATTGGCAAGTATTTCACTGAATGTTTCATCACTTGCTCAACTGGAAATCTGCTTCTGTGATGAATTGAAATATTTATTCATGGAGTGCAGTGCTAGCACACCTCTTGAAGATTTAACAATAAAACGTTGTCCAAACCTGGAGTCCATTCCATCTGGCGAGTGCCTCAGATCTCTTAAAAGACTCCATAATGAAGGTTGTCACAAGTTAATCTCTCCTCCAATGCCAAGCGTGCAGATCTTCAATTCTCTTGAATATTTAAGACTTGAAGGTTTTCCCGATCTATTCTCTATTCCAGGTCTGGAAAACCTCTCTCTTAAAGGTCTGGCAATAAAACTTTGTCCAAACCTCAATGCACTGCTAGTTTGCAAAACCTAACAACTCTTGAAGATTTAAGAATAGAAGTTTGTCCTAATCTGGAGTCCATTCCAAGTGTAGGGGACCTATCATCTCTCAAAACACTCAGGATTCAACGATGTCATAAATTAACTTCACTTCCAACTGGGCTACAGTCCTGCTTGTCTCTGGAAAATCTGTCTATACAATGGTGCAAAGAGCTAACCTCTATCCTGATGAGTTGCAAAAATTACGTTCCCTTGTTCAATTAGAGATCACAAAATGTCCAAGCTTGACTTCCTTTCCAGAGGACAGCTTGGAATTGGTTTCATCTAATGTAAATTCTCATTTATTAATTCAAATTCATCTTTGGTTTCCTGAAATACAGTTTTGATAGTATGAAACTAGCATTCAAAATTTCCATTATCTAAGTTTTCTCTATATTTTTCCAGAGGGCTGTCTCACAAAAATCATCAAAACTGTCCTCAGGACTCTATCGAGGCCAAAACTTTCTACATGGCGATGTGTCCACTAGATGGAAATGTTTTCAGCTCCAGCAGCCTCAAAGTCATATTGGAGGCTAGCAAGGAGAAAGGCCAACAACTTGTTAGTATTCCTAGCAATGGACTGGATAGCCTTTTCCGGTCCATCTCGGATAAACAAGTAGAGGCTGAGCCCTTCTACATTCTAGATTCAGGGGTTGTCGCAAGACTCGTGGAGAAATGGAAGCAGAACATGCCCAATGTAAAACCTTTCTTCGTTTATAAGTGCAATAACGAGTCTGCATTGATTGTGCTACTAGGGATGGGATTAAATCCATACTAGGCCATGGTGTTAGAGCTGATAAGATTGTTTATGCTAATCCATGCAAGGCTGAGTCTCATATCAAGTATGCAGCAAGTGTTGGAGGGCGACTCACTACTTTTGATTCTAAAGAAGTCAACAAAATCAAAAAGTGGCATCCAAAATGTGGACTGCTGCTACGACTTGAAGTCAACGATGAGACTTCCTGGCGTCAGCTGGGAACCAAATTTGATGCTTTTCCTAAGGAGATGGTTCCGCTGCTCCAACATGCACACCAAGCAGGCATGGAAGTAGCTGGAGTCTCCTTTCACGGAGGTTCTAAAGCATCAACAGCCCAAACCTATCGTGATCAATAGTTGCAGCAAGAGCTGCATTTGATATTGCAGTCGCCCAGCACAATATGCACCCAACGAACATCATTAACGTTGGTGGAGCTTTTAAAGCAAACCCATTATCTGATGAGATTGGTGCCACAGTTAATGATGCAATCCAGGAATTTTTCCCAGACTATAAATCCTTTGAAGTGATTGCAGAGCCCAGAAGGTATTTCTGTGAAACTGCATTCACTCTAGTTACTGATGTGCTTGGCAAACGAGTGAGAGGAGATAAAAGAAAGTACTGGATTGATGATGGGATTTATGGTCCATTTAACTTTCCGGCCTATGATCGATCCTCTGTGTAGCTTAAACCAATAATAAGAAATCCTCAACGTGGTGTGGTTTTTGCATCAACAGTGTTTGAACCAAGTTGTGCCTGAGCTTCAACGATTTGATCGTATTCTACAACATGCATGGGTGCGTACACAACCTCTGCTGGAACCAAGTTCAACTCTTTTGTTGTGCCTATTTATCTTGCATATTCATGAGCTCAAAACTGAAGCAGGAGAATATGCCAAACTTAAGTTTGAGGGTCTCATCTCCATTTATGTCAATTTTTTTTCCCCTTTTATTTTTTTTCCTTTTTATATTTTTCTTTTCTGTCCCCTCACTAATTTGTTTTTCAGAAAAAAAGATTTTTGAATGAGAAGAAAGAAAAGAAAAAACTGAAGAAAAAAAAATAAAGGGAAAAATCTAAAAAGGAAAAAAAAATTAAAAAAGGAAGATATTCCTTAATTTTAATAGCAGGCCTAAAAATTAAATCCTAACATTATAAATAGATTGCTCCCATCAGTTGAAAAAGACACTCAAAAGCTCTTTCTCTCGTCCACCAAGAAATCAGATTTTTTACAATAATATTAATACACCTTACACTTAAGAGTAAAAAATAAAATTATTAACCATGGTTTACTTAATTTTAAGAGGTTGATTTGATATTAAAAAAAAAACGTTTCTTTCTTTAAATTTTGAGATTCAAACCAAGTTGTTATAATTACAAGTTGACTTGTAATTAAAATCATACGAGTCATATATACTTATAATGTAAAATTACATAAAATTGAAATATAATAAAATTAGATCAAAATTGTATAAAATAATGTAAAATCAATAAATTTAGGTAAAACTATGACTTTACAATTGATTTTATGATTTTATATTAATTCTAAATTTTTGTTTTTCTTATTGCATATCGTTGTATTAACTCACTAATGCACAAGCCCCACAAGGGCTTGTATCCATAGATTCTTTTTTCAGTCAATGGTTCAAGGATGAAGGAAATATAGTCTTTTTTAAACCCTCCCAACAAATAAAAAATTGTTTATTATGGGACAAGGCTTTGAAAATTCTCATTCTATAGGGATTTCTTTACAAACAAGAGTAACATACCATATTCTGAAGTCTGATCCATTATGTGTTTGTGTCTAAATACTATAGTTTTTTTAACAAGTTTATAGCATTATTATTTCTCAATAGAAAATCTCATAATTTTTATAACATATGATCTAACAAGGAACTAGATTTAAAGACTAAAAAAAAGATCCTACTTTAAATTGTTTGATTAATTTGTTTTAGCTTATACAAAACTTACAATTGTTTGATTAATTTGTTTTAGCTTATACAAAACTTACAATTCCTTATTGATACACCTTTTCAATTCATGGTGTGTAAAACAATATTTAAAACTTATAAAAGCATAATAATATCTAAAAGTGATGTATTGTTCATTAAAGCAAAAGACATCACATAAGCTAAAACTAACACTATAAATGGTTATGTATTTGGAGGGAGCATTATAACTAGTGTTAGCCAACAAGGAAATATATTTACGAAGACTGTTAGACTTAGTCTTAATAATTTTAATAAGTGTCCTAGTTATTAGGACAATGTTGTTAGCATTTGATATTCTGTTTTAGTTTTACCTATTCTTAAGCAAGGATCCACATCTTCGGGGTGTTGAAGACGTGAACTTATTTTTAGCTGTTTCGTTGTTTCTTGTTCGGCTATTTAAGCCTTAGTCTCATTTGATCAATTTATTGTATTATTCTAAGCATCCTGTGTGAAAGAGTAATATACATCAGTTTTTTTATCATTTGGTATCGAGCCAAAAAGGGGACTCGATTGGGTGAGAGGTGTGACAAGAAGAGCAAACACAGAGTGTGAGTGAAAGTGTGTGAGAGTGAAAATCAAACACAGTGTGTGAGAAAACAAAACAAAAGGGTGAGAGTGAAAATCACACCGTGAGAGTGCAATCAACACGAGTGTGTGAAAAAAAAAAAGGAGGAGAAAATCGAGATGTCAACCGAGACAAATTTGTGCGGCCTTCCATTCCGAGATTTGATGGCCATTACGATTTCCGGGCAATGACAATGGAGAATTTCCTTAGGAGCAAGGAGATGTGGAATCTTGTGGACGAAGGGATTCCAACACTGTGCTTGGAAATGCAACAACAAGTGAGGCACGGAGGAAGAGTGTAGAGGAGATCAAACTCAAAGACTTGAAAGTTAAAAATTTCTTGTTTCAAGCAATTGACGGGAGATTTTGGAGACAATTCTCGACAAGAGAACATCAAAAGCTATTTGGGACTCAATGAAGCAGAAATATCAAGGGTCCACAAAGGTTAGAAGAGCACAACTTCAAGCTTTGAGGAAGGAATTCGAGTTACTAGCCATGAAAGAAGGAGAGAAAATTGACAGCTTCTTGGGTCGAACTCTAGCCTTGGTTAACAAAATGAAAACAAATGGTGAGGCGATGGAACAAAGCATAGTGGTGGGTAAGATACTTAGATCATTGACTCCAAAATTTAACTATGTTGTTTGTTCAATAGAGGAGTCAAATGATCTAAGTGTCCTGAGTATTGATGAATTACATGGAAGCCTGCTTGTCCATGAACAAAGGATGCAAGGACAACAAATAGAGGAACAGGTGTTGAAAGTCGCATATGATGAGAGATCAACCAGAGGAAGAGAGCGAAGCATGTATAGAGGAGGACGAGGTAGAGGATGAGGCGGAGACAAACATCCAACAAGGCTCTGGTTGAATGTTTCAAATGCCATAAATTGGGACACTTTCAATATGAGTGTCTTGATTGGGAAAAAAAGGCTAATTACGCTGAGTTGGATGAAGAAGAAGAACTCCTTTTGATGTCTTACGTTGAACTTCACAATTCGAAGAGAGAGGTCGTATGGTTTCTTGATTACGGTTGCTCTAACCATATGACGGAAACAAACAATGGTTTGTGGAACTAGATGAAGAATTCGAGTCACTCGGTGAAACTTGGAAACAACCTCGAGAATGCCGGTGGAAGGGAAGGGAAACATCGGACTTGAAATAGAAGGTATAACTCAAGTAATATCGAAGTTTACTATGTTCTCGAATTAAAAAATAATCATGTGAGCATTGGCCGGTTGCAAGAGAAAAATTTGGCTATTTTGATGCAAAATGGAGAGTGTAGAGTTTATCATCCTAGAAGGGGTTTAATTATGCATACACAGATGACATCAAATAGGATGTTCGTAGTATTGACAAATATTGTGCTGCATGCATCATCTACTTGTTTAAATGTGAGCAGCAATCATCTCGGTGATTTATGGCATAAAAGATATGGCCACCTAAGCTTCACAAGTCCGAATTTACTGCAATAAAAGGAACTTGTCCAAGGACTTCCAAAGTTTCAAGTGCCAACCTCTGTGTGTACAAGCTGCATGAAAGGAAAACAGACCGAGAAATTATTCCAAAGAAAAGCAATTGGAGAGCAACACAGAAATTTGCGGCTCATACACTCGGACCTTTGCGGACCTATCACTCCGGAATCACATGGCAACAAAAGGTATGTGTTGACCTTCATTGATGACATGAGTAGAAAACTTTGGGTGTATTTCCTGCATGAGAAAAGTGAAACTTTCATGACATTCAAAAGTTTTAAAAATGCTGTGGAAAAAGAATCTGGTCTATCTATTGCTTTGGGTTAAGAACGGATAGAGGAGGGGAGTTCACCTCCAAAGAATTCCGAGAATTTTTGCGGGAATTGAAGGCATTAAAAGACAGGTTGACAACAACTTACACTCCTCAACAAAACGGAGTTGCGGAGCGCAAAAATCGTACCATTCTAAACATGGTACGATGTCTGCTAGAAGAGAAACCGATGCCTGCTCGTTTTTGGCCGAGATCTTTGTGAAATGGACATGCCATATCCTCAACCGAAGCCCAACCTCTGCTTGTAAAGAATAAAACACCGGAGAAGAATGCTTTGGAGTGGAGTCAAGCCTAATGTTGATTATTTCCAGTGTTCGGATGCATAGGAAATGTGCATGTATCAAATCCACGAAGCTGAAATTGGATGCCAGGAGTCAAAAGTGTGTGATGCTTTGGGGTATAGTGAAGAGTCCAAAGGATACAAGATGGTTGATCCCATAACAAAAAAGGTGATAGTTAGTAAAGATGTTGTGTTCGAAGAAGAGCAAAGGCGGGATTGGAGAAGAACAGAAGAAGACAAGAATGATATGCTTGATTGGGGAGAAGTTGATGCGGACATATATGCCTCCGGTGATGAAGAAAATGAAACTGAAGAATCACTAGAAGAAGGAGAATCCAGTCAATCCAATGATGCTGCAATATCTCACGGTAGCATCCCCAGTAATGCTGCAGCACCTGCTCTGCCCGAGAGAAGAGTCACTCGAGCTCCAGCCTATCTTCAAGACTACATAAGAGGGGAAAACTTTGAAGCAGAAGAAGAGGTACAAACTTTTTCATTGTTTATGGTTTCTGCTGATCCTATTTATTATGAAGAAGCTGCAAAAATGAAACAATGGAGGGATGCAATGGATATGGAGATTGGTGCAATCTTAAAGAATGAGACCTGGGAGCTTGTTGATGCACCAAAGCAAGCAAAAATAATTGGAGTAAAGTGGGTTTATAAAACCAAGTTAAATGAAAATGGAGAGGTGGACAAATGCAAGGCTCGGCTTGTGGCAAAAGGATATGCACAAGAGAAGGGGGTAGACTACAATGAAGTTTTTGCCCCGGTTGCTAGGTGGGACACAATTCGCACGTGATAGCTTTGGCGGCAAGGAATGGATGGACACTTTTTCAACTTGATGTCAAAAGTGCTTTTCTTTATGGCGAGTTGAATGAAGATGTATACATTGCACAACCTCCAGGCTATGAGATTAACGGGGAAGAGAAGAAAGTTTATAAATTGAAGAAAGCACTTTATGGCTTAAAACAGGCACCAAGAGCATGGTTTAGCAGAATTGAAGGTTATTTTGCTAAGGAGGGATTTGAGAGAAGTAGCTATGAACACACATTGTTCATAAAGAAGGAAGAGAAGAACAGAATTCTAATTGTAAGTTTATACGTCGATGATCTCATTTTCACTAGCAATGATTCAATTATGGTGAGCAAGTTCAAAGAGTCAATGAAAAAGGAATTCGAAATGACTGATCTCGGTGAAATGAAGTATTTTCTGGGAGTTGAAATTCGGCAAAGTTCCAAAGGCATTCATATTGGTCAGAAAAAGTATGCAGAAGAAATCTTGAAAAGATTTGGGCTGGAAAATTGTAATGGTGTTAAGAATCCCATGGTTCCGGAAGCAATAGACCGACAAAACAAGAAGATGGCAAGAAGGCGAGATGCAACCTTGTTCAAACAAATAGTGGGGAGTTTAATGTATATAACAGTCACAAGGCCTGACTTGGCTTATAGTGTGTGTCTGATAAGCCGTTTCATGGCCAATCCTATGGAATCTCACATGATGGCAGCCAAAAGAATTCTCAGATATATTAGAGCCACTACTGATCTTGGTGTATTCTACAGAAAGGGATGTGAAGATGAGATGCTAGCTTATACAGATAGTGACTATGTAGGGGACTTGGATGATCGAAAAAGCACTTCTGGATATGTTTTCATGCTAAGTGGAGGAGCAGTGGCTTGGTCATCAAAGAAACAGCCGGTGGTGACACTCTCAACTACTGAAGCGAGTTTGTGGCGGTGCGTCTTGTGCATGTCAATGTATTTGGCTGCAATGAGATACTTAAGCAGTTGGAGGCGAAAGGAAGTGTGTCAAAGTTACGTGTGATAATTCTTCTACAATAAAACTTGCCAAGAATCCGGTTCTTCATGGTAGGAGTAAGCATATTGACGTAAGATTCCATTTTCGAGGAATCTTACAAAGGATGAAGTAATTGACATAGAGCATTGTGGTACAAATGAGCAATTGGTGCGATATTATGACCAAGCCTCTAAGGATGGAACTGTTCGAGAAATTGAGCTGCACTTGGGGTGAATTCAATTGAAGAAATAAACTAAACTTGCTTCAAGCATGTTCGGTTTAGGGAGCAATTGTTAGACTTAGTCTTAATAATTTTAATAAGTGTCCTAGTTATTAGGGCAGGTGTTGTTAGCATTTGATATTCTTTTAGTTTTACCTATTCTTAAGCAAGGATCCACATCTTCGGGGTGTTGAAGGCGTGAACTTATTTTTAGCATTTTTCTTGTTTCTTGTTACGGCTATTTAAGCCTTAGTCTCATTTGATCAATTTATTGTATTATTCTAAGCATCCTGTGTGAAAGAGTAATATACATCAGTTTTTTTATCAAAGACATAGTTATTTTCAATGTTTTTCTTTAGACGCAGAGCCTTACTAACCACTTTCATCTTTTTTTTTTGATAGAGTTTTATTATGCAATAAAAACTACACCATGTATTTGTTGATGCAATTGTTTATTGTTTTGTGTGAACCATGTATGCAAAAACAAAATTTAACTTTATGTTTTTACAATTTAAATTTACATTATATTTTTTGTGTCGTATAAAAGAAAAAAACAAACATTAACAACCTTGATTCAGACTTTAAATTTAACATTTGAAAAAATTATTAATTTTTTTTAAACACACCGATCCATCAATACAAAAATTATTTTTAAAATATTTAAAAATAAGATTGATTTTAATTTACATGCAAGTTATGTACAAGATACTGCTCGATGCTTTCAATAATAAAAAGAAAAATAAAGAAAACAATTCACCGCGTAGGGGGTGGGCTGGAGAGGAAAGCAATGGAGTCGTGTTGTTTGCGCGTGACCGACATGCCTTTATTCTTAGCGGGTGAGACAGACAATCTAGCTGTTAATAATGGCTGTTACCCAAGAAAGAAAATTATATATGTCCGAACTCTATAAATAAAAGACAAGACATCTCCATCATATTCTACACACAACACCAAAGCCAAAGCAATCAAAACCTTAATAGCTCTCGTCTTTCAGTTCCTGCCTTAAAATTTGTTACTTTCAGAAAAATTAAACTAAGGTACAGATTCTTGGCTTCTTCTTTTATGTTTCTTGTGTGTGTGTGTGTGTGTGTGTAATTCCACGTATCAACCTGAAACTTCTAGCAGGTATCTCTTTTTTCTTCATAATTTATCAATATATTATATTAGATTTTTTTAGGTTGTTCCTAGATTTCTTCTTCCCTCTGATCTGTTGTTTCTTGATTTGTTGGGCTTACAAGATTCTCTTCTTGCCATGTTGTTTCTGTGATATTATTCATTTTGTGATTGTGGAGTGTTTTGAGAGAAATCATCCATACGGGTTATTCTCTCTGTTAGGTAATTGAATAACTCTTGGCATGGACCAGGATCTTCATTTTCGTCTCATATTTTGACAATGCTTTTTCTTTAATCCTTCCAGATGGGAGAATAATGTTTTGATCTTTGGTCTATGCGATTATATTTGGAATCTTTTGGGATCTCTGTATGCATATGTTTGTCTTTTGCAATGGAGACATATAAAACATCAATGGCATTTTTTAGATCATATATAAATTGAAGAGCTTTTATGTATCAACAATTTGTTCATTTTGAAGCTGTTAACAGAAAGTTAATTGAGATGTTAATGACATTTGGAATGGGCTGTGGGATTGCGTAGAAATGGAGGGATTCTGCAATGAAAATTGAAAAGAAATGAAATAATTTGAAAATGCCGAAGCATTAACTAGGCATTTTACTATTTACCATGTTCCCTGTGTTTATATTGCTTGCAGCTTGCAAGAATTTGAGAGGATGAGCATCTATAACAGCTTTTCTTTTGTTGGTTAGGAAGGAGGTAGTTTTGGGGGTGGGCATTAAAACTTATGGTTCTACCTAGCTTAGGTTCTGTGCTCTATAGGCTACTCATAATTGCTGTTTTAGTTTCATTTGATTCATATCAGAATTTCTCGTTGCTTATTTGTTACAATTGGTACCTTTTTAACTAATTGGTATGCCACTTTCTTCAGGAAATTTGAGCTTAAGCGAGAAAGGGTCTACATTTCAATTTCAATTTTTCACAGAATCCTGAGATGGAAGGTACATCTGAACCTGTCATTTCTGCTGCTGGGGTGCATGAAAAGGTTGCGAAGGAGGAAATCCATCTGAAAGTCAAGAGCATGGATAAAGAACCAAATGACGAGAAGGGAGCTGAGGTGAAGGCCAAATCGGTAGAAAAGGAAAAGCCAAAGGAGAAGGAGCAGCATAAAGAGAAAGACAAGGAGAAATCAGAGAAAAATAAGAAGGATGTAGATGAGGGGGGGGGAGAAGAAAAGGAAAGATAAGAAGAAGGGTGAAGAGCAGGAGAAGAAAACGAAAGAGAAGGACAAAGAGAAGGAGAAGAAAGGAAAGGAAGGAGAGGATAGTGTTGGTAAAGAGTCAAAGGTGGACAAGGAAGCTGGAGAGGCTAAGAAAGAGAAAAAGAATAAGAAAGACAAGGAAAAAAAATAAGAAGAAAGATGATGAGGCTTTAGGATATGACAAGGAGGATAAGAAGAACAATAAAGAAGAGAAGAAGATAAAAGATCATGGGGTTTCAAGGGATGAACAGGAAGAGAAGAAAGAAGAGAAGAAAAAGAAAGATAAAAAAGAGAAGAAGAAAGACGAGGATAAAGATTTGAAGGATACAAACAAAGCGATCGAGGGGTACAAAGATCAAGGTTTGAGTGTTGAGGATGAGGATGAGGATGAGGATAAGAAAAGTGAAGGGAGGGAAGAGAAGAAGAAAGGAAAAGAGAAGAAGGTCAAAGATAAAGGGAAGAAGATAGATGAAGAATCTAAGGAAGAAACAAAAAAAGACAACGATGGTAAAGAGGACAAAAAAGAGGGGGAAGTGAAGGAAAAGAAAAAAAATAAGGAGAAAAAAGAAAAGAAGAGCAAAGATGAAATCAAAGAGGAAAAATATTATGAAAATGAGGGGAAAGAAGAAAACAAGAAGGATAAGGAGAAGAAAGAGAAAAAGCACAAGGATGGAGCAAACGATGACATAAAAGATGGAGATGAAGAGAAAGAAGAGAAGAAGAAGAGCAAAAAGAAAAAGGACTAGGAAGAGAGAGTAGAAAGTATTGGTAAATATGCTCTGTAGCCAATTAGTTGGTTACACGTAGCTTTGATTTTATTCATATAAAACATATTTATTATTAATAAATGCTTTCTTTATCTTTAATATTTATTTATATTAATTAATGAATTTAGAGGAAAGATAAAGTTCATAAAACAAAAAATACTTTGCAACTGAAATTGTAAAGTTGTTATAATTATGATATTTATATTGTATTAAAACATTGTTCCTAAATGTTCATAGTCAATATTATATTAAGATTGAACATTAATTAGAGATGTTGAGATTGATGTCAATACATGGAACTAATAGGTAGATGCATGATGGATGACATGTATACTGAACTGACCCGCAAGAGAATTTTATATGAAGAGATCACTTATGTCTATAAAAAAGCTATCGTGTTATGTAAGTGATTATTGGATTTGAGATCACTAAGTTATCTTATATATGGAATGTTATGCTTTGATCCTAACCACACGTTGTTCTAATCAAGAGTAACAAACGAGCATGTATTGAGTAAAAAATCATTTGAAAATCAATTATTATCGCACATAAGCAAGATTCATCAGTATACACAAAGGTGCTGTCTTGAATTAAATACGTCTAAAAAGGAATTCTTGCCTTCAATTTGACCTGTTATTTCCCAAAACTAGTATTACTTCAGCTGGAAAGCTGTGTGTGGTCAAGATTCCGAGTGATTACTGTATTCGGCAATCCAAATTTCTTGAATTTTGACCTCAGATCAGTCGTGTCACTGTTTATAATCCGGGAATTATTAATCTTGGGCTTGCAGCTCTGTGATGTCGGGGTCAAAAAGAAGTTGGCCCCACAAAACCTTTCTAGTTTGGGCTCCAATACTAGGCCTGGAGTTCATATCTTTCTTTAACTCTCTAATTCCTTATTAGGCCTCATTTTCAAGGGGCTTGGACTTGCAACTAAATAGGTAGATGCATGATGGATGACATATATATTGAACTGACCCGCAAGAGAATTTTATATGAAGAGATCACTTATGTCTATAAAAAGACTATCGTGTTATGTAAGTGATTATTGGATTTGAGATCACTAAGTTATCTTATATATGGAATGTTATGCTTTGATCCTAACCACACGTTGTTCTAATCAAGGGTAACAAACGAGCATGTATTGAGTATACATAAACTATATGAAAATATTTGAGTAATCAAAAAATGATTCATCACCCTATGTAAATTAGATAAAATATTTCATTTATTCTCCAATAGTATTAACTGTGAAATCCTTGGCCAAGATGAAATAAATTTTGAAAAGAGTTTTAAAATCTGATTCAAAGAATCAATGATTATAATATTGAAAACTAACATGATTTGACAAAGCAGACACACTTCGTGTTAAAATATCTAAATCAAAACATCTTGATAAAAGAATAATAATTATACTGAGAAATTAGTCAGCGAAAAGTTAAGTCAAACCACTTATGATTTCGTAATATTTGAGGGATTATGGTAAGTTGCTAGACATTGTACTTGATCTTCAAATATAAATAAATCAATTATTAAATTGATAATAAATTAAATTGTTTAATTTGTTTAATCTTATTTTATTTATGATTATGATTTATATTTGGGTTAACTTATTAGAAAACTTAATGAGTCACATACATAAGAACAATCTGTTAGAAATTAAAAAAATATGATTAATCAAGTGTCATTTGATTATAAATAAATTTTAAAAATTAAGAATTAGAATGTAATTAATATAGGGGATTATAATTCTAAACATAGAAACAATAAAGTAAGGATTTAATTGAATAAATTTCTAAAATTATCCTAAAATAATATATGTAATATTATTTAAGAGGCAAATTAATATTGTCATTTATAAAGTTTTTAGGTTTTTTTTATAAATAGAATATTTTACCTCTTATTTTTAAAAAAAAAACAAAGAAAGGTGAGAAAAATATAATACATAAAAACTTAAAACACAAAAAAAAAAGCTAACACTCTAAGATATAACAATTTTTCTTTTTTAAAAGTGTACATAAAACTTTTCACTGGTGATTCGTGTAGAAGCTGGATATTTTAATAACTTGTAGTTTGTGACAACCTAACTATAAAGTAAATATTCAAAATAAAAAATAACATCTAATTTATATAATTTTTATATAAATTCTAAATAACTTTACATCTATCTAATATAATCATTGAGATTCTATAAATGTTTTCTACGTGTATATATTTAAGGAAACTCAACACAAAGAACACAGGGATGAAGCTACTTAGTCAAGGTGCGAGGCTGAGGTTACCACCAGGGAAATTGGCATAAACAAGGACTCACAAGCTGAAGAAGAGGAGAAGCAGAAGAAAGATAAGGTACAAAAAGGTAAGGAGACAAAGAAAGAAAATGATACGAAGGAGAGGAGTTATAAGAAAAGAAAACCCAATGAGAAGGACAAGAGCAGAGACGTTGACAAGCTGAACAGAAGTTAGGGAAGATCAATGGAAAAATAGAAGCTCTTCCTGAGAAAAAAGATGAAATTGAGGCAGATAAAAGAAGCCGAGAGTGGGAACAGCACTGTTCCTGAGAAAGAAAAGGATGCCCCGAAGCCTGGTGCGGAGTAATCCCTTTTGGGAACAGCATCGTTCTATTGTTTTTTGCGAGTATGATCCTTTTCCATTGTAATTATATGTTTCTTTTCATATAACTATGGATTAATGAGAATAGAATGTGAATTGCTACCACCTTTGATGAATAAAACTCCTATGCAGTTTTACTTTTGTTCCATTGCCTATAATTTCTTTTATGACACTCCCATTTAAAGCAGCCTTCATGTTGCATTTTCTTCATTAAGTAGAATCCGTTTAGTATCTTCACTCCGCTGTTGTTTCATATCATACATCATTTGAATCCATCAATGAAACTTTTAGTAGTTCATCCTAGGCATTTAACACTGATATTTTGCTCTTGGTTCCCTGTTTGATAGTGCTCGTTAGTTTTAACATGGCGTGCCAGTGTCCATCTGGCCTGCCAGCTAGACGTGCTGTCCAAACATGATATGGATTGTCCAATGCTGTTAGTTTTAATGACAAAAAAAACTTCACATTATACCTGCACATTCTTTAGACATCCATTTTCAGCGATGGTTGTTCTTGCTGTGGACGATGTCTTTTAGTGTTCCAGTGTCATCATCATTGTAAGTTTTGCAGAATTTAGGAGATATATTCTCTAGCGTGCAAAGCTAGTGTCAGAAATGAGGTGTTGAACAAAATCTACCAGTGGCTAAGGCATTCGATGTCTAATTCAGGTTTTAGACTGTTCTGTGATCACAAGGTGAATGATTTTGTTCAAGGAGATGTTGCGTATAGATCTATGCATTGTCCTGGTAGTCTGTGGTAAGTATTTTTCATTTGCACTCTACATAGGCTTTTTAACAGTAATAATTTTACTTGAGAAAAATAAGACAATGTTTATATGTGTGTATCACTCTCGAAGCAGAATCCCAGCAAATTTTTGTGACAAGGATTCTTGATCATTAGGTTTTACAGTATCAGGTTAACCCATTTATCCTGCAGAACCTGCAAGCAACAGAGATTCCTGCAAGGTTTTTTTTTTGTTAGAATTTGAACTCAGGATGTGTTGTATGCCCAACCACAGTCCCCTTGCTAGGATTTGAACTGAGGATGTGGTGTGCTTAATCAGTATCCCTGGTCCGAATCTTTGTCAACACACTAAATAAAGGCAGAAATTTTGGAATCTTTTTGCTATTTTTCCTTTATTTTTGTGATAATGACCAAACAATATGCAATGTTAATGGCTCTTTATCTACCAGATTTAACAAAATGATGTCTAGATGGTCTTGGTAGGTTTAGTAGTGAGGCCAAATCCAAATGGGAAGAGGGGATCATAATGCTGATCGCCAATGTTCATAGGCAGCTGATCAACAGTCTTGAACCATGTTCGTGAAAGCGTGCCGGTGAAACCATAGTCACCAAATAGAGCATCAGCAACACCTTGGCCTTCACTTCCAGGGAGCCAGGCAGCAACAAGAGCATCCATCAAGCTTACATATGGTTGGATTACAACAGGACGCCCGGAAATGATTACAGTAACGCATTTTACAGTTCCACAGACGTTTTGAATCGTGCTTGGACCAGGTTCTGATATTGTCAAGTTCAAGCTGTCTCCAAATGTCTCTGCATATGGCGGCTCTCCTACTACAACGATGGCGTAAGAGAAGTTGTTAGACTTGACGAAGTCTGCATCAGGATTCTCCTTGTACACAACTTCAGTGCTTGGATCAACAGTATTTTTTATGGCGGTTAAGATCGTGGTACCTGCAATTCATTTTTAGTTAACCTCATTAAACGGATTACAGAGCCTAAATAGAGGTGCTGTTGCCAAGAAATATTTCAGAAAAAACCCCCCCTAATGACTATTTTCCTTCAGATACTGTTTTAGCAGTCACTGATATCGAAAATTTAGTTTCTTGTTGGTCAATCAGAACAGAACTTATCAGGTTTTATTCCATTAAAACAGATGCTATTAGTAGAATCTGAATTGGGGATGAAATGAGAATGTACCACTCGTGAGGTTGTTGCCACCGAGTCCCTGCCACTCAATTGTCCACCCACCACATTGATAACCGAGATTATCTGCATGACTGCCGGCAACAAGTATTTTTGTTGCCTTTTTAGGAAGGGGGTAGCAATGGCTCAGCAGCAGATTCGCCATTCTTTAGCAGCACAAGTGATTTCCTCACAGCTTCCCTAGCCAATTCTCTGTGCTCCTGTTATCAGTACATAATATTTTTAAGTTCATTTCTATCTTCTTGTTACTCGTTATACAAGGCAGAGAACATCTTAGTTTAGGTAATTAACCTGGCTACCAAGCTCATTGACTAGACTATTATCAGCCAGGGGGTTCTCAAAAAGACCCATCGTAAATTTAACTCGCAAAATTCTCGTCACTGCATCATCGATTCGGCTCATGGGGATGACTTTATTTTTCACGTGGGATGTTAGGCCATCAATAAACTCTTTGTAGTTGTTTGGAACCATGATCTGCAGTATGCGATTTCCAGAACAAGTATTAGAATTCTAAAGCACAAGATAATGAATACTGTTGAAGTAAAAAACCATCAATAAGAATTACCATGTCAATTCCAGCGCTGATTCCTGCTTGAATGGAATATGAGTAGTTAGCATGGGGTGGAGAAGTGATCCTATCAATACCCTCCCAATCTGAGATGACAAAACCCTGAGGCAATCAATAGGCATTAGCACACAGCTCTTGGATTTTGATTCTCAAATGGTTTAAGATGGGAAACCCTAAGCTAAGGAAATCACTTTACCCTGAAACGAAGAATGTTCTTGAGAAATCCAGTGACCATGTCACGGTTGGCATGCATCTTAACTCCATTCCAGCTCGAGTAAGATACCATAACAGTTGACACACCCTTGATAATTGAGTTATAGTAGCCTGGCATGTGGATGCTAAGCAAACCGTGTCTGCTGATCTGTGTATTGTTCTCATTGATGCCCGTTGTTGTTCCACCATCACCCACATAGTGCTTGGCACAAGCAGCAACTTTTGTTCTGTGAGAAGCCCCCAGATCATCAGGATTCAGGAATTAACAAATATTAGAGTGAATTCATCCAAAGATTTTACAGGAACTATGAAATCGATTACTATGAATAAAGATCCTCTCCCCTTAATGATGTGTTTTCTATTTGTTAAAATGGACAAGATACCTCAGTGAAATGAAGGGTTGTGGGAATGAGAAATATCATAGGACCGCACTGGTGGTAGCTTGATAACACCAATTATCTACTTTTCCCACTTCCCCAGTTGCCTAATTGCCTTCCCAACCAAGAAGGGGAAAGAAACAAGATAAACAAAGAGAGGGGCCACTATGTGTGGAGACTGGAGATCTCAGCAAGTTGTTCCTAAGAGTCAAAACTTGGAAGTTTGATAATACCAAGTGGGCATATTTTATCTTTATCCTTTTGAAGCTTTTCTGCTGTTTTCTTCACAGGTTCCTTTCATATGCTAATAATAATAATAAGTGGAAAGCATGTCTCAACTCTCATGCCACCAACAAGGGCTTCAACCTAACACAAAGTCCAAAAAGGTTTCCATCAAATGAATAATTAACATATCCATTATCTGATGAAGCTAGCAGCAGATCCACTCCATCCTCGAGGGGGGGGATACGGCACTTAAATTCCTCTAATTAATCTAAGTGAGAAATGGCCTCATTTTCTTTTTCAAATACAGACACCAATGATTGAGCAGTTGACTGATTCCATGTTTTAAATAGAGCAAAGCAAGTTTATGGACCAAGCCTGGAATCTGATAGCGTGGATCAAAGTCAAATTTACTATATAAGCACACGAAATTCCTAATGTTCTATGAAAATTACTATTTACAGTTCTCTGCTCCTTGGCACAATTTTCTTCATTGTTTCACGGCTATTATGGAAAAAGCCTCCGCTGTTGAGGACTTGAAAATGTACACTATCTAATTATTGTTCTTAGAAACTTAACTTATGTTAACTGCAAGCAATATAAATCTTATAGGAAAAAGAATGTAACATGAAGATTCCTTACTTTCCAGCAACGAAGGGAACACCCTTTGAGGAGTTAGCAGGGATGTCACCTTGTAATCCTGATACTATCTCAGTCATTGCTTGAACAAGCTTAGGATCTTCACTGTAGCTTTCATAGCACCGACCCCATCTTGGATCTCGACAAACCTGTATAGCCAGAAGTTATAGAGGAAATCAGAATTTAAGAGGAGATGATTTTTGGTTATCTGAACAGCTATTAGTAGTTGGATTAAAAAGTTACCGCAATACAAGGTGCAAAAACATATGGAATGCCTGTAGCTCTAACTTCAAGTGCAGTAGCAGCTCCAATCCTCTTAACTAGGTTAGGGTCCCTGCTCGATGACATGCAGGTTTAGTCATGAATGCCAGATATATGCTGAGACATATCGTTACATAAAAAATAAAATCCATTACATTTTCCTTTTCTTCCCTTGGTCCCTAATGTCTTGCTACAGTTTCAGCAGATGGGAATAATAAGAAGAAGAAAATTCAATTATTAGTTACATGTCAAACATCTAAATTAGCATTACATCACAGAATTGATCAAAAGTATAAACCCTTATAGGCATCAATAGCAGACTAAAAGCCAGCCGTAAAACTGCAAGGACAAGTGAATATATAATTCTATCTGCTGATAGAGATGCACATCATCATAGCCTATTGTGGATGGATGCAGATGTCATCATATCACTACTTTCCTTGTGAAATCTCCAAGGAGATGAGAAGGGGTCCAAGTTTTCAATGGATGACACTCGCGATAATGATTGATGTCTCAAACTGAGAATTTAATCATCCTATCTCAAAGATGACCCGTCCTCTTTCTTGGTTACTTGGCAGACAAATATGACCACATGAACTTCTTTCAGATAAAATTTCAGGATCTGGATACCCTTCGGTAACTGATAGAAGATTTTCTTTCTAGATGAAATATCAAATTAATTTGGACAGAACTTAAATGTATCTATACTGATTGCATGAAGCAAAAAGAAGAAAAAAACTACAGTTCATAAACTGATGGTTAGTATGAGTGAGGAATAATCTTCACTTGCCTGGTAGCTCCAAGCCCAACATTGTGAGGAAATATTGTTGCCTTGTAAACATTGTTATGTCCATGAACAGCGTCAATTCCATAAATCATAGGAATTCCTAATCGGGTCGATAAAGCACCCTTTTGAAATTCATTCACCATGTTAATCCAAGTCTCAGCAGAAGCCTGTTTAGAGGGAACACTCCCTCCTCCACTCAGTACACTCCCTGCCAAAAAAGGAAACAGAATTCTTCAGCTTTCCTATACAGCACAACCACATCACGTAACAATTCCTAAACCAAGTAAAGGCACGAGTGACGCTCTGCTTACCAATGAAGTAGTCCTTCATCACCTCAGCTGATGCAACACCGCGTTCAATCTGGGTCATCTGGCCAATTTTCTCCTCTAATGTCATCCGGCTCATCAAGTCCTTAATGCGAGAATTTAAAGGCTTTGTTGCATCTTTATAGATCATGTATTCTGCTTCTGCCAAGGCTGCCCAGATGACAACAAGCCCCATCAAGAAGATGGGAATTCTAGCCATTTAGATCTTCCTGTAATGACCAAAGTAGAAAATATAAAATGCTGTAATGGAATACTTGTTTAATAATAGGAAAGAACTTTCGCTTTTAACAGCAACACGTAACAACTGCATCTGATTCACTCTGCCTCTAGCATTAAAAGAAGCAAATCAAACAATTTCCATCAGTTGAATGAAGCGCATACACACACATAGTTGTCATTTGTTTTTCACATTTTCGAAAGAACCAAACAGTAGAGACAAAGCATTGCCAGAAAGAACAGAAACATGGAAATGAGAGAAAAAAACTCAGGACTTACAGAGAAACAACAAGAACCCAATAACCTCTCTGTTCTGAGAGAATGAGGGAGGGGTTAAGTTTTGGAACTTGGTATGCTATGGGATTGAGGTGGCATTTATAGAATGTTCATCTCTAGATTTATCACTCTGTGCTATATCTGTTTTCTGTTCATTTACTGCTGTTTTTCTTGAAGGATTTTATAAATAAAATAAATATTCATCATCCAGGACAGGACAACTGTACAATTCAATCTTGCACGTCGCCCGACGCCCACCATTGTTTTTCCCTATATTAATAATAACCTTTGAAATTTGAAGTGGAAAGGGACGACGGAAACAAAATAGTGGTTTACTTTATTTTTCGAACTTGACTTGTCAATATTATCATCACTTCTATTTACTAAGCAACAAAAAAATTCGGCCAAAATAAGGATATATACTGTCCGCATTATTTGAATTTGAAAATGTAGCTGTTTTTAGATTATATTTTATTTAAAAATATATTAAAATAATATATTTTTTATTTTTTAAAATTTAGTTTTGAAATCAATACACAAAAATAATTTAAAATTATAAAAATAATAATTCAAAACAGTAATTGGAAACTACGTTCTTTTATTTTCAAGAGGGCCAAAATTTCCAATAGCACATTGTTTTGAGTAACTTTATAAATTAAAACATAGTCCACCTCTTTATCATAATACATTCAAAGAAATTAATAGATTTTTTTACAATAATGGTCTTAAAATATAAATAAAAAAAGAAGGGATCATACTTTTTTAGGACCTGTTTATTTTTGGATTTTAAAAATGTTTTTGAAAAAATTTGAATTTTTTTATTTTTTTCTTTACTTTAAATTAATATATTTTTATATTTTTATATCATTTTAATGTGCTGATTTTAAAAATAATTTTAAAAAAATAAAAAAATATATTATTTTAATACATTTCTAAATAAAAAATACTATAAAAAACAACTGTAATTACACTCTCAAATAGACACTTAATCATTCTGCTAACCCCATTAAATTTTGAAATTTTTTATACATAATAGAAGCCAACTTTTCCCACATAGCACAAACATATAAATTATAATAATGTTCCATTACCCATATCTTTTTATTATAATATGAGTTTGTTTGTTTTTGTGATTAAAAATTATTAATATTAAAAATAATTTTTTAATATATTTTTAAATAAAAAAACATTAAAAAATAACTTTTATTATGATATTATAGTATGTTTGAAAGTATAATTACGGTTACTTTTCAAAGTGTTTTTTATATTAAAATATATTAAAATAATATTTTTTTTATTTTTTAAAAATTACTTTTGAGATAGCGTATTAAAACGATACAATATATATATATATATATATATAACTTATAATTAATCTCTGCAGTCTTGAACTCCAGGCAATAAGTAATCTATACAGTTTTAAACTTTGAACTCTTCTTTGATTAAGTTAAAGAATTAAATATTTTTTATATATATATTTGCTTCCAAGATTAGAACAATAAATTAAATACAGCTTATAATTAATTGAGAACCTCTCTTATTAAAAAAAAAAAACAGATAAATTTAAAAATTTATATGGATTTGTTTGTCACATATATATGGATATAATTTATTTATGATATAATCTAATAAAAGATAATCAGTATTTACTATTGTAATTGATCGATGAAATTGGATATGCTGAAGTTTCAAATTCGAATTTATTCTTTAATCACAGTTCGATGAGATCATGAAACCGTAAGCTTATTCTAACCAAGTATTCCCGTGTTTGCTGGGTAGAGGAGTTGTTTTTTACTCTTCTTCTCATCCTCTTCTCCAACTTTTTTATTTTTATTTTTTTTTGTTTATTAGAAGATTATTATTAACATGAAATAGCAAACAACTATATCATTGGCTGAGTTATGTTATTAGTTGGATTATTTTTTTTTTATATAAAAAAATTTCAAGCTTTGCTAATATATTTTCTAACATAATTTTTTTAACCTACTGAACCTGCAGTTCGGGTCATGATCCACTAGGTTTAATAAATTAATTTTTTTTTAATTATAAGATAATAAAAATAAATACTCACAGTAATAACAACCAATTAAATGTCGTGATGTTCATCTGAGACTGATAATCCTACAGAAACCAAATCAAAACAGATCTTGAAAACCAATTTAAAATCAATCAAATTTGGTTGGATTTGGGTGGCCTGGTATGCTTGGACCTCCAAAAAATAGACTAATGATTTTCTCTCTCTTTAATAAGAATCTAATCACTTTCTGTTTCTTCTCTCAAATCAAGAGTTTAAAAATAAAAAATAAAGTTTTGAATAAAATTGAATTTTTAAAAACTAAAGGGATCGATAATGTATTAATTGAAAAGTAGATGGATCAAAGTGAACTTTTAACATTATTCTTTAAATTACCACCCTAGTTTTCCTATTGTTTTTCATGGTGGTCCTAGATCATTAAATCTTATTATTTTTTAACAAATCAGAAGTAATTGGCAATCAATTTAGCAACAAAAGGATCCAATTAAGAACAAAAGTTTGAGAAACAAAATGAAAACGAAAAATCATTGCTTCCATTCACATTCTTGATTCTTGAGAGGGTATAGAGTGAAATATGCACAGTAAAAGCACCAATGATTTTAGGTTTCTTATAATGAGAATGCATCTTCTGTTCTTTTTTTTTTTTTTCAAAAGAAAATCTTGGATTTTTTTTATTAACACCCTTAAAAAAATTAGAAAACTAGCATAAATGGGAAAATAGTTTTAAAAAAACACAGCACAGCTATATATAAAAAACGTTTGGTTCGAAAATTGTTTTTTCAAACAAACGCTGGCCCACCCAACATCTTAAAGAAAATGTTGGGTGGACCACCATTTTTTATAAGAAAATGGTGGTCCGATCTGTTTTTGTTTTTCATATATGAACCCCATTCTCTCCTTTTATTCCTGGAAAAAAAAAAAAAAGCTGACGCTCCCCTCCCCTCAAACTTTCGCCGGCGATATCTTCTCTCTAAACACCAACATCTCGTCTTCTATTCGCCTCCTAGCCTCCTATCTTCTTCTTTTTTCATCAAAAACCGCCGCCCCCTCCGTCCCCTTTAATTTTATAGCACGGTGTTCTTTCAAAATAACACAGGCGAACTTAGTGTCTATGTACCTAAACTCTCACATTCAGCAGACAGACACTCTGATTACGACTCCAATTGTATGATACACGACAGCATAACTAAACACATGATTGGTGTCAAAAGGGTTTAGAATTCATTCCATTTGTCTTTTCCTTTTTTTGAGATTTAATTTGCCCAAAAATGAAAAATATTAGAATTTCAATGGCGTGCAAGTACGTAGTTGATAAACCATGCCATAAAACTACTAGGGCACGAAAGAGACACTCCCTTTCCACAATATCGTGCTTCGAATAATATATTGTGATATCCTTTTCACTTATATATTGTTCTTAAACTTGAAATATGTCTTGGTCAATAAAATGTCTGAGTTAATTCTTGGAGGAAGGGAGTTTTCATAATGTTTTGAAGGATAGAAGAACTTAAGTGACTGTGAGTATTGTGGCAGCGGTTGTTTTTTAATGTGTTTTTTATTTAGAAATGTATTGAAATAATAATTTTTTTATTTTTTTTTCAAATTAATTGTTTAGTATTTTCAAATCATTTTAATGTACTAATATCAAAAAATTAATTTAAAAAAATAAAAAAATTAATGTTTTTAAAAAATACATGAATCTGCGGGTGTTGACACATGGTCTTTTGTGTAACTAGGAGAAATTGATGAACATAATTGATGAGATAATGGCAGAAATAAATTGGGCTATACAATTAAATTCTCATGACAACAACATAAATTTTTATTTATTTATTTCAAGTTTCATCAAATATTTATAAAAGAAAATCAATGGTGGTTTCAAGTGGTGGAGCTAGGATATGAAATTTAAGGGGCCAATTGATCTAAGGTGCTGTCAAGAGTCTATGTTTGTGATGAGTTGAACAATAAAACACCCACGAATGATATACAAGAATTCTTCCTGTTTGGTATTGTGTTATAAATAGAGTTTGAGCAAATTTTGATTTTTTTTAAAATTAAATTTTTTATTTTTAAATCGTTTTGATGAGCTGATATCAAAAATATTTTTTAAAAAATAAAAAAATATTATTTTGATATATTTCTGAATGAAAAATATTTTAAAAATAATTACTATTACACTCTCGAATATTTTTTTTTAACACTAAAAAGTTTGGATATGTGTATGTGAGTTATGATACGATGAATTTAATATTATGTAAACATCATATAATATCGAATAAATACAATTCCTTATATATTTAATATTTTTTTATAAATATCGGCCTCGTCCTTCATGATCAGTCACTCAACCAAGCCAGCAAGCAGTTGAAAGAAGCACGATTCGGATTCGAAACGTGAAAGCGAGTAACCGACGCCACGGGATTAGATTTTCGCTATATATTTAAAATTAATATCAACAACGATCAAATACCTCTCTCACTTTCCGCCTGTAGAATCAGATTCTCCGGTATTTCCTTTCATTTCCTTTCAAAATCGAATCAATCACACTAACATCTCTTCTCTTAATGTTCTTGAACTGATAAATCTCTTTCTATTCCTCTTAAGATCGTTCTGTAATACTGTGATTGCCGGTAGTTCTGATTAAAATGAAATGTTGTTTTTTTACGAGGTTCAGATTTCTAACTCTGTTTTATTTATCTATTGAATGTTGTTTCAGTGAATTTGAGGAGAGAAATTGAAGATGGAGGCTTCAGCTGGTCAAGGAACTGTTTTTGCACCATCGTTGGTAGGAATGAAGCATGTCAGATCCGATAACGGAGAAATGCTCACTAAACCTTTCTTGGATGTCTGCAAATTGATCTTGGAAATAAAATTAGATTAATATTCTAATCCTTATAGTTTTAAGATTTTTTTAAAAAAAAGTTTTGAGCAGGTGATGTTATCATAGTTATTAAACCCGGCCAAGGAGCCGGGTCCTGAGTTTCATGGGTCGACCTGGGTCAACTCGAGTCAACCCGGATCAACCCGGAAAAATTTAAAAAAAATTAAAGTTTTAATATTTTATATGAAAAAATTAAGAAAAAATCCATGTAAATATAGGCTATATATATTGTAAATAATGAAGTTTAAAAGAATATTTTAAAAAGTGTATTTTTTATCACACATTAAAAAGATATTATGTTAAGCTTAATTTTAAGTTCAAGTATTTAAACCAAAAAAATTTATCATCCCACATTGAAAAAACATAACTTTTTTCTTGTGAACATAGAGTATATATACTAATGGATTTCAAATCTCACATTGAAAAAAGATAACTTTTTTCTTGGGAATATAGAGTATATATATTAATGAGTTTCAAATCCCACATTGAAAAACATTTTTTTTTCTTGTGAATATAGAGTATATATACTAATGGGTTTCAAATCCCACATTTGAAAAAAAAAAACCGGGTCTTGGCCAGTTCTCACCCGGGTCATGGGTTGACCCGCCGGGTCGAACGGGTTTGACTGGGTCGTTGCACTGACCGGTCTTTTGACAAACCCGGACCAGTCCAGCCCCCAGGTCGGCCGGGTCCTAGGTCGACCAGCCGAGCCGGTCAGGGTTTAATAACACTGGATGTTACAATCTTTCCATAGAATGTAAGAAATCTTAAAATATTTAAGAAGTAATTATTAAATATTTATTTTATGAGTTATGATACGATAAATTTAATATTAAAACGACCTGCTCAATAGTATACTTATATAATACGATATATTTAATAATTCATGTTATAACATATATCATAGTCCTTAACTGTTTTGGTAAATTTAATGTAAGAAAAAATATCAAAATATTAGCCTTTTAGCATTATGTTTTTAGTTTATAGTTTTCTAGTAGAGTTTCATTTGAGTTAGAAATGTAAATGAATCATTTATATTTATATTGAATTATTTCAATATGATACATAGTACTGGCTCATGTCTTTTTTTTTTTTTGTGTTTCTCGTCAATTTTAGTACATATTATTAATTTTATATAATTGATTTCATTACATATTGAATAATAAAATAGTTAAATTATTAACAAAATGTTAAAAGGCGTAGTTAAATTATTGTAGTCACACCCACAAAATATTATTTATCGGGATAATGTGTTTTTGTTTTTGCTTTTTTTGTCTAGTTTTTTTTTTCTTTTAGTTTAACCCTTCAACAAGTCAATCTTTTTTTATTTAGTTTTTTTTTATAATTTAATCTTTTAATATTAGGTTGTTTTAGGAATTGTATTTTATAATATTTTTCGATTTTCTTTCTGTTGGGTTATATACCGGTCTCAAATTGATTTGTTTTCTCGATTTCAACCTTTAACATTATATTTGTTAGAAGCGAGGCTTTATAATTTTTTTTTATTTTTTTTATATGAATTTATCTTGGTCTCATGATTTATATTAGAGATTTAATAGGTTAAACGGGCAGACTCGAGCCATTTTTTTAACTACTTTTTCTAATTGATTTCTTTTTTCGATTTCATCCTTCAACATTAAGTTAGTTGGAAATTGAGTTTGACAGGTTTATCTAGGTTAACTCTATTTAATTTCACTCTCTAATAACTCAGTATTTTTTATTTAGTTTATTTTTTTCAATTTTATCTTTCAAAATTAGGCTATTTGGAAATTAGACTTCGTTATTTTTTTTCTCAATTTATTTTACGTGGAGTTATCCCGATCTCATGAATTTAGTTTTTTTTCTCAGTTCCAACCTTCGACATTGAATCTTTTGTAAATGGAGCTTTGTAGTTCTTTTTTTTTTTTTTTATGAAGCTATCCCGATCTCATGACCAATGTGGTCGGTTTAACAAGTTAACCATGGTTGACTTTTGTTTTTTTGTCCTTTTTTAATAGATTTTATTTTTAATTTTATCTTTTAACATTGAGTTAGTTAGAAATTGGGCTTCATGATTGTGTTAATTTGATTTTTATGGGGTTATCCCATTATCATGAACTAAGTTATAGATTTGACAGGTTAACTTAAGTTAACTCGAGTAGTTTTTTTTGTCTTTTTTTAATTTAATATTTATTTTCAATTTTATCCTTCAACATTGGATTGATCATGAATCGATCTTTATAATTTATCTTGGTTTGCATTCTATAAGGTAATCATAATCTTATGTTGTGTCACACTTCTCAAAGTCATCTAACTCGACATATCTCCTAGCATAGTATTCAACAACTAATTTTGGAAAGTTTTTTTAGTTTTAAAAGGATCTTTAATGGGCAGTAATATAATTTTTAAATGTGGCAAAGATTTCTTTAATGTTCCAAAATCCTTTTCTTATAAGGATTTCTTATTTATCCTAGCTACACAAGGAAATGAGAGCTTGTGGTAATTAATGGCATGATATTTTAGGATTTTTCATATTCTACAAGGAAACTAAGGGGTGACAACTATTTCAAGATTTTCATGCTAATTTAGGAGAGTTAAAGTCGGTTTTAGGCTGATTTTTTTCTATTGTGCAGTTTTATGCTAATAAGAATATTTTTTATCCAGCCATTGAATCGGGCTAAAATTTTACCAGAAAGTTTGAGAGGTCTTGTTTTATATTGAGTTTAAATTTCAAATCAATCGGAATTGAGTAAGTCTTTATAACAAGGTTTAGAAGCTATTGTACGAGAATTGCATTATTTTCCTAATTGATTTACAATTTTTTTTCCTATTTGGACTAGTAATCTTTTATTATTTTTTCAGAATTTTCTAGGAATTTTTTGTTATTATAAATATGGTTATTTAGCTTGAACTTAGGTTTGCTTTTCAACCATGGATTATTGAATAAAGTTGGTGTTTTCTTTGAAGCAACACGTTTTTTTCTTTGTTTAAACAAAGAACAATCAAACTTATCAAAGTATAACAAACTTTGATTTTAGAATAATATTGCTTGTGTGTGCGTGTTAGAATACCCATATTATTTGGTTTTCTAACGAATTAAATTTGACTTATTGAAGAACAATTGTTTTTATGGCAATCTTCCTTATATTTCCCATTCACGATTCACTAATCGTTGGGTTAGGGAGGGGGTTCATATTCTATTAGTGTTGGTGTCTCATTCTAAGGTAAATATTGTTGTGTCACACTTGGGATTGTGTCAATCTTGCTTGTGGGTTCTGGATCTTTATATTTGTCAAAGAACCATCTCAACCTAAAAGTTTAAGCTATTAGGTGAGGTTCAGGATATGATTTATATTATTTTCTAACACACCCTCTCAAGTAAAAACCTTTTGGACTTGAAACTTGCACAAGCCCACTTTACCTTGTGCTTAATTTTTATCAAATAAATAGGGATGGTGAGATTCGAACTTGTGACTGCTTGGTCATCAAGGCTATGATACCATGTCAAATAACCATCTCAACCTAAAAGCTTAAGCTATTAGGTGAGGTTCCAGGATATGATTTATATTATTCTCTAACAATATTTACGGGGCTCACATCACTTTTTTATTTTATTTGTTTAATCCCTTTTCATTAATTATTTCCTATTGAATTAACTTTGTTTTTAAATAAATGATTGGTTTATATATATAAAGATTAGTTTGATTTCTCTTAAATTGTTTCTCTTATATTTTATAAGAATTAGCTGTATTTGTATCATGGTTTTATAAAAAAAAAATAAAAAAATTTGTTATTAGCAACAACAATTAGTTGTTAAGATAAAATGAATGAAAACTTTTAAGATAAAAATGATAGTTGGTGTAAAACATTTGCATGCATATCAATATTTTATTTCTACTATGAAGATTAGCTTTCCATTTTAATATTTAAATATCATTTTTTTTCTTATTAGAAAAAAAAAGTATGTTAATAATTGGAGTTCATAATTTGTTTCAGTTTGCTTTCTATAAGGATACTATGATCTCAAACGAACGTCCTGACATTAGGTTGTTGCTCAATTTCTTGAGCATCTATTTTTTATCATATAATTAAATAAAAAATTGTTTCACAAGAAAAAGTTATTAAAGCTAGTGGAGTTCATTATCCATGTTACGAGTTTAGAGAGTTAACGTAAGTCGATCCAACATGTCGGCGACTAATATTAAGAATAAAAAAGATACAATTATTTTTATGGCAATCTTCCATATATTTCCCATCCACGATTCACTAATCGTTGGGTTAGGGAGGGGGTTCATATTCTATTAGTGTTGGTGTCTCATTCTAAGGTAAATATTGTTGTGTCACACTTGGGATTGTGTTAATCTTGCTTGTAGGTTTTGGATCTTTATATTTGTCAAAAAACTATCTCAATCTAAAAGTTTAAGCTGTTAGGTGAGGTCCAGGATATGATTTATATTATTTTCTAACACACCCTCTCAAGTAAAAGCCCTTTGGACTTGAAACTTGCACAAGCCCACTTTACCTTGTGCTTAATTTTTATCAAATAAATGGGGATGATGAGATTCAAACTCGTGACTGCTTGGTCATCAAGGCTATGATACCATATCAAGTAACCATCTCAACCTAAAAGCTTAAGCTATTAGGTGAGGTCCCAAGATATGATTTATATTATTCTCTAACAATATTTACGGGGCTCACATCACTTTTTTATTTTATTTGTTTAATCCCTTTTCATTAATTATTTCTATTGAATTAACTTTGTTTTTAAATAAATGATTGGTTTATATATATAAAGATTAGTTTGATTTCTCTTAAATTGTTTCTCTTATATTTTATAAGAATTAGCTGTATTTGTATCATGGTTTTATAAAAAAAAATAAAAAAATTTGTTATTAGCAACAACAATTAGTTGTTAAGATAAAATGAATGAAAACTTTTAAGATAAAAATGATAGTTGGTGTAAAACATTTGCATACATATCAATATTTTATTTCTACTATGAAGATTAGCTTTCCATTTTAATATTTAAATATCATTTTTTTTCTTATTAGAAAAAAAAGTATGTTAATAATTGGAGTTCATAATTTGTTTCAGTTTGCTTTCTATAAGGATACTATGATCTCAAACGAACGTCCTGACATTAGGTTGTTGCTCAATTTCTTGAGCATCTATTTTTTATCATATAATTAAATAAAAAATTGTTTCACAAGAAAAAATTATTAAAGCTAGTGGAGTTTATTATCCATGTTACGAGTTTAGGGAGTTAACCTAAATCGATCCAACATGTCGCCGACTAATATTAAGAATAAAAAAGATATCATCTTGAAATTTTTAAAAAATTCAAACCATATTTTTATTAATCATCCGGGTTACTTATGGACCGGTCAAGTCAATTGGATCATGTCAGGGCAACTCTCAAACGATTTGATTTAAAGTCTCATAGGCAAGGAGCTAAGTCAGGAGATTTTAAGATTGACCTCTAGATCGAGTTTAATGATATTATCAAAGAATTTCTCGCATCTTAAATATTTTTTTTTACATTCAATTTTTTTGTGTCCAACTCGTAGTGCAGTGTGTGCTTGTTATCTAGTTGTTCCATAAACATTTAGGAATTAGTGCTGATTTATAAAGGCGTAATTGAATAATCATGTAACTATAGGGATTAAATCAACTCTGGGGAAGTCCATCTCTGCCCGTGGTGGTTTAGAATCTTTAGATTGCTAGAACTTGCCAATTATATTACTACAATCTTGCCGTGAAATCTTCTTGTCACCATGAAGTGAACGCGAGATAAGGATATAATATATCCTAAGCTCGTGAATCTCAGGATCATATATAGTTCTTCATGGATGGACTAACCAGTATAAAATTTGTCAAGGTTGCTTAGATGAAATGTATCAGAAAAAAGAAGAAGAAGAAGAAGGTAAGCCAGTTAGATAAAGGAAACATGACTATGGACCCAGCAGATTCCATGTGAGATGAAGTAAGACGATGATGATAAGATTAAAAAAGAAATAAATATATAATTATGTTTGTTAAGGATTAATAAGATAAAATAATTATTTTTATATAATGTCTAGATGAATAAAACAAAACAAAAATTCATAGTTTTGAATTCCACGACCTAAGTTTCCTGGCCGGAAAAAAAAGGTCAGATTAAAGCGATTTTAAAGGATCATGTCGACACTGTAGCAGCAGATTTGTTTTAAGAGAAGAAAGTGTTAGAGGAGAACATGCTATTAATATGGATAGCTAGCTCCAAGTATTCAAAGGATGCCAATGGCGGCATTTGACGAGATATATACTAATCAGAAATCTCTTCTGATAAACTATTAAATTATCAATGAAATGGAATACAAGTCAAAGATCATTTTCTGTCCTGCAAGGTTGTCGTATCTTTACATGCTTGCATGTTGCTTGACGGATCGATTGTCTGTGTGTCTCTTTTCTAAAATTATTATTTTTATCTGTTTTAAATTATGCAAAATTTTAAACACACATGCTAAATAGTTGAAGTATCACATGCCCTACTTCATTTAATAATTTTAATGATTGAAGTTTATATCGGTATTTATACTAGTAGTATATCGGTATGTATATTACAGATATAATTATGGACAGAAATAGTATGTTTGAAAAACTCACAACTCTTACGGTGAATTTCTATATATTCATCAACGATTATCCATTATTTATATCAAACCTATATAAAATAATGATAACCACATGTATTAATTAACTACGTTAACTAAATGGTTTGCATAATTATTGATTTAGCTCAAATTTATTCAATTTATTCTAATAGTACTCTTAATTCATTATCAATTATCTACATAAATTCAAATTTCTATATATTTACTGAAAATTTTAACTCAGCAATAAAATTAACAAAATATAAAACAGACCCGTTAAATAAGTTATTATTTATTTCATCACAAAACACTTAGGTCAGAAATTCGACATTGCCAAATTTCTAGGAATGTTTGTTTGGGTGTTTACTTGTTTTATTGTTTTTTCTCATACAATTTTATTGTATGAATTTATGATTTGTAAATGTTATGATTTGTTTTAGATTATATCAAATTGTATTTCTCATACTAAATTGTTGAAGTATCACGTATGGATAATTTGTTGTTATTAAAAAAGGTCTTAAAACATACCTATGATAGATTCTCGAGCTGTTGATAATGTATTTTATAAGGATCTTTGTTTGGTCACTAAAGCTTTTATTATATATCTGATATAGTATATATATATATAGGGATTTAATTATGACAAACTTAATGTAATTTAATGGTTTAGTTCCAATCAGTTCATTGTTCAACCAACTACTCAATGGCTTGTGATGGGTGACTCGTGCTAGATTGTGGGTTATCTATGGTTGAGACATTAAAACTCGACCTCATATTTCGAGTCGTAGTTATAGAGATACTATAAACCCAATTTCTATTGGGTCCATCGATTGCTCCAACCTCCAACCACAACTTTAGATCATATTATGGATGGGTTAAAGAGTCTTTCTTGTGTTTGGCATGCATGCCAGTGTTATATTGTTCTTGGAAAAGAAAATAAACAAGTTAAAGATATGGATAAAAAACATAGTCCAAACAAAGTACAAAAGGTTTAAGAGATGACTTATAATAAACACACCAGCTCGGTTGTCCACAAACTGTTGCACCCTTTTTGTCTATCCTCTCTCCTTATATGTGTTTTCATGTATAACTCCATCGGAGTTTGATCACGTCCAAGCTATATAGCCTTCAAAATAAATCCATAATTAAATGTTATCACAAATAATAATTATCATTTTAAGAAAAATATTTGAAATTAAAACAGGCTCTCTTACCAAGCGCTTTGTATGGTTAATAAAAGGAAGCGACCTGCCTGTATACTTGCTAATGGAGCTATAAGTCTCCTTGTTTTTGTTCAAGGACCCACTCCATGAACCTAAAACCCTTCGACATGAAGAACTCTAAATATTTCTCTTAGTTGCTCTTAGTGATGTGGGGAGGCATACAATCATTCCACTTCTTAAAGTCATCTGACTTGACATATCTTCTAGCATAGATGTGCGTGTCATACCAAAAATCACGTAGTCTGGTTTAGAATTCCTTAAACAAAAATATATAATAAAAAAATATTACAATTTAACAAAAAGTTTTAAACTTTACACATTAAAACTTACCTAGCTACACTGTGATTTTTTTCTAGAATTGTATTGCCACCCTAGAGTTTGCCTCGTCCCATCAAATTTTTTTCTTGTAATCATTTTCATGAAATAATTAGTTTTAGATTTAAAAAACATCTTTTATTAAAAAAAAGTATTGATTATATATGTATTAATGTTAAACTCTCTTCATCAAGCCTCAACCACGGGTATTTATTTAGGATGCTCTTTAAGTTGGCTCTATTGAAACAAAGAAACTTTCATTGATGATTTTATTGTTGATGTTATCGTTCACACAACTTTCATATTTCCAAACCTGAAAATTAATTAATTAGTAGTTGACTATATAAACATGTAATCATTAATTTAATTGTATGTTCAAATTAAATAAATTTTCTTACATGTTTAAATCCAGCTTCCATTTCGCTATTAACTTGTTAGAATATATGTCTCTAGCAGATGGGACGCCAAATCTCCGACTTGTAGTCGACAAGCCTGTGACATTAGAATGTGCATTAGGTGTTTGTTCATGAATTGCACCTTAATGCACCCCACGTTTAGGAATGCTATTGCTTGAAGATGCACAACTACACCATTTTGACCCTAAGCTTTTCCTCGATATCTAAAAAATATAACTAAATAATTAAGAATATTCAATTAAATTATCAATCTATGGTATATGGTTTTTTATGATTTATGCTTTTCCTCGGCAATAAAACCCTATATTCAATTGAAATTAGTTTTTGCATAAACACGTGGCAGTCATGACATTTTATTCTATATAATATGCATTTCTCCAAGTTCACCAATCTAGTTATATGTTCGAAGCATATCTATCAGAAATCATACTATTAAGCCATTTATAGACAAGATATTATACTTTATATATATATATATATATATATATATATATATATATATATAAAAGGCAAATTAAAGTGGCTTTGGACATTGCCTTTGATAACTCATTATTAAATATCTTCATATTCGATGGTCACAAAACAAAGTTATAATCATTCTAGCTTTTATGCTATTCTTTTTTTTTTCTTTCAATATCCATTACTGTGTTGAGAATGTTTACAAATACATTTTTCTCATGAAATTGTTATATACATATGAAAATCAATTATAGTCCATATTAAAACTGATATTTGCAAGTATTTACTTTTTCCTTTAATAGTTTTATAAATTACAACTTGCATGCCATTGTTTATAATAATTTATATAATGATTTCAATATGCGAAAAATTAATCAACAAAAATGTTTTAAAAATTACACGACTGCTGTTATAATTGGATTAGATGACTAATGAGTCTTTTTAAATAAAAATATACAACTGTTATCAAGTTAGAAAAACAAAAGGCTCTAGTTGTCACCATCACTTTTAACGAGGAAGATGGTCCTCGTTCTGAGGTAGAATTGTTTGAAGCATTCCAAAGATACATCGTTGGTTGTTTCAAGACTTACTGCAAGCACGTTATCGCTGCCTCAATCTAGCAAATCAAGTAGAAATCAGATGTGTATTTTTTTGGAATCTAGCATAAAAAAAGAAAGATAAAGTAACACAGTATAAAAAAACTAGTTTTAAAAATAGTAATATTTAATAAGTCATAAGTATATGTGTGTTTTTTAATTTTATTTTTATTAATATGGATGTTTGGGATAGTTTGTAAGTATTTTAATTAATTTTTTGAGTTTTAAAATTAATAATTATATAAATTTTTAATAACTTTGAGATTTGTAAATCTTGAATTTATAACCTTTAAAAAATAAATTTAAAACTTAATTAGTTAAATTAAACCGATGAAAATTGCATATATATGTGTTTTTGTTTTATAACTCGAGGTGTTCGGGTCAACTTACATGCACCACGATTAATCCATGGATCCACTGAATATTCTACAAGTCCAATAAACAGGTAAGGCATTGCAGGAACAATAAATATGCACATAAAAATTCAAACCTAGATGCAGAGACAGAAAATTCCTGCTAGAATAGCTCGTCCACGATCTCAAGTGTAAATGTATTTGTGTTTTGATATGCAAGGACGTCGTGCATAGGTGATATAAATGTCAAGTTGACTCCTATTATGTGGTGCAGAAAATAATAGTGGATGCACTCTCTGTTGGTTGATGCTACAAATATTTAAAAACGGCATCAATATTTCATTTTTCATTACATCAAATCAAATATGTAATAGTTACAAACCACCTCTGTGTGTGTGAGTGTAGAACAGCTTATACACATATATAAACTAACCTACATGATGCATGCATATAGATATAGATAAAGATATTATTAAGAAATTTATTTTATTTTATTATTTATTAAGAATAGAATAATATTTTTAATTTAATCTATATACAATTTCTTTATATTTAGGTTAAAAGATATACTTTAAAATAAATAGATTAATAAAAACTCTAGTTTTCTTTTTATTTATAATTTTTTAATGTTAATTTAAATTACATGAAATCATAAATCCTGGTTAGGATTTATACTTATCAAATCCATAACTCAGATGAAGCGGACATTTTAACAGAGCAAGAATCAAAATATTTGCTTAGGGCTAGAGGTGTTGTAGAGTAAAAAACACTTGGCACATTAAAGGGAAATTTGATACTAAGTTCCAAGCTGGAATTAAAGTATATATATACCTGACATTATATGTATTCTTAATATTTCCGATGAAAGAATCATTCGTACATGTCTTGTATTGTATTGTTTGTCTGCGAATCTTTGATGTTAGTTAATGGAGAATATTTCTCTGTGTTGGAAGGGAAATAAATGGGGAGAAGAAACAAGCTAGCGGGATTTATTACTACTACATGTGTTTTTCTCAAATTAAAAACATTGGACTGCATCATATTGGGTATTTCTGATCAAATTCATGCAAATGAAAAGCTTATAACACTTCCTACTCCTAGTTGTATATGTGATTTGCAACTTTGTTGTTTTTTTAAATATTTTTTTGTACTATATTTAAAAAAAAATCTAGAAATCATCCACCAAGTGGGCATCCAATGTCATTTCTTGTCTCTGCAAAATTAATTCCAAAGATCCCATCAATTTAGAAACAATCAGCAATTACATCTGAAATCTAAAATTCCCTATCAACTTATGCTATTTAAAAGTTAAACCCATGATTCTAAAAGCATAAATAAATAAATTGGGCAATTAGCATATAAAATTAAAAAAATTAATGAATTTACATAGAAACAAAAAGTTTTGGTGAAATAGTACAGTTTGATCATGTTGCACTTCAGAAACATGACATGGCTATGCTATTTTTTGCTCAAACGATTGATCGGTTCATAATAATTAGTGAAATTGATCAACTGATTCCTAAAATAATAAGAAAAATCTCAAAATTGCCAAAATCGAGAGGTTTCATTGAGAATTTTAATATCTAAAGATCTGATGGTCTACGTGGTGATGTAGTGGTATTTTAAGGGAAAACATCCTCCAGAAACTCATGTAAATTCTTGAGTGCGATCTAACAATCAGATAAAAAATTATGGTTCTTTTGATCTTTTATTTTGGTATGACGCAACCAAACCTCCTATTGGGCCTAAAATTATCCCAATGGTCCATAAATACATCTGCTAGACTATCTATATAATCTGTTTAGGGCAGATCCTTATTTAGTTATGACAGACCCACACTTTACTATTCAGAATCACTCATTATTGTGTGAACAATAACTTTTTGAGATTTTAATTGAAGTATATTTTTCAGTCTACAAGTTGGATAAAAATATATAGTTTGACTCATAAAACATATTTGGAAGAAAAACCTCATAAAATTATGGTTTTTCTATGAAACAGTCAAGCAGTTAATAGCATACAACTGGTTAACCAGTCAAGACAGAAGATTGGAGTTTGACCATGTCATGTTTTTTAAGCCGACATGGTGAAAACTGTGCTATTTCACAAAATAAAATAAAATTTTAAAACAGTGTTATTATGTTAATTTTTTTTTAAAAAAAAGAAAACAAAAAATCCAAAACAGACGAGAACAATCACGAACCTGAGGGATGTGTCGCTGGGGCTTGACAGGTCTAGAAGGATGAAAAGATGTTGATGATGATGATGAAAACAACGGGATAGGGTCTTCTACTACTAGGGTGGGTAGTTTGTTCTTCTGAGGCTAAAATTAGTCTTCCGTTCATATTGTCTGCCAAAAGCTTCTGGTGTAGCGATTGCGGGGGTGGATTCTCCATGGCTTTCCTCCCTTCAACGAGCATGTAAGGTTCATAATCCATGTCCATAGCTGACCTATTTGGTATAAATCGACCCAACTATCCAGAACAAGAAAATCTGAATTAGAACCCTAAAAGAATATAAATATCATTTGCAACTGTACAATTATTAATTAATCTTTAACATGATAAGAATATCCTTAAATAGCACTAACTTATTAGAAGCCCGAAATAGAATATAATCTTGCTTCGATTCATGTTTGATTTTCTGTTAGTGGAGAGGGAGAGAAAAGTCATGGAAAAGAAAAAAATGATGGGATTGATTTATACATTGGAGGTAATATTATGCAAGAGTATTTTTATTTTTCTTATCAAAATTTAAATTTTATGATTCTAAGGTATACTTTCTAATCAAGTGCAAACCTAGAAGAGTTCAGACTAATGGTCTGTTTGAAATTGTGATATCGGTGGTAGTTTAAAGTGTTTTTTATTTAAAAATATATTAAAATAAAGTTTTTTTTATTTTTTAAAAATTATTTTTAACATCAACACATCAAAACAATCTGAAAATATAAAAAAAAATTTCATTTTAAACAAAAAAAAAATTCAAAATCTCCCTGAATTTCTCTATTTCAAATTTCCTAAACAAGTTTTTCTTTACTCATGAAATGTGCATATATAATCCAAAAGAATCCTTTGTAATATGCGGCAACCTGATGTGATCGTTCTTTCACTTCTCTCATTCTCTGTTTCCTGCATACAAAATTCGTAACATTTTCTCGTGTATGTAATCATTTACTTAATTATTGTATAATAACAACAAAAAAAGAGTGTTCAATCACATGAATTTTTCTCCCTTCCCAACATTTTACCAAATGAAATCAATCATATCTTGTTGCTTAATTGAGCAGCACATCTATGTAATTTCATCACCACTTTACAAAATTAATAAATACATAATATTTTGCATACCGATCTTTCAAAAAATTACCCTTTAAATCTTCAATTAACATTGATTTATCAGGGAAAAAAAAAAACAAGAATGTCTTGATATAAAAAACATTCACTCCAGATCAAATCACACAATGCCTGTACTCTCTCTCTCTCTCTCTCTCTCTCAAACAACTGCAACCATGAAAGCACCTGCACAACCAAACTCACCACCATATATATATATATATATATATATATATATATATAATCTTTTTTCTTTTTGTTTCTTTGTTTTTGGTTTGAGTTTCTTTTCTTTTATATCTTTATTAGATCATTGGTCCGCGCTACGCTACAAATCATATCAATTTTTTTTAACATAAAAAAATATAGGTGTTGCTAATGTTTTTTATAGTAGAATAATTTTTAAACGTGTGGGAATTGTTCCGATGTAATTCAGTTATCTTGGCGGCTCCAAAGACAATTTGGATGATCTATAAAAATATATTTTGAATTAAAATAAATATTTAAGGTGAGATTTTCTTAATAAACATTGACACAAAAACATATTGGATTGATTCGGGTTAACCTAAGTTAACATGTCAATCAACATACCAAGTTATAAGATCATGATAACCCCATAAAAAAATTTAAAACAAATCACGAAACTCAATTTTCAATAAACTCAATGTTGAAGGATAACTGGAAAAAATCAATAAAAAAAATAACTTAAAAAATGACCTGAGTCAACCTTCCAAACTCGTTACTCGGGTCATGAGATCGAGATAAAAAAACAAATTAAAATAAATTAGGTCTTGGTGACCTACCATGCCTATGCACGTGGATCTTCTAGCCCAACCTGCATGCTCGGTCCTAATTATTTTTTTATTTCTTTATGGATGGACGACTTATTATCCACTTCTATTTTTGGGTTTAATATAAGCAGACGACACACCATATTTTATTTGAAGAATATCTAGTGACTAGAGGGTCACCGGAAAATCAGGGCTTCATTTATTTTTGCTAAAACATTCATTCTCAACTCATTTTTTTTTTACCTTAAACATTATGAAAACATGCTAAACATTTTGAAAAATCTATTTTTGACCTCAAATAACCCAAAAAATACCTTGAAAATCTTCTTGTAGGCAAATCCACGTTCTCGAGAAAGGATAAAGAAAAAATAACACCTAGATGAAACTCTCTTTGTTAAATGAAATTCATTGACATTAAAATCAACTATTTTGATGGTTGAAATCAATATCAATGATGATATTTATCTATGTTAGAATCTGACAACTCTTTGTGTCATCTCATATAAAAATAGGATTGAAAATTATATACTTACAAAACCAAAACAAGAAAAAGCTAAATGGTATACGTAGAAAACGAGCCTCCATGCCCTAAAACAATATTTTGTCGATGATAAGAGCTTGATCAGTTAAATTATATGACTCTGCAACATCATTATTTTCGCCACTGGTAGAAGATCAAATGTGAACAATATACAAGATATTTAATTAAGAATGAATTTGACAGTATATAATATTGTAAACTGAGCATGAAATTAAGGTAATAATGAAATAAGCAATTGCAGTTAAATCGGTTGAAGAAACAAAATTGGTCGAAAATTAATTAAAAATATTTAAAAACAGCATCAATATTTCATTTTTCATTACATCATGTCAAATATGTAAATGTTATAAACCTGGGACGGTACAAAAAAGGACTACATATGTGTGTGTGTATGTCTATAGAACAGCTTATACACATATATAAACTAACCCACATGATGCATGCATACAGATATATGATCTCAGGCCCCAGTTAGGGTTTATACTTATGAAATCCATAACACCGTGAAGCAGACCTTCTAACAGACCAAGAATCAAAATACTTGCTTAGGGCTCGAGGTGTTGAAGAGTAAAAAACACTTGGAACATTAAAGGGAAATTTGATAGAAAGTTCCAAGCTGGAATTAAAGTATATATATACCTGACATTATATGTATTCTTAAATATTTCTGATAAAAGAATCATTCGTACATGTCTTGTATTGTATTGTTTGTCTGCGAATCTTTGATGTTAGTTAATGGAGAATATTCTCTGTGTTGGAAGGGAAATAACTGGGGAGAAGAAACAACCGGGATGTATTACTACATATGTTTTTCTCAAATTAAAAACATTGGACTCCATCATACTAATTACTAGGTATTTCTGATCAAATTCATGCAATCGTACAAATAGGTCAATGAAAAGCTTAATAAGTAGCAGTAACAAAGGAAAGGAATATGGAAGGATGTCAGCAGCCATTCGAATATTGAAGTACATGGTAAGATCAAGATCAGTGAATTATCAGTTCAAGTTCTTCACGTTAATGATTGAAAATAAAGCAACAAACGCAGTAAACAATCTATATATACAGACTTAAACAGGTATAAAGATGTGTTGTTTCAGGACCTTGAAAAAGGATGGGATTAGGAGCATACCTTAATTAGGTTCTTGTAACCAGATAATAAAAGAAAAGCAAGGTGTAAGGAATGAAGCCTGGTCCGAGATCATTTTATGATATTTTCCAAATATAATTACTTGCGAGATCAAACCTAAAAATTAACAAGAAGGGATAATCAAGACTACTACAGATTAACAGCTAGGACACAGGAGAGATATAAAGAGAAGAGTCAAATGGATCTTGAACCAAACCCTATGATCACCAGCACTTCCTACTCTCATGATGCTAAAATCAGACAAGGGGGCTGCAAATACACTCAGTAATGAAAACCTAACAGTAACAGAGACTAAGTTAACGGGAGAGACAAGGATCTTGGATCAAACTTCATTCCAAACACCCCTTTTCCATCTTTCATGGTTTCTTCTCTATAAAACTCATGAGTCATGATTTCTTTCTCATGATTCAGCAACCAAAACCTAACAAGGCTGAAATATACTCAAGTCTCTATATTATCTTCGTCTTTATAGTTACAAGCACACAATACCACACACACACTCTCGCCCACAAAATGATAAAGAAATAGAGATGAGACGAAGGGATCAGTAAATGGAGGTAAGAGAAAAGATAAACAAAGAGATAAAGGTGGTAAAACGCATGATAGACTGGTCATTGTATGAATAAAATAATGAAAAGGCTGGTAGGTTTTGGAGGGATGGTGTTGTCTTCTTCTAAGGAGCTTTTTATTAGAAAAGAAAGTGAGTGGCTTTGGAGGCCTTTACAGGCTCTCTCTGTGAACGAAAAAAAAATATATATATTTAGCACTGAAAATAACGAGGACCCAAAGAGAAGCATGGGAGAGGAGACATGGGCCTCCACAATCCCCTATTTATTTATATTATTGTTAATTTTTGGTTATTTATTTTAGTTATAATTTGAGAAAAATAGCATTCATTATTGTCCTATCAACCAAGTTATTTTGAATGATTGGAAGAGGGTGATTTTTTATTGAATAAAGTATGAAAACTATCTTAATTAAAGCTTGTTAAAGCATGATCAAGTTCGGACTTTCCAGCCAATTTACCATATATGAACATAAAAAAATCAAGGCTAGAAAAGGGGTCACAAAAGACTATAGAGTAGGTTGTAAGTCTTGTGAAAAGCAAATCTTGTAATAGTGGAATAGCCAGAACATCAAGCACGACGTGTGAGAAAACTTAGAAGATGAAAGCTTAGAAAGAAAAGTGCTATGAGCAAATTAAAAAAGAAAAAAAAAACGCATGCAATCAGTATTGAACAAAGTAGGTGTAAGATTGTGATTTAGCAACATACCGACCAAAGACGCTAATAAAAGGAGAAAACACTTGGTAGATGCTAATAACAAACAAAGTGAATAAGATAACATTTATGAAATTCTGCCATATTCTCATGCATTACTCTGTGATTTGTAAACTCTGGAATAAAATTATAGCTTGGAAAAGCTTCATTCGGGTAATTTCTTATGCCCTAAATCGAAAAGATATTAAAGACTCTAATCCTGCCACATGTGAAAAGATTAGAGAATGAAACGGTAATTAGAATATTGTTAGTAGCTATTAGTCTTGTTTATCAATTAAGAGAATCAGTTAGTATGTTAGTATTGTTTAGTGAAGAATGGATAACGTGAATAAATTTTCTACTGTAGCAATATATAAACTGATGTCAAATAAGGGAACAACATTCAATTAATAAAACAGAGAATCAAAACAGAATTTCTTCTTCCTCTCTGTTTAACAGAATCCTTCTCTGTTTTTCTTCATCTCTTTCTATTCCTTTTTTTGTGTAAATCTTACTATCCTAACTTGGTATCAGAACTTAGGGATTCTTGATCTTGAGACCTTAGCTTCTGCACTCTATGATTTTTTACTCTTGTTTCTGATTCTGGCTTCATTCTCATCTTATTTGTTGATGTGTCTATTATCTGTTTGATATATTGTCAAACTGAAAATTCTTCTTCAAATCTTCAACTTTCTGCAAGATTCTTCCTTCTCAATCTTTGATTCTCTTCTTTTCTACTTCTTGCACTCTAAAAAATGGTGACTACTTCTCAACTTCAGATTGTTCAATCTCCTATTAATCTTTTATTCTCTTCTTTTCTACTTCTTGAACTCTCAAAAAATGGTGACTACTTCTCAACTTCATATTGTTCAATCTCCTATTACTTGTTTGCTTCCTACTGCTGTGATAGTCAAGCTTGATGATGCAAATTACATGTTCCAATCTTATGCTTGGCTCCTCCAAGCCTGCGATTAAGGGGGAATGTAAAGATATCAAAGGCTCTAGTCCTGCCACATGTCAAAAGATTAGAAAATGAAATGGTTAGAATGCTGTTAGTAGCTGTTAGTCTTATTTGTCAATTAAGAGAATCAATTAGTATTGTTTAGTGAATAATAGATAATGTGAATAAGCTTCCTACTGTAGGAATATATAAACTGATGTCAAACAAGGGAACAACATTCAATTAATAAAACAGAGAATCAAAACAGAATTTCTTCTTCCTCTTTGTTTAACAGAATCCTTCTCTGCTTTTCTCCATCTCTTTCTATTCCTTTTTTTGTGCAAATCTTACTATCCTAACATTAATGACCTTCAATGTTAATGGCAAAGCCTTTTGTAGGATAATCACTATAAATTTGCATTGTTTGGATTTTGTGGAATACTAGGAACAATTTGGTATTCGAGGAAAAGCAGCCTTATTTGGAAGGATATCCGATGACATCTGTTCTATTTTGCCGCGGGTTGGATAAAAAATTTGGATGTCTTATTTTGATATACAAGTGTTAACCTATATAGAAACCACAAATACATTTCATCTTGGTATGTTAAGTTTCGATTCTAGTTGGATTTTTTGGCTGATGTTCTAGTAGTAAAATTGAGCTTTTTTTTATTTCCATGTTGTTAGATTTTGGCCTTGGCTACAATCTAAGCAGCTAAAGTTGTGCTTCTTTGTTCCTGTTTCCCTATATTTATATATTCTTGATTTCATAAAAAAAAAAAGATAATAGGAAATAAAAAAGAGGTTCAAGCTGTTAATAGACAAAGATAAAGAGATGAGCATCAACCAATAAGAAAAAGGGAAAGCAATAGTATGAAAACAACAGTGTAGTAAAGAATCAATATTAATGACAGGGAGAAAAGGAAGAACATCTAATATAAAATTCTAAAACAAACAATAAATCGTATCGATAATATACGAATGATCTAACAATGAGCATGATATGATGGGGCAAAGTCTAATGCAAAAATGGCATCAAATTGTTGGTTGCCTTCTTGGAAGCTATAATGACAAAAACAAAATGGACATTTTGTCAATATAATTGATGGGTTCACTTGACATCTTGAAAAAATAACGTTGTGTTTTAAAGATAAGTGTCAAATAACTAATTCAACCCAATAGCTTAAGCTGTTAGGTGAGGTTTGAAAATATGATTTATATTATTTTAAGTTGAAGCACAACTTATTATTGATTAAAGGGCTTACATAATTAATAGTCATCTCTTCTATTTATATGACTAGGGCAACATACATTAGTTATTGTGTAGTGCACTACGCGGGATAAATCTATACAAGGAAAGTACAATATTTCCTAAATTACAACACCTTCCATAATACACCTTCTCAAGCAGAAGGTGGGTTAACCACATAAAGCTTGGACCGCAAATAAGTAAAAGCAGTGTGAGGAAGCAACGTAGTAAAAGCATAAGCTAATTGGTCTTTGGAGGATACAAAATGAATTTGTATCTCCTTTTTAGCCACTTTATCACGAATGAAGTGATAATCAACCTCAACATGCTTTGTACGTGCATGAAAGATTGGATTGGCAGATAGATACGTAGCACCTAAATTGTCGCACTAAATGGTGGTAAGAGAACTAAGAGAGAAACATAAATCTGTTAGAAGATAACGAAGCCAAAGAACCTCAGCAGTACCATCAGCTAATGCCTTATATTCTACTTTAGTGGAGGAGCGAGCAACAATGCGTTGCTTGCTAGCTTTTCATGAAATAGGAGTGGTGCCGAGAAAGATAATATAGCCACCAGTAGACTTCTAATCATCGATGCTCCTCGCTCAATCAGCATCAATAAAACCATAAAGTGATAACAAGGAGCCACGAGTAAGGTGAAGACCAAAGGAAGACATACCTTTCAAGTATCGTAGTATACGTTTGACAACAGTCCAATGACTCTCAGTAGGAGTATGCATAAACTGACAGACCTTGTTGATAGCATAGCATATGTCTGATCTAGTATATGAGATATTGAAGAGCACTAATAATTTGTCAAAAATGAGTGGGGTTCGAGAATGGCTCACCAATTTGTAGGCCACTCTTGGAGAAAAACGTCAGTGTATCAATGGGCTTGCACGATGACATAACACCATGACTCAGGATATCAAGAGCATATTTATGTTGACTAAGCATAAAACCCATACTGGTGAGAGTGACCTCAATCCCTAAAAAATAGTAAGCATTACCTAGATCTCGGAGTTTGAATTCTGAACTCAACAGGATAATAAGGCGTTGAATCAAAGTAGAGTTACTACTAGTGAGCAGAATGTCATCCACATAGACAAACAAATAACATATATCATGATTCACATTCAGAATGAATAAGGAGGTATCAACCTTGGAAGCGTGGAAGTCAACCGACAGAAGAAAGTCACTAAGTTGTTTGTACCAAGCCCGCGGGGCTTGTTTTAAACCATAAAAGGACTTGTAAAGGCAACAAACATGAGTTGGTAGGGCACGGTCGACAAACCCTGTGGGCTGTTGTATATATATAACCTCCTGAAGTGAACCATTGAGAAATGCATTATGAACATCAAGTTGTCAAATCTGCCAACGGTTAGATATGATAATGGCAAAGACTGGGCGAACAATTGTCAATTTAACAACATGATTGAAGGTTTCTGAGTAGTCGATACCTTTCTATCGAGTGAACCCTCGCGCAACCAAGCACGCCTTATAACGTTCAACAATACCATCAGCTCGACACTTGATTTTATAAACCTAACGAAAACCAACAATATTTATAAAAGGCTCAAACGGAACTAAGGATCAAATACCATTGGTATGTAAAGCTGCAATTTCAGATCTCATAGCAAAATGCCAGCATAAAAAACAGTTAGCTTCTTTAAAATTCAAAGGTTCATGGTAGAGGAACATGTTACCCATAAGTTGGGAGGCAATGTAGAGGTAGAAGTCGAGCTTAAGTTAACAGACTTATATTGTCGAGGACGCAACACTATGGGGTGCTGTTGGGAAACCATTGGATCAGGAGAGTTAGAAGACCTGATGGATATGTGCTGCTGTGGAAAAGAGTAGCTGCAAAAATCAATACAGAGATCTAAGCCCGTCGGTGACTAAAAAAGGACCTTTGAAGGAGAGATAGGGTTTAATGGTGAAGCTAGGGGCGCAACAGAAGGAGGAGAATCAGATGCTGTGATGTCTAAAGCAACAGAACTTGAACCTGTAAAATGATCAATAGACATAGTTGTAATTGGTGGTAAAGGGTCGAGGTGTGTGTGGGAAGGATTAGTGTTTTGGGTGGGTTTTGCGATGGTAAGTAGGTTAAAGCAGGAAGGTGTGAGATAGGGGTCGATTGTGGGTTAGACTTGGTTATGGCAGAAACATGATCAGACTCAAGAAATGGAAAGGATTGTTCATGGAAACGGACATGATGAGATATGTAAATATGATCAGAAGAGAACTCAAGACAGCGATAGCCTAGATGACATGAACTATAACCTAGAAACACACAAAGAGTAGAATGATAGTCTAACTTATGAGCATTATATGGTCAAAGAAACAGAAAGCAGAGACATTTAAAAGTACATAGGAAACTATAATCAGGTGGTTAATGAAACAGACATTTAAACGGAGATTTGTTTTGTAAGACCGATGTCGACGTACGATTAATAAGATAGACAGAGGTTTCAAACGCATAATTCTAGAATTTTAGAGATGCCTTATAGTGACCAAGTAGTGTAAGACCAGTTTAGACAATATAACGGTGACGACGCTCAACAATACCACTTTGTTCATGTGTATGTGGACATATGATGCGATGATGAATACCAATATTTTTGAAGAAGGAATTTAATTTATGATATTCACCACCCTAGTTAGTTTGAACTGATTTTATTTTACGAGAGAACTGTCGTTCAATCAAGACTTGAAATTGATGAAACACGTTAAACATATCAAATTTTACACTAAGAGGATAAAACCAAATAAATTTTGTATGCACATCCATAAAAATCACAGAGTAACAGAAACCATCAAAAGATAAAATAGAGGCAGGGCCCTACACATCACTAAAAATAAGTTCAAGAGAAGCAGATGTTCTATGACCCGTAGATCCTAATGATTGACACAATGATTTTCCTAGCGGACATACTGGACACTGAAAATTTAAAGGACGAGACATACAAGTGACCTTTTTATTTGACGCTAAGAAACTCAAAACCCGGGAGCTTGGGTGACCGAGTCAATGGTGCCAGACATCAGCAGAAATGGATAAACTAGCATACAGAAAAGCTTAGGGCATAAATATGGTAGAAGACTTCGAAAGGACATAAAGGCCATCTTTACTCTGACCGAAAAGAAAAATCTCCTTGGTTATGATATCCTTAACATAGAAAATAGAAGAGTGAAATAAAATAAAAAAGACAGTTTTCACAGCAGAATTGTTGAACAGATAAGAGTTTTTTTTATTTTTTAGAACATGCAAGGAATTAGACAATGTAAAAACTCGTTTAGGGGTACATAAGATATTATAGGATGTATTAGATATGACAAGTCTCTTACCATCACCAACATGTAATTGATCATTTTCGAGATAGGGTTCTGCATGTGTCATATCGGCAATATCTAGAGTAACATGCTAATTCGCGTCGATGTTAGGAAAGAAACCAAGTGACAAAATTTTCTATTGAAGTGTCACTAAAGGAGAGGTTAGCCAAGGCGTGATTACCATGATGCACAAGCTGGGAGCATTGTGCAGAGTGCCCAAATATGTTACAAAGCTGACATATAATTTGTGTGTCATACCGACAATATCTAGAGTAACATGTTAATTTGCGTCGGTGTCAAGAAAGAAACCAAGTGATAAAATTTGTTATTGAAGCGTCACTAAAGGAGAGGTTAGCCGAGGCGTGATTAACATGGTGCACAAGCTGGGAGCATTGCTGTGTGGAATTCCCAAATATGTTACAAAGCTGACACTTAATTTGTCGTTGTCACTAACCAGGGTTACTTGTTCTGGTCTGTTGCCAATCTAGTTGATTCTGCTACCAATGCCCACGTTGTGGCTACTGGAAATCGTTGTTGTTACCTCTGAAATTCTAACCACCATATTGAGTTGAGGAGGGACACATATTCCTCCACCCCTTTATGTTTTCCCCTGCCCCGTTGAAAAGAGGAACCGCTGCCATTAAACATAGAAAAAACATGTTGGGAAGTGAAGGCAAAAGGGGGTTGCACAGGTGTTGGCAGCAATGGTGCAGCCGTGGCAATAGGGTGAATGAAGCTCCTGTGTAAAAATTCATGAATAGATAAGTGACTGTGAAGCTTAGAATATGGCAGAGGGTCAGATTTCGTTGACAAACTGGTAACCAAATCATGAAATTCACTATGAAGACCCTGAAACACATATAGATTGAATTCTGTGAGGGATCAGATAGGGTGGCCTGCTGCGGCTAGTTCATCAAATAACCCCTTAGCCTTCTGCAAATAGATGGTGATGATATCATCACCTTGATGAAGGTCTTAAAGACAACCATGCAATTACATGATTCAAGAGTTCGATGAAGACGCAAGAGCACGTTCTAACGTGCTCCATGCACTAGCAGAGGTTGGACAATCCACCACAAGGTGGAGGACGTCTATGGACAGAGAAGAAAGGAGAGCACTGAGGATGAGTTGATCTTGTTGTTTTCATGTCAAAAAAGCTTGGGAAAAACCAGAACTGAAGACAGTTGAAGTGGCGAAAACATCACTCTGTGGAGAAAGACATATCGTCGAGCCATCGACAAAAGAAAAAAACACCTTGACCAATCAGATACGGCTTCATTTACATACACCAAAACAGATAATTTGTGTTGGTAAGCTTGAGATTGATGACTTGCTGTGTGTTGGAAAGATGTATGATGGTTATTGGTGCGTCAAAAATCGATGAAGCAATTAGAGTTGGATTGTGTGCAAAGACAGGTACACTGGCCGAAGTAGGGGCTACAAGGGAGGATGAGGTAGGGGAGGTTGAGCTGACATTAATGCCAGCTGCAACAGCAACATAGGGATCCATTAATGAAGCTAAAGAAGTCGGATAGTTGCTGCTATAATGAATCTACAGTAGAATTATTTGCAAAGGGGGCCGAAGTTAGCTACTGATATGCTATCTACTTTTAAGAGTGCAGACTGGGACACAAAACAATTTTTCAAAACTGAGGCAGGGAAGAAAAAGGAGAGGAAAATGTTATTTTTCAGAATAAAAAAAAAACTACAGCAGATTCTTCGACAGAGAAAGAAAAGGATGTGCCGATCAAGGGGAGAAGAAGGAAGGTGGAAATCTATTTAGATATTTCGGCTCTGATACCAAGTTAAATCATAACTTATTATTGATTAAAAGGCTTACATAATTAGTAGTCATCTCTTTTATTTATATGACTAGGGCAGCATACATTAGCAAAAAAAATGTTTGAGACTATGCTCTCCACTTCACTTTCCATTCCAAAATGTGCAACCTTTTTTTAAAAAAATATTTTACTTCTTTATTCAATGCATATGTCTATCTCCTCCACATATCGCTTGCTTGACTATTAATAAAATTTATAACCTTTACTGTACTTATTTATTTTATATTTTTTCAAAACCCTAAAAAAAAACCCAAATTGATTTTAAAACTTATTTTTCCCTTTAATAACTTTAAGAATTACTTTATTGATTTACATTTTGAGATAACTATTGATTACTAAGCCCATTGATGGATAGATGAAGAGATCCAAAGAAGTTTGTCTACATACATTGGTGTAATTAATGACCTTAAAATTGTTTAAAAGATCATATTATGTAATCTGGACTTATGATCAACTAAAAGCTTCCTAGTTGGAAATTTCTCCACCATCAGATTATATAATCTGATGTTTTAACTACTGAAATAGAATGAAAGATGAAAATGTCTCATGGGTTTTCTTGTTTTTGTGATATTTTGAGAGTTGAATAATTTCAAGATATAATGTTTAATTTATGAAAGAACATAAACAAATTAAAAAAAAACAAACTATAAAAGATTTAATGCAATTAATTAAAAAAAAGCGAGTTAATTTATCACCCAACTAACAAAATAACAATCCCCCAACACAATTGATAAAAAAAAAAACGGGAAAAAGTTGAAAGTGACTAATCAAGAAATTATTGAAATTTCTCCCTCCAAAAAACCTCCCATAAATTGTTCATGCAATTATATCGTAAGTGGCTTTTTTGTATTTGGCTTTCCACCAAGCACTCGAACTTCCTCTACACTGAAGGGTCCACTATATTTTAGATATTTTTTTTTTTGTATTTTAAAAATATTTTTTTTTTTTTAAAGTAATTTTTTTAAACTTTTTTAAATAATTTTAATATATTAATAAATAAACAAAACATTTTAAATAACAATCTCCACTAAACTTCCAAATACCTCGTATTCTTTCGACTCAGAAAAGCAAAGGATTGCAAGTTCCATTATTGTCCACATGATTTCTTGACTGATCATGTCTTCCCTTTTCAGCCAACGGGGGGGTCCTGCCACTTTCTTTCCTACCGGGGACATGCATGATTCCTTTCTATTGTGGGTCCAGCAACAATGTGCTTGGTTTCATTGTCCTTCATCAGCCACGAGCATTTGAGAAATTACGGTTTTTGTATTTCAACACTATTTTTTAAAAAAAAATTATTATTTTTTAATTTTTTTATTTAAATTAATATTTTTTTAATGTTTTTAAATTATTTTAAAAAATTACTAATTCGAGTTCTACAAATCTCAGAATCATTGGAGATTTACATGATCGTTAATTTTAGAGTTCGCAGGGTTAGTCGAGATACGCGGAAATTGACTCGAACACCCACATTAATAATAATAAAAAAAAATCTTGCTAATATGTAATCCTACTGCATCTCTATTAAGAAAGAGCCAACCCTCATGAAATTCTTAAAAAAGAAGAAAGAAATTCACTAATTTCTAAAAATAGTTAAGCTCCTTTTTTTTCATTATTAAGAAAAAGCTTCACTAATAAAGTATTGTTATTCAGATTTTAAATATCCTCAGAGATATTCAGAGTTCTCACTATTTCTCTAAATTTCAACTGAGAATGATGTAAGAAAATATATTTTTAAAACCAGAAAAAAAAAAAAAAGGAGTTTCAATTGAGAATGATGTAATTAAAGAATACATATAAATTTGCACTAGACTCCCAGCAAATATGCACTAAAAATTTACAACAAGTGATACTCGATCAAGGCAACACAATTCTGGCACTGCTAAAGCACAAGTTGGTAACTCTACTCCGGCACACCTTCTTCAAATTCTACACTCATCGCCATGGCAATTAACCTCCAACTCAAATCACCACCAACTTGTTCATATTTTCAATGGAGACAACTATGATTTTTAGAGTATCAAACTTAAAATTATCCTGGGAGCTTATGACTTCTTGAAAGTAGTGGAAAAACGCGTTCCAAAAGCCGCGGATCCATCAATAGAAAAAAATAGAGATTATAACCTGAGAGGTATGTAACTCAATTGGTCAGACATTTAGTTTGCTCTTTAGAGATCACCAGTTTGAATTTCACAAACATCAGGGTCACTGAAGGTTTACATAATTGTTAATTTCAGGGCCCGTGGAATTAGTCGAGATGCACGCAAGCTGGTCTGGACATTCATATTAATTAAAAAAAAATAATAGAGACTGTAGAAGGCACAACGACTACCTCCACACAATTGAAAAACTCATTTGAGTTCCAAAACATGTGTGATGAAAGTTTGGCAGAGAAAAGATGCTGATGCACTTTCCAAAATTCGTCAAGGTGTCTCAGACACAATCTTCCTACGAATCATGAATTCTTCATCGACGACAAAGCAAGTGTGGGGCACGTTACGAGATGAATTTCAAGGTTTATATCATTGTCTATCTCAAGAACAGAAGCGTCAACAAAGTTATACCAGAGATTACCCCACTTGAAGCATGGTCAGGACTGATACCTTCACTCAGACATCTAAAGGTATTTACTACATGCATGTTCCAGCAAAAAAAAAAAGGCACAAGCAAAAACTTGGGGGAAATCTCCGCTTAAAAGCTTCGGATTTCAAACGAGAAATTACTGTGAAGGTCGTACTATCCATCAGCAAAATATGTCGAACGTGCATGGCATTGGTGTGAAAACCACAAATTCAACACACAATAAGCTCAAAAATCAACTCTTCCAACGTATTTCAACCTTCTTTTAATCCCTCCCATGCTAACTTTCAACTGCTACAGTTAACAGCTGTGACAGGGATTTTGGGAGGGGCACGAGGGCATCATATGATCTTCACAGCCATCGCCAAAGGCTGACAAAGTACACACAACTTTCACCCAATGAAGCGTTTAGCATCATTTGCGAGCACGCGCATCCTAAATGAGTCTGTCCCTGTGAAATTTATAGTTGCTGGGCGTGACAGCCAATGCTCTGTTTTGGTCTTTTTCATAAACTGACATACAGAAACAGCTCTGAGATCTCCTACCATCAATGTCCTTGTGAATTAAGATTTTCTTTCTTTTTTCTTCTTTGGCTTGAGTTTTTGGGATACATTTACGAATTCTTATACATACAAGGTTGTAATATCAGCTGACTTGTCATGAACAAGAATCAAACTGATTACAGGTTAGCATTTACCTGGCTGGACTGACCTTGATCAGAATAATAACTTCGAATGAGACATCTATTCTTATCTATTGGATGGATTTGATCTTTTCGTCCACATGAAAGAAATGCCACAAAAATTTTCCTCTTTTTCATGTGACTTGCAAAGGAGCAAGCGGGGGAGGATACTGTCAAGCACAGTCAGGGAAGTTGGAGTTTTAAAAAAGAGGAAGCTGGGTCTTTTGCTAAGAATTGACAGCAGCACCACAGGCCATAACCAAAAGCTCTTGTAAAATGCGACACAAAAATTTCACCCTGCTCATTATGTCTCACACATGCTTCAATTATTACAAACACTGAAAAAACAATCCCAGCTTGCCTATCAAATTTATCCTACCACAGACTTCCATTTCAAAACAACTCTAGGATGGTTCAAATAAAGACGGAGAAGATAACAAAGCCATAATTGGTAACAGGAAGAGAAAGCATTCTCTCTTGGTGAATTTTCGTTGTGACTTGGAAACAAACAATGTTGCAAACTGCAAAATTACAAGGAAGCCATAGGCATAGAATACCCTTGGAACCAAAGAATATTGAGAGATATATAAGTATTGAATTGAATTGACACGCATGAACCAAACCATAGACGAATGCATTATGGGGACACTGCACAAATTGCTCTCATCCTTCGTACCGAACCAGAAACTCCAAATTCTATATATCCTTTTCTCCAAATTTGGTGATTGGAGCAACATAGAAGTTAAATGCATGCAACAATACGTTTGATGAAGCAATTTCAGCTGACACTGAGTTTCTGGCTCATACAGCAATTGGAGATTCCTGCAATTCACAAAATAAGGATATTTACGCTTCAAGAAAAAGAAAACCAAGAAAACAAGTAATTATATGTCATTGCCTCTTATTTTTTAGACTTTGTATTGACAGCCTCTTTACAATCGGAAACTATTAATAGACCCTTCATATTACCACCTTCCATCCACTTTCTCTCAGGTAAAAACTCACCTTCATGTGCTCATTTACTTCTCCACTCATTCCCACCCCAATAATACAACCTTCCCTCCATTTTTCCTAATTATACGAAGACACTTTTCTCCTAAGGAATTGAAGGAAGTGACCTGTAGACAGAACACTTCAAGTGAAGAGAAAAGGGACCCGGAATGCCCAATGAAATCTATTAAGGTTTCTTAATTTTGCAGACCTTTTTCTTTTCTTTTTTGGTCTTCGATCAAAATCCCTCCTTTGCTTGAGATTTTAATAGAAAATCTTAACACTCCCTCTTATTATTTTCAAACTCTAACATCACTCTCTCTTTTCTCTGTCTTCATCATATTCTTTTTGTTCTACTTTTTCTCTAATTTGCTCATTTTACTGATATATATATATATATGGTGGGTCATGTAAGAGGTGGTTAGTAGTAATTTTAATTACGTGTTTGGTGTTGTTAAACACTACTGATGAATTTTAATGCAGAAAGTAGTTTCACATGGTAGAGGGAGTCTCAATCTAAACCCAAATATAATAAGGGATCTCTATCCAAATAAACTATAATTCAAGAGATGGTTGAATGTATTTCCATAAACAAGACTAAATAAATAGATTTGATATAAAAGAAAATTAACAAATTCACTCTCCTCATCTTAAGCCTCAATCAAAAACTAGTTGAGGGATGGGTACAGAGGTTTGCTTTCTCCATTCAGCACTGTTATGGGCTAAAATTCTTTTAGGTAGTTGGTATACTAAAGGTCAACCCCCTAACTTTACAACTCCGAACCCATACTTCCAATTATAACATTTCAGAGAATATACCACCATATAACAATTTCTCTCCCTCTCATTCCCTACCCAAACAAAGAAAATACTTCAACTTCCATTTTCCAACTATGAATAGAGAGACTTCCCTTCCCTTGATTCCCCTGCCTCCATGAAATTCCCAAACGCACTAAAAATGCTTCTATTACCCTCCTCTATGATGCATTTGGGTGTCATTTTCTCGCTTTTATATTGGTGGTTCTTAATTTTGGGCTTTAGCCGGCCACCTCCTCTCCTCTCTCCCAATGCTTCAATTTGACGATTAACTTATCCTTGACAATGCCAGACTACAACTAACAGTAAAGCTTTTTGAAAATTTGTGTCACCCTAAGCACATGAATGGCTTCATGGCCTTTTGACATCAGCATGAACGCTATGCAGGTTCTAAATTTTAAGTGACATTGAACTATGAAGATATTATATGTTATGATCATTATCTATGAATAAATATATATAGAACAGATTATTTTCAAAGTCCATCTAATATGCTAGCTCCGCGAGTAGAACCTACCTTAGCAGTCAAATTCGAAACAGCCAAATTGAACTTTTCTCTTGTTTTTGTACCAGCGACCTGCCCAGCCCTCGCCACCTTACTAAAGGCACCATTTAGCCAGGATGTTCCAGCACTCACATACCTGTCCCGAATCAAAACAGAACTCTAATGTTTCAATTTTTTTCTTTCCCGGTGTTGATTCACTTCTTCAATTACATTATTAAAACCAAATCAAATGTCAAGGATAAAATTGTAGTGAAAATAAACGAACATCAAATAATACTAATTGATAAGCCAAAGCTTGTTTAGAGGAGAAAGAAAAGGCTGATATTGATGATACAAGGAAGGTAGAATGTAGATAGATCACTTTTGGAGTCATCTAACCAATTTCAAAAAAGCACGAAAATTTTGTGTATTTTTCTAATAGGGTTAGTTTCTACCCAGAGACAGATCTCATCAAGGATTCAATAGAACAAGAAAAGGGCATGTGACCAGATTTAAATGTGTGCAATAAATATGCAAGATGCATCCTCAAAATAAAATTCCTAGAGATGATATGTGACAGTGTATACTATTGAAATGGGAAAGTAAAGGAACAATCATTGAAACCAAAAATAGATCACTGGCTTGCACAGGCATGACAAAAATATCTATAGCAGTTGCCAGTTTACTACCCTAAGTATTCTGAATCACCAGAGAAACTCCTTCAAGCAAGTTAGCAAGCGACTGGGATTATTACTAAGGCTAGCATGACAAGACTTGCAAAAAGGCTCTAACTTAGTAGAAAGTAGTTTATTCTAAAAAAAAAAACTTTTTTGGAATTGAATTAATTCTCAAAATCACAGAATTATGCATTGTGTGATATAAAAAAATAAAATAAAATATAAAAGACATCACAATTCATTTTATAAGTCATGCCACCAAAGATGAAATCACTACTTCTAAACTTTCCACCACATCTTCCATGATGCAGTCAGCTTTAGAAACAGCAAAATCAGAATTGTTGAAGCACGTTTCTTCTAATATCCATTGTTTTGAAACAACAAGAAACAAGGAGCAAGGGAAACATGCCATGAGGGTGGAAAAATCAGAAAGAAAGACATCAACCAATCCATTCAAACAAAATGCTAGTGTCAACATATGAGAAGTAGAGAATATAATCTCAAGGAAGAGAGTCTACCTGCTCGATTTTACAGCTGATCCTGTGTCGTTTAGCTTCCTTTCTGCTGCAAATATAGCTGCCATTGTTTTATCCGACACATGAAGCCTTTGGTCAACAGACTTCACTTTCTCATTAACTACTGAAATTCCAATCGTCAATTTCTCCGTTAGCCCAACTCTCCGGTCAAAAGAAGTTACCTTCTCAGATGCACTCGCACTCAATCGATGTTTCTCATCAAATGCCTTGGCCTTATTCATTGCATCTTGGCTAATTGCCGAACCTTTTGCTAGCACACTCGTGACTACTTCTTGTGCTCTGCTGACATAGACTCTTCCACTGCCTGAAGGGCTAGTTTTCCCCTGCTATGAGAGACAGGACAGCCTTAATTTACTCCAAATAAAGTTGAAAGCCAAATTTTTAAGGCCTAAATGACTAAACAAGAACCAAGGGTATCTTATTTACTCCAAATCACCATAATTTTTTATAACCAAACAGGCCCATGGCAAGACAAAGACGCAGGTCGCAAACCACCTATCACCCTAAAGCACAAGTAAAATGGCTCCTGGCTACTAAAGAGACAAAAGAGGTAAGAATATTGACCATCAAGATTCAACTCGCTCAATCATAAAGATAAGCAAGAAGCAACTAGGTATTTCCAGTATTTAATCAAATCCATTTGCAAATAAAAGACAACACCAATCACAAATATGATTGTTCCATAGCAGCAAAAGAAATTTTATTCATGAAAAGTCTCTCACATCCACCATAAATAGATGGATATGTCTAAAAATATGTCAAGTAAGATTGTTGCTGACGATTTTGACTACCTCAACATTTGAGGGGAAGTTTTCCGAAGGAACTACAGAGACAGCATTTTCCACGTTCCTTACTTCCTGCATAAATTGCACAATTGCAATCAAGAACAGAAATATTTAGCAAAATCAGTTAAAAAGAGATTTGAGTAATGGGATAGTGGAAAAACCTGTAGCTCACGATTCAGTACATAATTTTCAGCAGGGGTTATAGTCACTATCCGGTCTACTAAAGTTGCTCCCTGCATCACAAACACACAAGTCTTACTCTCTACAGCTTCACTATCATCGTTATTACTCATATGATCAATCAACAGATTGACTGGCATCCTCTGCTTTTCTCTATTTCTTCATACTCATTGGAGCCACTTTCCTTTCTAAGGGCATATCCTTCTTTTATTAAAACAGAGATGACAACATAAGACAGACTGGCACCCTCTACTTTTCAAAGCAAAAGTCTTCGTCAAGGAAAAATCAAAACGAGAATCAATATACTTTCCATATTTAATACTATATTGGGGAAAAAATGTACATTCACATCAGAATGGGAAAGAGTTAAAGAAAAGCATTCCATTGCTTAAAGTTTAGAGAAAAAAGAAACAAAGAAACCAGTTCTTCAAATTCAAATTAGAGGGATTAAAGTGCATCACATAACTCATCTGATTTCCCAATAGAAATCAACTCGGATATACAAGTAAATGAAAAGTAGTGAACCCACCGATAACAACAACGCAATTTCAAGTGCTTTAGGATCTTTGAATGTAACAAACGCAGTTTTTGATTGCCCATTTTCACTGCACCCAACAAAACCACAACTTCAATTCAGCAAACATAACAGACAAATAACTCAAGCTCCAATCTTTTTGTATCTCAACTACAAAACCCTGAAACTAGTTTAGCATAGTAATTCCACTTTTTTCTTCTTTAAAAAGAAGAAGAAAGAAAAGTCTAAAGAAAACAAAGATAAAGAACCACTCAAGAAACACTAGGAGTTCAAGACCCAAGATGCAGTTTTGCATGTTCTTTCCAGTTTCCAACGTCTTCTCAGCAACCAAACACAAAAAGAAAAACATAAAAAAGTACCGCTGGATGTGAATGTGTTCGATTTCGCCAGAGAAGGAGAAGAACTCGTGAACCTCTCTCTCACTTGCTAGATCTGATACATTCCTCACTTCTACTGTTCTTGTCTACATAAAGAAGAAATCATTATCTAAGATAAATAAAATAAATCAGAATAGAAGGTTACAAGATTAGAGTTATTTTTCTTTCTTACTGATTCATCAAACTTCCAACTCAAAACTACCCTACCTGCATTGCTGTAACAAGCATCTTTCTCTTCCGTTTATTTGTATTTCAGAGAGGGAGGAAGAGGGAGGGAGGGAGGGTTTTAATAACTATAAAGAAGCAAGACACCTGACTGACAGGTTACAGTCAATGAAGAAGAATGTAAGCAGAGAGAGGATGCGGTGGTTTTATTATTTATTAGCCTTTCGTTGTGCTAATATTTACGTCTCCTGAAATTGCTCATTAATTTCTTTCTTTATCTGACAATTTTATTACCCTTTTCAAGTCGAGGAACAGTTTAATTGATGCTTCGTCTTATCTTTCAGTGCTTGCTGGCGGTTATGATAAATGTCTGATTTTAATGTTTGTTACAGTCGTAGTTTTTTTTTTTATTGTGGTTTTGATAAAATGTTTAGGACAAAACTGTATTATGTGATGGATAATTAAATATTTTTAAATTTATAATTAGAGAAAAATGTATACCTAAAAACAAATAAAATCCAATTTGGTATTACAAGGATTGTTTTGTAGAATTATTAAGTCCATTAACTCTCTTTTTTTTTTGTATTTTGTTATTTATTTTTTTTAGCATCTCATATAGTGCGGTATCTAATATTAAATATTCCTTTTAAATTTTTATATTTTAGTTGATATGTGTTTATTTAAGAGGTGTGCCGCTCATAAAAAGCATAAAATACATGCTTTTCGTGAGGTGGTGCACCTTGTAAACAAACAATTTCTTGAAAAAAGATGGTATTTACATTATTAACAAAAAATCTAAAAGATAAAAAAAAACATTGCGGCTACACACTCATACGCACTATGAATTTTAATTGTGTAGTTATGTTTTTGTCCCGGGTTTTTTTATGGCTTAGTGGTTTTGAAATATTGTTTTTGGTTTTTACCTCTTCTTGCTTTTGGTTCTTTGCCATCAAATTTCTTTTTATTTCTCTTTTTGCCAAGTAAAAAGAGAGAGAGAAGAGGCTATATAAAGGGATGAAAAGCCTTGTAAATCCTAAAAGGGCATAGAGAGAGAGAGAAAAAGAGAGGGATCAATGATTTATTATCCTTTTTGTAAGGCTGGAAGAAAGGGGAGAAGAGGCATGCAGTCTTAATTAGAGTGGTCTTGGTGGAAGCCACTCATTTTCTTCTAGTTCTTCATCTAGTTTTTAGCTTCATGCTTTCAAATACCTTCACTGATTTTTCAGTTGTTTGGTTTGTTTTCAAGAAAAGTTAGTTGTTAAAGGTTTTTTTATTTATTTCTCTTTTCTTTCCTTTCATGCTTTTTTTTATTTTTTTTTATACAAGATAAGATAAAAAAAAATGCGACTTATGAGGTATTGTGGAAGTGGAAGATGTAGAGGGAAGAAGAAGGTCAAACATGAGGGTTAAGAAGTTAAAAGGTCTTTTTTTTCTTTTTTTTCCACTTTTTTCAATATAATTCAAAATCTTTAAGCATGTTAATTCAAACCATAGTATTACAAGGTTTTGGGTTGTTTGTTTATTAGCTTATATTGATGTTGGGTTTTGCTTATATACATATAGCGACAAGTATGTCCCCAAGGGATGTAGCGTGATGGCAAAGGACTTGAGATCTGTACAGCGGGTCTCGAGTTCGAGTCAGGACGTGCACCTCTTGTAAGAGCCTGGGACAGCCAAGGTTTTACTCGCTCATCTAGATCCATAAAATGCGCTTTTCAAGGGGTAGAGTTTCCTCGAATCCAAAAAAACAAATATAGCAACAAGTAGTTGTTTAAGCATTGAAAAAGAATGATCAAAGGTTTTGTATCTAGGATTGATGCAAGCATTAATTAGGTCAGTTTTTTTATGGAGGTTTGCATTTAGGTCTATATGAAACCCTAGAAGTATGTTTTATAATTTGGCTTATAGGTCCTCCAATGTCCTACTTAAGATAATGTTCATAAGTTGGTGTTGTCTGCCTATTCTACTTTTATTAAATCTAAATTATTTTATGGCATCGAGGGAATAAGAGCTCTTTAAAAGAGGGTTGTCCCTGTGATGTTGACAAACTTTACTTATTCATTCTCCCTATTCGCATCTCTCTCACTTATTCATTAACTCACTTTATTTTTTTCTCATGTAAAGCTACACGAATGGTGGAAGTTCTCTCTCTCTCTCTCTTGCGGGTCTTTTCCTTCTCATTTTCCCTAAAAATCTTTTTCGTTTCATTTATTAGGTACCATGTTTTTATTTTTATGGGAGTATTAAATTTTTATTTTTTGGGGTTATTTTGCTTTTTTTTTTATGATTTTTCTTTGTTTGGTTATAGAGAAAATAGTTGAAAAGAAAAGGAAAAATTGTTAAGTTTTAAAAATTTTATATAATTTAATTCAAGAAAATATTACTAATTATAAAAGTATCAAACCACAATTGAGAGGACCATTTAAGTACACATAAGGACTTTCTTAGTAGGCATATATGATCTCATTGCCATCAATCTTAAACCCTTTGGTTATTACATATAAATATACTCATTTAATTCTTCATGTAAAAAAATAGTTTTGACATCAAGCTGTTTTAATTTCAAGCTCATATAAGATTCAATGATAATTGAATTTTGATAGAGCAATGCAATTTAAAAAGACTATCATTTCTTTTGAAAATTCATTTAAAATTCATTGTTTTATTTCCTTCAAGAGGTTGAACAAGCTCTCAAGTTTGATTTTTTTTTTTATCTTATTAAAGGTAACTTCTGTAATAATAATAAATATTATTCCTCTAGGATAAAAAAAAAAAAGTTTGTATCCATTCACTCCATAAATTTAGCCTAAGAAAAAAAAACTATGCTCTTGGTTGCATTTTCCATCATACTTATATATATATATATATATATATATATATATAATAAAAGAATAAATAGAACATATAAGAAATCTCAAATTAAAATAATCAGAAAGGCTATTAGACCTTAACGTTTTTCTTGATTTTCAAACTCCAAAGCTGATGTAGAAGATTGATGAACCAAATAACAAGTTGTAGAAACATTTTTAGTCTAAAATTCTTTAGATAACCAACATTCCATAACATACTTCTTGCTAGGGGTGATCATTTTTTGTTCGGTTCGATTTTTATTAAAAAAAGTAACCTAACTGAATTTTTTTTAAAAAAAAACCCGAAACCGAACCAAAATCGGGTCAAACCGACCGGTTTCGGTTCGGTTTTTTAGGGAAAAAACCGGTTCAAACCGGTTTGGCTCGGTTTTTTTTCGGGTTTTTTCGATTTCGGTTCGGTTTTTTTGGTTTTTTGCTTATAAAACCAAAACCGAACCGAACCGGCTAGTTTTTTTAAAATTTTAATCGGTTTTTTTTTTCGGTTAGTTTTTTTCCGGTTTTCTCGGTTTAATCGGTTTTTCGGTTTTTTTGCTCACCCCTACTTCTTGCTCTTTTTAATAAAAATTTATTCATCATTATATCTACTTTATTTTGTTGGGGTGTATACCTAACCATCCTGTGTCTATTAATACCTTTTTCCATAAAAAACTCACCAATCTCTAATGAAAAAATGCAAAACCATTGTCTTTCTTAAGTCGTTTCATCATTTTTCTTGTTTGTTTTTCAATTATGATCTACATTTGCTTAAAATTATTAAATAATTAATGCATGTATTTAATAAAGTAAACCCAAATCTTGTTGAAGTATTCAAAAATAAAAGTCAGCATATATATAATATCACATTTGAAAGAATTAGAAGATCCTAAAATATCAAAATAAATATAATTCAAAATACCCTTGGTTTTATGAACCACAACATCAAAGCAAACCTATTTTTATTTACCCAACTTTAAATAACTTGTAATTTGACAATTTAGTAAATTCTTTTTACTTATCATACCCATTCCTTGCTCATTCATGTACTCTAGTCTCATATGCTATAACTTGTTTACATATGAATTTAACATATAAGACGATTTTAGCCTTAATGTTTTTTTTCCTCATTATTATCCATCTTCTTTCGAAAATGGCTATCCCAATTATAATTTATGTTTTTCCCTTTTCCATTTAAGATAGTTAGAGTCCCAAGCAGCGTAACGTGATGGCAAAGGGTTTGAGATCTGCACAGTAGATCTTGAGTTCGAGTCAGGGCGTGCACCTCTTGTAAGAGCCTGAGACAACCGGGGTTTTACTTGCTCACCTGGGCCCACAAAGTACACTTTCCGGGAGGTGAGGTTTTCTCGAATCCAAAAAAAATATTAATTTAAAATAAAAAATTTTAAATTTTAATGAAAAACAGGTTCCAGTGAAACCCTAATCAGGATCTTGATTCATAAAATAAATCACTCTAATTATTTTACCGTTTACAATTTGCATTATTTTTATTTTTTTATCTTGATAAATGACACACTGTCCTTGAGCATCCTTCTTTCTTTCCACTCAAATTCAAATTCTAGACTTTTCTTCCTAAAATTGTTGATAAACCCTAAGTTAATTCATTGATCTACAAATTCTGTTGGATTTGAATAGAATCATTCATATTATTGAAAGTTTTACAATTTTCACCACCAGATTGAAAACCAAAATTTAAAAATAATCAACTCACTTGATCACAACAGTACAACTTTCAAACAAGAAAAAGAGAAGTCATTTCAGAGCTTATTGGAAAACATGGCTGGCCCTGTATTTCTAAAAATTTTAATTTTTTTTATTTTAAATTATATTTATATTTTTTAAATTATTTCGATATACTATTAAAAATAAATTATATATAAAAAAACCTTTAAAAATCAATCGTTTCCCCCATTTCTTTCCAAACACGCTATTTAAATTCTTTCGGTGGCCATTGGTCAATTATGCAAGGAGACATGTAACTTTACCAGCATTGGACTTTGAGTGCTTAACGGGACATTAGTTGGACTTTCTGTCCCCTCCTTTGCTTTGGAAAAACTGAACCAAACTGTACCATCTTTCATTATCCTTCATGTGATAAAATAATTCATGCTTTCTAGCGTGTATAGGAGTGAAATTATGATTATTTTTTAAAATATTTTTTATTTATAAATATATTTAAATAATATTTTTTTAAAAAATCATTTTTAATATCAATACATCAAAATATCTGAAAATACTAAAAAAATATTAATTTTAAAAAAAAATTCTTTTAAAACATAAAAATAATCTAAAGGTGAAGTTTAACTAAACATATATCTTGAATTTGCTTTTTAAAAAATTATGAATTTGAGTGTTATAAATTTTAGAACCATTAAAAATTTATCTTATTGTTAATTTTAAAATTTTAAGAATTAATTAACATATGCGGAAACTAACTCAACAATACTAGCTACCTAAAAAATAATACATGCTTTTTATTTTTCCACACTTCACGTAAGACTTTGGGGGTGCCAATTTATGGGTACAATAGGAGTATATATTTCAACATCAACAAGACCATACCAAGATCCTCTTCAAAAACAAAATCATCCCACATGGAGGGACAAGTAATTTCATCTACATGATAAGAATTGCACATGTTTCCTCTAAGAATAAGGTTGCCTAAATTTAGCACATAGAGAGGATCTTCACCCATAATATATAGTTTATCAAAACTAATTAATTAGTCCCTATAGTCTTAAAAACTATATATTTAATTATTGTGTTTTTGAATCCATTTATAGCTTCATCATGAGTTTAGAGAAAAATATAAAACAAGAACATCACGCGAGAAGATTAATGAAAACGAAGATGTTTTGTGGAGCAAAATATCACTAAATTAAGTATGATCGTTATTGATTAAATGATTAATTGATTAGTTTTTAAGGCTATAGGGACTATTTAAGAATGTGGTTGCGGTTGTTTTTTAAATTGTTTTTTATGTCGAAATGTATTAAAATGATATTTTTTATTTTTTTTAAAATTATTTTTAAAATTAACACATCAAAACATACCAAAAAAATAATTTTTAATAAAAACAAAATTTAAAATTTTAGGGGAAGGCGGTGCAAACACTCTCTTAAATGTTTTCCAAACCTGGAGGGGCATATTTATGATTTAATTTGAAAAGAAAATGATATAATTTCAAGATTCAAACGTTGCTAGCAAGACTGCTGGAAACCTTATGATGAACATTATTGGTGGCTCATGATATGATGGGAATGGACCCAGAAGGGATAAAGGGAATGAACCGAAGAAGCACAGAAGGGAGGGTTAAACGAGGAAGATCAGTTTTCTGTCTTAAATAGTCAAAGCGCATCTAACACCAACGTGGAGCTCACATGTGAGGCAATGATTTTTCTTTAATCAATCTACTTCTTTTTAGATTTTAAATCTCTCTAAAAAACAAAACTAAAATTTATTATTAAAGAAAGCCTAATCAGTAATTAGCGCACAGAGACAGAGAGGTAGCATGCAATCATTGCTAACAAGCAACCGCATGCAAAAGGGTATCTTTAATTTTTCGTGTGAACGACTACAAAAATTAACTTGGTATAAGTGGCTTTGGAAATCTTATCAGGCTTTATATTGGACCACGAGATTCTGACGAGTCAAAGATATTTTTTCTCTAATGAGTCAAAGATATTTTCTCTCTTTGGAATATAAGAAATGTTTTAATACTATATAAAAAAGAGGATTTTCGAGTCAACCCTCCACTAAAAGGTAAGAAAGATTGGCTATAAAGACCAATTGGATCTTTAAAAGCAATAGGCTCTTAATTTTCATTATTAACTGCATATTTATTTTAAGATTCTCTTTAGAATATCATTTTTTTTGTCTAAAAAAAATACTTACTTAAGCATTAAAGAATCCCTATATTCACAAAAATGATTTTTTGCAAGTATCAGACACCATCCACTAGCCACTTTGACTAGGGAGAATGAATCAAATTATTGGAACCAATATATTAATCGATTATCCAACACATAAGCCTTGTTCTTAAGCTACTTGGATTTTTTGGGACATCATCAATAATACCTTCTGTGGGAATTGATAAAAAAAAAGCCATCGAATGGTCTTCCAGAACTAGTTTATTGACATCCTTAAGTCACTATTAAAAGCATATGATCAAATCACTCCCATAATGAAATGTATCATAGATCTTCCTATAATTGTTGGAACATCTGCTTCATCAAAGCTTCAATAACATTTCAATAAGAAGTAGGAAAGGCTATGCAATAATTTGATCATTTTAAGTCAGAGTATGATTTCTTTTACTTACCTATAGGCTTAATGAGACGAGCAAATTTTTCCAACTTCATGAATGCAGTTGGAGCCTCGAGATTTCAGAAAGCTTCCAACAAGTACAAGTGGAATGTTGGTTCAAACCATAAAACATATGAAGTCTATTTGGCAACCGCCCAAAAGACATCTACTAGAGAAACTCTATTATCTCCTTATTTAGAACTAAGACTATAATCTCAATAGAAATGTCATTGAATTGATTATACCTTAAAAGATAATAAAAATATACCATGGTTAAAGACTAAGAATGCAAGTTCTTATATATGAATTGAATTATTCAAAGTAACGATGTTTTCTTTTCACCAGGTGATATAAAGGGAAATAACCTTATAAGGATGAAATATAATCGGTCTTTTTAATGCAATTACATAATTTACCTTGGAAGGGATCAAATTCTCCCTATTGTGATTGTATAATTTACCTAGGAAGGGATTGACATGGCCTCCCTAGTGCAATTGCACATTTCTTCAATGATGGGATTAACATGACATCTCTCTAGGGCAATAACCCCACAACTTTCTAAGAATGAGATGAAATTAGTCTCTCTAGTATGATTGCATAATTTACCTTAGAATTTATTGATATGGTCCTAGTGAGATTGTATATTTCTCTAATAATAAGATTAACATGACATCTCTTCAAGGAAATAGCCCCACAACCTTTCAAGAATGAGATAAACCCAATCTTCCTAGAGAGATTGCATAATTTATCTTACAAGGGTTTAAAGTCTCCATAGTGTGATTGCACAATTTACCTTGAAAAAGATTGATATAGTTTTCTTAGTGTGATTGCATATTTCTTCAAGGATGGGATTGTCACAACATCTTTTTAGGGTAATAGCCTCACACTTCTTTCAAGGATGGGATAAACTCAATCTTCCTAGTGCGATTACACAATTTACCTTGGAAGGGATCAAAGTCTTCCTAGTGCAATTGCACAATTTACATTGGAAGGGATTGACATGATTTCCCTAGTATAATGACACATTTATCCAAGGATGGATCCTAGTACCTCAGTCTCGATGCTTTGCGTAAGAACATTAACACCAATCTCCATCTCATGCTTATAGGCTTTTTAACAATACACTACAAATTCATCCAGACCGATAGGAATATACCAAAAACCAAGATTTCCATTTGGTTCCAGGCAAAGGGCAGATCCCTCCTAAATCTTGATTAAGATTAGACAAAGTTCAAATTTGATAAATATTTTTCTAAGTATGGGTGTTAGACGCATATAAATTTTCAACAATTTTCTAATGGTTTTTGGACCTTGCATGAAACTTTTAATATGGGTGTTAGACCCACACTGATTGTTTAGGGAATTCCCTTAATATTTTTTCAAGTATGGGTGTTGGACCTATATAAAATTTCGAAGTTTTTTCTAAAGGTCTTAAACCTCGCATGAAATGTTTACTATGAACATTATATCTATACACATAAGTCAAAAGAGAAATGAAAAGAATAAAATTTTTATAAAATAAGAAATATATGTTATACAAATAAACCCTAGAAGACCAAGGTTGTGTATATGAGTAAAAGGAGATGGGGAAAAAAGGCTTAGATATATAGCCCAAGCTCCTTAGTTAGATATTCCTCATGTTGGGCAGTAACAACCTTGATTGAGAACACATCCATAAAATTAGGCACTGGGATTGGATAAAAGGCAGCGCTAAAGTCCACATGATTTCTCTTGATTCATTGAAGAAATACAAGTTGGACATGACAAGCAAGATCTTGTCCCAAACCATCTCAGTCAAAGCTTAAGACCCCTTAAAAAAATTCTTAGAACTCCTTAGAATAGTTCTTTAAAGACTTTAGCCGAGCCTAAGAACTTCGTGCTTCATCCTTAGACCCTTTTAGGTGGTCTTTTCCTCAAGGATCTCCTATTTCAGAGTATCCACTTGGTTATCAGCGGCCTAAAACAATTTATTATTGGAGCCCAATTGAAGAAAAAAGTCTTGTATTTATTCCTTCAGCGATGAATAAGTCATCTTAAAGCTCCTCAGTTCGGCCTCCATAACAACCTTCTCCTCTAGTCGCTCAAATACAACTTGAATAACTTTATTTTGGGGCCTTACATGGTTCATCTCGATAATTTAGGGCCTCTTAGAATGGGTGCACATCATGAAAGTTTAAAATAATGAGTGTTAGGAACAATGGTCGTAAAACCAAACTACAAGGAGAAACGAGAAAAGTTCCTTGCATTGAAGGTTATTTGTCTAGTTAAGGACAAATAACGGTAATAGCTCTCATCAAACATCATTGAGATGTCTGATGGAATGGTGATGATCTTCTATAGTAGGCTCATCACCTCGAGGCAATTCTTTTTAAGGCCTAACCTCTCACTAACAATAACCTCTACGAACTACCTCTCCTCATCAATTAGGGTAGGGAAAATAAAGAGAGTCCATCCAAAAACAAGGTTAACAAAAGCATCAACGAACTTTGCTTCCTCAAAAACAACCCAAGTAGAGGGTCTAGTTGTTACAACCTCTATTAAAAAAGCTGGAAGTTAAGGCATAAGAAAGGCCACCATAAGAGCCTTTACGATTGATGTTGGAACACTAATCTCTAACATCAATCGTAAAGGCTCACTATAACACTCGCAAAGAATAAGGAAGAATATAACTACCCCTAACTACCTTTTATACAAGAGTTCTGACTCCCGATGTTATTTCCTCATGAACAGAGAGTTCATCAATGATGATGGGAAAGTCCATCACGTTTTTAGCCCTACCTCCACTCATGATAAAAGATGAAGACTTCCTTTAAGACCTCTCCTATATAGACCTTGCTGAAGTTTCTTCTTCTCCTTCAACTGTTAGTCCTGTACATAAAAAAATAAGTCAATGAATAAACTCAGATATATAAAAAATAAAAAATAAAGAAGTTGTATATTTTGTATTGCAACCTGAAAATATCATTTGGTCATCCTATTGACTTCGTACTCGGTCAAGGATGAGGCCAACACAACACACGTTTTCTCCTTGTCTGAGCTTAGACAAGGTTTGTTGTTTACATTAGGGGTATGAACCCTCTAATAATGGAAACATCCCTATACATGTTGCATTCCACCTTTGGGGTTGACTAGCCCACTATACTTTATTACCTGTCATCTTCCCCTCAATTTCTTGACATGTGTAGGCTTCCTAAACAGAGTTCCTTTTATGGCTCCAGTGAGTTTGTTGGCAAAAATAAAAAATAAATGCATGTCATTGCTACCATCTGTGCCAACTAGTTGGTAACAATTTCTAAAGACATTAACCGAAGGCTCGATTCTGATGAACCTAGAAAACTTATCAAAGGTGGACAAAGTTATCCACCCATTATAGTGCAATTGACCTCCATCATAAATCCTTAGAGAGGGAAGGAATACCCCAATATATACATACAAAAGAGAGTCGTAATCTTAAATTGACCCTAGGTTGAGCCCAAAGTCTGCCAATTGATACGCTCAACATGTTTAAACATTTAAGATATGAACTTTCCTGACTGTAGATGAGTAACATACTCTTTATCATCTGCACATAAAGTACTAGAAGCGTCATCCTTATGGGCTGAGGCAGTCTCTCTCTCTCTCTCTTTCGTAAGGTTCCTTAGTAATGATAGGAGAACAACTTCTCATGCAATGAGAGCTACTTTCTTCCCTACTTGATTTGGATGCTAGGGTGCCACCCCCTCTAGTTTTGAGGCCTAGTTTGATGGACTCTTGCCCTTTGCCCCTTTTTCCAGTCTTAGGTTAGAACTAGTACTCCTTTTTAGAGGTAATAACACCCCTCTTTCTAGAGATAGATTTGACTCCTTTTAGGTTTATATTTCTTTTTAAAGTAGAAATGAAAGAAGCTTGTGATGAAAAAGGCCTACAATGATTATTTCTTCTTGGATTAGAATAAAACTAGTTCGGGGTTCATCATAAAGTAGTTTTTTAGAAATTACAGAAAATAAAAGAAAAGAAAGAAGTAATCAAAGGTAGGGTTATAAAGAAAACATCTTTCCACCTTACCGTTGGATGAATGACTTTTCATGTCATCTCAGATCTCTAGAAACCCACTCAATCACTACATTAAATGTAAGTCACCATTTCGTTTTCAAGGACACCTCATTTCAATAGAGACACGTGACCATAAAGAATCCTAACAATTTTATAAAGACAAATCTCATGGGGAAGGTAAAAAGCCTCTCACTAATAAAACAATCAACTCTCAGGTAAAAAGATTTTCTTTTAAATTGGAAATCGATCAAAATCTTTGCGTAATAAATACACAAAGACTTGGGGGGCTACTAATGGAACAACATATATTATACATGTTTTTTTTTTGTGTGCCTAAAATCATGTTCTAAACAAGAAACCGAAGGTAGGGTGATAACCCAACATATTTTGGGGTCAACCAAGCACTGAGCGTAAGCATATATATAGGTTTGATGAGCTGCCAGACCCATCACCCTAGGGCTCAACCAAGTGTTAAGCCTAAATACAAGTGGCTCTAACGATCTTATCAAGCTCTATATTGGATCACAAGATTCTGATAAGTCAGAGATATTTTTCCTCTTTAACACATAATAGATGTTTTAATATTATTAGAAAAAGAGGATTTTTAAGTCCACTCTCCACCAAAAGGTATGAAAGATAAGCTATAAAAACCCACCAGATTCTTAAATGCAAGAAGTTCTCAATTTCTATTCTCAACTACATATTTATTTTAAGATTCTATTTCTAAATTATTATTGTCTTTTCTCTAAAAGAAATACTTACTTAAACATTAGAGAGTCAAAATCCACCAAAGAGATCTTTTGCAGGTATCAAACATCAACCACCAGCCACCTTGGTTAGGAAGAATGGACTGGATTGCTAGAATTAAGAGATTAACTGATTATCTAACATATAAGCCTTGTTCTTAAGCAACTTGAATTTTTTAGGACACCATCATTAAATATTTTTTAAAAGAATAATTTCACACATATAGGTCGTGCAACGAGCAATCAAACCCATCATATAGTTTAATTGGCTATTTATGAAATTTAGTTATGGTTTAGAATGATATTCCTTTGATGTTCTAACATGTTTATTAAATTAAATTATATTTTAGAAAATAATATTTGTTTCCAAAAAAATTAAAACCTTTCCATAAAAATAATTTGTCTATAGATTTTTTAAAAGCATGGTAGAAATGCCAAATGTATAGTTGTTAAATCTGGATAGACCCAATAGATTGATCTAGAAAACATGTGTTTTGCAACTTACTGGATGTAAGATTTTATGTTGAACTAATTTTAATTTTAACCATGTCAATTCTAATTGATCTAATCTAATTTGATTAAGACTTGACGAGTTAGCTTAAAAAGAATTTTAAAAATAAAAATACCATTTTAAATAAAAATATATATGTGAGTTGACTTGATAAATTAATCAAATAACCCAAATACCTGAGCTTTTTTCAAGTCAAACATATGTGAAAATTATGGCTCCAAGCCTTGGCCGCATATATTTAAGTTAAATGGGGTCTTTATGCTCAACTTGGAAACCAGAATTCTGACACCTCTGCTGTGGGTACCAAAATCTTGACCTTTTCTATCCATTGCCTTGAAAATGAAAGCAAAAAGATTCATGATTCTTGGGAAAGGTTAAACCAGTTGGTTCGATTAGTGGCTGGTCGATCCAAGCTTGAAAAGCAACAAATTAGAGAGAATTACAAGGCCATGTATGGAGAAGAAATGACAATTCTTTTCCAAAAGATGCAAGCCCAAATGGGATCAAAAGTATGTGCAGCTTTATGACACACATGAACGTGATGCTATCGTCGCAAGGGAAGCTTTTGGACAAGCTGATGCTAACTAAAGGGCTCGTGTTGAGATTTTTGTCGGTCGAAAATCAAGTCATATTGTGCTCATCAAATAGGCTTATTATGAAAGATTTAGAAGGCATTTGGACCAAGATATTATCAATCTTGAGCCACCCCATCCATACCAAAAGATAATTAAGCTTGTTCAATGTTAAAAGGTCATCAAACAATAAATACTGGATTCAATAATATACGTAGCATTTTCTGTATGTGTTATTTGAATTGAAGATTTTTGTAGCATTGGCTGCATCATACAAGGCACACCAGGACGATGTTAGCCAACACATTACAAAATTCGTCTACTTGAATTAATATTTCATAAAAGATGATAGTAAAATGAAGGTATCTATTGACAATGCAACAGGCTAATGGCGGTGAGTAGTGTGTTGCATGCCATTTCTCAAGGTAATTATTACCCACGAAGAATGATTATGAGTGTTCCATCCATATCCTGAATTACATTAGTATGCAACTTTTCTTCGTCTGCATAAATGTCTACGCAACACATACATTAAAGATTAAGAAAATATAATGACGAAACTCTGAAGGATGTAGCTTAAGTATTAGTTAGGTTTTAAGTTTGCTTTTTAAAAATTACTAGTTCGAGTCTCTTAAATTTTAGGACCATTGAAAGATTACATGATCATTAACTTTAGGATTCATAGGATTAATCGAGATGTGTGCAAACTGACTCGGATATCCATGTTAATAATATATATATATATATATAAGCATGCCTAAAGATAAAGAAAGCTGTGCTCATGAAAGGAGGAATAATGTGTCATCCACGTACAAGGAAATCTTCGACAGCCGAAAGAAAACAGAAAGACACCAACAAACATAAAACGTCAAAGCATCCGAAAAGGAAATATTCCTCTTCAAGAGTTAACCCAGAAGAAACCTCTTGGACCATACCTTATAGAATTTTCATATAAAATTGGAACAGGAAAGACGCACCCTTATAAAAAACAACAGTGTATTTCCTTTTAGACATCTCATAAACAATTAATTTTTAAAATATTTTGTATTTGAAAATATATTAAAATAATATATTTGTTTTAAAAAAAATTATTTTTGATATCAACATATTAAAATTATTTAAAAACATAAAAAATTTAATTTAAAGTATATAAAAAAAACAATTCAATTTTTTTTAAAAAATTAAAACACAAAAACAAACATGTTTTATAAACAAAAAAAACTAAGCATGGAAGAGAAATCAGGGCTGGAGTGAACGTCAAGCACTATTACAAGGATTTTGAACCCTATTGCAAGTGGAGAATAGAAGATGGACAGGGCACTCTTGAGATTCATCTCCATGGTAACAAGATTTTCATCAAATTCTACATTTCATGTTGTCTGAAATAGTAAGATCTCTTCATGGAAATCTCTTGTCCGATGTTACAGTTAAGGAAGCTGAGATGGCTGTTATGTAAGAGATAGCAAAAGTATGTATAGGTAGGTAGGTCATCCTAAATTATACTCCGTAATATGAAATTTCCCATATTAGGGTTGTTACAAATCCCATATTCATGGCAGTGTTTTCTTCACAATAAATTCAAAAGCAACAAATTATCTAATAAATTATAAAATTAGTAATCAATAATAATTTGTATTGTTCATTCTATATGCATAATCTTGGCATTTTGAACTATGGCATTTCTACATTATTATATGGTTTTGGTTCAATTATTGGACCATCCTAGACCTGGGCAGTATCTTATTCTCCAATTATTTGTGGACAATTTCCTTATAATTAGTCCTCCATTAAATCACCTGGTTTCTTCAGCAGTGAGTTACCCTTTGATCTCACTAGAGTTTTTGATGCATGTCCTCCAAATTCTCGTCAATAAATAAATGATGACAGACTTGAGAGGCTTTTATTTGTTTCTTGTTTCTTTTTTTATTTTATTTTTTATGATAGAGACATGAAAGACTTCTCTAATATTCCAATCAAGTTTCATGGCTTGAACAGTGATCAATCATCTAGATATAGTCGTACATTTTGTGTAGATTATGATAGAATAATATAAATCATATCTTGGGACTTCACCTAATAGCTTAAACTATTGGATTGGGATGGTTCTTTGATATGGTATCAGAGCCTTGATGACCAAGCGGTCACGAGTTCGAATCTCACCATTCCTATTTATTTGATAAAAATTAAGCATAAGGTAATGTGAGCCTGTGCAAGTTTCAAGTCCAAATGGTTTTTACTTGAGGGGGTATGTTAGAGAATAATATAAATCATATTTTGAGACCAGGGGTGATCATTTTTTGTTCGGTTCGGTTCGGTTTTTATAAAAAAAGTAACCAAACCGAAATTTTTTTTTTAAAAAAACTGAAACCGGTTCAAACAGAAACCGATTTCGGTTCGATTCGGTTCAGTTTTTTAGGAAAAAAACCGGTTTGACTCTGTTTTTCCGGTTTGGCTCGGTTTTCTCGGTTTTGGCTCGGTTTTTTCCAATTAGGCTCGGTTTGGGTTCGGTTCGGTTTTTTTGGTTTTTTGCTTATAAAACCAGAACCGAACCGAACCGACCGGTTTTTTCAAGATTTTAATCGGTTTAATCGGTTTTTTTTACAGTTCAATTTTTTTGGTTATTTTTTTTTGGTTTTTTCGGTTTAATCGGTTTTTCAGTTTTTTTGCTCACCCCTATTTGAGATCTCACCTAATAGCTTAATCTATTGGATTGAGATGATTCTTTGACATACCTCCTAAATTAGTTTTGCTTAACCCTCATAAATTTGCACATGGTGAGTCAAAACAAATATTAAGAAAAGGAAAAGAGAAATATTACAAGCAAACGTATACCCAAAGATAATTAAAGGAAATCATTTCCTTTGAAACTGAAAAAAGAATTCATTCTTTTCCAAGATGAAACTCAAAAGGAACCTCCAATTTGTTTCTCGTGCATGTGTCTCAAAACCAATGTATATATAACAGCTCATTTCATTTAGTTAATCAAGAATTCACTTCGTCATCAATCTCCTTGATTCAAGAATAACCCTAGACAAAGCCAAAGAAGCCCTCAGATGGAAACCAAGGTTGAAGAAACCCTGAACCTCTCTTATGATGATTTTGAGCCCTTTTGCAAGTGGACAAGAGAGGAAGGACATGACAAACTCGAGGTCCATGTACAAGGTACTTCATTTAGTTGAACAGAATTTATATTCTCAATCCTTTTATTTATTTATTTGTTTCCATAGATTTCAAAATGGAACACATGAGCGTCCAAATACAGGAACCTGGTGTTGTGACAATTACTGGAGAGAGACCTCTAGATGACACTCGCAGGAGCCGGTTTCGTAAACAAATCAGAATTCCGAAGGATAGTAAAACAAATGAAATTCAAGCAAACCTTTCTGGGGATATTCTTCATGTAGTTGTGCCTAGGAAAACTCCTGCACTTCCTGCCAAAAAAAGCAGCACCAAAACTACTACAATAACTGCAAGTATGGTATCAAATTATTTGTTTGGCTTAATAAAGAGTGCAATTTCGAGGCTAGAAATGAACACCATGTTAGCTCTACCAGTTGCAGGAGTGCTTGCTGTGGTGGTGGCTTTCGTAGGTTATGCTTACAAAGATTGTCACTGTGGAGATGCTGAAAGCTAATTGTTCCATATTTCATTATTGAAATATACTTCTAACCCAGATTAATTCTGCATTTTTTGTTTGAGTTTGAAATAATATTAATGATGCCGGTCCTTTGTTTTTCCACTATTAGAAAATTGGAAAAAAACAACGAAACGCCGATGGAAAACATTTCATCGCAAGTTTCAGATGGAAATTGTGATGATGGATTTCTTTTTGCAGTTTCCAAGAAAAATAAAAATGGTTTACATCTTTTTGGTTACCTGACAGAGTGAAACAAAATAAAAAAAATCAATTAAAAATCATTCAACAATTCTAACGGTAATTTTACACATCATCATTTATCGACAAAATTTTCAATGGAATAATTCCATCAGTAAATGTAAATAAGTACCAATAATTCCTCCTTTCATTATTCTTCTTCTTCTTCCTCTTCCTGCAAAAAAAAACCTGCCACCCCCGCCCCCTATTTATTACAAAGCCGACCATCCCAACCTGCCATCATTGATCTACATCTATCGATAATGTCAACACCGATCATTGATTTGTTTTTGTGAAGCTTCAACAACCATCCATTTTTTGTAACCCATTAATGTTTTAGTTTAATTTATTGAATTGTTTTTAAAGTTTGCTTGTATATTCGAATGTTTTATAGCTTTTTCCTAGTGAATTTTGTTGTATTAATATATGATTTGTATGCTAGGATTTGTTTGAGATTTGAAGGAAATTGAATTTTGTTGTCATTTGATGAAATTGAGTTTGATATAGTAATATAGGTGTGTTACATTAATTGAATAAATGATGGGTTGTTTTAATAGGTACCAATCATATTTTATCAATTTTATTGTTAAGTTAGAAATTTAGGAAAAATTAATTTTTTGTGGAATTGATTAATATTATTCTACAAAGGTTTTGTAATTAAGCAATGATTGATCATTTTTAGATGTATCGAGATTCAGCTGAAAGGTTGTATAGGCAAGATTATCTTCAAGAGGTTGAAGGTTTTATTAATTTTTAATTTTATACTCTCTAAACTGAAGAATATGAGTGCAAATTAAATAAGATGTCCATGTGTGAAGTGTAAGAATAATTTTTTTCACCATAAAGATATTGTGATGATACATCTATATATTTAAAAAATGATTTTTCAAGAAATATTTATATTGGTATACATACGGAGAAACCTATGTTTCTTACGAAACCTTGTTAAAAAGGATGATGATTAGTACTTAAAAATGCATTTTTATTAAGGTTTTATATCATTATTTTGCACTTAAAGTATCAATAACTCCTTATCTAGAGCATGTTTTATAATATCATGTCTAATACTATAAGATACCTTTAATTTATGGTAAATGTTAATCTTAAATGCAGGCCTATCACATAAATGAAGGGATTGATTGATTAGTTTAACTACTAAAATTGAGAAGATAAAAAGAGGGCTAAGCTTAGAAAAGAGATGCTAGTTCAGTCCAAACTGGAACACTATTCAGTCATTGGGTCATATCTGGAGCTGTAGATCTTGGATTTCAGTTTGGTTTATATGGCTAGAAAGCTAAGACATAGGCCTAAAACATTGAGGAGAGTCAAAGACTCAATTCTGCTGTTTGGAAGTCCAAATCTTAGCATCAAAAGAGAAGTCTAAATCTGTCATACAGCCAGACACTATTCAGTGTTTAGCCTATATCTCGAGTTCTAGAAGTTTAAATATACCGATTCTTATTTTTTTGGAAAGCTGAGACAATTTCCTAGAACTTTCATGAAGACAATCTGTTCAAATTCTGATGTTAGCAATGATGTTTTGTTCAGACAAGAAGATAAGGTTATCACCAAGTCAAGATGTAGCCACCCACTCAACAATTAGTCATCAAATCAATAGTTCCAAATTTTGACCTATAAAAGGAGGCATTTGCCGTGCATTTAGGCATCTTGGTTTTCAGATCAAGATCATGTTCTTGCTCTCTCTCTTTATAATTTTGTAATGCTTAAGTTTTGTTTATATTAATATCTTGTTTATGCTTTTCATTTCCTTTCCTTTACTTAGTTAACTTATATCTTATTTATGTTCTTATCTTGTTTATTTATGTTTCTTTTTTTCATTATGTTTAGCTAAGTTTCTTATGTCAACATGAAAAGGTTACACTAATGGTGTAAGAATAAGTATAGTATAAACTCAACATGGACTTTAATGTTTGATACTAACATGTTTTGTATTTGTTATCTTGTTCACTTTTAATACTTTGCTTATTAAATAGTTAATCTAGATTTATATTGTATAACCCTTGGTACAACAAATACTTGGCACTTTCATAGCTCAACCGTATGGTATAACCGACATCTGTGCTATGAAAGGAACTTGATTTGTTGTTAACATAAGTTATAATCATGAATACCTCACAATATTTACCAATATTAGCATTATTCGAATAAGATAACTAATGTAATCATGTTAACAATTTATAATACGATTGGAACCTCTTTTGTGTATGGTTTCCAGTTGAGTAATAAAAAGAGTTTATACTATATTTGTTTGAAATACCATTAGTGGATCCTGTAACCTTGACAATTATTTTATCCTTGTTTAATTCTTATATCAATATCACTTCTCAAAGCTCTCTTCAACTCCTTTTTTGTTATAATATATTTCTTTATTTGTAGTTTATACATTTAACCTCCCTGTGGTTTGACCCCGGTCTTGCCAGATTATTTATTACTTCGACACTCCTATATTTGGGTGAAAACATCAACTATTTGGTCGTGTCAGATGACTGGCTCAACTTCTAGTTCTAGCAATATATATGGGTTTACAGATGATAATAGTAATTCTTATACGAGTATCGTGATGGATAAAATAAGAATGAATCATGTTTATTCAGGTGAAGGTTCGCGTAACATCATTTTAAAAGAAGAACCAAGTGTAGATGCAACTAAGTTTTTTGAACTTTTAAAAGATTTCGATGAACTATTATGGGATGGGTGCACAACTAACAGTAAATTATTGGCGATTGCATAAGTGTTTATTATCAAGCCAGATTATGGTTTTAATAAGGCCAATTATGATAACATCATTAAATAGGCTAAAAACATGTAACCTGATGGGAATAGGCTGAAAGAGAATTTTTATGTTATGAACTCCATAATGAAACCTCTTGACGTAAGATTCCAAAAAAATTAATGTGTCCAGATTTTTGCATGGTTTTAATAATTATTTATTATGAAACTAGATTATGGTTTTAATAAGGCCAATTATGATAGCATCATTGAATAAGCTAAAAGCATGTAACCTTATGGGAATAGGTTGAAAGAGAACTTTTATACTATGAACTCCATAATGAAACCTCTCAGTGTAAGATTCAAAAAAAAAAAATATGTATCCAAACTTTTGCATATTGTACTATGGTGAATATGCAAACTTTATCAATTGCAAATCATGCCAAAGATGCTAGGTATAAACCCAATAACAGTCGAGGAAGGACACTTGTCACCTACAAAAAACTAAGATACTTTCCAATCACTACTAGATTATAAAAGTTATTTATGTCTCTAAAGACCACTAAGCACATGTCATGATATCATTCATATGATGCAGTGAATGAAATCATGATGTACCCTTTTGATGGTGAAGTTTAGAAGCTATTTAATAGTGTGCATCCTCAGTTTTCAATGGAACTATGGAACGTATGTCCTGACCTGTGTATAGATGGATACAATCAATTTAGATCCTTTACTACACCCTATTCTTATTGGTAGGTCATACTAAAAGCTTATAACTTGCTCTGAGGGATATGTATGAAGCTAAAATTCATGTTCTTGTATGTAGTCATACCTAGTCTTTACAATCTAGGTAAGAATATAGATTTTTGTCTTCAACCGTTGATTAATAAGTTGAATCAATTATGGTCATATTTTTTACATATGACGTTTCAAAAAAAAAAATTTAGATGAAGACAATATTGATGTGGACTATAAATGATTTTCTTGTGTATGGGATGATTTCGGGTTGGAACACATATGAAAAATTATCTTATCCATATTGTATGGAAAATAATAAAGCCTTTACATTCATGAATGGTGGTAAAGCTTGTTTTTTTATTGCCACTAGAGGTTTTTACGAAGTTATCATTGATACAGAAACAACAAAAATAACTTCTTAAAAAGTAAAGTTGAAAAAGATGTTGTACTTCTAGTACTGTCAGGTAAAGAATTATATGATATAGTTTCACAGTATGAGGACATTTTATTTGGCTTTCATTATGATAAGTAGATGTTTTTTGGTTTTGGCATGACCCACAATTTGGTAAAATAAATTATATTTTAAGATCTTCCTTATTGGAAAACAAATGTCACCCGTTATAATTTGGATGTCATACATATTGAAAAGAATGTGTTTGCCAACATTTTAAACATGGTTATGGATGTAAAAAGGAAACCTAAGGACAATATAAAAGCTAGAATGGATCTAGCTTTGTATTGTGACCATCATAATATGAAGTTACTTAATGATGAGTTACATGTTATAAGGGCTAAAACCACCTTCGCCTTAGACAATAATGCACAATTTGTTTTGTTTATAAATGGCTTTAAAGTCTTTAATTTCTTAAGAGATATGCTTCAAACATAGTTAGAATGGTGAATTTAGATAAATATAGATTGTATAAAATGAAAAATCATGACTGCCATGTGTTTATGAAATACTTATTCTAATTTGTTATAGGGATTTATTGCCAAAAAAAATATAAAATGCATTGACAGAGATTAATCACTTTTTTATAGATATGTTTTCGAGTAAGTTGCACGCCCATCATATAAAGCACCTTGAAACGAACATCATTGAGACAAATGGATATATTTATTCGAGAGGTTAAGGATTACACACATATACCCATACATTTAATGTATGAGGAAAAAATTAGAGGGTTTATACAGTATAGATGGATATATTTATTTGAGAGGTTAGGGATTACATACATCATAAGTAATTGTCAATTGTTTTTTTTTTATATATATATAAACATTTAGTTATTCATCTCTAATTACTTGCATGCAAATACCTGTTTAACCCTAAAAAAAATGGTTAAAAACAAAACACATGTTGAGGCTTCGATATATGAGACATATATTATTGAAGAGATTTCAATATTTACCTTATATTATTTTGAGTTGCGCGTTCTAAGACATGATGATAGTGGTGAACTGCTTTGTGGTGAGAATTTGTCAATATTTTGCATCCTGGAAGACCATTATTGAAGAATACAATGAGGAGAAGATACTTGATAGACATCAAATTCATACATACACATAATTATATGTTATTCAACTGAAATGAATGGAGACAATTTCTTTAGTAAGTTAATTTTAAAATTATATAATTTTGAATCATTTTCGCTTATATTCTCATATAAACTCAATTCAACTTCTTATATGCAATATCATCAATTATTGTTACCCAAAATCCCAAATGCAATTAAAACTCAAGTTTTTTAATTACAAGATGAATAATTTATCATATGGTTTAAAACACATGCCAGTATTTAATAATTCACAACTCATAAGAAAATATTTAATTATGTTTTGACCTAGACCATTAACGGTCATTAATTAACTTTAAACAAGTTTTCAACATGGGAGGCAATGCTAGTAGACTGAAATTCATATCTCTAGGTCTTGAAAGAGAGATCTAGTGTTATATGAGTATTTCGTCAATGTATATGTTTTTCATACCAAAGACTATTGTGAGGGTAGAAAGACATATAATAATGGTTGGAGTTTGTGTAAAAGGGTTCAATTTCCAATGAATTTGAAGTTGATTATTATAGCAAGTTACTAGAGGTTATTGAATCACGATATTATAATGAGCAAGATACATTTGTTTTATTGGTATGATATCGATAGATGAATTAGAGTAGATCTTTATCATAGTATGCTCAAAATAAATAAATAAAAGTTTGATATTGCAACATCAACAATGTTTTTATTTTGGTTTTGCCCCATATTCTAAAAAAAATCATTTGTATTTGGCCATAAAATTCAAAAAAAAAATTCTATAAAATCCCCCAAAAAACCGCAAAATAATAAAAAAGTTTTGCTAGTTTTACTCTTTAAAAAAAAACCAAAACCAGTTGGTTTGAACCAATTTTTGATTAGGTATGGTTTTTTTTATATATATATATAGTTTGGTTGGTTTTTTTTTTTTTTTTTATCAAAAGCTGAACTGAAATGAAAACTCTCACCACTAATTCATCCTTTCAAATTTACTTGTTCACGTTGTCTATAGTCATTTATTTTTCTTTGTGGTCCCTAAAGATTTTTATTATTTCTTAATTTTCAAGTTATATTGACATGGTTTTGTGTTGGGATTTGTTTTTATTTAAATGGTTTTACATATTCAATGTGTCATAGAATATTTTAATGTTAAATTAAAGCTTGACAAAATAGAATTTTAGGGTATTGTTAAATGAAAATTTGAAAAAACAAGGATTAAAATTAATAAAAATAAAAAATAAAGGTGTTTTATAATAAGTCATAAAAAACATCAATTTGGTCACTGAAATTTAAAATTATACATAATTGGTTCATGTTGTTTAAGGTTTCACATTTCAATCCAAAACTTAAATGTTTAAAAAGAAGAGAGAAAGTCATTGACAAAAAGATGATGAGATAGAAAGTGTTTGGCTAGTCATATTTCATCCATAAAAAAACCAAAATTGTTGTGAAAGAGTTGGTCTTCAAGACGAGAGTTTAATGGAGATGGTTTTTACTTTTAAATTGAAAAAGTTGACTAGGATCTAAAAATTTAGTTTTGCACTGGTTTATTTTAAAGTTTTTAAAGTAATTAGAGGGTTTTATGATTGTAATGTTTTTATCAAGGTTAGTAGGAATTTTTAAGATGTTTTTATATTAAAATAAACAGGTTAAAAAAATAGTTTTTTTTAGATTTTCGGGCTCAAACCCTATTTTTTATCACTAGAGACAATTGAAAAATATTGAAGGAAATGATATGTTATCTAACAAAATAAACAATGTGGTTAACTCATTAAAAAAAAAACTAGGTATGCGGGCACTTATGCTTTTTAAATTTTAGTCAACCATATATGTCTAGCCTGACTATCAACACTTGACCTCTTTATTTTTCTTTCTTATATTAACATTAATAGTTTTTTTTAATTTAAGTTTTGATTAATACTTGATGATACATCGAGGATTGAGATAGATAGGGTTAAGGGAAGAGAGTCCTCACAAAATTCACAATAATTCCCGATCAAACTCTTCGTACATCCATAGGTTATTATTAATGTTCATTTGAAGGGATATGCATAGGCCATCTTTCTGGATTCTGTAGAAATAAAGAGCTCCTGTAATCATAATTCTAGATCATAGTGGGCACAGATGAACATTCATATCTTAGATTAATTAAACTAATAAATAAATTTGTTGCTTTGTTGTGTGCTATTGTGTGTGCATGTCATGCCCTCACATTGGGCTGCGTACATCTGTAATTTATGAAACTAAGGCTTGACTATGCTGCTTGCTGCATTTCCAGGATAGTCAAAATGCCCCCACACTCATGAAACCTTTATTTCTTCGCTTGAAAACAGAAATTACATCATATCAGTGGTAAATCATGCCGCAATCATTGCCACGACAGCCACCGCTGCCGCAAAAATCAGATAGCAGGAAGCAGCAAGTCCATAAGCAGCATTAGGTTCTGGAGTCGGTGCTGGAGTTTCAGCCTCTACATTGATGACTAGCTTCTGGCCAAACTCAGAACAATGTTTGCCATAGCCACAGATATACCACTTCTTTCCTGGGCTGCTAAGTGTTATTATGTCGTTTCCGCTGGCCATGGGTTCTCCTGTTGCTGCGCAGTCCTTGAAGCCGGCGCCGTCCACCTTGAAGAGATTGTGTGGCGGCTTGTAATTGAACACTGCAAAAATTTTGCAGAAGATCAATAGCATCAAAACTCCCCCATTTTTCTATAAATACATAGCAAAATAAAAACAAAAAACAAAGAAAATAAAATGCACTTTATTGTATTGATAAATTTACCTAGTGTATCACCAACATGAAATACTTTGCCACTAGCCCAAGTTGTGTAGTTAAAATTAACGGTCCACCCTTGTTCATCACCAACAATGTGCTCGGCTGCCATGGTGAGCGTGGGAAGAAAAATCGTGACAAGGGCCAGGGCAATAAGCTGATACGAAGCCATTGGAGATTCGTTAATATAATTGTTAAGCTACAATGCTTGATCTCTAATGTGAGCTCCAATGTAGGTCTGGTGGAGGGAAACATATAGGCCTTTGGAAATGCTTAGAAAATCCCGACGTAATACCACCGGCGACGGTCGGCACTAGAAACAACTTTGGGTTATACGTACTAGGCACCAAAAGGATAGAAATGGTTCGACGTGTATGCATGGTGTGGAGAAACTGGCCAGAAAATGGTGATTACAAGGTCTAGATTAGCTGTCCTATAGAGGAGGATATACAGCTCCAAGGAAGTATCTTTTCTTTCTTTCTCCGTCACTATTTTGTTTTTTGTGCATAGAGAATTGAAAATGGTGTGCTTTCATGTCTCTAATTTAGTTAAAAAAATAAACTTTATATATCGGAATTAAACGATTAATGAAAGTAATATTCCTTATAATTCGACTTCAAATTTTAAATGATCTGGTGCCTAGAAAAGAAGTATACCTTCTGACTATTATATTAATCTCCTGGTTTTTATTCGTACAGTGTAGTATATATTAAACAATTTGAGAGAAAAAGAAGCATTAAAAAAAAATCAAATTATTTTACTGTTATTTTAATGTGCTGAGATAAAAATGAATGAAATCTTACGTAAATATGCGTTGGTAAGTATGTTTTTTATTGCCCGCCATCAGAACAAGGCCGGACACATAAAGTCAAGCCGGAAAGGAAAAAAAAACGAGTATAGGCTGGACACATTTTCACAGTTGCTAGCATTAGGGTACTGCAGGCTATCAAGAGAGAAGTTTCTAATAAGAAAATAAAAAGGAAAAAAGAAAAAAGAATAGAGCTTTTATAAGGATAGTATGAAATTCTAAAAGAATAGTGGTACATTTCATGCATGGAAACGTTAAGAAGCTTGTTAAACCAATTAATGACCTTCAAAAAGCAAAAAATCTGCCTTGAAATCCAAAATCAACTGAAATTAAATCTTTCCGAGCTAAACCTAAAACTCCTATCATCACATGGAATCATTTGACACAAAAATAAACTATTTTGGTTGTCGAAATTATTACCAACAACAACTTTCTTTTTCTACTCTGGAATCTGGCGAGCTCCTCTCTCTTCTCTCACAAAAAAAAAAGGACTGGAAAATGAAAAACAAATTAAGTTTGGTACAAAAATTGAATTCTTAAAAATTAAAAGGACTAATCACCTAATAGCTAAAAAAAATAGGGGGTTAAATTGAACTTTTCAAACAAATCTCAAAGCCACCACCTATTTTACCTACTTTTTTCACTTCAATCCTTTATCTTTCAATTCAACCCTCCCTCCCAAAATAATATGCTATTGGGTGCTAATTTAGGCTCAAAATGACTCAATTATACAAAATAAAAATATATAAATAAAATTAAAAAGAAACGCACTACTCTAGTCCACTATGCAACACCCGCTTTCATTTTAGTACAGTTGTTATAACAAAAGCATTCTGAATAAATTGGATGTTCAAGGAAAGTATAGTGTTCATACATGTTAAAACTATAAACATTTAATTTTATAAATCATAGCAAACTTGTAAATAATATAAAGAAAATATAAAGATCGTAGCATTCATACTAAGTATATATCCAAAGACATAAAAGAAATTTAAAAAGCAATTCTAGCATGCATATTAATGTATTAGATTAAACAAAACCAAAGAAAAATAATTATATGTTGAAATGTTTTAATGAAGCATTGTTATTTTCTAGGATTTATCCTTGATACTTGAAACTTTATTACTACTGACTTGGTATTAAAGATATTTGTAATAAGATTTATGAAATTCTAACACCATCATATTATTTAGATGTACTTCTAAAAACGTGTAAACAAGTTATACAAACCAAAAATACTGTAATTCAAGTTTTTTTTTTTAATAAAGAATTTAAGCTCTAAATTTAAAAGGGAAATCAAAACTTAAAACGAAGCTAAAAAGAGAAAAAAACACTAAAAATATAAGATAAGAAAAAGTCTAAGGATTAAAAAAAAAAACAATAAAAAATTATTTCTTTGCTCTTGTTTTACAGTGAAATTTGGAATAAAAACGATAAAGAATTAATTTTAATAATTACTGGAATTAATTTCCAGCCTTGATTATCTATCATAAAACAATAGTTAAACACTTTAAATCTGATGTTTTTATAACTAAACAAATTAGATGTTGAATCTTTAATCTCTTAAGAGTTTTTAGATGGGCAAAATAAACTGTTATGTTGGAATCTTCCATGAGCGAGACCTTCAAAAAGTCCCCTCTTGTTCAATGTTTTCCATAAAAATAAAAACTTTCATCACAAGTTTTTCCAAAACAATATCGAATGCCACCTCTGTAAAAACTTCCCACAGAGATTAGTTTGCGTGATGTAGTCAATCTTAATGGTCATGTTTCCCATTGCCCTAAGGATTTTAGGATGATACCAGTTTGAAGGTAGATCAGGATGATTTTATTTGACGAATTAAGCTCTAAAGGACCACTAACAGGTAACAGTAGGATTATAATTATGGATAAAACGACAAATAAAACACCAAGCATAAGCTGCTGCCAAGTCGTTTCTTACAAACGTAAAGTCTTTCTAGCGTTGTCCTAAATTTTGGAGGGCAACGATTAAAAATAAAAGGCACCCATCATTCACGTCGAGAACAAACATTTACCGACTCCGTTGAGGTGGCAACTCCACTGCAGCCCATTTGTCATCGCTGACGGGCAACACAGTGCTGCCTGCAGGATATGTCATTTTGGTCCCACTTGGATGAATCAGAACCCTAATCCCTCGGACCGTAAACTCGATACTTGAGCTTGTGGCTAAATTAGTGGGGGAATCTGAAGGCAAAGAAGATGAAGTCAGGTCATGTTTAGGCGAGGAAGAGATGGCTGCGGCAGGTGAAGGTGTGATGCTTGCCATAGCTGAACAACTATCTTGCCCTGGAGATGCAATGGAGGGATTGTGATTGCTAACTACAGAATTTGCTGCCAGCAATTCAGAAGCTAAATGTTATGAGATATGGATGCCATTAAGATATCATGCAAGCATGAATCGCAATTTTGCCTATGAAAGAAGAAAAAAAATGCTTTATAAGGAACATGGATGGAAATTCTTGTGAGTTCATCTTATATCACAGTTAAAGCTTCTGCATCGATGCAGGTTTTATTCACGTCGAATCATCTAAAATAGCATGAAGACGCAAAGCTTGAGTTACTCTCTATCCTGGCTTACCGACTTGTACTCTAAGAAACTAAAAAACGTTTGAATATCTGTACACTATGTTATATGTTGTCATACGAATGCACACATCCGCCATGGATATGCATAAATACATAACATAAACCCGCATCTCCATTGTGCAAATGAAAAGGCTTAACTTCAACCTAGTCAAGAGACTTGACAAGTCTGAAAATTTATCACCACCTACAAACGCATCTGCTAATTGTGTCCCTCCAAATCAAATATCTGAAAAATCTAGTCACCAATCTAGATGCTTTCAGATTTCAATTTCCACCATATGTTGGCAGAAAGCATTTGCTCATGGTTTTGGAGATATTAATAAAAACGTATAGAAGAGATATTTATTATAATATGAAACCATCTTCTAATGCCCACTAATAGAAATGCAAGATGCTTGGGGAATGTTTAGAAACTCACCTCTGTACTCTTCAGCTTGTTCATTGGACACGGGCAATTTAGGTTGGATGTTTTGTTGAAGATAAGCAGTGAGACCTGCACGCAGGTTAGAAACTGAGAACTGAGGAGTTTCGCTCTGAACAGCTTCTTGGGATTGGCGAGCAGGGGAGAGAGGTGAGCTCCGAGGAGCTTCTTGAAATTGGGAAGAAGTAGAGAGAAATCCAGGGCTCTGACTTGAGTAACCTGACCAAAAAAGCCATACAATCTGATCAAGCACTACAATATAATCTTAACTGTATAATTAGTTTTAATACTTTTATTGCAGCATCTCTATTCCCCTCTGCTTAGTAAAAAGCTTAGAAGAACTATGAAGGGCATATGTTAATCATAAAAATGAGTATCAATTTAGAAGCTATAGTAAGAATGTCTCCACACAAATAAGTTGATTAACTGGGTACCTAAATCATGAAAGACTAAATAAGATTAAAATAAAGCATATAAGAAAAGTACGCTGTTGTAGAGCTGTGTATGCAATCTTTGCTGCACTCATCTCTGCTTGCTTCTTAGTTTTTGCTCCTTGTCCTGTAAAAATCTCTCCTTCTATCTCCACTTTTGAAACAAAAGTAGGCACATGAGCTTCACCAGATTTGTCTGTCCAATAAGTTGGCAAACCACAACCTTCTCTCCGAGCCATATCTTGTAAAAGATTCTTATAACCAGACTCATCCTAAAAAGAAAACAATAAATTACATAAAGAAGAGTAATCATGAGTCTAAATCTAAAAGATACAAGCACAAAAATCACATTTGTAGCCAACATATTTTTGCATCTCAACAATGAAGTGACAACAATCTCAGAAAACTAACCTCTTCAACTCCATTCGACAATAATGACATCAATGCAGCTTTTGCAGCTGCAAGTTCAGCTTTAATCAATGTGGGAAAATATTCTTCACTCTCGTAGGTTTGTCCATTTACTGTGACCTTGCACTTAAAGCGACTAGCATGAGGAGGACCCACACGCTCACAAGAATACACAGGTAGAGTGAAATTTCTCTTTTGAGCATAGGTTTGCAGCTGGTTTTTAAACAAGTGCTGCATACCTGTAAGCCAGGAGAAAATTCAGATGAATGTGTCAGATACTGACTTATCATGAAAACACAAAATAAACTGGAGCGTTATTTAAGACACAAAATAAGGTGATTCAATATCAGGTGTCCATGGTCAGTAGATGCTACCACCTTCTTCAATCAGAATTCAGTTTCTCATTTGCTGCAATAACTTGGCAACCAACAGTGCGTTAAATATAAATGTCCCTCCTTTCCCCTTTTATACTATACATTACAAACCTATAAGTTACCAAATGAATTAAATTACCCTATTACAAAACAATGATTTTGATTACATGCAGCAGATTTTCAACAGCCAAGCGAGGCACAATTGAGTACAGAGAAAATACAATAACAATAATAAACAAAGAAAGGACTGATAGAACAATTGAAGTAGAAGTTCTTATGTTTTCCTCCATTCTATATTCCCAAAACAAGTATTAAATGAGACACAAGGGAAATAGACAAAAGAGAAGTTATCAGAGCAAGCTTAGCAGCATCTTAAAAGAGAAGTTATCTAGCTCTATTTGTTGAGATTTGGGCATGGGGAAGAGTCCATTCACCACAAGTATGGCCAGAAAGCAAGATTCACGATCTAACCTCTGTTATATATGGCAGCTCAGCCATGTGGTTATGGTTATTATTTAGTTCCTTTCATTTTTCTCATTTCAGTTCACTTCATTTCTACAATTTTTTTTAATGCGTGATAGAATTTTTTTAAAAAGAGGAGTTAAGTTTCAGGTACAGAAATATTAGAAACATTCTAAGACTCCAATGTATGTCAAAGAAGGTCAATTCTAAAGATCATAAATCCTCACACTTAAAATTCAGATCCAAAGTACGAGCAAAAGCTCAGCCAGAAAGAGAGCAGACTTGATGCGGAAAAGTATAATATAGAAAACCTAAGAAGGTAAACATCAAACAACAAAAAAGCTACATCCATCGGAAGAAGATAACAATTTCCATCCCAAGAAAAGCCATAAAAGTCATAAACATTGCAAGAGTGAATTTCATAATGATTGTGAAAATTGTCTCTAAATTAGGTTTTCAATAATCTCACCAAAAATTATACTATTTAACTATGATAATTTTTAGAGATACATGAATGGCATGCAAGAAAATAGTTAATCTAAAAGAAAACCAAGAAAATTTATTCCTAAAATAAAAAAAAAAGATGGACCCACACACGCAAGTAATTGAAGTTATACACAGATCTGTCAAATTTAAAAGATAAAGAAGAAAAACTGATTCCAAAACTTAACATATTTAACAAGACACAGGAGTAATTGAAGATAAATATATAGATATCAAGCTATTTGTAAAGCTAAAATGCATACGGCACAAACTAAGGGATTCCATCATTATTTTTTGCAGAAATTGTGTAAAGGCAACATATTTGAGATTTTTACCTCAAATTTTCAAATCAAGAGTTAGAACCTTATTGTTCACGTATGAAGCAGTTGATTTTGGTTTATAGTTAGTGAATGAATTAAAGTGGCTACAGAGAGAAGGTTATTGTCAATGAGAGCCCATAGCATTTCCTTAAAAAAGATCCCATTAGAAAAATTGCATGGCAGCAGCACCAGGAAGACCATAAGAGGGGGAGCACTGATGATAATGAAGCTTAAGATGCTGTATATATAACCTGTTTTCATGCCTGTCAATTTTGAGAGGAAAACCTATTATTTCCATAACAAATGGTTGCCGTTTTGGAATGCAACCATGAGTATCAAGCACATCCAACTGACTCCACTCCAGCATTAAGAAACGGTAATGATTTTGTAAGGATAAAAAAAACTATACTATATTTGCTCTCACCTACAAAAATCTCATCATTTTTGGCATTTGCCACGGCTTCATTTGACAGGGGAGTTGGATTTGCATCTTGTAGGTTTAATTGCAATTTCCCTCCAGGAGATAGACGAGTATTCTCCCCAGCGCTTCCACTGGAACAGCCTGCAGAAACTTCAGCATAACATCAGTTTCTTCATTTCATGATGCAGTGTAAATAAGCATAGGCACCACTAGATTGATTTATCATAAAAAGCTTCATGATTACACGCATCAATCAATCATTCTATTAACAAAATATAAATAAATTATAATAATCAAACATCAAACGTTATTATGCAAGCATTCATTCTGAAACAAACATTAATTTACAAAGTAATTTCATTTCATTAAAATAATTACATCCATAGGAAGAAGATAACAATGTCCCATCCCAAGCAAAGCCATAAAAGTTATAAACATTGCAAAAGTGAATTTCATAATGATTGTGAAAATTGTCTCTAAATTAGGTTTTCAATAATCTCACCAACAATTACACTCTTTAACTATGATAATTTTTACAGATACATGAATGGCATGCAAGAAAATAGTTGATCTAAAAGAAAACCAAGAAAATTGAAACCAAAAATAAAAACACAGATGTACCCACACGCACATGTAATTGAAGCTATACACAGATCTGTCAAATTTAAAAGATAAAGAAGAAAAACTGATTCCAAAACTTAACATATTTAATAAGACACACGAGTAATTGAAGATATATATATATATATATATATATATATCAAGCTACTTGTAAAGCTAAAATGCATACAACACAAACGAAGGGATTCTATCAATATGTTTTCCAGAAATTGTGTAAAGGCAACATATTTGAGATTTTTACCTCAAATTTTCAAATCAAGAGTTAGAACCTTATTGTTCAGGTATTAAGCAGTTGATAGATAGTGAATGAATTAAAGTGGCTACAAAGAGAAGGTTATTGTCAATGAGAGCCGATAGCATTTCCTTAAAAAAGATCCCATTAGAAAAATTGCATGGCAGCAGCACCAGGAAGACCATAAGAGGGGGATCGCTGATGAAAATTAAGCTTAATACAACTTTTTTTTTAAAGGAGGTTGGTTATATAGGTTATCTTTTGACACCATAAAGACAACTGATTTAGCAAAATAATTTCTAGATGCTGTTTATAGAACCTGTTTTCATGCCCGTCAATTTTGAGAGGAAAACCTATTATTTCCAAAAAAAAATGGTTGCCGTTTTGGAATGCAACCATGAGTATCAAGCACATCCAACACACTCCAACTCCAGCACTAAGAAACGGTAATGATTTTGTAATGGAAAAAAAAATCAATACTAAATTTGCTCTCACCTCCAAAACTCTCATCATTTTTGCCAACTGCCATGGCTTCATTTGACAGGGGAGTTGGATTTGCAACTTGCAGGTTTAATTGCAATTTCCCTCTGGGAGATAGACGAGTATTCCCCCCAGCGTTTCCACTCGAAAAACCTGCAGAAACTTGAGCATAACATCAGTTTCTACATTTCTTGATGCAGTGTAAGTAAGCATAGGCACCACTAGATTGATTTATCATAAAAAGATTCATGATTACAAGTCTATCAACAAAAAATAAATAAATTATAAGAAGCAAACGTTATTATTCAAGCATTCATTCTTAATCAAACATTAATTTACAAAATAATTTAATTTCATTAAAAACAATAACCTAAAAAAGTCTTTAAAATATCTGATACAGTGCAATTAAAGCACAAGGAAATATAAAAAAAGGAAGAAATGAAGCATTGCAAAGAAACAAAAGGAATTCAATTACCAGAAAGGGGGGAGGAGGAAGGGTGAGAGAGGAGGGAGAAGTGGTTATAGGCAAGCTTAGCAGCGTCATTTTGAGCTTTCTTAGAGGAAGAAGAGGGGAAAGGAGAGGAAAAGAGGGCGGCGTTGATGGTGACGGTGGCAAAAAAGAGAGGGCTGTGATCTTGTCCCAGTTTAGTGACTTCATAGGTAGGGAACTCCCATCCTATGATTCTTGTTTATAGTTAGTGAATGAATTAAAACGGTTACAGACAGAAGGTTATTGACAATGAAGAGGAAACATGAAAGAAGAGAAACTGGGGCACAAAAACCTTGTTTCAAGTGGAGTGCCATTATATGCTCCATTGCCAAACAGGCTATCAAACCCCAATATGACCTTTTTTTGGACCCAATTACAGTTTATAATTTATTATGCACCCCACATATATGGTTATAGCAATAAATGGAATGTTTCCATAAAGTTTTGTTTAGAAAGAGAGAGAGCATCACAGACACTTGCGGGTATCTGAAACCTGTGAGCTAGGCTATGTGTGGACAACAAGCACCATGGACCCAACCAGGATATCTGCGAATCAGGTGTTAGGCACTCATGTGTGTCCATAGCATTTCCTTAAAAAAGATCCCATTAGAAAAATGCATGGCAGCAGCTCCAGGAAGACCATAAGAGAGGGAGCACTGGTAAAAATTAAGCTGAATTCGAACAATATTTTTTTTTTTTTTGAAGCAGGTTGATTATGTAGGTTATCTATTGACACCATAAAGACAACTGATTTAGCAAAAAAAATTCTAGATGCTGTGTATATAACCTGTTTTCATGCCTGTCAATTTAGAATGGAAAACCTATTATTTCCATAACAATTGGTTGCCGTTTTGGAATGCAACCATGAGTATCAAGCACATCCAACTGACTCCACTCCAGCACTAAGAAACGTTTAATGATTTTGTAAGGAAAAAATCAATACTAAATTTGCTCTCACCTCCAAAACTCTCATCATTTTTGCCAACTGCCACGGCTTCATTTGACAGGGGAGTTGGATTTGCATCTTGTAGGTTTAGTTGCAATTTCCCTCCGGGAAATAGACAAGAATCCCCCCCAGCGCTTCCACTCGAACAGCCTGCAGAAATTTCAGCATAACATCAGTTTCTTCATTTCTTGATGCAGTGTAAATAAGCATAAGCACCACTAGAATGATTTATCATAAAAAGCTTCATGATTACAGGCATCAATCAATACATTCTATTAACAATCAAACATGATTATGCAAGCATTCATTCTTAATCAAACATTAACTTACAAAGTAATTTCATTTCATTAAAATAATTAACCTAAAAAAGTCTTTAAAATATCTGATACAGTGCAATTAAAGCACAAGGAAATATAAAAAAGGGAAGAAATGAAGCGTTACAAAGAAACAAAAGGGATTCAATTACCATAAAGGGCGGGAGAGGAGGAAGAAGTGGTTATAGGCGAGCTTAGCAGCGTTGTTTTGAGCTTTCTTAGAGGAAGAAGAGGGGAAGGAGAGGAAAAGAGGGTGGCGTTGATGGTGACAGTGGAAAAAAGAGAGAGGCTGTGATCTTGTCCCAGTTTAGTGACTTCACAGGTAGGGAACTCCCATCCTATTATTATGGTTTATAGTTAGTGAATGAATTAAAGCGGCTACAGAGAGAAGGTTATTGACAATGAAGAGGGAAGATGCAGGAGGAGAAACTGGGGGAGAAAAACCTCGTTTCAAGTGTAGTGCCATCATGCTCCATTGCCAAACAGGCTATCGAACTCCAATATGACCATTTTTTGGACCCAATTACTGTTTACAATTTATTATGCATCCCTCATATATGGTTATAGCAAGAAATGGAATGTTTCCATAAAGTTTTGTTTAGAAAGAGAGAGAGCATCACGGACACTTGCGGGTATCTGAAACCTGTGAGCTAGGCTATGTGTTGACAACAAGCACCATGGAGCCCACCAGGCTATTTGTGAATCAGGTATTGGACACTCATGTGTGCCCATAGCATTTCCTTAAAAAAGATCCCCTTAGAAAAATTGCATGGCAGGAGCACCAGGAAGACAATAAGAGGGGGAGCACTGATGAAAATTAAGCTCAATACGAACAATATATTTTTTTTTTTTTAAAAGGAGGTTGGTTATGTAGGTTATCTTTTGACACCATAAAGACTAACTGATTTAGCAAAAAAAAAATTCTAGATGCTGTGTATATAACCTGTTTTCATGCCTGTCAACTTAGAGTGGAAAACCTATTATTTCCATAACAATTGGTTGCCGTTTTGGAATCCAACCATGAGTATCAAGCACATCCAACTGACTCCAATCCAGCATTAAGAAACAGTAATGATTTTGTAAGGAAAAAATCAATACTAAATTTGCTCTCACCTTCAAAACTCTCATCATTTTTGCCAACTGCCACGGCTTCATTTGACAGGGGAGTTGGATTTGCGGCTTGTAGGTTTAGTTGCAATTTCCCTCTGGGAGATAGACAAGCATTCCCCCCAGCGCTTCCACTCGAACAGCCTGCAGAAACTTCAGCATAACATCAGTTTCTTCATTTATTGATGCAGTTAAATAAGCACAGGCACCACTAGAATGATTTATCATAAACAGATTCATGATTACAGGCACCAATCAATACATTCTACTAACAATCAAATGTTATTATGCAAGCATTCATTCTTAAGCAAACATTAATTTACAAAGTAATTTCATTTCATTAAAATAATTAACCTAAAAAAGTCTTTAAAATATCTGATACAGCACAAGGAAATATAAAAAGGGAAGAAATGAAGCATTACAAAGAAACAAAAGGGATTCAATTACCATAAAGGGGGGAGGAGGAGGAAGGGCGAGAGAGGAGGAGAGAGGAGGGAGAAGTGGTTATAGGCCAGCTTAGCAGCGTTGTTTTGAGCTTTCTTAGAGGAAGAAGAGGGGAAAGGAGAGGAAAAGAGGGTGGCTTTGATGGTGACAGTGGCAAAAAAAGAGAGGGCTGTGATCTTGTCCCAGTTTAGTGACTTCACTAAGAAACGGTAATGATTTTGTAAGGAAAAAATCAATACTAAATTTGCTCACCTTCAAAACTCTCGTCATTTTTGCCAACTGCCACGGCTTCATTTGACAGGGGAATTGGATTTGCAGCTTGTAGGTTTAGTTGCAATTTCCCTCTGGGAGATAGACGAGCATTCCCCCCAGCGCTTCCACTCGAACAGCCTGCAGAAACTTCAGCATAACATCAGTTTCTTATTTCTTGATGCAGTGTAAATAAGCATAGGCAACACTAGAATGATTTATCATAAAAAGCTTCATGATTACAGGCATCAATCAATCATTCAATACATTCTATTAACAAAAAGAACATGAAAATGATAATTAATTAATCTAAATATAAATAAATTATAATAATCATATGTTATTATGCAAGCATTCATTCTTAAACAAGTGCAGTATACTGTAAGCCAGGAGAAAAATCAGATGCATGTGTCAAATACTGACTTGTCATGAAAGCACAAAATAAACAGGGGCGTTATTGAAGACACAAAATAAGGTGATTCAATATCAGGTTTCCATGGTCAGTTGATGCTACTACCTTCTTCAATCAGAATTCAGTTTCTCATTTGCTGCAATAACTTGGCAACCAACAGTGCGTTAAATATAAAAGTCCCTCCTTTCCCCTTTCATACTATACAATACAAACCTATAAGCTACCAAATGAATTAAATTACCCAATTACAAAACAATGATTTTGATTACAGGCAGCAGATTCTCAGCAGCCAAGCGAGGCACAACTGAGTACAGAGAAAATACAATAACAATAATAAACAAAGAAAAGACTGATAGAACAATTGAAGTAGAAATTTGTATGTTTTCCTCCATTCTATTTTCCCAAAAAAAGTATTAAATGAGACACAAGGGAAATACACACAAGAGAAGTTATCAGAGCAAGCTTAGTAAGCATCTTAAAAGGACTTCCTCTAGTTCCACTAGTAAGCTTAGTAAACCTATTATTTCCATAACAATTGCTTGCCGTTTTGGAATGCAACCATGAGTATCAAGCACATCCAACTGACTCCAATCCAGCACTAAGAAACGCTAATGATTTTGTAAGGAAAAAATCAACACTAAATTTGCTCTCACCTTCAAAACTCTCGTCATTTTTGCCAACTGCCACGGCTTCATTTGACAGGGGAGTTGGATTTGCAGCTTGTAGGTTTAGTTTCAATTTCCCTCTGGGAGATAGACGAGCATTCCCCCCAGTGCTTCCACTCGAACAGCCTGCAGAAACTTCAGCATAACATCAGTTTCTTCATTTATTGATGCAGTGTAAATAAGCATAGGCAACACTAGAATGATTTATCACAAAAAGCTTCATGATTACAGGCATCAATCAATACATTCTACTAACAATCAAATGTTATTATGCAAGCATTCATTCTTAATCAAACATTAATTTACAAAGTAATTTCATTCATTAAAATAATTAACCTAAAAAAGTCTTTCAAATATCTGATACAGCACAAGGAAATATAAAAAAGGGAAGAAATGAGGCATTACAAAGAAACAAAAGGGATTCAATTACCATAAAGGGGGAAGGAGGAGGAAGGGCGAGAGAGGAGGAGAGAGGAGGGAGAAGTGGTTATAGGCGAGCTTAGCAGCGTTGTTTTGAGCTTTCTTAGAGGAAGAAGAGGGGAAAGGAGAGGAAAAGAGGGTGGCTTTGATGGTGACAGTGGCAAAAAAAGAGAGGGCTGTGATCTTGTCCCAGTTTAGTGACTTCACTAAGAAACGGTAATGATTTTGTAAGGAAAAAATCAATACTAAATTTGCTCTCACCTTCAAAACTCTCGTCATTTTTGCCAACTGCCACGGCTTCATTTGACAGGGGAGTTGGATTTGCAGCTTGTAGGTTTAGTTTCAATTTCCCTCTGGGAGATAGACGAGCATTCCCCCCAGTGCTTCCACTCGAACAGCCTGCAGAAACTTCAGCATAACATCAGTTTCTTCATTTATTGATGCAGTGTAAATAAGCATAGGCAACACTAGAATGATTTATCACAAAAAGCTTCATGATTACAGGCATCAATCAATCATTCAATACATTCTATTAACAAAAAGAACATGAAAATGATAATTAATTAATCCAAATATAAATAAATTATAATAATCATATGTTATTATGCAAGCATTCATTCTTAAACAAGTGCAGCATACCTGTAAGCCAGGAGAAAAATCAGATGCATGTGTCAAATAATGACTTGTCAAGAAAGCACAAAATAAACAGGAGCGTTATTGAAGACACAAAATAAGGTGATTCAATATCAGGTTTCCATGGTCAGTTGATGCTACTACCTTCTTCAATCAGAATTCAGTTTCTCATTTGCTGCAATAACTTGGCAACCAACAGTGCGTTAAATATAAAAGTCCCTCCTTTCCCCTTTTATACTATACAATACAAACCTATAAGCTACCAAATGAATTAAATTACCCAATTACAAAACAATGATTTTGATTACAGGCAGCAGATTCTCAGCAGCCAAGCGAGGCACAACTGAGTACAGAGAAAATACAATAACAATAATAAACAAAGAAAAGACTGATAGAACAATTGAAGTAGAAATTTGTATGTTTTCCTCCATTCTATTTTCCCAAAAAAAGTATTAAATGAGACACAAGGGAAATACACACAAGAGAAGTTATCAGAGCAAGCTTAGTAAGCATCTTAAAAGGACTTCCTCTAGTTCCACTAGTAAGCTTAGTAAACCTATTATTTCCATAACAATTGCTTGCCGTTTTGGAATGCAACCATGAGTATCAAGCACATCCAACTGACTCCAATCCAGCACTAAGAAACGCTAATGATTTGGTAAGGAAAAAATCAACACTAAATTTGCTCTCACCTTCAAAACTCTCGTCATTTTTGCCAACTGCCACGGCTTCATTTGACAGGGGAGTTGGATTTGCAGCTTGTAGGTTTAGATGCAATTTCCCTCTGGGAGATGGACGAGCATTCCCCCCAGCGCTTCCACTTGAACAGCCTGCAGAAACTTCAGCATAACATCAGTTTCTTCATTTATTGATGCAGTTAAATAAGCATAGGCACCACTAGAATGATTTATCATAAACAGATTCATGATTACGGGCACCAATCAATACATTCTACTAACAATCAAATGTTATTATGCAAGCATTCATTCTTAATCAAACATTAATTTACAAAGTAATTTCATTTCATTAAAATAGTTAACCTAAAAAAGTCTTTAAAATATCTGATACAGCACAAGGAAATATAAAAAAGGGAAGAAATGAAGCATTACAAAGAAACAAAAGGGATTCAATTACCATAAAGGGGGGAGGAGGAGGAAGGGCGAGAGAGGAGGAGAGGGGAGGGAGAAGTGGTTATAGGCGAGCTTAGCAGCGTTGTTTTGAGCTTTCTTAGAGGAAGAAGAGGGGAAAGGAGAGGAAAAGAGGGTGGCGTTGATGGTGACAGTGGAAAAAAAAGAGAGGGCTGTGATCTTGTCCTAGTTTAGTGACTTCACTAAGAAACGGTAATGATTTTGTAAGGAAAAAATCAATACTAAATTTGCTCTCACCTTCAAAACTCTCGTCATTTTTGCCAACTGCCACAGCTTCATTTGACAGGGGAATTGGATTTGCAGCTTGTAGGTTTAGTTGCAATTTCCCTCTGGGAGATAGACGAGCATTCCCCCAGCGCTTCCACTCGAACAGCCTGCAGAAACTTCAGCATAACATCAGTTTCTTATTACTTGATGCAGTGTAAATAAGCATAGGCAACACTAGAATGATTTATCATAAAAAGCTTCATGATTACAGGCATCAATCAATCATTCAATACATTCTATTAACAAAAAGAACATGAAAATGATAATTAATTAATCTAAATATAAATAAATTATAATAATCATATGTTATTATGCAAGCATTCATTCTTAAACAAGTGCAGCATACCTGTAAGCCAGGAGAAAAATCAGATGCATGTGTCAAATACTGACTTGTCATGAAAGCACAAAATAAACAGGGGCGTTATTGAAGACACAAAATAAGGTGATTCAATATCAGGTTTCCATGGTCAGTTGATGCTACTACCTTCTTCAATCAGAATTCAGTTTCTCATTTGCTGCAATAACTTGGCAACCAACAGTGCGTTAAATATAAAAGTCCCTCCTTTCCCCTTTCATACTATACAATACAAACCTATAAGCTACCAAATGAATTAAATTACCCAATTACAAAACAATGATTTTGATTACAGGCAGCAGATTCTCAGCAGCCAAGCGAGGCACAACTGAGTACAGAGAAAATACAATAACAATAATAAACAAAGAAAAGACTGATAGAACAATTGAAGTAGAAATTCGTATGTTTTCCTCCATTCTATTTTCCCAAAAAAAGTATTGAATGAGACACAAGGGAAATAGACAGGATAGAAGTTATCAGAGCAAGCTTAGTAGCATCTTAAAAGGACTTCCTCTAGTTCCATTTTGTTGAGATTTGGGCATGGGGAAGAGTCCATTCACCACAAGTATGGCTGGAAACCAAGATTCGCGATCTAACCCATCTTCAACAATCAAGAATTTTCATAAACTCTGTTATATATGGCAGCTCAGCCATGTGGTTATGGTTAGTATTTAGTTCCTTTCATTTTTCTCAAAAGCTGAATACGAACAAAAAAAATTTTAAAGGAGGTTGGTTAATCTTTTGACGCCATAGAGACAACTGATTTAGCAAAAAAAATTCTAGATGCTGTGTATATAACCTGTTTTCATGCCTGTCAATTTAGAGAGGAAAACCTATTGTTTCCATAACAAATGGTTGCCGTTTTGGAATGCAACCATGAGTATCAAGCACATCCAACTGACTCCACTCCAGCACTAAGAAACGGTAATGATTTTGTAAGGAAAAAAAAATCAATACTAAATTTGCTCTCACCTCCAAAACTCTCATCAGTCTTGGCAACTGCCCCGGCTTCATTTGACAGGGGAGTTGGATTTGTATTTGACAGGGGAGTTGGATTTTCTTGAGATAGACGAGTATTCTCCCCAGCGCTTCCATCCGAAAAGTCTGCAGAAACTTCAGCATAACATCAGTTTATGAATTTCTTGATGCAGTGTAAATAAGCATAGGCAACACTAGAATGATTTATCATAAAAAGCTTCATGATTACAGGCATCAATCAATCATTCAATACATTCTATTAACAAAAACAACATGAAAATGATAATTAATTAATCTAAATATAAATAAATTATAATAATCAAATGTTATTATGCAAGCATTGATTCTTAATCAGACATTAATTTACGAAGTAATTTCATTACATTAAAAGAGACAAAATTACGAATTCAATTACCAGAAAGGGAGGGGGAGGGGGAGGAGATGAGGGAGAAGTGGTTAAAGGCGAGTTTAGCGGCGTCGCTTTGAGCTGTCTTAGATGAAGAAGAGGGAGACGGAGAGGAAAAGGAGGTGGCGTTGACGGTGACAGTGGCTGAAAAGAGAGGGTTGTGATCTTTTCCTTGTTTAGTGACTTGATAGGTAGGCAACTCCCATCCTCTCTGCTGGCACACTTCTTGAAGCTTTGATTTGTACATTGTTGGCGTCTCTTGCTCTCTGCTTCTTTTTAGTGGCATTGGCCTTTGCCTTTGCCTTTGCCTTTGCCTTTGCCTGTGAGTGATGATTAAATAGAATGCATCAACACACGTGTACGTGTTGTGCAACTTCTTGTCAGTTAATTAATTCCCTTGCAAGGGAAGGTTTCTTTTTCTTTACTTTTTTATTTTTATTTTTATTTATTCTTATTCTTCTTTTTTCTCGTGATTTTCTAGAGAAAATGTCAAGAATCATTCTTGCTTGCATTTGCTCACAAACTAATGTCGGTCAAAATTCATTTTTTTATGTTTTTGAATTCTTTTAATGTATTAATATTAAAAATAAATTTTAAAAAATTAAAAAATATATTATTTTAATATATTTATAAACAAAAAATACATTTAGAAAACAAATTACAATACTTTCAATCACCTTCTTAAAAACATGAGATGCTACATGTATTTGTTTTTACTTGATTGTTCTATTTTTTTATATTAAGTTAACTAATGCACCCTTATTTAATTATTTTTATTAATAATTATATTATACATCAAAAAAAACTTGGGGTGGAAACAAGCAAATCAACTTCAAAGGTAAGGTGCTTCAAAGGCGAGGTGGAGACAAGGATGTGAAATTGAAGGGACATCATTTATTACTAAATAATCTTGATTAGTGGGGATTGGTTTTTACTATTCAAGATTAGTAGTACTATTAAATGAAATTTGTTAATCAAAATCATTAAGAGGATTTAATTCATAATTTATTATGTTCAGTAAAGATATTTGTGGTAAATTTTGTCATGTTTGTTTTTGCGTTTTAAAAGCGTTATTGAAAAAATTTGAAAATTTTTTATTTTTTTCTTTACTTCAAATTAATATTTATTTGGTGTTTTTAGATCATTTTGATGTGCTGATATCAAAAATAATTTTTTAAAAATAAAAACGTATTATTTTGATAATTTTCTAGGTGAAAAGCACTTTAAAAAACAACCGCAATCACACTTTCAAATAGAAATTAGTAAAAGTATTAATCTAAATACATTAACATCCAAAAGTTCGCTTGAGTGCACAAAGTAGTAATGGCTTTGATTTTCATCCTAAGGTACTAGGGGTGAGCAAAAAAATCGAAAAATCGAGAAAACCAGAAAAAAATAACAGAAAAAACCGAACCGTGAAAAAAAACTGATTAAATCGATTAACAAAGTAGTAATGGCCGGTTTGGTTTTGATTTTATAAGCTTAAAACTGAAAAAAAACGAACCGAACCGAACCCAATCCGAAAAAACTGAAAAAAAAACCAAGCCAAACCGAAAAACCGAGCCAAACCGGTTTGAACCGGTTTTTTTCCTAAAAACCGAATCAAACCTAACCGAAACCGGTCAGTTTGAACCGGTTTCAGTTCGGTTTTGGTTTTTTTAAAAAAAAACTTTTGGTTTGGTTTTTTTTTTTGATAAAAACCGAATCGAATCGAAAATAATCACCCTTATAAAGTACGCTAGGCAATTTGATGCCTTTCAAAAAAAAAAATTGAATGCAGAAACAAAATACAATATGGAATGAGAGAGGAAAAAAAAAGGAAAGGAAAAAGAATCATTGTTAAGCCAATATCTTAACAACTGGTATCAGAGTGTATCTTGAACTTGAAGTAAATAATTTGATTTAAAATGATAGAAAACAATAAATAAAAAGGTTGTTGAATAATAATGCAAGAGATTGGATTAAAGAGTGGAAAACTTTCATTAGGAATTTCAAGAGTCTCTTCGAGAGCAGCTGGAATGAAAGGAACAATAACAACAGCTGTAATGGAGCAGCTGGAATGAAGGATAGTAACAGTTGCAAATAACAAAAATATATATATATATATATTCAAATTAAAATAAAAAAAAATACATAAACTTGATATGAAATAAAACTAATTGTTTTTATACACTTGGAATACATATAAGCCTGCCACGTGTTAATTTAACAACTACATTAGCATATGCATTAGTAGAATCAATCAAAATCACTTGATTACAAAAATTGAACGATTACACACTTGAATATTAAAATTGAAAGTAGAAGGCAAAAACTCAAATACTCGGGCACCATATTTCATCGGAGGGAAAGTTTTTAATGGTGATCACATCAGCATCTATATCAATAATTGATTGGATAATGTAATTGAAGTTAGAGTAATGCACATGAGTATGGATTATGGATGAAGAGTGAGCCAAAGGAATTAAATAAGAAATAAGGTATACTAATCAAAGTTAATATAAGCTCTAGAGAAAAGAAATCTAGATTTAAAATAAATTTAAAAAGATAAAAAAACCTAAAATATGATATTTGAAAAAGTTTATAAATTTTTGAAAAGCAATATTGAAAACTCTTCCTTCACTCTACCCTCTTTTTATAGTGGATTTTTAAACCAAAACTGATATAAGAATTAATTCTCACCATTATCGGCTTTGATTACCCTTCATAAAATCATAATTAAACCTCAATATTTTAGCTTTAGATTTGATTATTTTTTTTTGCAAAAAAACTTGAGAGGTTTAAAAAGACTCTTTTGAAAGAAAACTAGTCAAATTCATGGGCTGAACTAAATGAAATAATAGATTGGTAAAAATAGATCTTTAAAGGTTACAAAAAAACCTAAAAACCCTAGCTCGAGTCGAGCCAAGCACTTGCATGTGGGCTAAACCCATACCAAATTGCTTAGGTTTATTTATATCCCTACAACTTCCCCTTAAATAGACTTCAAGACAACAATGTATATTTTCTATGTGTGATATAAGTTTTTGGGTCTTAATAAACATGTCAGCCAAGGGTTTTTAGATCAATTTTTTATTCACCCATAATTTGTTTTAATCATGTTAATGTTCTTTATTAAAGAACTTTTGTAGAAAAATAATTTTCAACAAAGTTTTAACTTTGAAAGTGAGTTTCACTCACTTTAAATCTAAATTCAAATATGTCCATTAACTATATTTTATTAAAAAAATCTCAATATTCTCCCACATGAATGAAATTATCTTACTAGTATAAAAAACTCAAATATATATAGAGATATAATGATTTGGGGAATCATTACAAAAGGATGAGTAGTTTTTAGCTTTGAACTTTTGTTAATAAAATACTATTAGATTTACTCGATTAAATAATGAATTTAATATATTGAACTATTCAGTCTTTTGTGTATACCAATATAATATCTTTCACATGGTTTTTCATCTAGATATTTTCTTTTATTTTTCACTGCTGTATTTATTTTAGCATTGAATAGTTCTTGGATTCATGAGTACTTTAGATAATTCATCATTTTATCAAAATTTTCAAAGAAATGACCATATTGATCACTTATATAGGTAATTTCATTAAAAGTATTTCTCTATACTTCATATGGCATACCAAGATATGAAAATTATCAAAAACATAACTCACCCTTTATCACCCAATAACTAGTGCATGTTTCATTATATAAATAAACAGAAATAATATCTTCTCGAGTTCTACCAAAAAAGTTATATGACTTAGTTTTTCATTTTAATATAGATCTTAGAATCTTTGATAAATTAGGTATGGTTACCATTATTGTATTTTTTTTTATCTTTAAAGGTTTAAATCTCATTCCCCTCGATGAATTATACAAAAGTTCTCTCGATAAATATTTGGTTAGCAGATCTAATATATATTTTCTTTGAATTTACATAGTTAATGAAAATAATTCAATTTGAAAGCAAGTGTTTAACTGTGTGTGTGTGTGTGTGTGTATTATATACACTACTTTGTGTCTTTCTAATTACTGATCGATCATGTTGCAATTGAAACAAATTGATAGTTTTGGTTTTGGTCAATATGGAATATCCTCTAGGAAATTCTGAAATCACTTAGCTTCCTCTCTAGATTTACCAAGCACAATAAACTCCAATTTTATCATTCATCTTGTGATAGAGTTTTATTAAAGGGTTTTCATGACATAATTGTTCCCTCAAATGTGAAGATATCTTAACTAGTGGATTTCAAATCCTTAATATTAAACATTTTTAACAATAAGTCTTACTTTTTATTTATCAATAGTTCTGTCGCACCCTCGCGGCGGAGCACGACGACCCTCGATTGGTTTCAGGGTCTTTGTTGTTTGTGTAAAAGGGAGTCGCCACCTAGTATTATAGTCACTAGGAAACCTAACTGGTCTTTCAAGGGACAAGGGACTGGTTGCGTAAAGAGAAGGTGTTAGCACTCCTAGTACGCCCTACCTAAGGTAAGCTGCTTGGTGTTTGGTTTGTCTTATAATTGCTATGGTGTTGGTGTTTTCTAATCACATCAGTTTTTTCTCGGTTTGATTCTAACTAAATTTATTAAGATAGAAATCCAAGGAGATTCCATGTGCTTTAAAAGCTTATTTTTCCCTTGGTATTTCAAGAGTTTGCGACTCGTAAATTGCAAGGAGGAGGGACAAAAATTTAGAAATCTAGGGCGCTTTAAAAGCCTATTTTTGCCTTAGTGTTTTATACTCTCAGGGCTCGTAAACCGTGGAGTAAAAAATTGAAATGTCCTCAATTATAATCGAGGCTTCTTTCAATGATGTGTAATAACTTATTATTCCTAGAAAATTATTTTGGATATTTATTACTTAGGGTTTCTTTATCCAAATATTAACAGTGAATAATAACAAATTATTCCCAATAATATTTTGGATATTCGTCTCTTAGAGATTTCTTTATCCAAACATTAGTGGTGAATAATAGATGAATTTCCCCAAAATAAGATTTTTATATTTTTGGAATATTGGCCAATACCCTTTGGAGTTTTACAAACACGTTGTAAAATCTAGAAATGCAAGAAAATAATATTTGTTGTGTTTAAGAAATCCATGCGAAAACACATTTTCAAAAATTCCAATATTTTTTGTATAAAAAAAAGAACGTTCAAAACATGTTAGGGTATTGACCGTATGCAACACACAAGAAAACAAATTTTGATATATATGTATATTTGTCGCAGCTTGCGTCGAAAACCGGTATTCTAAATACGAGATTGGTATATATTTTTTTACAACATAAAAAAATTCGGACAAAGAAGAAGGTTAGGACACTTGTTCAAGTGAATTAATTCACTTGAACAATGCAACACACAAAACAGAAAAATGCATGCTGCGAGGTGAAGAGAAAATAGACCTGGGAACGGAAGCGAAGAAGCTGCAGCGACATTGAAAGCGTGATGGTTGATTCGTGTTCGTCTCTTTCAAATCTTTTCCTCCCGCTCCGGATTCCGCCTCGTTTTTCTGGTTTTTCTTTCCTCTTCGTCTTCGTCAGTCCCTCTCCAACGGGTTCCTGCACTTCCTTCGTCCCTGCTGCAGATCTTATATGCAAAAAAAATGAAGCCAAGACCAACAGGTAGTCCTTGCTGGTTTATGGTTTCTCTTCTCTTTTCCCTTTTTTTCTCTTCTTTCTCTTCTACAGTCAATCTTCCCAACCTCACAGTAACATTGGAGAATGAAAGAAACTTTCTCTATTCTCTGCGTTTTTCTCACCTACTGTCTGCCTCTCTTTCGTATTTTTTTTTCTCTTATCTTTGTTTTTGCTCGTTTTCCTGCCCTTTCTTTTTTTTTTTCTCCTCCCCTTTCTAGGTCATTAGAGGGGCTTATATATAGTCTAACATATCTCTATTTAGGAAAGATTTAATGCATTAATTCTAGGATGCAAATCCCTACTGATTTGCAATAAAAAAAACGCAAAAAGGAAACTGCAATATTCTGATTTTGATTTTGTGCTCACGTCTGATTTCTTTCCAGTTTTAGAGGATGGTGTGGCTCTTTTCTTCCTTCCATAGGGCCAGCTGCTCCCTTTGAAATGAGGCAATAAAAAAGTGATCTGCAGCTCTCCATTCAAGCGAGAGAAACATGGAAACCAAACAAGAAATTTCGAGATAAAAAGGAAAGAAAGAAAACGGCTAGCCGTAAGGTGTAAACGTGTTTTCTTCAATGTCCTCCTTCGACAGAATTCCTTTCTATTTTTTATCTTCAATCATCCTCCTTATTTTAACACTTTTTCCATTTGGTCCTTGGTCCAAAAAGGATTCAAATTGGCCTGCAATTGGTCTTCAATCTTTAAGCATCTTGCAATTGTGTCCCTGCAAACTCGGGCAAAAATCCTTCTCGCGGTAGGAATCCCTGCTTTCACACTAGATTTCAAACAGGAATATCTTAAGCTTCTAATATCAAAATCAAGCAATTCAAAAGCCCAAATTCAACTACGTGTCCCGGACTACAACTTTGATGAAAGATTCAAAGTGAGATAAAATCGTTTTAGATAACAGAATCTGGCAAGAATCTGGTTGGTCAAAAAGGTTTTCTTGATCTGACAATGCCGAGCATCCAAATCTGACTGAGAATCTGCCCTAAGAACAGTGACCCCTAGGACCCAATAAAGGTGTAGGTCAATTCTTCAAGATGTCATCAGTGACAAAATATAGCTAGGATGGTCAGATATCGTACGAAACCAAGTCAGAATCAGAGCCTAAGTTCGAACAAAAAATTGCGACAGTAGCAGAATCAGTCAAATTCTAAGGGATTTATCCAACCTTAAAAACAAGATAACGAATGAACGAATTTAGCATTATCAAGACCCCTAGTCGGGCCTAAGAAACCCGACGATTTTGGCAAAGAAAGGAGAAGGATAAAAAGAGTAGAAAATAGCTCAAACAGGTTTCGAAAAAAAAAATATTTCTTTCTCCTCCGCTTTTGTCAATTTTCCAAAGAAACATGAGCTACACTCCTACACTCGGTTCAAAACGGGTATACACCGTCTCCGACACGTGGGGTCCAAAATTGAGTAACAACAGATGCCCCCTCTTTACAATGCTTATGAAGCAAAACTTGTCAAGTGCTTCGCGTAGTAAGTGTTGTAAAGATAAATTGTTTGATCATGCTAAAAACTCAGTGCTTTTTCTTAAACAATGGTCTCCCTATCAGGTGACCTCCCTATCTTAAGATTTCTAGAAAAACTTCACGCTTTTCAAAGAAATGGTCCAATTATCGGGTGACCTACCCACCTTAAAATTTTTAGAAAACTCCACGCTTTTCTAAGAAACGGTGTCAATATCAGGTGACCGGCCCAACCTAAAATTCTTAGAAAACTCCACGCTTTTCTAAGAAATGGTCTCAATATCAGGTGACCTCGCCCATCTTAAAATTCTTCGAAAACTCCACGCTTTTCTAAGAAATGGTCTCAATATCAGGTGACTGGCCCATCTTAAAATTCTTAGAAAACTCCATGATTTTCTAAGAAAGGGTCTCAATATCGGGTGACCTGCCCATCTTAAGATTCTTAGAAAACTCCATGCTTTTCTAAGAAACGGTCTCAATATTAGGCGACCATCCCATCTTAAAAATTCTTAGAAAACTCCACGCTTTTCTAAGAAACGGTTTCAATATCAGATGACCGGCCCATCCTAAAATTCTTAGAAAATTCCATGTTTTTCTAAGAAACGGTCTCAATATCAGGTGACGGTCCATCCAAAAATTCTTAGAAAACTCCATGCTTTTTCTAAGAAACGGTGTCAATATCGGGTGACCGGCCCATCGTAAAATTCTTAGAAAACTCCACGCTTTTCTAAGAAATGGTTTCAATATCAGGTGACTGGCCCAACCTAAAATTCTTAGAAAACTCCACGCTTTTCTAAGAAATGGTCTCAATATCAGGTGACCGGCGCATCTTAAAAGTCTTAGAAAACTCCACGCTTTTCTAAGAAATGGTTTCAATATCAGGTGACCGACCCATCCTAAAATTCTTAGAAAACTCCATGCTTTTCTAAGAAACGGTCTCAATATCAGGTGACCTGCCCATCTTAAAATTCTTAGAAAACTCCATGTTTTTTTAAGAAACAATTTCAATATCAATTGACCGGCCCCTCTCAAACTTCAAAAGAAAACATCTTACCTCGAGGAAATGAAGCAGTGCTGGTTCACAATTCCTATCCTTTTTCGTAGTTCCGTTGACTTGAGATTTTTCACCTCAACGGTTTTCCCAAAAACTTTGAACTATTTTGGCTTTCGTCACACCTTCTCCTGCCAGGTCAGTGTTATGACAATATAGCATGCATGTTTTTATGATGATACCCCTTTGGGCTTTGGTTCACCATGGACCTGTATGTGCACTTCATGCACTTCTTGCCCCTAGTGTGGTGTGCAAAAATATGTCAAGTTTAGATTTGATTTGGTTCTCTCCAATTGGTGGAGTCATCTCCTTAGTCATGCATTAAAATAAAAGTTCTTTTAAGTAAAAGATTTGAAATGCTATGAGATCATACGTTTTATGAAAAAAAAAAGGTTCTTTACAAAGAGAATTCATGGCCGAACTTTATTTTAATGACTAGGAAGCATAGTATTTCTTTATAGAGTCAGCATTCATAGGTTTAACTATATCTTCTCTATCCATTCTAGATAACAATAACGCTCCTCCCGAGAACGCTTTCTTTACCACCAAAGGGCCCTCATTATTTAGCGCCCATTTACTCTGATCTTCTCCTAGTAAAAGACAATGTTTTCTTCAGTACAAGATCTCCTTCGTGGAATCCTCGAGGTCGAACCTTCTTATCGTATGATTTGGCCATCCTTCTTTGATAGAGTTGATGATGACAGATTCCTGCTATCCTCTTTTCACCGATCGATTCAATTGTTTATATCTAACCTTTGCCCATTCTACCTCTTCTAGCTCAAAGTCTATCAATACTCTCAATGAGAGGATTTCCACTTCTAAAGGTATCACCGCCTCCATTCCAATATACCAACGTATATGGGGTGGCTCCTATTGAGGTTCGGACTGCGGTGCGGTACGTGTGAATGGCAAATAGCAACATCTCATGCCAATCCTTGTAGGTGACTACCATCTTCTAAATAATCTTCTTGACATTTTCGTTAGCGTGCCTTCTACCGCACCATTCATCTTTGGCCTATATGGCGAGGAATTGGAATGCTTGATTTTCCATTTAGCGCAGAGTTCTATTATCATCTTGCCATTGAAGTTCTGGGCATTATTAGTTATAATCTTTTCTAGTGGACCATATCGACAGATCAAATCTCTTTCCATAAATTTCTTCACGACTTTTTACCTTCATGTCATCCAAACATCTCAACAAAGTTTCGTCAGATGATTTCTTATACAAAGTTTCCCCATCAAGATAGAAATCCATTGCCAACCTCCTCAAAGTCTTCTTGTCGATTTTGCATGCCCTCATGGGATATGTCTGGTTTTGGATGAAATTCTTGATATCATAGTACCAAGGGTTTCCATCTATTTCTCTTTCAACAATGAGCTGGGTTATTTCTGATATCAATGTGTACCGGTTTTACCTTATGCCCAAAGTCTATTCTAGCCATGGAAGCTAACATGGCCAAAGTATCAACAAAATGGTTTCCATCCTTTCCTAGATGGTGAACTCTATTTCCTTAAATTCTCTAGAGTTTAGACAGGTATTCTTGGTAAGGTCTCAACTGATCGTCCTTGGTTTGCCATTTTTCTTTCACTTGGCAAATAATTAGCATTTTCCTTTCACAGCTTTCCTTGTCATATATATTATGTCATATTCAGCCAACAGAACTTGCTATCTTACAATTTGGCTTGATGATAGGGCTTTTCACATATGTAATTTAACGGGTCTAATTTTAAAATCAACCACGTAGTATGATATAACATATATTGACGCAATCTCTTTGCAGCCCATGCTAGTGCGCAACACAGCTTCTCAATCATTGTATACCTAGACTCACATTCCGTGAACTTCTTACTTAGGTAATAAATGGCTCTTTCCTTCCTTCTTGTTTCATCGTGTTGTCCAAGCACACTTATTTAACAAATGCAAGATTTTGTCACAAGTCGTGGTTAATTGGGATATAAACCCAAAGAATGTAATTCAACTTTTCAAAAATCTTCTTACATCCTTCTTAGTCTTGGGAGTTGGCATAGTTTGAATAGCCTTTACTTCATCAGGGTCCACTTTTATCTCTTTGTCACTCACCACAAATCCTAACAACTTCCTAGATTTCCCCGAATGAACACTTTGCATTGTTAAGCCTCAACTTATACTTCCATAGTCTTTCAAATAATTCCTTCAATATTTGGACATGACTCTCTTCCTCTTCAAATTTAGCAATCATATCATCTCTTTGTGCATCATGTCATGAAATAAAGTCACCATGGCCCTTTGGTAGGTTGGCCTGACATTCTTCAACCCAAATGGCATGACCTTGTAACAAAAAGTTCCCCATGGTGTTAAAAATGTTGTCTTCTTCTTATCCTCTTACGCCATTTTTATCTAATTGTAGCTCGAAAATCCATCTATAAAGGAATATGTAGAGCTACGTGCTGCATTGTTAACTAACATATCTATGTGTGGTAGACAAACTCTGATTTTATCTTCCTTTTTGGGTAATACCACTATGTTGGACACCCATTGTGGATTTTTTACTACTTTTAGAAAATCGATGTTCCACTGCCTTTCAATTTCTACCTTTACTTTGATCAAGACATCCGAATGGATTCTTCTCAACTTTTCCTTAACCGATTTGCATCCTTCTACCAAATAGCATTTTATACTACAATATCCGTATCTAAGCCGACATATCTTCATAGGACCAAGCAAAAACATCTATATAATCTCGAAGTAACCAACTCTTCTCTTTCTTTAGGAGTGACCAAAGTCCCTATCTTCAGCTCTCTCTTGATTTCTTCATTACCCATATTTATGGTTTCACATTCCTCTTTAGCGGGCCTCCAAGCTTGTTCATGTTGTCCTATTTTTATCCCATTCTTCCTCTTCTACAGCTACTACATATTCTTTAAAGTTTGGCCATTCATTCTCAGTGTAAAGTGCAGGTTTGGTACTAGGTGTGACCTTTCTTCATTTTTCATCATTTTCCTTAGTCAAGTGTTGTTAATTCTAGAAGGGGGACCTATGTTTCTAGGTCTGTAGATGCGTGCATAGATGTATAAGAAAATGCATGATATAATGCATGATTGTGATAAAAATGTATTTGTATATTGGGTATGGATACAGCCTTCTTGTGAACGAATAATAGCCACCATCTTATAAACATAGGTTCTCTTGTCACATTGTTAGGATTACTGCCTTTCAAGTCGTTTGCTTGAATCATATTCACTAAGAGACAGATTTTGCATAAGAAGATGGGCAACACCCTTTTCATTAATGCTTGATAAGTTTATTACATTTATAAATAAAAAGGAAATACAAAATATATTAATCCCTTTCCTCCATAAACTCTCTAGCCAAAAGTAGAAAGGCAAAGTCGCGGTTCTCAATCTTCCCTAGAAAGGCATCGGTTTCAGATAGGCTTCGGTGATAGCAAATGATGTCCCCTCCCACATTTCGCGCATTGATTCTAATAATCCAAGCATGTGCAGCAGCTTCGTCCATTTGCTCATCTGTCTTGGTTATCTTTTCTATGAGCAACATATTGGTTCTGTTCAAAGCAGCATTGTTGGCGTCGATTTGATCCTTGTGTTTTTCCATTGCTACTAGCTTCTCGTCCAAATACTTCACCTTTTCACGTTCCTTGTCAAGTTTTATCCTCATAACTTTTATCTCATTCTTCTTAACCACTAACTCTGCTTCAACACCCTCGAAACCTCTCCTTTTACTTTCTTCTTTTGCAATCCTCGTCGAAATGGCTTTTTAACTCCATATATTTCTTGTTCAAATCCTCATACTTCCCAATCCTATCCACCAGTTCAAACTGAACTTGTGCAAATTTTTCTTGGTAATATTCTGCACGTCCTTGGCAATCATTAAAGTCAATCTCCATTATTCAAGTTCAGAGCAACTTTGCATCCAATCCAAACTCATCCCTCCTAGCTCCTTCTCACTTTCTTCCCCAAAGAATCTTCTCCTCACCTAGCTCTAACTCAAGCTTTGTTATTCTCGTGTCTCTAGATTGTATTTGCTCATCTAGAAATGCTCTCCTTTTATCCCCTTCCAAAGATCATTTCTTCCAACATTACCTTGTCTTTTCTGCTTTTACTCAACTCTATCCGAAGTTTTTCAACTTCTTTTCTCAACTCCTCTTTATTATTAACCCTTTTTCTCTTAATAGGCTCTTCTATAGTCTAGGGAGATTTGGCTCCTACACAAGGCATGGCTGAAGCAGCTAAGTCTCTCCATCTTGCATATCCTTCACTTGCACTTGGATCCTTTAAACCTTCTATCTCAACCAAAACCAGATGTTTCCAATCTTGTTTGATGATCTCTAAAACTTCTTGTGCAATGGGATCTTTGAACAAACCAAAGAATTGAGCAATTCCCATAGTCCTTGGAACAAACTGCATGCCCCCAAGTTGCCTTACCAATAGGGCAAGAGCATAACTCACATAACCTTGTAATCCCTACCAATGGCACCCAACGTCTTTGTCCACAACTCATTAGAACTTTCACCGTCGTTACCCATGGGGCTCTCCACTTAAAATCACTATTAGGCAAACCTTCTAATTTGTCAACCCAACCTTGGTTGTCTAGATCTCCCCATTCTTCTTCTTCTACCAACTTCAGGGGTCTTTGGGTGAACCATAAAAAATTATTGAAGACAGTTTTTTTTGTTTCGATATGGCTAACCATCCAAATATACAACAACACTGCAAGATCTCATTGCTCCTTTTCCGGTCCTCCTACAATGATTAAGTGTCAAGATGGTTTCAGCTAAAATAGCAGCCACTGGATCGATTTGTGTATTCTCATACTCTACATAAGCAGCAACGGCCTCCAAACTCACTACACCCATCTGACTTGGGAACAACACAAGGCCAAATATGCCCAAGGCAATCAATCTCTCTTTTTCTGATCCTGACTTCTTTTCCATTTCAATTTCTAGCATCCTCCATTTCGACCGGTAGCATTCTTTTCCAAAAACTTTTCCACGTTGGTGATTCTAAGCGCTTTGATAGCTGGGGATGATCTTATCGGATCTCAAAGGAAAATAAATCCTATACGCATTGTTTGGAAACTCAGTCAACATCCCATATTCCTTCATAGTGGGACATAGGTCTATGCTTCCAAAAGAAAAACACCGGTAGTCTGGATCCTAAAAATGAACTAAGGCTCGCACAAATTGGGCTTAAAACTTCTACCCTTGCAATCTCCACCAAACGTCTGTATTTCCTAAAAAATGCATCGTTATCCATATTCTGAAAGTGATTCATTAAGTTGTTCACCTCATTCATAATGCAATTCAGGTTCTTGATTAGTGACAGCTTCTTAGCATCGCTTCTAAGGCAATCTCCTTCAGTCAATTGTGACAGTTCATAATTTTTCCCATATTCTATGATGGAAAATTTAGCAATGGTGGCCATTTCATTCACAAGTCCTACAATTCAAGATACCTTGGGGTTAGACTTGTTCTGAAGCAAAACATATTATGGAGCATACATCCTAAGGATAGGTTCTAGTTCCTTTACGTGAGACATATGGTAGGTTTACTACTTGGTCTCTAAAAAGGGTCTCTTGCTGTCCTAGTGATCGCCCTCATAAAGGCAATATGGGGGTTCAACAGATAGCGAGATGGCACGTGTACCAATCACTATCGCCTAAACACTCAAGAAAGAGTTGGGGTTTACACAAACTTAAACCCCGACTCAAGTCATAAGGCAAGCCGCTAGTTCCCCACATAACTTAAAGTTAAATATGTGTGCCCTCAAAAAGATAATAATAATAAAGTGATGCATGATTATACCATGTATGACAGAATGTGAAGATGCATGCTAAAGCTTTTAAACAAAGTATCATTCATAGTAAAAAAAACAACAACACATAGCATGAACTAAAAAAACAATTACCAAGCCTAGTCCTAGGTTCCCCAGGGGAGTCGCCATCCTGTCGCACCCTTGCGGCGAAGAACGGCATCGCGACGACCCTCGATTGGTTTCGGGATCTTTGTTGTTTGTGTAAAAGGGAGTCGCCACCTAGTATTATGGTCACTAGGAAACCTAACTAGTCTTTTAGAGATTCTATGGCAAGGAACTGATTGCGTAGAGGGAAGGTGTTAGCACCCCTACTACACCCTACCTAAGGTAAGCTGCTTCGTGTTTGGTTTGTCTTATAATTGCTATGGTGTTGGTGTTTTCTAATCCCATCAGTTTTTTCTCGATTTGATTCTAACTGAATTTATTAAGATAGAAATCCAAAGAGATTCCATGTGCTTTAAAAGCTCATTTTCCCCTTGATATTCAAGAGTTTGCGACTCCTAAATTGCAAGGAGGAGGGACAAAAATTTAGAAATCTAGGGCGTTTTAAAAGCCTATTTTTGCCTTAGTGTTTTATACTCTCACGGCTCGTAAACCGTGGAGTAAAAAATTGAAATGTCCTTAATTATAATCGAGGCTTCTTTCAATGATGTGTAATGACTTATTATTCCTATAAATTTATTTTAGATATTTACCACTTAGGGTTTCTTTATCCAAATATTAACAGTGAATAATAACAAATTATTCCCAATAATATTTTGGATATTCGTCCATTAGGGATTTCTTTATCCAAACATTAGCCGTGAATAATAGATGAATTTCCCCAAAATAAGATTTTTATATTTTTGGAATATTGGCCAATACCCTTTGGAGTTTTACAAACATGTTGTAAAATCTAGAAATGCAAGAAAATAATATTTGTTGTGTTTAAGAAATCCATGCGAAAACACATTTTCCAAACTTCCAATATTTTTTGTATATAAAAAAAAGAGCGTTCAAAACATGTTAGGGTATTGGCCGTATGCAACACACAAGAAAACAAATTTTGATATATATGTATATTTGCCGCAATTGCGTCGAAAACCGGGTATTCTAAATACGAGATTGGTATATTTTTTTTTACAACCTAAAAAAATTCAGACTTTAAAATAAATATTCCAGAAAATAAATCTCTTTCTCTTTCTTTTATTTTTTCAAAAAAAAAAAAAGTAAGTTCGGCTGGGTGGGCAAGTGACCCTACTGACACAAAAAAGGGGGCGCAGCTTATAGTTCAAAGAAGGCTGGCAAATACTGTTCAAGTGAATTAATTCACTTGAACAGTGCAACACACGAAACAGAAAAATGCATGCTGCGAGGTGAAGAGAAAACAGACCTGGGAACGAAAGCGAAGAAGCTGCAGCGACGTTGAAAGCATGATGGTTGATCCGTGTTCGTCTGTTTCAAATCTTTTCCTCCCGCTCCGTATCGCCTCTGTTTTTCCGGGTTTTTCTTTCCTCTTCGTCTTCGTCAGTCCCTCTCCAACGGGTTCCTGCACTTCCTTCGTCCCTGCTGCAGATCTTATATGCAAAAAAAATGAAGCCAAGACCAACAGGTAGTCCCTGCTAGTTTATGGTTTCTCTTCTATTTTCCCTTTTTTTTCTCTTCTTTCTCTTCTAATGTCAATCTTCCCAACCTCACAGTAACACTAGCGAATGAAAGAAACTTTCTCTATTCTCTGCGTTTTTCTCACCTACTGTCTGCCTCTCTTTCGTATTTTTTTTCTCTTATCTTTGTTTTTGCTCGTTTTCCTGCCCTTTCTTTTTTTTGCTCCTCCCCTTTCTAGGTCATTAGAAGGGCTTATATATAGTCTAACATATCTCTATTTAGGAAAGATTTAATGCATTAATTCTAGGATGCAAATCCCTACTGATTTGCAGTAAAAAAAACACAAAGGAAACTGCAATATTCTGATTTTGATTTTGTGCTCACGTCTGATTTCTTTCCAGTTTTAGAGGATGGTGTGGCTCTTTTCTTTCCTTCCATAGGGCCAGCTGCTCCCTTTGAAATGAGGCAATAAAAAAGTGATCTGCAGCTCTCCATTCAAGCGAGAGAAACATGGAAACCAAACAAGAAATTTCAGATAAAAAGGAAAGAAAGAAAACGGCTAGTCAGGTAAACGTGTTTTCTTCAATGTCCTCCTTCGGCAGAATTCCTTTCTATTTTTTATCTTCAATCATCCTCCTTATTTTAACACTTTTTCCATTTGGTCCTTGGTCCAAAAACGATTCAAATTGGCCTGCAATTGGTCTTCAATCTTTAAGCATATTGCAATTGTGTCCCTGCAAACTCGGGCAAAAATCCTTCTCGCGGCAGGAATCCCTGCTTTCACACTAGATTTCAAACAGGAATATCTTGAGCTTCTAATATCAAAATCAAGCAATTCAAAAGCCCAAATTCAACTACGTGTCCCGGACTACAACTTTGATGAAAGATTCAAAGTGAGATAAAATCGTTTTAGATAACGAGAATCCGGCAAGAATCAAGGTTGGTCAAAAAGGTTTTCTTGATCCGACAATGCCGAGCATCCAAATCGATCGAGAATCGCCCTAAGAACAGTGACCCCTAGGACCCAATAAAGGTGTAGGTCAATTCTTCAACATGTCATCAGTGACAAAATATAGCTAGGATGGGCAGATATCGTACGAAACCAAGTCAGAATCAGAGCCTAAGTTCGAACAAAAAATTGCGACAACAGCAGAATTAGTTTTTTTTTAGTGCAAATTCTAAGGGATTTATCCAACCTTAAAAACAAGATAACGAATGAACGAATTTAACATTATGAAGACCCCTAGTCAGTCTAAGAAACCTGACGATTTTGGCAGCAAAGAGGGAGGATAAAAAGAGTAGAAAATAGCTCAAACAGGTTTTGAAAAAAAAAAATTCTTTCTCCTCTGCTTTTGTCAATTTTCCAGCAAACATGAGCTACACTCCTACACTCGGTTCAAAACGGGTATACACCGTCTCTAGCACGTGGGGTCCAAAATTGAGTAACAACAATTTCCATCAACATTTTTTTTTCTTTTTGAAGATCCATTTATGTCCTAATGGTTTATTTCCAAGTGAAAGATTCATTATTTTCAATGTATGATTTATTCATAATTGATTCAATTTCACTATCAATTTGTTTATTTTAATAAGAAGCTTTAGGATAAAACATTGTCTTAGAACATATTCGAGGTTCATTTTCTAACATGTATATTAAAAAATCATGACTAATCATTTTGGTTTTTATTTTTTTTATTTTTACTCGTTTTAGGCTAAACTTCATCATCTTTTAATTGATGATGACTACTTAAGCTAGCTTTAATCGTTTTCTTCATTGAACTGTTTTCTTGTGCTTTTTTTAAAAGAAGCATAGCTTGAAAAAATATAACATTTATTGATTCTATTTTAGCATTCGGATGAATATCCTTTGTTGCACCTGACATCACAACGATCTTTATAAAAAAAATTCTAAAACTACAAAAAAATGATATCTAACATCTTATTCTTAAGGGAAAATGCCTAGTTTAAGGAGTCGACACCTAGTATTATGGTCACTAGGAATCCTAACTAGTCAACAGAGATTCTATGGTTCAAGATTGGTTACACAAAAGGAAAGATATTATCACCCCTTACGAGTCCTACCTGAGGTAAGCTGCAATGCTGGTTTTGTCTTAAATTGCTAAGGATTTGTTGTATTATGCTTTAAATGGTCTGTTTATAATATGCCTGACTCTAATTTTAATGAATATTTGCCTATGAATATTTTCAACTCTAGTATTGGTAAATATTGTGTAACCCAAAAGGTATAGTATTCCTGACTTTGGTGTCAGTGAATAAATCCGTAAAATTTGAATTAAAAGAAAAGGAAACATATTTTTTTATTTTTTATTTTTTTTATTATTATTACCCTTTTTTAAGAAAAAAAGATAGCAGATTCGCATTTAACAGTAAAAGTTCACAAATTGAATATACCATAAAAGCTATCAAAACAAAACAAAACAAAAAAATGTGAGGGACTTATAAATAAATCAACGAAGATCCCTATTTTTTTTTTTGGAATTTTCTGATATCCAAAAATAGCTCGTTTTGCCATATATCAAAACAAAAGGGAAAGAATTGGCTCTTTTTTCAAATAAATTATTCTCCTTTTTTTTCCTTAACCTCGGAATGATATCTTCAATTATTATTTTCTTATGCCTATGCTTAACATAGTTCTTAAAGTCCTTCCAAGATTGTGGTAATTTTTCAATTATTATAGCCACTTGGAATGATTCACTTAGTAATATACCTTCAGCATGAATATCATGCAAGATGAGCTAAAATTCTTGAACTTGGCTCATAACAGTTCTTAAATCAACCATTTTAAAATTTTAAAATTTATTGATTGTGAATTTTTTTCATACGGGCATCTTCAGCCTTGATTGAACTACACACATCATATAATGTATTGTCTATTCCAATTAAAATGTAGTTTTTGCAAACAAAATCACTATGACTCCATGCATCCATAGCTGCCACAATAATGGGATTAGACTATTATTTGGCAACTTTGACTTTTCCTCGGTCAAGAACTTTATCAAGTTCAAGGTGGTCAAATGAAATAATTTTTTTTCTACCACCTGTTAAAGTTCAATCCATTGAGTTTTTCAGGTTTCTCATTAAGCATCGTAAAAGATGTTGTGAAATCTTCATAAGTAGTACTTATCGAAACTACATTGGTTGGGACAACCAATTCTTGAGTTAAAGTCATCATAAAATCTATATAAAAAAAGTAATAGCCATATATTTATAAATAAGTTTGGGATCCTCACATGAAAATAAAAACATCTAACATAAAGCTTGTAAAGCAAGTAAACAAACAAAAATATTCCAACTATACAAGATTAAGTAAATACTTTAATATTATTTTAGTTCTTTTAAACATGCATCGTATCATTATAATTTAGAATAAAAACTAAATGATATGCATGAACATACAAACAAGCATACACTAAACAAAAAAAAAATTAGATGTTTGGGGAAAAAATGTGACATGCATCATGCATAGAAATTGCTTTAAATGGAATAAATATATCATACAAGATTGTGAAATTACATGTATAAACTAAACAAAAAAAAAATACAAAGAATAAAGCCTTAAGATTATAATCCAAAATAATTAGACAAGTAAGCTTTGATGTTTAGTTTATCATAAGAAAAACATTCTAAATAAATTATATGTTCAAGGAAACTTTAGTGTTCATACATGTTGAAACTATAAGCATGCAATTTTATATATAATGGCAAACTTGTAAATATTATAAAACATATAAAGCTTTTCAAGATTTTATTACTCCTTACTTAGTGCAAATGATATTTACAATAAGCTTTTCAAGATTCTAACAATACCACATTGCTTAGATGGACTTCTAAAAACCTCTAAACAATGTCTACGAATCAAAGGTAATGTAACCGAGATATCTCTTAACAAGGATGGACCTAACATTTATATTTAGGAGGAAAATCAAAACTTAAAACAAAGCTAAAAAGAGGAGAATACATTAAAAATATGACACAAAGAAGAGTCTAAAAATTCTAAAGAATGGTGTAGAAAACTCTTCTTTTACACCTTCTCTTTTTTTATAGTGGATTTTGGAACCAAAACTAATAAAAAATTAATTTTGATAATTACCCGGATTAATTCCCAACATTACCTGCTTTGATTACCTGTCATAAAATCAAAATTAAACCTGAACATTTCGGCTTTAAATCTGATATTTTTTAGTTGAAAAAAATGTTAAGGTTTAAAAAAAAAACTCTTTTGAAAAAACAATACTCAGATTTATTTGTTGAACTAAACAAAACAAGAGGCTAGCAAAAATAGTTTTTTACATGTCAAAAAATTATTTTATAATAATAAATTCAAATCCAAGACTAAAATAGATTCAGGCTCGTTGGTTAAGCCTAAGCCAAGTGCACACTTTCTATTAAATAAACTATATAAAAAAAATTGTATATTTCATATATGAAATAGAAGGTTTTATATTTCACAACAAACATGTCAATCAAAAATTTAACTTATCATTTATTTATAATTTATTTTAATCATGTTAATAGTTCAGGTTAAATAACTTATATAAAAAATAATTTTGAACCAAGTTTTAATTCAAAAAAGAAGTTGGATCCTTTGGCTGGTTTGTTAAACAATGACCCAGTATTGCTCAAGGACCACTAACAAAAGCATGCACATATATAATCAGCTTGTTCCAAAAATTGAAGAAATAATCATTCTCTAGGTCAATCACTGGAAAAGGCTTCGTCCAAAACCACAACATCTCCATCCTCCACATCAATATTGTCAATGAGATTGCCCCTGGAAGGCCGGTACTGCCATCGCTTTGCCTGATTCATTCCCCTCTATCACCACCTTCTTGTAATCTATGGTGTCCGCTTGCAAAGAAGCAATCATAACAAGACCATCATCAGTTCCAACCTCCAAATCATTGTCTCTCAATTTCACTTTCTTGATGCTTCGACTCGATTCGGGTTTTCGACAGTCTCTCTACTGGGAGAAAGCCTAAAAAGCATTTGGAATCCATGATTAATGGTATCTTTTTTTTTTTACTTTGTGACGACAGTTATAACATTGAATTTTGAATATTGGACGATGAGAGAGGAAGCTCATCCATTTTACTTGAATTGTTCATCTTTAAGGTTGTAGGCTGTGTTTGATACTCGATGCTTGAGCTTGTGGCTAATTTAGTGGGGGAATCAGAAGGCAAAGAAGATGAAGTCAGGTCATGTTTAGGCGACGAAGAGATGGCTGCGGCAGGCGAAGGTGTGATGCTTGCCATTGCTGAACAACTATCTTGCCCTGGAGATGCAATGGAGGGATTATGATTGCTAACTACAGAATTTGCTGCCAGCAATTCCAATATTTTTATTCTTTTGGAAAGAAAATGCAAAAATAGTGCTCATCAGTTGAAACCAGCAAACCTATCCTGTTATATCACAGTTAAAGCTTCTACTTGGAGGCAGGTGTTATTCATGTCAAATCATCTAAAATAGCATGAAGACGCAAGTTTGAGTTACTCTCTATCCTGACTTACCAACTTGTACTCTAAGATAGTAAAAAACGTTTGATATCTGTACACTGTTCTATGGTGTCATATGCATGCACACATCTGCCATGGATATGCATAAAGACACAACATAAACCCGCATCCCCATTGAGCACCAGTCAACGTCTTCGAGCTGTGTATGCAATCTTTGCAGCACTCATCTCTGCTTGCTTCTTATTTCTTGCTTCTTTTCCAGTAAAACTCACTCCATCTATCTCCACTTTTGAAATGAAAGTAGGCGCATGAGCTTCACCAGATTTCTCTGTAGAATAAGTTGGGAAACCACAACCTTCTCTCCGAGCCATATCTTGTAAAAGATTCTTATAACCAGACTCATCCTAAAAAGAAAACAATAAATTACATAAAGAAGTGTAATCATGTGTCTAAAAGATACAAACACAAAAATTGCAAGCGTAACCAACAGATTTTTGCATCTCCACAATGAGTTGATTTAGAAAAATAACCTCTTCAACTCCATTTGGCAACAATGACATCAATGCAGCTTTTGCAGCTGCATTTTCAGCTTTGTTCAATGTGGGAAAATATTCCCGACTCTCATAGGTTTGTCCGTTTACAGTGACCTTGCACTTAAATTGAATAGCATGAGGAGGACCCATACGCTCACAAGAATACACAGGTAGAGTGAAATTTCTCTTTTGAGCATAGGTTTGCAGCTGGTTTTTAAACATACCTGTAAGCCAGGAGAAAATTCAGATGCATGTGTCAAATACTGACTTGTCATGAAAGCACAAAATAAACAGGGGGGTTATTGAAGACACAAAATAAGGTGATTCAATATCAGGTTTCCATGGTCAGTAGATGCTACCACCTTCAATCAGAATTCAGTTTCTCATTTGCTGCAATAACTTGGCAACCAACAGTGCGTTAAATATAAAAGTCCCCTCTTTCCCCTTTTATACTATACAATACAAACCTATAAGCTACCAAATAAATTAAATTACCCAATTACAAAACAATGATTTTGGTTACAGGCAGCAGATTGTCAACAGCCAAGCGAGGCACAACTGAGTACAGAGAAAATACAATAACAATAATAAACAAAGAAAAGACAGATAGAACAATTGAAGTAGAAATTCTTATGTTTTCCTCCATTCTATATTCCCAAAAAAAGTATTGAATGAGACACAAGGGAAATAGACACAAGAGAAGTTATCAGAGCAAGCTTAGTAGCATCTTAAAAGGACTTCCTCTAGTTCCATTTGTTGAGATTTGGGCATGGGGAAGAGTCCATTCACCACAAGTATGGCTGGAAAGCAAGATTCGCGATCTAACCCATCTTCAACAATCAAGAATTTTCATAAACTCTGTTATATATGGCAGCTCAGCCATGTGGTTATGGTTAGTATTTAGTTCCTTTCATTTTTCTCATAAGCTGAATACGAACAATTTTTTTTTTTTTTAAGGAGGTTGGTTAATCTTTTGACGCCATAGAGACAACTGATTTAGCAAAAAAAATTCTAGATGCTGTGTATATAACCTGTTTTCATGCCTGTTAATTTAGAGAGGAAAACCTATTGTTTCCATAACAAATGGTTGCCGTTTTGGAATGCAATCATGAGTATCAAGCACACCCAACTGACTCCACTCCAGCACTAAGAAACGGTAATGATTTTGTAAGGAAAAAAAAAATCAATACTAAATTTGCTCTCACCTCCAAAACTCTCATCAGTCTTGGCAACTGCCCCGGCTTTATTTGACAGGGGAGTTGGATTTGTTTTTGACAGGGGAGTTGGATTGTCATGAGATTGACGAGTATTCTTCCCAGCAGTTGGATTTGCATTTGACAGGGGAGTTGGATTTTCATGAGATTGACGAGTATTCTTCCCAGCAGTTGGATTTGTATTTGACAGGGGAGTTGGATTTTCATGAGATTGACGATTATTCTTCCCAGCGCTTCCACCCGTACTGCCTGCAGAAACTTCAGCATAACATCAGTTTATTAATTTCTTGATGCAGTGTAAATAAGCATAAGCAACACTAGAATGATTTATCATAAAAAGCTTCATGATTACAGGCATCAATCAATCATTCAATACATTCTATTAGCAAAAACAACATGAAAATGATAATTAATTAATCTAAATATAAATAAATTATAATAATCAAATGTTATTATGCAAGCATTGATTCTTAATCAGACATTAATTTACGAAGTAATTTCATTACATTAAAAGAGACAAAATTACGACTTCAATTACCAGAAAGGGGGGAGGAGATGAGGGAGAAGTGGTCATAGGCGACTTTAGCGGCTTCGCTTTGAGCTTTCTTAGAGGAAGAAGAGGGAGACGGAGAGGAAAAGGGGGTGGCGTTGACGGTGACAGTGGCTGAAAAGAGAGGGCTGTGATCTTGTCCTTGTTTAGTGACTTGATAGGTAGGCAACTCCCATCCTCTCTGCTGGCACATTGCTTGAAGATTTGATTTGTACATTGTAACCAGGCGTCCCTTGCTCTCTGCTTCTTTTTAATGGCATCGGCCTCTGCCTCTGCCTCTGCCTTTGCCTGTGAGTGATGCAGTTATATAGAATGCATCAATACACGTCCACGTGTTGTGCGACTTCTTGTCAGTTAATTAATTCCCTTAAGGTTTCTTTTTCTTTACTTTTTTATTTTTATTCTTATTCTTATTCTTATTTTTATTCTTATTCTTTTCTCGTGATTTTCTAGAGAAAATGTCAAGAATCATTCCTGCTTGCATTTGCTCATAAGATAAGGGTGATAAAAAAAATTAAATTAATATTTTTATTTTTTTATATTATTTTGATGTGCTGATATTAAAAATAAATTTTAAAAAATAAAAAAAAATATTATTTTAATATATTTATAAATAAAAAACACTTTGAAAAGCAATAACTACAATATTCTTAAACACCCATGAAAAGACTTGAGATGCTACATGTATTTATTTTTACTTGATTGTTCTTTTTTTATATATTAAGTTAACTAATACATCCTTGTTTAATTATTTTTACTAATAATTATATTATACATCAAAAAAAACTTGGGGTGGAAACAAATAAATCAACTTCAAAGGTAAGGTGCTTCAAAGGCGAGGTGGAGACGAGGATGTGAAATTGAAGGGACATCATTTACTACTAAATAATTTTCTTCTGAAATTTTCTTCTAGATTAGGTGGGGGTTGGTTTTTACTATTCAAGATTAGATTAGTAGTACTATTAAATGAAATTTGTTGATCATAATTTATTATATTCAGCAAAGATATTTGTGGCAAATTTTACCCTGTTTGTTTTTGCATTTTAAAAGTGTTTTTGAAAAAAATTAAATTTTTTTTATTTTTTTCTTTACTTCAAATTAATATTTGTAGCAAATTTACTTAAGGAATCAATACAAACATCAATCTAAATACATTAACATCCAAAAGTTCAGTTGAGTGCACAAAATAGTAATGACATTGATTTTCATCACAAAGTATGCTAAGCAATTTGATGCCTTTCAAAGATTTGAAGGCATAAATAAAATGTAATATGGAATAAGAGAACAAAAAAAAAAAAAAGGAAAGGGAAAAGAATCATTGTTAAGCCACTATCTTAACAACTGGTGGTATCAGAGTCTATCTTGAACTTGAAGCAAATAATTTGATTTAAAATGATAAAAAACAATAAATAAAAAAATAAAAAAAGGTTATTGAATAATAATGCAAGAGATTGGATTAAAGAGTGGAAAAATTTCATTAGGAATTTCAAGAGAAGGGTATTGTTACATTCTGCAAATAATTTGATTCATGTTGTTAAGCTCAATTAGTTAGTTGGTTGAAATTAATTGGGAGTTAGAGAGTTAATTAGTCAAGATAGTTGAAATTAATTAAGGTATAAATTTGAAAACAAACATTTCTTATAAATCAAATAATAATAAAACAGTGCATTTCCTCTTCTCTATTCTTTTCTCTTATTCTATTTTCTCTCAAATTCTTTCCTTGTTAAACAACTAGCTTAACAATCCGCAATTAGGGTTAACTCATAAGATGTTTGTTTTAAGAACTGCAAATATTTTGTTAATTATGTCAACAATCTTCTTGATTGATTGAATTCTGGGAGAGTGGATATCAGAGAACTGAGAGCACCATATTTCCTCTTCTTGATTGATTGAATTATGGAAGACTTAGAAAAGCTTTTCATCATAGGGAAAGTTTTTAATGGTGATCACATCAGCATCTATATCAATAATTGATTGGATAATGTAATTGAAGTTAGAGTAATACACATGAGTATGGATTATGGATGAAGAGTGAGCCAAAGGAATTAAATAAGAAATAAGGTATACTAATCAAAAAGTTAATATAAGCTCTAGATTTAGAAAAGAAATCTAGATTTAAAGTAAATTTAAAAAGGTAAAAAAAACCTAAAAATATAATATTTGAAAAAGTTTATAAATTTTTGAAAAACAATATTGAAAACTCTTCCTTCACTCCACCCTCTTTTTATAGTGGCTTTTTAAACCAAAACTGATACAAGAATTAATTCTCACCATTATCGGCTTTGATTACTCTTCATAAAACCATAATTAAACCTCAATATTTTAGCTTTAGATTTGATTATTTTTTTTTTTTGCAAAAAAACTTGAGAGGTTTAAAAAGACTCTTTTGAAAGAAAACTGGTCAAATTCATGGGCTGAACTAAATGAAATAATAGATTGGCAAAAATAGATCTTTAAAGGTCATAAAAAAAACCTAAAAACCCTAGCTCGAGTCGAGCCAAGCACTTGCATGTGGGCTAAACCCATACCAAATTGCTTAGGTTTATTTATATCCCTACAACTTCCCCTTAAATAGACTTCAAGACAACCATGTATATTTTCTATGTGTGATATAAGTTGTTGGGTCTTAATAAACATGTCAGCCAAGGGTTTTTAGATCAATTTTTTATTCACCCATAATTTGTTTTAATCATGTTAATGTTCTTTATTAAAGAACTTTTGTAGAAAAATAATTTTCAACAAAATTTTAACTTTGAAAGTGAGTTTCACTCACTTTAAATCTAAATTCAAATATGTCCATTAACTATATTTTATTAAAAAAATCTCAATATTCCCCCACATGAATGAAATTATCTTACTAGTATAAAAAACTCAAATATATATAGAGATATAATGATTTGGGGAATCATTACAAAAGGATGAGTAGTTTTTAGCTTTGAACTTTTCTTAATAAAATACTATTAGATTTACTCGATTAAATAATGAATTTAATGTATTGAACTATTCAGTCTTTTGTGTATACCAATATAATATCTTTCACATGGTTTTTCATCTAGATATTTTCTTTTGTTTTTCACTGTTGTATTTATTTTAGCATTGAATAATTCTTGGATTCATGAGTACTTTAGATAATTCATCATTTTATCAAAATTTTCAAAGAAATGACCATATTGATCACTTATATAGGTAATTTCATTAAAAGTATTTCTCTATACTTCATATGGCATACCAAGATATGAAAATTATCAAAAACATAACTCACCCTTTATCACCCAATAACTAGTGCATGTTTCATTATATAAATAAACAGGAAATAATATCTTCTGAGTTCTACCAAAAAAGTTATATGACTTAGTTTTTCATTTTAATATAGATCTTAGAATCTTTGATAAATTAGGTATGCTTACCATTATTGTATTTTTTTTATCTTTAAAGGTTTAAATCTCATTCCCCTCGATGAATTATACAAAAGTTCTCTCGATAAATATTTGGTTAGCAGATCTAATATATATTTTCTTTGAATTTACATAGTTAATGAAAATAATTCAATTTGAAAGCAAGTGTTTAACAGTGTGTGTGTGTGTGTGTGTGTGTGTGTGTGTGTGTTAGACACACTACTTTGTGTCTTTCTAATTACAGACTAACTATTGCAATTGAAACAAATTGATAACATTGGTTTTGGTCAATATGGAATATCCTCTAAGAAATTCTGAAATCACTTAGCTTCCTCTCTAGATTTACCCAGCACAATAAACTCCAATTTTATCATTCATCTTGTGATAGAGTTTTATTAGAGGGTTTTCATGACATAATTGTGCCCTCAAATGTGAAGATATCTTAACTAGTGGATTTTAAATCCTTAATATTAAACATTTTTTTGGCATCACTATACCCTTCTAGTACCGCTAGGTAAATAATATAGTGTAGTCTATTATAGTCCAAAGTATATCTCAACTACTTGAGTATCCTTTTTATTGCTTTTCAATGATCCATACTCTGATCATTGATAAATCTACTCCATTTAGTAATCGAGTAAGCAACATCATATCTTGTACAATTCATGGCGTACATTAGGCTTTTTATTTTTTTTTGAAATATTCTAATTTGTTTATTCTCTTATATCTATATTAAATAGATGTAAACTTATGTCAATTTGTATTTTGACAGTGCTATTATCGCTTTTAAAAATTTGTCGATAATTTTCTCAATATAATGAGATTGGAACAATACCAATTCATTAGATGCACTAGAATTTTTTATTCCTGGTATGACATCTCCAACACCCAAATCTTTCATGTCAAACTTATTAATTAATATTTTTTCACTAGACTAATCATGTGATCATTGATATCTAACATTAGCATGTTTTCAATATAGAGACATATAATGACATAATTTGTATCTATTTTTTTATATATAAACATATTTATAAATTTTATTAATTTAAAACTTATTTGACAATAAAACCTTTTCAATTTTTTATGTCATTATTTAGGTAATTATTTTAAACCATATAATAACTTCACAAACTTATAGACTTTCCTTTCTTGTTCACTTACAATAAACCCCTCGAGTTGTTCTATCTTTTTGTCAAGGTCACCATTTAAGAAAGATATTCTTACATCTATTTGATGTATTTCAAGTTTGTTGTTAGTTGTGATGGCTATTAACATTTGAATGAAAGTTATTCTTGATATCGGTAAATAAGTGTCCAAATAATCCACACCTTCATGTTGTTTAAATCCTTTAACAATAAGTCTTACTTTTATTTATCAATAGTTCCATCAACATTCTTTTTTTTTTCTTAGAGATCCATTTATGTCCTAATGGTTTATTTCCAAGTGAAAGATCCATTAGTTTCAATGTATGATTTATTCATAATTGATTCAATTTCACTATCAATTACCTTATTTTAATAAAAAGCTTTAGGATAAAACATTGTCTTAGAACATACTCGAGGTTCATTTTCTAACATGTATGTTAAAAAATCAGGACCAATTATTTTGGTTTTTATTTTTTTTCTTTTTACTCGTTTTAGGCTCAACTTCATCATCTTTCAATTGATGATGACCACTTAAGCTAGCTTTAATTGTTTTCTTCATTGAACTGTTTTCTTGTGCTTATTTTAATGGAAGCATATCTTGAAAAAATAAAACATTTATTGATTCTATTTTAGCATTATGATGAATATCCTTTGTCTAGTATAAGGATAATATCACCTAACATCACAGCGATCTTTAAAAAAATTTTCTAAAAATACGAAGAACAGATATCTAACATCTTATTCTTAAAGGAAAAGGTCTAGTTTAAGGAGTCGACACTTAGTATTATGGTCACTAGGAACCCTAACTAGTCAACAAAGATTTTTTGGTCCAAGACTGGTTACGCAAAAGGAAAGATATTATCACCTCTTACGCATCCTACCTGAGATAGGTTGCAATGCTGGTTTTATGGTCACTAGGAACTCTAATTAATCAACAGAGATTCTATGGTCCGAAACTAGTTATGCAAAAGAAAAGATATTATCACCACTTATGCGTCCTATCTAAGGTAGGCTGCAATGCTGGTTTTGTCTTGAATTGCTAAAGATTTGTTGTATTATGCTTTAAAAGGTCTGTTTATAATACTCCTGACTCTGATGTTAGTAAATAGTTGCCTATGAATATTTTCAACTTTAGTGTTGGTAAATATTGCGTAACCCAAAAAGTATAGTATTCCTGACTTTGGTACCAGTGAATAAATCCGTAAAATTTGAATTAAAAGAAAAAGAAACATATTTTTTTATTTTTTTATTATTACTACCCTTTTTTAAGAAAAAAGAAAAGAAAAGATGTATTCCATATCAGATTCACATTTAACAGTAAGAGTCCACAAATTATATATACCGTAAAAGCTATCAAAACAAAACAAAACAAAAATGTAAGGGACCTATAAATAAATCAACGAAGATCCCTAATTTTTTTTGGAATTTTTTTATATCAAAAAATGGCTCCTATGGCCAGATATCAAAAGAAAAGGGAAAGAGCTGGCTCTTTTTTCAAATAACTTATTGTCCTTTTTTATCCTTAACCTCAGAATGATATCTTTAACTCTTATTTTCTTATGCTTATGCTTAACATAGTTCTTAAAGTCTTTTCAAGATGGTGGTAATTTTTCAATTATTGTAACCACTTGGAATGATTCACTTAGTAACATACCTTTATCATTAATATCATGCAAGATGAGCTGAAATTCTTAAACTTGGCTCATAACAGTCCTTAAATCAAGATTTAAAAATTTATTGACTATGAATTTTTTCATACGGGCATCTTCAGCCTTGATTGAATTACACACATCTTATAATGTATTGTCCATTCCATTTAAAATATACTTTTTGCATACAAAATCATTATGACTCCATACGTCCATAGCTGCCACAATAATAGGATCGGATTATTATTTGGCCACTTTGACGCTTCCTCTGTCAAGAACTTTCTTAAGTTCAAGGTGGTCAGATGAAATATATTTTTTTCTACCACCTCTTAAAGTTCAATCCATTGAATTCTTTTCTCATTAAGTACTACAAAAGATGTTGTGAAATCTTCATAAGTAGTACTTGTCAAAACAATTTTGGTCGGGACAACCAATTTTTGAGTTGAAGTCATCATAAAATCTATATAAAAATAGTAATAACCATATATTTATAAATAAGTTTTGGATCCTCTCATGAAAATAAAAATGTATAACATAAAGCTTGTAAAGCAAGTAAACAAACAAAAATATTCTAACTATACAAGATTAAATAAATACTTTAATATTATTTTAGTTCTTTTAAATATGCATCATGTCATTATAATTTAGAATAAAAACTAAATGATATGCATAAACATACAAACAAGATTTTGCATAAACAAGCATACACTAAACAAAAACAAATTTTTAGATGTTTGGGGGAAAAAATGTGACATGCATCATGCTTTAAATTTGATAATTACCCGGATTAATTCCCAACATTACCCTCTTTGATTACCTGTTATAAAATCAAAATTAAACCTGAATATTTCGGCTTAAAATTTGATATTTTTTAGCTGAAAAAATTATTTAGGTTTTAAAAAAAATCTTTTGAAAAAAAATAATACTCAAATTCATTTGTTGAATTGAACAAAATAAAAGGTTAACAAAAGTAGTTTTTTATAGATGAAATAATTATTTTATAATAATAAATTCAAATCCAAGAATAAAATAGTTTCAGGCTCGTGGGTTGAGCCTAAGCCAAATACACACTTATATGAATTAAACTCATACAATATACTTAGGTTAATTATAATCTTTTAACTTTTTATTAAATAAAATATAAGAAAATCTTGTATATTTCGTACGCTGAGATAGATTTTATATTTCATAACAAGTATGTTAATCAAAGATTCAATTTATCATTTATTTATAATTTATTTTAATTATGTTAATATTTCATGTTAAATAACTTATATAGAAGAATAAGTTTTACCCCTAAAAATAGATTCAACCCTTTGGCTGGTTTGTTAAACAATGACCCAAGATTGCTCAAGGACCACTAACAAAAGCATGCACGTAATCAGCTTGTTCCAAAAATTGAAGAAATAATCATTCTCTAGGTCAATCACTCGAAAAGGCTTCGTCCAAAACCACAACATCTCCATCCTCCACATCAATATTGTCAATGAGATTGCCCCTGGAAGGCTGGTACTGCTACTGCTTCAGATTCATTCCCCTCTATCACCACCTTCTTGTAATCTATGGTGTCCGCTTGCAAAGAAGCAATCATAACAAGACCATCATCAGTTCCAACCTCCAAATCATTGTCTCTCAATTTCACTTTCTTGATGCTTCGACTCGATTCAGGGTTTTCAGACAGTCTCTCTACTGGGGAGAAAGCCTAAAAAGCATTTGGAATCCATGATTAATGGTATCTTTTTTTTTTTACTTTGTGACGACAGTTATAACATTGAATTTTGAATATTGGATGATGAGAGAGGAAGCTCATCCATTTTACTTGAATTGTTCATCTTTAAGGTTGTAGGCTGTGTTTGATACTCGATGCTTGAGCTTGTGGCTAATTTAGTAGGGGAATCAGAAGGCAAAGAAGATGAAGTCAGGTCATGTTTAGGCGACGAAGAGATGGCTGCGGCAGGCGAAGGTGTGATGCTTGCCATTGCTGAACAACTATCTTGCCCTGGAGATGCAATGGAGGGATTATGATTGCTAACTACAGAATTTGCTGCCAGCAATTCCAATATTTTTATTCTTTTGGAAAGAAAATGCAAAAATAGTGCTCATCAGTTGAAACCAGCAAACCTATCCTGTTATATCACAGTTAAAGCTTCTACTTGGAGGCAGGTGTTATTCATGTCAAATCATCTAAAATAGCATGAAGACGCAAGTTTGAGTTACTCTCTATCCTGACTTACCAACTTGTACTCTAAGATAGTAAAAAACGTTTGATATCTGTACACTGTTCTATGGTGTCATATGCATGCACACATCTGCCATGGATATGCATAAAGACACAACATAAACCCGCATCCCCATTGAGCACCAGTCAACGTCTTCGAGCTGTGTATGCAATCTTTGCAGCACTCATCTCAGCTTGCTTCTTATTTCTTGCTTCTTTTCCAGTAAAATTCACTCCATTTATCTCCACTGTTGAAATGAAAGTAGGCGCATGAGCTTCACCAGATTTCTCTGTAAAATAAGTTGGCAACCCACAACCTTCTCTCTGAGCCATATCTTGTAAAAGATTCTTATAGCCAGATTCATCCTAAAAAGAAAACAATAAATTACATAAAGAAGTGTAATCATGTGTCTAAAAGATACAAACACAAAAATTGCAAGCGTAACCAACAGATTTTTGCATCTTCACAATTAGTTGATTTAGAAAAATAACCTCTTCAACTCCATTTGGCAATAATGACATCAATGCAACTTTTGCAGCTGCATTTTCAGCTTTGCTCAATGTGGGAAAATATTCCCGACTCTCATAGGTTTGTCCATTTACAGTGACCTTGCACTTAAAGCGAATAGCATGAGGAGGACCCACACGCTCACAAGAATATGCAGGTCGAGTGAAATTTCTCTTTTGCGCATAGGTTTGCAGCTGGTTTTTAAACAAGTGCAGCATACCTGTAAGCCAGGAGAAAATTCAGATGCATATGTCAAATACTGACTTGTCATGAAAGCACAAAATAAGGTGATTCAATATCAGGTTTCCATGGTCAGTTGATGCTACTACCTTCTTCAATCAGAATTCAGTTTCTCATTTGCTGCAATAACTTGGCAACCAACAGTGCGTTAAATATAAAAGTCCCTCCTTTCCCCTTTTATACTATACAATACAAACCTATAAGCTACCAAATGAATTAAATTACCCAATTACAAAACAATGATTTTGATTGCAGGCAGCAGATTGTCAACAGCCAAGCGAGGCACAACTGAATACAGAGAAAATACAATAACAATAATAAACAAAGAAAAGACAGATAGAACAATTGAAGTAGAAATTCTTATGTTTTCCTCCATTCTATATTCCCAAAAAAAGTATTGAATGAGACACAAGGGAAATAGACACAATAGAAGTTATCAGAGCAAGCTTAGTAGCATCTTAAAAGGACTTCCTCTAGTTCCATTTGTTGAGATTTGGGCATGGGGAAGAGTCCATTCACCACAAGTATGGCTGGAAAGCAAGATTCGCGATCTAACCCATCTTCAACAATCAAGAATTTGCATAAACTCTGTTATATATGGCAGCTCAGCCACGTGGTTATGGTTAGTATTTAGTTCGTTTCATTTTTCTCATAAGCTGAATACGAACAATTTTTTTTTTTAAAAGGAGGTTGGTTAATCTTTAGACGCCATAAAGACAACTGATTTAGCAAACAAAATTCTAGAAGCTGTGTATATAACCTGTTTTCATGCCTGTCAATTTATAGAGGAAAACCTATTATTTCCATAACAAATGGTTGCCGTTTTGGATTGCAACCATGCATGAGTATCAAGCACATCCAACTGACTCCACTCCAGCACTAAGAAACGGTAATGATTTTGTAAGGAAAAAAAAATCAATACTAAATTTGCTCTCACCTCCAAAACTCTCATCAGTCTTGGCAACTGCCCCGGCTTCATTTGACAGGGGAGTTCGATTTGCATCTTGGAGGTCTAATTCCAAGTTCCCTCCGGGAGATGGACGAGTATTCTCCCCAGCGCTTCCACCCGAACAGTCTGTAGAAACGTCAGCATAACATCAGTTTCTTCATTTCTTGATGCAGTGTAAATAAGCATAGGCACAACTAGAATGATTTATCATAAAAAGCTTCATGATTACAGGCATCAATCAATACATTCTATCAACAAAAAATAAATAAATTATAAGAAGCAAGCGTTATTATGCAGGCATTCATTCTTAATCAAACATTAATTTACAAAATAATTTAATTTCATTAAAAACAATAGCCTAAAAAAATCTTTAAAATATCTGATACAGTGCAATTAAAGCACAAGGAAATATAAAAAAGGGAAGAAATGAAGCGTTGCAAAGAAACAAAAGGGATTCAATTACCATTAAGCGGGGAGGAGGAGGAAGCGCGAGGGTGGTCGGAGAAGTAGTTATGGGCGAGCTTAGCAGCGGCGTTTTGAGCTTTTTTAGATGAAGAAGAGGGGTACGGAGTGGAAAAGAGGGTGGCGTCGACGGTGACAGTGGCATAAAAGTGAGGGCTGTGCTCTTGTCCCTCTTTAGTGACTTCATACTTAGGGATCTCCCATCCTCTCTGCTGGGACAGTTGTTGAAGCTTTGATTTGTACATTACTCTTTTATTATTCATGCGTCCTTCCACTCTCTCTTTCTTTCGTTATTATTGCCGGTTGCCTGTGAGTGATCATATATATATATATATATAAAGACACGCACGTGTGCTGTGTCTTTTTGTCAATCAATTCCCTTCCCTGGGAAGGAAGGTCTCCTTTCTTTTTCTTTTCTTTTCTTTTCTTTTCTGATGATTTTCTAGAGAAAATGTCAAGTTTGATTTTTCCAAACTGGGTAGTCACGGGTCATCTTCTTTATATAATACTGTATATTTTTGGTATGGATAATTTCCATACTTTATCTGTTAAGCTGTGGGTATCTATATAGATATTTATTTTATAATTATTATTTATTATTAGTGAAAAAAAAAATAGTAATATATATATTTGAAGCATGTATATATATTAAATGATAAAATTATAAATATTATACATGTATATATGTATATTATATCAATATATATATATACACACGTTATAATCTTGGATCGGGTTTCATAATATACATATTATATACATTATACATCAAGTAAAATAATTATTTAAAAAAACTTAAGTTAGTTCAAATTAAATTGTCATTTCTATTTATTTTTGCTAATAATTATCTTATACATTAAAGAAACTTGATGGTGAAGTTGTTGACCACCTCAATTTTTATTTTTTTTACATTCTTTTTTTCAATTGGGTCTTGGAAACTTTTTTTTACCTCCTTAACATTGGTTAAATAAATAATAAATCACTTCAGATATATTTGGATGTAATCAATAGATTTATTATTATTTATTATTAGTATATATAATTTTTTATTTATTTTATTAAATAAAAATATAAACTTTTTAATTTATAATTAATTTTTTTCTTGATGAAAAAAAAACACTCGGCACTCCTTTTTTATATTGATAAAAAACAAATCCTCCCTCTCACAGCAGCGTAGTGTTAAAAATAAACAAGTAATAATAATAATAATGTTTGAGATAGCTACAATACATGTGTTAGCTAGGAAATGAATTTAGGCAGTTAATATGTCTTTTAGTGACTTTAATAATCTAGTAACAAATATTTTATATAATTTAATTTGTTAATAAATATATTATATTATTTGGTAAATATAATTTGATACAAGGTAATTTATTGTAAAATTGTAAAGTTGTGAGGGTAAAATAGTAATCTTATTTACATTTTCAATGAAATATAATAAACATATATTATAGAAAATTTTTATTTCAATTAAATGAAACACATAAATACTATGAATGAAGGAATTGTTTCAAAAGCACATTTAATAATTTTTGAGTATGTTTAGGAGTGTGATAATAATTATTTTTTAAAATATTTTTTATTTATAAATGCATCAAAATAATATTTTTTATTTTTTTAAAATTTATTTTTAATATTAATACATCAAAATAATCTGAAAATATATACAAAAAATTAATTTTAAGTAAATAAAAAAATAATTTTTTTTTAAAATACTTTTAAAATATAAAAATAAACTAACGCTTGATATATAACACGTACATGAAAAAGAAGATATTTTTGTTTTCTAATACTTTTAAATTGGATAGCCCACTGCTAGCTCATGTTCGTAATTAATTATCTTTATTTTCTAGTTTTAATTCAACAATATGATTTGATCTACGTGGTTAATTAGTGATGTAAGAAACTTTTAGTATAACTTATTAACTGTTTGCCCTAATTTAGAAATTCCTTAATTTAGTGCTCGTTTGGTATTGTGACTATAACAGTAGTTGGAAGCGAACACTAATTTAAAATATTTAGTTAATACTAACAACATTTTTTTTTTATGTGAATCTCACTTAAAAACTGAGGTCGAATCTCAATTTGTGAAAAGCAATTTACAATTGCTTCATGCCCGTGTTCTCCTTTCTCTCACCGACCGTGCATAATTTCGCTTCCACACGTGGAGAACGTCTCCACTATTCCGGCCAGGATCTAGCCCAAACTTAAATATATTGAACCGCATCTGATCCAATAAAAAAAATCTAATTTTTTTTAATTGTGTTTTACTCAAAAAAATAGTATTTAATATTATTCAATGACACTACATAAATCAGAAGGAGATCGCATGATGACATAGCATTTGCAGAATTTGATAGCAATTCCAATTTCGTTCCTGATGATATTTTACTTGATTTTGTTGCACACTCAAAAAACCATGAAAACTATAGTTCTTATCGAATGAATTTCATACGTGATGTAATAGTAGTAGTTAAATCTATAATATTTAAATTAAAAACCATTAATATTAATATATATCTTTTTTAGTTATTTTATAACTTCAATTTAAAAAAACACTTTTTACCAAACACATTAAACTATTTTTTATTCAACCTCAATTTCAATCACAGTTTTAACCAAACATATATAAATATCAAACTAACTTTAATTAAAAATATTTTTTATAAAATAACTTTTTTCAAATCACAACTATAAAAATTACCACAAGAAATACCATAGACACTCTTTAATGGAATCCTAAATCAAAGTGTGGGGTGAATATATGGTCCACCAAACTTCTCCAACAAGCTTTCCTATAGTTACTATCAAACTTTGAAAGACTATTCCTCCTACCAACGTAGAGATGCTTTATGGCTAACAAATCCAACGCATTAACTTAATGGAATAACTTAGTTCCTCTCAAAAGCATAGGTATTGAATTATGTTAAATTCAGTTCAGTTTGATCTAGCAGGTTAATTTAAAATTTAAAACATGAATAAAAATCAAGTTTTTAATTGAATTGAATAAAATATTAACCTGATAAAATCTATAGATCTAGTTGTATTTTTAGTAATCTAGTTCATCAAATAACTAAATATAGTCAAAACTAAAAAAAAAAAAAAAAAACATAAAGGAGGGAGGGATCTAACTCTTAACATAATTGTAGCTGTATCATTATCCATCAAAACAAGTAAAACAACTTCAAATGTAATGTGGAGTCTAGGCAAGGTGCTTGAATGGCAAGGTGGAGTATCATGAGAGTGGATATCTCAGACATTAAAGCACTGTATCACAAGAAACTAAGAGAAGCTTTTTATTAGAGAAAAAGTTCCCAGTGATGATCACATCAGTATCTATGTCAATAATTGATTGGATAATGTCATTGAAATTAGAGTAGCACGTATGAATATAGATCTCACAGGAATTAAAAAGAGTGAGCCAATGCATAAATAAAAAAGGAATTAAGTAAGAAATAAAGTATCCTAACCAAAGTTAAAATAAGCTCTAGATTTAGAAAAGAAATCAAATTTTGAAATAAATTTTAAAAGGTAAAAACAAAAAAAAAATAAAAATTTGATACTAGGAAAAGTTTAGAAATTTTGGGAAACAATGTTCAAAACTCTTCTTTCAGTCTATTTTTTTTATAGTGGATTTTTAAATCAAAACTAATAGAAAAATTAATTCTCATTATAATTGGCTTTGATTACCTTTTATAAAACCATATAAACCATAATTAAACGTCAAAATATTTTAGCTTTAGATGTGATGTATTTTTAGCTAAGAAAACTTAAGCGGTATAAAAAAACTCTCCTAGATGAAAATTAATCAAATTCATAAGTTGAACTAAACGAAACAATAAGTTAGCAAAAATAGTTCTCTAAAGGCCACAAAATTACTTTATAATAGTAAACAAAATCCTAGTAATAGGTTAGCAAAAACACTAATCCAAACCTAAATACAAGACTTCGGACTCGGGACTTAAAAGATAGGGCTCCGGACCCTAGCTCGAGTCGAGCCAAACACCCGCATGTAGGCTAAATCCATACCACATTGCTTAGGTTTATTTATGTCCCTATAACTTCCCCTTAAATAAACTTCAAAACAACCATGTATATTTTCTCGTGTGATATAAATTTTTGGGTTTTAATAAACATGTCAACCAAGGGTTTCTAGATCAATTTTTTATTCACCTATAATTCATTTTAATTATTTTAATATTCCTTGTGAAATAATTTTTATAAAAAAATAATTTTCAACAAAGTTTTAACTCTAAAAATAAGTGAAACCCACTTTAAATCTTCCCTTAAATATATTCATTAACTATATTTTATTTTAAAAAATCTCAATATCCCCCATGTGAATGAAATAAATCACACATTTCTTACTTTCTTTTATGAAGAATGACATTTTATTACATTAAAGGTTATAAATTGTACCTCTTTAATTATATTTTAATATCGTTTTATAGGGGTGAGCAAAAAAACTGAAAAACCGTGAAAACCGAGAAAATCGGAAAAACAATAACTAAAAAAACCAAACCGTGAAAAAAAAAACCGATTAAACCGATTAAAATTTTGAAAAAACTGATCGGTTCGGTTCGGTTTTATAAGTCTCAAACCGAAAAAACCGAACCGAACCCAAATCGAAAAAAATAAGAAAAAAACCGAGCCAAACTGGAAAAAACCGAACCAAACCAAAAAAACTAAGTTAAACCGGTTTTAACCAGTTTTTCTCCTAAAAAACCAAACCAAATCAAAACCGGTCTGTTTGAACTGGTTTCGTTTTTTTAAAAAAAAACATTTCTGTTTGGTTACTCTTTTTTTTATAAGAACCGAACGTAACCGAAAATAATCACTCCTATCATTTTATAACATCTCTTGCATCAAGAATCAATGTATTTGTCATCGGACTTTCAAATTTTTTTAAAAAAAAAACTACAATTTTTGTTCACTTTTCAATATCTATATATATAAAAAAGATTCGTATCTATCTTTTATTCATATCTTTTAAATTAATTCATTTTATAAATCATGCATTTTCAAGTTTTGTTATTTCAGATCAAAGTGAAAGTTGTGATTTTTCAACAAACCCAAACATAAAAATTATTATTGAATTGTCATTTAAATAGAGAGAAATTGCAAAATGCGTCTCATTATATAATTTTCAATTTATTTTATTAAATATAAAAATAAATCTTTTAATTTATAATTAAATTTTTTTCTTGATGAAAAAAAAAACACTCGGCAAGGTTGATAAAAAAAATTATCCTCCCTCTTAAAATAAAATAAAGTAGTAGTAATAATAACAATAACAATAATAATGTTTAAGATAGCTACAATACATGTGTTAGCTAGGAAATGAATTTAGGCAGTTAATGTCTTTTAGTGACTTTAATAATCTAGTAACAAATATTTAATATAATTTAATTTGTTAATAAATGTATTATATTATTTGGTAAATATAATTTGATACAAGGTAATTTATTGTAAAAATGTAAAGTTGTGAGGGTAAATAGTACTCTTATTTACATTTTCAATGAAATATAATAAACATATATTATTGAAAATTTTTATTTTAATTAAAGTAAACACATGAATATTATATATATATATATATATATATATGAAGGAATTGTTTCAAAAGCACATCTAATAATCTTAAGGGTTGTTTAAAAATGTGACAGTGGTTGCTTTTGAAAATGATTTTTCTCATAAATATATTAAAATAATATTTTTTATTTTTTAAAATTCATTTTTGATAATTCACATCAAAATAATCTAAAAACACATATAAATATTAATTTAAAATAAATAAATAAAATAAAATAAATTTTTTTTTAAAAAAAACACTTTTGAAATATAAAAATAAACAAACCCTTCATATATATATATATATGAAAAAATATATCACCTCTTACGCGTCCTACCTGAGGTAGGCTGTAATGCTAGTTTTATGGTCACTAGGAACCCTAACTAGTCAATAGAGATTCTATGGTCTGAGACCGGTTACGCAAAAGGAAAGATATTATCACTCCTTACGTGTCCTACCTGAGGTAGGCTGCAATGCTGGTTTTGTCTTGAATTGCTAAGGATTTGTTGTATTATGCTTTAAATGGTCTATTTATAATATTCCCGACTACGGCGTTAGTGAATATTTACCTATGAATATTTTCAACTCTAGCGTTGATAAATATTATGTAACCCAAAAAGTATAGTATTCCTAACTTTGGTGCCGGTGAATAAATCCGCAAAATTTGGATTAAAAGAAAAGGAAACATATTTTTTTATTTTTTATTTTTTTTATTATTACTACCCTTTTTTAAGAAAAAAGAAAAGAAAAGATGTATTGCATATCATATTCGCATTTAACATTAAGAGTCCACAAATTGAATATAGCGTAAAAGCTATCAAAACAAAACAAAACAGAAATGTGAGGGACCTATAAATAAATCAACGAAGATCCCTAATTTTGTTTTTGGAATTTTTTGATATCCAAAAATTGCTCGTTTGGCCAAATATCAAAATAAAAGGGAAAGACCTTGCTCTTTTTTCAAATAACTTATTGTCATTTTTTATCTTTAACCTCGGAATGATATCTTCAACTCTTATTTTCTTATGCTTATGTTTAACATAGTTCTCAATGTCCTTCCAAGATGGTGGTAATTTTTCAATTATTATAGCCACCTAGAATGATTCACTTAATAACATACCTCCATTATTAATATCATGTAAGATGAGCTGAAATTCTTAAACTTGTCTCATAACAGTTCCTAAATCAATAATTTTAAAATTTAAAAATTTATTGATTATGAATTTTTTTCATACGGGCATCTTCAACTTTGATTGAATTATACACATCATATAATGTATTGTCCATTCCATTTAAAATGTAGTTTTTGCATACAAAATTATTATGACTCCATGCGTCCATAGCTGCCACAATAATGGGATCGATTATTATTTGGCATCTTTGACGCTTCTCTGGTCAAGAACTTTATTAAGTTCAAGGTGGTTAGATGAAATAATTTTTTTTCTACAACCTCTTAAAGTTCAACCCATTGAGTTTTTCAGATTTCTCATTAAGTACCATAAAAGATGTTGTGAAATCTTCATAAGTAGTACTTGTCGAAACAACATTGATTGGAACAACCAATTCTTGAGTTGAAGTCATCATAAAATCTATATAAAAAAAGTAATAACCATATATTTATAAATAAGTTTTGGATCCTTACATGAAAATAAAAACATCTAACATAAAGCTTGTAAAGCAAGTAAACAAACAAAAATATTCCAACTATACAAGATTAAATAAACACTTTAATATTATTTTAGTTCTTTTAAACATGCACCATATCATTATAAATTTAGAATAAAAACTAAATGATATGCATAAACATACAAACAAGATTTTGCATAAACAAGCATACACTAAACAAAAACAAATTTTTAGATGTTTGGGGGGGGGGGGGAATGTGACATGCATCATGCATAGAAATTGCTTTAAATGGAATAAATATATCATACAAGATTGTGAAATTACATGTATAAACTAAACAAAAAAAAATACAAAGAATAAAGCTTTAAGATTGTAATCCAAAATAATTAGACAAGTGAGCTTTGATGTTTAGTTTATCATAAAAAAAACATTCTAAATAAATTATATGTTAAAGGAAACTCTAGTGTTCATACATGTTGAAACTATAAGCATGTAATTTTATATATAATGGAAATCTTGTAAATATTATAAAAACATATAAAGATTGTAGCAAACATATTAAGAATATATCCAAAGAATCATAAGAGATTGAAAAACAATCATAGTATGCATAATAATATATTAGATTAAACAAAACTAAAGAAGAGTACTTACTTTCTTAAGCACTTTAAAAATGATGTCATTTATCCTTAAAGATTTTATTGCTCCTCACTTGATGCAAAAGATGTTTACAATAAGTTTCTCAAAACTCCAACAACACTATATTGCTTAGATGCAATTCTAAAAACCTCTAAATAATGTCTACGAACTGAAAATAATATAACTTAGATATCTCTTAACAAGGATGAACCTAACCTCTATATTTGAAAGGAAAATCAAAGATTAAAACAAAGTTAAAAAGAGGAGAAAACACTACAAATACGAGGCAAGGAAGAGTCTAAAATTTATGAAAAATGGTGTAGAAAACTCTTCTTCCACACCTTTTTTTATAGTGGATTTTGGAATCCAAACTAATAAAGAATTAATTTTGATAATTACCTGGATTGATCCCCAACATTAAATGCTTTGATTACCTGTCATAAAACCAAAATTAAATCTGAACGTTTTGGCTTTAAATCTGATGTTTTTTAGTTGAAAAAACTATTTAGGTTTTTAAAAATACTCTTTTGAAAAAAAAATCAGATTCATCTGTTGAATGAACAAAACAAGAGGCTGATCAAAATAGTTTTTTATGTGTCGAATTATTTTATAATAATAAATTCAAATCCAAGGCTAAAATAGGTTCAAGGCTTGTGGGTTGAGCAAGTGCTTGAGCCAAGTGCACACTTGTGAATTAAACTCATACCATATATTGTGGTTATTTATAACCCTTTAACTTTCTATTAAATAAACTATAAGAAAATCTTGAATATTTCATTCCCGGGATAGAAGTTTTTATGTTTCACAACAAACATGTCAACCCAGGATTCAATTTGTCATTCATCCATAATTTATTTTAATCATATTAATGTTTTATATTAAATAACTTATACAAAAAAATAATTTTTAACCAAGTTTTATCCCTAAAAATAGATTCAATCCTTTGGTTGGTTTGTTAAACAATGACCCAAGATTGCTCGGGGACCACTAACCAAAGCATGCATATAATCATCAGCTTGTTCCAAAAATTGAAGAAATAATCATTCTCTAGGTCAATCACTCGGTAACGTCAACAACATCTCCATCCTCCACATCAATATTGTCAATGAGATTGCCCCTAGAAGGCTGGTATCTTGCTACTACTTGATTCATTCCCCTCTATCACCAACTTCTTGTAATCTATGGTGTCCACTTGCAAAGAAGCAATCATAACAAGACCATCATCACTTCCAACCTCCAAATCTTTGTCTCTCAATTCTTGATGCTTCGACTCGATTCAGGGTTTTCAGAGTTATCAGTCTCTCTCTTTGGGGAGAAAGCCTAAAAATCATTTGGAATCCATGATTAATGGGATCTTTTTTTTTTTTACTTGCTGACGACAGTTATAACATTGAATTTTGAATATTGGATGATGAGAGAGGAAGCTCATCCATTTTACTTGAATTGTTCATCTTTAAGGTTGTAGGCTGTGTTTGATACTCGATGCTTGAGCTTGTGGCTAAATTAGTGGGGAATCAGAAGGCAAAGAAGATGAAGTCAGGTCATGTTTAGGCGAAGAAGAGATGGCTGCGGCAGGCGAAGGTGTGATGCTTGCCATAGCTGAACAACTATCTTGCCCTGGAGATGCAATGGAGGGATTATGATTGCTAACTACAGAATTTGCTGCCAGCAATTCCAATATTTTTATTCTTTTGGAAAGAAAATGCAAAAATAGTGCTCATCAGTTGAAACCAGCAAACCTTTTTCTCTGGAATTGGAAAGCACACAGGAAGGCATTTGGTAAATTTATTGGCCCATTAGAATATAGGAACAGGTAGAAAATGACATCAAAAGAAGGTTCTGAAACTAGGAGTGGTTTTCTATTCTTCAACAAAACTATATAGTAACCTTGCGGTTACCTCCTCCCTCAGTGAAGATTTTTGTGAGTTCATCTTATATCACAGTTAAAGCTTCTACTTGGAGGCAGGTGTTATTCATGTCAAATCATCTAAAATGGCATGAAGACGCAAGTTTCAGTTACTCTCTATCCTGACTTACCGACTTGTACTCTAAGATAGTCAAAAACGTTTGAATATCTGTACACTGTTCTATGGTGTCATATGCATGCACACATCTGCCATGGATATGCATAAAGACACAACATAAACCCGCATCCCCATTGAGCACCAGTCAACGTCTTCGAGCTGTGTATGCAATCTTTGCAGCACTCATCTCAGCTTGCTTCTTAGTTCTTGCTTCTTTTCCAGTAAAATTCACTCCATTTATCTCCACTGTTGAAATGAAAGTAGGCGCATGAGCTTCACGGGATTTCTCTGTAAAATAAGTTGGCAAACCACAACCTTCTCTCTGAGCCATATCTTGTAAAAGATTCTTATAGCCAGATTCATCCTAAAAAGAAAACAATAAATTACATAAAGAAGTGTAATCATGTGTCTAAAAGATACAAACACAAAAATTGCAAGCGTAACCAACAGATATTTGCATCTCCACAATGAGTTGATTTAGAAAAATAACCTCTTCAACTCCATTTGGCAACAAAGATATCAATGCAACTTTTGCAGCTGCATTTTCAGCTTTGCTCAATGTGGGAAAATATTCCCGACTCTCATAGGTTTGTCCATTTACTATGACCTTGCACTTAAAGCGAATAGCATGAGGAGGACCCTCACGCTCACAAGAATACACAGGTCGAGTGAAATTTCTCTTTTGAGCATAGGTTTGCAGCTGGTTTTTAAACAAGTGCAGCATACCTGTAAGCCAGGAGAAAATTCAGATGCATGTGTCAAATACTGACTTGTCATGAAAGCACAAAATAAACAGGGGCGTTATTTAAGACACAAAATAAGGTGATTCAGTATCAGGTTTCGATGGTCAGTAGATGCTACCACCTTCTTCAATCAGAATTCAGTTTCTCATTTGCTGCAATAACTTGGCAACCAACAGTGCGTTAAATATAAAAGTCCCCTCTTTCCCCTTTTATACTATACAATACAAACCTATAAGCTACCAAATAGATTAAATTACCCAATTACAAAACAATGATTTTGATTACAGGCAGCAGATTGTCAACAGCCAAGCGAGGCACAACTGAGTACAGAGAAAATACAATAACAATAATAAACAAAGAAAAGACTGATAGAACAATTGAAGTAGAAATTCTTATGTTTTCCTCCATTCTATATTCCCAAAAAAAGTATTGAATGAGACACAAGGGAAACAGACACAAGAGAAGTTATCAGAGCAAGCTTAGTAGCATCTTAAAAGGACTTCCTCTAGCTCTATTTGTTGAGATTTGGGCATGGGGAAGAGTCCATTCACCACAAGTATGGCTGGAAAGCAAGATTCACGATCTAACCCATCTTCAACAATCAAGAATTTTCATAAACTCTGTTATATATGGCATTCTAGATGCTGTGTATATAACCTGTTTTCATGCCTGTCAATTTAGAGAGGAAAACCTATTGTTTCCATAACAAATGGTTGCCGTTTTGGAATGCAACCATGAGTATCAAGCACATCCAACTGACTCCACTCCAGCACTAAGAAACGGTAATGATTTTGTAAGGGAAAAAAAAATCAATACTAAATTTGCTCTCACCTCCAAAACTCTCATCAGTCTTGGCAACTGCCCCTGCTTCATTTGACAGGGGAGTTGGATTTGCAGTTGACAGGGGAGTTGGATTTTCATGAGATAGACGAGTATTCTCCCCAGCGCTTCCACCCGAACAGTCTGCAGAAACTTCAGCATAACATCAGTTTATTAATTTCTTGATGCAGTGTAAATAAGCATGGGCACCACTAGAATGATTTATCATAAAAAGCTTCATGATTACAGGCATCAATCAATACATTCTATCAACAAAAAATAAATAAATTATAAGAAGCAAGCGTTATTATGCAAGCATTCATTCTTAATCAAACATTAATTTACAAAATAATTTCATTTCATTAAAAACAATAGCCTAAAAAAGTCTTTAAAATATCTGATACAGTGCAATTAAAGCACAAGGAAGTACAAAAAAGGGAAGAAATGAAGCGGTACAAAAGAAACAAAAGGGATTCAATTACCATTAAGGGGGGAGGAGGAGGAAGCGCGAGAGTGGTCGGAGAAGTAGTTAAGGGCTTCCTTAGCAGCGGCGTTTTGAGCTTTTTTAGATGAAGAAGAGGGGAAAGGAGTGTTAAAGAGGGTGGCGTCGACGGTGACAGTGGCATAAAAGTGAGGGCTGTGCTCGTGTCCATCTTTAGTGACATCATAGGTAGGGATCTCCCATCCTCTCTGCTGGCTCAGTTGTTGAAGCTTTGATTTGTTCATTACTCTTTTATAGTTTTATTATTCATGCGTCCTTCCACTCTCTCTTTCTTTCGTTGTTATTGCCGTTGCCTGTGAGTCATCATATATATATATATAAAGACACGCACGTGTGCTGTGTCTTTTTGTCAATCAATTCCCTTCCTTGGGAAGGAAGCTCTCTTTTCTTTTTCTTTTCTTTTCTGATGAATTTCTAGAGAAAATGTCAAGTTTGATTTTTTCAATCTATACTGTATACTTTTGGTATAGATAATTTCCATACTTTATCTGTTAAGCTGTGGGTATCTATATAGATATTTATTTTATAATTATTATTTATTATTAGCAAAAAAATGAAATAGTAATGTATATATTTGAAGCATGTATATATATTAAATGATAAAATTATAAATATTATACATGTATATATGTATATTATATCAATATTAATATATATATACACACACATTATAATCTTGGATCGGGTTTGATAATATACATACTATATACATTACACATTAAATAAAATAATTATTTAAAAAAACTTAGGTTAGTTCCGATTAAATTGTCATTACTATTTATTTTTTATAATAATTATCTTATACATTAAAGAAACTTGATGGGGAAGTTGTTGACCACCTCAATTTTTTTTTTTACATTTTTTTTTAATTGGGTCTTCCAAACTTTTTTTTTACTTCCTTAACATTGGTTATATAAATAATAAATCACTTCAGATATATTTGGATGTAATCAATAGATTTATTATTATTTATTATTAGTATATATAATTTCTAATTTATTTTATTAAATACAAATATAAACTTTTTAATTTATAATTAGTTTTTTTCTTGATGAAAAAAAAACACTCGGCACTCCTTTTTTATGTTGATAAAAAAAATCCTCCCTCTCACAAAGCCGTAGCGTTAAAAATTAACAAGTAATAATAATAATGTTTTAGATAGCCGCAACACGTGTTAGCCAGGAAATGAATTTAGGCAGTTAATATGTCTTTTAGTGACTTTAATAATCTAGTAACAAATATTTTATATAATTTAATTTGTTAATAAATATATTATATTATTTGGTAAATATAATTTGATACAAGGTAATTTATTGTAAAAATGTAAAGTTGTGAGGGTAAAATAGTAATCTTATTTACATTTTCAATGAAATATAATAAACATATATTATAGAAAAATTGCTTCATGCCCGTGTTCTCCTTTCTCTCACCGATTGTGCATAATTTCTGCCTCCACACAGTGGAGAACGTGTCCATTATTCTAGCCAGATCGGATCCGGTCCAAACTTAAATGTATTGGACCGTGTCCGATCCATTAAAAAAAATCTAATTTTTTTTAATTGTATTTTACTTAAAAAAAACTAGTATTTAATATTATTCAATGACACTACATAAATTAAAAGGAGATAACAAGATGACATAGCATTTGCAGAATTTGATAGCAATCTCAATTTCGTTCCTGATAATATTTTACCTGATTTTGTTGCACGCTCAAAAAACCATAAAAACTATAGTTCTTATCGGATAAATTTCATACGTGATGTAATAGTAGTAGTTAAATCTACAATATTTAAATTAAAAACTATCAATATTAATATATATCTTTTTTAGTTATTTTATAACTTCAATTTGAAAAAATATTTTTTACCAAACACATTAAACTATTTTTATTCAACTACAATTTTAACCAAACACGTATAAATACCAAAAATTAACTTAACTAAAAATAATTTTTATAAAATAATTTTTTTAAAATCACAATCATAAAAATTACCAAAAGAAATACCATAGACACTCTTAATGAAATCCTAAATCAAAGTGTGCGGCGAACGGTCCACCAAACTTCTCTAACAAGCTTTCCTATCGTTACTATCAAACTTTGAAAGACTATTCCTCCTACCAACGTAGAGATGCTTTATAGCTAACAAATCCAACGCATTAACTTAATAACTTAGTTCCTCTCAACAAAGATAGTTATTAAATTCAGTTCGGTTTTATCTAACAAGTTAATTTAAAATTTAAAACACGAAAAAAAATCAAATTTTTAATTGAATTGAATAAAATATTGACTCGATAAAATCTATTGATCTAGTTGTATTTTTAGTAATCTAGTTAATCAAATAACTAAATATAGTGGAAACTCAAAAAAACAAAACATAAAGGAGGGAGGGATCTAACTTTTAACATAATTGTAGTTGTATCATTATCCATCAAAACAAGTAAAACAACTTCAAAGGTAATGTGGAGTCTAGGTAAGGTGCTTGAATGGTAAGGTGGAGTTCTATGAGAATGGATATCACAAATATTAAAGCACTATATTTCATTATATCACATAAGATTGAGAAAAGTTTTTTATTGGAAGAAAAATTATCAATGGTGATCACACCAAAGATCTATGTCAATAATTGATTGGATAATGCCATTGAAATTAGAGTAGCACGTATGAGTATAGATCTGCAGGAATTAAAAAGAGTGAGCCAATGCATAAATAAAAAAGGAATTAAGTAAGAAATAAAGTATCCTAACCAAAGTTAAAATAAGCTCTAGATTTAGAAAAGAAATCAAATTTTGAAATAAATTTTAAAAGGTAAAAATAAAAAAAACTAAAAATTTGATGCTAGGAAAAGTTTAGAAATTTTGGGAAAACAATGTTCAAAACTCTTCTTTCATCCTATTTTTTTTTATAGTGGATTTTTAAACTAAAACGGATAGAAAAAATAATTCTCATTATAATTGGCTTTGATTACCTTTTATAAAACCATATAAACCATAATTAAACGTCAAAATATTTTAGCTTTAGATGTGATGTATTTTTAGCTAAGAAAACTTAAGCGGTATAAAAAAACTCTCCTAGATGAAAATTAATCAAATTCATAAGCCGAACTAAACGAAACAATAAGTTAGCAAAAATAGTTCTCTAAAGGCCACAAAATTACTTTATAATAGTAAACAAAATCCTAGTAATAGGTTAGCAAAAACACTAATCCAAACCTAAATACAAGACTTCGGACTCAGGACCTAAAAGATAGGGCTCCAGACCCTAGCTCGAGTCTAGCCAAACACCTGCATGTAGGCTAAATCCATACCACATTGCTTAGGTTTATTTATGTCCCTATAACTTCCCCTTAAATAAACTTCAAAACAACCATGTATATTTTCTCGTGTGATATAAATTTTTGGGTTTTAATAAACATGTCAACCAAGGGTTTCTAGATCAATTTTTTATTCACCTATAATTCATTTTAATTATTTTAATATTCCTTGTGAAATAATTTTTATAAAAAAATAATTTTCAACAAAGTTTTAACTCTAAAAATAAGTGAAACCCACTTTAAATCTTCCCTTAAATATATTCATTAACTATATTTTATTTTAAAAAATCTCAATATCCCCCATGTGAATGAAATAAATCACACATTTCTTTCTTTCTTTTATGAAGAATGACATTTTATTACATTAAAGGTTATAAATTGTACCTCTTTAATTATATTTTAATATCGTTTTATAGGGGTGAGCAAAAAAACTGAAAAACCGTGAAAACAGAGAAAACCGGAAAAAAAATAACTAAAAAAACCGAACCATGAAAAAAAAACCGATTAAAATTTTGAAAAAACCGACGGTTCGGTTCGGTTTCGATTTTATAAGTCTCGAAACCGAAAAAACCAAACCCAAACCGAAAAAAATCAGAAAAAAACCAAGCCAAACTAGAAAAAACCAAGCCAAACTAAAAAAACTAAGTTAAACCGGTTTGAACCAGTTTTTCTCCTAAAAAACCGAATCAAATCAAAACCGATCGGTTTGAACTGGTTTCGTTTTTTTAAAAAAAAAACATTTCAGTTTGGTTACTCTTTTTTTTATAAAAACCGAATAGAACCGAAAATAATCACTCCTATCATTTTATAACATCTCTTGCATCAAGAATCAATGTATTTGTCATCGGACTTCCAAATTTAAAAAAAAAAACTACAATTTTTGTTCACTTTTCAATATCTATATATATAAAAAAGATTCGTATCTATCTTTTATTCATATCTTTTAAATTAATTCATTTTATAAATCATGCATTTTCAAGTTTTGTTATTTCGATCAAAGTGAAAGTTGTGATTTTTCAACAAACCCAAACGTAAAAATTATTATTGAAGTGTCATTTAAATAGAGAGAAATTGCAAAATGCGTCTTATTATATAATTTTTAATTTATTTTATTAAATATAAATATAAACCTTTTAATTTATAATTAAATTTTTTCTTGATGAAAAAAAAAAACACTCGGCAAGGTTGATAAAAAAAATATCCTCCCTCTTAAAAAAAATAAACAAGTAATAGTAATAATAATAATAATAATAATAATGTTTGAGATAGCTACAATACATGTGTTAGCTAGGAAATGAATTTAGGCAGTTAATGTCTTTTAGTGACTTTAATAATCTAGTAACAAATATTTAATATAATTTAATTTGTTAATAAATGTATTATATTATTTGGTAAATATAATTTGATACAAGGTAATTTATTGTAAAAATGTAAAGTTGTGAGGGTAAATAGTACTCTTATTTACATTTTCAATGAAATATAATAAACATATATTATTGAAAATTTTTATTTTAATTAAAGTAAACACATGAATATTATATATATATATATATATATATATATATATATGAAGGAATTGTTTCAAAAGCACATCTAATAATCTTAATGGTTGTTTAAGAATGTGATAGTGGTTGCTTTTGAAAATGATTTTTCTCATAAATGTATTAAAATAATATTTTTTTTATTTTTAAAAATTCATTTTTGATAATTCACATCAAAATAATCTAAAAACACATATAAATATTAATTTAAAATAAATAAATAAAATAAAATAAAAATTATTTTTTTTTCAAAAACACTTTTGAAATATAAAAATAAACAAACCCTTCATATATATATATATATATATATATATATATATATATATATCACCTCTTACGCGTCCTACCCGAGGTAGGCTGTAATGCTGGTTTTATGGTCACTAGGAACCCTAACTAGTCAACAGAGATTCTATGGTCTGAGACCGGTTACGCAAAAGAAAAGATATTATCACTCCTTACGTGTCCTACCTGAGGTAAGCTGGAATGCTGGTTTTGTCTTGAATTGCTAAGGATTTGTTGTATTATGCTTTAAATGGTCTATTTATAATATTCCTGACTCTGGCGTTAGTGAATATTTACCTATGAATATTTTCAACTCTAGCGTTGATAAATATTGTGTAACCCAAAAAGTATAATATTCCTGACTTTGGTGTCAGTGAATAAATCCGCAAAATTTGGATTAAAAGAAAAGGAAACATATTTTTTTATTTTTTATTTTTTTTATTATTACTACCCTTTTTTAAGAAAAAAGAAAAGAAAAGATGTATTGCAAGAAAAGATGTATTGCATATCATATTCGCATTTAACATTAAGAGTCCACAAATTGAATATAGCGTAAAAGCTATCAAAACAAAACAAAACAGAAATGTGAGGGACCTATAAATAAATCAACGAAGATCCCTAATTTTGTTTTTGAAATTTTTTGATATCCAAAAATGGCTCGTTTGGCCAAATATCAAAATAAAAGGGAAAGACCTTGCTCTTTTTTCAAATAATTTATTGTCCTTTTTTATCTTTAACCTCGGAATGATATCTTCAACTCTTATTTTCTTATACTTATGTTTAACATAGTTCTCAATGTCCTTCCAAGATGGTGGTAATTTTTCAATTATTATAGCCACCTAGAATGATTCACTTAATAACATACCTCCATCATTAATATCATGTAAGATGAGCTGAAATTCTTAAACTTGTCTCATAACAGTCCTTAAATCAATCTTTTTAAAATTTAAAAATTTATTGACTATGAATTTTTTTCATACAGGCATCTTCAACTTTGATTGAATTATACACATCATATAATGTATTGTCCATTCCATTTAAAATGTAGTTTTTGCATACAAAATTATAATGACTCCATGCGTCCATAGTTGCTACAATAATGGGATCAGATTATTATTTGGCATCTTTGACGCTTCCTCGGTCAAGAACTTTATTAAGTTCAAGGTGGTCGATGAAATAATTTTTTTTCTACCACCTCTTAAAGTTCAACCCATTGAGTTTTTCAGATTTCTCATTAAGTACCATAAAAGATGTTGTGAAATCTTCATAAGTAGTACTTGTCGAAACAACATTGGCTGGAACAACCAATTCTTGAGTTGAAGTCATCATAAAATCTATATAAAAAAAGTAATAGCCATATATTTATAAATAAGTTTTGGATCCTTACATGAAAATAAAAACATCTAACATAAAGCTTGTAAAGCAAGTAAACAAACAAAAATATTCCAACTATACAAGATTAAATAAACACTTTAATATTATTTTAGTTCTTTTAAACATGCACAATATCATTATAAATTTAGAATAAAAACTAAATGATATGCATAAACATACAAACAAGATTTTGCATAAACAAGCATACACTAAACAAAAACAAATTTTTATATGTTTGGGGGGGGGGGGGGAGTGACATGCATCATGCATAGAAATTGCTTTAAATGGAATAAATATATCATACAAGATTGTGAAATTACATGTATAAACTAAACAAAAAAAAATACAAAGAATAAAGCCTTAAGATTGTAATCCAAAATAATTAGACAAGTAAGCTTTGATGTTTAGTTTATCATAAAAAAAACATTCTAAATAAATTATATGTTAAAGGAAACTCTAGTGTTCATACATGTTGAAACTATAAGCATGTAATTTTATATATAATGGAAATCTTGTAAATATTATAAAAACATATAAAGATTGTAGCAAACATATTAAGAATATATCCAAAGAATCATAAGAGATTGAAAAACAATCATAGTATGCATAATAATATATTAGATTAAACAAAACTAAAGAAGAGTACTTACTTTCTTAAGCACTTTAAAAATGATGTCATTTATCCTTAAAGATTTTATTGCTCCTCACTTGGTGCAAAAGATGTTTACAATAAGTTTCTTAAAACTCCAACAACACTATATTGCTTAGATGCAATTCTAAAAACCTCTAAAAATGTCTACGAACCGAAAATAATATAACTTAGATATCTCTTAACAAGGATGAACCTAACCTCTATATTTGGAAGGAAAATCAAAGATTAAAACAAAGTTAAAAAGAGGAGAAAACACTACAAATACGAGGCAAGGAAGAGTCTAAAATTTATGAAAATGGTGTAGAAAACTCTTCTTCCACACCTTTTTTTATAGTGGATTTTGGAATCCAAACTAATAAAGAATTAATTTTGATAATTACCTGGATTGATCCCCAACATTACACGCTTTGATTACCTGTCATAAAACCAAAATTAAATCTAAACGTTTTGGCTTTAAATTTGATGTTTTTTAGTTGAAAAAACTATTTAGGTTTTTAAAAATAATCTTTTGAAAAAAAAATCAGATTCATCTGTTGAATGAACAAAACAAGAGACTGATCAAAATAGTTTTTTATGTGTCAGAATTATTTTATAATAATAAATTCAAATCCAAGGCTAAAATAGATTCAAGGCTTATGGGTTGAGCATGTGCTTGAGCCAAGTGCACACTTGTGAATTAAACTCATACCATATATTGTGGTTATTTATAATCTTTTAACTTTCTATTAAATAAACTATAAAAAAATCTTGAATATTTCATTCCTGGGATAGAAGTTTTTATGTTTCACAACAAACATGTCAACCCAGGATTCAATTTGTCATTCATCCCTAATTTATTTTAATCATATTAATGTTTTATATTAAATAACTTATTAAAAAAAATAATTTTTAACCAAGTTTTATCCCTGAAAATAGATTCAATCCTTTGGTTGGTTTGTTAAACAATGACCCAAGATTGCTCAGGGACCACTAACCAAAGCATGCATATAATCATCAGCTTGTTCCAAAAATTGAAGAAATAATCATTCTCTAGGTCAATCACTCGGTAACGTCAACAACATCTCCATCCTCCACATCAATATTGTCAATGAGATTGCCCCTAGAAGGCTGATACTGCTACTACTTCAGATTCATTCCCCTCTATCACCAACTTCTTGTAATCTATGGTGTCCACTTGCAAAGAAGCAATCATAACAAGACCATCATCAGTTCCAACCTCCAAATCTTTGTCTCTCAATTCTTGGTGCTTCGACTCGATTCAGGGTTTTCAGAGTTATCAGTCTCTCTACTGGGGAGAAAGCCTAAAAAGCATTTGGAATCCATGATTAATGGGATCTCTTTTTTTTTTACTTGCTGACGACAGTTATAACATTGAATTTTGAATATTGGATGATGAGAGAGGAAGCTCATCCATTTTACTTGAATTGTTCATCTTTAAGGTTGTAGGCTGTGTTTGATACTCGATGCTTGAGCTTGTGGCTAAATTAGTGGGGAATCAGAAGGCAAAGAAGATGAAGTCAGGTCATGTTTAGGCGAAGAAGAGATGGCTGCGGCAGGCGAAGGTGTGATGCTTGCCATAGCTGAACAACTATCTTGCCCTGGAGATGCAATGGAGGGATTATGATTGCTAACTACAGAATTTGCTGCCAGCAATTCCAATATTTTTATTCTTTTGGAAAGAAAATGCAAAAATAGTGCTCATCAGTTGAAACCAGCAAACCTTTTTCTCTGGAATTGGAAAGCACACAGGAAGGCATTTGGTAAATTTATTGGCCCATTAGAATATAGGAACAGGTAGAAAATGACATCAAAAGAAGGTTCTGAAACTAGGAGTGGTTTTCTATTCTTCAACAAAACTATATAGTAACCTTGCGGTTACCTCCTCCCTCAGTGAAGATTTTTGTGAGTTCATCTTATATCACAGTTAAAGCTTCTACTTGGAGGCAGGTGTTATTCATGTCAAATCATCTAAAATGGCATGAAGACGCAAGTTTCAGTTACTCTCTATCCTGACTTACCGACTTGTACTCTAAGATAGTCAAAAACGTTTGAATATCTGTACACTGTTCTATGGTGTCATATGCATGCACACATCTGCCATGGATATGCATAAAGACACAACATAAACCCGCATCCCCATTAAGCACCAGTCAACGTCTTCGAGCTGTGTATGCAATCTTTGCAGCACTCATCTCAGCTTGCTTCTTAGTTCTTGCTTCTTTTCCAGTAAAATTCACTCCATTTATCTCCACTGTTGAAATGAAAGTAGGCGCATGAGCTTCACGGGATTTCTCTGTAAAATAAGTTGGCAAACCACAACCTTCTCTCTGAGCCATATCTTGTAAAAGATTCTTATAGCCAGATTCATCCTAAAAAAAAAACAATAAATTACATAAAGAAGTGTAATCATGTGTCTAAAAGATACAAACACAAAAATTGCAAGCGTAACCAACAGATATTTGCATCTCCACAATGAGTTGATTTAGAAAAATAACCTCTTCAACTCCATTTGGCAACAAAGATATCAATGCAACTTTTGCAGCTGCATTTTCAGCTTTGCTCAATGTGGGAAAATATTCCCGACTCTCATAGGTTTGTCCATTTACTGTGACCTTGCACTTAAAGCGAATAGCATGAGGAGGACCCTCACGCTCACAAGAATACACAGGTCGAGTGAAATTTCTCTTTTGAGCATAGGTTTGCAGCTGGTTTTTAAACAAGTGCAGCATACCTGTAAGCCAGGAGAAAATTCAGATGCATATGTCAAATACTGACTTGTCATGAAAGCACAAAATAAGGTGATTCAATATCAGGTTTCCATGGTCAGTTGATGCTACTACCTTCTTCAATCAGAATTCAGTTTCTCATTTGCTGCAATAACTTGGCAACCAACAGTGCGTTAAATATAAAAGTCCCTCCTTTCCCCTTTTATACTATACAATACAAACCTATAAGCTACCAAATGAATTAAATTACCCAATTACAAAACAATGATTTTGATTGCAGGCAGCAGATTGTCAACAGCCAAGCGAGGCACAACTGAATACAGAGAAAATACAATAACAATAATAAACAAAGAAAAGTCTGATAGAACAATTGAAGTAGAAATTCTTATGTTTTCCTCCATTCTATATTCCCAAAAAAAGTATTGAATGAGACACAAGGGAAATAGACACAAGAGAAGTTATCAGAGCAAGCTTAGTAGCATCTTAAAAGGACTTCCTCTAGTTCCATTTGTTGAGATTTGGGCATGGGGAAGAGTCCATTCACCACAAGTATGGCTGGAAAGCAAGATTCGCGATCTAACCCATCTTCAACAATCAAGAATTTTCATAAACTCTGTTATATATGGCAGCTCAGCCATGTGGTTATGGTTAGTATTTAATTCCTTTCATTTTTCTCATAAGCTGAATACGAACAATTTTATTCTTTTAAAAGGAGGTTGGTTAATCTTTGGACGGCATAGAGACAACTGATTTAGCAAAAAAAATTCTAGATGCTGTGTATATAACCTGTTTTCATGCCTGTCAATTTAGAGAGGAAAACCTATTGTTTCCATAACAAATGGTTGCCGTTTTGGAATGCAACCATGAGTATCAAGCACATCCAACTGACTCCACTCCAGCACTAATAAACGGTAATGATTTTGTAAGGAAAAAAAATCAATAACTAAATTCGCTCTCACCTCCAAAACTCTCATCAGTCTTGGCAACTGCCCCGGCTTCATTTGACAGGGGAGTTGGATTTGCATCTTGTAGGTCTAATTCCAAGTTCCCTCCGGGAGATGGACGAGTATTCTCCCCAGCGCTTCCACCCGAACAGTCTGCAGAAACTTCAGCATAACATCAGTTTCTTCATTTCTTGATGCAGTGTAAATAAGCATAGGCACCACTAGAATGATTTATCATAAAAAGCTTCATGATTACAGGCATCAATCAATACATTCTATCAACAAAAAATAAATAAATTATAAGAAGCAAGCGTTATTATGCAAGCATTCATTCTTAATCAAACATTAATTTACAAAATAATTTCATTTCATTAAAAACAATAGCCTAAAAAAATCTTTAAAATATCTGATACAGTGCAATTAAAGCACAAGGAAATATAAAAAAGGGAAGAAATGAAGCGTTGCAAAGAAACAAAAGGGATTCAATTACCATTAAGCGGGGAGGAGGAGGAAGCGCGAGGGTGGTCGGAGAAGTAGTTATGGGCGAGCTTAGCAGCGGCGTTTTGAGCTTTTTTAGATGAAGAAGAGGGGTAAGGAGTGGAAAAGAGGGTGGCGTCGACGGTGACAGTGGCATAAAAGTGAGGGCTGTGCTCTTGTCCCTCTTTAGTGACTTCATACTTAGGGATCTCCCATCCTCTCTGCTGGGACAGTTGTTGAAGCTTTGATTTGTACATTACTCTTTTATTATGCACGCGTCCTTCCACTCTCTCTTTCTTTCGTGATTATTGCCGTTGCCTGTGAGTGATCATATATATATATATATATATATATATATATATATATAAAGACACGCACGTGTTCTGTGTCTTTTTGTCAATCAATTCCCTTCCTCGGGAAGGAAGGTCTCCTTTCTTTTTCTTTTCTGATGATTTTCTAGAGAAAATGTCAAGTTTGATTTTTCCAAACTGGGTAGTCACGGGTCATCTTCTTTATATCTATACTGTATATTTTTGGTATAGATAATTTCCATACTTTATCTGTTAAGCTCTGGGTATCTATATAGATATTTATTTTATAATTATTATTTATTATTCAAAAAAAAAATATTAATATATATATTTAAAACATGTCTATATATTAAATGATAAAATTATAAATATTATACATCTATATATGTATATTATATCAATATTAAAATATGTATAATTTATATTAAATTAATATCTATATATATTGAGTCGAGGTTAGTAATATATATATTATATGCATTACACATTAAGTAAAGTAACAATTTATAAAAACTCAGGTTAGCTTGGGTTAATATTTATTGGTTCAGATTAAATTATTATTTTTATTTATTTTTACTAATAATTATCTTATTCATTAAAGAAACTTGATGTGGAAGTTGTTGACCACCTCAAATTTGTTTTTTATTTACATTTTTTTTAATTGGGTCTTCGAAACTTTTTTTACCTCCTTAACATTGGTTATATAAATAATAAATCACTTCAGATATATTTGGATGTACTAATCAATAAATTTATTATTATTTATTACTAGTATATATAATTTTTAATTTATTTTATTAAATAAAAATATAAACTTTTTAATTTATAATTATTTTTTTCTTGATGAAAAAAAAAACACTCGGCACTTCTTTTTTATGTTGATAAAAAAAAAATCCTCCCTCTCACAAAGAGCGTAGCGTTAAAAATAAACAAGTAATAATAATAATGTTTTAGATAGCTACAACACTTGTGTTCGACAGAAATGAATTTAGGCAGTTAATATGTCTTTTAGTGACTTTAATAATCTAGTAACAAATATTTATATAATTTAATTTGTTAATAAATATATTATATTATTTGGTAAATATAATTTGATAGAAGGTAATTTATTGTAAAAATGTAAAGTTGTGAGGGTAAAATAGTAATCTTATTTACATTTTCAATGAAATATAATAAACATATATTATAGAATATTTTTATTTCAATTAAATGAAACACATAAATACTATGAATGAAGTAATTGTTTCAAAAGCACATTTAATAATTTTCGAGTATGTTTAGGAGTGTGATAATAATTATGTTTTAAAATATTTTTTATTTATAAATGCATCAAAATAATATTTTTTATTTTTTAAAAATTTATTTTTAATATTAATACATCAAAATAATCTGAAAATATATACAAAAAATTAATTTTAAGTAAATAAAAAAATAATTTTTTTTAAAATACTTTTAAAATATAAAAATAAACTAACGCTTGATATATAACACGTACATGAAAAAGAAGATATTTTTGTTTTCTAATACTTTTAAATTGGATAGCCCACTGCTAGCTCATGTTCGTAATTAATTATCTTTATTTTCTAGTTTTAATTCAACAATATGATTTGATCTACGTGGTTAATTAGTGATGTAAGAAACTTTTAGTATAACTTATTAACTGTTTGCCCTAATTTAGAAATTCCTTAATTTAGTGCTCGTTTGACATTGTGACTATAACAGTAGTTGGAAGCGAACACTAATTTAAAATATTTAGTTAATACTAACAACATTTTTTTTTATGTGAATCTCACTTAAAAACTGAGGTCGAATCTCAATTTGTGAAAAGCAATTTACAATTGCTTCATGCCCGTGTTCTCCTTTCTCTCACTGACTGTGCATAATTTCTGCCTCCACACAATGGAGAACGTCTCCACTATTCCTAGATCGGATCTAGCCCAAACTTAAATATATTGAACCGCATCTAATCCAGTAAAAAAAATCTAATTTTTTTTAATTGTGTTTTACTCAAAAAAATAGTATTTAATATTATTCAATGACACTACATAAATCAGAAGGAGATCGCATGATGACATAGCATTTGCGGAATTTGATAGCAATTCCAATTTCGTTTCGATGATATTTTACTTGATTTTGTTGCACACTCAAAAAACCATGAAAACTATAGTTCTTATCGAATGAATTTCATACGTGATGTAATAGTAGTAGTTAAATCTATAATATTTAAATTAAAAACCATTAATATTAATATATATCTTTTTTAGTTATTTTATAACTTCAATTTAAAAAAACACTTTTTACCAAACACATTAAACTATTTTTTATTCAACCTCAATTTCAATCACAGTTTTAACCAAACATATATAAATATCAAACTAACTTTAATTAAAAATATTTTTTATAAAATAACTTTTTTCAAATCACAACTATAAAAATTACCGCAAGAAATACCATAGACACTCTTTAATGGAATCCTAAATCAAAGTGTGGGGTGAATATATGGTCCACCAAACTTCTCCAACAAGCTTTCCTATAGTTACTATCAAACTTTGAAAGACTATTCCTCCTACCAACGTAGAGATGCTTTATGGCTAACAAATCCAACGCATTAACTTAATGGAATAACTTAGTTCCTCTCAAAAGTATAGGTATTGAATTATGTTAAATTCAGTTCAGTTTGATCTAGCAGGTTAATTTAAAATTTAAAACACGAAAAAAAATCAAGTTTTTAATTGAATTGAATAAAATATTGACCTGATAAAATCTATTGATCTAGTTGTATTTTTAGTAATCTAGTTAATCAAATAACTAAATATAGTGGAAACTCAAAAAAACAAAACATAAAGGAGGGAGGGATCTAACTTTTAACATAATTGTAGTTGTATCATTATCCATCAAAACAAGTAAAACAACTTCAAAGGTAATGTGGAGTCTAGGTAAGGTGCTTGAATGGTAAGGTGGAGTTCTATGAGAATGGATATCACAAATATTAAAGCACTATATTTCATTATATCACATAAGATTGAGAAAAGTTTTTTATTGGAAGAAAAATTATCAATGGTGATCACACCAGCATCTATGTCAATAATTGATTGGATAATGCCATTGAAATTAGAGTAGCACGTATGAGTATAGATCTGCAGGAATTAAAAAGAGTGAGCCAATGCATAAATAAAAAAGGAATTAAGTAAGAAATAAAGTATCCTAACCAAAGTTAAAATAAGCTCTAGATTTAGAAAAGAAATCAAATTTTGAAATAAATTTTAAAAGGTAAAAATAAAAAAAACTAAAAATTTGATGCTAGGAAAAGTTTAGAAATTTTGGGAAAACAATGTTCAAAACTCTTCTTTCATCCTATTTTTTTTTATAGTGGATTTTTAAACTAAAACGGATAGAAAAAATAATTCTCATTATAATTGGCTTTGATTACCTTTTATAAAACCATATAAACCATAATTAAACGTCAAAATATTTTAGCTTTAGATGTGATGTATTTTTAGCTAAGAAAACTTAAGCGGTATAAAAAAACTCTCCTAGATGAAAATTAATCAAATTCATAAGCTGAACTAAACGAAACAATAAGTTAGCAAAAATAGTTCTCTAAAGGCCACAAAATTACTTTATAATAGTAAACAAAATCCTAGTAATAGGTTAGCAAAAACACTAATCCAAACCTAAATACAAGACTTCGGACTCAGGACCTAAAAGATAGGGCTCCGCACCCTAGCTCGAGTCTAGCCAAACACCCGCATGTAGGCTAAATCCATACCACATTGCTTAGGTTTATTTATGTCCCTATAACTTCCCCTTAAATAAACTTCAAAACAACCATGTATATTTTCTCGTGTGATATAAATTTTTGGGTTTTAATAAACATGTCAACCAAGGGTTTCTAGATCAATTTTTTATTCACCTATAATTCATTTTAATTATTTTAATATTCCTTGTGAAATAATTTTTATAAAAAAATAATTTTCAACAAAGTTTTAACTCTAAAAATAAGTGAAACCCACTTTAAATCTTCCCTTAAATATATTCATTAACTATATTTTATTTTAAAAAATCTCAATATCCCCCATGTGAATGAAATAAATCACACATTTCTTTCTTTCTTTTATGAAGAATGACATTTTATTACATTAAAGGTTATAAATTGTACCTCTTTAATTATATTTTAATATCGTTTTATAGGGGTGAGCAAAAAAACTGAAAAACCGTGAAAACAGAGAAAACCGGAAAAAAAATAACTAAAAAAACCGAACCATGAAAAAAAAACCGATTAAAATTTTGAAAAAACCGACCGGTTCGGTTCGGTTTCAGTTTTATAAGTCTGAAACCGAAAAAACCAAACCCAAACCGAAAAAAATCAGAAAAAAACCAAGCCAAACTAGAAAAAACCAAGCCAAACTAAAAAAACTAAGTTAAACCGGTTTGAACCAGTTTTTCAGTTTTCTATTCTTCAACAAAACTATATAGTAACCTTGCGGTTACCTCCTCCCTCAGTGAAGATTTTTGTGAGTTCATCTTATATCACAGTTAAAGCTTCTACTTGGAGGCAGGTGTTATTCATGTCAAATCATCTAAAATGGCATGAAGACGCAAGTTTCAGTTACTCTCTATCCTGACTTACCGACTTGTACTCTAAGATAGTCAAAAACGTTTGAATATCTGTACACTGTTCTATGGTGTCATATGCATGCACACATCTGCCATGGATATGCATAAAGACACAACATAAACCCGCATCCCCATTAAGCACCAGTCAACGTCTTCGAGCTGTGTATGCAATCTTTGCAGCACTCATCTCAGCTTGCTTCTTAGTTCTTGCTTCTTTTCCAGTAAAATTCACTCCATTTATCTCCACTGTTGAAATGAAAGTAGGCGCATGAGCTTCACGGGATTTCTCTGTAAAATAAGTTGGCAAACCACAACCTTCTCTCTGAGCCATATCTTGTAAAAGATTCTTATAGCCAGATTCATCCTAAAAAGAAAACAATAAATTACATAAAGAAGTGTAATCATGTGTCTAAAAGATACAAACACAAAAATTGCAAGCGTAACCAACAGATATTTGCATCTCCACAATGAGTTGATTTAGAAAAATAACCTCTTCAACTCCATTTGGCAACAAAGATATCAATGCAACTTTTGCAGCTGCATTTTCAGCTTTGCTCAATGTGGGAAAATATTCCCGACTCTCATAGGTTTGTCCATTTACTGTGACCTTGCACTTAAAGCGAATAGCATGAGGAGGACCCTCACGCTCACAAGAATACACAGGTCGAGTGAAATTTCTCTTTTGAGCATAGGTTTGCAGCTGGTTTTTAAACAAGTGCAGCATACCTGTAAGCCAGGAGAAAATTCAGATGCATATGTCAAATACTGACTTGTCATGAAAGCACAAAATAAGGTGATTCAATATCAGGTTTCCATGGTCAGTTGATGCTACTACCTTCTTCAATCAGAATTCAGTTTCTCATTTGCTGCAATAACTTGGCAACCAACAGTGCGTTAAATATAAAAGTCCCTCCTTTCCCCTTTTATACTATACAATACAAACCTATAAGCTACCAAATGAATTAAATTACCCAATTACAAAACAATGATTTTGATTGCAGGCAGCAGATTGTCAACAGCCAAGCGAGGCACAACTGAATACAGAGAAAATACAATAACAATAATAAACAAAGAAAAGTCTGATAGAACAATTGAAGTAGAAATTCTTATGTTTTCCTCCATTCTATATTCCCAAAAAAAGTATTGAATGAGACACAAGGGAAATAGACACAAGAGAAGTTATCAGAGCAAGCTTAGTAGCATCTTAAAAGGACTTCCTCTAGTTCCATTTGTTGAGATTTGGGCATGGGGAAGAGTCCATTCACCACAAGTATGGCTGGAAAGCAAGATTCGCGATCTAACCCATCTTCAACAATCAAGAATTTTCATAAACTCTGTTATATATGGCAGCTCAGCCATGTGGTTATGGTTAGTATTTAATTCCTTTCATTTTTCTCATAAGCTGAATACGAACAATTTTATTCTTTTAAAAGGAGGTTGGTTAATCTTTGGACGGCATAGAGACAACTGATTTAGCAAAAAAAATTCTAGATGCTGTGTATATAACCTGTTTTCATGCCTGTCAATTTAGAGAGGAAAACCTATTGTTTCCATAACAAATGGTTGCCGTTTTGGAATGCAACCATGAGTATCAAGCACATCCAACTGACTCCACTCCAGCACTAATAAACGGTAATGATTTTGTAAGGAAAAAAAATCAATAACTAAATTCGCTCTCACCTCCAAAACTCTCATCAGTCTTGGCAACTGCCCCGGCTTCATTTGACAGGGGAGTTGGATTTGCATCTTGTAGGTCTAATTCCAAGTTCCCTCCGGGAGATGGACGAGTATTCTCCCCAGCGCTTCCACCCGAACAGTCTGCAGAAACTTCAGCATAACATCAGTTTCTTCATTTCTTGATGCAGTGTAAATAAGCATAGGCACCACTAGAATGATTTATCATAAAAAGCTTCATGATTACAGGCATCAATCAATACATTCTATCAACAAAAAATAAATAAATTATAAGAAGCAAGCGTTATTATGCAAGCATTCATTCTTAATCAAACATTAATTTACAAAATAATTTCATTTCATTAAAAACAATAGCCTAAAAAAATCTTTAAAATATCTGATACAGTGCAATTAAAGCACAAGGAAATATAAAAAAGGGAAGAAATGAAGCGTTGCAAAGAAACAAAAGGGATTCAATTACCATTAAGCGGGGAGGAGGAGGAAGCGCGAGGGTGGTCGGAGAAGTAGTTATGGGCGAGCTTAGCAGCGGCGTTTTGAGCTTTTTTAGATGAAGAAGAGGGGTAAGGAGTGGAAAAGAGGGTGGCGTCGACGGTGACAGTGGCATAAAAGTGAGGGCTGTGCTCTTGTCCCTCTTTAGTGACTTCATACTTAGGGATCTCCCATCCTCTCTGCTGGGACAGTTGTTGAAGCTTTGATTTGTACATTACTCTTTTATTATGCACGCGTCCTTCCACTCTCTCTTTCTTTCGTGATTATTGCCGTTGCCTGTGAGTGATCATATATATATATATATATATATATATATATATATATATAAGAGACACGCACGTGTTCTGTGTCTTTTTGTCAATCAATTCCCTTCCTCGGGAAGGAAGGTCTCCTTTCTTTTTCTTTTCTGATGATTTTCTAGAGAAAATGTCAAGTTTGATTTTTCCAAACTGGGTAGTCACGGGTCATCTTCTTTATATCTATACTGTATATTTTTGGTATAGATAATTTCCATACTTTATCTGTTAAGCTCTGGGTATCTATATAGATATTTATTTTATAATTATTATTTATTATTCAAAAAAAAATATTAATATATATATTTAAAACATGTCTATATATTAAATGATAAAATTATAAATATTATACATCTATATATGTATATTATATCAATATTAAAATATGTATAATTTATATTAAATTAATATCTATATATATTGAGTCGAGGTTAGTAATATATATATTATATGCATTACACATTAAGTAAAGTAACAATTTATAAAAACTCAGGTTAGCTTGGGTTAATATTTATTGGTTCAGATTAAATTATTATTTTTATTTATTTTTACTAATAATTATCTTATTCATTAAAGAAACTTGATGTGGAAGTTGTTGACCACCTCAAATTTGTTTTTTATTTACATTTTTTTTAATTGGGTCTTCGAAACTTTTTTTACCTCCTTAACATTGGTTATATAAATAATAAATCACTTCAGATATATTTGGATGTACTAATCAATAAATTTATTATTATTTATTACTAGTATATATAATTTTTAATTTATTTTATTAAATAAAAATATAAACTTTTTAATTTATAATTATTTTTTTCTTGATGAAAAAAAAAACACTCGGCACTTCTTTTTTATGTTGATAAAAAAAAAATCCTCCCTCTCACAGCAGCGTAGCGTTAAAAATAAACAAGTAATAATAATAATGTTTTAGATAGCTACAACACTTGTGTTCGACAGGAAATGAATTTAGGCAGTTAATATGTCTTTTAGTGACTTTAATAATCTAGTAACAAATATTTATATAATTTAATTTGTTAATAAATATATTATATTATTTGGTAAATATAATTTGATAGAAGGTAATTTATTGTAAAAATGTAAAGTTGTGAGGGTAAAATAGTAATCTTATTTACATTTTCAATGAAATATAATAAACATATATTATAGAATATTTTTATTTCAATTAAATGAAACACATAAATACTATGAATGAAGTAATTGTTTCAAAAGCACATTTAATAATTTTCGAGTATGTTTAGGAGTGTGATAATAATTATGTTTTAAAATATTTTTTATTTATAAATGCATCAAAATAATATTTTTTATTTTTAAAAAATTTATTTTTAATATTAATACATCAAAATAATCTGAAAATATATACAAAAAATTAATTTTAAGTAAATAAAAAAATAATTTTTTTTAAAATACTTTTAAAATATAAAAATAAACTAACGCTTGATATATAACACGTACATGAAAAAGAAGATATTTTTGTTTTCTAATACTTTTAAATTGGATAGCCCACTGCTAGCTCATGTTCGTAATTAATTATCTTTATTTTCTAGTTTTAATTCAACAATATGATTTGATCTACGTGGTTAATTAGTGATGTAAGAAACTTTTAGTATAACTTATTAACTGTTTGCCCTAATTTAGAAATTCCTTAATTTAGTGCTCGTTTGACATTGTGACTATAACAGTAGTTGGAAGCGAACACTAATTTAAAATATTTAGTTAATACTAACAACATTTTTTTTTATGTGAATCTCACTTAAAAACTGAGGTCGAATCTCAATTTGTGAAAAGCAATTTACAATTGCTTCATGCCCGTGTTCTCCTTTCTCTCACTGACTGTGCATAATTTCTGCCTCCACACAGTGGAGAACGTCTCCACTATTCCGGCCAGATCGGATCTAGCCCAAACTTAAATATATTGAACCGCATCTAATCCAGTAAAAAAATCTAATTTTTTTTAATTGTGTTTTACTCAAAAAAATAGTATTTAATATTATTCAATGACACTACATAAATCAGAAGGAGATCGCATGATGACATAGCATTTGCAGAATTTGATAGCAATTCCAATTTCGTTTCTGATGATATTTTACTTGATTTTGTTGCACACTCAAAAAACCATGAAAACTATAGTTCTTATCGAATGAATTTCATACGTGATGTAATAGTAGTAGTTAAATCTATAATATTTAAATTAAAAACCATTAATATTAATATATATCTTTTTTAGTTATTTTATAACTTCAATTTAAAAAACACTTTTTACCAAACACATTAAACTATTTTTTATTCAACCTCAATTTCAATCACAGTTTTAACCAAACATATATAAATATCAAACTAACTTTAATTAAAAATATTTTTTATAAAATAACTTTTTTCAAATCACAACTATAAAAATTACCACAAGAAATACCATAGACACTCTTTAATGGAATCCTAAATCAAAGTGTGGGGTGAATATATGGTCCACCAAACTTCTCCAACAAGCTTTCCTATAGTTACTATCAAACTTTGAAAGACTATTCCTCCTACCAACGTAGAGATGCTTTATGGCTAACAAATCCAACGCATTAACTTAATGGAATAACTTAGTTCCTCTCAAAAGTATAGGTATTGAATTATGTTAAATTCAGTTCAGATTTGATCTAGCGAGTTAATTTAAAATTTAAAACACGAATAAAAATCAAGTTTTTAATTGAATTGAATAAAATATTGACCTGATAAAATCTATTAATCTAGTTGTATTTTTAGTAATCTAGTTAATCAAATAACTAAATATAGTCGAAACTAAAAAAAACAAAACATAAAGGAGGGAGGGATCTAACTTTTAACATAATTGTAGCTATATCATTATCCATCAAAACAAGTAAAACAACTTCAAAGGTAATGTGGAGTCTAGGTAAGGTGCTTGAATGGTAAGGTGGAGTTCTATGAGAATGGATATCACAAATATTAAAGCAATATATTTCATTATATCACATAAGATTGAGAAAAGTTTTTTATTGGAAGAAAAATTATTAATGGTGAACACACCAGCATCTATGTCAATAATTGATTGGATAATGCCATTGAAATTAGAGTAGCACGTATGAGTATAGATCTGCAAGAATTAAAAAGAGTGAGCCAATGCATAAATAAAAAAGGAATTAAGTAAGAAATAAAGTATACTAACCAAAGTTAAAATAAGCTCTAGATTTAGAAAAGAAATCAAATTTTGAAATAAATTTTAAAAGGTAAAAATAAAAAAAACTAAAAATTTGATACTAGGAAAAGTTTAGAAATTTTGGGAAAACAATGTTCAAAACTCTTCTTTCAGCCTTTTTTTTTATAGTGGATTTTTAAATCAAAACTAATAAAAAAATTAATTCTCATTATAATTGGCTTTGATTACCTTTTATAAAACCATATAAACCATAATTAAACGTCAAAATATTTTAGCTTTAGATGTGATGTATTTTTAGCTAAGAAAACTTAAGCGGTATAAAAAAACTCTCCTAGATGAAAATTAATCAAATTCATAAGTCGAACTAAACGAAACAATAAGTTAGCAAAAATAGTTCTCTAAAGGCCACAAAATTACTTTATAATAGTAAACAAAATCCTAGTAATAGGTTAGCAAAAACACTAATCCAAACCTAAATACAAGACTTCGGACTCAGGACTTAAAAGATAGGGCTCCAGACCCTAGCTCGAGTCGAGCCAAACACCTGCATGTAGGCTAAATCCATACCACATTGCTTAGGTTTATTTATGTCCCTATAACTTCCCCTTAAATAAACTTCAAAACAACCATGTATATTTTCTGTGATATAAATTTTTGGGTTTTAATAAACATGTCAACCAAGGGTTTCTAGATCAATTTTTTATTCACCTATAATTCATTTTAATTATTTTAATATTCCTTGTGAAATAATTTTTATAAAAAAATAATTTTCAACAAAGTTTTAACTCTAAAAATAAGTGAAACCCACTTTAAATCTTCCCTTAAATATATTCATTAACTATATTTTATTTTAAAAAATCTCAATATCCCCCATGTGAATGAAATAAATCACACATTTCTTACTTTCTTTTATGAAGAATGACATTTTATTACATTAAAGGTTATAAATTGTACCTCTTTAATTATATTTTAATATCGTTTTATAGGGGTGAGCAAAAAAACTGAAAAACCGTGAAAACCGAGAAAATCGGAAAAACAATAACTAAAAAAACCAAACCGTGAAAAAAAAAACCGATTAAACCGATTAAAATTTTGAAAAAACCGATCGGTTCGGTTCGGTTTTATAAGTCTCAAACCGAAAAAACCGAACCGAACCCAAATCGAAAAAAATAAGAAAAAAACCGAGCCAAACTGGAAAAAACCGAACCAAACCAAAAAAACTAAGTTAAACCGGTTTTAACCAGTTTTTTCCTAAAAAACCAAACCAAATCAAAACCGTCTGATTTGAACTGGTTTCGTTTTTTTAAAAAAAAACATTTCTGTTTGGTTACTCTTTTTTTTATAAGAACCGAACATAACCGAAAATAATCACTCCTATCATTTTATAACATCTCTTGCATCAAGAATCAATGTATTTGTCATCGGACTTTCAAATTTTTTTTAAAAAAAAAAACTACAATTTTTGTTCACTTTTCAATATCTATATATAAAAAAAGATTCGTATCTATCTTTTATTCATATCTTTTAAATTAATTCATTTTATAAATCATGCATTTTCAAGTTTTGTTATTTCAGATCAAAGTGAAAGTTGTGATTTTTCAACAAACCCAAACATAAAAATTATTATTGAAGTGTCATTTAAATAGAGAGAAATTGCAAAATGCGTCTCATTATATAATTTTCAATTTATTTTATTAAATATAAAAATAAATCTTTTAATTTATAATTAAATTTTTTTCTTGATGAAAAAAAAAACACTCGGCAAGGTTGATAAAAAAAAATATCCTCCCTCTTAAAATAAAATAAACAAGTAGTAGTAATAATAACAATAACAATAATAATGTTTAAGATAGCTACAATACATGTGTTAGCTAGGAAATGAATTTAGGCAGTTAATGTCTTTTAGTGACTTTAATAATCTAGTAACAAATATTTAATATAATTTAATTTGTTAATAAATCTATTATATTATTTGGTAAATATAATTTGATACAAGGTAATTTATTGTAAAAATGTAAAGTTGTGAGGGTAAATAGTACTCTTATTTACATTTTCAATGAAATATAATAAACATATATTATTGAAAATTTTTATTTTAATTAAAGTAAACACATGAATATTATATATATATATATATATGAAGGAATTGTTTCAAAAGCACATCTAATAATCTTAAGGGTTGTTTAAAAATGTGACAAGGGTTGCTTTTGAAAATGATTTTTCTCATAAATATATTAAAATAATATTTTTTATTTTTTAAAATTCATTTTTGATAATTCACATCAAAATAATCTAAAAACACATATAAATATTAATTTAAAATAAATAAATAAAATAAAATAAAAATTTTTTTTAAAAAAACACTTTTGAAATATAAAAATAAACAAACCCTTCATATATATATATATATGAAAAAATATATCACCTCTTACGCGTCCTACCCGAGGTAGGTCAGTAATGCTAGTTTTATGGTCACTAGGAACCCTAACTAGTCAATAGAGATTCTATGGTCTGAGACCGGTTACGCAAAAGGAAAGATATTATCACTCCTTACGTGTCCTACCTGAGGTAGGCTGCAATGCTGGTTTTGTCTTGAATTGCTAAGGATTTGTTGTATTATGCTTTAAATGGTCTATTTATAATATTCCTGACTCTGGCGTTAGTGAATATTTACCTATGAATATTTTCAACTCTAGCGTTGATAAATATTATGTAACCCAAAAAGTATAGTATTCCTAACTTTGGTGCCAGTGAATAAATCCGCAAAATTTGGATTAAAAGAAAAGGAAACATATTTTTTTATTTTTTATTTTTTTTATTATTACTACCCTTTTTTAAGAAAAAAGAAAAGAAAAGATGTATTGCATATCATATTCGCATTTAACATTAAGAGTCCACAAATTGAATATAGCGTAAAAGCTATCAAAACAAAACAAAACAGAAATGTGAGGGACCTATAAATAAATCAACGAAGATCCCTAATTTTGTTTTTGGAATTTTTTGATATCCAAAAATTGCTCGTTTGGCCAAATATCAAAATAAAAGGGAAAGACCTTGCTCTTTTTTCAAATAACTTATTGTCATTTTTTATCTTTAACCTCGGAATGATATCTTCAACTCTTATTTTCTTATGCTTATGTTTAACATAGTTCTCAATGTCCTTCCAAGATGGTGGTAATTTTTCAATTATTATAGCCACCTAGAATGATTCACTTAATAACATACCTCCATTATTAATATCATGTAAGATGAGCTAAAATTCTTAAACTTGTCTCATAACAGTTCCTAAATCAATCATTTTAAAATTTAAAAATTTATTGATTATGAATTTTTTTCATACAGGCATCTTCAACTTTGATTGAATTATACACATCATATAATGTATTGTCCATTCCATTTAAAATGTAGTTTTTGCATACAAAATTATTATGACTCCATGCGTCCATAGCTGCCACAATAATGGGATCAGATTATTATTTGGCATCTTTGACGCTTCCTCGGTCAAGAACTTTATTAAGTTCAAGGTGGTTAGATGAAATAATTTTTTTTCTACCACCTCTTAAAGTTCAACCCATTGAGTTTTTCAGATTTCTCATTAAGTATCATAAAAGATGTTGTGAAATCTTCATAAGTAGTACTTGTCGAAACAACATTGACTGGAACAACTAATTCTTGAGTTGAAGTCATCATAAAATCTATATAAAAAAAGTAATAACCATATATTTATAAATAAGTTTTGGATCCTTACATGAAAATAAAAACATCTAACATAAAGCTTGTAAAGCAAGTAAACAAACAAAAATATTCCAACTATACAAGATTAAATAAACACTTTAATATTATTTTAGTTCTTTTAAACATGCACCATATCATTATAAATTTAGAATAAAAACTAAATGATATGCATAAACATACAAACAAGATTTTGCATAAACAAGCATACACTAAACAAAAACAAATTTTTAGATGTTTGGGGGGGGGGAATGTGACATGCATCATGCATAGAAATTGCTTTAAATGGAATAAATATATCATACAAGATTGTGAAATTACATGTATAAACTAAACAAAAAAAATACAAAGAATAAAGCTTTAAGATTGTAATCCAAAATAATTAGACAAGTGAGCTTTGATGTTTAGTTTATCATAAAAAAAACATTCTAAATAAATTACATGTTAAAGGAAACTCTAGTGTTCATACATGTTGAAACTATAAGCATGTAATTTTATATATAATGGAAATCTTGTAAATATTATAAAAACATATAAAGATTGTAGCAAACATATTAAGAATATATCCAAAGAATCATAAGAGATTGAAAAACAATCATAGTATGCATAATAATATATTAGATTAAACAAAACTAAAGAAGAGTACTTACTTTCTTAAGCACTTTAAAAATGATGTCATTTATCCTTAAAGATTTTATTGCTCCTCACTTGATGCAAAAGATGTTTACAATAAGTTTCTCAAAACTCCAACAACACTATATTGCTTAGATGCAATTCTAAAAACCTCTAAATAATGTCTACGAACTGAAAATAATATAACTTAGATATCTCTTAACAAGGATGAACCTAACCTCTATATTTGAAAGGAAAATCAAAGATTAAAACAAAGTTAAAAAGAGGAGAAAACACTACAAATACGAGGCAAGGAAGAGTCTAAAATTTATGAAAAATGGTGTAGAAAACTCTTCTTCCACACCTTTTTTTATAGTGGATTTTGGAATCCAAACTAATAAAGAATTAATTTTGATAATTACCTGGATTGATCCCCAACATTAAACGCTTTGATTACCTGTCATAAAACCAAAATTAAATATGAACGTTTTGGCTTTAAATCTGATGTTTTTTAGTTGAAAAAACTATTTAGGTTTTTAAAAATACTCTTTTGAAAAAAAAATCAGATTCATCTGTTGAATGAACAAAACAAGAGGCTGATCAAAATAGTTTTTTATGTGTCAGAATTATTTTATAATAATAAATTCAAATCCAAGGCTAAAATAGGTTCAAGTGGGTTGAGCAAGTGCTTGAGCCAAGTGCACACTTGTGAATTAAACTCATACCATATATTGTGGTTATTTATAACCCTTTAACTTTCTATTAAATAAACTATAAGAAAATCTTGAATATTTCATTCCTGGGATAGAAGTTTTTATGTTTCACAACAAACATGTCAACCCAGGATTCAATTTGTCATTCATCCATAATTTATTTTAATCATATTAATGTTTTATATTAAATAACTTATACAAAAAAATAATTTTTAACCAAGTTTTATCCCTAAAAATAGATTCAATCCTTTGGTTGGTTTGTTAAACAATGACCCAAGATTGCTCGGGACCACTAACCAAAGCATGCATATAATCATCAGCTTGTTCCAAAAATTGAAGAAATAATCATTCTCTAGGTCAATCACTCGGTAACGCTCAACAACATCTCCATCCTCCACATCAATATTGTCAATGAGATTGCCCCTAGAAGGCTGGTACTGCTACTACTTCAGATTCATTCCCCTCTATCACCAACTTCTTGTAATCTATGGTGTCCACTTGCAAAGAAGCAATCATAACAAGACCATCATCAGTTCCAACCTCCAAATCTTTGTCTCTCAATTCTTGGTGCTTCGACTCGATTCAGGGTTTTCGAGTTATCAGGTCTCTCTCTGGGGAGAAAGCCTAAAAATCATTTGGAATCCATGATTAATGGGATCTTTTTTTTTTACTTGCTGACGACAGTTATAACATTGAATTTTGAATATTGGATGATGAGAGAGGAAGCTCATCCATTTTACTTGAATTGTTCATCTTTAAGGTTGTAGGCTGTGTTTGATACTCGATGCTTGAGCTTGTGGCTAAATTAGTGGGGAATCAGAAGGCAAAGAAGATGAAGTCAGGTCATGTTTAGGCGAAGAAGAGATGGCTGCGGCAGGCGAAGGTGTGATGCTTGCCATAGCTGAACAACTATCTTGCCCTGGAGATGCAATGGAGGGATTATGATTGCTAACTACAGAATTTGCTGCCAGCAATTCCAATATTTTTATTCTTTTGGAAAGAAAATGCAAAAATAGTGCTCATCAGTTGAAACCAGCAAACCTTTTTCTCTGGAATTGGAAAGCACACAGGAAGGCATTTGGTAAATTTATTGGCCCATTAGAATATAGGAACAGGTAGAAAATGACATCAAAAGAAGGTTCTGAAACTAGGAGTGGTTTTCTATTCTTCAACAAAACTATATAGTAACCTTGCGGTTACCTCCTCCCTCAGTGAAGATTTTTGTGAGTTCATCTTATATCACAGTTAAAGCTTCTACTTGGAGGCAGGTGTTATTCATGTCAAATCATCTAAAATGGCATGAAGACGCAAGTTTCAGTTACTCTCTATCCTGACTTACCGACTTGTACTCTAAGATAGTCAAAAACGTTTGAATATCTGTACACTGTTCTATGGTGTCATATGCATGCACACATCTGCCATGGATATGCATAAAGACACAACATAAACCCGCATCCCCATTGAGCACCAGTCAACGTCTTCGAGCTGTGTATGCAATCTTTGCAGCACTCATCTCAGCTTGCTTCTTAGTTCTTGCTTCTTTTCCAGTAAAATTCACTCCATTTATCTCCACTGTTGAAATGAAAGTAGGCGCATGAGCTTCACGGGATTTCTCTGTAAAATAAGTTGGCAAACCACAACCTTCTCTCTGAGCCATATCTTGTAAAAGATTCTTATAGCCAGATTCATCCTAAAAAGAAAACAATAAATTACATAAAGAAGTGTAATCATGTGTCTAAAAGATACAAACACAAAAATTGCAAGCGTAACCAACAGATATTTGCATCTCCACAATGAGTTGATTTAGAAAAATAACCTCTTCAACTCCATTTGGCAACAAAGATATCAATGCAACTTTTGCAGCTGCATTTTCAGCTTTGCTCAATGTGGGAAAATATTCCCGACTCTCATAGGTTTGTCCATTTACTGTGACCTTGCACTTAAAGCGAATAGCATGAGGAGGACCCTCACGCTCACAAGAATACACAGGTCGAGTGAAATTTCTCTTTTGAGCATAGGTTTGCAGCTGGTTTTTAAACAAGTGCAGCATACCTGTAAGCCAGGAGAAAATTCAGATGCATGTGTCAAATACTGACTTGTCATGAAAGCACAAAATAAACAGGGGCGTTATTTAAGACACAAAATAAGGTGATTCAGTATCAGGTTTCGATGGTCAGTAGATGCTACCACCTTCTTCAATCAGAATTCAGTTTCTCATTTGCTGCAATAACTTGGCAACCAACAGTGCGTTAAATATAAAAGTCCCCTCTTTCCCCTTTTATACTATACAATACAAACCTATAAGCTACCAAATAGATTAAATTACCCAATTACAAAACAATGATTTTGATTACAGGCAGCAGATTGTCAACAGCCAAGCGAGGCACAACTGAGTACAGAGAAAATACAATAACAATAATAAACAAAGAAAAGACTGATAGAACAATTGAAGTAGAAATTCTTATGTTTTCCTCCATTCTATATTCCCAAAAAAAGTATTGAATGAGACACAAGGGAAACAGACACAAGAGAAGTTATCAGAGCAAGCTTAGTAGCATCTTAAAAGGACTTCCTCTAGCTCTATTTGTTGAGATTTGGGCATGGGGAAGAGTCCATTCACCACAAGTATGGCTGGAAAGCAAGATTCACGATCTAACCCATCTTCAACAATCAAGAATTTTCATAAACTCTGTTATATATGGCATTCTAGATGCTGTGTATATAACCTGTTTTCATGCCTGTCAATTTAGAGAGGAAAACCTATTGTTTCCATAACAAATGGTTGCCGTTTTGGAATGCAACCATGAGTATCAAGCACATCCAACTGACTCCACTCCAGCACTAAGAAACGGTAATGATTTTGTAAGGGAAAAAAAAAATCAATACTAAATTTGCTCTCACCTCCAAAACTCTCATCAGTCTTGGCAACTGCCCCTGCTTCATTTGACAGGGGAGTTGGATTTGCAGTTGACAGGGGAGTTGGATTTTCATGAGATAGACGAGTATTCTCCCCAGCGCTTCCACCCGAACAGTCTGCAGAAACTTCAGCATAACATCAGTTTATTAATTTCTTGATGCAGTGTAAATAAGCATGGGCACCACTAGAATGATTTATCATAAAAAGCTTCATGATTACAGGCATCAATCAATACATTCTATCAACAAAAAATAAATAAATTATAAGAAGCAAGCGTTATTATGCAAGCATTCATTCTTAATCAAACATTAATTTACAAAATAATTTCATTTCATTAAAAACAATAGCCTAAAAAAGTCTTTAAAATATCTGATACAGTGCAATTAAAGCACAAGGAAGTACAAAAAAGGGAAGAAATGAAGCGGTACAAAAGAAACAAAAGGGATTCAATTACCATTAAGGGGGAGGAGGAGGAAGCGCGAGAGTGGTCGGAGAAGTAGTTAAGGGCTTCCTTAGCAGCGGCGTTTTGAGCTTTTTTAGATGAAGAAGAGGGGAAAGGAGTGTTAAAGAGGGTGGCGTCGACGGTGACAGTGGCATAAAAGTGAGGGCTGTGCTCGTGTCCATCTTTAGTGACATCATAGGTAGGGATCTCCCATCCTCTCTGCTGGCTCAGTTGTTGAAGCTTTGATTTGTTCATTACTCTTTTATAGTTTTATTATTCATGCGTCCTTCCACTCTCTCTTTCTTTCGTTGTTATTGCCGTTGCCTGTGAGTCATCATATATATATATATAAAGACACGCACGTGTGCTGTGTCTTTTTGTCAATCAATTCCCTTCCTTGGGAAGGAAGCTCTCTTTTCTTTTTCTTTTCTTTTCTGATGAATTTCTAGAGAAAATGTCAAGTTTGATTTTTTCAATCTATACTGTATACTTTTGGTATAGATAATTTCCATACTTTATCTGTTAAGCTGTGGGTATCTATATAGATATTTATTTTATAATTATTATTTATTATTAGCAAAAAAATGAAATAGTAATGTATATATTTGAAGCATGTATATATATTAAATGATAAAATTATAAATATTATACATGTATATATGTATATTATATCAATATTAATATATATATACACACACATTATAATCTTGGATCAGGTTTGATAATATACATACTATATACATTACACATTAAATAAAATAATTATTTAAAAAAACTTAGGTTAGTTCCGATTAAATTGTCATTACTATTTATTTTTTATAATAATTATCTTATACATTAAAGAAACTTGATGGGGAAGTTGTTGACCACCTCAATTTTTTTTTTTTACATTTTTTTTTAATTGGGTCTTCCAAACTTTTTTTTTACTTCCTTAACATTGGTTATATAAATAATAAATCACTTCAGATATATTTGGATGTAATCAATAGATTTATTATTATTTATTATTAGTATATATAATTTCTAATTTATTTTATTAAATACAAATATAAACTTTTTAATTTATAATTAGTTTTTTTCTTGATGAAAAAAAAACACTCGGCACTCCTTTTTTATGTTGATAAAAAAAAATCCTCCCTCTCACAGCAGCGTAGCGTTAAAAATTAACAAGTAATAATAATAATGTTTTAGATAGCTGCAACACGTGTTAGCCAGGAAATGAATTTAGGCAGTTAATATGTCTTTTAGTGACTTTAATAATCTAGTAACAAATATTTTATATAATTTAATTTGTTAATAAATATATTATATTATTTGGTAAATATAATTTGATACAAGGTAATTTATTGTAAAAATGTAAAGTTGTGAGGGTAAAATAGTAATCTTATTTACATTTTCAATGAAATATAATAAACATATATTATAGAAAAATTGCTTCATGCCCGTGTTCTCCTTTCTCTCACCGATTGTGCATAATTTCTCGCTCCACACAAAGGGAGAACGTGTCCATTATTCTAGCCAGATCGGATCCGGTCCAAACTTAAATGTATTGGACCGTGTCCGATCCATTAAAAAAAATCTAATTTTTTTTAATTGTATTTTACTTAAAAAAAACTAGTATTTAATATTATTCAATGACACTACATAAATTAAAAGGAGATAACAAGATGACATAGCATTTGCGAATTTGATAGCAATCTCAATTTCGTTCCTGATAATATTTTACCTGATTTTGTTGCACGCTCAAAAAACCATAAAAACTATAGTTCTTATCGGATAAATTTCATACGTGATGTAATAGTAGTAGTTAAATCTACAATATTTAAATTAAAAACTATCAATATTAATATATATCTTTTTTAGTTATTTTATAACTTCAATTTGAAAAAATATTTTTTACCAAACACATTAAACTATTTTTATTCAACTACAATTTTAACCAAACACGTATAAATACCAAAAATTAACTTAACTAAAAATAATTTTTATAAAATAATTTTTTTAAAATCACAATCATAAAAATTACCAAAAGAAATACCATAGACACTCTTAATGAAATCCTAAATCAAAGTGTGCGGGAACGGTCCACCAAACTTCTCTAACAAGCTTTCCTATCGTTACTATCAAACTTTGAAAGACTATTCCTCCTACCAACGTAGAGATGCTTTATGGCTAACAAATCCAACGCATTAACTTAATAACTTAGTTCCTCTCAACAACATAGTTATTAAATTCAGTTCGGTTTTATCTAACAGGTTAATTTAAAATTTAAAACACGAAAAAAAATCAAATTTTTAATTGAATTGAATAAAATATTGACCTGATAAAATCTATTGATCTAGTTGTATTTTTAGTAATCTAGTTAATCAAATAACTAAATATAGTGGAAACTCAAAAAAACAAAACATAAAGGAGGGAGGGATCTAACTTTTAACATAATTGTAGTTGTATCATTATCCATCAAAACAAGTAAAACAACTTCAAAGGTAATGTGGAGTCTAGGTAAGGTGCTTGAATGGTAAGGTGGAGTTCTATGAGAATGGATATCACAAATATTAAAGCACTATATTTCATTATATCACATAAGATTGAGAAAAGTTTTTTATTGGAAGAAAAATTATCAATGGTGATCACACCAAAGATCTATGTCAATAATTGATTGGATAATGCCATTGAAATTAGAGTAGCACGTATGAGTATAGATCTCAGAATTAAAAAGAGTGAGCCAATGCATAAATAAAAAAGGAATTAAGTAAGAAATAAAGTATCCTAACCAAAGTTAAAATAAGCTCTAGATTTAGAAAAGAAATCAAATTTTGAAATAAATTTTAAAAGGTAAAAATTAAAAAATTAAAAATTTGATACTAGGAAAAGTTTAGAAGTTTTGGGAAAACAATGTTCAAAACTCTTCTTTCAGCCCATCTTTTTTTATATATATAGTTGATTTTTAAATCAAAACTTATAAAAGAATAAATTCTCATCATAATTAGTTTTGATTACCTTTTATATAACCATAATTAAAACTTAATATTTTAGCTTTAGATGTGTATTTTTAGCTAAGAAAACTTGAGAGGTATAAAAACACTCTCCTAGATGAAAACTAATTAAATTCATAGGCTGAACCATACGAAATAATAAGTTAGCAAAAATAGTTCTCTGAAGGCCACAAAATTACTTTATAATAGTAAATAAAATCCTAGTAATAGGTTAGTAAAAACACTAATCCAAACCTAAATACAAGACTTCGGACTCAGGACCTAAAAGATAGGGCTCCGCACCTAGCTCGAGTCGAGCCAAACACCCGCATGTAGGCTAAATCCATACCACATTGCTTAGATTTATTTATGTCCCTATAACTTCCCCTTAAATAAACTTCAAAACAACCATGTATATTTCCTGTGTGATATAAATTTTTGGGTTTTAATAAACATGTCAACCAAGGGTTTCTAGATCAATTTTTTATTCACCTATAATTCATTTTAATTATTTTAATATTCCTTGTGAAATAATTTTTATAAAAAAATAATTTTGAACAAAGTTTTAACTCTAAAAATAAGTGAAACCCACTTTAAATCTTCCCTTAAATATATTCATTAACTATATTTTATTTTAAAAAATCTCAATGTCCCCCATGTGAATGAAATAAATCACACATTTCTTTCTTTCTTTTATGAAGAATGACATTTTATTACATTAAAGGTTATAAATTGTACCTCTTTAATTATATTTTAATATCGTTTTATAGGGGTGAGCAAAAAAACTGAAAAACCGTGAAAACCGAGAAAACCGGAAAAAATAACTAAAAAAACCGAACCGTGAAAAAAAACCGATTAAACCGATTAAAATTTTGAAAAAACCGACCAGTTTGGTTCGGTTTCGGTTTTATAAGTCTGAAACCGAAAAAACCAAACCGAACCGAACCCAAACCGAAAAAAATCAGAAAAAAACCGAGCCAAACTGGAAAAAACCGAGCCAAACCAAAAAAACTAAGTTAAACCGGTTTGAACCAGTTTTTCTCCTAAAAACCGAACCAAATCAAAACCGACGGTTTGAACCGGTTTCGTTTTTAAAAAAAAAACATTTCAATTTGGTTACTCTTTTTTTTATAAAAACCGAACTAACCGAAAATGATCACTCCTATCATTTTATAACATCTCTTGCATCAAGAATCAATGTATTTGTCATCGGACTTCCAAATTAAAAAAAAAAAAAAAAAAAAAAAACTACAATTTTTGTTCACTTTTCAATATCTATATATATAAAAAAGATTTGTATCTATCTTTTAATCATATCTTTTAAATTAATTCATTTTATAAATCATGCATTTTCAAGTTTTGTTATTTCAGATCAAAGTGAAAGTTGTGATTTTTCAACGGACTCCAAACATAAAAATTATTATTGAAGTGTTATTTAAATAGAGAGAAATTGCAAAATGCATCTCATTATATAATTTTCAATTTATTTTATTAAATATAAATATAAACCTTTTAATTTATAATTAAATTTTTTCTTGATGAAAAAAAAAAAACACTCGGCAAGGTGAATAAAAAAAATATCCTCCCTCTTAAAAAAAAATAAACAAGTAGTAGTAATAATAATAATAACAATAATAATGTTTGAGATAGCTACAATACATGTGTTAGCTAGGAAATGAATGTAGGCGCTAATGTCTTTTAGTGACTTTAATAATCTAGTAACAAATATTTAATATAATTTAATTTGTTAATAAATGTATTATATTATTTGGTAAATATAATTTGATACAAGGTAATTTATTGTAAAAATGTAAAGTTGTGAGGGTAAATAGTACTCTTATTTACATTTTCAATGAAATATAATAAACATATATTATTGAAAATTTTTATTTTAATTAAACTAAACACATGAATATTATATATATATATATATATATATATATATGAAGGAATTGTTTCAAAAGCACATCTAATAATCTTAAGGGTTGTTTAAGAATATGACAGTGATTGCTTTTGAAAATGATTTTTCTCATAAATATATTAAAATAATATTTTTTATTTTTTAAAATTCATTTTTGATAATTCACATCAAAATAATCTGAAAACACATATAAAATATTAATTTAAAATAAATAAAAATAAAATAAAAATCTTTTTTTTTTCAAAAACACTTTTTGAAATATAAAAATAAACAAACCGTTCATGTGTATGTGTGTGTGTGTATAAAAACAAACACTTTTGAAACTTTGAGTATAACTTATAAACTGTGTGCCCTAATTTAGAAATTCCTTAATTTAATGAAATCCTAAATCAAAGTGTGAGGTGAATACATGGTCCACCAAACTTCTCCAACAAGCTTACCTATCGTTACTATCAAACTTTGAAAGACTATTCCCCTACCAACGTAGAGATGCTTTATGGCTAACGAATCCAACGCATTAACTTAGGCCATGTTTGTTTTCTGGAATTTATTTTCCGGGAAATCATTTTCCAAACTTTCCTGTGTTTGTTTGCCATTAGGAAAGTTGGTCAACGGAAAACACTTTCCGGTCAACGGAAAACACTTTCTCGGTCAACGGAAACACTTTTCGGTCAACGGAAAACACCTTCCAAAAAAAAAAATTGGTTTGGTTTCGAGGAAAGTGTTTTCCTTTCTTCAACAAAACTACATTGAAGATTTTTGTGAGTTCATCTTATATCACAGTTAAAGCTTCTACTTGGAGGCAGGTGTTATTCATAAGAAGAAAATAATAATAATAATTGCCTACAATTAATGCACAGACTTTGCAAGTGATCCGCTGCAATTATTGAGTAGTCATATTAACTAAAGGGGATGGAAAAATTAATGCACAGACTTTGCAGGTGAAAACTATAGTTTTTATCGGATAAATTTCATACGTGATATAATAGTAGTAGTTAAATCTACAATATTTAAATTAAAAACTATCAATATTAATATATATCTTTTTTAGTTATTTTATAACTTTAATTTGAAAAAATATTAAAAAATATTATTTAAAAAAAACACTTTTAAAATATAAAAATAAACCAACCCTTTATTTATATATATATAAAACCAAACTTCTCCAACAAGCTTACCTATCGTTACTATCTGTTTTTGTTCCTTGGAGCTCCATCAAACTTTGAAAGACCATTCCTCCTACCAAGGTAAAAATAAAAAAAAACTAAAATTTTGATACTAGGAAAAGTTTAGAAATTTTGGGAAAACAATGTTTAAAACTCTTCTTTCAGCCTATTTTTTTTTATAGTGGATTTTCAAATCAAAACTAATAGAAAAATTAATTCTCATTATAATTGGCTTTGATTACCTTTTATAAAACCATATAAACCATAATTAAACGTCAAAATATTTTAGCTTTAGATGTGATGTATTTTTAACTAAGAAAACTTAAGCGGTATAAAAAAACTCTCCTAGATGAAAATTAATCAAATTCATAAGCTGAACTAAACGAAACAATAAGTTAGCAAAAATAGTTCTCTAAAGGCCACAAAATTACTTTATAATAGTAAACAAAATCCTAGTAATAGGTTAGCAAAAACACTAATCCAAACCTAAATACAAGACTTCGGACTCAGGACTTAAAAGATAGGGCTCCTGACCCTAGCTCGAGTCGAGCCAAACACCTGCATGTAGGCTAAATCCATACCACATTGCTTAGGTTTATTTATGTCCCTATAACTTCCCCTTAAATAAACTTCAAAACAACCATGTATATTTTCTGTGTGATATAAATTTTTGGGTTTTAATAAACATGTCAACCAAGGGTTTCTAGATCAATTTTTTATTCATCTATAATTCATTTTAATTATTTTAATATTCCTTGTGAAATAATTTTTATAAAAAAATAATTTTCAACAAAGTTTTAACTCTAAAAATGAGTGAAACCCACTTTAAATCTTCCCTTAAATATATTCATTAACTATATTTTATTTTAAAAAATCTCAATATCCCCCATGTGAATGAAATAAATCACACATTTCTTTCTTTCTTTTATGAAGAATGACATTTTATTACATTAAAGGTTATAAATTGTACCTCTTTAATTATATTTTAATATCGTTTTATAGGGGTGAACAAAAAAACTGAAAAACCGTGAAAACCGAGAAAACCGGAAAAAATAACTAAAAAAACCGAATCGTGAAAAAAACCGATTAAACCGATTAAAATTTTGAAAAAACCGACCAGTTTGGTTCGGTTTCGGTTTTATAAGTCTGAAACCGAAAAAACCGAACCGAACCCAAACCGAAAAAAATCAGAAAAAAACCGAGTCAAACCGGAAAAACCGAGCCAAACCAAAAAAACTAAGTTAAACCGGTTTGAACCAGTTTTTCTCCTAAAAAACCGAACCAAATCAAAACCGATCGGTTTGAACTGGTTTCGTTTTAAAAAAAAAAACATTTCAATTTGGTTACTCTTTTTTTTATAAAAACCGAACAAAACCGAAAATGATCACTCCTATCATTTTATAACATCTCTTGCATCAAGAATCAATGTATTTGTCATCGGACTTCCAAATTAAAAAAAAAAAAAAAAAAAAAAAAACTACAATTTTTGTTCACTTTTCAATATCTATATATATAAAAAAGATTTGTATCTATCTTTTATTCATATCTTTTAAATTAATTCATTTTATAAATCATGCATTTTCAAGTTTTGTTATTTCAGATCAAAGTGAAAGTTGTGATTTTTCAACAGACCCAAACATAAAAATTATTATTGAAGTGTCATTTAAATAGAGAGAAATTGCAAAATGCATCTCATTATATAATTTTCAATTTATTTTATTAAATATAAATATAAACCTTTTAATTTATAATTAAATTTTTTCTTGATGAAAAAAAACACTCGGCAAGGTGGATAAAAAAAATATCCTCCCTCTTAAAAAAAAATAAACAAGTAGTAGTAATAATAATAATAACAATAATAATGTTTGAGATAGCTACAATACATGTGTTAGCTAGGAAATGAATGTAGGCAGTTAATGTCTTTTAGTGACTTTAATAATCTAGTAACAAATATTTAATATAATTTAATTTGTTAATAAATGTATTATATTATTTGGTAAATATAATTTGATACAAGGTAATTTATTGTAAAAATGTAAAGTTGTGAGGGTAAATAGTACTCTTATTTACATTTTCAATGAAATATAATAAACATATATTATTGAAAATTTTTATTTTAATTAAAGTAAACACATGAATATTATATATATATATATATATGAAGGAATTGTTTCAAAAGCACATCTAATAATCTTAAGGGTTGTTTAAGAATGTGACAGTGATTGCTTTTGAAAATGATTTTTCTCATAAATATATTAAAATAATATTTTTTATTTTTTAAAATTCATTTTTGATAATTCACATCAAAATAATCTGAAAACACATATAAAATATTAATTTAAAATAAATAAAAATAAAATAAAAATCTTTTTTTTTTTCAAAAACACTTTTTGAAATATAAAAATAAACAAACCGTTCATGTGTATGTGTGTGTGTGTGTGTATAAAAACAAACACTTTTGAAACTTTGAGTATAACTTATAAACTGTGTGCCCTAATTTAGAAATTCCTTAATTTAATGAAATCCTAAATCAAAGAGTGAGGTGAATACATGGTCCACCAAACTTCTCCAACAAGCTTACCTATCGTTACTATCAAACTTTGAAAGACTATTCCGGTATTCCCCTACCAACGTAGAGATGCTTTATGGCTAACGAATCCAACGCATTAACTTAATGGAATAACTTAGTTACTACCAATCATTGTCACTGTACAAGCACATGAAGCTGTCAGAACTGATTATTGGCTCCATGTCTGGAGCAGACATATCTTTCTCTTACACCATGTATACAGATGAGGAAGAAGAATGACGAAGACAACATTTGGTCATGATTTTCGTTTGTGTAGGGGAAGAAAAAAAAAGTTTTCCAAATTAGGTGACTGATTTTTTTCCCCTCTCGTGGATCAATTTCCTATAAATAATGAACATTCTTTGCAATCCCATTCATAAGAAGAAAATAATAATAATAATTGCCTACAATTAATGCACAGACTTTGCAAGTGATCCGCTGCAATTATTGAGTAGTCATATTAACTAAAGGGGATGGAAAAATTACTATTTATCGACATTCATTGCATTATGGATTATCATAATGTATTATTATTTTTTATTTTTTAAATTTTTGTTATTATTTTTTTAAAATTTGTTTTTGTTTATTCTTTTAATATTCTTTTTTTTTTACTTTTTTTAAATTTTTGGTATTATTTTTTTAAAATTTTGTTTTTGTTTATTTTTTTTAATATTGATGTAATTGAAAATTAAGTTTTGTAATTTATTTTTTTTTATTTTGCTTTTTTACATGGTTAAAATGGTTTATCTAAATTTGCTAGGGTAACCCAAGTTCTTTCGGTTTATAAGTTTGGTGGGATTTTATTTTTTTTAATTAAACTTGACTTTGTTATCGTTTATTCTATATAGTTAAAAACAATAATTTCAAAAAAAAAAACCATTATACATAAAGCTAAACACATGTGAGGGAAGTACTGTAACTTTCCTCTTATGTTACCATGGATTGTCAAAGTTTTTCTCTTTTTTTTTCCTACAGTACTTTTTTTTTTCTCAAAATTATCTTTGTCAATTTTACTTTTTTAATATTGAGCTGGTTAAAAATTTAGTTCTTTTAAAATACAGTGGATTGCTACGGTATTTTCCCACATGGTTTTTCTATTTTATTTTTTTAATTTTCAAAATTATATTTGTCGATTTTATTTTTTTAATAGTGAGCTAATTGAGAATTTAGTTTTGTAATTTTTTTCTTTAAAACATTGTGGATTGCTACAGTGTTTCTCTACTTGTTTTTTTTAATGATTTTTTCCTAAATTATCTTTCTCGATTTTATTTTTTAATATTGAGCTAGTTAAGAATTACAGTTACAATATGTGGGGAAAACACTGTAGTTTTCCTCGTAAATTACTGTGGATTGCTACAGTGTTTTTTCCCAAATGATTTTTTTTGTTTTTTTATAAAATTATCTTTATCAATTTTATTTTTTAAATATTGAGTTGGTTAAGAATTACAATTACAAGTAAATACAAGTAAGGCTAAATCATTTGGGGGAAACAATGTAGCTTTCCTCACAAAACACTATGGATTGATATAATTTTTCCTCACATGGTTTTTTTCCAGTTTCTTTTGTGTTTTCTTTTTTTGTAATATTTTTTTCCAAAATTATCTTTGTCGATTTTTTTTTAATATTGAGTTTGTTAGAATTTAACTTTGTAATAAAGCTTAATCATGTTGGGAAAGCACTATAACTTTTCTTACAAAACAATGTGGATTGCTACAATGTCTCTCAACACGGTTTTTTTTTCCTTATGATTTTTTTAAAATTATCTTTGTCAATTTTATTTTTTTAATATTGAGCTGGTTAAGAATTACAATTATAAGTAATTACAAATAAGAGTAAATCATGTGGGAAACACTGTAGCTTTCATCACAAAACACTGCAAATTGCTACTGTGTTTCCAACATGGTTTTTTTCCCCTGTTTTCCCCCTGTTTTTTTTGTTATATTTTTGTTCTAAAATTATCTCTGTCTATTTTATTTTTTTTAATATTGAGCTGATTGAGAATTTAGTTTTGTAATTTTTTTCTTTAAAATACTATGAATTGCTGCAATGTTTTTCCACATGATTTTTTTACGATTTTTTCCAAAATTATCTTTATTGATTTTATTTTTTTGATTATTGAGTTGGTTAAAAATTATAATTACAATAAAGCTAAATCATATGGGGAAAACATTGTAATTTTCCTCACAAAACATTGTGTATTACTACAATATTTCTCTAAATGGTTTTTTTTATGATTTTTTCTAAAATTGTATTTGTCAATTTTATTAGGAAAAACACTGTAGTTTTCCTCATAAAACATTGTCAATTGCTACAACATTTTTCCTCATGGGTTTTTTTCCTTCCAAAATTATCTTTGTCGATTTTTATTTAATATTAAGTTGGTAGAGAATTTAGCTTTGTAATTTTTTTTTTTTTGCTTTTTATTAACAGAAAAGCTAAATCATGTGGGAAAAACATTGTATCTTTCCTCATAAAACACTATGGATTGCTACAAATTATTTTGTTCAGTCTCTAAGTTTTTAATCACCAACACAATTATTTTTTCCGTCATGAAATATTGGGTCCATCATACCTTTAGTTTTTATTACTTATTTAGTACTGATTCATAATTATAACACTACCAAGTATATTTACTTTATAAATCCACAGCAACGCGCGAATATGTCATATCGTGTGTGTGTGTGTGTAAAGCCACGCTGTGTCTTTTTGTCAATCAATTCCCTTCCTTGGGAAGGAAGGTCTCTTTTCTTTTTCTTTTCTTTTTCTTTTCTGATGATTTTCTAGAGAAAATGTCAAGTTTGATATTTCCAAACTAGGTAGTCAGTAGTCACGGGTCATCTTCTTTATATCTATACTCTATATTTTTGGTATAGATAATTTCCATATTATATCTGTTAAGCTCTGGGTATCTATATAGATATTTATTTTACAATTATTATTTATTATTCAACAAAAAAATAAAATACTAATATATATATTTGAAGCATATGTATATATTAAATAATAAAATTATAAATATTATACATGCATGTGTGTGTATATCTATATATATTTTGGGTTGGGTTTGATAATATACATTACATATCAAATAGTAACTATCTAAAAACACTTATGTTAGTTTGAGTCGATATCTATCGGCTTCCAATTAAATTATTGTCTCTATTTATTTTTGCTAATAATTATCTTATACATTAAAAAAACTTGTTATGGAAGTTGTTGACCACCTCAATTTTATTTTATTTTACATTTTTTTAATTGGGTCTTCCAAACGTTTTTTTACCTCCTTAACATTGGTTACATGAATAATAAATCACTTCAGATATATTTGGATGTAATCAAGAGATTTATTATCATTTATTATTAGTATATATAATTTTTAATTTATTTTATTAAATATAAATATAAACTTTTTAATTTATAATTAAATTTTTTCTTGATGAAAAAAAAAATACTCGGCAAGGTTGATAAAAAAGAAATCCTCCCTCTCACAGCAGCGTAGCGTTAAAAATAAACAAGTAATAATAATAATAATGTTTTAGATAGCTACAATACATGTGTTAGCTAGGAAATGAATTTAGGCAGTTAATGTCTTTTAGTGATTTTAATAATCTAGTAACAAATATTTTATATAATTTAATTTGTTAATAAATATATTATATTATTTGGTAAATATAATTTGATACAAGGTAATTTATTGTAAAAATGTAAAGTTGTGAGGGTAAAATAGTACTCTTATTTAAATTTTCAACAAAATATAATAAACATATATTATTGAAAATTTTTATTTTAATTAAACGAAACACATAATTATTATGTATGAAGGAATTGTTTTAAAAGCACATCTAATAATTTTTAGGGATATTTGAAAGTGTAATAATGGTTGCTTTTAAAAATAATTTTTTTTATTAATGTATTAAAATAATATTTTTTTTTAAAAAAAACTCATTTTTGATTTTAGCACATTAAAATGATCTAAAAACCCACACAAAAATTAATTTGAAGTAAATAAAAAAATAAAATAAAAATTATTTTTTAAAATATAAAAATATATATGTATATATATAACACGTATACAAAAAAGGAGACATTTTGGTTTTCTAATACTTTTAAATTGGATAGCCCACTGCTAGCTCATGTTCATAATTAATTATCTTTATTTTCTAGTTTTAATTCAACAATATGATTTGATTTATGTGGTTAATTAGTGATGTAAGAAACTTTCAGTATAACTTATTAACTGTGTGCCCTAATTTAGAAATTCCTTAATTTAATGTAATCCTAAATCAAAGTGTGAGGTGAACTAGGGTCCACCAAACTTCTCCAACAAGCTTACCTATCATTGCTATCTGGTTTTGTTCACAGGAGTTTCATCAAATTTTGAGAGTGATTTTGAGTGTGATTTCGGTTGTTTTTTAAATTATTTTTTATTTATAAATATATTAAAATAATATTTTTTTAAAAAAATTATTTTTGATATTAATACATTAAAATAATTTAAAAACACCAAAAAAATATTAATTTGAAGTAAAGAAAAAAAATAAAAAAATTTTAATTTTTTTTAAAATACTTTTAAAACGCAAAACAAAAACATAACTATTAAATTTTGTTAAATTTGTCTAGTAGGTTAAATTTGGCTTTAAATATATTCATTAATTATATTTAATTAAAAAGATTCTCAATATCCCTCACATGAATGAAATTATCTTACTAATATAAAAGACTTAAATATATATAGCCCATCTAATAATTTTCAAGGATATTTGAGAGTGTGATAATAATTACTTTTGAAAATAATTTTTTTCAGAAATGTATTAAAATAATATTTTTTAATTTTTAAAACTTATTTTTTATATTAGTACATCAAAATGATCTGAAAACACATATAAAAAATTAATTTGAAATAAATAAAAAAATAAAAAAATATTACTTTTAAAAAAATACTTTTAAAATATAAAAATAAACAAAATCTTTGCGCCTGCGCGAACCAAACTTCTCCAACAAGCTTACCTATCGTTACTATCTGTTTTTGTTCCGAGGAGCTCCATCAAACTTTGAAAGACCATTCCTCCTACCAACGTAGAGAGGCATTAATTTAATGGAATAAATTAGAGAGGATGTGGGAGTGTGTTTGTGATTATGGTTGTAGTTGTTTTTTAAAGTATTTTTTATTTATAAATATATTAAAATAATATTTTTTTTATTTTTAAAAAATTATTTTTGATATCAGTGCATTAAAATAATTTAAAAACACCAAAAAATATTAATTTGAAGTAAGGAAAAAAATAAATAAAAAATTTAAATTTTTTCAAAAACGTTTTTGAAATGCAAAATAAAAACATAGCTATTAAATCTTGTTAAATTCAGTTCGGTTTAGTAGGTTAATTTGAGATTCAGAACATGATTACAAATCAAGTTTATAATTGAATTGAATAAGATGTTAACTTTACAAAATCTATTAACCTGATTATATTTTTAATGATCTAGTTAACCAAATAATTAAATATAGTAAAAACTTAATAGGAAAAAAAAACATAAAGGAGGGAGGGATCTAACTTTTAACATAATTGTAGCTGTATCATTATCCATCAAAACCAAGTAAAACAACTTCAAAGGTAATGTGGAGGTAAGGTGCTTGAATGAGGTGGTTGGGTTTTAATAAACATGTCAATTAAGGGTTTTTAGCATAGTTTTAAGACCTGAACTGGTGGTTGGCCTGGTCCAAGGCTCGGGTTCCGGGTTTTATTCGGGTTCCGGATTTTGATCGGGTCAATTTTTTTTTTAAATCAAAACGACGTCGTTTTAGTAAAAAAACAAAAAAAATAAAAGTCAACCGGGTCTTGACCAGGTCTTGCCGGGTCAGCCGGGTCACACCGGGTTTTTCCTTCCCCCGTTTTTTCTTCAACCCAACCCGGTTCTAGCCCCGGGTCGACCCGCCGGGCCGGGCCGGGTTTCAAAACTATGGTTTTTAGATTAGTTTTTTATTTATTTATAATTTATTTTAATCATTTTAATATTTCTTGTTAAAAAAGTTTTGTAGAAAAATAATTTTTAATAATATTTTAATTCTAAAAGTGAGTGAAACCCAATTTAAATCTGGCTTTAAATATATTTATTAATTATATTTTATTAAAAAGAATCTCAATATCCCTCACATGAAAAAATTATCTTACTAATATAAAGACTCCAATATATATAGATAATAATTTGAGGAATCACTACATTAACTTTTGGTCGGCTTTGAATCTTTATTATTGAAATAATTTCAACATGACCCACAGTTATTCAAACAATAAATTCCTTTTTTGTTTGAATAAAATTCAATGGACAAGGGAAGATTAAACTCTCAACCTTCTATGTTTTCAATTTTGAATAAAATTCAATAGAACATGGAAGATTGAACTCTCAACATATCCTGGGTGGCTCACTTGGCACTGGCAAGCTGGGTGCGGAGGAGCTTGGCAGCATCGACCATGTTCTTGAGAGCTGGCTTCACCTCGGTGTACTTGCGAGTCTTGAGTCCACAATCAGGGTTAACCCATAAGATGTTTGTCTCAAGCACTGCAAGCATCTTGTTAATTCTGTCAGCAATCTCCTCGGTTGATGGTATTCTAGGAGAGTGGATATCATAGACACCAGGGCCAATTCCAGCACCATATTTCACTCCCTCACGGAAGACTGAGAGAAGCTTTTCATCGGAGCGAGAGTTCTCTATGGTGATCACATCAGCATCCATGTCGATAATTGATTGGATAATGTCATTGAAGTTGGAGTAGCACATGTGAGTGTGGATCTGCAGGAATTAAAAAAGAGTAAGCGACTGCATAAATGAAAAGCAATTGGGAAAGAGACGCCTAACTTGAATTTGAGTTGTGAAATTCCGAGTGAAGTGGATGACAAACCTGAGTGGTGTCCTGTACGCCACAGTTGGTGATCCTGAAGGAGTGGACTGCCCAGTCCAAGTAGAAAGCTTGCTCAGACTTCCTAAGAGGCAAGCCCTCTCTCAAAGCAGCCTCGTCAATTTGGATAACAGTGATACCGTTCTTCTCAAGATCCTCCACTTCATCCTTAATGGCCAAAGCAATCTGGTAGCAAGTCTCATATCTGAAAATTGGAAAAAGTATTCACATTAAACCAGATTGAAACTATGATAGATAAACCAGCTAAAAGCAACATCTTTTTGTATCTTATTTTCCCTATCTTGCTCCTTCTATTTTCTATACCTGGGTTGATCATTTCGAACGAAGGACCAGTTCAGAATGGTGACAGGGCCTGTAAGCATTCCCTTCATTGGGCGGGCAGTCATGCTCTGAGCCAAGGTAGACCAGAAGACAGTCATTGACTTGGGGCGGCTCACATCACCATATATAATTGGTGGCTTCACACAGCGAGAGCCATAAGACTGCACCCAACCATTGGCAGAGAATGCAAAACCTGACAATTGCTCTCCGAAGTATTCAACCATATCGTTTCTCTGCAGTAATTAATGACCACATAAGTTGGATGTTCAAGATTAGTAGTTGAAGATACAAGCAATCTCTAAAGAAAGAGTTTTCTGAAACAGAGTGATCACCCAGTAATGCTTATACTATATGAGTGCGTGCGCGCGCGTGCATGTAAAAGTAAAAAAGCTAATTTGATGAGAAAAATTCACCTCAGGCTCTCCATGAACCAAAACATCAATATCAAACTCCTCTTGAAGCTTGACAACTTTTCTAATTTCCTCCTTGATGGCTTTAACATAGTCATCTTCAGATACCCTAAAAGAAGAATCATAAAAGCACATTAATAAACAAATTCTCGCCATAAAAACCTTACAGGTATGAAAATAACGAAACTTTAACTCACTTTTTGGCTTTGTATTCACGGCGGACTTTCCTTAGTTCCATGGTTTGTGGGAAGGACCCAATTGTGGTGGTAGGTAGGATGGGAAGGTTAAGCTTCTTTTGCTGAGCATCAAGTCTGGCACTAACATTTGTAGCACGGCGGTGATCAGAACCCTTCAAAGCAGCAGCCTGCGAAGGCCAGAACAGAAAATCAAAATAAATACAAAAGAATACCCCTGCTTGAAAGCATCAAAGCAAAAAAAAAATCTAGCTAAGTACATACAGCCTTTTGAACAGCCTCATTGTTGACTCGTGGGGAGGACTTTCTTGAGGCCAGGGCAGCAGCATTAGCAGAGAAGATTTCCTGAAAATTGAACCACAAAAATGAGACTTGCGATGATGATAAATTTTTTTTGAAAGTATAAAACAAGCCGAGCCAATCTAGCAACAAATTCTTCATAGTTGTTCAAGCATGGACAGAAGGAAGATACCTCGTCCTTTTGACCGGCCAAAGCCTTGGCCAATGCATTTACTTCAACAACTTTTTGAGCAGCAAATGCAAGCCATGATTTTATTTCCTTGTCAAGCTTGGTCTCATTGACAAGATCAACAGCAGTGTGGAGAAGTGAGCAGGAAGTGGAGACTACAAGCTTGTCTGTGTAGATAAAACATGAATTAGTATTATGTCTTCAAACATATTTATCATTGTGCCAAAAATGCATGCAAGAAAAAGAAAAAAAATTACCTTTTCCAACAATGCCCTCAAGAGTTTCGAGGGTGCTGAAAGAAGCAGCAAGATCATTGGCCCAGATGTTCCTTCCATCTACCACTCCAGCAAAGAGATATTTTCCCTTAGGGAAATCGCCCTTGATCAAGTCGAGGGTCTTGGTTCCACGAACCAGATCAAAACCAAATGCAGTAACACCCTTCAAAGAGGTGAGGGTCTTGTATTGCTCGGCAGGAATATCAGCAAAGTAGGTTTCGATAAGAACATTCAAGCCAGATAGAGTTGACTCTAGTGCAGAGTAGGCCCCAGTAAATGCTTGCAATTTGTGAGATTCAAGATCCATCACGAGTGTAGGCTCATCAAATTGAATCCAGGATGCACCAGCTTCTTTAAGCTCTGAAATAACCTCCCTGAAGATAGTAATGGAATAATTACACCAATAAACATATAGAGACCCGATCAATGATAAATGTAGAATATCATTTATTTACTTGTAGATTGGAAGGATTTTTCCGAGAAGGGAGAGGAGAGAAAAGCTTTTCTCTACACCCTTTGCAGGTTTGGATAGCAACAAGTAGGAGACTGGGCCAATAAGGACTGGTACAGTGTCTACTCCAAGCTAAATAAGAGACAGAAAAACTATCAGTTTATACGGAATTTGTCAGGTAGTGCAATCAGGAATTTAGTATTAAGAAGCAAGTATAATCATGGTGAGTATAGGCTCTCCAAATTCCATATCAATATCAGGCCATTCTGAAAGTTAGATGGCTTTAAATAGACCGACTAAAAGATTTCAAAATGATTCTATCAACATTTCAGCAATATTTTGAACTTCGATTTTCAGATTGAAAGCAAATCAAATACCATTTTGCAAACCTTGCAGCTGTGCCTTAACTCTGTTTATGTTGCATTTATACTAGCAGTTGACAGATCATGACGATTAAATATCTAATTTATTAATGCATGAGCTATTAGACATCTAGCACTGATATTATATAGAAAGATGTCAACATATGAAGGTAGAACAAGAGCACTTACTGCCTTAGCCTCCTTGTATTCAGTCACTGCTTTGTGAGAAGCATATGAGAACTTGACATCAGGACCCAATTCGGGGACAATGAAATGGCTGAATCAAAACATCATCAAATAGTTCAGTGACCTTTTCTCTTTTTTTTTCCCCCTTTTTTTCAGGAACATAATTTCAAAACACAATTATCATATCAAATGACAGAACTAGTCACAATACCAAAGTACGAAGAGGAGGTATCACTTACTAGTTGGTGTCAAACCACTTGGTCATTTCCATGGCGGGAACAGAGGCATTTCCTCTAGCCATGGAGAAATAAACATCGAATCCAATCTCACCACCATTCCAGCCATATCTTGGTGGAACTGCACCGAGCATTGCGGTGGTGTCGAGCATCTGGTCATAGTAAGAGAAGGTGTTGCTCGGGATGTATTTGATCCCAGTATCAGCCATCTGCTTCCAGATGGATTCCCTGAGATCAGCTGCAACCTTTTGCAAATCCTCAGCACTGCTCTTCCCATCCCAGAAAGATTCCAGTGCAAACTTGAGCTCTCTCTTGGGGCCCATACGAGGATATCCAACAATGTGTGATGCCATTTTTCTGCTTCTTATGCCACACCAAAATCAAGATTCAGTTTTTCTTGATCCAAACATTCAACTTTCATAGATCTATCAAAATTAAGCTCTAAAATAACGATTAAGCTGCAAAAACTAATCCGGTCCATTACATAGAAAACGATTTCCAATTAGAACAAATTCCAGCTACTCTGTTCATTATATAGAAAACAGTTTTCAATTGGAACAAATTTCAGCTACTTTGAACAAGACAGCCAGTCACTAGTAGCAAACAATAAATACAGATCTAACACTCAGCAAATGTTGAGAAACACAACAAAGAAATGAAACCCAAAATGAAATCAACTTCTAATGCATGAATTAAGGAATGGTTTCCTCTAAGATTGGAACTTTATAACTTGTTGTTTGTTTTTATCATTTGCTCTATCGACAATAAGCATAACCCATGTATCGTGCATTCATTCTCACTTTTCTTCTTAAACACCACTACCAAAAAAAACCACTTACTACTTCAAATCAGATCCAATGCAATAAAGTAAAAGATTGAATCAGAATGAGATTAACGAATCCCAGAACGACAGGGGGAAAAATCAGGCACTTCAAACATCGCGAAAGTCTAAATGGGCATGAGAGAAAACACAAAAAAACATATTTGCATGAAACAAATCAGTAAAAGCAGATCTTGTATACTACTTACGCTTTGTTTCAATTGAAACTTACGTTTAAAGAGAAAGAAAGAAACGCAAGAGGAAGAGGGGGGAAAGGAAAGCAATAGGGGGCTATCAGGTGCTTATTGTTGTTGGTTTATAATTGCATGGGAAATGAAGGAAGAGGAGAAATAAAAGGAACCGCCTTACCTTACGGAGATAGAACAGGAAAGGTGATGAGACTTGTTCCTTCCTTCCTTTGTTAATATAACAGAGAGAGAGACAGAGAGAGGAGAGCTTGACACGAAGAACGGTGTTTGAGCTTTTGGTTATTTATAGAGGGATGGAACTGCTCCTCTCTGCAACTGGTACATCTGTGAGAAGTGTTTCTCTTTTCTTTTCTTCTATTAGTTTAATTTTCAAGGTATATTACTGATCGTTATTTTTTATTTATTTTTTCAAAATGTCTTGCCATCCACGCGCTATTTGTGTGTGGTGAGGCACGTAGGTATAGTTTGGTAATGGTAGATCTTGTGATCCCATTATGGAATTGGCTAAAAATTGTTTTTTTTTTCTCTTTAATTAGTTTATTCTCGTGGTTGTATTTTTTTTTTTTTATTATTATTATGTTGTTCATGTCATAGAAATAATACATGCTAATTAAGAAAGAAGCCTAGGTTAAATTCACAAGTCAATAAGTCAATTATTTTTACTAAAATAATATTATTTTATTTTTTTAAAAAAAAATATGGAATTGACCTGACTAGGTTTGGCTAGATTAACCAGGTCACGAGCCAACCCGGCCAGGTTAACCGAGTTTTATCAAGTTAATGTATTTTCTGGGTCAAACTCCGGTCATAGGTTTTTTAAGTCAACTCGTAAGGGCAAGTCAAGTCTAACTATAGTTCTTCTTGTTGTGGTTAATTTGATAGTAATTTATTTTGATTGTGTATGATAAATTTTATATTAGTGAAAAGAAATAGTAAAATAGAGTGAACTTAATAATAACTATGATTAAATAATTTATCTAATTAATATTGTATTTGTATTATGTTTTTTTTTGTATATGCACCAATAAATGATGAATTTTTAATAAGTTATATCAATCACATTATTATAAGGTAATAATTTGTTACTTCTTCGGCATGTAAATAGATGTTTGATATCATTTGGAAATGAAATATTTAGATGCATTTAGATAAATGTATAAAACAAATCAGTACAAGCTAAGTAAACTATAATCAAAATACATTTGTTTGTACTAGCATTTTAAATTCAATTATATAGTTTTGAACCTAGTTCTATACTCAGCTTCTTCAACTTATGTACGAAGTTGATTGATTATTTTAATACAAGTATATATGTCAAAAAGAGTTGAACTAAGTTCTTCACCATTACTCAATGAGAAGGAGAAAGCATCAGGATATATTTAAAAAGATTCAATAAGAAGATGCTCAAGTAGAACGTTTGTTTGAACCAATTATTACAAAGGCTCTAATTAGAGGAATGCATAAATACTCTTTATAGGAAAGATTATATGCTCTCCTAGATAGATCTCTTCTCAAAATCAACAAGCAGTAAAAAACCATATTTAGATGAAAGAAATAAGTGCAGCTAGATAAAAGTACCTATGTTTTCATAGACAAAGCGATGGGTCTTCAAAACACAAGCGACCTCCTGTCACATCTCATGTATTCAGAAGTAACCCTAAAGGTCTAGTATGAATTACGTTGATATATCATGAATTAATAACCACTCCTTCAAATACCACCAAAACTAAGGTACTAACAGCTATCAAAGGAAAAGACTTTGTCCAAAGATCCATCACCAATGAAGGAAGATCCTGGTAAACAAATCCTAAAAGTATTTTTTTTCATAAAGATAAAGGGGCATGACTGAAAAGATAGAGAGACTTATCATCAAGGGATACCTCTAGTAATTTATAGAAAAATAAATAGAGTATTAGAAGCAAAGAGAAAAAGTTAACCCTTCTTATGAGGCATTACTAAATATTAATGTGATCTTGAAAAGAATATCAGTATGAGAAGATTCTAATAGGAGCTAAAAAGTTTATGAGAAGCAAGTGTTATTCTCCTTGTGATTTCGAAATTCATGGCATGAACCTAGTATTTTCACTCTATAAGATGCAAAAGGAGTCACCTTTTCTCATAAGGATATGTTAGTAATTACAACTTTTATTTTTAACGATAACGTGCATAAGGTGTTGGTGGATGATGAAAGTGTTGTCAACATTGTCTTCAAAAATGCAATGATATAAATGGGTGTTGATCCATCTAAGGTAAAGCTAATACATACCCTTTTAATAGGAATAAAAGAAAAGGGTGTACTGATAGACAGTGTGCTAAACTTAGTAGTGACTGTACATACCCATCCCAAGTGTCTCACTCTACAACAAACTCTTATGATAATTAAAATGGATTTAGCATATAGTGCCATACTTGGATAACCTCTTATCCACAAGATAAATATCGTGATCTCCGAGTATCTGATAATAAAGTTTCTAATAAATAAAAGAGTAGTGATTGTTAGAGGGAATCAAATGATTAAAAAAAATACACATTCACTTGTCTGAAAGGAAAATACACTTTGTTGGTAGATTAACAAGCATTTCTTAAAGAAAAGACAAAAATGCAAAAGAAAAATTATGAAAGATTTTAAAGAAGTCAGTATCCATTCTAAAGAAAATATTATCACCAAGATTGGATTTATTTTAGACATTGGGAAAGAGAAAACTCTCATAGAGCTCTTTAATATCTAAAAATATAATTTTACATTCAGACTGTTAAACATATCAGGCATCAACCCAAAAATAGTTTGTCACCATCTAAATATATGTTTATCCTTTTCTCTAATACAATAAAAAAAAAATATTGATAAAGAACGATACAAAGTCGTTTTAGAATAGATATTGCTTAAAGCTATGTTTATTAGTAAGGTAATGTACCTAAAATGGCTCACCAACATGGTAATGGTGAAGAAGTTAAATAGGAAATGACACATGTGTATGAACTTTACAGATCTTAATAAGACATGTTCTAATTATAGTTTCCCACTACCTAAGATAAATAGAATGGTGGGCACCACAATAAGATCTTAATACTTGAACTTTATAAACACCAACTTAGGATATCATCAGATACCCATGTATTCAAATGAAGAAGAAAAGATTTCATTCATCACTAATATAGGAGCATTTTACTACTGAGTCATGTCTTTTGGTTTGAAAAATATTGGAGCCACTTACTAACGAATGGTAGACATAGTCTTCAAAGGTTAACTAGGTAGGAACATGAAAGCTTATATTGACAACATGTTGATTAAGAGCATGACTTTTTGACAATATTTTTAGGATTTGTAAGAATTCTTTTCTTTCCTATAACAATACTAAATAAGATTAAATCATACTAAGTGTGCCTTCACAATGAAAGTAAGAAAGTTTATGGGTTTTTTTTATTAATAATAAAGGGATTGAGCCTAATCCTAAGAAACCCCATGCCATCATATACATGGATCCTTCCTAATATGCGAGAGATATACAAAGGTTGACAGGGAGAACTACATCCTTGAATAGGTCACCTCTCATTTGAGATTACATTGTTTTTTTTTTTTCAAGACTTTAAAAAACATCTCTAGCTTTGAATGGATCCTAGAATATCAACAAGTTTTTGAAGAACTCAAGTTTAATTTATCCTCCTTAAAACTACTGTTTTAGCTAAGACAAGAAAAGAAACATTTTTTCTATCTAGAACTGGTAAACTTAGTAGTTAGTATAATGTTAGTATGGGGAGAAGAAGGAATCTAGAAGCTAGTATATTATTCTAGCATATTTTTCCATAATGTTGAGACCATTTACCTTAAAATTAAAAAGGTGGCCTTTACGTTGGTCATTGTTGCTTGGAAATTAAAATCATATTTCCAAGCATATTAAGTGATTGTGTTAATTGATTCCCTAAGATGCAAAAGGAGTAACTTTTTCTCAAAAAGATACGTTAATAATTACAACTTTCCTCTCCATCATAAGGTGTATAGGGAGTTGGTAGATGATGAAAGTGTTGTCGACATTCTCTTTAATCAATGATATAAATGGGTGTTGATCATTCTAAGTTAAAGTTAGTAAAGACCTTTTTAATAGGGATAAAAGAAAAAAGAAGTATTGATAGAAGGTGCGCTAGACCTACCAGTGACCATACACATTTATCTCAAGTACCGCACTTTGTAATAAACTCTAATGATAATTAAAATGGATTTAACATATAATACCATACTTAGATGACCTCTTATCCATAAGGTAAATGTTGTGATGAGTATCAAGTATCTGATAATGAAGTTTCTAATAAATAAAAGAGTTATGATTGTTAGAGGGAATCAAATGATTTAAAAAAAATACACTTTCACTTGCCTCAAAGGAAAATATACTTTATTGGTAGATCAACAAACATTCCTAAATTAAAATGAAATGTGAAAAATTTAAAAGAAGTCAGTCTTCATTAAAAAAAAAATTATCACTAAGATTGGGTTTACTTTAGACATTGGGCAAGAGAAAAACCTCATAGATCTCCTTAATATCTATAAATATAATTCTGCATTTATATCATCAAACATGTTAGGCATCAATCTAAAAATAACTTATTACCATCTAAATTTATGTTCATCCTTGTCCCCAATACAATAAAAAAAAAAAATTGATGGAGAATGATAAAAGCCATTTTAGAAAAGACAAACAAGTTATTTGAACCTAGTTCATTCATGAGATAATGTACCCAGAATGGCTCGCCGACGTGGTAATGGTAAAGAAGCCAAATAGAAAATGCGCATACCTTAATAAGGCATGTCATAAGGATAGTTTCTCACTACCTAAAATAATAGACTTGTGGACTTTGTAGCTCCCTAAACACTAACCCAGGATATCATCAGACACCCATGCATTCAGAAAATAAAAAGAAAACTATGTTCATCACTGACAAGGAAACATTTTACTATCGAATCATGCCTTTTAGTTTAAAAAATATTAGAGTCACTTACCCATGAATGGTGAACACAGTCTTTAAAGGTTAGCTAGGAAGGAATATGGAAGGTTATATTGACAACACATTGGTTAAGAGCATGAGTTTTGAAAAACATCTTCAAGATTTATAAGAAGTCTTTTTTATCCTACACCAACATTAAATGAAGTTAAATCTTACTAAGTGTGTTGTCACAATAAAAAAAAAAGGAAAGTTTTTAGGTTAATTCTATACTAGTAATAGAGGAATTAAGTCCAATCCTAAGAAACTTTAGGCCAACATAAACATGGATCCTCCATAATAAGTGAGAGATGTACAAAAATTGACAAGGAGAATTGCAACCTTGAATAAGTTCATCTCTCACTTGAGATAACATTGTTTGTCTTTTTTCAAAACCCTAAAGAACATCTCTAGTTTTAAATGGATCCTAGAATGTCAATAAGCTTTTAAAAAACCTAATTCTAATCTATCCTCCCTAAAACCACTCTTTTAGATTATTTTTTTTAAAAGAAGCTTTTTCTCTATGTAGGAGTGACAAACTTAGTAGTTAGTGTAGTTCTAGTATAAAGAAAAAAGAATCTAAAAGCTAGTATATTATACTAGCATACTTTTCTATAATTATAAGGCCACATACCTAAAAATTAAAAAGGTGGCCTTTGCGTTGGTTAGTGTTGCAAGAAAATTAAAACCATATTTTCAAGCACATCAAGTGATTGTGTTGATTGATCAGCCCTTAATACAACTTTTCCATGAAATAGAATTGTTAGGATTCCTAGTTAAATGGGTTATGAAATTGGAGGAATTTGGACTTTAATACCAACTTAGACCAACCATCAAGGTGTAGGCTCTTACAAATTTTATTATTAAATACACATTTACAAAATCATCTTCAACACCTAAACAACACATGACAATAAATTCTAGCTTAAGCTTAAAACCATGAAGACTATATAGGTATTGTAACATTAATAGAAGCAGAGCTAGGATTAAATTGAGAAGTCCTCCTATTGGGCAACTTTTTTAATATAAACTTTTTTTAAAAATTTCATTCCTTCAATAATATAGTAAATATGAAGCATTATTGGCTGGTCTTAGTTTGGCTAAAAAGTTTAACGGCTGCCCTCTCCATATGTATAGTGACTCTTAACTTGTGGTAGGATGATTTTAATAACAGTTTAAAACCAATGAGCTTTCAATGATCATTTAAACTTAAATAAAAAAGAAGAAAAATCGATCTCCATAAAAAAGATTGCACGATAGAAAAATGACAAGGTTGGCCTCCTCTAAAGACTTTCCAGTAAAAACATAATTAAGCTACCTTATAATGTTTGGAATGTACTTGAAAAGTCTAGCATGCATATATATATATATATATATAAGAAAAAAGAAGATAGTGGTCATCATTGTATAAATAGAAAAGAAATATTATATTACTCTACTTAAGTTAAAATATATATATGCATGAGAATTATATGCATGCTAAATGGTGAGTTATATAAAATATAAATTACATCTTCATGGCCTTTCTTTCAATGTAGAATGGATATTCTAAGACCATTCCCTAAGGCTCTAGGAAAAAAAAAATCCTAGTAATAATTTTATATTTTTTTAATTTTAATTTTATTTAAAAAATTCAAATTAATTGATCTTCAATTGAGATCAAATTACTTAAAATAAAATTTTGAAAACTAAAATAATTTTTTTAAAATAAACAAGATTATCTACAGTATTTTACGATGAGATGAATAGTGTTTTAATTTTTAAGTTAATGATCTAGTTATACTTTTTATGCCCACAAGCACTTGGATTAGTGCGCGTGCTCATACGCCCGAATAACTGGACATAGCACATATTCAATTTTAAATTTAGATGATATAGAAAAGTAAACATTTTCTTACAGGGAGTTGGTGGGAGGTTGGTGACTTGGTGGCGGAGGTTGGTGGAGGTTGGTGGAGGGGACTCTAGTGTACAGTTTAGACCGTGGTTAATGATTAATTATTATTTAAAAAAAAAACAACCAAAAATGGAGGTGGGAGCATTTTTATTTTAACATTCTTCGACGCCTTGAAACACCTGACGAAATATATACATGTCGATGATGGCAACTAGCTAACTTGATGTTTTTTTTTTTTTAAATTGCAGTTTCTGTAGCATTTTCCAAATCAAATTTCACTTGATAGATCGGACCTTGGAAGTCTAATTTAATTTAATTATTACTATATATACTAACAGAGTTGGGGCCGGTTTCAACTTTCAAGTCGTTCCCAGCTTCTTCTTTTTTTTTCTTTTTTGTTATTTTTTTTAAATTTTATTCTCAAAATTTTTTAATTCAATTGATGTGATTTTATGAAATAAAATTTTAATTATAGTATAAAGACAAAAAAAAAAAGAGAAAGGATTATAATGAATGACATGAAGAATAGGCATGGATCCCAAAGTTTTTAGAATTTTGATCTTGGTTTAAAAATTAATAGTCTTGATTTTTGTCATTTTTCAATCTCTGAATTTTAGTGAGGAGCGGGAAATTATCAGAAAACAACAAGATAAAAAAAGTTATTGGTTGATTACATTTCAAAAAAAAAAATCAATCTTGATATCAACGAATTTCATTCAACAAGATGAGTGTTATTAAAGTGATTTTAGACCTTCATCTTGCTAAAAAAAATAGATTGAGGTTCAGTGAGAATTATATCTCTTTTTATTTTGTGTGTGTAATGATTTGTAAGTATTTTAAGTTAATAGATTAGTTTAGTAACATAATAATGTTTATAGGTGAATAAAGGTTGAAAATAAATATTTGGGTTAAAAAACTCATAGTTCAATTTCTTGATCACCTTTTTGGTGATTGGAAACTTGATAAATAGATGACATGTGGTCAGCTTTTATTGATATTATTTTTAAAATAAAAGGGTGAATAATATGTCGTCTACCTATTTTACCCAAGAAAAAAAGAGGCCATGTGCGCACATGACCTTTTATTTAAATGGACCAAGCATGTTGGGCCACTTATACCCACACACTTAATCTTTGTATATTCGGTTTATTTTGCAATTTTTTCAATTAAATTTCATAAAAATAAAATAACTTTAAAATATGTTAAAAATATCATTTAAAAATAAAATTATAATTGTTTTCTAAAATTATCTATTGTTTTTTTTGTATTTATTGAATAATCAATACATTGCCGACAAAAACTATATTTTTTGGTTGAGAAAAATAGATTAATAAGAAAAAGAAGGATTATACTACCAAATTATTTTGTTCAATAAAATTTAAATTATTACTTTTTTATTAAAAAAATCATTGACATATAGTTAAATAGCCTCCCATAACACAAAATTAGATATCTTGATATGTATTTATCTCTCAACTCCTCGATTTAGTTTGATTTGCTTCAACGTCTCTATACTACTCATAAAAATATGAATTGTTTAATTAAATATATAATTATTAATTTATTTTATAATAAAAGATTTTCTTCAAGCTAAGAAAAACATGTTTACAATGATCACACTTTCTTTTTATACTTTAAAAATAACATTTGATCATCAACAAAATATGGTACAAATCTATGACCCTTTTTTAAGGATGAGTAATTGACTATTTGCCGGATGGTCCAAAAACAAAACGCCAACTCTAGGGATGAAGGGTGATTAAAAAATACAAAGAAAAAAAAAATGGTGGTTGTATTTTACTACAACTTGTATTTAAAGAAAATAATATTCTAGTAGGTGGTTTAGTGGTAAAAGTTTAGGATTAAAGGGTTTGCTTCTCCTATGATTTCAGGTTCGAGTCATGTAGTTGCTAATATAATAGCTACTGGAAGTTTATATAATCATTAACTTCAGGGTCCGTAAGATTAGTTGAGGTGTGCACAAGTTGATTCAGACACTTACATTAATAAAATAAATAAATAAATAAAATAAAATGATGGGTAAGTTGGTGGTCCACGAAGTTGGTGGATTGTGCCAATGTCCTGTAAGTCATAACACAAAGTACTTTCATTTTCATTTTTTTTTCTAGGGTTAATGTCAAACTTTATCCATGTAAATTTTATTTGTTTTTATGGATTTTACTCCTATATATATATATATATGATTTGAGTGTGTATACCATAGGTTTAGTGTTTTATTTTATTTATTTATTTTGAAGTGTAATTTCCTTGTCACTCGATGCACATATCTTTGACACGTGTGACATTGAATATAATAAATTAGATTAAATGACAAAAACCGTAATGAAACCTATAATATACACCTTTAACTTATTAAAAAATAAAATCTTTACATTGTGGATTATTTTTTTTTGGTAAAGAAAAATGTTATACATATAGATTGAACTAGTAGGTACTCATGCTCTGCCCAGGTTAGATCAAAAGTTTAATTTCAATGTAAAAAATAATAATAATAATAACTATGGAGGCGTTGTTAATTTTCTTAGCTCCTGCATTCGCAAAATGTGCTTTAATATACCAAAGTTACATTAATTCTTTAACATTAATTTTTAAAATTTTACTAATATGTTAATTTATGTTCATGATTTTACCTTTTTATTTTATTTTTAATAATTAAAGTATAATATTTATATGTTTCATAATTAATTTATAAGTATTGATCCTCATGAGCAATTTTTTAAAAAAAAAAACACTAAAAATAACGATGAAAAAATTAGTGGATTGATTGGATTTATATTTTTGGTTTTAAAAAAATCTATATAAAAATTATTTTTTATATTAGTATATTAAAATAATCTTAAAAATTAAAAAAAAAATTAAAGTAAAAAAAATTCAAAATTTTTTAAGAATATTTATGAAATATAAAAATAAACAACTTAAAAAAATAAATTTAAGTACTGTTTAATAGTTAATACATACCTTTTTAGCCTAAAATATTAGTAAACTGGGAAACACAGCTTGGAGTCCGTTGACTTTTGTGCAAAATAATGTCGGTGTTGGACGCAGAGCATGGAAATGTGCAGACTCAGATTCTATTTAAGTAGGAGCAGTGTCCGTTATGCTGCCGTACAACTGGCACCTCTCGTCACTCACTTCCATGCATACACACGCTCAACACGATTCATCAAAAGCTAGTTTCACGCGAGTTCTTTGCCGTGAAAAACACGCTGCATCATGGAACGTATCGATAAGCAAAATAACTTGAGGGATTCGGTCCTCATGTGGTAACATTCATTATATTCCAAAGTTAAGTTTTTGTTATTTTATTTTTCCTTTTCTTCGCTATTTTTTGTGAGTATTTAAATGTCTTACTGTTTAATTAACAATCAATTTTATGAAATACTATTTTATCTTTCTTTAAAAAACCAAATAGAGATATTAATGATCAATAGGAGATGAACCTAATGCATACAGGACCACATTTTTTTTTTTATCTTTTAAAAGACTCCGACGACTCATTATAAGATAGATGTATAAATCACAGTAAATTATCGGTCATTGTACATATATTTACCATTAAATCACATCATTGATTAAATGAGACCGATTACGACAAAATTATTTAATGAGTGAAAAGCATTCTACCTGAAAAGAAATAAGGTGAAAGAGAACTTTTATGCTGCTAAATCCATGATGAAACTCCTTGGCATAGGATACCAGAAAATTAGTATATGTCTAAACTTTTGCATGTTATACTACCTTGAAAATACAGAGTTGACTGAGTGCAAAACATACAAGCATGCTCGTTATAAACTCAGAACTGGCAGGGAAAGGACTCTTGTCGCATATAGAAAACTTAGATAATTCTCAAATACACATAGACTGCAAAGGTTATTGATGTCACCAAAGACTGTTGAGCATATGGCATGACATCATTCACATGATGCGGTGAATGGAGTGATGGTGCACCCTTCCGATGGTGAAGCCAAGAAATATTATAATATGGTGCATCCTAAGTTTTCAGTGGAATCAAGGAACGTACGTTTTGAGTTATGTACAGACAGATTCCATCCATTCGGGTCATTTGTTGCTCCTTATTCTTGTTGGTCGGTGATACTTACGGTTTACAACTTGCCATTAGGAATATGCATGAGTCTAAAGTTCATGTTTTTTCTATAATCATACCCCGTCCTAATAGTCCAGGTCGAAATATAGATGTTTATCTTCGTCTATTAATTGATGGGTTGAAGCAGTTATGGTCATTTGAGGCTTTGACATATGATGTCTCGAGGAAACAAAATTTTCAGATGAAGGCAGCTTTGATGTTGACTATCAATGATTTTTCTGTGTATAGAATAGTTTTTTGTTGGAGCACGCATAGAAACTATCATGTACATATTGTTTAGAAAATAACAAGATCTTCACATTAACAAATGGTGGTAAAAGGTATTTTTTAATTGTCACTGACGGTTCTTTCCAATGGATCACAAATATAGAAATAACAGAAAAGACTTCTTTGATGGCAAAGTTCAAAGGGATGTTACACCACCACTACCGTTGAGTTAAGAATTGTATGATGTGGTGTCAAAGTACGATGACATTGTGTTTGGTTTTCAATTCGGTAAGAAGAAGTATTCTAGTTTTGATTTAACCTATAATTGGATAAAATGAAGTATTTTCTGGGATCCATTTACCTGGAAGTACTAGGCTCAATGGAAGAACGACTTTTCAATGTAAGTTTGTTTTCCCTTCACAACGACATGTTAATAATTTTTGAAAAATTAATTTCAATTAACAAATGCAATTTCAGGTTTACAAACACTGAAGCTGTCAGAACCATAGCATCGGTGATGATATCATCAATGGAAATTTTATTACTTCAATGGAGTCAGGTTTTCAAATATCTTGAATGAAAACCTATGATTCATGCGTGATTTAAAAGGTTTAAGTTAGTATAAACTTAAATATTTTAATATTATGTTAATTTGGTTAGTTTATTAACTTATTAATGAAATTTTCCTTTTACAAATTTTAACTGCAAGGAAAAATTTGAATGGGATAGAGCTAACAACATTGTTGTAATGAGGGTTTAGGAAAATCACGTTGTAACTAGGTAAGATTGAAATCAAGATAAAAAAAAAATTAGTCCTTTTATTCAATTTTATTATTCATTTAATAACAGATAATTCATTTATACCATATAAGTTGCAGGATTTTGGTATGAGACACAAAAGAAATTCAAAAAATATACAAAAGAAAAGGAGCTTCCAGTCTAGAAAAAGGTGCTGGTTTGGAAAGATTGTAGACTATTGCAGGTCTTGAAGGTCGTGTGGGGAGAATATATTCAATACGTGACGTCTGAATATCTTGTGCGACAATCACACATGTGCAAAATTGATGATCGCCAAAGAGGGTGCAACAACTCATGGATAGCCAAACTCAGCACTTTGTGGTTGTTTTCAACCATTTTTCTCTTAAGTTATTAATTTTTTGAGTTTGTTGACTTTTTTTTTCCAGGATACATATAATATCCAGTTGAAAGAGAGATACGATGACGACCCTTCGACCCATCCAGATCTCGATTCGAATTTGTGGTTAGAGACAGGATCATTTGGTGGACTCGATAGAAATCGGATGCGTGATCTCTCAACACTATGGTCGATAACTTGCAAATGGCCCAAAGTGTTTAAACCATTGGATTCTCACAATCAGTTCTGAGCATTCAAACTCCAGAGTTTGAGGCAATTTTAGACCAGCTAGTTTAAGTTTGGATGATCCATCTTACTGCTGATTATGAATGACTCACTGTTAAGACGATCGAACTCCGCTAATTGATAATGGAGATGAGATCACAGATAAGTGATACATATGCTCTCTTTTATTCACCCCATGGTCTTGGCGAAGACCCACCTCCTTCTCCTACTTCAGCGCCTCTATTATATATTAATTATATTTGAACATATAATTGTTTAAATTTGTAATAGATACTTGTTTTTCTATATTAATTTAATTTAATTATTTTCTATTTCTGTTTAATAGATTCTTATTTTAAAAAAATATTTTAAAAATATTATTGGCATGGTTACCAACGAACTTCATTCATCAATATATTTTAGAGAGTTAGAAAAGAATTACTGCAAATTCCATAAATTTTCTATATTTTTTAATAATTTATTTTTAAAAAAATTCTAAATTATTACTATTGGGATTAATGATGGCTTAATTCCATTGGTATATTCCACAAAGTTAGAAAAGAATTACTGCCAATACCATTACAACTGATTACTCACCAACAACACAATAAATGGTCTGTTTGACAGTTATATGTCAAATTCACTGAAAGAAATACCAACGGATAAAAACAAATCACTGATAGAATAACATACAGTTTTCTATCGATGATATTTTATATTTATCGATGGAAATACCAACGAAATAAAGCGGGTGAAAAAATTTTTTGCGTGCTTTTTCCTTTAGTAAATCCATATGTAAAATTATTATCGATGAACTCACCGAAAAACCACAAATCATTGACAAGAGTTTTTCAATGAATGATTTCTGTCCGTGAGTCCGTTGGGAAAATTCGTGCTGATAGACTTTGAGTATAAATATCAACAGAAAATTTTTGTGTTTTAATGTGATTTTGTGTTTTTAAACCAATTAAAATGTATTTTTGTTTTCAGAAATAGGGTTTTAGAGGTTACTATGATTTTTTTTCGTGTTTTTGTGTAAAAAAGTAGTTAAAATTTATTTCCTTTTGTTCTAGATGCTATACCTTAATTTTCTAGTCACTAGAGACAGGTTCAATAATTGAAAAATTGAACAAGTAATGACTCATTATCTAGCTAAAAAGACGACTTCTTATTGTGAGTTATTTAAGAAAACTAGGCAGATAATTTGTCACCCGCCTGGTTTATAAAAAAGCAATTGGTGCCTAAGCCTAGTTTGCCAATCATAAGCGCAATGGTTTCTGTTTGTCCAAGAAAGGCTCGTGGACCTGGTCTTTTTTTTATTCAATTTATTGTATAATAAAATACTTTTTAATTAGGATTATGAAGATGAAATTTATAAATCAACCAATTATGCCTTGCTTTCCAGAGAAGATTTGAAATTTCTAGGGTAATATTATCAATTAATTTATAAAAATAAATTACATAAATTTAATATGCATAGTTTTTTAAAACTTCTTTAGTTAATTTTTAATATAATTTTAAAATTTAGTTATTATTTAATTTTAATATTGTTGAGTTATAATTATCACAACTTGATGTTTTTTTTCGATTGAGAATTACTTTTTGTATAATAATAAGTTTTTATTTTAAAAAAATATTATTCTAATAAAAAATGATATTTTTACTCGGAAAAAAACTTGATTAAGGAAGGATAGTTTTTGGCTGTATATAAACTTTTTCTCACATTGATTAAAATCATTTGAATTTTTACAAATATTTATTTCAATTGCGTTATATTTTTATTCAAAAATCATGTTACTTATAAAAAAAATACGTATTTTCTTCAACATAAATAAAAATGTTTCTGATAAAAAAAATGAAATTTGGACTTAAAAAATATTTTTCTATAATTTACATCATTTTAATTATTAACAGAATTTACTCTGACTATCGCATATGCAATAAAAATAGATTTTGAAAATTATTACGTGGTAGCATGCAAGTACACAACTAGTGTATTTTTATATATTTTACCTTTTTAGTTTATGATTATTTAATTAAAAAAAAAACTGAGATCACATCATGGTAGGCTTACATTTTCAAGAAGTCATTTTTAATTTATATTTAGTAATATTTTAAAACAAAGACAGGTTTTCTTATACAATATATAGTAGTGTAGTGGCAAATAACACGTTAGGTAGACCTTTCGTGGGTGGCTCGATCTCTTTCTCAGTCAAGCTAGTTGAAAATAAAGAGGTAACGTCAATACTCCGCAAGCAGAGCAGATGTTGCCATCCCTCATTATTCATGCACAAAATAGACATTTGTTATGTAGTCTGATGTTTATCATATATAAGTGAATATATATTAAAAGGATTTTTGTTTTTTTGTTTTTTTAATATTTATACAATTGATTTGTTGTTTATTGTTGATATTTTGAGTGTTACGGGTGATGATTTTCTAATGCAATATAGTGTGAAAAAATTATTTTAATCGGTTCACGTTATTATATACATAATTTTTATTAAATAAATAAGAATGATGAGATTTAAATTCATGATCGCTTGATCATCAAAATTTTTATAATATATCAAAAAATCATCTTAAACTATCAAAAAAAATTCAAAATATAATTTATAATATTCTATAACCTTTCTTTTTATTTTATTTGACAAGTCTTGAATCTTCTAATCACAATCAACACTAGGTGTGCCCAGTATGGTAAGAAACACAGCACTAAGAAACAAGACTCAGAAGACAGCTTCAGTAGGTGAAGACTACCAGAAACAGCCACCAACCCCAACCTAGAGGGAGAGATTTTGCGGGCGGTGAACTTTGATAAAGCTCCCTTTCACCACCAACCCCAGCCTAGAGGGAGAGATTTTGCGGGTGGTGGACTTCGATAAAGCTCCCTTTCACCACCAACCATCGATGGCTACATTTGACAACTCCCCCCTCGCTCTTTTCTACACATTCTCGACCACTAAAGTCTAAAGTTTAAGCCTACCATGTGCATTATGTTTCTTATTCAGTTAAATAGCCAACAATTATCTATATAATAAAGGCATCGGCTCCTCCTAACCTGTAGGATTTTCCAATAATATTTCTACATTTGCTCGGAATTTCTTTTTCTTTGAGATGACACCACGCCGATGCCTCTTGGCTACATCGCAATACACACCACTGCATGCTTTTGAGTTTAATTTCGTGCATGTTGCTCTTATGGGCTGATCCAAAGTCAATGTGGGCATCTCCTTCGGCTATGTTTATGAGTTTAGGTGGTCTTTATGCAGCAAGCACCAATGGATCGTTGCCCATATGAAGGATCGCTGTCCAGATCTGTCTTTTTCTTCTTTTTTAGCTATGGTTAGGTAATCCATAGCTCTCGGGTTCAAGAGACCGTGCAACAGTTTTTCTTACTACTATTATTATTATTATTATTATTTGATTCAATAAAAATAAATAATTTCTCCCTAATTTCTGTTTTTTTTCTTAACTAATTATCGTGACATCCGGTTGATGATTATTAATTTGGACCATATTAATAGTAGCTTTTTATATAAATAATATATATTTTTTAATAAAAATAAAAATACAAAAAAATTGCAAGTAGAAGTGTAGAGCTATTTTTTTGGGTTCAATTATGACGAAAGTATAATTCACTCAAGCCTGTAGGGTTACGAACCATAGTCTATGGGCTTATAAAACCTAGTTGTATTTTGTGTTGGCCTTCAAAAGCCCACTTTGATTTTGTCCGCTTGAACTTGGATATACAATTATTCATTTGGAAGTTATTAGCATAGTTTTGAAACCCGGCCCGGCCCGGCGGGTCGACCCGCGACCCGGCCGACCCGGGGCTAGAACCGGGCCGGGTTGATGAAAAAATATGATAAGCTATGACCCGGTGTGACCCGGCCGACCCGGTGGGTTGACCCGGCAAAACCCGGTCAAAAACCCGGTTGCAACCCGTTGACTTTTGTTTTGTTTTTTTACTAAAACGACGCCGTTTTGAATTTTTTTTTAAATAGAGATTGACCCGACTGACCCGGTCAAAACCCAGTGACCTGGTCAAAACCCGGAATCCGGGCCTTGAACCGGGCCGGGTTTAAAAACTATGGTTATTAGTGTGTATTTGGTATTGTGATAACTTTTATAATTGAGGTTTTTAAAAATTAAATTTAGACAAAAAATATGTATTTAGTTTAAACTATTGTTAGATGAATTTTTACATGCAAAATAAATAAAAACAAGTATACTAATATTTTGTTTTTAAATGGATAACCTAGTTTATGAACTAATCAAAAATCAAGTTTCATATCCTTGTGTTTGTGCATGTATATAAAAATAGGTTAAACCCATTTTTTCCTTGTATTAATCCCAATCCTTAAGTTTAGCTCATGAGATATCAATTGAGTCAATTAATTCTCATATTATAATTTATATAATTGCAATCATTTAAAGCTTACTGGGGGTGTTGGACATCGCGTTTCAACCTGTTTTTTTGTCAAGATATGTTTTTTTTATTATTATTTTTTTAGTATTTTTTAATCGTTTTGATGTGCTAATATCAAAAATAATTTTTTTTTAAAATAAAAAAAAATACTATTTTGATGTATTTTTTAACGAAAAAAACTTTAAAAAATAACTGTTGTCATACTCTTAAACACTCCTAAGTCAATTAGCAATGTTTTTGAAGATGATGGATTGATTTGTTAATGAGTGTATCTATTGATATGTTAAATATAACATTGACAAATTAATAAGCATCTCTATGTACAAATTTACCTCTCAATAAAATAAAATTTGTAATGAATTATTAAAACGCTTTTTATAAGTTGTTAACCCTAGATAAATAAGTTATATCCATTATTTAGGTTACGCACCCCCACCAGAATTAACAACTTTTTATTTTTAAAATTAACTTTCATTTAACTATACTCTAATTAGATGCATGGGTTTTTTTTATATACAAAACAACAAAGAAAAAAAAAGGGTAAAAAGTAGGCCTAAATTTTTAAAAGCTTGATAAAATAAATTTTTTAAAAAAAATCAAATCAAACAAAAAAAAATACAATAATATATTTTTAATTCTAATGGCTTGAAGATATTATCATTATAAAACCCGAGCCAACTTAATCTGCTAACCCGCAACCTAGTTGACTCGGGGCTAGATTAAATGGTTGAGTATAAGAAAATAAAGGGAGGAATTGATAGGGTATACTTGCTCAAAAACCGAAGTTAACTTAAGATTAACTGCCACCTATTTTATCCATCCTTCATGATTTAACTCAAGCTAGCCTTAAATTTGGTCTTCTAAATTAAAAAGAAAAGGAATAAAAAAAAAAAAAACATTGAGTACACAGTGAGACCATAGCACACTCAGCGCACTGAGTGTGTGTCCATAGTTAAGCACAATAACAATTTACTACAAGAAAAAACGCCAAATCGTCTACTGTTTTATATGATAATCATGGAGCCATCCATGTTTCCCCTTTTAATGGTTGAAACTTGAAAGGAGAGAAAAATTCAGGACTGCTTATTACGCCTGAAATTTCTTAATTAAAATGATTAAATCAATGCTCTTAGGAGGACAGATCGCATGAATAATATGGTGAGCATTCATGCCATTGTTGCTTATAGACCTTCTGTGGTGAATAAAGGGATGCAATCCAATGTCATTTGGCAGAACAAATTGAGAAAGAAGATATCTTGCCTGTTTGTGCTCATTTTCAGCCATTAGAGACATAGCTTCAACGCAGAGAACATGTCTTTTTTCTTAATTATATGGTCAAATCCCACATTTTTCGAAGATGTTTAACAACATTCAGCAACAAAAATCACAGACAAAGAACATTATGTTTATTTATTATTAATAGCATTTTGGATTTACTCCATAGAATATTGAAATGGACAAGCCTTTTGTTCTTCTTGTGATAATGTATCTGTAACACTTGTAGACAGGACCTCGACATCTTTGACTCCATCACGCCGCCTGCAAAGACAAAACCACATTTATTTAAAAAAATTGCTCAAATGATTTATTACCGGTGATTTAGCATCTATACACAACAAGGGGTTCGCCATTTTTATTTTTATTTTATCTTAAAACTTTAAGTTTTGACCTTGAAATAATTTAAGAAGCACAGCATGCCACAGATCCTGCATATAATTTATGATGTAAACGAACACCTACCGCATAAATAATGGGCAGCGGTAGAGAAGAAATATGTATAAATACCTCATATTTAGAAATAGTGGAAGATTTTTAATCACTGTCGCTGTCACTGCTGCTATGGCCATCATGACCATGCTTCTTCTCCTTCTTCTTCTTCTCCTTCTTCTTTTTCTCTCCTTCACCATGGCCATCCCCGTCCTTGTGCTTACCATGTTCTGGCTTGTTCTCACCATGGTACTCCCCCTTGTGTTCACCTTTGTGCTCACCAGATTTCCCACTCTTGTGGTCACCAGATTTCCCACTCTTGTGGTCACCAGATTTCCCACTCTTTTGCTCTTCTTTTTTGCCTCCAATGTGGAGGGTCTCCTCAATCTTGTGCATGATTCCTGACATGGTGTCTTTCCTTTTCTCTCTCTTTGAAATGATTTTTGATATGAACGGAAGGAAACAGGTGACTAGGGCGCATATTTATAGGCTCGGAATGGAAGTGAAGGGAAAAAGGGCAAAACAAAAAAACTATGGTCTAATTTGAAATCACAAAAATGTCCATGGACGTGTGAACACGGGGTGTTCACTGAGTTGGTGACAAAAGTAATGAACTCACATGTATCGTTTCCTTCAGGAAGGCCTTAGATCTTATCTCTAATCTGAAAGGGTCAACGTGAGGCTGAAAGTTCTTAGGTCACACTATTTAGAGGCACCAAACAAGGGAAGAAAGGGAATTCATTTTATTAAATATGTTTATACTTCAACACGCATTCATGTTATCATGCCAGATGTTACAAAGGTGAAGAGTTGCTTCACTTGTGGTGTCCACAGTGTTCATCATTTGCTCCTTTCTAAAGATAAGGATAAGTTTAGGTGACGAGGATAAATTCTCTATGGGTAACGTGGTATGCACGATGTTTAAATGATAAAAAAACACTTCTGGATCTTGAAAGTTTTGGACGTGTCGGGATTAGAAATTAAATTATAATTTAAGGGGTGAGAAGTTGCCAAGTAGTATTATAATTATTACAAAGTATATTAGTTTATAAGAGTTTGGATAAAGAGATTAGTTCTACACGAGAAAGACGTATAACTCCAGTATACTTTACTTATGATAAATTATATTATTGATTAATTGTTTTTTTTAGGTTATTTTTTTCTATTAGTTTATTTAAGGTTCAAGAAAAATCCTTCTTAATAATAAAATCTCTATCTCTGGAAATTCAAGATAAATCTCCTAATAAGAAGGTTTTTGTCTTATCAGACTTAAATCTAATCATTCTAAGCTCCAAATTTTAATAGTGTGTTTATATGTATTTTGTATTTTTAATATCTAAAGATATACTTTAAAGTGTAATTTTATACCCCAAATATTAAAGTCTACAATTAGTTCCTAACATTTATTTTTGTCAATTCATTTAATTTAATACTGAAAATATGCATTACATTGTAAAATTCATACCTCAAATATTAATTAAATAAATTATTTTTTGTGGTGTTTTTAAAATTTTAACCAAATCCTAAAGGATAATGACAAACTTGTTATGATACTCATTAATTAATTTTTATATTTTTCAAAGTATGATAAAAACACAATTTACTTTTTATAAAATATGCATAAAAAAATTATAATTTGATCGTATGCACACAAATAAAAACATGTTTTTATATTTTTTAAATAATGAAATTTTGAACAAAAACAAATATATTTAATATTCGATCAATATCTTTCCGTGTAAGTTTAAAGTCCAATTATTAAATGAAATGGTTGAAAAACATATATAAGGAAATCACAAATAATTTTAAAATGATCCCTAAAGTTTTTCAAAATTTTTGAAAATTATTTGAGGTTTGTTTGGCAAAAAAAAAAAAAAAACATTTCAACAAAGAAAACTTTCAAAAACTCATTAAGACATGTTTGTCAAACACATTCTAAGAATCATAAAATATATTTTTTCCTTCATAAGGTTTTGCACAACCAAACATGTCATAAAAACCGAATATATCCACATATCAGCAGCAACACATCCCAACAACACATATCCAAAAATCACATCCAAGAAAATCAACCATGAACGGGCAAGTACATCTATGCGGATAAAATCAACAGCACATCACAAGTTAATCAAAACAAATAAATCAATATGTTGAGGTTTGAAATTGACATTTAGAGAGTCGCTAGAGTGGTTGCGAAGCTGCTGGAATGGCGGTGATAGTTATGGACAATGCTGGCCAGGATTCACGTGCTGCCACCACTGCTAGTGCATGAAAACACGTGTTGTCGCTACTAGGGGTGCATCTTTGGGCAGATCTAAAGCACCTCCTCTTCCTCTTTCTTCCTATGTCGGCAGTGTTTCACAACGCTACTTGAGAAGAGAGATCTAGCTAGGTTTGTCGCCGGCTTTCTCCTCCTTTCTTTGCAGCACTGCCTTGTCTAATGTTGTTTCCGTTGCTTCTTGTTGTATTGCTCGGTCCGTCATGTTAAAACTGGAAATCAAGTGGTTGACGATGAGAAAATCCAAGTGATGGTGGTTGTTCTTATGTTTAGGATGGAGGAGAAGTGGCGTGTGTGTTGTTATCAATGGTTGTGGATCGAGGCTAGTTAGAAGAGACTGGGAATGTGTGGTGGTGCATGGTTTGGTGGTGGAGAAAGAGGGAAAAGAGGGTTGTTTTGTTGGAAGTACAGGAGATTTGGCCGGAAATCACCCAGGTTGCAGGAGAGAGAGAGGGTGGAGCCCCATTTCTTCTTCTTTTTTTTCCAGAAAGAGTTATTCTTCTTTCTTTTTTTTTTGTCCAGTCTTTTTTTTTCCTTGCTCTTTTTTTTCTTCTCGTGATTTTTTGTTTTTTGGTCTTTCTTTATATGTTTTTCCAATCTCTCTGGTTTTCTCTCTAGTCTCTTAGTGTGAATTCTTCTTAGGTTTCTCCACGCAGAATCTGACCTCGTGAAAGTTTAGGAGACAAGTCCTCCAATCATCGGATCAACCCACCTTCTTATTTGACAATTGGGCATTCTAAAAAAAAAATCAAACGAATTGAACTATCAAGTTCTCTTCCAAAAAGTTTTATAGCACTCACAATTTTCTTGGGATATGAACTAATACTTTGATGGATTGTCAGAGGAAAGAAACTGCGGCTATGAAGGACAAACTTGGGATAGATTTCCACTGCAAAATAACTTTAAATTTCAACCAAAACGAGATCTTATCCAACTGAGAAATTCTTTCCTCGGCACATTGTTGATTATCCAAGTGGGTTACTTCTATCATTTTGAACTGGGAATGCATTTCTATTAAAAGGGTCATTGTGGGCATAGCTTGAAGCTAATTATGAATGCATAATGGGTGAAGTCATCCAATTTACAGCAGAGGTTCCTTTTCCCAGCAGCTTTGGCCAGCCAGTGCGCTGCTGCATTTATTTTTCCTATTAAGAAGGGGGTGAAGTCTCCAACTTGCTGATTTGTATATAACCATTGACACGATCCAAACAACAAACAGACATGAACTTGAACTAAGAAAAGAAATGGAGTATAACCAAGAGAAAAAAATCGTTTTAAAGGACCTTGGGACTAAATATTCATGCCAAGTTCATATTACCACTCTAAACTCAAATTTTGGTACCATTAGTCCTTGAAATACCCTTGGCAACTCTCCACCAAGACCATACAGCTAAACAACAGGAAAAGTTTTCACCGGTATCATGTAACATATGACAACACATCTTTGGTCACAATAATCTAAGTACTGCTTAAATCCTAAGTAAAGGGATGGCCTCAGAAAACAATTATGGTCAACCATGTTTTATGAAATCTTTCCAATTCATTTTGTCAAACTATCCAAAAATTGCACATAAATAACTTAGCACATATATCCATTTCTGAAGACAAAAGGATGGAAATGAAATAGATCACTCACAAATGAAAATACATTCACATATTCTGGCACACAGTCTTGCACCAATTTTATCGAATTGCTCCAACCAAATTGGCACCATCAAGCTTTGCATCTTCCAAATGCTGTGGTAGAAACAAGATATTAGATGTTGGATTGCAAAGCAATCCCTGCAAATGCGAATCAAGACTGGAGATCTAAACCAGAATATGCACATGGTGACCAAACTCTGGATCACATTAAATCTTCTTTGACCTTAGAGCTCTCAGCTCAAAAAATCAATCTTAATTTGTTTATATAAAAAGCTTGTAGCCAGTCTTTTTCACAAAAACTAATTTCAAGTAGGATTATGCAACTTGAGGAATTTGAGGACGATCCATAAAAAGCGTTATTTATTTATTTTTATAAAAATGAAAACTGGTAAGCAGAGAAATTCCAGCACACTGAGATGTTACGCGTAAAAATCAGTGTTCTTAATATCATTGTGGTAATGGCACACTAAATTGACAAACATTCTAATTAATTATCTGCTTGCTGGGTAACGGAACTCATACATTGTCTGAATGGTTAGAAAGTCTAATTAATCTAAATTATCGATCCCTACACTGGACAGAGAACAATGACTAACCAACAATGCCATGTTCTTGTTCTTTGACATTATTGCACTTCAAATGCACCATCAAAATATCTTTGATTCAATGCAATTTATTTTCTGTATATATAATTTCATTATACCAGTTTCTGCATGTACAATTTGGTTCAGTGGTGGCAAGTTTTGCTGATATTCATGACCTAAGTAAGCACTATCATATGTTGTGACACAAATGATTAAATCTTTATTATGTCTCTGTCAATCTCTCTGCAGAAATATTATTTATCTTGTGAAAATATTGATGCAATCCAACATGCAGTACAAATTTTAGCATTCCCCATGAATATTGCACATGTTTAAATGTTCACCATTATCAGCATTGATATCAACATCAACAGACCTTTCTTTCTTCCTTTCCAGGAATTGGGAACGCAATAGGTTTAAAGAAAAAGAGGTGTTCACCAAATGATGCAAACGATCACTTAAGCAGATTAAGAATCTAAAAATCATTGACATCATAGAAGCAAATTTACTTTAGGCACCTCGGAATTCAAGAACAATGCCATTCCATCTCCAAGTAAAGCACATATTGATTGAGAGGCTAAGTAAAAGTAAGGTTTTCTAAACATACAAATCAGTTGTTACTTACTGTATTTTGAAGATTGACATGTCGTAGATAAGCCCGTTGAAGATTTGCACCCTTTAGATTGGCATTATTCAATTTTGCACCCTGAAATATGCCAGTTTCAACAAGTTAAACTTAACAGCTACACGAGTTGGGAAAGAAACTTGATTCTGCAGGGACATCCCTTCCTGCAGCCATTCATATTCTGCTACATCCACTAATAAACTGGTTCAGGCCCCATTTTTTTTCACACATTTGATTTCGCCTCAAAAGCACGCCTTATTATCATTTTATATTTACATTCATGGTTTCCACATTGCAAATGTTTCTACCTTCAGATTGGCTCCTTCTAGATTAGCTCCTTCCAAGTTGGCATTAGTGAGATCAGCAGTCTGAAATTAGGTAACTGAACAGGTTAATATATGAAAACAGCCTCCAGGCCAGAAACAAATATAGGCTCATGCCTCATGTTTTACATTATGCGTAAATCCATAAACCATTTCAATTAGATTTGCTTCTATGAGCCATAAAGAGCAATATCAAATAACCAAATTATGGTAAAAAAAAACACAAGGAAGAAGAGACCCACTCCTATTGATATTTCTTCTCCATATGAAGCACGTTATCATTTTTGCCTCCTAATAACAATATGGACTTTTGTTTGATAAATAAGAAAGTAAATGTTTCTAGCAAGTATTTTACACATAATGACAATTGAGTTCAAGGAATAACAAGATGCTTTAGATATTACATTAGTTGGTGGTACACAATGATTATCAGACGATTCTGCTCGTCCAATATTTTACTTATTGGATCCTTTAATCAGCAGGTTGAACTAGATTTCCTAATTCAAGCAACCAAAGCACAGAGTGTGAACCAGAATCAAGCCCTGTTCTCACAGTCAATGAACATTGAAGGAATCACACCAGAATCACCAGCTAATTAGTATGGTCAATCAATAGAGTGAAGAGAAAACAGGTGCAGATATGAAATCCAGTTACTTCAAAGATTAACAGATGCTGAACCTGTAAGTGTGCAGAACTCAGATCTGCTCCACAAAAACTGCAATCAACCAGACAAGCATCTGCAACAGAACATGAAATGAAAGTACGAAGTAGTTTCCTACAGAGATTTCTATGAGCATTACAAATTAAGCAATAGCATCTTTGATAATTATTAAAGCAAATCACACCAAGAGAATGGGGAATTTCGAGGAAAAAAAAAAGAGAAGCAAAATTTTAATGTCAATAATATTAAGCAAGCCTTAAATGGTCAGGTCAAGGTTTCCACTTGAAGGTATGAAGAATTTGTATACAAAAAAAAATAATGTTCAAGAAAATCTAATTAGGTTAAATAAGATGCTAGAATAGTCACATAAATTAGTGATTGGATTCGAGAAATAAATTATATGTCATGGAATTGAAGCCACAAGCCTGTTAATATGCAACCGTGCGATTGGCGACAGTCATAGTAGCATTGAGTAGAGAAACTGGTTAAAGTATCCTATTCAATAATCAATATCATAAGAATTACTAAAAATATTACCTTGTAGGTTTGCACTCTTAAGGTTGGCACCTGCTAATAAAGCTCCTCGGAGATTTGCACCAGTAAATTCACATCTTCCCTAGGCATGAAACAGTCATCAAGAAAGCATTCTATAACACTAGTTTACAAACGGATCCAGTTTTGGTTTGAGTGTCTTACTCCCGCAAAGTTGCATTGTGGAATATGGAACCCTCAGCATCCACATCCTGTGATGTCAATTTAAAGGTTTCAATATGATCCATTAAAGAGATAAAAGTGGTAAAGGAGCTGATCACAGATAACAACTATGTGATATTTCTCAGATAGCTAAAAGCAGCGTGTGGTAAAGGAGCTAATCACAGAGAACAAATATGTGTGTGTGTGTGTGTGTGTGTGTGGGGAGTGGGAGTGTGTGTGCGTGGGCATTTGTTCATCAGAAGAAACACATGATCATCAATCCAGAATAATACTGCCCTCCCCAATCTTGATTCCTTTTTTCCCTATCTCAAATTGAGTATCCACAATGATAAAGTCAAATCATAATTTATCCCCAGTTATTATATGAACCCTGCTAGAACTTTTGTTCTTACTTAGAAAATGAAAGTAAACATGTAATGGGAAAGACCAGTGACTGCTTCAGCTTAAACAATGAGCACAAGAATTCAAGACATGCATTATAAGGTAGAGGGAATTCATTGCAATGACCATAGTGTGAGTTCCAGGGAAGTACAGTGAAAAGACAATAATGAAGTTGTTAGGGACAGAGTGTATTCCAGGCATGTGAAATTACACTTACCCGGAATTTTGCACACTGTAGGTTTGCACGAGAGAAGAATACATTTTTCAGAGATGCATAGCTGAAGTCAACATATGAGAGGTCCTGCATCTCAATAAACCACACATCAGAGGATACAATCATTTACTTTAAAATCTAAGCAAGCCAGCTTTCTGTAATTTTTTTTATTTTTTTTTTGTCCTTCACGAGTTGTTCCTAAAACAGTTGAAGTTGAAGAAGACAGCATGTAATCACAACTGTCTTTTGACAAAAGTTATACTCTCTAAAAAACTCCAACAGAACAAATAACAAATGAATCTATTGGTTGATTTCAGAGAGACACATCTGCCAAGGATAAACATAAGAAAGCAAGAGAAAACCTTCCAAGAACTTCGAACCCAAAAGACTTACCAGTTTAGAGAGATCAAGGCCAGAAAAATTAACTCCTCGAAACTTCACTTTCTCATATTGTAAACATTTGATGATATCCGCCCGTGTCAATTCAGCTTCCAACTCGTCACCTTCCCTTCTCCTAGTCAGAACAGAATTGATTCCTTCTACGAGCCCCTGATATATAAGGTCACAGAGGGGCAAAAAAAGGAAAGTCAGAAACATTAGGGATATGGTTGACATTTCTTTTCCTGAGCATTGCTATACACATGAATCTAAATGCATGCATATGGATCTCACAATTTTCAGGGATGAGCAACGAAACTCATTACAGAACGATGCAAAGTAAAAACAGATAAGCAGAGAAAATAGAAAACATAAAAATTTGACTCCACCAATATAATAATTGGAAACAACTTTCCTATCAAAATCTCATGAACTGGGACAGCATAAGCATACAACGCATATGTTTGTGAAAAAAACCCATTTGTTGCTTGGATCCAGTAACATATGAAATTTAGGACACACAGCAGCATCTTTCAAACAAAGGTTTATAGGGAAATGGCATGAAGAAAAGTGCGTGCTCCTTTTTGAAATTCCTGTGTGCCATCTCAGGGTAATACTTTCCCACATGTCAAGAACTGCAACCTAGCACTACATGTCACGCAATGACTTCCAGTTCTTTCAAAATTTTGTGCAGATATTTTAAAAAGGTGTTGACAGGGGAAGTCGTGTGAAGTTTCTAAAATCTGCATGCTCCTTCTTGAAAAAGCCTGCATGCGAGCTCAGCACATCAACAAGAGGCTTGTTCTTAACACACCATCCTTCTATGAATAGGCAGGACCCAAAGGACCAGAAAATGGAATATAAAAAATGAAATAACCACAAAAGAACAAAAGTCTAGTTATAACCACATACAAGTAGCTGATAGTATACTGCCTCTCGCATAAGCTCTGAATATTCAGCATCAGTTAGTGTGGGAACCACACCATCCCTCAACCAATTCAAAATATGCCGAAAGTGTTTCCCATCCCTATCAATGAAGACGTATCCCTGCAGAATCAAAGTTCAGAAACAATTGATTACTTAACAAGTAACATCGTCCAACATGAAACTTACTAAAGCAAATTTATAGTCTACATTTGATAAAAAAAAAAAAAAAGTAGAGGCAAGGGACACAGATGAAACCAAAAGGGAATGAGCGAAAGTCATTTCCCTTGTTCCTTGTGCCTTCCTTTTCTTCTCAACATAAATAAAATATATGTTCCCTCCCGCATTAGTTCCTTCCCTCTAAGAAAGAATGAGCCATTCCTTAAGCAAGAAATAATAATAATAATAATAATAATAATAATAATTGGCCTGGCAACACTTCTATCTTCAACAACCTAGCCTAGGCAGTCATCCCCCTCGGAGTTACAATAAAAGCCATTCCACGAAACTAAATGGAAAAAAGGCAAGTTGCAAACAGATATGAATCAATTGTTAACTGGGGAATCCTTAATTCCTCATAGCTGAGGCATTTACTGCACATTATTCCTCTAGACAAGATCAAACAACAAATGATCATAATTCAATGTTACCTTATCAGGATCCTCAGACACAGTGTGTCTTCCACTGAACATGGCCGCAAGCATGGAATCAGGCTCACGCTGTGTTAATGTATCAATTGTGGTGCAAAATTTCTTCCCTCCTGTAAAAATTATTTTAACCGCATAATTGACTTAATAATCAAGCACAATGAATTAAACCGATCAAAAAAGGCAAAAGCAAGCAGTAACAAATAAATAAATCAATAAATAAACTTGATCCAAGTGCTGAAGTTCAAATTTGGAAGTTGAGAAATAAAACTTATAACAGTGTGTGATGTTAAAATAGAGAGGTAGAAGGAGTGAAATTGTTTTAACAGATGGGTTTATTCAAGGATCTGAAAATGAAGATCTCCTACAAAGACAAATTCATAGATAATTGAGAGAGAGAGAGGTGACCAATGTTGAGACGAATTAGAGAAGAGAAAGGGTGGTCTTTCATCATTTGCTTTTTTCTGTGGAACTTGCTAGAGATAGAGAGACAGAATTTAGAGATGGGTAGTTTTGAGAAAGGGAAGGTTTTCAGGCAGAGGTGATGAAGACAGGCAGACAGATACACAGGTTTTTTTTTTTTTTTTTTTGGAATAAAAAAATTAATGAAAGATGAATTGGATAAAAGGGAGATTTTGATGACAAAATAATGCATTATTAAAACCATGATTATAAGAAATGAATTGATACTTGACTTTTCGTGTGTTTAGTAGTGTGATAGTGATATGATTTAGGGTGATTAGTTTTTGTTTGGTTTAGTTTTTATTAAAAAAAATTAACTAAATTGAAATTTAAAAAAAAAATTGAAACTGGTTTTGATTTGATTCGTTTTTTAGAATAAAAATTGGTTTAGTTTTTTCTATTTGGCTCGGTTTTTTCGATTTGGCTCGGTTTTGGCTTGATTTGGCTCGGTTTTTTCCCGGTTTGACTCGGTTTTGGTTCGGTTTTTTCGGTTTCAGGCTTATAAAACCAAAACCGAACCAGTTGATTTTTTCAAAATTTTAATCAGTTTAATTGGTTTTTTTCATGGTTCAGTTTTCTCGGTTATTTTTTTCCCGATTTTCTCGGTTTTTCGGTTTTTTTCTCATCTCTAGTGTGGTTTAAAGTGTTTTTTGTTTAGAAATATATCAAAATAAAAATTTTTTATGTTTAAAAAATTATTTTTAAAATCAACATGTCAAAACGATTTAAAAAATAAATAAAATAAAATAAAATAAATTTTAAAATTTAAAAGAACATGATTTACACCCTATTCTCAAACATACCTTCTCTAGAAGTTATTGGGAAAGCTTAAAATAATAAATAACTAAAATGAGGATGATCATAAATTTGGTCAAATTATTACTTAATAAAATTGTATATTTTTCAGATATTAATTGATTGATTTTAATAACAATGGAGCTGAATCTGATCCCTCCTTTTTTTTGTATATTTGAATAATTATCAGTTTCAATCACTAATTATATTTATTTATTTTATCCTTCATGTAGTTCTATACCTTATAAAATGGTTTCGATTCGCAAGCTACGTCGTGTTTGTGTCTACTGTGTTAAAAAATATCTTATTTAATTCTGTAAAATACCTATTTTTTAAATTTTTAACACATATATAATACCTATTTTTTAAATTTTTATTGAAAATATTTTATATAATTTTCTCAAAATTATTTTTCTTAAAAAGGTTTTCATAAAGGTGTATAAAAATAATCTATTCATGATTTTGTTTTTTATTTTTTAAGTAATCATAATAAGTTTTTATTTAATAGAAAATAATATTTTTCATTAAAAAACACTTTTTATCAAAATAAAAAATAAATGCATGAATAAATAAATTAAATTCTTAATTAAAAGTATACGTTTTTTTAGTTCAAGTCTTTTAGAATTTTTTTTTTCCTTACTGCTATTGCTTTTTAAATAATGAATATGATGCTAATAAAAGAATTATTTTATTATCAAAAAATTTAAAAAAAAAACATGAGAAAAAATAATTTTGATGAAAAAAGCATTTACCGTATATAATTTTATTTGTTATTCTATATGAATATTTATTTTTATTATTATATAATTAAATAAAAAAATTCAAAAAAACATTCATGGCAACACACTTAGGCAATATCACTAGTTAACTTTATAATGGATAAATGTGTAGATCATGACTTCTTCTTATATTTGTTTATTTATTAAGGTAGTATACCAAATTTAGGAGATATAAGCCCCATTTGTTTGCTGGAAAATAGTTTTTTTTTTGGAAAGTGAATTCCGGGAAAGTGAATTCCGGAAAAGTGAATTATTTTCTAATGTTTGGTAGTGTAATGGAAAATAAGTTGGAAAACATTTTCCAGTGTTTGGTTATGTCATGGAAAATGAGCTGGAAAATAACTTATTAATGTTTTATTTTTCTCAAGTTTATTAAAATAATGAGGAACAAATCTTACAAATTAAAAAGTTGAATGAGAATGAAATTGAAAAAATATATAATTTCATAAATTATCTAAAATAAAATAAATAATAATCAAAATAATAGAGATCAAATCTAAAAAATAAAAAAAATAAAAGATGAAAAAATTAAAATAATAATAATTAACATTTCATAAATTATTTCAAATAAAATAAGTAACAATAAAAAAAATAAGGACCAAATTTGACAGATAAAAAATTTCAATAAAAAAATGATAAGGGAAAAGTAAATAACAATTAGAAAAATGAGGACCAAAGTTAATATAAAAATTAAATTTTAAGAGATGAAATTGAAAAATAAATATTCAAAACAAAAAAAAAATATATATATATATAGCAATCAAAAGTTTGAGGACCAAATTTGATATAATCAGCAAATAATATGATATTTCTAAATTTTTCACAACTTCCGAAAAGTGTTTTCTGTCCAAATTTTCCAGGAAAACACTTTCCTGGAAACCAAGCCAAATTTTCCTTTGACTGGAAAGTGTTTTCCGTTGACCAACTTTTCTAATGGCAAACAAACATAAGAAAGTTTGGAAAGTGGTTTCCTAAAAAGTGAATTCCGGGAAACAAACATTGCCGAAATTATGAATAGTTTAAAAAGAATACTCTTGAAAGTTCCATCTATTTAGGGATGAGCAAAAAAACTAAAAAACCGAGAAAACCGGGAAAAAAATAACCAAAAAAACCGAACCGTGAAAAAAAACGATTAAACCGATTAAAATTTTGAAAAAACCGACTGGTTTGATTTCGGTTTTATAAGCCTAAAACCGAAAAAACCGAACCGAACCGAACCCAAACCGAAAAAAACCGAGCCAAACCGGAAAAAACCGAGCCAAACTGGTTTGAACCGGTTTTTATCCTAAAAAACCGAACGGAACCAAAACCGGTCAGTTTGAACCGGTTTTGGTTCGGTTTCGGTTTTTTTATAAAAAAATCGGTTTGGTTATTTTTTTTATAAAAACCGAACTGAATAAAAAATAATCATCCCTACATCTATTGTATGGACAACTTTCTCCTATGAGGTAGGTGTAGGGTAAGACAAGTTTATCTTTGATATTTGATACACGTGATGTCATGCATCGGATCATTTAAAAATAATACATAAAAATGAATTTGTAAAGGACTTGTTAACATTGTTTTTAATAAAAAAAAAATCAATCATGAATTTAAAATTTAATGTATATTAGAAGATATCCTTTTTAAATATTAAGAATATAATATATTAGACGACATTGTTTTTTAATAAAAAAAATTGAAATTGAAACATATTAAATCGATCTATACCAACCTTAACTAACTTGCAAACCCTGCAACTTGGGTTATAAAACCATGATAACTTTATAGAAAGCAAAACAAAATAAACTAGGAAGTCCAATTCTTAATAAGCAAAAATATTAAAGGATAAAAATTTAATATATATTAAATTTAAAAAAAAAACAAGAAAAAAAACTTAAATTAACCAGAGTAAACTCGCGCCACCCAATTCATAAAAATAAGATTATACCATGAAAAACAAATTAAAAGGAAATATGAAGCCCAATTTTAAGCATTTCATTTTGATAAACGAATAATAAAAGAAGTAATTTTAAAAAAAAAGAGTCAGCCTGAATAAACTTATCAAACTTGTGACTAAAGTCATGAGACCTAGATAACTTAATAGAAAGCAAATTGAAAACAAAATCATGAAATTAAACTCTCAATCAACTAAATGTTAAAGGCCAAAACTGAAAAGAAAAATAATTATATAAAAAATACCTAAAAAAACAAACTGATTCATCAAGCTTACTCTTCAAACCCGCAACTCACTTTGTAAAACTGAGATAACCTGTAGAAAGTAAATTGAAAATAATTGCAAATCTCAATTCTCAAATCAACCTTAAGTTGAAGGGCAAAAAATTAAAAAAAAAACCAAATAAAAAAACTTGAGTAAACTCGGGTTAATCAGTTAAACATGCAGCCCAAGTCATAAAACTAGAATAACCACATGAAAAATAAAGCAAAATAAAATTACAAAACCTGATCTCCAACCCACCAATGTTGAAGGATGAAATTGAAAAAAAAATCAATTCTAAGAAAGGACCTAAAAAGAAGACTAGAGTCAACCCTGACTAACTTTCCAAACTTGTAATCCAAATCATGAGATTAAGATAACTACATAGAAGGTAAATTTTTTTTTCATGAAACTCAATTCTCAACCAACTCAATAATAAGGGATGCAATTGAAAAAAAAATTAAAAATCCAAAATATAAAAATAAAACAACAATTAAAAGAATAAAAACCAGATTTGACATCAAAATAAAATAACTAAAACATTTTGTTATTTTGGAGAAAATAGGTTTGAAAACCGAGAAGATGAGAAAGAAAATAAAAATAAAAATAAAAAGAGAAATAAAAAAAAAGTCACCAGGCGCCACACCACCATGACATACTCTGCGAGATGCTTATAGAAACACCAAGGACAACGATGTTACAAAATTAAAGAAGGCAACATATGCCACAACAATGCAATGGATTCTTTCACGCGCTAGCATATGCAATGCTCGCGCTAGCCTTTTTCCCACTGCCTGTTTACCTCGGTCTTTATAATTGTTATCAATTTCAAATTTGGTTCCTTAAACCTTAATTATTTTAGTTCAATAAAATTAAAATGTTTTTAGCAAAATCAAGCAATTGCTTGTCAAAAGTTTTTCTCAACATGACGGGATCCTAATTTCTAGGCAATCAAAAAACATTGTTAAAAATAAACTCAATTCTAAAGGACCAAATTGAAGAAAAAAAACATTAAGTGACCAAAAACAATAAAATGGGGTGGAATCTTCCACTGGCCTTGCAATTCAATCCCTGATTCATTAATAACCTGTTTGAAATCACATCAATTCAATTCATAAGCAAATTTGAATTTAATTGTAATTGGGTTAACCCTCAAATGGTTAATTTAGGAATACAATTTGAGGGATTTTATAAATCTTTATGGCTGAATTCTACTTAATTTCTTGCCCAAAAAGGGCATCTGCTATACAAGAATTAAAGTTCCTGGAAAAACTACATGCATTGTTTATTCCGATTGCCTAATTTTCTTTCCAACCATGCGAGCTTGTTACCGAGCCGCTTGAATAAATCTACATTGCTAGTAAATCTTCAATTCAATTTGATCTCAGCGGAACACTGAATGGTTGTGTCCGCTTCTAAGCTTCAAGTCCCCGTTAATTGAAAGAAAATTTGCAGGTTGGCACCTGAACATTTCCCGGCGGATCAATTTCCAATTGCAAACATACATCAAAGACCGAGAAATCAACATTACTTAAGGCAGATTATAGGTGAGAGTGGTTAAATCATATCCTTTATCCAGTCAAGCAACTGGTACCATGGTGTCCAGTAACTGAAAGTCCCTTAGTGTTGGTAAAGTTTTGAAAATTCCCGTCAGCCTCAAGACCAGGGAAAGGGGGGGATACAAGTCAAACCTCAGATAGCTCGAAGTAGTTTCAGAAGAGTTCAATCCTACAAGTCAGCCTCTATTTTACTAAAATTGCATATCTAATATATACAGTCTTCAGTTATAGTAGTTCAGCAATGTGCATATTTTTAACTTCGATCCCCTTGCATACCTATAATTGATGCAGTTCTGTGATCCCTGGAACTTCAATTCCATGTCATTAACAACACTGATCCTTGATTGTCATCAAGTTCCCCTTGCCTTCTCAAGATCAGGAAGATCTGCAAGCAAATGCCTCATACAGTCAGATATGGCATCACAAGCAATAGAAGAAATGAAATTAAAGGTAAAGTTGCACAGACAAAAGTAATTTATTCGTTTGTATAATGCATTATTTGACACTTGAAATGATATGGACTGCATAATAGTGGAATAATTTTTTAAAAATAAAATTGTCTTCGTAGTTTTGGAATAAAAAAACTCGAATTTTCCATGTGGACTGAAAGTCGCAAAGCATTCTTTTCATTACATGCACTTAAAGGTTTGGAAGTTCATAGATGATAATGCATATAAAGATTATGAAAATTAAGCACACACTGCATACTACATTGTTGCAGAATCCTATCTATGCACGTGAAGTACACACAGAGGATGGTAAATATGATGCAACCAAGGTCTAACTTACAAAGCATTCCTTCATCATCACTGCTCCCATCATCTTTTTCATACTGCAAAAGAACAGGTGTTAAATAATCAAGCAGACTTGAAGCACTGCTATAATCATTCTTTATATTAACAGAAAACCAAACAGAAAAAGAAAACAAATTACCCCAGCATTATTGTCATCAGAGGCATCAGCTGCAAGGGACAACAGAAATTTGATCAGATTCAATCAGAAACTGAAGCTGTAAACTCTTGCATACGGAACCATATATTCTCGAGTTATTTAATACAAATCATAAAGCAGCCATGTTATGCAGTGAACAAAGAGAAATAAGGAAAAGTTCATGCATCCCAGATTGCTAAGGATTGTGTTGGGATGCAATAATGGTAGAAAGAATAGACTTTATTTCATTGAAGAGCACAAGTGCTAACAAAACTCAAAAGCATCACCATCATGGTATTGCTAATAAATTTCAAGAATTGTTCAGTCATTTCACGCCACACAGACCCATGGTGCACAAAACAGTCAAGACTGCAAACACTTCCAAAGGTGTAAACTAATTAATTTTTCTATAAACATCGGAATTACATATTCTGCACATTATGGCATTCATTGTGAGAGAGAATGAATGTCAACCATACAATAGCAATATCAACATCCATGGTTAACACAATTCACTGGCTAGAATCAATCAAAATGACTCTTGACAGTCTTTTAGCATACAATTCTTCTTCAAGCTAGGAAGATATCTAATTTCCTCACTAGTAGAACCTCACTAATGTGCACTCCCATTTTACATGTGAGGATAGAACAATACCTGTTCATCAAGAAAAAGAAGCCAAAAATACAACCCAAGAGAAAAACACTAAGCTATTCAGGGGAAACAGGACCACACACAAATTAGAGGAAGATAATTTAACAAGGCAAGTCCAACTTGTGCTAAGCTTTTAGATATTAAACCACTCAAGTTAAATGCATTAAACAATCAAATGACAGGACTTTGGGACAGGATTAGATATCATGAAGTTCAATCAATTATACCATACCCTAACTAAGGGCAGAATCATGTTTTGAAAACTTGAGCCCCATAGAGAACTTTGAGAGACCTCATATCATAACCCAAAGAACAGGTCGTGAGAACTTACAAGCTGACTTTTCATCATCCTCATCAAACCACTTGTTCCAGTCCACCTTAATGTAAGGAGCAGGCTTCCCTTCAGATTTTAACAGCCTTTTCCACCAGACTTTCTCTTCTTTCTGGATTGAGCATATAATGTTCCTCAACCCAACCTTAGTTTTAGAACCCTGCATAGTTAACATCAAAGCCTTAAAGCATGAACATTATAACATTTCAAAAGTTTGCAATGAAAAAAACAATGGAGAAAATTACTAGGAATTTTCATATTTAAACATTGCAATTACAAATACTACACGTTGAAATGTCATATGAACAAAATTCTCAATTATGTGGCACCAGGTTTCTCTAACTTGAGCAGGTCAGTTACATGAAAAAAAAGTATATGACGTAGGAGACAATTCTAAGTATTGGATATTATATGCTACATGAAACCCTTGTGAGTACCAGATCAGGAATGGCATGAAAAAAAATGAAAATTTTAAGATACAAGCATTTTCTTATATTCAATGCTTATGGACACTCAAGTACTCAACAATAATTCTAGAAAATATTCCTCATGATGTTCTTGACGATGTGATGTACATGAAAACCTAAGGAATGTCTGTGAAAGCACAACATGGAACTTATCCTGAGTAGTAATGTTTCATCAGAGTGAATTGGAAGCCTGGCTTCAAAATGAGGTTTCATGCTAACTTGTCGATCAGAGTATAAGTGGAAGACTGACTGGCTCTATGTTAATTCATTCATAAATAGTTAATCATTTACTTGTAAGCTAACCAGAGGGAGGGAGGGAGGGAGGGAGAGGAAGGAGAGGGAGTGACATCACTTTGATTAGAAAGGCGTTGCTTGATATTGAATTAGCAGCAAGAAATTTTTTCTGTGTTTAAGTTTTATCCTTCTGTTTCCTTTTTTCCCAGGAGGCGTTTAAGCAAAGGCATCACATCGGAAATGGTTCCAGAGCTAGTGGCAACAAAAACAGAATGACAGAGACAACGATGGAGAGTCATTAAAAGCAAAAGCGATAGCAGCAGATAGAAAGGAGAACTATTCTAAGGGGAGCAGTACTGATGGTTAAATAGATCGACATTAGATCTCCTGTCAACTATTCTAACTTAATCCATATATTTTCCCACCCGAAAGAAAAAAGAAAAGAAAACAGAGCATGAAGCACAACATGCATGAGTTATTTTCTCCAAACTAAGCCAATTTTTTACACAAAAATGCATAACATGAAGATGCATTAAAAAGTATGGCCAAAAGAAATGCAGCAATTCCCAACTTGGCTTCAAATCTACCAAATTCAAGTATTTTTTCCTTCTTGAGAAAAGTAAAACTGGCATGCAGGAAATGTTACGACACCACAGATATCAAACATGATTTTACCTCCTCTAACACAAGGACCAGCAACTTCAAAAAGAACCTATCATTAACATTCTTCTTCCAATGAAACAAAATGACTGCAAACCATCAACTACACAACTGTTCTCTTTCCGATAAAATGACAAGAACCCGCAAAAGATTTCACAACTCAATGCCAAAAGAGTGAAAATACAAAGAGAAATTACATAAAATAAATAAATACCTCAGGAACAATGTTTCCAAAGAGTTCCAAACTGAAATCAAAGGATTCGCCTTGAACCCCAACAGCAGAGAAACTAAATAATCCTCCACCTTCACATTTCACTGATACGTCTTTAGCATCAGGTAATGCAATCGTCAAGTAAACCTTGTCTGATCTCTGAGCCCACAGAACCTCTGGGTGCCGACTGCACATACAAACCACCAAAGTAAAAAATAATTGCAGAGTCAGAGTCAGAGAGAAAGGGAGGACAGGAGAAATGACCTGACCTCATTGTTTCTATGGAGGGCGGGTGACTGATGGCGGAAACGAGTGGTCGTTTGAGGGTAATGGGAGAGGACAGTAGCCAACAGTAAAACCCTACAAAGAAGACGACTACTGTGTCTTTGCCTGCTCTTGTCAGTGCACTGTATATAAATTATTGTCTTTTAGGAGATGGTAGCATTATTTTTAAAAATATTTTTTATTTAAAAATATATTAAAATATTTTTTTATTTTTAAAAAATTATTTTTAAAATCAACACATTAAAATAATTAAAAAATATAAAAAAAATTAAATTTTAATAGAACATGAATTGAACTGCATTTCTAAATGGGGTCTTACTAATGATAGCATGGGCCGAATTATAATTTTTTTTAAAAAAAATAATATTAAATGTCGAGATAAAAAAATATCATAAAAAAATCAATTATGAGAAATTTATAACCATAATAATTAAAGTCAAGTCAATCTGAGATATTTTGTTAAATTTGTAACCTATATCATGAGATTAAAATCCAATAAAAATAAAAAGAATCATAAAGTTTAAAAAAAAAAACATATTAACTTTTTAAACTTATAACCTGAGTTATTAGACTTAAAACACCCAATTTAAACAAACCATGAAATCCAATTTGAAGTCAATCAAATATTTAAGGATGAAAGGAAGGGAAAGAAAGGCTCACAGGTGACAAACCGAATCACCATTATAGACACACACTGCACCAACAAGAAGAGAACATGATTACGCTTCTAACAACATAAAAAGGTATTTTTGGATGTCGGGAGGCACTACAGGCACCTTCGGGGCATGGGCGCCTCTCACGAGCCTTTGGCGGGCCACACGCGCAAGTCCTCATTTGTTTTTTATTTATCCAAATACCAAAAATGCCCTTGAGCTCACTTTATAATTACAAAAAAAATCATTATGAAAAGACTAAGAGGCCTCTTGACTCTAGGTTTAAATTTTTTGCTTTTACAGGTATTTTTGTCATTTTACTGTGTGTTTTAATTGTTTATTATTTTTATATTTGGTCAAATAACAAATTGTCTTTGCATTATAATAACGAAAAAAATCATTGTGAAAAGACGAGAATGTCCCTTGATGCCAATTTAATTTTTTGCTTCTAATGATATTTTGATCGTTTTACTATGCAATCGAGATGAGAAAAGACTCATTTATCCCTAATGAATTTTGTAATAATTAATGGGTATGTGAAAAGACTTTAATGCTTTTGAAAGATAGTGTTAAGTTTTTTGGATGGAAGGATATAACGACCATTACACTGTTTCTGTTACAATGAACAATGCCAGAAGGTCCGAAGCTAAAGTGCTTTTCCAACACCAATTAGGTTTCGTTAATATGAAGAAACAAATAGTAGAGTCCCTTTTATTTTAAAAAATTTACAACAAAGTCATTTCTAATTCAATTTTTAAAGATGCATTCTATCATATTGCACCTTTTTATTAATAATTATAGTGGGATCATCACTTTAAAAGAATAGATGATTATTTGAATAAGTTGATGAACTAAATATTGCATGTTATATTCACCAAGCATCAACATAGAAAAAAACTAATATTCAAAATTAGTGAAATGTATTGAACATAGAGGCTCCAAAAATAATACCAACATGATTCATAAGTTTTTCATGAAACTTAACGTCTAAATTAATTACAGAATTGAGATCCAACCTTAATATAAAATTAGAGACTATTTTTAGGAAAGACAAAAAACAGTTCTTTTTGGAAGCCCTGCAGTCGAACCATCAGCACTCATTGCTTGCAGGATATTGATTGAACTTCAGAGATCAATGTTTCTCTCTTTCTTTTTTATTCACATCAATAATAATAAAAAATAGTCAAGACATCCCTCTTTTACACTAGCGATCCTCATGCTTTAGGATGCATTAATATTTGGTTTTTGTTTAGGAAAAAACCAAACTTGTAAACAAAACATCCAACTCTAGTAAGTGGTTTTTTCTCCTTTTCAATTGCATCATCTTCATTCTTCTTTCTTTTGCTCATGGTTAAGACTTCATACAACATTTGGTAGTGCAATTTTAGGCCGACAGTTTTCACCATTAACAAGTTCAACTAAGAATTCTTAGGGATTAGGGAACATTTCTTTTGAATACTGATGTAGGGCATATTTCTCCAGTGCCAACCTCCTACCAACACAGACAACTATAACATGTAGACATGAAATCCTAACCATCTCAAGTAATCTACAAGTATATATGTCTGACATTATCATTGTAAATATTAATGACCTTATACCCATAATCACCATTATGCAATGCTCTAGATTTGAAATTAAGTTCTCTGAATTCTTCATCTTTTTTCACAAATCCGAGGACCAAAGCTCTTTTTAAACTTGATTTCTTTAAACAATACTTATGTTTTTCAATATATGCTTACTATCCTTCAACAATATGACAATACTTTTATAACCAACTTTTAATACTATCTATTTGACCCGTGTCATGTAGATCAAGATATTTGATATCGCAATATGGTCATATATTCAATTGTGTTTTAATATCTTTATTTTTTTAAATAATTTTTTTTTATTGAATCAAACAATTATCTATACCAATAAAACATTAAAAAAATCATTAATGATAACTAAAGACTAAACTAAAAAAATAAGAGATAAATATAAATCAAGATATTTGATCTCGCAACACAGGTCATGCTCACAGTTGTGTCTAATAAATTTATTTTTAGAATAAATTCTTTATTTAATCAAAAGATAATAAAATTGGCTTGCGCTATGCCATAGGTAGGATGAAAAAAATTCACGAACCCCAAAAAAAATGTCTAGACCAACGTGTTTTTTAGAAAAAAGAAATAGATTTTAACCATGAATATTTTTATTTAATATTAAAAAATATATACTGGATTTACAAGGGTAAACTTGAGTTGACTTGTGAAACTCGCTAGGATAATCTTCCAAAAAAATTCAAAAAGTTAAATTCTCAATTAACTCAATGTTGGAGGATGAAATTAGTAAGGAAAAAAACAATACTCAATTAAAATAATTCAAGTAAACCCAAGTCAACCAACCAAACTGGCGACATAGGTCATGCACGTCATTGGACTTGGTAATTTTTTTTACCCAAAAGATTGTTTTACATTTAATTATACAACAACAAAGAGCATGAGATTTTTTTATGAAATAATATTTTTAAAGAAAAAAAACAGAACATGTTTGTGGAACTGAGATAACAAAGTAGATAATTGATAACAAAAGATGAAATTGAATTTTTTTAGTTTTAAGTTAAACATAAAAATAATGAAAATTGTATTTTGTTTTAAATTGAGGGATAAAAAAGGCATTAAACATTATGACTTAACTCATCTATCTAACCAAGTTCAATATTTTTTTTTTAAATTATATTTAACCTAAATATAAAATAATTTTTTAAAAAAAACAAAAAAAACTAAAAAGAAGCTCAGTGTGCCTGGGCATTTGAAAGGAAAGGCTTAGATGCATGGGCATTAAAGCCCAGGCCCATACACTTGAGATTGGTTTTTTTAAAATGAGCAAATGACATGTAGCCTGCTAAGGAAAATGACATGTCAGTCCAGATTCGAGACACTGTTACTGTGCTTCAAAAAATCATGGCAATGGGTTTTTCACCATAAAAAACCCAATTTTTAAGTCATTTCAACCTACAAACACCTTACCAACACTCTTAAAACACCTATAAACTAAATCATCAACCTAAAGATATAAAAAAATCCAATAACCCGAAATCAAACCAAGTTATTTTTCTTCCTCAAATTGGATTTGTTTTTTAAGCAACATTGAGGCTTCAAACAACAACTATCAAACTTCTCTCATCGCATGAAACTGGTGGACACCAATAACAACCATTTTGGTGGTCGAAAATGGCATGAATAGTGACTTTCTCTCTCAACTTAGAAATCTAACAATTTCTCTTTCTCTCTCCTCTCTCAAACTAGAAACTGAAAAAAAAATTGTATCAAAATTAAATTGCAAAACAATTTAAGGATTGGATGGGTAAAATTTTTAAAGTTAGAAGACTAAAGCGAACTTTTCGTGAGAACTTTGAACCTACCACCCATTTTCGATGCCTTTTCCACATTATTCCTTCTTCTTTAAATCTTATCCTTGGTCAGTAAATTTGAATCAATTGCCATTTAATTTGGCTTTAAAGGGATGCGATTTCCTAAAAAAAAAAGTTTGAGAGTCAAATTAAGAAATTAGAAAATATTTAAATAGTAAGTCCATGGTGAAATGTGAGAACATGAACAGTACAAATGTGTACAATAATTCCCCCACATGTTTTAGAATTTTTGTTAGTAGAATCATTTTCATGTTTCATACAAATTATTGTAAACTACATTAGATTTAGCATTAATACTAAAGTAAGCTTTATATTATCATTCTCGATACTTTCCTACTTCTACCTTGTTATATTTCTCTAATTACTCTGGGTATTCATCTAATTCTTATATGGTACTTGATTAGGCACAAGTTCAAAATTGTTTTTCTATGTCTTCACTATGATTGGTCTTCCTCTAATTTGCAAATATATGTCTGGCACACCACCTCTGTTATAGTCTAATCTAGACTCTAAATTATGTAGAAAAGAACATAGACCTTATCAAACATAACAAAAGCAGTAAATGATATTAATTCATGCAAATAACATAACCTTATAATTAATAAAATGATAATATATTATCTTATAGGTTTGATATGAGTGGTTCAATTATTTATTCTTGAGGATACACAACAATACGCTTTGATAATTGAAAAACATAAATGATGATATAATTTTAAGAGTCTAGTGTTCAGAAGACTTGATGAGAGTGTGCAAAAGGGCATTAAAGCTTATACGGTAAATATATTTTCTTACTAAACATATCAAACTATCTATAAGTTTTATTAAAAATTACTTGATCATTATAAAATTAAGGTGAAGATTATTGGCTCAAAGGTTATTCAATCTAATATGTTGTAAAGAATACTTCTCCATTTTATACCCATAAATCCCAAAAGAAAAACTATTGTTACCCAATTTTTGACCCACCTTTTTTATAAAATTTTTGAAAAATCCAAAAATAGCGAAAAACAACGAAAATCCAAAAAATACATTTTTTAAATATATTTGCATCATTTTTAGCATTTTCAGCATCGTTTCAAAAGAATTTAAATTTTCAAGGGTCTTTAGAACGCGTTCGACTTTTAACGCGTTATTTTTAAAATCAATAATTTTTCTCATTCGAGTCAATGTTGATAAGAAAAATCCAAAAAAATAAAAAAAATCAAATTTACAAAAAAAAAAAGGTTGAGGGACAGACCTCCCTCACTATCCCTTTCTCCCCTCGGCCCGCCGCCCACCCTCATCCCATCTCCACTTTGTCATCTCCCAAAACCAACAACCCCGCACACGACCTCCCCCTCTTCAAGCCAAAGCTTCCCCCCCCAAACCATTTTCCCCTCGGCCATTTCAACATCTAAAAACCTAAACCAACCTATTTTTTTTCTTCTGCCCCCAGCCGTCTCCTTCCTTGGCCACTCCTTTCCTCTAGATACGATCGCTCTCCGCCCCCCTCTCTTTTGCAGAAACGAGAGAGAACCTCCTCTTTCTCTTTCCCCGATCTTCACTCTTCAACTGGCTATAATCCCACGGTCTCCCTCTTCAACCGCAAACATTGTTTCTCCTCCCCCTAACCGGACAACCATCTCATCTCCACCGTAGCTTCAACGGCCACGGACAACAACAACCGTCGGATCTTCCATCGACAGAAGAGAAACAAATAGAGAAGGGAGAAGGCAGAGAAACGAGATCGATCTAAAAAAAACCGAAGCAGATATGAAAAACAAAGGAAATAAAAACTAAAATCAACTAGTTGTTGCGATTTTACTGTTTGTACAGGTCACTGTCGGCGAGGAAAGGAAGAGGGGAGGAAGCTGTTCTGGATCCCCTTGCTTTCTCGGATTTTTTTGCGGCGGCACGTGAACCCACACACTGCCAGTAGCGTGGCGCATGGAGATGACACGCCGCCACTGTTCATGCAGTTCTAGCAGGTCTTCCCTACAATTCCTGGAGTTTTTGGGGTTTATTTGGTAAATTTAAAATTATTTAATATACTTTTTGTTTAGTTTTGAATTTTTATAATTTGTAGTGTGCAAATGTGGATGTAAAAAAGGAAAACAAAAAAAGGAAAAATATAGTGAAAGTGAATGTGTTGTTTGTATTTTTTTATGGTTTTTTTTATGATAAAATTGCAAATAATAAAGAATAATGTAATATTTTGATTTGCTCACGGTTAAAGATTATGAACTTACACGTAAGTCGTATTTCTAATATCCGATGAAAGAACAAAATTTTTAAAACTTCTTTATCACATCAAAGTCACGAAGCAGCTTAACTCAAATAGGGTGCGTTAGGGGTGCTAATACCTTTCCTAACCACAATCAGTCCTTTACCCGTGAATCTCTGATAAAACCAGTACATCCGGGTTTCCTAGTAACCCTCAATGAAATACTAGGTGGTAACTCCCAACAATCAAACAAACATAACGAAAATCACCAACGGACGCCACATGGGGACGTGCGACAAAAACAAACAAAGTATATAACCTTATACTCTACTCTTCAAATACGTAACCTCAACCAAGATTTCAAAGCAAGAGGTTTGCTTAATTTAACCTCGATGCAAACCCTAGCAAAATTATCACAAGTTTTATATAGGGTTGCCTTGTCCATCTTAATTTATGTCCCAACTTATCACCAATTTAGGTTAGGATTATTTTATCATATAAATTGTAGAGATTCAAACCTAAGCTTGTGCTTCATCAATAATAACTTTTTTTATAATTAAAAAACAGTTGCTATTGTTGAAAGTAAGCTAGTGATCCACTATTAATTATGGACCTTTAAATAGAACACTTGTACAAATTCCTTAAGCAAGTTCTATAATGATAAAATATTGTAAATTGGCTTTTGATTTTGCCAATAATATGCCACACTAAAATTACCTATAATAATCTTATGGGTTACTCTTTATTTTAAATTCATTAAAACTAATACTAATAGGAGTTCATTAGGCATCCCTAAAATAGTTAGGATGAAAGGTGTTCTATGAGTTTATTGTGGCTTATGAACTTTAATAGCATCAATATTAATCACTCACTTTTCAACTTTTAATAAGATCAATATAGTTATGGTTATAAAGTTGCAAGCCATTTTGTCGCATAGGATGTTGAATATTTAATGATTATTCTTGAATTTAATTCATAAGAAACGATTCACACTATCATGATTTCTAAAGGTTTATTACTTTCTTGTTATGCTATTCTTATTGATATTAATGTTCTTAGGTAGTGTTTGGTTTTTATCTCGAGAAAAACTTATTTTATGTTTTTGTCTCTATTTATCCAACCAAACATATTTATGTTATTTTTATATATGCCTTTTATATCTTAGAATACTAACCAAACACAACCTTATCAAATGACATTGACATTGTTATCTTCATCATGTTTCACAAGAGAATAATACTATAACAAATTATCTATCAAGGTAAGGATCTTTAAAAGATAGTTCTTTTTTAATATGAGATTACCTATGGTATGTTATGGGTGGGATTTCAAACTGATTTTTAACGTAAAAGAAGAAAAAGAAGAAGAATATGTTAGTATCAAGGGTGAACGAAAAAACCAATCAACCGATCAAACCAAGAAAATAAAAAAAATAACCAAAAAGGCTGAACCAAGAAAAAAACTGAATGAACCAATAAGAAAATCTTAAAAAAATTTAGTTCAATTGGGTTTTGGTTTAGAGTCCAAAACTAAAAAAACTAGATCGAACCAAACTGGTTCAACCCAAAACTAAACCTAGTATAAAAGAAAAATAGGTATAAAGAAAAACTTTTCTTAAACCCTACCTCATTAGCAACTAGCAGTTGCCCGCTCTCCTTTTACTCTCTGAATCTCCCCCTAAAGTTTTTCTTCTTTTTTTATTTTCAAGAATTCCATAATCTTTGGCAGAGACATATGTATCTTTTTCTATGTTTAAAAAGTATATGATGTATGGACTTATTACTGGTCATTATCATTATAATGTGTGTTACCATTAAAAGGTGTCATCTACTACTATTGGGTCGTTTAAAATATCAATACTATTTAGTGCATTGAAGACCTACTGAGATTTTGCTTACTTTTATCTTTGAATAGGTATGGGGACTATTTGCTCCAAAATTTGTTTTTGATTTGGTCACCCATATTCTTATTAATGCACTGATTAGCCTATCTTCATTGTTTTACACTAATCGACTAGAGGATGAGACATACGGGTTAAAAAACTGAACAATAAATTTCTCATAAGTCATAAGGGATTTATCACTTCTCTTTCCATAGGAATTTATGTGCAAGGTTAGTAAGAGAGAGAAAAAAAATCAGATATCCAAGTCAAATTTACTTGAGCCCAGAAAAAAGTTGAACTGAAATAAATTCAGTTTGAAAAGGAAAAAACCAAACTAAACTAACAAAGGTTGGTTTGAACTAGTTTTTGGTTCAGTTCGATTCAAAACCTGGAAAAAACATAAATTTAGTTTGATTGTTTATTTTAGTCCAAGACCGAACAAAAAATAATCATCCTTAGCTAGTATCATGAACATATTTTCTTGCATCATGAAGAAATCTAATTGAAAAATAAAAAGTTGTTACGTGTATTTAAAAATTACATGACAAATAAATCATGCGCTAACTAAAGGTCAAAACAAGAAACTAAAAGATAGATGCATGTGGTGTGATATGTGATGTTCTTTAATTTTTTTATCTATATAATTATATAGTAATAAAAATGGAGTTTCATCATAAATATAGTAATTTAAATTTTATAGAAAAATATAATTCTTACTATAATATTTTTATTAATATATTTTTTAACAAAAAATATAACTTTCATTAGTTATGTTACATGAAAACTATAAGCAATTAAAATTAATATCCAAAAATATTATACCATAATATCTCTTTAATCCAAACCTCCTTCCCTTATTAGTTTATTATTCTTTTACAAAATATTTTTTATCAAAATTTTTGTTTTTTAAACAAAAAATTATCATCATCAAAGCAAGTTTTATAAAATAAAATAATAAATTGATGATTTCGACATGAATATATTAAGAAAATAAAAATAATAATGTTGAGAAAAATCATATGAAAAATTTACAACAAAAAAATTAAAAATAAATATTTTATCCATACTTTAGAAAACTATGCATATTAGGTTCATACATAATTATTTTGAAAACAATTGTTAATATCATCATGAGGATGCTGGTATTATTTAAAAACAATGGCTTTATGTGGATTGTTATTTAAATAAATTTATTATAAAGTAACTCAATTACAAAATGTAAAAAACAATGAGATTTTAAAAAATAAAATTAAATGACCCATCATTCATTTATTATTTTTCTGGTTAGAATCTCAGAAACCCATATATCAATATTTTTTTACAAAAAAAATAAAATGATAAAGGACATCCCATGAACCTTTATAACTATGTTTTCAATAATAAAACACATTCTAATTGACCTTAGATTTCATAATCAGATAAAATTAATTTTTTTCTCTAAACTTCGATCTATTTTTTTTCAAGATCATAGAAGGTGGAAACCACCTCCATTAAGTTTCTTATCAAAGTTATTGGTGGCTGAAATCTGATTACTCAAAAGCTTTCTCTCACCTTAATTTTCTCTGACCATTTTCTCTCTTATTTTTTGGGACGTAAATGAAAAATCCAAAATATAGATTTTTGTGTCATTTGAATAATAAATATTTGAAAGAGACTATCATTTTTGCCGATGTTAATTTTGATTATTGTTATATTAATTTTGGTTTTTTTATTTTAAAATAATTTCAAACTCTTCCATGAAAAATCGAGATGCCATTCAATATTGAGACAACTCACAACATCTAGGGCTTGTAAAGATTAAATTGAAAGAAAAAAAAAGTTTGATGACCAAAGGAATGAAATCAAAATTCATGAAAATAAGGCTAAAAAATGCAAATAAATAATGCTATAAATAATAATAAAAATATAAGATGTTGAATAGAAACGTACACCTCCTATTTTAGTTTTTTTTTTTTAATTAATGTCAATATTCGCAAAGCATTTGGCTAAATGATATTATTAATATTGCTTTTCATGCGAATGTAACCAAGGAAAAAAAATGAAAAAAAAATGAAACACATCAGATGAATTGCATTTAGAATCTCTCTGTAATAATAATAATAATAATAATAATAATTTCTCCTAAATTTCACAAGGAATACATGTGTCCATTGCCCATGCCAAAAACCGCCCCCTCATGCAAAAAATTCACAGAATGCACATTCTCTCCCTGTTTTTATCAGTGTCCACGTGCTGTTCACTCATGTCACGTGACACAAAACTTCTCCTTCTTTCCCACTATAAGTTATAAAACTGAAACAGACCACTCTCATGGAAAATGTCACGCGCTTAAAGCCCAAGCTCTAACTAAACCCCCGCCTCTAAAACCCTAACAAGAGTCTCCTACCCTTCTCCCTCATCACTAAAACGATGACCCAAAACGACGGCGAACCGGCAGAAGAAGAATGCCCCCCAAAACCCCAAACTTTACAAACCCTAACCGCTACCCATTTATCCAGTTCAATCTCGAACCTCTCCGCCTCCTCTCGCGCGATTCCGTCGAACAAAGACTTCCATTTCTACTACAACTTCGACGAATTCAAGGTCCCGATTCAGGAAATCGCAGCGAAATCTCAGTCGCTACTCGAATCAATCGGGTCTTCCTCTTCAAATGATTTATTCAAAGAGAAATTACAGTTCCCTAGCGATGTTGACATCGACGAGGCTTATGATTGGTTGGTGAATGTAAACGACGAGATTTTTGAGCGTTTTGATACTTCAATTGATGAATTCAAGAGAGTCCGAGAGGAAACGGGTCGGGTTGTGGACGTGGATAATGAGGATGAGTTTCAATTGGTGCTTGGGAAGAAGAATAAGAGGTTAATGAAGGAAGCGTTGAGTGATGACTCGGCGAGTTGTGCTGGTGTTGACTCAGGAGTGAAAGTGGCGGATAACAAGAAGGGGATTTTGGGAAATAAGGCGAAGGTCCCGTTTCATATACCTACGATAAGAAGGCCGCAAGAGGAGCATGATATTTTGGTTAATAATTCGAATAGGGGTTTTGAGCATGTTTGGTTGGAGAGAAGCGAAGATGGGTCGAGGGCTATTCATCCACTGGTTAGTGATTTACACATTTTTAGATTTCTAAATTGTGCTATAGGGTTTGATTCACTTTGTTAATCTGCCTTTTCACGGTCATTATTATATTTGTAATGTTAGACTTCTTTAAAGCATGCATTCAGAATTGTGTATCTTTAAGGCTTTTCTCAAGTATTATTGACTAAAAATGTTACCAATTACAATATAATGTATGGCAGGGTTAACCCTTGTGGTGGTGAGTAGTCAATTGGATAGTAATTGTAAGGAAAGGCTGAAGGGCTGAAGTGTTAAAAATTAATTTAGATAAATTCATATTTTTGAGCAGTCTGTTGATTGTATTTGGTAAAAATTGTGCAATGTGGCTAGCATCTGCATACATGGTTGAAGAAGTGAAAAAATCTACTCCCTCTTTCAGAAAATTTTCTAATCTAATGGTTCTTCTTTTACAAATGTTTTGGGAAGTTAATTTGATCTCTATGGTTGTTTCCTTATCAAGCACATTGAATGACTTCTGATCAGTTAGCATCTCTAAATATTTTGATTACTATATAAAATGTAATCTTTGTATCGTGTCTGTATTCAAAGAAGTTTTATTGATCTTTACCATCATAAGCATCTCTTGCTGCAATCTTTACCAATGTTATCCAGATTGCTTTTTGGATCGCACAATTCTACACCTTTGCATTCCAAAATTCACCCGACAATTTTACCCTCTAAAAAATTGTACTAGAATGAGAACAGTAATTGAAACACCAAACTCTTTAAAATCTTTGGCAGTGCATTAACTTATTCTCGTTATATTCTCAATTATTTGGTAATTGAGCTTTGGATATTTGACCAAATGGTTTGAAAAACTTCAACACTGAAGAAATGTCTTTTCATGGGCTTGATTTGATTATGGACCAAATCAAGTGTTAATTTGATGGCCTTGATCAATAACTTATCTTATATATAATAACTGTGTTTTATTAACCAGCTGATTTTTCTACAAAAATTCTCTTTATATGTGACTTAATAGTAAGGAATACTGGAATTCAGTAGTTTTAATATTCATAAAAATATAGATCAAAAGTGTGGACATAAAACTCAAAGACGGGATGGGTGAGGAAGGATGGAGTTGCACATTTTAACTTATTCTAGTTATATTTGTATTTTTAAAACATAATTTTTGTAGTATGTAAATTTTTTCGGTATTTATGATTTGATGTTTTAAACACTCCATCAAGCCTTCTTAAGAAAGTAATTTGAACAACCTTGATCTTTACCTTAAGTAGCTCTGAACACCTTAAATATCTAGCTTTTATTTTTAGTTCTTTACAATTATTTGATGTTACTATTTCCTGTAACATGATTCCTGAGCTGCAGACATAGTGAATGAAGTTAATTTTAATTGATTTACCTGAAACTCACTCTAATCTGTTCAATATTTACCTCTACCCTTTCTCCACTTTCCTCTTTTTGCTTGGAAAGAGTTCCCAGTTATTTCCTCAGGATTCATTTGTTACTTTACTTTCTAGGTGCCGAACTGCCCCCCATGAGATCTGTTGGGCGCATTGCTTGCAAATTGCCCTGGCTTGTCTAGTAACATGCATAAGAGCAGCATACCTTCTAATTTGCTTATTTGGCAATATTCTGTGCCAGAAGGTTTTAATGTCCTTGAAAGGTAATTTCAATGTCCTTGAAAGGTAATTTCAATGACTGGGAAACCTTTCCTTTGACAGGAGCTGGGTTCTTCTATTTCGCTCTCAGCCTGAGCAACCTTGATTGAGGGATGTGAAGTAATGCTGAATCACCCATAGGTTTTCATCACATCTAGAATTCATAGCTAAGACAGATGCTGACTGTTCTATTCATGAATGAGCTATTTGTTTGCCTTATCCATTTACATAATCAGGTGGCCTTCTGATTATGTGTGTGCTATGCATGGTTATGTATCAATTTGTAATGGATTCTATTTATCCAACAGAATATATGTTCATGTTAAATCATTGACTATGTTTTGGTACATCATAAGGGTTTGAAGGGCTGTTGGTTGTATTTGTTTATATATTGATGCTGTCTGGAATTTGTTTACCAATGTGATATGGTTTGGATCTAGCTATTCATTTGTTATTCTCATTCCACATCAGTAGCTTTTTGCTTACTTCATTCTTGTATTATTTGGTTATGATTTCTGAAGATAGAAGACTCTAATTAGCTTCTTATTATTCCTCTCTCATGTGTATAGGAAAAGCTGTCTGTTCTTGATTTTGTGGATAAAAGAATTGGGGATGTTGAGCCTGCGCCACCTCTTCCAACAGAGAGTACTCCATTTAAGCTTGTGGAAGAAGTCAAGGATTTGAAGGAGTTGGCAGCTAAATTGCGTGGTGTAAATGAATTTGCGGTAAAAACTGAGTATTTCAATTGTCATTATTAGTTATAACCTTTGAATAACTAAACTAAAAGTTGTACGAATGCCATTTTGTTTCTTTCTTGAGTCCTCAAATGCACAACCTCGTGTTACAGTATTGCTGCTTTCCTCCTGTGATTACTTTTTTTGTTATCATAAAATTTTGCAATCACTCTTGAAGGTCCAATTAATGGGCATATATGTTACTTTATAGGATTACTTGTAAACAAACTTCAGTCATAGATGATGGCTTCATTTAATTGTTTTGTATGTCCTACATGCCAGTTCAATGTTGACGTTTGCTTCTTTGTTTGTTTACAAATTGTGGAGTATAACCTTTTTTGATCCAATGGCTAGGTTGATTTGGAGCACAATCAGTATCGATCTTTTCAAGGATTGACATGCTTGATGCAAATTTCAACTAGAACCGAGGATTTTATTGTTGATACATTAAAACTTCGAATACATGTTGGCCCATATCTTAGGGAAGTTTTCAAGGATCCTGCCAAGAGAAAGGTCTGGTATTGAATTTCTGCTTTCTATTTCCCTCCCTCCCTTCCTCTCTCTCTCTCTCTCTTTTTTATGTCAGGTTTGTCATATTTGTGATAGAATTTAATTTAATTAGGTCATGCATGGAGCAGATCGAGACATTGTGTGGCTTCAACGTGACTTTGGCATATATATCTGCAATCTGTTTGACACTGGACAGGTCTCGTACTTTGACTTTATTGCTTCTCTTAACCACTTGATTTTATTTTTCTTGCTACTCAACAGTTCTTTATTTCAACATCATATACAATGACTCTGTAAACTCGTTTTTTCAATGGTTTATCCAGAAAATCTGGGATCATAGTGGGATCATAGCTAGTTGATGGTTTGGGTGTGCCAATCTGGTAGTATGTCGTGTGATCTTGTGCAATTTGATTTTTCTTATACACTCACCACCTTTTCTGTCATTAAATAAATTAGGCCAGCCATTTTTTGTATTATTTAAAATGTAGTTTCTTGTTGTCAATATATGCCTCTATGAATCATGCGAGGCTAGAGGTCTTACTCTGGAAATTACAGATCAGAAGTCAATTTTCTGTGTCCCTTTAAAACAAAGTGTCGGACCCTTATTCTTGCACATCTTAGCTGATAGATTTGCCAGAATTTAATTATTTTATTTTTCATGACCTCAATAATTTCTTCTTTTCTCCTTTCTCGTTGAATGTTCATTAGCATTTAGTGCTTCTTTTGATTAACACTTTTATTTCCATCCCTAGGCCTCGAGAGTGCTGAAGTTGGAAAGAAATAGTTTGGAGTACCTTCTACATCACTTTTGTGGGGTCACTGCCAAGAAAGAGTAGGTCCCCATGTAATCACTTGATCTGCCACTGCTTATGGTTTGATTCATATAACTTTGCACATACTTGTATGCCTAAATTTACCAGAGTACAACGAGTGTTTGTGTTTTTTTTTTTTCCGGTTTGGTGTGTGTAGTTGTTTTTATAAAAATCCCAGTAGAGTTGACTTGTCTGTTCATGTTAGATACCAGAATGCAGAATGGAGACTACGCCCTCTTCCTGATGAGATGATCAGGTGAATTCATATTTTAGAAATTGTCTTTTGTTTTCCAAACATGCCACCCAGAGCATATACTGGAGTCTTGAGCAACTATTTCATGCAATCAGTGAACAAGTGTGCTGGTGAATTCAGATTAATTAGATGGATCATTTTTCCCATTTGGAGTCAATGATAGTTTTGGTTTTTGCTAGACTTGAAATATAATCAACTAGTTGGCATAGGTCGCTTTTCCAGCTATGCAATCAAGGATACTTTCCATGCCATGTTATGATACAAGAATGTGTGATATTGAAAGACTACCAGTATGTTGCATGCAAAACCTCACCACCCCTCATAATGCTAGTGTAGTGTGATGGCTTTCCCACATGCAAAGATTTTCTTGTTTTTGCTGTTTTATTCACTCATGTCAAGTGTATATTTCAATCAAAATTGATCAATTTGTATGTCTGATTTTCTATTATACCAGCCAAAAGTGTTCATCTGTTGATCTGTTCTTTTGATACACAGATATCTGTTTCTGGAACAATGATGATTCTGTATTTGTTTTTTTCTATATATATATATATCATTTAAGAAATTCTATTTAGATAATTGTAAATGTCAATTTGTCAATAGGAGAATGAGAAAATTGAAAAGGAAATCATGGAGAAAAAAATGTGAGAAATTTTAAAAAATGAATAGAGGTGCAGAAAACATATTGGTTGAACTTTTCTATTTATTAGAAAAAGAGGAAGAAAACGACCGGTGGTGGTTGCCGAGACCACAAGTGAGTGGATATGGAAATGGAAGGAAATTTCACTCTTTGAAGAGTAAGATGTTTCAGGCGTTTAATAACACATTGTTGGTATTTTATGAGAAAGTTCCATCTAGTGGTAAAGTTTCTTTTGTAATAATCTTCCAGTTGTGTAAGCTTGTTCTTCATCATATACAATTTGTTTTCTGGAAACAGGATGAATTAGGACTTGCATGGTGCTCTGAAGTCTTTCTAGTTTGCTCATATCTCTTAATGCTGTTTTATCATCATTGTACATCTCTATTATTGATGTTGGTTTAGGTAAATGTAGTCGATGTTAACTCTCTACAGTTATCTAATGGGCGACTTTTTTGGTGACAGATATGCCAGAGAAGATACCCACTATCTGCTGCATATATATGATTTGATGAGGGCATTGTTACTCACAAAGCACAGTGACAATGATAATGGCGATCCACCATTGGTAGAGGTATGGTTTTGATAAAAACAACAGGCATTTTCTAGATTGTTCAACCATATGAAAGAATGAGACGACAGAGACTGGGAGGATGGAATGTGACTATCATCTGTCCTTTCCTCAGTTTTGTGTGGGAGCTAGGTCTTCTATTTTGGTTGGCGTTATTCTTGCTTGGCGATATTGTTTGTATTTTTTTATTCACACGTCTCTGGACAAGTGAAGACTCATACCAAAAATGGCAGATTGCTAGAATTTCTGTAAAATTGAGCATTGGATTTGGCATCACTATTTTATGTGGTTACAAGTCCTTTAATGCTGCAACCTTGATTTCTTCCATGTTATCTTCGATGGGAACTGGGAAGGCTTTCTTTCACCTGATTACTGGAGTCGATTATGATTTTAGAAATAGGTTATGGTCATTGTTGACTACAACATTACTATAACGAGTGAGTGATTGTTGATAACAGGTCTACAAACGCAGTTATGATGTATGCATGCAGTTGTATGAGAAGGAGCTTTTCACTGAAAATTCGTATCTCAATATGTATGGGTATGTTACAGACCATTTTACTTTAAGATTATATGTATCATCACATGAACTGTGTAATATTTTGTACAGCAATGCTTTTTTTTTTTTTTTTTTTTTTCTGTTAATTTGGCTGTTTCTGTGCCTTTTCTTTCTTTGGTATTACAATATCTTGAACATAATCCATCAGTGCTTAATTTCTATACTTTATTTCTGAGGTGCTGTTATGTCTTGATTTAGGTTGCCTAATGCTGGTTTCAATGCTCAGCAGCTTGCCATTGTTGCAGTAAGTAGTTGCCTTTTGTCATTTACTTAATTTGTCAAATTGAGTGAACTAACACTGCAATAGATACATCTTTGTTGCTGAGTTATTATAGACTCCTGTTTGGTTTAAACATGGATATTTTACCTACTTCATTTCTTTAATTTCCAGGGGCTTTACGAGTGGAGAGATGCCATTGCCCGTGCAGAAGATGAGAGCACGGGTTATATATTGCCAAACAAAACTCTTCTTGAAATTGGTAAGAATCTTCTCAAATTTGTTATAACTTCAACTTAGTGTGTTTGCATTCTTATGGTAAATGTTGACTCTTAAATCTTCTTTTGTTTGGAAATGGTGAAAGCCAAGGAGATGCCTGTTACGCCTAGCAAATTACGTCGACTGCTGAAATCAAAGCACTCATATATTGAACGACACCTTAGTTCTGTTGTTAGCATCATTAGGCACTCCATGCAAACCTCTGCTGCTTTTGAAGCTGCTGTTCAACATTTAAAGGAGAGACTCATGGAAACAGTAAGACTTGCTGCACATATTTGATGATCTCCACATATATATCATAGAGGTGTCTCAGCACTGAATTTAGAATTTATTATGAATCTTAACTTACAAAGATGCCTAAATTACGAGTTCATGTTAGAAATGGATTTAATAACTATTTAATTGAGGGCCATGTCCCCCTCCCTGGATGATGAGAGGCTGAGAATTCAACCTATCTCGTGTGGTGTTGCTTTGACTACAGTTTTGAAGAACAAAACTGTTGATATTCTTGAAAAAAGAAAAAAAATAGTGGGTTTTGATGCTCTAGCCAAAGTACTGGGTCTTATGTGTTTAAAGTGAAGCGAACCTATTCACTTGAGATTAACAGAGTTGCACTCTAATTTGAAAAGTTGGGCAAGCAGAATGAGTCCAGGTCAATCTGAATTGACTGCATGGTTGGGCTTGTTTAATAACTGCTCGAAATTCTGATGGACCTTGGATGTAAAGTTGTAATCATGTTTCCACTAAGTTGGAGAGTTGCTTTTACTTTTTTCTCCCCTTAGTGCCCTGTTTATTTGATAACTGAGAGGTATTTTTTTGAAGGCCTCACAAAAAGATACAGAAGTTAATGATGGTTGTGAAGAAAAAAGCGTTCATGGTGGCAATGGAATGAATGGCAGTGTGGCTGCTGAAACTTCTGTGCAGCTGAAAAGGGGGCTTCTGAAGCAGGGAAGCAGTATTGTTGAACTTGGCAAAGGTGGGCACGAAAGCTCTGCCAAGCATCATGGTGAAAATGGTGGAGTGAAGACTGGATCTAGTAGTTATATTTCAGATACATCTCCAGCAGCAAAGGTTGTAGATATTTGATAAGTAGATCGATATTTATCCTTGTTATAGATTTTTAGACTAACATGTCCACCTTTTTCTGCTCAGGTTGCTGGAGCAACTGTTCAGATTCTAAAGAAGCCAACTGGTGCTTTTGGGGCCCTTCTCAGGGGTGCAGCAGCAAAGAGGAAACTTGGTACTGATAAAAAGGTGAACATTCTACCCTTGACTTTGCTTCCTCTTCAACAATCTAGACAGCGTTCACATAACCCAGAACATGGTAATGGATCTTTCACTAGGGTGGTCTGCCTTGTGGTTGAGTTTCTGAGTACATTAATTTTGAAAGGCATTAAAATCAGTATCACACACACTAAATGGAAGGTGCATGAATGGAAATGTTCTTGCCCATCTCTTCTGTTATTTTTATTTTTCCCACTGAAGAGTTTTTTTTTTTAAGGTTGGGGTTCTGTTACAAATTCTTTTTGAACTGTCCGCATTATTTAGCGTGTTCCTTTCATACCTTTGGTAATTCCACCACTACTCATTTATACCAGGGAACACAATTTGGGTGTCTTAACATGCTTAACTTATCAAGTCATCTTGATGCATCTAACTGCCTTTTATCCTTGTTTAAAACTCCTTTTATTCTATTTTTGACTTCTGGTTGACATTATTTTTACAAATATTTAGGTCGGAGAAGAGGTCAAGTTAGAAAAGATAAGATCCTCAGTGAACCTTCCATTCCATTCATTTATGCCCAGAAATGAACCTCCAAAACCAGTAGTAGAAGAGCCCATTGTTTCAGAAATTTCACATCCTGAAGAATCTTTGGCTGTCCCAGCTACTGGTTCTAGTTTGCAAGATATAATAATGTTGGATGATGATTCGGATATAGAACAAGACACTCGTATTGGAGAACCAGAGAGAGATGATTCCAAGCCCACAAATGTCAACAGGGATGACAAATCTTCAGGAACTGCTTTGGAAACAGACAAAGTTGAGGAACCTGTTTCTCTGTCAGATTTGTCTACAAGTTCCCAAAAGCGCTTCCAATCCAGTAATCAAAATAGAAGAACTGCAGAAGGTAAGAAATCTGGAGAATCAAGTAGTGTTATGAAGCTGAAGCCATTTGATTATACTGCTGCACTCAGATTTGGTGAAGGCCCGACAGAAAAGTTGAAAGTAGGGAATGACAAAAATCAGAGGGACGTGCGTGTTTCTGTGGGTAAGATAAAAAGTTCTCCAGGAGCCCCAGTACAAAAGGATGATGAGACAGGAGAATTTCGCGAAGGCAGAAGACGTCAGGCCTTTCCCGCAAGTGGGAATAGGAGTGCAACATTCCGATGAGTGCGTTAGGAGTCTAGTTGTAGAAAACAATTAAAGATAATATCTTGTCAAAGCTCTGAAATTTAAAACAACTTTTCACGTTACCATCCAATCCAGGATCGCAGCATTTTCCTCTTATGGATTCCTCGGATCATAAGCACCTTATACATTGGTGACAGCTTGTGTTTTCATGGAATTCATTCCGAGTGGTTGGTAGGCATGTTATGCTATAGGTTATGTGTGGAAAATCAGAGGCGTATTCTCTTATGTATGGAAAAGGGATCAAGTTGGATCGGCAGTGATGGTGGGGGTGGGCATCCTTGTGGTGTTTGTGACTGCAGGGGGGATTGAACGGGAAGGTGGGAAGCATTTATCATAGCGGCAGTCCGTCCTCTCGTCGCAGTGGGAGTGAGATGAATGGTTTCTGCTCAAGGCCTTGCATCGCCGATGAAGGCTGAAACTCATCACGTTTCTTCTAGATTTAGGATGGGTGGAAGGAAGGACCTTTACAAGTCCCGGTGCTCGTTTTCGCTGCTAGTTGGATCAAAAGTATGTGATTGCTGTTATTTTTTTTCTGCATATGATAAAATATTTGAAATGAGAAGAAATAACTTAACTAGTATATCTGATTAAAAATTAATCGTAAACTAGTTGCCTTGTTTAAATGGTGATTTGGTTTTAAAAAATAATCCATTGTTTTAACCTCTAACTAGGTGCTTTAGCTTAAAACTAAAACTTTGGACAAGGATTAAGGTGGTGTTTGACCTCGTGATGTTTCAATTGTAGTTTTGTATATTTTTGAATTTGTTTTTATTTAAATTAATTATGTTTTTGAATAGTTTTGAAGTGTTGATGTCAAAAATAAATTTTAAAAAATAAAAAATTATTTTAATATATTTTCAAGCGAAAAGCATTTTGAAAAACAACATCTACCGATATCTCAAATACTTTCTAAATTGTAAAAACATTTTAGCGGGTAAAATGAAAAGATAGAGATATTGTATTGACTTGGATTAACACATGAAATTTACGAGCCAGGTGATGAGGATGACCACAACGAGTTAACTTAGTTAGACAATTTGTTTATTTCCTCTTCCTTTATTTATTCTCTTTTTGATTGGGCCTTGATTGAGTCTTAATTGACCTTGAGTTGGATTAAATATTGAACTAAGAGTTATTCAACTAAGAAGCTTAGACCCAAGCCAATTTAATGTAAATGATGAAATCGGAAAAAAAAACATCAAAATCTATTTTTTCAAAGTAAAACAAATAAAAATAAAAGGAATAAGGATAAAATTTGACATAAAAATAAATAAAATCAAATGTTGAGAATGACATTGAAAAAAAAATCAGTTAATAAAAGGATTCAAAACAAAACAAATAGTAATAAAAAGAATAGGGACTAAATATGACAAATGAAAAAAATTTAAGGAGGATGAAATTAAAAAAAAAATCAATTTTGTAAATCATTTCAAATAGAACAAATAATAATCAAAATAATATGGATGAAATTTGAAGGCAAAAAAAGTTGAAGGAACTTTGAAAATTTAGAGGTTCATGCACGGAAATCAAGGAGAAAAGAGGGAAAAGAAAAGTTGTCGGAGCTAAACCAAAGGTCCTTATGCTACAAGCGCCACCTATGAATGAAGGGGTCGCCGAAACAATTCAAAAGCTGACCTAAAAACCAATGTTTAGTCGTTGAATACCTCCTCATACGCCGCTCAAATAGCGTGGAGGCGCTCCACACGCTAGCGCGTGAGTTGCAGGCGCTAGACAAATTTTCTTAAATAATATTTTTATTAAAAAATCAAATTGTCCACATTCAATTTGATTATAACAAAAATAAAAATTCAAAAAAGCTCCTAGACACTAGTTTTAAAATTTTTAATTTTAATAATAATTTAGTTATTCAACATTATTTAAAGATATGATAAAGATAAATTCACCCCTCACCAATCTAATAATAACAAATAAAACTTGCCATAAAACTAAATTATCCCCATTAACAAGACTATTGATTTTTTTTTGGAAAAACAAAATGATAACTACATTATTGCTTAGACTAGTAATCTATAACTAAAGATGCAGTGAATTTGTTTTTTGTTAAGCATATTAGTATTACTCAAACGTCCAAAGACGGATTCTTTTAATCCAAACTTACGAAAAATTCTACCCAGTTTTGCTGTAATTATGAGGGTATAGCTTAACTAGTTAGATTTTGGGTTTGTTCCTAAAAAATTATTAGTTCGAGTGCCACAACTTTTAGAGTCATTAGAAGTTTATATAGTAGTTAACTTCAGAGTCTCGGGAGATTAGTCGAGGCGTGCATAAACTGGCTCAGACACTCATGGTTACAAAAAAAAAAAAAAACTTGCTGTAAAATAACTATTCACTTTGATGGAGGTCCACTGCATGTAAGAAATTATTTGGTATTGTGGTATTTTATTTTTATCTAATTACAAAGAGAAAATTATTTGATTAATAAAATAACATATATTTTTTTATAGTAAACTCCATGTATTATTGCGTTTCAAACCATGATATCATATAAGGTAAAATAACTAGTTTTTTTTTTTTTATCCATAGAGACATGTTTTTTTTTTTTTTTACATGCAAAAACTTATTTCATACTAGTTTTAACCATACTTGTATTTTTTAAAATCTAAATTAAAAATATTTTTTAAAACAGTAACAGCAAAAACTCCTTTAACATCAAACACACATTGACTTGAATGTATAAGCAGCACATCCGATTTTTTTTTTCACTATGCTGGGGGTGCTGCATGGACCTTTTTAACTATATAATAAACATATGGATGTCTTTGGAGGTTCGTCTCTATTCAGAGTTATAGATGGGTAAAAATAAATGATTTTTTTTATATTAACGTGTGATGTTCGGGTCAGTTTGCATGCATCTCGACTAATCTCCACGGGCCCTAAAATTAACAACCAGGTAAGCCTCCAGTGGTCATCAATATTGACAATCATAAAGCTCAAACCTGAAACCACAGGGGAAGCAAATCTTTTTATTCCAAACTCTTACCACTAAGTCAGCTACTAGTAAGTTAATGAATGATTTATTTAAATATGAAAACGGTGGACGATGGAGTAATTATTTTTTTAATGATTATACGCTTTATTTATCGTAAATTATTTAGAGTAGGGATAAGGATGAAGTTTTTTTTTTTTTTTAATATTTATGGAATTCTCATACGTATTACATTTTTTAAGTTTGATTAATACATGTAATTGTTTATTTTTTATATCCCTTAATGCTTATTATATACTTTATTTATTAAAAAAATCATATGAAGCCTTCATTGTATGTCAGGATTGAAAATTTCAGGCGGATAAAAATAAAGGGGCAATGAGGTCAGGTGGCATTATCAAGAGATGCACGCGGGGAGAGAGAGAGAGAGAGAGAGAGAGAGATGCGCATTAATAATATCGTGATGTTCCCGAAACCCCAGTAATCAAAATTTATATACAATAAATCAAAACATATTTAAAGTAGTTATATCCATAGTTTTAAGATTCAGTACGGTTTGGTAGAATGATCTAGAACCAGGTTGATTCAGAACTAAAACTAAAATGAATTTATAAAAAAATAAAAAAAGTTAAAAATCTAGCTGATTTGATGGGTTAATCCAATTAAAAACCCGGTTATAATTTATTAATTATTTTTTTTATCAAAACAATGTCGTTTTGATTTGTAAAAAAATTAGGCTTCACCTAGGTAACCTGATGACCCCATTAAAACCCGTGACTCAGTTCTTAGGCCGGGATGATCACCAGCCGAGTTTAAAAACACTGGTTATATCATGCAATGAGTCCTTTTTTTTATTTTTTTTCTTTAAATTAATTTTTTAATGTTTTTAAATTATTTTCATTTGCTAAAGTTAAAAATAATTTTTTTTAAATATAAAATATATTATTTTAATATATTTCTAATTAAAAAATTATTTTAAAAAACAACTGCTATTATATTTTTAAATATTCCTAAAACATAAAGCTTGTGCTATTATACTTTTAAATATTCCTAAAACATAAAGCTTGTTTTGTATAACGAAGAGTTTATTAAAAATTTAATTTTTTTATATAAAATTATTGCTTTAATATTTTATGATTATTTTAATAGGTTGACATTAAAAATAAAAAAATAAAAAAAATACTATCTTATTATATTAAAAAAATAACACTTTAAAAACTACCGTGATAATGAAATGATGGGGGACAAGAATGCAGTCAGTTCATAATTCGAAATTAAAGAATGCTGGCAGATTCTGTATGGACAGGGGCACCCATTCTTTCAAAATATTCAGATTCTGCATATTCTAATTAACTATATATATATAACCAGATTACATTTTATGAATGTTCAGGTTTATATGCCCTAACCTCTGCATCTTTTAAAAACACTAAGAAAAATAACAGGAAGAGAAATAGATGACAGTTTACAAGATTTTTATGCTATATAATTGTTTAATGTACAACCTCATTATTTTCAATATTTGTTTTTGCATGACAATCCTATATTTAAGCTATTGTATAGTCATGTTATACTATACTTCAAAGGAAAAACATTATATAGGTACTGTGAACCACATTATAGATATAAAATATTTATATTATAGACGACACTGTAGCACCCGAAAAACATTGTCTTTTCTGTTTTTGATTAATTCCAAAAGCTCCTGGAATGCTCATTTGAAATTGGCATAGTCCCAAAACTTTAAATTTTTTTTATTTAAAAAAAAAAATGACTAAAGGCCTCTCTCTCTCTATATATAGAGGAGAGCTAGTGATTGATGAAAAAACAGTGAGAGAAGATTATTGAATCTAGCTAAACAGCTAAATTTAATGTTATTGGGTTTGATTTGAATACTGTGAATTATACTGTAGATATGAAGTATTTCCATATATTTTAATTTTTATAATCTTATAAAAACTCAAGAGTCTCATTTAATTTTGCTGCAAAACAAATCAAAAGAGCTCATTGTTGAGATTGCTGCTTTTGTTCTTTCCCCCCCTCTTCTTTTGGTACTGATTGTCGATTTTTGGATGGTCTTAGCATTAAGCAGAGATGGGCTTCAGGTCTTCAATTTCATTTCTCGGTGAGATTTTATTATGTGCTTGCAATTCATTTAGGAAGCCTGCCTTTGATCTCTACTACCCTTCTTTGATTCCCAGTTTTGATCATTTCCCTTTCCCTCACTGACTGAACTCATCCATGGTCGACCGCTGCCAGACCCTCTGGCACTTCCCTCACAGTGATAACCGGAACTCGAGAGATTACACAGCTAGTCTCGAGAAAAGCATTGATGAGATGTTATACAAGGTAACGAATTATCAGCAGCAAAGTTAGCATGGAATATGGTAGAATAGTGGCAACAACTGCAGGTGGTAGGCAGTACGTAGTAGGTCATGAAGGCATATATAAAAAGTACTTTTATATACTATAGTTGCTGTTACTGTTATGCTTATATTTTGAAAAAAATTATTTTATAAAAAATATTTTTAGTTGAGATTAATTTGGAAAAATATATATTTGGTTAAAACTATAATTGAAAAACAAATCAAAAGAGCTCATTGTTGAGATTTTATTATGTGCTTGCTATTCATTTAGGAAGCCTGCCTTTGATCTCTACCACCCTTCTTTGATTCCCAGTTTTGATCATTAATTTCCCTTTCCCTCACTGACTGAACTCATCCATGGTCGACCGCTGCCAGACCCTCTGGCACTTCCCTCACAGTGATAACCGGAACTCGAGAGATTACACAGATAGTCTCAAGAAAAGCATTGATGAGATGTTATACAGCTACAGTCTCGAGAAAAGCATTGAGGTAACGAATTATCAGCAGCAAAGTTAGCATGGAATATGGTAGAACAGTGGCAACGACTGCAGGTGGTAGGTAGAACGTAGCAGGTAATTAGCATGGATTGGAAGCAGCAGCAGCAGCAGCATGAAGGCATAGCAGCAAGAATTAAAGGTAGCAGCAGCAACAACAGTTAGTTAGACGTGTAAGAGTAAGCTAGTTGTTAGTAATTAATACGTAGTTGGAAGGTAGCGAAATCTTGCATTAATAGTTTGTAATAAGAAACGTGATAGTCAAGCAATAAAGTGAATAGTTGTTTCTGTAACTATCTCTCTTATCTTTCTTCTTCTATTCTTCTCTGTTTCTCTTGAATCCTACAGTACTTGCTAAGGGAAACCTTATAACAGTTGGTATCAGAGCCAATCCAAGACCATCAATCAGTTCTTGCCTTGCTTAGAACTTAACAAATGGTGGAGAATAATAAGATGAAGGCTGTGGAAGAACACTGTCGAAGGCTTGATAAGCAAATATATACAAGGCATCCATCGAGAACTTCGGGAATCCTACAGTACTTGCTAAGGGAAACCTTATAACAGTTGGTATCAGAGCCAATGCAAGACCATCAATCAGTTCTTGCCTTGCTTAGAACTTAACAAATGGTGGAGAATAATAAAGATGAAGGCTGTGGAAGAACACTGTAGAAGGCTTGATGAGCAAATATACACCAGGCATCCATCAAGAACTTCAGGAATCCATAGCTGATAATCAAAAGAAATGGCAGGAATCCATGGTAGAGAATAAGGAACAATGGTAGGCAAGACTGATCTAACCAACCTACAGATGAAAGAAGCATTCATCACCACAACTCCAGTCCTGATGGGATAATTCCTGGTTTTAGAAGCTACAATCGTGGATAGACAATGGAAAACCATGATTTCCACTGGGCTAGCTGGATACAATGTACGTAGCCTTGCCAAAGGTTGATTTACCAACTCTTTTTAGAGAGACAATCCGAGGGGTAATTGGATAAGGAATTGTAAGAAGTTGATCGATCACAGATATTAAGTTTTGAATATCCAATAAACAACTTTAATACCTATATTCAATCATTTTTCAAATCTTTAACACTGCATTCCTTGACATTTCATCTCCTACTAGGCTTTGTGCCCGCACTTCGCTCTCGGTGGAATAAAAAACATATATTTGCATTAAAAAAATATGTGATGAAATGCATAATTAAAAACTCGAACAATATATTAAAACAAATTAATTGATCACATAAGATTTAATAAATAAAAAAAGTTGGCGTTGCTTCTCTGATAAAACGGGCAAACATAAAACTTGTTATTTCACTTAAATGATAGATCTGGTTAAAAAAACAAATACCTCCATCATTCTAGTTTTGTCTAACTCTAGCTTAAATGTGGAAACAAAAAAATTAACAAAGAATTAAAAAAAAAAAAAAAACTAAGAAAGTGAAATGAAAATATGATGATAAATTGTATCGACTTGGGTTAAGTTGTAAAATTTACAACATGGGTAACATACACAACCATAATAAGTTAATCCGTCTAGATAATTTGTTTTTATTTTTCCTTCCCTTATTCTCTTCATGACTAAATCTTTATTGGGTCTTAATTGACCACAAATCAGATTACATTTAGAAGTAAATCAAAGAGTTATAAAAGAATTTAAACTAAAACTTTAAAAATATATCATATTATAATGATTTCATTCAACTTTAATCACAAACAAAATTTAGAACTTAGATCAAAACATGATCACAATTAGGCATAATTTTTTTTAAGGTAAGTGATAAAAAATGATGAAATTGCATTTTTTTTATTTTAGGTTAAATAAAAAAAACAATGATAACAAAGGGTCAAATTGTTTTTTAAAAAAAAAACTTTAAGGGAAATAATTCATAAATAATCCATAGATGTTGTGTCATAACCCATCAAATCAATAATCCGTGCCAATGACTCAACCAGTCTAATATTTTTCTTAATAGATTTATGTTGCCCCTTAATAAAGAATAAAAAGAATTGAAAAAAAGCTTCGCAAAAAAGCTAAGGTGCGCGGGCCTAATGGCCTATTATAAAAGAGCCCATGCTTTTAGGTCCGGTGGCCCATACCCACACACCTAGGTCTTATATTTTTTTAAGTCGTCCACCTCTTTTATTTAAAATAAATAAATCAGGCAATATGTCACTTGCTTGTGTGTCCAAAATCCATCCATCCATTTTAAATGCTATTTTTATGTTTGTCTTTTCTCTTTTAATTTTATCCATTGCCAATAAATTTAAAGCAATTGGGTGCTAATCTTGCCATCAAAGCACACAACAAAAAAGAGTTAAGGTTGAAAATAAATAAATCAGGCAAAATCCCTTGATGTTGTGTCATAACCTTGTCAAATCAACAATCCATATCAATGACTCAACCAGTCTAATATTTTTTTTGATAGATTTATGTTGCCCCTTAATAAAGAATAAAAAGAATTGAAAAAAAAGCTTCGCAAAAAAGCTAAGGTGCGCGGGCCTAATGGCCTATTAAAAAAGAGCCCATGCTTTTAGGTCCGATGGCCCATACCCACACACCTAGGTCTTATATTTTTTTAAGTCGTCCACCTCTTTTATTTAAAATAAATAAATCAGGCAATATGTCACTTGGTTATGTGTCCAAAATCCATCCATTCATTCTCAATGCTATTTTTATGTTTGTCTTTTCTCTTTCAATTTTATCCCTTGCCAATAAATTTAAAGCAATTGGGTGCTAGTCTTGCCATCAAAGCACACAACAAAAAAGAGTTAAGGTTGAAAATAAATAAATCAGGCAAAATCCCTCGATGTTGTGTCATAACCTGTCAAATCAACGATCCGTGCCAATGACTCAATCAGTCTAATATTTTTCTTAATAGATTTATGTTGCCCTTTAATAAAGAATAAAAAGAATTGAAAAAAAGGCTTCCCAAAGGAGCTCAGGTGCTCGGGTCTAATGGCCCAGCGCGTCTGGGTCTATTAAAAAAGAGCTCATGCTTTTAGGCTAGGTGGTCCAGGCCCGCGTATCTAGACTTTATATTTTGTTAAGTCGTCCACCCCTTTTATTTAAAATAAATAAATCAGGCAACATGTCGTTTGTTGAAACAGATGACGTTTTGTCTATTTGTTCAAAATCTGTCCATCCATTCTCAATGCTATTTTTATGTTTGTATTTTTTCTTTCAATTTTATTCCTAGCCAAATAAATTTAAAGCAATTGGATGCTAATCTAGCAATCAAAGCACACAATTAAAAAAAAAAGTTAAAGGTTGAAAGTGAAAAAATTAAAAATAATACTGCTCAAGTCCATAGTATATATGAGTGTTTTTCAGTGTTGAAGCAAATTCACACCCTTCCGCTTTAGTTTGTTTTATTATTAACGCCGAACTACATGCAACTTAAATATATTACGTGTGGTTTTGACCTCCTGCCCCTTGGAATGCAAAAGAAAGGCTGCTGCTCGTAAGACGCTGAGAAATTTATTGGTTGAAATTGTTGGCTCGAATCTTGGTTTGGAATTGAGGTTAAACTTATTTGTTATTAAAATTTTAATAAATGCATTTAAATAATTAATGCCTCACGGGTGTCTTAAGAGCACTCGTTAGCTTTTTCCAGAAAGGGAGTTGTTTCTACTTTTGTCCTTTCTTAAAATTAATCAAATCTATATTCAAGATATTTATGTTTAAATGAAATTCTCTGCCGTTTCATTTACATGCCAGCACCGTTTCATTCCAAAGCTGCTGCAGACAAGAAGGGAAAGCTAGTGGGATAATAATAGTGTGCTTATTATAATCGTGTTAAATATGTAGATTACAATCTCTTGTTAATGGCCAGCGGATAGTGGACCTTCGACGGCAAGGAGATAAATGTTGAAAATATAGATTCTTTTTCTGTCTTTAATTCAAGAAAAATGATCATTGCTGTTTTGTTCATGGAAAAATTAATCAGGTACATTGTATTAGAGGCGGAGCAAGAAAAAAAAAGTAAAGGGGGCTAAATTAAAAAAAATATTTTTAAAAAATTAAAATTTTAAATATTTTATAAAGAAAGAGGCTGCGAAAAATTTTCTTGCAGGAATCCGGGCCCCTGCCAGCCTCCTCCTACCTCCGCTGCTGCATCGTATCAGATTGTTCATGGAAAAGAACTGAGGTTTTATATCAGTCTTTACACAGCAAGAACGCAGAAAATAATAGAACCACTAAGGATGTGGTTAATTGGTTACAAGAAAATCAAATCTAAACTGAAATTTTAAAAATCAAGATATTATTAATCAAAATAACAACAACTAAAAGATTAAATCGAACTGAAATTAGTTAAAAAAAAAAAAACCCAACACTTCCCTCACAGTGATAACCGGAACTCGAGAGATTGATTACACAGCTAGTCTCGAGAAAAGCATTGATGAGATGTTATACAAGGTAACGAATTATCAGCAGCAAAGTTAGCATGGAATATGGTAGAATAGTGGCAACAACTGCAGGTGGTAGGCAGTACGTAGTAGGTCATGAAGGCATATATAAAAAGTACTTTTATATACTATAGTTGCTGTTACTGTTATGCTTATGTTTTGAAAAAAATTATTTTATAAAAAATATTTTTAGTTAAAGTTAATTTGGAAAAATATATATTTGGTTAAAACTATGATTGAAATTGAGGTTAACCAAAAAGTAGTTTAATGTGCTTGATTAAGAATGGTTTTGAAATTAAGGTTATAAAATAAATTTAAAATATATATATTAATATTGATGGTTTTTAATTTAAATATTATAGATTTAACTATTACTATTACATCATGAAATAAATAATACTTTATATAAAATATTTTTTATTGTTCCATTAAACTATCTATAATTCCATCATGTATGAAATACATCCGACAAGAACTACAGTTTTCACAAATTTCTTAAGAGCACAACAACATCAGGTAAAATATAATCAGGAACAAAATTAGGATTGCGATCAAATTCTACAAATGCTACGTCATCAAGTGATTTTCGTCTAATTTATATAGTGTTATTGAATAATATTTAACACTAGTTTTTCGAATAAAACATAATTAAAAGTAATTTTTTTTAATTTTGTTGGGTCGGACCCGGTTCAATGCATAGCTTTGAACCAGACCGGTCCGACAGGAACAGTGGAGCCATGCTCCACTGTTCACGGAATAAAACCCATGAACAGTGGAGCCATGCTCCACTGTTCACGGAAGTAAACTTATGAACAGTGGAGCATGCTCCACTGTTCATACGTTTACTCAGCACAAGAAGCAGCACCTTGCTGCTTCATGCAAACCGGTGGCTGTGCTACAGTTGGTAGTGGGTCCCACCAATAAAAATGTGATTTTCCTGCTTTACCAAACAATAATAGTTGTGGCTGCGGGTGAACCTCACCCGCAGCCACAATACCAAACAGCCAGTAGAGGGGTAATTGAATAAGGAATTTTAAGAAGTTGATCACAGATATATATATATATATATATATATATATATATATATATATTTAAAAGTAATTTTTTTTTATTTTGTTGGGTCGGACCTAGTTCAATGTATAGCTTTGAACCGCACCGGTCCGACAGAACAAAGTGGAGCCATGCTCCACTGTTCAAGGAATAAAACCCATGCTGTTCACGTAGTAAACATATGAACAGTGGAGCATGCACAAGAAGCAGCACCTAGCTGCTTCTTGCAAAGCGGTGGCTGTGTCACAGTTGGTAGTGGGTCCCACTAATAAAAATGTGCTTTTCCTGCTTTACCAAACAATAATAGTTGTGGCTGCGCGTGAACCTCACCCGCAGCCACAATACCAAACAGCAATAAAGAGGTAATTGAATAAGAAATTGTGAGAAGTTGATCTCTCTCTCACACACACAGATATATATATATATATATATATATATATATATAAGTTTTGAATATCCAATAAACATCTTTAATACCTATATTCAATCATTTTTCAAATCTTTAACACTGAATTCCTTAACATTTCATCTCCTATTATTATACTTTGCTATTGGTAGAATAAAAAGCATATAACTGTATCAAAAAAAATATAAACATTGTTATTTTTACCTGTTTGCGATGAAATACTTGAAATGATAATTAAAAACCCGATTGGTGTCTCAAAATAAATTAATCAACCACTATAAAATTTAATAAATAAAAAAATTGATGTGACTTGTTCGACAAAATTGACAAATAAAAAACAAGTTGTTTCACTTAAATGGTGATCTGGTTAAAAAAAAATCTCTGTCATTTTAATATTGTCTAACCCTAGCTTAAATATAAAAACAAAAAACTGACAAAGGATTAAATTGAAAAAAACCCTAAGAGAGTGAAATGAAAATATGATGACAAACTTTATCGACTCGGGTTGAGTCATGAAATTTATAACGTAGGTAATAGGCACAACCATAATGAGTTAATTTGTCTTGATAATTTATCTTTATTTTTCCTTCCCTTATTCTCTTTATGACTGGACATTCATTGGGTTTTAATTGACCACAAATTAGATTAAATCTAGAAGTAAATCAAAGAGTTATAAAAAAATTTCAACTAAAACTTTAAAAATAGGTCATATTGTATTGATCCTAGTCAATTTTAATTAACAAATAAAATTTAGAACTTGGGTAAAAACATAATCCCAAACATAATTTTTTAAAGGCAAGTGATAAAATTAAAATGATGAAATTGCATTTTTGTTTTATTTTAGGTTAAAAAAAATCAATGATAACAAAAGGTCAAATTGTATTTTTTAAAAAAAACTTTAAGGGAAAAAAATAAAAAAATCCCTTGATGTTATGTCATAACCCGTCGAAACAACTATCTACGCCAATGACTTAACCAGTCTAATATTTTTCTTAATAGATTTATGTTGCCCCTTAATAAAGAATAAAAAAAATTAAAAAAAACTTTACAAAAGAGCTCATTGCCCAGCTCGTCTGGACCTATTAAAATAGAGCTCATGCTTTTAGGCGAGTGGCCCAAGCCTGCACACCTAGACCTTATATGTTTTTAAATTATCCATCTTTTTTAATTAAAATAAATAAATCAAGTAATATATCGCTTGCTGAAATAGATAACGGTGTTGTCTATCTGTTTAAAATCTATTCATCTATTTTTAATGCTATTTTTATATTTTTTTTCATTTAATTTTGTTTCTAATCAATAAATTTAAAGAAATTGGATGCTTGCAATCAAAGTACACAATAAAAAAAAAATTAAAGGGTTAAAGTAAAAAAAATTAAAAATAATACTGCTCTAAGTCCATAGTATATATGAGTGTTTTTCAGTGTTGAAGCAAATTCACACCCTTCCGCTTTAGTTTGTTTACTTTATTATTAACGCCGAACTACATACAATTTAAATATATTACGTGTGGTTTTGACCTCCTGCCCCTTGGAATGCAAAAGAAAGGCTGCCGCTCCGGCTCGTAAGACGCTGAGAACAAATCTTGGTTTGGAATTGAGGTTAAACTTATTTGTTATTAAAATTTGATTTTTTTTATGTAAAAAATTTCTTAGCAATGTAAAAAATTAAAATTATTTTTATTATATTTTTATATTTAGTTAGTGTCATAAATCTATTTTTTTATTATAAAACTAAAAATTCTTTTGAGTTAAAAATATAATCTTCATGATAATTCTTAATTTGAATAAAATAAAATCGGTATTCTAAAATTATGTTATCACATGTAAAAAATATTGAGATGATTATTATAAATTATAATTTTGTTTTGTTTTATAAAAAAATAGTTATAATTTTGATGTATTCCATATTTTTTTGAAAAGATACTCATTTTTTATCCTCAATAAATAAATACATTTCTTAGTATTTCAATGAAAAAATTAAAAATTTGAAAAGAGAAAAAATAAAAATGAAAAAAATAATTTTATCTTAGTGAACATAAGCTAATTACCTATGCTAAACTATGGGTGAGATCTCAAGTTAATCTTTTAAGTAAGAAAACAATGTGCTAGTATTCTATACACATTTTCTTACATAACAAAAAAAATTAATTGAGAATTGGAAAGTTATTGCATGCATTTAATAAAATAAAATAAAAATAATGTGAACTAAAAAATAATTAGAAGAGTTGTTAACGTTAACTAAAGATTAAAGTAGAAATCTTAAATATTGATGCACAATGATTTTTGATCTCGTGATGTAGGATTTTAAAAAAAAAAATTATATTTAATTATATAATAATAAAAATAGAGTTTCAGAACAAATGTAATAATCTAAATGTTGTATAAAAAAATATGATTGCTAGTATAATTTTTTAACTAAAAATTTAAATTTCATTAACTATGTTGTTTATTCCATAGAAATAATAAGCAACTAAAATCAATATGTAAACAAATTCTAATAAATTGAAATAAGGATAAGAAAAAAAAAAAGGCATTTCTTTAATCAATACCCCTTTTTCTTATTAATTTTTTTATCAGGAATTTTTTTTAAAACAAAAGTACAATATAATTTTAAAAGCAAGTTTTAATAAAACAAAATAATAAAATAATGAATTGATAACTTTAACATAAATGTATGTATAAAGAACTAACAATAATAATGTTGAGAAGAATTATATAAAAATTTCACAATAAAAAAAAACATTATAATATGTTGAGAAACTTAAAATCAAATTAAATTTAAAATATTTCTTAGTTCCCAAATCTATGTTTTCTGGCATTATTAAAGGTTCACACCACCTTCATTAAGTTTCTCTCTTGAAGACAAATTTATAAATATCAAAATCAAAATTATTGGTGACTACTTGAAAGCTTTCTCTCTTATTAATATTTTTTTATATATATAATTTTCTCTCTTCTCTCTTAATATCCAAGGAGTACTGAAACCCAAAACAAATGAAGTTCGAGACCGGAAAGAATCCAAAATACTACGGGACCAAAGTAAAACAAAGAGTAAAATTGAGGGATCAAAAAATAGATTTATGTGCATTTCAAACAATAAAAATGAAAAAGGTTATTAATTTTTTGTCAATGTCCCGAAAGGTTTTTCTCTTCTTAAAATTTTTCTAGTAACTTTCTCTATTTTCTTTAAAGACCTAGGGATTTAATTACAAGACAAATGAAGTTTAGAGCCAATGAGAAAAATCCAAAATACCAAGGGACCAAAGTAAAACAGACTAAAATTAAGGTACCAATTAATGTGTATATTTATGCACATCTTTTGTCAATGTTTTGATTTTTGTTCTTTTAATTTTATTTTTGACAATAATTTCAAAGCTTCGAATGTAAAATGACATTCAACCTTGAGATGATTTACAACACCTAGGGAAAAAAGGATTATATGCAATTCAAAGAAAATTTAAAAATCCAGAGCAACAAAAAGGGACTTTGGTAAGAATTAAATTGAAAAAAAATAAATTGAATGACCAAAATAGAATAGAATAAAATTTTGAGGGACCAAGGAAGAAACTTCGCAAAGTGAACTTTTGCTACGCCCCATTGCATTTCTAAACGGGATTGACCAAATTTTGAAATTTTGTTTTTTATTAAAATTATCATTATTTTTATATAGTTTTAGATTGTTTTAATACGTGGATATAAAAATTAATTGTTTTAAAATAAAAAAATTTTAATGTACTTTTTTATATATAGTTTAAAACGTGGCATGATATAACTGTATAGCATGCCACGTTTTAAACTATAGCTCCAATAAGAAGCATAAAAAAACTGATACTTGAACATAGGTTCTTGCTAGGAAAAAGTTTATGTATGATCACGACAAGGTTTTAAGTCTAATAAAGACGAACGAGTCCTCTCACGACCCCAATTAATTTCCACCTAACAACTCAACCAATGGATCGAATGCTGCTTCTTGTAGTTTTCTGAGCACCAACATAAAAAATAATTATTATAAAAATATAAAAATATTATTTAAATAAAAAATATTTTAAAAATTAATTACTATAACATTTTCAAAAACCTTTTCAAAAATAAAAAGATGAACAATAACAAACCCTACTGAAAAACATGATCTGCCTTAGAGCTGTTTGGCTCTGTGGCTGTGGCTACGGCTACGTTTTATTTAAAACGCAGTTGTAGCCGTTTGGTTAAATAAAAATAGTGAACAGTGCAATTTTCTTGCACTTGTTCACTTGCACTGCGTGATTTTTTTTTAGTGTGTTAATTTTTTTTTGTTAATTTCTTTTTTAAAAAACTAGTTTAGAGTGAATTTTATACATGATAATATTTTATCTAATTTTATTACACGCTAAAAAATTATGGAAACTGTAGTTCTTGTCAGATAAATTTTGTACGTAATGGAATTGTAGATAGTTTAATAGAACAATAAATTTTTTTATATATATAAAGTATAATTTATTTCATGATGTTACCGCAATAGTTAAATCCACAATATTTAAATTAAAAATCATTAATATTAATTTATATTTTTTAAAATTATTTTATAACCTCAATTTCAAAAACATTATTAACCAAACATATTAAACTACTTTTTCTTCAACCTCAATTTCAACCACAGTTTTAACCAAATATCTATTTTTTCAAATCAACCACAACTAAAAATACTTTTTATAAAACAACTTTTTTTAAACCATAACCACAACAACTACCGCAATACAAAACACCCTCTTAGTTTTTTTTTTTGTTAGTTAATGTTAATATGATGAATGTTGCAGGGATGAACAAAACTGTGACAGGTACACAGCACAGTCTACCACGTGTTGAGAAAATCTTTATGCGTTCCTCACTGAATCAGGCCCATGCTCACCTTGTGGATGCCACGTGAAGGTGGCTGCACCCTTTGTAAAGTCAATATTACCCCATCTGCCATAATTGTTTTTTCTTTTACAATTGTAGATCAAATTAATGTTATTGTTATGGTTTAATTATATAAAAAAATGAATTAAGAAAAAAGAATTTTTTTTTAAATATATCAATTTAATATTACATTACCCATATATAATTTGATCTATAATAAATTAAATTTAATAATATCCTTTCCATTTATCATTGTAAAATAAGTTCGAGTTTCCCGGTACCTCTTCATTTACTATTTTTAATCAAGTCATATGTTTCTTTTTTATTTTAAACACTTAAAACCATTACTATATAAAATAATAATTTCTTAACGTAACTTTGAGAAATGTAACTTATTAGTCAGATATTAGATTTGCTCCCTAGAAGTCACCAGTTCGAGTCTCACAAACCTCATGACCACTAAAAATTTACATGGTCGTTAACTTCGAGCCCGTGAGATTAATTGAGGTACACGCAAGCTGGTCCGGACATCAATATTAATAAAATAATAATAATAATAATAATTTCTTAATGTATTTGTTAATATCACTATTGTTTGTATGAATATTTGATTTCTTTTATTTTTTAAACATAATTCAATAATAAATAAATTTTAATAAATGCATTTACATAATTAATGCCTCACGGGTGTCTTAATAGCACTCGTTAGCTTTTTCCAAAAAAGGGAGTTGTTTCTACTTTTGTCCTTTCTTAAAATTAATCAAATCAATATTTAAGATATTTATGTTAAAATAAAATTCTCTGCCGTTTCATTTACATGCCAGCACCGTTTCATTCCAAAGCTGCTGCAGACAAGAAGGGAAAGCTAGTGGGATAATATTAGTGTGCTTATAATCGTGTTAAATGTGCAGATTATTACAATCTCTTGTCTAAAAAGGCCAGCGGACAGTGGAGCTTCGACGGTAAGGAGATAAATGTTGAAAATATGGATTCTTTTTCTGTCTTTAATTTAAGAAAAATGATCATTGCTGTTTTGTTCATGGAAAAATTAATCAGGTACATCGCATCATATTGTAATGCAGTCTCCATAATTCACGATGATCAGTGATACGCTAAATCACCAGAAGGTGTTGTTGCAGATGTGATAAAATTGCTGGATCCCAATCAGCCTCCACCATGACATCAATTTTTTTTTTAAAAAAAATTATTCATTCTTTTTCGTGTATGCGTAGATATTTTTTGAAGAGTTCCTTTAAAATCTTTTTTTCAAGTTTAAAATGTCAGAAATAATTCTTTACCCATTGATTTTAATAAAACCATCAAGGATCAAAACAACCATTATAAAATTAGTCTAGTATAAAAGCTTCTAGTTATTATTTTTTATTTAAAATCCTTTTATTTTGATCAAAAAGCTAAGTTTTGATCAATTTTTGATTGAATTCACAAAAAAAACTAGAAAAAACCTATAAATATCCCACGAAAAATAAAAAAAAACAAGAAAAAAAAGAGAAAAATATAGGTAAATACCCTGGCCTCTATTTTGAAGGCTTGAAAGCTTAATATCGAAGGTCTAACAAGTTTTGAAAAAAAAAACAACAAAAGAAAAAGAAATAAAAAAAATAACAATATATAACTAGCAAGTTTGGAGAAAGTATAACCACGTAACAACTCAATCTTTTCATCGATTCGACTTCCATTGTACATTTTTTAAATTAATTTCTCAACAACTAATAAAAAAAGAAAACCATGTTTAAATACTGAATAATAAAGGAAAAACTACGTCTGGAGTCCATTATCAATTATTTCAATTATGAGAATTTGGAACCTTCTAAAGGTGTTTTCAAGTGTGTGTATGAATTGGAAACTTGATTACTTCATTTTGGAAACACGACTTTTTAGAGCATCTCTTTATCAAACCAAACATACTATGTGCATCTTCCTCTCCTCAAACGGCAAGCACTTCGTTTCCATTAACACTCACCAGCTGGTTGTGGAGACAAAAAGTGATCAGTGGGCTGAGTTCTGTGTACTTTCTATGAATAAATAAATATTAATTTATCTCTCAAAATTCCTTACATGAACCCACCTTGAAGAGAAAATATCGTGTTCTTTGCCTCTCCACCCTGTCAAAATCCAAAGCTTTCTGAAAAGCAGACGTTTTGGGCAACCACAACGTCCACGTAGTCACCATTTCTTAAAAAAATATCACAAAATAAAAAAATAATAATACAACAAATAAAGATTCAACAGATCACCATATTTATTTCTAGTAGCGCAATGAAATTTTGCTTCATAATAAAACCCAAAGGGTTGTAGTAATAAGAATAACATGATTTTTAAAAATATAATAAAATAAAGGATTGTATTATTGCAACCCATACAAATATAAGGCACCGTTTTCTTAGAAAAAACAACAACATCCAAGTAGTAACGTTTTCTTAAAAAAATATTATATATATATAAAAAACGCCGTCCAATAATTTTGCTACTAGAAATAATACAACCAAACCATTAAGGGTAGGTTAACCAGTCTAATCTTGAGTTTGTTTTTTAATTGTCATGGATTTGAGTTCTTTCAGGATCACTAAAGATTTACATGATCGTTAATTTCAGGATTTGTGGAATATATCGAGATGCGTGTAAACTGTCCCTAATACTCATATTAATAATAATAAAAATAATACAACCAATAAAGATTCAATAGATCACCATATTTATTTCTAGTAGCGCAATGAAATACTAAGAATAAAATGATTTTAACAATCTAGGTGGTGGTACAGTGGTAAGAGTTTGAGACCAAGAGGTTTGCTTCCTCTATGGTCTCAGGTTCGAGTCTTGTGGTTGCTCATATGATGGCCACTGAAAGCTTACATGGTCATTAACTTCAGGGCCCGTGGAATTAGTCGAGGTGCGCGCAACTGGCCCGCATACACCTACGTTAAACTAAAAAAAAAATAACATGATTTTTAAAAAATAAAATAAAATAAAATAAAATAAAGGATTGTATTATTGCAACCCTTACAAATATATGGTACTTTTAATTAATAACACAACCTTTAATTTTGTTTTTGTATTTTTTAAGGATTTTTCTATTTCAAATAGCACAATTACGTACCTAAAATTGTCTCTAATTGTACTAGTTTGCAGATTGTTTTACTACTCCACAAACCTTGGGAGCACTTCAACATGTTCTGTACGTTTTTATTTCTTACAATTTTATAAAAAAATAATTTAAATAAATAAAAAATAAGCAATTCCCGGCCTAAAAGTCTTTAAATTATTGTTTTGGGTGTGGTTTGGAATTCTGCACGCATCCATCTATAAACAAATTTTAACTCAAAATATCACGAGAGGCTTTTTAGAGGGGGAGACTTAAATTTTAAGTAATTGACCTAAAAGTAAAGTCAAAGGGAGCCCAAATGAAAGATTAACGTTTTTCCAAGAAAAAATTAAAATTGTTGTTTAATTAATTAATTAATTAATTTGATAAAAACAAGCCTCAAAATGTAGCGCAATCTCACGACAAAAAACTTCCAAAAGAAAATCAATGCTCTTAATTGCCGTCCTCCAAAACAAATAAATAAAAAATATATATTTTTAATATTTGTAAATAACTTAAAATAATTAAAACCACAACTCAAAAATATGAAAAAACAAGAAAGGAAAGGAAAAGAAGAGCGAAGGCAGTGGCGTTTTGGTGAATATATGGAAAGTGAAGTGTTATTGTTTGAGATGAGGAGGTCAGAGAAAAACAAGGGGTGATCCTGAAAATCCAGCGGTTTCAACACCCAATCTTGGGGGCGGGAATTGGCTTTCCCAGTCGCTATCACAACCCCAATATTATGATAACCACATTTTGAAACTACGTTCTTTCTCTTGACGCTTCTCTTCCTCTCTCTCTCTACCACTAGATACTTTCAAACCATCTCCTCATGGCCCATGGTTTTTGCTTCCCATTTCTTACTCTATTATATGTGTATATATAACACACACACCATCCCCTCCTCCCCCCCTTATAGTTTAGCCACCTCCTCAAAAGCCTTGCCACCGCCAATCTCCAATCTTGTCGAACCATCATCTCATGATTTGAAAGAAACCATAATTTCTGCTGTTTTTCTTGGTGGGTTTTTCGTTTCTGTTCTAAACATTCCTTGACCAGCTTTTCAAGTACACATATACATTAACTGCAGCCATCTTAATAGTGGTATGCAAGAGAGATACAGATTTTATACGTCGAAAGTATTTTAGTGGTGTTTTGTTAATGACCATTGAAGCTATGGGGGAGCAAAGAAGAGAACCAGTTGCACACGTGCACAGGGTTGGATATGCCAATCGGGCTATCAGGAAGAAGAAATGCAAGAGGACTAAAAAGTGCGCATCGACAGTTCCCATGGCACTGCAGGATCTGTTTGTGTCATGTAGACAAATGTTTAAAGGTCCTGACACTGTTCCTTTGCCTGAAGACATCAAGAGATTGTGCAACATACTTGGTAGGTCCTTGTATTTGATGGTCTTTATCTTGGTTCCTGTTGTTTATTTCTTTTCAAATGCACTATACCACTCTCTAACTAGTTAATATTTGAGTGATACCTAACCATTTAATATGATTCTGAACCTGGAAACTGGTCCTATATATATTAGAATGGTAAAATGGATCCATATCTTTGTAGACATGGTACACGTTGTTCCCTATTATAGATTGGCTTAAATATTGAAGCTATGATCATAATGTCTTGCTTTTATATACCCTTCATTTTCGATAAAGAATTGCACTTTTAACTTGTAGATTTCTGGAAATGTAGTGATAAATAATTATCTTGTATTCTCTCGGCCAATGGTTGATGCATGGGTTTAATTAGAGAAATGTCCAATGAGTAGTGTAAAGATCCAAGTGTCTTTCTAAGATACCCGGATCAAATCTCGCTAGCATCCAAGATGGGATCAAAGAGGAGATCAGCCTTTGTTGTCTAGTGCTAAAGCCCCAACAAAAGAAAATCATGTTCTTTCTGGTTGCTGTTTTCTTCTTTGTGCTGTTCGATCATGTTCTTTGCGTGTGATATGCTACAACTGTGATCTAGTTTTGGTATTCTTGATGCATGAATTGGTTGTTAGCTCGAATTCAAAGGGCTCGTCGAAGCACTTCCAATAAGATTTTCTAGTTAATTATGGGAGAAATCATTCACTGCCTCGGTGGAGGTACTCTCTCCTTGCGTTCATATGAAGTGGATTTGTATGGCTCGTTTATAAATTAAAGAGGCAAGAGATAAACTACATCCACTTGTATGGCCATAAAGCCCATTTCTTTTCAAGGAATTGCATATGAAGAAAATTACTCAGCATTTTTGTTGTCTATCTTCACATTTTTGGTAGGAATCAATATCTTAAACTGAACATTGAACATTTTTCTGATATGATAGTTTTTTTCTTTTTATAAAATTTAGGTTCTATTTATAAGATGTAAGAGTGTGTAGGTTGAGCAAGCATACAGCCACAATTCCTTTCGTAGTTGAAAAAGAAAGGACACTTCTGGATGACCTCGTTAGTTGGGTCTTTTCTGCATGCCAGGCTCGATATATTGCAGACATTGAATTTGATATCCATTTTCAAGGCCAAGACAAGTTTTAATCAACAGGGTACATATGAATTCTTTCCTTAATTCGAGATTTGGTACATAAAAGCATATATCCCATGGTCGTGGGGACTAACATTCATCAATACTGTGCAATATATTAACTAGGTGACAAAAATACGTTTCAAGGTCAAAAACTAATGCAACATGGATGCTTTTTTTGGCCTCCTATGGCGAATGGGTTCTGCTGGAAGCATTTCTATATTATGCATTTAGTTAAATATAATATTATCCTAACGTTATGCAAATATAAAAATTTCGTGGCCTATTAAAGTAATGGTGTGATTGTACTCTTTGTCCTTTCCTTAACGTGCCTTCTCTCATGCTGTAGATAACATGAAGCCCGAAGATGTTGGGCTAAGTAGCGAGCTGCAATTCTTCAAGACTAAAGCTGCAGTTAAAGGGACTCCAAGGGTCACTTACACGACCATTTACAAGTGCAATGATTTTTCGGTGAGACTAGCTGTTGCTTGTTTGTTTACTATCATTTTCAGGTCATTTGTGCTGGAATTTGCACATTGAACCATTTGAGTTCCTTGAAGAGAAGATGACATGGCAGTCCACTCTGTTATATTGTTGACTGCGTGATCATATAAATCTTCAGCAGGGTATAAGACCTTCAAAAAACTTGATTTGAAGTTTTTCAAGAGCATTTTGAATAGTTGATCCAAACAGGATTTTGCGCTGTGACCATATGATTGTTCATGTAGAGTCTGAAATTCTCGCATTCTTCAGTTTGAGCTTTGAAATTAGCACATTCAACTAGCAAGTTCCTACAAGAGCATAAAGTCTGGATAACCAGCAGATTTTAAGAGTCCGAACATGTGTTGGTCCTGCATACTTGTTTTTGTATAGAACGTAAAATAGTTTCAGGAAATAAAATTTATGTTTCAGTTGTTGATCAGTTTTCTTGTCATGTTTCTCTGTGCAGCTGTGTATTTTCTTTCTTCCAGCAAATGCCGTGATCCCTCTCCATAACCATCCGGGAATGACAGTCTTTAGCAAACTTCTTCTAGGGAAAATGCACATAAAAGCATATGACTGGGTTGATCCTCCTAGAGCAGATGGGCCTGACACTCCAATCCAATGTGAGTGTCTCTTGCTCTCATCCACACTACTACTATAATTTAATGAATTAGCAGAACGAGCCCCATAACCAAAATCCATGTTTTTCCAGTGCGGTTGGCGAAATTGGAAGCGGACAGTGTTTTAACAGCTCCTTGCAACACTTCAGTTCTATATCCAACAACAGGTGGAAATATCCATCAATTCACTGCTATCACACCTTGTGCAGTTCTTGATGTGCTTGGACCTCCCTATTCCAAAGAAGGTGATCGAGATTGTTCATACTACAAAGACTTTCCGTACACTGCCGTGTCGAGTAAGTGATCTCCACCTTGCTTTCCTTCTCATGCCAAGAGTTTTGTGCAAATGACACTTGAACGAAGATCCTTTAAAAATGAATAGTTTTATTTTCAATCCGGACTGCTAAGGGAAATTAATCAGTTCATCACACATTCACGTTTACACGGGCCACGATACACACACAGATGCATAGGCAACATGTTTACAATGCACGGGAAAACATTGAAGCTTGATTTAAGTTCCTCATGATGGGAATTCATTGAGTTAAAAGAGGGGTTATTGCATAGAGCAGCTTCAATTCTCCATGGCATGGACATTGGCCGGAACACCTGAACGTTGTGGTGTTTTTTAGGCATTAGCCTTTCCGAGTCTGCCATTTTAATGGGAATCTTGCTTCATGTACAAGTGAACCGAGCATGTGTGACATGTAAATTCAATATGAAGTGGTGTTATCGAGAATGCTAGATGATTTTGTGATTTTTTTGTTTGTGTGGCATCACTCCTTCCCATGTGTTTGTTACCTAACATCCTGTTTCTTGAATGTTATGAACATCCCTGTATTTACCTACCAAGAAATCAATGCAGATGGAGATATGGAGCTGAAAAAAGAAGAGGGAAACTGTTATGCATGGCTGGAAGAGACGGAGGTGCCAGAGAATTCAAAAATGGATGGAATTGAATATTTAGGTCCACAAGTTGATGAAAGCAGGTGCTAGATGCTAGATGGATGCCTTCACACAGAGTTCCTCTGTTTCTTCTTCTTTTCTTTTCATTTTTCTAAATCTTTGATAGTGGAACTTTACTTTCCTTCTTTTTTTTGTAATTTTCGTGTGTATAGAAACCTCACATGATATCACGTTTTCTGTCTGCTATGAAACCAGGGGCTTCAGTTCTTAGCCCTGCCAATGGTTTATGGTTTTTCTAGCATGTCTAAAGCCCAAAAGACTTCATACTATACTGCCATTGAAGGGTGTCCTCAATCTTGAGCAAAAGCTAGCCAATCTAGATGCTTCATTTTTTTATAAAAAGAAAAAGGATAAAGAAAGAAATCTCTACTCTTTAACAGCTCATTGCTACGCAACCTAAAGCCCAGATCTAGATCAACCGAAATTGCTAATCTGGGTCGGCCACTTTTGTATGAACAGTGAATTTTCTGTCTTCTATTTTATTTTGCTTTTTTCTTCAAACTTTTCTTTTTTAATTACATCCTTTTATTGAAATAAAAAAAAAGAAAATATATGACTTATCCTAAATTTATAATAATTTTTATTTTGATCTAAAGGCCCATCTTATTTATTTTTGTTGAAAGATAGAGAAAATGGTTAGTTGTTGCAATATGGACAACAAAAATAATTAAATTTGATATTAACAGGTTTCATTTAATGATGAGAGTTTGACGATGGTGACTTTTTCCCCCCAAAACCTTTTGGCATTGAGTTTTTGGTTTTTGATGAATTGTATTTTCAATTTTATTCTTTAATATCAAGTTGATTTTGAATTGGTCTTTATTTTTATCATATAATTAAAATAAAAAATTATTAAACCCTTTGGAATCCATAATATAGGTTGCAAGTTTAGTGAGTTAATTTAAACTAATTAGAATAAATCTAATATGTCAGTGTCTACAAGTTTAAAAAAATATGAGCTTCATTTTATTTAAAAGTCAAACTCATTTTTAAAGATTATCTAGGTTGACCTTAAACTCATTTGTCTAATTTTTTTTATGTTATTTTATGTCCTTTCTTATTATTATTACGAGACCCGCTAAGTTGACAATATCACATAAAAGCAACTCTTATTTTATTTAATTAAAAACCCGAACTTGATAAGGACTCAAGCTAGGAGTTTCACATTTGACTCACTAGGCCGAGTTTAATGACATTATAGAATTCCTTGCAGCCTGGATATTCACCTTTTACGTTCAATTTTTTTTTTTTGTCTAAGCAGCAACATAACTCGGGTATTTCACTATAGCTCCACCAATATTTATTTTGTCCTTGTTTTTTTTTCCAATTACATTCTTCTATGCACAAATTGACAACCAATCAAAGTGTGAAACACAAAGAAATCTCATGGTCAATTTGAAATTTTTAGGATAAGTTTATTTTAGTCCTTATAATTTCTTTTTTCTTCCTTAAAAGTCCTTATAGTTTTTTTTAATTCAAATTTACTATAAAAGCTTATTTTTCTTATTTTTCAATTCTTGAATTTCAAAGAAGAGAGAGAAAATCACTGGATTCCGGTGATGAGAGAAAAGTCGTTGGTTGTCATCAATTACAACCACTAATAAGGTTATTTTTGGTATCAATAACTTCCATTCAATGAGAAGAGTTTAGTGATGGTTGTTTCAAATCTTAATACTTTCTAAAAAAATAGATCGAGGTCAAGAAATAAAAATATTACCCTGTTTAATTTTGTATTTTTGGATTCTTTTTTGGGTTCTTAAAGTTGATAAATTAGTTTTTTTAAATGTGTTAATTAGATATTTTCAAGTGAAAATAAGTTTTTATAGAAAAGAAATTTGCCTTAATTTTCCGGTCACTACTATAATGCCTGAAATATAAATAGACAAGCAACAAATCATCGTCGTTCTCGTCGTCATCATCTTCTTCTTCTTTTCTTTTTTTTAAAAAGGTTTGTTTAAATAAAAGATTAAAGCAACTGAATCAATAATTGTCCATATGTCCAAATGGTTAAAGTGATGGACTCAAACTGTGTTCATCTCCCCCGCATGTTCAAATCTTGTTGATTTTCCCAATTTTCTTTCTTTTCATTCCTTTTTTTAAACTTTATTTGTTCTTTTTTTCTTTTCTCTTCTTCAATCTTCTTCAATGTTCATTCCTCTTTTTCCCACGTGGCCCACTTTTTACGTTCTTTTTTTCTTTTATTTTTTAGAAAGTTTGGGAATTACATTATAATAAAATAAATTAAAATTATTAAAACAAAAAAGCTTGATGCGTGTATTTTATTATACAACTAAATTAAAAAAATTATTAAACCCAATAATTTGACAAATTAATTTAAATTGATACAAGTATTTTTTTTACACATTATTAAAAATAAAATTGTTCACAAAGTCAAATATAAAGTTTTTTCAAGTTTGACGTGCTAAATCAAGTTTAATAACAATGTTAATGAGTTTCTCATGACTTGGATATATTTTTTTACATTTTTTTTGTCTAACCTGCAACGAAATGCGAGAAATAACTCAATTTACTTCTAATGAGCTAATTGTTTATAAATATTTTTTATTTAGAATTATTTCTTTAAAAAAATCAAAAGAGACTACAACACAACATGTTAAATGTCCACTTTTTCTTTTTGACATTTTGGGGAAAAAAAGACATTTTGTGTTGGAAAAATTGTTTTAATAAAGTAGTTAATAAGCATATTTAAAGTTAAATTAAAAGTACGGTACATTCACTCCTAGGTTAAAAATAGCTTGAATTGGGGTTGTGGGGTTTTTGCGTGCCAAGGTTTGGGACTATAGGAAAAATTTCTAACCTATTTTTTTAGGTTTGAGTTTCGATTTATAATTCTTTTGTCCATTAATAATTATTTCTTGCCAACCCATTAGTATATCTAGCCCAAGAACATAGTCTAATTAGTTTCTTTAGTAACATAAACAGTTTCTAGACAGTTTTTCAACAAAAATAAAATGTCAGATTTAAAGTTAAAACTACCAAGTTTAATTATGGTTTTATGAAAAAAAATCAAAATTGATAAGAAGAGAATTAATTCTAGTAATAGAGGTGAGAAAACCAAAGCAAAGTGAGTTTTAGGCTTTAAGCCTCATGCATGCATGCAACCTGGGTTTGAATTTGAATTTATTGTAAAATAATTTTTTGAGCTATATAAGATTATTTTTTGTTGTCAACTTATTTTTCTTGGATTTGTGTTTGGATTTATAACTCTCTTGCCCATGAGGAATTATATTTTGCTAGCACATTAGTATGTCCAACCCCCGAATAAAGTCTGATCATTTTTTTAGTAACCTAAATAGTTTTTGAATAATGTTTTTAGCTAAAAACTATTAGATTTAAAGCAAAAAAAAAAATGTTAGTTTTAATTTCGGTTTAGAGTAGGTAATCTAAATTGATAATAAAAAGAATTAATTTTGGTAAAGAAGTTGATATGATCTAAGCAAAGTGGACTTTGAGTCTTAATCCACGTACGCGTAGTCTGATTTAGATTTACTATAAAATAATATTTTGGGTTATAAAATATTATTTTTTGTTGCCAACCTTTTTTTCTAGGCTTAGGTTTGGGTTTGTAATTCTTTGACTTATGAAGAATTATTTTTTTTACCAACTCATTATATGTCTAATCAATGAACAAAGTCTGATCAATTTTTGTATAGTTGTTTCAGCTAAAAAACATCATATTTGAAACTAAAATTATTAGATTTTATTATGGTTTTATGATAGATAATCAAATCTAATAAAAAAAATTAATTTTGATAATTACCAGAATTAATTCTTTATTAGTTTTGGTTTCAAAATCCACTATAAAAATGGGAGTGAAAAAAAAGTTCTCAACACTATTTTTCCACATTTTACAACTCTTCCTCTCCTCAATTTTTAGTGTCTTTCTTCTCTGTTTTGAGGTGTCTTTCCTCCTAATCTAAAGCTTAAATTTGGTCGTTGTAGAGAAATACTTAAGTCTATTTTCTTGTGTTCATGGTCCTTGTTTAGAAATGCATTTAAACAATGTGATGATGTTGAAATTTTATGAGACTTATTGCAAATATTTTATTTGCACCAAGTGATGAGTAATAAAACTTTAAGGACAAATGATTAATCATTGATAAGAACAAAGCTTGATCATATTTAAAGTTTTTCGATAAGTAAATATCTTACTTTGTTTTAGTTTAAACCAATATATTATATAATTAGTATGCATACTAGGATTGCGTTTTAATATCTTGTGCTACTTTGGATATATTCTTAGTATGCATGCAAGAATCTTTATGTGATTTTAGTTTTAATTACATGTTTGCTATGATATATATATAATTTACAAGCTTATAAACTAACTTGTATGATCTTTAGTTTATACTTGGACATTTTATTTTTTTAATTTCAAGTTTTCCAACAATATATATATATATATATATATATATATATATATATATATATATATATATATATATATATATATTACAAGCTTATAAACTAAACCTGTACGATCTTAGTTTATATTTGGGCATTTTATTTAATTAATAAACTAAATTTTCTATGCTCACAAGACTAATTTTGAACAACAATTTGTTCCTTTTATGGTATCGCTCAACACAAGTGCTATGTCAACCAAACCTTAATATGTATTATGAATTCAACTGTAGCTTCATTGCCATATACTTTGCTTTCCAAGGAAGATAGAAGTCTATTATGAGTTCTTCAAGGTTCGACAATTCTTTATTTTTTCTGTCTTTTCAGAAAATAATATGAGAGTTTTTTTGTTTTGTGTTTATTTTATTTTCTACGAGATAAATAGGTGCAATTGAAGAAATTTGAATCAAATATCAAGCTTGTATTTAATAGGGGAATATGAAAACAATTGACAAGCATTGCACCATTGCATTAATTAATATCTAAACCTGTCTTGAAGACATGGGGCCATGAAGTGGTCACAACGCTATTGAGTCCAACACCTCTCCTCCTAGAGAACCAGGAAGTTATGATATTTGTATTATTTGACCTAACTAACCTGATATTATAGATAATAATAGATTAAAAAAATTTAAGAAATAAATATCACAGATCGGGTTGAGATTTTTTAAAACTAGTTAACTTGATCTAACACATATAACCTTTACTCCTTTTTTTATTTATATTTAATAGTTTGTAGATTGAGTATTTATTTATTTCTATTTAAAAATATTTCGGGCTCCAAGCTCTTGTTCACGAGCTTCTTATTAGATTTCTTTAATGTAACAAAAAAAGACTTATCTCTTTACTAAAAAGAAACAAAAAATAGCTAGAATTTAATATGGTATAAGGTACGAAGATTAGATCTAAAATTAAGGGTGTTGATATTTATTGTTCATATTGTTGGCCTGCTTCTAAACCATGAAAATTAGCAATATAAACTCAGCCTGTAAATATCTGTAATATTTACATAAAAATTAACTTAACCCGATATATTCAACCCACTTAAGTCGTGAAATGTTAGGATCTTTTTAAGAATTCGTGAAAGGTTGGGGAGTAATATGATGTTAACCATATAAAAAAAAACATGGCCGCGTGAAATTTGATTCTCAAGACTTTTCGGCCATTGATGTTTTAACTTTTAAGTTCTTAAAGGACGGCCATATCTAAGATTGAAATATTCTTGAAGTGAATTTTCAATAATGAAGAACAGGACCTCTTGAATTTTCTTGGGAAATAATTCGAACTATGAAAGTTACAGGAAAAAGGAAGACGACATGGTCTGTGGGCTGAGCAGGAACACCCACCTTTTCTTTTCTTACATTGCCATGATAAAGCTCTCAATTTCATGCTTGGGATTTGTCTACTTGGTTTCTTTTCCACTTTCACAAGTGGGTTTAGTATTTGTTTGTTTGTTAAAAAGTTTTCTTCACTTTTTTTTAAGTGATTTTTATAAAAAATAAATTTTATAAAGTGAATTATTTTTGAATATTTAATAATGTCATAAAAAATAAGTTGAAAAAAAGTGTTTAGTTACTTATGAAAAATAAGTTAGATAATAAGTTATTAATATTTTAATTTATTTTTTAAAGTTTATTACAAGAAAAAAAATTTCTGATTTTATAAACAATCTCAAATAAAAAAATAGTAAATCAAAATAACGAGGACCAACTCTGATAGATGAAAAGTTGAAGAAGGATGAAATTGAAATATAAATAAATAACAATAAAAAAAAGAATAAAATTTATCAGATAAAAGAGTTGAAAGATGATGAAATTTAAAAATAAAATAAAAAAAGATTTAAAACAAAATATATAGCAATCAAAAGATTAAAAATCAAATTTGATATACTGAACAAATATTATGATAATTTTTAATTATCTCCGGCTTCTAGAAATCATATTCTATTCAAAATAAAAAGAAAATACTTTGCTAAAATCAATCTAAATATTTCTTTGACCGAAAAAATATTTTCTACTGAATAATTTTTTGTAATGGTGGAAACAATTAAATCTCTAAAAGTTCTCAAATAAGCATGTTATCAGGGACCTTCACTTGTTTATAAAGAGCATTGGTAGTGTGCATTTCGTCACCCTACTTTCATTTTTTATTTTGGTTTAATTAGTCTTTTTAACTTTTTTTAATCACAAAGTCATCCCTCAACTTATTGTTTCTATACCATTTAGTCCTTCCATCCACTAGCATCAAAGACCATCACTTGCAATAATTGTCAAAATATCATATTATATATATATATATATATATATATATATATATATATATATATATATAAAATGCCCCAGTAAGACATTATATATATATAAATTATTTCAAAGTTTATTGCTGAATCTCTTACCATTCAGTCAATTAGTTTGAGAAATTTCAATTATTGAGGAAGGTACAATTATTAAATCCATTCAGACTTGGGTAGCACATGGGAAACACTGTTTGACAAAAAAATAAATTTGTTTTACCTAAAATTATTTTTAATATTTTTAATTGTTAATTTTAAAAATATAAAAAAATATTATTATAAATAAAAAATATTTAAAAAAACAACTATTATTGCATTAGCGATACCTTCTAGGCTGGAAGGCATGGAAAGGATATTTCATTCATTGTGCTATTCAAGGTTTCAATTCTAGCTTTGAAGATTGGATCCCCAGCATGTGGGGAGTAGCTGGAGTTTCCATGAGTTTCTGTATCTCTCTGACCTTCCCTTCCCTGACAATGCAGACCATTTTCCATTTTCTGGAATTTTATATTTGTTTTAATAGCTTCATAGTGCGCTCTGATTCTAAATAATGCTTGCCGGCTTGAGGCAGCAATCAAAGAGTTCAAACTCTCTCTCTTCATCCTCTAGCAAAAGCTTACAATGTTCAGAAAATTAAAAAAAAAAAAAGGACTATATCAAGTCAAATCTATAATCAATGCATTTCTTAGTACATTCCTGTATAAGAAAAAAGGTATAAACTGTCTATGAGAAGAAATCCAAGAGTAAAATCAAAGGTTGTTAAGATGCACTACAGTTATTTCAAGGATAATACCAAGTTTCAGTGTCCTTTCTCAGCTTTTATATATAACATATTAGCTATGCTGCATCATTTCAAGGTCATAACCATGGCAGAAAATTAATTAATAAGGACATGATGCATGTGAGATTAAATATATTAATAGAATAATACAAAGGGAAATTAAAAAAGAAGAGAACAAGTGGTTGGAGTGAGCTGCAGAAAGCGATGGAGCATAGCTTGCTCCTGCTCCTGTGATAGTAATTGACAAGCATCATAAATTTAAAATGAAAATATTAAATGCTTTTACTGTTAGTTGCAGAGAAATAGCAAGCAAGGATCCAAAAGCTACAGTCTCATGTAGCCATAGTGGGTCCTCAATACAAGGTGACAGGACCATAGAGAGCCAGAACTTTGCCTGACCCAGAAAGTGAAAGCTTACATTCCAGTCTGTCTTCTTTCTTTTTTCTTTTTTGCAAAGAATAATATGACAGAAAATGTTTGGAAAAAAATAAAAAATTTAAATCACAGCTGAATTGTTGCATGCAAGGAATAAAGGTTTCTCTTCTGCTTCTGCAACAAGAATCTTTACCTTTATCTTTTTCATGGCCATCTCTTTAGACTTCCGAAAGAAAGCACATGAAATAAATAACTGCAAAATAATACATTTAAAAGAAATGCTGTTGGTGTTCTTTTATTGATCCTGAGAGTAAAAGAGAGAAAGAAAAGTCGTGGCATTAATTTGCAGGTATGTTATGGTTCTTCCAAGTTTTCTCTGAACCCCTGTCATTAAATTGCCTGTCTTTGCATGTAGAAAGAAGGAGTGTGTCAGTAGGATTTAGAGGACCCTCGTTGACATGTCTACGAGTGTATGGTAGCAGAGCTTTTTGAGTTTTTGTTGAAGTGGCCTGTGGGTGGTCTTACAGAGTGTGATGAACACTTGAGTCTTCTTAAATTTCCTTCTTTTTGAGGATTGGGAAGGAGGTTGTTAGTTGGCCTATTGGATGTTGCCAGGTGTGAAATGCAAATAAATGTGCGTAATCTGAACAGGCTTTGAGGAATTTTTGAGGATTAATTTTTGTCCTGATTTTGGAGATTCCTTTGTAGCTTGTTGAGAGGGTTTCTTATCTTCACTATGAAGTCATAACCATCCATTAGTCTGCTTTTTTATTTTTTGCTACAGGGCTCAAGAAAAACTTGAGGGTTTGGATTTGATTCTACTTGTCTAGTATTCTTGAAGATTTTTAGAGGGATGGAATGGGCAGTAGTTTCGTTTCCAGATCATTTTAAAGGCTTCTTCACTTCCAGTATGATCCCAGAAGTGAAACTGGTTTGAATATCCACTCTGTGAGGTAAGCTTCTCCATTGAAATTTGAACATGCATTGTTGATTAGATGTTTCGTTGCTGTGAAACTAAACAAACTTCAGAAACATTTGCTGTTGTTGTCTAAGAAAAGAGTAACTATCTATAAATTGTTTACAGTGAAAGGATAATTGTTGTCTTCTATATTTTCTATGATCTGCTATAAATAGTGGGTTGCATTTGTTTTGTTTTCGCCTTGCATCAATAGTTGGAGCTCTAAGATTTTTTAGCTCATAGCACAACACTCAATACCAACCTGCTGTTTTTAATTGCAAACTTGCAGCTGATGCTCATTTCCTAGTTCTTGAGAGCTCTTCAACATCTTCTATGCATTGCTCCTTGTGTTGATTCTTTATACACAACAAATGGCTAAGGCATTCCAATGTTCTGCAATCCTACTTTGCGTTGTCCTTGTGCTTTTAATTAGTGGTTCAGAGCAATTACAATCCTCCCAGGGTGAAACCCTTTTAAGAATTCAGCGGCTTTTGAACTATCCATCTGCTTTAAGCAGTTGGAATAGCACCACTGAATTCTGCAATACTGAACCAAATGCTTCTGTAACTGTGGTATGCTATGAGAACAGCATAACACAGCTGCATATTATTGGCAACAAGGGAACTCCTCTTTTGCCTAGAAACTTTTCAATTGATTCCTTTGTCACGACGCTTGTTGGTCTGCCAAACTTGAAAGTCTTGACATTGGTTTCTCTGGGTTTATGGGGTCCCTTGCCTGGTAAAATTGCACGTCTGTCTTCATTGGAAATACTTAATGTGAGTTCAAATTTCCTATACGATGCTGTTCCTCAAGAAATTTCATCACTCGCTGCCCTCCAATCACTGGTTCTCGACGATAATATGTTTGCTGGTGAGGTGCCAAATTGGATCGGTTCACTTCCAGTTTTGTCTGTCTTGAGTCTCAAGAAGAATATGCTCAATGGTTCATTGCCAGATTCATTGAGTAATTTGGATAATCTTAGAGTTCTAGTGCTTTCGCATAACTACTTCGGAGGAGAAGTTCCTGATCTTAGCAGTTTGACAAACCTTCAAGTGCTTGACTTGGAAGATAACGCTCTTGGACCGCAGTTTCCTCTGCTTGGAAACAAGTTAATTTCTCTCGTGTTGAGCAAGAACAAGTTCAGGGATGGCCTTCCTGCTGAAGTGACCTCCTATTATCAGCTTCAACGGCTAGATCTCTCAAGTAATAAATTTGTGGGACCTTTTCCACAATCATTATTGTCATTGCCTTCAGTAACTTACTTGAATGTTGCAGACAACAAGTTCACAGGGATGCTTTTCGAAAACCAGTCTTGCAGTGCTGACCTTGAGTTTGTGGATCTGTCCTCAAATCTTATGACTGGACAATTACCAAATTGTCTTCTGCAAGACTCCAAGAGAAAGGTCTTGTATGCCGCGAACTGTCTGGCAACCGGTGATGAAAACCAACATCCTATTTCCCTCTGTCGTAATGAAGCATTAGCTGTTGGGATTTTGCCCCAGAGAAGGAAAAGGAAAGCTTCTAAAGAAACTATTGCATTCGGTGTCATTGGAGGGATTGTTGGAGGAATTGCCCTTGTTGGTTTAATTTACTTGGCCGTCAGAAAGGTGAAATCAAGTAAGACAATCAAGAGACCAAATACTAGACTAATTGCAGAGAACGCGTCAACAGGGTACCCTTCAAATTTGCTCCCAGATGCAAGTAAGGTTTCATCTCTGCCTGTGCTTATGCTCTTTGTCTACTATATGCGGCTATAGATTTGCATTGTTTTATAAAGTCATGCATGCATAGTAGCGAAATATAAGAATTCTGTCAGTAATAAGGAAATGTGAAGTATAACTGAGATGGAATGATGAGTGCTCAATTAGTCTCCATTTAAGATATCCCTTTTCTATCCCCAAATAAGTATATTCAAGTGAATCCCTTGCCAAATGTATGAAATTTAGATGATGAGAATCTTCTTCTTCTTCTTCTTCTTCTTCTTCTTCTATATATATATATATATTTATAAAGAATGCCTTAGTCATCACTTCAATTGTTTGAGAATGTGGTTTATAGCTCCAAATTCATTCTCATAAGAAAGGACTTTACATACATTTTGCTGACATATTTTCAGGCAGCCCATCTAAAAGTGTTCTTGAAAGAAAAGACAAGTTGGTGAGGTTCTAGCACGTTATAAAACATAGAAGGAATACGTAATAATTTACCTAATAAGAAGAGCAGAGAATCTTACAGTTCCTTTTTCTTTTTTGTTTTTGGCAAAAAATGAAGGGTATATTTCTCAAACAATGAAGCTGGGAGCACTTGGCCTTCCACCGTATCGTACTTTTTCACTAGAAGAGGTAGAGGAGGCCACAAACAATTTTGACACATCTGCTTTCATGGGTGAAGGTTCTCAAGGGCAGGTAATGCAAATCCGTTGTAACATATTCTTTGTATTTCATTCAGTTGAATTAGCCTGTGGTACTCTCATAATTTCCTCCGAGCATGAGCTTTTTTAAATTCTTCAAGTATTCTGGGTCAGCAAAATTCTTTCAAGTTCATGCCAACGGAATTTCCTTGATCAACTGAGCAATCACAATTCGCAAATTGTTTCTGAAAATGAATCCCTTGCTTGTTCGGAAAGATGGTCTGTTTTATCTATAACAAGTTGTTTCTCGTGCTCTTATGATTGGTTTGACACTAGGAACCTTTCAGTAAATTGAATGGCAGAAAACCCCCTCCCTAGCATGTGTGCTGTTTATTATCCATGAATAGATTTCCTGATATTCCTTGCTGTTCGTTTTGTGGTTTCAGATGTATAGGGGGCGGCTTAAGGATGGCTCCTTTGTTGCTATCAGATGCTTAAAAATGAAAAGAAGTCATAGTACCCAAAACTTTATGCACCATATAGAGCTGATCTCGAAACTAAGACATCGGCATTTGGTCAGTGCTCTTGGACACTGCTTTGAGTGTTACCTGGATGATTCAAGTGTCAGCAGAATATTCCTAGTTTTTGAATATGTACCAAATGGCACGCTAAGAAGCTGGATCTCTGGTGAGTGGTAATCCATAAATTTTCTCAATTACTTTGTCAGGATGGAGAACATACTGGCAGTGCTGTGATTGCTTAGCATGCTTTTGATGAGAGTTAACTTTTGATCAACCTCTCGATTGTTACTGCGAGCAACTCACAAATCTTTCACAGCATAGTTCCAACTGGGTGTTATTTTGTTTCCTGCATCCTGCATTTTAGTAAGTGTATACTACTCTGTCTCTGTTGGATTTGATGACAGACATTTCTTTTTTTAATCTCAGGAGGACATGCCTGGCAAAAACTTCAATGGACACACCGTATAGCTGCTGCAATAGGTGTAGCAAAGGGCATCCAATTTTTGCATACAGGGATTGTGCCTGGAGTATATTCAAATAATCTGAAAATAACAGATGTTTTATTGGATCAAAACCTTATTGCAAAAATTAGCAGTTATAACCTACCCTTATTAGCAGAAAACAAGGGAATGGTATTTTCTTTCCCCGTCATGAAGGCTGTTTTTTTCTTTTCCATTAAGCAGCACTTAGAAGCTGATACCTAACAAATTCATTGTTGCAGGTTGTCCATGGAACATCATCTGGTGCATCCAAAGATCTTAGCACCTGTGCAAGGTTAGTTCTGACTGCTGATATGTTTTGAGGGTTAGGCTGGTTCAAACTGATAAAATAGTTTGAGTTTATTATTTTGTCGCACAATTCGGGAGTCAATATAGATAAAACACAGCGGCATTTACAATGCATGCAAAATTTCATAAGTCTGTTGAAACTTGTATATCAGAAAGCTAAACACTTAAAGTAATCAGTCCCATGATGATTTTTTCTTTGAATGTTGTTATTGAACAGGATAAATCAAGACCAGAAGGTTGATGTTTATGACTTTGGATTAATATTGCTTGAAATCATTGTGGGGAGATCATTGACATCTAAGAATGAAGTGAGAGTTCTAAAAGATCAGGTGACAGATATTTCTCTTTGATTTATGTATTTTAATCTGCAGAAAAACGTACTTCAGTTGATGCCCTCTTCCTAGTTTCAGGATTGTCTTACAGTTAAATATTTCTGCGTAAAACTTGTGCAGTTGCAAGCAAGCATTACAAGTGATGATACTGCTCGAAGTAGCATAGTTGATCCAGTTGTGCGAAGATCATGCTCAGATCAATCCCTAAAGACAATGATGGAGATCTGCGTCAGTTGTCTGCTTAAGAACCCTGCAGATAGACCCTCCGTTGAGGATATACTATGGAACCTGCAGTATGCTGCTCAAGTTCAGGATCCGTGGCGGGGAGACTCCCAGAGCAGTGAAGGATCTCCAGTCTCACCTGCCATACGACCGCGTTTACATATTACCATTCATTAGCAGTAACATTCAGGTTTTTACAGTTTCTCTCAATGAAATCTCACTTCTTATTTATTTTACTTTAAAGTATGGGCTTTGCCTCTGATACGAGAATGTAGTAGCGAAATACTGGTATGTATATGACACGTCTTCGAAGGTGTTGGGAAAAGACAACCAATTCTTTCCCTTTTTTATGCAATTAATACATAGTTAACCGATCAATAAACTAAACTAAGTAAACAATCACAATAAATTAATATACTAAGATTTTTATATAAAAAAAACCCTAATATGGAAAAAATCGTTTACCTAATTATCAATAATAATAATAAATAATAATAATAATAATAGATGTACAAGTGTTATTTTTAGTTAAAACTAAGGGATGCAACATAAATAATTAAAAACAATATTTTTTTGGGATACATTAATATTAAAGAGAAAAAATTAAGAAGAATCTCACAAATAACAGAAATGCTTATGTGAAGAACAAACCAAATTAAAAATGAAGAATTATATGTCTTGAATTTATTGTTAAAACTCCAATGGTAAATCAACTACTTATCGAAGTTCGAATAAAGACGGTTCAAGCTACCCTTATCTCTCGTTTTCTCTTTATATATGTCGGCTACCAACTTAAAAATAAGCAAAAATTTGTTTTTTTTTTACCTATTCATCTACATGACCTAAAAGTCTTTAAGCCTTTGTCTACTATTTTTCTTAGTTTATATGGGTTATGACCTAAAAAAGAAGGGACCAAACCCAATAATTCCCCCCCTCCCAACTCAATTGGAAGGCTCTACCAAGCCTGCTTACATTCTATAAAACTCAAACTTCTTTTACATGGTATTACTAATGACATCTTCACCACGAATCAACTACAAGAACTTATCAAGGAAGTCATCACGGACTATGTAGAAAGCTCAGTTCAACCCTTGTATTCTTATGCAAAATCGTACACCTAAAGAATCAACCTACTAAGGATGCCTTTAAGCTATCAACCACCAAAGTTTCAGCAATTCAATGGCAAAAGAAATCCTAGTCAATATATAACTCACTTTGTGGAGACTTGCAACAATGCCGGAATTGATGGTGATCTCATGGTAAAATAGTTTGTTCGCTTCTTGAAAGATAATGCCTTCGACTAGTATACTGACTTGGAGTTTGGCTCAATCGATACTTGGGAGCAATTGAAATGCGAGTTTCTTAAATGCTTTTACAACTTTAGTTGTGTGGTTAACATGATTGAACTCACCAGTGCACGTCAGTGGAAGGAAGAGCTTGTCATCGACTACATTCATCGTGGAGTAACCTTAGCATAAACTATAGAGATTGGCTCACCAAAATTTCTGCATTCGACATGTGTATTCAAGGGATGCATCAGGGACTATGCTATATTTTATAAGGCATCAAACCAAAATCTTTTGAAAAATTAGCTACTCGATCACACGATATGGAACTTAGCATTGTGGTGGTTGAAAGCTCATTATTACTTATGCAAGAGCCCAAGAGAAATAAGCCTAAAGGTTGTAGATTTCAGAAAGAGCACTCTAAAGGTCGAGGGAAAGCAATCTTTAGTAGTTAACTCTGTTATTATAAAGGTACCAACTAAAGTTAAAAGGAATGATTGTGCAACATGAACTACTTTTCAAAAAGGTGATAGAAAGAAGTCATCCCAGAAGAGCGATAAGAAAAAGTGTATTCATTCCCAACTCAGACATATCTAGAATGTTAGATGATCTACTTGAGGCAAATCTCATCGAGTTACCAATTATAAAGCATTCTGAAGAAGCAAACCAAGTGGACAATCCGAACTATTGCAAACATCATCGCTTGATCAACCATCCCGTATAGAAGTGTCTTGTGCTGAAAGCAAGATCATGAGGCTTCATGACAATGGAAATGTCATTTTTCATGATGAAATAAAAGCCTCTAATATCATAACCATTGTCAATTTGGGCCCACACTAGTCGCTCCCTACAATAAGTTTTGGCTTCTTTGAACCTATAGAACTTGACGTCATTTTACTTACGAGCTTCATTGTATCCTTAAGTCAAACTTCATGTATAACCCTTGCACCTAAAGTTGGCAACTTGAAACTTGATTCATCTGAAAATTATGATGACGAAGGATGGACTTTAGTCACACGTAGAAGAGGAAGGAAGAAACACATACAGATGACAAAGCCAACTCTAATAGGAATCTTGATGGTGAGGAAGCTAATTGATGAGCCAATACATTAAAAGATTCGACAAAAATCCATATTAATTGGAAAAGAGGTCTTTTTAGCTCAAAACTTAAGAAAGCTCGTTACACTGATTGAGTACATGCCAATAGAGATGAGAAGGATGGAAAATATACTTGTTGCTTACTATCATGTTAATGAAGAGAAAACTCATACTGAACCTGTCATGAAGGAAAGTAATGATGACTCTTTAAATTTGTCTCATGGTGTATGCACCACAGAGATATCCTTCAATGATGAAGACCTATTACTTGGATTAAAACTTCATAATCGACCTCTTTTCATTAAAGGATATGTTGATGAAAAGATGGTGAATCGTATCTTGGTGGATGATGGTTCGACTATCAATATATTGCCTCTTAAAACTATGAAAGAGCTTGGGATTCCTATGGATGAACTCTTCCCTAGTCATCTGATGATTCAAGGTATTAATCAAGAAGGGAAAATGCCATAGGAAAGATAAGACTTGCAATACACATGGAAGATATGGAATCCAATGCACTTTTCCATGTCATAGATGCTAAAATTATTTACAACATGCTACTTGGATGGCCATAGATACATGAAAATGATATGTCTCCTCAACGCCCTTACCAATGTTTTAAGTATTGTCAAGATGGACAAGTGAGAAAGATAGTGGCGAATAAGGACCCCATTACTATAATTGAAGCTCACTTTGCCGATGCAAAGTTCTATTTTAAATCAATTATGATGAAAGAACTACGATCCCCACCTCACCATCCAAGAGAGGGAAAAGTTGACTCTAAAAACTCAAAATGGCACAAGTCATCTGCAAATGAAAGAGTGACTCGTCCAATAAAGAATAAAGGAAAAGAAAAGGTGGTAAAAAACTTTATTAACAATAAGGTATCACATAAAATCATGGTACTCCGATATATCCCAGTATCAATAAGAAAATAAGGTCAATCTTTATTTACTGAGGATGAAGAGAAGATCAACAAGGGGCTCAAAAACTTGACCTTGTTAGCAACTAACCTCATATTAAACAATGTATTAAAACCTTTATTAAAAGGGTTTATTCATCAGACTGAGGTGATGGTTACAAATCTTGAAGGACTCCTTAATAAACGAGCAAATGGTTTTAATCCCAATGCTTATAAGCTTTTAGCCAAGGCTGGTTATAGTCGTGAGGACATCAATAAGTTAGCAAAGGATGATGATAAGACTCAACTCGAAGGTAAACAAGTTTCTATAAAGACTAGGAAGGCTTGGAGAAAAAAGAAAACTTCTAGAAAAATTTTAAGGGATGGTCTTGGGTACGATTCTTCCACACCGTTGCATTTTCAGATTAGTAAAGAAGCCTTGCAATACATAAGTGTGGAAGAAGTGAAAGACAAACAATAAAGTCAACCTACACCTCTTAGAGCTTTAGTTTGGGATTGTTTTGGTGTGACTACAACTCGTGCTTTTGTTTTTGTCAAGATTGGAACTCCAAAGAATGGAAAGACACTAAAATGTACATCAGTCTTCACAAGACTTGGACAATCCAAGTCAAAAGATGACAAGCATATACTCGATCATTAACCAAATTTGATGGATGGTTCAAAGGATCCTCGTAGCAAAATACCTTCACATATAAAGAGACAATATGAATGGGTGATAAGTGTTGATGTGATATTAGAAGGGAAAAATGTACGATAGTGATCACAAATCCCACTAATAAAAAAAATGAAATAATATATCTCACTTCAAATCACATCATTATTGAAGAAGATGATAATGATAAACTTATCATCAAAGAAGATGTTGAGGAAGCTCTGCCCTCCCTTGAAACAGAAAATAAGCTTACAGTAAATGAGCTTAAAGAGATTAACTTAGGAACTGTTAAAAACCCATGCACAACCTTCATCAATGCAAACTTATCACCTGAAAAGGAAACGAATTACATGGAACTTTTGATGGAGTATCGAGATATCTTTGTTTGGTTTTATGATGAAATGTCAGGTTTAGACCCAAGGGTTATTGTCCATCAATTAATAGTAAAAAATAGGGTTACACCTGTAAAACAAACCTAGCGTCACTTTCGTCCTGAACTCATCTCATAGATTGAGACTAAAATCAACAAACTTATCCAAGTAGGTTTCATTCATGAGGTTAAATATCCTACGTGGATTTCAAATACCATACTGGTAAAAAAAAAAAGGTCAAATCTATGTTTGGGTGGATTTTCAAGACCTTAACAATGTTTATCCCAAAAATGACTTTTCACTTCCAATCACCGAGATTATGGTCGACGCTACCACGGGTTATGGGAGATTAACCTTCATGAATGGTTCATCTGGCTATAATCAAATTCGAATGGCACCCGTAGATGAGGAGAAGACGACCTTCCAGTACTCTGAAAGGAATATATTTTTATAAAGTCATGCCTTTTGGCTTAAAGAATACAGGTGCCACTTATCAAAGAATGATGTAGAAGATTTTTTTTTATGATATGCTTCATCAACATGTTGAATGCTACGTTGGTGACCTCATGGTGAAATCAAAAGAAAAGGAAAATCATTTGCAAGATCTTCTTTTGATATTTAAATAGTTATGTCGATTCCAACTAAAATTGAACCCCCTAAAATGTGTATTTGGTGTGTCCTCGGGCAAATTCCTAGGGTTTATTATTCGACATCGAGGAATTAAGATTGACAAGTCTAAAATCAATGTCATTCTAAAAATATCAGAACCAAGAAACATCCACGAGTTGAAGAGTCTCCAAGGAAAATTGACCTATATATGGAGATTCATTTCTAACTTAGCAGGTCAATGTCAACCATTCAGCCACTAGATGAAGAATGATACATCATTTTATTAGGATGAAGCTTGTACTAATGCCTTCAACAAGATTAAAAAGTACTTGTTAAATCCACCTATCTTACAAGCGCTGGTATCGAGACGCCTATTTATCCTCTATATTGTAGCTCAAATACATTTTTTTGGAGTGTTCTTGGCACAACAAAATGATGAAAGCAAGGAAAGCGTTCTTTACTACCTTAGTAGGACATTAAATGGGGTTGAACTGAATTATTCTCTAATAGAGAAGACATGTCTAGCATTAATATTTGTGATAAAGAAGCTAAAGCATTACCTCTAAGCACATTCACTACGACTAATCTCTCGAGGTGACCCTCTCAAGTTCAACATCTCAAGGCCAGTACTATCATGAAGATTGGAAAAATAGGCTTTATTGCTTAAGAATTTGAAATTGTCTACGTCTCATAAAAGGTGATAAAGAGGCAAGCATTAGCTGATTTTCTCGTTGATCATCCTATTCCTAATGAATAGAAGTTCTCTGAAGACCTTTCTGATTGGGATGCTTTGTTTATTGAAATGTCAGAACCGTGGAAAATATTCTTTAATGGTACAAAGACGACAAAATCGAGTTGGAGCTGGGGTAATATTCATCACACTGGAATGAGAGGTTTTGTCTTTTTTCTTTTCACTTACCGAATGTTGTTCCAATAATATGGCCAAATATCAAGCCTTGATTCTTGGGTTATTAATGGCGGTGAATATAAAGATGTCTTACCTAAAAGTTTTTAAGAATTCTTAATTAGTTATTAGACAATTCCTCTCACTTTATGAAGTTAAGAAGCTAGAATTCATCCTATATCACAAGTATACACTAAAACTAATTGCATCACTTGCTTGTGTCACTTTATAACATGCACCGTGAAAAGAGAATAAGCAAGTCAATGCCTTAGCAAATCTGACATCAACATTAGCATTATGTAGTAAGGAAATAAAAGTCCTTGTATGTCAAAGATGGGTCGTTCCACTAATAACTCATGACGTAGAAAAGAAAGAACAAGTGGGTGCAATTTCTATCTATAAGATTAAAAAAAAAAAGGACTGGTACCAGCCGCTTATCGACTATTTGAGACATGATAAGATACCTAAAGACCTACGCCATAAGACAGAGGTGAGGCGAAGAGCTTCTCATTTCATATGCTTCCAAGGCACTATTTATTAATGCTCTTTTGATAGAGTTTGTTTATGTTGTCTTGAAGAAGAAGAATAAGAAGAAGAAGCTACAAAAGCACTAGAAGAAACACACTCAGGGATCTATGAAGCACACCAATCGAGTCCTACACTTTCGAATTAAAAGAATGGGGTACTACCAGCGTACAATGGTGAAAGATTGCATAGACTATGCTAAAAACTTCCAAAGTTGTCAATTGCAATGCTAATTTGATCTATCAACGACCCAGCCTTTACACCCAACAGTTGCTTCTTGACCTTTTGATGCTTGAGGGCTTGATGTGGTAAGACCATTGCCGAAAAGTTTTGGGGGGCATCTTCACATATTGGTCGCAATAGATTACTTCTCAAAGTGGGCAGAAGCTGCAACATTAAAAGAGATCAAGAAAGAAACAGTTGTAAACTTCATTCGGACAAATATCATATACCGTTATGGGGTACAGAGATATATCATAATTGATAATGGATAGGAGTTCTACAATATAGCCATGAACAAGTTGTGTGCACAATATGGTTTCAAACAACATAACTCTTCCATGTACAATGCTTCGGCTAATGTTTGGTAGAAGTTTTTAACAAGACCTTATGCAATATTTTTAAGAAGGTGGTGAATCGCTCGAAAAAGGATTGGCATGGTAGAATTAGTGAAGCGTTATGGGTTTATTGTACTACATTTCAGACATCGACTCAAGCTACTCCATATTCCTTGGTATACGGGGTTGAAGCTGTTCTTCCACTAGAATGTCAAATTCCATCTTTAAGAATTGCAATCCAAGGACTCTCTAATGTAAACAGTGTTCATCTATGCCTCGAAGAACTTGAAGCTTTAAATGAAAAGCATCTTGAGGCACAACAATAATTAGAATGTTATTAAGCACAACTTTATAGAGCTTTCAGCAAAAAGGTGTGACCATGCTTGTTCTAAGAAGGAGATCTTGTCTTGGCAGTACAACACCAGATAATCATGTCAAAATACATGGGCAACAAGTTCATCTCCAAATGGGATGAAACTTATGTGGTTCAAGAAGTCTACACCAACGGAGCTTACAAAATTATCGATGAGAATGGATTGAGGATTGGACCTATCAATGATAATTTTTTGAAAATATATGATGCTTGAAATCTGATGTAGCTCCTGGCCCGTCACAAGCTAAAACTGCAAAAGGCATAAAAAAAATAAACTACGTTATAACTTGATCATTTATCCACAAAGGTACATAGGCAACTTGGAATTCGTTTTGAGTACAGTCACACACAAAAAAACTCAATGACAAAAAAAAATTGTTTAAACTACGTTGTGACTTGATCCTTTGTCTACAAAGGTACATAGGCACCTTAGAAATTATTCTAAGTACAATCACACCATCCTTTAAAACTATTTGAACGCATATGATTGTTCACATGGAAAAAGAGGAATAAACCTCAAAACACAATCATAACATGTAAATCCAGATAACAACACATAAGTAAAGGCAAAATATAGACTTTATTAATAAAAAAAAGATTGTATTACATAAAGTATGTATTCTCAATATAAAGTTATAAACTAGTGTTACAAAAAAAAAAAGCATTCCAAAGCATAAGAAACCATCAACATATTATGGCTTACATCTATGTCATTCTAACTCTTTTTGTTTGGCCTTCAACAGTCATTTTAAATTTTGAAGAATGATTGTGTCAGTTTCACTTATCACAGGGGAAGAGGATATTGTAATGATCTTTGCTCGAATGCCGGAGGTGATGATTTTTCTCTTAAAAAGCTCTTTATCATGCGCTTTGATGGATGACTCTAACTCGGTCTTCTTGCTCTACAACTCCATCAGTTGATCCTCTATTTTTGTTATCTCAGCATGAGTGGTGGAAATAGATCTAGATGTCTCCTCTTCAAAAGATTTAGAATTTTTTAGCTGCGCTTCAAGTTTTTCAATGTCTAAAGCTTGTTGCACTGATGTCATCATAGGAGATAGTGAAGACTCTAAGTGGATAAACTTTTAAGCATCTTCAATCACCTCAGTCACCATTCCTCTTATAGAGGAGCAATCAACCTTTATATCTTCTATGAAATGGAGGATCTTCTCAACTTAACCAGCTAAGTTAGGAATATAATGGACCGGTGTACAAACAATCTTAATTTTTATTCTCTCCCAACACTTAATAACAAATTCAGATCTTATCACACGTATTATGTCATAACATAATACCTAGTAACTCCTGAAGGCTCAAAAGCAGTAGCAGGTCCAAGAATACATAAGCTAGTCCCTATATTATTAAGGACTGGTGGAGGTGGTGCTATAGATTGATGATTAGATTGCTCATGTGGTAAACTAGATGAAGGATGAGAGTTTTTAATCCCAGCAGCTAAAATATTTAAAGGATTAGGGCTAGCAACAGAAGCAACACTCATTTTCAGCCCAATATACATATCAAAGTCATTCCTCAGGTCTTGTTAACCAAGGTGAAACAAGGAACAATAACAAAAAAAAAAAAGAAGTAAGGTTAATATATGACAAGTAATATGAATTGAAGAGAAAAGAAAGTGTCAAACCAATTCATCAACATTGTCTAGCATGATTGATGCACTAGGGACTCCATGAAAAAACTCGGTCTGCAAGGATTAAACACCTTCTTGGTGCGTTTTAAACGTCTCCAATTATGATCATTATCTTCATGTTCATTGTCCTTAACATTTAAAATTGCTTCAATATTGTTTTTCTTCTCCTACTACACGTATATCATTATGAGAATCTCAGAAGAAAAAAGAGAGAGAGAGAGAAAATTAACAAGGCATATGGATAAAGGATAAGTTTTTATTTACCAATCATGGAGAAAAAGATTGTGCACTCCTTCCTTTCCCTCTAAAGAGTTAGTGGATTTCTTCTTGATATGATCTTTTGAAGCACTCACTCTCTTCACACTAGGAATCACAAGTGGTGTTTTCTTTATGTGGGCACATGTTTAGGCACCATCCTCCTTGCCTAAATCAACATCAACTGCCTGTTTGTCTCTATTATGGGTAGGAGAAATTCTTTTCTTCTTTGTTAAAATAGGGTCATTCTTTTTTCTTTTGCTTTTCAGGATACTATAGCAATATTAGCAAGACTTTTGAGAATGATTTTCATCTCTAGATGACAAACTTTAGACCACTTTAGAGTTCATTAGTCCATGTAACATTTAGTCACAAAAAAACATTTAGCGCTTGGAGGCAATGGAAGTTTGCACTGAGAATTAGTGTTGAATTTAGTAAAAATATGTCAAAGTTGAAATGCATCTTTCAAGGTTGGAACCCCAGTTCTCCCTCCAAAGTCATGGGGAATATATTAGCAGAATCCAAACTGTCTACTAAATCTATCAGGATAATAGGAATCAATAATGAAAGTATTATCATAATGAAGAGTCAAATAGTCGGATTAAATATTCATAAAGTAGTCACTCTTAAAGACCGACAAGTTGCCATCATCACGCAAAACAACAACTTTGGCCAGGGGAAGTAATGTAGGAGATATGGTTCTCTTAGAATTTTTGAAAAGAGCATTAACTTGAGATTCATTGAAATGTTTTTCCAACCCCGCACCAGTATATTTTGTTATCCCAACTAATTGGCAAGGCTAATAGTTATTTGATGGGTGTCAAATTTTTCTGCAAGCCAACTACTGGGAAAATAAACAGGAAAGGGGATGTCTCGTGCATTCACACTTAATGCAGATTGGACTTCCTTTAGACCTTTAAAGATACTTGCTAGAACTGGTATCGTAAGAGAGAATTGCCTTTCAGTCGCCATCATAGATGCTACTTTGAAAGTACTAGGACGAATGAAACCAACATCTTTGCTAGGAAATACAAATTTGCATAGCCAGCATGAAAGAAAAGTCATTAAATAAACATTATCTTGAATATGAGGAGGGGCATTACGAGACTTGTCAATTAAGCCAAATGGATAAGTAATCTTATTGGTTTTGCTAGACTTACCCATGAAGAAATGCACCTTTGATCTCAAGTCATCTCGGAACCAGAAATCTATCCAATCTTGAAGAGTCATTACATAGTCACCATCAACGGTCTCACATTCTTTATGAAAGGAAATAAATAGATAATTGCAGCTCTTTAGAAGAAAAGAACGTCCTTTATTATCAGCTTCATTAAGTTCATTAGCAGAATGGGAGACTTCATCGTAAAAAGTGCCAAAAATAGAAAGGTCGCTATATGATTTCAATTCCCAAAGTGACACAAACCCCTCACCATTCGGGGTAGATAACATGTTAGTAGCTGGATTCCAATGGTTGTAGAAAGAAAGGATAACATTCATCTGCCGGTAATATGTAAAAAGGGATGCAAAAAAGGTGTCTTAAATATATGCCCTCTTGAGGATCGGCTCATAGTGTTTCAAAATATCTTTGGTCCATTCTCAATACTTGAGAGTATACTCAAGTGCATCAGAAATTGGGAAATAATCCTTGCAAGTAGCATCTTCATCATGTTTACGATAATCTGATAGCAGCAGATCAGGTAGAAAAGTGGTTGAATGTAAAAAGGAGGACTGAAGTTGTAAAAATGACTGAGGCAAACCACCATGACCATAAAGTTCATAAGAAGTCTTCGATGACTATGAAGTCAAATTCTTGATGCTTTAGGAAGATCACTTCTTAGCGAATGGACTAATAGCTGGTTCGTATACGCGAAGGCTTGTCCTCCATAATTTCTAAGAACCTTTTAGAAAAATAAGAAGAATTCCTGAAAGTCACCATCTAAAAAAATAATGCTTATTAGGTGCATATTTGAAAGAAGGGATAAGGAACAAGATTATAAATCCCATGATATTTATATGTCCTAAAAATAACAATAATAATAATAATAATAAGGGTAAGAAATTACCTTAAGCAAGAGCCAAAGAAGAGTGATGCTCTAACGTTTGGAAAGGGGTTATGAATTGTCAAAATTGATGGGTTGTAATAAAAATTTTGCAACCGTGACTGTTAAGAAAAAAAACTCTTCAAGCACCAAGCCTTTTGAAATATTACAGCAAAAGAATTCAGATCGCCAAAGAAACTCGCATAGAACCCCAGGTCAAACGGTTAACCTACATCCAAATTCCAAAGAAAGTCAAAGAAAATTGAGTTATAATCCAACATGGGACAAATACTTATACCATTGAAGATATGATCCATTCATTAAACATGAACAGGTCACAGAGTTATTCAAGTGAAGAAAGCCTCGTAAAAAAAGATAAGATTGAAAAAAAATATGCTAATATGGTTGAGAAGCTGTAGGAAGAATTTATAAGATTTTACGTGCGAACGACATTGATTTCTGATGCAGACAAGAAGGTAAAACACTGGCAAAAGCTCTTTTATTTTTAAGGCTGAAATGGTGGAATTGCTTTGGCCTTCATGTTTGATGAATTCTAGAGCTATGGGAGAAGTCCCCTTGAACTCGCAATGTTTGCATAAATAATCCAGAGCTGAGAGAGCACATCATAGTTTATCAATTCAGGGCTGAGAATATATTATAATTTATGGTAGCAACGATTAGGGAGCATTGGTGACAAGGATGCTGAATCTCTTGCGGCTACTTCAACCACTGGTTGGAAGATCATATATATTCACACATAAAGCCTGAGAAACTATGTGAATGAGACCGGTTCACAGACTAAAACAACAAAGTTGAAGTTCTGCTACGATTGGTTTATAAGCATAATTGACATACAAATTGAGGTTTTGCAATGCTGACAACGGTAAGAAGAATGATCAAGTGGAATCTATCTACAACAAACATTGTATCCAACTTCAATCCTTGATGATGATCTACATATAAATCATATGGAATCTGTCTACAACAGACGATGCATCCAATTTCATAGACTTTTGAATCTGTCTACAACTCAGAATCATGTCTTACATACATACGAAAGAAAAAAAACCTGCAGTTGTAAAACAAATGATGAAGGAGGCATGCATACCTGGACTGCTAGGAGGAGGTTGCAGAAGAACTGCTAAGTTGAGGCTGCAATACTAATAAAAGAACAAAAGGAAGGGCTACGTGGTTGGTAACAAAAAGAGAGGCAATGTAATGTTCTTTTATTGCCATACAACAAAGGATTTTTTTCCTGATTACAAAAAGAAAAAAAAATCTTCCTATTCTATCAAAGTAAGGTCGGGTTGCTGTTATTTTCCTCTTCTAAAAGAAATACATGAGGAGATATTAAAAGTCTTTCCTGTTTCAAATCACGGTAAAAGGAAACAAAAGAAGAAAAAAAAATCTTCATGTTTTGCTTTGGAACTTCTGTGGCTACTGGGTTGATCATACAAACTATCACCTTATGAGTACTCCGAGGTGAAGGAATAAGCAGAAGCAGTAGCTTAACAAAGTGGCGAGGCAAGGAATTTTGTGAGCTTCAGGTTGCAAAAAAAATGACTAGCAATAGCGAGCCTAAAGGAACCCTTTGAGGGGGGCAAAATCTGAATTAGCTCTCTGAATTAATGATGATGCAACTGAGACTTCTAATGTGATCGCTAAAAAAAACAAAGGACAGTAATAGAAAGTGCCTATGAACACAAGGAGCTGGAATCCAACACTTAAAGAGACAACCTTTTCAATTGTATCTTCTGAAAAAATAGTAGAGGAGATGGACCTTGCATCACCTGGCAATGCCTACTCTACAGCAATAAGTGTTCTTTTTTATTTGGTCATTTTAAATATGGGATGAAAGCCTTCCATCTCTGATTTTATTTCAGGCTAACATTAAGCTTGAAGGCAACGCCATTGACTCTGAAATCAAACAAGTTCTATAATAAATTTCACTTCAAAGGTTCCTCTCCCTGTCGCATGAAGTTGCTGGATTGATAGGAGGTGGAGTTGATTGTAGTCTTTGTCTATTCTTCCCCAATAAACATGCGATGATCTACTCGAAAAGCCGCCAATACGTCAAAGGATCTATTTGTGGTTTTGGTGTTATACAACAGTTGTAAACATTAAGGCAATGGTAGTATTTCTTTCTTTGAGATACTTTTTTAATGCACCAATATATTTTCCAATGATAAACCTAATGATACTTTTGTTTGGAGTGCTAGGAGTTGTAATGGTGCTGCTAGGATGTGTCTAACAAATTATGCTTTCACTCTGCATGGGTAAAGTCTGGTCATGCATGCTTTCTGTTTATCGTAACACAAAATATAGGCTGACGTTACAGTAAGCAACATTGACAATATGAAATTAGTAATGAATAAAATGCATAAGTTATTTCAATGTTGAATAAAAGGCATAGCATGAATAAAAGGCTGGAGACTTTTGGGCGGATAAAACTTCTTTTTCAAAGTGGTTTTGATGAGGCAAAGCTCAAGAGCTATATCTTACTCATCCATGCAAACATGATGTTGTCGGGCCTATCAATATATTTTTCTTTCCTTATTTAATTTATTTCATAATTGTATATTATATTCTTCTTTTCTTATTTAGTTTCTTTCATAGCTGTATATCCCTTGATTATTTCTCTAAGATTTTCATTATTGTCTAGGCTTAGGATTAAGGGATCTGATTATGTTTATTAGACCCTAGAATTAAGGGATTTGATCATTCTTGATGTGTGTGTGTGTGTGTGTGTGTGTGTATTGTAACTCTCTTGAATGTACAGAAAATATTTCAGAATTTCTCTTGTATTATATTGTCATGGTATCAGAGCCAAAACTCTGAAATCAATTCATCTTGTGTTTGGTTCCTTGTCTGGTTTTTCTATTTTGTTTTTCTTGGACTTGATCTCTTGGTTCTTGTTTCTAGTTAAATCATGTCTCTGGAAAAATCTGAACATTTTCTTATTCGATTTACTGGAAAGAACTATTCTGCTTGGGCTTTCTAATTTCAGATTTTTGTCAAGGAAAAGGAATTATGGGGTCATATTGCTGGGACAGATCCTGTACCTAACGGTGAGAAGGAGAAGGAGAAATATGTGAAATAGGAGGTGAAGGATGCTCAAATTATGTCTTGGATCCTTGGAAGTATGGAACACTCCATGCTTCTCAATCTCAAGCCTTACAAATCCTCTAGAGAAATGTGGGATTACCTGAAGAAAGTTTACAACCAAAGCAATACAGCACGAAAGTTCCAATTGGAACTCGAGTTGGGTCAACTCAGTCAAGGCAGTATGTCAATACAAGAGTTTTATTCTTCCTTTGTAAATCTTTGGGCTGAGTACACAGATATTGTGTATGCAAGTGTACCTCCTGAAGGACTTATTGTTATCTAAAGTGTGCATGAGACCAGTAAGCGTGATCAGTTTTTAATGAAGTCAAGGGAGGAATTTGAAGCAATCAGGTCCAATATGATGAATAGGAATTCTACTCCAATTTTTGTTGCATACGCTGCTCAAGGGAGATCTAAAGAAGGCAGAGATATGTCTAATGTCCAATGCTATAGTTGTAAAGGATTTGGGTACATTTCCACTACTTGTACTAAATATTATGCAACTATTGTAAGAAAACAAGGCATATCATCAAAGATTGCTCCATCCAGCCTCCAAAGAAATCTGAAACTGCCTATAATGTCTTGGTTGGTTCCTCAAATGCTCCTAGTGCTGGTCAGTCTTCTATTACTCCTGAAATGGTCCAACAAATGATAGTTTCTGCTCTTTCTGCTTTAGGCCTTTCAGGTAACCGAAATTATATTCCTAAGCCTTGCTATTTTGATTCTGCTACTTCTAATCACATGACCAATAATGCCTTACCTTTAAATAATGTTCAAAAATACAAAGGAAATCTTCATATTCGTACTGCCGATGGTAATCCCTTGTCTATCACACCTGTTGGTAATATTTCAGCCCTTTTGAATACTTGTTTTTGTGTCTCCTAAGTTGTCCACTAATCTTATATCTGTTGGCCAATTAGTTGACAACAATTGTGATGTTCATTTTTCAAAATCTAGTTGTCTTGTGCAGGATCAAGTGTCCGGGAAGATGACCGTGAAGGGACCTAAAGTGGGACGTCTATTTCCATTGCTTCTAACTCCTTCTCCTGTGTCAAATTATGTTGCCTGTAATGTTGTTCAATGTGATAATTAGGTGTGGCATAGACGTTTAAGACACCCTAATTCTCATGTACTTCGAGTCTTGTTTAAATCTGGTTTACTTGGAAATAAAAATTTGACTTCTTCTAATAATGATATTGTTGATGTGCATCTTGCAAACTTGGTAAAAGCAAAACGCTTCCTTTTTCATTGCATAAAACCCGCACCACCAAACCTTTTGAAATCATGAATACTAATGTATGGGGTATTGCACCTATAATTTCTTATGAACATTACAGATACTTTGTTACATTTATAGATGATTTCACTCGCTTTACTTGGGTATATTTTCTTCGATCTAAAAGTGAGGTATTCTCTATGTTTAAAGCCCTTCTTGCCTTAGTTGAAACATAATTTTCTACCAAAATCAAAATTCTGCAATCTGATTCAGGTGGTGAATATATGTCAAATGAATTTCAATTTTTTCTTCAAAGTCATGGGATCATATCACAACATTCTTGTCCTTTCACCCCACAATAAAACGGTGTGGCTGAAAAAAAGAATCGTCATCTTCTTAATGTTGTTCGAACTCTTCTCATTGAGTCATGTGTTCCTTCTTATTTTTGGTGTGAAGCTTTGTGTATTGTTGTTTATTTGATTAATCGATTACCATCTCCCAACTTGAACAATGATTCTCCCTACTTTTGTTTGTTTGGACATGCACCAAATTATTCCAATCTTCATATTTTTTGATGTGTTTGTTTTGTTCACCTTCCTGCACATGAGAGAATAAACTTACTGCCCAATCTGTCAAGTGTGCTTTCTTAGGATATGTTGGAACCCAAAAAGAATTTCTTTGTTATGATCCACATGCATGTCGAACTCGTGTCTCTAGGAATGTCATATTTTTTAAAAATCAGCCCTTCTTTCGCACATAACACACTTCACAGACTTCCTTCTCTATCTGTTTTACCATATTTTCCTGAGTCGCCAACACCAATACAAAGGTTTAAACCTGGTTATGTTTATCATAGACACACTCCTGCTTCTGATCCTTCTAAAGGTCTCACTGAGGTTCCTTTACATCTTCTTATGGCATCTGATCCTGTTCTACCCACTTCCTATGATCCACCTCCTCTTCATAAAAGCTCTAGACCTCACAGACCTCTTGAAAGATATGGTTTTTCAACTCCTGTGGCTATGTCTACTACTCTGTGTTCTGTTTCCATTCCCACTTGTTATAAACAGGCTAGAGAACATGAATACTAGCAACAAGCAATGGAGGCAGAACTTCAAGCATTTGAGGCAAATCATACTTGGGACAATATTTTTTGTCCTCCACATGTTAAGCCCATTGGTAGTAAGTGTGTCTATACTGTGAAACTCAAGTCTGATGGCTCTTTAGATAGATACAAAGCTCGATTGGTTGCTCTTGGCAATAAACAAGAATATGGCTTCGACTATGAAGAAACATTCGCACTAGTTGCTAAGATGACCACGGTGAGAACAATTCTTGCTATTGCAGCCTCTAAAGCTTAGCCTTTACGTCAGATGAATGTAAAGAATACCTTCTTGCATGGGGATCTTAAGAAAGAGATTTACATGAAACTTCCACTTGGTACGTCCACAACGGCTTCTGATGAAGTTTGCAAGCTAAAACGCTCTTTGTATGGGTTGAAACAGGCACCTAAAGCCTAGTTTGAGAAGTTTCGCAACACTCTTCTCACCTTCTCCTTCACACAAAGTCAATATGATTCATCACTCTTCTTTTACAAGACCACCACTGGTATGGTATTTCTCTTAGTCTATGTCGATGATATTATCATCACTGGTAATGACACTGGGCTAATCACAAAGCTTCAACATATATTGCATGGTACATTTCAAATGAAAGATCTTGGACATCTCATATATTTTTTTGGGCTGGAAGTTCACTCTAGAGATCATGGTTTGTTTTTAAATCAACATAAATATATCCAGGATCTCATTGAGCTAGCTGGTTTAAAGGATGCTACTGTTGTTGATACGCCAATGGAGGTGAATGTGAAATACCGAAAAGATGAAGGCGAGCTTTTGCCTGATCCTTTTTTATATAGGCAACTTGTTGGTAGTCATATCTACCTAACAATTACAAGGCCTGATATCTCCTATGTTGTCCATATAGTTAGCAAATTTATGCAAGCACCTCAACTTCTTCACCTTGCTGCAGTTCGTCGTATTATTAGATACTTAATTGGGTCACCTACTCGTGGGTTATTTTTTCCTAAACAATCTACTCTAAACTAGGAAGTCGATCACAGGTTGGTGCATTTTTCTTGGAGATGCCTTGATTTCTTAGAAATGTAAGAAGCGGGACTGTGTCTCTAAATCTTCTACAGAGGTTGAGTATAGAGCCATGTTTGCAGCTTGTTCTGAAATTGTGTGGTTGCGTGGTCTTATTTCTGAACTTGGGTTCCCTCCAACTGATCCTACTCCACTTCATGGTGATAATACTAATGTTATTCAAATAGCTGCAAATTCGATATATCATGAACGCATAAAGCACATAGAGGTGGACTATCATTACATTAAGGAGGCCTTTACTCAAGGTGTTATCACTCTTCCTCATCTTAATACTTATCTTCAAATAGTTGATGCCTTTACAAAAGCTTTGACATGCCAATGACATAAGTTTCTCAGTAGCAATTGATGATGTTAGACCTACCCGCATCAATTTGAGGGGGGGTGTCAATATATTCTTCTTTCCTTATTTAATTTCTTTCATAGTTGTATATTATATTCTTCTTTCCTTGTTTAGCTTCTTTCATAAATGTATATCCCTTGATTATCTCTCTAAGATTTTCATTATTGTTTAGGCCTAGGATTAAGGGATTTGATTATGTTTATTAGACCCTAGAATTAAAAGATTTGATCATTCTTGATATATATATATATATATATATATATATATATATATATATATATATATATATATTGTAACTCTCTTAGTGAAATATACATAAAATATTTCAGAATTTCTCTTGTATTATCTTGTTAAGGCCTACAATAATGGGTGATTCTGAACAGTTAGTTGTAAGTCTGTCATAACTAGAGGGGGGTCTGCACCAAACAAATTCTTGGATGGCCTTACTTATGGACTAGTGGGATAAGTCTAGGCTTAGGAGGAGATATGGTCATGCCAAATTAGAATAATTACTCAAAAATACCATAACTTTTGATCCAACCATTGGATTGCGATTAGATTTTTTTTATTGTGTAGCTACACTGACTATTAGATCTTTAGATATAAAAAATCTCGCAGAGGCCTTCTGGTTTTGGCAATTTTTGTGATTTTTTTCCTTGGCTATTTTCAGATTTTTATGCTCTTTCCTTTGTAATTCTAGATTTGGAAGCACTTGATCGACATAAATTCTTTGTGAGACTCTAGAAAATATTATTTATTATCTATATGGTATCTATAACCTTGCACTGGCATAATAAAGCGAAAATAGAAGGCTTTGAAAGCCTCATATAACAACAAAATCATGGTCTAGAAACACTTCCGGTGGAACCTACCTCCAATCAGATTTGATGCACTTCATAAGGTCATATAGGAGCTTTGACAATAGCACCATATTACCAAGTATTGCTTAGTTACTGAAACTTTTGCATCATAAAGATGAACCTTTGCATTTGACCAATTCAAGTTTTCAGTGTTAACGAATTCTTAAAAAAATATACTTAAAATATAAGATCGTCACAATCAGGTGTTTTGAGACATGCCAACTTATTTTGTAAGTAAACCCGTCACGAGGGGGCATCTCGTAGAAACAAAAAAAATTCTACCGATCAAATTTTTCCATGTGGTATTTTTATTTTATTTTTACATGAAAGTATAAAATAAAATTGAAATAAATAATATAGAAAATAAATGAGGCTTCATATGTTTCTTGGTCAATGAAAGGTTGATACTTGGGATGAGATATTCAAGATATCTTGTCATAAATGCAAAATCTCATCAATAAAAATCAACCAATAAAATCATGTCACGTGGCATTGGAAAAGGACCTAGGAGCCCTTACAAACCTCTATAAATAGAGAGCCTCAACCTAGAAAAAAAGGAGAAGAAGGAATTATCAGAGATACAAATTTTCATCAAGATAAGCTCTTCAAGCAAGGAATCTCTTTCTTAAAGCAAGGAAGCTCTCTCGAAAGTTTTCAAACCTTCTTTATCTATGCTTAAAGTCTATAAAGAACAAAGATTTGTTGGATCAAGTCTAAACGCCGCATGAGAGTTTTTCAACAACACTTTGGAAACAAATCAAATGTACTCTTCAAAGCATCAAATCATCAAATCTTGCTTCACAATGCACACTCAAATTCACGTTCTTGCAAAGCACAAATCTTGGCTTGATTTCTCTAATAAATCAAGTCACCATATATCAAATCCAAGGGAAGAATCAGAGGATTGTCTTATTCTTTTGAAAGAATACTTTACATATAGATTGTACCCGGTCATATATTTAATAAAATTATATATTTATACATGTGTGTTTGTTTAATTTCAGGTGCTCAAAATTGTGTTTATTGGGATATATAACAATGCTTGGACATTCTGATGTTTTTGTTCAGTTTTAGAAGTTTATATAGGTCATGTTGATGTTGCTTGTGATGTTAAATGAGCTTTTAGACTGATAAAAACAATATAGATGCATGTTTATATGTTGACTGATGAGTACTTAAAAGTGTATTTTTATCAAGGTTTTATATCATTATTTTGCACTTAAAGCATCAATAACTCCTTAACTAAAACATGTTTTATAATAACAAGTCTGATACTATAAGATACCTTTAATTTATGGTAAATGTTCATATTAAATGCAGGTCTATCATATAAATCAAAGGATTGATTGATGAGTTTAACTACTGAAATTGAGAAGACAAGAAAGGTATAATATTAGAAAAAAGATGTTGATTCAGTCCAAACTGGAACACTGTTCAGTCATTGGGTCATATCTGAAGCTGTAGATCTTGGATTTTAATTTGATTTATATGGCTAGAAAGCTAAGACATAGGCCTAAAACATTCATGAGAGTGAAAGACTCGATTCTGCTATTTGGTAGTCCAAATCTTAGCAACAACGGAGAAGTCAGAATATGTCCTACAGCCCAAACACTGTTCAGTGTTCAGCCCATATCTCGAGTTCTAAAAGTCCAAATGCACTGATTCTTTTTTTGTTGGAAATCTGAGATAATTTCCTAGAACTTTGATGTGGACAATTTGTTTAAATTTTGACGTTAGCAATGACATTTTGTTCAGACAAGAAGATAAGGATTGTCACCAAGTCAAAATGTGGCCACCCACTCAACAATTAGTCATCAAATCAATAGTTCCAAATTTTGGCCTATAAAAGGAGGTATTTGCCATATATTTAGGCATCTTGGTTTCCAGATCAAGATCATGTTCTTGCTCTCTTTCTTTATATTTTTGTAATGCTTAAGTTTTGCTTTCATTAATCTCTTGTTTATGCTTTTCATTTCCTTTCCTTTACTTAGTTAACTTATATCTTATTTATGTTCTTATCTTGTTTATTTATGTTTCTTTCTTTTCATTATGTTTAGATAAGTTTATTATGTCAAGGTGAAAAGGTTACACTAATGGTGTAAGAATAAGTATAGTATAAACTCAACATGGACTTTAATGTTTGATACTAACATGTTTTGTATTTGTTATCTTGTTCACTTTTAATACTTTGCTTGTTAAATGGTTAATTTAGATTTATGTTGTATAACCCTTGGTACAACAAATACTTGGCACTTTCATAGCCCAAACCGTATGGTATAACTGACACTTGTGCTATGAAAGGAACTTGATTTGTTGTTAGCATAAGTTATAATCATGAATATCTGACAACATTTACAAGTATTAGCATTATTCAAATAAGATAACTAATGTAACCATGTTAATAATTTATAATCCGATTGGAACCTCCTTTGTGTGTGGTTTCCAGTTGAGTAATGAAAAGAGTTTATATTATACTTGTTTGAAATACCATTAGTGGATCCTCTAACCTTGATAATTATTTTATCCTTGTTTAATCCTTATATCAATATCACATCTCAAAGCTCTCTTCAACTTCTTTTCTGTTATTATCTATGTTTTTATTTGTAGTTTATACAGTTAACCTTCTTGTGGTTCGACCCCGGTCTTGCCGGGTTATTTATTACTTCGACACTCCTACACTTGGGAGAATACATCAACTCTTTGGTCGTGTCAAGTTTTTGGCGTCGTTGCCAGAGAGGTAAATTCTTGTATAAATTATAATATTTAATTTATTTTCTCTTTTCTCTTTTCACTTTTCTTGTATCTAACTTTGTTTCTTTTGTTTTGTTTCTTTTTCTTTTGTTTTCTTCTTCCTTTTATTCTCTTCCTACACGTACATGAGAGTTTGGTCACGTACATTAAGTGGTAGACTTTGTAGGGTATCCTCATCATTTTCAGAAAATATGACTGAAGAAGATAACCAGTCGCTTCATAATGAGAATAATAAGAATAACCGTGTTAAAACACTTAGAGACCACATGAATCCCACAAGAACAAGTGCACCCTCATGCATAGTTTTTCCTCCTGATGCATCTCATTTTAATTTTAAGTCAGGCATTATTCAACTTTTACCTTCTTTTCATGGCTTAGATTTAGAAAATCCATACTTGCATTTAAAGGAATTTGACTTGAACCTTCCTCGTGGGATCGACCCCTTGTTTGTTCTATACTATCTTGTGTGTTGTGTTTTAAGCTAGGGTAATTAATTTGTGCGACCGCGACATCGCAACACTTATGCATATTATAGTTTTATTTTCTATCAAAGATATCTCTAATACAAATTTTTAATATGGTTTTACGACCTCATATAAGATTTAGGTTGATATTATTTGGAAGAAAAAAAAAGCATTTCTTTTCTTTTATATAGAAAATAATTTTTTTAATATATAATTCCATTAAGCAAACATTTTGATGTGAGACAAAATAAGATTTAAAGCCTAATCAGAAAGAAAAGAAGTTAAGAAGAAAAGGCCAAAGAAAGAGAAGAAAAGGCCAGATAAGAGAAGAATGGTGGTCGAAAAAGTTTGCAATTTTGCAAATTTTATTCAATTCATCAAAACTATCTAACATTTAGAAAAAAAAAATGATATAAATACTAAAACCCTAACTAGAATAAACAATTGGGCGCATAGCCCATTAAATAGAATACCTAACAATAGTTAAATCAAACCCAACAAATGAAGTCTAATTAAAAAAATCTCAACTAAAAGTTTAAATAAATTAAACGTAGAAACATAAGTTAAAGCCCAATATCTCAATGGTTTGGGCTACCTTTCATCGTTTATGATTATATGAGTGCGTAAATAATGTCTTGAGTCTGGTGTCCCCACCAATTCTCCCGAGAGTGGAGAAACTCGACCTCATCGAGTGTAGTTCAAGGCAACTCCAATAATGCTCCCAAATATCATGATCAAGCTATTGTTATGTCCCACTGATAATTTAAATAGTCTAAATCTGGTCGTTTAGCTTATATAGTGGGATTCGTTAAAGTTCATTATCCCTAGTAAAACAATGTGTGCATCCAAAGTAGCATTAATATATTTCTTTTATGCCAATGATAAAGATAATATGGTAGGGATATCAAAAAGAGCATCAGGAATAGACTGTTGTGTTTTATATATAACGAGGTTTTTCATGTCAAAAGTATAGCTAATATCAAAGTTTAGTGGCAATTTAATGACATAACTATTTGATCCAATCATTTACAACACTTTAAATGTTCTGCCACTGCTCACTTGCAATTTATGACTGGTTTTTAAAGGACATCGTTCAAGTTTAATCTGTATCATGAAATAATCTCCAACATTAAGTGCATCATGATACTAATATAAATTAGCTCGAAGTTTGTATTGTTCATTACTTGCTTGAATATGTTTTATGATCTCGATATGTATATTATAAACTCTACATGTAGAAGAATCAGTTGAATCAAACATTTTAGAGTGAGGATAAATAGAAAGAAGTTCTATATGCTTCCATGCTTCCTATGTTCGTAACTATGAATATTATATGACTGAGGGTGAGGGGTGGAACAAACACTATTTGAAACCTTAGTAGATGGAACAAACACTTTTTGAAGCCTTAGTAGATATAATTTGAACATAACCTGGTAAATTAGGATTATCTTTATCTTCCTCATCTCGTGTCAGGAATAAAAGATTAGGGAGCTCAACATGTTACTCTAAACCTATGACGTGCTGGACATCAAGCATAAGGGGATGAGGAGCATGTTTCTATAAACTTTTGACATGTTGAACGTTAAGCAAGGTGGATGAGGAATCAAGTAATTTAAGCAGACTAATATCATGAGACTCTTTTAGAACTATATTTACCTCTTCTTCTACTAAAAAGTTTCCTAAAACTTCTTCTCTTGCCACTAAAGTAGAATTATTATATTTTTTATTAACCTTATTTTCAAACTTATTTGAACTTGTAATGTTAAGTCCCTCTTCTTGCACATCTTTTTTATCTAGATTACTAAAATCTTTAGGATTGGGTTCATAAACTTGAACAGAATAGTTTTTATTTTCATTTATATCTTTATGTTTTTAAATGATTTAGGGTTTAAAGGTACAATTAATAAAAATATAACTAAAACCTTTTACATTTAGTACATTGAACCTTTAAACTCATCCTGGATATTTCATTATTTTATTATCTTTTTTATAAATTTGATTTGTTTGCCCATTATCTTCTTTATAAATTTGATCATTACTAGAATTAAACCGTGGAGCACCTATATAATTTTTGTTAGGTAAACTGTGAATAAGAAATTTATTTTATAATTAATTGTATGGATAATTCTTAATTGTATAGACATTAAATATATGTTTTTTTTTATCAAAGGAAAGAATAGAACAAAAATTTGTGGAAAAGATAGTTAAATAAGAGATTTGAGATGTAGGGACTTAACTGGAAGCAAAATTCATGTAGGCATTAAATTGTATTTACTGTAAAATACGAGGATTGAAAAACTTTCAAATAAGGACTTATCGATCAGAAAAAAATACACGGGCCAACGTAAAATTTTTCAAAATTCAGTGACAAATGAACAAGCAGCATTTTTTGTTTTCTTTTTGTGAATTCAAGTCAACATTGTTATCGACTGTTTGGAAATACAAAGCATGTAGAGATAAAGGCGTTGAAAGGCATTGAGTTCACACTTGTAACCAAAGCGTTGTAGAATTTTTCCCAGGATAAAAAGAGAGGTAAGGGACCCTTACAGAAATAGAAAATTATAGAAGAATCAGGAGAAAACATCCAGAAAATCAACAAGTTCCAGTTTGAGCTGTCTAAAAGACAAGAAACAAATCATCCAGAGAGAATCCTCTAAGAACGATGCACATCAAAGCATATTACAGAGCACAGCACTACCTATGAGTTCAAAGAAGCGCGCACTTCAGGTCCACCACACCACTCTAATTGTTTCCAACATCAAGAGATTATATGGACTATCAGTCAGCCGTCCAGCTCTGCTCCACTACTTCACGAACTCTGCGGTTGTACTCCCGCTTAGTCTCACTGAACATGCGAGCGGCTTCAGAGTTTGCCGGGGAATTTGGGTTTGGATCACAGAGCAGAGACTGGGAAAAACACAGAATAATCTTTTGTTAGTATACACTACTACCTCACTTGAGAAACTTTCAAAAAACATTTCTCTAAGTGGCAGTAATATCAATGACGATCAGCAAACTATTACATCAGATAAAATATTGGCACCGTGGTAATGCCTATACTAGTAGCCAATTACAACAAACTGAAAAAAAAAACCAAAAAAAAAAAAACACATGCAAATCACATTATTTATCTTTTGTCCTGCCGAAGTAGGTTCCCAAATTGCAATCAACATTTTTTTTCCATGAACTGGTGCTCATCAGTTCCAAATCAGCAACCTCTTGATTGCAGACATCAGATGCATATCATTGCACTTAACAATTCCACTCAGTAATATAAGCAGAGAAAAAAAAAGAAATAAAGAGGCTTATTATCCATGCCTAAAATAAGGATATTTATGGACTAGAATAAACACGTATTTTTTGTTGGTTGTGTTTACTACTGTATATTCAACAAGTTTGCCAATCCAAGGACTGAGAATATTGGACCACCCTCCTAAAACAGTGTCATAAAAGGAATTGCTAAAAGAATCAAACAAGCCAATTGTCTTTTGGAAATAAATTAATCAAATGACTAACATTTCAAGATGATAACAACTTTGAAAAAAGAAACATTAAAGATGGCCAGACTTCTCAAGTGCAACTCGAAAAGATCTGGGGTGAGATTATTTGAAATACTCAACTGAAATGCCCAAATGCTTAAGCTTACAAACCAGTGCACAGTAGACAACAATCCAAAGAACAGCAAGCAAATAAAAAGATGTGAAAGGACAGCAGTTAAAAACAAATATAGAAGGTTTGGGCACCTTATTTCTTTTTGAAGCCTTGGATATTTTTCTACCAAAACCATTACAAAACCATTACAAAACCACACCAGAACACAACACCCCTTCTAACATGGAAAAATCTTCATTTTCCAGGCTCTAGCCTAGCCCATGCTCAAATCCATCACTACTTGACATAACTAGAATTGTGCTGTTTAGATTTTGTTTGTAAATACTCTGAAGTTTTTTTAAAGGCAGCAGTTCATGTCATTATGCTTGGTTCTGCATTGAGTCTGAGATAGACCAGAACATGATCACTTAGAAGTTAGAAACATGCAAATTGTAGGTGTACTATAGTACAATCATCTTGTATATGAGCCAGAAGCCAAATGATGCAAGTATGTACCGGTCAAAACTTGCTACTATTTAGTTGCATTCAAAGTGAACAGATCTGAGAGTATATGTCTACACTAAGCAACACCATTGAAAGCCGACTCATTCATGATTCATAACAAACATTCAGCACATATCAAGATGAAACAGAAAGAAGAAGAAAACTTTGAGCAATAGGAAGGTAATCTATAATTGCAAGGTAAAGGAATTTATCTGCTGAAAGTCCCCTTTATGAAGGTTCTTTGGAGACGTGACCTTGACAGCCCACCCTTATGTTTTTCCCCCCTTCTTTTCTTTTGTTTTGTTTTGTTAAAGTAGCTGCCATTAAGATTTGTGGATTGTGATTCACAACCCTACCCTAAGACTATCTAGAGTTTGTCTAAGTTTTTTAATGGAAAGTTATTCAAAACATTGCTCATGGTTTCTCAATCTCAAAAGTCAATCACATGAATCAAAATACTTAAAACACAACAATAACAGCTAATGAGTACACAGCATAGCAATTCTTTGTTACTAATATAAAAAAAGAAACAAGCTGTAGAAATTCAAACCTGGATGGAGGTAAGTATAGCAGCAACATCATATATCGGACTCCACTGATTTTGTAAGATGTCCAAGCATATACTTCCATCTGCATAAACTGGTGATACCAATTGAAACAAAGTCAGACAATCCAGACAATTGCCAATACTCCAAAAAGAAGAAGACAATCTTTATGAAGAAAAGTCACGTGCTAGTTGATTTCGAAAAAGCAAGAGAAAATTACATGTCAAAAAGAAACAATGTAAGGAACCAGTTCACTGATTTACTAATGCAAGTAAATATACAAGTAAAATATCAACATACTGTTTGGATGAAACATCCGTGAAACAAATCGGACTGTTGGAGGTTTATTCGGATAATCCTCCGTGAATTGAAGAGTCAACTTAAACGTCCCTGAAGAAGATTGAGAAGAAGTTAGACACCATAAGAGAATGCTATAAGCAAAACGGTATGCACATAAAATGTGTGGCTGAACACACACCCAGTTACTGGGGTATGTATATATCCAAAGGTCAAAAGAGCCCACATCCCAGAAGTGATTAATTGTAATAAACACATCACTGTTTAACAAAAAAACATGAGAAAAAGACATCGATGACAACCTATTCCCACCTGCTTGATCATGCGATTACATTAAAATATTTGTTGATACACATGAATCAAGTGGGTGCCTTTATATTTCATCACTCATCCAAATCTTTCTCCTTCCCCTTCATTCCATTACTCCACTTGCTAACCAACCAGAAGGATGGGTACCTTTCAGCTTCCTTCCTCTAATTTTTTTATCTCCAAACTAAACACAGCGAAACATATTTACATAACTTCCAAAATCTATTACTTTCCGATATTCCACATCAAAATATTTGAAGATTAGGAGTAGTATTCATAGTGTCCAGGGTGTGTCCTTGTTCAGTATCTACCCTATCTTAATCATGATCGAGACTCTTAAAATTGCAGGACTTAAATCTGTCCAACAATAAATATAATAAATGTAATCAATCAACATACAACCATAACCCATCGTCCCAATAACACGAAACAAAACAAAACAAAAAAGGGGTAATATAAAAAAGATTAGATATACTGAAGAAAAGGCAAGAATCAGAATTACCCACCTCCATCCCATGGAGTATCATCAGGTCTACGAATAAAAAAAACAAACAAATTAATAAGAAATCAAGAAAAGAAAACGATAAAAGAAAAGAAGAAAGAAAAGGGTACCCGAAAATAACAGCGTTCCAAAGCATGATGTTGTTGTCTTGGGGAGCACCACTGATGCCGGCAGGTGGATCCTGCTGCAGCCTCTTGAAATCCCTCATCAACCTCTTCCTGGCTGGGGTTGACATCGTTCTGTTTCTTCTTGTTGTTCCTATTTTCCTCTTCCTTTACCTTTCTAGAGAGAGAGATCTGACGATTATAATGATGTGAGTAAATCTATCAAAGAACAAAGATCCATGAGAGAGAGATAGAGGAAGAGAAGGAGGAGGAGGAGGGTTTGGCTTCTTTTTTCTTTTCCTTTTTTATTGGTGGGGTGGGGTGGGGGGGGGTGGGGTGCGGTGGGGTTTGTTCTTGCGTGTTTCGCAAAAGAGGTCTTACTAAGCGCGTCCAATATAAGAGTGTTTAATCATTTTCAACACATTTTTTACAAAACACCTCCAAAACTTTAACCTTATTTTGCACTTACTTCATTTAACTCTTTTTTTTTTTTTTTCCTTTCAATTTTATCAAATTACACTATTTGTTTTTTCTTTCTTTTTATTTTTCAATGTGGATTGGACTAGACTGATTTATCTATCAAATTTAAGATTAGAATACGGTTTTGCGATGAAAAGAAAGAAAGTATGAGTTGTTAAAGTTGTAATTTATAAATAATTAAAGATTAAATTATTAATATCGATGATGATAACATAATGATGATGATGATGATATTTTTAAAAAACAAAAAGTAAATAATGAATATTTATTTGTGATCAATAATGATGGATAAAAGAGAAATAAATTATAAAAGTAATGGTAAAATTCTATTTATTATTAAGAAACAGCAAAGAATAAAATTATAAGATTTGATGAAAATAATCAAATTAATTAAATTTTGACTGTATTTGAAAGAACAATCCATCATGATAGTAGAAAATCTTGATAAAAACATCAATTGGATATTCAAATTTTTATTATTTCACTTAAAAATCAAAATCTTTTAAAAAGATAATCCAAATATTATAGTTTTATCTACACCTATAATCTATAGATAAAAATCCTATTAATATTTTTTTTTACACTTTTCGAACCAATTTAAATAATTTTGTATGATCATATGATCATTAATTTGAAATATTGATCTAGAATCAATTTGCAAGCTTTTATATAATTCTTTAATTCCATTTTCTCTTATACCATACTTTTAAATATTTATTTCTTTTTTATGTTGAAAGTTTGTTATTCATCTTACTCATCACTTTCTTTGGAAGAATGGTGGAAGAGGATGATACTGATCACTAATGCATCTTTGTGTGGGAAAGTTACCCCTTCTCCATTCTCTATAGTAAAAATAGTTGATTTGTATCATGGGTTCAAGGTACAAGCGGTAACGATAACCTACTTCTCATAAGCTCTTCTCTCTTGATGGAGTCTTTTCTTACTGACAATTCATCTAAGATCACATTGATTTAGGACAATTCATCATGATGTGTGCCGACCTTTTCATCATTCCATTCAAGTTGGGCAACTTTTTTAATAAATTATTGAAGATAACCTTTGTTGATGAACCTCTATATTTCCTTTTTCAATGCAGAACAATTCTTATATCAAATTGATCTTGAATAATGCCTTGTGATACATGTCAGTCTCTTTCCTCCTCTATTTTAGGCTGGGCATCTTTTTTCATGAATTATTGAAGATAGCTCTAGTTAATAAACTTTTTTATTTTATAACAATTCTCTATATTATTAATATTTTTTTGGTTATGGGTACAAGGATCACCCTTCATAGGAGGGGATATATTGTATGAAGTCATTATCTTTGATGGTAGTATAAACCTCTATCTAGGTTATTTTTTGGAGCGTGGTCAAAAGTCTAGGAAAGACATGGCAATTATAAACTAACCCATTTGGATTCATCTCAATAGCCCTAAACTATTTAAAGACCAACCACACTTATAGGACTCCTTCTTTCATTTCTGAAAGCGTGAGTGAGACTATTTTTCTACACTCGTCTTTTAAGATACTTATGTTAGGCAATGAGCTTTGCACAAAGATTCTCAAAGTTGAGGATGGATATAAGATCCAAATTAAGATACCATATACAGGCTGGCCCTTGAAAAATGGCAGGGAGAATCATGCACAACGCATCAGAATCCTATGTAACAAATATAGATCGTTATTCATATTTAGTACACTTTTCATTGGTCTATTAGCCCATCATGGTTGTTTAGGTTTATTTTTATAGAGATAAAAATATCTCGAGAGATGAGTGTCTAATACATGTTTGGCTAATGGAGAACCTCTCACTTGGTAGGGATATACACTAATACGTATAAGGCTCGTATCACCACAAACTTGACTTTACTCTAGACTTTTTTCTTGTCCACTACATGAGGAAAGCACTAATGAAGAGTGGTGATGATGGTGGTGGTTGCTCCTATAATTGCGACTATATATTAATTTATCCTTTGACTCTCTTTTGCCATTTTTGGAGCATCCACTTGAGGAACTCTCTTTATGATGTTAAGAATGGCTTTTTATGAGGGTTGTGGGATGGATGATGCTCTCTCCTACTCTTTTATATCTTATTATGGCCTATTCCCTCCTTAAACTAAAGTTTTTTTCACATATTAGAAGGTATTAGTTGTCCAATAAATGGAGAAGCCATCTACCATGGAAGAGGTAAGGCCTTTAATTTCTTTTGTATGGACAAAAATAGACTCTATAAGCTTTTTATTTGTTGGTGAAGTATTTGTGGTGGAAAGGTATATGACCATCTCATGTCCCGAAGTTTTTGAGTTGCTAGTCACGGAAAGAAATGAACGGTATGTTAAAATAAAGGAAAATGAAATTATTTTTGTTCAAATTACCCATATATAATGCTAATGATAAGGTTTAGGAAGATTCCCAGAAGATTAAGCACATTTCAAGCCTGATAAATGGGTTGAACTATTGAATTTAAACTACCAGACTTGAAAATCATGAGTACCTAATAAACAATTTCCATGTTAGGTTTAAAAGACCATCTGATGCTCGAGTTAACATAAATGTAAAACAAATGAAGTATTATAAATTATGTGATGTATATGTTTGCAAAAATATAATTAAGAAGATGATAACAATATGCACTGATAAATCTGGAAATAAGGACATTTTCTTTACTCGGTGGTTCATAGATGTTTATATAGTCATACATCATGCTAACTTGTATAAAAATAAGTGTAGAATGGAAAAGATATGTATTACATGATTTAATGGCAAACATTTGAGGTAACAATTCTAATAACTAGTGATTCAATATTGATTGAAAAAAATATTGTCATATGAGTCATCCACCAGGTATGGGTATTTCTAATGTCGCTTTATTGATATGGTTATGACATAAGAAGACGAGGGCATTTAATTTGAAGTACCGACAATACAAAAGGTAGGTGAAGTAGTTTAGAGTTGGGGTTCTCTTGTTTGGACTTATGCCTTCGAATAGGTTTATCCTAAACTTGTTCTAGAGATTAGTATATTGTGAGCTAGTTAGATTAACTAGATTTCTTGAAAGTTATATCACCTACCCTATGTCAAATGAGCATTGGATCACATGGCATGTCCAAGTCCAAATAGATATAGTTTGCATTCAGGCTTTTGACTTTGGATATATTTCATGACCTTGTAGTTTTTTGGCTTTAGATTATGTCTCATACTCTGCATCATGTGTGTGATATTTAGGGTTGTAAATTCTAGACTCATCATCCAAAATACTTTTAATTACTTAAATTATTCTTCTAATTAAAATACAAAAGAAAAATGAGAAAGGATAGTTCTTATCTTTATTGGTTTTATCTTTTAGTGGATAAGAGTCCAAATACTTCATATTCTTCAATTTCAGAAAAAAAATTTAAGAAATAATTTATTGAGAATCTTCTCATTTAAATAATGGTTCAAAAACATCAATAACAAGTGAGATACACATAATTGTATATGAACCTTAAGAATTTATAGTTTAATATATTTTGCTATTATAGAAGATCATATTCACATAGTCTTTAGCCCTTAAAATCTCTAGAATATTGTATAGGACTAAGAAAAAATAATGTAAATGCATAAAAATACAGATACAAGTCTATATAGAGAGTCTAGAAATAATGTAAAACATCAATTAATTTTTTGTAAAATCACTCGGTGAAATACTACTCATTTACTTCAATATTTTTTTCATGAATAAATAATATAAAAATATCTCTCTTGTAAAGTTCAAAAAACAACATCAATAAACAAACACATTTCAAATTGATTTATAAGAAAAATAAAAAATGCTAACAATGATATTTGAACAAATGATTTTGGAGTAATTTGATTAAAATATTAAATATTTCAAAAGAATTATTCATGTAATAATTTTAAATGCCATAACATAACTTCCTGGAAAAGGGTACAAATAAAAAAAACATAAATTTTGCTCAGTATTTCAATATAAACTAAGAGAGAAAACATTATGGATTCCGTTAATGCTTTTCTTAATTTTTTTGGTCTTTAAAGTATTTTCTATTTCAATCTTCAATTTTTTATTTGGAATTTTGTCTATGTTGGCTAGGAATTGAGTCAAACAATTTATTTCAATTAGCATTTTATAAAGTTCTCAAGGTGTCAAAAAATATCTCGACATTAAGTTAATATTTGATTCGACAAAATATAATTCAATTTTGTTGCTTAAAATAAATTAAGATTAAAAATATCAAAGTTGAAAATAAAACAAAAAAACAGCCTCTTTTTAATTTGTTTTAATGTATTCGAAGGCTAATTTAAAAATGTTAGCCCTAAAAGTTTTTTTTTGTTTTTTAATTTTTGGTCATTTTAGTTTAAAATTTTTATATTTTGACCCAAAACTTTATTTTTTTTATATTTCAGTTTTTGAATTTGAGAGAAAAGAGGGATTTGCTAAAAAACATGGTAGGAGAGAAAAAGTTGTCGGTTGTCCTTTTTTCGGTAGCTAAAACAATCAATCTTGATGTAATAAGATCCATTTGATGTGAGTAATTTTATTTAGGTATTGTTGACCCCTCATCTTATTAGAAAAATAAGACTTGGACTTGAATTTATTTAAAATTATTTTTAGATTTTTGATCGACTAAAGGTTGCTTTGAGATTTACAAAGTTTTTTTTTGGCATTTCAGGTGGGAAAAAAGTTGAAGTATGGTTTTTAGTTTTAAGAAGGCAGGTCATAACTTTCCGGCCATCCTAGATGGCTGAAATAAAACTAGTTTTTTTAAAAAACAAATAAAAACAAATAAAGTATCATTCGCCTATTTTGAGAAAAAAAAACGATGGAAAAACGCATAAGAATGACCTTATAATCCCACACACCTCCTTTTTTTTGTGGGCTAGTTGCACTGGCCCACCCAAGCCCAAACATTTGACCTTTTTTTCCTTTATGATTTTAATTAAAATTCATTAAAATAAACTACTTAGAGATATAATTGGGGTATTATTTTATTAAATATTTTTTATTTTTTATTTTATTTTCGAATAAGATTATAACATTAACGAGTACTCTTTTTTTACAGGCTTTCATGATATTTTTCTCCTTCAATTTTATTTGATAACTTTCCTACACATATCTATTTTTATTAATATAATTTTTAAAAAATAGATTAAAAAAAACAAAGTTATTAAACTAGATCGGGTTCATGGCCTGGACCGTGGCTTTGGCGGGCGAACTAGGGTTGACTCAGGTCAATCCAAAACATTATCTATTAATATTTAAATAAAAAAAAGTTACAACAATGCCATTTTTTAAAATAAAGTCAAACTGAATTTTGTTTGGGACAACCAAATCATGTTTGGACCTTCTAGGTCAATCAAGTCATAGTGAGGCAACTCCTATCCGGTTTGATGTTAAACTTTGTCCAAGAAAAGGGGCATGGTCGAGGTTTTCAAGTTGACCCACCATGTCAGACCATGTTTAATGATAGTATCAAAAAGTTTTCCATAGTAATGCTTGAGTAGTGTACCATTCTTACACTTTTTAATATATTTGCACTCAAATTATTAGAATATTATTATTTTTAATTGAAATTACTTTTATTATTATAATAAGATGTTTTCTGAAAAGTAAAAAAGTAAATATTCTGGTAAAAATGAAAAAAATGTAAATAAGATAAAAAGTTTTTAATTTGAGATATACCTTTTTACCTTTATTTCAAATCATACAAGTTTTTTAAAATATTAATAAGAAAAGAAGGAATCATATTAGAAAATTATTTGGTTTTGATGAAATTTAAATTATTACTTTTCTTATAAAAAAATAATTATTTTTATATAATAAAATAAGAATTTTTTGAAAGGATCCTATAAAACAAGATAAGATATTCTATTTGTATCCATCTCTCAATTTTCATATTTGTTTTAAGTTAGTATTAATAACTCTTTTTAATATTTATTAGTGTATATAATTCTCTATTTTTTTATTAAATATATATATCAAATTATCAATTTACAATTAAAACTTTTTTTAATGCTAGAAAATACATTGACAATGCTTTTAATGTTTTTTGTTTGTGTTAATTTTTTTTTTCATCTAATATGTAGCGGAAAGAAAATTTATTTCATTGAATGTATATGTAGTCGGGGAATACCCTTAAAATCTTATAATAAATATTTATTCAAAATTATTTTTGATATTAGTGCATTAAAATGATTTGAAAACACTAAAAAATATTAATTTAAAGCAAAATTAAAAATAAAAAAATTTTAAATTACTTAAAAATACTTTTAAAACGTAAAAACAAAAATATATCTCGAGCTGAAAAAATAATATCCTAAACATTGCACCAATTCCAATTGTTATTTAATTTATATTACCGTTCATCCTTAATGAAAAACAATTGAAGTGACTAATGTTTGTTTCTTTTTATATTTTAAAAATATTTTTGAAAAAATATTCTTTTTGTTTTAAATTAATATTTTTTATTTTTTTTGGATTATTTTGATATATTGATATTAAAAATAATTTTTAAAATATAAAACTAATTATTTTAATATATTTTTAAATAAAAAATATTTTAAAAAATAATTATTATTATATTTTCAAATATCATAACAGTACAATTTACCCCTTCATTAATAGTGATAGTTTAGTGAGACAAGATGCCACCATGCACGACAGATGAATAGATAACGCTACATGGCGTGAAGATCCATGGATAACATCAAAACCCTCACTACTAGTAGATGAGTTCACAAAAAGTCTTGGATATGGCTATCGGCAGACACGCTTTCTCATTATTATCTATCTTCATAATTATTAATGACAGTTTGAGAGTATAGTTATGGTTATTTTTTAAAATATATTTTATATTAAAATATATTAAAATGATATTTTTTTATTTTTTAAAAATTATTTTTAAAATCAACGCATTAAAATAATCCAAAACATATAAAAACAAATTAATTTTTAGCAAAAAATAAAAAAATTTAAATTTTTTAAAAACACGGGTACAACCGCGTTTTCAAACGATCTCTAATAAAAATTAAAAAAACATGGTTTTCTTTTAAGTCTATAATTTATTTATATTTAATTTATTGAAGATTATGTGTTATGATTTATTAGGGTTTATTTTTTACGTAATTATTCCAGTCTCATGATCCGTATTATGAGTTAACTTTGTTAACTTTTTTTTTTAATTTTTTTTTTTAATTTTATCATTCAATATTGAATTGATTAAAAAATAAACTTCATTATTTGTTTCAATTTGCTTTCTACGAGGTTATACGAGTTTTATGATCCAAGTTATGGATTTCACAAATTAATCTAAGTTGACTCGGATTGTTTTTTGTCAACTTTTCAGAATTGATTTTATTTTTTATTTTCATCATTTAATATTGAATTGATTGAGAATTAAACTTTAATTTTTTTTTAATTTGCTTTATATTAGATATCATAATCTTATGATCTGTGTTGACCAAAATCAATTCAATATATTATTAATTTAATATTTTTTAAAATATCATCTTAAATATTTTTTAATCAAACTATATTTTAACTATTTATACAAATTATTTTTAAATCCATAAACTTGCCGAGTTAAATTAAATAAATCTCCACGTAACTTTTTGTTTTTTTATTTTTATACTAAAAATACATTAGTCCAAACTTTTTTTTTTTAATCGACGCAGCTCAACCCTAAATTAGTAAATTATTAGATTGACCAGATCGGGATTATAAACAGCGCCTCGAAAAGGTAAAAAATGAACAATCAATGGACAGCGACTGAACCGCGATTTGGATATATCCTTGACAGCTACACCAAGTCATTTAGGCTGTCCATTGATTGTTCATTTTTTACCTAACTACTAAGCAATAATCCATGCAGTGTATTAAATAATAACGCAAGGTTTAGTAATATTACAATTAAAAAAAAATCTAAAATGGATTAGAAAAACACTATTATCATCAGAGAAAACACTAATAATGTTTTTTTTAAAATTCTTTTTTTGAATTTTAATTGTTAAATATTTTCTTTCTTCAACTTCAACCTTAATATTATATCAAGTAGAGATGATTATTTTTTATTGGGTTCAGTTTTTATAAAAAAAAGTAACCAAACTGATTTTTTTTTAAAACCAAAACCGGTTCAAACCGACCGGTTTCGGTTCGGTTTTTTAGGACAAAAACCAGTTCAAACCGGTTTAACTCGGTTTTTTCTGTTTAGTTTGGCTCGGTTTTTTCCGGTTTGGGTTCGGTTTAGTTCGGTTTTTTCGGTTTCAGGCTTATAAAACCGAAACAGAACCGAACCGGTCGGTTTTTTCAAAATTTTAATCGGTTTTTTTTTACGGTTCGATTTTTTTAGTTATTTTTTTTCTAGTTTTCTCGATTTAATCGATTTTTCAGTTTTTTTTCTCACCCTTAATATCAACTTGATTTAGAGCAGATAATTTCTTTTAATTAATTTATTATGAGGTTTTTGTGATCTTAAAAAAAATATTTTAATGTTTCGTTCATGTTCAATTTTATACAATGAAATCTGATTTTTTTATTAAAAATAATTAAAAATTCAGGGATTAAATTAAAAAAATTATTTTAAACATGCTATAATTAATTTTTTTTAATTGTTTCACAATCAAATTTTTAAATATTACATTTTACTCCTGGCTAAAGTAAATTTTGAAAATTAATAAAATGACAATAATATCCTCAAAGCATGAAAGGTAACTCATTTTTTCTCTTCGTGCTAGCTTGCTCTCCTCTCTCGTACTCTCTCTGTCAAACACAAAGGAAAAACCCAAGCACAAATCCAGTAACTTCCAAAACTTTTCCTTATGACCTCTTGCTGAAACTACTTCGGAGAGAATCACACTGTTAGATTGTACCTGCATTCATGCCTGAGAAGAGGCTGGGTCTCTTCTACTTGTATACCGAGTTTGCAAGCTTCTCTGTGAAAAGACGAGGAGTAAATGGGTTTTAGAGGGTGTAGCTGAAAAAGGACTACAATTAGAATGTGTTGGACCCTGTGAATGATATGTTAAGAGTACAGGTAACCTCATCGGCAACCGGTGCTTCAGTCTAGCTGCTGTTAATTTTCTGGGTTTCGGGTTAGAAAAGATTTTTAAGATGAAAGAGACTAGCAAGATGAGAGGGCTGCTTCCTTGTATTTTTGGTGGTTTGACATTAGAGATCGTGGTTCACGGCGGGAAAGATGGGAGAGAAGGACTGCTCTCTTTCTTTTCTCTCTCCTTTTTTATTTCCTTTCTTTCTAAGTTTTTTAGTGATATTTTGTTATTTTTAAGCTTTATAGCTTTTTCATTATTATTTCAAATATAATAATAATTTTATAATTAAATAAATATTTTTGTTGATTTTTTTTAGTGTTAATTTTTTTATTTAAATCCTGATATTTATAAGTTTACTATACCCTAATTAAACCGAATCGGCTTATTAAAAGATAAAATTTCATTTAGGAGATTTAAATTTAAAATTTTATTAAAAAAAATTATGATTATATTTTTTTACCATATTTCAAAACTCAGTTATAAAGTATAATATTCAAAAGTTTAATTACAAAGTAAAAAAAAAAACCAACCTGCTCCGAGTACTTTTCCATCACAATTACAAAGAGAAGTAGAATCATGTTTCCTTGTAAATGAACAATCAAACTTTTTTTTTTTATAAGATTATTTTAATTTTATATTCATGATTATGAAGTTTGACAGAGTTTTTTTTTTTTTTTAATTTTACCTTTTAAGATTTAATTTTTTGATAATTTAGATAGACGTAAATCTCTGTAACAAAAAAAAAAGATAGACTTAAATCTTGTTTTTTTTTATATAATTTTTTATATTATTTAAATTATCAATTAAACTAATAACTTTGTTGTTAAATTTTTTTATTTTAATATATTTTTTATATTAAATTTTATTTTTACTGGTTGTAGCATAGCGCTGAAAACAAATCTAAATGATAAACCTACGAGACAAGTGTAAAGTAGAATTTCAAAGTATCTGCATCTGCATCTACGAGTGTGTTTTATATTGAGTTTCGAAAGCATTTTTAAAAAAATTTAAATTTTTTTAATTTTAAATTAATATTTTTTTAATATTTTTAGATTATTTTAATATGTTAATATCACTTTTAAAAAATAAAAAATATTATTTTAATATATTTTAAAATAAAAAATATCTTAAAAAACATAATTATTGCAGCACAGGGTTCTTCCAAGGAAAACTTTTATGAGCCCCGCTAAAAAGGTCCAGCCCAGGAATAAAAACGTCCGTCTAGGCCTTCCCTGTTGCTCCGATCCCCCCTACGCCTAGGACGTTGTCCGGGCCATGAGCCATAGTTAGTTGCTGTTTTCATTTGGTTGTTTTTTTTTTCTCGTTGCTGATACCGGCGAGACCCGGCCAAAACAACGAAATACAAAAAACGGCGAATGGGAATAATTTAAAAAGGAGTCGTTACTGATTTGAAGCGCGCTTTCACTGCCTTTCGCTTCTTCAATTTTTTTTTTTTTAATAAATTTCCTTAATTAATAGATAATAATAATAAAGCCGCGCAAACAATAGTGAGAGAGAGCAGCAGCAGCGACAATGGGCTCCTCTTCTCCTTCTCTTACCCTTCTTTACTCTTTGATATTTGCCTCCTCTGTGTTCCTCTCACGTGCCACTCTCAAAGGTAATCAACCTTCTTACTTACTTTGTTTTGCTCGCTTCCTGATTGATTATCACGATCTGTTGTGATATTTGGAAATTAAACTGCATGTCGCTGTCGGGTCCTTTTTCTTTTTCAAGCTTTTGGAGATGAGGCTGCTGGCATTTCAAATCCATACAGTATATTATTTGATGGGATTTAATGTTTTTATTTATTTATTTTACGCTGTGATATTTGTAGTATAGTGAAGAAGAATTAATTGGATTATTTATGAGGTTTTATAAGATATCAATTTTTATTTATGGGGTTTTGTTAGAAATCACTACAGGTAGGCACGCTTGGTATTATTATTTAGTGGATTTGATATTTAAATCAGATGATGAACGTAAAAATATTTCGTTCGATAAAGAAATGTTGCTGTATTGTGGCTGAATAGGTGTCTTTTTCTTATGCCATTTGAGTTTTGGAAGGTTTATAGGGATATGAAATTTCTTGATATCATAAACTTTGGAAGAAAACTCTTATCTGGGTGGTTTTCTTTTGGGTCTTTATTGGTAGTTCTAGCTTGCCTTGTGCTGTTTGGCTAATTTATGTTTTTCTTCATGTGGCTGAAAGCATTTTCTTTGAATTCTCAAAAAAAAAAAAAAAAAACACTTGTTTTGAAGTCTCTAACCTTCTATTGTACTTTAAGTGATTTTTTTTTGGCCTTTGAATGATTGATACTTAACAATGCTTTCTACAATTACAGTTCTTGACCCTGAGAATCCAGCTCTGGATGTCACCCCGTCTCGCTTGCAGGGGCATGTGTTTAGCCGTGATGTTTTCTTTTGTGAACGAGTTAAAGTTTCTGGTCACTCGAGATGGAAACTCAGTAGTTATGCTAGTTCATTTCGAGTTACTTTGGCTCCATCTGCAGTAATACCGGAGAGATTGCATAGTAAAATTCAGGTTTGCTTTCACCGGTAAGTGAATTTCTTGACTCTTTTACTTCCTCTCTTCTTTCTCAGTTTGATATACTTCCTATTACAGAGTGAAAATTTTATGTCTCATCCATGGAGCACTCGCAGGAATGCTTCCCTTGGATTATGCCAGTGTGAAAAGGATGATTGGAGGGCTGTTCAGAAGGGGCTGTGGAGAACTGCCATGTCTCCTTATGAGGAGAGATATGTTGATGTAAAGTTCGTTGGTGATACTTCTGGATCTGTCTCAATCGCTGTTGATGAAGGTTTGGTTCCCCTTGTTCCCTGTCATGTTCGTTTTTTCACTGTATTGAAATTTCCTTTACTGATTCTGATTAATTGTCGTTTCCGCAGATTTACAGCAATGGCGCCTCATGTGTCTAGCAGCTGGATTTGTTTTACTATTGCTGGCATCAATTGTCAGCAGTTGGGTTCCTTTTTATTATAGCACTTCAATGGCTATTGGGGTTTTTCTGGTCATTATATTCCTTCTTTTTCAGGTACATAAGTTTGGTTTTGTTGTTTTCAGATCTTTCTCCCCCTTTCTCCAATGTTTTTTTTTCTTCTCTCTTTGCCAATGTGGTATCATCAAATTGGTTTCCAATGCATAACCCAAAAACAGTTTTCAATAAAAATTCTTGAGCACTGATGTTATTTACTTGAAATTTTGGTTAAGGTTCCAAATGTGCCAGTATGTCCCTGATTGAGTTGTGGACAAATAGTGATAGATATGGAACCGTGTATGTCCCAAACAAAACGTATAAATGTTGGCAAATAACATGTTGCTGCATCAAAACATATAAATGTTAACTAATCTGACTAACATTGAACTTGGTAAAATGAAATGTTGAATAATTGAAATATGAGATTATTTAGGGATACACATTTAATGCTAAGATTAAGCATTGAATTTTTGGTAGTAGATCCATAATAAAAAAAGTGTTTGTGATTGTCCCAGAAAAATGAAATATTTTCTTCATGGAATGGGCTGTTTGCATTCCGTGTTGATTGTTCTACCTAACATGCACCAAGCCAAATGGGGCCTTCACACCTAGAGCTTATAATGAAGGGGATTGCCATGATATTTTGTTAGCTAAGCCAGCTGCTTTTAGGGACTTGAGTTGTATGTAACTGCATTTGCACGCATGGTGCATTATGCAGCCTCCTTGCGTCAGAATGGATATTTAGTGGCATTCTCGTGAATTTTCAAAATTGGATTCCCTAGACTATTCTTCAATTGAATCCATTTGCTATTTCATTTCACTGATTTGTGGTGTTTGTTATCAACATATACTGTCCAAGTAAAAAAATTGTTCTGGATTTCTGAAGTTCCATTGGATTTGATGCTAAAACTAATATGTTGCAAGAGGTCAACCCTGTAGACTTTGATTATCACTCAAGATTCAAGAAGGTGCTAGTTTGGCTGGCTTTCGGTTTCTGTGCCTCAATCTATTCAGTGAAAAAAAGTTGGAAGTTTCGACAGAACAGTTTTTTTTTTTCTTTTGGTAATTAAAACAACATTTTATAATATTGCTTAGGAATATTATTTTCAAATAGCATCACTCTGGAACATTGATGTTGGTTTTGCTATAATATATTTTGGTCATATCACTGATGTTCCTGAACATTAATATGCTTTTAATATATTCAAGTTACAATTCAATGCCTGCAATTTTGCGATTCTATATTTCATCTTAGTTTTTCAGCTCAACATTTTATAGATACACTTATTATGTTTGCCTTTGCTCTAATGATTCAGGGAATGAAATTGTTGCCAACTGGAAGGAAAAACTTTTTCTATCTTTCCATATATGGATCAGTGGTGAGTTTGCTTTTACTTTAGCTGTAAGGTCCAATATCTTCTTATCATTTCTTCACATTTGCTCCCTTTTTTTAGATAATTTTCTTTTTTCTTTTGTCTGTGATGCATATCTATCTTTCTATCCATTTCTGGTGCAGCTTGGAGCTGGCACTTTTGTTTTACATCAAACTTCAATTCTGGTAAATTCGACTCTTGTCAATTTTGGGCTGAGTGAAGAGATGCACTATCCAGTAAGCCTTTCTCTTTTGCAGAGTTTTATAGCTTACTTGCAATTACAGATTCAAGGGAATCAATGTTCTAGAGCCATTCCTGCAACGAACACCATCTCACCATGCAAGCACTCCCATATTGATACTGCATTAAATCTTTTGGGTACCTAATGCCAACAGCTTCAATTTCTCATATTTTCTTTTGGAATATCCATAGAATTATCCACAAGCTATGATGGCTGTTCTAATAGGCTTCTTAAGACACATATTTGGCATTACTTTCTTATTTGATAAATGTGATTTATTCTGACAATATTTAAAAATTTTGATAAAAAAAGAGAGATACAGCTTTTACTTAATTCAAAATCCCCTTCTCTCAAAGCACTTATACACAAAGAAAAGAAGGGGAGAACCAATTGTGTGCATGTGGTCCTTTTTACTATATTATTCTTCACATAAAGTTTATTCTTTATTTGCTTCTTCCTAGCTGTTATTTTCTGACCTTTCCCTATTTCACTACAGGTCTACATATTTGTATTAGTAGGGATTGTTTTTGCAGGAGCTGGTTTAGGGTACTGGATGGTGAGGAAATTTGTAATCTCAAAGGATGGGAGCGTGGATGATGAAGTAGCTCAGTTTGTTAAATGGGCAACACGCATTATTGCATCCACCTTTATTTTCCAGGTATGACATGTGTCCAGGTTGATTCCATTGCACAATGTTGAACTAAACAAAGATTTCTAAAGTTGTTCAAATGCCTCAAAATTGAAGAATCATCATACAGCTGCAGCATTTTACAGATGTACCTGTGCCCCATTGTACATCCACACATATAAATACAACTAGAACCCATGCATGATGATGGCATGGATAATGAAGTTCACCTATTTACAATGAATACCCTCCGTTTGTTGCATGGATAAATCTCTTATGCCGCCACAGTCCACAGATTCATGAGGGGACTTGTTTAATTTATATATAAAAAAAGAGGGGGGTGGGGGTTACTTTAGTGCATGAACACAAAAAAGCTTTAATGTTTTAGATAGTAGAAGATGTCATTAAAGAAGAAAAGCTTTATAAATCACATAGAAAAAAGTTTTTTGGGGAAGATAGAGGCTACTAAAGGGCCAATGATGCAAGCTTTAATCACTTTACAAGACCTTACTACCTATTCAAAGGTATCCAGTTCTCTGTTTTGACAAGAGAAAGTGAGAGAATGGTAATTGGTTATCTGTGACTTACTTCTATTGTATGATATTCCCCAAGTTACTACTATTATTGGACAGAATCTTATATAGGATGAGGTAATGCCTCAACAGACTTTGATTGTTGTTAGCCAGCCCTTTAGATCATGCTAGATAATTATATTATGTCTTGGGTTGTGTACTTGTGTTGGTTAAAGCTGCTTTTCTGTTCACCGTGATCTGCTTTGTGCTGAATTCTGTTGTGGCCAGGTGGCCTTAGTTTCGCCCTGTAAGGCAATTCTTTGATCATTCCAATAATTGTGCCTTATTTTCCTATGACAATGGGATAAGATGAGTCTGTGAACTTGCATACATCCTCTTCACACTCCAGAATCCATGTAGCATAGACTCGACTTTATTCAAAAAGCACCATCATCATTCACTGCCTAAGGCACTGTGTACACTGTCATTCTATTACAATCTTCTTGTGTCTACTAGCTTAGCTTTTTTCTTCTTAGCTCATTTATCTTCTGATGCAAGTGAAGTAAATCTCTTGTAGTTATTTGAAGGACAAATTTTGTTTGACAGCAGATTTGAGTGATGACTGATGTGTGACCTTTCATATTCCTGTTTTCCTCTTCTTTCTCAGAGCACTCTTGATACTCCTTTAGCAATGACTGCCTTGGTTTCTTCTTGGGCAATCTGCACTCTTATTTTAAAGTGGTGGTATCGAATGTGAGTACTATAATTTTTCTGTCCCTACCTTTTTTTTCTTAGTACTGTTGTTTTGAAGTGGATGCATTCCGCTAAAAAGTTGGTAAATTTTGTATCAAATTAGTATTTGGAATCTAAAACAAATTAATTGCCTTGTGAAACATTTTTTAGCAAATTATCTAGATTGTGCATCACAATGGTCTTAAGAAAAGTTATTTGGATGGGTGGTTGTAAACCCCGAAAAATAAATGTTTGCATAAAATGGAAAATAAAATTGAAGAAATTCATGAAATTCATGTACAAATTTAAATAAAGAAAGACCTATATTGGTTGTTAATAAGGTTATTATGAAATGTATCCTTGAATGAGGATAATTTATGAGATATGCCTGTGATTACAGGAGGGATCACATGCGTGGTGCTGCAGCAGCAACAACAACGGAGCACGAGTAGAGCTTCTACTACAGGTAGGTGATCCGCACCTATGCTTCTTAGTTAAATTTCATGATTTAATATGTTATTGAGGTGAAATGTGAATTAGCGAATGTTAGATATTATATGAAAGAATGAAAGTTTGCGTAATGACATTGTTATTTCGGATAGCATCCCGAATGTATGTGTTCAAGGTGAATGGTCTTTCGTGTGAATTGCCAAGTGATGGAAGTATCGCTGACATAGAAAATATGAGAAGTGTGATATGTGGCATGGACTAATATATATTTAGTGCATGTTAGGATCCCGGGTAAGGGGATCACCATGCATCGATGCCTGTGAGGCATGGACTAATATATATTTAGTGTATGTTAGGATCCCAGGTAAGGGGATCACCATGCATCGGCTAGTATATATTTAGTGTATGTTAGGGTCTTGGGTAAGGAGATTGTTATGCATCGATGCCTATGAGGTAATGATGATACCGGTGAAATTGATATCGATAATGTGTTAGGTGGTAATAGATGTGGTTGCTTTTATGGAATCTTGAATGGAAGTTGGAAATGGAAGATGAAACAGTTTTAGTAGTTGATGAGAAAGAGTTCCAATGGAAACAAAAAGGGAGAAGTGAATAGAATAAGAATACTTGTCTACCTTTTTTAAATTATTGGATATTTGTGTTACTATGCTTATTGTGATATTCATGTTTCAATAATATGTATTTTGTTTTAGGACCATCGCATGCACGACAGGAGTAGATTCTAGCTTTTGTTCACTTTTTGTTATGTAGTCTAGGGAGTATATCCTTGTATTTTGTAATAATGAAACATTTGTATTACTTAATTTGTATAATTAATGTTAAAACTTGAATAGATGAACTTAACTCTGAAATTCATATAACCATGTTCCATGTATGCGTGTTTATCTCATTTATCCCTTTATAATGATAAATGTTGTTCAATGTATGTTATAAATATTGTGGTTGAGATGATGATAATGGTTGTGAGATTGAGATCCACGATGATTGGGTCATGATTGAGTTATGAAATGTGGGATATTAAAAGTGTAAACAGGTTATATGTCGATAACTTGGGACTTTCTGGTATAGAGAAGACTTTGCTGAAATTTCGAAAGACTTTTATATGAAAATCATATATAAAAAAATCTTTGCCCTGTTTGCCTATATGTTTGGAGGTGATTTGTTCCGGAAAAATCGAAAACGTTACAGTGGTTGCGATGCTCCTTGTTCATAAAGTTTAATCAACAGATGTTGAATTTGGTCAATGTCATCTTGACATCCTATAGTCGAGTTGAAGTTTTTTGAAAAAAAGGGTGAAGTTGGACACATTTCAGATGGTATAAACAAGGTTGTATTATTCTCTGTTTGTAAAGTGCTTGTGAAAGACTTGTTCGTTTGTATGTGTTCTAAATATTTTACTTCGTGTATTAGCATTTAACTTCAGAACTCAACTGTGATTTCATGCAGGGATCAATCAGATTCTGGGGGTGCGCGTGCTTGGGTCCAGCCCACAGGACAGGTGGCAAGATATAGACTGCTGAATTCCTTAGCAGGTCAGGAGAAATGAGCCCCCAGAGGAAGATGCGCAACAGTCCAAAAAGCTCTTCTGCTAGGACCAACTCCCCTGTTAAAGGTGAGTAGCTAGAACCACAATACAGGTACACGATTTTGTTACACAAATTGGTCACACAGTAAATATGAGCCAATGGATTAGAATCTTCTTCCTTATTTTATCCTTGTTCTACAATTCCACTTTAGCCATATGCTCTGATGCTAACTATGAAACAATCTCTGAACTAAGAATTCATATAAAACAACCCTATTTCATTCACACAAAAATGTGAAAGAATTCTAAAAATAATTTTGACAATACAAGGCAAGGCAGTCCCGTTTAAATTTGTACACAGTTATCCTGAATGCTATTATTATTACATGATCTATCTATCTATCTATACTTTGGTCTTGAATTTAGGCCAAAATCTTCAAGTCAAGGACCAAATGGGCTTAAGAAAAAATTGATTCAATTAATAAGAGTCCAAAATACATGAGCCTAATTCTTTTTATTATATATATATATATATATATAATATTTAGAAAACACTTAATTATGATTAGGTTATGATATAATTAGCGATTAACAGAAACCAATTTGATTTCTACAATTGTATCTACTTTCTTGTTTTTACTTTCATTTTTTTTTTGCTGGCTCTGTATTTATATTGCTGCAATAAACCAGCTCTCCGGCTATCAAACTATCAGTTTGGTAGTTCATATCTCATGTATGTGCTAGTTGTTGCATTAGCATTTTTCATTATTTAAGCTAAAACTGATATGGTTCATTTTCTTTTCCCCAAATAATTCTCCATATGTACCATTGATGTCATCTGTTCTGGCACTTTCCGTGCTTATCCTAAAAGATTTATTAATAGAACTGGTTCATAATTGTTTATGTCCTTGAATTCTGTTATAAATGTGTCCCCCCCCAGTAGGTTTCAGAAACATTTAGAGTTTCCTTGCCTGATGATGACCGGAAATTCTTGTTGAGATTTCAGGGCAAAAAATCTTGTTATTTACTCTTTACTTGGATAGAATGTACATGTAGATGACTGATCTGCTTACATTCCCTGCTACATCAGGTGTATAGTTTTTTTTTTCCTATTCTTCAAACGAATATAAATTAGCAAATTCAGATGCTTCCTGAGCAATTTTTTTATGCTTCTAATCGATGACATGTTTGTTCATTTATTTTCCATTGTCTTTCTTTTCTAATGTTTTTGGATCATTGAGCAAGGTGCTGAATCCTTGTCATTTCTCAAAACCTTGTAGCTTTCTTTTCTTGGCATTAGCAGGTTTGGTATCACCATCTTCTCATTCGGCAACAGTAGATAAACAGGATTACTACTCAACCTTCCACAAGACACCAAAGCAAAAGAAGTTCACAAAGAAACACCGGGAGGATTTCACCAGGGAATCGACACACCAAGCTGTGGCCGAATGGGCAGCGTCACCGGAAAGTCACCAATTGGATCATCAAGAATGCTGTTCGGATTCAACTCCTTCCAAGTGATTATAGCTCAGAAGAAATGGTGGTAAGTGAATCAGACTCGACAGGCGAGACTGTTGCTGGGAGTGGCAAACCATTCAGCCTTTTTAATTGGCGGTGACTGGACCAGAGAAATCACGGTAGCAATCAGGGATCAGGTATTTAAATTGTGTAGGAGGTGGCACTAGTTTAGGAAATGTAGTTTGCTGCACCAACAAGCCGAATGGCTTTTTTTCTAGGATTAGCCAACCATTTGGCTAACAGTTTGTTTCCAGAATTAATCTCCTAAGGACATGCAAGGTTACCTTGTGTAAGTAAAAAATCACAGTTGTGCACAGAAGCGAAAGCCATTGTTAGTTCTTGATTACTTTCTGCTTGCTTGGATGGTAATATGCGGTGGGAGGTGCTTCTACTCCCACTACACTATCCAAAAAAACAGTTGATTCCACCATCAATTGATGCTTGTGGTTGTGGTCAATGGTCATAATTAAGTTTAATTATACAGTTGAATACTTTTTAATTATAACTTTTTTTTTTATTATTAAACACGTATTAAAATTCAAAAGCAAAAGCAAGAACATAAGAGGCAGAAAAAGAAAAATAGTTTTCTTTCAGTGTCAAATCCATCCATGAACATGTAGCCATTGGCAAGGTGATGGAGTTTAGTAAATAAAATGGTTGTCTTGATAAATTAATTATAGGTAATGAATCTCATAATTTTGACATTTATATATTGAAATCTCAAAACCAATTGGATCAAGGAATATCTGGGAGTGTGACAGTGAAAATTTTATTTTAAATAAATTTATTTTTAAAAAAATTATGAAATGCTGTTTTGATTGTAATTTTAAAAGGTTACTTAAAATAGTAATGGTTTATTAAAGTGTTTTTTTTAATATATTAAAAAATATATTTTTTATTTTTTAAAAATTAAAACATCAAAATAATTTAAAAATATATAAAAAAATTAATTTAAAATAAAATAATATATATTTTTAATCTTTTTAAAAATATAAAAACAAATTTTTAACAGTGTTTGACATGGTGTTTTGAAAAACTTTTTGAAAAAATTTAATTTTTTTTAGTTTTTTTATTTTAAATTAATATATTTTTGATATATTCGTATCATTTTAATGTATTTATATTAAAAATAATTTTAAAAAAATAAAAAATATTATTTTAATTTAAAATAAAAAATACTTTTTTAAAAAATAATATTTACCACTAGATACCATATTAAAAAATAAGCTATGGTAATATTTAACAATATCTAAATGGTGTGAGGGAATCACTGTTCCCCACACCTAAATCACTGTGGATTACAACGGTAATTCACAGTGATTCTTCCTCTTCTTTTTTTTTTTGCTAACTTTTTTTTTTTTCAAAATTATTATTTTTTTCAACTTTCCTATTTTTTCTTCTTTTTTTCATTTATTTTTTCTTTTTTAAAAAAAATTATTTTTGTTAATTTTACTTTTTAAATATTGACCTGGTTAAAATTTTTGCTTTGTAATTTTTTTCTTTAAAATACTGTGGATTGCTACGATATTTTTCTACATAATTTTCCTATTTTATTTCTTTATTTTTCAAAATTATATTTGTCAATTTTTTTTAATATTGAGCTGATTGAGAATTTAGTTTTGTAATTTTTTTCTTTAAAACATTATTGATTGCTACAGTGTTTCTTCGCATGGTTTTTTTTTTATTTTCTCCGAAATTATCTTTTTTTATTTTATTTTTTAATATTGAGCTGGTTAAAAATTACAGTTACAATATGTGAGAAAATCACTGTAACTTTCCTCGAAAATTACTGTTGATTGCTACAGTGTTTTTTACCACATGGTTTTTTTTTTCTGTTTTTGTTATGTTTTTCCCTAAAATTATCTTTGTCAATTTTTTTTTTTAAAATATGAAGCTGGTTAAGAATTGCAATTACAAGTAAATACAAGTTTTTCCTCACAAAACACTATAGATTGATACATTTTTTCCTCACATGGTTTTTTTCTAGTTTATTTTGTGTTTTCTTTTTTTGTGATATTTTTTTCCAAAATTATCTTCGTCGATTTTATTTTTTTAATATTAAGTTGGTTGGAATTTAACTTTGTAATAAAGCTTAATCATGTGGAGAAAGCATTGTAACTTTGCTTATAAAACATTGTGGATTGCTACAGTGTCTCTCTGCATGGTTTTTTTTTGTTATAATTTTTTTCAAATTATCTTTTTCAATTTTATTTTTTTAATATTGAGTTGTTTGTGAATTACAATTACAAGTCATTATAAATAAGGCTAAATCATGTGGGGAAACACTGTAGCTTTAATCACAAAACACTGTGAATTGCTATAGTGTTTCCAACATGATTTTTTTTTCCATTTTTTGGTGTTTGTTTTGTTATTTTTTTTAAATTGTCTCTGTCAATTTTTTTTTAATATTGAGCTGATTAAGAATTTAGCTTTGTAATTTTTTTTCTTTAAAATACTGTGAATTGTTGCAGTGTTTTTTCATGTGATTTTTTAATGATTTTTTCCAAAATTATCTTTGTTGATTTTTTTTAATATTGAGTTGGTTAAGAATTATAATTACAATAAACCTAAATCTTATGAGGAAAGCGTTGTAGTTTTTCTCACAAAACACTGTGGATTGTTACAATATTTCTCTAAATGGTTTTTTATTTTATTTTATTAGGAAAAACGCTATAGTTTTCCTCACAAAACATTGTTAATTGCTACAACGTTTTTTCTCATGAGTTTTTTTCCTTCCAAAATTATCTTTGTTGGTTTTTTTTTAATATTAAGTTGGTAGAGAATTTAGCTTTGTAATTTTTTTTCCTTTTTATTAACTGAAAAGCTAAATCATGTGGCGAAAGCACTGTATCTTTCCTCACAAAACACTGTAGATTGCTACAAATCATTTTGTTCAGTCTCTAAGTTTTTTTATCACCAACACAATTTTTTTTTTGTCATGAAATATTTACTTTATCATATCTTTAATTTTTATTATTTATCTAGTGCTGATTCATAATTATAATATTATCAAATATATTTGTTTTATAAACCCGCGGCAACGCGCGGATACGTAAACTCGTCTATATTAAACAACTTTAGAAGAAAGGACGCCCACCACCCACCATCGTTCCTCACCATGCAGGCCGGCAGGCCCCACCCTCTCTTTACAAAATTAACCACACCCTCTCTTTCTTCTTCAAAAATCGAAAAAAACTTACCCTCAAATTCTCAGCACCCAACACGCTCCCTTCTCCTTTCTCAATGCCACCCACCACCTCGTCACCACCGGCATGCACATCCCCGACCTCTTCACTCTCCATAACAGAAACAGTAAACGGGTCCCACAAATTCACAATTCAAGGCTATTCATTAGCCAAAGGAATTGGTGTAGGGAAACATATAGCTAGCGAGACTTTCACTGTTGGTGGTTATCAGTGGGCAATTTATTTCTACCCAGATGGCAAAAACCCTGAAGACCATTCCTCTTATGTCTCTGTTTTCATCGCTCTTGCTAGCGAAGGCACCGATGTTCGTGCCCTTTTCGAGCTCACCTTGATTGATCAGAGTGGTAAAGGCAAACATAAAGTTCATAGTCACTTTGATCGCTCCCTGGAGAGTGGACCCTATACCCTCAAGTATCGCGGCAGCATGTGGTATAATAAGATTCTGGGTTTTCTTTTTTTCTTTTTTATTGTAGTTTCCTAATTAGGCATCAGAAGAACTTGGGATCTTGAGTAGAATCAATGGCATGATAGAGTAGAGTGATTGAATTTAAAATAGAGTTTGTTTGCGGGCGGGTTGATGTGATTTATGAGCTGTGCTAATTTGTACGAATGCATTTTCCGAGTGATCTAATTCTGAGCCCCGCTTGCAGATGAGACGCTACCACTTAAATTGTTGTTGGTTTTTTCATGGTCTTCCTTTGTGTGGTTTACTTTGTGGGATTAATGCTCTTCCGCTATTTGGAACTCTCCTATACTATTAAGAGGATATATGCTGTTTTATTTATTGAAATGGAATATTAGAGTTGACTTTGGTGATAAAATGGCATTTTCTGTATTTTCAATTTTACGGTTGAGAACATCTAAAGTTTTAAGTGATCTATAGATTCTTTGCTGATACAATTTTCAGTGTTTTTACCTTTTATTTTGTTGGAATTGGTTATTAGCGTATGGAATGGTTTCCAGTTCCTATACCTAAATGTGTGCCCTTTGTGCTCCCCCCCCCCCCTCCAGGGGTTACAAGCGATTCTTCAGACGAGCAATGCTTGAATCGTCAGATTTTCTAAAAGATGATTGCTTGAAAATTCACTGCACTGTTGGTGTTGTGGTTTCCGCAACTGATTGCTCGAGATTGCACTCTATAAAGGTCCCTGAATCAGATATTGGAGACCATTTTGGCATGCTATTGGAGAATGAAGATTGTTCTGATATCATTTTCAGTGTGCAAGGGCAAAAGTTTCATGCTCACAAGTTGGTATTGGTTGCTCGGTCTCCTGTATTCGAAAATGAACTTCTTGATGCAATGGAGGAAGATAACAGCGAAATAGTTATTTCAGATATAGAACCTAAGGTGTTCAAGGTATCATTTCTTGGAGTGTTCTGCTTTACCTTTAAATAATGAATTATATGTTTGAAGAATGCATTATTTTAGAGCTCAATTTACATTTTTGGTGCAGTCGTGGAAATTATTTGCTCTAAAGATTATGTTAGTCTTTGAAGGTTTTGTCTTAGGTCAGTTAAGTAGTTATGTAGACAAAATATCAGACATATAATTCCAAATTTGCCAAGTTTGGTTAAAATATTCTATTAATCATCCGCTTGTAATGCATAGAATTGAGTTTTTACACTAAGAAACATCCTTCAACTTGAGTTTTATTTCAATTTTTATTTTTGGGTTACAAAGGACGATAATTTTATAAACATCAGAATAGGAGAGCAAGGTATCCTTTGAAATAACAGTGTACCAGAACAAACGAGCTTCTCAGTCCTGCTGTTTATCAGCCAGGGAATTTTGCCAAGTCTCTGCAGCAGAAAAACACAAAGAAGCTAAATCATTAGTGTTACCCCATGGAGTTCCGAAGCCCTTTGATTTGATCTCAGAATGTGCTTACTGCTGAATGGAGCTGAGGATCAGAAATGACGAGAAGATTTTAATTTGACCATTTCCCTCTCTTAGATGTTTTTGATGACATTTAAGAGACTTATATGGGATTGTAAAGAAATGTGTCATGAAATATGTATGAAGAACATTATGTTTATTCACAATGTAATGCTTGTCTCAAAAACAAGCAGATATGAAATTTAAGCTGTGGAATGAGTTTTGGTACCTGTAAAATCATGAAATATTTGGATATCAAATATAAAGGGGCCATTCGTAGTAAATATATGTGTGGCCTACAATTGAGGGAAAGAGAATTTTTCGGCCGTGTTTTTTAATATCTTCTTGCATGTCTATTGTCCAGGCTTTGCTACATTTCATATACAAAGATGATCTAATTGAAGACGAGGAACTTTCTGCTTCTAGTTCAACTTCTGTGATATCTGTGTTTGACACATTAACTGCAAAATTGTTGGAGGCAGCAGACAGATATGACTTACCTAGACTCAGACTTATGTGTGAGGCTGTACTCTGCAAGGATATATCTGTGAGTTCTGTTGCCAAGATTCTTGCCCTGGCTGATCGATACCATGCTATGGATTTGAAGTCTGTTTGCCTAAAATTTTCTGCTGAAAATCTTGTAGGTATGTTCTTGTTTTATTTCTCATTTTCAAGATTTCTATACAGAACAGTTTGGACATTGCTTTACACAAACTGAAAAAATGATGGTTTTTTGAATTTTTGTTGTTCATGTGATTAACTGACTAGCCACACTTGGGATATCCGTTGCATATATTCAGGTTGTACAGAGTTAGACCATCATTTCAATGATCTTAGCAACATTTATATGTTTGTGGCCCTAAAAAGCAGTTCTTTTGTGAGTAGCATCTGATGGTTTCTGAGTTAGTTGTTCTGTTACTGTATCCTCTTTTGCATCAACTATTGGGTTGGGACGGGTTTTGTGGCTTATAGACTATAGTTTTCAACTCCCTCTTTCTCTCTTCAATGTTGGCTTTTATTCGAGGCAAAGTCATTCTTACAGAGATCAAATGAATTATGACTATTTCTGTTGCAGTCATTCTAATTTAGGCTTTCTTGAATATAAAGCACATAAGAATTTCTTATATGAGAAAGGGGGGGGTATTACTAACCTGTCAGTTTTCTTTTTCTTTTTCTTTCTTTAAATGCTGAATTATTGTTGTTGGAGTGGATTAGATGGTCTAGCAAGTAAGTCACATGCAACCTTGCAAATTATAACCAAGTTTAGGTTGCTCGCATGAATAATGATACAGCTTAGGTGCAAATGACATGTGGTGATAAAAGAAATTTTGGCTGGAGGGACAGTTTTTGGATTTCAAGAAAACTACTTCATTTCTCTGGTGGGATGCATAAAGGTTGTTTTTCTTTCTTTTCACTGATGCATGTCTTTGTTTATGTGCATTTGTAGAGAGGGGAGGGGTCTTTTCTAAAGCTGTATCTAGTGGTCGGGAATTCTAGACACATTTCATGCTGACCAACTGACTTAGATGTAGGGTAACTTATCTTTTGTTTGTTGTACATAATTGTATGCAATGAAGTATAAATAAAGCCGAGTTTTTATATTTTAGGCTTGTTTGAAATGAGCAGGACATGCAATTTAGAGGCAATATGTAGTACCGGAAAACTACATACTAAGTATAGCCTTTCAGATTGAATTATCATAGCTGATTTCCTTGGAAAATATTATTTATACCCATAATTGTATCATGTAAAGGCACTTTTTTGAATATGTGAGTCTTTGTTTTGAAAAGAACCTAAAAAGAAAAAATCACGTGACAAAGATATGGCCTGAATGAGAACTGTATTGCACATTGCCATATCTAGGAGCATGTTTGGCTTGGTAGGATGATCTAGAGAAATGAATAAGGTTGTTAGGTAACCATCACCTCTTGTCTGGATTATAAGTAGTAAGGTAAAAGGATGGCAGTCCAATATATATTCAGGATCTATTTAGTTCTCCTCAAACTGGTGGTATAAGATCGAAAGGGAAAGAAATGTTTGTTGAATATTCACTTAGAGAAGTTGTTCTTATCAACAACATAATTTTAACTTATGAAATTTCCTTATAGTAAATCTGCTGATCCTAAATGGTTTCCATTAACTAACTAGATGATATACCATGTTACCTTCTTTGTCCTCCTAAACTGGTAAAAAGAAAGATTATCAATTTCGTTCCCTTCTTCTAAGGTTTATCGCTTCCAAGAGATTGAGCCTCCATATAGCTTGGCACCCATATGTGGTGGGTAAGTGATTTCTTTTTATGTTTTTTTTTTCTTTCATTTTTTTTGGGTGGGGGATGTCAAAGAACCATCTCATTTTTTTATGAGTGGGGGTTGTCAAAGAACAATTTCAACTCAAAAGCTTAAGATATTAGGTGAGTTTCCAAGATAAAATATATATTATTCTCTAACACACCCTTTTAAGTGAAAGCTTTTTGAGTTTGAAATTTGTATATAGTCACACTATCCTATGTTATAAATTAATTTAATTAGAAGATAGAATGAAGCTGGTGAGATTCGAACTTATAATCGTTTGGTCAAGTCATTGATACTATGTCAAAAAACCTCTCAACCTGAAAGCTTAAGTTGTTAGGTGAGACATGAAGAAATGATTTATATTATTCTCTAACAGGAGCATTGGGGGATGTAGCTTTTGTTGTTTCCAAAATCAATTGTATAACTCTTTTTAGCCTTTACAAATGCTTTTAAGATTTCACCCAGCAATTTCCCTGTCCAAATTCAGAATATTTTCTCAATTTACTTTTTATGTGTTTAGGAAAATTAATTCTTCCATACTATCCTCCTTCCACCACCAGCAACATCCAGCATGCAAGCAAATTTGCACACCCACACATGCATTGAGAGTTGCATAAAATATTTAAAGGCAACTAATTTGGTTTTGCTGCACTTTAATTTCCTCCCTCCCTCAACCCTACCCATATAATATAGACATGAAAAAAAAAAATTCCTTGTAATATCACAGCTAATTATTTCCTTATTTTTAGCAAATTGCAGTCTTGGGAAATTCAGTGTTCGTTTTCCTTGTTGTAGCTCATTAAAGAAATTAATTTAGATTTGTAATGGTCATGATTCCTTATTTATGGCCTTTACATGGGACATAAAAAAATCATCTTAAGCTGTTAGAAAACATGAAATTGATCAAATGAAGAATCATCTCACCAAGCTATTGTAACATGTGCTTGCTTTCTTCTCTTTCCTTTTTACAAAGACTCTTTTGATTGCCTAATGGATGTCAATTCATGCCTTGTTTCATTAAACAAATTCTCAGTACCCCTTTCATTATTGCAACCTTCTTTTTTACATCAGACCAGAAGCTATTCTCAAATGATTTGGATCTCAGTTGTTCTGAAGGCTATTTAGTTTTTGAGTAGCATTACCAAATCCTCAACAAGTTTTAGAATCTTGAAAGGATAATGCTACACATCACGAGTAAAACTTAATAAATTTTACATGAATAGACACAATGGCAAGATATGTAATTCTATTCAACTTCAAAGTTATTTGTTTCATGTATGTTCCTGTAAAATTTGCCAGCTTCTATCTTTATCCGTCCTGAAATTATTCTCTAAACTTTCATGTTTGTATGGATTTCCAAGTATTGTTGCTTATCACCATATATTTATTACTTTTTAGCTAGGATCTAGTGAAGTATTTAAGTAGGATAAGGAGCGGGAAGGTACAAACCTTGAGTCCACAATGTTAAACTCTTGAAATTCAATAGGGGTGCTTCTTGAATCCATTTAAAGCTATGCTCATGAAATCCATGAGAATAAAGGAAATTTCGCAACACATTTTCATTTATTAAATGGCCTCTGTTTTTGTAGGCACGCCAAAATATTTAAGAATTGAAATAAGAAAGGAAATCCCGACATAGAACTCCCGACCAAGTTAGCAATAATAATAAAAACCTGCTCATTGCAAATACTAGGATTGGAAACTTCTTAAATAATAACTTAATTACATGATTTACAAAATTTAGAAATTCCTGTTCCTGTTGTACGCATCCATTATCTTTTTGTGAACATTTATAAAAGAAAAGAAAACTAAAAAAGAAAAAAAAAACAAAGTTTTTGCATTCTCAACATTGCATTAGTTTATCTATTTCTATTTCTTTCACACTTGACTTTTTATTTGCATGCACTTAGGTGCCCCTAAGAAAACCCCTTGCTTCATCACTATCTTTCCCATTTCTTTTCATCCCAAACTACCAAATGATAGTCTAGTTAGTTGACATAGTTAAATAGAAATAAACTGGTTTATTTTGTTATTTTCTCGTAATTTTATTTGATGTTTAGTAAGAAAAAATATAGTCTAAACTTGTGTAAGGAAATGCCTTAACTTATTTCCTTTTCAACTTGAAAATGCACACCCAATGGTAATCAACCAGCAGTTGCCTTGTTTAGGAGTTAGATACTGCATCCATTAGGCCACTGGTGCTTCTTCATATGTGCAAGGTCATTTAAAAATTTCTATGTAGTTTTACCGGTTTGTTTCTGTTTTATTTAATTACTCTACAGCTATTTGTTTGAAATGGAAGCAAAAAGATTCTTAAAAGCAAAAAAAGTAACGCAAGTTCAATGGTCCAATGTTGGACACGTTTGATCTGAAGTCAGGGACCGGGTTTTATACCAACCTTTTAAAATTTTAGCAAATTCCAACTTCCATCACAAAGTTTGCTGGCCATTTTCCAAATGCCACTGGTTGAACTGGTTTTGACTGTTTTGCATTGCATCTCCCTCCATTGGAACCAACAAACTGGAAAAGCTCTTGTCCATAGTATGGTTTGACAGTCTGGTTTGTATGACCATGCTATAGTCTTAGTGAGCTTACATAAAGGAGATGATAAAGTTGTGTTTATCATTTTTATGAGTCATTTTATGTTTTGTCCTCTGAATTGCTTTAAAAAGCAGTCCTGTCTCAAATACAGCTGTGAAGCTTGTATCCCATTTACAGAAGTATAGTAGAGCCAAGGGCCGTGGACTATGTATAGCACTTATGCATTATGTTTGATCAAAATTTCCATCGTTACATTTACTTGAGGTGAAAGGACTTCAAGGAAGTTGTCTTGCTTTCCGTATTTGAACTCCCCATAATTCTCTTTGCTGACTTTCCATATTTGAACTCCTTCCCATAACTCTCTTTGCCGACGAAGAGCATAAAAATGCTCTTTTTTGCCAACTTTGCATTCTGTACATGTATATTATTTTGTGTTTTGGCTACCTGTCAGCCACCGAAAATAACTTATATTTTAACTGCTGATGTTACTTGTGTTTCGTGATTGCCCAGGTATAATAAATGGTGGCAAATATAATGCCATTTCTTCTCCTTTTATCTAATTTTAAAGCCTGGCATATGAATGGGGGATGATGTAATTATAGAACTGATACCGGCACATTTTCTTTTCCTTTGGGTTTGTTTTGTGCTGGAGGTCCCTAGGCTATGTCACTTGGAAAGGGATTGGAGCTTAGGATTTTTATTATATATAAGCTTTTCTCAGGGTTTTGTTTGTTTTGCTTGTTCTAATTGTATCATTTGATGCAGCTGTTGTGCAGTCTGATGGTTTTGAGTATCTGAAAGAGAACTGTCCACTACTGCAATCTGAGCTCCTAAAAACCGTGGCAGGATGTGAGGAGGATGTCAGTGGAGGTGGAAAGAGCCGAAGCATTTGGGCGCAGTTCTCAGATGGAGGTGATACAAATGATAGGAGTGTCAGGCAACCATGGGAAAATGGAGGGGAAAGGAGCCAGAACTTGTGGGCTCAACCTGAAAATAGCAATGGAAGGAGTCCTAGGCAAGAAGAATGACATGAAACTAACCTTGATTTGTATTTTGACAACGGTGGAAAGGGATGGGCAAGTAACCGGGAAAGAGGTAGGAGGACAGTATGAAAACATTGTCTCCGTGATAGAATTGTGTATCCTCCCTTGGTGTTGCAAATACAGCCGAAGACATTTTCGTAAGAACTTGTAATTTATCCGATGAACTTGTGATTTCTCTCCAGAAAAGGTGATTTTCTAATATTCTTCTACCTCTGAAATTCATTCAAAACTGAAATTAACGGTAAAACAATGCTGTAAAAAAAAAGGATATGAATACTAAATCAGGGGCGAGCAAAATAGAATTGTTTAGAATATTTTTAATAATCGATCCAAAAACTAACTGCAAAAACTTATCTAGAAATCAAATTTAAAAAAAAAAGAAAGAAAAGAAAATCGCATATGAACATGAAAGTGTCGTACTGCAAATCAGAGCATGCTATTTTAACCAAAATCACAAGGCTCAGATGCTTGTAAGAAGTTATTTGCAACAAAATGATTGTACGTGTTCCACATACTGAATATTGAAGAACAAATCTTGTTGAGGAAACCATTCTTTTCATCTTGAGTGGCCGGTCATGAGCATAGGGAGGGAGGTACGGGTTTTGTGAAAGTTCTACTAAAATCCACACTAAAATTAATTAAAATAAACACTAAAGAGGGTTAGATTGAAGTGATCAAGGGGGAGTTAATAGAGTTCTAAGTTAGGGTTTGGAGTTTTCTTGGTTATAAAAAGAGGAGAAGGGGACGGCAAGAAGAGGGGAAAAGGAGGAGAAGTGAAAAACTTATCTTCAACACTTTTATCACCATTTTCTTAGATTTTAGATGGTAAGTTAACTTGTTTTAAGTATGGATACATTTATTTTGATGAATAATCTTGTTACGAAACATTGTGTAAATGATTTAATTGAATGAATTGATATGTTGATATTGGATTTTGATGTTTTATGATGCTATTAGAATTAAATGGATAATTGAGTGATGAACCAAAATTACATTAAATTGATAAATAAGGCCTTCTTTAGAATGCTGGTCAGTTAATGGATAAATTTAGGGGGTAGATGGATTAAATTGATTTAATCAATGTTCGATTATGGTTAATGATATAAAATAGTATAAATGATGTATTTAATGAGGGATGAATTTTTAAGGAAGGGCATGTTACTTCAAAAATTAGTGATATGAGAAATATTAAAGGATAGAAAGATTATTTTATTTGATTTGGATTGTTTACTATAAGAGAGTTCTAAGACTCTAATATGTTGTGAAGATTTTAATATTTAGTCATGGATTTTAACATGAAATCTTAATAAGAAAACTTTGGGAATTTATGTGATTGGTTGTATTGTAATAAGAGGTTGTTGAGACACATAACAGTAAGAAACCATTAGTTGAGTTTAAATATTTTAATTTTAAACACATTTTATATCCAAATAATATGCTTATACGCAACATTAGAGTTAGTTTTTTATTTATTGCAAATTTTGCTGAAATTTCAACAAGATTTCCTCTGTATTTAGAGGGTACCAGTTATCGATATCTTCAATCACAACCCAAATGACACCACAAACATGGTCCAATTCTCTTGAATCTTATCTCATATCAACATAATTCAAGATTGACATATAATAAATTTTCTTCTATGAAATATGAATAATAAAGCGTAAAAAAAATCAAAATGACAAGAATATAAAATATGTAACAAGAAAAATAAATACATGGTACTGCATTTAAAGAGTTCACAAAATGATTAATTTACATAATAAAATTAAGGATTCTACTAATTATACATAAGAAGTGTGCGAGTACAAAATATATCTAATATTACAAAATCCACCCTTAATATATCAACCCTGCCCTACAGTGCACGATAATTCTGCAAATGACAATAATAAAATAATAATAATAAAGTTTAATAATGAAATTCACAAGTGCACACCATCATTTAAATAAATTTTAATAAGTCTTAACACACTAATTATCTTTTTCTTAACATAACATGTTTTCCCTTTCAATCCAAAATCTTCATTTCTTTACAAACATAACCTCATCTCCATTTCAAAAGTCATATTTAATATTCACAAACACTTCATCTTATTGGTTTCCTTCTACCAATAGAAACAATATATTATTGACTTTCATTCAATTATGAAAGCAACATATAATGGTTTCCACTCAACGATGAAAACTACAAACACTAGCTTTTATCTAGGTATGAAAGCAACATAACAATAACTTTCATTCATCGATGGAAGCAACAAACATAGCATTGGCTTCCATTCAACGATGGAAGCTACAAACATTGGCTTTCATCTAGGTATGAAAACAACATAACAATGACTCTCATTCTTCAATGGAAGCAACAAACATAACATTGGCTACTTTTTTTTTTGTTCCAAGAAAACAATACACATTGGTTTTTGTTCAATATGAAAGCTATATAATCATTGGCTTCTCTTCAATAATGGAAGCAACAAACATTGGTTTTCCAGAAACCCCTTATCAAGATACGTTTGTCAACTTTACCAGTGTTTCATTAGAAACATAATACATAAGGCTATAACTTTTATGAAGGATGATGAACCCAGTTCTGCCAGTTAGATATAAAAAAGTACTCATTACAATAACATGTGGGGCTGTCTAGTAGGTTCCAGGTTAGACCTTTCATCAGTTATTTGCCTATATTTGGAGTTTTATAGCTCTAAATGATGCAAAACCAGTTGCATTTGAAAGTTAATATTCATACCTATAACTTCCATGAAGATAAGTATATCATATTTTAACATTTTAAGAGTCAAGTTACAGTTATAAGTCTGGTGACAATCTATGTTTTTAGATTATCACTTTAACAAGCAATTAAGTGTTTTAATATATCTCTTCATAATTCAAAACACCCATTTCCTTTCAATATCTTTTCTAATACCATTAAATATGAATCTTACATAAATTAAACTAATCAAATTTACCCTCTATAGACAAAAATCTCTCAATCAAACCGTGGTTAAACGATTATTCATAGTAAACAACATTATTCCACCATAACAACATAAAAACACACAACTAAGGTTCATTTCTAATAATTATATCACACTCATAACTCATTAAATACACTAATAGTCTTAATAAAAGGAATTCTCACCTTCAAATCACAATAATAAAAAAGAATTTGTAAGAAGAACAAACTTTTATCCACTTCTATTTCTTTCTCTTTTCCTTCCCTTGCTTGTCATGACCCTGTCTCTGTCAAATCTACTTCTTCTCACTTCCCCTCACATGATATGTCTCAATTTAGTATTTAGGAGGTTTATCTCTCATAAATTTACAAGGTTTTCCTTTAATTTTCTTATTTTCTCCTAGTTTTTCTAAACTCTCTCAAGCTTCTCTCTTCTTCTTTTTCCCACTTGAATGGCCGAACATAGGCCATGTATTTACACCCATTTCTTTGTTATTATCATCGCAAATACTAATTTTTACCACACCCACATATGGAACTTCACAAACCAATCCTTTTTAAAACCAAATAATAAGCTATAAATAAGTTTCACGATTATGAAGGCAGAACAACATTTAAAAGAAAAATCAATTTTGGATTCCATGTCATAAGACCTTTTGTTTTGTTTTTCCAATATTTTTAATAGTTATATGAATTTTTAGGTGGATTATTAGTTGGAATAATTTTGTTGATTTGGTTTGTCAAAGAGTCTTTTGTGTTTGTAAGCTTGGTTTTGCATTAAGAGTTTGTAGAATAATCATCATCATGAGTTCTGATGCTACTAGTTAATGTCAAAGATTTTTGTAAGTTTGGCTCGAGGGAGGCATTTGCTAAACTTGATGTTTGGGACTTTATCATTCTTTGCTCTCTCCTAGATCTTCAGATAACTATTAGTGTAATTGGAACAAGTCTAGGTTAGTTTGTAGGTGGTGATGGTAACGGAGGAGGAAAAAGCTATTTATGCTTCAGTGATTTTATTTTTATTTATTTATTTCTTATTTTAATGCAACAATGACACTTTAGTCATTAATTGGGATATAATGGAAATCTTATAAATATTTCAAAAAAAAATTGTTCACTTTTTTTTTTTGCGTGTTAGTAAAGATGTAAAGTGTTATACAAATTTAAATATTGACTCTGCTTGATCTATTTTCAAAACTATAAAGGCAAAGTATAATCATGAGTTTTCTATAGAATGGTCAAGGAAATTTTTATTTTTTCTAATAATGTTTTTTTTATCATATACTTGATCTATATAGACTAGATTAGAAAGATCCCAACAAGGATGACAATGGGCACCAACAGGTAGGGTTTGGTATTATTCGGTCATGAATTTGAAACCAAAAGCTATTATCCATGCCTGACCCAGAAAAATCAACGGGTATGGATTTTAGATAATCTCGATTGAGTTTTTGGTATTCATTCAATTACCTATAATATAGGAATTTAGAATCTTATAAAAAAAAATTTTCTCTTTCAAATGATTATATTGGTGCAAAATGGACTAAATTTTTTTAAAAAAAGGTTTTCTTTTTCCCTATACAGAGTCCATTCCAAAATAAATCAAATCATAACTTTTTCAACATAAATGTGGCCTCAGGCTCACCATCCATCAATTCTATCAAAAAGTATAATTATACACAACATACATGCAAAATAACAAGATCACAAAACTTTCTTGAATATATACAAACATCCCCTAAATAAATAAAAAATCTTCCCTTATTTTTGTTTTTCTTACAATCCATATGGTATTAGTAGCTTAAATACATATGATAAGTTTATTTACATAACATTAATTTATTTTACAAAATTCTACCTAATGTGGAATAACTTAGAGGTATTTGGAGTGCAATATCAAGATAGAGATGGTGGATATGATGTATCTATAAAATATATAGAAGTATAGAATATAGAATATGTATATGAGTATCCATTTCAACTAAAAGCTTTACCATACTCTAAGAATAACATAACATTAAGGGACCTTTCTCGAGCATATTAAATCTACACCATATTTTCAATTTATTTTGTTTTCTTAATCAAATGACCCCCCCACCTTTATTATACTATCATTTTCTTGTGTAGGTTAATATTCCATCAACTATACACTCATTTATCCATTTCAATAATCATAACTCATGTCTTAAGATACTTTTTAAAACCCATCATTATAATAGATTCAAATTTGCAACAAAGCCCCCATCATTGCAGACAACTCAATTTTTTATCATAGCCTCCGTCTTTATGATTGACTCAATTTTCACTTCATAACCCTTGGCATTATGGCCAACTTAGTTTCGCGACACACTCATTTTCATAAAATAGTTCATCCCATTTCAACCGCCTTAGTTTTCACATCTTAACCTTTGTTATTACGGTCAGCTTAGTTTCACTTCATGAACACATATTCGTAGCCCACTTCATTTACACACTAAATAATTATGCTAAACACTTATTTAATTAAAAAAATCATCTAATGAACACGTACCTGAAGCTCTTGTGGAATGCACTCTCTTTACAACGGGCTCCACTTCAAATATCCCTCTAAATTCTAAAAGAATATTCCAAATCAATACCCAATTTTCTTCGGTCCATTTATAACTTTTACTAAATCATATTGTCACCATTTTTGTAATACAATTAAATGTCCAAACATATCACCATCCATTTTTGTAATAGAATTTAATGTCCAATTATCGTCACCCATTTTTTTCATACAATTCAATGTCCAATTATATCATCACCCATTTTTGTGGAATGTGATGAACGCGTACCTGAAGCTAAATAATTATGCTAAACACTTATTAATTAAAAAAATTCATGTGATGAACGTGTACCTGAAGCTCTTGTGGAATGTGCTCTCTTTACAACGGGTCTCACTTCAAATATCCCTCTAAATTTCAAAAGAATGTTTCAAATCAATACCAATTTTCTTTGGTCCATTTATAACTTTTACTAAATCATATTGTCACCATTTTTGTAAAATAATTAAATGTCCAAACATATCATCACCCATTTTCGTAATAGAATTTAATGTTCAATTATTGTCACTCATTTTTGTTCATACATCTCAATGTTCAATTATATCATCACCCATTTTTGTAATACAATTTAATGTCTAAACCAATCATTACCCATTTTTATAATACAATTCAATATCTCACATCATATCTTCTCAATCTATTATCACACATTTTATCAAACACATTGTGTGCATTTAAATTAAACCATTCTTTATATAGAGATTATACATGTCCAACCTTCCAAAACACACCAACAACGGTTCAACACATCAAATATTTATTTATAATCATTCACACAATTTATCAAAAACATGGTGTGCACATAAATGAAACCATTCTTCACTTAAAGATTATACTTACCCAGTCTTTCAAAACACACCAACAATGGTTTAACATATCATGTCAATCTAATATTAAAGGGTGAAATTAAAAGAAAGAAAAAACAACAAAAAAAAGACTTGAGTCAATCCTAGTGAACCTATCGAATCCATGAGGACATGAGATTGAGATAACCCCATAGAAAGAAAAGTTAAAAAAATAATAAAAGCTAATCTCCAACCAGCTAAATTTTGAGAGATGAAATTAAAAAAATAATTAAAAAAAGGCCTAAAAATACTAAAGCCAGCCCGATCTAATCTTCAAAACATGTGACACGGATCATGAGACCAGATTGCACCATAAAAGGCAAACTCGAAAAAATAGCAGTGTCAAATTCCCAACCAACAAAAATAATTAGGGATAAATTGAAAAAACCAAACTTGATACAAAAAAAATTGAAATCAAATTACGAAGGATGAGATTGAAAAATAATTTCAATTAGGAAAAGTATAAGAAAAAAATAAAAGTCAAAAGAATAAGGATCAAATTTGAAATAAAAATCAAATTCCAAGGGATGAACTTGAAAAACAAATCAATAAATGATTCAAGATTAAATATATTACAATTAAAAGAATGGGGACCTAATTTGATTTAATGGATAAATGACCAGACTTCTTTGGTTTTTTGCAATGCCTAACATATTTTTTGAGGAGGAGAGAGAGAAAAGAAGGGGGAAGAAAAAACATGTTGTCAGAGCTCAATTGTCGCTCATCTGAAGGCACACACCTCACCACCATGATGGGGACAATGAGACACATCAAACACATGGCCTAAAAGGCAACGTTTCAAGTCTAAACGGCACGTGGCCTAAAAGGCAACGTTTCAAGTCTAAACGGCTCTGCATGCATCGCCCAAAAGGCATGAGCGTCGCCTAACACATGCCAACTATTTTTTATTTAAATTATATTTTATATATATTAAAAGACTCAATTACCCTAACCTCACATGATGATGATGATGATGATGATGATGATGATGATAATAATAATAATAATAATAATAATAATAATAATAATAAAAGCCAAAATGAAATGACAAAAGAAAGTGGCATTTAAATCATTGCACACAAAACCAATAAAGTTTAATTTTAAGGGGTATTTAAATCATTGTACTGTGCAAAAAAAGTGAGAAAAAAACACCCTTGGCCTAAGTTAAATGTTTTTTTTCTTTTAAAGGTAATTTAGTAAATTCATTATGCAACAAAAAATTAAAAAGACTAATTCACCCCTATTTAATTTTGTAATGACTAATGAGTCCATGAAAAAGTTCGTATTTCCTTTCATATCCAGTTAAGTGGTTTGTCTTCTCAAAGGTAAAATGGTAATTTTACTAGGAGAATCCGCAATAAATTATGAGTGTATGCATAGTAACTAATTCTAGTACAAGTGGTATGTTGCGGGCCAAATCACTTTCAAACATAAAAAAACATGTGGGTCCAATTATATTTTTTTATGTCAATGAAAAATCTCAAATGCACATTGAAAGCTTGATTAATGTGTTTAATAAAAATAATCGATCACCATATGAGTTAATAAACATTGAAAATAATCGTTAATGATAAACAAAGATTAAACCAAGATGTTAAGTATTAGATGCAAATAGAAAACATGATCTTGCAACATGCCATGCTATTTAATATCTTTATTTAATCATGTGTTAGTATTTTATTTGAAAAAGAAAAATAAAAATTGAATCGAAACAAAAAAAAACTTGTTAGCATAGTTCATTTGTTTTTTTTTATTTATCTAGCTTTGCTCTTTTTCGCGGTCCCTTATATGGCTTAGGTTTTAACTCTAACCATGTTGGAGTTGACTTGGCGTGACCTGTTTAACCAAACAAGCCTAAATACGGTTTAGCTGCCCCATCTATAACCTAATCTCACTCCAAATTGTTTTTGAAGTCGTTGTTCTAACCTTTAACTCACCTAATTAGGCTCAAATGCAAAACAATAAACTGTAAAATGATAAAATAAAATAAAAATTTACTAATTGACAAAAAAAAGACGACGCCATACTGGATCAACATAGTCAACCCAAGTTAACCTTTCAAATTTATGACCTAGGTTGTTACACGACCATAATAAGTTAACTTAATTTGGCCATCAATCTCTTTCATTTCAATTTTTTGATTTGGTCCTTAATTCTTTGATTGCTTTTCAATATAGTTCTAGATTTCATCTCATCCGAGCCTAATTAAGGCCAAACCGGGGAGAAAAGAAGGGATGAAATAAATAAATAAAAAATTGGGGTGTGCGTTGCAATCGTTAGCGTGTGAGAAAGCCCGTCACATTCAAGCGACACAAGCAGCTTCTTCCTAGCTCTATCCATGGCCCTTCTTGGTGACGTTTGAATCATGTCAATGGGTTCTCCATCCCAGGATAGCATATGTTAGCGACGAGTAAACAATGTGGCTTCGATGACTAATTTTTATTTTTCTTATCTCTCTCTTATTTTGATCTTCATGTCAAACTAATAAAAAAAATTGTTGTGTTTGTCTTATCAGACAGTTATAATGTTTTCAACTTAGGAATTATTTTTTATATATAATTATAACTATTAGGTAGCATTTGATTATTGTCCTGAGATAATAGGAACGAAGACAATAAAGACAATGATGTGTATGGTAGAAGAGACAAAGATAGAGACATAAAAATTAATCTGTTTTTGAGATAATTTTAGAGTGAATTTATGTACTTCCAAAACAAGAGGTACAAAGAAAACATTTCTTCAGAGACAATATTTATTATTTTTTATTCGTAAAATATCCTTGTAAAAACTTCCAATTCCAAAATTGTCCAACTAAAACATGTAACGATAAAAATAGTTATTATCATAGTTTTAAAACCTAACTCAAAGGTTGATTTAGGATGAATCTCGGGTCACTAGTCTAGACTCGGATCACTATCCGGGTTGACCTGAGTCCGCGTAAGAATAAGTGGTTATTATCATAATTTTAAACTCGACTCAATAGATGACCTGAGATAAGGCCTGGGTCACGAATGAGATTAATCGTTGACCAGGATCAATGTAAGGACAAAAGTAGTTATTAATATAATTTTAAAACTCGATTCAGGTGTCAACCCGAGGTAAGGCCCAGGTCATGTGTCAGGAAGGTCAACTCGGGTTGACCCGAGTTGGCATAAAATAAAAGTGGTTATTATCAAAATTTTAAAACTTTATTCGAGGTAAGGCTGAGCATTTCTGGTTCGGTCCGGTTTTGAACCAAAATAAACAACCAAACTGAATTTTTTTTAATTTTTTGAACCGAACCAAAAACCGGTTCAAACCGATTAATTTCGATTTAGTTCGGTTCGGTTTTTTTCTCTTCCAAACCGGTTCAAACCGATAATTAGTGACTGGGAAGACGAACCCGATGTCTTTCTTCTCATCTCCTCGTTTAGAACATCTGAGTTAGACAGTGACATTCTAAATAGTTTGGTAAACTTTCAAGAAGCCATAATCCATGTATTTCATCATCAAAGTTAATACCCATTGCAGGCAACTCATTAATAATTCCTTGAAACTTGTTAAAGTGATGTTTCATCTTGGTATCTCAATGATATCATCTGCTTTATCGCATATAACTGTAGGTTTACAGAGAGTAAATGGAGGGGAGAAAAATCAAAGCAAAGGAGAGTAAAGGGAATCAAAGCAGAGACTAGAGAGTAAAGGGAGAAAAATCAAAACAAGATTTGATAAAGCGACCAATGGCTAGCTGGATAAGATCTTTTATTTGATTAGGACCGGCAGGGTGGAAAGCCTTACTACTTGAGGGGTGAAGGAAAGAAAGTAGATGGCTTGCTGGCTTTCCCGAGAAGATAATCTGTTATCACCGCTTTCAATAGTCCTTCTTTTAAACTTGTCACAAGACGGGATTCACTCAGATAATGAATAATGCTTTCAAAGGGGCTTCCTTACTTAGAGAGTAAAGGGAGAGATATACAGAGAAGGGAGTAAAGTGAGAGTAAAGGGAGGGAGAGATCTGCAGAGAAGGGGGAGCGGCTGATGGCTGAATGTGATTTTAGGGTTAGAAAATATTGTATTTATAGTTGGTTTTTTTTCAAGTGCTGGCTAGTTGAACCGGTTCGGTTCGATTCAGTTCAATCGGTTTCAGACTTTAGAAATCGAAACCGAACCGAACTGGAATTTTTTTGTGATTTTTTAATCAGTTAATTCGGTTTTTTTTCGGTTCGGTTGTTTCGGTTATTTTTTTTCCGGTTTTCTCGGTTTATCAGTTTTTTTGCTCACCCCTAATTCGAGGGTTAACTCGGGGTAAGGCTTGAGTCACGGGTTAGGAAGGTCAACCAGGGTTAACCTGGGTGAATGTAATGATAAAATTGTTATTATCATAGTTTTTAAACATGACTCGGGAGTCGACTGGGGAAGGGCCCAGGTCACATGTCGAGAGGGCCAACACAGGTTAACCCGAGTTCATGCATGGATAAAAATGGATATTATCATAGTTTAAAAACCTAACTCAAGAGTCGACCTGATGCAAGGTTCAGGTCACTGGTTAGGAGAGTCAACCCGGCTGACAAAAAAAATTAAAAATAATCAAAGCAACCTTGTTTTGACCAATTTTTTTTTCAAAAAAATCAACGAGTTTTTGACCCGTGTTTTATCCCATGCTAAATTGGATTTTTGACCGAGTTAGGTCGAGTCAATCGTTCCTTTTTTTCTTAAACTCGAATCAATCTAAACTCCAAGTCAACTAGTCAAGTCAGTCCTAATTTTATAACTAGTATTATTATAATATTATTAATTTTAAAAATAATATCTAATTATTTTTTAAAATATATAAGTTTGTTAATAATAAATATTAAAAGTAAAATATATTATTTTATATTTTATTTTATTTTGTTCATTGTAACTAAATAAAATATAAAAAAATTATTTTATCTTCTACAATTCTGTTTTAATTTTCTTTTCTATATTGTCTTATCTGTTTTTTTCATCTTGTCTCTTCTATTATTTGACAATAATCAAAAGCTGCCTTTGTTTTAAAAATTAGTTACATCTTTTTGTTTGCTTTCCAAAAGCAAATCCAAAAAGAAGACACGCAAGTAAAGTGTGCGTGTCAATGATGGATCAAAATTCTTCAATATACTTATAATAATTACATATTGCTCTCTCTCTCTCTCTCTCTCGATCCTCCAATTCTCAGTTTTGGATTTGGTTTCAAATTCAGGGCAGATTCAACGTACCCAAAAAGCCAGCCACCCCCCCTCCCATCCCTTCTTCATTCTCCACACCGTCTTTTATTATTATTATTATTATTATCAAGAAGAAGAAGAAGAAACAAGAGAGTTTTATGTCAGTTTGTTTATGGGTGTGGCTGACATGCAAAGCAACGGGAATGGGAATGAGGGATTCAGCTTCAGGAGCTGTGTTTTTAGGAGAAAACAAGTGGATTCTCTTCGTGTCAGCAGCCATAGCGGTGGCCAAACCCAACAATTAGCTAAGATTCTCTCTGTTGTTGACATCATTGCCATTGGTTCGTAACTAACTCCATTAATTCTCCTTTTTTCCATCTGGGTTTTGTTTTTATCATGGTTTAAGTTTCTTCCTTCCTTCCTATATTGGCTATGTGGGCATCTTTGCTTTTCCTTGAAATGCTGTTTCTTTTTTTGCGTTTGTTCTGGTTTGCTTTGAAAGTCTCAAGGTTTTCTATGTGAATTTTATGTTCGTCCGTCCTGTCTCGTGTCTGGTGTCTGCCTTTATTATCGGTATTGTTTGTTTTTCTCTTTGTAATGAAGCTAGCTGTCAGTGTTTTCGTTAACTTTAAGGTTTTGTTTAATAAATACAATTATTGCTTGTTGCTGTGTACTATTAAATGTTGGTTATATTTTATATCCTGGAAAATCTGAAATGCGAATCCTCTTTGTTGTTCAGTTCAGTTATGAATTTACTCCCTTATTAATTACCGGCAGTTAATGGGGATCCTGGACTGCTGGGTGGGATTCTATTTCCTTTCAAATTTATCCAGTTTAGCTGGGGAGGATTTTATGCATGTTGATATTAATATTGGTTCTATTTTTTTTAATCAGGAGTAGGAGCAACAATTGGAGCTGGAGTATATATTCTTGTAGGAACGGTTGCTAGAGAGCAGACAGGACCGGCTCTTACTGTTTCTTTCTTCATTGCTGGAATTGCTGCTGCTCTCTCAGCATTTTGTTATGCTGAACTTGTTTGCCGGTGCCCCTCAGCGGGGAGTGCCTACCATTACACATACATTTGCATAGGAGAAGGGTATTTACAACTTGGATAATTTTAAGCTTTCCATATTAGTTCTCGTCTTTGTGCACATTATTATTTATTTCTGAGTTAGTGTGAGGTAACTCGAAAGATGACATTGAAACAACAATTTGAGGTTTCAATCCCTGTCTCAAAATATACAGATCGCACAACTTGATACATCTTTGAAATTATAAAAATGACTTGCTTAAGAATTGTTATAAAGGCATCTTGATGGTTGAGCTTGGTGGTAAGTTACTGCTTTTGATAAGAAGATTAAATTGCAAAAGGACATAATCAGTAAGCTCATTAAATGGATGATTAAGTAAATCTATATCTATATGCTTTGCTATGCCCTTTTCAGGACTTGAACATATTGTCTTGCAGTGCAGCATGGTTGGTTGGCTGGGCATTGATTCTTGAATATACGATTGGTGGTTCAGCTATTGCTCGTGGCCTAACCCCAAATCTGGTGCTGTAGATCTTCTCTACTTGAAGCTCTCTCTTCCATCTATGCAATAAATTCCTATTTAAACCCTAGTGTCTAATAGAGTTTCTTTTTTTATGGCTTCTGGGCATTTGCTTGAGATGTGTGCGTGATTTTGTCCGTGCATGTGCACTGTTCACAAAATTAAAGAAACAGTAGTAATTTATCATGATTCATGAATTTTAAAGATGTAGGGCTGCTAGCACTCCATGAAGTGTTAATGGCACTCCCTTTCTCTCTTCAATACAATGGTGTGCCATTAAAGTACTAATAGGCCCACTCATTTTAAAGCTATTCATATTGTTGTTCTCCAAGATCGAATCACTTAATAAGCAGTCTTATTTTTGTCTTTACATCTTATAGAATGAATACTAATATGCCAGTGTTTAACCTTTAAGAGCATCAAAATGAAGTTAGATTTGGCCAATGGTTAGTGGCATGTATGCTTCCACCCAACCCTTGGCCTCTCTCTATCTTCTTAGTCTTAGACCATGGGTGAAAATTGATACAAGAAAGTTTCCCCAGATCTGAATGGTCATTGGCTCAGGTATCCAAATGGTGGTATAATGCTTCACAGTTTGAAGATTAACTATTGGTCCTTTGTGGCATGAGCTTTAGAGTGGCTCAATAATGCTCACTCTGAATGTTATTGTATCTTGACTGGTAACACATACAGCATTTTTTTTCTACCTTTTTTTTTCTGGACATAACTTTATCATTTTTCAGATGAATGATTATAACTATCATTGAGGTTTTAACCTTCTTTTTTTAAAAAAAAAAAAAAAAACTTTCAAGCTAATCAGGTGACTTAGTTTCCTTGGATGCTGTACATCTATGGTTCTCATAATATATTTATTTCATTTATCTTGGTTCAAACCACTTATCTCTTTGGTTTTTCAGGCCTTATTTTTTGGAGGTCAGGATAACCTGCCTTCTTACTTGGCCCGCCACTCCATTCCTGGGCTTGGCATTGTGGTAGACCCATGTGCGGCAGTTTTGATTCTTGCTGTCACTTTGCTCTTGTGCATTGGAATCAAGGAGGTAATTTTTTTTTCTGTTCAACTACTAGCAAGTTTATGTTTTTTGTGTTGGCATGCATCTGTTTTTTAATTTGTTTTAGTAAATACTACATCTTGCAGAGTTCATTTGCACAGACTGTTGTTACAACAGTGAATGTTTTTGGGCTGCTTTTCATCATAATAGTTGGTGGATATTTAGCTTTCAAGACTGAATGGATTGGATATGAACTTCCTAGTGGGTGAGTAGTGTATATTTTGTCTACTTTGGCTCATTATATCTACCCTAGTGGTCTAGTTCATCTTCTTTTGTTTTCCCTCTGGTTTGATAGGTATTTTCCGTTTGGAGTAAATGGGATGCTTGCAGGATCTGCCGTGGTGTTCTTTTCATTCATTGGTTTTGATGTTGTTGCTAGCACTGCTGAGGAGGTAATTTTTAATGTGGAATGACTGATGACTGGTGTTGCATGTGAAAAAAGAATCAAGAGAAGAAATGAGAAAGGAAGATTGCATTCACAGTTCATCCTCTTCATTTTACTTCCTAGCTAAACTAAAAATCAAACTTTGTGGAAATCCTATGATGCAAACTCAACAGATATTCATTGACTTCCCACATTGTGCATTAGTTCCTAATCTACTCAGAAATCTGGTCTGTGATCTCTTAACTTGTGTGCCTGATCTTACCTCTGTCCTTTTGAAGATGTGGTTTACTTAGCTTATTATTGTAATTAATACACCATAATGTGTACATTCTGATATGATTTCTTGTTTGGGCATACCTAGCTAATTATTCTACAATCTTTAACCTAAGATTCAAAAGGCATTATTAAAGTCTATTATTCAGTTGTGGTCTTGCCAAGGTGGGATCCTGGTAGGAAGAGTATTAAATAACTCTACTCTAATATTCAAATCTGCAGCTTTATGAATATGAGTTCAACTGTTTTACCATTGCATCAATGATGAACCCCTTGGATACATGGACATGACTACATTTGAAAAATCATTTACTTTTCTTCATGTCCTTGCACAAGTTGAAGTGTCTGTAATTTGGCAGATCAGTGGAAGTTACCTGGTTCAAAATTTGATATAATAAAGTTACAAATTCATCAATCATTCTGGGAGTTATTAAAGCAAGAATGTATTGTTTTTCTTTATCTATCATCTATGCCATAGTGGTAGCTATGCATCATAAGGTCTCATTTCTTCTGTGTGATTGTTGACATATGACTTGTTGTGTTCTATAAAGAAAACTTGTGTTATAATTTGACATTATAAAGGATAGGAGGATGCTTTTTCTTGGACAAAGGGAGTATAATTATGGGAGACCATGCTTGATACATAACTAGGATGGCAACCATTTATATATTGTATTATTAGATGTAATTTGATAAAATTCTGTATCATTCTTAATCTGATTCCATCTCTATATTTGTGTCATTTCTGTTTGAGTTATTATTTAGTAGTTTAATCTTATCTTTACATACCATGTTAGCCTCAGTGAGTGAAACTTTGGGCCTCTTTTGTAGCTTTTTAACTACATTATGATCATCATTTTCTTACCATGTCAGGTGAAAAATCCTCAACGTGATCTGCCCTTAGGGATAGGCGTTGCTTTGTCTATATGTTGCATTCTATACATGCTTGTCTCTGTTGTTATTGTTGGCTTAGTGCCATACTACGCATTGGATCCAGACACCCCGATCTCTTCAGCATTTGCTTCTCATGGGATGCAATGGGCAGTGTAAGCTTTTCCTCCTGGTTTGTCAATTTGATTGGTTATTTAACTTTGAGGTTATTCCCTCAAAGTCAGTTGTAATCTGATTTGTAACTTTATAATTGCAGGTACATAATAACAACTGGGGCAGTTACTGCTCTTTGTGCTAGTTTAATGGGTTCACTTCTTCCTCAGGTGCGTAATCCATGTTTCTCCAGTGATTTAGAATAACTCTTAGTCCTTTATCACATATTTAATGTGGTAGCATGGATATAGATTCAGCTCTCAAATTTATTTGAGCTCCAGTAAGTGCACAAAAGTTGCATCACTACTTTTGCCTTTTGTTTTTTATATGCTTTGCATGAGACTTGTTAACTTTAAGCTATAGGTGCATGTTATTTTACTGCTTGATAAGGCCATTTTGCAGGAGTTGGTGTCGTTTTTTTTGTGTAAATACAAAACGGTATAAATCTATTTTGTCAGTGATTGTTTCCATGAATTATTTTCAGCCTCGAATGTTCATGGCAATGGCTAGAGATGGATTGTTGCCATCTTTTTTTTCAGACATTAGTGAACGCACACAAGTTCCAGTGAAGAGCACAGTAATAATTGGTATTCTTGCTGCAGCCCTGGCTTTTTTTATGGATGTTTCACAGTTGGCAGGAATGGTATGTTATGCATTTGAATTAGAGATGTTTTATGAAGAATAATGCATTGCTGTTTATTTTTTTTTATGTACATGAACCTTCTGCTATAAAAAATATAGGAAGGCAAGGCTTCCTAATTCCTTTCCTGGGTACAGGTTAGCGTGGGTACACTTCTTGCTTTCACTTCTGTTGCAGTTTCAGTGCTGGTACTCAGATATGTTCCACCGAATGAGGTGCCACTTCATCCATCACTTCAGCAGCTGATTGATTCACCATCACTGCAGTTCAATAGTGATTCTCAGGAGATTGCATATCAAAACCCTAAGGGTTCTCTCAGCAACTATGATCTTAGTCAACATTTACTTGACAATATAGGGACTTCAATTGGATGCACACTTCTTCCGAAACACATGGCTCAAGGTACTACCCAATGCATTCTTTAGTGTTTGAACATGACTCTTTTTTTTCCATTCTATTATTCCCATACTTTTTTGTCTTCATGTTTTAGCTTGACATTGAAATGCATATACGTAACAAGAAGTAGCGGAACTGCTAAAAAGTATAAATGTTGATTTTAATGTAAGTTGTTTACAAGGTTGCACAACAAAGAAAGTGCTTAGACACTACAAAACAACTGAGTACTCTCAAAAAGGTATACTGCATTCTACATTACTTGAACTCACATTATTAGCTAAAGTAAGCATCTGTGCTGACACAATGTTTTTTGATAAGCCTTGGCAAGATAACTTAAAACTGGTAGGAGGTGAAATCCAGGCTGGATATGGCCAAAGAATTTGAAACATCACCATTTTGTAGAATTTATTATTTATTTTGTTGTCAAAATATGTTGTATTATATATTAGACTAGAGCAAAGATGTTTAGTTTATCATAACAAGAGCATACAAAACATAAAAGATTGTTTAAGGTAAGGCTAGAGTGCATACAATTTTAAATCTATGAACATGCAAAATAAAGTTCTAAGAGAAATATACTTTCAACGTAAATATAATAAAAATATTAATAGCATGCATACTAAGTATATATTTAAACTTGCAATATATATAATATCAAAGCCTAACATGCATACTAATAATAAAAATAACAATGCCTAAATTAAAACAGAGAAGGGTACTTACTTGTTGAAGTACTTTAAAGAAATGGAACTTTTGTTGTTGTGAAGAATGAATCTTTGGTCCTTAAGACTTTATTGCTCCTTACTTGTACAACTAGAATGTTTGAAATATTTCTCTCAAGATTCTAACACCACTATCTTAATTTAGATATATTTCTAAAAAAGGTCTTTGAACCAAAATAAATGAACTCAAATATCTCTCAACAAAGTATGAACCTAAGCTCTAGATTTGGGATAAAAAACAAAAGTATAAAAAAGAATGAAAACTCTAAAAATGAGGTGAGAAAGAGTGAAAAAAATATGAAAAATTCATGTTAGAAACTATTTCTTCATCTTCTTTTATAGTGATTTTTGGAAGCTAAAAGATTGAAGAATTAATAAGAATTAATTTCCAGAATTATCAACCTTTAATTAGCCACCATAAATCAAGAATTAAATCTTGAAAACCCAAGGGTTCTTTGAGTAAAAAAACTAAGGATTCTTTGAAATTAATTTCTCATTTACCCATAGTTTATTAAAATCATGTTAATTAAATAAATTTCCAATATTTTCTGTATATGAAAGAGTGAGAAGAAAGAAAGAGCTTTGAATCTTTAAATCCTTTTTTCTGGATGTGTCATATGGGTTCTTTCATTCAGTTGTTGTGGTACATTAATTCAACTGGACCCATAACTTGAAACCAATTGGAAAAGCACAATGATTGCCATTCCTTTGTTCTTCATTGCTAGACATGTATAAGCCCATCTGAAGGGACCTTTTTTTAGGGGAAGACTAATATTATTCTTGTTGATAATTGGCACAAATCCACACTGTACCTGACTTTTCGGTCCTTCCAGGTATCCTAATTTTCTAGGTTTCTGGTAAATCTGGTAAATTTTCTATCTACCAAATCTATGTTATGTGATACAGAGTTGCCTTAACCATTTCCTTTAACAATGACCCCTCTTTTGTTGGCTGTACATGTGGATGATTGTGTATGGTCCATGTGTTTGTTTTATTTCTTTGTTGAATTTCGTTGGCATCATGAAGCCTATTATTAATTGGAATGATATATTCTACCATTCATAGTTAAATAAACAATACTTAAGGAAACACTTCTGCATTAACATATTCACTGGGATTCTCTTGACAAATTCCATATGATATGTAAATTGATATTAGTTTTCTTGTTTTGTGTCAATTAAACAGGTGAACACAATGAACAAAAAAGGCGAAAAATTGCTGCTTGGAATATAGCTCTTGTATGCGTAGGTGTTTTTGTCCTTGCATCTGCAGCTTCTGTTGAAAATATTCCCAGGTTTGTCATCTGCTCTAAAATCTGCAGCTTTCATCTGATTCACTCCTTATCACAACTAGAATTGTTCTTAACCTATGGCATGTGAGTTCTCAATGTGTATAAACAATAAATGGAAGTTTTTTTTCTCTGGAGATACAGCACAACAATTCTTAAAAAAAAAACAAAGACTTCATCTTCTGCAGTATAGGGTTAGTCCAAGACATGTTTTACCTTAATATGTGACTGATATGGTTCTACTGGTTTGTAACTTGATCTTTACTCTACCAGCATTCTTCGCTTCACATTGTGTACAGTGGGTGGAGCTATTCTTTTGTGCAGTTTGATTGTTCTGGCTTGCTTAGCACAAGACAATGCAAGGCATAGCTTTGGACACTCAGGAGGTATGTTCAAGCTTATGTAATACAATGTTAAAGGATATTGGTTGAGGTTGGGTATTGTGTATTTTGGTGAAGAATTTCTTATAAACCTCGTTACCACTGCAAAGCTCTGCAGGCATTTGGCTACTTGCCTTAAAAAGTTTTGTCAGATTAATATGTATAGAATCTTAAAATGGCTGGTGCAGATTGAAGTTACGAAGAAAACATTGCTTCAACTCAAGAAACCCTCAAAATTACATGAATTGGTAAACAAGATCACTTGATAGAATTTCTTGAAAGTTCAATATCACGTGCAGTAGTTGAGGGGAAGAAAAAGAAAAGCTGGTGTTGTATAGTATAGGAATTGCTTGCTCGTATTTATTGCTAAACCATACCACCGTAGCCCTTTGGGAAGCCTGTGCTTATAGTCTTACCCATATTTACTGTATGATACTGTTACCTCCAATTTAAAAATGGTGTTCGATATGCATGCAATTATCATTTACAGAATTATTTTTTGGCCTTTTTCCAGGTTTTGTTTGTCCTTTTGTTCCATTCTTACCAGTTGCTTGCATTCTTGTCAACACATACTTGTTAGTTAATTTGGGGTGAGTATCCAGCCAATTAACTTCGCCTCTCACTCTCTCTAATAAAGTTTTTCATTTGAGCTCAATCTCACCAAGCTTTCCACGTCTGACTGTAGTGTTGATCTTATGCATCTATGTGCAGGGCTGGCACATGGTTCCGTGTTTCCATATGGCTGCTAATAGGGGCACTAGTTTATTTATTTTATGGTCGGACCCACAGCTCATTGAAGAATGCAGTTTATGTTCCTACTGCCCATGCTGATGAGATCTACCGCACCTCTTCAGATCTTCTGGCGTAGATCATGGCAAGGCATGCACCATAAACACATCTATCTCTCCTCCATCTGAGGCATTCTTGGATGCTTTTTTGCTGCTATGGTGCATAGTTCTAGCTGATAGAAGGGAAATCAATCTTTTGTTGTATAATTGTATTGCTTAATTAGCTGGCATCTTCTATAATTCTTGTGCAAACATGTAAATAGCTTATAGCTCAAACGTGATGGTTCTTACAAATATGCGGTACAAGCAGTATTTGAATGGGGGAAAAATAAAAATAAAAAATTGTTTACTAAATTTTTGTTGTGATACTTGTGACATTTCTCTTAGCAATTTCTCTTACAATGCCGCATGTGACAGTGAAATATTTTTTATGTATATCTACAAGTGCTTCTTGTGCAATTTTCATTGGGTTTTGAGCAATTTACACTTCATTTCATAAAGTATAATTAACAAATATATCTTACTTGTATATCTTACTTAACAAATATATCTTATTTATTTTTTATATGTTTTGTTAAGTGGGGGTCTTGGATCATTGTCCAAGTAGCTCTCTTCGTTTAAGCCGAAACAATGGCATCAATCAATTTGGATGAAAGAGCACACATGTCGGTTGAGAAACCATATGGTTGAAGACTTGAAGTAAGGTGCTTGCTTATATACTCAACTTCAAGTCTGTTTGGAAACGAATAAGTCTGGTTGGAAATGTAGTGCAAATGGTGTTTTTTTAAATTTTAAAATGTATATATATTGTTTTTGTTAAAAAAAATTTATGTTTTTAAATCGTTTTGATGTGCTGATCTAAAAAATAATTTTTAAAAAATAAAAAAATATTATTTTAATACATTTCTAAACAAAAAATATTTTGAATCGCAACTGCTACCACAATTTCAAACAGGTAGTTCATACCACTAGCCATGAAAGGGACATCGAAAACAGCTACCTTAAAGGAATGACAAAAAAAAATCCCAAAATTCGGAGAATGCCTTGGTCCTCGTGGTCATGAAGCTATGTTTCGTGATGATCTTGAGGAAATTGTTGCTGCTATAGTTTTGAAACCGAATCGGCCCGGCAGGTCGACTCAGGACCCGGTTGACCCGGGGCTGAAACAAGACCGGATTGAAAAAAAATTAAAGGAAGGAATAACCCGGTGTGACCCGGTGCCTCGGCAAGACCCGGTCAAAAACTCAGTTGCAACCCATTAATTTTTTATTTTTTACTAAAATGACATCATTTTGATTTAAAAAAAATTAATCCAGATAATTCAATGATCCAATTATAATCTAAAACCTGGAACTTGAACCGAGTCTGCTATCAATGCCACCGGACCCGGTATGAAAAGTTGCTGCACTTGTAAAACAAGTGATTTTGAGATTTAGTCAGAATGGAGTCTTTATTTATGTTTTTCTCATGCCATAATCGTTGATGGTTTCGAAGAAGCATTTAAACAATGTTAGTTTTCAAATAATTTGCTAATCTGTCGTTTTTCCAAAACTTTCAATAAACTTTGTTTTTTAAAAAAAAATTGACATATGTTTTGTATAATTTAGGAGAAATAATCGTTGGCAATGATCTAAGCATGTCATGTCATGTCACATCATGCTAATGCACCCTAAGCCCATGATAGCAATATTATAATAATAATAATAATAATAATAATAATAATAATAATATAGATGATGTAATGCCTTTAGCACTCATCCTCCTCAACTAAAGTTTAAAATAAAAAATTTATTAACCAGAAGGTGATTCAATTATAAAAAAGGGTTTATTTTAATTATATGATTGCTTATATATAGTCATTAGAGGCTTATATGATTGTTAATTTTAAGGCCCGTGAAATTAGTCGAGGTGCGCGTAAACTGGCCCGGACACCCACGTTAATAAAAAAAATTATTTAAATAAAAAAAACTTTGAGGGGTGTAACTCAACTGATCAGGTTTTAGAGGTTATTAGTTTGAGTTTCATAAACCTCAGAGCCACTGGAGACTTATATGGTTGTTAACTTCAAGGCCCGTAAAATTAGTTTTGGTATGTGCAAACTGACCCGAACACTTATATTAATATTTAAAAAAAAAAAGTTTCAAATAAAGAAAGTATTATTAGTTTTCTTCTTTTCTTTCACCCACGCAGTTGGTAGCGTGGAGTTGCAGAACTTGACTTGAATAGGATGCCTGTGATGGGGAGACAATTCAAACATAACATAACCTCTTTTGCCTTTCGTGCTCATTTTAGAAATATTTTTTGTTTCAATTCTACTCTTCAAACTTTCTATCTCTACTTTTGTTTGTTCTCTTAACGGGAAAATAAATAAATAAATTCATTATACTATTAATCGGTAAAAGATTTGAATTCTTGCCATACCAAGTTTGAACACATTCTTAGAGCCGAAACAAATTCAATGTTGACTTTGAAGATATTAGCTACTAGAATGTACAGCTTAATTGTGTATTGGGCATCGCGTATAAGAGAGGTTGTTTTTTAAAGTATTTTAAAAAAATATATATATTAAAAAAATATTTTTTTTATTTTAAAAAAATATTTTTAATATCAATATATCAAAATAATTTAAAAATATTAATTTTTAAGAGATAGCTATCTTGTGGTTAATTAAGAAACTGGGCTCTTCATGCACTTGAGGGCCTAGCTGCTGTAGGTCAACCGTGTGACTTGTTCCGCCTCCGTCCCGGGTTCGACCCTCTATGTGCACGCTTGTTACCCCCGCGGTGCTTTACCTGCTCACTGGGCTTGTAGGATGTCCAGTGGGCCGTGGGGAATAGTCGTGGTGCGCGTGGCCCGGACACCCCATACTAATAAATAAATAAAAAAAAAAAAAAAAGAAACTGGGCTCTTCCGTGCCCTATCATTATTAATTATATTAAAAAGAGAAGAAAAAAAGGTATTCTTAAAGTCATCGCTACATGAAAAAACTGGGCTCTTCGCACAAGTTGTTGTCTGCTTTTCTTCACTTCTATTCTTACACGCATTCTCCACTGTAATAATAATAATAATAATAATAATAATAATAATAATAATGATGTTCATTGCGTGGCCATTATGGGATGTCTTTAATTTATAACATTTTTTATTTATTTTTTTAATATTTTCGGTGCTCATTATTGTGTCAACTAGTCATATATATTATTATTATTATATAGTTGGCAAAAGTATATAATAAATTATATCATGATTGATTGGAGTAAACACTGTGTCTTCTTTCATGATGGATTGGAGTCATGTTTTGCATTTATTTTTTTAGTTTTTCTTTGCTCTGGTTATTATTTTTTTTTATATTACATTGATTTTAAATTAAATTTATAATTTATTTTAGTTTGTTTTTTATAAAATTATTTCAGTATTAAAAAAATATATTATCATTAAATTGATACAAGATTTTGCATGAAAAAAATTAGTTTTATTATATTTAAAATTTAAGATTTTGAGGATTAATATTGACAATGAGAGGGAAAAAAAAACACGTTTGCTTTTGAAAAAAAAACAACTCCTGAATTTTCCATAACGAACTAGTTAGACATTAACTTTTGTCTTTCTATTGTATGATTTTATAAGCTAGTCAACCATATCCTTTTGAAGAAAAAGACTTGCTCTCTCCAGCTTGATGGACCGACCATTCATTCATCTTCATCTTGTTCACACGGCCATGCTTCTCTAATGGTCTTCTGAAACACTAGTAAATTAGATTTTAATGGATGGTTTTACATAAACTAACCATTGTTTTGTGTTTATTTTATTAATTTAATTTAATAAACATGATTATATTCCATGATTATTCATGGAAATTCAAGCCTAAAAACCAAGCCGTGCAAGCTCTAGCTAGTTTGAAATGGTCATTATCGCCAGCTGTGTCTAATTAGAGAGAAACCTAAAAGAGAAGGAAACATTGTGTCTTCTCTCGTGTGTCAATTGATTGGACTGTGTTTTTTTTTCAGTTTTTTTTATTCTAATAATTAATTTTATCTTTTCATCTTATATTGGTTTTACATTTAACATGTTTCAGTTTGTTTTCTATAAAGTTATTGCAATATTAAAAAAAATATTACCATTAGATTGATACCCGATTTTGCATGAAGAAATTTGGTTTTATTACCTTTAAAATTTAAGATTTCAAGGATCAATATTGACAATGAGAAAAAAAAAATTAGGGTTTTTTTCTCTTTTCTGTATTGTTCACCATGTAGTCTTTAAAAAAAAAACAATTGCCTATAGGATTTTCTTCATTTTCAATTTTGATCCCTTTCATTTTAAACTTTTATATTTTAGTACAAAACTTTATTTTATTTATATTTCAGTTTTTAAGTTAAAAAAAATGAGAGAGAGTCAATAGAAACCAAAAGGCCCTACCTTGATTTCTTAGGCATCTCTTTAGCGGTCGAAATATGAGCAAGTAGGCGACACAACATCTACTTAAAAAAAAAAGTAAAAAATATGTCATATGCCCTCGAGGAAAAAAAAATAAGGTAAAAAACATGAGCTTGATCTTGCAGACTAGCTAACGCGCCGACCCTTCTTTCTCTTGGGTCAGACACTTGAGCCCAACCCATCTATTTGGCACAAACACCTACCTTTTTCTATATTTTTTTATTTTCATTAAAATACACTATGAAAAAAAAAAACATGACATGATATTAAAGTTCCTATCCAATTTTGTCATGGTTCTTAAATAATGTTATAGGTTTCTATTTGAAAGTAAACAATTTTTTTTTAAATACTGTGTACCTAATATACAAAATAAGAATTTCTCATGAATATTCAATGGAAATATAAATTCTTTTCTTAATTTTTTTTACCAATTATTTACATTATTTTATCATATTTATTAGTTTTTCCCCTCAATCACATCCAAAACACTGAAACATTGTCTTAATATTTTTAAAAAACTTGCTTTTGAGATAATAAAAAACAATGTTTATAATAAATAAAAACATTCCTTTGTTCAAACAATGAAAAGATGTATTGATAAGAAAATAAAGTTTAGGTTGAACATATATATTTCTCCACTATAATTTTATTTATTGTATTGCTTGCAAATATCTAGGTTGTATTGCTTGCAAATAAGTTTAGGTTGAACAATTTTATTTTATTTTTTCTTTTAGCATTGCTAACCTTAAAAAGACCCGGCAGTTATGGAGCATGTTTTTAAAATCACCTCGAAAAATGATATAACCTTAATTGATATATAGATCAATATTAATGTATTTATTTTTTCCACATGGAAATAACAATCAAATCTCTAACTGCTCTCTAAAAATAAAAATAAAAGACATAAAAAAGATGTTTTATGTGAGTTCAATTATGTGTAATAATTAGTATTATTTATATATGAAAGAAATACAACGAAATTATACAACTATTAAATTCTTGAATTAAACTGAATAATTAGCATTTCAATTTAACTCCAATGGTAAGATATGTAAATCAATCTAGGCTAATGAAAAAGAATTTTTAAAATTAAAAAAATTATTAAATCTGATCCGCCCTGATAGATTCACTTAGTGATCTATTGATCCAAAACTTGAACTGAGCAGGGTTTGCTTTTAAACCACATGAAAAGCTGATTTAATCAAATGTAGATGAACTAGTGGATCAACTTGCGATCCAAATGAAACCTGAGTGAGACCAAGTTCATAAATTTTAAAGATTTTTGTTTTCGAAACAAAGTTGTTTCAGTTTTTTATATAAAAAAATTATTCAAAATAATATTATTTTATTAAAAAAACTCAATAAATCCGGTCAACATGTCAATTAATTGACAAGACCAATTCATGATTTGTATCTTGTACTTGTCAAATATTTTTTAGTTTCAAATGTGTGGGGAAAGTATTGTAGCTTTCCCACGCCTTTTAAACTTTTCTCATTTTTAATGTATTATATTATTATAATTATTATATTATAATAATAATAATTATATTATAATAATAATTATTATATTATAATTATAACATATATTAAAAAGCATCAGTGTTTCTAGTCCACAGTGAAATACTGAGCTATCTTTTTTTAAAAAACTTTTTTTTTGTTTTTTATGTCTTTATGGGTTTTTTTTTTTTTTTTTCTTTATGTTTTTTTTTTTTAATGAATTTTTTTGTTTAATTTAGTTTGTTAATGCTAATTTTTTTTATTTAGTTATCGAGACTTTCATGACACGGATCTCGAGCTTGACAGTTAACCTGGTTTGACGAGTTAACCCGAATTTTTTTTAATTAATTTTTTTGTTTAGTTTAGTTTAGTTTGTTAATATTAAATTTCTTTCTATTTAATTATCAGACTTTCATGACACGTATCCCAGACTTGACGGGTTAACTTAGTTTAACAAGTTAACCCAGTTAATTATGGGTTAACCCGTCAATTTTTTTTTTCTATTTAGTTATCACACTTTCATGACACGAATCCCAGGTTTGACGGGTTAACTTGATTTGACGGGTTAACCCAGTTGATTCAGATTTTTTTCTTTCGATTTTATCTTTTAATATTGTATGCAGTCCACAGTGAAAAGGCTGATGCCTTTAGTTTTTTTTTTTGCTTTTTTTTATGTCTTTCACTGTGGACTGCACAGTATAGTCCACGGTGAAAAGGCTGATGCCTTCTTTTTTTTCTTTTTAATTAATTTTTTTATTTAGTTTGTTGATATTAAATTTTTTTCTATTTAATTATCAGACTTTTATGACACGGATCTTAGGTTTGACAGGTTAATCCAGTTCATTTAGATTTTTTTTCTTTTTCTTCATTAGTTTCTTTCTTCTTATAAGTTTCTTTTCATGTTATTTTTTCTTTTGAATTAATATTTTTTTATTTAATTTAGTTCATTGATGATATGAATATTTTTTCTATTTAGTTATCGGTTGATGCCTTTTTTTTATTTAGTTATCTTAGGTTTGGCTAATTAGAGAAATTTGTTTTTCTTTTTTCTTTTTTGCCATTTTTATGCATTTGACTGTGGACTACACAGTGCAGTCCACAGTGAAAAGACTGATGCCTTTTGTTTGTTTTTGTTTTTTTTCATTTTTTATTAATTTTTTTCGTTTAATTTAGTCTGTTAATGTTCAATTTTTTTCTATTTAGTTATCAAAATTTCATGACACGGATCTTGGGTTTGACGGGTTAACCTGGTTTGACGGGTTAGCCCAATTAATTATGGGTAAACCGTCAATTGTTTTTTTCTATTTAGTTATCAAACTTTCACGACACAAATTCAAGGTTTGACGGGTTAACATGTTTTGAAGGGTTAACCCAGTTAATTCAGATTTTTTTTTCTTCATTAGTTTTTTTCTTTCTATTGGTTTTTTTTCTTTGTTTTTTTTCTTTTTAATTAATCTATTTAATTAATCTATTTAATTATCATACTCTTATGACACGACCTTGCAGCCAGACCCACATCCAAGGCTATTGGGTCTGGTATTGCAGCCAGACCCACTTAAACTTGGATCATGCAAGTTTAATGTTATTATTAATATTATAAATATTACTCTGAGGTTAGGTGTTGCAGTCAAACTCAAGACTCTTTAGTATAACTTTGCAGAGAAACCTAATACTTTTAGATCTTATCTTTTTTTGATATTTTTTATGTAAAAAAATTGACCCGCGGCATTGCACGGGTTATGTAACTAGTTATATACAAAAATACGTTCTTGAGTTAACCGAGAGAATCAAAAGTAATTTTTATTTAGAGGCTTAATTCAAGTGATAAGTTTTTATTTGATGATTAGAACTATAACATTTGTGTCAATATTTCATAATGGAAATATTCATAAATCATGATATTTATCTATAAATTAATAACTTTGAAGGGAGCGTAAATTCTTTCTAATAGTGGATAAATATTCCTTCCTTCTCGACATTTTATTCCCTGGCCTCTTACCATTAAAAAGAAAGAAAGAAAGTTGCCCAATTATTTATTTGGCATATCATGTGATGTAAGGTGGGCCCAATAAAGAATAATAATTAAGTGTCTTATCCATGTCAGTAATCATTCTTTTTATATATATAAAAAAAGAAAAGAAATAGACCAAAAAGTTATTATTATTTTGCTGACATAAGGTTTTGCAGGGACCGCAGTGCGGTCCCTTGAAAGCAGGCGACAGCGAATCAAGGTGCGATCTCCCGAATCACAACTGACCGCCGACCACGGTTTCATGCCCAGTTCTTTGGTTTTTTCTTGACAATCCCAAGACCATTCCATGGGGGTAATATACATGTGCTACACGCGCAATCTTAACATTGTAGTAATAGCCGTCTTTTTCTAGCCTTTGAACTCAAAAGAAAAATTAACAAACTTATAATCCCAAAAAATTCTTTTTTTTAAAAAAAATAAATTTAATATGTTTTATGTATTTTAAATCGTTTTAATTTAATGTACTAATATAAAAAATAAAAAAAAAACATTATTGACATGCATTTCAACACGAAAAGTTATTTAAAAAGCAATCACAACCATACTATCAAATACACTCTTAATAAATCATGTTCAACACAATTCTTAATTAATTCATCACAAAACTTGTAATTCAATTTAATTTCAAATCAATTCATAATTAAACAAACTTAATTTATAATTAAAAAACTTAATTAATTTATTATATCAACAAAATTAATTCATAGTATATTCAACATAATTCTCAATCAATTTAACACAAATAATATAATTTTTTCCAAGTCAAATACACAAGCACACTTTTTAAGGAGCTTTCCTGTAAAAAAAACTTACACAAGCCCTATTTCTCAAGGAACTTTCCTGTCAAATACTTATACAAACCTCGTTTTCAATGAGTTTTTCTTGTTTTTACCAAAAAATTTGAGTCTTTCACTCTCATATCCATTGATTTTTCTTTTTTTCTTATTCAATGTTGTATTCTTCTCTTCTTCGCCATTAATTCCTCTCCAAACAAGTTGAACAACATTGAATTAGTATCTGCTTTGGGCAATTTGAGAACCAACTTGAGCTTCTTCTTGTGACGTCTTTTTCTATTTAATTCACTGATTTCTTCATCATCTGAGGAGTTATGGCAACTGTCGTTGTTGGTAGGTTTATGGTTAGTGGATCGACTAAGAGAAAATGTAGTGGTGGTGGTAGATTTATGATTTTGAGAATAATTAGTAGTAATTGTTGAATTGCTTGAATTAGAATTAGAAGGTTAAACGACGAAGTTTGCCTTTTTTTTTAAAAAAATAAAATATTTTGACTAAGTTTTGTTGGGTTGGTTGTCATTAATGTGCAACAACCATTGACAATTGCAGCAGCTGCAGCTGGAGTTGCACCAACCATGTGCACTCATCCAAGATGTCAAAGGTTGGCGGCCACCATTGTTGAAGAAGAGCTGGAGTTGGCAGCCACCTTTGTTGAAGAAGAGCTGGAATTGGCGACCACCATTGTTGACACAAGAGCAAGAGAAGCTGCCATGGATGCCTATAAATAGAGGCATACGGTTGAGAGCTAAATGAGAGAGTTAAGAGAAGGAAAGTAGAGCCAAAGATGTGAGAGATGTAGGAGAGAGTGGGCTGCCAAGGCAGCCAGCGGAGGCTGCCATTGCAAAGACCGAGAAGAGAGAAATAGAGTGAGGTTGAGAGTTGCCAAAGAGGGGATAATTCCTCCTCCTCTATTGTTGTAAATCTTGTTCTCTTCCTATATAATTCAATGGCTTCTCCCGTGGATGTAGGCGGTTTGCCGAACCACGTTAAATATTGTGTCGAGGTGCTTAGCCTCCAATGGGCAAATATCGAAACATCACCGGTCGGAATTCCCTACAATTGGTATCGAGCATATGGTTTGAAGTGGTGTTTGATTTTTGCTCAAAAATGAAAGTTGTCAAAATTGTATTTTGACCATACCACTGTGTAGAGGAGGAAGAGACGAAGCCACTGGTGAAAACGGCGTCGAAATCGGACGTCAAAAAACTTGCCCCACGCGTCTTCTTCGCCCGGATGGGTTGACCCGACCCGTATACCAGTTGACCCGACCCATGTGACTGACCCGGATAAAGATGATGTCAGCATGTACAGTAGACATGCCAGGGATGACGTCATCCTGATGTAATTGTGACATCAGCATGTACAGTGCATGCCATGTCAGCAGCCCAGTCAGCATAGTGGGACCCACCTGCCACGTCATCAGCCGCGAGCCAAGCCAAGTTGAGCCGAGCCGTTTTTGAGCCGAGCCGAGCCGCGAGCCGAGGGAGAAGATTCTGTGCAGCAGAGTCTACATGCAACCGGATCTGAGATTGAATCTGGGCCGTTAATCAGGCCAGAATTGTTTTGATCAAATCTTAGCCGTCTGAAATGCGATTTGGATGATTTCAGACTTGTTTCCAGCTAATTTGATCGTTCCGGATGCAATGGTACAATCCGATCATTGCGATTGAGACTGAAAATGGTGGTGGTGAATTATTGAAAGAGATTGCCCGATGAAGAGGCATCTGAAGGTCATCATGGTGGTTGGTGGAGATGAAGAAGAAGAAATCACACATGTTTGCCCAATTACATGTGCTGAACTGCTAAGTGGGGAGAAATTTTAATTGCCTTGAAGGAAGGCAAAATTGGGATACTCTGGACACCCGATCATGTGGACGATTTGAGGTGGAGAGTGGAAATTGATGAAGACCAATCTTGACGAATCTAAGAACTGGTAGTCTCGCCAGATTTTGAGAAATCAGGTATAAAACCGAGATACCCCAGATCACTTGTAAAGGAAAGCCGCAACAAAGCTAGCAAATGGTTGTATATATGAAAAGGCAGTACGGTGGATAGATACGTTCTAAGAAGTTCTGTCTAGGAGATTGGGTTTTAAGCGGGACCAGTGTGACCCCTCCAAATCTTTCCTGGGAACTTGCTTAGTTGAAGGATCATCCACACAGTACTATTTTTGTATATATAACAGTTTGTAATGAAACTGTTGAAGACTAGCAAGATGATGGCACAAAGGAACAGTTGGGTTCCGTATGTTCAAGGATCTGATGGAGTGGTGATTTCTCCAAAGAAGTTAGATTCGGTGACTGTAATTTCTCGAAGGGAGAATTGATGAAGACCACGATAATGGAAGAGAAATACACAAGGAGATAAAGATTGGCACCCTATTTTGACTTGGACGGGATGTTGTGACAGGATGAGGCTGCATCAAACATAAAAGCAAAGAATAGGGAGAAATCTGGAGAACCAAAATTGCACGAGAGCACACGGAGATTGTGCAGGAGTACCCGAAGGATCCAATGAGGTACTGTAATGAGACAACAGATGCAAGGAGAAGAAGAGTTCCCAGATGAAGCTCGAGCGAGACGCGTGTGAAAAAGTTGTACAACAGGAAGTCTCTTGTGCTCTTGATAAAGGCAACAAGCGAGGACCTTTCCAATGCATGCAAGGATGGAAAGATGAGCTATTGCAGAAGCACCTAATTAAGGGGGTGCGACCGCCGATGAAAGGCGAAAACACCAAAGAGAGTTGGTGTGGGTGGAGCTATCAAGCGAAAGGCATAGAAGCTCCAAACATAGAAAATGAGATGGAGGATTGCGAAGAGTGCACCGCAACTCTCTCTTTCTATGTGATCAGTGGCAGTGATCTCTCTCAAGTCCACATGGTGGTAGAGAATCTTAGAGTCACTGGAGACATCCCCGATGAAGGAGGATGTGACCGCTTCATGACGGACAGAGACACCTCAGGCAAGAAGGTGTGTGGGCCATGAAACGAGCCCAAGTACAAACCGCCGCATGACGACGAGCGAGACACCTCGGGCAAGAATGTGTGTGGGCCATGAAAGGAGCCCAAGTACGGGCCGGCTCATGACGACAGGCGGAGACACCTCGGATGGAAGGTGTGCGAGACCATGATATGAGTCCAAGTTCAGCCCGTCGCATGACGACAGGCGGAGACACCTCAGGAGAAGGTGTAAGGACCATGATATGAGTCCATGTTCAGACCGTCTCATGACGACAGGTGGAGACACCTCAAACAGAAGGTGTGAGGACCAGGATATGAGTCCAAGTTCAGACCGTCTCATGATGACAGGCGGAGACACCTCGGATAGAAGGTGTGAGGACCATGATATGAGTCCATGTTCAGACCGTCTCATGACGACAGGCGGAGACACCTCGGATGGAAGGTGTGAGGACCATGATATGAGTCCATGTTCAGACCGTCTTATGACGACAGGCGGAGACACCTCGGATGGAAGGTGTGAGGACCATGATATGAGTCCAAGTTCAGACCGTCTCATGGCGACAGGCGGAGACACCTCAGGAGAAGGTGTGAGGACCATGATATGAGTCCAAGTTCAGACCGTCTCATGGCGACAGGCGGAGACACCTCAGGAGAAGGTGTGAGGACCATGATATGAGTCCAAGTTCGACCGTCTCATGACGACAGGCGGAGACACCTCGGGAGAAGGTGTGAGGACCATGATATGAGTCCAAGTTCGAATGCCCCGAGCCAATGTGATGGCCGGTATAAGTGGACAGGTGTATAGCCAATGATGAGTATGGAGACAAATGCAGGATTGACTTTCATGGATATTGCCCCATGCTAAAAATCAATGAGCTAGAAGACATTTGCCTTGAAAAATAAGTGGATGACTTGTAGAGCATTAAGACGCGACTCGCTATGAAGGAGCAGAGGGCATGCGCAGTTCCGGAATAAGTTGACTCTTGTCAAGGTGGTGAGCTCGAGAATGACATTGTAATACTCAGAGTATGAAGATAGAGATGGATCAACCTTTAATGGGCTGTCCCCATGGTTTAAGGTGGAGAGCTACCTGGACTCTTGAGACTAAGAGTGGGAGACTCACGGAGAAGTAAGGCGTGGTTCCTAGGGAGGAACAGAGGGCAGACGCAACTCCGGGATGAGTAGACTCTTGGAAGAGTGGTGAGCTCGTGATCACATTAAAATACTCAATGACTGTCGCACTTGTGAATATCCGTTTGAGGGGTGTTGTAAGCCTTGGTGTAAGGCTTGATAAATCATTTCGGGCCAAGCATGGTTGATATGCTTGAAGGGGGATGTTGTTCCAGAGACAAGCGTTAAACACTCTTTAGATGAGATATGACAAACCATCTGGTTGAAGTGATCCTTTGGAGTGAGCAAAGGGGTGCTTGGATGACTCTGGTGATTGAAAGGTTTGGCAAGTACCTGGAAACTTGGCCACAGACGCTCTCGGAATGGTAAGCTTCGAAGAGCTGCAGGATGCAAGCGTGTGCTGAAGAAGCAAGAGGACAGTTGCCCCACATGAATGGCAAAGGGGGTGATTGTTGGGTTGGTTGCCATTAATGTGCAACAACCATTGACAATTGCAGCAGCTGCAGCTGGAGTTGCACCAACCATGTGCACTCATCCAAGATGTCAAAGGTTGGCAGCCACCATTGTTGAAGAAGAGCTGGAGTTAGCAGCCACCTTTGTTGAAGAAGAGCTGGAATTGGCAGCCACCATTGTTGACACAAGAGCAAGAGAAGCTGCCATGGATGCCTATAAATAGAGGCATACGGTTGAGAGCTAAATGAGAGAGTTAAGAGAAGGAAAGTAGAGCCAAAGATGTGAGAGATGTAGGAGAGAGTGGGCTGCCAAGGCAGCCAGCGAAGAGCTGCCATTGCAGCACTGAGAAGAGAGAAATAGAGTGAGGTTGAGAGTTGCCAAAGAGGGGATAATTCCTCCTCCTCTATTGTTGTAAATCTTGTTCTCTTCCTATATAATTCAATGGCTTCTCCCGTGGATGTAGGCGGTTTGCCGAACCACGTTAAATATTGTGTCAGTGTACTTAGCCTCCAATGGGCAAATATCAGAACATCACCGGTCGGAATTCCCTACAAGTTTTACCGGGTTGCAGGTTAACTAGAATTTTTAACCAAGTTAAACTAAGTCAATATCTTTCCTTTTTTTTCTTTAACCTGATGCGTGTTTAGAAATGTGGTTGTTGTTACTTTTTAAAGTACTTTTCACTGAAAAAATATATACCAATAATATTTTTTTTATTTTTTAAAAATTATTTTTGACATCAATACATCAAAATGATTTGAAAATATAAAAAAATATATTCATTTAAAGCAAAAAAAATAAATTTAAATTTTTTCAAAAGCGCTTTTGAAATGCAGTACCAAACAAACACCTAGATCTAGGTTCTAGGTCGACTAGGTCCTCGATCAACCTCGGATGGTCTAGGTTCCGGGTCGATTGAGTCCCGGGTAATTGTGTGATTATTCATGATAAAGACTAAGATGCATAGTAGGTTTGCAACCATACTCTCTATTATGTGAATTCATGTAATTGGATGATGTATAAATTTCTAAGGATCACCAGGATAAGACACAATAAATCCTCACACACAACTACCTAGAAGGAACACTCTTCTGCATTTCATTCTCTTTATTACATTCATTTACAATATGGTTGTGGTTGTTTTTCAAATAATTTTTTGTGTCGAAATGCATATTAATAATTTTTTTTTAAAAAAATTATTTTTGATATCAGCACATCAAAACGATCCAAAACATATAAACCATATTAAATTTTAATAAAAAAATTAAATTTTTTAGAAACACGGTTTGCACTGCGTTCCAAACGATTTATTAATTTCTTCTCCACTTTACTAGCTTAATCATCAAATATACATAGGACATGTTTTGCAAGAAAATACCAACCACAGCGTGAACTACTAGTCAAGCCTAACCTCTAGAAATTTTCAAAGCTCATTAAACGGTAATGGAAAGACACAAAATCATTTAAAGTTTTTTTTTTTTTTTTGACTTGTTAGTAATCAAGTGTTGGTAATGCATATACTAATTTGATGTGTTTAGTAAAAAAAAAAAAAAAAAAAAACTAAGAATGAAGTAGCAAACAATTGAAGTTCATAATGCAATTATTAGGCGCGTAATTAGTCTTGATGTTGATTCAAAGATACAAATATCTCAGCTCGTTAGATGCTAAATTATCGAGAAATTCATAATTGAATCGATTTGGATTTCAACAATTAACATATATTTTTTAAAGCTAGTGGATCACTGTAATTTGTATTTTTTTTACTAGTTATATGTTTAATATTGTAGTGTAGATTATTTTTTAAAAATATTTTTTTTATTGAAAATATTTTAAAATAATTTTTTATATCAACTCATTAAAATTATTATAAAATATTAATTTAATATTTTTTAAAAATAAATATTTTTTAAAAAATAATATCTAAAAATAGAAGCTAAAACTTAAAGAGTAATAGTTAATCTTTATTTAATTAAATTAAAACAAAAAAAATTGAATTTCACTTATATTATATATTACGTTGCCGCTAGGTTGATTAAAGGGTGTAACTCACTAGTTATGTTTTAGGTTTACTTTCTAGAAGTCACCAGTTTAAGTTTTATAAACTTTAGGGCCATTGAAGGCTTATATGATCATTAACTTTAAAACCCATTGAATTTGTCAAGATATGCGCAAGTTAACCTGAACATCTGATAATAATATTAAAAAAATTACTTGTCGATAAAAAAAAACATTTTCATTATCACAAGAGAGGTGAAGATCTCGGGTAAAGGAGTTATTTTTTTTCTTTTTTAAAACAACCACCGAAACAATGATAGTATTATCATTTATTATTAAAGGACAGAAACACATATGGAGGCTTCTCTTATTTCCTTATCAAAAGAACGAACACTTTGGGGTCTGTCTTTGGGATCTGCCCGCCTCACATACCCAGAACAGATCGCCTCCCATATCCAGAGCAGATCCAATCCATAAAACTTGATTATATTATACGGAGGGAATGCGGGCAGGGCTTGTATTGCTTAGATTTTAGTTTTTGTACATGATAGAATTAAACTCTTGAGGTTTTTTTTTCTTTTTATTTGTAAGTAAGAAACATTCCCAGTTGCAGCTGGTAGATTACTTATTGATAGGAGGACAGCGAAAGTTGTTGTCTTTGCAAGGGAATAAAAAAAAAATCGAGAAATTTGATGGGTTTTCTTGTTGATTCACATAAAGGTGGTTGTGGAGTAGGGGGTGGTGGTTGTTTTAGGAGTTTGATAAGGAGAAAACAGGTTGATTCTGTTCATTCTAAAGGACATGGTCATCATCGATTAGCCAAAGAATTGTCTATTCTTCACCTTATTGCTATTGGTTTGTTCCTTTTCTCTTAATTCTTCTCTTTGACCAAAGAATTTTATCTGGGTTTTGTTTTTTGGTTCATGGTTTTGATTGTCTTGTGCTTCTTCTTTCATTTTTGTTTGCTACTTTACCGGATGGATGAGTTGATGCTGATCGTGTTAATTGGTTTCAGGTTTTGGCCAGAAATTTTAAGCTTTCTTGCTTGTTTTTCTTTGGATGTATCATTTCCTTGTTGTCTTATCCAAATAATATTTCCTTTGTTTAACTTTTTTTTTTATTGAAATTAAGTTTTATTAAAACATAAGCCAAAACCTGATCCTGCTAAGCACCGTCTTAATGCTACTTTGAAAAGTTATTTTTTTTTTTATCCTTTTTGTAACTTTCAGTTTTTCGTGTTAGCTTTCTAGTTTTTGAATGTTGGTTCTTGTGCTGTAGCTTGCCTTCTATCTTTGAATTGCTGACTGTTGAACTCTGATCAGGCGTTGGCTCAACCATTGGAGCTGGAGTTTATATTCTTGTTGGAACAGTTGCTAGAGAGCATTCTGGACCAGCTCTATTTCTATCCTTTTTGGTTGCTGGAATTGCTGCTGCTCTTTCAGCCTTTTGCTACGCAGAACTTGCAAGTCGTTGTCCATCTGCCGGCAGTGCGTATCATTATTCCTATATATGTGTTGGAGAAGGGTAAGTATTTGTTGTTTCTTGTTTGAAAACTTATTTGCTTCTGTGGTAGTCCCTCTTCTATTTGGTTCATGGTTTACATCCTGCTATTTCTTTATTCAAAGGGGATAAGTAAGTTGATGCTTTGCTTGCTTTTTCATTTATCTTTTTTTTTTTGATATGTGTAATTGTATTAAAGGGAAAAACTATACAAAAATACTAGGGGCATACCTTAAGATGTATATCGTCCCGTTACCCAAATCCGTCTGACCTTAGGCAGCAGGAAAAAAGAAAGCTAAAGAAAACTCAAATATATCCGAATAAAAGACTGTCTGGACAGCAGCTAGGAAGCTGGTCAACCGGTTTGTTGACAACTTAGAACCAGGCGACTGGTTCTGCAAAAACAGCAGACATGCTAAGAGGAACTCGAAGAAAAGCAAAGCAAAGGTACCTCATGACTCTAGCAGACACCATATGGACCTGAGAGCAACTGGAATCTGATACTTTGGTTCTAGCAACATGTTGTTGGGGGATTTGGTTGGTCATAATTTGGTTCCATGATGCACCTACTTTTGGCACATTTCTTGCTGTTTTTGATATGATTATTGATTTATATAATAGCATACCTCAGGCATTGTGTTTGGATAGTTCTTTGTTTGTATTTGGGTTCCATTTTTGGACTGAATATAGTTTTTGACAGAACCTGCAATGCCCTTTGCTTATTGATTCCTGCATTTTCAATTTGCAGTGTTGCTTGGTTGATTGGCTGGGCTCTAATATTGGAATACACAATCGGTGGTTCAGCAGTTGCTCGTGGCATATCCCCAAATCTAGTTCAGTGACTTTCTGTTACCCAAGCTTCAATTTACTTAGATGTGGCAGTTTTAATTCTTCGGGTTTAATTATTTCAATCTTATTGTTTTGAGTATAATTATTTTACATTGTTCTCTTTATAGATGAAAATGGTACACATTTTCCAATTTTCAAGCATTGCTGTCTTGATGCCTAGTGGCTAATTGCATCTTGTTGTTGAATTGGAATTTTGGAAGAACAGAAAATTAGTAAAATTGTCGATTCTTTCATTTCTTTTATGATGTATGAATGAGCATGCAAGTAATTCTTTTCAGATGGTCAAGCTATATTGACAATACCTTTCATTGGAGTCTAGCTTCAATTTAATTTGAGCACTTTGATAGTTGCCATTTACATTAAGACGTGAAGAGTCATTTAGGACGTCCTTGTTTCCTTTGCAGGAAGTTCTAACATATTAGTGATCTTCCATTTTCACCACTACAAAATAAATTTCTACGATGCCCCTAGTTATCAGCCTAAGTGGTGTTCTTTAGGTTAGATCCTTGGTTTCAACGAAAAATATAAAGAAAAAGTAGAAAAGGAATTGCTGATACTCTATTGTGATTAGTTGACAAGCAAGTTGTTGGTCAATACTTGGCTTTTTTCCTTGATGAGAGTCTTATTTTATTTTTTCCCCTCTTATCTATCCAGGCATTGTATGTTCTCCAAATGGTGATAGTCTGTGTGCTTCCCTTTCTGTCTATTTTTGAATTATTGTTTTTTTTCTTACTTGTCTTGTTTTATGCTTGTAGGCACTGTTCTTTGGAGGTCAGGACAATCTACCAACATTTCTTGCTCGTCAGCATATACCTGGGCTTGATGTTGTGGTTGACCCATGTGCTGCTGTTCTGGTATTGGTTGTCACTGGGCTGTTGTGTGTGGGAATAAAGGAGGTACATACCATAATTCTTTATCATGTTCATTTTCCCCTTTTGACTAGCAATTATTCTGAGGTAAAGTTCTCCTTTCTTTCCTTGCTATTATATTAATCTCCTCGAGTAACATCACTGTGCAGAGTACTTTAGCACAAGCCATAGTAACCTCCATAAATGTGTGTGCCATGCTTTTCATCATAATAGCTGGTACTTATCTCGGCTTCAAGACTGGATGGGCTGGATATGAACTTCCTACTGGGTAATAGGCATCCCTCGTTGTAAAATCATTTTTGAAACATTTTGTGCAGAAGTTTTATAACTAATATGATATTTCTGAACTCACAGGTACTTTCCCTTTGGGGTGGATGGGATGCTTGCAGGGTCTGCAACTGTATTTTTTGCGTACATTGGTTTTGATTCAGTTGCCAGCACTGCTGAGGAGGTATGCACCTTCCCGGTGTTTTTGTTATTCCTTCCTGCTTCTCTTCTACTGTAGTTATTTCATGTGTAGTCTTCATGTTCATGGGTACATGGTGACTTGTGGAGTCTTATTTTGTGTTTCATATTTTCTGACAGGTGAAAAATCCACAACGAGATTTACCTCTAGGCATTGGGCTCTCGCTGTCTATTTGTTGTTCTTTGTACATGCTGGTCTCTGTTGTCATTGTTGGTCTGGTACCTTATTATGCAATGGATCCCGATACCCCTATCTCATCAGCTTTTTCTGTACACGGGATGCAATGGGCAGCGTAAGTTTGTTGTTTTGGTCAAATGCATGGTACATCAATTTTTTCTCCAAAATTATATGGAAGTAATTGAACCTTCTTGGTTTATAAGTCTTTGCGCTGCTTGTGTGTTCAGGTACTTGATAACTGCTGGGGCAGTTATGGCTCTCTGCTCAACATTGATGGGGTCAATGCTTCCTCAGGTAATTTAACAGAATCTTCAAGGTGCTTGTATACCTTATTTTTCTGACTTGCTGCTCCTGGATGCTATCTGTCATATGATGAATGTTATTCTTGATTGTTCTTCACTGGCCATGCACCTCATGACTGCCCGCATACACTGACTTTTAGTTCAAGCAGTGTATTTTGATTTCCTTTATTTCATTAATATGGTTGATCTTCAAAACTTACATTGTGTACTTATATGAATCAATTTATGTTTGTTACATATCTGTATCACTGTATTTTCTGACATTCCAGTACTTTATCGGTAGGCTCCACACTGTATTTTTCCTCTGCCATAATTCTCTCTTTTTTTAATAAAATGAGGAAGTTCTAATTAGAAAGAGGGAATTGTACACTATGACATTGAGAGTAATCCTATCGGAAAGTGAAATAGACACAGGAATCTAGATCAAAATAATAAAGCACTCCAATTCCCCTGAATATCAGTTCAGGAAATGTCCCTAAAAGCACTTGCTATGTGACACCACAAAGAAGCCAGGAAGAGTATCCAATTCAACGTTACTTTCATGATGTGAAGTGATGATTGATAATTCTGCCTCGCCCTCCTTCCAAATGCACCAAAAAACTGCACTAGAAAACACATCTCTATAGTTCTTATATTCTTTCTCCGACCCACGACACCCCCAAAAGAAATCAGCAACTCTTGTTCCACCATCCTCAGAATTGCCCAACACTAACAAATGCAAACAATCTTTGCTGCATATATTGAGCTGAAGGGCAATGCAGAAAGAGATTGACTTAGAGATTCTCTATTACGAGGACACGTAACACAATTATTAGGAGTAAGGCCTTATGATGCTTTCTAATCTGCAACAAGTCATTGGTGTCAATCTCATCGACACCATTCTCAAGATGAAAAGGTTGTCTCAATAGGCTCATAAAGGGGTTCTTGAATATGAACCCTGGGGACATCTACTATATAGATGGTTAAAGCAAGAATGTGTTATTAGTGGTGTTGATAACTGTGTGTTTATATTTATTCTCTAATTGGTTATTATTGTGCACGCCTGTCTTAGTGGGAAAAATGCTTAATGTGTTTCTCGCCTCTTACTTTACTAGATTTACCAAATGTTAACGCCTCTTACTTTACTAGATTTACCAAATGTTAACTGTACTATTCTGTTCTTCCGTGATGATTTTTTGTTGTTGGTGTATTGTATTTACCTTTTCTTTATCTCCAAGTCATCAATTAACACAGCTTTTGTCTTCCCCAGCCTCGAATTTTGATGGCAATGGCTAGAGATGGATTGCTGCCATCATTCTTTTCAGATGTAAATAGAAGCACCCAAGTTCCTGTTAAGAGCACGTTGGTGACTGGCTTTGGTGCTGCAGTATTGTCATTTTTTATGGATGTTTCACAGTTAGCTGGGATGGTATGTGAACTTTGAATCTTCAAATAAATGTGCAGTATAGTATTGTTGTTGTAGTTGATGAGGCTTGCTTGCATTTTGCTTGGACCCATTTACCTCAAATCTAAGCAAGAAAGACAATGGGATGGGAAATGGCTGAGTAGCCTCTCCCTTTCCTGTTTCCTGTCTGTCGGGAGTCATATTTACCCATTAGTTCCTGATCAAGGAAATAGGAGAATTTTTTCTCTTATCTTCAACTGTTAATGAGGGTTGACCACAGCTATTTTTTTACTTCAGTTATCAAACAAATAGGTGGCTTTCTGGGAATGTTATATATATATATATATATATTTTTTTTCCTATCTCTGACCTGCCCCTTTGTTTTAAGATTGTTACCAGTTTCTATGATCCAGCTCATTCAACAATTCAAATCAATATCTTAAAAAGAAAATAATTGAGCGCTTCATTCTCTGGCAATGCTGCTCCTTATATTATGTATGTGTGTGTATGTCGATATATACATATTTCCCACTTACACTAAGATACAGTGATTTCCCCTTGAAATCCATTATTATGAAAAAGGCAAAACCCAAAGAAAGAGACAATGAACCATCTTTGGTGATAATTTCAAGATGGATTTATATTTCTAGCAGTTACAGTCTGACCACATCTTTCACATTCAAATTATTAGTACCTAGACTATGCATTCACCGCTGTCAGCACCACTCCAATCAGGAACATTATTGCTGAGCATGGGACAGATCAACTGAAGTGGTTCTTGAACGAAAACTAAAATACAAGAGTTGCAATCTATTCTGATTCAATAGAAATGAAAATTTATATTTAATTAGCATTTATTAAAATTTATTTTAGAATTTCTTAGAAATTATTATTCTAAAAGATCCTCCTCTGTGAAAGGCTTGCACTCCTTTTTACAAGAACAATGACTGTGGGAAACCTCAGCACTTTTCAAACATACAAATTTTATTTATGTAAATGTCAGAATATTCTTGATAATGCCATTTTGTGCAGGTCAGTGTGGGCACACTTCTTGCTTTCACTATGGTAGCAATTTCTGTATTGATACTGAGATACGTACCACCAGATGAGGTGCCATTTCCATCTTCACTTCAGGAGACTATCGATTCTGTGTCATTACGGTACAGTAGCCAAGATGTCTATGAGGAAAAGGCTGCTATTCATGCGGGTACCTCTAAGGATAGCAAATTGCCTTTACTAGGCAAAGCAAAAACAATTGAATATCCTTTACTTGTAAAACAAGAAGCTCAAAGCAGTTGTAAGTTCTTTGCAGCTACCACTCTTTACTTTTCTTGGCATGCATATGAATATTACTTGTTAGGACTGTAAATAATCTAAAAACCTCTCATTTCCAATCACGGCCCAATTACGAGGCATGTGTTACAGAATTCCTGATTGGCATATGTATAAGATATATTGCTTATATTACAGTGCTTTGAAATATTAACAGATGGAATTCATACATCCACAGTCCTTTCTGTCCTGCCCCAAACTTTAATTTAAAGATGTTAGACCCGACTCTTAGTACTCTGACCTAGTGTAGCACATTAGCAAAATTTAACGTGTTAACTTTTTCATCAGATGGTTTCTCACTCTAATTCTCCTTTCTACAAATTGTTTCAGTTGTCCTGAATGAAGGGAAAAGGCGAGAAATTGCTGGCTGGACCATAGCAGCCACATGCATTGGGGCGGTTCTCCTTACCTATGCAGCTTCAGACTTGAGTCTTCCTAGGTGGGTCAATATTGATCATAACAGTAATTTACAGTTACACACATACATCCTATAATGCTTTTAGACAAGATGGGAACCATTTTCTGCTTTTCTTTCAATGTTAATGTATTTGTTTGGACTCTTCTTCCATCAGTCCTCTTCGTTTTACAACGTGTGGAGTTGGTGGCGCACTTCTCCTTTCTGGTCTGATTGTGCTGACCTGCATAGAACAAGATGATGCAAGGCACAGCTTTGGGCATTCAGGAGGTATGTGGCTATTTCTTCTTATACCCTGTGTAGTTTCTTATCTTTGTAAGGTCAGTCTAGTTAATACCTGCATATGTGTTTGATGGAAATGTTATGTCAAGTGCTTGTGTTGAATGTGCTATATGCATGTAACCACTGGCCCTATTTGTTACAGATAAAAAATGCTCAATTGTCTTGGAATGTCCTCGCAGAGTTGGAGATTGATTTTTGTGTTTTGATCCCAAGTAAAATGAGTTCTCATGTAGGTTAATTACTCACTTAAACCTGGGAGGGAAGAGCATTTTCAACATTCTAACCACCATACTTTAAACCTGGGAGGGAAGAGCATTTTCAACATTCTAACCACCATACTTGCTCATAATATGTGGACATTTTAGTAAATCCAGCAGTTAAGCTACTAGTGCCTGTGAATCCTGAGATAGTTTCTGGATAGAACTCTGTTTAGGTTTTACATTGGCCCAGAACAGCACACGTGAGAGAGTGTGCTACATGTGCTTATTCATCTTTTTGAAGTCCTATCGTATACTGCATTTAATAGTGCTATTAATTACTTGAATCAGTGTGTGCTCTTATTACCAGGCATTCATTTATACCATAAACACAAACCAACTTGCACATACACAATCATATGTACAATATAGCTGGTTATGTTGGTGTTACAGTGTTAAGAACTCCTTTGATTAAAGGTTTTAGTGAAACTAAAAGCAAATTAAATGTCTTTTCAGGTTTCATTTGCCCATTTGTTCCACTTCTTCCCATTGTCTGCATACTCGTCAACATCTACCTGCTGATTAATCTTGGGTGAGTAAATAAAAATCAAGCTGCATCCAACTTTGCTGTTTTATGATTTTGTTCATTCTATGGATCTCCATTTCTCTTCTCACAAAATGCTCCCTCCCTCCCCTTTTCTCTCTGACCTTTCAGTGCTGCCACTTGGACCCGTGTTTCTGTATGGCTTATTGTTGGAGTGCTTGTTTATGTATTCTATGGGCGGAAACACAGCTCACTACGGGATGCTGTCTATGTACCTGCAACTCATGCTGATGAAATTTATCGGAGCTCTGGAGAAAGTTTGGCATAGAATTCGTTTCCAGTTTATAGCATCCAGGATTCAATCCCATGCGTTCCTTACAACAGAATCTCTTTGTTGTAATATTACATTTTACCTTCCCCCAAGTGTTGTTTGTATTCTTATGACCCCATTGATGGCTGAAATCCGTCGTGTAGTTTATATATATAGGGTGGTGGTTTGGGGACTTGCATGTACATATTCTGATTCAAGAATGAAATCCGTCTTGTGCAGTAAACATTGACTGCTCCTTTATTTTTGATAGATAATTCATGGCCATTAGCTAATAAAAGTCATCAATGGAGTCATTAATAGACCTCATCCCTTATCTCAATCCTTGGTACAAGGTTTGAGTGTTCTTGAAAAGGAAAAAAAAATGATCTTTCATCTTTTCCTGGTCACTAATCCTAGGTTTGCCTTGTCTCTCCTGGGTCATCCTCTTCAACTATTCCCACTCAAAAAAATGATCTTCTATATAATAAAAATAGGAGTCCTTGAAATCTTTATTTTTTTTATATATAAATAGGATTAAGATTTAATAGTATTAAAGATCTCTATAAGCAGAAAGTATTTCCTTTATTTAATTTGAAGGACTCTCTTTTCTTTAGAAAAAGCCTCTCTACGCATAATATTTCTGTTTTTTTGTTTTTATTTATTTATTTTGTTATGCTTGAAGAATGTCGTTGATGATTGAAAATAAAAATTATTTATTGAATAAAGACATTAATTTGATAGGTCCATGTGTGCAACAAGAAATTCCTTAATAATAGGACCGGCATGCCAAGAATATTATAGGTTTCATACTAATTAATTCACCCGCGCGTTAAGGGTAAAATATCTTTTTACATCGAAAAAAATATATGTATAAGCACTGTTCTGATAACAAGAAAAATATTAATTATAAATATAAAATTTAAAGTTTATATTAATTAAAATAAATTGAGGATCGATGTATCAATATGTTAATAAATATTAAAAAATTATCAATCCTAATTAAATACTAAATTATAAAACTAAAAACAAAAATAAATTAAGATATTCAATCTTGACGAGGGAACCTTTAATTTATCTCATTTAATTATATGCTATAATTTTTTTTTATAAGAATAATAATTAAAATTTTATTAACTAATTTACAAGTACAAGTCTTATTATTCTTATTAATATCTTTAATTTAAAAACAATCTAATATTCTGTTCTAAGTTATTTATTTAATAAAAATAAAAAACCAATAACAAGATATCCAAAACAATTTAGGATGATTAAAAAGAAGGATAAAAAAAATGGATATATTTCTATCCAAAGCCTCTGGCTCATTAATATATTAATTTTTGTTTTGAAATTTTTTTCAAGTATATTTATTTCTTAGACAACATGCAACATGCTATGAACTAGTAAGTTTACTTTAAAACATATTAACTTAACATTTTATCTAGCTCGAATTTTAAATTACTTGTATAGGGTTAGCTCGATATGATATAGTTGATTTGAAGTGTCTAAAAACAACTTAAATAATCAGTAAAAATTTAATTTGACTTTGAAAAAAAATTCTAGACAAAAAAATTTTAATATTAAAATGAAGATATCTTGGATATACTCGAGAGATGGCTAGAAAAGCACTGAAAAATCAAAATGTGGGTTTTTGAATCTAAAAATCAATTGACCCATTTTATATAAAAACACCTCTATGAAAACAACTCAAACGCAATCTCATAATCTCAATAAATTAATTTTTCCACTGAAAAAAACCCAAAATCAGTTAAGAAAACACAAAATTAAACCCAAGAAAATCTCAAATTTTACCAACTTTTTTTAGTAATATAATAATTCAAAAACATCTTGATAGCACTCCTCTCATCGTTGACACAAAATTGTTTCTTTTGTTAACAAAATCTCGCTAACCACCTCTCTCCCTTCCAATATTTTACAATGATACTCTTTCTTCTTTTTCAAATTCAAAAACTAATATATAAAAAAAAATAAAGTTTTTTATTAAAATTTATAGTTGTAAAACTAAAAGACCAAAAAATAAAAAGACTTCGTAAAATAGATGTTTTTTTTTTAAATAGGCCTTGAAAGCATAATAATTTTTTTTTAAAAATGATTGCATGTTTGTTTTATTGTGAAATTTGGCTCTTAAAATTTTAATTTTTTTAATAAACAAAACTAAATCCTATCTAATCAAATAAAAAATTAATTTAACGCAGGAATATCTTTTTAACATCTTGAGAACTATAAGAAGCTATTAAAAACTAATTATGAGCTGAATATCCATTTAACCTAATTTATAAAGATCAAATTAAAAAATAATCAAACAATGCAATGTGGGGGAGTCCACATGAAAATTACCTTGGGTTTTAGGGTTTTTATTTTTAATTGTAAAACTAGTCTATATAGTCATGAAAAGTTTTCTTAACTCAAATATTTTTTTTCATTCAAAAAATTGTTGTGGCCCTTCCCAAAATTCATCACTCAAATCAATAAATAATATAAAACGCACTATCCATTGTGTTATCTTCTTGATTTATCCAGGAAAAAAAAAAACTTAAAGTATTCTCTTCACAAACAAGCAAAAATAATATAAGATTAAAAGTTTATGCAAAAAAAATCCATGCCAATTTAAATTATTGTTTATTACCTGCAAATGGGTAATGGGTAAAACATAACCCATACTCATTTTAACCCAACCCATTTACCACCACTAGCTTCAAGTAACCGAATAAAAGCAGAGAATCATAGGAGAAAACAGAGATAGGTTTCAAACAAGAGCTGCTTTCTCAACAAAGTAGCATGTGGAAGGTACATGCAAGCTATTTGTGGATCGGCTTCAATGACGAATAATAAAGCCAATTGAGAAAATGATAGAGGATCGCCACCTGCAATCAGCACCATAATTAAAGAGAGCCATACGCCTCTACTAGGGCAGATAAAAGCGAGAACCCATTTACCAATACAATCGATACCTGTATATTCAACAATTACATTGTAGAATTTGCATCTCTAGTTAAAGAAGGTTCAATAAAAGGGTTTCTTCTCTGACCTTGATAACAATTACAAATATAGGTTACCGGGATTCCCAATCCTTCAACTTTTTGCTTCCTTTGGGTTTAGCTATAGTAGCATTCATTCCAGCCATTTTTGCATTGTACTTTGCCCGCAAAGGATCATTGTATGTCCACCTGCAAAATAAAAACACAGCAAGCATTTGTTTCAGAGACATATATAACAGCATCTCCGAATTGTTTCTTTTGTTAGTTCAATCACCTTTTGATGCAAAAAAAAGTTGAACCATCCTGACAATTGATTGGTATTGTCACTATAACAACGATTGTTTTAGGATCCATTTGGCGGCCAATTCAATAGAGTAGAGACGAGCAAAACAATATAAAAGCACAAAAATGTCCAGGACATGCTGTTCACAACCGTCACGAGTAATTTAATTCAAAATGGCCCATCAATACAAACTTAAAAGTCGCCCCCAAAAAAAAAACAGTGAGATAATTGTCATTTCCAAATCCCTTACCTATTTATAATTTAAGATAAGGGTCATAAAACTGAAGAATGTAATAGTAACTACCCTTGCTATCAAAAGAGAAAGACTCTAATTTCCCTTAAAAGGAGTAAATATATTATCCCACCAGAGACGTGCATGAAAACACATGGAAAAGAGGAATTATTTTATATATATATATATAAAATAATTCAGGGGGAGCATTTGAACCTTGCGACACCAATTCCCAAGGCCTCAGCTTTGAGTCAATGCCTCTTTGCCAAAAAATAAAAAAACGGTAGAGAATAGATTGTTCATACTATAAGCCACCTTAATAGCCTAAATGGTTCACTTATACTTGGCGATGCTTTTGAATTAGATTGCGATCATCTTCTACAATTTAGTATAAAGCATCATCTTCAAATTTTGGATTTCAATTTCTTCATCAACAAGAATTTAATGCAAAACACTTATGAGTTCGAGACTAAAACTCAAACAAAATCAGAGTTTACGAGCATATATAATATTCAAAGAATGGCATCAGGAACATGCAAAGGACCAATTCTGTTTCTTGTTATAAATGCTACCAATGTCCTTTAGCTTATGTAAAATGCTTTTAGTGTATTTCAACAAGTGCAAGTATCTACCTTCAAACCTAAAACTAAAGGGGAATGAATGAGACCATCGAGTGCTCATGTAACAGCAGATATGATATAAAGTCAATTTTACAAAATAAGAAGAAAGATTTGAATGGACTTACGGATTGTTCCAATCAGTGGTATCCTCATTGACAAGATGGGTCCATTTTGTTCTTCCACTACGACCAAAGTGTTTGACTTGCATAACTTTGGGCAATATGGTTTTATCCATGTTATCTTCTCCAGTCGGAGCTGAGAAATCACGTTTGAAAATGCCATCTGATCCAACAGTTGCTGCTCGGTCATCCGGCTCATCCTGGAAGAAAGCACCCTTGTGGTAATATTTCTGCATAAACCTCCACTTCTGCTTTGGTGGTGCAGCAGGTTTCGGATTCTTCCTCTCCCACTCTCTCCTCTCTTCCTCAGTCATGTTCCGCACCCTCTCAATCTCTTCCCTTTCCTTCACCATTGCCTCACGGTCCTCCCTATCCCTCTTAATCCTTGCAATCTCTCTGACCTTCCAAGCCTCGTACTCCTCTGCCTCATTCATTTCATCATCGGTATCCACATCAGCAATATTTGCCTCCATCTCCAGATTCTTCTGAATCATTTCCTCTTTCTTTATCTCCTCAACCAATATTTGCTTGGTCTCCACCTTCCTCTCCTCCAATTTCTTCCTCACCTTATCCTCGAGTGCTCGTTCTTCAGCCTCAAGCCGCTCACGCTCAGCAATAGTATCCCTCTCCGACTTGGGCACAAAAACAGGCTTCACCATAGCCATCCCTGTCATTTCCTCCTCGGAATCAGTCTCATACTCCGACTCCTCTTCCTCTTCCTCCACTTCATCCTCCTCCTCCTCCTCCTCTACAGGAAGAAGCGCAGCCTCCTCTCGCTCCCTCTGCCGCAACTTCTCCTTAATCCTTCTCCTTCTTTCCTCCAACGCATCTTCGTCGTCTTCCTCCATATCCGCCCATTCTTGCTTCCGGGTCTCTTCCTCCTCCGTTGAAATAATCTCAGCCTGCCGAATCCTCCTATGATCCGCCCTCATTTCATCGCGATTATCGATCCTAGTCTCCGCCAGACGACGCAGCCTCGGATCATCTTTCCTGGAAACAACATCCGAATCGTCCCTGCTGGGGAAAGCTTTCTCCAAGGAAGCCACCCTAGCCATCCTAATATCTCCATCTTCTTCCGCATCATCTGCCCACTCCGGTGCTTTACCAGGCCAATACCTTTTAACCTTGGTCTGTCCAATTTTACCCCTAAGCTTATCCCTAACTGCTAACGCTGTATCACTAACACCTGCTGTAACCGACATACTGAAGATCTCCCTCCCTTCCTAATCCCCAGTAGCTCAGTTTTGCTTAAGAAAAAGAGTTATGAAGGAGAGTGGGATTCAGTTACCTGCTATTAGCGAGATTAGGGTTTGTTGATTTTCCAATTTCAAGGATGGCTTGCTTTGCTGCGATTTATTTTATATACCAACATCACTCTTTCTGCTTCCATCGCTCCTTCCAGTTAGCGTCTTAATACAACATTAGGAGGAAACAAAAACGGCGGCGTTTCTTCTTGTTTTCTTAAGAGAAAATGCTTAGCCAATGAATTAATAGTAATAATAATAATAATAATATAAAATTTTAAAAAGAAACCTATAAATTTGGCTGACATTCTTATCGTCATTTTTTTTTTTATTATTATACTATATTCTAAAACGCTTGGATTTTCATTGTGTTTTTGTTATTATATAAAATTTTATTTTTTTAATATAATTCTCAAACTTTATTTTGGGGGATTTAGTACTTAAGAAACAATTGATTTTAAATTCTTATAAAATGTTAAAATTAAAAAAAAAGAACTAAAATGAAAAACACGCCAAATATAGATGATGTATTATAAGTTTTGAAAAAATACACTTTGATCCTCCAACTTAAACAATCACACAAATTATACAATTTTGGTTCCTCAAAATTATTTCAATTTCATTTTGGTATAAAAGGTTTATTTTTATTATTTTTTGGTCCTTGGTTAAGAGAGGAGAGAGAGGGGTCGTCGAAATCTAGCGGTAAAGAGAGAAACTTGTCGTTGTCATTGATTTAGGCCACCAAAATAAAAGATTTGTGTCAAATTGTTTCACTTGATGAAAGGAGTTCATATTAGCTGTTTTTGTACCTTAAAAGTTCGTGAAAAAACATATCTGAGCTCTGATTGATTTTTAATTCCGGGCTGAGTTTGGTTTTTTTAGCGGTTTTTTGCGGTTATGGATAGGTTTTTCGTGATTTTTAAGGTGTTTTTGGTAAAGTAAAAAAAAGGTTAGAAAACAAGTTTTTGGGTCAAAAGAATAAAAGCCCTGATTTTTCGACTAATATAGTGGCCGGAATCTAAGCAAAACAGATAACGTGTTGTTTGTGTTTTTTATTTAAAAAAAAAACACAAGTGACATGTTGTTCACCTCCAGCACAAATTAAAAAAAAGAAAAAACTTGGTCACCCAGGTCTACCTTGGAGCCTGCATGTGGACCCTTGTTAAATAAGTCAAGCGAGCTAGCTTGATTTTCCAAGCTTAGCAAGCCTACATGTGAACCCTCGTTAAATGAGCCAAGCAAGCTAGCCTGATTTTCCAGGCTTAGCAGCACCGAACCCTTTTTACCCTTTATTTTTTTTATTTTTTTATAAAAACTTAATTATATTTATATTAATACTTTTTTCTCTCTTTTATTTTGTTAAAAGAACTATTTTTTAATTTATATAATTTTTAAAGAAATTTTTCTAATTTATCTATGAAGTTTTTATTTGTTAAATTTTTTAAACTATAAAAATAATTTTAAAAAAATTGCATATATATTTTTTATAAAAAATAAAAATATTTAACTCACAACTAATCATGATAGCTAATTAAATAACATATAAGCTGTACACGATTCCTTGTGAAGGATCAAAATATCAACCAAAAAAATTCTAATAAAAAAATTAACCACTACCATTATCATGATAAAATTGCTGAAACCAGGATTGGGTTCCGCAAGACCCATGCGCCCGTTCTACAAACAAATTTTTCATTTTTATACAAACGCCAAGAATGCAACCTCGCTTCAAGAAAGACAAGTATCAAACCAATGATGAATGAGGCACAGGATACCCACCAAAATTTATTGAAAGGCTCTTAACTTGGGAAGAAGAATAAAAATGGTAGCAGGTGACAAGAGAGCGAACCGATAACCAAGATTTGCAATCACATTGATTATATGTAACAGTGCCAGCAATCTTAGCATTTTTCATAGATCATAAATGCGACTACAAACTCAGCTACAAGAAGACACTGCGAGAAAACGTCTCCATAGGAGTAGAGTTGCTCCCTCTTCCTCCTTTAAACCATGCGCGCTAATATGTTGCAACCTTCTTCAGCCAAATGTAGCAATGAGGAAAGCCTTATAGATGCTCATGAACTTGGCCACAAACGCTGGAAGATAAATCATAAAATAAAATGTCAATGAGCTACTTGAGCTCAATAGGCTATGAAAAGACATTCTGTTTCTACACATGGGAGCTGACATTCGGTTTCAAGCAATCAAATTTTGGATAGAAAAACTTGAAACAGCCAAGGATCATATAGCTCTCTGAAATATTTCCTATCGCAGTTATTTAATCGTAATAACAGAGTGCTTCTCTAATGAAGTGTGCAATGATATTTTCCACAAGTCAAGGGAATAGATATGAAATCCATATTCAAGCATTCACACTTGGCAAACCAAGATGCTAGGACAACACAACAGCACAGGCTCACAATTTTCTATATCAAAGATCGTGATCTGAAGTAGATAGATTTCGAATTAGTAAAAGTAAACTCAATTGAAAAAGTTACAAATCTCAAGAGAATGGTGAAAAAAAATGGTGGACAATTAGATGACTCGGAAATGTTAAGAAAAATGATGATGCCTGTGATAATATTTTATGCAATTCAGCAAGTTGAGGTAAAAAAACAAGTACAGAAGGCCATGTGTTCATCTATGCAATTTCCTAAAAATACTTTGAGTACTCCAGCTTCAACAGAGAAACTGTCCAAAAACATTTTGGGATGGAGTAAGCTTCGTGCTGCAATCTTAATATACTTGGAAAGAAATGGAAACCAACAAAGCAAATTAGTTTATACTTGTGACAACTGATTCTATCAAATTGATTTCAAGAAAAATAAAGTACCTTCAAGGTGAAATATGGCTTTCTGTCCCATACGCATCCTATGTTCCTGTTGGAATATGAAAAATATTCAGAGAAGAATGGCAGGAAAGGGCAAAAAATGACCATGAGATGCATTTTATTACATCTAAGAAACAACCCAAGCCATTCACATTGTCAATAGTAGCTAACGCTTCCCTTTCACTAGTAAGCCTGTTTAGAGTGTGGCTGCAGTTACTTTTCAAAGTGCTTCTCACTTAAAAATATATCAAAATAATATTTTTTTAAAAATTATTTTTGATATCAGCGTATCAAAATGATCTAAAAACACCAAAAAAAATATTAATTTGAAGTAAAGTAAAAAATAAAAAAATTTCAAATTTTTTCAAAAACATTTTTCAAACGCAAAAACAAACAGGGTCGACATAAAATGCTAAATCAATATGATTAAAGTCGGTGTTTAATTTTATTCACCAATCGTGCAGACCATTTGAGTGTAACTTGGCACAAATCAAATGCAACTACCTAATCAATTTTCTCAGAGGGAGAAAGGAGGATTGTAACAAAAGCAGATAAAACGAGAAATGAGCAATTATAACGTACATAATATGCAGCCCAATGGCAGACTTCATGCTTTAATTCCTCATCCAATTTCTTCAATAATTCAGAAAGTAGCTTCTGAGACAAGATATAAAAAATAAAATAAACTTCAAGCCAAGGATAAAGCAAGAAAATGGAAGTTGTGGAAAAATACACTGAAGGTTCCTTACCTTCAGAATAATTTCTGGTGGAATACAGTTAATAAGCAGTTCATACAATTTCCCTCGAACCTGAAACAGCCTAAAGCATATGGGGAATGTGTTTGGTTAGAAAGTTTAAATGAAGAAAAATGATTTAAAAGGCTATAAAAATCAAATCTTCATTTTCTATCAGACATTACACGACATAGGATGTTTGTAATACCAAACCTTTTAGGGCTCTGCTCCCTCATAATGTCTGAACATATTTCAGAAACATACTCCTCCCAGTCCATTGGAGGAATTGCTTGAGTACTTGAAAACGGATATCTACAAGCACAATGACGGAATATAAGAGCATTACTAGAAGCCGTGTGATGCTAACCTTTTCCATCAGAGAGTTGCAAAAAGAAAATGAGAAACAGCAGCACTAATCAGATAGAGATGGTATGGAGCTTAACTGTTGAACACGGCAAGTCTCAAATGAAAGTATAGCTCTTCTCAAACTCCTATTTGATTTATCTGCTATACGAGCTGCAAATCCAGGTGGAAGCTGTAGTCCTTCTTTCTTTCCAATAAATTCCAATACCTTAACAATCTGGACAAAGGAATTTCATAAAACTAGTTATATAAGAAGGAATAATAATAAAATTGACTATCTCAACTAACACTCCTTAAGTGCTATTGTCTCATATGGCCAATTCCACAAAATATAAGTAAGAAAAAAGTGATAGGATGAGATTCATGAGATAATTAGTGTTAAAAAAACTCTATCCAGGCACATGCATGTTTGAATTTCCAAGTCAAATTCCATCCCCTAGTAATAAATAAACAAATAATTGTTATTTTATGTGTTGGCAAATGCATGGGCTATTCAAATGTAACTAATCTGGAACATATATCAGTTTCCAAGAAGAAAACAAAACTTATCCAACCTGTTCCTCCTTAGGTGCATTTATTCTCACATTCAGACAGCGAGACCTAATTGCTTCAGTAACCTTCGAAGAACTGTTGCAGCAAAGAATTAGACGGCAGGAGGCACTGTATTTTTCCATTGTTCTACGAAGAGAATGCTGTGCTTCTCTTGAAAGCTTGTCAACCTCATTGAGCACTAGTACTGCCCTCACAAAGTAAAATATCAACAGTAAAGTTCCAGAAATAGCCAGTCAATGAGAATGAATGCTTTAATTACAACCATCCCAGCCATTCAACTGGACAAAAAAAAATTGAAAAAAATAAAAATAAAAAGAGAGAACCAACTGAAAAATGTAAGCAAATAAAGAAGAACACTTGCAAAGTTGCAAATAAAGAATCAAATTGGAATTGGTCAGAAGCCACTTGCATGTCAGTGATCACCTAAAGATATGCAGATGCAACTTGAACCTATGAAGACAGTGAACATTTATTTTATGTTCTAGTTTTCAGAGACAGTGAATAATAAATTGTAGCAAAATCTTCACAATAACAGCATCCATCTCAGACATTCACATATTTTTCTCAACTGGTCATAATTAAGTACGCATTTTGGTTTGCTATGAATATCGGATACAAAGTACAGAAGATGTAAAATTATATATGAATCATGACGTTGAAAGAAAGATTAAACAATCCAAAATTACCCTTATATCCTTTTTTTCCTTTTGTATCGATTGGCCTATTCTTAGCCATCTCTTTAATTATCTCCTGAACTATATATCTGTCCTGGAATCCTACATCACTAGGGCTCAGCTCCACATGATTTGTGCTTGACAATGTGGTCAGCTCTAGATCAATAGTTCTACTTCCAGCCTGAAATGAAATCATAAATGAGAATAGAAAACGAAGAATTAGCAAAGGTATAGTTGATTTAAAAAAAAAATTGATCATTAGAGTTCGGTACTGCTAACTCAGCTGCAATGCCAAAACATTACCATAGATTTGAATTAAATAAATAATAAATAAAACACTTTCACTAGTACCCATCCCTATGGGCAAAACATATCAGAGAACTCTAATTAATCTGACCAAAAACCTATTCATGTGGCAACTTCTATCCTCAGTGAAACGTAAGATGTCAGAGAACAAGTGCATTCTGGAAACAGCAAACAAACTACACACATCCCATAAAAGATTATTGAATATGTGAAAAAAAAATCAGCAACCAAAATTAAAAAAAAAATAGAATAGAAAGAGGTAAGGCTTACATCGATTTTCCATGTCCTATTTTCCACCTTCACCTGCAACCAAACAATTACCAGAGTTAACTAAAAGTCTTAACACCCCACAAGCTGTAAGTTAAAACCCAGGATAAAGAACAGCAAAAACCGTTGACTAATTAAAAAATGCAGAATATTACAACAAAAAAGGGCCCATAAATCCAGATTGTGTTATTTTTCCCATCATTTATTTTCTCAGTAACCAAACAAGAGGCATGAGGCAGCACAAATACAAGTAGAGAAACAAACATTAAAAGAAACAACAGTAAAAAACAACAAAAAAAGAAAGAAGCGAGAGACCTTCTCGGCACTGGTGCCAAAGATCTGGCGGAGAAGGGCCATGATTAGGGTTTTCTTGCCAGAACCAGAGGGCCCATAGAAGAGCAAATGTGGACAGTCTTGTTCATTGACCTAAATACCAAAAAAGAGAGGCATTAGAGTACAATAAACAGAACATTAATCAAAATACCACAAATTAACACTAAATATAGATTAAAACAAAATGGGGAGGTACCAGTTTCTTGAGGTTTTCGGCGATTTCTTGATGAACGATGACCTGGTCTAGGGTTTTGGGTCTGTACTTGTCAACCCACAACATCTTTCTTTTGATTCTTCCGGAGAGAGAGGTGCAATGGATTGTAGTGGCGGGAAAGACTGGCGTAAGAGGGTGAAGCTTTTTATTTATTTTTGCGACACTACCCCGCCCTACATCATATGGTGTGTTTGGCATTATTTAAAAGTATTTTATTTTTTTAAAAAAATAATTTTATATTATTTTAATATATTTTAAAATAAAAAATATTTTAAAAAACAATTATTAATATACTTCCAAACACACCCATAGTGTTATGAATTTCTAAAACATAGTTTTTTTTAATTTATAAAAAATAAATTATTTTATAATATTTAATAGTATTATAAAAAATAAATAAATATATACTTTTCAATATTTTATCATATCATAAAAAATAAGTTAAAAATAAACTATTAATATTTTATTATTTTTCAAATTTATTTAACATATATTAAAAATTAAATTTGATTAATAATATAACAAGATGAGTCCATTCGGAGCTAGCATTTTCATCAATTCTAATAATATAATATTTTGTTGATAATTATAAGAATTAGAATACAATAAAGTTGAATGTATGTGGGGATTACCACCAATGACATCTCATAGATTTTACAGTAAACAATCCCTAACTAAAAGGAAATTCTTGTGCTATTTTATTTGATAAAGCACTTTACTCATATTAATAAAGAATATGAAAAAAAAAGAATATGAATAACTTTCCTGAAACCAAACAAAACCCAAAAAAAAAATCAAAATTAGAATATTCACTCCATAATCACACCTTAAAAAACCACCTACAAGAAGAGGAAAATAGAAAAAATAAGAGAAAAAGGAGATAGAGAGCGAGATTCAAGGAAAAGAATTACAAAAGAAAGAAGGATTCAAGGAAGCTTCAATGGAGATTTTGCAAATATCATAAAAGAAAAGAGAAAAAAAGGCAATAGAGAGAGATTTACTAGTGGTGATTATTTTCGGTTCAGTTCAGTTTTTATCAAAAAAAATAACCAAACTAAATTTTTTTTTAAAAAAAAAAAACTGAAACCGCACCGGTTTGGCTCGGTTTTTTCGGTTTGGGTTCGGTTCGGTTTGATTCGGTTTCAGGCTTATCAAACCGAAACCGAACCGATCAGTTTTTAAAAAAAAATTATCGATTTAATCGGGTTTTTTCACGATTCGGTTTTTTTATTTTTTTTCTGATTTTTTTAGTTTAATCAATTTTTCAATTTCTTTTCTTTTAAGAAAAGGAAAGTGTAGAGAAAAACACTCTCCTTTTGGGAAAGGGCTGTGTTCTTCTTGTTGAAAACAACTTTCTTGAAAAGCAATTTTTTAAAGTTTACCAAACAAAGAAAAGACGAGAGAATTGGTTTCCACCAAATAAACAATGCATAGGAAGTGATTGTTTGGTATTTTTGTGATTTTAAATTTTTTATCTGTTTATAGTTAAGAAATGTTAAAAGGTGTTTTGATTTTGGTTAAAAGAACTTACTCTCTTTTTTTATTTTTTAATACAAGTCTCCCCGTGTAGTACTTTTTTTAAATATATCTTCATTTAATTATATAACAATTAAGATAGATATTCCTATAATAAAATTATATTATGAGAAAAAAATTATATTTCTTAGTCGAAATTATTATATATATATACACACAGAATTTACAATAACATATATTTTTTATTAACATCATAATTCATTGAATAAAAATGAATAAAAGTAATAACAATTAAAAAAATATGCATAAGATTCCTAATGATTTTAATTAGAGAGGAAAAAATATTTTTTAATTAAACAACTCTCTTTACTTTCCTTATTCATGTATTTCTTTTTTATTTTGACCAAAAATGTTTTTTTATTATAAGTATTGTTTTTTAGATAAAATTTTATTATGATTATGAAAGCAAGTTTGGATTAGAAATAAAAGGAAACATACATAAACCATTTTTATGTATTTCTATGAAAAATATAAGAGTAATATATCTAGAAAAAAAAACTCACAATAAAAAATACCAAAATAAATGTTTTATTCTCATTAAATATTTATAAGCAATTTAAAAAACAAAACTCTTTATATTAGGTTAATACATAATTACTAATAAAATAAATGTTAACATAACCATAAAAAGCTCCATATTTCTTAAAAATTATGACATAATTGGATCATTCTTTAAATATCAATTTTACAAGTTTACTTGATGAAAATTTAAGGATCATTTAACAAAAAGGCACATTGGTATAGAAGGCTAGGTCCATGTATCTTTTCTTTTTTTTTTTTATAATGGGTGAACGATATACATTGTTGCCTGAATTTTTTAATAAAACAGATGACGCATTATTGAACTAGATAGACAATACTTCGTCTTTTAATTCAAATTTCAGCTATTTCTAGTACTGAAAAAATTAGAGTCCAAGTTTTGAGACCTTAAAAAATTAAAATTAAACTTGCTTTAATCTAAAAACACCTCAAAAATATTCTAAAAACCTCTATAAAACCATTTCAGCCCTAAAACACTTTTTAATTGCTCTAAAACTCAAAATCAAATAGAATTAAAAAAAACAATTAAGGGCTCTTATTTATTGTTTTCAACATGGTTCGGGAGAAAAACTACTTCCATTGAGTTCCCCTCTTCAAGACGAATGCATTGAAACCAAGATTTTTGTTTTTTGTGATTGGAATAAGGTTGATCAAAACCTTTCTCTCTCCTTTTTTTATGACTTTCTTTCTTATCTTTTAGAATCAAAGAAATCAAACGTGATGAAAAATGAAGTTTTAGGATCAAAACAAAAAAAACCTAAAATCATAAGGACTAAAAATATAAAAATAGAAAACTTGAAGGACAAAAAATGAAGGTTTCCATTAAAAAAAAAGACATGCAATCCACAATGAGGGAGAAAACGATAAAAACTAACCCATGCATTTTAGTTTTATTTTATATTACTAATGAAGTTCATTATTTTATTAATTAAAAAAATAAAGCTCAACATTTAGCTTCAAAACACTACATTTGCTAATGCCTTTTATATTTAGTGAATCATAACACACCAAGCCATATAAAATAATAGTACAAAGAGTTTCAATGTCCTTAAATCCTAACACTAAAGTTTAAGAGACTTTGGTATTCTTATTCGTATTTTATGCTTTTGATGCTTTATTGTGTTGTGTTATAGAGAAAACACAATATTTGATAATTTGTTATTATGTTGTAGTGATAAATATTTAAATAAAATAAATAATATTTAATTAAATTATATTGTTATGCATTTGAGATATAAAATAATGAATAAAGATGGTAAAATATAAAAAATATATTTTAAAAGTATATTTCAATTATATTAGATTATTTATAGCTTATTCATCTTACTTATGCATATGTGTATGATTTATTACATTAATTCTTTAGCTTAAGAAACTAAAAAAGTGAAAGTTAAATCATATAATAACACACACATGCTATTTCTATATATTCAATAATATAGAAAAATAAATATTTTGAAATCAAGTTTTGCAAAACATTAGCATCTTTGTTATGTGTGTAGTTTGTTAAAATAAGAAAAAAAAATACATTTTATATCCTTTAATTTAGTAATTCTTTTCACTTTATCTGCATTCTTTTTAAAATTATAATTTACATTCTAGGTCAACCTAAAATTTTAAATTAAATAAAATGACAACTCTACCCTCATATATAATATAATACAATACAAACATCATAAATCTTTTTTCAAACTCAATTCCTCTTTTTTCAGACATAATTTCTTTCTCTCCTCCCCATAAACACAAAATCTCACCACATCTATTTTCATGGGTTATTATTCATAGAATCTTATTGTAAATCAATGGATTTCGCTTCCTACTTTATTCTTCAAGTACTATTGCTATTTATCTTTTTTACATGAAAAACTCAAATAGGCATTTGTGTAAATGGCAATTCCAAATTGTTTGTTTGGGATGATTTTATTAATATATCTTTTGTAGTCTTTCTTGGTAAAAATACGCAAGTAACAGCACATTCTTTTTTAACATCAAACCTATCAAGAAAAATAGCCATCATACTTTCAAAATTAGAGTTGGTTTTATGGGTTTATTTGAACAAAAAACCAAATAGATTGAGGTGGTGATACATGCGAAAGCTAATAGGACAATAATAACACATAAATTTTAATGAGCGAAAAAGGTTGCATGTATGAACTTTAAATTCATAACTTTATTATTTGAAAAACAAATATATGGCGGATATTTTCTCAAGAAGTTTACAAGACCTTTAAATAGGCCAGACAAATTTATCTCTACTAGGAAACAACCTAAAGTCCTAAGGCATTAAGAAAATTAAAATAGAATCCAAAAATAAATAATAAATTTGAAAATATTTAGGAAAAATAACAAAATTAGCTCAAACAACAACTTCTAGGAGATCCAATGGTTTGATATATAATAGAATAACTCCCTATATGAAAATTTCCTATAGAATCACCTGGAAAAATCTAAGTCTGATCTCTTGTTATATTTGCTTTAAGATGTTGACCTAGTTTAACATGATCAAACCTCCTCTTGAGCCTATATTTGTCATATTGGTCCATAAAAACATTTCTTAGGCCATCCATATAGTTTGTCTAGGTTGAATCTCCATCTAGTTATGTCAGATCTTCACCCAAATGCTCAGAACCTTCAGTTTTTATGAGTTTAACTGCATTAGGTAGACCAAGAGGCACCCATACCTCCCATTTTCATACCCAACATCTCTATCTCTGCCTTGGATATGTTGCTAGTGGTGTTGGTGTAAAAATTGAGCAATATTGCTTTAGTACTTGTTTCCCCCTCACTGTTCATTAATGTGCTCTTATCTCATATTATGTGAAAATGATGCAACTAGCTAAAGATAAAGTGGGTGCAAGTGGATAAGGATATGATAATTATATATGCGATGAACTAGTGAAAGATGAAATGGATTTTGATAAATGAGAGATATGGTGAAATAGTAAGGGGTTGAATTTAGCTTTTGTAAATTGATCTAATCATTTCACATCTTGCTATTATTATATTGTTATTGATTGATGTTATTTCTTGTTGTCAAAATTAGAAATAGTATTTTATTATTGGTTGAACAATGATGGTTGGTTTTGTTGTTATTGGTTGGAGAATGATGGTCAGTCAATGATAAAGAAATAAAAAAAAGGGTTTATTTTTTTTTATTTAGAAAATTAGTGGACATACTTATTAAATTATGAATCTATATGTAAAGATGTATACACATCAAATCTCATTTATTGTCAGCCCAAGGTTGTCATGTACCTATGAATTATTTGTTTTGATGATAATAATATGTTAGGTGTATTTAATGTGTATATCAAAATATTATTGTTGTAGGAATTATTCTACATCAAATTAAAGCTATGGATTCCTTGGATGCAAACTTAATTTGAAGTTTCTCAAGCTTATATCTTTTTTATAATCAAGTCTTTATAGGATCTAATTTAACATCATAAAATGAATTTCACTCAATAAATATTTTATTGCTGAATTTCCATCCAAAAATATTTTAAGAGCACAAAATATTACATAATGAAAAATACCTCATGAAAAATTATTTCATTATATATTTTGGTATTTTAACTTAAATAAAAAGCATAAACTTTATTATATGCTCTTGCACATTAAAGTATTTTTAAATATCCACTTGTAGCTAAAAATCTTATCACATGAGTTTTTACACTATTCATTCGGTATTAGCTAAAGTGGTAAACTTATAGTTTTTTTTAGGGAAGTGTGCTCAATACTCTAAGTTGTTTTGTATCAGCTCCTTTTTCTCTCAAAATAGATGTTATAATCGTTTTTCATGGAGAGAAAGAACACTTGGAAGAGCAAAACTTCTTATTCATTTCTTCAAGTGTGTGTAATGGTCGTGCTGGCTTAACACAACTCCCAAACAATATAATTTTTGTCAATTAATATGATCTTCTCTATAAGTAATAAGGCTATGAGTGAGAAAACTAAGACTAAGATTTCTTAGAGAATGACTCTGATATCATATAAGAATGGTTCGAATTGTCCTCTCTCTTGAGGTCTTTTATTATATAAGCAAGAAGACTAGTTTGACAAGAAAACTTAAATCTATACATGTTAATTACATAATAATTTTAGAAAGTTATACATGATAAACTAAATCTCATCTTTGTTTATGAGAATATATACAACCTAAACTAACAACTATTAACAATGCATAATTTATGACCTTCTATTGACAAAGAAAAGTGAATGGAAGGGTTTTACTCTTGCCTAATTTTCATGAGAAGAAAATTGATTTTTATTTCCCAAAAAACCAGAATTTAACCAACGAGACAAAACAATAAAACTTTGATGGCCTAAGTGTTTATGACATACTTCACCCTTATTTTAAATAGTGGTACAAGCAAATGATACAAAACAAGGAATTGAAAAGTGTAGCAAAAATAGTATTTTAACTTTAGGTTCCTTCACGATCATCGTCCCAAACACCTAATCCTACACAAGACAACCATTATAAGTTAAATACACATCAAAATTTTTCTCCACAAATTGGCCAACTGAAATAAGACTAGTGAACAACTTTGATGATATAAACATATTCTTTAAAGTTGAATTGATATCCCCAATCTTAGTAATAGGCATATGACTTCCATTATCAATCTAAATTTCTAATGAACTATAATACTTATACATATTTTTAAACATACTAGATGAGTTAGTCATATGATTTAAGGTAGCAGAATCAGCAAGCCAAAATTAACTTGTAGCCTTAAGGCTGAAAAGATTGAAACAATCATTTGTTGCATCATTTTAAAAGTAAGAACAACAAATTAAGTTGTTGTTGATGGGTTGCCAAACACAACAGCTTGAAATGAATTGATTTTGTGGTTTCAAGGACAAGTAGGGCACTCCTTGATAATGTCCTTGTTTGCAATAATTATAGAACTTCTTTCTACAATTGGTAGCAATGTGTTCATATTCTTTGCAGCTATAGCAATATATATTACTCATATTTCTACCATTTTCTTTTCCTTGAATAGCAAAAGCTTTCTTGCTTGAAAATACCTTGTGTAAAAAGAAGCTGTTCTTTACGAAGTAATTCCCCAAAACAAACATCTAAAGAGAAAAGGATCTTGATTCATTAAGTTGGAGCGAACAATCTCAAATTCATATTGAGATTTCATTAAAAATTGATCACGAACCTATTAAACAAAGAGAGATTCAATAGGCATTTTGGCATAAACAATATCAATATATTCTGCCCATAAATTTTGAAAACCAGAGTAGTAATCCTAGAAAGAGTAGCAATCCTGGATAGAAAAGCTGCCTTAAGAATAATTAGAAATATTATTTTCTAATTGAAAACATTTGGCATTGTTTTCTTGATAGTAAACCTTTTATAGGTACTCCCATATGGCTTGTGTTGTCTTATATAACCTTAGGTTACGAACAATAAGAGGGTCAACAAACCCTAAAATTAAAGACATTACCCGAGCATCTTTGGCCTTTTATCGAAGCAACCTTGTAGAATCACTAAGAGATGGATCACTCTCATTCACATGACCTCACAATTCTTTCCTGTGACATACCTGAAACTAAAATTCTCAGAATAATTTTTTTCTGGTTGAACACTATGCAACTCATAATTGCTTGTTGTTGTCATCTTCTTGACAAACACAATAAAACCAAAGAAGACAACCAAGAATCAAAGAAAATCCAAGATCCAAGAGCCTCGGGTATCTAAGACTGATTAACCAGTCAAGAAAACCAAAGAAAAACTTAAACAAGACAATAGAATGGAGATTTATAAGTGAAACTTTGATACCATGTCAAATTGGTTGAGTGACGCTTTCTCTTGAGGGTTCCTTTCATTAAATAAAAATAATTTTGATTAACATTCTATAAAATCAGCTACGATTAACTACAATATTGCCCTAATTACAAAAAGCTATTTACACTATAATTACATAAATATTGATATAAATAACTAATATTTATATGAAAATTATTTATGAGATGGTCCACACTACCATGTACTTCTAGCGACCGGGATCCAATTTTATTTGGTAGGAAAATCGCAAATATAACTGCGCCAAAAACGAAAAAAAAAGGCACTACCTAATGTTACAGATTCGATAATTATCCAACCCCACAATTTTAGCAAATAAGCATAAAAATAGTAACTAGTTCTTAATCAACAAGATTTTTGCCACATGATACAGCATTTCCAATTCCATGTTGGCCGACGGTATGCATGTATGCATGCTCACAAAAATGCAGGAACGTGCACTAACATAAACATGCATGAGCTATTCCGCTCCATGTGGCGTTGGTTACCTATTTGTCACTTTTTTTTTCCCAAACAAACTTGTAAATTTAGCGGTCCCTTTCTCTTCATATTGGTGGTGACTGCCAACAAATTTCAATATGTTATCCTTTTTCCCACCAGAAGAAAAGTATAAATTCAAAATTTAAGAGGACATTTCTTTATTCCCCACATGCAATTTTCCATATAACCAGTTCTTTTTTATTTGCAAATTTATAACCAAGTTGGAAAGTGACCCCCTTGGAGGAGGGTTAACTACAGGTCTCATTTGAACACTAGACACACGCACATGCATGCACACATACACAGACACGTGTCTATGTATGTATATATTTAGAGATAGTTGGCAGGTCGTACCTTCAGTTCCAGCTAATGCTCTTTCCCTGTCATCTTTTATTATGATAACGAAACCAACTTATTCATCAATGAACAACAGACTACGTTTGCTATCCAATCTTAGCATCTCCATTCACTGAAGTACCTTCGTCTTTGCTGGCAATGCTACTGATAGATGCAACACTGTTCTTTGGCCCCTCTGTGCCAGAACAGGTTAATCCCTTGTAAACTTTCTTTTTTGAAACTGGAGCATCCTTTATTGAATCACTTCTTGGGGAATTTACAGCACTGTCTTTATCCTTGTACTCTTCAGCTAAACCATCCTTTGGTGCTTGCACAATCCTTCTGGGACTAGCCTTATCAGTTGCATGATGCTCTGCACTGGACTTCTCTGGAGTGGCTTCAGGAAGCAATGCTTTGCGACTAAGTCGAAGTTGTCCCTTTTCATTTACCTGTATTACATGCATGTACATAGTTACTAGAGAACAATTTCTTTAAGTGTTGTGTCAAGAGCAGCAATTGTTGTGTGCAAATCAATTAATGTGGCAATTGATGGTCCAACACTAAGTATGTTCCAGTTTTGCTCTGGAGACTCGAAATCAGGTTTTGTTTCCTCTGCAACTGAAATGAGTAAATACAGCACATTGAAGGAAAATTAAATCCAGATGAACCCATCAAGGAAAAGGTGAAGCCGTACATCTCATTAACTAGAAAGCATTTATAGAGAGACTGAAACCTTCAGCATCATATCATGAACAACTAAGCTAAGGGTATATGTATGGCAAATGACCTGCAAGACTTTTGATGAAGAAATGGAAGACTATTAGCTGCTGGGACAGAAAAATAATATAGCAATAACTCCAAATACGAATTCTCAACTTCCAGGAGATGCTAAACCTATAGAGAAGATTGAGTGGTTCCGGTTGGACATGGTTGCTATTCTTATTTTGAGGTTAAGAAAAAGGCAGTTAAATTATATGGCAACAATTATTTCTGATTATTATTTTTTATTTTTTGCAGTTGCAGGACATCATTGCTCCTAGCGTAATCAAAATTCAAACTACTTAAGGAAATAAATAATAATAAAAAAAACTTCTAGTAAATGAATACCATCAGCCTTCAATCATCTTTCGTGTTTTCATACTCATGAAATGCTATTTTCATATTGATATTATCACAAGACTCTGCTCATATCACTACTTATTTTACTCTTCAACAACTTTCATCTTATTGAAAAAGCATTTTTATTAAAAAGGTATCCTTGGTTTATCATTATAAAATGAGCTCTAATTGCAAAGAAAGAGAAGTCTAGAAAAAGGTTAGTTTGGTCACACCATAATTATATAGGTGGGAATATCAATTGAAGGAGTGGCAATAACGCCACCCTTTATATCTATAACAGATTTGAAGGATTAGCGACATAGATGCTAACATATATGTACAGAAATGAAGATCCACAATAAATATAGTTGGCATCAAAGGTATCATTAATTATAATTGAGGTTAAAAAACTCTAGAATTTGGCAAAAATAGCCAATACCAAAGTTAGCTAAAAAGAGCTTGTCAGTGAATAAAACTTGAGTGTCTTGGGACTTGGGCACGATGATGGTTTAACGAATAAGAAATTCCTACCTCAATTAGTTTAACATCAACACGGTCTCCAACTTTGAAAACCTGTAACAAAAGAAAAATAGAGTAGAAATTTTAGCCTTTTGACATTATAGCAGGAAAAAAAAAATTCTTATGGCTTCTATATAATGTGGAGGGAAAGCAAAAATGGTACTGCTTACGTCTTCAGCCTTTGGCAACCAGTTCGAAGTTAGTTCACTAATATGGCAAAGTCCCTGCCAGAATTCAATAGTTGAGAAATCAACGAGTCTTTTCTTCCTCAAATGAAATAAGACTTCAGATATGCTTGGTTATGTAGGTAACATATTCTTATGTAAATGCCTTCCACACCTTGTCAATTGAGCTTAGTTTGATTACATGCTGAATTTTAATTTTTACTTTTCCCAAACAAGAAAAGAAAAACCTATCTTTAATGAAAATATGGAAAATTATTGTGAAGAGAACAATCTTTTGATGAAGTTTGGAATTCTGATGCCCAATGCAACTGCAATTACAACAAATATCAAATTTACAGAAGCCTGTCCAAGCAAAAAATCTTATAGTGTTTTCTTTCCAGCTACTTAGAACTCCAGTGTTAATAATTTTGTTATGCAATACAACAGTCTGGTTATTGGCTTTTATCAAAATTGTGTACTGGAACTACATACATCACGCCCTGGGGCTATCTCAACAAAAACTCCATAAGGAGCTACGGATTTGATCTCACAGTTCCTGATCAATAAGAGAATAAGTCAAATGTTCTGTCTTCACAATCATCAAGTAACAAATACTTAAAAAAGAAATAAATTCCAAAAATTAAAATGGCCAAATAGACAACGACAGATACTCTTAATAATCATGAATCTAATCCCAATTATACCCCTTTACTCGCATGAGCCTTTGTGAAGCAAATCTTTGATGCATTCTTGAAATATCTTCCATAATAGTAACAATGATAAAAGATAACTATTTCCATTTTTTTTATTCAATTGATCTAAATAGAGGGTAAAAAAAAAAGAATAAAAGATAGAAACAAAGAAAAGCAGCTCAAGGAAAGGACATGCCTGTAGATATCACCGACATTTGGAACCATTGTTAGCTGATTGATAATGGATTTGGACTTTTCTATACTTGACAAATCCTTTGCAGTAATTTTTACCTGCAGAAGCCAAAGGTTGTAGAAGTTGCAACTGATTTCAAGTCATAAACCAATGAAAGATAAACTCTATATCTGATCTTACAATTCCATCATCTCGGGTGTCAATAGCCTCAACTCCAGTTTCTTCTATTATACTCTTCACCTTCTTCCCACCAGAACCAATGATGATGTTAACTTTCTTTGGATTGACCTATAAAACAATATTATGATTGATAATGTGTGTGTTAAGGCATCATAGATTATAAGTTCTAATTTCAACAGCAAATCACTAAAGGATGCATAGAAAATAAACAAACCTTCATAATGTGAATCAATGGGGCATACTTAGAAAGCCTTTTGGAAGGGAAAGGTGAGCATTTCAACATTTCAGCTGATAAAAAAAATAGAAAACAAAATAGGTGAAATGAGTGCTTCCAAAAAATGTAAACCCTAAGCATATTAGCAGCTCTAGTTAATTAAGAAAATGGTAATATTTATACATTCACGCAAACTGATATAACAGAACAAGGTATGGTGTAAAGGATATGTGCCTACAGTTCCACATACTTCTGGCAAGATAGCACCAAACTATTGGTCAAACAGATTTAAATGAATTCTAGAAAAAAAATTTGCCTAGGTTCCAGTACCAAGAATATGCTTTCGGCCATCCCTTGCTTGTAGCAATGCCTTTCTCATAACAGGTAAGGTGATTCCTCCAACCTATCATGTCAAAATCGGAATTGATTATGATTTATAGGCCATGGAATTTAACTCGTGAAAATGAACAACCAGAAGAATGCATCGATTGCTATAGGGTTGGCAACAGGATGTTGGTTAGAGGAAAAACATTATGTCTAGGCAAAAGACATGCAATCTGTCTGATACAGAGTAGTTGTAGAGATAATGACCTTTATGTCCATCTGAAATGCAGTTATTCCATCTTCATTTCCAGCAACCTGCAAAGTCCAAACAAGGTGATCTTTTAAAAAGGTTTTAACATGATTGCAGTATACTCTTTCCTCTGAATTTAAATAAGTACTTTCAAATTCAAGCAAGCATCTAATCAATACTCATGAAAAAACAAAGAAGAAATAAAATAGAAGCACAAATCTGGAGATGCCCTGTAACTCTTACCTTGAAATCCATGTCTCCAGAAGCATCTTCTGATCCAGTTATGTCAGACAGAATGAGGGGCGTTCCATCACCCCCAAATTCCTCAGTGTCAAGAACCATACCCATCGCAATCCCAGCAATCATGCATTTTACAGGAACACCAGCATCTTGTAATGCCAAGCAGCCTCCACAAACAGAGGCCATGCTGTTCAATGATAGGTGCTAAATAATAAGACCCAAATCACAAAGTATGATAGCAAACACTCAACATGAAATACTTGGACAAAGAGAGGTGTTTTGCACCCAAAAAACTATATCAAAAGTAAGATCTTGTGATTGTATAACTAAAACATTAGCACTTTTTATGGCTTCTGACCTTGAGGAGCCATTGCTTTCTGTGATTGTACTCTCAACCCGTACTGTGTAAGGAAAATCATCTTCAGAAGGCAATATAGGTTTGAGAGCTCTCTCCACGAGCATTCCATGACCGATTTCTCTTCTACTAGGTGCTCCTATCCGGCCCACTTCTCCAACACATGATGGAGGAAACAAGTACTGGAAGATTAGAACAATGTCAGAAAGCATCCAAATGCAAAAGTTTCAACAAGCAGGAATTATAATAGTGTAATCAGTTAAAATGCTATATAGTATTCAATTATGAAACACAGCAGCTGAACGGAGTGCAGAGAATGACTACCTTTTTAGAAGAAATCAAGTAGGAAAATTTTAACAAGCAAAAGGTTTGCTTCATATATAAATACTCTAGATCCTTTAAACTTCATTAAATACCCATGACATAAGAAACCGAATGGTTTCTTTTCAGTAATATAAACAAGATGTTCCGCAATTTGAAGGACCCATAGAATAGGAACTTATATACAATTAAAAGAAACTAAAAGGGCTCCTGGTTTTAATGTAGCGTTATTATTGTTAACTCCCTTGGATTGGATTGGAGTAGTGAATTTAAAAAAAAAAAATTATTTTGGTCTTTGAAATTTTATTTTGCACAATTATGTTTTTTTATGCCTAAATTAGCACCCAATTGCATGTTTTTTTTACGAGGAATGGTTGAATTGAAAGACTGAGGACTTAAGTGAAGAAAACAGATAAAATAGGTGGCAGCTTTAAAATTTATTTGAAAAGTTCATTATAGTCTCCTATCTTTTTTAGCTATTAGGTGATCAGTCACTTTAATTTTACAAAAATCAATTTTTGTATCAAACTTTATTTTTTTATTTTTCAGTTCTTTTTGGGTGGGAAGAGAGAGGGGAATCGCCAGATTCCGGTGTAGAGAGAAAAGGTTGTCGTTAACAACAATTCTGACCACTAAAATTATTGATTTTTATGCCAAATGGTTTCATATTATGAGGAGAGTTCAAATTAGGTGTTTCCTTGAAAGTGTCTATAACAACAGATTGGAGCTTGGGAAAAGTTTTGGTTTTAGGTTGATTTTGGATTTTGAGGTGGTTTTTTGTGTTTTTGAAGGTCATGGATTGGTTTAACATGGTTCCTATAGTATTTTCTAGGTGTTTTGGAAAACAAAATGGGTTGAAAATGAGTTTTTGAAAGAAAAAAACAGGAACCCTGTTTTTCCAGCAACCATAATGGCCACAATCTAGGGGGTTCTAGACGACGCATCGTCTATTTTTTTCAAAATAAATTGGGGTGGACGACCCATTAACTTAAAAAAAAAATAAAGGCCTAGCGCTTGGCCTAACCTCATGCTTTTCTTTTCTTTTTTTCTTTTGATTTTTTTAATTAATAGCTTTTTTGTCTTTTTTAAAATAATTTTTAAGTTTATATTTTCATTAATACCCCTTCTTTGTGATTCTTTTTTGTTTATTTAGCTTTTTTTTAAGTAGATATTATTATTATTTTTTTTTAATTATATTGGATGTGTTTAATTTTTTAAAAGACTAGTATGATTCATCTGTAATTTTTTATATATATATTATATAGATTAAATTTATTTTTTAAAAATAAAAAATATTTATTTTTTTATAATATTTTTAACATATGCAATCTTGCATATAATTTTTTTTTTATTTTATTCAATAAATGTTATGTATGTGTCGATTTCTTTTACAAATAAATTTTAATAAATAAAATCATTAAACACAATCGGGTAAATGACTCATGATGCGATATTAAATATTTTAATCTATATTTGTCTCTTAATTTTTCTATTTTTTTTTTATTTATCGTTAATGATTTTTTTTTCCATTTATTTACATTGTAGTTCTTGATTTATTTAATTAAATGTATGTATAAGTTTTTCAATTTACATTTAGGAAATTTTTTATGTAAAAAAACACGTTGAAAAATTCTATATGTTCAATTTTTTTATCATTTACTAATGTTTTCAATTTGATCCTTAATATTTTGATTTTTGTTTTTTTTCCTTGACCCTTTTATAAAAGTTTATTTTTTTTAATTTCACCCTTCAATCCAAGTTTATAGTGTATTTTTTTTTTCATTTTGGCCTTTTTTTTTCTTTTGTTAATGTTTTTATTCTTTTCAATTTAACTCTCAAATTGAAAATTTGTTGTTAATGCTTTCGGTTTGATGACCCGAATCATATATTTAAAAAGTTGATAGAAGTTGATATCCTTTTTTTCTTATTTTCTTTTCCGACATTGTCATTCAATATTGTTTTTTTTTAAAGAAAAAATGGTTTTATGTTTTTTTTCAATTTCTTTTTCTATCAAATTATTTCAATCTAATGACCTAGAACACACAATAGACATGTAATCTGGACATTTCTCATGTCTAGGTTACGAGTTTCACATGTTAGTCTAGTTTTGCCCAGGGCAATTTTTTTTTTTTTAATTTATTTGTTATTGTTGTTGCCTCATTTTTTTATCATATTATTAAATTAATCAAAATTTAACCTGATTATCGAATTTCTCTTACTTTTTTAAAAACATAATCGTCTCCTAAATTTTCCTTTTCGGGTTAAAGGCCAGCCACCAATCTAGTTATTCATATATGATATTTGAATATACCTGCAGTACCCTTCTTGCTTTCTTAATTCCATATTCAAAAAAGATAAATAAACAATGTTTACAATGTTTAAATTTTGTTCTTTTGATTTTTTTATGAGACAAAAGGGACTAGCAGTGCGAATATACATAGCTAGATCACCATTTTGTAATCTCCAAAGCCCTTCTAAAGTTATTCATATTCTAAGAGCAAAAGTAAATTTCTAAAGTACTTACTGGTAGAAGGAAAAATATGGAAGATAAAACGTAGAACCTTGAAACAATTTTATTAGACATGTCTAATTGAACTAAAAGATTGGTCGATTTATTTTTGAACAGCATGGTGCGAAAAGGTTACTGTAGAAATGATAAAGCCTAAATGATCTTGTAAATTAAATTCACACTTCACAGCTATAAGCATTAAGAGAAGCAGAAACTCTTGGCTGTCAGATGACTCCAATTTATTAATAAAAAACAATTTCAAAAAGGAGATCATGCAAACAGACCTGTAGATAGAACCTCTTGAATTCCTCTTCGTCCACAAGGTTGTCTACTCTTTGTGCCATTTGTTTATCACCAAGTGTAACAACTGCTAATGACTGTAAAAGAAAAACATCCTCAACGATCACCAACAACATCATGTGTGCAAATATAACTACATGGTAGGGGCATTGTTCTCCAAAAATAATCAACTAGAAGATGCTAACTTATTGAAAGACAAGAAAAATGCTTAAAATAATGGTTGACAAATGAAAAATTGTCCACCATGATATACAGAACTGATCAAATTTGTTTATTTTGAAGGAGAAGAACTTAAAATCACCAAAAAAGTTGGTTTATGGACAGATAATTGGTGCCTTTACTGGAAGTGGTGAAATCAAAGAAGGTATGCCGGGTGGATCTATAAACAATGGCACTGTTTTAACAAGGATAAGAGATTATTCAGTAGGAAAAGGATTAGAAACAGAAAAGAAATGAGCAGATAACGAGAAAACACAGCTATTAACTAAGTCAACATAAGAGTCACTTCATAAGTTCTCAAGCCATTTTTAGTTGTCACTTGAAGGAGAAACACTTGAAATTAGTCAACAAACGAAAATATGATGGATAAGCTTGTTCAGCAATGAAAGGGGGTAGAATCACATAACATCATAACCCATTCACGTTAATGTTTTTGAGCATTTGCTTGTATAAGCGAGTGAGATAAGATACAAGCATAGAATCAGGTAAACCACTGCATGTTTCCTACAACAAAAATACATTTAATCAAACCTGTGTTTCCCCACGTGTGAAAAGAGCACTTCCGTGTGCTCTGGGAAGTATTCCACATCTGGAATCAATTGGACGTATCCTGTCTGGAGTTCTCCCGTCGCTTCTTTTTCCTCCCTGTAAAAAAATGCAATGTAAAAAGAAAATTACATGTGAACATGTCAGCATCAATCATAGTCTCATTCATGGAAAATCATATCCTAGCTGACTCCATACTGTTGGCACTTGGAATTTTTCTAACCATGGCAACTTTCCAGTACATTATAATGTGACAGGTAAGAGCAATAGGATTTTTTTATATGGTAAACCATAATTCCAAATGGAGCCAAAGTTTAAGTTACACGCAGTTTTTCTTTTTTTCAAAAGAAAATAGTAAACAATTCAATAATGTTACAAAATGAAAATATTAGGTTACAGCATGGACAGTAGTAATGCCCTTGAAGTGAGAGAGACGCTGGTGTTGGAAAATTGTAAAATTCTTGCGTGCCACAAGAAACCAAATATGTGTTTGAATGTCCAAGAAAATTAAAGTCTGAATCTAACATTGCCGGATGCAATTTTCAAAAGAAAAGATAAAAAAAAGAAGAAGAAAGAATTGGGCATGTCTGTGTCTGTGTCAACCTTATTGCTGTGGGTAAGTGGGAAGGGAAGTGAATGGGACCAAAATTAATGACTCTCCTGACTCCTCTTAAAAGAAGGAATGTAAAGTTATTTTTATTCATCTACTTTTCCAACTTCCACGGACCACAAACCAACATACCTCAACAATACGTTTCCGCAAGAATTTGGATGTAACTTCTTTAAATACCAGCTTCACATCTACCTCAGAAAACAACTAGAAAAGGAAAATCAAAATAAAGTGTCAAAAAGCTTGGGACTTCCAAATCACACATGATAAAAAGACCACGAGCACCAAAATTGAGTTGGAATTACCAAGAGAGAGAATTTGCGTCCAATTGGCTTTATGTGGACATCACCTTCATCCACTTCACCATCCACAACAATTTCCTCATCCTCATCTTCAACCTCTAGCAAGTCTGCAACTGTTTCAGGGGTTCCAAATCTTTCATCCTTGCTTACATATCCCTTTTCTGTAAGTATACTAAGCACCTTTTCTTCCAGTGATGCAAGGGCTTTTCTTCTTGGTACTTTGCTTGTAATTTGCAATATTTTCACCAATTCATCACCAGCAATTTCCTGTACAAGGAACAGTATAAACATCAATATCATTATTTTTTTTTCTCTTGGCGAAGTAAGTGTACTCAAATAATAATTTGAGCAAGATGACAAAGGTAAGCTGGAATCACAAGATTGGCCATAAATCACTAGGATGGATAACTGGGCAGCTCAAACCTGCTACATTAAAACAGGTCCTTTCAGTCTGTAAAATCATGTCTCAATTTGATGCAATTAACTTAAGGTATTGCTTGACATGCAACATTCCTCCATAGTACTGCACATCAATAGCATCATGTGCATAACTCTAGGAAAATAAGAAACCCAAAGGAACATTGCAAGATAAAGCTTCCTCAATGGGCACAAATACAAAATGGAGAACACGTAATATAAGCTTTATCTTAGTTGCTGATAGTTCTGCTATGCAAATGCATCATACATTTAGTGCCATTATCAGAACAGAAATGGTTTGTATAATACAGAATCAAGTTCTTCAAGAGTACCCTTGAATCTATTATCCAGCTTTTACCAAATAAAGACAGCCTAATATTAAATCAGAAAACAGTTTAACAGTTAAAGAAGCAGTAGCTATTAAAAAACATCTGGCAGGAAACGATGATGTATAATAAAGATAAACAGAAACTATACCTCCACATGCTTATATAGCTCAGCAGGAGGTAATTTGATTGCATCAAGCATTTTAGCTTTCCCACACTTCTTCACCAAAACACCCACCTCATTGCAAATTGCCCGCACTGCATCCTGGCTTTAGTGAACATGCAAGAATTAAGGTAAAACAGTTGAACATGCCCTGAAAAGGGCAAAAGCATGCATCAGATCTGCCAAACATCAATACAACCAGTCCCTAACCAATAAAAGGATAAAACATGAGGATACATGGATTATATTTTCTCATTGGTAACATGTTATACAGCAACTTAATTTTCTTGCCTCGGTAAATAACAGCTCATAATGAAGATCACAACAACAACATATATAGCAATCATATTGTCTGTCAATTCATAGCCACACTGTGGCATCAAGAATGTGACCACTGTCAAATAACTGAAAACAAACAAAATAATGAGTGCTGACTAGCATACGGTATACCAATCAGCTAAGCAGCTATTGCTGCATATTGCACAGAAACAGTCACAGATTATACACAACATATACTTTTTCTGATAGGTGATACACTAAATATATCTACTTCAGTTCATGATGAAATATGAGAAAATTGTACGCAACACACTTTAATCAAAGAAACAACCTGCCCAATTTGTACTGCCTCAAGCAACTTTTCTTCTGTAAGAAAATTACAATAACCCTGCAAGCAATAGAGGTAATGGATTGTGAAGTTCATTAGACACATATCATTAATATAGTTATCGTATCATTACTACGGTTAACAAGCTGTACCTAATTAATTAAGTTTCCTCATGATGTACTGAAATGCAAGTGTATTTTCAGAATCATTTCATTCTGTAATCTTAGGTTAATGCAAGAGAAATGAATGAACAGGTAGAAAGAAAAAGGCAAAAAGAAAAGCATACGTAAAAGTTATCTAGAAAGAGAATCAGCCAATTAAAATCTAAATCTGTGAGACTATGACCATATAAGCTAATTTACTTCTATGTTTTTCTACCAAATGAATTAAAAAAGACATCAACACAAGGCCTAAACATGTTTTATTTTCAACCCCAGGCTATATAAGTTTTTGATCTGAAAGGTAGCATCCTGAGCAGTATCCTAAAATGTCAGGATTTGACAGAAATAGCATAAGTACCAGCAACGCCCAGCTTATTGATCAGGAGCTTATTGATCAGGAATGATAGGAGTACTGCTGTAATAGGGTTATGTTTATCGTGTTGCTCAGTTCCTTCCTTGAAGGATATGATGAGTAGTGTAGAAGCAGTTTGGTCAATGACCAATTACTCAGGCTAGTTTAGATAACTCCTAAAAAGTGAAGCTGCAAGGAGGAAATGAGGTATTTTGCTAGGCCTCAATACAAGGACCCAAACTAAGTCTATTGCTCACACTTCCTTGCAGTGCCAAGACAAAAGTTATAATAAGAGAACTTGTTCATCACATCCCAAAAAAGGAATAATTAATTATTGAGGATTAAAGCCCATCTGGGTTGCAATGAGTTTTCTTCTTTCATGACAATGGTGCTTTTTAGTCAGTACTTAACCAGCACGTGAAAGCAAATGATCTTCGAGCCATTGAAAATTCAAGAGGACTACTTTGACTCCTCAGACCATCACATTAAAGTGATGGTAATGATAGTAAGGCATCTCAATAATCTCTTGAAAATTGCCCTTTCCCAACAAATGTGGAATTGAATGCATATGCCAAGTGAAATAGAAGTTTAGATTTTACACAAAATGCACTCTCAATGATGTGTCCAATGAAATGGTAAATGGTGCATCCACATCATATGAAGGTTTAAAACAAAGGCCAGCATCCATAACTACATTTTTCTATCTTAGTTTGGTGTACTGAAAGGTTAGAGATGCCCTGGATGGAATCTGACTCCATTGAATATACTATGCACTTATACTGCACACAGTGAACTGCCACAAGCATGATCCAGCAAAAATTTCATTTCAAAAAAATGATACACGCAAAAAGGCCTTGCAGTTCAGATAATTATCAAAGAACTATGGGTTGACCTCTATCATAAATATTGCACTGTCTGTACCAGCCAGCAATAAATCCAATTCTGACTCTTCCATCTCCTTGGTTGTTGGATTCACAATAAACTTATTGTCAACAAGGCCAACTCGAACTCCTGCAATTACTTTTGTATTTGGTACTTCTGAAAGAGCTCTGTTGCAATCAAGTTTAAGAAGTAAGAATAAGTACACAATAACATGATATTTGGAACTTCAACACTTCAAGAACAGGAAGATTAAAGAGCAACACTTGAGGTAAGACTCACACAGCTATTCCAGCTGCTGTGACAGCCAAAGAATCAGGAGAATGCAAACCATCATAGCTCAAAACCTGTTCAGAAGAGGTTATGGTAATTGGTAATTCTTAGCAAATTCATAAATCCAGTAAGAGAACGACAACAAGTCAAATAGCAGCCCATCAAATTTCAAAATGTTGATTGATGATTAAGCATTGATTAGTAGTAGACAAGCGTAAAGGAACATACATGACAGACTCAAGTTAATGCAGTGGGCATAACATGGTCACGCAAATACCAGTCAGCTCTTGTTTAAGGTTAAAATTTTCAGAATTGTCTACTTGGCAACTTTTATTTCCTTTCGAATAACCAAGTTAAAATCAGTTGAGAAAATACAAACAAACCACACATGGCTTACAGCACCAAGAAATAGTTTCCCAGGATTTTGAAAAACAAATTAAGCTTGCGAACATTTAAGACATGAAAACTGCCAGTTAGTGCAAAAATGTTGAATGGTAGATGACAAAAGATAGGAAAAACAAATTCTTGGTATCTATTCCATAACAACCATTTTCTCCCTAGAGCTATTTCTTATATTTCTCTTCCGATTCTATATCTCTAGTTATCCCTCTTTATTTGCTCCTCTCCCTCCATTCCAAAATATCAACAGAAAACAAACAATTCCAAAGTCTTTGCTAGGTTCTCCACAAAGAAAATGGTTCCTAACTTTCTTTCCCAGGACCTTTGTATGAAATATAATTGAGTGGCAACCTTATATATCTTTTGTAAATGTAATTTTGCAAAAAATAATAAAAACCAAAACAAAAAAATAAGACTGCATGATGTGCTTCTTAAACTGAATAAAGACAATCCATGGAGATACTAAGAACAATATCTAAGCAGGCAAAAAAAAAAAAACTTTAAGACTTACCCAAGATAGTATCTGGGTTTCGTGGTAAAAGCCCTTGAACATGGTTGGGCGCAAAGGCCTATCTATCAATCTACAAATAAGAACCTAGAAGCAACCAAAGAACAACTACATAAAAAGATATGTGACAAAAACATTTTCCAAAGGTAGAGAGAGAGTAGAGTTTGTAAGAAAAATACTGCAATATGTTTCTGGAAAGTAACAAAAGCTACATGAGTTCTTTTATCTTTGCTCTTCATCAAGTTAGCCAAGCAAAAATGGCTAGAGAAATAATATTTAAGAAAAATATAGTGTAGCACAAGCCTCACAATCCTAGTTAATAGGTTCATGTGATATGAGGCAGAGAGAAAGAGTTTGACATTGTAGGCACACATAACATCATAAATGGCACCTGTGGTATAAGATATTTACCATATTATGAACTAGACATATATATGGTATATCGTACAACTGTTACGGTCTACATAATCTGAATTTATACTCGTGTTCATGTACCTTGCACTTGTGTTCATAAATCAATTATAAATTCTTGGCTGACAAGAGTGTGAGGTTTTTGATTAATGATGCAGTATCACCATTCAAATTTTCATTTTCTTTACAATATTGTAGAAAACAGGACATCAGCATTATCTAAAAATTTTAGCAGCTATTTACATCGTGTAGTTTCCAATTATCAGACAAATTATGTAATATCCATTAACATGAAAGCAAAGACTTGCAGAATTTCTGACCTATGCTAAGACTTGCGAGCAAATTAAACTCACGCAAACAAAATACACACTATAAAGGAATGAAGTTAAAAATCTTAGATTGAAAGGTGATAGTTAAAGACAACTGATTCAGCATCTGCTAAATTAAGCATTTTTGTACTTGTAAGAGAAGGTTAGCACCTCATGATCTTTCAACTTCCCTTCTCGTTTGAAAAATCCTCCACTAAAGCAATAGCAGATGTATAGAATAAATATTAGTCTTCTTCACAAAATTTTGAGATAAATTCCAAAAAGTTGAAAACACCAGGCATACCTAGTTCGACCTGCTGCAGAAAATCGCTCTTGATAATTTACAGATAGAGGATAAAAATCAGAAGGCTCACTAGGAACATCATCCAAACAAACAGATGTATAGACAATCTACAAAAAAAAGAAGAAATAGTGTTAAGATTTCACCAACCAGACTAGCTAGCACCCACCTACGGAATACAAACTTAATCTCATTGCTGGGGGAGCCTTTTAATTCACAACATATCATTAACTTCTGCTCGTGAAAGTACACCAGGTCTTTTGGTAACTCCCACGCAAACTAATAAGACAGCACAAGTTAATAAAAGTTGAACATGGATCTCATTTCCAGTAACAAAGAATCAAAGTTCAAAAGTTTACATATCGAACAAGTCAACAATTTATTTCTTTGATATAAAAAAATAGCACTTATACACCCATCTGCACAAATTATAACTTACAGTTTCCCCATCCGTCACAGTGACAGAACCACTAGCTTGTCTCCCAATATGACCCGTCTCAACCAATATCTACAGGAAAAAAAAATTCATCAAAACCACCCTAAATTACACTGATAGTTTGATTATTCAAACAAAAAGATATAAAAATCAAACACAAGTTCACATTTCATAATTTTTTACCATTACTGATAAAACTCCACGATGCTATTCATTATCCAAAACAAAATGTGTTAAAATTACACAATTTCTGCCTATAAAAAACCTCGTAAATTTAAATATAAAATCATCGAAACCACAAAAGAATGGAAAATGAAAAATGAACTAAGCATATTAATAAACTTACATGTCTGTCACCGACGGGGATTTTGACAGAAAAAGGATGAGGCAAAGACTGAGGGGCGTCATGTGCCACAGAAGTTTCCTCGAAAGCATTGACAACAGTAAACAGCCTTTCACGCTTTCTTCTTGATAGAAGCAGAGAAAGCGAAGAAAAGTTGGATTTTGCAGATTTGGAGAAGCGAGGGCAATTTGGGGAGAGAGAGAGCTTGCAGCGATGATTAGAGAGTGAACATGGAGGGTTGTGTGTGTAATTAGGTCTGTGATGGAGAGTACTGGTGCTAGGATTCGCTAGCATTTTTTCCTGCGTTTTTCAGTTTCAGTGGCTTTGGCTTTGAGAGCGAGACACAGCAGAGAAGAAGAGAGATTATCCGTTTCAAGGCGCGCAGAGAGAGCTGATGTGGCAAGTAGTATCAGGTGTGTTTGTTTACGCGTCATGTGTTTTTTTGTTTTTAATTAATTTTTTAACTTTAAATTAATATTTTTTTAATATTTTGTATTATTTTTACATTCTAATTTTAAAAATAAATCTTAAAAATAAAAAATATTATTTTAATTTATTTTAAAATAAATCAAACATAAATACTATAAGTTAAATGACATCATTTCATATCATAATTTTATTATCAAATAGCTTAAAAGATAAATAATAAGAATACAAATGATATATAATTTAATCTTAAATAATGTTAATATATACACACACACATTGCAATAAATTCTATTCTTTATGCATATTTAATTGAAATTCATAATTTATGTTGATTTTGAAAAGAAATATCATAACTAGTCCTTAACTCTCAATTTTCAAACATTTCTATAAAAAAAATACAAGAATATAAAACAATTTCTGTAAAACTTCTCTAGTCTTTTTTTTTAATAAATGTAGCTATTTCCAAAAATAATTATATATTTAGAATTTTTTTCATATTTTATTTTATATTAAATATAAAAAAAAAGAAAATCAAGTGCAAGCAAAAAATCAATAAAAAAACAACTATCGATAATAAAGCGAAAAAAACAACAAGTTAAAAAACATTGAAATGAAAATGTGAAAAGTGAAAAAAAAATTATTTGAAAACAAATGAGAGAAAAATAAATAAAATATGATAAATCTAATATTCTTTTTCATATTTTCCATATCCTAATTATATATTAGAATTTTTTATAAAGTTCTAATCGAACAATCCCAAATGAGAGTTTTCCAAGGTTTTTCCCAATAAATATTTTCCAACAAGTTCTAACCTCTTTCCTTTGCAACAGAGAAGGCTGCCATTTGATATAAAAATATTTCTCTAAAAAGAAAATATAAAAAGTAGCTATCTCTTTCAAAAGAATTCAAGAAGATAAAAAAAAATAGAAAAGAAAATATAAAACTCTTCATCTCTCTCCTCCAAATAAACAAAATAATTATAATAGAAAAAAACAAAATAAAAAATAAAAAAAATCACCACCAGCTATACATGTCTGATCTAGGGAATGGAGTTTGGGAATGTGATATTAATTGTATTTTTAAAAAATTTAATTTTTTTTTATAGAAAATAATTTTTTTTAATTTTTTAAATTATTTTGATATGCTAATATAAAAAATATTTTTTTAAAAAAATTATTTTAATATATTTTAAGCGATAAATACTTTGAGCCGTCACCGCTACCATAATTCCAAACAGGTCCTACAAAATATAAAGTTTGAATGTGGAGTTATGGTTGTTTTTTAAAGTGTTTTTTACTTGAAAATATATTATAATAATATATTTTTTATTTTTTAAAAATTATTTTTAATATTAACATATTAAAATAATTTAAAAATACTTAAATCATTTTAATTTACCACCCACCATCCCAACCACATTAGCTGCAACATGTCCTTAGCCGCCAAGAATGGCAGTAATGTTGTTTGAGGGAGAGGAAGCATTAAGATCCGAAAAAATACGCCCAGTCTCTTTTTTAGTTGGTGGTGAGTTGCACTGCCCCCGATGAATAAAAGAGGCTGGGGGCCCCGATCTGGCCACCAACGCCCGTCAAGGATAATCAGTAATCAGTGCCTCCACATCCTGAAAAATCCAACAGGGTGATTTCTGTGCCAAAATATTTGAATTCAAAACTATATTCTTATGTCAATTTTGATTGTTGTGTAAAAAGCTATATTTTCTTTTACTTCGAATTTTGAATTATATGGGTTGTGGAGTATATTTTGCATTCATTGGATGTTTGTTTTCTGTTTTGTTTGTTACATGTGTTGAACATGTATTAAGGCTTGAGGTTTTATATCAAGTTATTTGAATTTCAAGCCATAGATGTATTTGTCATGTGCTATCCATAACCTCAACTTAGAAAATTGTATATGTAAACCATCTAGGTAGTGGCTTAGTGGTAAGAGCTTGGGACCAAGAAGTTTGCTCTCTCAGGTTCGAGCCCTGTGATTGCTCATATGATGGCTACTTGGAAGCTTACATGGTCGTTAACTTCGGGCCCGTAAGATTAGTCGAGGTGCGCGCAAGCTGACCTGGACACCCACGTTAAACTAAAAAAAAATAAAATTATATATGTGAGTGGATTTGATTCAATTTTGGTTTTCATATAAACGGCAACATTCTTGATTTCTAAATTTAAATTCTAATTATGTACGTGTTTTATACATTGAGAATCATATTTTTTTAGTTGAAGATTTCAAATTCAAAATTTTCAATTTATTGTGGCTATATTTCCAAAATTCATGAAAGAATAGCCTTTATACATGATTTTTAAATTCAAAATTATTAAAAACATACATGTGTTTGATGTTATGTTGTGTGTCCATGTATTGTTTGTCTTTTGTGTTGATTGTTTGTGTTTTTTTATTTTACTTTATTTCACTTGAGTAGAGTCTTGATTGAGGCCAGAACATGATTTATTTTTATAATATTTATTTATTTTTCCAAATAAAATTCCTTATGGTTATTTTATCCCTTTATACTAGGACTCGTGGTATTTGATATCTTGATTATTATATCATAGATAAATAATGTATTATTTCAGTCTATTTTGAATAATGTTGTTAATTTTTTTTTTTGATAACTCGGGGTGTCCGGGCTAGCTTATGCGCACCACGACTAATCCCCGGACCCACTGAACACCCTGCAAGTCCAGTGAACAGGTAAGGCACCGCAGGGATGATAAACATACACAAAGAGGATCGAACTCAAGTACAGAGAAAGGGAACAAGTCCTTGCCCCCACTAGGCTACGACCTCAAGTGCATGTTGCTAACTCTTTTACTTTGATATGTATGTGTCTAGATCTACATCTTCAAGGATGCCCCTAATAATACTTTTTTGAGTTGCTGCTCTGGTTTTCATCTACCTACTTCTTAATTAACTTCCTTCTTTGTTGATTTCATTTAATTTTATTAATTTTATATTTAAATATTCAAGATATTTATAAATTTTTGGATGTGGTGTTCATTAAACAAGTTTAATGTTAAAGACATGTCTTCTTTCTTTTCTTTTTTTTAAGCAAACAAATTCAAGATAAGTCAATTCAACTCTTTACAGGGCTATCGAGTCTGAGTGGTGACATTCATTTTATTTTTTCATAAAAAAAATAGAAAGGGAATTATAATTTATTATCCATCATTTTTCATGTCTAATGTCATCAATGTTAAAAGTAAGGACTCAGCATTTTCTTGGACTTGAATCTCAAAACCATTTTATGTTGAGGATTGATTAGCTTTTTACCTAATAGTAAACACACTTAATAGGTTAAACGGCTTGGCATAAAAACATGACTCTCAAAATAGTTTTCGAAGTTAAAGAACACATAACCATTTATCTAGGTATGATATATTGGGATAATTTTTAATCTTTATATATATATATATATATATAAACAAACTCTTCCCTTAAAATTTCTATAAGACTAGTCTTAGATATCATAGTTAATTTTAAAATTAGGTATTGAGTATTTTATCTCTTATTTATACTTTTAGTTTCCCTAAATGTTCCACGTGACAAAGAATATCATGAAATTCTATTAAATGATTTCATAATTTTATTTGTAAAAAGCATAGTTGAAAAATAATAAAAATTTAAATGGTTATTATAGCTTTTGTATTATTATAATTTTTTAAATAATTTAAGAAACCTATGATAAAACTCATTTAGTGTTAGAAGAATTATTTATTTCTTATCATCTAAAGATGTTAATAAAAAAAAACATGCAATATACTTGCCAAATTAAATCTTATAGTGTAACCTTTCAATAGTTTGAGTAAAAAACAACACTAATATATGTTATAATCTATTTTTGAGTTATTTTTTAAAAATTTATCCTTTAAAAAAAATAAAATAAAATAAATAATAATACCAAGAAGATTGACGATTTGACGAAAGCAGGCTAAGGAAGATTTCAAATGTATAAAAAAATCAAGTTGCAATTTTGGATGGAATTAGGAGCTTAATCATACCACATTATACCCAAGACTTGAGAGACAACGCAAATTCAAGATTAAATTAAATCATTATTGGACTAATTTGCATAAAAATTAAGCCCAATGACATGATTATATTTTTAATAAGCCAATTTGACTTAATCATAGGCCAAAATAAAAGTTTAATTATGTTTAAGAATTAATTTGGGTCAAATTAAAGAATTTAATTAAGTGCAAGGACTTAATTATACTTTAAATGAGTCAAATTAATTTTATTAGGGACTTAATTGATGAAAAAATAAGTTTGAGAGCCTAATTTGGGTGTAATTGAGAAGATTGCAATTTTAGAGAACCAAACTTAATTTTTACAAAGTCAATTGATTGAAATCAAGGGTAAAATTACAAGAAAATTGAAAGTTTATGATTAATTAAGGGTTAAATTGAAAAAATTCATAGCCAAAGATCTTTTTGAAAAACACTAAACTTCAAGTACTTAATTAGATGGAAGACAAGGATGAAATTGAAAACAATTAAAAATTTAATGGTTAATTGAAAGTCAATTTATATAAATCCAAGACTAATAACCATAATAGAAAGACGCTAAAATTTAGGGCTGATATTAAAGTTTAGGAGGATAAAATTGCATAAAATAAAAAATTTAAAATCAATTAAGAATGCAATTTAAAAAAATTAAAAGCCAAAAATCTAAATTAATTTTTAATTAAATCCCTAAATAAAACCCAAAACAACTCCTTTTCATTCAAATTTCAAATAAACGGTGTATTTTGACCAATTGATCACAGTTTCATTTATTAAGCCATTTCATATTTGGGTCCCAGGAGTCTGGTCGATAAAGCCAATCTATCATTTGAGCACTTTCGAAATTTGATATGGGCTTGGACTAATTAACTCAATTGTTTGTATATAGGGCAGGAATAGTAAGTGGGCCTATATATAGTATTGTATTGCTGGTGTCCTTTACCTTTGAAGTTTGGTTTTTTTTTTTTTATAAAAAATATTATCACAATAAACATAAAAATTTAATAAAATAATACCGTTTTAAAAATATTTGGTGAAATAACACAATTTAACTATGTTGCGTTTCTAAAACGCGACATGATCAAACTCCAATCTTCTATCTCAACCAGTTTGATCTAGTTGTATTAACCGGTCGACTGTTTCACAAAAATCATAGTTTTATGAGTTTTTTTAAATATATTTTATAAGTCAAAATATATATCTTTGTCAAATTAGTAGACTAAAAAATAGACTTTAATTAAAATATCAAAAAGTTATTGTTCACATAGTTTTAAGTGATTTTAAGTAGTTATGTGTGAGTTTATCATAACTAAATGAGGATCTTTCCCAAACAGATTATATGAATGATCTAACTGATGCATTTGTAGATTAATGGGACAAGTCTAAGCTCAAGAGGAAGTATGGTCGCGCTAGACCAAAATAATATCTTAAAATAGTCATAACTTTTGATTCGACTGTTAGATCATGTTTAATTTTTTACAGGAATTTTCAAAGGCTATTTTCTCTATAATATCTATTGCGTCGCTACACGAACCATCGGATCTTTAGATATCAAATATCTCGCTAAGACTCCTGGTTTTGATAATTTTAAAATTTTCTTTGTTATTTTTAAAAATTATCAACCAATTTAACCAATAATAACACTGTTTAACCATGTCGTGCATAAGCACGACATAGTCAAACCATGCTATTTTGTCAAAACATTTTGCTCGGCACATTGTAACATCGTCCCACGATGTTTGGGAATTGACATACCTAACGATTGAAGAGCTAGATGAAGTGTATAATTACCTTACAGTAATAAACTCTGGCAATGGGAAGACTTGTAGTGGATGTTTTGTTAGGTCTCCATGCTTTTTATTTCTCAAAACTTGTTTTTTACCCCGTGTTTCTCTTTTTATCAAGATTTGTAGAAGCGAGTGACATTCTATTTGTTTTTATATTTTAAAAAAATTAAAATTTTTATTTATTTTTGTTTTAAATTAATATTTTTTTATGTTTTCAGATCATTTTGATGTACTGATATCAAAAATAATTTTTAAAAAATAAAAAAATATTATTTTGATACTTTTCCGAGTAAAAACCACCTTAAAAAACAATCGTACTTAAACTTCTAAACACCCGAGAAAAAAACGGAAGAGAGGAGCACATACAAGGTGGAAGTGCTAGACTTCAGAGAATGACTGGCTCTGTTAGCTATCCCAACACAGAGAAGAGGAAAATTAATCCTGTTATTGTAAGCAGTGAAAAACTAGACCCTCTGTAATTTTCTTCATTTATTGCTCACCATGCATCGCTGCCTAATACCTTAACAGCTGATTAAACGAGGCTACTCACAAATAGCATGCGATTGCTGAGTTACAGAAGATAATCTCCAACAATTGTATCTGATCAACCAAAAATCTGTGCTGACTGTGAATAATCCCTCCCATTCTTTATTATTTTTTATTTTTTATATATAATCTTCAACAAAAAAAATAATTAATAAAAAAATGGGGACCAGAAACCTTGGATAAAAAAAGCGAGCTGTTATGAAGATTCATGCATGTACCCTGATAGCAACACAAAGCTGGGTTCTTGAGGTCCACATGAACCTACCCTTCAATAGCAAATCAATAATTCAAACAAAACGTGCTCTTCTGTTCTGTGATTGGCTTCCGTCTGCAGGAATATTATCTCAATTTGTGCCCTGTTTGCTTCTCTTTTATTTTATTTTCTTTTTTTTTCAAAAAAAAAAAGGGAGGGTTGAAGGATCTTTCAATTATTGATAATAACAGCAGATGCTGGTCCTCCCATGGTTGGGCCCTGGACTAGGATATGACAGAGGAAGATTTCTCAATTCTACAATATTTTTCCAATATGGGAATTTCCATATTTTATTATTTTAATTTTGTCAAATTATAGCAGTTTTAGCTCAACGTTGTTAACGCAACAATTTGGGGAAAAACATAAAAGAAATTGATCCCCGTTGTAGAAAAAATCATTTGATAAATGTACAAATGAAGAATTATAACTATAAGAAATCTCAAAAGACATTAGGGTTTTGCACAGTATACATGTATTGTCTTTTTTTTATAGTTTTTTTAGTTTCACGTTTATAAAACCAAAATCAAACCAAACCAGTCGGTTTATTTAAAATTATAATCGATTTTTTTTCAGTTATTTTTTTTATTTAATTTTTACTTGATTTATGAATATTTTTTTTTAATATTAATGTGTTTTACTCAATTTTTTTTCATGTGGGTGTCAGTTTTTTATAATTTGAATTTTCTATGCAAAGAGTGATATATGAAACAATCTAAATTAACAATCAATATATACAATTTTCATCTATTTTATTTATTTTTACATAATTTTGATAATATAATCCATGTTTATGTTTATATGAGAAGAGGGAATACATAATAATTACTCAATGCTATCTTAAACTAAGATTAATTAAGAGAATTAAGCATGATAATCACATCATGGTTGGGATATCACAAGATCAGTCTGATACACAGCCTCTTAATCAAGTAGTTAGTAAGAATATAATCCAAAATCGTACTTCTAAGCAACCACACTCTTCAATTTGGTTGAAAGTTGCAAGGAAAAAAAAAAAGTAAGAACGATAAATCCCTGATGTATCATCACCGACACATTCTTTTGAAAGAATGCTTTTAGATAAAGCATGATCTGCAGCTCCCTCTCCTTCCCTCCTGCACCTCTGAATTCTACTCCATATCTGCTAGGAAGTTTCCTTGAATGTACTCACTAGAGGTACAAATAAATGGTCGCAAACTCGAATCCAGCATGCAGGAAGATCGAACGTTTCCTTTGCCATTTGAGACAATCATACAAAGCATCATGGCTAATTAAAGAAATTTTCAATCAAGAAACCAGCTAGCTCCCATGATCTCTCTAGCCCCTCCACTCCATTTCTCAAACAGATAATTGATAGTTACAGCTTAACTAAAATATTCTCCCCAGGTTTAAGCAAACCTAAAAGCTTAGATATTTAGCTGAATTTCAAAAGTTAAATGTGTATATATGCAGTACCATCTTTAATTTTATCTTTGATCCTAACGTTAATGATGTGATATAGCATATAGCCTCTCTTTCCTGCTAGTTTACTGACGTGATATCACCAGCTAGTATTTTTGTTATTAGTTGAATTAATTCTGCATCTCTTATGGCGGACCTGGGTTTATGCATGCTTGGAACATCTCTTTCAATCTTAGATTTAACTTTTGTACTCTAATTGTCTTGTTACTTCAGCCCCTGATGTCATTCCTTTCCTTCTTTTGCTAACACTCTTCGCACACTTTCTTGTACAAATACACCCCTCCCTTGTAACGCAGCCAAAATACAGCCCATTCCCCGCCAGAACTTCTAACAGTTTATGAACTTCATTTTTCAGTATCTAAACCCTGCAACACCTTCTCTACAAGCTTCTTGTGAATGGCAAGTTTCAGCACCTCAAGAGCCAAGTCCAAGAAGATCATTCTTTTCCTTAACATCACCTTTCTCTTCCTCTTCTTTTTCTATCTTGCAACCTCATATTTTATCGATCAATCCACTGAACCAAAAGTCACCACAAACCATTCTTTAGTGCTTCAAGAATCGATCAAAACCGATGGCTGCAGCGGAATTCATGACTACATAGATTACAGGTCCAAGTGTATTTATGTCAAGTCTCATATTGGATGCAGGCCCAAAGGGTATATAAACTATCTTCAAATCTTTTACTGTACTTGTGGCCAATTTTCCATGCTTGGCTATATTATGTTGTTACTGTGGCTGGCTGTTCTGTTCTATCTGTTAGGCAACACAGCAGCAGATTACTTCTGTCCCGCCTTAGAAAGCTTGTCCAAACTCTTGAAGCTTTCTCCAACTATTGCTGGTGTCACCCTTCTTTCACTTGGCAATGGCGCTCCGGATGTTTTTGCTAGTATTGTTTCCTTCACTAGGTCTAGCAGTGGTGGAGTTGGCCTGAATAGTATTTTGGGTGGCGCTTTTTTTGTGTCTAGTGTGGTGGTTGGTGTTATAAGTTTATTATCTGGTCCTCGAGAGATTTATGTTGACAAGTCTAGCTTCATTAGAGATGTCTGCTTCTTTCTGTTCTCTCTCTGTTCTCTTCTCTTGATTATTATTGTGGGGAAAATATCCTTGTGGGGTGCCATTTCTTTTCTTTCTATCTACTTGGGTTATGTCGGTGTGGTTTGCATCATGCACTTTGATCGGTACCGAAAAGAGAATCGTTTAACTGTAGATGGCAACCAGGAGGAGGATTTTTTGGAGAGGGGTATACCTTTACTTGGTTATGTTGATCATGAAAAACCAATTTTGGTGGACAAAACCACTGCTGATGATCAGCGAAGTTCATTGATTTTTTGTAATCTCGATTCTCCCTTTCTTTATTACCTGGGTAGCCTTCTGTATGTTTTGGAGTTACCTCTGTCCTTGCCAAGAAGATTGACTATACCTGTGGTTAGTGAGGCGAGGTGGTCTAGGCCATTTGCAGTAATTTCTGTGGCGTTGGCACCAATTTTATTGGCTGCACTATGCACCTCCCAAAAGGAAAAGGAGTTTGGTTCAAGAAGCAGCCTAGTAGCTTATTTGATAGCAGTATTGATTGGGATGGTTCTCTGCAATCTTGCATGCGTGACAACAACGAAGTGTAGCCCACCAAAGAAGTCCTTGTTCCCTTGGCTTGCTGGTGGGTTTTTGATGAGTGTAACTTGGACATATATTATCGCTGAGGAATTGGTCTCTTTATTGATTTCACTAGGCTATGTACTCGGGATTAACCCTTCAGTTCTCGGATTAACTGTCCTGGCTTGGGGCAACTCGCTCGGAGATTTGATAGCTAATGTTGCCATGGCGATGACTGGTGGGGCAGACGGCGCCCAAATTGCAATATCAGGCTGCTATGCTGGTCCCATGTTCAACACATTGCTGGGTTTGGGCATTTCACTAGTCATCTCATCAGGGTCCAAATATCCATCTTCATTTGTCGTCCCTGAAGACCCTTCTCTCTATGAGACTATAGGGTTTTTGATGGGAGGCTTGCTCTGGGCCCTTGTGATCTTGCCGAGGAAGGACATGAGGTTAGATAAGTCTCTTGGGATTGGTCTCTTAGCTATATATCTCTGTTTTCTGTCTCTGACGCTGGCCAGGTCTCTTGGTCTCTTGAAACTTCATGGGTTTTCTTAGTCTCTTCAAAGCTAGAGTAGAGAAGGAGCATTTAGAAATATTCAACCCTGTACTTCAACTAGCTACACCGAACTGTACAGTATTATGAGAATCAAATAATCAAGCTGGTTAACTTTATATTTTTGTTGTAGCAAATGCAATATAATTGTGGACAAGCACTCCCAGTTCCTTGTTGAATGATACTCATCAATCCATCACTTTGTTTTTTTTTTTTTTTTTTTTTTTTTTTTTACAGGAAACCCCATGATCACTATTATCGATATCATAAACCTCTTGGTCAATATTGTGAACCTGCGATAATGTTTTGGGATAGGATTTCTTTTCTTCTAAACTTCCAAAACATCACAGTCATCACTTGTCCTATATACTGTATTGGCCGCCATGCTATAAGCAATCCTAGCTACTTCTGACCAGCCAGATTTAAAGAATGTGGTTCTTACAAAAGTTATCTTCTTCGTGGCCTCGAAGCTCGCTAGACCTTCTCTTACCTTCCCTGACGACAGCCACAAATCCCAATCCACCATTATAGACAGCTGCTGCAGGCACTCGAAGAAAATCATGCACAGAAAAGATGCATGTGTATATATGTTTCAAGTCAAGAGCTTAGAAACTAAGTATGGTAATTGAATTTACTTTATTAATTTTATCAAACTTATCCTATGAAGTTTTATGGGATAAAAATCTGGCCAAATGATTGAATAAGATAAGACGTGATTTAGGTGGGATGCCTGTGTATGAAGCAGGCTGGGGGCGGCACCACATGAATATACGGATAATAACAATGTCAGGAAAAAAAAAGAAAAAGATTCTCAGTAACTGGTGGACATGGCCACATCAAACTTTGGATGTTTCTTGCAAATTGGTAGACGATGCCTGCATCGCGTGCAAGATTATTTGACATGAACGTAGAACTGACAGGACTTTCCTACCAAACTGGAGTGGTCATGAACAATATGGTCCATAAAAATCCATGGACCTGTGTGTTAGAACAAGTGGGTGCCTGTAATAGACACGAAGGTTAATGCTGCACGGAAGGGACCGAACGTTTTGGTTTTTGCTCAACATCTCAATTTGAACCCAAAATGACCGGGTACCACTGGCTACTTAGGGTTCGTTTGGAACGTGTGTTTTTTTAAATTTTTAAATATTTATTTTTGTTAAAAATGTTTTTTTATATTTTAATATCGTTTCAATGTGCTGATCTTAAAAATAATTTTTTAAAAATAAAAAAATATCATTTTGATACATTTCTAAGCGAAAAGTATTTTGAATTATAACCATTACCATAATCTAAAACAAGCTCTTATCTCATAACATAACCAAGCAACCAACATAACAGAGGGAGGAGTCCCAAGTTAAAAGACCTCAAAGGTAAAATACCAACCATTATAACTGTCGCACGTCAAAATCCGCGCGGCGTCGACTGGCGATTTTTTTATTACTTGTGTTGTGCTTGGTTCTTTGGAGTCGCCACCTAGTATTATGGTCACTAGGAACCTATGGTCTGCGAGAGTCTGAGTAAGGGACTGGTTGTGCAAGGGGAAGACGCATCACCCCCAGTACACCCTACCTACGGTAAGCTGCATTATTGTTTGATGGTTTTTCTAGGTCGAGTTTCTATTCGTTGGTCTTCTCTAAGGTTCAAGGCAGATCTCCCTTCGTGAGGGAGTCTCTACCTTATCGGGTTAAATCCTAACTATTCTAAAGTCTGAATTTTAAGATTGCATTTATTTACACCTTGTATCTTTAATACCCGAGGGTGTACTTTATCGTGTGATTTTACACCCCACAAATATTAAAGTCTACATTTGGATCCTGAAAAAAAAAAAGTTGGAAAAAGGTTTTTGATATTTTGGCCAAACCCTAACGGATGATCATAAACTAGTTATGATATCCATTTTTTGGATTTTTAAAACGTGAGAAAGATGCAATTTCTTTTGAAAACATGCTCGGAAAAGTTTTAGGACTTGGCCGTTTGCATGAAAATAATTTTTTAAAAAAGGAAATTGATTTAAAATTTTTTTGAAAATGATTTTTGAATTTTTTTTTGATAATTTTTTATTATATATATATATACATTTTGTCCACGGACTGTGGACGTGAATTATAATTCACGTTCCACTGTTCACACATGAACAGTGGAACGTGAATTATAATTCATGTTCCACTGTTCAAAACAGTGGAACGGGGAGACGAAGGCGAAGCAAGGGAGGCGGACCACCTGGCGTGGCGATGATGGCCGGGCCGGGAGGACGACCTGAAGCCGGCGGTGGAAACAGTGGTGGAGTTGGCTGCCTAAGTTGGCTGGAGCGGCTGCAGCTGGAAGAGGAAGAAAAGAAGAAGGAGCAGAGTCCTGCAAAGGAGAAGTAAAGCTCGCGGCTGGAGCTGTTGGTGGGGCTGAGGAGAGAACTGCTACCCCGGCCGCCTTTGGGAAGGAAGAGAGCTTCGGGCAAGGTGGTGGATGCTACCTCTGCCGTCGCCGCCGCCGGAGTCACGGTGGCGAGGAGAAGATTTTTACAGAGGAGAGAGGGAGAGAAGTGGTGCAACCGTGTCATGTGAGATGGTTTTATGGCTACCGGAGGTGGGGATGATGGTGAGAAGCCGGGTGATGAAGGTGGTGGTGGCTGAAGGCCACGGTGGAGAGAGGAAGCGAAAAAGGATTGTTTGCAGGAAAAATGAATACAGAAGGCTGGTTTTCGGCCAACTTTAAGCTCAATTTTCTCTCCTCCTGAGCATGAAAATGGCTCTTATTTATAGGGATGGAAAGAGGGTAATCTTGTCTTCAACGGGGAAAAATTATCAGCCCTTGATTCGACCCGAGGAATCCAAGCCGTTGGTTCAAAGTGTGCACCTCGAACCGCCAAATTTGCGCTCAAGGCGAGACGCCCGAGGTGGCCACTTTGGGCCAATAAACGGAGCCGTTTCAAAGTTTGTCGACCCGACCGGACCATTCTCGGGGATAGAGGGGTTTCGGTGGGACATGTTGGTGCACGCGTTGTCGACTTTGGGGACCAAACGAGGCGTAAAATGCGCCTGAAAGCCAGCTACTCGAAGCTTTGTAGGGAAGAAGATGAACAAGGACTGTGCGACGCGTCGCCTGGTCCCTTCCCCCCTTTTTTTCTTAAACACAAAAACGGCGCCGTTTTAGATAAAAAATTAGGGATTTCTGCCTATTTTCAATTGAGTCCTCCAACTTTCAATTTCTTCAATTTGACCCCCGTATTTTGTCAATTAGACCCCTATAGCTTGGCGCATTTTGCAGATTGGTCCTTGGCTTTGGATTTTGTCAATTTAACCCCTTATTGGCCCCAAAACTTCAATTTTCTTGCAATTTGGCCCCTGATTTCAATCAATTAACTTGGTAAAAATTAAATTTGGTCTCTTAAAATTCCAATCTTCTCAATTAAGCCTAAATTAGGCTCCCAAACTTAATTTTTCACCAATTAAGCCCCAAATAAAATTAATTTGACCCATTTAAAGTATAATTAAGCCCTTGCACTTAATTAAATCCTTCATTTGGACCTAAATTAATTCTTAAACATAATTAAAATTTAATTTGGCCCATGATTAAATCAAATTGGCCCATTAAAAATTTAATTATGTCATTGGACTTAATTTTTATGCAAATTCGTCCAATACTCATTTAATTTGACCTTGAATTTGCATTGTTTCTCCAATTTTGGGCACAATGGGGCGCCAATAGGTCTTGAATCTCCTCCAAAAATTACAACTTGATTTCCTGGCCTACTTTCTCCATATTGCCAGCCTTTATTTTATTTTTTGATTTTTATTTTGAAAAAAAATAAATTTTGGGGAATAACCCAGAATTGGGTTATGACAGTTGCCCCCCTCTTTACAATGCTTATGATAGAAAGTCTCGTAAGAGACTTTAGATAGTAAGCATTGTAAAGAAGAAAAACAAGGATGAGATATGATTGACTCATCTTGTTGAGGAATGATGAATCCTCTTGAGGGTTAGAAAGCGCACTTGAAAGGAGGTAGGGTTAGAAAAACACACTACCTAAAAGGTTAGGACTCGAAGGAGCTCTTAAAAAGAGGCAGGGTTGGACAACGCACTACCTAAGAGGTGAGGGCTCGAAGGCACATTCAAAAGAGGAGGCAGGGTTAGAAAACACACTACCTAAGGTGGTTGATGGCTCGAAGGCACATTAAAAAGGAGGTATGGTTGGAAAACACACTACCTAAGGTGTGAGGGCTCTAAGGAGCTCTTAAAAAGAGGCAGGGTTGGACGACGCACTACCTAAGAGGTGAGGGCTCCAAGGCACACTAAAAAAAGAGGTAGGGTTGGAAAACACACTACCTAAGGTGGTTGAGGGCTCTAAGGCGCACTTAAAAAGAGGCAGGGTTGGAAAACACACTACCTAAGGTGGTGGATGGCTCTAAGGCGCACTAAAAAAGGAGGCAGGTTTGGGAAACACACTACCTAAGGTGGTTGGTCGCTCGAAGGCGCACTAAAGAAGAGGAGGTATGGTTAGAAAACTCACTACCTAAGATGGTTGATGGCTCGAAGGCACATTAAAAAGGAGGTATGGTTGGAAAACACACTACCTAAGGTGGTTGATGGCTCGAAGGCACACTTAAAAGAGGAGGTATGGTTAGAAAACTCACTACCTAAGATGGTTGATGGCTCGAAGGCACATTAAAAAGGAGGTATGGTTGGAAAACACACTACCTAAGGTGATTGTTGGCTCTAAGGCGCACTTAAAAGAGGAGGTATAGTTAGAAAACTCACTACCTAAGATGGTTGATGGCTCGAAGGCACATTAAAAAGGAGGTATGGTTGGAAAACACACTACCTAAGGTGATTGTTGGCTCTAAGGCGCACTTAAAAGAGGAGGTATGATTCGAAAACTCACTACCTAAGATGGTTGATGGCTCGAAGGCACATTAAAAAGAAGGTATGGTTGGAAAACACACTACCTAAGGTGATTGTTGGCTCTAAGGCGCACTTAAAAGAGAAGGTATGGTTAGAAAACTCACTACCTAAGGTGGTTGATGGCTCAAGGCACATTAAAAAGGAGGTATGGTTGGAAAACACACTACCTAAGGTGGTTGATGGCTCGAAGGCACACTTAAAAGAGGAGGTATGGTTAGAAAACTCACTACCTAAGATGTGATGGCTCGAAGGCACATTAAAAAGGAGGTATGGTTGGAAAACACACTACCTAAGGTGATTGTTGGCTCGAGGCGCACTTAAAAGAGGAGGTATGGTTAGAAAACTCACTACCTAAGATGGTTGATGGCTCGAAGGCACATTAAAAAGGAGGCAGGGTTGGAAAACACACTACCTAAAGTGGTGAGGGCTCGAAAGCCCACTAAAAAGGAAGTAGGGTTGGAAAACACTCTACCTAAGGTGTGAGGGCACGAAGGCCCACTTAAAAATGGAGGCAAGGTTAGAAAACACACTACCTAAGGTGTGAGGGCTCGAAGGCCCACTAAAAAGGAGGTATGGTTGGAAAACACACTACCTAAGACGTGAGGGCTCGAAAGCCCACTAAAAAGGAGGTATGGTTGGAAAACACACTACCTAAGATGTGAGGGCTCGAAAGCCCACTCGAAAATGGAGGCAAGGTTAGAAAACACACTACCTAAGGTGTGAGGGCTCGAAGGCCCACTAAAAAGGAGGATAGACAGGGCTAGAAAGCATACTATCTAAGATGTGAGGGCTCGAAGGCCCACTAAAAAGGAGGTAGATAGGGCTAGAAAGCATACTATCTAAATGGTGAGGGCTTAACAGCCCGCTCAATCAAGAGGTCAAGAGGTGATGATGAGACACTAATATGTCAAGGTTGAAAGTAATGCATCATGATCAATATGCATGTATACTTACCTGAGAAATATAGGTCCCCTTTCTTCATGGAGTTCCCTTTTCTACATGGAGTTCTCTTTTCTTCATGGAGTTCTCATTTTCTCAAAAGTTTGAGTCTCTGATAGTAAGCTTTGATGGCTCTTTTCACTCTTGCTTACTCGAGTCATCTCTTGTGATATTGACTCCTGGGAAAGACTTGATATCATCATACTTCTTTGTCCTCCGCCCCTTTATCTCAAGAGTTGCCAATTTTGCCCAATAGCTTCTTAGAAAGGGAATCATGGAGCCAACTCTACCAGATGTTTTTTATTGCCCCCTAGCTTGATCATGCCCCCAAGTATGCAAATCAGGTTTGGGGATGAGGCTATATGAAGGAAGGTTTGGTAATTTACAAGGAGTTGTTTTCATGCAGAATTTTTGGAATTTCAAAGTTATTCCAAACACAGAAATCATTTTGACATCGATTCAAAGCAGACTCATTCTGAAGAAATTCAAGTGATTCCTATGGAGAGGTTTTCAGATGTGATGAAAACTTTTGTTTTGCTTTTGACGAAAATGTAAAGATCACGAAGTGACATCTGGTTGGTCACAAAAGGTTGAAATTTCAATTTGAGGGTTATTGAGAACCGTTTTCCAAAGCATTTATTTTATTTGCATGAATAATGATTTGGTTCGCATGAGAAAGCACTACCTACCGATCCAGATTGCTTGCCTTTGATCAGAAAGGGCTTGATTAGGCACATAATGTAGGCTTGGGCTCTTGGCTATGAAGAAAAATGATATTTAGGCTCAAAAGGTGTTTAAGGGACTTTGAGACTAAGGATCACTTGTGCTTGTTTCCTGACCTTTTTTGTCCATACATTTCTGGACCTTGGAATTGATTTGTAAAATGGTCCACTCGTGCCCCCCAATGTTGGGCTTGGGCTTTTTCTCTTTGTTTTCTTCATTTGGTCTTGAGCATCATCGCATTGACTTTTTTTTTATGCTCAAAATTTTGGATCCTTTGGATTTTTTTTATGCCCCCTAGCTTTGTATGGGCACCTTCAATGATTGAGAATTTTCTTTTATGCCCCCCGCATTGTTTGGGCACTTTCATCGTTGAAGACTTTTTATGCCCCCGCATTGTTTGGGCACTTTCAATCATTAAGGATTTTTTGGCACTTGCCCCCCAAGTGTAGGGTGTGATCCTAGCCAAGGTTATTTTTCAAGGAAAATGTATTAGGCTCAAAAGGGGGCTGCAAAGGATATATTTTAGCCTTGTGAGAGGATTATCAAAGATGGCCTTTCTTCATCTCAAATGCATGCATTTAGGATCGGTAAGCCTTGCTTTCATGCGAATATGCAAAGTGATTTCTCATTATTCATGCAACCAAAACTCAGCTTTAGAGTCACTTCATGGTGTTTTTTTTTTGTTGAGTTTTCTAGGTGTATGGTTACCTCTCTAAGGAATCACCTGAATTTCCAGAACTCGTTTGTTTCGAACAAACATCAACATGATTTCTGTTGATTTCCCAAAAATCCTTGTGAAAACATGCATGGTTTTGGAAGAAAGGAGAAACACGCCCAAATATTCTTGGCATAATGGTTTCATGTTTAAAGGGTATGTTCAATGTGTTATTTACATAAAACAGCAAAAAAATGAAGGCATGTCATGAACACAGGAAAACACATGATTTTATTAACAGGAAAGGCTCATTTGATAGAGAAAGTCTTGTGGCATTATGAGCTAAATTGCTAACAAGACTAAAACAGGTTGAAACAGACATGATCAAACAAAAGGAAATAATTGGGTAGGCTCCATCTTCCCATTCTATAGCGTAACTTTGTCCTCTATCCTTGAGAGTGCACATTTCCTTTTTCACACCTTGCTCTTGCCATCAGTGCTTTGAGGTTTTCGGAGCATTCCACCTCCAGTGCATTCACCGATCCAGTACCTGAAGCATGATTGGGTAAACGGTTCGAACTCACCTTTGGAGTTCCTTCGAAGGTTATCCATCCAGCTTTAATCAAATGCATGAGCCTCTTCTTGAAGGCACTACAACTATGAATGTTGTGTCCCATAGCACCAGCATGGTACTCGCAAGTGAGGTCAGGCTTGTACCAGTTAGGGTAAGGTGGTTGCAGAGGTGTCAAGGGTTCTGGAGCTATATGCCCGATGCTTAGTAGCTTTTGGTACATCTCATTTAAGGGTAGCGGTAATGGAGGTAGTTGTTCTTGGACTCTTTGGTGTGTGGTTTGAGGCTCGGGGTTTTCTTGTGGGGAATATAGGGTTGAGATTGATGTTAGAAATTTGGGGTGAAGGGGATGGAGTGTGATAGTTCTGGAATGGGTTCTTCCTACCCCTATATCCACTTTCAACATAGTCGACCTCTTTCTTTTTACCTTCAAAGCCCATTTTCTCCATAGATATAAAGATTCTACCACTCTTTACTCCTTGCTCTATGCGTTCAAATGCCTACTACCACAGCGTCAGTAAATTGTTGGGTCGAACTACCCATCACATGCTCGTAGTATGGGTCCTTGAGCGTGTTGGCAAATAGAGTGACCATCTCTTTATCCAGGAGTGGAGGATGTACTTGAGCAGCTAGGTCTCTCCACCTTTGAGCATATTCCCTTATGCTTTCCTTATCCCTTTTCTCTAAGTTGGACAAACTGGTTCTGTCAGGAGTGATGTCCATATTATACTTGTATTGCTTGACAAAAGCATCTACCAAGTCTTTCCATCTTTGGATCTTGGTGTTGTCCAATCTTATGTACCAGTTTAATGCCGCCCACTTAAGCTATCTTGGAAAAAATGCATCGCAGTTTTTCATCATGTACTACTTCGCCATTTTGTTACGGTAGGATTTGAGATGAGTTGTGGGGCATTGTGTTCCAAAGATATTTGATAAATTCAGGAACACGAAACTTCTTCGGGACAACCACATTTGGGACCAAACACATTTCTACCGCTCGTATCGGATCGTACAAGTCTACCCTCTCAATGGCTCGATTCGGGCTTCTAGCGCCGCCATCTTATCAATGTCATCGATGACTTGGTCTTGTGGGACTCATTGGCAAATGCATCTATGACTGCGGGGGTTGGCGCTGGTGGCATTGAGTGCACAAAAGCTGGATTGTGTGGAGGTTCATGACCATGTTCACTCATTGTCTCTTCGGGTTGAACTGTTGTTGGAGGCTGAACAAAAATAGCAGGCCGGTTGGAAGGACCTTCACCAGAGGCATTTCTAAGTGTTTGCTTGAGTAAGCTAGTGAGGCGAGCCACGCTTTCTTTCAGAGATTCTAACTCTTCTTGGAAATGGGCGTCACGGTGAGCACGCTCTTCACCTTCCATGTTTTGTGCTCGGAGTCGGGTGTTATAGGCTCTTTGGGGGCCTATATTTCAACCTGTTGCATGTATGTATGTTATTTACAATGGATGGATGTATGTGTGTGGATGCAAATGTATGTACATTTGGGTATGACTGGCAAAAAACCTTATACAAAACGAATATGTTGGGAGTCCATGCTTTAAAGGAAGGTTTTAGGTCATTACATGATGGGTAGGCTTTCTACCTGGTCTTAAAAGGGTCTATGAACCGCCCAAGTGACCACCTCACGTGAAGGCGTATAGGGGTTTACAAGGAATGGTTGGGACATATTGTGACCGCCATTACCGAGTAAACACTCGCTTCATAGTTGGATGTTTCACGAATCGAACCCCGATTCGAAAGTCATGAGGCGTACCGCTACTCCCCACCTAACCTAGAATTGGGTTTATTCGCAAAATTAAAATTCATGCTAAAGCAGTAAAAAATACGAGCTAAAATTAAAGACCAACAAAAGGAAAACAATCAAACAATCAATGCTTAGTCCGACCGAGACATGGTTGTCCCCCAAGGAGTCGCCATTCATCGCACGTCAAAATCCGCGGCGTCGATCGGCGATTTTTTTTATTACTTGTGTTGTGCTTGGTTCTTTGGAGTCGCCACCTAGTATTATGGTCACTAGGAACCTATGGTCTCAGAGTCCGAGTAAGGGACCTGGTTGTGCAAGGGGAAGACGCATCACCCCCAAGACACCCTACCTACGGTAAGCCGCATTATTGTTTGATGGTTTTTCTAGGTCGAGTTTCTATTCGTTGGTCTTCTCTAAGGTTCAAGGCATCTCCCTTCGTGAGGGAGTCTCTACCTTATCGGGTTAAATCCTAACTATTCTAAAGTCTGAATTTTAAGATTGCATTTATTTACACCTTGTATCTTTAATACCCGAGGGTGTACTTTATCGTGTGATTTTACACCCCACAAATATTAAAGTCTACATTTGGATCCTGAAAAAAAAAAAGTTGGAAAAAGGTTTTTGATATTTTGGCCAAACCCTAACGGATGATCATAAACTAGTTATGATATCCATTTTTTGGATTTTTAAAATGTGAGAAAGATGCAATTTCTTTTGAAAACATGCTCGGAAAAGTTTTAGGACTTGGCCGTTTGCATGAAAATAATTTTTTAAAAAAGGAAATTGATTTAAAATTTTTTTGAAAATGATTTTTGAATTTTTTTTTGATAATTTTTTATTATATATATATATACATTTTGTCCACGGGACTGTGGACGTGAATTATAATTCACGTTCCACTGTTCACACATGAACAGTGGAACGTGAATTATAATTCATGTTCCACTGTTCAAAACAAAGGAACGGGAGACGAAGGCGAAGCAAGGGAGGCGGACCACCCGGCGTGGCGATGATGGCTGGCAGGGAGGACGACTGAGCCGGCGGTGGAAACAAGGGTGGAGTTGGCCGCCTAAGTTGGCCGGAGCGGCCGCACCGGAAGAGGAAGAAAAGAAGAAGGAGCAGAGTCCTGCAAAGGAGAAGTAAAGCTCGCGGCTGGAGCTGTTGGTGGGGCTGAGGAGAGAACTGCTACCCCGGCTGCCTTTGGGAAGGAAGAGAGCTTCGGGCAAGGTGGTGGATGCTACCTCTGTCGCCGCCGCCGCCGGAGTCACGGTGGCGAGGAGAAGATTTTTACGGAGGGAGAGAGGGAGAGAAGTGGTGCAACTGTCATGTGAGATGGTTTTATGGCTACTGGAGGTGGGGATGATGGTGAGAAGCCGTGTGATGAAGGTGGTGGTGGCTGAAGGCCACGGTGGAGAGAGGAAGCGAAAAAGGATTGTTTGCAGGAAAAATGAATACGTAAGTGGTTTTTCGGCCAACTTTAAGCTCAATTTTCTCTCCTCCCGAGCATGAAAATGGCTCTTATTTATAGGGATGGAAAGAGGGTAATCTTGTCTTCAACGGGAAAAATTATCAGCCCTTGATTCGACCCGAGGAATCCAAGCCGTTGGTTCAAAGTGTGCACCTCGAACCGCCAAATTTGGCGCTTCAAGGTCAGCAGACTGCCCGAGGTGGCCACTTTGGGCCAATAAACGGAGCCGTTTCAAAGTTTGTCGACCCGACCGGACCATTCTCAGGGATAGAGGGGTTTCAGGTGGACATGTTGGTGCACGCGTTGTCGACTTTGGGGACCAAACGAGGCAGAAAATGCGCCTGGAAAGCTGCTACTCGGGAAGCTTTGTAGGGAAGAAGATGAACAGTGACCAGGCGACGCGTCGCCTGGTCCCTTCCCCCCTTTTTTTCTTAAACACAAAAACGGCGCCGTTTTAGATAAAAAATTAGGGATTTCTGCCTATTTTCAATTGAGTCCTCCAGCTTTCAATTTCTTCAATTTGACCCCCGTATTTTGTCAATTAGACCCCTATAGCTTGGCGCATTTTGCAGATTGGTCCTTGGCTTTGGATTTTGTCAATTTAACCCCTTATTGGCCCCAAAACTTCAATTTTCTTGCAATTTGGCCCCTGATTTCAATCAATTAACTTGGTAAAAATTAAATTTGGTCTCTTAAAATTCCAATCTTCTCAATTAAGCCTAAATTAGGCTCCCAAACTTAATTTTTCACCAATTAAGCCCCAAATAAAATTAATTTGACCCATTTAAAGTATAATTAAGCCCTTGCACTTAATTAAACCCTTCATTTGGACCTAAATTAATTCTTAAACATAATTAAAATTTAATTTGGCCCATGATTAAATCAAATTGGCCCATTAAAAATTTAATTATGTCATTGGACTTAATTTTTATGCAAATTCGTCCAATACTCATTTAATTTGACCTTGAATTTGCATTGTTTCTCCAATTTTGGGCACAATGGGGCGCCAATAGGTCTTGAATCTCCTCCAAAAATTGCAACTTGATTTCCTGGCCTACTTTCTCCATATTGCCAGCCTTTATTTTATTTTTTGATTTTTATTTTGAAAAAAAATAAATTTTGGGGAATAACCCAGAATTGGGTTATGACAATAACAATTACTATTAGTAATTACAATTAAAATTAAAGTTTTTTTTAAAAAAATAAACTACAACCCATGACAAAAACATTTCACTAAAACAATGCTAAGACTTCTTTTGGTCCCTTGGGGATTTTTTTTTATTTCAATCACCGATTTATTTTTAAAATTATTTCTTGAAAATTGTGCGACATGGAATCCCAAGCTAATAATTTACTTTAATTGGATTTTTATATGGTTTTTGGGTGTCAAAAACGACATTTGATTAGTGTTTAATTATACAAAAAAAAAAACAATTTGGTTGTGTTGATTGAAAATAATTGAAAATTTAGGGACCTAATTTGACATTATGGCTAAAATAAATGGTTCTTCTTTTTATCCCATTTTTCAAAACATATGTTCTCTTTTTTTTCCCCTTCAAATTTTGTAAAAAAAAAATTGAGTCTTTTTAATTTTTCAATTAAATATTTTAGTCCAAAACTTTTTTTTTTGTTCACATATTAGTCCCTAAGTTTAGAATAGAAAAGAGAGTGTCGTCAGAAAACTATAAAGGAGAGATAGAACATTTGATGGCGAGATTTTAACGATAAAAATTATTATTTTTGATGTTAAAGAGCCCGTTTTGACAAGAGGAGTAAGATATTTTTGGTCATCTATGTTGCAAGAAAAAATAGGTAAAGGTTGAAAAAATATTAATTTTTTGGTTTGATCTTGTGTTTCCAAACCAATTTGGTATTTTTTTTAGTTGGAGAATTAATTTATTAAGATTATAAAAGAGTGTTTTAGGTGAAATTAAGTTAAAAATTGGTGCTTTGATCCAAAAAATCCCTATTTAATTTTCCAACCACCTCGTTGGTGATTAGAAACTAGACTAATAGATGGTGTCTCATTTGCCATTGCAGACAACACATCGTTTTCTTTTTAAAAAAAAGTGGGTGAAGTTGTCCGTCCATAGTAGGCCCCCATGCTTGGGTTTTTTTAAAGGGCTAGGCATATTTGGTCACCCAAACCTGTATTTATTTTTTTCTATTTATGTTTTTAAATTAATTAATTTAAAATATATCAGATATATTATTTTATTAATTTCTTAAATAAATCAAGAATATATTTTTGATATTATTTTATTATATACCATTTAATTTTTACTTAGTTTTTAAATAAGGTTATACAAGTCTTTTTATACAATTAGCAAGCATTATTTTTGTACAACTCATCGTTATTTTTTAAGAGTTTTATTTGGTTGCTTTTCTATGAACATATATTTTTATTATCATATAATTAAATAAAAATTATTTCAGAAAAAATAAAATTATTAAGCCTAGTCGGGTGCATAACTCGAGTCAAAAGTTTAGTGAGTTAAATTGGTTTGGTCCATGTTGATCTAAGATGTTATTGTATCAATATTTTTTTTAAAAAAAATGATATCTTCTTGAAATCTTTTTAAGTCAAACTTTATTTTTACCGATCACCCGTATTGTTTTTGGACTCGCTAAATCAACCAAGTCATATCGATCAACCTTCACATAATTAATTTGAAACCTGAGCTAGGCAAGTAATAAGGTTGAGAGGTTTTAAAGCTGACTTATTGGCCAAGTTTAATGGCACACACAAAGAGTTACATGTGACAATGTACAAAAGTTGTAGTAGTCTTATGTTTTTAGTAAACTCGTACTAAAATTATCAAAATTAAAACTTGCTTTTAGAATAATGATAAAATGATGTATAAAAAACAAATATTTTTTTTAAAAAAGAGCATGGTAATGAGACAAAGAGGTTTTACTTAGAGATATATTTTTTTTATTCTTATTTTAAATCATTCAATTTTTTGGTATGTTTTCTAATTTGTTTTAATTTTTATTAAATAAATGACATGTGAAAAAAATTATATATTTTTTTGTTAAAATTAAAGTTATTAATAAGAAAAAGAAGACTTATATAAGCAAATTATTTTTTTCAATTGAATTTAAATTATTATTCTCCTTATAATTATTAGTGCCATATAATCTAGTAAAAACATTTAAAGGTTTCTTCACAACACAACACAAGATCAAATATCTTAACATGCATCTATTTCTCAACCTAGCAATTGAGTCTTTAATTAGTGTTAAAATCTCTTTTTTATATTTATTGGTGTATATAATTCTCAATTTATTTTATTGAACATATTCATCAAATTTTGAGTGCATAATAAAAATTTTACTTGCACATTGAAAAACACTTTAATAACACCTCCACACTCTTGTTTTTACATTCAAAAACAACTTTTATCCAACTTACGACAAAGTACATGTCAAGTATCTAGTATTACTATCACCACTACTAATATTATAAATTATATAAAAACTAAAAAAATATTGTTTTTCACTATGTGTTCTTATACTTCCCCTCTTAAATCATTGTGGAAGGCATTGTTCAATGAACAATGCCATTTTCTATTTTTCATTTTGATTATTGAATTTTATTATTTTTTAATTTTATCCTTGCCTGTTATAATAGTGATATATTATATGTTGGAAGGTGCTATATATATTTAATATGATTTTAAGTGTTTTTTTGGTGTTTTTAGGTGGAACAATGGTTGAAAATGAGTTTTGTAAGGTTTAAAAACTCAGAATTCAAAATTTTGGCCACTTTTGATGCTGAAAATCCAAATTAAGTTGCCGACGCATCGTCTATTTTAATTTTTTTAATAAAATGAAAGACATGTGGTCCACCCTTAAAGAAAACGAAGAAAGAAAGAATAAAAGCCAAACGTGGAAGCCTAGCCTTGCATATGATTGACCTATTTTCTATTGGGCTAGGCATGCATGCCCAACCTCACAAGCCTAATGCTTGGCCATATTTTTATATTTTTCTATAGTTTTCTTAATGGTTTTTTTTTAAATTATAATTAAGATTCACTATATATTAAGTAATTAAAATATTATTTATTTAAATACCATTCAATTTTGCCATTGTTTTCAAATAAGGTTATAGCTTTTATGGTAATATTATCAATCATTTTGTTAATTATTTTATACAAACTTGTGTGCAGTTTTTTTATAAAAACAATGAGAACTCGAATAATTAATGAAAAAACCCAAAATCAAATCATTGTCTTTTGACATTGTACAAGTAAATAACTAGTAGTTAAACTAAAACATGATAAACTCTTACTATTTATTCTTATAGCACCTCTCTTAATTCATCATGAACTTTAAGGAATATGCAATTTTTTGCATAAAAAATATAGTTTGGTCCTTGGAGTTTTAGGTTTTTTTTAATATATTTGGCCTCTATAGTTTTAGATGTTTACATTTCGATTCTAAACTATATTTTCATGATATTTCAGTCCCTCTGAGTCTAGAGATGAGTGATAAAGTTGTTAAAAAAATAGAAGGAGAAAAAAAACTTTGAATTGGACACAAAAACACCAAAATTGGTGTCAATGGATTCATGGATTCATATTTGAGTTGAGAATTTAATGGAGATGATTTTAACCTTTAACCATGCTAATAAAGTGGACTACAATTCATAAATATTTTTGAGATTTAGTTTAATTTTGAGTTTTTAGATTGATTAGAGGGAGTTTTAAGTTATAAATTGAGTTATTGGTGTTATAACCCATTTTGGGTTATTCCCTAAAAGTTTACCTTTTTTTCTTTTAAAATAAAATAAATAATAATAACAAGAAGACTAATATTTTGGCAAAAACAGGTTGAGGAAGACTCCAAATATACAGAAAAATCAAGCTGTAATTTTAGATGGAATTGAGAGCTTAATTATACCTCATTATACTCAAAACTAAAGCAACAATACAGATTCAAGGTCAAATTAAATAATTATTAGATGAATTTGCATAAAAATTAAGCCTAAGGACATAATTATATTTTTAATTGGCCAATTCGATTTAATCATAAGCCAAATTAAAGTTCAATTATGTTTAAGAATTAATTTGGGTCCAATTAAAGAATTTAGCTAGGTGCAATGACTTAATTATACTTTAAATGAGTCAAATTAATTTTATTATGAGCTTAATTGGTGAAAACAATAAGTTTAGGAGCCCAATCTGGGCTTAATTGAAAAGATTAGAATTTTAGAAGACCAAACTTAATTTTTACAAAGTCAATTGGTTCAAATCAGTGGTAAAATCGCAAGAAAATCAAACTTTTATGGTCAATTAAGGACTAAATTGAAGAAATTCACAACCAAGGATCTTTGTGCAAAGGGCCTCGAACTATGGGGACAAAATTCAATGAAATCAGAGGTGAAATTGAAGAAAAATAAGAGTTTAATGGTCAATTGAGGGTCAATTTGTATAAATTTGAAACCAAAGACCATAATGATAAAAGGCGCTAGGATTCGGGGTTGAAATTGAAGTTTAGCAGGGGTAAAATTGCATAAAATTAAAAGTTTGAAGCCAATTAGGGATGTAATTAAGAGAAATTATAAATCGAGGGACTAAATTAAACTTTACCAAAACGACGCCATTTTGGTTACTATTTATATTCTTCTTCAATTTTCACCAAAAAAACTGCTTAGGGGGCTACTTTTCAGGGGTATTTAATGCTACATCTCTCCACCCAATTTGACAAATCTTGCACAAAAATGATTACCTGACATTTGACTACATCCTGACATGGTCCTTTCTGCCGATTGACACTACAATGGTTGTGGCGCCGGCCCAAAGAGGCCAATTCAGACAACCTTCAACTGCCAAATTTGATAGTTCATGATGTCCACTTTGAGCCTACAATTAGGATCTTTCAGGGCTAAATCAATAGCCAAGATTTGGCACCATTAAAGATAAAATATGGGTCTGAAGCTAATGTTTGAAAAAAACCAGCACCCTACCCTTGTTTTTCCAGCCTCTTTCTTCTCTCTCTCAGCTGTTAATCTCATCCGCTCCTCCTCCACTACTATGTCCTCAGTCATCACGACCTTAGAACCACCGCGAGCCACCAACTTGGCCACCAAAGAAGCCATCCTTGCATCATGAATAGTCGTTACAAACTTCTTCCTCTTCCCCACAAATCTCTCATCCCTCCTGCTTTTGTACCGCCAGATTAACCACTAATGCTGTCTCCAGCCTCGTGTTGATGTTCCAAAGACAATCGCCCATCACCGCTGCACCAGGTAGCCTACTCCCCTTCTTCTTCTTCTTCTTCTTCTTCGGCTCGCCCAACCATTCAATGCAGTAAAAATAATTAACATGGTCTCTAGGCCAAGCCGGTGACCATGTAGGTCTGGGCTGGACCCGTTTTAGCCCAGCCTAGATGGTTGGATCGGGTCTAGTCTACCCAAAAAAAGAGAGGAAGAAAGAGGGTCTGTTAGGCCGCCAGTCAGGCTGGACCTATTTCGGCCTAGCTCGGATGGCTGAGCTAGGTCCAATCTAATTTATAATAATAATAATAATAATAATAATAATAATTATTATTATTATTATTATAATAAAAAAAAAACAGAAAAATTTCAAGGGTCATTTCAAAATATCTGTGATTTTCTCGCATGTTTTTCCAATAATTTTGTATAATATTGGATTGTATATTTACATTGTAAGATACATATTCGATATTATACACGGTTTTTTACGAAACTTTTCTTTAAAAAAATTTGAAAATTAAAAAAAAATCAAAAAATTATAAATTAATTTCCTCTTAAAAAAACAAAAATATTTTGTTTTCATGTATACGACCAAATCCTAAAAGTTTTTCAAGCATATTTTTTATTAAAAAAAACAAAAAAAATCTTTCTCATGTTTTAAAATGCAAAAATAGATATCGTAACTAGTTCATGATTATCTGCTAGAGTTTGACCAAAATATAAAAAACCATTAACCAATCATTTTGTTCACTTTAATTTTAAGTGTTAAGGTTTAGATGTAAACTTTCATATTTAGGGTGTAAAACTATGCAGTAGAGCATACCTTCAGGTATTACAGATATAAAGAAATATATGCAATGCTAAAATTTAGACCTTAGAATGTTTAGGATTTAACCTGATAAGGTAGAGATTTCCTCACAAATGAAGATCTACCTTGAACCTTAGACAAGACTAATTGACAGAAAAGCGACCTAGAAAAACAATCAAACAGCAATGCAGCTTACCTTAGGTGGGTGTAACGGGGGTGATGGTCTTTCCCTTGCACAACTAGTCCCTTACCCGAACTCTCGCAGACCATAGGTTTTCTAATAACCCATAATACTAGGGGGCGACTCCTGATCCTTATAATTATAATTTTATGATAGTACCCAAAACTCTCTTTTCAACACACACTCTCAAGAGATAGACCCGTTGTCGCTCGATGCCCTTCGCGCGCCATCCAACAGGATGGTGACTCCACTGGGGAACGCCTTATTGGTTGGACTAAGCTTTGCTTTTTTGACTATTTGCTTATTTGTTTTGGTCTATTTAATTTTAGCTTGCATTTTTAGGTTATGTGGGGAGTAGTAGTTTGCCTTATGAATTTCAGTCGGGGTTCAGATTCGTGAAATATCCAACTCTCTTCTCAACACACACTCTCAGGAGATAAACCCGTTATCACTCGATGCCCCTTGTGCGCCTCCTAACAGGATGGCGACTCCAGTGGGGAATGCCTTATTTGGTTTGACTAAGCTTTGCTGTTTGACTATTTGCTTATTTGTTTTGGTCTATTTAATTTTAGCTTGCATGTTTAGGTTAGGTGGGGAGTAGTAGTTTGCCTCATGACTTTCAGTTGAGGTTCAGATTCGTGAAACATTCAACTATGAACTGAGTGTTTACTCAATAATGGCGGTCATATCGTGCCTCAACCATTCCTTGTAGACTTCCTTGTTGCCTTCACGAAAGGTGGTCACTAGGCAGCTCATAGACTATTTTGAGACCAGGTAGTGAGCCTACCCTTCATGTAATGGCCTAGAACCTGTTTTTTTGGTGCGAACTCTCTAATAATTCATTTTGCATCAAGACAAATCTTATCAATAATCCTGAACTCCGTAAGGTTTTCTAAGCTAAAATCATGGCTTTACTAAAAAGAGTATGAGATGATTAGACTATGAGCTTTTGCTTGTATTTAACAACAACAAAAAAGCCATGGATAAGCTCTTTGAAAAGATTAATCCATACCCGATGTGCATGTACACACATTTGTATTCATACACATACATCCATTCATTGTAAATAACATACATACGTGCACTAAGTTGAAATATAGGTTCTCAAAGAGCTCCAATCTGTAAAGTCTACAACACTCGACTCCTATTAAAAAATATAAAAGACGAAGAATGTGCTCATCGTGACGCTCATTTCCAATAAGAGTTGGAGTATCTGAAAACAAGTATAATGTCAGCTTTTCAATTTTATTTTTATAATTAACATTAACAATTATTTTTATAATTTATCAATTCATATATTTTTCATTTCATTTAATAAAATGCAAATATCATATTTTTAATAAATTTTTTTCTTGACTTCGGAAAACGTATCCACAACATCATAGCCTTCCTCTTTTGCCTACCTGCAACATAGCCGAGTCTCCTGGCTAGCATTATCTAGTAAAGTTGAGGCATCTTTGATATTACTAATTATTTATTGGACATATTTGATATTAATAAAATTTGAGAGATTTGGTTCCAAAGATGATTGTCTACCGAAGTCTCATATCTATTATATTACAAGCTTGCCAGTATCTTCGTTCTTTATAATCATTTGCCATCACGTCAAGATCAGCTAAATCCAAGGCCTCTACGTCTCTGCAACTGTTGCATCAAATGTCTCGGCCATAGTGTGCCTCCATAAAATTTGGCACAAGCTCTGTAAGCAATGTCTATTGGGGCCAAACTCTGTTGTTGGCTAATGCAGCTCACGCAGGCCAAATTGACTGACTCCGTTGAATCTAATCCTTTTCTGCTGACGTTTCTGTTGACTTATGAATATTGTTAATTAGATTCATAATATAATAAAGCAACTCTGCTTTTGTCATCTTCATTCGCTTCCAATATCGATTATTATTTTGCTTCTGGCATTTCTACATCAAAACCTTCAGTTTCTAGCTAGATATAGTTTGGAGTTTGGACTTTTACTTGTGCCTTAGCCAGGAAATATTTTATCACGGCCACTAAGATGGACCAAAGCTGAATGTGATAAGTTTGGTTGCTTCCTCCTAATAGTGGGGTCTGGGAATATAGAAAAATGACTGCCTCCAGATAATTTTGCATCGCCATTAAACTCAACAACACGTAAATATTGAGAATCACTCAATTCCTCATTGCGTTGGAATGAGCAAAATTGAAGTGCTGCAGAGCATAAACCTGATCAAGATTTTTGGTAAATGAGTCTCTCTGTATGTCTAACTAGGATGATGTATATAACATGGAAATCGCTGCATGTTGGAGAAAAGAACCATGACAGCTAAAGATGCGCAAAAAGCAAAACCTGACAATCAATCAGATGAAATTTCTTTTCTGTATTGTTCTGCTAAGAAAAACACAAGTTCCTTTTCATATTTGAAGCTATACTATCCCCCAATATTTACATCTATCAATCTGTTTTCTTGACAGAACCATGCTAAACTAGTGATTGACAAGGCAGCATATCACCATCCCAAATCCCAAGTTCCATCATTTGCATCAGCATGCATGCAAGTCACACACTTAAATCTCCTACTTAACGAGAAAAATAATCATACATGCATATAAATCAAACAAATATCTTCCAGAATCATGTTGAAACAATACTAAAATCAAGGATCAAATCATGATATCCAACAGTTGGAGAATCAAATGAAATCCCAAATTATTTTCTAACAGCTTTATATATGAAAATAGTTCAGGCCCCATTAATTTCTCTGCGAAATGTTCTGTGATTAATATTCTCGGGTCTTGAAATACCAGGGCATCGCACATTAGTATAAATTCATCATTTCGTCAAAATTACAATAAAAATGAATTATGCAAAAATGGTTTTCAAACAAGTTGCTGAATTCATTCTGATAGCTTTCAAATTTGTGTCATCAAGATTACAAATTACGGTTTATGGGCCATTCTAATTTTCATGGAAGCTTAAAAGAAATAAACGAACTTTCACTCAGAAGTAGCTAGTTAGTTCATCACCTGAAGTGCTACTCTACAGCTATCAATCACTGTACAGGAAGGAAGCTAGTTACAGCTAACCATGTGTATTATCAAATTGGAGAGCTAAAAGTTTGAATTACCCTCGAAGAAACAGACATCAAGTATATAGCTAAGAGTCCTCCTCCCAGCACCCAATCAAGCCTCATATTTCTCCTGGGTAAAACAACAAGTGCCCAAAGCAGGCCACCTACTAAAAAGCCTACTGTCTCCAATAGATATGGATCTTTTGGGATCACAACAGGTGATGGGTACGCATAAAAGGCTGAGCCAACCAGAGACAATCCCAGACCAAAAAGGATGTTGAAAATGGGACCTGCATAACAGCCTGATATAGCAACTTGTGCACCTTCTGGGCCACCATTCACAGCCAAAATCAAATTTGTTATCAAATCACCAATTGAGTTTCCCCAGGAAAGAACCGTTAGTCCTAGTATAGAAGGACTAATTCCAAAAATATACCCAAGTGAAACTAACAGGCCTACCAGTTCCTGAGCTAGAATATAACTCCATGTCACACTCATTAAGAACCCTGCTGCTAGCCAAGGAAGCAAGCACTTCTTTGGCGGACCTGAATTCTCAGTTGTTGCACATGCAAGAACCCCAAATGTCATTCCGAACGTCGACCCAATTCCATTGACTATTAGGATTGTGTTGAAGGTGGCACACTCATCTTGGGCGTTCCAAAGAGCTGATAAGAGAACTGGTGCTAATGTCACTGAAGCAACCGCGGTTGGCTTGGACCATCTCTTTTCACAAACAACAGGAATTGTCAATCTCCTAGGTAAGGAAAGAGGCATCTCAAGGATTCGGAGAAGTGTACTGCATGGAGCTGATAATCTTAAGCAAAAGCAACATTTGTTCATTTCTACTTCAGGACCACATTCAAAACCACTTTCCTTCACATAATTTTGCTCCCCTTTTTCCATGCTGCTTAAAATTGGTATGCTTAAATCACTTCCATTACTTGAATTATGATCCCTTTCGCTTTCATTTATACTACCATTCCAATGGACTTGTGAAATGTAAACAACCATCACATAAACAATATACATCAACAAAAAACCCATAGCACCCCACATGTTGATCTTGCCATAAATCAAAATGAAAATTAAGGATGCAAGAACTAAAAGGAAGAAGCAAATATCCCTAACAAAGGCATCCCTGTTGACTCTAAATTCCTCTTGCTTCGCCAAAATACTTAAGATTCTAACCACCACACAAGTAACAAAGGAAGCACCACCTAATACTGTATTATAGCCAAAGTCTGATGTCCCATCACCCATAAAAGATACCACACTAGCAAAAACATCAGGGGCACCATTTCCAAGTGAAAGGAGGGTAACCCCGGCAATTGTAGGAGACAAATTCAACAGCTTAGACAAGTCTTCAAGTGAAGAACAAAAGTATTCAGAAGCTGTGTTCCCCAACAGATAGAACAATACCAGGAGCCAAAGAAAAAGAAGACAATAGCCCAAAAGAGGAAATCTTTCGAAATTGCAATAGAAAAGGTAAAGATAGTCAATATAGCCTTGAGAGACACATGGATTATGTAATTTAAAGTAAAAGCACTTGGTTTTGTAGTCATCTAGATTAACCAATCCCTGGCAGTCTTGTTGACCATTATCCTTGAAAGGTTCAGCACTTCTCAGTACTAGAAATTCCGCAGAATTGAATTGCACAATCAAGAAAGTACATGCCACCAATAGAAAAGAGATGTTTAACAATAAGACCCATCTCTTGTGCTCAGATAGGGAGACCATGGTACTCATCAGAGAAAACTCAAAAAAAATTTCTCTTCAACACAAAAATTTGTAACTAAGGAATAGAGTCTATGCTCCTTAGACTTCTAGTTTCATCTAAGCCAGCATTTTAGCCAAATTTGAATGCAACAACTTTAAAGAAAGAGGTAAAGAATTTATAAGTAACCCATCACGAAAACTTAATCAAAACTCCTTACCTAGACAACTAGATTGTACTAAATCAAGGATAAAGAACCGGGTACAGGATATAGATTGATACAAGAAACTCCTTTGGTGGCTAAGATTTGGTTAAGAAATGAAGACCATGAGACCAAACAACATACATAAACAACACTAACCTCTTTGATGATGTGTGTTTGAGCAAATTCAAAAAGGAGGGAGGAATCTCCTGGTTTCTGGTTCCAAAGGCAAAGCAAAGAATCTGGACGGGACCACCAGCAAGTAAAAGTCACGGATTTTATACAACGTGAGAAAATCTAACTGTTCAATCATAGTGACACGGTTAATGAAGGACTGGTACACTTGTCTCACGATTGCAACTTGACATCAACTGAAAAATAGAAGGAAACTTCAGTGTTGAAAAAAAAACAAAAGGGAACCACAGCACGTGATCCTTACTTATAGCCTTATCAAACACCATACATAGCAGCACTAAGGATTGTGATAGTATTTTTTTTTTGTTTTAATTCATAATTTAATTTTTGATTTTGCATTTATAAAACTAAATTGATAGCTAATTTAAGTAAATTCATTAAGAAAATACAAGATTAAAAAATAAAAAACTAGAGTGAAATAAACAGAGAAAATGAGTGGCAATTTCAAAATTTGCATAAAAAATCGACTTTGACCCTACATTTCAAATGGTAATTTTTTTGTACTTTTAGATTTTAAAATTTTAATTTTGGTAAAAAGATCATTTTTCTTATTTCCCGGTATTTTGTTCTAAGAGAGAAAAAAGAGTTGTTGAATTTTAGCAGTGAAGAGAAAAAAAATCATTGGTTGATCATAATTTTGATATCCATGAATTTTATTTGATGACAAAAGTTTCACTGGGATATTCTTTAGCCTTCCCATTACCTGAGAAGGTAGATTTGAAATCGAGATTTTTTTTGAATTCAAATTAATTTGAGGTATTGGGATCGAATAAATGCTACTTTGATACTAGAAATGAATGTTTTAAGGTCCTAGAGTATTTTTCAAGTGTTTTTGGAAAACAAAACATGGTATAAAATGGGTTTTTTTTTCCATGGAAGTTGGCTACCTAACTTTCTTGACATCTATGATGGCTAAAATCTAGAACAACATGTGAGATGTTGCTTATTATTTGTTTTTTTAAAATGAAAGGGTTGTCGTCCACTCCTTAAAAAGAGAAGAAAATAAGTAAGCCCATGTGCATGGGCTACCCTAAGCCCGCATGCCTTAGACTATTTTTAGGCCTAGGAGCACTAAGTCAACCAATGTCGCACACCTAACTTTTTTTTTAATTGATTTTTTTTCAATTTTATCTTTCATAATTAGATATTTTTTGAATTTTTTTATTGATTTTTTAAAACTTCACCCTTCAATATTTATATTGATTTTTATTTCGGCAACAAAATTGTTTCATTTTGATATTTATAGGTTTATTGCAATGTCAAACAAATGCCCTGATATTTTGTTGGTTCTCAATTTTGCAAGTATCTATTTTTGTTATCATATAATTAAATAAAAAATAAAAAAAATTATTGAACCCAATTGATTCCATGAACCAAGTCATGGATTTAGCTGGTTACCTTTGATTGATTAAGAATCGGGCTTCATAATTTGTTCAATTTACTTTCTATGAAGTTATTGAAATCTCAGGCAAATGTCTTGACATTGTGTTAATGCTTGATTTTACAAGTGATTATTTTTGTTATCATATGATTAAATAAAAAATAGTCTTAAAAAAATTAAACCTGATGGAGCCTATGACCCAGGTCGCGGGTTCGACAAGTTAGGCTGCGAAACTTTCATCAATCCAATAGGTTATCATCTCAATATTTTTGAAAGAATATGTCATCTTGAAATTTATATTTAAACCCAGACCATATTTCTGCTAATTATCTGACTTGTCTTTGAACCTGTCAAGTCACTATATCATATCAGGACAACTCTCAAATGATTTGATTTGAAACATTAGCTAGGTAATGAGATGGATCGGGAGGTTTTAAAATTGACTCACTGGCTACTAAAAAGGTTTTTCTATACCTAAACATTCTTTTTTAGTTCAATTATCTTTTTTTAGTGTGGCTTGCAACGTAGTATGGGCCACCTATCTATTTTATTCTAAATGGTGCAAAGAACATCTCCATGGGCATTTAAAATAATAACAAGGGAGATTTTGTTTTTATTTTCTTTTTTCTTATATGGATACTATGTTTAGTTTTATAAGGCTATAGATTAGGAAAATGATTTATAGTAACTTGCTAAGTTCATAATTTCTTCAATAATTAAATTGACGTGCACCTTGTGGACTACCCCAAATCTCAACTAATGAAGTTGTGAAAACTTAAGACAAGAACTGGTATTTTCATAGCTGGTCCTAGGTTGTTGATTGGTCTTAAATATAAGTTGATATTTCTAACCCGAGTTATTTCTTAAAAACAAGTCCCATGTGGAAACGAGAGACACTATAATGCTTATGTTAGTAAATATAAGACCACAAAATGATGTATAAGAAGTGATAAATAGAATGAAGTTATAAGGAGTGTACATCTATGAAAATTTTATGAAGCTTGTTGAATTGTCAGTTGTGGTTTCTGAAAATGTTGAACGATTATAACTTATGTATAAAATTGTCTAGCCTTTCTTACCAAGTAACCAAGGTATTTATAAACCTTTGTCACCTCATGGAGCATTGAGAGGAGAGTTGCATCATTGATGGAGAAATTACTATTATCATTGATTGTGATGCTTATTGTGTCATTGGTGGAGAAGTGTAGGTAGAAAATAACCATTGGTGGAAAAAAGTGGTGTATGGTGCATGTGTATGCACTTGGTATGCATGCCTACATAGAGAATTTGTGTGCTCGCATGGTTCAAGGAACTGAAAAAAATACATAAAGATATGTGCTAGGGTAGGGTAGTTTTGAATAAACTAATGTGAGTGTTGAGTGTTGGGCTGGTGGCCCCAATAATTAGAACTATAGTCACATGAATTTGTTTTTGGTGAATTTTTTATACCATCATTTCCCCCTAAGTGTTTTAAACAATAATGTTTTGAAGACTTTGTAAAAAAAGAAAAATAAAATAGTTATTGTTTTATACAGTGATGATACGTTTTCATGGTTTTCGTTAACATGCTTGCATGAGAGTTCTCTTCGTATTTTTTTTAACATTTTTATAAAGAAAGGAAAGTTTAATAAGTTTGATATGTTTTCATAAAGCAAATAATATTAAATGAAAGCATTGTTAAAATATTATGCGATGAGATGTTGTATAGAGACATAGAGATTTTAATTGAGATATTGTTTTGAAGATTTTTGTTAGATACATTTGAGACACGTTAAGAAACATGAAGAATTTATTTGGAGACATGAAAATCTCACCGTAGAGATTTTTTATTGAAGACCTAGAGATATGTTTGGAGACATAGAGAATTCAATGGAGATATAAAGATGTCATCATGGGGTTTTTTTTTTTATTTGAGACATTGAAAACATGGAGAAACATTAATGCTTTTATTCAAAAGTTAAAAAAATAATGGAGATACAATTTCTAAAAATTATCTGACATCATGTATTGCATCATGAGGACTTTTTCCTATTTTTTCAGGTTGCATCTCCTTCTTCATATATTGTTGGAAGTATCCCCTAGAATATTTTTTTGATCTCTATTTTAGGACATGACATTTCTTAGTATCATGATAGTGGGTCATGGTGAAAGTGACAAAACTTAATAGGATTTTTTTATGTTTGTGCCGCTCTTTATAGAAGGTAGGTATTACCCGAAGTCTTTTCCTTGAATGACAACCAACACCTAGCAAGTATAGTGATAACAGGTGTTGTCAAGAAGTCAGGGAATGTCAGGTGATCATAAACGGATCCCTTTGTTATAAACCAATTTTTGACCCCACTCGATTATATATATAAAAAAGTATTTTAATGAAAAAGTGAACAAATATTCAAACAAATATATTTCAATCACATATATATATATATATATATATATATATATATATATATATATATCAAAATAGAAATTTAAGAAAAATAGATAAAAAAAAGGGAAAAAAAACATACAATTAAGGATGAAATTGAGAAGAAATATTGAGAAAAGACTCAACTTTGCTAAATAGTTAAAAATTAGAAAGCTAAGGATCGAATCGAAAAAGATAGAGAAGTTAAGTGGCCATTTTAATCTAATTAGGGATGTAATTGAATAGATATTGAGAACAAGGTTGAAATTAGTTGAAAATGAAAAAAAAAATCAAGGGCCAAATTAAAAAAGATATCAAAATTAAGGGATCTTTTTAAAACTTTTGTATGTCGTTTTATATTAAAAAAATGAAATTAAGTAAAAGAATGTGTTTTACTCAGTTTCAAGTGAAATAATGTTGTTTCATATTATAATTTTAAAACAAATTGCACCAAAACGACATGGTTTTGGTGCATGGGACAAAACAATCCCTTTCTTCTCCTTAGTTTTTTAATATTTTCAAAAGATAAATAATGCGAAACGTTTTGGGCCCCATAGGCTTAAGTTTTGTATTGAAATTCAAACTCACGACCCATAAATAAAATAGGATCTCATTTCACCCACCAAACTTTTCGAGCTCTCTGCATCGGTAACAACGAACGAGAGGTACTCAAGCTCAAAAAAGTTAAAAAGAAACACCACAAAACAGAATCGATTTCTCCAAAGTTTTGAGTTTTGGATCTCTTATAATTTGATAATTCTAAACGTAATAGCTCTGTATTATCTTCTTGATTTAATTTTTTAATTTGTATTTTGGGGTTCAATGGGTTCTACAATTAGAATTGGGTCATCAATTCTCTTGCCCCTTTCTTCTTCTTCTTCTTCACCAAAATCATCAAATATACTGAGGAATGATAAGATTGGATATGGGTTTCAATTCAGTGGAAATGGGTGCATCACAAAAATCTCTGCCATCACCCCTAATGGCTCTGTTTTTCCTTCTGCTTCTTCTCATGGGGTTAGTTCCTTTTTGCTTTCTTTATTTTATTTTCGGGTACATGTTTCTTTTGGAAACTGTATTGGAATGTAGGTGATCACTTATTATTATTATGTTATTTTCTTCTGTGTATTAACAAATTTTGGCATGACTGCTGTTGTGCACCTGCATTTCTCAATTCATAAAATGAGAGAGCAACCAATGTCTAGGCTGGTGTAAGGATTTATAGAAAGGTATAATGTAGAAGTAAATAAATAAGGGTGTGCTAAATAAAATAATGGATTTATCAATTTTACTTCCAGAATAATTAAAAGATATTAAATGATTTTGCTGGTATATTTTCCTATATGTGAAATGAGATTCATGGGTGTGCTAAGTATTGTCGAGCAGTCAATTTTTCATCTTCATGTGTTTCTCAATGCACGAGTTCCTCAGGAATTGTTGTTTGATGTTTCAGGAGTCAAGTTCAATGGGAGATGTGCATAGAAGAAGAAGCAGTCTTGAATCTCTGTTTTGTTATGATAAGCCTATACCAGAGGAGAGAATTGAGGAGCCCGTAGGTGTTTCGTTGGCTGCAAAATTAATTGGAGATAATCCTCGGTGCACTGATTGCCAAGCCAAAGGCGCTGTTCTCTGCACCACATGCTCTGGTTCTGGCTTATATGTTGACTCTATAATGGAAAGCCAGGGCATCATTGTCAAGGTCAGGTGCTTAGGTAATTTTTCTTTCGCTTCATAGTGCATATTCTAACAATTTTCTTTTTCAAAAAGTAATCGCTTATTTTTCATGTGAAATTTATTTAGTTGACTATCGTCAAGATCATGCTGAATAGTAACTGTTAATTGGTCACTAGCTATTGGTGAAACCATTTTATTGTTATGGCAAACTATGGTCATCATCAAAACCTACTAAGTTTTTACAAATTGAACAATGTGCTTACTTTCTGAGCTAATTGGCCAAGTCAATTACTATTTTGTGTGTTTTATGGAGTTAATTATCCGCATGTCACAAGTCTTTTCTCTGGAAATTAATAATTTTGTATTTCAAGAAAGTGCAATGTACTTTTTTCTGGCTCGTGCAAGCCCTTTATGCTTAGGCTCAGCAGGACCTTTTCAGTGTGTCATCAGCCCGTTATGTAGGGCAAGTTTACTGAGTAGAATTGATTCTGATGTAATGCTACTATAAAAGAAAACTTGTTTACCGCCATGGACAATTATTTCTTGTGATGAGATCCCTTTCCGCAAAATAGCTCAATTAGTTACCTCTTTAGGGCTCCTTTTTTTCACCATTCACCTTAGCTTATAAATTTTGATGTCTATTCATGTTTGTTGTTAACTTCAACTCACCAAGAGGATATCTTGTAGTGAGTATACATTAGAGTATCTCTGTACATATTTGGAAGTAGTAAACGTTGACTAGCTTGGCCTGTAGTCGTCCATGGGGCTTGGTCTTGTGGTATGATCGCTGCATGCTACTTCAGAACAGTAGCATGGTAGGCTGATTGTTGGTATCTTCATCTGCTGTGTTATATTTCGCAAAGACAATGATCCTATGTCACATTTGTTTTTATAGGTTGTGGTGGGACAGGGAACATCATGTGCTCAGAATGTGGTGGCCTAGGTCATCTTGGACCCAAGTAACTTTTGTGTTTTTCTTTCTCAGTGCATTTTGTTGTACCCTTCTTTGATGTTAGCACATGCAGGTTGTCATAGTTTTTGTAGTCGTGTAGCCTCGCATTACTGTATTAAATTTTTTTGTATTTGACTTCTTCATTTCTCAATGGCATTCTTCGTCTATAGTGTATCTTCTTGATCTTTTGAATTGTAATGATCTGTTTTCACTATATAGGAAAGCTTCTGATTTTAGTGTTTCCATTTCCCTTTCATTCAGTTGATGCAACAATGGAGATGCATTCATTTGCCTTAGTAAGTATTGCAAATGGAGCTTGAAACTTATGCAGTTAAATGAGTTTCTTAACATGATTACTCTTGAGATCAAAATTTGGTAGATCTGATTTGCACTGCACTGAAATTCGATCCTCTGTGACCTTAGATCTGCTGTCTGGAGTGTGACCATATTAAGCACCTGATCTAAGTGAAATTCAATATTTCTGAAGATGATCTACGTGCTAGAGAACTTGAGTGGATTGTATTGAATCTAAAAGCAGACTTAAATGCCACTTACAGGACAAATTATCTTGTACAAGCAATCAAAAATTTGTAATTATAATGTTTTCACAGAATCACATGCCTTTTAACATCAATTGATGTTGCTCTAGTGTAGGTGGTGTGTCTGGTTGTGGTTCAAATTTTCAATCTAAAACAATGAATCTGGAGTCAGCAAGCTTGATGAAGTTAGCTTTAGATGATTGTTAAGCTCCACATCTCTGAAATTCTTGAATGCGAAATAGTATAGTTGGGTCAAGCCGTGGGTTCTCTGGGTTCTCTGTGTAAGCAATGTAGTAAGCTGCAACACATGATTGTTGCCATGCCATTGCTATCCGACACTGCAAGCAAAAAAAATTGTGATCGAACTTTGTGAGTTTCTAAGTACTGTTGTAAGAAATGTTTACAATACTAAAGATAGCTGATCTCTTACCATGAAGTAGCCAATCAGGAATGCATAGATTGACACTTCTGTAGCATAGCTCTTGTGAACGGCAAATGTCCATGTTCCTCCAACCAGGGTGCATATCGCACCTCCTGCCATCCCACAAAGAAAACAGAAAGACCCTGTCAGATCTCTGTCAATTATAGGCTCCAACCCAACTCTCCTGAGCATCTCCCATGTGTCCATGGATGCCTGCACAAACCCCTTATTATAAACCCCTACTTGCACAAGACCCCACCGATTCCCATAGTTAACTAGTGTTGCAGCAACAGCAGAATAACAATTAGCACAGGAAAACAAGAACTCGTCTGTGCCCCCTGCAATCAAACTAATTGCTCGGGCTGAACCACGGATTACGGTAATTATCGGCACAAGGACTGAGCTGATGCACACACTTCCCATTGAATATTTGATTGTGTCCCGTAAAGCTATTCTAGAGTCCATATCTGCCCCAGATGCAAAGTGTAGGTACTTGATGCGTGCAATTGTAACTTGCAAAGTGTTTTTCATCACTTGCATACTCCATGCCAGGCTCGCAAGGATCACCAAAATGAACGAAGTGTCTATCACAGTTCCAACAGCAGTGGCTCCGCCAATCCCAGATACCAAGAAACAGGAATACAAAATGCTTAGGATGATTGAGAGGTTGATTAATGTGGTGGTCTTGGCAGGAGGGGAAGCAGCAGTAACTGACAAAACCTTGGTGGCATAATCGAATCGAGGATTCACCCAACAAGCATAAAGGGATAGAATCAGGGCAAGAACTATAGCAATGACGCCTATTGTTAAACTTGCAGTAGAGCTAATTAATACAAACAGCACGCCTACTGCACAGGTTAGCAAGGGGCTAAGCCAGAAGGCTGCTCTCAGGGCTCTTGAAGGGTTGCGGAAAGTGAACCATTGCCATGTGAAAGCCACAATCCCAGCGCATGCTGTTGCAGCAAGGAGTGGAGGATACCACTTCTTAGGGTGAAAATGGTGGCTGTGGGAGGAGAGGAGGCCACGGATGGCGAGGCAGATTACTAGTATCGCGATTAGGAGGATGTGAACAAAGAAGAGGGCTCGAAAGAGCCTCTGGACTAATAGCCCCGCCACCGTCGCTGTTTCAATCTGGACGCTTGATTCTTGAACCTGCAAAAATAACAAAGCGAGTTGGTAGATAATAATTTTGTAGAGTCAACTCACAGTATGTGCTGCTCAAGAAGAATAAAAAAATGAATGATCAAAACAATGGAGTAGTTAAAAAGACTAAAAACAAGAAATAAAGAATCAATAAAGACTATTAGAGAGAGAGAGAGAGAGGATGTTGAAGACAAAGAAAGATGATAAATTATTAAACCTTGGGAATTCTTGACTATTTTGATAGAGAAGGAGAACGGGTGAAGAAAACAAAATCAAGAGATTGACTTGAGGTAGGAGGAGGAGGAGGAGAAAGAACCTTGATGGGGATTATGGATGGAGGTTTTCCCTCTTGATCTTGAATGTGGAAGTTCTGCACATTAATACCTGTAGCTGCAGCATTCATTTCGTTGGATCTTTCCTTTGATTGCTACACCTCAATGATTATTGTGAATCTAATTCTCAAATTCTTGGTCTTTCGTTGTTTAAAACAAATAACTTCTGGGGTTCTAATTTCTTTCTTCCACTTTCTTGGCAGCCACGATTCACAAAAATCTTTGTCCTATCGCTCTTGTTCAAGTGTTCCTAGCAAATCATGATCGTATGAAGTTCTATATGAAACTGTCCAAGTCCTTCTCCTTCAGATTTCCACTGGATCTGACACGTATTTAACCTTGTGTATGAGTTTTGGCTTTGATGATGTGGTGCAACGACGTGGAAGGTAGAGAGGGTAAGGGATAGATAGGTCAACAGAAGTGACTTGTGGAAGAGGGTCTCTTCTCTCTAGGTCTATGCTGGTTCTCGTGACGCAGTACTTAGCTTTGCACAAGAAAGAAAAGAGAAGAGTAAAGATAAATGGACAACTGTTTCTTGACGAGAAGAGAGGTGTTTGGTAGGCTTAAATGCTGACCAATTTTGGGCTTCTGTTCTCATTTGATCAGTGTGTAATGGTTAGCTTACAAATACTGCAGATATCGCATTACCGAAGATAACCAAGATTCAAGGTAGCACGATCTTGATGCGTCTTCACTGGGAAATAAGTGGAAGAAGATTCAAGTGCATGTTAAATATTATCAAGTGCAGAGGGCGCAAATTAGCAAGTGCATGCTGCATGTAGATAACGACTGTTAACCAACCAAATAAACAAACAAGTCAATTGCGTTAGGTGGGATGACTAAGGTTTAGTTAGGGGAACAAGAAAGCTGCTAGACAATCTTTCAAATTATAAAATACACATTCTCCATGCTTTTGCAGAGGAGAGTTCAAACACAGATAGATTAGCGCGCAATCAAATTTGAGTCTGCAGTATAATGATTTTGGACTTGTTTTCTTAAAATGAATTATTGATTTCTAGTGAGGCCTATTGGTTTTCTTCCACATATTTATATAGATATATATATGGTTCCTTCCATGATTCAAAGTGTTTGCCATGCACAACAAATATAATTATACTAGCATATAGGTCCGCGTTCCGCAGCGAATCAATAATAATTTTTTTTAAAATTTAAAACAAATATAAAAATATAAAGCACTAAATTTAAGAGCCTTGAATCTGGCTACGAGCCAGACCTGATAGCCTTGGGTATGGCTCGGCAACCAAACACAATTGCCTTGGGTGCAGGCCGCGAGCCGCTAAAATGCTATTAGGTCTGGCAGCCTAGCCAGACCTAATAGCATTGAGTTTAGTCGTCGAGCTGAACTCAAGGAGCATTGGGTCCGACTAGACAACCACATCCAAATGCTATTGGGTCTGCGGGCAAAACAATTGAGTTTGGCAGCCTAGCTAGACCTATTTGGGTCTGGCCGCGGAGCCAGACCCAATATCCTTGGGTCTAGCGGGTAAGGCAATTGGGTCTAGCGACCCAGTTATACCCATTTGCCTTGAATCTAGCGGTGGAGCCAGACCCAAATGCTATTGGGTGCGGGCTGCCGAGCTGGACCACAAGGAGCCTTAGGTTTGGGGGGAATGATAAACCCAAAAGCATTGGGTCCAGCTAGGCACTTACACCTAAATGCTATTAGGTCTCGTCACGGAGCCAGACTTAATATCCTTGGGCTTTGCTACTGAGCTGGATACAATATCCTTGGATTTAGCGGGTAACGTAATTGGCTTTGACGGTGGAACCAGACCCAAATGCTATTGGGTTTGGCCACGGAACCAGATCCAATATCCTTGGGTTTGGCGGGCAAGGCAATTGGGTTTGGAGACCCAGCCAGACCCAATAGCCTTGGGTCTGGCGGCCCAAATGCTATTGGGTCTTGCTGCGATTCTAGACCCAATATTCTTGGGTTTGGCTGTAGAGCCACATCCAATATCCTTGGGTAGGGCTGCCTAGACAGACCTAATATCCTTGGATCTGGTGAGAATGCCAGACCCAAAAGCATTGGGTGGCAGCCAAGCCAGACCCAGCAGTACTTTTTGACTAAAAAACAGCAAAGACAACGCCCTTTGGTGCTATAGCGTGGTCCATAGTGCTAACACTGTATGTCTACAGTGTGGTCCATAGTGCAAACAATATATATACGGTACCTGCACAGTGTTTTTCCTTGGATCTGGCTAGTAGCATTAGGTCTGGTGGCCATGCTAGACCCAACAATATTTTTTTAACTGAAAACCCAGAAAAAACAGTGCTCCCATAGGGCTACAGTGCCATTCACAGAGCAAATACTTTATGTACACAATACATGCATAATATTTTTCTCATGTTTTTAAAGTATAGCATAATAGGCTAGTCTTGTTGGACTATTGAAGAACTTGTTGGTATGAGCAAAAGACCCCCATATCACAATAGAAACATAAAGTTGGATTAACGTTCTCATCACCCTAGCGAGAGAGGTCTTTAGCTCTTTGCTATATCCATGGTAATAATTAAGGCTTCCCTTGGTGACATTACCTTCTCCATGGGGAGTGGCCGCCACACCCCTCCCTTAGTTCAACAATTTCCACTGTGGATTGTGAACGAGGATAAAACAGTTCCGAGTCAATGGAAGTTTTGTAAGCGGTAATGATTGTTATGACTTTCTACATTGAGCTTGTGGCTGGAACATCATAGGGAGATCGACGCTGGTAGTGAATGGTTGTCGGATGATGGAGCAGTCGTGTTGCCCAACGACGAGTATGAGGATGCCACCCTCAATAAATAATAGACATATCCTTAAAAAAGAAAAAAAAACACTTTAAATTATGCAATGCTTTCAACATAACCAATAGTCACGTGAATAGGCGCCGCATGGAAATGGCAAAAGACAAATTGCAATCCTCTAGAAAAACAACTCATTCAAATATGAAAACAATCAAATTACTTTCTATTATCACTTTTTTTTTAATTAATATGGGTGTTCGGGCCGGTTGCGCGTATCTCAACTAATTCTACGGGCTTTGAAGTTAACGACTATATAAACCTCCAGTGACCATGAGATTTGTGAGACTCGAACTAGGAATTTTTAGGGAGCAAATATAGGATCTGACCAATGAGCTACACCCCTCAAGGTTGTTTCTATATCACTTTTACTCTCAAACTATCTTTATTTTTCTATTAATAAAATAATCATAGGTAAATACTAATAGATATTTCAATCGATAAAATTATTAAATCTGGTAGTGTCACTTATAAGAACATTATTTTTTATTATTTTGGATGAAAATCTTTAAAAATAGAAGAAAAATCCTTAAAAAAAATTGATATCAATTCTTTTATTGCATAATTAAGACTATCTATATTGTTGTTGGTATTTCTCTTGTCAATTTTAGTGATGCCTTCTTAGTTATTTTTTTTCTTTATAAATCCTAAGTAGTTAAAGTTATTAAGGCTTGGTTATGGCTCTTGGAATTGGGCCAAGCTAGAACTGACACTAGACTATGGCCACCATCTATTGAATTAGCTCATGTGAGGGACTGCAGCTTTGAGCAGACCCATGTAAGTATATATAACAACGACATAGGATCCTTTTTGCGTTTCATCTCATGAAGGGACACGGATATGGGACATGGCTATAACTTTCGTACAAATATATTTTATTTTGAAATAATAACACAAAAAAAACTCCTAAAATATCGATATAATTGATAATAACATATGATGAATCAAATGGAAAACTAAACACACAATAATAATATAATTTATATTTACTTCAAAATTATAAATTAATTTGGAGATCTTATTATAATGGTGATGAAACAGATCACTAATAATATAATTTCTAATCTAGAAATAATAATTAAAATAGTATTTTTTAAATTAAAATACCTCTAATATGAAAATATGGTAATTTATACATTATAATATGCTATTAGCTACCATCATTTAAATAAAAATAAATGATCATAATAATTTATTTGAAAATATAAAATTTCCATTGAGTGGACTGTTTTAGCTACTTAATTCCTAACACTTAAAATTACAATTATATCCTTTTTTAAATAAAACTTCATTTCAAAATACATCATCTTCATTTCTCAATGCATTTCTACCACATATCTCATGTATCCAAAATTTCTACTATTAATTTTATAAATTTCCTTTTATTTTTAGATATACTCCCTCCTTTAACTTCCAAAATTTAAAAATTAATATTTAAAAAATTTATTAAACTCATTTAAATATATCAAGACGATGTGGAGGGTCCATCATCAAATTATTAAGAGAAGATATTTAAGTTTGATTAACGAATTATTCAAAGATTTCCCTACCTATTAATTAAAAAAAACACATTAAATTATATAAAAACATAAGTCTATTCAAGAAATATATTCTAAATAAATGAGAAAAATATCACTCCTCTCCTTTTTTTTTCTCTCCCTCTTCTTTTTTTCTCTACAAAATCCTCCTTTTAATCTCAAGTTGAGCCTTCACTAACTAGAAGAAGCCGATGACAACCCCTTTTTGTTATTGTTTTTTTTTTTTTATCATGGTTGAAAATTTCTTATGTTTTTGTTTAATCTTCTCATATTATATTTATGTCTCATGAATAAAAGTTTGGAGATTGTACGTATTTTGTTGTTTTAAAAAGATTAACATCTATTAATAATATTAAATGGTTAAAATTTTCATATCGATTACTTTTCTTTAATTTATTATAGTTAGGGATGATTATTTTCGGTTCGGTCTAGTTTTTATAAAAAAAAAATAATCAAACCGGGTTTTTTTAAAAACTGAAACCGATTCAAATCGACCAATTTCGGTTAAGTTATTATAAAACACAAACCGGTTTGGCTCGGTTTTTTTTTCGGTTTGGGTTTGGTTTGGTTTTTTCGGTTTCAAGCTTATAAAACCGAACTGAACCGGTCGGTTTTTTAAAAATTTTAATCGGTTTTTTTCACGGTTCGGTTTTTTTTCTCGGTTTAATCGGTTTTTCGGTTTTTTTGCTCACCCCTAATCATAGTAGGAGTATGTTTAAGTGCATAATTTGAAAAAAAAAATGATTTTTTAAATAAATCTTGGTTATAAAAATTCCAAAAAAACTATGTTTTTTAGTTTAACGTGGGTGTCCGGGTCAGCTTGCGCGCACTCGATTAATCCCACGGGCCCCGAAGTTAACGACCATGTAAGCCTCCGAGTGGCCATCATATGAGCAACCACGGGGTTTGAACCGAGACCACGGAGGGAGCAAATCTCTTGGTTCCAAGCTCTTACCACTGGGCCACCACCTAGATGGTTCCAAAAAAACTATTTTTCGTTAGATTAGATGTTGTTTAGAAATGAAAAAACTATAATTTGCCAATACGGTGGAAGATTTTGTTAGGATATATTCTTTTGTAATAAATTCTTGTTTTCATTTTTAAAACTGAGTAATGTAAATGTACTAGTTTGTTATACATCAATTTTATATTAATGAAATCGATCAATGTGTTTCTCAAAAATAAAATAAAAAAATAACAACTGTTATAGTGACAATTGGACGCCTTCCCTCCACAGCAAGGAACCCTCTCCAACAAGATCTACCACAGTACACTTCCATGCCTTTTTATCATTCCCATGCATTCTCACCTCTCGCAATGCCCTCCTTCACCATTAACAACTTTTACTACCTTTCTCCCTTCCTTCACTACCCAACTTCTCGTCCAAAACTTCCCCTTTCCTTTTCTTCTAATTCAATGAAACGGGCATCAAAATTTTCATGATCTCATTCATGGCGGCCCCAATATACTCTTCTCTCCATTATACAACCCAACAAAACTAACCTCGCTTATTGCTAGATACAACCCTTTGACTAAGTTAAACATGCTGAAAGACCTCAAACCATATCTAGGTAGTAACATTTGCTTATTTTGATATCAGCATCTAGAGGTGATACAAAGAAGCTGATACGTGTGATGAAGGCATTGTACCATCCAGGGAATTACTATCTGATTCATGTGGATGCTGATGCTCCAGAAAAAGAGCATAGAGAAATAGCTGAATTTGTGTCTAGTGATCCAGTTTTTGGCTCTGTGGGGAATGTTTGGAAACCAAATTTGGTTACTTATAGAGGTCCTCCTATGCTTGCTACTACACTCCATGCAATGTCAATATTGTTGAGGTCTTTCAAATGTAACTGGATCATTAATCTTATTGCCTTTGATTATCCCCTAATTACCCAAAATGGTATGGTGAGTGGCCCCTTTCATTTTTGTTTTATTTACACTATCTTATGCGGTCCACCACAACATGTTTTACTTTTTATTGAGTTGATGTTAGGAATTGTGGCGGCGATTATTTTTTAAAATATTTCTACTTTGAAATATATTAAAATAATATATTTTTTTATTATTTAAAATTTATTTTTTATATCAGCATATCAAAACGATGCAAAATCATAAAAAAATTAATTGAATAAAAAAATTCAAAAAAAAGCTACAATGGAGGAAGAAAAATAAACTTGTTGCGGCGCTGCCTTTTGACGTGAGGGGTGGTCAGCTAGTGTTTGTGCTAGCGGATTGCGGTGGAGCTGGTAGTGGATAAGCCAGTGGCAAGATGGTTGGTGGATGAAAAAAGGGCGGAGAGAGAGAGAGAGAGAGAGAATAAAATTGGAAGAAAAAAAATGAGGGAAGAGATGATTTTTTGCCAACTTTACATGTTGATTTCTTAATGCCCAATGCATGGAATCCACTCCTATTTATAAGAGGTGGAAGATGAACATTTTGTTTTTATTGGTGTCAAATCTTGACTATTGATTCCAACTGGAAGGATCTCAACCATTGGTTCAAAGTTGTCATCATGAACTGTCAAATTTTAATAGTTAAAGGCTACATGAGTTGACCTCCAAGAGCCAGCGTCACTGCCATTGTGGTGTCAATCAACCAGAAAACACCATACCAGGGTATGGTCAAATGTCAGGTCATCATGATGGTGTATGTTTTGTCAAATTTGGTGAAGAACGAAGCATTAAATGCTTTGAAAAGGTGGTCATCCGAGCAACTTCTTGGTGAAAAAAGGAGATGATGAGTAGTAACCAAGCAATGCATCATCTAGTCTGCTCTTTTTTTTTTTGTTCAAAAAGGTGTCGTTTTGGACTTTTTAGGGTTTTAATTTAGGGGTTTGGCCAAAGTTCAATTTGGTCCTCCAACTTTTAATTTCTTTCAATTGCACCCTTAATTGACCCTAAACTTTCAATTTTTATGTAATTTTACCCCTGTCGAACTTCAATGTCAGTCACAGATTTCAGCGCCTTTTTTCATTTTAGTTCTTGATCTTGGATTTATGCAAATTGACCCTCAATTGATGATTAAACTTTCTAATATCTTCAATTTCACTCATGATTTCAATCAATTAAGTCCCCAGAGTTTGGCGTCTTTTTCAAAATAGTCATTGGCCGTAAATTTCTTTAATTTAACCTTTAATTTACCATAAACTTTCAATTATTTTTAATTTTACCCCTGATTTGAAACAATTATCTTTGTAGAAATTAAGTTTGGTCCTCTAAAATTTTAATATTCTCAATTAAGCTCAAATTGAGCTCCCAAACTTAATGTTTCACCAATTAAGTCCCTAATAAAATTAATTTGACCCATTTAAAGTATAATTAAGTCCTTGCGCTTAATTAAATCCTTTAATTTGACCCAAATTAATTCTTAAATATAATTAAACTTTTTAATTTGACCCATGATTAAATCAAATTGGTATATTAAAAATTTAATTATGTCATTGGGCTTAATTTTTATGCAGATTCATCCAATAATAATTTAATTTGACCTTGAATCTGCATTGTCTCTTTAGTTTTAGGTACAATAAGGTACAATTAAGCTCTTAATTCATTCAAAATTGTAGCTTGATCTTCCTCTATATTTGAAATCTTTACAGCTTACTTTTGCCAAAATGCCAGTCTTCTTCTTATTATTATTGATTTTTTATTGATTTGTTTTTTAATTTAAAAGGAAAAAGGGTAATTTGGTAAATAAACCAAAAATAGGTTATGAGAGGAGGGGTAAGATTAAATGAAAGAAAAATGTTATGGTATAAAGTATGTAAGAAGAAAAAAACTAGTAGGGCAAAAAAAATATATGGAATAATAAGGGGGTAAATATGCAAATAATAAAAAATTAGGTATATAAATACCCAATTTCTTCTTTCATGGTCAGTGGTTCTTCATGCTTAGAAAGGAGGAATCACTTTTTTTTACTAATTTTCTACTAAATTACATCAAAGAGAGAGGTGTAGTTAGGAATAAAAAGCTATTTGATCTTGGGGATGGTAATTCGATACCTCCTCCACTATCAACAGAAGACCATGATAGGACATCGCAACTAGAATTGCCTTTGTGCACTACTAGTAAACAAATGTCTTTGCCATCATCTTTTGAGACTAGTTTTTCATCTCGGGTACCTACCACAAACTTATATGAGATGACAACATCTCGAGCACTTCCTTCAGCATCTCCATCCACTGCTTCATCTGTTGGATGTGATGACAAAGGATTTACTCTTGTTACTCGGAAGAAAAAGAATAAGGATATCCCCAAGACGACAACTCGGGCAACTTCTACATTTACTCCTCATGTGGCATCATTTTATTATAGATGATGCTTTTGCTTCATAAAGAAAGTATAATCATAACCTTTCCAACTGAGTGGTAATCCTACTTGAGTTTTGGTTATTTTTATTTCAGCTGGCTGGCTGGTTTATGCTGCTTTGTATGTTTTCTTTTGTTGTATAAGTTTTTTTTTTTTACCTTACAGATCCTTTGTAATACTTGGAGCATACCTCTTATATCTTGTATTTTTTTAGATTTATACAACTTAACCTTTTCCAAAAAAAAAAGGAATAAAAAAGGGGTGATTAAGGGTTTGTATGGTTATTTTGAAGAGAAAAATCAAAAGTTAAGGTTTAACGAGGATAAGAAGAGGACTTGGAATTTTCTTGCATTCCATCATTGAACATCATTCAATTAAGGTAATGCATCTATCCAATGTGATTAATTGTTTTGATTTTATTTTTTGACGAAGAAGTGCAATTGTTAATATTATGTGGGGATTTGTGATGTGAATTGTTGTAAGGATGCATTTTATGATTGAATGATGTTTATAAGCATGTTGGCTCAGCCTGTTATGCATACCCATCACCTGTTGTGATCTCAAAAGATCCATATCTATTGGATACAGTAGGCTTTTTAGTAGGTGGCCTGCTTTGGGCACTTATTGTTTTACCCAGGAGAAATATGAGGCTTGATGGGGTGCTGGGAGCACAGTAGCTATTTATTTGATGTCTGTGTCTTCGAGGGTAATTTAAACTTTGAGCTCTCCAATTTGATAATACACATGCTTAGCTGTAACTAGCTTCCTTCCTGTACAGTGATTGATAGCTTTAGAGTAGCACTTCAGGTGATGAACTAACTAGCTACTTCTGAGTGAAAGTTTGTTTATTTCTTTTAAGCTTCCATGAAAATTAGAATGGCCCGTGAACCTTAATTTGTAATCTTGATGACACTAATTTGAAAGCTATCAGAATGAATTAGAGCAACTTGTTTGAAAACCATTTTTGCATAATTCATTTTTATTGTAATTTTGACGAAATGATGAATTTATACTAATGTGCGATGCCCTGGTATTTCAAGACCCGAGAATATTAATCACAGAGCATTTCGCAGAGCAATTAAATGGGGCCTGGACTATTTTCATATATAGAGCTGTTAGAAAATAATTTGGGATTTCATTTGATTCTCCAGCTGTTGGATATCATGATTTGATCCTTGATTTTAGTATTGTTTCAACATGATTCTGGAAGATATTTGTTTGATTTATATGCATCTATATGATTATTTTTCCCTTTAAGGAGGAGATTTAAGTGTGTGACTTGCATGCATGCGGATGCAAATGATGGAACTTGGGATTTGGGATGGTGATAAGCTGCCTTGTCAATCACTAGTTTAGCATGGTTCTGTGAAGAAAACAGATTGATAGATGTAAATATTATGGGTTAGCATAGCTTCAAATATGAAAAGGATCTTGTGTTTTTCTTAGCAGAACAATACAGAAAAGAAATTCCATCTGATTGATTGTCAGGTTTTGCTTTTTGCGCATCTTTAGCTGTCATGGTTCTTTTCTCCAACATGCAGCGATTTCCATGTTATATACATCATCCTAGTTAGACATACAGAGAGACTCATTTACCAAAAATCTTGATCAGGTTTATGCTCTGCAGCACTTCAATTTTGCTCATTCCAACGCAATGAGGAATTGAGTGATTCTCAATATTTACGTGTTGTTGAGTTTAATGGCGATGCAAAATTATCTGGAGGCAGTCATTTTTCTATATTCCCAGACCCCACTATTAGGAGGAAGCAACCAAACTTATCACATTCAACTTTGGTCCATCTTAGTGGCCGTGATAAAATATTTCCTGGCTAAGGCACAAGTAAAAGTCCAAACTCCAAACTATATCTAGCTAGAAACTGAAGGTTTTGATGTAGAAATGCCAGAAGCAAAAAAATAATCGATATTGGAAGCGAATGAAGATGACAAATGCAGAGTTGCTTTATTATACGATGAATCTAATTAACAATATTCATAAGTCAACAGAAACGTCAGCAGAAAAGGATTAGATTCAATGGAGTAAGTCAATTTGGCCTGCGTGAGCTGCATTAGCAAACAACAGAGTTTGGCCCCAATAGACATTGCTTACAGAGCTTGCGCCAAATTTTATGGAGGCACACTATGGCCGAGACATTTGATGCAACAGTTGCAGAGACGTAGAGGCCTTGGATTTAGCTGATTTTGACAAATGATTATAAAGAATGAAGAAACTGGCAAGCTTCTAATATAATGTTTCTGTCACAAATGAAATATTTTATTGGATTTTTCCAATTCCATTTGTATAGTAATTATTGATAGAAGTTTTTCCTTAACATAGAAGAAATATTTTGTTGGCTTTTTTCCAGTTTTCTTGTGGTGGTTAAAATACAATGTATAGTGAGCATCTTGTGTATGTACTACTTTTAAATCTACTTTTTAAAAGGAAAAAAAAAATTAAATCTACTTCTGAAAAGGAAAAAATAATAATTTGAAACACTTTTTTTTAACAAGAAAAATTTGTATCCAAAGGAAAATAATTTGGACATATAGGAACTAAATTAAATAATTAAAAAAATATAAGAACCTAAAAGACAAAGGAAGACTATTGTAGCATTTAGTTACTATCTAGAAAAAAGAAAGGTAGAAATAACTAAGATATGTTTTGACTATTGATTTAATGACCTTTTCAATATATTTTCAATGATTATATATATATATATATATATATATATTAAGATAAATTAGATGAAACAAGATAAGAGATTAAGATAAATTTGTATTAGATAATGATATACAAGATATAATGAATGTTGGGTTGATAAGAAAGAAGACAAAACTAATTATAAAAATATTTGTTTTACCAATTAATATATATTACAACTAAACTTAGAATGTTTGAAACAATAAACATAAATCATTATTTCATTTAGTTTATAATGAATATTAATTTTTTTAACTAACTTAAAATGATAATTTATTAGCTCAACAAAAATCTTCTGAAAAAAAGAATTTTTAATCATCATAAAAATATAATTTGAGGATAATATAATTAAATTTATAATTTACTTAGTCATCAAATTATTTCTTCAAATCATATTTAATAATAAAATAAATAATTAAACCAATCGTATGTTAAATAAAATATTCATTAACATAAAATTAAAACCTAACATTGTTAAAAATGTAAATAATAATTTCACCATATATATGACAATGTGACAATGTTGGTATATATCGTAGGACATGTTGCAAATATATTTATAAACAAAATATACAAGGGTAAGTTTGAAAAAATAACCCATGAAGAAGTTTGGACGCATCATATATAGAGTCTCTCAAAAATAATTAGAACTAGAAATCTGATTATTAGATCGTGTTTAAATTTTATCAGATGATTGTAAAAGCTAAATTCCTCAAGAAATTGGTAGAGCCGATCATCCGACACATAGATATCCTCAAAATAGATCTATAAGATGATGTTTTTTTGTTATTTAATTATTTTTCTAGTTAATTTTGAATTTTAATAAAAAAAATTATTTAGCAATGAATTCTTTTACTTGTGTAAGTTTAAACCATGTATAAACAATTTTTGTGTTGTTTTTAAAAGCATATTATTGAAATACAAACTTTAAAACTACACCATAATTTTCTCTATTTTTTTAATAATTTCAAGGTGTAATCTTTGAACTTAAAAACCCTAGTTTTTATTCACCGAGGATAAGATATCCAAGAGGACTAATTTGTAATCCAACAACGAAAAAATGAGGACTTAACACTGACATATTTTGAAACCTTTCACTTTACTTAAATAGTAAGTATATGATCGAAAAAGGGAAAGAAGTACCATTACATTAAGAAATCGATTATTTGTGAACAATCTTTTCCTTTGCAAGCTAAGCTAGGGTTAAGATAATATGATTTGTAACTTTGAGGGGTGTAATTTAACTGATTAGATTTTAAGTTTATTTTCAAGAGATCAACAGTTTGAGTTTCATAAATTTCAGGGTCACTGGAGGCTTATATGGTCGTTAATTTTAAAGTCCGTAAAATTAATTAATATACGCGTAAACTGGCTCAAATACCTACATTAATTAAAAAAATAACACGGTTTGCCTTATCGAACATTAAACCTACCCAATTTGCATGCAAATTGCTCGGAATTGAACCCATTTGTTGCTGTAGTTTTGTTGACATCATCCATTGCACACTCCTATGATTTTATTCAATTACAAAAAGAAAAAGAAAAAGGAAAAAGAAACGAAAAAGAGACGTTCTTTTCTGTTTTATATTTTTCCTTGTTTAACGAGTACAAGAAGACCCAAGGGCCCTCCCTCCCTCACAGGAGCTAGCCGGCGAAGACATTGAAGGCGGCGAGAAAAGCGAGTGCCTCAGGGGAGGGCCTCGTCTTTGTAAGTTTAAGCTCTTTTTTCGGTCCACAAACGAAAAGAAAAAAAGTGCCTTTTGCTTTTTTGCTTTTGTCTTTCTTTCTTGCGTCAGCTCCATCCACAGCCACTACATCTCCTGGCTGACTCGGATGCCAACTGTCACCAAATCCCATTTCCTTTTATTCCACCACTTTTCATGTTAGTGATGGCCATGGTACTCTTACTTGTAAATCACCTCATTTATTTATTTATTTATTTATTTATTTATTTTTGGAATTATATAAGAAGTTTGACGGGAGTACTATCTTTCAGACTGACCTTATATCAGTTTATATATATATATATATATATATATATATATATATATATATATATATATATATATATAAAGAGGATTAATTTATCTTAAACTTTTTTTTAATTGTTATAAATGATGATATATTTATGTTTATGTTTAGATTAACCATGGTAGAATTCTCTGAATTTATGCAAATGTCAAATATACAAAGTTTTCTGTTCAATGTAAATATATTATCAACTCTTTTATTTTTTTTATTAACTTGAATATCCGGGCCAGCTTACGTGCACCTCAACTAATCCCATGAGCCCTAAAATTAACGATCATATAAGCCTCCAGTGATCATCATATTAGCAATCATATGACTCGAACCTAGACCTTAGAGGAACATATTTTTTAGTCCCTAACTCATTTATACTGGTATTTCATTCATTTATTCATTTAATTTTTTTAATAGTTTATAATGAAAAATATTAAAAGAATTAAAGAAAATAAAAGGAAGTTAGATAACAGCTATTATCCAATTTATAAATTTTGGGCACTTGCACATTAGTGCCAACTAGATAAGTATCCGAGGTTACTACGGTGCGGGTTTCACTATTTTTTTTAATCTAATAAAAAAAATGTTTATCCAAGTTTGGCAAACTATCTTGTTAAATTTTGAGAAAACAAATTGTCCACCAGCAGCCAAGAAATTTTGAACTAAAAAAAACCAAAATCCTAAGATGATATAAATGTTTTTTTTTTCAAAAAAATACTAAGAAAATAATTTATTAGATTAACTCGGGTTTTATAGTATAAGCCATTAAACTTATGATTTATATCATAAACTGCATCGTGTTTATATTTTTTAAAAATTTACTTGAGTTGGGTGAAGGGTTAAATTTGATTTTAAAACTTTGTTCTTTATTAAATTATTTTTAAAAATAAAAGTTTGTAAAATTAAACATTATCTAAATATTGAAGTTTTTGCTTGAAACTATGAAAAAACTTACAAATATTAAATTAAAACAAATTATATTGTTCAATTTAAAATAAATAAATATTAAAAAATAAAATTAAAAAATTAAAAAAAGGAAGAGCACAAGCCTCGGAAAACCCATGCTCGTTGACCCTTTAATTTTTATTATTTTAGGGACGAATCACATGTTATTTACTTTATTTTATTTAAAAAACAAAAATAGAAGGTGATTTATTATCTGCTATGATAAGCGACACGATGGAAATTAAATTATTATTTAATTACTTGAAGAAAAAAAACTCAACCTGAATCAAAATAAAATTCTAAAGCCCGATCTATTTTTTTGGGGCAAGAAAAATAGAAAAGAAGGTCTAAATATAACTTTAGAAAGAGACAAATTGTATTATTTTGTTTTCTTAGTTTATACATATAAAATAACCCCAACACCCGATAACATTTAAGTAGACAAATAATAATAATAATAATAATAATAATAATAATAATAATAATAATAATAATACAGGTGGTAAAATAAGGAGACAACGGACATCATCGTGATCGTGATGGCCTTTTGTCATTTCTATAATCTACCTTAAAACAATTTGAATATCTGAAAAAACAAAGAAAAACAAAGTTTTTTTTTATTTTTTAAAATAAAACTTCTGATCCCTTCACCTCTGGGACTTTTTCAAGGTGGATTAACTTGGACAGGGATTTGTGATTTTTTACTTTTAGAATCCATTTGGTAGTTGGAAAGTAATTTTTTATTACAAAGTGAATTTTGAGAAAGTGAATTTTGGGAAAATAAATTATTTTCTGATGTTTGGTAGTGTAATGACAAATAAGTTGGAAAACACTTTTCAGTGTTTTGTTATGTCATGGAAAATGAGCTGGAAAATAACTTATTAATGTTTTATTTTTCTCAAGTTTATTAAAATAATAAGAAACAAATCTTAAAAATTAAAAAGTTGAATAAGAATGAAATTGAAAAAAAATATAATTTCATAAATTATCTCAAATAAAATAAATAATAATCAAAATAATAGAGATCAAATCTAAAAAAAATAAAAGATGAAGAAATTAAAATAATAATAATTAACATTTCATAAATTATTTTTTTAAAAAAAGTAACAATCAAAAGAATGAAGGCCAAATTTGATAGATAAAAAATTTCAATAAAAAAATGATAAGGGAAAAGCAAATAACAATTATAAAAATAAAGACCAAAGTTAATATAAAAATTAAATTTTAAGAGATGAAATTGAAAAATAAATATTCAAAACAAAATATATATAGCAATCAAAAGTTTGAGGACCAAATTTGATATAATCAGCAAATAATATAACATTTCTAAATTTTTCACAACTTCCGGAAAGTGTTTTCCGTCTAAATTTTTCAGGAAAACACTTTTCTGGAAACCAAGCCAAATTTTCCTTTAACTGGAAAGTGTTTCTGTTGACCAACTTTCCTAATATCAAATAAACACAGGAAAGTTTGGAAAGTGGTTTTCCGGAAAGTGAATTCCAGAAAACAAACATAACCTTAGTGATAGAAAGAATTGCTTTATACTATTACGTTTCAGAAGTGTTTTTTTAAAATTTTTATTGTTTTTAATTTTTAATTTTAATTTTAATTTTAAATTAATATGTTTTTGATGTTTTCAAATTATTTTGATGTGCTGATATCAAAAATAATTTTAAAAAATAAAAAAAATATTATTTTAATATGTTTTGAAATAAAAAATACTTTGAGAAGCAACCATCATCACAGTCCCAAACATATTAGCAATGTTTGATACCGTGATTTAATTATATTTTTTTAAAAATTTAAACTTTTTAAATTTTAAATATTTTAATACATTAATATTAAAAATAAAATTTAAAAATAAAAAAAATATTATTTTAATATATATCTAAACAATAAATATTTTAAAAGAAAATATTAATCACACTCCCACCCCGTACAGTCCCCAACAATTACTTTATAAAGCTTATTACTCACTAAAAGGAAAAGAAAAGAAAAGAAAAAAGCCTATCCTTTTCCATCTCTTTCTCTTTCTCAATCTTTTTTGACATTCCTTTTGCTTTATATTGTTGTACTAATTTCTATATGGGTTTTGGTGTCACTATCACTGCTCTTCAAAGCTTGCAACTTTTATTTTGATACAGCAAAAAAACCATGAAGGGTGAGTCCAAAGATCCAGCTTTCAAGCTCTTTGGTAGAAAGATTCCGGTGCCTGACACTCAGTTTCCGGCCGAACCACTAGCCAAGGTACACCCACATCTATGTATATAATGATATTCCCATTTTGCATTTTTTTATGTAGTTTTTGAAGAGGGTTTTTAGTTAAGTTTTATAGCTGAAAGTCTTGAGATTTTACCTCGGTTGTTGGATTTGTATTGGTTTGTGCACTGATATGATGTTTTAGGCTGTTTTTTGGTCTTGTTTGATACAAGAAGCAATGAGCTTGAGCATAAATTAATCTTGAAATTAATATAATAGAGACTGTATTTTTGTTGTTTCGTGTTATTGGTTTTTGGTTGAGTAAACACTGGCATGAAAAAGTGGTCATTTCTTGATGGGAAATACTGAAGGTCTTTGGTTTATAAGTTTTTGTAAGCCTTGTAGTTAAGAATAAAGGATGTCATCTGTTGTTTGTAGAAATATTGTTTTTGGGATATCGTGTTCGAAACGCAGGTTCTGTTTCCTCTGTTGTTCAAACGTGAAACTTCCTTTCCTCGTATGTTTTTCTCTTTTCATTTGTTCCTTCATTTGTTTATTTTTGAGAAGGCATTTACTTGTTTGAGGAATGATGTAAATATAAGTAAGAATTTTTGAAAAAATTGGGCCCAGAATTTTCTTTCGATGCCAGAAATTCAAGTTATTAATTTTATGTTTGTGTGATTTTAGCTCGATGGTATACATCTTATTTCAAATGAGTACTTTCATTTCTGTTTTAACCGTGGACTGTAAATCGAAAGATGAAATTACTTTATCTAGGAAAATCTATGAAATATTGTTTTTCATCTTTTATAATGAGAAAAGCTTTGTGAAAATAGGTTGTATGTTGCATTTGATCTTCCTTGTTCATTTTGAATTAAATTCTGAAATATTTTCATATTGTGATCAGAATTAGTCATGTGATTTTGGTTTTCCAATTGACTGGTAGTGGGGCTAAAAACGAATAATTCATCATACTTCTCCTGTTGCATCAAAAGTGATTTAATCATGGCAATCATACTCCCAACTGGTCCATTATTTTTTCTTGCATGTTTAAAGCAGGTTGATTTTCAACTTTGTTTCCCATTCTTTGTATACTATCAAAAGTTGCCTTTTTTTAAATAAATATTCTTGTTTGTAAATCATGCTTTGATGTGGTAACTGCATTTTTTGGTGGCTGAGCATGATCCCTTCAAGGCACGCTCATTTTATTTTATGATACAAGTCTGATGGAGGAAGAGAAGAAAGTAGCTGGAAAACTGGAAAAATTGATTAGTCTCGAGCGAACCAAATTCTCAAAATTTCCCCTCTTTATTCCTGTTTAAATTCTTTCAGCATAATGCTACTCCTTTTATTTGTAATGTGGTGAAGATATATGCTAATCTATTTTTTCCCCTTAATTTTGCAATTCTATTCCGACTCTAATGTTCTTTTGTTTAATATCAGGGCAGCTGCAGTGACATAACAAAATTAGAAACTAAGGGTCCTAGTGAAGAAAACTCAGAAGAACCTGAAATCTTCTCTGCTTTAGGACAAGGTGAGGAAGAGATCCAAGCTGCAATGCAAGTGAATGAGACAGAAGTAATTGCTAAGCCTAAGGAAGGTCAGCTGGAGACTAATGGCACAGACAAAGAGAGAGTCTTCAAGAAGCCAGATAAAATTCTACCGTGTCCACGATGCACCAGTTTAGACACAAAATTCTGTTACTTCAATAACTACAATGTCAACCAACCGAGGCATTTCTGCAAGAATTGCCAAAGATATTGGACAGCTGGTGGAACAATGAGAAATGTCCCTATTGGTGCTGGCCGACGGAAGAATAAGCACTTAGCTACTCAATATTGTCAGATATTAGTATCTTCTGATGGAATGCCTATTGCCAGGATGGAAAACTCAGACTCAGCCGGTCACCAACTTTCATCATCTGTTGAATCTGCGACCACTTTGAGTCCCTCAACAGCAAATGGGACGGTTCTAAAATTTGGTCCTGAAGCACCTCTTTGTGATTCCATGGAGACCGTGCTTAATCTTGGAGACCCAAAAAGATGTGTTGAGATGAGTTCAGTCAATTATCAAGATAATGGAGAGGAGCCGCCCTCATGTGGATCATCGAAGGCAGCTTTCATTGTTTGTGAAAATGAATTGCCTGAAAATATTATGCAGGAGCAAGTTGATCTGCCAGCATCTTCTAACAACCTCAGCGCTCCACATTCTCTGCTTTGTTATTCTGTTCCTTCATGGGTTTTTCCTTGGAATCCAGCTTGGAATAACGATACTTCCATGGCTGCAGCTCAGTACTCCTCTGGCCAGGCTTGCATAACAAATGTTCCCGCACAAGTTCAATTGTGCCCCTCACCAATGTTGGTTCCCAGCATTTGTCCGCCCAACATTCCTTTGCAATTTGTACCTGCTTCTTATTGGGGTTGCATGCCCACATGGACTGCTGGAACTGGAAATGTACCACTGTGTGGATCGAATGGCTGCCTTTCTCCATCATCCTCCACCACCACCAGTTATTGCTCGGGAAATGGCTCACCAAAATTAGGCAAGCATTCTAGAGATTCAAAATTTATGGATGAAGAAAAGACAGAAAAATGTATATTGGTTCCGAAAACTATGAGAATTGATGACCCAAGTGAGGCTTCAAAGAGTCCTCTATGGGCTACATTTGGTCTCCCGCCTGACCAGAAGGATCCCACATCAAAAGGTACTATATTCAAGAATTTTGAAACCAAAGCAGAAGGCTGTGGTCATGTATCTGATGCCACTAATGTACTGGAAGCAAACCCGGCAGCTCTTTCTCGCTCTCAAACCTTCCAGGAGAGTGGCTAAAGGACACCTGCTGAAATTTTGAACGGTGAACCTCACTCCCATGATCCTCTCTATGCATATCATGGGTACTTGGGCTTCCCCTTCAATTTGCATGCAATTCCTGCTGATCTAATTCTGATTAAGCCTGAAAGACGAGTTCTTCGGAATCAAATGCTGGAATATAAGCAGCAGCGCTGTCAACACATTTCTCTTCAAGTCAACATTGTATATAATAGGGGTTGTTAAATGAGTTGTTGTTATGGTCTGCAGCTTATCTAGATTCAACTAATACACTCATATGCCTCTTTTACTGCTTAGATTCAGCAGAAGAATAAGATGAAGCTCCGTCTTGTATGTGAATTAGAAGGCTAACCAATGTTTTCTGAAGCTGGAGGATCTTTTCTGAAATTCTGTAACTGTGTTCTTGTTGGCTATACCTCAACCACGTCGAGCGGAATGGTAAATCTCTTCCGGAGTTTGTAAAGACCAGTGATTTAGGACTTCATCTAAGGTTTCGACTTCTGTGTAAATTTGTCCCGAAGTTCTTTTACCTTGCTAGGGTGTTATTAAACATGTCGACTTCATAACATGGTATATGGACCAATCCTGGTTTCAAAGCAAAACACTCAGCCTACATAACTGGTGTACTCGTGAACTGTTCGACTTAATTTAAACCTGATTTAAAAATGATATGATTTTGAAATATTAAAACGATATTTCGGATTGTACTAGATTAAACTAGGTTAAGTTGTACTAGATCATGCTCTTGATTGAGTCTAATAACCTTGCTTTCTTGTTTTTTTATTTGTATGAAGAAAAAAAATAAATTATTAATGGGAAATGTATTATATTTTTATTGAAATTATTTTTTATGATTAATGTAATTTTTTTTTGTTTTGATAACAAAAAAATATTTTTTATTAGCAGCATATTTAATTGAATAAAAAGTAACAACAAATTGGAAAAATTCAAAAACTCTATAATGATTTGGAATTAAAAAAAAATGTATGTTTCTATTAAAAACTAAATTTTCCTGTTCACTTTTTTAAAAAAATTTTTACAAAAACATTTTTTTTTATGAGAAGTGTTTTTTTTTAAGCAAAATGTTATCAAATCAGGAAAGCAAACTTCAATTAAAAAAAAGAAAACCATGAATCTATCATCTCTCTTCAATCATAAACAAAAAAAGAGAACAATAAATTTTTTAAAAAATATATAAGAAATTACAATTAAAAAATTAAGAAAATAATATTTTAATATTAATTCTATATATCAGGCTAATACATAAATATCTATAAAAAAATCAATAATATTAACATAAAGAAGTCTTAATCTTTACAAGGAGCACTTTTTTGAATAAAAGGCAACATCAATTATAATAAAAGTTTGTTAAAAATCTCTACCATTTGAAATAATTAGGAAAAAGGTGTTTCTTCAATCTAAACTTCATTTTCTTGTTATTGCATCTTTTGATTGTTTTAATAAAAGTATGTTTTTTTTAATTAAAATAAAGGTTTTATAAAAATTTCAACCATTTAAAATAAGTAGTAAAAATATATTTCTTCAATTTAATTTTTTTTTTTATTAACACATCTCTTGATTGTTTTAAAGAAAACATGTTTTTTAATTGCAAGCACCATATTTTAAACAAAAACCCTATCATGATCCTAAGAGAAAAATCTAAAAACAAATATCAAAATAATATCTCAATATTTTGTATGTGATTGAAGGAATTTTTTTATAAATAAATATGATAAAATAATGTCATAAATCTATTGAAATTTTTTAAAAAGAAAGTTTATTCTAATTGAATCATGAGCAATTTTGTTTTTTTTGCATATTAAGTATATAATAATTGAAAAAGAAATTGTTAGCATTCCCATAAAAACCTATAATATTATCTAATAACATATAATATTATCTAATAACCATGGACAAATTGAATAATAATTAAAACATAATGTTGATCATGCACTTCAATCAAAATAAAAATAAAAATCATAGGAAGGTACAAGGAGCCTAGTCTAAAAAGATGAGACCCGGATACCTGGTCCAAAAGAAAGAAGACCCAACACATGTGAGCTTGCAAGATCAAGTCCACGATCATAGCCTCTTTTTTATTTTATTTTATTTATTTTTTGTTCAAAGGGGGCATCTTTTTCATGAAAATAAAAAGATGATTCGTCGTTTGTTTTAGTAGACAACGCAACATCTACTTCTCTAGATTCCATCAACCGGATAATACTTGAAAAATTAGGTTGAAGTTTTTTGGATTTGAAAAACTATTTTTTAATTTATTTTCACCTTAAACATTAAATAAACACTCTCGGAAGCTCAATGAATCAACTTTTAAACTTAAAAATCGATCCAAAACACAAGATTAAATAAAAAAATATTTTTTCTCAACCCTGGTTTATTTTCTATAGCAAGATGAAGATTTAAAAACATCTTAATGAAACTCGTCTCATCAAACAAAACCTGTTGACAATAAAATTGATTTTTTTTATTTCAAGGTTATGGTATACCGATAAATTTCTCTCTTTCTTAATTTTCTAGTGATATTTTTTTTCTCATATCTCAAACAGATTAAAAAATAAACAAAGTAAAATTTTGACTCAAAACTAAAATTCTAAAAATTAAGGGGACTGTTCATGAAGAAAAAAAATAAAATAGGTGGAATAAAATATATTTTTTCCACAACACGATTTTCTTTAGTTTTTCAGTTTGGTGGTATTTTTTCTTTTAATTGTGTCTTTCTACTACAAACCTAAAACACATGTCATTAAATTGGTCTTTTAAATAAATACTAACATAATAATCCACAGTGAAAGCTGAGATCATGAACAATAATTCCTCGTACATTAAAACCAAAAGCTCTTTTAATTTATTTTGTAATTGTAATGCAATGGTTTTGAATATGAGCTCTTCAAGAATATCCCCGGATGATATTTCAGAGGTGATCATATATGCAGGTTAAGATTGCTGCTGTGAGAGCTATGAATTTTCTTGCACAAAACAGTTCATAGCTCTCTCTACAGACAAATTCACTTGACATCATGCCGGATTCCGCTCTGGTTACCTTATTTGTGGAAGATTCAACAGTTTGATAAATTTCTTGGTCTAAATTCTTCACTTCATCGATCTATCCACTTTTTCTTGCCATTATCTCTTGTCGCAAAGCTGTATGAGTGACATGATCAAGCCATCCCTCCCCAGTCAAATAAATTTTCTTTCTTTCTTTCTTTCTTGTTGATTTTGTCCAAGGATTTTAATCAAATGCATTTCCTTGTGACAGGGGAAACCTTTTAAACATGGTGAGCTAGCTTTTTAACTATTCTCCTGTTTAACTGTGCCAAGTACGTGGTTTCGTTAATCACAACATATAAAGCTCATCTTTGTGATTATATTCCTTCTTTTTTCCAGAAAAAGTTCCTTTCCTGTGACAGGAATGATTCACCACTCCCAAGGAATATGTGCCTTGTGAGTCATCTCATTGGAAAGAATGGTTTCAATAGTTTCCGAGATAAAAGCAGTAATGTCATGTTGGAAAGGCACTTCTAAGCCCACTATAAAAGAGAGATTCAAAATAAAGTATTTAACAAGAAATATTAATTCAATTTAAACAAATTGTGGGTAAATAAAAAAATGATCTTTTTTTTCCTGTTATAATTCATGAACATTTAGTAAATAAACTTGATAATTTATGAATATTTATTAATAAGCATTCATCGTAATTAATAAACATTAATGAATTATGAGTAACTAATGTTTTGATTCTCAACTTCTATAAATAGGTGTTTTGGATGTGTGGAAAGTAAATTCACAAATTTCTTAAGTTCTATAAATAGGTCCATGAATGTTATGTTTATGTCAAAATATCCACAATGATTTTGACAAAATACCCAACTCAATTAGATATAATTGAAAAACAAATTCACGCATGAAAGAAAAGATCATAAAGCTATTTCCTCATGCTTAGATTCAATTTACAAAAAGATTAAAAAGAAGACCAAACACCATCACTTTAGGATGAGGGTTTTGGAAGAGAAAGAATAAGAATCTTTCATAAGACCTCTTGGTAAAATCACCATGATTTTACAACTTCTTGTTATGGTTTTCTTATAAAAGGGCAAATGCTCTTATGTAGTAGGGAGGTTGATTTTTGGAGAGAAAAAATATAGAGAAAACATACTAGAATTTTGGTTTCTAGTTACCAAAAATGGAGAGATAAATCCTATGAAAATTTAAAGGAAGAAAGGAGAAAAGAATAAATTCATACAATTTAAGGATTAAAAGCTCAGAACAAGGGGAAAAAGGTAACAAAACCTAGAAAAAAAAAGTTGCATTATTCAAGAAGGTATACCTAAAAATTTGGTGAAATGGTATAGCCCAATTGGCATACCTCTCCTTTAATGTCTTTCATGTCTATATTTTACTTGTTTATTATTGATTCTATTAATCTCATTTCAATTTAGAAGCAATGTTTAGTATATTGTTGTTCTTATATTTAATATGCATTGTTTAGAAAAAATAAGTTCAAAATAATTTTAAGTATATAGTTTGTAGTTCTTTGATTGTTAAAATCATGTAATTAGCATGTTTGAATGTCAATTTTGATGTTTTGGAGTTTAGGTTGATCATTTAGTTTTGTTTTGGTTGAATGCATTGATGTTTTATTTGCCTAGATTATGATCTTAAGTTGTTCTTTGACATGATGTTGATTTTAGTCAAACTTTTGTACATGTTAAAGATGATGAAAAACAAATGCTAAAACTGATGTAGTAGTGTTCAAGGATCTCAGGAATATGCTTCTGGTTTTCTGTTCATAATGTGGGTGAATTATTGGTTTGTTTCTTTTACTTATTTTCTTTTAGTTTGAAAGTTTTAATAGGTCATCATAATTGTGTACCTAAAACTTTGGTGAAATGGTATAGCCCAATTGGCATACCTCTCCTTTAATGTCTTTCATGTCTATATTTTACTTGTTTATTATTGATTCTATTGATCTCATTTCAATTTAGAAGCAATGTTTAGTATATTGTTGTTCTTATATTTAATATGCATTGTTTAGAAAAAATAAGTTCAAAATAATTTTAAGTATATAGTTTGTAGTTCTTTGATTGTTAAAATCATGTAATTAGCATGTTTGAATGTCAATTTTGATGTTTTGGAGTTTAGGTTGATCATTTAGTTTTGTTTTGGTTGAATGCATTGATGTTTTATTTGCCTAGATTATGATCTTAAGTTGTTCTTTGACATGATGTTGATTTTAGTCAAACTTTTGTACATGTTAAAGATGATGAAAAACAAATGCTAAAACGATGTAGTAGTGTTCAAGGATCTCGGGAATATGCTTCGGTTTTCTGTTCATAATGTGCGTGAATTATTTGTTTGTTTCTTTTACTTATTTTCTTTTAGTTTGAAAGTTTTAATAGGTCATCATAATTGTGTTTGAAGTAAGTTTAGGCTAATATTATAAGGTTTTAGTTAATTTCTAAATTTAAGCTTTTTTTGGGCGGCTTCTGGGTTTTTTTGGGTTTATAATGAATTTTTTTAGGCTGTCGTTTTTAATTTCTTAAAAACTAATGTGTTGATTTATCTTGTATGCTTGAATCGAACCTCAAACTTATACATGATTATTTTATGCCCTTATTTTGTCTATTTGAAGCTAGTTTTGGATCAATAGATCCTTTGCACTTTTGAATGCCTAGGTTATGGTTAAAGGTTATCAGGTATGATTTATGAGATTTATGGCTTGTTTTCCCCTATTTGATGCATCATTATGCTTTAATCTTTCTTATTCTGTCTCCCTGTGCCTTTTATTTGGTTTTGTTTAGTCTTTATCGTTGATTTAATTTTTGGGTTCGTATGAATGTTCTTCACGTTTTTGGAAAAACTCAAGTAAAAATACCTTTTAATCTTCTTTTTTTCTTGTCTATTTATAGGTCGTTTTTTTTAGGCTTATAGGCTTGAATTGGGAAGCACAAAACACATGACTAGGTTGGGTTCATTAATGGTAAAAACATATTTGGCTAATAATAAATTTTTAAAAGGAAAAAAATGCATTTTTTGCCCTTAAAGCGTGCTTGCCAAACACGACATTAAAACTGTCGCACGTGTACGGCGTTGCGGCGAGAACATCCACCCTCAAAATCTTATCTATTAGGCAAACATGGGGAGACTAAGAATTCTTATCTCTTATCACTACAAAATTAGAATGGAAGTCGCCACCTAGTATTTTGGTCACTAGGAACCCTAACTGGTCTCAGAGATCGGGTACGGGGACTGGTTGCGTAAAGGGAAGGTATTAGCACCCCAAATACGCACTACCTAAGGTAGGCTGCATTGTTTTATTGTTTGATAAAATCTAAGGTCTTGTCGTGTTTTCTAGTTGTTGGTCCGTCTGTGATTTAAGAAAAGTTCTCCTCGGTAAGGAGTTCCTTATCTTATCGGGTAAAACCTAACCGTTCTAATGTCAAAAAAAGAATTTAATATTCAGAATACATCTTACGTATAAGGTCGTAACCCCAGATATTAAAAGAAAATAAAATAATTTTTTTAGAATTTTTGAAATATTGGCTTAGTTCTCGTGGCTTTAATAAACTGGTTATTAAAACCAAAATACATGCTAATACCTCTTTTTTGAATTTTTGTTGTATGAAAATATGATATTTTTTTGAGATACTTGACCGTATGCATAAAAATATATATATTTTTTAATTTTTTTTCAATGTTCTAACGAAAATAAGATATTTTAATATCGGAGTTGTATCTTTACAGTATAAAATACAAACCGATATTGATAAAAAATACAGTAAATATTTTTCAAAAAATCACAGATTTTTTCAAAATAATTTTTTGATTTATTTTTCGAGCTGGGCCCAGCCCCGCCCATGTGGCTGGGCTGGACCCAGCTGGTTTCTACCTGCAAGCGTGCGTGAACAATTCACGCACGCCTGCTACAGTCATGGTGTAATTAATCTTCAAGTGCACAGTGTTTGTGCATTATCTGAAAAGTTGGAGAAGCTTACCTGGAAGCAACGAAGGCAACAGCATGTGACCTCTATCTTCTTCTTTTCGTTTGTAACTTCTGGTTCTACTGGTTTCCCTGTTTTCCTTTCCTATCCCTTCTGCCCTGTCTCTCTCATTTTCTCCTCCTCCCCCTTCTCTGCTCCTCCTATGTTCCTCTCTCTATTCCTTCTGCTTTCTCTTCTGTCTCTCGGTTTCTTTTCTTTCTTTTTATATATCTGTTCCTCTCTGTTTTACTCCTCTTTCCTTCTCTTGGTTTTCTCCTGTCCTGCTCGAACTGCTTCCCTCTTCTTCTTCCCCCTCTGTTCTCTCTATCTTCTCTTCGTTCTCTCTTTTTCTCCCCCCTCTGTCTCGTACTTTCTTCCCCTCTCTGCTCGGTCCCTCCTCTGGCTTTTATAGCCAGAGGGTGCATGCGTTATGGCATGCATATGGTAACGGCCGGCGTGAGACATGCTCCCTTGAAACAGCTCCACTGTCTCTGCAAAAAACGCTTCCCCTGTCTCTTTATTTCCAGCCGTTTCTTTCTTTTGAAGAAGACCATGAACAATGCGCGCAATTCTTAATGAAACGGCGCCGTTGTCAATTTCAAAATGATATTTCTGGTTGGGTCCTTGAATGTTTTTTACAATTTTGTAATCAAGCCCCCCTGGAAATGTTGTAATTAGATCCTTTGATTTTAATACCTTTTACAGTTTGGTCCTTGGTTTCGGATTGTTTCAATTAAGTCCCTAATTGGCTATCAAACTTCAATAATTATGCAATTAAGCCCCTGATTTGACCAAATCAACTCTTCAAAATTATAATTGGACCCCAGAACTTTAATTTCTTTCAATAAAAGCCTAAATTGACTTAAAAATCAATTTTCTTACAATCCAACCCTCTATAAATTCAATTAAACCTTAGATAAAATTTAATTGAATCCATAAACATTTGATTTTAGACTTTTCTTCCTCAACTTGAATTTTCTTTGTCAACAGAGCTCTCACCAGTCAAAAATATACTGTCAAATTTCAACCTTTTGCATTTTTAAACCTCCTCAACCAATTTTGGCCTTTCTCGGTATTCCAACATCCTTTTCTCGCTCCTATTATTTTTTTGGATTTCTTCCGAATATTTTTTGATATATTTTTTTTGTATTTTCTCATTTTATTTTGTGGAAACCCAAAAATGGGTAACAACAAAAACAATTTGTAAGCTTATGATTTTTAGCTTAGGGTATGTTTGGCAAACATGCCCTACTTATTCTTATAACATTGTTTTTTTTTTTTTTGTTTGCCAAAAACAACCCTTTATTTTTTAATTAATTCAATTTTTATGTTTTCAAGGGACCTATTTGCAATAATTTTTTTATGTCTCTCATATTTTGCTCTTTTTATTATTTAATATTTGGAATTATGATCTACATGTGAGGTGTTTTTTCAATATTAAATAAACTTGTTTCTTTCTACAAAAAGAACAAAATATTTCTTTTAAAAAATATATTTAAATGTTATTATTACATATGGCCAAGTCTCTCAAATAAAAATTATATTTGCATAAAATAAAATAAAAATACAAGGTATGATTTAACATTTTTAAAATATCAAAACTCAAGAAAAATAGTGTTATATATATATGCATGTATTTTTAGATTTAATAACAAGTTAATTATCCATGAGAACTTGGCCTATATTTCAAAAACACCAAAAAATACATTTGTTTATTTTAATATCAAAGATTATGAAATTATACATAAGATATATTCTTGAATATTAAAAGAATAAAAAACAAGAAAAATATGTTTGGGCTTTAGAATGGCTAGACTCGACCCATATAACAATGGTCCATTCTATTAGTGTGGATGCGTTTTGACTAATAAACATACCAACAGTTAGAAAAACACAATAGTGCCTTAGCAATTAGACAAATAAACAATATAACTTACCTTAAATAGGGTGTACTAGGGGTGATATTATCCTCCTTATAAACAACCAGTCCCTTTATCCAGACTCTAAAGACCAATTAAAGTTCTTAGCGATCAAATTACTACATGACAACTCCAAACCTTTTAATTGATAAAGGAGAAGAATTTCTTATTTTTTTCACCCATACCTAAAGATCCTAATCCAGAAGAATGATTGTCGCGATGCCGCCACGTGCAACAATAATCTTGAAAAGGCATATGTCTATCATTTGTTCACCATCATCTCGGGTTCAATTCCCAAGTTGTAAAACTAAGGATTAGGCCTTTTATATGGGCCTAGATCCTAAATCTTTGTCTTGTGTTATCATAGTTTTTACCTTTAATAAAAAACACTTGGTACCAGTTTAGACAACTTCTTAGAATGTAAGCATATTAGGCACCTTAATAATTAAAAACAAAACCAATCCCTTAACTAGAAACTCTGAAGGCCATTTAAGGTTTCTAATTACCATATGATATACTCGTATTATTCTATCTTTTTAATACCTTAGGTTTCGTCTTTTATGCATGTTTTATATCTTCTAATGACTTAGTTAACTTATTTTGTGCTTAACAATGCTATGGAGACATAAAGTGTGAAAAGAGCTAAATGAAGCATGTTTAACACAATTTCAAGCAAAGTGTAAAAAAGAGCTAAATGAAGCATGTTTAGCATAATTTCAAGCAAAGGACTAGAAAGAGCACAATGAGATAAGTCATTGGAGCTAAAATGTGAAAATCCTAATGCGATTAGGATTGATCATATAATAAATTAAGTGTATAGAGGTGCATAGAAGCTCTAGTGAACATATGTCATAACTTTGGATTAAAATTTGCAAACCTACCAGACTAGACCTTCATGTACTCTTTGAACCATATTTTTAGCTACATGAGGAATATTATAGCAATTCTAGTTGGGCTAAAACTAGACTTCTTAAACTAGGCCAAATTATTCTTCCAAACAATTGAGAATGACATTTTTCAATTTAGGCTTGAAATCTTCCAACAAACTAGCGCAAGTCCAACCAATCTTTCCATGTTAGGATGATCATATGACAACTCATTAATGTCATAAAAATGAATCGTTCATATTTTTCATTGACATGAGATGTTCGATCTTGTACTTTAGAGTTTGAGTGCTCGGGACTGATTGCGAGCATCTATTGGTCGAAATACTACGGTTCGTCCATAAGTTCTTGACCATAGTGTTAAAGAGTCTGTATATCTAATTTCTATCGAGCCCACTAGACGATCCTGCCTCCAACCATAAATTCAAATTGAGATCCGGATGGGTTGAAGGATTGTCTCCATATCTCTTCTTCAAGCAGTTGTTTCTAGAAAGAACAAAAAAATTTATCAAATTAAAGGAATTATAACTTAATAAAATTAGTTGTTGAAAACTAACATATCATAAAGTGTTGAGCTCGGTTATCCATGAACTGTTGCACCCCTTTTAAGTAGTCATCACCCCGCACATGCGTTTCAACAAAGAGCTCTATTGGGCTTGGCTTGCGTCCAAGAACTGTAGTCTACAAGATAAAAATATTTTCAGTTAAATATATTAATAAAAAAAACTAACAAATTAAAAAAATAAAAGAAATAAAAAACAATCTTACCACGTGCTTCGCATACGAAACAAATGAAATAGAGTTGTCGGTGTGAGTGGTAACGAACAACCGTGAACAAGCTAGTTTTGGTTCTTCGCACTGGACTATGACCATCACATGAATCACGTGGACATCACGTGTTAAATTTACTCCACCCATACAGCCTCTAAAATATATGACAGTCTGAAATCCTTTCAAACCGCCACATCATTCTAGGCTAAAAGCTTGCTTTCTCTCGCATATTTTTTTTTAGGCCTCGTACCGAAAATCAAGCAATCTATATGTTATCAATAAGTTATCAGTTAGTAAATGAAAAATAAAATTTTGGTATTTGGTGTCATAACCCATTTTTGGGTTATTCCCCAATTTCACTCTTTCTCTTCCAAAAATAAAACAACTATATTCAGAATAAAAACAAAAAATTCAAAAAATAATAGCAGTGAGAAAAGGATGTCAGACGCCCTTGAAAATGGCTAGAAATTGGTTGAGGAGGTTCAAAAATACAAAGATTGAAATTTGACAGTATATGTTTGATTGATGAGAGCCCTATCGACAAAGAAAATTCAATTTGAGGACGAAAAGTAAAAAATTAGATGTTTATGGACTCAATTAAATTTTATTGAAGGTTTAATTGAATTATGAAGGGTTTGATTGCAAGAAATATTTATTTTTTTAAAGTCAATTTAGGATTTAATTGAAAGAAATTAAAGTTCAAGGGTCAAATTACAATTTTTCAGAGTTGATTTGGTCAAATCAGGGGCTTAATTGCATAAATATTGAAGTTTGATGGACAATTAGGGACTTGATTGAAGAAATCCGAAACCAAGGACCAAACTTGAAAACATGTGTAAATAGAGGGGCTGAAATTGACTGAATCATGGGTGAAATTAAAAGTTTATTGATCAATTGAGAGTCAAAATGCCTAAACTCAAAACCAAGGGCTAAAGTGAAAAGGATGACCAACTTCAGGGTCGGCGATTGAATTTGGCAGGGATGCAATTGAATTGATTCTTAAAATCAAAATTGCAATTGAGGACTTGATTGAATAAAACACAAATTGAGGATTGATTTAGAAATTGACATGTTTTGGTGCCATTTTCTTTTAAATGAAATGAAACCGTTTCATTCACTATTCAAAAAGAAAAAACAAAAAAAAAGAAGAAGCCAAAATGGTGCCGTTTTGAACGGCACTGTAGGGCTTCTTCTTCCCCTGGATGCGCAGAAGCACGGGAAGAAGAAGTTTGTTCCCCTGTATTTGTCTCTCCCTTTCTCTCCTAAAAACCAAAAAACTAATAAGACCCAAACCCTTGACTTGCAAAGATGAAAATACAGAGGCGATAAGCCTTGCGGGCGGCTGCCCGACCACCCTACCCCTGTGCTTTTACTGGATAGGGGTAGTAACCCTCTCTCCCCCTTTTCGCCCTTATAAATATCAGGGGAGAGAGACAAACAGGAGGTGGGGGAGAAGAAAAAAACAGAGGGACATTATAGAGAGAAGAAGACGAGACTGAAACAGAAGAGAAATGAAAGGGAAGAAAACAGGGGAGAACAAGGGAAGGGAAGGGAAGGCAAGAAGAAAGAAAGAAAGAAAGAAATAAAGAAAGAAGGCAGAGAGTAGGAAGCAGACGGAGAAAAACAGAGAGACTAGAAAAAGAGAGAGAATGATGAAGAGGAAGAAAAACAGGGAAGAGCAAACGAAAACAGACGAGGGAGAGAGAAAAATATTGGTTTGTATTTTTATACTGTAAAGATACAAATCCGGTATTAAAATACTCGGTTTTCATCGAAACATTGCAAAAAATTATAAAACAAAAAAAAAATTGTTTTAATGCATTCGACCAAGTCTCTCAAAGATAAAAAAAAATCATATTGTATTTTCATACAACAAAAATTCAAAAAATATATGTTTTAGGATGTATTTTGGCTTTAATAACCAGTTTATTAAAGTAATAAGAACTAGGCCAATATTTCAAAAATGCCCAAAAAATATTTTGTTTTCTTTTAGTAACTGGGATTACGAATTTATTCGTAAATTGAATTCCCGATATTAAAAAGGTAGTTCTTTTTTATTGACGTTAGAACAGTTAGGTTTTACCCGATAAGACAAGAATCTTCTTACCAAGGAAGATTTTTTTTAAAACTTTAGATAGAACAACACTAGAAAACACAACCATACTTTAGCTTTTACTAGACAATCAGACAATGCAGCTTACCTTAGGTAGGGTGTATTTGGGGTGCTAATACCTTCTCTTTACGCAACCAGTCCTCGTACTCAATTTCTGAGACAAGTTAGGGTTCCTAGTGATCAAAATATTAGGTGGCAACTCCTATTTCCTCTTTCCACTGATAAAAGACAAGAATTTATTATCTCCCCATATTTGCCAGTTACAATACCAAAAGTGGACGATCGCCGCGACGCCGTACACGTGGGACATTTGGAATAAAAAAATTATACTGATTTTGATCTTAGCTAGTTGCACCGTGATTCTCCAAAACCCTCTTAACAACATTATCATTCGCTCTCACCAATTCAAAATTTTTCTTGCAGTAAAAATTTATAAAATGTAAATTTCAGTAATTTTAATAAGGAAACCAAATTAACACAATAAAAAAATATTTAAGTTAATAATAACCTTAAACCTTGAAAACCATCCGTCGACCTGCAATTTTTATTCAGGATGTCTGGAAACCTAACTCTATTGAAATAATAGAATTTCCATCGATTATTTAAAGACCAATATTATTGTTCTAGTAGCCTCAATATTTGTAAATCCGAAATTGCATTCGTTAAATAAAATAATTTTTTAAAACTTATTATGCATGTCGTTATGAAAGCGATTCAAACTTACATTGAAAGGTAGTCCTTCTTCTGGACCTTGTTCTTATGGGTAAATGGATCAGGCTGTGACGAGACCCCTTATTGACGTATCGCACTTGATGACCCATCATCATACAGCGATGCATATGCTTAAGATGTTTGTTTTTGATCGGAACCTAATGAATTGTGGTAGTTAGCATCGCGACTAGAAAATTTAGCAGAGATCATATCATCATGACGTGCAATAGACCTTTCCCTAGGCATCTACACAAATTAACGAAAAAATAATTAAACAATTTTTATTTTTTAAAAACATTTGGCAGTACCTCCCCTATACTAGAGGCTACCTAAAATTTTTAAACCTACAAATACACAACATATATGCCACAAAACCAGTTGATTTTATTCAATTTCTTCCAAAAAATTAGAATAATTTAATTTTGCACAAAATTCACATCTTTTAAGTGGTAATATATTTAATCTTAAATTTACAAAGATTTAATCTAAATTTTTAAAAAAATCAAAACCATACTGAAAATTAATCATACACATTTAACTAAAATTGAACAATAAAATTGGAAACAAATAACTAAAATTCAACAAAATAATGAAAACAAACATTTCAATAACAACTAAAATTCAACATAATTATTTACAAGTGGTAATATTTGTGATCCTAAATTTACAAAAAATTATTCTAAATGAAACAAATGCAAAATAATAACTAAAATTCCAGAAAATAATGCAAAAATTATTTCAATAACAACTAATATTTATCACAACTATTAATTCATAAAATTATTAAGAACACCAAATTTAACAAAAATAATGACCTAAAAAATAATGGAAAAAAAAACACAAATAAAGAATAAAAAGTAATGAAAAATTCTTATCTTTATGGCATGCTTAGTTTCAGCTGGGAATTAAAAAAAAAACAAAAAACAAAAATAAAATGAATGAAAAGAGCTTGTTAAAAAAAATAAGAAGAAAAATAAAGAAAAACAACATACTTTAGGATGAGAAGGGAAGATGATGGTCGATTTTAACTGGTGAACAATTGAGATAAAGAAGAGAAGAGAATATCAGAGAGAAGAAGAGATAGTGAGAAGGGAGAAGAATGAAGAAGATGAAGCCTTGTTTGTTGTGCCCATGGTCTTTTATAATAATTTATACCGATAGAATTCTTGATGGAATATTAAATTTTAATATCTTTAAGTTTTTCATCGGTGCCTTTGTCGGTGAAGTCAAGTTGAAATTTTCATTTCGCATGAAAATTCTTAGATACCCTCCAAATATTACCGATAGTTTTTCATTATATCGGTGAGTCTGTTAGCAAAAGAGTAACCAATCAACAGTAAAAAAGAACATTAATTACCATCACCTTGGAATACCTATTCTATTAGTGATTTTATTGGGGAAAGTGTACCCTAATAAAAAAGAGCATTAATTGTCAGAGCATTGGAGTTTCTATTATGTCGGTGATTCTGTTGGTAAAAAGCAATAATTATCACTGAACAATGCTAGTAAAAAGGGAAACAGTTCTCATCATCACTAGAATATACCAACAGAAATATTATGTCGGTAGACTTGTGTGAAATTTACACCATGAACAGTGTTAGGAAGAAGAACATTTCCTGTCACCACTGGAATATACCAACAAAAGTATTATGTTGGTATATTATAATTGACACCATGAACAAAGCCATGGAGAAGGGGAATAGTTCCCATCGCTATTGGAATATACTGACAGAAACACTTAAGTCAAAAATTCGATATAAGTTTCATCAATTTGAAAATAAATATAATTTTACAAAATCTAAAACAAACTTTAATATATATAAATCATAAATTCATACAACAAATTTGTATGAGAAAAAACTATAAAATGATTAAACACCTAAACAAAATACATATACTACAAAAATATGCCAAAAAATTAACATTTTTAAATTGTGTTCAAATAAAAAAGGGTACATTTTCTTACTCAATGTGAAGAATCCTCAATAAAATTTGAATCAGATTACAAATACTGACAAACCAAGTGTTGTGGTGGCCATATTTGTTGTGGGAGGTTAAGTTGTGTTGAGATTGATGGGGGAGGGGGTAGTTGTTTCTGGTGTTTGTTGTAGAAAAAAAATGCATAATGAGCAAGATAGGAATAGGGGAGGGGAGAAGAGAGTCGATCGCAAAGTCATAAATTAAATATTACCGATGGATTTACCAATACTTTCATCGGTCATTCCATCGATCATTTTGTCGTTAAAAAATGTCATGTCACCATACAATTTTCCTTTTTGAATCCCACTGTGATATCATCTGTAATTCCATCGATATATTTATGGATGAACTTTACTATCGGGTTAATTCCATCGGTAAAGCCGTTGATAAAAGGTACACGTCATCATACTTTTCTGACTTTTTTTATTCCTTCTTTTCCCACTGCAATTCCTTGGTATATACTGAAGGAATGTTTCCATCAGCGTTTACTGAGGGATATAGCGATGGAGAAATCCATCGGTAAAAATTTCGTTAGTGTTTCTGTTTGTATTTGTCAAATTTCTGGTAGTGATTATACATCATAAACCTAACTTTCTTCTTTGGCCAGTCACATGGGTTCTTAAGGACCTTATGTTTTTCTTCATCAATTACACTAAATTTAACACCCAACACAACTTAATCTAACCAAATTTGATCAATTCATAGTCAAGTTGCATTTCCTCTAAAACGTTTCTACAAACACTAACCTAAAATTCATGATTTCTACCTCAAATGTTATTCGAATTGCATGAAATTGCTAGAGTAAGTTTAGAACCCCTTACCAAATGTTATTCAAGTCTTCAAATCTCAATCAGTCAAAACTTTTTTGAATTCTCTTTGTTTTTTCCTTCCTATCGTGATTGTGCAACACCTCTCCTTTGATTATTTTACCTTTGTTTCCTTCTTAATTAGGTGTTTAGAGGTGTGTGTATGTGTTCCCTCAATTCCTCCCTAAATCCCTTGATTTTCTCTTAGTTTCTCTAAGAATTTTGGCGAGAAATTGAAATTTTCCTCTCTTCCCCTTTTATTTGTAGCTGCCGGGTTGAAGAGAAGAAAATCCCCTGCCTTTTTATACTCTTTTATAGGGTAACTTATCCTTTTGCCCCTCCTTAAACATACTATGAAATTTACCCGACTCTTTTTATTATTTTATTTTTTGATGTCACACTATTTTTATGCCTTTTCTAATTTTACTTTTGATATAAAAATTTAATTTTTCTAATTTTTAATTTAATCCCTTTTGTTTTTAGCCAAGAGTTTAGATTGGGGGTATAAAAGGTTATGTTTGGAGCAATACTACTAATAATTATCGGTAGAGAAAATGTTTATAGTAAATGATGTAAAAATAATGTTATATGTGTAATTATGAAAATAAATTTTAATATATGCTTGATTTGTTAATGTTATGGTGTGATGATATAATTTTATTCTAAATTTTTAGCATGCTTATTTTTTACAGGTTTTTCATATGTTCCTGGAAACTAGACTGATATGATAAACTATTTTAATATATGCGAAGAAGGATTTTATTAATTTGTATGTTAATAAAAATTAACATAGAGTTGATACTATTAGCCAACTGAATGCATTCATAGAGTCCACTTCAATAATCCATGTTTTCATGTTTAATAACTTTCTTTATAAGAGTACGAACTTTATTTTATCAAAAACTGAAAAAATAAAAGGACTTCTTTTCCAACATAATTTTTCCAAACTTTCCTTAAACTTTTAAAAATTTGATCCCTATACTTTAGTAATATTCACTTCTATTGGGTGAATTGAATATAGTTCATGAAATTTATATTAACTTTTGTATTATAATTTTTTAATATACTTTAAAAGAGTTGTATAACTAATAAAATTTTATACTATTTGAGCCTCATATAAATCTTTCAATTTGAACCCAATGTCAAATTAAATAACACATAACATACCAAACAAATGACTGCATTCATTAATCTTAAGTTATGCACCCTCACGACTAGATTTCACTCCTAATTCTTAGCGCTCGCGCGCATTGCATTACTACACATCATATAAAAAATTTAGGAATCCATACCATATCCATTGGGTTTACAGTTGCACTTGATAGTCATATAATTTGTCCTTTAAAGGACATATCGCGATCTTATGAGATCGACTTGCAGGCTTCCTTTGGTTTATGAATGGAGCATAGAAGTCTAAATTGTAATTTTTAATTATTACATTACAAAAACAAATTAAGAAAAAAGTTAAAACGTGTGGAAAAATCATTGTTCATTAATACCTATTATAATGTGGATTATAATAGGAATTTATAGAGTTTTGTTATTGTTTTTTCAATTTGGTTCTTTTTTTCCATTACTCAATTTCTTTTATTTTGAATTTAATCCTTGGATCATGTGTGTCTTAGGATTTTAAGTTGATAATTCATTTTAATTGGATTGGTATTTGATTTCAGAAAAAAAAAATTGATATTTTGGTTTCAATAAAATTTAAAATCAAGGGACCAAGATTGAAAAAGATACGAAAAAGTAGCCTCTTTCTTTTAACAAAAGGTGATTTCAAGTCTTTTCCTTCATCTTTAATGTTTTCTTTAGTCATTGAATTTTTTTTTATTTTAATTTTATCATTTTATGTTATGTTAATTAAGATTTTCTGTTGATATGCTTTTATGTATTCTTCATTATATCAAATAATTGTCTCATTATCGGTTTGGTTATCATTTTTGCAAAATATTACACAAATTATTTATTTTATAAATCTTAGGAGTAAAGGGATTAAAATTGTATCATGGAAAATGACGTGAATCTAGAGGGCAAGAACCCTTGAACCCAAACATAAGAAAAAAATAATCCAAGAAAGCTAAAATCAGATTGAAAATAAGACCTGACAAAATGATTACTTGAACCAAGACACCATAGTTAGTCCATTGATTATAAAGAATCACGAACTGGAAGTATATGGTAGAATGCCATAAATACAGTTGATCTTTGATATGTTCAAGACAGTTCATTGAAAAACCAATAGGTATGAGCAATCCTTACACAAGGACATAAAGTATTATTCTGAAATCAAAGTATGTTAAAAACCTAAATACAAGCTAAATAAATTTATTTATAATAGGTAGAAACATCCTAAATAATGTTGAAAAAATAACAAAAGTGTTCTAAATAAAATAGAAAAAAGAATTTCAAACCAACTAGAAAAATAATATAATTTCTGCACGGTAGCTTTTAGACCTTATTGCAAGGCGTTCCTGTCGTCTAATCGCTATGAAATTGTAACATTACAAGAAAAGTTGCCTTTAAAATGATCTAGAAAAAAATTCAGTTCGATCCAACTATTGAATTCAAAGTTATCAACTTGCGCACTAGAAAAAAATAAGCCCAAAATCACCTCACTTTGTTCAATATACAAGCTACCAACTTGGTATCCTTGGAAATTAAGGATTCCTTGCAAAACAAAGCTCCCAAGATGCCAATTTTATTTCATTGTGAAAAGTAGGACTTCCAATGCTACAAAAAATGCGAAAACCTTTTCTTGTAGAAGAAGGATTGTTGTTGCATAAGAAAACATTGCAAAATAAGAATTGTTTGCTGGTAGATTTTAAACTTTATTTCAAACATGTTTTTCTCTTGTTTAAATAAATTTCTAAGCATACCATAAATGAATGGAAATTTTGATATGTCTAGTTTCCATCTCAACTTGAATTGTAGCAAAATTCCACTTGTAACTTAAGATATAGCATAAACAATACATGAGGTCTAATTCACAAATTTGCAATTTGTTAACCCAAACATCAAGAAACATCCCAATCAATATCCTTTGGATCCTCTTAGTTTTAGACCTTATAATAAGTTTAATTAGTATCTTTAATGAATCTTTTAGTGATGCTCACTAATTTGTATCAGAAAAAAATCTTATAAGAAAGAATGGCAACATGTGATTGTTAAATAAAAAATGGTTTTAGAAAAAACAAAGTTACTAAATTTTATGGAGTTCATGTCCTGGTTTACAGGTTTCAAAGTAAAACTTGGGTTGCCCTGATATACTAGAATTAATCAATTGTAAAATTACAAAAACTATATTATAATTTATGATGGAATGTCTAAGTCTTGGAGGAAATGAAAAGCTATAAGCATAAGATATAACCAAAATAAACCACGAAGGAACCAGTGATTTTATATAACATAATTACATAATAATTTTGCCGGGTTTCAAAATGTTGTATTACACCTCAACAAAAAACAAAAGTAACTTTTAGTTGCATTTATTCAGAAAACTTTTTTTAAATAAATATACATTATCATGTCATTTCACATTTAATCTTTACAGTATCACAAGGTGAGGATCACGCTTGCCTTTCTCAGTAATTTTCCTTAATTTCTTACTGCAGATTTTTAGCATATGATTGCAAAATTCTTCATAAGACTGTCAAATAATGTGATCTAGCAGTAAGGAAGATGCAGTAGATAGTTTTGTTTGACGATTCCCGATACTGCAATATATGGACAAACACAGTAGTTGAGCTTTGATGTGCATGCACCAGCTGTACCTAATCAGGAGCAAGCTGTGAAGTCAGTGCGGCGGTCCTAAAACAACGTAGTAGATTTTAGGGTGCTTTGGCTTATTAACACCTTATTAAAAAAATAATTGACAGAACAACATATATTTTTTAATATGTATTCTCAAACCCTAAACTTCAAAATCAAACTTTAAAGATAAACCCTCGCACTAACTAATCTCAAACCCAAAATTAAATTCTAAACCCTTACCCTCTTAACTAATCTCAAACCCCAAAATCTCATACCTAAAATTGAATCCTAAACCCTTATCCTAGTTTAAGATTAGTTAGTGGTGATGGTTTGGGGTTAGGGTATTGTTTAAATTTTTGTTGTAGGGTTTTGATACACGTTTCAATTGAGCATCGTGACATATTTAGTTCTTGTGTTTGTAAATCATGAAAAAATTTAAATATTGCAATTGTAAATTGTTACATATAGGTAGTGTCTGGTTGATATCCCGAGACACAAGAGATAAAAAATAATGGAGATAGAGGAGACAAGAAAAAAAAAAGAAAACAAATAGAATTGTGTTTGGTAGTGATATATAAGACAAAATGATTATCTATGTATCCCTTTTGGTTATGGTGTGTAAGACATAAAGAAATATAAAAAAATCTATTTTACTTTTAATATGTATTCTTGTTAAACTTACATATTAAAAAAATATAATTTGATATTTTTTTTTACTTTAGTTTATATTGAGTATATTGAGTATAGAAATTATTGATATTATAATAGCTATAGTTGTCGCACGTGTGCAGCGTTGCGACGATCATTCTCGCGGATCGGGATCATAATCGAGAATGATGTAGGTGGAAAAGATAAGGAATTCTTGTCCTTTATAGGAGTCGCCACCTAGTATTTTGGTCACTAAGAACCCTAACTGATCTCATAGTCTGGGTAAGGGTGATTGCGTAAAGGAAAGATATTAGTGTCCCTAATATGTCTAACCTGAGGTAAGCTACATTGTTTATTTTGTCTGATATAAACTAACGAAATGTTGGGTTTTTTAACCATTGATCAATCTAAGGTTTAAGAAAAGCCTTCTTCAGTAAGGAAGTTTTTATCTTGTGAAGTTAAAAACCCAATTGTTCTAATGCCAACATAAAAAAAATTAAATAAACTATCTTTTTATTTAATATCATGAATATATCTTACGTATATTAAAAGAAAAAATTAATTGTTGTGGTATTTTTGAAATGTAGACCAAAATCCTTTAGAATTTTACAAACTTGTTGTAAAATCCATGCAATAGTTTTTAAAACATGCAAAAATATTTTAAATTTTCTTTGAAAAAGATGCTAAAATAATTTAGAATTTTTTCCATGTGCAAAAAAAAATATTTTTTTTATTATTTTTTAGGCTTTATTTGGCAAAAACTCATTTTTTTTCTTGTAATAAAACTACTCAAAATAAGCCAAAGGACTGTTTGCCAAACACACTTTTAAACCTAAAAAACCTTAACATAAATTGCAAACCAAACAGAGTACGAGACCCTTTGACCTAATTTTTTTTACACGACTTGACTAGGTCGACCAGACCAAGTTGACTCGACCGGGTTGACCTGAAATTTTCAGTTCCACCATAAATTGAACAACAAATCTTGGTTTGACCCGAAAACAACAAAAAAACAAAACCAAAGCCAAAAAAAATTAAACACCCAAAAATCACAAAAACTCAAAAATCCATGAACTAAACGGATCAAACACAAGAAGACAAAGAACACTTGAGACCAAACCTAGCATCATGGGTTCCAAATCAGACCAGATTTGATCACAACAAAGGCACATACATGTTGAAAATCATGCAAGAATCAATAATCTAGCATCCAATCACTTTGATTATCAGTAAAATGTCACGATTTTATCAAATTGGGTTTAGGTTCTAAACTAAAATCCTATGATTAAAAGCCATTGAAATGGTGTTATTGATGCAAATGAATACTAGATTATTGTTTGATCATGCATAAGGAAGGGTTCTAGGCAAATAAATGAAACAAAAAAAAGTCAAAATCATGTAGCTAAGACAATGCTCTTGGGAAGAACAATAAGAACAAATGGAGAACATTCAATATGAACCCAACAATGTGGCTCTCAAACTACACCATATATGAGTAAACTAAAGGCGTGTACATGTTGAAAATCATGCAAGGATAAATAATCTAGCATCCATTCACTTCGATTTTCAATGAATCATCACGATTTAGGCATAATAGGTTTTAGTTCAAAACCAAAACCTAGGATTAAAACTATTTAAACATGTTATTAATGTGAATAAACACAAGATTATTAGTTAATCATGCATAAGAAAGGTGTATGTGTAAAGAAATGGACCAAAATTGGTCCAAATTTAGGGGTCAAGACAATGTTTTTTCCCAAGAACACGAAGAACATTACCTAAACCTAGAGAAAAAAATAATTAGCCATGCCTAAAATAGTAGCCACTAACAAGCCCAGAAATGGTCTTTGTCTTCAACAGGGTTAACCTAAAATCCCAATCTTGACAATTCTCTTTCCCCAGAACCAAATTTTTTATTACTTCGTGATCACAGAGTTTGAAAGCTTGGTGTTTCCTGACTGTAGGGTTGACTTGATAATTCCCGATTGCGGGGTTTTAAAACTCGATGCTTCTTCATTGCAAGGTTGACCTGTACTTCCTGATTGTGGGGTTCAAAAACTTAGTGCTTCCTAATTGCAGGGTTGACTTGAAAACTTTTTCTAATGATAAAGATAATCTTCTCCTCTTTTTAAGAATTTCCTAATAGTAGGGTTCTCCTTATTTTCCTTCCTGATTGTGGGGTTTAATTGATATTCCTTGTTATCATAGCTCAAGAATTCTTTTTTTGTCAACTCAGACATATCAAAATCTTATTAGATGTCATTGACGATTTTTCCTGAAAAATTCAGAAATATTCATGCAATGTTTTAGGATTAGATGACATGCATGCATCCTTACCTTAATTGAAATATAGCCCTCCCTCTTTGATGCTATGTCGTCATATAATGCTTTTACTTGTTATCCAAAGCTTTCTTAATTTTCTGATTCACTAGCTTATTCGAGTTTACCTTAAATTAATCCTTCACTCAAATGTAAGTGTAGTGCCCATCCTCAACTATCCGCGATACTTAATGCTCTCATTATTTATTAAGCTTTACCATGCCTTCCAAGTATGGCATTGTTTGCTTTATCATGAAAGATTTTAACAAATCATTCAACTTCTTGATTATTTCAAAAACTAGCATCTAATAAGCTATGTGCATCTTGCCAACAATTATCAAAAGATTTTTTGGTAGATGCCTTTAGTTGAACCATACTCTTCTTTTTTAATCTTAGCATTATCAACTGATTTGACCAGGCTCTTCTACACTATCTTCATAAATTATTTTGCAAGCCTCATCAGTGGACCACTTACTTTTACACAGTCACCTTTTCCTTGATAATTAACCATAAACTTTCAAAGATCATGCCCGTTCCTACCTTATTGTTGAAATGAAACCAAAAGGATGCTAGTTTTGAAAATATTTTGAAATTAACTTGGTCAAAGACCCAACACACACCATTTATTATATGTAATTCTTTGATTATTTTGCATTTTGAGAAGAGAAATTGACTTGATGTAAAATGAAAACAATTGTTTTTTGCTATTTTATAGTTTTTTGTGTTAATTTTAATATCTCATTTTGGGTATATTATTCAATAGTACATGATAAAGTGACCTTGTGTTGATTTCAACAACAAGAGGTTTGAGTCAAGACTCAGGTTTTATCAAGATAAATTGTCTCTTTTGAGCAACCATTTTATCAGCATGCATAATAACCAGTAACTTAGTTCGTGAAGCCATGACCTTCATTGAAAAACTCTTCACATTTTGAGAGTGTCATTTATTAGTTCAAATTGCTTTCTTAATTAAAAAGAGCTTTTAAAAGTACGTAATGCATACTATGACTCATGGTTATGAAAGAAAGGGAAATTCATAGGCTCAAAAAGTGTTTGAGGGTTTTAATGACCTAGGACTACCATCAAATATTCACTTTACTCTATTTCTTTAGTTGTCTTTGTAAAAGAAATGACATATAACCATGCAATTCATTTCAATTAGAATCTTTACCTTGATCAATCAATGGTTCATGAAGCTCCATAATCATGTCATTCCTTTCATTGTCAACCTCAAACTTAAAAAGAAGACTAAATCTCATTGCACGTCATTTATCTAATGATAATCCTTCATGTTTTTGTTATCTTAACAAAGGCCATAAAGCAACTCCAACTTCAACTCCAACTCCTTATTTGTTGATAACTTATATTTTATCTAATGATTTGAAGATACAATAATCTTCATCATATTTTTCTTGATAGAAGGCTCTACAACTAATACCAAAAGACATGGTATTTTATTTTCTTATCTTTCAATCTTTTAGGTGTGTTTTTCCTTCAGTTTTGTTTTTTCTTTCTTTATTTCTTTTTTCTTTCACTTATGCCCCCTCAGTCATCAATTTTTGACATTTTTATGCCTTTTCTTAATTAAAATTTCTCTCACCTTTTATGTTTAGGTCTTTTTCTACTTTTAGCCATTTCTCAATCTTTCATTTTCAACATTTACTTCATTATTGATTCTATCATTGTCTTTATTTTTTTTGTCATGCTTGCGCACGGTGTCAAGAACGGTGGGTTTACCTCCTGAAAGTGTGTTGAAAATGAGGTTTGAAAATAATTATAAAATTATAATTATGAGTTTAGGAGTCACCACCTAGTGTTATGGTCACTAGAAAATCTCATGGTCTGTGAAAGTCTGGAGAAGGGACTGGTTGTATAAGCGGAAGACGCATCACCCCTAGTGCACCCTACCTAAGATAAGTTGCATTGTTGTTTGATTATTTTTCTAGGTTGTGTTTCTATTCATTGGTCTTGTCTAAAGTTCAAGGTAGATCTTTCTTTGTGAGAAAGTCTTTACTTTATTGGGTTATAGCCTAACTGTTTTAAGGCTCAAATTTTAGCATTGCATTTATTTTCAAAATATAACTAATTCCTAACATTCCGAACAGAATAATTGTTATGGGCTTTTTTGTATTTTGGTCAAGCCTTAATAGATAATGATAAACTAGTTACGATATCCATTTCTGCATTTTAAAACATGCTTATGATAACCCGTGCTAATTCTCTTGACATATGACCTAGGCCTTACCTTGGTTGATTCCCGAATTGGGTTTTAAAACTATAATAATAACAACTTTTTATCTTTACATCAACTCAGGTTAACTCTTCTAATCTGTGATCTAGGCTTTACCCCAAGTTGACCCTCGAATCAAGTTTTAAAACTATGATAATAACCATTTTTAATTTATTTTGACCTGAGTTAACTCGGGTTGACCCTCCTGACATGTGACTCAGGTCTTATCCCGAGCCAATTCCTGAGTTGGGTTTTAAAACTATAATAATAATAATTATTTTTGTCCTTATGCTAACTTGAGTCAATAATCAACCTCATTCATGACCCAGATCTTGCCTCGGATCGACCCACGAACCGAGTTTCAAAACAATGATAATAACCACTTTTATTCTTATATTAACTCGGGTTCCCGACCTATAACTCGTGCCTGACCCAAGTATTGCCCCAAATCAACTACTGAGTTGGGTTTTAAAACTATAATAATAACAATTTTTATCCTTATATGTCTTAGTTGGATAATTTTAGAATTAAGAGTTTTTTATAATGATATTTTAGAAATAAAAAATAATTAATATTTTCTATGGAGACATGTCCTTTCTGTATCTCCTATTTTGAAAGTACATAAATCCATTCTAAAATTATCTCAAAAACATTTATTTTTATATTTTTGTTTTTGTTTCTTTAACCAAACACATTTTTGTCTCTATACTCCGTCCTTTCTATTTTAAGACAATAATAAAATGCTAATATATAATTTGTGGTATTTCACTAAAATATTTTAAAACCGTTTTTTTTTTGGCTGATATTTTAGATCAATAGTTTTAATTTAAAAAAAAAAAATCTAGATTTTAACTATAACACACAAAAGCCTGTCACCACACACAATGGATGGAGATTCCTTATACTTTAACATAACTAGGCAGCTTTCCATCTGTAGCTAACGTCCAAAAAGCCTAGAAGACCTTGTAAAGGGAGACAGAAGCCGTAACCAGCCAACCTTCCACAGACCACATGCAACAACATTTATATAATAAAGTTATTTTGTTTTTCTTTTCTTTCCTTGTCCTATTTGGTTGTAGAATTTGCAGATATTTTCCAGAGACACCGACCAACAAAAGGTTCAGCTTTTAGGGCACATGTATTGAGCATTTTTCTCTTAAATCTGCTCGACATTTAACCAAACTATCAAGCTATGCGGTTCCTGGGCTTCTTTTTACTACATGCTGGGGCAGCAGGCGGAATATATGCGTGCACCATTGACTTAAAAGTATCAAACACCGGCAATGTGTGCATGAAGAAGAGGGAAAGTTTACCACTCAGAGCCGAAGAAATTAAGACATACCTTATATACAATGACTGTTCTTCCTTAACCAACATCAATCATTGTCTTTGTGTTTTACTTTTTATTTTTTAGTCATCATTGTTGGTTTAATTTTCTTTCAAGGTAATAGTGGAATGTTGGTAAAAGTGAACTCATGTTTGAAGCAAAAGAAAGCAAGTCAATGTACAGTAGGTTTACATTAACATTCTGCTTTAAATAGCAAAGTTGTGTGGCTAGACAAGAAAATCTACGTGGTCTCTTGCTGATTTACAAATACGGTTGAGAGCTATATATATATATAGGATAATTACAAAAAACCTCATATTTTAGGTTTGTTTATCTCTTCGATCTAAGATCTGAAAAATTATAATTTGTCTCGATGATCAAGGAAAAATTCAGATTAATAGTTTGTCTCTATAATCAACGAAAAAAATCAAAATTTTGCCTTTTATATAATAAACGCATGGACAATGAGAAGGTTCTTGTATCAATGAGCTGCAATCATTCTTTCGGCTTGTCGATGATGACCGCCCTTTGATTTTATCAGGTTGTGATCAACGGTTAATGGGACTTTGGCAGGAAATTCTTTTTAGTAATTAAGCTTCAAATTACCGCAAAATGCAAACTTTCTTAGCTTCCACATGTTCGTTGTCTGCAAATTTATTACTCCTCTCAGCAAATTATGTCCAAACTGGAAGGTATAAACCACTCCCGTTAGCAACTATTACAGGTTTCACTTTCACCACTACAAAACATCCATACTTACCTGATTGCTTCTGTTAGTGTACTAACACAGGAAGACAAGCATGGAAGTGGTCATAGAAAAATTAAACTACTTAAAATGTTGATTTCATCCGACCTGACTTTAGAGTTGTTAACAAATTCTGTTTCTATTCTTGTTCTTGTTTTGTTGGGTGGGTCTAAAATTGTATTTCTTGAATGAATGAATTGTATTATTTCTTTATATGCAACACTATTATGAATTCTTTGGTTACTTTCTTTCCAAATATAGTAGAAAAAAATACCAATGATGCTCAGAAATTGTTTGATAAAATGTTTAAAAGAATTTGTGTTCATGAAATTATGGATAACATTATTGTAATTAATTGCAAATTATGGATGGTAATTCTGTTATTTTGATGCTCCAAGAGCTTTATAGCTATTAAAATGAATATAATGACAAATCTATAAATAATTAGATATTTTTTGTTAAATTTTTTTAAGGTTATTAAGTGTTCGCGTGTATATAAGGTTTAGGAAGTAAACTGTAATTTCTTAAACCTTAGATTGAAAACAAACTAAAGTATGTGATGCTTTTTGTAATTATATATATATATATACACATACATATTGTTGAAAGAGCTAATTTATAGAAATTAAACCGTAAGAAATAATAATACTTAAAGGAAAAAGCATTCACTTTTTATTTTGTATCCTAATATTTTAGAATAAAACATCTTACTTAGAACTAATTTTAAAATATTTAATAAGTAATAATATGAAAAATAAGTTAATGGAATGTAATGGGTGATGATGCTCATAAGTTGTGGTTGCAAAAGAAATGACAAATGTTATGGTAGGGTGGTGATTGGAGTAGTGGCAGTCACGGGTGTGATGTTGGGGCGATGATGAGCTTTTCTTACCTCCTGAAAGGTATTGTTGTTGGGAAAAGAAACGGGTGTGGGTTTAATCATAAAATTATGACTAAGGTTAAAGAGTCACCACCTAGTATTATGGTTACTAGGAATATATGGTCTGTGAAAGTCTGGGTAAGGGACTGGTTGTGTAAGAGGAAGACGTATCACCCCTAGTACACCCTACCTAAGATAAGGTACATTGTTGTTTGATTATTTTTCTAGGTCAAGTTTCTATTTGTTGGTCTTATCTACGGTTTAAGGTAGATCTCCCTTCGTGAGAGAGTCTCTATCTTATCAAGTTAAATCCTAACTGTTCTAAAATCTAAATTTTAGGATCGTATTTATTTTACACTTTGTATCTTTAATACTTGGGGGTATACTTTATTGTGTAGTTTTACACCTTCAAATATTAAATTATGCATCTAAATCCTAATATAACATATTATGGGGTTTTTGATATTTTGTTCATATCCTAATGGATAATCATAAAATGGTTACGATATTCATATTTTGCTTTTTAAAAACATAAGAAAAATGCAATTTTTTTGCTTTTTATGAAAATATATTTGGAAAACTTTTTAGGATTTGACCGTATGCATAAAAACAAAATATTTTTTTGTTTTTTTAGGGGAAATTAATTTAAGTTTTGAGATTTTTTTAATTTTTTTTAGAAATATTTCAAAGAAAACCAGGTATTTTAATACCTGATCTATATTTTACAGTGTAAATATATAGCCTGATATTATGCAAAATTGGTAGGAAAACATTTGAGAAAATCATAATTTTTTTGAAAGGGTTTTTTTTATTTTTTTTGTTTTTTTAATATTATAATATATATTATATTATAAATAAATAAATATTAAATATATATGGGCTGGGTCGACCCAACAAACTAGGTCGAACTCAGCCCAAGAAAGATTGGGCCAATCTCGACAAAAAAAGGATTTGGGCCGATTTTGACCCACCATATCTTTCTTTCTCTTTTCATTCTAGGTCGGGCCCGACCCAAAGTTCACTTCATGAACAGTGGAGATGAATTATAATTCATCCTCACATTCATGCATGAACAGTAGAACGTAAATTATAATCCATGTCTATTGTTCACACAATGAACAAAAGAAGAAGAAGAGGAAGAGGAAAGGGAGCTCAACTGGCTCAGGGATCGCAGCCGTGATGAGGAGGTCTGGACGGTGGCTTAGGAGGCTTCACCACAAGGAATGGTGGTCGGTGTTGGTCACGGGGGAAGAAGAAGAGTTTTGCAGAGGAGAGAGAAAAATGTTCATGGTGGCTATTCCAGACGTGGGGGTGGCCAGCCGGTGGTCACGCTGGTGACGTGTGGTGGAGTTGGTTGAGGAAAAAATTGTGGAGAGGCAGTTGGCAGTGGTGAGAGAGAAAGAACAAAGGGAAATTTCGGCTGGTAACAAAAACAGGTGGGGGAGGCTGGTTTTTCGTCAACTTTTGGCCCAAAATTTTCTATTCTTAGTCCATGGAATCCACCCCTATTTATAGGGGGTGGAAGAGGGTAATCTTGTTTTCACTGGGAAAATTTTCAGCCCTTGATTCAGCTAGAAAGGATCCTAACCGTTGGTTCAAAGTAGGCACCAAGAACTGTTAAATCTGACAGTTCAAGGCTGAAACAGACCGCTATGTTGTCAATCAGCCTGAACAGACCATACTAGGTTGTAGAGAAATGTCAAGTGAGCATTTGCGTGCAAGTTTTGTCAAATTTAGTGAAGGTTAGAGACATTAAAAGCACCTGCAAAATAGCCTCCCTGAGTTGTCATTTGAGAGAAAATTGAAGAAGAAGATAAATAGTAACCAAAAAGGTGTCGTTTTGGTAAAGGACATTTTGGTCCTTCGATTTCTTATTGATCTCGTATACAACCCTGATTGGCTTTAAACTTTAAATATTGTGCAATTTAGCCCATATAAAACTTCAAGTTCATCCCCAACTTCGTGCGCCTTTTTCACTTTGGTAATTGGTTTTAGATTTATGCAATTTGACCCTCAATTGACCATTAAATTTTTAATTTCTTCAATTTCACCCCAGATTTCAATCAATTAAGCCCTTATAGTTCGAAATCTTGTGCAGATTGGTCGTTGGCTGTGAATTTCTTCAATATAACCCTTAATTAACCTCAAAACTTTAATTTTCTTGCGATTTCCCTTCTAATTTCAATCAATTGACTTGGTAAAAATTAAATTTGGTTTTTTAATTCCAATCTTCATAATTAAGTTAAAATTGGGCCCCAAACTTAATATTTCACCAATTAAGCCCATAATAAAATTAATTTGACCCATTTAAAGTATAATTAAGTCCTTGCATTTAATTAAATCCTTTAATTGAACCTAAATTAATTCTTAAACATAATTAAAATTTAATTAGGCTCATGATTAAATCAAATTGGCCTACTAAAAATTTAATTATGTTATAGGACTTAATTTTTATGCAGATTCGACCAATAATTATTTAATTTGACCTTGAATTTGCATTGTTTCTATATTTTTGGGCTTAATAAGGTACAATTAGGCCTCAAATTTCCTCTAAAATTGCAGCTTGATTTTCCCATATTTTTTAGATCCACTTCGGCCTGATTTCTCCACGTTGCCAACCTTTATTTTATTTTTTGATCTTTATTTTGGAAAGAAAAATATGTAATTTTAGGGAATAACCCAGAAACTTGATCGCGATCCTCTTCGGCAAGCTTTGCTTTCTTTCATGCACATACGCAAAATGTTTCTCATTATTCATGCAGCTAAAACTCAGATTTGAAGACATCTTATAGTGTTTGGGTTGTTTTCAGGTTTTTCTTTTATAGGTGTATTGTCATATTTCTAGGAGATCACTTGAATTTCTAGAACTTTTTTGTTGGAACAAACACCAATTTGATTTCTATTTTGTATTAAAACTTTGATTTCCCAAAAATCTTTGTGAAAACATGGGATCATGCGTAGTTTTTTTTGGAGAAAAGAGGAAGATACCAAATAATTCTTGGTGCAGTGATTTTATGAGTGAAAGGGTGTGCTTGTGTAGGTGTGTTATTTGCATGAAACAACAACAAATGAAGGCACATCATGAACACAAGAAAGCATATGATCTTATTAATAAAAAAAAGCTCCTTTAATAGAAAAAGTCTTGTGGCATTATGAGCCAAATTGCCGACATGACTAAAACAGGTTGAAATATGACAAAATCAAAATAACTTTATAGGCATGATCAAATAGAGGCAATTATTTTTTGACACAGTAGGGGAAGGCTCCATTTTCTAACTCTGGTACATTTCCCTTTTGACCATTCTGCTTACAAAAGCTTTTGTAGGCATTTACTTAATGGTATGGACAAAGAAACCGCAGACACTTCTTTAAATTTGAGTTCCTCAAGAACTTATGCTACCTTCTTCGCACCATAACTGCATTATTGGTGCTTTTAGATTTCCCAGACATTCCACCTCCAGTGCATTCACCGATCCACTACCTGAAATATGATTGGATAAGGGGTTTGTACTTATATTTGGAGTTTCTTCAAACCTTATCCACCCAGCTTTAATCAAATGCATGAGCTGTAAAGACATTGTATGAATAAATGTTATGTCCTGTAGCACCAGCATGGAATTCACAGGTGAGGTCGAGTTTGTACCAGTGAGGGTAAGGTGGCTGTAGCGACGTGAGTGGTTCTAGAGCTACATGCCCGATGCTCAGCAGTTTTTGGTACATCTCATTTAAGGGCAGTGGTAATGAGGGTAGCTGTTCTTGGACCATTTGGTAATTCTTCTTTGAAAAATTTTCAATTTGGCTTGGAAGTTTAGGGGCTCAGGTTTTTTAATGGGAAATAGAGAGTTGAGATTCATGTTGGCAATTTGGGATGGAGTGTGGTAGTTTTGGAATTGGTTTTTCTTACCTTTGTGGCCACCATCAACATAGTCGACCTGCTTCATTTTCCCTTCAAGTCCTTTTTTTTCTGTGTACGCAGAAATTCTACAACTTCTGACTCCTTCCTCTATAAGCTCAGCTACTGCCACAATGTTTGTAAATTACTAGGATGAACTTCATCACATGCTCTTAGTAAGGTGCCTTGAGTGTGTTGGAAAATAGAATCACTATTTCTTTATGCAAGAGTGGGAGATGCACCTGTAGATTAGAAAAGAGATCTCTCCATCTTTGAGCATATTTCTTTATGCTTTCTTTGTCCCCTTTCTCTAGATTGGAAAAACTGGTTCTATCTAGAGTAATGTTCATATTGTACTTGTATTGCTTGACAAAAGCATCCACCAAATCTTTCCATCTCCGGATCTTGGTGCTGCCCAATCTCATATACGAGCTTAATGCTGCCCGCTTAAGCTATCATGGAAAAAGTGCATCAGTAGTTTTTTATCGTGTACTACTTCTGTCATTTTATTGTAATAGGACTTGAGATGAGTCATGAGACATTGTGTTCCAGTGTATTTGATAAATTCAGGAACACAAAACTTCTTTGATACAACTACATTCGGGACCAGACATATTTTTACAGCCTCTACTAGGTTATATATACAAGTCTACACCTTTAATGGCTCTGATTTTGGCTTCCAACACTGTCATATTATCTTGATTAATGTCATCAGATGACTTGGTCTTGTGGGACTTATTGGCAAACGCATCTATGACTACAGGGTTAGTGCTAGTGTCGTTGACTGCATAAATGTTGGATTGTGTTGAGGCTCTGACCATATTCGCTCATTTTTTCTTCGAGCTGAACTGTTGTTGGGGTCTGAATAAAGGTGACAGACTGGTTGGAAGGACCTTCACTAAAGGCATTTCTAAGTGCTTGCTCGAGTAGGCTAATAAGGTGAGCCACGCTTGCCTTTAAAGACTCCAACTCTTCTTAAAAATAAGCTTCATGGTGGGTGTGTTCTTTATCTTCCATATTTCTTAGTCAAAGTCGGGTGTTATAAATTCTTTGGAGACCTATATTTCAATCTGATGCATGTATGTTATTTACAATGAATGGATGCATGTTTATGGATGCAAAAATGAATATACACATTGGGTATGGATGGCGAAAACCCATGCAAAATGAATGTTTAGGGAGTCAATACTCTAAGGGAAGGTTCTAGGCCTTTACATGATAGGTAGACTTTCTACTTGTCTCAAAAAGGTCTAAGAACTGCGCAGTGACTACCTTACATGAAGGCAGTATAGGGGTTTACAGGGAATGGTTAGGGCACAGTATGACTGCTATTACCGAGTAAACACTCAGTTCATAGTTGGATGTTTCACGAATCTGAACCCCGACTGAAAGTCATAAGGCAGATCATTACCCCCTACCTAACCTAGAATTGGGTTAACTCGTGAAATAAAAATGCACGAGGGCATCAACCCATACCCGATGTACTTATGCATGAACAATAAATAAAAATGATAAAGCAGTGAAAACATAAGCTAAAATTAAAAAGACCAAAACAAATAGACAAATAATCAAACAAGCAAAGCTTAGTCCGACCAGACAAGGTACTTCCACCGGGATCGCCATCCAGTCGCGGGTGTAATGTCAGGTGACAAAGAGTTTTTCGTGCCTCCTAAGAGGTATTGTTGTTGGGAAAAGAAATGGGTGTGGGTTTAATCATAAAATTATGATTAAGGTTCAGGAGTAGCCACCTAGTATTATGGTTACTAGGAACATATGGTCTGCGAGAGTTTGGGTAAGGGACTGGTTGTGCAAGGGGAAGACACATCACCCCCAATATACCTTACCTAAGATAAGTTGCATTGTTGTTTGATTATTTTTCTAGATCAAGTTTCTATTCGTTGGTCTTGTCTACAGTTCAAGGTAGATCTCCTTTTATGTTTATTTTGCATTTTGTATCTTTAATACTTGAGAGTATACTTTACTGTATAGTTTTACACCTCTAAATATTAAAGTCTACATCTGAACCCTAATATAAAATAAAATAAATTGGTAAAGGGTTTTTGATATTTTGGTCGAATCCTAATAGATAATCATAAACTGGTTATAATATCTATTTTTTGCTTTTTAAAAACATGAGGTGGTTGGCAGCGGTGAGAGAGAAAGAATAGAAGGAAATGTCGGTTGGGAAGAAAAATTGGTGGAGGAGGTTGGTTTTTCGCCTACTTTTGACCTAAATTTCTTCTTTCTCAGGCCATGGAATCCACCTCTATTTATATGGGGTGGAAGAGGATAATCTTATCTTCACTGGAGAAAACTTTATGCCCTTGATTCAGCTGGAAAGGATCTCAATCGTTGTTTCAAAGTAGGCACCATGAACAGTCAAATCTGACATTTCAAGGCTGTCTAAGATGGTCCTTTTAGGCAAGCATCGCGGCCATTGTGTTGTCAATCAGCCTAAAAGGACCATACTAGGTTGTAGAGAAATGTCAGATGAGCATTAGCATGCAAGTTTTGTCAAATTTGGTGAAGTTTAGAGGAATTAAATGCATATGCAAAGTAGCTTCCCTGAGTTGTCATTTTAGAGAAAATTGAAGGTTAGCGATGTCGTTTTGGTAAAGTGCATTTTGGTCCTTCAATTTCTAATTGATCTCATGTACACTTATGATTGGCTTTACACTTTAAATATTATGCAATTTAGCCCCTGTACAACTTCAATTTCAACCCCGGCTTGGCACACCTTTTCACTTTGGTCCTCGATTTTGGATTTATGCAATTTGACCCTCAATTAACGATTACACTTTTAATTTCTTCAATTTCACCTCGGATTTCAATCAATTAAGCCACTATAGTTCAAAGTCTTTTACATATTGGTCCTTGGCTGCGAATTTCTTCAATTTAACCCTTAATTCACCCCCAAAACTTTAATTTTCTTGTGATTTTGCTCGTGATTTCAATCAATTGACTTGGTAAAAATTAAATTTGATTTTTTAAAATTTCAATCTTCTGAATTAATCTCAAATTGGGCCCCCAAACTTAATGTTTCACCAATTCAACCCCTAATAAAATTAATTTAACCTATTTAAAGTATAATTAAGTCCTTGCACTTAATTAAATACTTTACTTGAACACAATTTAATTCTTAAACATAATTAAAATTTAATTTAGGCCATGATTAAATCAAATTGGCCTATTAAAAATTTAATTATGATCTTGGATTTAATTTTATGCAGATTCGTCCAATAATCATTTAATTTGATCTTGAATTTGCATTGTTTCTCTTTTTTTAGCATAATAAGGTACATTTAGGCCTTGAATTTCCTCCAAAATTGCATATTGATGTTTCCATATGTTTGAGATCCTCCACGACCTGATTTCTCCACGTTGGTAGCCTTTATTTTATTTTTTTATTTTTATTTTGAAAAAAAAAATGCAATTTTAGGGAATAACCCAGAAATAGGTTTGACAGTGGCGATGGGGGTGCTAAGAGACAAAAAGGAGGAGAGAAGTGCGAATCCAAAAGCAGGTCCTTATGGCCTATTTTATTTTATTTTATTTATTTTTGGTTTTATATTTATATTATTTATTGGTGTTTTAAGTTTTTTTTTATATATATATAATGTTGTTTTAATTTGTGTTTTGACCTAGCTTATGCATGTTAATGCAAGGCTGTTTACCTTGGCTTTGCTATGCATGTTCATGCATAAAATAGGTTCAAAAAGCTAATTTTGAATCCATATTGCATGAACATATAAGTTGTATTAAGTTATTTTAGATTTGTGCCTCTAGCTTGATTTTGGTGTTTTGATGTTTATTTTATAGTGTTTTTTATTCAAATATGTTTGTGTATATTAGTTTGACCTGTTGAGAAAAAAAAAACATGTTTTAGAAGCAAAAAAGATGAGTTTTGAAGGCTTGACAGTGGCTACATTTTGGGCATGTTTCTAGGTTTTTGGTTGGGCAATGTTCTTCATGTTCTTGTGAAGAACATTGCCTTAGCTACATGATTTGGACTAATTTGGCTCCATTTCTTTATGCAGACTATTCTCTGGACTTGATTAGTCAATAATCTATGATTCATAAGCATCAATAACTTGTTTTAATGAGTTTAAATTCTAGGGTTTTGTTTCAGCACCGAAACCTATTTTTGGCCAAATTGTATTGATTCGTTGAAATTTTAAATAAATGGATGCTAGATTATAGATCTTTGCATGATTCCCAACATGTCTATCCCTTGGGTTTGCCCATATTAGGTCTGATTTGAATTTCACATTTGTTGGGTTCGGTTTTGGGTTGTTCTTCGTGTTCTTCCCAAGAATATTGCCTTAGCTACATGATTTAGACCAATTTTGGTCCATTTCTTTGTCCAGGACAGTTCTTCAAACATGATTAACAAGTAATCTATTGTTTATTTGCATAAATAACATATTTACAGTAGATTTTAAGCCTTAGCATTCGGTTTGGAATCCAAACTCGTTTTGATAAAACCGTAAATTTTTAGTGAAAATCGAAGAGATTGGATGCTAGATTATTATTCCTTGCATGATTTCCAACACGTATGTGTTTTTTATGTGACCAAATCTGGTCTGAATTTGAGTTCATGTTGTTGGATTCACGTTTGGTGTTCTTCGTGTTTTTCATTTTTTGTGTGCATTTGATTCGTTTTGTTCAAGTTTTTTTTAGTTTTTGTTTTTTTGGCAAGTTTAATATGTTTTTTGGCTTTGGTTTTGTTTTTGGATCAAACCAGAGTTTTTGGTTCGGTTTATGAACGAACCAAAGATTTTCGATCAACCTAGTCGAGTCTACCTAGTCGGGTCAACCCAGTTGGGTTCGCTCATAAAACAATATGGGTCAAAGAACTTATACCCTGTTTGGTTTGCCATCTTTTTGGTTAAGGGTCTTTTGGTTTAACGGTGTGGCTGGCAAACAGCCTTTAGGCTTTATTTTGTTTTGTTTTATTACAATTTTTTTTATCAAACATTTTTTGCATTGTTTTTTTTATAATATATTTCATAAATTTTACAACATGTTTGTAAAATTTCAAAGGATTTTGGCCCATATTTTAAAAAAAATGTTTTAAATTTTTTTTGGAAGAAAATAGTATTCACTTTTAATACAAGGATAAAATACCTAAAAGGGTTAATATTATACTCTATATTAAAAGGTATCAGTCTTGCACTGTGCAAATCCACAGTGATAGGCGAATCCCTTTTAGTTATAGTTTTTTTTTTTGCTTTTTTCTTTTTAATTAATCTTGTTTTTGTTTAATTTAGATTGTTAATATTAAATATGTTTTTATTTAGTTATCACACTCTCATGACACGGATTCTAAGTTTGACGGGTTAACCTAGTTTGGTGGGTTAACCTATTTGATTTAGATTTTTTTTCTATTTCTTAATTAGTTTTTTTCTTTCAATTTCATCTTTTAATATCAATTTTATTGAGAATTAAACCTCATGATTCGTGCTTTTCATTAGATTATCGTGATCTCATGAGGGGATTTTATTGTACCTCTTCTCGTAAAATACTATTCATTAGAATAGTGTTGCTTTATTTGTTTTCTTTGTTTTTTCCTTTTCAATTAATCTTTTTTTTTAATTTCATTCTTTAATATTAATTTTTTTCTATTTAGTTATCATACTTTCATGACACGGCCGTACAACCAGACCCCACATCCAAGGCTTTGGGGTCTGGTGTTACAACCAAACTTAAGGCTCTTTGGTCTAGTGTTGCAACCAGACCCACTTAAACTTTAGTCATGCAAGTTTAATATTATTATTAATATTATAAATATTATTATTTTTATTATAATGAATATTTCTAATATAATAATTAATAAATTTGAAAAAAATATTATTAATATTGAAAAACAACTATAGATTTGATTTGAATGGTAAAATTAAAAACTATAAGAACTTGGGTTAGGCATGTTTAATATTATTTTTATTAACATTATAAATATTTTTATTGTCATTATTAATAAATTTGAAAAAAATATATAATTACTTTTGAAAAAAAAACCATAGATTTGATTTGAAGGGTAAAATTAAAAATTATTATTGTTGTTGTTGTTGTTGTCGTCGTCGTCGTCATTGTTGTTATTCTTATTATTATTATAATTATTAGTGTTATTCTTATTCTTAATATTCTTATTATTTTTATTATTATTAAATTTGAAAAAAATATTATTACTATTGAAGAAAAACCATAAGTTTGATTTAAAAGGATTAAAAACTATAAGAACTTTGCTCATAAAAGTTTAATATTATTATTAATATTATTTTTTTATTATTATTAGGGGAACGAGACCCTAGAAACTTGGGTCTAGCTGGGGCGCTAGACCCAAGTTTATAATCATTAGTATTATTCTTATTATTCTTATTGTTATTCTTATTGTTATTATTATCATTGTCATTAATAAAAAAAATTTAAAAATATTATTACTATCAAAGAAATACCATAAATTTGATTTCAAGGGATAAAAAACTATAAGAACTTGGGTCAGACAAGTTTAATATTATTATTAATATTATTATTTGTATTATAAATATTACTTTTGGGTCAGACATTGCAGTCAAACCCAAGGCTTCTGTATTTAGTTTTGCAGATAGACCTAACACTCTTGGATCTTAGCTTTTTTATATATTTTTTTTTATTCTAAAAAACAATTGGCCCGTGCTATGCCTAAATAGTCCAAAATATTATTAAGGATAATGATAATTATTTACTTTTAATATAAAGATAAAAAACCTAAAAGGAGTTAATATCCAAAATATTATTAAGGATAATATTGTTATTACTCACTTTAATATAAGGATAAGAAACATGCATGAGGTTAATATCCAAAATATTATTGTCAAAATACAACTCATTCATTTTTAATATAAGGATAAAACCCGAAAAGAATTTTATCTAAAATATTATTTGGAATATCATGACAGCTAGAAAAAAGAATTCTAGTTTTTTCCCAAAAGAAGCTTCAACTATAATTGAGGATATTTCATCTTCCCAGACTAAGTTCTTGACTTAAAAAATTAGGATTTGTTCATCATAGCAGACTCCTAAAAAGGGTTAATATCCAAAATATTATTAAAGATAATATTGTTATTACGCACTTTAATATAAGGATAAGAAACATGTATGAGGTTAATATCCAAAATATTATTGTCAATAATACAACTCATTCATTTTTAATACAAGGATAAAACCCGAAAAGAATTTTATCTAAAATATTATTTGGAATGTCATGACAGCTAGAAAAAAGAATTCTAGTTTTTTCCTAAAAGAAGCTTCAACTATAATTGAGGATATTTCATCTTCCCAAACTAAGTTCTTGACTTAAAAAATTAGGATTTGTTCATCATAGCAGACTCGTCATAATAAGTTGGTATAGATAGATGCCATCAGACCATAGCAAACAAATAAAAAATAATACAGCTTACCTCATCTAAAGCATATTAGGGGTTCTAATATATTTTCTTTACGCAACCAATTTCTTGCCTAAAATCTATAAAAAAACAGTCAGGGTTCCTAATAGCAATAATACTAGGTGGCGACTCCCCAACCAAACTAAAGATCATTCCAAAAAGACACCGCCTGGGAATTGTCACCACGACATTGCGCTCTCGTGAGGAGGGTACGATAAATACGCTCATAAGACGAAATGGGGCATAGATAAAATCTTATGAGGGAAGAAAATATGATATAGAAAACATTAAAATAAATTTGATGACCATATAAAAAATTGTATTTAAATGAGTCATAGAATATATGGTAAATCAAGAAGTAGTTACATGTGTGGTGACATTAGTTTAATGTATTTAATGTTAAAGAAGAGTTCATCAGTGGGCTAATGAGGAAGTATTAATTTAAAAAAGGGCATGGATTGGTGTGTTTATAGAAGGATTAATGATATTTGTTTGGTTCATATAGTTGTAAATATAGAAATGTAGAATCATGATGATGTAAATACTTACAATAATTTTTGTGATCTTGTGTGTTTTATATGTATATTCTTTTGAAGGACTCAATGCTCATAAAAAGAGTTATTGAGTTGCCTAGTCTTTCATATTAGATAAATCCTATATCTTCTAATAATTGTACTATAAATAATTTTATGCATGTGATTTATAAGGCATTGTAACGGTATTAATGTATAAATATAATTAAATTGTATATCAATATACTTATGAATAAAATTATTGAAAGATGAACTTAAAGATATCCTTATGATATGTATTAAATAATTATCCTTAAATTTCTCATATAAAACAATTAAATAAATATAAATTTCTTAACAAATTCAAGACGTTACACGTTATATTAATGGAGGAGTGATGGTGATTGTATCAGTGATGTCATCGAATAGTAGTGGTAATGTTTGTAATATAAAATTCTTCAAAAAAAAAAATAAAAAAAAACCTTTTTTTTGTTGTTTTAATAAAGATATTTTAGGTTTTTTTAATTAAAAAAAAGAATTCAACTAGATGCTCATATTTTATATATTGTTTTAAACTGCTAACCTGATGGTTACAGCAATTCAACAACAATGAAAAAATCGCATGGTAGATTGAAGTCCATGACAAAAAAACACGCCCACAGAAACTTGATGCACATAGAGCCAAATAATGATATATATATATATATATATATATATATATATATATATATATATATATATATAGTGAAGGTACTTATATAAGCTGCGTTCATAATTAACCGCATTAGTATGAGAAATTCCCCATAGATTATCATTGCTGTTGATAAATAGAGTAAATATCAACTACAACAAGCGCCCCCATATGTAAACATAATTTTATTGTTTTGAAAATACGGGGTGTCCGGGTTAACTTATGCGCATCACGACTAATCCCCGGAACCACTGAACACTCTGCAAGTCCAGTTGGCAGGTAAGACACCACGGAAATAACAGACGTGCACATAGAAAGTCGAACCTAGATGCTGAAAAAGAAAACAAGTCCCTGCCATGACCGCTAGGCCACGACCTCAAATGCACGTAAACACAATTATTAATATTGATATAATTATATGGCAATTAATTAACCACAAATTAAGGATATAATTAAGAATGATCATCACCCTCGATAATTAGCAATCCCATTAATATATATGTATGCATATCACCAGAATATCCCTATAAACGAAGGAAAAGCCTGCAGGACGGAGGAAACCTCGTCTGAGACAGCAGAAGCAGTCGGTTCCTGAAGTTTCGTTACCTGTAAACGCAGTAATAGACTATGAATATAAAAGCATTACATGTTGCAGACATTTTGATACACGTAGAAAAGTGTTCGATGTATCAGCCAACTTTTGTCACCGCTTTCCTTCCTCTCGTTTAATATAAAAAAGAGAGGTCAGGAGAGGAGAGGAAAGGACTCAGTGAGTAAGCCATGTTTCCTTATACGTCATTGTTAATAAATTATTGCACAGTTTCTTGACCGTCTATTTGGATCCTTCCTCTCATTTTCCGATTAAATAATTCTCTGGACTCAACTTCCCATGCATGCCTGCACATGCACTTGCCAAGTTGAAAACCCTAGCCAACTTTTCTTGTCTACCATTAACATTACCGTTTTGACCACTCCTTTGAAAGATTTTCCCATGCAACCATGTTTATTAGTTAATGTATATGCTACTAATAGAACGGGAGGATCAAATTATATAATTAGTGATCATGTGAATCGAAAGAATATCCAAATACAGATATAATTTAATTAATTAATTTAAAAGATTGCAACTTAAATATATTTTTTGAAAAACATGAGCACAGAACGTTATAAGGTTATCTCCTCGTGTAGAATCAGAATTACAAACAATACCATTTGTGAGGAAATACTTATATAAGTTGATTAATGAGCACCATGTGGGGCGCTTTTCCAAGGATTTGAATTTTTACCCTTTTAAATTGATGGCAAAATTGTTATACAACATGGAATATCAAATATTGATGATATTTTATTAAATAATGTGTTACAATTAATAAATTAATGTAAACAATTTTTGAGATTTATGATTATAACCAACTATATAATAATTTAAAGATATTGCATCTTATCAAAGAATTTTCTCAACCCAACTATATAATAATTTAAAGATATTGCATCTTATCAAAGAACTTTCTCAACCCAACTATATAATAATTTAAAGACATTGCATCTTGTAAAAGAATCATCTCAACTCAATAATTTAAATTGTTAGATGAGGTTCTAATATATAATTTATATTATTCTTTAACATATCTATTCAAGTGAAAACTGTTTAATTTTTATCAATAAATAGAGATTGGTAAGATTTGAATTTATAACTGCTTAATTATTAAAGTTTTGATATCATATTAAACAATCATTTTGATTTATTAAATGAGATATTTTTAAAATATAATTTATATTATTCTATAATAAATACAATTCTAACTCATTAAATCCTACAATGGAGCACTCTTTGACTACTGATTATATGTTTGAATAAACTAAGTTGGGCGGTTGACTTGGAAGAGAGATTTGCATAACATTTTCTAAACTAGGTAAAGTTGTAAATTCAAGCACCGAAGTCCAGTCAAACCAAGGTTGATCACGTAAATTCCCAAAATAACATTCCTTCCGGTTCACCGCTTTATGTATATAGCCTCACCTCTCTATGCATTCTACCTTGTGCTTATGTACTTTCCTTTTCTCCTATATTATTGTTAAATTTTTTATTTTTTTTTTGGTATCGACAAACATTTCTTTTCTTCATTTCACAGTATGGAAGATAATCAAGGCCAAGACCATAACAGTCCAAGCAACCATGGAACTGAAAGAAGTGAGCCAGTGAGGTCAAGGTGGACTCCAAAGCCAGAGCAAATATTGATACTTGAGTCCATCTTCAACAGTGGAATGGTAAATCCGCCAAAAAATGAGACTGTGAGAATAAGGAAGCTTCTTGAAAAATTTGGCTCTGTTGGTGATGCAAATGTTTTCTACTGGTTCCAAAACCGACGATCAAGATCTCGCCGCCGGCAACGCCAGATGCAAGCTAGTCTTCTTGCAGGATATCAAAGAAATAATCAACGGGCATACGATAGCGGTGGTGTAATTCAATACGAAGGTGGTGGCACTTCTAATGGGTTTGCAAATTCTCCATCTTCTTATCTTGTTGGTTCCTCTTCTTCTTGTGGAGTTGTTGGTGAAGATCATGGTGTAGAGAGCTTGTTTTCTTTCTCTAACCAGATGGGTTTTCAAGAATTCGAGCAAACCTCTGGTGTAACTTCAATTCTATGCCCATCAGAGACTTCTAGTTTGCATTACCAAACTGCTGGTAAGTGCAAGGCTGAGTAAATTTTTCTTTCTTTCCTTTTTAATTTCTTATTTTCCAAAATGGAAGCCACCAAACTTGTTGAAAGGGATTTCCTCTATCAGTAGCTAACCCCATGTCTCCTCGGTAGCTCTATACATGTTATCGTCTCAGAAAGTTGTTTAGAGGAGGAAATTTTTTTTGCCACCCCATTTAAAATTCAAAGAGTTTTTATCACTTATGTTTATGTTAATTAATTCAGTGTACAAGAGTGCTACAGAAATGGGATAAACTAGATAGAAATTTTTTTAATGGTATGACTGTAGCTGTATGATTTACTCTTTGAAAGACTTGTTGTACTTAATTGTTCGTGAAAACCAATGGTCCCCCTCTCCCTGATTCTCTTGCAGTACCTGGAAAAATTCCACTTTATTTCTTTCCTTTCTTGTCTTTTGGAACAAACATGCCGTTCATTCTTATCTCCTCTCCCTCTCTCCCTCTTTATCAATTCTCGATACATTCTAAATTTGCATGGTTTAAGAGGCTCCTGATTTTTTCCCCTTTTGAACTGAAAAAAAGAGAGGCTAAACATATAAGCGTGATCATGTGCTCAGTTAATTACTAGAATGGAGCTCTGAAAGCTAGGAATGAGTTGGGAAAATGTTCTTCTAAGAATATATCCTCTCTGTTGTTCAGGATTCATCACAATCTTCATCAATGGGGTTCCAACAGAAGTTCCTCGGGTGCCACTTGACGTGAAAGCAATGTTTGGTCAAGATGTAATGTTGGTGCATTCCTCTGGAGTGCCTGTTCCCACTAATGAATATGGGTTCTTAGAGCAAATCTTGCATCATGGTGAAAGCTATTTCCTGGTAAACATCTCTGCAGTATAACTATGCACTTGTGATCAACAGCTCTATGATGTGTGTTTGAGAAACCTCCAAATTCAATTTGAACTTCTGATCACTGCATTTCTTTCTTCCCTTCTGCTTCATCTCCTTCCTCTTTACCTCAGTTGTATTGTTTTTTCTTCTGGTACAAGCTTGCTACGAAGCAATTTCCAGTTTAGCCATTTAATTAGTAACAACTCTCTCATGTTCAAATTTAGCTAATTGTTCCCTCACCTATGTTTGTTTTTTATTATTTTGTTTAACATAGGTAGGAGGGAATTTTTGGATTTCCATGATAGCTCTGATCTCTCCGCGTCAAACTTCATTTTGTATAAATAAGAAGTACAATGTCCATTAAGGTTGAAAGTACTGTTTACAGTTAGCAATTGCAGTAAAATATTATTTCAAGGTTGTCGTTAGGGTTGCTAAGCAAAGTTTAGCAATGTCCATTAACGAATTTTAAATTATGTAAAGAGAGTTCCTTCGCTCTCTCCTTCTGTTATATATTCCTTTTTTCTTCTTTTGTTTTTTTTCTTGGATACTTCATGAGGTAACCTTTTTGCCACAGGTTTCAAGAACAACCTAAATCGTTATTAAAGCTGCATCAAGAAGTGGGAGCTTCCTCTACATGTTGGTGTGCAAAGCAGATGTTCTAGGACCAATATTTTACTATGAGGGACGATTGAAAAACCCAAAAAATTATCTACTAATTAGCATTTAATTAATTATGATGTCTTCATTTGGCTTCTTTTCACTTATATTTTGGTTTTAAACTTTTCTCCCCATGTTTCACAGGAATCATCCCACACCCACTATATATAATGCATATATGAGTGAGAGTGTAGATCGAATTTTAAAAAAAAAAAAAATTTCAATTCTCTAATGACTATGCTCTCTTCTCTAAATCCAGTTTAGTGGTTAATGTGTCCTGTCGCAACTTAACAAACTTCATGAAGCTACGAGACTCGCTGCTAACAAGCCTAAATGGTAAAGAAACCATAAGAGTTAACAAAAGTGGTAAAGATTTGGTCTTGGATTCAAGTCCTATTTTTGCATAATTTAAAGTTTTATAGCTCATGCGAAGATCGACCAGCAGCATCTGTTTAAGTAAATAAACTTTACATATATATCTGACAATTTGTAAATATATATTAAAAAAGAAAAAAGAAATCATAAAGTACCTTATAAATCTTTACATATAAATCTTTTAAATTGAATTCAAAACGCAACTATTAAATTTAACAAAATAATAAAACCATTTACAAGACATATAGAATAGGGAAGATCTTAAGAGCCAAACCAATTGACAAAATCAAAGCATGGATTGTCAACCAAAAAGGGTGTCGGGGAACTAATCAAAATATAATAAATGAACAACACGAGACTTTATTATAAAATTGCATGTGAATCACCCATTTTAAAGCTTCACTCTTGTAGATAAAATCCAAATTCAATTATTAAAGATTTTCATTTGAAATGATATGTTAAAGAATAAAAAAAAAACATATTTTAGAATCTTCTATAATGATTTAAGCTCTTAAATTGAGTGATTTTATGAGTTTGAATGAGAGTCTCATTGGCTAAAAGGTCTTGAACTCGAATCCTAGCATTCCAATTTTTTCCTAATTAAAAATTAGAATAAAATATCTCTTATTACAAGATAATAAGGATAAATCACATTTAAGGGGATATCTTAATAGTAACAAAAAATATGTTAGAGTGAAAAGCTATCTTCCACAAAGATTTCTATAATAGTTCAAAGTGGTTCATAAATCAAAAGTTACTCCATATAAATAGTCAATTGATCAAATGAATCTCAATTAGTTCATAATTAATTAAAAACCCAATCAATGAAATTCACCATACCCTAGTAAAGACAGACTTATCCTTTTAATCCTCTAGTGTTAATACTTTGTTAAAATCTCTCATCAACACTATAATGCATTAATAAAAAAATTAGAAAAGAAGAGTGCGTTCATAGTCCCCTCTTACTTGACATACAAATAAGCACGTAATTAGCACCAATAACATAATCAAAATTAACAAAAAATAAACCATCCAATTAAGAAATGTCAATAATTAAAATTCACTATAATTGAAAATAAACCGAAAAGAAGAAAGAGATCAATATAAAAATAAAACCCATTTTATTGCAAAATATAAAAAGTTGAATTCTCTAATTACATATATAGTGAACGTAAGTTTATTCCTAGAAATATAATTAATTCCATGAAAAGAACTGGATTCAATCTCCTCCTTGATGTTCCTCTCCATATCTCTATTGATGTAGGCTTTGATTGTCTAACAAAAAAGAGCGTATGTTACTCTAGGATTTTATTTTCTTTTTATTCTCTAAATTACTATGTAATTTATAATATACACACTAGTACTTGTAACACCCTTAATTAAGAAAACAAAAGCATGATAGGAAACTTAATTAATTATATTATTTTATTTTATTTATAATTAATATTTTTTTAATCCATATATATAATTATCAAAACAAGTGAAATGTCCAATTTGCTCTGATACTATTAAATTGTCACACCCCTAATTTTAAAAATCATGAAATACTATTTTTGCATGACAACGTTGCATGTCTTATGGACATGCAAGGCATCTTATCTCTAATTAAAAAACTATACTCAAAATAATACTAAAAATTCTTGTTATTACACCTACCATCAAAGCTAAACCTTCCAGGAAAGTTAATGTTATCATCGTGTTCTAATTCTAGACTTTAAGAACGATATTTTCACGAATTTTGTGCTTAATTTTAAATATTATTTAAGATTGATTTTTTTTATTTTAAGTTTTTTATTTCACATGTGAAGGATTGCAAACACTATAGGTTCATTTTAACTAAAATTATAATTTAATCATTACGCAACTGCTAAATCAGCTTATAATTTCCATAATACGTGCGATAGTTTTCAAGGAAAACCGAACACATTGATCCACCTGTTGCATTGAACACAAGTACCACAACTGGAAATTCTATATTGCATATTAGAGCTAGCTAAAAATCACCGACGTTTTGTCTTTAGAAGCCGAAAATAAAAAACCTAGCACATAACCTGTCCTAAAGCTAAGAAAGATGTAAACAAATTTGTAAGACATGAGTTTCAAAAGAAAAAAGAAACAGAGATGTACCCACCAACCTATTCTACTAAAAATTCTCAATTGAAACCATCTATAGGTAACCCAATGATACGAGCTTGGGACTAAGGGGTTTGCTTCCCCTGTGATCTCAGGTTCGAGTCCTGTAGTTACTAATATGATAGCCACTGGAGATTTATATGGTCGTTAACTTCTGGATCCGTGGGATTAATCGAGGTGCGCGCAAGCTGGCCTAGATACCCATGTTAATAATAAAAAATAAACAATTCTCAATTGAGCATTTCCATATAAAAAGAATATCATAAATTGTTTGAGATAACTGGTTAAGTTCGTTGTAGAAAGGGCATTTCTTTGTTTTATAAACTAATTTAACTTAAAAACATTAATAGAGTACGGATTTGGATGCCCATGGGAAACGTAAATTAGAATTTTAGATACATTTGGGATTCAATTGATATACAAATTCTTTGATAGCCCAACTGAGTGTAAATGATATTACTGAGAATAGGCTGAGCATTGAGCACCAATTTAGTCAGCTTCTAGCTTAGATCTCTTCAATGACTCTGTTTTTTTCTCAAACCGAATACATATAACTCGAAGAAACAGCACGATGGCCAGTTAATGGGTTTCCATTGGAAAGCTCCAAAAAACCAAAATAATGTAAAAAAAACAACAGCTTTGGCTTCTTCACCGGCCAAGATAACCAATCCGTAGGAGTTAGATGTTTGTTTATACATACATGTTTTTTTACTAAATTATCAGAACATTAGGGCACATTTTCTGAGAAATATCATGTGAATGTAAGCTTTGAAAGGTTTGATATGGTTGGCAACTATAATAAAATGAAAGTCTCACCAAGGATTTTCTTTCTCACTTTTGGCTCTGTATAGCCACCCTCTGCATTTCCACTATAAAGATAACTATATAGTTTATTAATTATATATGTAATCCAATGTGCTTGGAATTTTATACGCAGGATGTTTTGACCAGGAAGCAAATCAGTCAACCCAATCGAGTAATCAATGTGTGTGTAAAATATTGAATCAAGCTCATGATTTGAAAGGGTGCAAACTGGCCATCTTTTTCCATGCAAATCCAGCAGGGTTTTTCTAGGTTAGCGTGAACATTACGTGGATTCAACTCTGCCGACCAACAGGGTACGGATCTTTTCTGTTTGCCTGAAAACCATTTTTTATAAGATTTGAGCGTCGTCAGGATGCGTCATGTCCATTAAAGAGGAGTTTATATTTGCTCTTAAATTTTATTCTGTTCTGCGCATTTGATTCGAATCTAAACGCGGGTTATTATTTATTTTCTAAACAATCGATCTAATTCGAATTGAAGATGCAATGAACGAGAAAAATGAAATGTTCGAGTGCTAATACATGACATCAAGATTAAAATGCAGAACTTACGCTAATAATACAATTAATTCATCAAGATCTAATTCTTCTTCCAATGCTCCAACACAAGCTAGTGTGAGAGTACATCACATTTCCACATCCAATAGCCCTGCATGCAGTGGAACCAGCAGCTTCTTCAATAGGCTTTTCTGAGATACAAGAAATGGAGGGATACAACAAACCTTCTAGCAAGGTTTATCTTATCCACTACTTTGTATTACTTCTGGTTTGAAATAACCCACCTCTGGAAATATGTATAAACATTATCCAACTCATTCCGATCTCACTTGATTAATATGGACAACAAGTGTTCAATTCCAGACACCATCCAAGAATATGTTTGGTATTGTGGTAACTGTTGTGGTTGTGATTTGGAAAAAGTTATTTTATAAAAAGTGCTTTTAGTTGAGGTTGATTTGGTATTTATATATGTTTGGTTAAAACTGTGGTTGAAATTGAGGTTGAATAAAAAGTAATTTAATTCGTTTGGTTAATAATGCTTTTTAAATTGAGGTTATAAAATAAGTAAAATATATATATATAAATATTGATAGTTTTAAATTTAAATATTGTAGAATTAATTACTACTATTACATCATGAAATAAATAATACTTTATATAAAATATTTTTTATTATTCCATTAAATTATCTATAATTCCATTACCTACAAAATTCATCCGATAAGAACTACAGTTTTCATAATTTTTTGAGCGTGTAATAAAATTAGATAAAATATTATCAGGTATAAAATTGAGATTACAGTGCGAGTGAATTTAATTTACTCTATAGTAGTTTTTCGGGAAAACAAATATTGTTCACTTCACAGTGCGAGGGAATGTAATTCACTCTAAACTAATTTTTTTTAAAACAAAACTATTAAAAAAATTAACACACTGAAAAAAATACAAAAAAATACAAAAAAAAACTGTTCATGTGAACAGTGCAAGTGAATTGCACTGTTCATGTGAACAGTGCAATTCACTTGCACTTGTTCACATGAACAAGTGCATCGATGTACACTTGTTTATGCTAATTGCACTTGTTCGGTGAACAATGGTGCAATTAGCATAAACAAGGCGCGAAAAGCAAGAATTCCTTGCTTTTCTTTCCCTGCGTTTTGGACGCAAAAGTAACGTGGGACCCATGAACAGAAAATCTCGTTTTGATGTTTACCAAACGGCTGAAATCTGTGGTTTAATTAAAACGCAGCCGCAGCCGCGTAAACAAACACACTCTAAGAGTCGGTCTTCAAAGTCTTCTCTGCTAGCTCTTTTAGCTTTGCTTCTTGTTTAGGTTATCTTGTTGTTTGGATAAGGCTTGTTGCTTATTCCAGACATGGTACCCCTTTTAGTCTCTTCTTTTTGTTTATTTTTCTCTTTTCTTCCCCTACTTTGTTTCCCCCTAGGTTAAGCTCCTAGACTATTCTATTGTATATTCTTTCTTTTTAACACATCTTATCTTTTCCAAAAAAAAAAAGATATAAGAGATACCAATAATCTTTCTTTCATTAATAAATAGACGGACGATAAGTCCTTTCCTAGATTATATCATGATAAATCATAAGTAATTTTATGTAGATTTTTAAAATTTTAAAATTTTCAATTAGAGATATTCATAATTAATTACATCATATTTATATGAATATGAATATGATGTGCTCGTTTTATTGTTCTTGATGATTCATGGTTTTCTTAAAACCTCCCCCATTTAAAAGTCATCACACGATAATCATAATCCAAAATGAGGTTATGACTTTTCTATGCCCAACTCTAAGTTGGGCAGTGGCGCGTCCGCGCCCAACTCCACGTTGGGCCATGCCACGACCGTAACCACAATTGCGTCCAACTTCTCTTGGGTTCAGCGTACAACTGAACCCATCTCTTCTTAGGTTAAACATATCAGCTGAACCCGGATATACCCAGGTTTAGCGTACAGCTGAATTCAACTCCTTTTGGGTTTAACTTTCCGCTTAACCTAACACATGGGTTTAGCGTACAACTGAACTCATCTCCTCTTGGGTGCAGCATACAAGCTGAAAAATAACCTCACTCTAAGTCTCCCCTATTATAGGCATGGGCTAGTGATTATGATACCCATCACATCTCATTAATTATGAGCAAGCAGTCTATGCTTATATTAATGAGATGTGATGGCACGAATTGTAGAATAATATTATTTTACTATTACGAGATTACATCTCTACCCCTCCTATGTCGTATGAAGTAAGTCAAGTCAGGTAATATAAAAGGAAGTTTGAGTACACAGAAAAAAGTTTGAAACCTTATACTCTTGGACATAAACACATTCTCTTTTTTTCTTCCCTAACTTCTATATTTTTTTTCTCCTTTCTCTTCTCTATCTTCATAAAAGTTCAATAATACTTTCATTAATGTCTTTTTGCTACATAAAAATACCCCGTACTAACTTGGTCTTTGGAGGGTCCCCCATCAATACCCCCAGGGGTCTCTAAGAGACATTGTGCAGGTATTCACTCAAAAGAAGATTTACAACCTCTGAAGAAATCTATTAAAAAAGAAGTCAATGTAGTTTGGAAGTGAAGGTTGTAGAACACACTGTAAATGACCTACAAGGGTCTTGAGGAATAATTCCTTCCAGAATATTCCATGTGATTTTTGTAACTTCATCAGTACTGATATTGAAAGCAAATCAACAATAATTTTTATGGTTCTTTGATTCCGTAAAAGGAAGAAAGATATTGTGATTTTTTTTGTTTCATCAAATTTAAGATCGAAGAGATTAATTATATCTTAAAGTTCAAGATTGCACAGATTAATTATAAGTCATTTCTCTTGAAATAGTTGCTGCATATAATTTATGATAAGTTTCAAAAATTTTAGATTAATTATAAGTCATTTATAAGAAATTATATTACATAAAGTAACTAATAAAAAAAAGGAAAGATGCAATAATAAATTTTTTTATATATAAAGCAGAGGTCTAAACTAAAACGAATGATAGATGCAATAAAGGATCCCCTAGCTAATAGATTTTCCAAATGTATATGACTAAATAAAATAAAATAAAATCATATTTTTTAGTTTCTTCTTTTTTTAAGAAAGTTTAATTAATGTACCTTCAATTATGTAATGAAGATAACCCTATTTCAAGTCCTTAAATCACATTTTATTTCTTTGTTAAAAAACCTTCTAAAAAGGCAATTGATATCTTGACATTCAAGATTATCTTTAAAAACATATTTAATATGCTAAATAATCATGTGTTTGGTAAATCAGGTTATCTCAAACTTTAAAAAACCTCACTATTTTAGTACATTACATTGGAAACAAAATTAGGAATGTGTTTCCCTTCCAAACATATACATTACATTGGAAACAAAATTAGGAATGTGTTTCCCTTCCAAACATATTTATATATTCACTTGGTAGTTATAATTTAATGATTTTAAACATATTTTTGGATTTATTTCAATACATTAAATATTTTTACAAGGAAATATAATTTCACATATACTAATGGTAGTACATTATCAGTATAATTTTCATAAGATTCAAATAAATATAATTAAAAAAAATTAATTTAATTGAATAAAAATAATATCGATAATAAAGATAATCATTATTAAAAGTTTCGAGTAGTATTTCGTCCTCTCTAATTTAGAGATTTTCTAATAAGTTTTCTAAGTTTTTCCCTATCAAGTTGTCTATAGTAAGACTTTTTTCAATAAATATCAATCTTAGGAATCTCTCACCACCACTTCTAAATAAAGAATAGGTCACAATACCAAACTTTATTGATAAAAGAATTAAATAATTAAAAAAGTATGGAGGTGATCCTTACCTTCAACTCCTATTGTACATGCTCTTGAGAAGTCAGGTCCTACTCTAAATGCTTCTCCTACATTCTAATAGAACAACCTAAATCAGTACTTAAACATTTTTGATCTATTTATCACATCTATTAATTCACATACTCGATTAATTTTGTAAACAAGTTTATGGATAGATAATTTTTATTTATCACTCCAATACATTAAATCAGCATCCATTTACACTAATATCTAATGTCCAAACAACTCCATTTTCATTAACAGATTCCAATGTCCAAACGACTTTGTTTTTCATTGATGATTTTCACAGTCCAAATGACTTAGTTTTTCATTGACTATTTTAAGCGTCCAAATCCAATTATCAAACACATTATTTTTCATTGAGGATAGGAAGGCTACTATAGCTAGATTCATGAATGGCTTTAATCATGATATAGCTCATATTGTTGAATTGCATCATTACATGGAGTTGAAGGAAATGGTGCATGTGGCTATAAAGGTAAAGAAACAGCTTAAACAGAAAAGTACCATTCGGTAAAGCCAACCATTAAGCCCTTCAACACCTTGGAAGGGTAACGTTGGGGGTGGTCTATCACAACCAAATAAGAAGGGTAAGGTCGAATGCCCTAGAGAGAAGAAAGACATTTTGACCGTTGTTAAAGGTAACAATGTTACTCCGACTTCTCGTGATTGTGACATTAAATGTTTTCATTGTTTGGATTTTGGTCATGTTAATTCACAATGTTCAAATAAAAGAATCACGATTCTGAAAGCTAATAATGAGGATGAGACTGATGGGGAGGATGAAAGGGATGATTTAAAAGGTCAGAGGGAGAGCATATTCCATATAAGATGTCATGTTTAGAATAAGGTGTGTAACTTAATTATAGATGGTAGTAGTTACACTAATTTAGCTAGTACTTGAAGCTGGTTAAAAAGTTGAACTTACACACTACCAAACATCTCATACCTTATAAATTATAGTGGTTGAATGATAATTATGAAGTGAAAGTGAATAAATAGGTTTTGGTTGCTTTGTATATTGGTAAATAGTATAATGAGGTGTTATGTGATATTGTGTTAATGCAAGCTAGTCATTTGTTACTTAGTAGACCGTGATAGTATGATTGGAGAGCTATAAATGATAGAGTGACAAATATGTATTCCTTTAAGATGAATGGAAGACCTATAACTCTTGTATCTTTGACGTATAAGCAAATATATGAAGAGCAACTGAAATTAAAGAAGGGAAAGATGGCTGAAATACGAGAGCTTGTATATTATAGGGACCTTATTTGCTAACAAGGTTCTTCTTAGTTTTGATGATAATGTTTTTCCTTAGCTTGGTACTGATTTGTTAACCTTAGAAGATGTTTTCCACGATACTGATTCAAGGTTAAATCTTTTTAAAAAAGAGGATGATGATACAAACCAAGTTAGGTCTTAATTTGGCTTTAAAATGTCCGCTAATACAAATTCGAGATGAGGCATATCTCTCAAATTGTACATCGAATCAAGTTAAAATTTTACAAGAAGATACTAGACAAATGAAACTATATTTTGGTAAATGTTCAGATCAAATGGAGTTCGAGAACATATTATTTTAGATGGTCAAAATCACTAGATGAATTTTATCAAATCTTCTAGACTAGACCATCGTGTACTATTTGGGACATATCTGGAGCTAAATGTGTAATTTTGTTGAAATTCAGGTTGGACTATAAACTAGACATCCCAATTTTTCATCAATATATGGTAGGCTCAGTAATTCATCCAGATGAGAGAGAATGACGTGTTTGAAGTCAAGACTAAAATCTATCAAAAATATGCAAAAATTAGATATTCGGGTTACAATGAAAAATTTTAGCATGAAGACTTTGTTTTCATTATCCTATTTTATTTATTTAATTAATATTGAATAATTATTTTTTAAATTTAGATTTGTTCTAGTCTATTAAACATTGTTTAGGGATTTATTTCATTATTGGACTTGTATTAGTTGATTACTACTTTAGACCCATTAGCTTGCAACTTAAAAAGGATCCATTAAGGTTAGTTAGAGGAAACAATTTTATTTTTTTTAGCTACAAATTTAGGCAGCAAGTTGAAGATTAAACATGAGTTTTCCTTTTATTTGTTTGTGGAAAAACCACATTTCTTGGTAGGGAAATAGGTACACTAACATGTCAAAGATTAATTGGCTTTGTGGCGTCATTCGCATACTTAAAGTTCTTAGATACAAGGTTATCTCTGGATTTAAGTTTTTTTTCTAATACCTTTAGTTTTTAAGTATAGGGTTACCTCTAAGTCACGGTTCTATCAAACCTAATTTTTGGCTTTCCAAGTTATTATCTGCTTCGTTGGGGGTTGTTTGACCACATGATAAGAGGTCCACATCACCACCTTAGCCCATGTGTTTTGAAGAAGTTCATTCAAAGTTTCTTTGAACCCCTTAGCCCCAACTCTTGTCACTAGATCCACTAGATATTCTAACAGTTCTCTTGGTGATGCTTGGATCACATCATTAAATTTAAAGATTACTTAAACAACTATCACGTGAGGCTTTGCATATAAATAGTTAATCTCTCTATATAGAATTTTTTTGTAGGTCAGTTCAATGTATATATTATCTGGCAAGCACTTACATGTTAATTTCATATATTTCTTTTATCTCAGTTTTAAAATTGAATTTTTTTTTAAAATAATTTTTTTATTATTTTAAAAGAATAGATTTGACATTTTCATTTGAAGCCTTAAGTTGAAATTTTTAAAATATTATTTAGATATCTGCATTGCATTATTCTTAAGAGCTATAAATAATTACATATTTATTAAAAATATTCAAGTGAGCACAACTTAAAGGATAATATTCTTTGAATCAAAACCAACGGATTCCCAATTTTCATAATATGCAAAACAATTTATTGTAGGGTTTATTTATTTATTCAATAAAAAGACAATTTCCTGAATCCCCAAAAACACTTCTATTAATTATATTTTCATTGCTCAACAAGAGGGCCGAGTAATTATATATGACACAAATATTTTATAACGAAATTACCACGAACACGCACATTTAATAATTGTCTAAAAAGTCGAATAAAATTATATATTGACTGCCCTGCAAACGTGTTCGAGCCGAGGTATTCGTGTCCTTTTATTCATTAAATTGGAGCAGTCCTCAATAGGGCCTTGATCGTCTATAAGAGAGAAGATATGGGTTGCCTATGAGTCCAGGCCCACTAGGCTCAAAGCCCAAGGTAGTTTTATTTTTCCTTCACAGAAAAATTTCAGAAACCTCGTAACAACACGTGTAAAGCTGACAAAACCAGCCACTGCAGTTCATTTGATTGAAAATTACGAGCTGAAACTAATTCCCGTATTGAAATTTTAAAAATATATTAAAATAATATTTTTTATTTTTTAAAAATTATTTTTAAAATCAATGCATCAAAATAATCTCAGAACACTAAAAAATATTAATTTAGAGTAAAGAAAAATTTAAAAAAAAATCAATTTTTTTTAAAAGCACCTTTAAAACATAAAAACAAATAAAACTAATAAGTTTAGGCACATGCTAATAATAATCATAATAATTAGTTAATTACACCATCCGTGAAAATAATTTTTCAAAAGAAGCTCAATACAGGAATAACTCTCTTTATTCCACAGTTTCATTGTAAGATAGTAAATGAAACTTTAAGGAGTGAAATCTTTACTTGTATTTGTTAAGGAAATACAAACAATATTGACCATAAACTTTATAAATTTAAATTATTGTTTTATATTTTCATATCATTTTGATATGCTAATATTAAAAATAAATTAAAAAAATAAAAAAATATTATTTCAATATATTTTTAAATAATAAAATTTTAAAAAATAATTGATATCACAATATCTAATAGGCTCATAATATAATTCTTAAACACGATCAAGAACTATAAGTGAATGAACGGAAACAAATCAAATTTTACAAGGTCCTCTCCAATTCTTGTTGTGGAAAATTTGGGATAACCATGTTATGTAATTAAATTAATATTAATGTTATTTTTTTAATTAATCGTGGATGTTAAAACTAGTTTAAACATATTTCAATTAATTCTTCAAGATCATAAAATTAATAATTATATAAGTTTTAAAGTTTGTAACACTACACTGATTATACTTGAATTTCATGCATTTTGATGTCCATGGTCCGTCGTATACAACCAAGCACAAAGAGCCTCCGAATCGGAGGCTCATCCAAGATTCGTAGACCCCACTCGATGTAGCAGCATTTTGGTTAAGCAAAGGGTCGCAAATTAGCACAGATGTATGCAAAGCATCATCATAAGCGTATGTAGCAGTGTGTCATGTACCAAATCACATGAAGAGCATTAAGTGCAAAGTGCGTGAAAAACATGGTCAACAAAAGCATACCGAGCAACAATGACACGAACAGCATTGAAAAGCCATAAAAGATGGCAGGTTCATTCATCATGAGTCAGTGCACAGTGGTCAGAGGAGAAACTTTTATGGCCATCTCTCTCTCTCTCTCTCTCTCGGCATCATACACATGCAAGATTTGGCCATGTAGCATGACTGTGAGGAGGGAGAAATAACTTTGCCTCTGCTGCTGCTTTTGCTAGATAACTCCAAAACTACAAGCTTTTTTAGGATTATTATTGTTTTGCAACTCTTAGCTACTCATTACTCTCTCTCTCCCCTGTTCTTTTTACCTCATTGTTGTTCTCTTTCTTTTCCACTTAAGGAACTTTTACTGTGCTTAAAACATTGTCAATAACACCTGAAACCCACTTTTCTTCTCTTTTAACCAGCTTTTCTTTCTTTAATTTTACCTAAAACCCAACTTATCTTATGTAGCTCCTACTCCAAGAAAGTCTATGAAGGGCATGTTGATTCTCTCATTCCTATTTTCACAGAGATTGGCCCTGTTGGTGACAACCGACCCAGTTGCAGAATCTTCTGAGTTTGAATCCGACTGACCAGATTGGTGCACACGCGTAACCACCATCATAGGCCCATTTTGATAAAACCCATTGCTACTGCCATAGAACTCGTCGAAATCCACATTTCCCACAGTCGCTTCCTTCTCTGCCGATAAACCTACAAACCCAAAAAACCATAGCAAGATATAATCAATTTAAACAGGTCCGAATTTAAATAATTAAAAACCCATTGAGGAAAACTATAATAATAATAATAATTTACAGAGAGATTTGGGAAACTAAGCACTTACCCCTTTGGGAACCTTGAGGACTGAACCTGGTGAAAAGTCTAGCAGGTACTTTGGTCGAAGAGGGGGTGAGAGAGAGATCGGTGCATGTTGAGCCAGACTCCTCGATAGTGCTAGTGATGGTTGTTGATTCACTGCAAGCATTGTTTTGCAAACTGACATTTAATGATCCTTTAGGGAGGATTTGAGAGGAAGAAGTGGGCTTTATCCTCCTGTAAACGCTGGAGTTTTCTCTATGTTTCCTGGCCATGATCACATGCCAATGGTTCTTAACTGCATTATCAGTCCTACCAGGAAATAGCCTAGAAATCATAGCCCATTTGTTGCCATAAAGTCTATGAGCAGCTAGAAGTCTCTCCTCTTCCTCTTCAGTGAATGCCTTCCTGTTAATTCCTGGATCCAGTTGGTTAAACCACCTTAATCTACAGCTCTTACCTGAAAATCAGAATATAGAGCAAAAATTTTACTAACAGATTTGATCTTTCAAAATGGAAAAATCAACGGACTTCCTACACTTTTTTTTTTCATTTAACCAATTCGATCGAAGTCGTTATTGAGCTTAGTAAAAGTAGCCAATCAAGAGGAAAAAAAAAAAAAAAGGAAGCCACGCCCTTCTTAATCTTTTATGGGGTGATCAATTCACAAAGTTAACATCTTTGAGGACATTTTTGGCTCAAACAACACCTTGTACACTTTTTAACGACAGATTTTGTAGGGGGTTTACCTGATCTTCCTTCAAGATTCTCTGCAATCAAGTTCCAATTTTGAGGACCGTATTGAGCCACGAGCTCTTTTAGCTTAGCATCTTCAGCTGGTCTCCAATGGCCTCTAGCACAAAGCTTTGTATGCCCATTTCTACCAAGAGCAGAGGTTTTAAGCTCCTCTTCCTCACCTGGATTCAAAGACAAGCTCTTTTTTTGAACGCCAAAGTCCACACCACTCATATCAGCTCCCCTGCTTTCAAGCTGTTGAATGCTCCGTGGTTTCCTGTCCTGGCCCATTGGATGGCTCAAAATCTGAAACCCCATTTGAGGATTGCTAGTCCCTGTCTCTCCTGGTTGACCCTTAACCCCAAATGCATGAGAGAGAGAAAGATGAGAAGCAGGAGGAGGAGGTGGAGGCAAAAAGTTCATGTCTTGATACCCGTTGAAAACATATTTGTCACTCATTAGGTGTTGTAGACTCATTCTGACCAAAACTAAACCAGGTAGACCCAAAACGGGTTCCTTTTCTACAATGCTTTATAAGGGAGAACAATAAAGGTCAGATATCGAAGTTGTTAGAAGGAGAAAGGAAGCGGCTTTCTTTCTCTCCTCCTCTGCTTTGTTTTGGAAAGAGAGAGGTATCAGAGGAGAAGAGTGATCAGAGGCAAAGGAAACTGAAATGCAGTTTCATGTTAGCTACTCCCCCTCTTGCCCATCTCAAAGGGTTTGTTAGCAAGATAGAAATCATCAGTTCTTTTTCTATTTTGGGCAGAGAAGAATCAGATTAAACAGATGCAGTTGATTTATAAGGAAAAGGGAACAGGAAACGAAATGGGGTTTCACTGTTGGATGAGAAAAGAAAAGTTAGTAATAACCATTACCAAAAAGAAGAGAAGAACCCGCACGATTCTCACTCTCTCCCTTCTTCACTCTCCATAAAAACTATGCGTTTGTTTGTTTGTTTGTTTATACGGGTAGAGCATGGAGAAATGAGATGAGGGTCCTTATTTTGAAACTGATCTCTCTACAGTTAATACTCCTCCTCTACAACACCACCAATATGGTGTTTATAGGAAACAATCAGCGTCGCTCTCTCCTCTCTTCTCTCTCTCTCTCTCTCTCTCTTGTTGGGGGGTGTTGCATTTCATGCAACTCGAAAACCACTCGTGTGGGTAGGTGGGTGTGTCCCTCAAAAACATATGCGTTTTGGTGTTGGTATTGGTGTTTGGCTTTGTTTTCTCTCTCTTGTCTTGCTCTTTCTTGGGGTTTGGAGAAAACCAGAAAGTGTCTGTCTTTTACTTGGAGTCTTTTGCTTTTTTCAAAGGGAAACAGAAATTCAGAGAAACAAATTCCTCAGCATCACCACCACCATTTGTCTTCAATGCACCTTGCTAACTTTTTTTTTTTTTTGGTTGCGTTATTATTATATTATTATTTTTTAAAGTACTTTTTTTTAAAAAATATTTTTTTATTTTAAAAAATTAATTTTAATATTAATACATTAAAATAATTTAAAAATACTAAAAAATATTAATTTAAAATTTAAAAAAATTTAAAATTTTAAAAAAACACTTTTAAAATATAAAAACAAAATATAATAAAGCTTGTTTTTTTTAAATTCATGGTTGTTACGTTATTTGATTCCTCTCTTCTTCTTTTTTAATTCTTTCATCTATTTCATTTTATACTTGCTACCTTTACTTCCTGTGATCCTTAGCTTCAGTGACTCCTTAACAACCCTAACTTATTATCAAGAATAATATTTTTTTATAAGATAAATTATTTTAAATAATGATAATAAAATGAGAAAAATTGCAGAAAGAAATGCTGTGGGGCCTAGCATTATATATACAGAAACACACACCAAACTCTTTACTTTCCCATTTCTAGATACAAAGTTTAACAATGTCCTAATAGCATTTATTTTTCTAAATATGCTATTTTCCACAAAAAAACATTAATAATAAAATAATAATTATTTTAATAACATGATAATTGTGGTAATGTTAACAATAATAATAATAGTGTAAGAAAGTTGTAGTGCGATAGTGATAAAATGATGATTATACTGGTAATATGATGGTAGCCAGGTATTGACAATTATTTAGTGCAATAGACTCATCGTGCTAAAAAAGATAGTTATAATAATAATAAGATGATTATGATAGTAATAATGGTAGTAATAATAATAATACTGATAATATTTATCATGAGTCTAATCCCGAAATAATATATTTTCTTGTATCATTGCAATATAAGTGTCTCGCAAGTACGGGCTAATATAATTAAAATGTAACATTATTATTGAAGATGTGGTAAATGAAATGATTATAAGGTCAAAAACATTTGATTACATAATCTGATTTGAAATGTTCAAAAGCAAGCATCACGGCCTTTGAAAGTATGAAATGTCTTTATTACTTTGCACTATTTGTGACTCATTCTTAATTATGAGTTTAATAGCTGAGTATGAGTTTTACAAAAAAAAAAAAAAAAAAACATGATGGATGACTCATTCTTAATTTTATATATATATTACTTTGTATTCTGATTTTCTTTTTTCTCATATACGATATGTTCATTTGCATTACTTCTTGCAATCCATCATCTTTGTATTTAGAAGTATAGTTGTAATTATTTTTTAAAATATTTTTTATTTAAAAATGAATGAAAATAATATTTTTTATTTTTTTAAAATTATTATTGATATCATCACATCAAAATGATTTGAAAACATTAAAAAAATATTAATTTAAAATAAAAAAATTAATAAAAAAATTAATTTTTTTAAAAACGCTTTTAAAACGTAAAAATAAGAGTGACTTGGACTCCAATATAGATTTGGACCTGAATGGCTCGCTTATCATATATTAAATTTAGTAGTTAATTTTTAATTTTATATATATATATATATATATATATATATATATATATATATATATTTTGATGGATGTATAAAAAAAATTGAAAATCTCAACGCCTGGTTAATCAAAAACAAGTGCTTGAGTGGTTTTCAACAATCAAATAGTATTCTAACTCAATCAATTGAATTAAATATATTATTTTAACTTTCTTTTTAGTGGCGAATATCCTTTCTTTAGTAACTTTTGATTGATTTTTGAGTTACTTTGATCCTTTTATACTTTATTGTTTGATAATGTTCTGTTATCTAAGCAAATAAAAGAAAAACAATTATTATATCCTTCCTCTTGAATCTTTTTGACTGTTGGAATAATTGTCCCTCTTTATTGCCTTTCAATTTCCTTTTGCAAGTTATTTAATTTTTTCAAACCTTTTGGCCCGTATAATATACTTTTCAATGGAGAAAAGACACAAATTTAGCAGACGGCAAATGATCAATTATCGTCCATTGTAGTAGGTGTCATATTTATACCCAAGTATCAAAAAATTATCTCAATTTAATAGTTATTATTTATATTATTCTCTAACACACCCCCTCAAGTTTGGGCTTTCAACTTGTACAGGTCCACGTTACCTTATACTTAAATTTTTTATCAAATAAATGGAGATGGTGAGATTCGAACTCATGACCGCTTGGTCATCAAAGCTCTAATACCATGTCAAAGAAACATCTCAACCTAATAGCTTAAGCTGTTAGGTAAGATCTTAGGATATTATTTATATTATTCTCTAACACCAAGAAATTCCAAATCACAACAACAAAATTGATTATAATCAATGGAATTATCTGCTGGTGTTTTAAAATTATATTTCTATTCGCATATAAATTACTGATGAATATTTATGATCGGCAAGTTTCTTGTTGGGAATATCAAGTTCATCGGTATCGATGAAGTTACTTAACAACAAAAATACCGATAGAATATTCAAGCGAAAAACAATGTTGACTATTTTTCTATTGACCAATCCATCAGTAAATATTATCGACGGATCAACGATGGAATATCCACTAGTAATGGATTGTGTATCATCGATATATTCCCCAACGGAATCACCGACATAAAAATTTTATCAGTAAACCCGTCAGTCTATATCAAAATAGTTTGCAGCTCTCGTAATTCTCCGAGGAAAATAGACATATATTAATGGGATCACTAACAAAATTATTACATTCATCAGTGATTGTGTTGGTATTTTAATAATTTGTTTTTTTCAATACATGCTTATTTGGATCAAACAATTTGACATTAAACAATATTAAACAACTTAATCAAATTGAAGAACATATTTTATATTATTAATTTAATTGTAAAATCAATTACAAATGTCTTTTATACATTTTAAAGAAACTGACCTAAATGTTTTTTAGCATAAGAAAAGGATGTCCAAGTGATAGTAGTGTTTTTAAATAAGCAAGAAAAATATGACACGGATCATTGATTTTACTAGATGCAGTAAGTTCGGTTAATTTAATAATATTATTAAAAAAAACATCAACAGTAAATAGAGTGAACACAAAAAATTTATAATAAATAACTCACAGTTGGAGAAGAAACAAAAACTTGTTGGAGACTCACTGTTGTTTCACCATGAACACCGTCCCCACCACCAGAAAGAGCTTACCAAGATGATTCTAACACCATAATGAAATGCAATATGACGACACCAAAAAAAATTACACGTGCCGTCAAAGCAACAACTCAGAAAGCAAACCAAATAAAATATCATGATGTGAACATTTTATGCTTACATATAATCAATTAGTATAATTTAATTCAAAAACAAAAATTCTTTTAAAAATGTTAAAATTAACAAAGAACGACAAATAAAAAGATCCAAATAAAATAATCAATTAGTATAATTTAATTCAAAAACAAAAATTCTTTTAAAAATGTTAAATTTAACAAAGAACGACAAATAAAAAGACCCAAGATAACCTAAGATATTTTTAAAATTAGTCAAAAATCCTATAGAAAAAAAAAACAAATTATCGAAGCTAATCTCCAATTAAATAAATACTAAAGGATGCAATTAAAAAACCATAAGCTTAAAAAGCCAAAAAAAAATAACTAAGAAAACTTGGATGAATCTCTTAAATCTAAGTTAATTTTCCAAACTTGGAATTCATGAAATCCTAGACCTTGGCTCAATCAATAAGCTCAATTCCCAAACAATTTAATATTGAAAGATGAAATCAGAAAAAAAATATATCAATTTAAAAAATTTAACCAACAAACGCGGGCGAATCTTCCAAACTTGCAACCCTTGAAATCTAAAAAAAACTCAATTCTTAACCAATTTAATGTTGAAGGATGAAATTAAAAAAAAATCAATTTAAAAAATTTGTCAAAGTAAAAAAAAGAACAATCAAAAGAATAAGGACCAAATCTAACAAATGAAAAAATTAGAGGATGAAATTAAGAAAAAATCTAATTTTATAAATTATTTCAAATAAAATGAATAGTAATCAAAAGAATAAGGACCAAATCTAACAAATAAAAAAAATTAAAGGATGAAATTAAGAAAAAATCTAATTTTATAAATTATTTCAAATAAAATAAATAGTAATAAAGAAAATGACCAAATTTAAAGGAAAAACAAATTGAAGGTGTGCTTTAAAAATTTGAGGGGTCATGCATGGCAATTGAATAGGGGAGAGTTTCGGAGGAAAGACTACCAATGCCAAACCAGAGGTCCTTTAGTCATACACGTCGCCTAAGAATGGAAGGGCAGTCATGAAAAATCGAACATATCCCCGAAAGCTACCGTATAGTCATTGCATGCCCCTTCATGAATCACCCTAAAAGCATGCGCATTGACATATCAGCTACTTTTTTTTAAATAATATTTTATATTTATTAAAATATCAAATTTTCTCGTAGTCAACTTGATAATAATTAAAAAAAAAATAGATGAAAATACATAAAAACCCTTCTACGCCGGTTCAAAATTTTTTTCTTTTAAAAATAATTGAGTCATTTTTACTGTGCTTCAAAAAAATATAAAAAAATCATTAGATATATGTTTAACTTGTTTTGCTTTTTAAGGATAATTTAATCATTTCACTTTGTTTAAAATATTAAAAGACTAATCTGCCCTCCTTGAATCCTACCACGACTAATTCCCTACCATATTGTTTATAAAGGATGCCCTTAATTGCCGGTGTGGTGCTTGTTTGGCTATAAACATTTCTTATTAGAGAAAACAAAAGATTCAATTTGTACGTAAAAGACCACGCAAACGAAGGTACTTTGAGAGGGAGGTGAAAGCAATATTTTTTAAGCTTTACTCAAAGCAAGTGATATACAAGGGATGCTCTTAAAACTCTTTCTTTTTTCGCAAAGGGTTTTTTTTTTTTTTGGTTAATTTTTTAAAAAAGGCTAATGCCATTCTTTTCTTTGAAAAAGGAAAAAAGAAGAAGACTGATATCGAATGGGAGATGATAACGTAACTGCGTGAGCTTTGCTGTTGAACAAAGACAATGATGGGCATTGCTTGTTTGACTGCAGGAAGAGATTATTGCAGGACTTGTGGGAGACAGCGAAAGCATTTATTTCCTCAATAATTCATTCCCATTTTGGCTTCTGCTGTTTTTATTCCCTCCTTCCCTTCTGCTACTGGTTATCACTGCCCACTCATCTCCTTCATCCTCTATCACACGCATATCTCAATTATTCCCTTGTCTGGCAAACCTAGCTCATCATCTCTTCGACTCATTCACAGTTGATGGAAGAAAAGAAAAGAAAAGGTACAAAATATTTTACGTGCATGCGATGTTATGTATCTCCTTATACGTGCCATTTACGAAGATTACTGGCCATGTGAGCTCTGACCAATTTATCACGTCAATGGCTTTCGGGCTTCAAAAAAGAAGAGAGAAAGAAACTAGACTAATAAGGTCGAGTCCTCTTCAGGAGTACGATGTGCGTTCAGCTAGGGCTTCTAGGGTGTAAAATAATAGTACAGTTATTCTTGTCACCATGCGAGAAAGATAATTTTGAGTTTGTCATTTGAGAAAAAAAAACTTAGTTTTGTACTTTTTTACTTGAGTAAAACATAGACTTCAAATTCCTTTTTTTATCATTTGATTTCGAGTGCTCATTCAAAGTCTTATTAATTAAAATCCCCATTCTTCGATTCTCTTTTTTTTAAGTTGTGGGTGTCTAGATCAGCTTACGCGCATCTCGATTAATCCCACAAGTTTTGAAATTAATGATCATATAAATCTCCAGTGACCCTGAGGTTTGTGGGACTCGAACTTGTGATGTCTGAGTAGCAAACTCGGGATCTGACTACTTGAGTTATACCCCTCAGAATCTTTTCTATTTAATTCTTCATCAATAAAGAGATGACCTATTTTTTTTTAAAAAAAAATAGAATTTTGTTTTGAATTATTGTAATTTATCCCATATAGGCAAAGGAAATGTTTTTCCAAAAACAAGGTTTTTCTAATTAACATATGCTAATTATTTGTGAAATTTCATTATCATAATTAATCAAACTCTAACCAATAATTTAATAAGATTTATTATGAAAAAAAGAAGAATTAAAATAAATTTGGTTTAATTACAATTAGGTGTTTTTATTAAAAATGTCATAATTGACGTATAATTAACAAAGCTCAAACTACCCCCCTCTTTACTCATCATTACAATTTCTGCATCAAAAAGAAGAAGCTGTAAAAAGAAAAGTTTGATGCCCTCGAAGAAAAAGATCACATCACATCATATCAGAAAATTACTGAAAGAAAAGATATGGCTTTCATGGCACCGAATCTCACTAACAGACTCCAAAAACAGAAGCACCTCTCCACTCACAAAGTCCCAAAATCAGTATTCAATTTACATCATGCCTTACAATTCAGTCCTCAATTTCCAAAATCATGATAAAACTCCCCAAACTTTGTTTTTCTTCACAAATCAACCCCCCTTTTCACACACATTATAAAACTTAAAGTTTTCTACTAAAATCACCTATTAGATTGACCCATAGTTGAATTTATTTGACATAGCAACTGATAAAAATACCATAAATTATTTATATTTTCTTCAAGTTGACTAAAATTTATGCATATGCATCATTCAAAGGCAGATTCTCGTACAAGTTCAAAATTTCTCTTTTATGGATATATATATATCATGAAATATTTCAATACCCACATCAACTGTAAAATATCTAAAAGCATGTTGCCTTACGCGTAAAGTGTTGCTGTAATAGGACTTTAATTAATAATCTTCATTGTTTTTTAAAAGCAAAATATTGACAATTTAACCTAAGATAATGATTTTTGGAGTGAATTTTCAGCCTATTGATTAATAATTAATTAATTGTAATTAGCATGCAAACTCCTAGCTGCCATGATTAATTTGAAAAAAAAAACTGAACATGAAAAGAGGGCTAATAAAGTGAATCTTTTTTTAGAAATAGGACTGTTTACAAAAAAAAAACTTACAAAATAACACAATTTGAAATAAAATATGATGAATAGAATTATTTGGTACATGTTGCAGTTCCCAAATACGATATTTAAAGAAGTCGTGATTAGAAAATGCTACATTTAAAGATGTTATAATTGGAAAGCGTGGTAACTTAAGATATCGTGTTTCCAAACCGTGACATCTTACAAAATAAAAACATACATTTCTTCTTCTCCCCTTAAAGAATAGTTGTCGCGCACACCCTTTCTTCCACCATTTCCAACCATCTCCAGCTCAAAACTCACCATGAATCGACAATTTTCAACATTATCACACCCAAAAAACTTCATCTCTTCATCTTAAAGTCTCACTTCAGATGTTTTTTAATTGAAAACCACCACCCCAACGCTGCTATCATTCCCTAGCCATAACCACCACATTGTCACCATTCCCAATTCGATAAATCAATGTAAATATCCCACATTACTCTTAATTTTATATATATATATATTATGGTTTGTTGATTTGAGATAAATTAGGATTTAATTGATTTAATTAGGTATGACTGCATGCAATTGATGAAGTAAATAATATCAATTAGGTACGAATTAAATTAATTAGGGTTTGCGTTGAATTTTAGGATAAAATATTGTAATTGGGTATTTTGTTTCAATTATGATAAGTTAGCTATAAATGGATGTAATTAGGATTTGATTTTATGCAATCGAGCTTGAAAATAACCAATTATGTAGAAAATAGATCAATTAGGCTTTGTGTTGAATTTTGGATTTAATTCTTGTAATTGGGTATCTTGTTTCAATTGTGATAAATTAGATACTAAATGATGCAATTATGATTGATTTAATGTAATTGAGCAAGAAAATAATATCAATTAACATCAATTAGGATTTGCGATGAATTTTGACATTAATTATCATAACTAGGTATCTTGTTTGAATTATGATGAATTAGTTATGAATGAATGCAACTACAATTGATTTTATGCAATTAAGCATGACAATAACATCAGTTAGGTAGAATTAGATCAATTAGAGTTTGCATTGAATTTTGAGATTAATTATTGTAATTGAGGATTTTGTTTTAATTGTGATAAGTTAGCTACAAATGAATGTAAGTAGAATTGATTTCATGTAATTGAGCATGAAAATAACATCAATTAGGTAGAAATTAGATCAATTAAGTTTTGCATTGAATTTTGGATTTAATTTTCATAATTGGGTATCTTATTTCAATTGTGATAAATTATCTATGAAAAGATGCAATTATGATTGATTTCAAGGAATTGAGAATGGAAATAACATCAATTAGGTATAAATTAGATCAATTAGGCTTTACATTGAATTTTGACATTAATTGTCGTAATTGGGTGTCTTGTTTGAATTGTAATAAATTAGATATTAATTAACGCAACTATGATTGAATTTATACAATTAAGCATGAAAATAATATCAATTAGGTAGAAATTACATCGATTAGAGTTTGTGTTGAATTTTAAGATTAATTGATGTAATTGAGGATTTTGTTTCAAATGTGATAAGCTAGCAACAAATTCATATAATTATGATTGATTTCATGTAATTGAGCATAGAATAACATCAATTATATAGAAATTAGATCAATTATGCTTTGCATTGAATTTTGGATTTAATTTTATTAATTGAGTATCTTGTTTCAATTGTGATAATTTAGCTATGAAACAATGTAATTATGATTGATTTAAGACAATTGAGCATGTAAATAACATCATATAGTATAAACTTGATTAGTGTTTGAATCTGTTTTGTAATAAAACAGTAAGTTGTTTTTGTTTGTGGATTAAAGATTTTGAAAGTATATTGATCAATTTGATGTTTTTAGTGCAAGTTCATGGTTCATACTAGTATGTTTTGACATATAGATGTTAAAAATATCAAGTTTTGAATCCAAATAGCATGAATATATTTATTGTTTGGCTTTGATAGTTTCGAACTTTGGAACTTCATGCATGTTATTAATGATTTGATGTTATTTGTTAGTTATTTGGTATTGATAATGTAGTTTGTGAGAATCAAAAGTAGTTTATTTAGAGGCCTAGAAGTCCATTTCTAGAGTTTGATAGTGTTGGGTATGTCTAGGTATTTTTTTAGGTTTTAAGGTAATTTTTTTTTTTTTTGCTCTTAGAAAGAACATTATCTTAGTCTCATGATTTGGATTTTTTGTTCAATTCTTTGCACGAAACCATTTGGGAAACTTGACTAGTAAATAATCTAAGGTTTATTTGTATCAATAACAAGTTTTTGGGTTTTAATCCTAGGGTTTTGGTTTTAAACTGAAATCCACTTTGAAAAAATCGTGTTGATTTTTTTACAATTAAAGTGAATGAATGTTAGATTACAGATCCTTACATGATTTCCAACATGTCTATATCTTTGTTTTAATTGTATCCGGTCTGATTTGGGAACCATGTTGCTTGGTTTACCTTGGATGTTCTTCGAGGTCTTGAGTTGTTCTTAATTTTTTTCTATGTTTGATCCATTTTTGGTGTCAAAGATTTTTGTGTTTCTGTGTTTTTTTTTTTAAGTTTGATTCGCTTTAAGTTTTAGTTTTAGTTTTATTTTTGGTTTAGCTTTCAGGTCAAATCAATGTTTTTTATTTAGTTTATGCGGACCAAATATTTCAGGTCAACGCAATCAGGTCAACTCGACTAGGTCAACTCGGTCGGGTTAAAATTAGAACAAAGGTTAAGATCATGTTTGGTTAGCAATGCTTTTATTAAAGGTCTTTTTGGTTTAAGGATGTATTTGGCAAACACCCTCTAGACCTATTTTGACAGTTTTGGTTTTAAAAAAAATGAATTTTTGCCAAATATAGCCTTATAAAAAAAATGTTTTTTGCTTGTTGCATATAACTCAATCCTTACAAAAATTGCATTTCATTTATAAAAAGGAGGAAAAAGAGATTTAGCATTGTTTCTTTAGCAAATTCCTTAAGGATTTGGCTAATATTTCAATAATCCTAAAAATTTAATTCCTAAAAATTAATAGTCAACATTCTGGTATAAATGTTGGACCTACCAGTAGGCTGGTATTTAAGTACTAGGAGTTGACTAGAAAATTCTCATAATTATTTTAGATATTCACCAATTAATTGAGAGTATTTTTTCACCATAATATATGAGTTATGGAAAACACTTTCGTCTTCCAGAATAGGTGAACCCTGCCACGAAACCTGCATGAATTCTTCCTATAAGAATTTACTCGGGCATACGAGCCCGTAATAAATTTAAAATCTCAAATTTATTCATGAGCGTAAATCTTCATTTTGAGCTATAAATGAACCACTAGTTAGGAACTCATTAACACCTTTAAACCATATCCAAAACATACAATGCAGCTTATTCCAGGTATGGTACGTTATGAGTACTAATACCTTCCTTATCCACAATTAGTCCTTTAACCTGGAATTTTAGATAAGGCCAGTCCATTCGGGTCTCCTAGTGACCCTGAACCACACAACTAGATCGCGACTCCTTGACGCCACAATAGCGCGCGTGCACATGCTACAACTAAACTTGCTTGCAAGTTGGAGGTTTATGTGATTCCTCCTCATCTTTGTAAGCTTAAGTGTGTTCATCCATCTAACACATAGTCTAATGCTCTCATATAACTCCCAGCAATTTAAAAAAAAAATTATTTATTCAAACAATAATAATAAATTATTCATGATTCTCTATTTTAAAGAGCATAGATATTATAACATTTTTTAAAGAGCTAGCTAAAATGGCTTTTTAGCCATTTTATCTAAAATCTAACTAAACTAAGTAGCATGAATATTGATGTTCTAATAGGTATTATAGAATCCTTACTTTAAGGATGACATGGCATTTACTGCTACTATTTGTACTAAAAGCAATGATATTTGGACATCAATAATCCCCCTATTGTTCTTTAAGGTGGTTGAGTTACATTTTCCAATTATGTGATACGATAATTTAGCTTCCAACAGCACTTCCTAGTTGAAATTGATATAAGCGATGCGTTGCACGCTATAAGTCGTAGAGGTAAAAACAAAAATTATGACTGGTTGAGCCACCATCAAACTTATATATCACAACAAAATGTATAGAGGAATAAGATGTTTACAGAGGTGCATAATGTGACTCTAGAAAAGGACCATGTGGTTTAATATTGGGTAAAACATGTCAAATCATTACATTAGACCTGGAGCATATTCTTCTATAGGAGGATATGGAGTACGAGCCACATGCATAACAAATTCAAAATACAATAAGTATTTGTTACTTTTAAAAAATTAATATAGGATAAATGATGCGAACCTGAAGGGTTAGAACCCTTAAATCCATATGCAAGAAAGAAATAACCTAATAAAGCTAAAATTAGATTACGATAAAGAACCTAGCACAATAATTACTTGAACCAAGTGATACAAACCCAAAGGATAAGAATCATTGAACCCACATGTAAGAAAGAAACAACCCAATAAAGCAAAAATCATATTATGATAAAGAACCCAACACAATGATTACCTGAAATAAGGTACAGAAGTTATTGGATGAAAAAACCTGAACATTATGATTATAATGAATATGAAATGGAAGTATAAAGAAAGAATGTCATAAAGACAATTGATCTTTGATAAGTCTAAGAAAAATTTAATGAAGAACCATAAGTATAAGCAATTTCACCACATATAAAATATTATTCTAAAATTAAAGTTTGTAAATAAAAACCTAAATATAAGCTAAATAACCCTATTTATAATAGGTAAAAAAAGTCTTAAACAATGTTAAAAAAATAATAAAAGAGTTCTAAATAAAATACGAAAAAGAATCCTAAACTAACTAGGAAACTAATGTAAATCTCGCATATTAGATTATAAGCTTTATCACAAGGCCTTTCAAATGTCTAATCACTATAAAATTATAACCTTATTGGAAAAAAAATCCTTTAAAAACTTCTAGAAAAAGATTAACCCGATCTAATGGTTGAATTGGAATTTATACTTATTAGTGTAAAACTATGTATTAGAAAAAAATAAGCTCAAAACCGCCTTTAATGTCATTGAATAATAAGGATTATTGTTGCATAAGGAATATTTGCAAAACAAGGATTCCACGTGTAATTAATTCATTTCCTTGTAGAAGCCCACAAATCATATATAAAACAATCATTTTTTGACTTTTCTCATTTGCTGGCAGATTTCAAGCCTTAAATTAGATACTTGTTCTCTCTCATATGGATGAGTTACCAGACCTATTACATATGGATGGAAAGATTGAGATTTCTCATTTCCATCCCAGTTAGAATCATAGCAAAACTTCACCCGTAACTTCAAATACAGCCTAAACAGTACACAAAGATCCAGACTGACTATGGAATATGAACAAGATTAGTCAACCATTATCCAGGCTGGCAGATTTAAAACTTTTTAATATAAAAGTCTTGAATCTACCTAATCAAATTTTCTTAGATCTTCTTAGTTTTAGACCATATAATAGGCCTAATTGGTATCTCTAATGGATCTTTTGGTGATGCTTGTTGATTCTCATCACCAAGGCCCCAAAATTAATTTAATAAAAAAACCCCAACCCTATGATTACAATGAATCACAAATTGAAGGTATAAAGAAAGAATACCACAAAAACAATTGATCTTTGATAAGTTCAAGAAAAATTTAATGAAGAACTAAAAGTATAAGCGACATTGCCACACACAAAATATTATTATGAAATAATCCAATCTCCTAAAAAAACCTAAATACAAGCTATATAATCCTATTTATAATAGGTGAAAAACAATATTATAAAATAATAAAAGAGTACTAATCTAAATAGAAAAAAGAATCTTAAACCAACTAGGAAAATAATGTAATTATTGCACAGTTGCTTCCAAACCTTATCACAAGACCTTTGTGATGTATGACCACTATAAAATTTTAACCCTATATAAAATAAGGCTTTTTAGAAACTTCTAGAAAACGTTCAGCCTAATCTAATGGTTGGATCGAATTTACACATGCTAACGTAAAACAATGTATAAGAAAAAATAACGCCCAAAACCGACTTAAGCTTGTCCAACTTTTGCACGAATCATATTAATTAAAACCTAATCATTCCTAGTTGAATTCTGAAGGCTTGACTTGCCTAAAATATCTTGAATAAGCCTATTGAATGTCTATTTAAGCTTATTGGACCATGGCCTTATAATTGGCCAATTGACATCTCTAATGAATTATTTAGTGTAGTTTATTGATTCTCATCAATAAACAATGCATCTTATTTATGGTTGCTCTCTCTCTCTCTCTCTCTCTCTCTCTCTCTCTCTCTCTCTCTCTCTCTCTCTCTCTCACACATAAACACACACACCGAATATTAGGCTGGCTTGTTGTTATAAGAGAGTTAAAAAGCCATATTTGATCTTCATGATCTTGATGATGATGACCTAATATATTATTATGCATCTTATCTACACCACTTATTTGGTGTAGATAGCCTTGCTTATATGTTTTTAGTATATTATGTTATGTTATTTCGTTAAATTATATTTTACATGTATTTTAGTAAATTAGTATAATTGCTTTAGTAGTTGTTTTAGATTGAGATTTGAATGTTTGAATTTTCAAGTTTATAATGGAATATTTTTGTTCACCTATTAAGAATTTCAAATCAAAATTTTACAAGTGATATGTGAATGAAGACAACAAGATTAAATATAATTATTATATTAATATTGTTGGAGGTTTTCTTGTTTGAGAAATTATTAATATTCATTATTTTTTCATTTACCATATTTAGGTTTTTTAGAATTTAAATTTAGGCATTTATAGGTGAACAAAGTCAATATTAATACGTTGCTTATTACAAAAACTAATTATCGTTATAAAGGTAATAAGAGTTTGGGTTTAGGGATTATGTAGTTTTTATTATTAAGATTTTGGAGCAGAGTATTGGTCAAGTTTACGTTCATAAAAGTGTGTTTGGTATTGTGGTAGCTGTTGTGGTTGTGGTTTGAAAAAAGTTGTTTTATAAAAAGTACTTTTGATTGAGGTTGATTTGGTATTTATATATGTTTGGTTAAAACTGTAGTTGAAATTGAGGTTGAACAAAAAGTAGTTTAATATGTTTGGTTAATAATGCTTTTGAAATTGAGGTTATAAAATAATTTTAAAAAATATATATTAATATTGATGGTTTTTAATTTAAATATTGTAGATTTAACTATTGTTATAAAATATTTTTTATTTTTCCATTAAACTATCTATAATTTCATCACATATAAAATACATCCGACAAGAACTAAGCGCGCAATAACATCAGGTAAAATATAATCAGGAACAAAATTGGGATTGCAATCAAATTCTGCAAATGCTACGTCATCAAGCAATCTCTGTCTAATTTATGTAGTGTCATTGAATAATGTTAAACACTAGTTTTTCGAATAAAACACAATTAAAAAATAAAAAATAATTTTTATTTTTTATTTTACTTGGTCGGACCTGGTTCAATGCATTTTGAGCTTTGAACCGGAACCGGTCTGGCCGGAACCAGTCTGGCGAACGGTCAGGCATACACTTGTTCACATGAACAATCTTGCAAGAATAGTGGTTCTAGGCGCGCCATTGTTTATCTGTTGAAACAAAAGCGCGGGAAGGCGCCCGTGAAACCCCGTGTTTGGAACGCGAAGAATGTGGGGTTCATGAACAGTAAAACCTGTTTTTTTTTTTACCAAACATGCAAGAGCTGCGTTTTGTTTAAAACACAGTTGCAGCCACCTAAACAAACGTTGTCTTAGTTTAGAGTTTGATATATGTTGTGTTTTTTTAAATGTCATGTTAAATGCATTAAATTATGATATTTCATTTTCTTTATTTGTGTTATTTGGCAATTTTTTTTTTTTTTTTTTTTGAAGGGTGCTAACAAGCCAAAATACCACTAATAAAGCATATGAAAGTTGAAGCAGCAAGAATTCGAAAGTTAGAGAGCGGTTCGTTCATCATTCAGAAGTTGGTGACTGCTCTGATAAAGGAAAGGAAAGAATCGTTACAGTACGTACGTTACGAATGGTAAAGCACTTTAGCGCAGGCGTGAAAGTTTCAGGTCTCAGGTTTTCGGTTTCAACAACTCTCTCTTCCAGCTGCTCTTCCTCTCTCTCCTCTCTTTAATTACATCGTAACGTAAAGGGCAGAGAGAGAGAGAGAGAGGGAGAGAGAGAGAGAGAGAGAGAGCTTTCTTCTCTCTTAGAAAATCTTTTGTTGTCATTATGTCATCACTGTACACTATCCTGCCTTTACTGGTTTTAATTTGTTTTATCTGACTGTGCTCGTCTGTTTTTGAAAACCGTTTTTGGTTTTCGTCGCTTTTTGTTTCCGGTGACGGACGACAGGGCTGGAGAGGGCGTAATGCACGTGCGGGTTCATCTCTCACCGAACACGTGTACGGTGAGAGGTGAGTTTGTTGTTAACGATTCCTTATCAGAGGAAAAGAAGGTCAGTGGGTACATCATTTTTTTGGCAGAAAGGGAGGAGAAATAAAAAAATAATAAATAAATTATTATAACTGTTATAAAATTAATATTTAAAACATAAGTAATGTATGAAGTTCGTAATATCATACTGTCTTGCAGGAGTGACATATCACTTCTGACTGGACTCCTAACTAGATTTTGGTTCTTGTGATTTATGTCAAGTTCTTACTTCTCACATTCTTATAGTTTATTTGAGTGAAATTAGAGGTGAGTAAAAAAATTAAAAAATTAATTAAATTAAAAAAATTAAAAAAAATAATTGAAAAAACTGAATCATAAAAAAAACCGATTAAAATTTAAAAAAATCGACCGGTTTGGTTTCGGTTTTATAAGCAAAAAACTGAACCGAACCGAATCGAGCCCAAACCGGAAAAAAACCAAGCGAAACCTGAAAAACCGAGCCAAAACCGAGAAAACTAAACCAAAACCGAGCCAAACTGGGAAAAAACCAAGCCAAACCGATTTGAACCGGTTTTTGTCCTAAAAAACGAACTAAACCAAACCGAAACCGATTGGTTTGAACCGGTTTCGGTTTTATTTTGGTTTTTTTAAAATAAAAAAAGATTTGATTTAATTACTTTTTTTTATAAAATCCAAACCAAACAAAAAATAATCACCCCTAAGTGAAACTATTCAAGACAATGGCTTCAATTCATGTCACGTAGAAGAAGTGTTATATCTTTATGTTTTTGGTTGGTATTGTAATGCTAAGTGATTTTCAAAAATAATTTTTTAATTGAAATTACATTAATATTTTTTTTATATTAGTATATTAAAATAATTAAAAAATTATTAATTATTGATTTCTCCAAATAAATATATCTTTTAAAAATATCTAATTGAAAAAATATTAAAAAATATCTAAAAGCAAAAATTACTGAACTCTCAAACAATGAGTTCTTGGATGAGCTAAAAAAAATAATATACTGTATATAGTTATGCTTCATTTTGTCTAATGGCCTTGTAATTTTGATGGCTATGATGAACTTATTTCTTATTCAAGGAAGCCTATTCTCTGCGGTCTATTTTACTATTATGTACATGCTTGTATAATTTAACTCATTGATTTCCTAACTTTGTTACTTTTAATCTATAATACTTACTTGTATTTTGATAAAAAAAATATATATATATATACTGTATAATTTGGCTCATGGTGCTGACCTTGTGAGATTTGTTGATTGTATAATAAAAGCAGTTGGTAAGCCCACATTGTTTCTTATCGCTAGTTTATTGCCAATGTTGATTATTTGTCTAATTTGTAGTATTTCTTATTATTTATTTAGATTATTTATAAACGATTTAATTTGAATATTTGTAAAAATTTAATAAGGATTTGAATTATGTTGAATTTTCAGAAATGCTCAAAACAAAATATGTTCAAATAATTCCAAAGTTAAGATATGACATTAATATATCCCAAAACTCATAATTATTTATATTTGTAATATTTTTTTTAGAGTTTTCAAATTTAAGATTTGATGAAACACTATTTACAACTAAATCCTATTTTTCTTTTTGTGATTTCTTTTATCTTTTTTTTTATTAATTGGAAATAACAAATCACAAACAATCTTTTTCTTCCTCTTCCTCTTATTATTATTATTATTATTATTATTATTTTAACTTTTGTCGTAACTAGGTTTCAAATTATAACAACGATAAAATAATTCAAAACTAAAAGATAAAGGGATATAACCTACATTTAGAGCTTTACTCTGATACCAAATGAATTGAATCATATGGATATAAAGATCTTGAAATTCACAGTCAAATTAACCATTCTTAAAAAATCCAAATTTAAACTTATAATTGAACTTGACACAATGATAACCTATACTAAGATACCAAGACTATAAGTAATCAAACCCCTACTCAATACCTATAAAGAGATGCAAATGAAAAGTATGGAAGACACCACAAAGCTTAATTATTTCTTTGATAAGTTAGAATAATTCAATAAAAAACTAAAACAATAGAATTCTCTCTCATACACAATATATGTGGCAAACAATATATATTACAACAACAATGAAATAATTCAAAAACTAAAAGATAAAGGAGTATAACATAATTTTAAAATTTTACTCTGATACCAACTAAAATAAACCCATGGATATAAAGATCTAAAAACTCACAGTCAAATTGACCATTTCTAAAAAAGCTAAATTTAAGCTTGTAATTAAGCTTGACATAATGATAATCTATATTGAGGCACCAAGACTATAAGTAACTAAATTCCCATCCAATACCTATAAAAGATGCGAATGAGAAGTATTGAAGACGTTATGAAACTTGGTTAATTTTTTGATAAGTTAGAGTAATTTAATGAAGAACTAAAAAATAGAATCCTCTCTCACACACAACGTAAAAACAATAATGTTTTACAAGACTATTTATACTTAGGAGAAACTAAGCCCTAGTTGATCTAGCTAACATCAACCAAAATTTAAAAAAAATGTTCAATAAGTGATGATCAGACCTTAGTCAGTTTAATCTATGTATAAATGGGGTCTAATCCATCTATTTCATGGGCTTAATTAATTTTAGTATTATGGGTTGACCATAGAGGGCCTCTTAGGCAACTATAGGACTTATTTCTTTCCATCTATTTTACAGATGCCAACTACAGGAGAATTCCTTATTATGTGGAAACATAGTTGGCTAAGAAAGAATTAATTGTAATAGTTTTTTTATTTGTTATGGACTCCAATGGGCAGCACAACACATATTCAGCTAAGGGTTCTTTTCAAGTAAGGATTTCATTCAACAATTGTTTTTTTTTCTTATCCAACTTAACATTACATTTTAGAATTTTTACTAAAATCACTATTGTCTTAAATGGTTGATAGAACCGGTCGACCGATTGATCGACTAATATGAAAATTTAAGAACTTTAAGAGGAATCGATTGACCAATTTAGTTACCAAATTAATTTGGTTGACCATTAGGCTGATAGTGTGCTGTCACTTGAAAAACAAATCGGCCTCGTTTTGACATTGACAAAAAAGAAAATTGTGTACAAATTGCATTAAAAAGTTAAGGTCATTATAGAAGTCCCCACCCAAGAATTATAAAAATCTGTGAATTACGATAAGTATATGAAAGATGTCACAAAAATAATTATTATTTAATAAGTCAAGATAGTTTAATGAAGAATCAAAATGTGTGAGAATCCTCTCATAAATAGTCACATAATATCCATAAAAAACAATAACTATCAATATGTCTATCTAACCCTCAAAAGAGAGTATTTATAATTTACAAATAAATTAAACTCTAATGAACTAATAGGCTAAAAACCAATTAAAAATAAAAACCCTAAGTATATAAAAAAACAAAACCCTATTCTAAAACAACAAACCCAAAAACTTATGAAGAACAAAGTTGCCGATTCATTGTAGAAAATAATTAAATAGCCGACTTGAACTCTTGACAAAACAAGAGGCTGTCAACTTTGAGTCCTTCTGTAATAAAGACTCCTTGCTTTAATTAGACCCCACATGTTGCCGAAACTTTATAATATTATGTACCGCTGAAAGAAATATTCTGCCAACTTGATAAAACTGATATGCCGACTATTTTGTCCCACAAAAACTAAAGAATCCTTGTCATAACTAATTCTAGTTACCGACATGGAAATCCTAGGTAAAATAACCCTAATTATTGCCATCTATATTGTACTCGTAGAAAGTAATTACTTGCTAAATAAAAAGTTTACTAATTACCAAACTCTAATAGCTATAAAATTTTAATTCTATAAAAATATAAATTTTAAAAATTTCTAGTAAAATTTAAGTTTAATTTAATGATCAAATTGAAAATTATAATTATTAATATAAAATTATACATTAAAAAAATATTAAGCCCAAAAACACCACTTCTTGTCCAAGCATTGCATGGATCACATTAATCAAAACTTGAAATTCATCATAGAAGATTCTAAAGCTTTTTTTTTTAGGTGAAAAACCAGTAAGACCTACGATAATATCTAAAATTATTGTGCGAGATTTTCAATATTTTCCTAGTTGGTTTAGACTTTTTTTTCTTTTTAAATTAATACTATTTTATTATTTTTATAATCTTGTTTATGATGTTTTTATCTAATATAAATAGGGTTATTTAACTTGTAATTATGTTTTTTTTAGACTTGGTTCATTTCAAAATAATAATGTTGCTAATACTTTAAGTTCTTCATTGAATTTTTCTTGAAGTTATCAACAGTTTTTGTATTGTTCTTTTTATACTTCCAATTCATTATTCCTTATAATCATATATATTTGTTCTTTTCCATCCAATAACTACAGTATCCTAGTTAAATTAATTAATAGGAATAAATTCTTTTCCATCCAATAACTTTGTTATCTAAGTTAAAGTACTTATTGTGTTAAGTTTTTTATCATAATTTAATTTTAGTTCTTTTTTGTTGTTTTTTTCTTGCATACGAGTTTAAAGATTTTAACTCTCTGAATTAGCATCTACGCTCACAAAAATAACACTTATGACCTTTAATTAATCTGATCAGTTGAGTTATAACATGAAGCTCTTGACCAAGCAACCAAAAAAATATGCTAACTCAGTTTACTATTTTATTGAGAAGAAAATATGACCTCAAATCTTGAATCCTGTACTCACGTTACTTCGACGCATTAACTATCGAGTAATAATATATATTAATTTGGTTAATTATTTATATTAGCAGTGAAACTGAATTTACATAGCGCCAATAAACCATATAATTAAAGATAGAAACATTTGAACTACTACCGAATCCGAATCCGAAACCGAATCCGAATCCGATAAATAGATAATAACTTGACACTTGACAAAACGTGATTTTCTACGAAATCACAATGGAGAGATTTCCAAAGGATATTGAAGATTAGGTCATCTTCTTGTTGGAGACAAAAAGGAACAAAAAAGCAGCCTTTGTTGAAAAACGAGCACGAAATTTGGATGCTTCTGTACCATTTCCAACATGAGTAAATTATAAATTAGTCCCTCTATTTTTGTAAAATAAATTAAACAGTCTCTCTAGTTTTGCAAATGACCAATTAGTCCCTATATTTGCAAAGTTATTTGTAAATTGATCATTTTCTCCTATTTCATACTCTTCAAGAGACTATTTATTTTATTTTACAAAACTAGAGGGACTAAGATATAACTTACTATTACAATATTAATTGATTATTCATTTTGTAAAAGGAATGTTGTCCGCTCGGACATTATCTACAAGAACTTCAAAATTCAAATTTGTTGTTGGAAACAACACCACCATTAATTGAGACAAGCTTTGTTTTATCTTACATAGTTAATGTTCTAGCTAGATCTCAAAGGAATTGTTAACCAGTTGGATTTATATATAGAAAGCACGTTGTCATGTATTATAAATTGGATTGCAAAAAAAAAAAAAAGAACAAACTAGCTATTTGAATTACACTCTTCTACGTGTGTTGGTAATTTTTCCCCAAAAAAAAATTAAATTTACTGGCTCCTCTAACGTGTTTTTTTTATATAAAAAAATTCTAAGTATAGATTAAAAAGCTTATGCTGCATCTAATTAAATAAATTTGTGTTAATAAATGAAAACGAAATTCATTAATAATAACTATAGACAAAATTAGAAAAATTAAAAAAAAAGACCAAACAACTGCTTGGATCTGGCCTATTAATTAAGAAAGGGTTAGCACACATGGACCTCTTTTTTTAATTGCTCAGATAGACAATGTGTATTTTGATTTTCTTTAGATTTCAACTACTCTAGTGGTTAGAAAATCAGGGTGATGATTTTTTGACATAGAAATCTATTTTGACCCAAAATACCCAAAACAATCTTAGATACCTTGATAAACTCATCAATGACATAAAAAAACAAAAAAAAAACTATATAAAAACCTAAAATCAACCCGAAAATAAAATCTTTTCGGGCTTAGATATGATTTTTAGGCATTTTGAAGGTGAAAAAACCCTAAGTGGGAATCTCCTCACCAAATAAAACTCGTTAACACTAAAATCAATCATTTTAGTGCCTTGAATTGATGTCAATTTTGATTCTCTCTCTAGTATCGGAATCTAGTCTCTCTCTCTCTCTCTCGTTGGACTAAAATTGACTTTGTTTTGAAAATTGGAGACATAATACATATATTTTGAAAAGTACTTGGATTACAATAAATATTTTGCCTAAAGTTCAAAAAGCCTTACATTCCTTATGCTTTTTACACTTTGATCCCTGTCTTTTAATCTCACACTTTCCTAATTAATTAACTGAAATTGGTCTACAATTTGGTTCTATAAGGGCGAAATAAAAAAAAAAAGGGAAGAAAAGAAAAAAACACTATGAATAGTAAGTTCATAGTGTTTAGTGAGGGGATCCACAATGCAAATTACACAGTGATTCCCCCACATAATTTAGATTTTTTTATAATTAAATTTTATGTTGCTTTTTAAGTATATATAATTTTATTTAATTTGGTTAAAAGATTTGGTTTCTATATACGACCATGCTTATTTTAATAAAATCTTGAGATTTCACAGCATTGTTAACTAAGAAAACTAATATTTTAAAATTAAAAAATATAAGGGATTAACAAAATAATTAGTTATTGACTTTTTATTTAATTATATAAATAACCACGTGATATTGCAAGCAATAACATGTGAGTATTATTCATAAAAGTGATGACCGCTAGTTGTTTACTAGATTGGTGGCTTGTGCTACACCATGGGCTGAGCTGAATTTCCCCAACATAAAAAAGATTCTTAGGAGACACCAACATTTTTAAATAGAAAAGTCCAAGAATCGAGTAATTGACTCGGCTGGGTTCAATAAGCTTAGTTAATTTAATAATATGATTAAAAAAATAGGCAATTACAATAAATAAACCGAACCAAACAAAAAAAAATGGACAATGATCAAGTCAAGATAAACTCTTACCAATATTATGAAAAAATATCCTCCTAATTTGTTAAAAGGCCTTCGTGATCTTATTTGATAACGAAGAAAAAAAATTAAATGAGAATGTGAGAACTCCATAGAAAAGCAAAATAAAAAAATATAAGCTTAATTCCCAAAGACATCAAATATTGACGGACTAAAAGTTAAAAAGAACACAAAAAACAACTCGAGACCACTTAAGTCAGCTTCTCAAATCCATGATCTAGTTATGAGAAAATAATAACCCCATAAAAAATAAATTGAATAGAATTGTGAGCTCAATTAACAAATAATTCAATGTTGATAGACGAAACTTAAAAAAAATAAGCAACGAAAAAAAATATATGAGTCAACCCGGGTTGACCAGCCAAGCTTGTGACCTGAAATATGAGATTGAGATAACCATATAGAAAGAAAAATGAAAAATATAATGAATTTTAATCCCCAACCAACCCAATATTGAAGGATAAAATTGATATAAAAGATCAATTTTAAAAAAGGACCTAAAAAATATCAAAGTCAACATGGGCTAATCTTTGAAACTCGTGACCCGAGGTATAAGGCTGGGACTAACCCTATAGAAAGTTAATCAAAAAAATCATGAAGTCAAATTCTCAATCAACTAAAAGCTAAGGGATGAAATTTAAACAAAAAATCCAATATAAAAAAGAGGATTCAAAACAATATAATAGAAATCAAAAGAATGAGGACCAAATTTGACCTAGAAATAAAATGATGCCAAATGTTGAGGGATGAAATTAAAAATAATAATTAAGAAAATGATCAAAACACAAATAGCAATTAAAAGTATTAGGACCAAATTTGATATAAAAATAAAATGAAACCAAATACTAAGGGATGTAATAAAAAACAAAATCAATAAAAAAAAGGAATTCAAAACAAAACAAATAGAAATTAAAAGAATGAGTACTAAATTCAATATAAAAACAAAATGATATGACACTTTTGAATTTTGGTAAGCAAGTGTGAGTCTCAATTAAAGAAGAGAGAAAATATGGAGAAGAAAAAAAGGCTATCGGAGCCCTATTACCCCGCCTTCATCAACAAACATCGGGCCACCTTGAAGAGCTTGGAGTGCTGCTTCCAACTACCGTGGAAGCTAGTGTTTGATCACCGGAGAAAGCTGCACACGCTGCTGCAACGTGGCGAGCTTCTTCCACCTGCTAACATATGCCTAGTATGTAAATATAAAGTTATGTAAAACAATGACCAAGACCAATTTTAAATCAAAGCAATTTTAAAGACCAAACAAGATGACAAAAATTGAGAGATCAAACCGTAAAAAATCCCAAGGACCAATAAAAAAAGAAAACACTGTTACAGTCTATCATCAAAGTATAAGGAGGATTTTTTTTTTCTTATAACATATAAACAATAACGCTATTTAATTTGGTATACCACTTAATTCTACTCATATTATTATTTTTTATTAAGTTAGGTGTTTATTAATTCAAAACGAAAGACGTCAGCTTAAATGATTAAAGAATCCTAATTATGCCTCCGTTTGCGCCTAGAAAGTAATTAAATGTGATAAAGATATACTTGTGATTGGCAACATTCTGTTAGATAACAATCTATTCATAGGTTTTGGCAATGATGACTTTACAAACGCGGAATTAACTATACACATCCCTTGTGATTTAACAATTTTTGTTTTAGTTGACAGGGATGTCCCATCAACTTGTATTTATCTCAACTAATTCTTATGTGTTCTAAAATTAACGATTAGATAAACCTCTAGTAGTCATTAATATTAACAATTATAAAATTCAAACCTGAAACCACAGAAAAAACAAACACTTATTACTGGATTACCTATTAGATGGTTTGATTTAAGGCTTTGTTTGTTCACACACATGCATACAAAAGATAAAGGCAAACATATTGTCAAAAGAGAAAAGAAAAGAAAAGAAAAGTAGATGATTACGAGAAAGCAAACAGCAATCTTCCTCCTCAGGAATTTCCCTTGGATGCTTGTATCCATCCTATATTCAACCAAGCAATGACAGTAGCTAGGGTTGTTTTTTACAAGTCACAATCTTAGGTGTTCCATCAAATTATGTTATCTTGTCTCACCTTTTCTTTTTCACTTTTTCGGCTCATTGCTGACCATTATTTTGTTTCCTGTGTATATGAACGATTGCGTGCATTTTCGACACTTAAAGTGACCTGAAACCACATACATCTATGGTTATTATTTATTTATTTATTTTTTATCACTTGGTAGGGCTAAATTAACGGCCACCACTACATTTTAGTTTTTTTTTTAGAAAAAAAAAATTGATTAATAGATATAAAAGTGGATGAACTCACTATTACAGTTAAAATTTTATTGGAAATTATTCTTCAATAAAAATACTTTAATAATAATTTTTTTCATGACAAGTAATTAAGGTAAGATTAGGAGAGTTAATTCTGAACATTTGTCTTGTTTTCATTGCAAGGCCTAAAGAATCACATAACATCACCATATAGTAGTTAGATTTCCACAGCTGACACCCTTTCACAAACTGGTAACTCGTCATTCTACTAAGGCTAGGGCTCCACAGGATGACAAATGTGAGCATAGAAGTGCCTGCCGTTGTTGGGATATACATGCTGCGATTTTGGGCATGATTTCATACTAGATCCATCTCCAGTTATCTTGTAGCATTCTCAAGACTTCAGAAGTATTACTATGAACATCCAAATTTTATATAAGAGAAGGTTCATGAACATGTCAAAATCAAACGATGTCGAGACTGATACGAAGGAAATTTTGATAATGTCGACAAGGCCTTTAAACTTGAACCCCAAAGATGATGAACTTTTGTCATCTTTGACGTATAAACATAATCACGTGGTCCACTAATCAATTTATTTTCCTCAGTATTTAAGATATGATGGATTTCTGTCTATACATGACAATCAAGTGTATATTATCCTCAATTTGACACCAAATTTCAAGTAACTAGCATGATAGTGATGTAACATAGTTAATTAACACTTACCAAAGCATCCGGTTCAATTATCCAGGTAAAATAATTAAGTAGCATAATCTTAAGAGGTATAACTGAATTGGTCAGATTTTAGATTTGCTTTTTAGAAATTATTAGTTAGAGTCTTATAAATTTAGGATCATTGAAGATTTATTAACTTCAAAATCTGTAAAATTAGTCAAAATACACGTAAGCTGGCTCCAACATTTATTAATAATAATAATAATAATAAAGTAACTACGGAGCATTATTGAGATTGAGGCAGTATTTTAAAAATAATTAACGAAGGAATCATGCTGCTGCTTATGTATCTAGTACACATGTATAGAAACTCACGCTTGAAACACCTCGTGCTAAGAGTTCCTTTATTTGTTTTTGGGAAAAGTCCGTTTTCTCATCGAGATCATTTAAGACATAATTAGATTTGAATGTCTGAATCGTATGTTTATTAAACAACAAGAGTGGGAGGTAGCATTTTGGACTCTTGGAAAAGTAATCTGGGGATTTGATGAAAAGAACAAAGAGTCAAGAAAACGAATTGGCCAGGAGCTTTGATTCTATTGATAATTAACACAAATCCATTTATAAAGTATTTTAATCAATCTTAATTAACCATAAGTGGTGTTTGCTGAAGTCTTTGCAAACTAAACGACTTGATTCCAAATCAGAATACTATGCAACTCATCCTTGCTAGCTGAGATCAACTTGGAAGCTTTTAAGTACAAGGATGGGAGGGATTCCAAATCATGGTTATCAAGTCCGTGGTCTTGGTATTCGTTTAAGAAATAATTTAGGCTTCATTAATTTCCGAAAACATCATCTGAGATGATTTTTTCTGATGATTTTTGTGTAATACAGGAGTCGTAATTTGTTCTTTCACTTTCAAAGTGCTAATCCTAATTTGGCTTGGCACATATACAGGTGCCGGAACTTGGGTTTTACCCCCACATTAGTACCTCTACGTTTTAAATTATTTTGATTAAGCCCGCTATTGTCTTGTGGTTTGATTGAGCCCCAGTAAGCTATACAGCTTCTTAATATGACCCCCTCCATCGTCAATATTGAAAAAAAAGTACATAATAAAACTAACTTCCAATTAAAAAAATATAAGTGATGAGTCAATTTTATTTATTTATTTATTTATTATAAATGTATGAGTCCGACACGTATGTTAGATTCAATATGCTTGAACTTAGCAAAGACGTCAAGTTCAAGGTAGCGTAGGTCCGGCACACGTGCAAGACTCAATATGTTTAGACTTGATAGTTAGTCAAGTCCAAGGCACTTAGGCTTGGCGGTGTGCCAAGCCCAAGATAGTAGCATCGGTCTAGCACGCATGACAAACCCAATACGCTTGGACTTGACAGTTAGTCAAGTTGTGGCGTGGGTCTGGCACGCATGCTATACCTAATGTGCTTGGACTTAGCAGTGCGCCAAGTTCAAGGTGACATGAGTTTGACATGCATGTTAGATCCAATATGCTTGGACTTGACAGTCAACCAAATCCAAGGTGCTTGGGCTTGATAATGTACAAAGCTCAAGATAGTATGGGTCTGACACGCATACTAGACCTATGGTGTTTGGACTTGGCAGTCAGCCAAGTCCAAGATAATTACCATCCTCTCATAGCATGTCCAGGAGAGTGACCGACCTCCCTTAAGTCTAAACATCAGAGAAGAACTCACCTCTATAGGCTTAACTATATTTGTCGTCTTAAACTCTTAATCTCTCTATATCTTTTTAGGTGTTTAAAAGTCCTTCGTGAACCCACCATATTTTTATCAGGTAAGGGATATTAATCTCTCATTCAATGCTATCAGGGTAATTACCCTACAGACCCTCCTTTTATATGCTATAAATACATCATGAGAGCTTTATAACAAAGGGTGAGGTTCACAATCTTAAACTCTCTACAACCTTGATATTTGATAAGATATTGCCTTTACCATTAGAAGATCAAAAATTCCTCCAATTAGGATTGTTTTTCTTATAGGTATCCAAGACCATCTTAATGGATTTGGAGTTCTTTAAATTGAGAAGAAATTCAAATACTTAACGTATAAATTAGCTATTATCCCAAACACCAAAAAAAACTTTTTATTTTTATGTTCCTGAATTTTTGAAATTCAAGCTAAATGAAATTAAAACAAAAATGATTCCACACAAACTTAATTACAAAGATAAATCGAAATAATTCAAAACTTTATTCAAGATCAATATATTATACCAATTTTATTCAATTCCCAAGCCTAAATATATTCAAATTTCCTTTTCTTTTTATGGATTTTTTAATGTAAAACACCTTAAAAAAAAAACCAAGTGCAATGCTGAACACTTCACAAAACTAACAAGAAAAGTAACACAATATTTGTTGTTGTTTTTCCTTTTTATTTAAATTTTAAATTTATTTTTTTATATTTGTATATAAAAGGACACTTGTTAATATTTTATTTGGTCAATTTTATTAGATAATAATCGACTAAGAGGTAGAGACCATGTTATAGGCAATGGATAACATGCATGAGCTCAACCAAAGCCAAAAGATAGTAGAGTGACTCAATATAAACAATTTAAAAAGTATAGGTAAAACTCGTCCACCTTGGCAGGTGATTATAAATATTTGTTATGCATCAAGCTTTTACAAAAGCCTGCTGGTCATTTGGGCCTGGCTGGCTAGAATTTCAAGTTGTTTGGGCTTGGCTAGAATGACCAGGTTTTTTCCTCTCTCTCTCCATCCCTCTCATTTTTTTTTTCATCCTCGCTATGCCATGTTATCCCTACTGGTAAGCTTAATAGACAAGTATAATGTCCCCAGCGTTATTAGTCTTTTATCAAGGCATTTGAGATGAGCACTAAGGGATATATTTGTGATTGCCTAACATTTCCTGAGATCCTGAACACGCCATTGACCACTACATGTCCTGAGTTACTAGCTGCAATCAAAGGAAAATAATTTATGCAGTATCCTTGTCCCATGAAAAGCAAGGCAACACCAAGAACCCCAACGAGTTCTGTTTTTTCCATCATGATTACAAACATGAAACTAAGGAATGTCATGTTTTAAGAAAAAAATTATGACAAAGAAAATACAACTAGAACATAAAAGGAAGGAAGCAGTCTGCATGACCCATGATGAGCGCTACCTGACATCAAATGATCTTCAAAAACTGTATATATCCTCACTTGTATGAAAAAAAAATACTTCTCGATAAAAAAAAGTAGTGTTTCTCCGTATCTCCTATGAATTCTTTACAAAGGCAATTAGGGAGTAAATACAATTACAACTAGCAATTGGCTTCTGTTTTATTTTTCTTACTTCGGTTACAAAGACTCCCAAATAGTCTACGCAAGTGAAAATTCAATTCCAAAAAGTACTAGAAGTGAATACCAGTCGGATCTTCTCAGGCTTGAATTCCCACCTCCAATTCCATGCCTTTCAACATCTTGGTAGCCTTCTTTGTATTCCAGTTCCTTGCTCTGAGATACCTTGATATTGATGCATCAGAATAAAGTACTGGAAACTTATTGGCAATAGGACCGAGGATCTTCCTGACATCATTGATCTGAAGAGAAGGGAAGAAAGCCAGTTCCCTCCGACATATTTGATTTGAAAAGAATAGCCCTCCAAATAAGTGGTAGACTATGCACTGTTCCCAGTTAGAAGGTAGTGAACCATAGAGAAGAAGCAAAAATGTCACTGAAGAAGAAAGCAGGATCATGCTTTTATTTTTGCTTGCTGGTAATTATTCATAATAAGACTCGTTTCTCATGATGCAGAAAAGATTAAAAGAACTGACTATAGAAGAGGGAACACTAGAAGCTGACAACCCTGTCATTGTGTAAAGAAAGTGTATTGTTAGTAAAGGATTCAAATCGATAATTTAAGCCATCAAATTCAATGTTGAACCATCGTTCCACATGATAGGAACCAATTGACGTCACCTTCAGGAAACAAGACTTCGTCCTCCAAAAATCTCAACGTTCATTTTTTATCCAAGTAAAAACAAAAATGGGCGCTTAAAGCTACTGTTAGTCGTTACATATAACTTAGCTGTTGTTCTTTAGATGACAAAGACTTTTATGTACCGCTTCGCTTCCTTGCAACTTTCTGGTAGAAATCTTCGCAAAATTCAGCGAAGCTTGTGCCAGTTGAAACCAACATTTAAAAATCAATGAATTCGAGTATCAACCACTCTCCCAAAAATATCTCGGGAAGGTCGCAAGTTATGTTTTAGTTCATGATAGTGCATATTTTTTTTTTAAATAAAATGTTTTTAAACTTACATCCGGATACTTTCTTTAACAAAATGCAAGTCAATCCAAGTTTGGAATGTGTCAGAACAACAAACATGGGGCGAGATCGCAAACTGGGGCAAGATCACAGGTTGATGACAAATTATCACTCTCCAAGCAGTAGTAGATGATGTCAGGTCTCTCAAAACAACAAAATAGAAGCGAGATCACGAACTGGGGACAAAATCACATGCCAGGGAAAAGTTATCACTCTGTAAGCATTAACAGATGGCGCAGGGTCTCTTAGAATGGTAAACACAGAGGGTGGTAATTATTGTATAAGGCTCAAGCAGTAGGATGAAGGTACCACAATAGCACAAGCATCTAGATGGATGTCGTAACTAAGCAAGACTCGAGCAGGCTAGTGAGCTAAGTGGCAGGAAGACATCAAGAAATAAGTGGAAAAATTCAATTATCAATCGGGAAGTTGGATCTTGATTGAAAGAAAAATCTATATTTCTAGCATGTAAGCGTTCATTTGGTTTCCTAACCCCTGATGAATGTATTGTGCAATTCTCTGCAGAGGAGTTTCAGAAAGCCCATTTAAAAATCCTTCCTTTGCAAGTTCTCATTGAATTTGAATTCAGCAAAGTTTCTTTTGATTTTGAGCCCAGCAGCATTTTTTTTTCTTTTAAAACCTAACAAAGCTCCATTAAATTTTAGCCTAACTAAGCTCTATCAATTTAAGTTAAACCTTGTAATTGTAATTTGAAGGCTTCAACACTTAGTCGTAGATTGCTATCACTAAATTTTCATTGACCCATTTTAAATCTCATTGGTCGCCTCTCAATTTGATTAAAATTTTATGATATTCGTTGCCTCTTGATTTAATCAAATTCAAAATTTTATAAAATTAGTCGTGTTTTGATTTGATTTGACCATCCTCTTGATTTAACCAAATTAAGAATTTCATGAAGTTGGTCATGATTAATACTTAGAGGGTAGGAACTCTTAAACCCACTTGTAAGAAAGAAACAACCCAATAAAACTAAAATTAAATTACGATAAAGAATCTAACACAATGATTATTTAAACCAAGGCACTAAAGTTATTAAATGAAAAAAGACCTCAGCCCTATGATTATAAGGAATCATAAACTGGAAATTTAAGAAGAACACTACAAAAACAATTGATCTTTGATATGTCAATAAAAAGTACGATGAAAAACCTAAAGTATGAGCACAACATTGCACACACATAATTTTATTCTAAAATAAACCAAGTCTCCAAAAACCTAAATACAAGATAAAAAAACCCTACTTATATTACGTAAAAACATCATAAACAAGACTGAAAAGATAATAAAATAGATCTGAATAAAATAAAATAAAATATCATAAATCAACTAGAAAAATAGTGTAATTCCCTTATAGTAACTTCTAAACTTTATCACAAGGTCTACCTAAACTTCAATTATTGTGATATTTAAAGCCTATAGACAATAGGACATTTGGAATATTTTAGAAACCTTTTAGACCAATTTAACAGTCAGCTCAAAAGTTATATTTGTTAGCATAAACTTGAGTATTAGAAAAAATAAGCCAAAATTGCCTCTAATATCCTTGAATAATAAGGATTGTTGCTACATAAGAAATCTTTGAAAAATAAGGATTATTGCCTAATTGATCTTATTGGAAAGTAGGGAATTCTTGAAAAATAAGAATTCTATATGTAATTAAATTCTTACTTTGTAAGAATCCACGAGTCATATGGATAACAGTCTTGGTCTAACTTTCCTTGTTTGATGGTAGATTTCAAGCTTAACTTTAAACACATTGTTATTTGTTGTCTAGATGAGTTAATAGACCCACCATATATGGATGGGAAGTTTGAGATATTTAGTTTTCATCCCAACTCAAATCACAATAAAATGCCACCTATAGTTTTTTATATGGCCCAAATAGTACACAATGGTCCAATATAGCAGATCTGCAACTTTTTAACTCAAACATCTTGAATCAACCAAATCAATTTCTCTTGGATCTTCTTAGTTTAAGACCTTGTAATTGACTCAATTGACACTTCTAATGGATTCTTTAGTGATGCTCATTGATTTTCATCATGTTTCCTTTGATTTATTTAAATTTTATATTGTGGTTGTTCACCTCTTCATTTGACCCTTTAAATTTTAAGTTGAGGTTGGTCAATTCTTATTTGGTCCATTTAATTTTACAAAAATTATGTTCACCATTCTATAGTTTGATCTAAAAATCACCTTGCAACAACACACACACACACACACACACACACACACACACATATATATATATATTCCCTTTTTCCACCAAAACCTATCAAAATTTCACAAGATAAATAACCATAGCCAATCAATTTTCACCACAACTTATCAGCAACATTTCCTTTTCTATTTTCACCATAATTTCATAAAATAAAACCACTCAAAATTCAACAATTCACAATTGTTCTTGAGTTATTGGTCACATTTTATTAGTTTAGTTATAAACTAACTATTTTGCTTGTATGTTGTCGTGGAGAATTTTTTAAGATCTATTTTTATTTAATTATGTTCTAATTAAAATAGGTATTGATAAAAGAAAAACAATGAATAAATTTATGGAGAAAAATATATATTTTATTCAAAATTTTATTTTCTTATTTGTGTAATTTGTTTTCACAATAACATGTCTTTTTTATTACTAACATGGCTTATTGAATAAAAAATAATGGAAATACAAAAAATATTCAAAAAATATCTTTCTTTATTCATGTATTTATTTTTTGTTTTGATGAAAACATGTTTTTTTTTATCAAAGACATTATTTTTTTAAATAGAAACTTATTATAATTAGAAAACAAGCTTCAATCAAAAATAAAAAAAATCATAAATTGACCATTTTTATGCATCTCCATGAAATAAGAATAATAAATATAAGAACAATACATAATTAAAAAAAATAGAAATTTTATTTTTATTGAATATTAACAAAAAAGAGCTTAAAAAAACAATTGTGTATTAAGTTAGTACATAATTATTCAAAAAACAATTACTAATTTTACCGTAAAAAAAATTCTAAAATTCTTAAAAATTTGGCATAATTGGATAATATTTTAAATATAATTTTAATAAATTTATTTAAAGAGAATTTTACTCTAAAATTAAAGAAAACAGGTTAAGAAACCACTTTTTTTTTTAAATGCTAGGCAAGTCTAGTCTAAAAGGAAGGGCTCACGTGTCGGTTTAAGAGAAAAAAAACCACGCCCGTATGGGCCTGGAATCGGAGGCTCACATGCCTGCCTTTCCTTTTTTAAAATAAGTGGATGTCATCCACTATTTTTTTTTATATATATATAAAATAGATGACCTGTTATTTTTCTATATAGATTACTTGTTGTTTTAGATATAGTTTTGAAACCCGATCTGACTTGACGGGTCGATCCAGGATCCGAAGCTCGAACCGGGCTCGGTTCAAGAAAAAATAGAAGAAGAAAAAACTCGGCGTGATCTGGTTGACTCGGCTGGTTGACCCGGTGAACCGGTCAAAACCCGAGACCTGGATCTTGGACTGGATCGGGTCTAAAAACTATGATTTTAGGTTCAAATTCCAAATATCACATGTAACTAGAATCCAAGTTTTTTTACTTTAAAAAATTATATTTTAAAATCTTTTAATTTAAAAATACTAAAGTAGTCTCTTTAAAGTCATTTTCAACTCAAAACACGCACACATACATAAAATTTTATGAATTTAAATCTATTTTTTCTGATATAATTAAAAAAAATTATTTTTATTGAACTCTTATCTTTAAAATTAACTATTGTAAGACAAAAATGAACTTTCTATTTAAAAATAAATAAACACAATTGCAATCATATTATTTTTTGTGAAGAGGGCTAGGAGAGGAGTAAAAACCCCTTGAGTTTTAGTATTTAGAACTGATAAATTATAATGCTGAAATTATATTAAATCCTTCATGAAAAACTTCTTATTTAAAATTAAATTTTTCATAGTTAAAAAGGGAACGCAGCTTTCAAGATTTTAACCATCCATAGAAGAGTTCGTATTCCATCGTTGACTCAAGAAATTAAACTAAAATAAAATAAAATAAAGACTTCTATAAATATAACTCCCCTCTCCCTTATCGCTCTCTCGTCAATCCGCTTTCCAGCCACAATTAGGCATCCTCTTTTAACTGAGAACAGAGGGTAAAGAGGAAAAGAAAATCGTAAAGAGAGAGGAGAAAACACATGGGCATCGAAGCAGAAAACAACAGCAATCGTGCATCAACGACAACGCTGGTATTCACGTATGGAACTTTGAAGAGAGGCTTTTCCAACCATGTCTTGATGCAGGATCTGATCAAAACCGGGGATGCTGTCTTCAATGGAATCTACAGAACCGTTGACAACTACCCGCTTGTCTGTGGGCCATACAGGGTCCCATTCCTTCTCAACCTTCCAGACGCCACCGGGTCTCACCGGGTCACCGGCGAGTTATACTCTGTGTCGAGTCAGGGGCTGTCCAGGCTCGATGAATTGGAGGGAACTGGTAGGGATCACTACGAGCGGCTGCCGATAAGGGTAGAGCCCATTGACGGAGGGGACGCCGTGTTTGGGGTGGAGGCGTATTACGGGCACAGGAGCTATGCGATGGAGATGTGGAAGAGGAGTGGGAAGAGAGGTTATGGAGTGTATGGAGAGAAAGAGGCAAAAGGGTATGTGAAGAGGAAATTCAGGCCACAGAATCTGAGTTTTTTGGAGCAGATTAATGTTTTTGTGTCTTCTTGCAGTGATAATTAATTTGGATTTCATGGACTCGGTGTAACTGGTTTGTGATTTGGGGTTTTATTAATTATGTTTTAATGATGGTGTAAAACAAAATAGGCAGTGAGTCATAGGTTGATTGGATGATCTTACTTCTGTGTCCAAAAACACAAGTTGCAGTTTCTGTTCTTCATCTGAGTGGATGAGGAAAGGTTTGTTCTTTTCTTCAGCTTCTGTTTTCAATCTCTATATCGCTTTCATTTTAGTTTCTTTCTGATGCGGCTACAAAAACACGACTGAGAAATTAAAATGGTGATGTTAAGGGATTTTTGTAAGAGGAAACTGCAAGTTTTTGCTAGAAAGACAGGATTAGCTAAGAAATTAAGTTTATTTTTTCATTGAGGATGGAGAAATTGCAACTTGCATCAAGAAAATGCCGGACAGAAAGCAATTAGCTTCAGTTTTGACCTCTCATATGATTGTTCTTGCTACCAATAATTTGAAACTGAAAACTGTGTTTCGAAGATGGAGATTCAGCCATGTTTGTCAAGCTCCCAAACGAACAAACACATTTAAAGTCACAGAAAACTGGAAGAAGAATTATATATATATATATATATATATATAAAGGGGGATGAATTCATTAAAAAATAGTAAAGGGTACAACCACTCATATAAATGTAATTGTGAGAGATAGAAGCACTCGAGCATAAAAATAATGATAAAGGCGTGTGATTAGAGATTCTCTACAAAGAAAGCATCAAACTTGTCAATACCTTTATGACCAAGAGTGTTTTGGAAACGTAAATGTGGTGTAAATTATATTTTTTAAAAATTTTAAATTGTTTTTTTTATTTTGTTTTTAAATAAAAAAAAATTTATGTTCTGATATCGTTTTAATGTGTTAATATCCAAAATAATTTTTTAAAAATAAAAAAATTTTATTTTTTATGTATTTTTATGTGAAAAGTATTTTGAACCGTCACTGCTACTACAATTTTAAACATGTTCTAAAATTTAAAGGTTCTAAGACACTCAAGCTTTAAGAAATTTACGTTTGGTATTATAACTTTTAAAATTTTAAAATGTACCCTCCAAGTTTAGCTTTATCTCATAGACTATGCATATTTGGCTACATATCCTCAAGCTTTGAGAGATTTACATTTAGTCTTATAATTTCTAAAATCTTAAAATGTACCCTCCAAAGTAAGCTTTATTTCATAGACGATGCATATTTTGCTACATAATTCGAGAATTTTAGATTTAGTCTTATAATTTTTACAGTCTTAAAATGTACCCTCCAAAGTAAGCTTTACTTCATAGATGATGCATATTTTGCTCTAACATAATTTATGTATTATTTTCGTGGCTTTTTCTTTGATTTTTTAAATCACATGATTTATTTTATGGTTTTTTCATATTGCATATCCCATTTCAAAATCTCTAGCCCTAATCACCCTTATATTGTTATTTATTTATTTATTTTTGTAATCATGAGTGTCCGGACCAGTTTACGTGCATCTCGATTTATCTCCCGAGATCCTGAAGTTAATGACAAGATAAGTTTCCAATGACCCTGAAATTTATGAAACTCGAACTGGTGTCTCTAGAAAACAAATTCAAGATCCGATCAGTTAAGTTATACCCCTCAGAATTATTATTTTATTTTTTTTTATTATTCTCATTGTCCTCTTATTATTATTGTCTTTTATAATTCTTTTATTATTACTGTATTTTATAATATTTTGTATCACAATTATTACCATCACCATCACCGCCATTATTATCGTTGCAACAAGCATAATTACCATATCTTAGGACCACCATATTTCTCTCCTCCTTATAACTATCACACAACATTCCACCTCTGCCACTAATACACTATTATTACCTCCGCATTTATCAACTATTGTCTCTCCTGTCATTTACATGCTACCGCAATCCCCTAATTGGTAAAATATTTATTAGCAGTCTATATGATGTAGTTGTGCGTCCCTTAATAAGTCCATAAGCTAAAATTATAATAATTTTTAAATAAGTATACAAGGGAGAAAGTAAGAAATACTAAGGTAAATAGTAATAAACTAGTGATATTGTATGGGCTTGTTGTGTGGCTTTTTTTCAAAATCTATTTCTTATTTTGTTATATAAAAAATATAATGATTGACAACCAATAATATTTTTCTTTTTATTTTCTAATGACTTTCTCTTTCATGTCTCAATTTAAAAATCTAAAAACAAATAAAATAAACTTTTAAACAAAAACAAAAAATGTCAATAATTTAGGAATGGTCATGAATTTTGTGTTTTTTTACATTCTGGTCCTCTCTTTTTTATTTCTGTCATTTTACTATATTTTTCAACTTTATCTAATGGAATTAAGTCTAAAAATGATTAAATTAGAACCTAACTAAAAGTATGAGAACAGAAATAAATAAAAAAAGAGCTAAAATTAAGAAAATAAAATTAAAATGCTTCATTATTCATATAAACACTGAATTACCTTGAAAAAACCTCAAATGTTTTAATTTTTTTTTAAAAAAAAACCTTAATACTATGTAAATATCACTTCATAAGTAAACAATTTACTCTAAAATAATTAGAGCAAACTAACAGGATTTCCTTGAATTTAAAGTATTTTAAGAATTAGTCATTATACTCTAAATTTTAGTTTTGACCTCCCTATACTATGTTAAATTTAAAATCAAGCCATTTCATTACTTTTTTCAAAATTTTTGTCCTTATTTTAAACATTAAACTAATAAAATAACTTAATACCCTCAACTTTGATAACCCTTAACCTAACAAATGAGTTTAAAATTTCTTATATAAAATTAATTTTAAAAATAAAATTTAAAATCATAATTTTAATTCTGTATCCAAAATCTGGTTGTAATTGAAAACAAACTAGTAACCTGGATATATTATTTTTCTCTGTCTCTCTCAAAAAAAAAACTAAAAATAGATTTCAAGGCTACTAATGTTTTTGTGAAACAAAGAAAAGAAGGTATTTAGGTTAGTAGTTTTTTTCTCAATAAAAAACAAAAAAAAAACAATTGATAGGAAATTAACTTTATGATATTAAATTTAAAATTTATTTTCAAAATTCAAAAATAATTCTATCAAAAGAAATTAAAAATAATAAATTACATTGAATATTGTAGAAGTTAAGGGAATTTAAGTCATTTTATTAGTTTTATATATATACAAAATATGGTTAGAATCCTTAAAAAAAACAGTAAAGAAAGTACTTGATTTTAATTACATCAAAGTATATGAAAGTCAAGAATACAAGAAATAGTTTTAAATTCAGGAAAGTTTTCACTTACTAATTTAATGAAAAAACTATTGAGAAAACCTAATATATAGTTTTTGGTTCGACAGTAATGGATGTCTTCGAGCTTTCTTGTGTATCGATTGATATCAAGTCTTCTTTCCGGGTGAAATTATACTAGTTCAAAGAAAATTTAGACTCCAAGAACTCTTCCATTAATGGCGTGCCCAAAATCTCACATAGTTCTCAGCATTAACCTTGTCGGCAATAACTCGGATCACAAGTTTAGTCTTAATTTTATTGGCAATATCTTGGATCACAGGTGTATGTGATTTTTTTTTTATTAACATAGGTGTTCGGGTTAGTTTGCGTGCATCTTAATTAATGTCACGGGCCCTGAAGTTAACAATCATATAAGTCTTTAGTGGTTCTAAAAAGATTCGAACTCGTGACTATTAGGGAACAAATGCAAAACCTGACCATTGACGATATCTCAAATCACAGGTTTACTTGATTTTGATTGGGTTCAACGAAGTTAATTTTTTCTTAATTTCTTTTAAATCAGCACTAGTCAAGATCCCGGGTTGACCAAGTTCTAGGTTAACTAGTAAGACTGATCTGAGTCTTATAACTATGGTTATTATACTATTATTAATTTCAACACTTAAAGTAAAATATATTTTTTTTATATAATTAATCAAAAAAAATAAAAACAATAAATTTATCTAGTATACCACTACCAAACCCAATTCTATTTCATTTTCATATTCTATCGTGTTTCTTTTATCCTCTAAGTGTTGAAATTAATAATGTTTTCTCAAATAAGCTGAAGCAGAAGTTATCGGTAAGCCCACTGAAGGGGCATTTTGTTTTTCTTGAACCACTTTAATTTTGAGTCAGAGGACGCTAATCCAACTATATTTGGGATTATTAATTGTAAGTCCTTGTGTTGATTTGCCCTTCAAGGGTAATATTGAGCCGCCCGCATGCGGTTGATGTTGACTGCAATGCGAAAGCATGGTGTTGAGATTCCATGTTACAAAATCTTGTTATCTGAATTATTATTATTATTATTATTATTATTTTCAGTCGCATATTCATTAGATTATGTTATTATAGTGTAGTATAGTCTTAAGATATGCCGCATTAAATAATTTTCAAAGCTTATGTTAAGATGTAAAATATGCTTGTTGGAATCATCTACGAAATAAAAATGGAAGTCTCTGTCATTTTCAATCTGAGTATGCTGCTGTTGACAAGTCGCCATGCCATTAGAATTTTCCACTGGAATATAAGAAAGCCAGAAACCGTTCCCATTAATTATGAAATATTCCTTCTCTGCTTCGCGTTAAATGTAATAGTGTTTAAAAACTCGGTTGAAATCGTTTTTTGAAATATTTTTTATTTAAAATTATATTTTTATAATAATTTAAAATAAATTATTGATTGGAGGGTAAATGATTACGGTGGAAGTCATGATCCTTCCGTGGTGGCAGTTCTGCTCCTCTGGTTCAGTATCCAGCTGGGTCTCCAAGGTTCAAGGCTGTTATGGTAAAGAAGACTAAGGTGTTGAGAGTTTGTGTGGTTTCCACTGAAGCTTGGTTTATGACAATGAAATGGGAGGGGATGTGGAAGTTCTTGATGCTGAAAGAAAGATTTGGAAAGTGAATGTTGAGCGTTTTTTTAAAAAAAAAAATTATAGTAATGTTGTAATATTTAAAATAAACGTAATAAGAATATAATTGTACTCTTATAAATATTTAGCCTGCTAGTATAATTTAAAAATAAAATAAAATAAAAACTATCATGTTTTTTTTATTGTTTTTATTTGTAAGTTTTATTTTTCTATTATCTATGTTTTATTACATATTATTTATTCGGGTTGTGTCAACCTGGCTTTACATAGACTCAATGAGTATGAGTGACGGCCTTCGAGTTATTTTGAATGGCCCACCAACCACTATGTATAGTTATTAAAATCAACATTCTAAAACTTGAACTACAAATATGATTGTTGAATATAAAAACAAATCTTTAGATAAATAATTCTATACGGGTTTTTCAAATTTTAAATCCATAAGATCATTCATATTATTAGATCTCATCCCTACGTAGATGAATCAATAAAAGTCATTGTTTAGATGTTTAGGACCGTGGGATAAAACTTCATTCAATAAAACGTGAGTGAATCTTTATCATAGAATAAATGAAACTTTATTGATCGTTGGCCTTAGAGTTTGGACGCATAAACAAAATGTTTGGCACCACCTCTCCTGGGTTTAGGGTTGGGTTAACCAAACCCAATAAAATCTCATCCAATTATTCATTAACATAATTTGATGGATTATTAATAGTCACAGGTTATAATTAGGAGTAAATAGTTGTAAACTTGTCAATTCATCAAATAATTAGGAGTGACAAAGATGACTTGAACTTTTAAATGAGTAGGTTTAAACACATTCGTACACCTAGGGTTTAACTTATTATAGTAGATTCATTCTCACCCATATAGATAAACCACTAGCAGATTAGGCAAACATATCATTATGAATAAAATATCAGTAATAAAATAGTTTATTTTAGATAAGATATTTTATGATGATAATATCTTTTTTTTAGCATAAACATTATGGTAAATGATGTCTATGTTGAATGTTGATGTCTAGATTGAGACAAGCTCCATCTCCAGGTAAATGTTGTCACTTGTAGAATCTTGTGTAGGATCACCAAAAGAGCGTGTAAATGCGAATGACACTTCATCTCCGAATAACAGAGGATGTTGGTCAATTTCTGTGCCGTTCTGAGACTTTGTTAGTCCTTCTAGTTCAATTGAAACTTCTTTCATTGTAAGTCTTTTCTTTCCATTCAATCTCAGACAGCTCTTTGCAAGCCTTGCAACAGCAAAAACATCATCTCTCTTTGCTTCCGCTTCAACTTTAGGATCTATCATCCCAAGCAGTTTGTTTATCATCCCTCGTCGAGGATATGGAGTGTGCAACCAGATTGATTTCTTCGTCATTTCCTGTGAAAGACGTTGGTTTTTCCCCAGTTAAGAGCTCTCTACAAGCACTACTCCAAAACTGTAAACATCACTTTTATCAGTAAATTGACTTGACTAGAAGTACTCTGGATCCAAATAACCAAATGTTCCTTGCACTGCAGTTGTTATGCGTGTTTTATCGAATGGAACTGTTATTGAAGTCCCAAAGTCAGAAATTTTTGCACTAAACTTGTCATCCAATAGAATATTGGAAGATTTGATATCCCGATGAAAAATGGGGATTGAGGCTGCAGAATGCATATACGTAAGAGCTCCAGCCACCTCGCATGCGATTTTGAAGAGAATTTCCCATGAAAGTGAACACTCTTGATCTTGATTATGGATTGGGAACGAATTCATAGACTAGAAGTGGAACCTCAATTTCCAAACAGCAACCTAGAAGTTTTACCACGTTCCTATGATTGATTTGAGATAGAACGCTAACTTCGTTGATAAATTGTTTGATCTGGCTTTTGTCGATTGCTCTTGATCTTTTGACAGCTACCGTCAAAACAATTACAACTTAGAGAAAGACGAACAAAACAATTTAAAAAAAAATCAGAAAGAGAGAATATTAATTAAAACATTTACAAAAAATAATATATATAGAAAAAAAAGATAGCAAGACACTACTAGGCCAGGACCTCACGTCTAGCCAACTACTTGAGACTATGGGTGTTTGGGCTTGAAAATCTAAGCCCACGCACCTAGGTCTGGAAACCCAAGTCCACGTGCATGGGCTTATATATATTTTCTCATGCAATAAGTGGTGGATGACATGTCATCTATCCTTCAAACGATGCATCGTCTGCTGCTGCTGCAGGCTATGTGTCATATATTGCCTAGTCTTTGACAACCTTAGATGAATGGAAATCTACTAAAATGTTTTCAACTTTTGGACCAAAAAAATCAATTTTAAACTGATATTCCACACGAAAACACCTTTCTTAATCTTTTCTTAGTTTCCTGACTGCTTTTTCTTTCCTCTATCTAAACCAGAAAGTAAAAAATTAATAAAATAAACTTTTGGATAAAAATAAAAATTGTTGAGAATTTAGGATTAGCCATGTATTTTCTTCATGTTTTATATTTTAATTACATGTCTTTCAATTTGGTTTTTCTACAATAATTTCAAACTTAATTTCATATAAGTAAGTCATAAAAAATTCTATCAAAAGAAAAAAAAAGTGCGAGGATAAAAATAGAAAAAATAATGAAAATAAAAAAAGAAAGAAAGGGAGCTCCTTTACTGTACATCTCAATCCTTTGTTTTTATAATTCGTCTTGTTAACACAATTTCAAACTTAATCTTATTTAATTAGGTTATAAAATAATTCAATTGGAAAAAAAAATTATGGACAAAGATAAAAATAAATGATGAAAAAGAAAGCTCCTTCACTGTTGCTGGGGATTTTCCACGACTATACTAGCTCTTTTGATATATTTGTTAATAAAAGAAGATAATAATTTATTATTAAATAATAAAAACAAAATAAATTGAAATCATTATTACTCATGACTACTAAAATGAAAAGTAAAAGGTAACATATTATAAGAGCATTTGCAATGGCAAAAACCATTTAAAAGTTTGTAAATATGATTTGTTTTATACATATTCTAATGGAAAAAAAATTATTTTAACAACCCATTTTTATTTTAATATATTTAATTTTAATATTTTTGTTTTTTTTTTCGAAAAACATTGATAAAAATTATAAAGATGAAAGAAGGAATATTTAAATAAATTATTTAAATGTTTCGGGCTCTTTTAATATATATGTAGGAATGATTTTTCTTTAAAACAAAAGCCATTTTGACTCTTCATTTAACTCTCCCATTGAAGTTGTATAATAAAATAAAATAAAATAAAAAATATTTTTTTATTTTTGACTCTTCATTTACATCTCTCACTAAATCATTCACTTATGCTATACTACATATTGAGTCTAATTTGTTTTTAATATAAAAAATATTTAAATGTTGTTAATGTATTTTTTAGTAAAATAAAATATCATATGAGAGTTGATCTAATGTAACCTAGTTAACTTTGTAGGTCCAAAAACAACTCATACAACAGGTAAAAACATAGTTTCACAAAAAAAAATTTCAAGATGACATCTTTTTTTAAGAGTAAGATAACAACATATTGGATTAACTTGGATCAACTCGAGTTAACATGTCAAATCCACGACCTAGATTGTAAGACTATGATTACCCCGTAGAAAGGAAATCAAAATAAATTATGAAGCCTAATTCCTAATCAACCAATGATGAATGATGAACTTAAAAAAATCGATTAAAAAAAGACATAAAAAAACAACCCGAGTTAACCTATCAAACCCGCAACCCAAGTCATAAAATCAAGACAACCCTATAAAAAACAAATAAAAACAAATTATGAATTTCAATTCCCAATCAACCTAATGTTGAAGGATACGATTAAAAAAAACATAAAAAACAACCCGAGTCAATCCGCCAAACTCATGACCTAGGTTATTAGACCGAGATAACCTCATAAATAAAAAATAAAAAAATGACCTAATTTAACCCGGATTAACCTGTTAAATCCATGACTTTGGTCATGAGATTAAAATAACACTATAGAGATCAAATCAAGATTAATTATAAAGCTCAATTCTCAATCGCTCTTATAAGATCCATTGTTGAACAATGAGATTTGTAAAAAATTTAATTAAAAAAATGATACAAAAAATGAGTCAAGTCAACCGGAATTAACCCTTTAAGCACTATTCTCAGGTCATAAAAATGAAATAACATAATAAAAAGCAAACCAAAACAGATCATGAAGTCTAATTCTTAATCAAATACAATATTAAATAATGAAATTGAACAAAAAAACAATTAAAAAAAAACTGAGTCAATTAGGTTAATTCGCCAAACTGGCGATTCGGGTTATGAGATAAGGACAATCCAATAAAAATAAAATCAAATGTTGAAGGACCTATGACTTGGGTCATAAGACTGATATAACCTCTTAGTAGAAAAATAAAAAACGACCCGATTTAATAGGGGTTAAAATACCAAAACCCACGACCTTGTTTATGAGACCAAGATATTCTCGTACAAAGAAAATCAAAACAGATTATGAGGCTTAATTCCCAACTGACCCAGTATTGAATAGTGAAATTGAAAAAAAATTTATTTAAAAAAAGAAAAAAAAAACAACTCCCACGACCTTGTTTATGAGACCAAGATATTCCCGTACAAAGAAAATCAAAACAGATTATGAAGCTCAATTCCAAACTGACCCAGTATTGAATAGTGAAATTGAAAAAAAATCCATTTAAAAAAAGGAAAAATAACAACTTGAATAAACTTGGGTTAACTCGTTAAACAATATTCTCGAGTCATAAGGCCGAAATAACATAATAGAAAGTAAAAAAACAAATCATAATGTCTAATCCGCAATCAATTTAATATTAAATGATGAAATTAAAAAACAAAATTAATAAAAAAAAATTAATTATTCAAGCTAATCTACTAAATTTATAATTTATGTCATAAGAGCGTGATGATTCAATAAAAAAAATTTAATATTAAAAAATAAAATTAAAAAAATATTAATTAAAAAACAAAACAAAACAAAATAAAGACAAAATATTATTTCATTAAATAAATAATTTAATAGCGTTTGTGAGAGCAGGGATTAAGGGTGTTCACAGTCCGGCTCGGTCCGGTTTTAACTTAAAAATTCAACCGAACTGGAAAATACTATTCCTTGTTAATATAACCCGAACCGACCAGAAAACCGGTTCAAACCAAACCGGTTTTGTTCGGTTCGGGTCGGTTTTTTAGCCTTAAAAAACAGAAAAACCGAAACCAATTAAATAAAAAAAAACTTGGCCGAATCACAATCACTAGACAAACTTGGCTGAATAACATTCAGAAAAATCCTTGTTGAAAACTTTGAATTTGAGCCCTTCGGTTGAGATCTGAAAGATCTTTCTTAGCCAAATCACAATCACTAGATCTATCAAAGTTAGCACAACTACATGTTAACAAAGATTCCAATAACATCCCGCAAATTACTAGGACCTCGCTAGCACACCTGCATGTTAATAAAACCAGAAACAAGGATTTTATCCAAGTTTTCTGCCATAAAGTAAAGCAAAGAGTAGAAAGACAACAATATAAGAGAAAATGAGAGAAAAGAGCACGGAAGAGAGGGAGAGGGAGAGAGGGGAGGGGGCGGGGCGGGGCGGGGCGGGGCGATTGGGAAGGGGAATGGGAGAGAGAGCGGGGAGGGAGGGATGGGTGGGGTGGGTGGCTAGAAATGGAAGGGGAAAGGGAAAGGGTAAGGGGTGACTGGAAAAGTGGGGGGCTGTAAATGTAGGGTTAGGGTATTTATTATTTAGGTTTAGGATGTTTTCTTTTATACTTTTTTTTAATTCAATTAAAACGGTTTGGTTTGGTCCGGTTCAATTGATTTAAGCCTTTTTAAATTGGAACCGAACCGGACCAGATGGTTTTTTTTTATTTTTTAATCAGTTTATTCAGTTTTTTCAGTTAATTTTTTCTTAATTTTTTCAGTTTAATTGGTTGGTCAGTTTTTTTAAATACCCCTAGCAGGGATATAGCAAACCCCCTCCTCTTTCAGATTTTTAGATTATAGTTAATTGGAGATGACCTAACAACGCAAAATGGCTAATGCACTTTCAATCTTTATAATAATCGAATAAAATTAAGTTTTGAAAATAAATAAACATTAGCTACCCGTCCCACACGCTGATGTGTAAAAGATATCCCCATTGCCAAAACCCTAGATTCCCAAATCAGAGACCCACAAACAGCCTCCTCTCTCTCTTTCCCCTCTCAGCAGCAGCAGTTGCAGCAGAAAGAAAACTAACAAAAATCAACATTATAATTCTCAAAAAAATGCAAGCAATCCAACTCAATCAAAAATCAAAACCAACACCAAAACGTTTCATCAAATCCCAAATCCCAGACTCAATCCTGAACGACCCATCCCTTAACGCCTCCATCTCTCTCTTGCCTTCCAACTACAACTTCGAAATCCACAAATGTATCTGGCGCGTGCGTTCCACCAACGCTAAACGCATCGCCCTCCAGCTCCCTGAAGGCCTCCTCATGTATTCTCTAATCCTCTCTGACATCTTCACTGCCTTCGCTGACGTCACCCACTGCTTCGTCCTCGGCGACGTCACCTACGGCGCCTGCTGTGTAGACGATTTGTCGGCTTTGGCTCTCGATGCCGATTTATTGATCCACTACGGTCATAGCTGTTTGATACCTATTGATGCCACCAAAATCCCATGTCTCTATGTCTTTGTAGAAATCAAAATCGATGTCAGCCGTCTGATCAACACGATCAGCCTCAATTTTGGGACCCACAAGAGAAATATTGTGCTCGCGGGCACGATTCAGTTTGCTTCGGCGATCAGGGAAGCGAAACCTGAATTGGAAAATAATGGGTTTGTTGTTTTGATCCCGCAATCGAAACCCTTATCGGCTGGAGAGGTTTTGGGTTGTACCGCACCCAAAATGTCAAAAAATGTTGTTGGGAATTTGGGCTTTAGTGAGGAGGAGATGGTTTTGGTGTTTGTAGCAGATGGAAGGTTTCATTTAGAGGCATTTATGATTGCGAATCCGGGGATTAAAGCATTTAGGTATGACCCTTATTTAGGGAAGTTGTTTTTGGAGGAGTATGATCATAAGGGAATGAAGGAGGTAAGGAAAAAGGCAATAGAGAGGGCAAAGGGAGCGAGGAGTTGGGGGGTTGTTTTGGGAACTTTGGGAAGGCAAGGGAACCCGAGGATACTGGAAAGGTTGGAAAAGAAGATGGGGGAGAAAGGGTTTGATTATATGGTTGTTTTGATGTCAGAAATTAGTCCGGGTAGGATTGCATTGTTTGAGGATTCGGTTGATGCTTGGATTCAAATCGCTTGTCCTAGGCTTTCTATTGATTGGGGGGATGCTTTTAAGAAGCCATTGTTGACGCCTTTCGAGGCAGAGATTGCGCTTGGGGATTTGGCTGGTTGGTGGGAGAAGAGTTTGGTGGTGAATTCAGGGTGCGGTGGTGGTGGGAGTGGTTTGGGATGTGGTCAGAAGAGTGATGGATCATGCTGTGAATGTAGCAATGGGGATGCAAAGGGTGTGGAGAAAGATTTTGGTGGGGAGTATCCCATGGATTACTATGCTCAGGATGGGGGGGAATGGAATTCTTGTTATGTGAAGAAACCAACTCGCCCAGTGCGGAGAAATGTTGTCTCTTCTATCAGAAATGATCCTGCTTCTTAACATCACTTGACACATAAGACTGTAAACTAGTGCACCTAGGAATGGTGCTGAGGTTTCTTGCTACTAGTAAGCTGTCAAACTCCTCCCATGTGTTTAATCTTCTATAGCTAATATTTTAGCATATGAAAGTTGCTTTCATTTTCTATGAAATGATTCATTTGTAGTTTAGGAACTAATATGAACTATGAAGGAATGATTGACTTTGATTTCAGTAAATGCTGAATGTGTTTAGATACGTGAAAATAACATATTGTTTACATTACGACAACTATTATACAGTGAGGTTCTGTATTATGTTGAGAATAAACTACCCTTAATATCTTGTTAGTTTTAGGCCCTGTTTGTTTCATGGAACGTTGTTTTCTGGAGACCATTTCCAAACTTTTTCATGTTTGCTTACCATTAGGATTAGAAAAGTTGGTTAATGTAAAACACTTTCTGGTCAAAGAAAAATGTGGCATGGATTCCAAGGAAGTATTTTCTTTTATTTTAGGCAGAATATACTTTCTAGAAATTTCACATAAAAATAAAGTGAAATGACTAAATTACCATTACAATTTGTCCTTTTCTTATCCTTTTCTTAATTGAGATTTTTTTTATTTATCAGATTTAATACTTATTTTTTTTGTTGCAATTTGTTTTATTTTAAATAATTTATGAAATTAGAATATTGTTTTTCAATTTTATCATCTTTTAACTTTTTTTATCTATTAGATTTGATCTCTATTCTTTGACTGCTATTTTTTTTATTTGAAATAATTTATGAAATTGATTTTTTTTTTCAATTTCATTCTCCTTTAATTTTTTTATTTGTCAGATCTGGTTTCTATTTTTTTAATAAACTTGAAAAAAAAAATTAAAAAATTAAAAAGTTATTTTCCATCTCATTTTCTATGGCATAGTTAAACACTGAAAAATATTTTTCAATTCATTTTTCATGATACTGCTTAACAATAGAAAATAATCACTTTTCATAAATCCATATTCCAAAAGGAAACTATTTTCTGACAAACAAACAAACCTGAGTGTAAACTTGAGAGAGAGAGAGAGATGTTGCTGTAGATCATTGTTCTTTTGAGAGATTTTGTTGAGGTTGGACAGAAAGTATTTTTTGAGAAAAAGAAAATTACTGGGTCATGTTTCTTTCCATTAGTTAATGACTTAAAACTTGTAGTCATTGTTAATTTTGGTGCTGTGATTGAACAATCCTGGGATGTTCTGCATAGGCTGTCATGGGAAACAGACTTTGACTTTTTTGATGAAGTAAGATTTTCCAGTAATTGGAACACAATGTGTATACACGCCTTGTTTACTTGCTGGGTAAAAAATGTTGATTTTGATGTATGGTGTTAATGGAATCCGTGGTGGAAGTTGCAACTCCTGGATAAGATTAGAATGTTTACATGCTAAAGCAACTACAAGGGAATAGGACTCTTTTGTGGACGTGAAGTGGCACAATGTTTCACTACAATGCACATGAATGCTAAGTTATAAGTTTTAATAAAATTGTACTACTGAACATTCTACCATGACAAATTTGATGAGCAAATGCGAGCTATTGATTCTTAAGCTTCTGAATATTGTGCCTGAGTTAGTTGCATGGGTTAACACAAATTTCAACGCATATATAGCACTAAAGCATAAAATACTAAAGTGCATATTGGTATCATAATTAGCATCTTGTTATACAGTGTTTTTAAGTTCTTGTAAACTTTGCAATAATATGCAGGTTGACACTCGGCCGCACCCAGGTCCCTCTCAAGTCCAAATCTAAATAGAAGCCCCTCAAGTGGGATCTACAACGGTAGCCACTCTTCTCTATCAAATGACATATCAATGTCAATCAAAATCATGCATTTGAGTAAGTCACACCATTAGAAAAATCTGTATTCCACCTCTTGTGGCTGGCTTTTGTTGGGTGGATACATGGCACAGTATATCTTTACCTTTTCCATTCTAGTAAAATTTTAGTTGGGTTGAACAAATGAGCTTTTACTAAATCCAGATATTACACTTTCAGATGTTGCACTGAGTATCTCACAATTTCACGACAAACTTTACATCTTGTATCGTTAAATTCAAATAAATGATGCACAAATCTTGATTCTTCACTCCACGATGTCTCAACACCAGAGGCAGAAAGGATTTTCTTGTCGGTCAGATGATCAGAGAGATGTTATCATGACAATTTAGAAACAAAAACAATTGTAGTGCCAGTCTGGCATTATAAATCTAATTTTTTTCCTTCTTTCTTGAATAGTGTGGATCTCTATGGTAGGACTTCGAACTAGCTGGTATAAACAAGTTGCGTGGTCAAGAACTGATGCAGAGCACTAGTACTTCTTCTCCGCAGTTCATATAAAAGGAAGTTTAGATAAAGCATTTGAGAGCTCAACAAGAGTAATCCTTGTTGCTTCATTGGAATGCTCTATTGACCATACTAGATCGTGGATGATCGAACCTCCTCCACTTTTTTTTTTTTCTTATAAAATCTCTTCTTCAAGGTGTACATCAGAATTTCTGAAAGCAGATATTACTCTTTTGGATATTATTGAATCACGGCTTTATGACAAGCTTCGTATTTGGTGGATGCCACTGAGAGAATATCGTCAATTTCAAATAACTTGTTGGTAAGTTAAGCATATGTTCATGCTTTGGTTTCGAGAAAGAATTGAGGGATTTTATTTCTCAGATATACTTGCACCAAAATCTTATGGTTTATTGATCCCCAGGTTGGATTGTTGGGAGAACCATTTAGACGTTGTGACTATTATGTTGAACCAGCTGGTCCTGACAAGTTGTATAGAAGGGCACAAGTTTTGGTGCCGCATTCCTGTTGCGGTTCAGATATCAATTTAAAATTAGATGCCTTGTTTAATAGAATTAATTGATAATCATGCGTTAATAAAAGAGATGTGGATATAAAGAACTATGATCTCGTGTTAATTATTTTTTTAATTTAATTATATGTCTATATTTTAAAAAAAAAATTAAAATTAAATTTCAAAATAAATAATTTTGCCGTAGTATGTCCAAAGGTGCCTCAGTTATTCTGTTCCTTTTCAAGTCTGTTATTTTTTTAAAAATAATTTTAGACTGATGTTTTTTATTCATGTTAATTTGTCAAACCCTACCCTAAGAAACGAATAGTTAGGTTTGATGACTTTGTGTTTTGTAATCAAATTTGTGAATAAAATATATGATGAGAAGATATATACACGAAGGAAAGCAATTGAAAAGGAATTAAGGAAAAAAAACAAAAAAAAAAACTTATCATGAAGAGCAGTAAAAAGGAGATCTTACTAATATTAGAAAAATAAATTATAATTTTATTAAAAACAAAATAAAAATTGAACTATACTTTATTAATACCCAAAAATATTTTTAATTAATTTATTTAAATGAATTTCAAGACCTTTGACTTAAGAAAAATATATTTCTAGATGACATTGTTTAACCTTGTATTTTTTTTTTTATAAATATGAAGATGTTCACTTTTTGGATTGATATGGGTAGCAAGTCATTACTTGAGTCATAAACATGACTCAGTTTAATAAAGTTTTTAAAATCTAATGACACTAAAAATAGATATTCATGAAATAAAACTAAAAATAAATTATTTTATTGAATTGAAATTCAAATTAAAGAGAAAAATATTTAAAGAATAAGAAAGGCAGACACCCAGGTCTGAGTGGGATAGGTAGGGGTGTTCAAAAAAATCAAACAACCGAGAAAATCGAATCAAGATGAAAAACCGATTAAATCAATTTTCAAAACCATAAAATCTTGCCAGTTTGATTTAGTTTCGGTTTTAAAACAGAAACCGATGAACCGAACCGAACCAATCGAAAAACAAGAGGGCTATAAATACTACAGTTAACCTAACCCTACCAATAACATAACATCTTCATCTCTTCTGCAATATCTCTAAAAAGCCACCGCCCTCCACTCTCCATCTCAAAACTCAAAAGCTAAGCCATCCACCCATAAATAAATCCCGAACAAAAACTCACATCTTCATCTCCTTGTCTTCTCTTTTTATTTCTGCACATCATCTCCATCTCTTCTGCGCAAGCCGAACAAAAACCCACATCTCCATCTCCTAGGCTCCTCTTTTTATTTTTGCGCAAGCTGTCTAGAAGATCTGGTTTGTCTTTTTGTTAAAGGGGTAACTTCGTAGCAAAAACGATGATAGATTGGTGGCCTAGTGAAAAGTGTGATTACAACCAAGTGCCCATGGAAGAAGGCTGACCTCCTCAATTTGGTTTGTCTTTTTCTTTCATTTTGTAAATTTCTTTACCAACAAATATTCTTATTAATTGGGATGCTAAAACTTTTGGGGCTTTGCCATATTTGCAGGATTTGAACAACAAGATTCTGGCTAAACCGAAATATAATTGCATGTAATCGTCCTAATAATTCTAAAATAGAGATGACAATTGTAATCGTCTATATAGCAAGCAGATATGAAGAGTTTTCTATTCTTATAGGATAGGATTAGATTTCTCGGTTTTATGGCAAAAAGACCGAATTTCACCGAATCGAACTGGTTTTCGATCCGGTTCGGTTTAAATTTTTCAAACTTAAAGTTACTCGGTTCGGTTGGTTTTTATAGTCCAAACCGAACTGAACCAAACCATGAATAGCCCTAGGGATAAGATGTTTGGCCTATAAGAAGGCCATGCCTACGTGCCTGGATGTTTTGTTTTGATTTTTTTCTTAACTTAAAAGGCAGATGAAATGATGCCTTTATACAAAAACAAATAATCAGACAACGCGTTATCTTAAGAGAATTGGTTGGAAAATTAAGTTGGGTTTTTTGGACCTAAAAAACCAACCTCACCTAAAAACATCTAATAATCACTCTCATAAGCTTAAAAGATCAATCTTTCAACTCCAAAAACCTTTAAATTGGTCCAAATCCATAAAAGTAAGTCGGAAAAAATTTCTTTGTCAACTCCAATCTACTTTTTCAGGAAGATAAAGGGCAAAAAACACTTTAATGAAACTCCTCTCGTCAAATGAAACATGTTTATACCAAGAATAATTTGTTTTATCTCTGGAACTGGGCAAACCATCAACCTTCTCTCTCTTTGCTATTTTCCAGTGACTTGCTCTCCTCTCCCAAACTCAGGGGCTGAAACGTGAATAAAATAAAGTTTTTGATGAAAATGTAAAATCCTCATCAAAGAGGGACCAAACATGAAACAAATTTAGGGACTAAAATTTTATTTTTCATGAGGTGCGCCCTAAATTAAAAAATACATGCCTCATGAACAACAAAATAAAAAAAATAGGTTGTATTTTTCTCTATGATCAAATATGATCCCCGAAGCCTCAATTTTTTTAATCAATAAAACCAAATTTGATCTTACCAAATCAAAAATAAAATCAATGAAGTAATATTTTTTGACACATCGAGAATTCTATAGGAAGCTAATTAAAATAGATCATGAATCCTAAAATCCATCTAACACAAGTTGTAAGGATAAAATTGAAAAACTTATTGACAAATAAAAAATGCTAAAAGGAAAAAAAAATAATGAAGTCAACAATGCTTTATGAGGAGCTCCATAATTCTTTTCTAGGGCAATTAGTTTTTTTCTTAATTTTAACTATAGCTATTGATGGATCTGACTAAACAAAAGAGTTTGCAGGACCTTCTTTAATTTTCATGGATGAAAATTATGGCGTATTTGTCATTTTTCTCAAATGTTTTCCTTAGTATAAAGTGAGAGATTGCCTTTAGATTTACCAAAAGTAAAAACAAAACAAAACAAAACAAAAATTAGTATCATGTTATCTAACCAAATATTCAGATATTCTATCTAAACTTACTAGTCTTTTTATTATTTGTAACAATTCTTTACTTGAGTGGTTGAAATATCTATTTGAAGTTTTTTGCACTTTAAAATAAATAAAGGAAGTAGAGTCTTTGGAACAACAATTAGTATTCTTATTGCATTGGTTAAAATTTATTTGTTCCTTTTCATAACGAAATGGACTTTGCCTAGACTAAGAGTGAACAAACTATTAAGTCTTGGATGAGAATTTCTTTTACCTATTTCTCTCACTAATCTATTATTAACAAACCAGTTCTTCACACTATAAAGTATAAAATGTCATTTCTTAAAATTTCTACAATAACTACCATATAAATTCTTCAATTATGATTGTAGTGTATTTGCATAGTGTACTTGTATGAATTGAAGAGAAAGATTTAAGTTTCTTTGAAATTCTACTCTAAAAGTATATGAATAAATATAATTCCATCTATTTTGTCTTAAAGTGTCTATTTGGCATTGTAATTAGAATTTACTCATGTAGTGTTTGTTTATATTATATTATATGTTTTGTCCTATAATGTTTGTCTAGAATTGTATTGGAACCTTTTCTTGTAGTGCATGTCTAACAATGTCAGCATTTAGAGTCAAGTCAATTTATAAAGTGTTTTAGTCAATGCAAAAACAAATTAAAAAAGAACATGCCCAACAACTTCTTAAGAATAAAATGAAGTTAGATATTCAAGGGAGAGTTTCATGGAAACCAAGACAATTTTTTAATTAACTATTTTTGTTATCTTCATACTCCTCATAAGAAAAGTATTGGTTTATATTACACCAATCATGAGTAGAATCACAAGCTACAAGGAAAATTAGCAAGATATGTTTAAATTTTCAATGTAAAAAAATTTCTTTGAGAATACATTTAGTTTTGTTATAGCATAAATGTGGACGTCATTTTATCGCAAAATATTCTTCTTCTTTAAAAGCTAAAATGGTGGAGTTTTGTACTCAACTATATTACCTAGATCCTCCTTCTTATTATATGTTATTCCATTTAGATTTTTTTTTACAAAATAGATTATGCTTTAGAAGAAAATGTTTTTTTCATTCTAATAAGAGAGCTTTCACTAGTTGAAACCTTCTACCAAGGTTACCTAACATTATTTGCTATTTATCTAGATCAACATCATCAATGAAAAAAGTACTTAGAATTTCCATATTAACTGGTGTGCTAGCCAAAAAGGAGATTTCTACTTCACCTTTAGCCTTTGATTAAAAAAAATACTTTCAATTATTATAAATGGAATTTTGATTAGTTCTTCTCATTTATAGCCCTACTAAATGGTAGGTATTACATATTTTCTGAAAATGCTTACTATCTCCTGTTGTTTTTGACATATGATAAGAGAGATGTTCTCACTTGTGAAAATCTTTTATCTAGATTGCTTAACTTTATGACACAATAAAGCGATTGGTTGATAATTTTTATATTAGAAAAAACTAGCCCTATGAATATCTAAAAGTTAATTTCTTAAATATACTTGCATGAAAATCTTATGGAATATCTAAATTAAAGATGTGTTAGAGTTGATAAGAAGAACATTGACATTTAGTTGACAATCCTAAAGAATCACTAAATCTATTTATCGTAAAATCTTATTTATGGAAACTAAGGAATTATATGTGTTACAACACATATTGTTCCTTGCTAATTGTCATCCCAAAAAAGTCTGTAACAATTGTATCAATGACCATCATCAAATTCCTTCTAGTTAATTGATCATATCAAAATCAACATGTAAAATCTTCAATCACGCCACACAACAACCTTTTTAAACATACTAACACATGAAAATAAAGTTTTCATCACGTACTCACATGACATCAAGTTTATCCACACAAAAACAACAAGTAAATGATAATGCAAAAAGAAAGAAAGAAGGATTTTATTGTGGTTTGATACTAACCACCTACTTCACTCCCTAAATAGTAAGCTTGGGCTTCTATTTTCACTTACAGTGTATTTCATAGGCCAATCCACACCTTACAACGAATTCTTTTACAAGTTTAAAATTCAAACCTTTTCAACCGATCCTTTTACACAGAGCTCAAGATTAAACCCACCCAATCTTTTTCATAAAAAAAGATTGAAACCAACCAATCCTTTTACACAAGGCTCAAGATAAAACCCACTAATCATTTTCATAAAAAAAAAATGATTGAAACCAATGGAACCTTTTAGACCAGGCTCAAGGTCAAACCCAAGATAGTCTTTTTCACAGATATAGATCGAATCCTATATGAGTTCTCATAAAAGCTCACAACCAAAAACCAAACGGTTATAGTGATACACAATTCAACAATAAGTTTTACTAAAGAAGAATGAAAATAATATTCACTCCGAAGAATAAATTACAATAAAAAATCTCAAGTCTTTAGGAGGTGTAATCTAACTCTTTTTAGGTGAGGTAAGAGGTGCAATCAATGTGTAATAGAATAATCATGAATAAGGTCAAATGGAAAGGATATAATTATATAAGAATAAAATTTATAGATTAATGATTACAATAACCCTGTAAAAGTTGTAAGAAGAGGTCTATTTATAGAAAAAAAAAAGCATCTAGTAGTCATTTAACATAAGACAAAACAGGTCAAAAAATCTAAATTTTAGAAGTCTGGTATATGCTTGGTTTTAGCTAGATGATGCAAAAAAATATCATCCATGAAGTAAGAGTGAGGATATAGAGTGAGATATTTGAAATGTTTGTCTTGTTTTTCCTGGTTGAAAAAAAAAAGATAAAGTAATTTTAGATTCAAATATTGGTGTAAGGACAAAGAATTATAATTTAGTTTATAGAGGGTGTGACTCTTACACACTTAATAGTAAAAGACCATGAATAATTTCAGCTTACGTAAATGATAAGGTGACCAACCATTTAGTTAGGAAAGTTACCTGGTATACTAAAGATTTTAAAGATAAATTTATCTCGTAAGGTTGTCTGGTTTATTAGGTGTCTTTGGAATTTTATATCTTATTTGGTTAAATGGTGTCATACATACTTTATAGCTTGCAAGGGGCCTTAGAAATGTATCTGTATAGTCATTTGGTGTATAAAGGGTCTTAGGCTCTTTAAGTGTAGGCGCAAGGTGTTTTAAGGCCAACTTTTTAGGATAGTATTGTAGGTATATGAAGTTTATTTTACAAGTTAAACTAGTTCTTAAAAAGACTTGAGTCATGTTTAATAATAACTAAGACTAAACTTAAAGCATATTATCCCATCAATCAAGTTATGTTTTTAGCACAATTTCAAGACTTGTCGATAATCCTTGAGATATAATGCATATATTGAACCTGTATTAACACAACCTTATTGGAATGACTAGTAACCAATTAATGATTTTATTAATCAAAACTAGGAGTAATAAATACTTATGGACCAACATTTTCATATTTTTGATGATGACAAACCATTAATACTTTTGCAATTATTAGCATGCCAACAATATATATACATGATTGCTCCCTATATCAAATGTAATATTCTTCTTTATCAATTATACTAGGTGCTCATAGGATGCGAAAAGATTTCAACAATATAAGCATTTTAAAATCAATAAACACAAGTCCATGGCATGAGAACATAATACATCAAGATGTAGAACCATATAGGCACTACCAAACAATGTCATAAGAACATAAATGAAGCTGAAATATAGAGGCGTATGCTACTAGTCAATTAGTTATATGCTGTTAATTGAAATAGCTAACTACCATAGAGATGAAATTCATGCTATAAAAAGAAGTATCCAAATATCTTAAGTATTTAAATACCATATGAAAGTAAAGTATCATTAATACATCATCTTTTCTATGAATATTCATACCAAAAATATACCCCAACCTTTTAATCACAAAAAAGATCCACATGAATGATCATCCTAAATTTTAGAAAGGCACGAAAAAAATCAAATGTCTAAGATTACATACCCAAATAGAAATAGTTAAAAAAAAATTAAAATGAATGAAAATGAGATTGATCAATGATGATTATTTGCAAAGGCACATAAAAATGCTTAGACTTCATTCTAAGTTGGTTTCATTGGGACTTCTTCTTCCATTTTTTCAGAAAAAACATAACCATTGTTTAGGTGATAGACATTTTCATTTGATAGTAAAATATCGAGAAAAATCACGTGTAGCCTTTGAATGAAGGAGAGGTATCACTTGAGCTCAAATATTGATAATAATTCTTGTTGCATAGTCACACTTTAGGCTAGTACATCAATCGAAGCAACTAATATGTCATATGTAGATGTCTTATTTGATTTCTTATAAGTAAACTTTTCTTATCTAATATCATACCTATCAAGCCCTTGGATAAATATATCCTATCAATTTGCTAATTTCTATCATTTAAAGATATTATATGATAAATAGTCTAAATCCTTTAATGCTGAATATTTAAATAAAAATAGACACATACATAAGTGAAAACTTGAATGGATTTGAAAACATTGGCCATAGTTATTAGGATCAATCCTGGCTAGTTAGTCTTATTCCTTATCTTAAGACAAGCCATCATTTATATAGTAGACTAACTAATATGACTTTTCTATAAACCACAGACTAAATGACTCTAGCAACCAATTTATACAAAAAATGGTTTGAAATAATCAAATGAGATGAATACCTAGTCATAACATTAAATGTTTTGGTATTATGATTAAAAAAATAACATATTATATGTCAAAAGATAATTTTGGAAAGATATCAATATGACTTTTCTCAATAAACACATAGTAACTATTTATAAAGCTAAAAAATATCATATATGAACTTACATAAGATGGTAATAGAATGTTTATTAATCATATTTGTGACATGATAAATTTGGCCATGAGTTATCTTCCTTTAAGGTAAGATTGGCATAAGATTCTCTCACTATATCTAGATAGATGTTTGTTTGAATCTTAGCAAAGTGTGTCCAGCTAGAATTCACAAAGATTTTTAAAACATCTGAAAAGTCCATTAACTCATGGAAGACCACTCATTGACTTTTAAGCATTGGTTTTTTTTAGATGCTAATATTGTACTTCTCATAAGCTACATCTAACACAAAGAAGTCACGCCTAATAAAAGGACTTGAAAACATTACCATGATAGTGAAGGAAGTGTTGTTGTCTTAGCTAACCATGAGTAATATTTAGGAGTTCAAAGTTGTTCCTTCATGCTTTTAGTTTTTTTTATACTTGGAGGCTGAAAATTTTAGCTTCCTTTTAGCTATAAACTTCAGTCTTAGAGGCATGGTTAAGCAACACAAGTTTAGGACTCTTTAAAGTTTTAGTGAGAATGAAAAGTAAAAGTGAGAAAACAGGTGCCGGAAAGAGTGAGTAGTTTAACTAAGTAAGAAGGATTAATTTCAATAAAATTTTGGCTGAAAATATGAGGAGAAAATGAGGTAGATAGAAAGAAAATGACTGAGTACTATTTATATCTAAGTAGAAGGAGAATGCAACATATTTTACAGCTTGCAAAACAGGTACAATACAATCGGTCAAAATAACATCAATAACAGTCCAAGATGTCCAATTTCTCACCTTGATGTTTTGTTTATCAAAAGAGTTTTCTGGTATACATAACCTCTATTTTTTAACTAAAATTTACCTTTATAATTTCCTTCTTGTTTATTCATTTGGTATACCTAATGTCTGCAACTTAATTCTTTAATTGCAAATACTTTTCAAAGCCAAATTATGAAACCTTCAAACACACTGAATACATTCTTGGTGCTCTTGCCTTTTCTCGTTATGATCAAATTATACAAGATATGATGCATGTTATTCATAAATTACAATAATAACCATACTAAGAATATGGAAAAATATATATTAAACGACTACTAAAGAAAAAAGAAAAATTAACCAAATGACATTTAAAAGCAAGGTTGAGTTCAATGAGGGTTACCAATTGCTAATTCAAGTCGCAATAAGCAAAATTGATCTTCATTAAAGAGTTTGTTGAAGATGTCCTCCACTTTATTGTTCATGGTCTCAAACAATTGAAATATCACCTTTATGCATATGATCATTGATAATGTGATGCTTTGGTCCTAAAGAGTTGGATGGAGCTTTTGGTAAGGTTCATGACACTAGTATTATCATAATATATTGAAATATAATACAACTAGAGGTCAAAGTCTTTCCATGTTTGTTCTATCCATAAGACCGAGGCATAACATGATCCTGAAACAATATATTCAACTTTTATAGTCTCTGGTACCCTCAAATAATAAGCTTGTGATCATATCTAGATATCATTTAACATCCACATACTATTTTCATCCTCGTTGATCTTGGTGGTGGTGCTCATTAGTGTTAGACTTGTTCAAAGTGATTCCAATCCAAATTTTTTGAGAAGTTCCTTGATATACTTGGATTGGTCGACAAAAATTATATCTTCACTTGGTTTAATATTGAATAATAAAATTTAAAAAATAAATAAATTAAAAAAACCTAAAAAATACTTAAGTCAACTTGTCAAACTCACAATCAAAGTCATAGACAGGGATAACTCTATATAATAAAAATAAATTATAAAACTAAATCCAAAATAAATATAGTATTAAATGATAAAATTAAAAAAAAAACTGAAATTAAAAAAAAAGCACATAAGATAAAATACCAATTACGATATCAAACAGGTATTATAGGAAAGTATAATTATTATGATAATAGAAGATGGGATAATAATTATGATGATTGACAGATCGTTTAAGGATAAACAACCAATAGGAATGAAGGAATCTGATTTTCTTCCCTATTTGTATGCGAGGTTGCAACATGGATCGTCCCTTGCTGATTGTCGGACTAAGCACAAACAACCTATCACATGAAGGGATCTTGAATAGAAAGTAGAAACAATTCGGGATCCCTTACCTGTTTATTTTCACGTTTTAAAAATATTTTTAAAAAATTTTAAAATTTTTTAATTTTTTTTAGTTCAAATTAATATTTTTATAGTGTCTTTAGATCATTTTAATATGTTGATGTCAAAAATAATTTTTTTAAAAAATTATTTTAATACATTTTCAAATAAAAAACACTTTGAAAAGCAACCGCTACCACTATTTTTTACGAGTGTGTTTGGTATTGCGGTAACTGTTATGGTTGTGGTTTGAAAAAAGTTGTTTTATAAAAAGTACTTTTAGTTGAGGTTGGTTTGAAAAAATAGGTGTTTGGTTAAAACTGTGGTTGAAATTGAGGTTGAATAAAAAGTAGTTTAATGTGTTTGGTTAATAATGCTTTTGAAATTAAGGTTATAAAATAATTTTAAAAAATATATATTAATATTGATGGTTTTAAATTTAAATATTGTAGAATTAATTACTCCTATTACATCATGAAATAAATAATACTTTATATAAAATATTTTTTATTATTCCATTAAACTATTTATAATTCCATTACGTACAAAATTTATCCGATAAGAACTACAGTTTTCATAATATTTTGAGCGTGTAATAAAATTAGATAAAATATTATCGGTATAAAATTAATATTATAGTGCGAGTGAATTTAATTCACTATATACTAGTTTTTCAGGAAAAAAAATATTGTTCACATCATAGTGCGAATGAATTTAATTTACTCTAAACTAGTTTTTTTTTAAATGTTAATAAAATTAACACTAAAAAAAAAAAGGTACGTGAACAGTTCAAGAGAATTGCACTGTTCGTTATTTTTCAAGTGAACAGTGCAAATCTCTTGCACTGTTCATGCTAATTAAAATTAGCGTGAACAGTGTGCACAAAGCAACAAAATGCTGCTTCTTCTTTTCCTGCGTCTCGGACGCTAAAAGATGTGGGACCCATACACAGTAAAATATGTTTTTTTGTTTACCAAACGGGTTCTTTTTACATCCTCCATGCTTTGGTTGTGTTTTAGCTTGTTAAATTTCAGCAGAACAATGTAAACCTGGAACGTTCATCATTGTTTAAAGATTTGTGGGCATGGATTTGCTAATTTCTTCTGCTTATCTGCAGCACAGAAATGTATTGAATATGTATAACTTTCACTTATAAGCTTGAAAATATCATTATTTTTATTTGTTATTATAAAAAATATACGTTATTAGCCTTCTTTTTTCTAAAGAAGTTAGACCATTAGTGTAATGTATGATTATTAATGTAGAATGCTTTCTAAAAATATTTTTAGCTTTTTTTTACATGGCAAACAGTACTACATTTTATCTTTCTTCTTTTTCCTTGTCCTAAGATTTCCCTAACTTCAGACAACTTGTTCAGACAGAAGCGTAACCCTGCACGACAGTTGTTTATGCTAGGAATTCATGATATCCAACTTGAAACTAAATTTTGGTCTGTCCATGATGGTGAAAAGAAAGAAGAACAAAAAAAAGTAGTGACTTTGTGCTCATTTGAAAACAAAATCAATAGGCTAATGACATACTTGGTTGTGCATGAAATGTATGATAAAGAAAAACAAGATACAAGAATGCTGGCAATAATTTGGATTCAAGTTTTCATCCTTGATGTAACATGGCAAGTAGCTCCTCCACCTTCATTTATGGAGAAGCTGTTCCCATGTTGTTTTCACACAATGGTATCCATGTTTTCATCCCTGCTTCAAATCAATAAAGCAACTTCAGTGGACAAAATTAATTCAAGGTTCATGTAAACTAAAATATTCACCATGGGTGAAATCAAGCAGATCATGATAAAGGGCGACTTACAAAGGTTAAATACTGGATTTGCTCCTTATTTCTCTGCAAACTCTTTGATTTCAGTCAGTTGCTGGGTCCTGAACCATAACAGAGTTTGTAACTAATAATGGAAGCTATACAATGAAAGTTATTCAAAATTTTAGATTAACCACAATATGGCCACAGTTGCAAAAAGGTTGCTTTGTTGAATAGAATACTTAAGATGGCAAATAGCTCACTGATGCAGTTTCAGTAGATTGGTTCAAACATTGACAAGGGAAACTGCTAACAAATGAACATGGGGTTTTAACTCGGATGAGAATTCCATCAGGGATTAAGTCCAGGAGTTTATCATGTAAAGTTTCAAGAGAAAGTTCATGGTTCATACCTCTACAAGACACTTTAAACTTATGATCCAGATTCGAATGCCTATATCTCCTAAGTTCAAAAGTGCTTGCCTAGTATCAAGGCTTCTAGCATGGTACAATCACCAACAACGACCATACTATAGCATAAAAACCTAACAAGGATGGAACTGAACGATCATGCAGAAGATTTTCACTTACTCATACACAGATCAAAATTTGATTGAGCTTCTAAACTTCAAAAGAAGCAGTAGTTACAAAACAAGTTTACGAGCCATTAAAATATATATATATATATATATATATATATATATATATATATATATATATATATATATCTTTTGCATCTGCTCTTCGGTTTTCAAAAGCCATGCATTAATGAAAACTAAGAAAGATGAAAAGGAGGTTTGCTAAAACTTGAATTTGTAACTTAAACACTGAACTTTGGACCATCTTAAGTTTTTATTCTGCTGGATTTGTACATCTTCCTGCCAAGTCCTCCTTAGTCTTAGAATTTTATACCAACTTTGTTTATGAATAGATTAACCACATTAAGAGGTATTTGTACAACCCAATGACAAGCAAAAGTTATATTGAAGAAATCCACACTGAAACCAGTACTGTTGATAAAAAAAAAAACTCATATCCTTATTTCCACCATAAACCCTTACACTTCCCTCGATATTGTTCTCAACCACCATCCTCTTCAAATTGCAACAAATACTTGAGGTTTTGAAACAACTTTAGTTGTGATAAGTTGCATATAAACTTGTGTTTCCCACCCCTTCTATTTCTGACCCCAACATCAAGAAAACAAATCATTCTAACTAGCCTGACCTATTCCATCAAGCTAATATGTACTAACCCATTGGAGACTTTAATTAGCAGGACACAAAAGATGTCATATAAGTGCCCACTGACCACTGAAAAAGAAACTTTGGGTGGCGACTTTGCATAAGTCAACTCTGTCCAACTTGATTGAAAATCTAGGTAGTTCCCTGGTTAAGAAATTCAGACAATTAGGACATGGGCTTCCCACTCCAATTAAAAAAGTTGAGTCGGTGGAGATCCTGGATTTTATTCTGAAATCGAGGTCCAGATAAGAAGATACCAGCAATTTTTATCCTGTATTTGTTTTCGCCTTCATCACTTTACTATAACTAGATTACTCTAACTTTCATTTCTTCCACAGTATTTCTGAAAGAAAATATTACCAATAAGATCATTCATACATCCCCGCAATTTCAATTCCAGTAAATTCACCATAAACCATATAGGCATCCTTCTAATTACAGTTCCATATGACAGGAGAACTCCATTGACATCCCATCTAACATAAAGCCAAGACAAGTTCATTGAACATGAAGCACTCTTCCAAGGAAATTTCATTAGAGAAAGACATTAAGCGATTACCATATTGATGTATTACCAATACCAAGACCATTGCACGTAAGTATCATTCCTTTAAATCTGGTCAGATATTCCTGCATTGCAATTACAGAGTTTCCATATGAGCATCAATATATTATACCCAAATAGACCTTTGACATCGGCCAAGACAAGTGTAATCCTGCCATCTAGAATTAACAATATCAAAATTCTTACCCGCAAAGTATACTTATCAATCTCATATATTCCAGTTAAGTCATAATCGAAGCGTTTATCTGGATCCCTCAATACTGCAGAAGAAAATATGAGTAAGAAAAGATACGAGCAGAAGTCATCAAATTGAAGACTTACCATTCTGTAGTACCTCTAGACATTGCTATTGTATCATCTATTGTCACAGCAGTTACCTTTAAGACGTCAACATATGCATAAATTTGTTTAAGCCAAAAGGGATATGTGGATTGGAAATAAGATAGCTATTACTTTCTGCAAAGTTCTCTTTATGTTACAGGAAATGTGCTCTACCTATATATAAATAAGGAGATCCCAAATTTAAAATATGTATATTTGTGTGCGCGCGCGCTCGCACACATCTTTCTCCCAAAAACTGGATAACCTTATACATAGATGTATATGTCTCGTAAATGTTGTTTGTTATGTGTGCATGTGTGAAAATCTCTCTCTAGCGGTGCATGTGTGAAAATCTCTCTCTAGCGGTGCATGTGCGTGCACATCTCAACTGACAAGGGCAGGAAATATAGTACATCTATCACTATAAAATGTCTTCTTTCTTTTGTTTTCTTTTTTTAAGCAGCACTCACATTTTCAATTATCCAACACATATTTCAAAGACCTTGAATAGTGAAGTTAAATGATAGCAGCTACATTTTATATGTAAATTAATAATACTTGCCTTGATTCATCTAAAAAGTTTGCTTGCATCCTCATATGCATTTTGCAAGAAACTTTTAATAAAAGAACGCAATAATTTCTAAAAACTATAAATAATGTAATTGACCAGAATGATAAGCAAGATTTCCCTGATTTTTGCCCTGGAAACAATACACAGTGTTAAGAATTAAGGGCTTGGTCTTATGTGCATACATGAGAATTACCATTGTAAGCTTCGTTAATCTCTTGAAATTTGGTAGTAACTGCATTATCCCCCTTGTGCTTATCAGGATGCCACTTCTACAAACAAACAAAAATATCAAGAAATTTTCTTAGTCAATGCCAAAGTTATTAAAGAAAACGATTATTCAATCAAGAATTAAAAAGCTCACTTAAGAAGCTGCTCAGAACAGATGCACCACTAACCAATGCAAGCCTTCGGTAATTTAGTCTTATCTTCTCATCTGTTGCATCATAATCAACCTCCAAAATTTTGTAGTAATCCTACAAAGAGTAAGGGTTTATCATAAGACGATGTAGACAAAAGTGTGACCTAAAATATCCACAATGAGAAAGTATGTCAATTTATCACACAACAAGAAAGTATTGTGAATAACAGGATAGAGGCATGGCAACTGAAGTCATCGTTAAATGGTCCCTGAGACCACATAAATAGGAATAAACAACAGATAAACAGGGTTATGATTTGCAAATATTCTCTAATTCCGCTACTTAACAAACAAACAAGAGGATAACACAACTTATGGGGGAAAATGATGTCCTTAACCAGAAAAGATTCAAGCATTTTTCTTTGGTGTTTTATCATTATCTTTGGTTCTATAATCTGCTTCAGCACAATACTCTTTATCCTATAGAATTTTACTTGTCATATGACCATGTGACTCATAGAAACCACCTTCTTATTAATGGAAAATTCAATATTTGTTGTCATGTGATATTCAAAAACTCATACACAGGTTGGAAGGCAAGTGCAACGGCCACTTGCCAAACCAGAGGGAAGGAACCAACAATCTGACAAAACCTGGACGTGGATTAGAATACGATGGTTTTTGGAAAATCAAGTTTCTGGTTTCATGATTCCGTTATTGAACACCCAACCCCCCAGCCCGAAAAAAAAGAGAGAGTAATTCTTGAATCTTTTAACTTACACGCCATTGGTAAAATATCCTATCTCATAGTTTAAAAGGTGTCTTACATTTTACATTTCGTAAATGCATCATGCATAACTAACTACATATTAGCACCTGAATACAAAATAAAGTGAATTGTTGAGAGAAAAAAAAGTGTGATCAGGAAGCACGCCATCATAGAGACAAATGAATGAGACTAAAAAATGAAGCTGGCCCAATATATTAACAGTTGACAGTTATAAGCAACAAAACAGAGGAGCATTTAAGATTGCAGGATGCCAAATATGCAGCAGCAAACTGTACGAAGTTGTAAGGGACAAGCTCTCATGGTATGGCATATCTGTTATAGAAGCAAGCATAACTTTATTATCGACAAGAGATTAAATTTACACAACTACGAATCAGACCAATCAGCTAGCCTGAAAGTTGAATAAAAATCCTGAATCCTTGCTTTTGTATAACATCTAAGTAATCAAACAAAGCTTCTTAAAGCTTACCCATTGACCATTACTCATTGGAAAACAAGTTTCAAGTAGCTGTACTACAAATCATGAATGAAGGAAAACTTTAACAATAAAATAACTTTCATTGTGGTGTAAACAAGAGCAACCAGATTCACATGTACATCAAAGAATATTAAGAAATCCGTTCAACCAATTATTATACTTGAGTAGACAAACTATTCTCTAGGATGCCATGCCATGAATTATAGACAATCCTTTCCATTTATTATGTTTTCCCAACTAGTTCTCATAATTAAGGAAAAGAAAAACGGAAATCAATGCCTTCAAAGAAACTAAGTTGGGGGGGGGGGGGGAAACCATGAAAATGAAACCCCAAGAGGTATAAAGGATAAACAACTGTGCACCTTTTGAGTGGTGTTTTCATTGCCTTCCATATGCTATGGTGATGGTTCTGTTGTGGAGAAGATTTTGCGCATACTTCATCTCATAAAACATAAAAAAAAAAAAAAATGGAGGATGTTGATGGGATCTTCTCAAAAACAATGAAATTCAGTCTGGTTAGATATTTGAAGAGTTATAAAAGAAGAGGGTGTTGTGTGGTGGATTTATTTTGGATTACTAGCAGATGGATAATATATGGAATGGAAGGAGAGGTTCTTTGATTGCCACAACGCTGCTCTTTGGATTTGTGTCTCCACTTTTTTCTTGGTATATATATATATATATTTTTCCGATGCACGCGACAAACATTGTTGTATTATTTTTATGTGATAATATAAAGTTGCCGGAATTTATTAGAATAGAGTGAGAAAAAAACTGAAAAATCAATTAAATTAAGAAAATTAAAAAAGAAATAACTGAAAAAATCAAACCATAAAAAAAAACTAATTAAAATTTAAAAAAAAACCGACCGGTTCGGTTTTGGTTTTATAAGTCTGAAACAGAAAAAACCAAACTGAACCGAAAAATAACCAAGCCAAAACCGAGCCAAACCGGTTTGAACCGGTTTTTGTCCTAAAAAACTGAATTGAACCGAATCAAAACCGGTCGGTTTGATCCGATTTCGGTTTTTTTTAAAAAAAATAATTTCAGTTTGGTTATTTTTTTTATAAAAACCGAACCAAACCGAAAATAATCACCTCTAATTAATACCCATAAAGATCGCAAGCCAAATCCTAAATCCAAATCATAACACACAAAATCCATTACACCCTTCAACGATCAAATCACAAAATGTTATAGGGAAAATGCAGAATTACAAAAGACTTAAATGATATCGGTGGAATTATATCTGTAATTCTTTTCTTTTGTGTTGTGTATTTTTTTTATTTATTGCTTCAAATGGTTTCATAGAATATCGGGATTGTACATGTGTTTTGATTGGTTGCTTTTAGGGTTGGATTAATTGAGGTGTTTGTATTGTTTGATAAAATGCCTGAAAGAGAAGTCGTAAATTTGTAACATTTCACTTATATTGGTATTTTATATATTAAATTAATTATAATAGTACTTTTATAATATTTTTAAAAAAAATTATTAATTGGATTCACATGTATCTGACTCAACATGTGAAGTGTTATCATCTATAAATAATAGAATGTAAATTGTAATTTCTAAAGAATTCAAGGGTTACCGAACTCAGTTTTATTCAATTAAGCATAATTTAATTATTTTAATGTTGATAAATCACCCAAATTTTCATAAAAAATATTAAATAATCATCCATAAATATGCGTGGATGTCAAATTAAGAAAAAGAAGAAGAAGGAGAAGATTTATTTACCTCAATTATTAGACTATGGACTACAATGCAATAAAAGAACAGATAAAGGGACCGAATCATAATAAAATTGAAGATGCTCTAGCTAGGCGTGTGTGGCGCATGAAACAGAGTGGTCAAGATTAGAGGTAAGCAAACAAATCAAAAAACTGATTAAACAGAGAAAATTAAAAAAAAATAACTGAAAATACCAAATTGTAAGAAAAACTGATTAAAATTTTGAAAAAACCGACCGGTTCGATTTCAGTTTTATAAGCCTAAAATCGAAAAAACTGAACTCAAACCAAAAAAATCAAGCCAAATAAAAAAAAACCGAGCCAAACTGGTTTGAACTAGTTTTTATCCTAAAAAACCGAATCAAAATTTATTAGTTTAAACTAGTTTTAATTTTTTTTTAAAATTAGTTTAATTATTTTTTTATAAAAATTAAACCGGATAAAAAATAATAAATCCTAATCGCATCGGGGCTTGTAGTGTGCAGATATGTTGGGTAGGTGCAGCCTTGGCTACGCCTCTAAGGTTTAATTATGGTGGTCAGGTGCGTGGTTATTGCATGGTTAGCTGATCTCCATGTTTTTTTTCCATCCTTGAGATGACTTTTTATTTACATTTGAATTTTTTTGTATATTTTTTCAATGACGGATATTAATTGTTTGATAATACAACTTCATTATAAAGTGATTATTTATTTTTTATAATTCTATAACAATAAGTTAATATCAACTAATTGTACTTAGTTTTTTTTATGACATTGGTTTATTTTTCAGTTGCTTTATTGTATATATCAGTTTTCTTATCACGTTCATAGGTGGATTATTCAATGTACATTTAATATTTATTAGTAATTCAACACGGATTAGTTAAATAGCAAATAGTTAGAAAATACAAAGCTCACATATATTTAACATAAAAAGCCAAAAAACTAATTTTAAGATATTTTTTCATGATTTTCTTATAAGCATTGGTAAAAACTAAAACAATTTTCTTCCTATCATGCAATTATAAGAAAGTTTCACGTCTTTTTTTTAAAAAAAGAAAAATAAAAAATGCTTTGTTGTTTTGCAATGCATAAATAAGCAATTGTTTAAGATTAGAAAAACAAAGTGTCTTGACTTTTTCTTTTTATTAAAAACAAAGTTAGTTTGATTGTATAATTGAAACATATATCATCAAATAAAAAATAAAAAATGTGATAAATTTTAAAAAATTTATTTTAATTCCTTATATTTAGTAATATTTGTAATTAAAAAATCTTGAAGCAATTCAAATACAAAAAAACCATGAAAAAACCATTTGATCTAATATACTAATATTTTAATTTTCATATTGGATAATTAAAATGTCTTCATCTATTAATATATCAATAGCGTTATAGTTATTACAATTAATTCTATTTTAACAATTATTATATCAAGATATGAAAATGTTATGACCTTATAAATATTAGTTTGTGGGTGTAGATACAGTATAGTTGTTATGTTTTAATTATATTATGAGCTTATTTATTTGATAAAAATTCATATAGTGATGATATCTATATGATAAGTGGTGTGACACTTATATGATAAGTGGTGTGACACATATCTCATGTACGAGGTAACTCAAGTGTATTGGATTTGATATCTTATCATGTTTATGTTAGGTTTAGCTGATGACTAAACCAAGTATATTAGTTTTAACATCTGATTAGATCTATGTTTTCTTGGATTCAGCTAACTATTAAACCCAAGTATATTGGTTTTGGCATATCACCAATCCTAAGTTCCATTTGGTTCCGCTGACAGTTAAACCAAAATATATTGGTTTTGACATATCATTAATTCCAAGTTATATTGGGTTCGACTGATAATGGAACCCAAGTGTTTTGAATATGATATAGTACTAGGTTCATGTGTTTTTGGGTTCAGCAGATTGTTAAACCCAAATATATTATCAGATTCAACTTAATTTGAATTCGTTAGACCCACTTTGTTATAAATTTTTTAATGTCTCAGTAAAAAAAAAAGCTAAAGATAACTTATCTTATCACAAATAAAAATCAAAAGTGATTTTAATTATTTAAGGATTTATGTCAAATTTGGATTTTCATATTCTAACAATTTGAGTTTCATTACAAACTACCATAAACGATATCAAAATCTAAATAAAATGTGTTCAGGTGAATTCACTATGATATAAGCTTCATGTAAGATGCCTTTAAACGTGACCCAGACCATTGTAAACGACGGGCTTGCAGTGAACCGGTGTTCTCCTCCCTCCTCTCGCTTAATTCTTCTTCCTTCTTCTTCTTTTTTATTTATTATTATTTATGATAATTGGTAATTGAGTAATTACAGACATGAGAAATAAACGGTATGTACTTCTTTGTAAGATAATGTTTCATTTATTGTTGAACGGTGGAGATTCCTTTAAAGTGATCTAAGGGTTGAAAAGCATTTGATTAATTTTATTTAATTAGAAGGGCATTTTATTATAAACAAAAGGATTTACCTTATCTAAAATGTCTCATCACTTACTTTATTAGGTTATCTTTGAAATGTTATTACATATTATTTTTTTAAAAATAACTCAATTGAGGTTTACCATACTTTTCACTTGGTATAAAAAATAATCTAAGTGTGGTGGTTATTTTTTAAAAATATTATATTTTGCTTGAAATGTTATTATATATTGTTTTTTTTTTTAAAATGACTCAATTAAAATTGTTTTTATACCATGCTTTACAATTGGTATAAAAAATTTTAAGTGCATGATTGGTGGTATAAAAAATTTTAAGTGCATGATTGGTAGTGTGGTGGTTACTTTTTAAAAATATTATATTTGGCTTGAAATGTTATTACATTGAGGTTGTTTTTATATCATGCTTTTCACTTAATATAAAAAATAATTTAAGTGCATCTTGATAGTGTGGTGGTTATTTTTTAAAAATATTATATTTGATTTGAAATGTTATTATATATATATATATATATATATATATTTAAAAATGACTCAATTGAGATTGTTTTTATACCATGCTTTTCACTTGGTATAAAAAATAATATAAGTACATGTTTGGTAGTATAGTGCTTGCTTTTCAAGAACTAAACATAATACTATATTAATTCCGACAGCAGAAGCAAGAACTAATTAATTTCACAAGTATCGTATCGTGTATGATATTTGTACCATACTAATATGTACACGTCAGTAGGTGGTGGTGGGTGCTCGGTCACCAATAATTTTTAATCGTGCGAAATCAAATCGAATAAAACCAAACCCATTAGAAAATTTAAAGAAACCCCTAAAAAATAATATAAAATCAAAATAAACAAAATATAATGACCCATACTTGTTATTCTTTATGACAAAGTATCCTAAACCAGAAACACTATCTTTTTATTATATATATATATATATATAAAATATTGATAATTATTTGGTGAGGTATCATTTTCAAGTCTCGTTAATTTAGTATATCTGGACGAACTCTTATTTTTAGACAGGGTGACGCCACGCACTTTTATCCATTCCCATTATTCTATTAATCATTATTGCTGTTGAATCAATCAATACACAATAATAAATTAGAGGAGGGAGGAGTCCGAATCCTAAATTGAGGTAGGTGAGGTCCGGAGGAGTTGTCCCATTCTACCCTTCTCTCTCTCTACATTAGATTTGTTAGTTGCATGCACAGCATAAGTATAAGCATTCCTCAGCAATCCATGTTCTAAAATCAAAACTCCTACTTTAGATTTGTTAGCTGCCTGCACTGCATAAGCATTCCTCGGCAATGTCAAAGAGCCGCAGCTCACAGATTATAACATGTAAAGGTATGCTGATGAATGAGTTTGCTTCATGTGTGCTCGCGTAGCCACAGAAAGATAATTCCTTTGCTTTCAGTCATTAACTTGATATCTGGGTTTCGTCTGTCAGCGGCAGTAATATGGGGAAGTGGGGAGCCATTGAAGGTTGAAGAGATACAAATAGAACCGCCAAAATCGACTGAAGTTCGAGTGAGGATGCTATATGCAAGCGTGTGTCACACTGATATCTTACTTGCCAAACGCAAAGGAGATCCCGTTGTAATACAATTTACTTGATTTTCATGATCATCCTTGCATAATTATTATTAATGTCTTTCCAGCTTACTTTGTTTCACCATTTTATCTCCTTTTCCAGCCACCTTTTCCTCGAGTCCTGGGCCACGAAGGCGTTGGGTAAGCCCTCTTCTTACTACATATATCAAAACTAGTAACCAAAAGCTGGGGTGGCTAGCTTTTGATGAATAAAGAGCTGATCTTACAATAACTTGAATTGTACTCCCATTGAAGAATGGTGGAGAGCTTCGGGGATGAAGTCAATGGTCTTGAAGAAGGAGATTATGTAATACCAACAATGTTAGCAGAGTGTGAAGCCTGCGAGAATTGTACGTCAGCGAACACCAATTTATGCCTGACATACCCTTTAAGCCGTAGTGGTCTAATGTTAGATGGCACTTCAAGAATGTCCATCAAAGGGCAGAAGTTGTATCACATGTTTACCTGCTCCACTTGGTCCGAATACATGGTTATTGATTCCAATTATGTAAACAAGATCGATCCAACCATACCTCTGCCTCATGCCAGTGTTTTATCATGTGGATTTTCAACTGGATTTGGAGCAGCTTGGAAGGAAGCTCAGGTTAAAATGGGATCGACTGTGGCTGTTTTAGGCCTTGGTGCTGTTGGACTCGGGGTTTGTTTTGTTCTTTTCCTTGAGAAAAAAAGAAGAGGGTGTAGAATATTTTGCTGATGCCCTTATTTGTCTCTCAAAAATCTCTGTAAATGCAGGTCACAGAAGGAGCTCGAATGCTAGGGGCAGCTAAGATAATCGGCGTTGATAAGAATAGCATGAAAAAAGACAAGGGGCTAGCTTTTGGAATGACCGATTTCATTAACCCTGATGAGTGTTCGGATAAATCTATTTCACAAATGATAAAAGACCTGACTGGTGGAATGGGAGTGGATTATTGCTTTGAGTGCGTTGGTGCCGAGTCCTTGATTAATCAAGCCATCCAAGCCACAAAAGAGGTATATATATATATACACGTGCATGCCCATAATCCCTCTCCTCTTCTAACCCATGCTCTGTTTTGTTCTGCTATAAGAAAGCAGTAAAATCAGCTAATCATATTCTAACTCAATTTGTGATGTTCGGAAAACCACCATTCAATAAGAGTTTCTCCCTTGATGCTGGTTGTTAGGGAAAAGGAAAAGCAATTGTTATAGGCGGAGGAATCAACAGCGTAAAGATCGATTACGCTCCTCTTTTGAGTGGAAGAACCCTAAAGGGGTCCATTTTTGGAGGGCTCAAAGTAAAATCTGACCTTCCCATCCTCTTTCAGAAATGTAAAAATAAGGTATGTCCTTATCAAATTAGCATGTGGAATGAAAGTATTAATTGAAGTTACATTACTTGACAAAAGCATACCAGTGTAATGAGGAAATCCATAAATTAAGAGAAACTGATGGTGGGTCTGCTTAATTTCTGACAGGAATTCGATCTTGATGAACTCTTGACTCATGAAGTTACATTACAAGATATCGAGAAAGCATTTGAGCTGTTAAAGCAACCAGATTGCGTGAAGGTGCTCATCAAGATTTGATTGATTAAGCTGCTAATAAAGCCTGGCCATGTTTATGTCTGAGTTAAAAAAAAAAAAAAAGCTCATAAAACAGCATCTGAAATAAAGTTGCTTCCTGTATTATTGCCTTGTTGCAGTTGATGAAAAAGTAATTTTGATTTGGCAGGTGCTCTAAAAGTGAGAGTATATATTTCTTGCCAGTTTTCGTATTCTGAAACTTTACTACTTATTTTTTTCCAAATACCCCTCGAGCGTCAGCAGCTACGCAGAAATAATATACAAAAATATCTTACGTTGTTTCTTCTTGTTAGTTTATTCTTTTTCTTCTGTTTTTTTTCTCTTAAAAACTAATTGCAAAAATATTAAAAACAAAAAACGGCAACGATACCGAATACTTGCCTTTTAGTTTACTGGGATAGGAGGAATCCTATCAATAGTGTCTGGGCAGTTAAGAGATAATTGTTAGTATCAATTCATTGTGTTTTTTTTTATTGCATAAAACTTGTATATATACATGTATAATAAATCTTTTTTAAGAATGAAACCTAAGAATAAAATATATCAAAATATTTCCTAAATTTATTCCTGATTTCTAGTTTTCTTGATTTGTAATATTTTCTAAACCAAGAATTAATCTTTGTCAACACTCCCTATCAAATTGGTGCAAAGATATCTCGAATGCCCAACTTGTTGAGAGAGCAATGAAACACTTTACTTGATACTGCTTTAGTAAGTATATCTGCCAAGTGATCCTCTGATTTGACAAAAGAAAAAATCACAGTCTTCTCATCGAGTTTCTGCTTGATGAAATGTGTATCTACTTCCACATGTTTAGTTCGATTATGTTGAACTGGATTATTGGCTATGGCAATTGCAGCTTTGTTTTTTTTGTCCCCAATGGGCATGGCGTGATGGCAAAGGGCTTGAGATCTGCACATCAGGTTTCGAGTTCGAGTTAGGCGTGCACCTCTTGTAAGAACCCGGGGACGGGGGGTTTTACTCGCTCACCTAGGCCCACAAAGTGCGCTTTCCGGGGTGGGGTTTCCTTGAATCCAAAAAAAAAATTGCAGCTTTGTTGTCACAGTACTTTTTGATCTCAGTCTCCATAAGATATCCTAGCTCTTTAAGTAGCCCCTTTATCCATAGTATTTCACATAATCATTTGGTCATCCCTCCCGAATTCGGCTTAGACCTAGATAGACCAACAATATTTTGCTTCTTACTTTTTCAGTCACCAAGTTTCCTCCAAGAAAGGTAAAGTATCTTAAAGTAGACTTTTTGTCAGTCAGATTTCCTGCACAATCTGCATCAGTATAACCAATGATGTTAAGGTGATCATTCTTTGATAAAAGAATTCCTCTTCCGGGAGAGGATTTTAAGTATCTAAGTACTCACAATGTTGCCTTCATATGTACTTCACTTGGGTTGTGCATGAATTGGTTGACTAAACTGATTGCATATGCGATATCAGGACGTGTATATGAAAGGTAGATGACTCTTCCCACCAATTTCTGATATCATTTTCTATTTGTGGGAACCTGATCTGGATATTCTGCTAAACAATGATTTTGTACGATTGATGTATCTACAGGTTTGCAATCCAACATACCTGTCTTGGCTAATAGGTCCAATACATACTTTCTTTGTGAGAGGAATATGTCCAGTCTTAATCTGTATACTTTGATGCCCAAGAAATACTTCAACCCACCAAGATCCTTCATTTCAAATTCACTTGCTAGATACCTTTGTAATTCTGAAATTCCTTCTTCATCATTTCCTGTGACTATCATATCATCAACATAAATAATCAAGGCTACTGTTTTCCCCCCATTTCTTTTCAGAAATAGTGTATGGTCCGAGTTGCTTTGGCTAAATCCATGCTTTCACATTGCTAGACTGAATCTTCCAAACCATGCTCTAGGAGATTGTTTGAGTCCATAAAGTGATTTTGTAAGCCTACACACCACATTTTCTTTTTTTTTTTTCTAGTAAAACCAGGAGGAACATCCATATACAGTTCCTCCTCTAGATCTCCATGAAGAAATGCATTCTTTACATCAAATTGATGTAAAAGCCAATCTAGGTTTGCTGCAAATGATAGGAGTATTTGAATTGTGTTCAGTTTGGCTACTGGTGAGAATGTTTTCTGCTAGTCTATGTCATATGTCTGTGTATATCCTTTAGCTACCAGTCTCACTTTATATCTTTCTATTATCCCATCTGCTTGATATTTCACAGTAAACACCCATTTGCATCCAACTATTTTCTTTCCATCTGGCAATGTAGTTAGTTCCCAAGTATTATTATTCTGGAGAGCTTTCATTTCATCATAGACAACTATCTTTCAGTGTTCATCTAGCATAAGTTCTTCAATGTTTCGTAGGACCTGTTTTGAAGATACTTTTCCCATGAAGACCTTTGCTGCATCTGACATGTTATCGGTTGAGATAAAATTTGCAATTGGTTATTCATCAAGGAAGAAGTTAGATCTGCATTATGACCTATGTTAAGAGAATTCTGATCTTTGAGGTTAACAAGGTTATCTGTCACTTTCTCTACAAAGACAAGAAGAGAAAGAGAATTGATGAATGGTTGATGTTGATCCTAGGTCTTTGAAACCCTCAAACACCTTTTGAGCCTGTGAAATTCCTTTTTTTCATAGCCATGAACCATAGTCTACATTACGTGCTTTTAAAAGCTCTTTTTGATCAAGTAAGCAATCTGAATTGATAAATGACGCTCTCAAAACTTGAAGAGTTTTTCCATAAGAGTCATAATGTCATGAAGTAAGCTATTAGTTATTATGCATGTTGATAAAATAAGTGCTCAAAAGAAAACAATCTTTCTTGATAAAGCCTTAAGTTTTAACTTGAGCATTTTAAAATTCACAGAAGGTCACCTCATCATATGCCATCAAATGATATACCCAAGATTAGAGATTAAAATTGATATAAGGAACTATAGACAAAGCAATTTTAATCTTACAACGAGTCAATCAAAGGACTACATGTATTGAATGGCGTGTGTTGGGTATTTGACCAAACAAGCTTGATTTAAAAAAAAATACATCTCTGATTTCATTTCAACAATTAGACTTGAATAGACGTGACCTTTGAAATATGAGATTTGATTCTAGAACAAGAAAGATTGTCAAACAAGAAGAACATCAATCGAATTTGCAAAATCCTTGACAGAAATGACATCAACACTTCTCAACACTCCTTGAAAAGTTGAGCAACCGGGGGCAATACTATAGCCCTTAAAAAGAAAAACAAATAATATTCAGATCAGCTGGGGGCAAGGATGATCAAATGATGAATTAGTGAACTGAGGACAATATGGTTTAAAGAAAGATAATCAGTGAACGAGCACACTCAGATCAATTAAGGGAAATGATCTTCAAGAACAGTTTATAATCCAGTAAACCTCGGCAACAATTGAGAGTCAAGATGTACCTGAAGGACATCTTCATATCATCGTCTTGGGTTTACCTTATGAAACATGGTCATGACTCCTGAAAGATGTTATCACATGGTTGCTTTTGAATGAATGTTGGAAGGATGCATACCACCAAGACTAACTGTGGGACCATCTATTTTAAAGCCCAAAGGCACACTTCACCGCATGAATATGGGTGCTAAATTGAACATCATTGATAATTCCAATGCATTTCTTTTCATGATTTGATCAAACGGGCTGAGAAGAACTCATTGCGAAAAACATTGAACATACAACAAGGAGGCCTTTACTACAAGCTATAAGATGCGTGTCTCGACGACTGGATAGTTTCCATGAAGGTTGATAATAGCATATACTTGAAGGGTTTGTTCTAACTAGAAGCAAGTTTGTGATTGATTGGCAATCTAGGAGGAGGTCAAAACTATAAAACCTCTTAAAGGGTATTGACAGGATACACACAACTAATCCAAGAACAAGTCTTGATAGAATCCAGAAGATGAACAATTTGTTAAGCTCCTTCATGATGAATCAAACAACACCATACTTGGGGGTATTGTTAAGCTTGATAAACAATGAAAGTAGTAATCGTCGCGGACAGCCTAGGATGGGCACTGCACTTACAACTGAATGAGAGGCTAACACGCAAATGAGCTGGCAAATCAAAAAGACAGAGAAGGCTTTGGAATGTAAACAAAGGCACCTTATGATGATGTAGCATTGAAGAGGAGGGACCTATATTTCAAATCGATAAGGATGCATGCATGTCATCTAACCTCAAAGCATTGGACATATATTTTTGATTTGTTACAGGAAAATCCTCAATAAAGTCCAGCAAGATTGTGGACAGAAAGAATCATTAAGTTGATAATAACAAAGAATCATGGCTTTGACCCTGGAACGGGAAGAAGATGAGATGAACTTTACCATTAGAAAAATCTCAAGGAAATGAGAAGATCAACCCTGTCATCAAGAAGAGTCTTCAGGTCAAACCTGCAATCAGGAAACACCAAGTTTTCCAGCCCTATTCGGTCATCCTGTCAAGACTTCTCCAACCAACTTTTTTCGCCAAGTAAGTCATCTTCCACCTAGGTAAGTCACCCATAACAATGAGACCATTTTTCACTTGGGTAGGTCACCCTTTATAATGAGACCATCTTTGTATTTTCCATGTGGGTAGGCCACCCATTACAATAAAACTGCATTTTATCTTCCATTTGGGTAGGTCACCCATTACAATGAGACCATCTTTCCATTTTCCATGTGGGTAGGTCATCCATTACAATGAGACCACTCTTCATCTTTCATCTGGGTAGGTCACCTATTACAATGAGACCGCTTTTCATATTTCCATCTAGGTAGGTCTCCCATTATAATGAGACCATTTCCACCTGGGTAGGTCACACATTATAATGAGACTATTTTTGAAAACTCTTTGCATTTTTTCACCTGGGTAGGTCCCATTACAATGAGACCATCTTCCATTTGGGTAGGTCACCCATTACAATGAGACCGTTTTTCACATCATTTTCCACTTAGGTAGGTCACCCATTACAATGAGACCACACATATATTTTTGTATTGGTTCTGGTTAAAAGAGATCGCTAGATGGGATCTCAGGTTAACCTAACAACATACAGAGTTCAGCCTCGGTTAAAGGAAATCGCCAGATGGGATTTCAGGTTGACTAAGCTACACACAGACTTTAATTCTGGTTAAAGGGGATCGCTAGAAGGGATTTTAGGTTAGCCCAACCACACAAACTTTGGTTCTGGTTAAAGGGGATAGCTAGATGGGATCTCAGTTTAGCCCAACCACACATAGACTTTGGTTCTGGTTAAAGAAGATCGTCAGATGGGATCTCAGGTTAACCCAACTACACACAGAATTTAGCTTTTGGTTAAAGGGAATTGCCAGATGGGATTTCAGGTTGACCGAGCTACATACCGGTTCTTGGTTCTGGTTAAAGGAGATCGTCAGCTGGGATCTCAGGTTAACCCAATCGAAAGGGCGAGTCGCCCGTAAAAATAGACCAGTGTGAGTATGTGTGGGCAGGTTACCCGTGAAAATAGACCAAGGTAAGTGTGTGTGGGTTAGTCGCTCTTGAAAATAGACCAAAGTGAGTATTTGTGAATAAAGTCGCCCGTGAAAATAGACTAGTGTGAGTGTGTGGGCAGGTTCCCCGTGAAAATAAACCAATTTTCTTTAAAAGGGGCAGGTCACCCAAGATAATAAGACCATTTTCTTTTAAAAAATGAAGTCCTTGGATGAGTGGATCACTCAAAGAAGCCAGGAAGAGTTTTTGTTTTCTTTACAAGCTTACTATGCAAAACATTGAGCAGGTATTGCTTCGTAAGCATTGTAAAGAGGGGGCATCTATTGCTATCTAATTTTTGACCCAATATTTTGATAATATTTGAAAAAAACAAAAAAATAGAAACAACAATGAAAACCTAAAAAAATGCAATTTTAATATATTTGCATCGTTTTCAGCATTTTCAACACCGTCTCAAAAGAATTTAAATTTCAAAGGTCTTTTAAACGCGTTCGATTTTAACACGTCATTTTCAAAACTATTGATTTTCCTCGTTTGAATCGACGTTGATACTATCTATTTTCAAAATAAATTCAAAATATAAAAAAGAAAAAAAGAAAAGTTGAGGGACCGGTTTGGAAACCTAACAACATTTTATCTATAAATACAGTGGAAAATGTTGAAACAAGGGAGGATAAAAGATTTTTGGGGGCATTGGCGGAGAAAATTTGAAGGGGGGAGAAAAAATTGAGGGTTAGAAAAAAGAGAAACCCTAAAAACCCAATCTCTTCTTTATCACTAGCAGAGAGAGAGCCGCCGCCCCTCACTCTCCCTCACGAGATCTCCCATCTCTCGCCCCCCACCCTCTCCTTCCCCCCCCGACGACTCCCATCTCTCGCCCCCCCAGCCCTCTCCTTCCCCCCCCGATCCGACCTTCATTGTTTCCCCATTTCCTTTCGCCCTCAGCCAGCAAGGCTTCCCTTCTTCAGCCTCTGTGCACACCGGTCTCTATAAAGACCCGACAGACCTGGCAACCCCTTCCCTCATGAACCAACCGGCCAGCTCACCAAGACCCTCCAGCTGCATCCCAAACACAACGGTGCCTATAGATCCAGATCTTTCCACTTTTTTCCTCCAGCTCCTCCCCGCAGACGGCATCCCCTTCCTCATCAATCAGCTCTCCTTCTCTGGTTTAGCCTCATGTAAAAGATTTGGACTGAGACCCAACCGTCAGAAGAAAAACAAACAGAGAAGGGAGAAGGCAGAGAAACTGGACAGATCTAAAAAAGATTAAAAAAAAAGCAGGTTGTTTGTGCATTTTTCTCTTGTTGTAGGTGACGGTGATCTTCACCGCTGGCAGGAAAGGAAAGAGGGGGAAACTGTTCTAGAGCCCCCTGTTTGCTTGGACTTTCTTGCGGCGGCCGCATGTGGAGAAAACACATCGCCACTTTTCCTGTAGATCCCAGAAGGCTTTCCGACAGTTCCTGGATTTTGGGGTTTATTTTGTAATTTTTTAATTGTATTTGATTTAGTTTGAATTTTTGTTATTTTTGTAATATGTATTTATGGGTGTGTACGAGTAAAAATAGTGAAAAGTGGTGTATAGGTGTTTGTATCTTTTTTTTATGATAAAACCAAAACGACAAAAAAAAATTAAAAAGACAAGAAGAATTTAATGTTTTGATTCGCTCATGGTTAAGGATTATGAGCTTATATGTAAGACTAATTCCTGATATTCGATGAAAAGACAAAACCTTTAAAACTTCTATAATATATCAAAACCACGAAGCACCTTACCTCAGTTAGGGTGCGCTAAGGGTGCTAATACCTTCCCTAGTCACAACCAGTTCCTTACCCGTGAATCTTTGACAAAGACCAGTACATCTGGGTTTCCTAGTAATCTTCAATCAAATACTAGATGGCGACTCCCAAATCAATCAAACAAGCAACAAAAATCGTCATCGACGCCACGCGAGGCATGTGCGACATCCATCATCACAGTTCGTCTAGTGTTCTCTCTTCTTACTTGAGCGAAGGCTTGCTCGATTGATGGCAGAGGGATCTATTGAAGAATGTCTCGACGGGTCTGATCAAATTGATCATCCAAACCATCCAAGAAGGTATAAATTCGATATTCTTGAGTTAATTTGTTGTATTTCTATATGTCCTCATCGCATGTCATGGGATTTAGGCGTCTATAGTCAATATCTCACTAGAGAGATTGTAAGCCAGTGTAGTAGTCTTCTAGAGAACCCCTCCCTTGTGTGGTTCGACTGACTTTTCATTTTAGGTCATATACCCGACATTATCTCCTCCATCGAAGTATGTTGTGGCAATGGCATCCCAAACACCTTTAGCCGTAGGAAACCCGATAAAATTCCAAATTAAATCGGGGTTAAAGAATTGATAATCCAACCTTTAACAATTGCATTTTCTGCTCTCCATTTATTGTATGTTGGATCGCTAAGTATTGGCTGTTTGATTTCGCCGGTGATTAATCCAAGTTTGTCTCTGCTAGAGATGAACATCTCCATGATCTGTGACTATAGTTCATAATTCTGGCTATTAAGTTTGATTCCAGGGATAGCAATTGGCAAGTCAGGGTTTTGGGTAAAGTTGGTTTGAGTGTCGATTCTGGAATTTGTGGTTGTAATCTAAGCATGATTTAGTGGGTTCGGTTCTGCCAATGTTTTAGGTTGTTTGTGATTTGAAAAGGGTTTAGATTCCGATCGTCTGCTCTGATACCATGTCAACAGTGTCTGGGTAGTTTAGAGATAATTGTTTGTATCAATTCATTATGCTCTTTCTTTATTTATTGCATAAAACTTGTATATTTACATGTACAATAAATCCTTTTTAAGGATGGAAACCTAAGAATAGAAATATATCAAAATCTTTCCTAAACTTTTTCCTGATTTCTAGTTTTCTTGATTTGTAATATTTCCTAAACCAAGAATTAATCCTTATCAACAACATTCAATCCGTCAATGACCTCGAAAGTTATATTGAAGACCATTGCTCTACACAAAGACATCACTCGTTGATGTCCAAGTTTTGTTACTTACAACTTTAATGTCTCCGTTTTTTTTTATTATTAACATACATGTCTGGTTAGCTTCTGTGTATGATAAGGGAATTTTTAGCATGTATATTTTCCACTATTCATGCTTGATTTTAAAATATTTTGGATGTGTTGCACAAGTTAATTAAAATTTTGGATCTCTTTTTGAACTATTGACCTCGTGGGAAATTAATGTGTTTTCAGATACTAGATTACTGAGTAGGCAGAATCCGGCAGTAAAACCAAACATTGATTGATTTTGGGCTGCAAAGGAAGCTATACAACTCAGTTCCAAGTGTTCTTCACCATTTTCAAATATTTGAGATGAAGGTCTACAAAACATATGAAGGGTATATAACTCAGTTTTGTTGTTTTGAAGCCCAAAAAGCGAGTCAAAAAGCAGGGATTGAATCAGACCCAAACTTCTTACACTCCAAATGCTGTCTCGGGTTATGGCCCGTATCTCAAGTCTCAGAGGTCCAAAAATTACAAGATTGGTGTCGTTAGAAAGAAGATTCGATTTTCTACAATTTCTCCAGAAATAGAGATCTTTGAATTCACACGTTTCCTATCTCAAATCCGGCCCGCAATACCTGGATAGGAAAGGATTACGAAACATAGAAGGAAATTTTCTTCTTTTCATGCGGGGGTAAAAAGGCCAGAATATAAAAGAGAAAAAGAGGGGTTCAGCGAGGCACACAGCGAGACATAGAGAAGCCACATAATACACCAAAAGAAGAGAGGAGGGGTCACAAAAGGAGAGAGGAAAACAGAGACAAAGTGGAGACAAAAATAGAGACAAATAGGGGGATGAAAATCAGAGAAGTTTGGAGGACACCTATCTATTCTACTATCATTCTTTGCTTTTGAGTGATGTTCATTATATCAAGTTTGTTTCTCTTTAATTTAACTATGGAGTAGACTTTTATTCTGGGATTTTTGATGTAACCTTACTATGAATATATGAACAATTTCTTTGATTGAATTATTACATTAGTTGTTGAGTATTTCATTCTATGTTTAATGCTTGTGTATGTTTGGCCAACATCTGCATGATTTGGAATTCAATTTGAGACTGAGAAGTGATAATTATTTAGCCATTGTTTGAAATACCTTAAGAAATCTATAGGATAGAGATATCCTAGGAACTTTTGTAATCGTTAAAGGTTTTACGGTATTTAATAAATTTCGACAAGTTTAGAAATTTCGTAAAGTATATGAAGTTTGCTTGTCGAAATAATTCATTGATACTCGAGAGAGATTAGTGTTTAAATTAGAAAAACTTAATTATCAACGCTAGGAGTAATTAATTCAATTGAGAAAGTTCACATAGGAATAGTTACGGTAAGTCAGAAATCCTAGAACCATTAGAATTGAATTCAATAATATTTAATCAGTTAGTTGTTTGTTTTTAATTATTAATTTCTGTTTTGAAAACTATCTCATTCAATTCCTCAAATAGATCATAATTTAAAAGATCTTGGTAATTAGTAGTAATTTTTACAAATCCTCATAGGACAATACTCTTTTCATCACTTTATTATTTATTACGATTTGTGCACTTGTAAAATTAATCAACAGTGTATGTTAACTAATTTTATATATCTTGAAATTAATAACTATATAAACTCTCAATAACCCTAAAACAACTCAAATAATACATAGCAAACAAAAGTAATATCCACTCTTATTTTTGCTGAGCGTGACACCACCCAAGGCCATCACTCTTTTATCCTTTCCCGTTAATCTATTAATTATTATTGCTATTGATAAACCAATCAATCAACGATAATGTAAATTCTATGGTTAATCCACATAAACTATTTCTGTGTAAATGTATTTAAATTTTAATCAATAATATCTTATCATTTATTAAAAAAATAACTATAAAATTTGAATTATAATTTCTTGACATATGTTATCATAAATTATTTTTATTTAAACTAATTGAAGGCTCCTATCATAAGTTTGAATTTAAAATACATTAATATATTTTTTAAAAATTATTTTTATTTTTAACATTCAAAATCTTCTAAAAACATTGAAAAAAAAATATAAGTTTAATAGTTTTTCAAACAAAAAGTAATTTGTATGTTTAGTATTGTTATGCTTGTTTTTTAAAAATATTTTTTCAATTTAATTTTTTTTATTTTTAACATTAGCATGTAAAAATTTTCTAAAAATATTTTAAAAATATCAATTTAATATTTTTTTCAAACAAAAAATAATTTGTATTTGGTATTGTGGTGCTTGCTTTTCATTTTTTTTTCAATTTAAAATACATCAAAATATTTTTTTAGATTTTTTTATTTTTAATATTAGAACATTAAAATCTTTTAAAAACACTTAAAAATAAATAAAAAATAATTTTTAAAACCAATTCAATCAAAAAAATAAGACATTAAACTTGTACACGTCAGTAGGTGGTAGTGGGTGCTCGGTCACCAATAATTTTCTATATATAAAGATATGCTCTATGATCTCGAGTTTGGATCCATCTGTTTATTAATATTGATGGGGACCACAGGGCATGCTCTATTATTGAGCAACTTGGTCTTGGGGTCAATCATGAGGTGATAAATTGTAAATAAAAGCGCAATTTCACTGTTTTGAACGAATCCCTTTAATTTCCTGATGAATTTATTAAACTATTTTGATGCATGAAACATGAGGTTCGTAATTAAATTTAAAAAATAATTAAATTTAGAAAATTAAAAAAAGATTGAAAAAACTGAATTATAAAAAAATCGATTGAACTGATTAAAATATTTAAAAAAATATTTGATTATGTTTTATAAACCTGAAATTGAAAAATTAAATCAAATAAAAAAAATAAAAAAACCAAACTGAAAAAAATCGAACCAAATCAAAACCAAGCCCATTAAAAAGTCCAAAAACCTTCCCAAAAAATAATACAGTTTTTTATTTTTAATATAAAATAACAGAAATAAAACCGAATTATACTAAAATTAAACCTCACTGGAAAAAATCAAAACCAATCATTAGATTTTATTTTTTAATATAAAATAATCCAACAAAACCACTATAATTGTTATTCTTCATGACAAAGTATCCTAAACAAGAAAGACAACCTTTTTCTTGTATAGGTATCGTTTTCAAGTCTCGTTAATTTAGACCCCACACGTCTTTTATCATAAACTAATTGAAAGCTCATATTAGAGGTTTTAATTTAAAATAAAATAAAATATTTTTTAATTATTTTTTATTTTTAACATTAACATGTCAATATCTTTTAAAAATATTAAAAAATATATTAATTTAATATTATTTTTCGAACAAAAAATAATTTATGTTTAGTATTGTAATGCTCTTTTAAAAATTATTTTTAATTTAAAATATATTAAAATATTTTTATTCTTAATATTAGAATATCAAAATCTTCTAGAAACAATTAAAAAAAATATATTAATTTAATATTATTTTTCAAACAAAAAATAATTTATGTTTAGTATTGTAATGCTCTTTTAAAATTTATTTTTAATTTAAGATATATTAAAATATTTTTATTCTTAATATTAGAATATCAAAATCTTCTAGAAACAATTAAAAATAATTAATTTAATATTTTTTTTAATAAAAAATAATTTAAAAAAACAATTCAAACACAGAAATAAACACTAGTTGTAAAACAACTGCCGTAACATTGTATAAGATACAGATAGAGGAGGGAGGAGTCCGAATCCTAAATTAAGGTCAGGTGAGGACCGGAGGAGTTGTCCCATTCTACCCTTTTCTCTCTCTACATTAGATTTGTTGGTTGCCTGCACAGCATAAGCAAAAGCATTCCTCAGCAATCCATATTCTAAAATCAAAGCTCCTACTTTAGATTTGTTAGCTGCCTGCACAGCATAAGCATTCCTCGGCAATGTCAAGGAGCCGCAGCTCACAGATTATAACATGTACAGGTATGCTGATGAATGAGTTTGCTTCATGTGTGTTGCGCGCGTAGCCACAGAAAGATAATTCCTTTGCTTTCAGTCGTTAACTTGCCATCTGGGCTTCTTCTGACAGCGGCAGTAATATGGGGAAGTGGGGAGCCATTGAAGGTTGAAGAGATACAAATAGAACCACCAAAATCAACTGAAGTTCGAGTGAGGATGCTATATGCAAGCGTGTGTCACACTGATGTCTTACGTGCCAGAGGCAAAGGAGATCCTGTTGTAATACAATTTACTTGATTTTCATGATCATCCTTGCATAATTATTATTAATGTCTTTCCAGCTTACTTTGTTTCACCATTTTATCTCCTTTTCCAGCCACTTTTTCCTCGAGTCCTGGGCCACGAAGGCGTTGGGTAAGCCCTCTTCTTACTACATATATCAAAACTAGTACCCAAAGGCTGGGGTAGCTAGCTTTTGATGAATAAAGAGCTGATATCTTACAGTAACTTGAATTGTACTGCCATTGAAGAATGGTGGAGAGCTTCGGGGATGAAGTCAATGGTCTTGAAGAAGGAGATTATGTGATACCAACAATGATAGCAGAGTGTGAAGCCTGCGAGAATTGTACATCAGCGAACACTAACTTATGCCTGACATACCCTCTAAGCCGTAGTGGTCTAATGTTAGATGGCACTTCAAGAATGTCCATCAAAGGGCAGAAGTTGTATCACATGTTTACCTGCTCCACTTGGTCCGAATACATGGTTATTGATTACAATTATGTATACAAGATCGATCCAAGCATACCTCTGCCTCATGCCAGTGTTTTATCATGTGGATTTTCAACCGGATTTGGAGCAGCTTGGAAGGAAGCTCAGGTTAAAATGGGATCAACTGTGGCTGTTTTGGGCCTTGGAGCTGTTGGACTCGGGGTCTGTTTTGTTCCTTTCCTTGAGAAAAAAAGAAGAGGGTGTAGAATATTTTGCTGATGCCCTTATTTGTCTCTAAAAAATCTCTGTAAATGCAGGTCACAGAAGGAGCTCGAATGCTAGGGGCAGCTAAGATAATCGGCGTTGATAAGAATAGCATGAAAAAAGACAAGGGGCTAGCTTTTGGAATGACCGATTTCATTAACCCTGATGAGTGTTCGGATAAATCTATTTCACAAATGATAAAAGACCTGACTGGTGGAATGGGAGTGGATTATTGCTTTGAGTGCGTTGGTGCCGAGTCCTTGATTAATCAAGCCATCCAAGCCACAAAAGAGGTATATATATATATATATATGCATGCCCATAATCCCTCTCCTCTTCTAACCCATGCTCTGTTTTGTTCTGCTACAAGAAAGCAATAAAATCAGCTAATCATATTCTAACTCAATTTGTGATGTTCGGAAAACCACCATTCAATAAGAGTTTCTCCCTTGATGCTGGTTGTTAGGGAAAAGGAAAAGCAATTGTTATAGGCGGAGGAATCAGCAGCGTAAAGATCGATTACCTTCCTCTTTTGAGTGGAAGAACCCTAAAGGGGTCCGTTTTTGGAGGGCTCAAAGTAAAATCTGACCTTCCCATCCTCATGGAGAAATGCAAAAATAAGGTATGTCCTTATCAAATTAGCATGTGGAATGAATGTATTAATTGAAGAAATGAACGGTGCCGCCCCCTATTTGTTTTAGAAAAATAAAATAAAATCATTTACCTTACTTGACAATAGCATACCATTGGAATGAGGAAATCCATAAATTAAGAGAAACTGATGGCAGGTCTGCTTAATTTCTGACAGGAATTCGATCTTGATGAACTCTTGACTCATGAAGTTACATTACAAGATATCGAGAAAGCATTTGAGCTGTTAAAGCAACCAGATTGCGTGAAGGTGCTCATCAAGATTTGATCGATTAAGCTGCTAATAAAGCCTGGCCATGTTTATGTCCAAGTAAAAAAAAAAAAACTCATAAAACAGCATCTGAAATAAAGTTGCCAGGACTAGAAAACATGCTTCCTGTATTATTTATTGCCTTGTGGGGGCTCACGAAGTCTAGCAAGATGCAAGCCCGAGTACTGAATATCGATGGATCTAATGGTTTCAAGCTTTGCTACTTCTCAAGAACAATTCGAGTATAATTTGTTGAAGTTGATGAAAAAGTAATTTTGATTTGGCAGGTGCTCTAAAAGTGAAAGCATATATTTCTTACCAGTTTTCCTATTCTGAAACTTTGCTACTTATTTTTCCCAAATACCCTCAAGCATCAGCAGCTACACAGAAATAATATACAAAAATATCTTACGTTGTTCCTTCTTGTTAGTTTATTCTTTATCTTCTGTTTTTTTTTTTCTCATAAAAACTAATTTCAAAAAATTTTAAAACAAAAAACGGCAACGGTACCAAACACTTGCCTTTTAGATTACTGGGATAGGAGGAATCCGGCATTCAATCCGTCAATGACCTCGAAACAACCAAATTATGCATAAACCCCGCTCAGTGGTCCTATCTCTTAAAGCCCCAATCATATGGTAAAATCTTCACAATCAATGGTGTGTACATGTAATGTGAAGTTGAGCAGTCAATTATCACATACACCTCATAACCAATACATTTACGCAAGAACTTTAGAATACTAAAGCCGATATTTGAAGATTGTCAAGGAAACAGACTGACTTGAAGTTCACAACTGTTTTATATCATCCTACCAGCATCCTTTTGTAGCAGTTCATACATAAATATTTTGTTAAGACTTAAAACCAGGGCTCAACAGGGACACCAAGAATTCGGGCACCAATTGAATAAACAGGACGAAACTAGAAAGAAAAAATCAGCATGGTGCTATCACAGATATGAAAATGATTCCTGAGTATCAATTCAAAGATCCGTGATGCAGTCACAGCTCAATAAAAGAGGTCATCTGGTCTCGTAAACAAGACTTTTGGACTCGTTCTAGCATTGATCAGAAGAGAATGGACAGAACAAAATGTCTAAAGCAGCTGTAGAATGCTGTTTATATGGCTTTCAAACATAATCCCTAAACTTTTTGACCAATAAAACAGCTAACTACATCGTTCATATTCTCATTTAAACATCACAAAAAGCAACCTTTAATCAACAGTAATGGCAAAAACACATGGTTCATGCTGATCTTCAAACATTACATGGTCTCAGAAATTATTATGAACAAACAGAAACGAATCTCACATTGTAGCTTCCATCTCAGGATCAGCTTCAAGAGGCACAGGAGGAGAATTATTGCCACCTCTCAGACGAGAAGATACTTTGTCAATAGCAGAATTCAGTTGGCTGATTTTTGCATTCAAGGTCTTCCTGGTCTTCTGCTTTTTCCAGAAAAAGGAAGGATGTCCGATGTTAAATTTCTTTCATAGCTATACAACAAGCAGAAAAGATGCATGATGAATAAAATGTAATTACCTCTAAACCTTCATCATAATATATTGGCCGCTTGGCCTTCCGAAATCCATATTCATCTTCATTTAGCAGGGATCTTCTAATCTGAACAATACAAGGAAACAAACATGAAACCAGCTCGTACTAGAAACACCCTTTACTTCAAAAGAGTAATAAACCATAAGCATTTCTCAAACAAGAGTAACAAAGAACATCTCCGTTTTGGTTCCATCCAACAACAATATATTTGATAAAGCATATATGAACAACTTTTCTTCTTGCACAGAACTTCAGTAATAATGAGTCATCATGGCGAGACATGCAGCATCTGGAAATAAAAGAAAAATCACAGCAATATATACAGACAGCTACAAGTAATGAAATAAGTAACACTAGTGATACTCTAATAGTTTATTTAATGACGAACTGAAATTATGTTCTGCCATGATCATTAGATTAGTAAACAGGAAGGTAAGGGGAGAGCCCGTGTCAGACTATGGAGAATAGGAGCAATAAAAGGCTAGCAAACAGCAGAGCAAAGAAAATATCAAGATAAAGCATATTGAATATATGCCATGCATAGTATGAGATGCTATTTAATTTTATTAGTAGTCAGTAGGCTATGGATGCATTGTTATCAAGAAGTAAAATGAATAAAAAAAAAAAAGACAGGCAATCATACAGATTCTACTGTTAGATCTGCATAACAAGCAAACGCCTTTTGAGAAGCATGAAGATTGAACATTCAACTACTTTCATTTAGACATCCAGAGCTATACGAGACCCGATGCAACATGTACTTACCAATTGTTGTGCAAAGGTTGCGCAACTTGAGACATGCAGGATGATTTATTTCAATGAACAGCCAACATTTTAGGTCCCTTATACGAAGCATTTAAGTACTTTGTAGCTTAAAAGGCAAGAAATCTAATCACCTGAGGAGCAAAAATATATGCTACAGTTCCAAATACAGCACCTCCTAAAAGAAAACCAGCAACAAAATCACCGCCGCCACCGCTGCTACCATCACTGCATATAACAGAGAGAAACAAAAGAAGATGATGATGAGTTACAGCAAAAGAGTACAGGGCTACTTTAAACAACAGCTGCCTAAGGGAGAAACGAAACAACATCATAAATGATTAATAGACAAAACCAGGGGCTCGGCTCAGATAAGAAAAATGAGATGGATGCAAATGGGGTTCAATTCTTCCAAGTTAGAATGGATATCAGAGATCTGATCTAATTGAGTCAACAACCCTCCAATATTAACAACTTCGAGCAAAAATTTCACCCTCAAAATGTAGGCAAACACATTTAACTCCCAGTTGGAAATGAGCATATTCGTGCATTTCTTGGCATGAAATAGGGATACCAACATGATGACTATTTTTCAAAAGGCTTATCAGTTTGTGATATCAAATAATATGGATGTGGGAATCAAGAACAACAAGCATACTTGTATTGGGCACGAACTGCCAACTTGGGGCTGGTTCCCACTGAATTTGATTTCCTTCCAACTGCCAGTCCTGGAGATTTGGCAAGTGAAATGGATTTTGTCGACCAAAGGGGACGTGCCTTAAGTTGAGATCCACCTACATGCACCCAAAATTAAACAAACTCTCAGGATTCTCTCCTCGCACTTCAGTTGTGATGATCAAAAAGATTTAATAATAGTACTCCATGGAAGATTATATGTTCAAGAAAAAAAAAAAAACCTTTACGAACTAAAAGGAAGAGAAGAAAGAAGTTATATTTATACCTGATGAGATTGAAACAGGAGCAAGAGAAGTAGCCATGGAGATCTAATAGTCTAGAGAGAAAAAGAAATGAAAAATAGTTTTTAGAAGATAGAGAGTGTGATTTAATTTAATGCAACGCGCTACTATTTAAGCCCAAAATGAAGAAGAAGAAGAAGAATGCTCACTGCCGGTTCTTAATTCTCTCTGCTAGATTAGCTCTTCTGTTTTCAAGCACCGCGTTAATTTCCAATTATATCCTTGTAATTACACCGTATCATAAGCCATTTTTTTCATTAAATGGAGAACTTGTGAATATAATGATTCTCAAAGGAAACCCCCCCAAAAAAAAAAACGATCAATTATCATATTGATTGAATGTATATTCATAATATAATACAGTGTAAATCATGTTTTTAAAAATTTTAAAAATTATTTTAAAAAAAAATAATAAAAAAAATTTATATTTTCAAATCGTTTTGATGTGCGGATATCAAAAATAATTTTTATTTAATACATTTTTAAGCAAAAAGCACTTTGACCCACCATCATTACCACAATCTCAAACATGTTTAACAGCTCTTGGTTTTATTATTCATCTCCTCACTAGGCAAGGTGGGTTTGCACAATAATTTGGTTTTTCTTTTCCTTCGATTTTTTTACCACCTTTGATATCGTGTTTTATTAGAAATTAAATTTTATAATTTATTTTAATTTAACTTCTATAGAATTAGTGTAGTCTAAAAAAACTAGGTTGGTGTTCAATTTTATTTAAAAAAATCGACTTAATTGTTCGAAAGATATTAAAAGTTAGGAAATAAAAAGAAGAAAAATGATAACCTTTTTTTTAAAAAAATGTGTCAATGGTTTTCAGCATTAAGATTTGTCCAAAAATTATTTTGATCATTTTAACTCGATAATTATATATTTAAATTCAAAAATTTATTTTATTTAATTTTATTTCCTGAGTTCAAGATAGAAATGAGAGTGGTAAAAGTACAGTAAAAAAGAGAGAAATAGGTTGCTTGGATTCTATCAATAAAAATAACCAAATTTGATGTTAAAGTGTTTCTTTTAACAATAAGAAAGCAATTTGGGTGTTCCAGAGCATCAATGTTGAAGAAAAAAGTAGTTTGAGGTTAGGGGATTTTTCTTTTCCGGGTTAATTTTATGTTTTTTTTATTGATTTGGGGTTTTTTTTTAGAATCGGTTTTTTATATTATAAAGGTGTTATTTCTAGGTGTTTAAGGTAAAAATAAATTTAAAACTAGATTTTTGAATAAATAAAAATTACCACGCATGATTTTCAAGACACAAAGAATTAAGTAGGCATATGACATGCCGTCTATCTTTATTTAAAAAAAAAACAAATTAATGAAGATCTAGCAAGTGAGTTTGATATTCCAGGCCTCCACACATGGCTAATTTTTTTATTAGACCAGATCCAAGCATCTGATCCTTTTTTAACTTATATCTTTTTTTTATTTTTTTTCCCATTAATTTAAATTTAAATTAATTAAGATAGATTAGTTAAATATACGTGTGACATGCACAACCTAACACATATTTAATTTTAATGAAACTAATTAAAAATATTTTGTGTTATTTTTTTATAAAATATCATTTAATTTTTACTTAGTTTTTAAATAAGATTATAACATTTTTCTAATACCAGCATATTTTCTTTTGGTACAACCCAACATGATAATTTTATTCAATCAATTATGTGTGATTGTTTATTTTTATTATTTTTTAATTACATAAAGAATTGGCTCTAAAAAATAAAATTAATAAACCCAATTAAATTCATGATTGAGATGTGAGATCGGATATCTTAATATGTATATATCTTTCAACTTTTTTATCTAGTCTTTAGTTAGCGTTAATATTTTTTTTGTATTATTGGCACATATAATTCTCAATTTATTTAAGTAAATATATACATTATCTTTTTTATTCACAATTAATTTTAATGTCAATTAATTGATCCACAGCGAAGCTTTTAATTTATTTTTTCACATTAAAAAGCTTTTAATTTGATCCACGGTGAAACACGAGTCAACTAACTAGTAAAGTCTAAATTTACGAGCACCTTAATCTTATAATTTTTTCTTTTATTATTTTCTCATGGATTTTGCATGGAAATTCAAACTAGTAATCAAAAACCAGATTTAAAGCTATTTAATATTTTTTATAAAACAAATAAAAAGAAATGATAAAAAAAAATAAGAGGTCTTTTTTCTCTATTTAAACCTCTTCATTTCATTTAGGCATTTCCTTCACCGATATGATGGCGATTTATTTTACAGGTTTATAGTGTATTTATTTTTCCGTTGAAAAAGTGTTTTTCAAATTTTTTTATTTTTTTTTTATATTTTGGATCATTTTAATATATTGATATAAAAAATGAATTTTTAAAAATATAAAATATTATTTTAATATATTTTTTAAAAAATAACACTTTAAAAAATAACCGCTAAATCTCAATCTATATTTTAAACTAAACTGAAAATTTATTTATTTATTATTTTTTTAAGAATGAGGGGCAGCATGGTAAAGTGAAGATGATGAAGTCCCCAAGCCATCCATGTAAAGACAGTTCTGCAGTTGAGCCCAAAGCACGTACTGCTTTGGGTTCTCCGCCTTCATAATTAATTTTTTATTATTTTTTTTGTCTTCTGTTTTTTTCCTTGCCTATTGGAAAATCCAATCCTGTTGATCCCTCACACTCTACATATGGATCCTCGAAATAAATTCTATTAATATCGATACAAAAATCGTAAGTTGATTTTGATAGCTCTTTTATCTACAAATAATTAAGTTGATTTTGTTCCTGTATCTCTAATTATGCCAATTTCAATTCATAAATAAAAAAACATTTCTCCAATATATATATATATATATATATATATATATATATATATATATATATATATATATATATTTGTTAACGTGGATTATCGTGACTAACTTGCGTACACCTCAACTAATCATACGGGCCATGAAGTTAACGATCATGTAAGCCACCAGTAATCATTATATTAGCAACCACATGGCTCGAACTTGAGAACACAAAAAAAACACACCATATATTTATATATTTATTCTATATGGTGTGTGCATGATTTATTTTGACATCAAAATACCTCTTAGTTTTGAATAAAGTAAGCAACTGATCACACATTATTCTTTTTTTCAAATGTTATCCCTGGTATATATATATATATATAAAAAAACCTCATTTTTAGTGATTTTACTACAAAATACTTAGATATTTATTATTCTCATTGTAATAATTACGTATCTATATCTAATGCATGTAACTTAATAATATATTTTCCTACAAACATATTCCCAATTGATTTTTTTTTATTATTCTAAATATATTTCATATTAATAAAAACAATATCAATGATTGTTACATAGATTTTTTAAAATAAGACTTGTTTTTGAAATCATACGAGTCTTTACTCTTTTTTTTTTAGATTAACCTAACTTGTGCACATCTCGACTAATAAGAATCAATGATTATTACATGGATTTCCTAAAATAAGAATCATACATATAGTTTTCAAACCCGGCCCGGTCCAAGGCTCGGGGTTCTGAGTTTTGACCGGGTCACCAGGTTTTGACCAGTCATCGGGTCGCCCGGGTAAATTTGTTTTTAAAAAAATCAAAATGACATCGTTTTAGTAAAAAAAACACAAAAATTAACGGTTTACAACCGAGTTTTTGACTGGATCACACCGAATTTTTTTTTTTATTTTTTTTTTCAACCCGACCCGATTCCAGCTTCAAGTCAGCCGAGCTGGATTTCAAAATTATGATTATTAGAGTCTTTTGCTACTTTTATATATTAATGGCGCAAGGGCCGCACAAAGAGGCTCCATTGATGGAAGAACCATCCAATAGATGTTAGTCAGTCCCTTCCAAACAATAAGATACATGAATTGATTTTTTTTTTTTAATTTGTGTATTACATCTCGATGCGTTGATGTGGTCTCACAAGCAAGAGAAATTAATGGATTTTTTAATTAAAATACTTGAGTGAAAACCTGTTGCAATATAATTGTTTCATTGTTTTTATTTATGTAATAAAAGATCAGTGCTATGAGTTTTAAATTAAGTTTTATAGTACATGTTTTTTCAAAGTGTAAATAGAGAGAAAAAACACGGAAAGGTATCAAAGATAAGTTCAATTATTATTATACAATCCCTTAAGATATTGAAAATTTTATGATAGTACATGAATTGAATTATATTTTTATTTGCATCCTTATAATCTATTAGTATTGATATTTGAGAAATATATATATAAAAAAATAAAAAAAATGACGAGCAGAGAAAATAAAAAATCAAGCGAGCTAAGTGTAAAAAATTAAAGAGGAAAAAGAAAAATAGAGGATCAAAATATAATTGATAAAAAAATATGGGATTTTCATCAAATCTTATATTTGACAACTCAAATTTGAAAATTCTTGATTCCTAGGACATCTTAGTGACTTATCTTGATTCTAGGATTATTTTGATGTACTTTGTTGGGTTATTTCTGAAAATTATAACGGGTAGTTTTTGTATCAATACTTTCTTTCTTGTTAGTTTAAGCTAAAGTAAAAAAAAAAATTATGGTGTCTTTGCTTAATTTAGGTTATTTGAGTCTTATTTCATTAGTTTTTTTATTCTTTAATATATTATTTTCGTGTCTTCATATTGTTAATAGTTCACATAAATTCATTTTGCTATTCGTGATTTCATATTTATAGTTTCACATGGATAGTTTTTGACTTTTTATTACTTCTTGAGTCTATATATTATTTTGGATTATACTACCAAGTGGTTAATTTTTCTACTTTTTTGTGAATTAGTTCCTTAAAGAACTATTTTTTTTAGATTGAGTAGTAACAGGCAAAAAGTGAGCTTGTTATAGTGAAAAGTCAAGAATTTAAATGAAAAACAGAAGGAGTGACATGTATTGAGTGTAAACATGTGAGAAAGTATATGAAAATATATTTTTCTTGATGCTAAAATTTTTTTTTAAGATCTTAATGATGTCAATCAAAAGTGGATCATCACCACTAAATGATAGGAATAATCTAAAATGAGGGTTATTTGGCTATGTAACAATAATTGGAAATGATGAACATGAGATTTGGAGAGGTTATGAATGACATGAGTGGATTGAAAATTAAATTAGCTAGCCTTTGAGATGAATTATTTTGTAGAGCTCTCGAGAGCAAAAGACTTGTAAAACGAGTTATTTCATCTTCAAATGAATTTATAGCAAAAAAAGAAAAAAAAAAAGTTAAGGAAGCTGATGGTTTTAATCATGAACATAAGACTTACAAACATATAGGGGTTTGGCCATATGAGAGCAAAACAAACAATATTCCATGGAGATGACTCAAGTTTCATAACCAGTAGTACTAGGTTGAATAGACTGGAGTGTTTTGGTAAGTTAGCATAATTAAAAAAAGATATTTTTTAAAGTAACGCAGTCAGAAAAAAATTGAGAGATCTAGCATATCTGTGACTCTCCTCTAACAAACTCATCTTGGGGCAATTTATTTTGCCATAACTCTCTACTCAAGAAAATAACAATTCACACATTTCAAATAACTAGTTTTCCAGTATCAAAATACAATTCACATAAGTAGCACATAACATATTCAGTCGTAAATAACAAATTTAGATCGACGATTAACACAATATAATATTTTATTAAAAATTAAATTAACTATATATCTATTCATAATTCTCATAATATATAATAACATGTAACTATATTTAATAATCTCCTCAGCTCGTAGAAGGACCTAGAGTACTCATGGACGAGCCTGGAGCATTACACCAACTCGTCCAACCCGAGGACGAGTTTGTAATATCCATGTAGGTGTGAGGGGGACCAATATCATCCCAGCTCATGGATGGACATAGGTTACTCGTGGACGAGTTTGGGATGCTCGTGGACGGACCAACATCCTCAATACTCTCACAATAAGCAATCTCATCTTTCGCTAATGTTGTTTCAAGACGCTCAAACTCCCCAACCTCTTGAAGTCCATCACGATATAAATTGAGCATAGTGTTGACCACAATATGTCCAATCTCATTGACACCTTCACGAATAGTTGTTGTTGCTTTCCAAGCTTCCTATACCAAGTAATTAATCTATATACATACATTAAAAACCAATTACTAGTCATCATCCATAATAAAATTAATCTGGTATTTAATAATTGTAAAAAAATATTGTATACCAATCGAATCTGTTTCAAATATTGGGGGGGCATAATGCATCGGATTGCATCTCGGAAAACATGACCAGATTAGTGTAATGAAACACCTTGTAATAGACATATACCATGTCATGTAAGTATCTATATCAATCGTAGGATGTCGAAAAACACAATCTCTCCTAGCATCCTAGAGATCAAGGTAAGATAGATGAATTACCAACCAATTTTCCTTGCGCTTACCCTGGCGACTAATATTGTGTAGCTTGTCTCCAGTATTAATATAATTTGGTATATCAATATAATTCCTCGTCTAGGTCTACTATTCAAGTAGAGATCCAACACATTAATCTCATTAATCCTCGCAAACTCAAACATTGAATTCACATTCCCATCACTACATATTGGTACACCAACGTAACGAGTTTGACTAACCCCGGTTTGCAACATTCTGTAAGTAATTTCAACTTGTGTTTCAAACATATTCCATCCAAGTAGATTATATAACATTCTCGATAATTTGTTAAGGAACATGTATTATGTAGTAGTTATGAATTCATGACTTCCTCTATTATAAGTAATATCATTGTTAGTATTGATAATGATACAACCATGAAAGTATAGTATTCCTAAATTATCAGATATTTTGTCAAACAATACAACAAAATATAAATTAATCGGCGAACATCTACATTCATCAAATTTTCATCAAATTCTGCTACCATAACAAAATTATCAATCATATTCAAGTATTTAATAGCTAGTATTATCATTTTACATGTAATTCAATATAATTCATAATTTAATATAAATCAACACTAACTCTCCCATTACATAACTTTCTTAATTCACAATCAACAACAACAAAAAACATTGATTATTTAACAAAATAACCTAACTATCAACTAAAAATATATCTAATTAACATAATTCATACTTTAACCTAAATCGACACTAACATTTCAAACACATAATTTTGTTAATTCACAAACAACAACAACCTAAAATAATGTTATTTAACAAAATAACATTATTAAATATAATTAACAACTTAAATTACATCCAATTAACCTAATTCCTAATTTAAAACCCTAACATTCATGAAAATCAAATTAACAGTAATTAAACATATATTACATCAAATTAATTAAGGGAAAGTGTTCAACATACCTTTAAATGTGAAATGTGAGTGGTGAGGGTGACTAGTAGTGACTATTTTGACCTGAAAAGTGAGGACCCGTCATTGGTAAAGAGAGAAAAAGTGAGGTTGCCACATGTATATCTATAAAGAGAGAGAAAGAGAGATGGGTGATGTAGAGAGAGATAAGTGTTTTAGTGCTACTGAGAGTGTTTTTTATGGTGGGGAGAGAGAATACAAGTAGTGATGAGAGGGGATGAGTAGTGGCTGTGAGACAAGAAAGAGATGGGGAGAAAAGGAAGAAGAATCAGGTCTTAAAATTCAAATGATGTCATTTGCGACCTACTAATTTTCCAATTATTTTTTCAATTGTATTATTTTACTACTTTTTTTTACTATGCTAAAAAAACATAAAAACTCGAGTGAACTTCTTAGAGTCAATTTAGATACAAGCACCCACTGATCCACGCATAAGATTGCGATGGACAACCTTTTCCTGTTGAGCTTACAGGGTCCACACATGAAAGTCGACGGTGGCACTTCACTTCACCCAGTTGCATATGACTCAGAACGCAGCTTATTACTGTACCATTGCACCATGCGCGTACGCTGGCCAAGCACATACGAACAACATGAACGGATTTATATCATCACAGGAGTTTGATTCCAAAGGATCCACCACATCACTGATGTACCAAAACGTTGGGGAATTCCCAGAGGCATTTTACTAGCCCAGCAATTACAAGACGCATTCTTTGAAATATGTCTGCATTACTCTACTCGAAAACACCTGCCTTGACAGCTTATAGTCGTCTCATACAAGGAATAACAGGGGGGGATCTGTCACAAGCATCATCTGTTACTACCATTTTCCTGTCAACAAACAATTCAAAATGACAACTGCACCAATACCAAGAAGCAAAATCAGAAAACAAAAGAGGGGGGAAAAAGAGCGAGGTGGACGAAGAAGATCACGGGGTTGCAAATATCTAGTGGCATTTTAAAACTGTGCCGGCTTAAAATCTCTTTATATACAAACAGCCGTGACGGTTGCACTCATAAACAAAGAGCTCAGAAATGTTAAAAGGGGAAAAATTATTAGTAAATCCTGTGTGGGTTTATGAACAGATGGAAATTGATTCTCCTATGAAGCCCATGGAAGACCATCATTATGTATGAGGCACATTTACCACGTCCATGTGGGGCACAATGTGTACACAGTGAGAGTCACCATAGCCCTATATATCTGGAAGGCCCCTAAAGAGGAGCAGTGAAGTATTCACATGACACCTTTCAGGCACAAGTTGCTCAGTTTTTGAAACAGGTTTTACAGTTTGTTCCTCGTCTGGGAATGGGAATGAGAGGGAGAGGGAAAGGGAAGCAGATACACCATCATCATCTTCTTCCTTGTTCATTACCTTGTCTGGAGGCTTGTTCTGGATATGATTTTTTTCAGCCATTCCAAAGAAAGGCAGGATTCCCTTGTTTGGGGATTTCGTCTCAGCTCCTAAGGCAAGCTCAAGATTTGGAATCCCATCAAGAACTCGATCCTCATCATTTGATGAGTTCCAGGGCATGGAGATAGCAGGCAACCGACTATCCTTGACATGATGTGAATCCACGGGAAAGAAGTACCTTTCACTAGTTCCCAGGCCCTCCAAGATAACCTTTTCAGCAGATGCTTTGTCATAGCTCCTCTCCTCAACGGAGGAGCTGGAACCCAAATCACATGTCTGTGAAGTAAAATTACCGCTCAAAGAATTTTCATCTCTTGAACCACTACCCCCATATAGCCCACTAAAACCCGTCTTCAGCTTCTTACTGATGCTCTCTCCATCCACCAACGTATTATTATTATCTGCCTTGTTCCACAGAGCCTTTTGAGTCATGCTACTCGAAATCAGAGGTGCAGTATCTGACAAATACAAAAATGGTAGTTTCCTTGGACCTTTCCCTGAGAAAGTCTCCACATCTATATTCACGTTATCTTCATTCAAGTCCCTTTCAACTATAATATTATCTTTGTCACTGAATGTTCTATCAACTATTTTATCCTCACCAAAAATCCGCCTGCAGCCTGAATTTTGACTACCAACACCAAAAATCTTGAAGGATGGCATATCTTCTCCAAGGCATGAAGCACCTTCATGAATCTGTATCTCCTTCACATCAGAGACAGAATTAGTCCAAGTAACCTCAGTACAGGGTTTCGGGTCCACATCCAGACTACACCTAGGAGGACCAACTTCTTCCTGTAAAAAGAAGGGTCAGTGTTCATTCAATTGTAAAGGAAAGCGAAAAAGAAGTTTGAAACAAGCTTCACCGAAACCCACATATATGAGCAGCACCCAGGAAAAGTCACCGAAACCCATACATATAAGCAGCACCCAGGAAAAGAGAAAGAACAAGAACAAAAAACAAAAGTAAATATTTAGGAACATATTTCCAGAGAGACTTAGTTTGATTTCATTTTTAGAAAACAATTTGTCGACTTTTAAATCCAGCATACATCTTTATGCCAAAATCATTCCTATACAGAAAATTGAGAGAACGTGTTCTCACTAACTCAGTAAATAGTTTTTGAAAATAGAAACATCAGCCTTGCTTGGATTGTCTTCAAAACAAAGAACGACAGTTTGAATATCAGAACTAAACAACTTTTAAAGTGGAGAATTTGGATAACAACTTTTAGGAATGTAAAATTCAATACAAACACAGACTGAAGACAATGTTGAGATTTCAACGAAGTACTGTGGGGAGAGCAAATAGCATGTTAATATTGTATGAGAGGTTGTGGGAAGCTGTCTTTAGGAGCACAAAATATCCTGGTCCTTGGGCAATATAACCACATTAAATAACAAAATCATTCATATGCACACGTCAAGAAAATACAGGTGCAATTATTCAAATTACAATGAAGAAAATATGTCATTCAAAAATCTAATGCTAATATATACAGGAAAAGGAATAGTTTAGGAATAGAAAGAATAAAAAATCTAAAGCCAAATGCTTTATAGAATTACAATGAATCGCAAATGTCGAAACCACATTCAAGCAAGTCATCTGTGCCACCTTTCTGAAGTAGCATGTGTACTAAATGGTCTGACTGGATTGTGGAGATAAAAGAAAACCAGAATGTTGCTGCCACTTAAATTTTTGAATATATGGCAAAACAACAAAGCATGACAAACTTGAGAAATTTACAAGATTACTAAATTGCTGATCAGTGATGGCTAGTGTCACATTAAATAGAAGAAAATCCAAAACTAATCTGTTTATGTGTTGCATCATATGTTTATTGTTGGCATTATAGTGCACCAGACACCGTAGCCATTCCACAAAGACTCCAACATAGATAAAGCCATGGTGTAATATCAACCAAATCAAGTGTTTTGTCATTTGTCATGTGTGAGGAAAAAAAATTACCAGGGAAGGACTGATGCATCTAGCTTCTGGGCACCATGGGGTACTGCTTCCTCGAATCTTTGTCAACGATCTGGAGTCAACTTTACCATCTTGCTTCTCTAGGTTGGTTTGTGAATTAAATACTTTATCATCAGAGTTCCCATTTAAGGAAACACTTGGTTTCTCAGGAGCATTTGCTGCAAGATGCACATCAGAAGAACATGGACTGTCACATGCAGATGTATTTCTAACTATACATTCAGGCACACAGAGATTCTCAGATGAAGTCATGACTGCAGCGGGAATGTCTTTGTCCCTGGGCACCCCATTCAAACTGGGCATAACTAACTTCTTGAATGAATCTGAACAATCAGATCTCCTTCCCCTGAACACTCCCCACAAGAAATATAACATGTTCCAGCCTGCAAATAATAATCACAAACTATATTATTTTAATTCCATGACTTTTGAGCATACATGCAAGCTCCTCACAAATTCCTACCAGAAAAGCAGCTAAAGGCTAGCCAGCTGACTTATGCATTATTAGTTAGCATGACAGTGCTTTCAAATTCACTAGGCTATCCCATTTGTTTCTCTTCTTAAAAGGAGAATAATACCTATAACTGACATTTTAAAAGAACTGTCATGCTTCACAAATGACCAGCTAGCAGCAACCTAGTGTATTTTAACAGCTAGCTGATCATTTCTTATGTGCATACAGTTCTTTCATTTTTGCCTATATAACTGTTGGTGCATTCATAAAACTGTTGTTTACCTATCTTTACCTCAGATGACAAGTCTTAGACTTCATAAAACTTAAAACAATCAGAACTTTTATGCATCTTCCAACAGGTAATGAGGTGCTATCTTTCTAGAAAACCAAGTAAACAATAACATAAGCAAGTCCCAAAAAATTTATACAATAACATTTACTTAGTCCAGAATAAGTGTCAAATAGGAGTCTGCAGCCAATGAAAATCACAGGAAGGTTGGGATAGGGTGCTCCATCAACATCCATGGGGCAATATTTGATGGTATAGGTCTTACAAACATCTCATGGTTTAAAACACAAATGCTATGAGGAAATGATTATGGTGCCATGGAATCAGTGTTTATAAAATGATTTTCAAATAATCTTACGCTTTGAGTTCTCTGGAAGCTGTGTGGATGGGAATATGAAGAATTCAACACCTTCAAATGATCCTTTGAGGGCCAAATCCTTTTTAATCATGTTGTCTAACAATCTCTTGTAGTTCTCATAACTGTATCATGAGCAGTACAAAAAACAATTAGATGAATAGATGAAGTAAAAAACACTCAATCTGAAAAGGCATATTCACCTTTCAAAATTCTTTGCAAAGAAGTAAAGAGCAATATTTTCCTCTTTGGCACCAGTGACCAGAAATTGTCTCGGCCACGTGCTTATGCGAGGTACTTCATCCAACTTAATTTTCTGGGGGAATTTGCTAACCACATCAAGGACTTTAGGAGATGCACAAGTAGATAGATGTGCTTGAATTCCATCATATAAGTCAATAACCTTTTCAGCTCTATGCACTTCAAACACCCCCCTGTATTTACATAACAGAAGCTTACCTACATTGCATTTTTTAAGACATGCAGGAAGGAATGTGGAGGAAAAGGCAATGTCAATGCACACACTTTAAGAAAGACAAACTTACTGCCAGATATATTCATGCTCTGGGATAGCTGACATCTTTGTAAGGACAGACTTCTCTGCTGAAGCATGAACAGACTTTCCCAAATAAGGGGCAATGGAATCTGACCCCACCTTGAAAGGACAAACAGCTTCATTGGAGTGCTCATTAAGCTGCTTCACATTATTAATATTTTTTGATTTGCAGAACTCAGAGGAAGAAGCATGAACAAGCTTTCCCAAGTAAGGGGCAGTAGAATCTGACTCCATCTTTGTAAGGACAGACTTTTCTGCTGAAGTATGAACAGGCTTTCCCAAATAAGGGGTGATAGAATCTGACCCCACCTTGAAAGGACAAACAGCTTCATTGGAGTGCTCATTCAGCTGCTTCACATTAGTAATATTTGTTGATTTGCAGAACTCAGAGGAAGAAGCATGAACAGGCTTTCCCAAGTAAGGGGAAGTGGAGTCTGACCCTATCTTTGTAAGGACAGACTTTTCTGCTGAATCATGAACAGGCTTTCCCAAATAAGGGGCGATAGAATCTGACCCCACCTTGAAAGGACAAACAGCATCATTGGAGTGCTCATTAAGCTGCTTCACATTATTAATAATTGTCGATTTGCAAAACTCAGAGGAAGAAGCACCGATATTTGCTTGCCCTTCATCTGTTCCTTCACTCATCTTATTTAAAACTGAGAGCTGATCTTGAGAAGCCATCTCACCACTTTCATCCACATTTGATGAGGACAACCCATCGGATTGATCAATTTCTTTCTTCTTTCTGTATATTCCAGGCTTCTTAAGCATAGCAGCAGCCTCAATTGCAGCTTTCAATTTTCTACCTTTGCTCATCTCCTCTCTAGGAATTCTAGAAGCAGATACATCAGTACCAGAAGCCAAAGGACTAACAACAGTGCAATTTTCTGTAGCATGACAAATTTCCTTGCACTTTTGACAAGTGACATTTTTCAACCCAGTGATACCAGTAGGTCTCAAGCAACTGAGAGAATTTTCCCTAGCCTTTTCACCTTGATTTGATGATTCCCGTGATCGAGGTAGGCCATCTTGCAAATTTTCAGTAGCATTACTGGCAGCATTCCAAGAACTGGATGAGGGTTCATCCTTGGGGCTAATTTGGTTCAATTTTTGTTCCGCAGAATTGCTGCTTATTCCATTTTTAGACGAGGCTTGAACTGAATTGGCAAAAATAAAATAGCAGCTTAGTTTATCTTACCAAAAAATAAAAAATAAATTAAGTGCATCACAAAATACAATCAGGCAAAACTGACGACATTATATTTTGTCAAGTCTATCAATCAAGAAATACCTGAAGTAACTGGAGTATCTGCACCTTTACAACCTACATTACTAGTTGATCTTGATAGGGTACCCAATTTTCCATTAGATTGTGCGGACTTCAACTCTCTGTTGTTGCCTGTGGATGATGCTATGACACTTTCACCACGAGGAGTGAACCCTTGATCGACCTTAGGTGTTGAAACAACAGCACTACTTGTCATTGAACTACCTGGAGGGCGACCCAATCTCAACAATTTTTTTCTATCAACAGCATCCCAGTCTTTCACTTGTTTCAATCCTCTTGAATCTTGAATGTGAGAGAATTTGGATGAAAGCATTTTAACTTTCAACTCATTAGTGCTGGATCGGCCTGAGCTCGCAGATTTAAATGACATACTTTTCCTCATCATTCTAGCAGCCCCCTCCTTCATATCAAGAGAACTCTCTCTAGCGCCCTTATGCTTTTGAGGAACTTCATCGACAAGTTTCACTTTCATTTTGGAATTTAAGATGTTGAACGACTTGGACTTCAATAAGGCCCCTGTAGAAAAAAGAAATTGACTTGATGCTTGACATTATAAAACCAAGTTTCTAAGAAATGTTAGAAAGAGCAAAGCTATAGAGCCTGTTCAACTGTCCATATCAATTTTAGGTTAATCTCATTTGAAAACATATTTGGAGGAAACACTTAAGGGGCTAACATTTGAATTAACCCCCATAATGGGGGGTCATAGGTTAACCTAGTTGGGGGAGAGTCTCACCCAATTTGCCACTTACACTTGCACATCATTTATTAGGCCACGCCAATAGACATTATTTACAAATAATTTTTAAAATGTTTAATTTAAAATTTATTAGGTCCCACCATTGTACATATTTTTACACCTATCAAACATCATTGACACTTGACCCTTCAACAACTTTTTTACACCATTAATACTTCACCACTTAACACTTGACCTCCAAATTTTTACCCCGAAACAAAAACAACCTTATATTACACAAGGTGCGAACATATTAGTTTTTTTTTACACCACTTAATGAATTCTTTATGTATTTAGTTATTATCAGACCAAACATCACATCCTAATTCTCCATCCCTATTTATTACGTGTCAACCATTTTTTGATAGGCATTCCAATTATGTAATCATTTTTGTTCATCAACAACGCAAACAAAAATCTGAATTGAAGATATTGATTATTTAACCTATTGCTGTCCAATGGATCTGAAATTGAAACATAGATCCACATAAATGGGATCCTAAATCTAATGTTGTTTTAATGAAACATAAATTGTGGACTGCATTGAAAGTTGTGAAGTGGTGCAAAACCAAATTGCCAAACATTCAAAACCTCTATACATAGTACAACGTGAATATGAACAGCAAGGAACATGAGCCAACAAGGTTCTGATTCTTACCCTTGGGAGTTTGAACATGTGGACCATTCACAGAAGGGCGCGCAATTTCCGGAATATCAATATTGGAGCGATTGCCAAAAGATGTTTGATGAGCTATCTTTACTTTTCCCTTATCTAAGTTCTTGAATGAAGTATCCCGAGACACTGCAGCTATTCTGCTAGGACTGCATGACTTGGGTGATGCCAAACTTGATTCAGTTGCCTGCCTTTTGGGTGCTGAAGCCAGCTCCATATGTTCTGCATGTCTCTTGCCAGAGCTCTGAGTACTTGCTACATTCATCCTTTTTTCCTCAGCATCTGAACATTCAAATTAATTTTGAAAGGATACTAGTATGAAAATGCTTGTGTCCAGGAAGTGGTTTTTTATCACCAAAATAAATGACAATTTGGACTGCTACTTCAGCTTTACCTTGCTTTTGATTTTCAGCTTCCTCAGCCAACTTGCATTCTTCACACAACCAGTCACCTTCAGGAAGTTTCTGAAGCATCTCTCGCATACAATAGCTGATTAGTAGCAATAGCCATGTTAAAATGTGATGTAACAATTGATAGGATAAAAACAAAAATAACCAGTTTGGGTTGCCAGCTGAATATATAGACAAAAGTTGTATATTCTTACATGTGTTCTGCACCATCTGCGCACCTACTACATATAGCAAGAAAATCCTCCCGACCTGCATCCCCGCAAATATCACACACTTTTACCTGTTTCATGGAAGCAACTAGTTCAGAAGAGGACAGAGGAGAAACTGCAAGGGCAGAAATTAAGGAGCATACCACAAAGAATAGAAAAAACAGAAAGAAGGCAACACACACATATATGAGATCCAGAGACATAAACTGGATGGGAGAAAATACTTTCAGACCACCAGAATGCAAGATGTGTAAATTGAAAAGAGAATGCAAAAACAAGTTCTGTAAACATTCATCAAGCACTCATTAAGCAGATGCATGTACAATCCTTCTTCCTAAACAAGTATATAAAAATTACTCACATCATGTTCCAGAATTTCAGACTCGTCACTCTCATCCCCAGATGCAGATTGCAACATAGGCTCCTGCATATCTGCTAACTCATCTGACTCATTCAACTTCTCTTTTCGTTCAACTTGGTCAGAACATTTAAAACCCTCATCTGCTTGGTCCCCACTATCTTCGTCTGCCTCTAATTCTAATTTTGAATTGATTTTACATGAAACCTTGGAACTATCTGCATTGAGGGTACTTTTACCATTTGCATTGTTATCAGCAATGTTGTTTGCAGCCAAGTTGCCAACACAATCAATATTAGCTGATGCTTCTTTTGACAATGACAGATTGACTTGTTCTGTTGGACATTCAAACCGTTTTCCATGGTCATGTAAAGCTGGATCTTCATCTAAATGTTTACCATTTGAATTAGAGGAAAGGCACTTAGTCTGGACCTTTGGTGAGCTACTGCAAGCATCAACATCATATGAAGGAGTCTCAAATGAACCTGATTTATGAGAAAATGGTCCCTTTCCAGATCCTTCCACTTTTAAAGCTGAACCGTGAAAACAATTTTTCATGTCTAAATTCTTGTTATAATAACTAACCACTTTGCTTGCATCATTAGCTCTACTAACACATGACATGTTATCATCATGGCCCTCTTCAGATTTAGAATCCACATTGTTCTTTGAGAAAGTTTTCTGATCTGGAAAACTCTCTGCTTTTGGAGAAAACTGATCCTCTGCAACAGCTCTACCAGAGAACATCTTCGGACGCATCTGAGACTCAGCTGACGCATCAGCATCAGATGACTTTCTGTTTACTTTACTTTCTGCATTTTCAGACAGAGAATCATGACTTGAACTGACACTGAGCAGGTTGCTTGCTTCACTGGTGGTATGCTGTAAGCTGTCACGTGCTCTACTTTTAAACGAGACTAAACCATCACCATCATTATTAGAATACTGACTTGATGCAGTTACACGACAGGTTTCATCAGAAAACTCATCACCCTTTGATCCCATACAGGCTAGCTTAAGATGCATACAAGATGAACAGGGAGCAGAGCACACATTACAGGTCCCAGACTCAGCGCTGGTACGAACTTTCCGTCTCATGGAAGGTTTGCCTAATCCTTTTTCAACCTGTGATGATTCCTAGTAAAAATAAAGCAGAATATGAGTAATCAGATAAGAAAAACAAAGCAAGGGTGGGGATTCACACCTTTTTAATGAAGAAACCAAAAAAGGGCACTTTAACTATCCCTCAAATAGTAAATTTCCATGCGCATACATTTAAAAACAAAACCAGACTATATAAGGTTTGCATTTAAGCTAATAAGCACTTTTTCTGTGGTTTTCTTATCATATGTAAGGGCGGGAACTAATTTACTTGCATGCTGCCTGTGGCTGATCGTGCTGTAATAATCATCTTTATCAGCAATCAAGCCTTATTGATACAACAAAAGCAACTGAATTGTGACAGTGCTGCTTAAAGCATGGAATTATTTATATTTGTTGAGTGGTATGCCATTGTGCTATTAGGATGCTTCCTTCCATAATGAAACACTTCTTCATAAGACAACAACTCATCCAATATGCATTTCAAAAATCCTTTTGTTAACAGATGGTCATATTGCTTTATCCTCCCCAGGAAACATTTTGAACACCTATCTTCCATGAGAAACAAAAGAACAATAGTTTTTCCACACATTCATATTTCCTCAAAAATCATATACATCCAATCCCTGTTTTGTTTTAAGACAACAGAAGACAAAAGAATGGCAAGCAAAAAGGTAATTGTGGGAAGCTTCAACCAGTCCAAGAGTGACTATTTCTTCAACTGGAATGCTCACTGTCTCCTTAATCAAACTAGAAGACTTCTCCCATTGGCCCCTAAGAGAGTTCAAGATTATGCACTTCAAGCATATTGGAAACATTTATTCAAAAAGACAAAAAGAAGGTAGAATTCAATTATCTGAGTTTAAAATAGCCAAGGAGCATCAACTATCGCTGTGTCTTTAGGTTGAAACCAAGGGAGAACTATACAACATCACAAGTTTTCTCTGTTGAAAACCAACTTGTACCTAATTAAAACTAAGACAGTATTCCTATGACAGAGAATATTCCATGACAGCTTCATTTTTACACCCTCGTGAAGGTAACAATGATAAGCAAGTTCCTATCATATGCCGACTGCTCTTCTACAATTACCAAAGAAGGGAGTAACACAGAAAACAAAATGTATGCCTTGATTATCAAAAGTGCAACCAATTCTGAGAGTACCTTCAATCATTTAACAATGATAAGCAAGCTCCTATCAAATGCCGACTGCTCTTTTACAATGCTCAAGGAAGGGAGCAACACACAGAAAACAAAATGTATGCCTTGATTATCAAAAGTGCAACCCATTCTGAGAGTACCTTCAATCTTTTCTAGGATTTATTCTCTTTATATATATGTATGCACACACACACACATATATATATATTGGTTAGCTCTAGTAGTGAGAGGTTTTGCAACTACCACCTTTATATCTATAGAAATAATAAGATGGAACTGGAAAATACAATGTTGTACTTGCTTGATCACCAGAAATAGACAAAAGACATTGTGCTTGATAAGATCATTCCTTTTAGAAACCCGCTTCCTATCAAGGATAAGCTTACCAACAAGACGTATTGATGTGACAGGAAAAAAAAGAATAAAAAAATAGATCAAGCAACCCATAACTCCTAACCTAAGAAGGTTGTAAAAGGAATCAACAAGAAAATAAATTGTTATGTAGACAATAGCAAAGAAAGAACAAAATTGAAAAATGTAAAACTTTCACTGTAAAGTAAATGCACCCCAAGCAATATTACTACAGGTGTTCTCTCCTTAGCCCCAAGACATCTCCAAAAGCTTAGTTTAGCAACGGTGCTCATCATTTGAACAAGTTCATTGGCGAGTATATGAGAGACAGCAATATATGGAATCTTGTAGGACTTCAAAATAATGGTTGAATTCAAAGTTGATTCAGAATACAGCATTTGATAGATTAACTATGTTCCATCAATGGTAATGAGAGTCCACATTCAAGATAATAAAAAGAAATAAAATAAAACAAAAACACCATGGCTCAAGGAAATATATAAATAACACTTATAGCTAGATTATTATCCAAACACTCCGTTAGAATAACTTCAATGAAAGAAAAGAATCAATGCATCTTAAATTCTACCGATCCAGATGAGATACCAAATTGCGGAATTCAATTTCATCTATTTATGCTATACATATATATATTTTCATTCAATGGAAGGTGCTCCCAATTAAAGTAAACTCTATGGGGAAAAGGAGTGAAGAAAAGAGCAAACAAGATAAAGAAAAACAGAACGTAAATTACCCTTTCTCCTCACCATGCACTTCTTCTGAGTTTCGTCTAATGGCCCTCGCCTACGAAAAAGCACCATCGAAACCACAATCGAATCAACAAAAACTAAGACTTTCCAAACATACGCCAAAAACACCAATAGAGCAAAAGAAAAAAAAACTAATCGACTGAGTAACCCCAAACAATCCAAAATCAATAAGAAACAATCGATTAAACAAAAATTAATAGAGAAAAAGAAAAGAAGCCCTAAAATTAAAATAACATACATGCCTTTGGTTCCCCAATTATGTCCGTCGCATTCTATAGCTCTTGAACGTTTCATCCTCTTCGCTTGGCTGTCATCCCCTTCTTCACTAACACAATCCACCACAACCGAACACCATCAATCCCTAATTTTTCCCTCCAAATTTCACAATAATTCTCACCTATTATTATTATTATTATTATTATTTCTCTCTTCTGACTTTATTTTTAATATTAAACACACTGAACATAACTACGACAATCAGATTATATATATCTAATCATACAAGAGGATCTAATTAATACACACGAATATCTGCTATTTATTTATTTACTTATTATTATTTTAATTTATTAAAACCCCTCTCTCTCTCTCTCTCTCTCTCTGATCTGGAAAGAAAATATTGAAATGGTCGGTTTAAATAAATACTAATTAAATCCATAATCAACTTCCTCCCTCTCTCTAAACCTTGATTGCTTCTCTCTCTACGTGTCTGTGTTCTATTGATCTTTTTCTTACACACACAAGGACTGAAGTTATCTTTCTTCCTCTCTCTAGATTTTCTCTCTGTTATTTTTTCCCTTTTTCTCTCTCCGCATTTTTCCCGGAAATAAGTTTTGACTTTTGCATTCTTAATATTATTATAATGCAGTCCTTCATATTTATAAATCTATAATTTAACTCCTTAATCTTTGGTGGTCATTCTCATATTATATCATATGTTAGTTTTTTCTTAATCTTAAATCTATCATTTAATTATGTGAATACATGTTTCATCAAACAAACCACTGATGGACTAAATCATAGCTTTTAAAATATAATAAACCAAGTTATAATTGCGTAAAACTAGGGACTAAAAGATAATTTACTCATAATTTCTTTTTTTAAGATCTTGCTTCTTCTTCTTTTTCTTTTAGAAGATAGGTTACGTGCTCCATAGAGATTTTAGAGGATTTTTATTTTATTTTTATTGTTTAATATTTATGCATAGAAGATGTTTGTCTAGTGATATATATACTTAATGGATTTGCAGAGGATTCCACATGAAAAGATCATTTATGTCTATGAAAAGCCTCACACAACATTTGCGTAAATAATCCTTAGACTTAAGATCACTAAAGTATCTTTATATAGGAAATGTTATACTTTAATCTTGACCATACATTATCTTAATCAAGGGTAACAACATATGCATATATTGAATATAATATGAACTATATGAATGTATTTGAGTGATTAAGAGATGACTCATCATTTTAGGTGAATTAGAAGAAAAAAAATATTCCATTTGTTCTCTAATAATATTGATTGTGAAATCCATGTGTAAGGCGAAATGAAATTTGAAAAGAGTTTTCAATTTTATTAAAGAAATTAATGACAATAGTCTTGAGAATAAATATGATTTGATAGAGTAGACACATTTCATACTCTAATATCTACACCAAAATATTCATAATAAAATGATATTAATTACATTGAGAAACTGATCACTAAAGGTTAAATCAAATCATATATAACTTTTTTAATATTTGAGGGATCATAACATGTTGTTAAATGATACAATTGATCTTTAAATACAAATCAAACAAATTTTAAACTCATAATAAGATAAAATATTGAACTTATTTAATCCTATTTTTTTATTAAGATTATAATTTATATCTGGACCAACATATTATAGGTCAAACACATTATAAATCATAGGTAAGGAATTAACCTATGATGATTAATCAAGTGAAACTTGATTTTAAATAAGTTTTAAAAATTAAGGACTAAAGTATAATTATTACAAGGGATTACAATTCTAAACTTGAAAAAATTAAGTAGAGATTTGATTGTATAAATTTCTAAAATTATCTTATATGTGTATTTTTTTAGGGGGTAAAATTATATTTTATCATTAATAGAGTTATTAGATTTTTCCTATAAATAGAATGTTATGTCTCATATCTTTCTCGATAAATGTACTTTACACATTTTATATATCAGGTACACTTATACAAATAGGTAGAGTGGATAAAAAAAAAAGTTAGCACTCAAAGCATATCAATTCATTTCTCTTAAAAAGATTTTAAGATATTTCTCAATAGTGGTTCATTTTGATTATTGTTAAAGGTCAAACAATTAAATGACTTGTGATTTATGATAATTCAACCTTAAAGAGTTGATCAAACCTTGAAAAGAAGATCTGATTTTCGGGTAATCTTTTCACAAACCTAAACAACCTTAGATTGTCTAACAAGATCCATTAGGCTCCTAATTTTTTTAAAAAATTATTGTTACTACTACATCTATATGTTTTGGGAATCCCAACAATTTTGAGTAGTTATTTCATGATATTTTTTGCATATGTGTGTTGTTGTCCTATCCTACTGGTGATATCATAATGCTTTGGATTATGATAATGGTTTAGTTACCATTACCATCAACATTATCATTACCAATTATACAAATTACTAAAAAAACAAAAAAACAAAATAAAATGATGGTTGTTTCCTATGTGTTAATGTTCACTTGCTCACAGTTCATTATTCATTGCATTATTCATCCAATGTTGTGATTTTATTTTATTTTGGCCCACAAATTTTTTTTGTTTTTCTATATCATCCTTTAACACTTCCAATTATCTTTTTTAATGGATTTAGAGGGGTGTTGTTTTGTTGTGGGGATAGTGTGCTTGCTCTCATGTATGCAATATGGTAGGAGTTACAATTAAATTGAAATCACAAATTATAATTATAAAAAAAAACTAAAAGAAAAGAAACTAATATTATAATGTTGGATAATGAAAAATGATGGATTAGATTTTTATTGTAACATGGAGATAAGGTTGCCACCTTTTTAACCTTATCTTTTAAATGGGATAAGGATAGAGAGTGTATGAGAGAGAAGGGTCTAAAAAAATAAGAGGGGGTGTGAAAATTAAAGAATAGAGGAGTTAGAAATGTAGAGGGACACAAAAATTAGAGGAGAGAGATGTTTCTATTTTCTTAAACTAGCAATGAAGAGAGAGATAATAGAAGAGTCTGGAAAAAAAAAACAAGGAAGTTATAAGGGAATTTGTAATGATAAAGTTATGGATACTTGAAAAGAATAATAAAAAAAGGATTCAAGGTTAATTTTTTTATATTTCTCTATCTAAGCCTTCTAATTATGGTAATGTCATAATTTTTTGATACTAGAGGGGGCAAAACACAACATCAACTATGACTGTCATTGTTGTGGCTACTCTAATGGTGAGTAGGGTGCCCGTTATCAACAACAAGAAAAAAAGTTATAGGGCAGAATTATAATTTTTCACATGTAGGTGATTATACCCTTGCAACCTAGGTAAAGGGTGACCTATAACTTTTTTTTAGGTTTTATATTATTTTTATTTATTTTATAACATATATATTTTTACTATATATCATTTGATTGTTTTGATATTATTGTGTCAAATTTTATTGTTGCCTTTAGTTGATTATGAGAATTTAAAAAATACAGGTTTATTTTGTATCTTCATCCTTTTCTTGGTTCATACATCTTTTCAGGTCCTCTCTTTTATACGATTCCAAGAGTTTTTATCATTTTTCTTGTAACTTTTGCATTATAGTGTTGCTAAGATAACAATTGTTATGCTATAAGAAAACTTTTTTCACTAAGAGTTTTGATTTCTGGTAAGCAATTTAATTTTAAATCTCATATTAAAATAACTTAGAAGAATAATAATATTTTAGGCAAATCCTTTTTGAAACAATAACAACCTACTATCAAAAGTAATAAAAAGGTTAGATTTCAAGATTTCTCTAAGTCTTTAGTTCTTTTTTTATTTTACTTTCCCATGTTTTACTTTTTCTCTCTCTTTTATTTTGTTAGTTTTCTACTAGATTTTTTTAAAATGATTCTTTTGGATTGTATGGATTAGGGGCTTTTTTATTTCATTGATTTTACTCTTTATTTTCTAAAATCTATATTATTTTGTGTGGTTATGAAGAAATTATGAACTACTTTCTTTAATTGTTTTTTGTATCACTAGCCTTCAAATACTTTCTTAGTTATTTGATGCTGACATAGGAAAATTTCTTCCATATTCTTCGCATAAATAATGTTTATTGTATTATTTCATTAATGGTTAATATTTCTAGGTTTTAAAGAGTTTTAGAAGAGTGCTAGTGCAGTTTGGTAAATCAAGCATAACTTTTAATTTAACTATTAAGTCGAGCTGAAAGTTTGACAAAAAACTCTGAATACCTTGTTTATTATTGAATTATAATTTCATGATGATCGAAGATCAAAAAGCCTTCAAATAAGGCTTGAAAGTTATTATGTGGAGTTGTCTTTATTTACCTTGTTGTATTTGGATTCTTTTTCTTATTTAGATTAGGACTTTTAATTTAATTAATATTTTACTATTTAGAATTTCTAATTCTTGATGAATTCTATTAATTAGGTGGGTTTTAATTAGGAGTCATTTTTTATAACGGATCTTAGAGCTAATATAAATAGGGACGTGTAGTTTATTTTAAGAAAAAAGACTATTATTTAGATTTCCTAACATATTAGAGTGTTTTCTCTAGATTTCTTTTTAGCTTAGGTTTGTACCTTGTAGCGTGAGAACTGTATCTTTTATTTACATTGTAAACCCTAAGATAAATTGAAAATTATAATATAATAAAAATTAAGGTGTAATGCAATGAAATAAGAAAAAGAACAGAAAATAGAGTTAAAGATATAAAATAAAAGGAGTTTATGGCCGGAAATCCTCATTTTTCTAATAGAGAAATGGCTAGACTACTTTATATAAATTGGTCGAACCATTTTTTAAAACAATCATACCATTTTGGCTATTATCTTTATTATAACCCGATGGTCTACAACAAGAAGGGAAAGGGAAATTTCATTTTTTCTTTTCTTTCATCTTGAATGACTAGAAAGTGATGGTTAGAATTAAAAAGAGAGTGTTTTGTGAGAAAAGAATACATCTATACTAGAAATTTAGAAAAAGATCAAAGAGAGGAAAGATAGAAATAGAGAGAGAAAGTGAGAAAAAAAAGAGAGGAAAAGAGAGAAGCTTTGGGAAAATCTTGATGAATCGAATTTTGAAATACGTTTTGAAACCGGGTAAGGTGTTCAACCTCTTTGTATTATTTTGAACAAGAGTTTAGAGATTTGAGCAAAAATTGATCAAAATTGAGTTAGGGTTTTGATATAAAATTTGGGGGGAAAGTGAAATTCTTAGAAATTAGGTTTTTAGGATCCTTATAGGTTGTTGTGGAGGTGGAAACATGTTGAAATAACAAATAAATTTTGATGGGTAATGAAGCCTAAGTGTCGGCTATTGAGAGACAAAAAGGGAGATATGATGAATTTATGTTACTCTTGTAAATTGTGATAACTAAACACATGGGCAATAGTTTAGATGAATGATTATATTTCTAAATTTCTATATGATAAATGTGAATTTTAATGTTATAGGAATTTATTGTTTTTGAGAAATTGACAAAATTAAACTGAGTTTTAGTTGTGTTAATGCTTGTAGACTTGTAGTGTTATTGTGATGAGTTGATTATTGAATTGATGAGGAATTAGTGGTTAATTGAATGAATAAGAAATGGTTGAGGTTTCAATCAAAGAAAAATTATCCTTTCTTTTTATAAGGTTTTAGCTAAAACAATAAAATGAAGGGGAAGAATTGTTAACATGAGATTTTGTTTGGAATGTGTTAGGTTTACCATTTGATGAATGTGTAAAGGATTAACGAGAAATGTTTTTTGAAAAGTAACATATCCTTCTCTTTTTGGTATTTTTGGCTAAAAGATAAAGAAATTGTATTGTAGTAATTGTTTATATAGTGACTTGTTTGTATAAAATGAAGTTAATGCAAGGAAAAATAGACATTTAACATTAAGCGATTAAAATTGTAGGAGAGATGTTGGGGAGTATCGAGATAGGATTCTACACATAGAACTCGGACGTCAAGTAGGTGCTCGACACCTTATTAATTATATTCTATTTAGGATTATTAAAACATCGTAGTTAAATTCTTGATTGTTCATTCGTGTTATTATCTGATATGAGATCGTTGTCATGTTCTAGGCTGGATGGCTAGTTCTTGGTTTAAGACATATCCTCCACCCATAATCAAGACTCATAGTCACCATTGTCGTCCTTTAAACTATAAGCCAAACCTTTCTTTTTATGAACCCATCAACAAGACCCACATCATCACAGACTGAACTAGCCACCCACAAATCCATACCACCATAAGAAAACCCTACAAATTACATCTCGTTCCAGGTCGAGACCGCCAGCCACACAAACACCATCATTGCCATTCCCTCTAGACTCCCATCACCAACAACCCACACACAATTCGGCCCATCTCTCTTTTTTCATACTCAACACCAGCTGCCCAAGACAACCCTATCTCTCATAAATCAGCCATGCCTATAGCCTCTCTCCTTCCAGATCAAAACCTTCACCCTAATCTAACATTGAAATCAGCCACCATCACAACCTCTTCTCTTAACCAAACCGGATACATGTTAAACTATGAAAAACAGAAAGAATATCAGCATTGGTAGCTCCTAAATTGACCATCCACCACCATAAAGAATTCTATACTTGATTAATGGAAGAATATGCAAAAATTTATAACATAATCGAAACATTTCATCTGTGAGAAACATGAGGACAGAACAAAAAAAGGCGTGTAAGCCTTATTCTAAATTACTAAAAAACTTTCTGGAGAACAAGTTTATTCATCAATGTAAATCAATTTACAAGAAACAAACTTCTTAATGCAGTTCTTAAAAAGTAATTAGAGTCTATCCCACTTGCAAAAGCTGTTCAATTATGAAATTTAGGAACATAGTACAAAACAAATCTACTATAAAAGTAACAAGAAATTTCCATCAATCGCTCTCTTCCAGGCACTTGAATTACCAGCATTGGTCCAGTTGTCTAAAATCATTCAATGTATGAACCGTAACCCTAAAAATTAAATTGGGGGTTTTGATAAATTTTCAATTAAACATGCATAATTAGGTTATAGATCATGGTAAAAACATTTCATAAACCCTTATATTATCGAATTAATAGCCTAAAACCATTATTCAAAGTATCAATAAAAAAAAATTGTTACCTGTGTTCTTAAGTTATAGGTGAGCGAGATGAATCTACACGACAGAATAACACCTAAGATTGGAAAAGTTAGGATAAAACTTTTTAGTGTAAGTTAAATTGCAGAGAAAAACATAAATCCTAAATTAATTACCTGAATTATTGAAAACAAGAGTGCAAAACCCAACCTGTTTACAAAGAGAAAGGGTAAATCAGGATGTTCGATGGTGATAATGATAGGTCTGGTGCGATGTTGCCATGGGTCTATGTTTTTGGTGGTTTATAGAGAAAGATTGAAACTGTTAAGATGAAGGAGAAGAAGATGAAGAAAAAAAATTAGGGATGTTGAAGACAAATGAGAAGAAGATGAAAAGTTTGGGACAAAGGAAAATCAAATCGATGAAGAGAAGGTGATTTTTCTACAGTTATGATGTTATTAGGGATGAAGGAGATCCACTGGAAGTTAATTAATTTTCAGCTATTGGTTTCTTTGTTCTCTGTTTACGTTTCTAAGGGTGTGGTGGGAGAGTACTGCAGGTGTAGAATTAGCAACGGCAGCGAAATTAAACGGTTGAGATTTTATCATATCAAAAGTAATCAACGGTCTATATAATTTTGGTTTTATATTAAGATTTAAATAATTATTTTTTCAATTATCCATTGCAAACTTTGCATTGCCTTTAGCAACGGATTTTCCGTTGCTAAAGCCTGTTGCTAATATTAAAAAAATAATATATGCATAATCTGTTGCAAATCTGTTACTGAATTTAGCAACGGAATTATCCGTTGCTAAATTCAGATGCTAATAGCCCATGTTTTTAGTAATGACAACCACTTTCATAACCCCTTCTTCTCTCATACCACAACTACCTATTTTCAACTGAAACCCAAGCCTCTCTCATCTCCTCCAACCAAACCATGCATCCCCGTCACTTTTTGGGCGTTTGGCACTGCGTTTGAAAAGCACTTTCGAAAAAATTTGATTTTTTTTTGCTTTAAATTAATATGTTTTTGATGTGCTGATCTCAAAAATAATTTTTAAAAAATAAAAAAACATTATTGGCATACTTTTTCTGAGTGAAAAGCATTTTAAAAAGCAACCACAACCACACTTCCAAACATGCACATATATGACAAACAATGAACAACCATCACAAATCCATGGCAGCCCTTTTCTTCTCCAATCCGTGACAGTCCCTCTCTAGACCTTCCACTACACCTCCTTTATTTCTGGCCAAAACGACAGTCGTACCGAACAAACCTAAACAAAACTCATAAGCCCATCAGCCTTTTCTCTTCACACGAATTTCACAAAAGAGGAATTAGGTTTTCTATCTAATTTTTTCACTGTTTTGCAGGTTATATGAACGGCTCGTGAGTTACATGTGTGAGTTGCTATATAGATTTCAATTAGACAGTATATGTGTAAACACACGCGCCACGTGACCATTCCGTTTTTCTAGCCATTTTCCTTTTTTTTATGTTAAAGTTCAATTTCAAGCCCTCAAAATAAATATTTTAGTTATTTTTATATTTAATTTTACGTGCGCTGATATTTTTATGTTCAATTATATATATATATATATATATAAATCTTTAGCATATGTTTTTTTTTAACTTTAAAAGTTTAGCATATTTTTACTTATTATTATTGTTTATGCGAATGTTGTTAAGAAATAATATATATATTTATTTTTAGTATATGAAATAATAGTTCAGGCAGACCAAAGCAATCTCACTTAGGCTTAAATGAGTAAGAGTAACCCAATTAGATTCATTTTAGAAGAAATGAGGTTAAAGTCTAATTTTAACCATCGTTATGGCTTTAACTCTCATTTTAAAAATGATCAATTCAACGAGTTTTCTTTTAAAAGAATCAATGTTGAATTTTCTCATGTATGGTCGAATTATGAGTCTTTTTATTTTAAAACTAACATAGTTTTTAACTTGTTTTTTAAAATAATTTTAACAAGACAATGAATTTTATCATATTATCATCAAATTTTAAATTTTAATTTATCCCACTAGTGTCCCAATTTAGGGACTTATGTATGCCTTATAATTCTTCTTTTAAAAGATGATTTCAAGTAAATCAATAAATATTTCTTCAAATTTTTGCTAAACCAAAAAGTTTTAATTGGATTTGGATTTTTATAAATAAGTTTGACAAGTCTTTTAATTTTAAGGATCGATTTTTTATAATAAAAATATCTTAAATTGATAAGTCTTTTATTTTTTAGGATCGACGTAAAAAAAAACGCATCGTGAATGATTTGTAAATAAATTAAAAAAATCTAATGGCAATTAAAATGATAAATTTAAGAGAAAAATACAGAATAAATGTAATCTTTCCTTATTTAAAAGGTGCAGTAAGGGTGACGTCGATCTTTTTTTAGATATAACTAATCTTTAACTGAAATATCTGAGACTAGTGTTTTGTATTAGGATCCCTAATGTTCTTTTTTGTTAGGTGGTGACTCCGATTTTCAATTATTTTTCTTTAATTTTGAAGAGTCCTAATTTTATATCCTAAAAACATGGTGTCATAAGGATAGATATGAAATACATAAAAGAATAAAAGGAATGGAAATCTATCACTTGTGAAGAAATTCAAATGGGTAAATATGTCATCACACAAAGTAAAGACTAAATAAATTAAGAAATGCATATGAAAAAGAATTTTAAAAACTGGTATGTTTTCCTCTTTCTTAAGCTCAATTTGATTTGAAAATTCAATAAACAAAGCAAAAGATTGTTATAAAAAAATACTGGCAAACCACACCCTAAAATCCAAACTAAAAGGAAAAATGAATAATATATTACATCACCCTAAATATAAGTATTATGGCCTTATAAAATCCTCAATAAAAAAGTGTTTTGTAGGATGCTTAATTTAGATTTCCTAGAAACAATTAATTAATCAAAGGTTTTTAAAACCATAATCATAGTTTTAATTATCATTACAAGGCTAAGTAATATTTCCTAACATATTTGGTTTGAATTTAAACTTTGAGAACAATCATAGAAAATCCTCGATAAAACAAATGTTATATAACAAGTAGTTAAGAGTAATGAAATGAAATTTCAACAATAAAAAATCAACTCAATTCAAAAAAAGAGTAAATAAAGTATAAAAAGAACTCACCACAACAACTAGTAATTGTCATATAATAAACATGTCACATCATAAAGCCATAACAAAAACAAAAAAGAAAATTGTCAAAATAGAATCAAGAAAGAAAAGAATTGAGGGGACGTACACATAAAAAAAGAAAACAAATAAGATGCAATTTGTCAAAATAAGAGGATGTGACAATGTACTAACAACAAATAAGATACCTATAATAAAAAAAAAAACTACCATAACAACTAGTAAATGTTAGTTTAATATGCATATTTATATTATTTAACCAATCAGATGGTTACATATTATATTATTATATTAATGTAAATACATATTTATTATTAATAAAGACTTAATTTATCTTTAATATTTATATAATATTATATTAATGAATCTAATATTTAAATTATTTTTCCTATATATTAAATTTTTTTTAATTATTTGTGGATATTTCAAAAATTATAGATAAATATATAAAGAACATAAATTAATACTAGAAATTATTTTATCAACAATAATAAGTCAAATAAAAATAAATTTCAATATAAATTTCTAAATATTGTTAAACTTACATCAAAATAGATAAGTCACAATTTAATAAATATGTTCTATCATAAAGGTGGTGGTTGGGGTGGTGGTGGAAACGAACCAAAACAATATTGACCATCATAAGGTGGGACCGGTATATGGTGGTCAAGGCCTAGGTCGATATACTGGATTAGACAGGGGATACATAAGTGTCGTCATTTGTGGAGTCACATATGACGACATAAATGAATCTATAAGTGCCGACATACCTTGGTCCATATTTGATGCCCAAGCTTGGTATCCCATGTTACTAAGAAAGTTTTTGATATAAGTCATCTCCTGTTGCAGTGATAAAATATGACCATCTATTTCTTTTATTTGCTCTTTCAATGCCTGAATTGATGAGCTAAGAGGTGTTGACTCCATCGTATAGGATTGTTATGAAGCATTCATACTAACCATGAATTTTGGCATACCAGGTGCACCATATATTCTACCCTTTGTAACTCCTTGTATAGTCACACACCAAGCTGCTTCATCAAATGAAGGATGATTTTCCCGATTAGTTTCATATCTTAAAATCATCTCTTTTTTGTAATTCTCCTATAATAAAATTAAATATAATAATAAATTCATTTTAATTTTAAATAATAATTAAATTACATAGAAAAAGTACTTACAACAACTTTTTTAGACTTGTTATCTATGAAGGTTTCAGGCTGCTTGGTACTCTGATGCAACACCGAAAACACATCATCCCATAGATGTTCTTTTCCACCTGCTTTTTCTTGCTATCAACAAACAAAAAATATTAGAAAATATAAATATAAAAATTTGAAGTCCATTATAACAAATAAAAACAATCTTCACCATTCTAGCTTGTTATAATGCAAATGACACCGTACCTCCAGAATGAGTGTTTCATTTACCATCTGTTTCAGTTAGCCGATTATTTCTTACAGATTTTGATCATTTCTTGGAACTTAATTCCATATTGTTTGCACGTCATCACCAAAATAATAAGATGCAAAATTGGTAATTTTATTAATCAAATATGCTTCATATATGGAACCCTCAACTTTAGCTTTATTGGTCACTTTTTTCTTCAAATAAAACATATACCTATATCATTGATATCAATTAGTTTGGGAAAAAATGAAAAAGAATAAAAAATAATATGACATGAAAACATACCGTTCAAATAGATACATCCACCGATATTGAACAGGTCCTCCGACTTTTGCCTCATAAGGTAAATGTATTGTCTAGTGTTCCATAGAGTCAAAGAAGGATGAAGGAAAAATCCTTTCAAGTTTGCAAATAGTTTCAAAGATATTCATCTCAGAGCAACTCCATGTGTTAGACATTTAAACTTATAGCTCTAATGTCCCAAAAAAATACTGACAATTCAGTTAATGACTCCCACAGTGGCTTAGGCAAGTAAGGTCGAAAAACAATTGGAAGAAGTCTTTGCATAAAAACATGACAATCAAGACTTTTCATGCCTGAAACCTTACAATGTGCCTCGTTTACACACCGTGAGATGTTTGAAGCATAACCATCAGGAAAAGACAATTCTTTCATCCATGACAACACTTTTTGTTATTGTTTCTTGAAGAGATAATAAATGCCTTTAGGTTTGTAAATCGACCACTTGTATCATGTTGCAAATGTAAGTTTGGCTTCTTACAATACAACTAAATATCTAACCTAGCTATTAAATTGTCCTTGCTTCTATCAGGACAATCCATTACTGTATAAAAAATATTGTCAACGAAATTTTTTTCAATGTGCATGACATCAAAATTATGACGAATCAAATTTGTATGCCAATATGAAAGATTCGAGAAAATGTTTTTCTTCACCCAATTGCGTTTAACACCAAAGCCTGAAATTTTATCATTATGAGAGGAACTTCTAATTTGTCCCTCTATAAAATTGAACACTTCAAATAACATTTCTGAATCAGATCGACGAGGTATAGGAGGGAGCCATATTGTTACTCCTTTCAAAGACTTATCTAATTGATATCTACATGGGTGATCTATAGGTAGGAATCGTCGATGACAGTAAAAAAAGGTTGTTCCCCCCGCCATAATTTAATCTAAAGGCTTTGTTATGCTCTATACAATAAGGACAATACAACTTGCCATGAGTACTCCAACCCGATAATATACCATAAGTTGAAAATCACTAATGGTCTACATCAAAGTTGCCCTTAATTGAAAATTTTCCTTCCTATATATATCATAGGTATTAACACCATCAAGCCATAACTTTTTCAACTCATCAATTAACAATCGTAGGAAAACATCAAGCTTTTTCTCCGGATTCTTCGGCCCAGGAATAATCATTGACAAAAACATGAATGGTCAGGTTATACACTTCTAAGGAGGCAAATTATAAATAGTCATAATTATTGGCCAATAAAAGTAGACATTTGAAGACATGTCAAATGGACTAAAACCATCAATGCATAATCCTAACCGAATATTTCATGGATTGGATGCAAAGTCTTGATGGTCTTGATTAAACTTTTTTTATGCCTCCTCGTCAGATGGATGCACCATAACTCCATCATCTGACCTATGAAAATGATGTCATGTCATATCTTTAGCATGATGTGAAGACATGAATAGCCTCTGAAGTCTTGGTGTCAAGGGAAAGTATGAGAGTTGTTTCTCTGACTTATTAGAACCTTTACTAGTGTGATTTCTAAGCTTGTATCGTAAACTTCCATAAAAGTCACAATTGGTTTTCATTGCATCTACCCAATAGTACAACATACAATAACTAGGACACACATCATATTTATCATTGCCAAGTCTAAGTGGCCGCATAAACTTCTTGGCATCATAGAAATTTAAAACCAAATTTTCATTATCAGGCATGCAACTTTTTGTAAAGTCAGTATTGAAAACAGTCTTAGTCAAATTTAGAGTTGACTTCATATTAAGTAATTATACACAAGAAGATAATTTAGATTGCTTGGTACATCCATTCTATAAAGACTCCTCTGTAGCTTTAAGTAATTTAAAAAATTTATCTGCCTTTGGATTCGGAAGTTCCTTTGCTACCATAGGACTAGAAATCATATCATTAGAGTATGCATCACCAACCCCCATTGCATACAGAACCATATTTCTATATGAATTTTTTTCAAAAACATCTTTCACAATATGACTACACCCAACCGATGAAGGTCCAACAATTATTGGTTCTGAAACATAAAGCTCCCTATGTACGGTTCAATTTTCATAATCAGGTAAAAATCCTCTTAAAAACATGTGCTTATAAACATCTTCTTCCATTAAAAAATTTTGATTTTTGCACCTAACACAAGGACATCTAATTTTACCTCCAGATACATTTTCATCAATTGTAAATGCAAAATTGATAAATCTCCGTACACCTGTATTGGAATAAATTATCAAAATAACTTAATCTATTATTTAATCTATTTCTTAATCTATATTTAAAACTTTATATAATAAATTATCAAAATAACTTCATTAATAACTAGCTCATAAGTTATAAAAGGAAAAGATATGAAAACTTGCAATAAAAAAAAAGAGAACAACGTTGGAATATTGCATGAAGTTGAAGTGTAATTAAGTAGTTGGAATTGTGTGAAAAGGGGAAAGATAATATGTTGTTTTGATTGTCCTATGAATTAGTAAAATTATGTAGACAGAATAGCTAGTTAAATAGGATACACCATGCAATTGCTCTGTTCATTATTTTTCACCATCATTTTTTTTCTTCAGCTTTAGTAATCTAGACTCTTCTATTGAGAAAAATATATATAATTGTTTGCATTGTTAAGTAATATTGTAGAAATGAAGTTTTCATGCAAACATATGCCATAATATTTTTTTTTAACCAACTAATAAATATTTATTTGATCAATAATTTATTACCTAAGATTGTCACATTAAACAAAGAATTACTCACAAACTAAAATAAAATTATGCCTATCTAATCTATGGTCACTGAATTGCACAACATAAATATTATAGCTTCTCTTTCATATAAGTGCAATATAAACAAAAAAAAACACTTTGGAGACAAATTACACCATTATTAGCAAATAGAGCCCAAGATTTAATGACCATGCAATTTTTCTATAAACCAAGTTATCTTCTAAAATTAATAAAAAGTTTTAAGCTACATTGACAAACTTGGAGGACTCAATATGCACAACCCAAAAACTTGGCAACTCCAAATGCAAATAAGTAATGTGATGTGACAATGGGTTCAACAATATGAAATTAGAAAAAAAAATTTAGCAAGAATAATAGTGTTAAGAAATCAAAAAAGTAAATTAGCTTGTAATGAGCAAGAATAGCATTGCAAGGAGACTCATAAGTAAAATTTCCCAAGTTAAAGTTCCTCCTTGAACTTGGGAATTAATTATTTTGATGCCACATGGATTGAATTGATTAAACACTAACATGAATGCAGTAAGAAATTTCCATGCAGTTCATATTTCTCGTATTTTTTTTGTCAAATTTCTGTTCACAATAAAAGAACAGTACTGATATGTGTTTTACTCTAAACATTCATTCACCCACCAAAGAGAAATCACCTTTTCCCAGCTTGGTGATGTGAAGTGCATGTGTAGCTAAGAAAAACAACACATTGCTTATCATGGATGCTTAGAATTCAAAGGGCTATAATCATGAAGTGGGGCTGAAGAGATGGACATATGTTAGGACATTCCAATAAACTGGAGCCCTACGAGATAGGGCCAATTCTATGAGAAATGCCATGACATGAAGATCACCTTCTGATGCCTTTTTCTCAAGTATATGTATGCTAATAGGACAAGCGACTGATTAATCCGTGGATGAATGGGTGAAAATGGCAATCACAAGGTTTTCTGTTAAAAAAGGGAACAAAAATAGTCGTCAAGGAGATAAAAGGTTTGACTTTATTTATCTGTAAAGTGGATAGTCAATAGTGCAAATTTTCTGGTCAAAACAGGATGAGAAAAGTAAAAAATTGATGATGAACAATTTCACTCTCTCTACTCTACTCTGTTTAACACTACTAAACAAGAACAATTTCACTTGAGAGAGGTTGATCCTAAAGAAGATGAGTAAAAATGATGTAGTATGCAAAAAATTGTTAACCAACCAAACACCTTTCACAACACACGAATAAAATCCAAGATCTAACTTTTATTTACGAGCTTGTCACACATTACCCATATTTCTCCTATGAAAAACCACACACATACACCCAAAAAAACATAAAAAACCAAAACCCCGAAAAAAACGTCACTACTTAACCAAGCAACAATGGAATCGTCACAGAACCATGAAGATAAATAACATTACATTAAGAATTAGAAACATTAGCATATGATGACAACCATATTTAACAAATAATTTGCAATAGATGTACAAATTATTCTATAAAATTAGTTAACAAAACAATATACATTCTCTCTAAATTACAAACACAATCTCTCAAATATAGGTTTCTGATTATACCTGCTATCTTAATTTGTTGCACCATATTTGTTCCTTGTAAAATGAAATCCTTGGAAGCGCAGATTCACTGGAGAAGAAGTTAAGAAAGTGACAAATGATGTTTTTGGAAAATGACACCTTGAGAGCATACATTCATGGAGAAGAATTTCCGAAAGTTACAGAGATAATGTTTTTGGAGAAGGAATAGAAAGGGACATATAGGTTAGGGTTATTTCGGAGAATGAAAGGAATTGTTCTTCTCAGATTAGTATTTGCCTGTGTGAGGTTTTTTTTGTTTTTTTTACAAGGTATACATGGACCAATTAATTATTAACACGTCATTATTGTTTATTGTATAAAAGTCAAAATCTAATATTTTTTTTTATTTTTATCAGTAACAAACGTTTTCATTGTAAATTTTATGCAACCATATTAGCAACGAAAAATCTGCTGTTGATTCTTAATATATTAATTTATTTTTTAGTATCTGATTTTGCATTGCTAAATCCGTTGCTAATATTAAAAAAATAATATATATGTAATCCGTTGCTAAAGTTGCATCTGAATTATTCTGTTGCTAACATCCGATGCTAACGACCCTTTTTTTTAGTAGTGATTGATCGAAACAGATCAATTTGTACTGGAAATCTATAGTGTATGAATTTTGAGCTAAATTTCTAGGATTGAGTCTGTTATTGTAACTAGAAAATTTGGAATTAATTGCTAGGATTTGGGGTTTAATTGTTTGATTCATTTGGGTTTCATATTATTAATTTGGACTAAATTGAATTAATTAGATAAAATTGTGAATTAATTCAACTGAAAATAAAACAGGATTGAAATGAAGTTTAGATAAACATTTAGGCCCCATTTTTTTACTAGCAAGTAGTTTCCTTTTGAAAAGTGGTTTTCTTGGAAAGTGGATTCCTGAAAAGGAAATTATTTTTCGATGTTTGGTAGTATCATGAAAAATAAGTTGGAAAACACTTTTCAATGTTTGGTTATGTCATGGAAAATGACTTGAAAAATAACTTATTAATGTTTTTTTTTAAGTTTATTAAAATTATGAGGAACAAATCTTACAAATTAAAAAGTTAAATGAAAATGAAATTGAAAAAAAATAATCTAATTTCATAAATTATCTCAAATAAAATAAATAACAATCAAAATAATGGAGATCAAATCTAATAGATAAAAAAAATTGAAAGATGATGAAATAAAAATATTAATAATTATAATTTCATAAATTATTTTAAATAAAATAAGTAACAATAAAAAAAATAAGGATCAAATTTGATAGATAAACAAATTCAATTAAAAAAATGATAAGAGAAAAGCAAATAACAATCATAAAAATAAGGACCAAATTTAATATAAAAATCAAATTAAATCAAATTCTAAGGGATAAAATTGAAAAAAAATTCAAAACAAAATATATAGCAATCAAAAGTTTTAGGACCATATTTGATATAATCAGCAAATAATATGACATTTCTAAATTTTTCACAACTTCTGGAAAGTGTTTTCCGCCCAAAATAAAAGAAAAACATTTTCTTGGAAACCAAGCCACATTTTCCTTTGACTGAAAAGTGTTTTCCAAACCAGTTTTTCTAATGGCAAACAAACATAGAAAAGTTTAGAAAGTGATTTCTAGAAACAAAGGGACCTCAATCGTTTCTTATAACAATTTTGCCTCTTTGCTTTCTCTCTTTTCATACAAGTGTAATTAAATAAAATAAAAGTGACAAAAAATAATGAAATTGATTAGATTTATTGAAAAGAATTTTAAAAAAATAAGGAATAAGGAAGAAGATACATATTTAGAATAAAATTTAAAAGTGAAGTTTATATATATTTTTCTCAATATTTAGAATGTAAGGCAAGTAATCTATTTATAGGAGAAGAAAATAAGAATATTAAAGGACACTAAAAACCCAAGGATCATGGAAAACCAATATATTAAATTCAAGAGTTATGAAGTCTAAGAGATTCTAAATGACATTAAATTAAATGTATATATATATATATATAATTATAAATTTTATAACATTTCTCCTTTAATGATCTTGTACTAAAAATGTCTTATTAAAACTTTGTAAAGAAAAACCTAATGGAAAAAAAAACCTAAGCGAAGAAAAAAAAAGTATAACATTCTTGTGTGATTCTGAATACTTTAGAATTTAAAAGAAAGTTTTATATAGATACTTCAAGATCCAATTCAATAGAAGATTTATATAGATACTTCAAGGTTCATATTTGAATGCTTTGGAATTTATAAAAATATCAAATTGTCTCGTTAAAACCTTGCAAAGGAAAATTTAATAGGAAAAACCTAAGTGAAAAAAAAAGTACAATTTATATTGACTTCACCTCAAAAGTACATGTCTTATGATAAATTTTTAAGATGACGCATTCCAATATTATGGACAAACTTCTTGAAAGTTGAGGCTGGTAAAGACTTTGTAAATAAGTCTACTAATTTATCACTTGGCCTGATTAGTCTACTAAATTATCACTTGACCTGATTTGCTTGAAATCAATTTTTCCTTTCCGTTGAAGCTGATGCGTATAAAAGAACTTTGGTGAAATATGTTTTATTTTGTCTCCTTTAATGTAGCCTCCTTTAAGTTGAGTGATGCAAGTAGCATTATCTTCAAATAATATTGTGGGTCTATTTTCAATTGTTGACAATCCATATTTTTCTTTTATGTGCTGGATAATTGACCTTAGCTATATACATTCTTGATTTGCTTAATGAATTGCAATAATTTCTAAATGATTTGACGAAGTAGCCATTAATGTTTGTTTGACATATCTCTAAGAAATTACAGTACCTCTATATATATAAATAACTTGTTTGTGATCTTTCTTTGTGGGGATTAGAGAGATAACCTACATCTACATATTCAATCAATTGTAAATTTGATCCACTATAAAATTACCTTATTTTAGTTGTTCCGCAGAGATAGCGAAGTCTATGTTTGACCCCATTCTAGTGTCTTTGTGGGAGTGAAATTATATCTTTCCAATAAATTAACTATAAAAGCTATATATGGTCTTGTATATTTTGCAAGATACACGAGTGCTCCAATAGCACTAAGATATGGTATTTCTAGACCAAGAATTTATTCATCCTCTTCTAGCGGTTGTAAAGGATCGTCCTTCGCATCAAGTAATCAAACAACTATAGGTGTACTCAAAGGATGAACATTGTCCATGTAAAAGTGCTTCAAGACCTTTTCTATATACGTCGATTGATGAATAAATTTTTCATTTGAAAGATGTTCAATCTATAAACCAAGTTAAAATTTTGTCTTTCTGGGATCTTTCTTCTCAAATTCATCTTTCAAATAGGTTGTAGTTTTTATGAGCTCTTCATGAGTACCAACAAGATTTAAATCATTAACATATACTGCAACAATAACAAATTCGGATATGGTTTTCTTAATAAAAATGCAAATCTTATTATTCTCAAACTCTTTTTCTAGGAGCTATTCATTAAGATGATTATACCACATTCGACCAGATTGCTTCAACCCATATAAAGATTTGTATAGTTTAATAGAATAAACACTTATAGATTTATCATAAAAGGCTTCAGGCATTTTGAATCCTTCAGGAATTTTCATATGGATATCTTTATCTAATGATCCATATAGATATGTTGTAACTACATCTATTAAACTCATATCTAGAGTTTTTAAGACTACTAAACCAATCAAAAATCTAAAAGTTATTGCATCCATAACTGGAGAATAAGTTTCCTCATAATCAATATTAGGTCTTTGTGAGAAACCTTGTGCAACAAGTCGTGCCTTGTATCGAACAATTTCATTGTTCTCATTTTGTTTTCTAATGAAAACTCACTTATATCTAATATGCATAACACTTTTAGGTATATGAACTACATGTCCAAATACTTCATGTTTTACAAGTGTGCTTAACTCTGTTTGGATTACTCATTTTCCCATTGACCAATAATTTCTATGTTGACATTCTTTGATAATTTGTGGTTCAATTTCATCATCAATTCTGGTGATGCCAAAAGCAACCTTAAATGCAAATACATCATTTATGACAATTTTATTTCGATCCAAAATCTCTCATGTGTGAACATAATTTATGGAGATCTCATTATTTACAAATACTTAGATCTCTTCAGGAGATGTCTTTTTAGGAGGTCTCTCTTTAATAAGATCAATATTATGAGATGATTTTGACATAATATTTATCGTCTGTTTCATCATCTATTTGTTGTAATTTTCATTTTCTAGGATTTTTATCCCTAGCACCAATAAGTCTTCTACGTTTCAAGCCCCACATAGATTTATTTGCTACTGTGTTGCCTTTTTTTTCTTTAGAGATTTCAATTCTTTAGACACTAATTTTTCTTTACCTAATGATGAGAAAATGTTTTCATCAAAATGGTTGTCTTCAAAACGTGCTTTAAAAACATCGCTAGTTAAATGTTTAAGGAATCTAATAATAGATGGAGAATCAAAACGAACATAAATTCATATTCTATAGAGGGTGTTTGAGAGTGTGGTAGCAGTTGCTTTACAAAGTATTTTTTTGTTAAAAAATACATCAAAATAATATATATTTTTTTATTTTTAAAAAATTATTTTTGACATCAGCACATTAAAATGATCTAAAAACAAAAAAAAAATTAGAAGCAAAGAAAAAAAAATTCATTTTTTTCAAAAGTGTTTTTGAAACGTAAAAACAAACAAACCCTATATTGTGGACCCATTTTAGTCCTTTGTGGGGGTGTTATAGGCACATTTACCGCATAACTAAAAGTTTGTAGACGAAATATATTTAGTGGCATACCAAAAATAAGTTGCAAAGAAGAATATTTATGGTAAACAATTGATCTAATTTTAACCAATGATGTAGTATATAGCATGTCCCCAAATAGATACAGGCAATTTTAATTTCATAAGTAATGGTCTAGCAATTAATTGAAGGCACTTTATAAATGATTCGACTAGACCATTTTGAGTATGTACATGAGCAACAAGATGTTCAACATCAATTCCAATAGAAATGCAAAAAGTATCAAATGCTTGAGAAGTAAACTCACTAGTATTGTCCAATCAAATTTTCTTGATTGGATAATCAGAAAATTATACCCGTAGTCTGATAATCTGTGTTATTAATATGAAAAATGCAACATTTCAAGTAGAAAGTAAACAAACATGTGACCATTTACTTGATGTATCAATTAATACCATAAAATATCTAAAAGGTCCGCATAGTGGATGAATAGGTCCACAAATATCTCCTTAAATTCTTTCGAGAAAAGATGATGATTCTATAACAACCTTTGATAGAGATGGTTTGGTAATTAATTTACCTTGAGAACATGCAACATATAAATTTTCACTTGGTAAAAGAATCTTCAGGTTCTTTAAAGGATGCCCATATGAATTTTCAATAATTCATCGCATCATTACTGATCCTGAATATCCAAGTCGATTATGCCAAAGCATAAATATTTGTGGTTCAAAACAATTCTGGTGTATCAATACATTTGTTTCAATAGATTTTATAATCATGTAATAAATTTTAGAAGAGAAAAGATATAATTTTTCAAGTAAAAGCTTCTAGCTTGAAATACGTGAAATAATATAAAGATATTCTTTTTTGTCTTTATCTATTGTTTCAATATGATAACCATTAGCACATATATCTTTAAAACTAAGTAAATTTCTTCTGGACTCAAATGAATATAATGCATCTTTGATTCCTAATTTTGTGTTATTTGGTAACAAAATATTAACTCTTTCAAAGCCTTTAATCATGTATATTGGACATGATATTGTAGTGACATTAACTTTGGTTAATATCAAATATTCAAAGTATTTCTTTTCCTTGAGAATTGTGTGTATTGTTGCACTGTTTGCTAGACATAAATCTCCATAAGCCATGCCTCTATTTAAAATATAATTAAAGTTTATTATTTAACTAAAATAAAATTGACATTGTTTATTGAAAATATCCTAATACAAATAAAAATATTAATCATCCCCAAGGATTCCACCACTAAGTATATTATCTATTTTATATGGGTTTTCAAAGAAATCAGAAATATCAAGATAAGCATTATGACCTTTAAAATTATCTTTATGAATAAAATTAGTCTCAACTGTATTTTGTTTTGGAGAGGCTTGTATAAACTTGTAAGATGTTTTGGCGTTCGACAAGTGTAAGACCAATGATCATGCATACTACACTTATGACACTTATCTTCAGGTTTATACAAATTCTTTCCTTTTCTTGTTTGGGTTCATTGTGTCTCCACTTCTTGTGGTATGGTGGTGAGTTGTCTTTTGAACTATTATCTCTTCTCATTTTCTATTTTTTTTTTCATATCTATACCCTTGGTTCATTTTTATCTAAAGCTCATTATTTTGTTCAACCACAAGAAGACATGAAATTAGTTTTGAATACCTCTTAAAATTACATTCTCTATGCTGCAGGACAATATTTGAGGCATGAAAAGTAGAAAATATTTTCTCTAACATTTGTTCTTCTATGATATTTTTACCACACAATTTCTACTATGAGGTAATTTAAAAAAAAACATAATTTTATTCACTAACCGATTTAAAATCTTGCAACCTCAGGTATAACCAATCATAATGAGCTTGATGGAGTAAGATAAATCTTTAGTTGTCATATATTTCCTATAGATTTGGCCATAGAACAAGAGAATTTTTTTATTATGAGATATTCAACTTTTAATCCTTCATGGAGATGGTGATAAATGAAAGTCATTGCTTTTGTGTGATCCTGTAAGGATGCGTTATTTTCTTCTTTGATGGTCTCTCTAAGATTCATAACTTCCAAATGAATCTTAGCGTCAATGATCCGTGAAAAAAAGTTATTCCCATATATATCAAGAGCGATAAATTTAAATTTTGTTAGATTCGACATTATCTATATAAAAAAAAACTTATTAAATAAAATCATGAATAAAAAAGAAAAAATATTAGTCTTTTAAGATTGTTATTCAATTATTTAGAAATACTTCAAGAACTGTATTTAATTCTTCAAAAACTTACAGAGCCAAATATATTCTATAAAGTATGAACAATAATGAAAAGAGAAAAAAATATTAAAATTGCTACAAGCCACGTAACATAGGAGTTCATATGTGCTAAGATTTCAATATAAATTAGGTAGAGTTATCGTGCTGATAATGTGTAAAAAAAACAAAAAACATGTAAGAACATACATATTCAGAATAAAACATAAAAGAGAAGTTCATACCTTTTAATGTATATTTTTTCTTAATGCTTAAAGTACAAGACAATTAATCTATTTATAGAAAAAGAAAATGAGAACATTAAAGAACATTAGAAAATTCAAGTGTCATGAAAAAATAAGAGACTAAACTCAAGAGTTTTGAAGTCTAAGAGATTCTAATATGTATTCAATATATATAATTATAGATTTTATAACAAAAGGAGTTTTTACTTTAGATTTTTTAATTTAATTGACATATATATATATATATATATATATATATATATATGTGTGTGTGTGTGTGTGTGTGTGTGTGAGATAGGACAAAATTAGATTATGGCAATTCTTAATTTCCATGATCACTCAAATAGAAAAATATTATAAGAACTTCTCCTCTTATCAACAAAAAAAACTCGGGTTATAAGAGTTTAAAATCATTGTGTCATTCAAATTAAACTACAATGACTTTATTTCTATACATTGTATTTTATTTTATTACAAGTGTCACATCTCAATAGACATCGCAATGAGGACCTAAAATATATAAAAAAACTGGAGTTGTCACCTAGCAATTAGAGGAACTAGGGATTCTAAAGTCATGCACTGATTCTAAAAATTCAGGTAAGGGGTTAATTATAATTAAAGAAAGAACGATGTCACTCTTAAAACATTTTTTCTTACAAAAAATTATCTTTACTATGTGTTTTTCTTAAAATTATCTTTTTTAATTGTCATTAATTATTTTAACTATTTTTTTATTATTGTTTTTTTCTAAAATTATCTTGTGAAGCAAAAAAAAAGTAAACGTCGGTCCCCAAAATAGAAGATGTGTTGATTTGATCATTTTAAAAAAACTAGAATTGATCTCTTGACAGAGATGTTGTCTTTAAGAAATTTTTTTTGATACCAGTCTAAAAAATAAAAAATGTGTCGATATGATTGTTTATAAAAACTTGGCTCTTGACCCTTGAAAGGAGGTTTGTCTTTAAAAAAAAAAAAAGGAAATTCATTAATGAAAGTTTGAACCCTAGACATATTTTCATTATGTGTCATAACCAAGAGTAACAAGATGCAAATATTCTGCACTTGAGGTTGTGGCCTAGCGATGGAAGGGACTTGTTCCCTTTCTTTGCACCGGGGTTCAAGCCTCATTGTGCAGGCCTGTCACCCCCACGGTGCCTTACATGCTCACTGGGCTTGCAGGATGTTCAGTGGGCCCGGGGATTAGTTGTAGTGCGCGTAAACTGGTCCGGACACCTCGGGTTAAAAAAAAAAAAATGCAAATATTCTATTCCTTCCTTTTGTGCCCTTTTTTTACAACGTGATTTAAACTCTAAATTAAAAGAAGTAAACATTTTGAATGGGTCATGCCAGCTAGTTAATGTTCCTTTTCTTTTCTATTCAATCTGTTTTTGCCTACGCTTCTATTCCTACCTCATTTTGTAAACAAAGATCCATGCTATTTTATAAGTCAATCTCAAGGATTATCAAGCAATCATCCTCTAATCACAGGGAATCCCAGTTTATAAAGTCAGATCCAAGATTTTAGATTCTTAACACACACGCATTCATACCTTAAGAATCGAAGGAAAATTGCAGATCCATAGCAAACTTTATACATGTTACAAGAGAAACAAAGAAAACATCAGCATCCAAGGGTATTTGAACCTGATTTCATAGAACTAACTCTCTCTTATAATAAACTTGAACTAGAGTAGTGGGAATCGACTGTAATTGCCTCTGCACTGTTACTGTTGTCAAAGATCACTCGCCTCCTCTCTCTTCTGTGCTTTTTTGTCTCTCCTATGTTCCCTCCCTCTCCTCCTTTTTTTTTTTCTGTTTTTTTGGACTTGTTATTGCCTTTTATAGATCAGATCAATCTTTCTTGAGGAAATAAATCACCATCTTTATGAGGATTGATTCCTGAAAATTAAGTGTTGGCCGCTGACGGAGTTACCTGAGGCCCTCTATTTTTTTCTGAGCTTCCATTTTAGTCCCTGATTATTCAATTTTCTATTCTTAAGCAAAATTAATTCCTAGTTTTGATTTTTCTTTTCAATTAAACCCTTACTTAATTTTTTTAACTTGAATATTTGTTTCAAACTCATCCTTGAACCTCAATTTCTTTGAATTTTAGCTAGATTAAATTAATGTAAGCCTTTTTTCCTTAATTTCTTTAATTTAAGGTCTAAAAATTTCCAAACCTTATTTTTTCCCACGATGCTCTAACCTTGAATATTTATGTTTTATTATTTTTTGACATATAAAAATATAAAAAATGATGAAAATAACAAAATCATTAAAATAAACTAAATTTATCGAAAATATATATTTCTTGTATTTCTACTTTTTTTTCTTCAAAATATTCACAAAAACAAAAATAAAAAAATTAAGTTACAACACCAAGAAAACTATTACACCATCAAATTACTATATCAAGCATTGATAATCATAATGGGAGGTGGTATCCAGCTTGTTTTGCCGTTGTGACAAGCGTGTGACGTCTTTCACATGGCCATCCCACCAAAAAATAACGTCAACACCTTCCCAGCGACTCTAACAGTACTAAAAGTCTAAAATTCTTTTTTTCTTTCTAATTAAATTATATCTGAATAATTAACTTATATATTTGTATGTAAGAAAGTTTTTACAAGGATTTTAAACAATATTTGTACTTAGCAGATTCAATATATCATGCATTGTCGAAGACGACAAGCAACAATGCTTATGGTTGGAGATGTATTAATGAGATGCTTCTGCTACTCATATGAGCACTCTGTAATATCCTTAGCTATTGTATTATGCCAGACTCAATGCTCGAAGAACCTCGTCAAACTCGACAGTTCCAGGTGCACCGCCCTCCACCGCTAGGCAAAGAAGAGACCATGACCTTGTTATAACTCACATCTTCGACGATATAGAGAGTTCGCCGTCATTGCTTGACAATGAAAACCCTCCACCCTACAATTTAGTCTTAATATGGCAAGAGAATGAAAAAAATAATCAATATTCACATAGAAAGCTGACTCACTAACCCTTAATGCGACAACCAAAAACAAAACTAATTAAGATTTATAATTCTTGGGCTGATTTTAAGTCATGAGAAAAATTCAAATCCATGAAAGCAAGAATTGCGAAAATACACACCATATTAATATTTACAATGAGATCGATTACCCTTAGTGTGTCATCCAGAGAAACCCAAGTAGGATTTAATTTTTGGGTGTTTTGTAGTCTATTTTTTTGCTGGAATTTCAAGCGGGAGAGCTGATTTACGTATGATTGATGAATATGTTAATTTGGGCTGTGGGCTGGAGCTCGACTGGACAATGATTTAGGGGACATCTGGTCCGATGGAAAGGGATGTGAGGGGCTGTTGTGAACTGGGTTTTTAGGTGGTAAGGTGGCGCGATGTGGAGGAAGATTCATGAATGATGATCTCTTGGTATTTGACTAGATTTAATTAATGGCGTAGACTGGTGGTCCATCGAGGTGGTGAGGTTGATTGGTGTGGGCTTGCCGGTCAGGTCTTCTAGGAAAAAAGAAAGGAGAGATAGTGGGTCTGTCAGGGACTTTGGTGGTGAGACTGCAGGTCGGCTTTAAGCGATGGAGAAGACGATAATGGCACAATGGCCTCTTGTTCGGGTTGGCTCGGGTGGGGTGGGGAAAGATGAATGGGCGGTTTTTTTTTTTTTTTTTTTAAAGTTTTGTCTATGTATCTCCACGGTTTTCTTCTTCTCTATTTATATCGGGGGGCTTGTTGTCAAGATAGAAAATAATACCGGAAAGATTTTTATATGAAGATTTATAATTTAAAAATTTTATGGTAAGAGATTATTTTATTTTATTTTGAAGGATCCCTCTTTCTATAATTTTTAATTTTACTTGAATATTTCTTTTTCTTTTTCTCATCAATGTAATATTCCTTTATATTATTTAATTCCTCATTATTTTGGTCCCTCTTTTCTCTAATCATTTTGTTTTTATTCTTTTTTTTTTATATTAGAAAATATGTTAGAAATAGGGTAAAAAAATGGGATATGACAGAGGTTTGGACCCCTAAATGCCTCCATCACTACTCTAGGGCACAATTAATCATTAACTAAATGATATTAAAGTGAGAACAAACATGTATTTGTACTATCTCATGAAAAATAATTCATATTATCACTTTATATTTTCTATTATCAATCAAACTTTTGATTATAATTGTTGGATTTAGTTTGTGGATTTTATGTATTTTCTTATTGTTCAAGCCTGCCTTTTCAATCTCTTAGTTCATGTGAGAATCTAGCATAGTTTAAATTTAGGGGAATTTCTTTAAAGAGTTTGGTGGATGGAATGCATCTCCAATTTCTTAATATTCTAAATTTTACCATAGTTAAGCCATGAACATGACAACTATATACAAATATCTATCATCATTCATATAAGGATAACTATGTTTGTTGATCAATTTTATTTACTATTTTATGGTATTTTAAAAGTTCAGTATTCATCTTAATTATTGTAAAATACATCTAATACACAATAAATTTTACCATTTCATATTGTTCATTTCCTCTACTTTAAGGACGGAATTGTTCAATCACTAACATCTTTTTTATTTTCAAATTTGATTTTCGAACTTTGCTTCCTCTCAATTTCATTCTTTCTTGCAACAGTGATATCAAAACTATCGTTAGATGATTAGGATAGTTGATTGCATGTTTTAATTGTTATTGATGTTAATTTCGAGTTTATTTTATATGTAAAAATTATTTTCTCAATTTTTTTGTCTCATGATTTTTGAAAAAAATAACTTTGGGTACTATCTAGGCCAGATCTGACCAAATTATTTGAATCCGGTTAGAATCTAGTATTCTGGCTAGATTTTTGTTAAAAATAAAAACAATGTTTTCCATGGTTACCATGTGTGATGTTGCAAGCAGCGTTAAGTGTAAGAGGCAACAACCCATGGATGCTGCCTCTCTAGTGCCTCCCCAATAGCGCCAGGTGTTGCTGGCGTCGCTGGGATTCCAGCGTGAGGTAGAAGCTTTGCGCTGAAGGCTACACAGCACGAGGGGTTGTCCCTCGTGCTATTGGCTAGCAGTGGGCACTGGTAAAAGAGAAGAATGATGGGTGATTTGTAATTCTGCCCCTGGTGCATTTTTTATGTATAATTACTATTATACCCCAACCATTTATATTTTATTACAAAAGGGTTTTGGGGTGTAATTTACGTATTTACCCCTGCCTTTTATTCCCTATAATATTTTGGCTTTTAGGATAGAGTTATAATTATGCCCCCCTTATATAAAATATTGATTTTGTTTTTAAAAATTAAAACACAAATTAAATTAATTATGGAATTAATTTTCCTAATAGGATTAATATTAAATTAAAATGTTTAATTCACAATTTTTGTGTTTTGTAATATCCTAATTGTATTAGGATTTAATTAAAATGTTTAATTAAATTATGTTTAGAAAAATAATTTTTCTAAAATAAAGAGAGTTTTTTTAAGCCATAAAAATTTATTTAATTGCTCATAAAATAGTTTAGAATGTTAATAAGAATTTTAATATGATTGATTTTCTTATTAAATTTTGAAAATTGTTTTTTCAAAAAGAAATTCTATATTAAATAAAATTTATTATATTTAGGAAATTTCAAAATTGGATTTGAATTTTATATTTCTAAGTGTTAGAAATATTATTTTAAATTGTATATATATAAAGCCAATAATTATAATTAAAGCATGCAATAATTTTATTATGCATATTACAATGTTTTATGCATGATGGATGTTTATATACATTAAAGACCAATGTGATTGTGCTTTTATTTGATGGTTGAATGGTTGTAATTTATTAAATAGGGCTTGTATGTCCTGCTTTATCTCTATTTTTTCTTCTGGATTGTAATTCTTTTCTCATCTAATTTCCCTCGAATGTAACTCTAGGTTTATTAATTAATTATTTAAATGTTATGTAATTTAAAATATAGAAATTTAGATAAGAAATTATTATGTAATCCAAGAAAGAAAAAAAAAAAATTGGCGATGAAGGCTACAATAAAGGTGCTTGCAATGGACTTATGAAAACTTGCTATAACTACCTAGGATTTGACCATCTAATTCTCTTCAATGACTTAAGGGAATTAGCTTAGATATGTCCATAATCATCCAATTAGAATGACATGCTGAGGTGTATGTTTATATATAAATGTTATATATGAAATGTATATCTTTTATGTCATGTTATATATGAGACCTAATTAACTGATAATAAATCCCTCATTAATATATTAAGGATATGTTGAGAACATGAATAGTTTTCTTCCAATTTTATATGCATAAAACCAGAGTTTTATTCACTCAAGGTTAACTTGTTAAGTCACTCAAGGTTACCGTTAATCAAATATGTTTAATGCTATAAAATTGGGTTTTACTTAACCAACCTATATGATTTGGATGAGTCACTCATGATTATATGAGGTTAGAGGCATGGGTTAGGCAAAACACATTAGAGATGTTTAGATAAAGAGTTGTCATCTAACTGATTTAGAAGTCACATAGAGATGTGATTAATAAAATATGTTATATACCTAATTTAATTTATTTTGATTTGTTGAGTTACTCAAGGGTAGATAAATTAAATGGGATCATAGCCCACTAGAAAAATCTAAGCAAGATTTATTGAATTAATAGGGAGGGCTATTAATTTGCAAGAAAATAGTGGGAAACCAAATTAGAATTAAAGACTTTATCTAAAATTTAAATTTAAATATGTATGCATGAAACTAATACTCTCTATATTTATATAAATAGGTTGGTAGATCAAAATGAGTAGTAACATATCCATACAAAACATACTTGATGCTAACAAATTGATTGAACCAAATTTCTCGGATTGACACCGAAATGTGAGAATTGTTATTAAATAAGTAAAAAGGTTGTATGTTCTAGAAAATCCAATTTTGAATGCCTCTGCTGAGGATGCTGAAGGAATGAATACTAGTGTTATGTTGATATCGATGAACAAATTATATGTGTGATGTTAGCCAGTATATCATCTGAACTTCAAAGACAACATGAGAATATGGATACCCATACTATAATTATGCATCTCAAAGAATTGTTTGATGAGGCTAGTAGGACTGAGAGGTATGGGACTTCTAAGGAATTGTTCCGCTGCAAGATGACATAAGGTTCTTCAGTGAACACCCATGTTTTGAAAATGATTAGCTATATTGAGAAATTGGGTCAATTGAGTTTTGTTATGGACCATGAGTTAAGTGTCGACTTGGATTTGCATTCATTACCCTAAAGCTTTTTGCAATTCATTATGAACTATCACATGAACAAGTTAGTTAGTACATTGCTAGAATTGCTTAATATGTTTAAGACTACTGAAGGGGCCCTTAAGAAGGAAAAAAGCCTAGTTCTTCTAGTTCAATATTCTAGAATGTCTAAGAATGATAAAAAAAATAAGGGTACTATCTCTAAAGCAAACAAACCTACTGGAAGCACCAAGAAAGACAAGGGTACTTGTCATCATTGTGGCAAGGAAGGACATTGGAGGAGGGATTGCAAGGAACACCTTGCAATCATGAAGACATAGAAGCTTAATAAAGCTTCTACTTCATGTATGTTTATAATTGAAAACTATCTTACTACTTTGCATTGTAGTTCTTAGGTATTGGATACTGAATATGGTTTTCACATTTGCAATTTCATGCAGGAACTAAAGAAAAGTAGAAGATTAGTTGAAGGCAAAGTGAATTTACGACTCAATAATGAAGCAAAAGTTGTTACATTAGTTGTCAAAACTAGTTATGCATTAGCTGTAGAAACTAGTTATTTTGTTTTGCCTAATGGGCTGATACAAAAACTTTATAATTGTTATTTTGTTCCAGTATTTTAAAACATTGTTTTCATTTTATTATTGAGGACAAATGTTCTTCTTTTATAATAATGAAGTTTTTATGGATCAGGTAATTATACGAATGGTTTGTATATACCTGAGTTTAAAATGTCCAAGTTCAATATAAACTGCAATAAAATTCAAATACAGATTGGAATAAGTATTAAGAAACTTCGATTGGATTAAAATGGTTAATATTTGACCAACTATTTCAAGGATTATCTAAAATAGAATGAGATTCTTTACACCTATTAGAACACTACATCTATATGAAATATATTCTCAATGCTAAAACAGTGTTTAGCCTGAACCTTAAGAAACACAAAATCTCTATAAATTTGGTAAGACATGTCATGTATAAATGAGATAAGAATCTCTTATTGAAGCTGTGAATGACATGTTGCTCATAACTGATGAGCCTACCAATTACTTAGAAGTAATATATGATATGTATTCCAAGAAATGACTTGAAGTTATGAACTTCATGTACTAACCAAGTTTGGAACTTGATTGATCTACCTAAAGGGATAAAACCTAATGGATACAAGTGGCTCTTTAAAAAAAAGACTAACATGAAAAGTAATGTACAAATGAACAATGCAAGCTTTAAGGAGTGAGAATATCAGATTTTAACGATATAATCAATAGATTTGATTTCATAAAAAAATATGGATAAACTTTGTGTTTACAAAAGGTTAGTGAGAGTGCTGTTGTTTTTCTAATATTATACGTAGATGACATATTATTTTTAAGAAATGAAATATCTTTACTTTAATCAGTAAAGTTTTAGCTATCCAATAATTTTCCCATAAAGAAATTGGAAGAAGAAACCTATATACTGGATATAAAGATATATAGAGATGGATCTAAAACGTTGCCTAGATTGTCTCACTCCATACATATAGACTAGATGCTAAAATAGCTTAGCATGTAAGAATCTAAGATTGGATTCTTATCTATTTTGCATGAAACACGTGGAGGGACATGTGTTCTAGGACACAGATTGATAGAGATATGATGGAAATTGTATCTTATACTTAGTTGTAGGATCCATCAATGAAAAAGATAAATTAGAAGTTCAAAATTATTTGAATTAAGATTTTCTCAATGAAATGTTAGAAAAATGGTGAATACCAATCAATATTTGTTTTACTCTAAATGGTAATGCTCTGAATTGAAAGAGTTCCAAACAAGAGAGTACAACTGATTCTACAATTGAATATGACTATACCTTCACGTTTGAGGAAACAAAGAGGTTGTTTCGATTAAAAAGTTTATCAATGAACTAGGTTGGTTCTTAGAATTGTTGATTAATTGCCTTGTATTGTGATAATAATGGAGTCATTTCATAAGTAAAGGAATCACTGTCTTATCAATGATCCAAATAAGTACTTAAGAAATTCCATTTGATTTGATAAATCAATAAAATAAAAAATATAAAGATAGAGTGAGTACTCACTAGAGAAAATCTAAAAAATCCTTTTACTAAGTCACTATCCATGCAGAAGCATTAATGCTACATGAAGCAATATGATATTAGATACATAAGGGATTGGTCTTAGTGCAAGTGAGAGATTGTTAGTTTAATATACCTTATAACCAATCAGTTGGCTATACATGATATTATTATATTCATGTAAATACATATTTATTATTAATAAAGGCTTCATTTATCTTTAATATTCATATAGTATTAGATTAATGAATCTAGAGTAAAAATAAAGTTCATGAGACAAAAATGCTTTACAAATAAAATTATAAAGTTTTTATAATTATAGGATTCCTATTGCATCAAAGCATTTTTCCTAAAATGTTCATAATCAATGCTCTCTTAAATATTGGATATTTATTAGAGTTGTAAAGACTGATACATATTATGTTCTTTTCCATATAAAAGAAAGTAGTTATTCTCATAAGCTGATGTATAAGGGATACCTAAAACTAATATGTAGGTGTTTGTTATAAGACATGTACACTGAATTGACCCCCATGAGGATTTCATATGGAGAAATCACTTATGTTTATGGAAAGGCTCACGTGACGATTGTATAAGTGATCCTTAAACTTCACTAAGTTATCTTATATAAAGAATATTATGTTTTGATCATGTTACGTGTTATCTTATTCGAGATAACGAAGGGGCAAACATTAGGTATAACATGAACTATAAGTGATCAATAGAGGATTCATCACCCCAGGTGAATTAGGAAAAATGTTCCATTTGTTCTCAAATAGTATTGACTGAGAAATCCTAAGCCAAGATAAAATGAGATTTGAAAAGAGTTTCAAATCTAATTCAAACGATCAATGACTATTATGTAGAGAACAAATATGATTTAACATGACAAACATACTCCGTGCTTTAATGTTAATTTAGAACATTATTGATGAAAATATATTAATTATATTGAGAAACCGGTCACTGAAAGGTTAAGTCAAACTATTAATGACTTTTCTACTATTTAGGGGATCATTACACGTTACTAGACAATGCACCTGATCTTTAAATATAAATTAATCAATTGTTGAATTGATAATAAATTAAATTGTTTAATTTTATTTAATTATAATTATAATTTATATTTGGGCCAACGTATTAGGAACCTAATGAGTCACACACATTAAAAACCATTAGTCAGAAATAAAACTGTGATAATTTAATTAAGTATGACTTGATTAAAATATATTTTAGAAATTAAGGACTCGAATATAATTAATACATGAATTATATTTCTAGACCTAGAAAAATCAAGTAAGGACTTGATTGAGTTAATTTCTAAAATTGTTCTGAATTAATATATTGATATTATTCAAGGGGCAAATTGATATTTTTTCAATTTATAGGGTTTTTCATATTATTCTATAAATAGTAAGTCATGCTTTTTATTTTTGATGTGGTTATCTGTTAGACAGAAAAACTACGTAAATCACAGAATAGAGAGTTAGTATTTTAGGTATAGCAATCCCTCTCTTCTAAATAGAGATTTAAGTGATTTCTCACTAATAATTCGTGTGGATTACCGTTGGAGGCCGGACAATTGGATAACTTGTGGTTTGCGATAACACAATATTTAAAGAATTATTCAAAGCCAAACAAAAGATCATATCTTCAAGTAATAAATCCTTAAACAACTTTAGATCTGTCTAACAAGATTATAAAGATTCCTAAATAATTTTATTTTATTATTTTTAATGCGTGTATAATATTCAACAAACCCAACATTTTCTTGCAGTATAGATGGTGGAACTGGAAACTCTTACCAAGGCAAAAACATGGTCACAAACAGACAACAATCTAAGAATTAAACTCAAATTTTGATATAACTAGATGGCTAACAAGAATGAGAATTTAAGAGCTAGATACACTCAAACAAGTTTATATAATTAAATCAACACTGATGACATACAATGTTTCTGCTTCCTCGCTCCTGTGCTACACTTGCTAGAACAAACATGGATACAGACCACCATGTTTCTTCAAAATTGTCCGACTGTTGTGTCAGATTTGCCTCCTATATCGAAAATAAAACAAGAATGTTTACAAGGAATTTCGTGATTCCTGTTCTAGGCCTGGAGAAAAGTAAGGCTTAATTCATCAGCCTTTGAAAAAAGCACACTCTTTACAAGCCCTTTCCCAGCTTCACCTACAGCCTTTAAGACATCAACGGGGTCTTCTTCCTCGCCTCCTTCCTCTCGATCCTGTTTCCGGGAGAAGTAAGCAAAGGGATCAGGTGAATGTATTTGATAAGATTTCTATGCTTCTCCAGAACAGATTATATCATCAGAGGATATTTTGAATTATGACATTCCATTCTAACTCTGAACAAGATCTCTCCCATGTTAGTCCAATGAAATAGTACGATTTTATCAGATCAAGTCCCAATTTTTCCAATCAAATTAGATTCTATTGATACTTCAACAGCAACCCGCATTGGATTTCAAACAATCCTTAACAAACAAAACGGATAAAATTAAACACCATGTAATAATGTAATCTTCCGTATTGACAAAATCTTGCATATTGCAGTTGAAAATGCAGGAGTAAGAATCTGTTTTGGGACTGACGTATATGAGATGAAGGAGGCTGGCTGCGCCATGCGAGAGGGAGGGAGGGAGGGCGGCTGTTGGTTGTGCCGTGCGAGAGAAAGGGAAGATTGCACCGCGCGCGAGAGAGGGACGAGGGTGACTGGTTTTGTGTGTGTGTGGGGGTGGCAATCTCATTATTGGATGAAAAAGAGAGGGAAAAAACCTCTTTTTTTTTTTTTTAATGTTGCTTATTGGAATTTTTAATAATATTGTATATTAATAAATAAAACCAAGTTCTAAGGTTTAAACAACTTAGATTTTTTCATAACTTGAAAATCATTGGATTTAGAATGTAAAAAAAATGAAAAAAAAAGAATTGAAATTATGAACTTAATAAAAGGAGAAACAATTGTATGAAAGACAAACCACAAGTTATTAATGTGATAATATTTGAAATTCAATCCTCTAATCTGAAAAATAAGGAAAATTTATGTTTTCTTTGATATAATTTTTATAAATTGATTGAAATTAGACTTAAAATATAACTAAAAAAGATAAATATATTTAGATAGCAACAATTTTAACTCAAATGTAAAACTACTTTTTCATAAGTAATGATAAATGCAATTTTAGTAATAGAAAAAAAAGAAGGAATAATGTATTAAGGTTATGTTTATTTTTGTATTTTAAAATTGTTTTTAAAAAAATTTGATTTTTTTAATTTTTTATTTATTTCAAATTAATATTTTTAAATTATTTAATATTAAAAATAATTTTTTAAAAATAAAAAAATTTATTTTAATATATTTTTAAATAAAAAATATTTTAAAAAACAACTATAACCAAATTACTAAACAAGACTCAGATTCGTATTATATATATTATTTAGGGAAAGAAAGGGCAGATGAGAAGGAGCACGTGCACATCACTACGAGGAAGGAAGCAAAAGAAGAGGGCAGATGAGAAGAAGCACTCTCCCTCGACGCATGCTTCCTTCCTTGCTTGCTTCCTTCCCTCTTCGGTCAAAGATGAAAAGAGAGAGAGAAACTGAGGAGAGCAAGTTACAAAGGCAGTGAAACATGAAAAACAAAACGTTAAAAAACCAACAACGCAACAACAACCTTGGCCTTGCTTTGCTTTGCTTTGCTTTTTATTATTTTTATTAATGAAAAACTAATTAATTAATAACATCAATGGATGGATCGATTCCACCATTAGAATTCCTCAAGCCTCTCCCTCTCCCTCTCCCTCTCTAGAGAGAGAAACATTAAAGAACAATACTAATCTTTTTCATGTTTTACCATCATAAACAAAAACCAAAACCAAAACCAAAACCATGGATGAATAGAAGATAGAGAAAGATATAGCTGCTTTACTTTAAAGAGGAAAAAGAAAATCTGAAGATTTGAGCTTTTCAGAGAGAGAGAAACTACTGCTTCTTTAAACTGATCTGATCGGCTCCAGTTTTATCTCTGCGTGAGAGAGAGAATTCAGCCATTCAAGGTGAGACCCACAAGCAAAGAGACTTCCTTTTTTTTTCTTTATTGAAATGAAATTTATACTGGTTTGATTTGATGGTGAATTTATATTTTGGTTAAGGATTGATGCCTTTGACTTCATTGCATGATTGGATCTGTATCCTTTCTGGGTTCTTCTTGTCCTTGCATCTCGATTTATCGCATGTTAGATTTGATGTTTCTTTTTGTCTATGTCCAATCTGTTGCCACTTGAAGTTGATGTTATTACTTAGTTGCAATTTATGTTAATTAATTAACAACTTGTTTTGACAGTTTATTGTTTTTTTTCTTTTTTATCTGCTTTAATTGATTGGTGTTGCAGAAGGAAAACCAACCCAGTTCTCTCTCTTTCTCTCTCTCTTTTTTTTTCAAAAAGAAAAAAGAAAAAAGAAAAAGAAGAATGGTTTTTAGAGATGTTATCAAGGAACCAAAGGTGAAGGTGGAAAGGGCAGATTGTGATTCATCTGTTATGGTTGGTTTGCAAAATTGCGTTATTTTGCAGCCTCCCGTGAACGTAGAGCAAGACTTGGGACTTTTCCAGAAGAATTTGCATTTACTGGCTTATTTTCTCTCAGAGAGAAATAATAACCATTCGGAAAATGTTGGAATTGGTTTGTTGGAAAGAGAGAGTTTGAATTCTGATTATGAACCTATGGATACGGGAGAGAATCGTGATGGGCAAGCATCCGAAGACAGTCTCTTGCCTGGTCTTTATGATGACGCTGCAATAGATATTTTGGCATGGAGTTGCAGATCGGATTACCCCAATTTTGCTTGTCTGAATAAGAAATTCAAAGCACTGATTGAAAGTGGGTGTTTATATAAAGTGAGGCGGCATCTTGGTGTTACTGAACACTGGATTTATTTAGCTTGTATTTTGATGCCTTGGGAAGCTTTTGATCCTGCAAGGCAGAGATGGATGCGATTACCCAGGATGCCTTGCGACGAATGCTTCACTTATGCGGATAAGGAGTCTCTTGCAGTAGGAACTCAGCTACTTGTTTTTGGGCGTGAGTTGTTAGGATTTGCTGTTTGGATGTATAGCTTGCTTACCCATGACTGGTCCAGATGCCCTCCAATGAACTTACCCCGTTGTTTGTTTGGTTCAAGCAGCCTTGGGGAAATTGCTATTGTTGCTGGAGGAAGCGACAAGAATGGATGTATTATGAGATCTGCTGAGCTTTATAACTCTGAACTGGGTACTTGGGTAACTTTGCCAGATATGAACTTGCCCAGGAAACTGTGTTCTGGCTTTTTTATGGATGGGAAGTTCTATGTCATCGGGGGCATGTCAAGCCAAACTGATTGTTTAAGTTGTGGTGAAGAGTATAACATTGAGACAAGGACATGGAGGAGGATAGAGAACATGTACCCTCTTCCCAGTGCAGGTCATCCTGCCATGCGTTCTCCTCCACTGGTCGCTGTTGTAAATAATCAACTGTATTCCGCTGATCAAGCAACCAATGAGGTAAAGAGCTACAACAAAACTAATAATTCGTGGAGTGTTGTGAAGAGGTTGCCAGTTAGGGCTGACTCTTCTAATGGCTGGGGACTAGCATTTAAAGCATGCGGTACCAGCTTATTGGTGATTGGAGGGCATAGAGGTCCTCAAGGTGAAGTTATTGTGCTACATACTTGGGATCCTCAGGACAGAAGCACAGACAGACCAGAATGGAATGTTCTTGCTGTCAAGGAGCGAGCGGGTGCTTTTGTGGCAAACTGTGCCGTAATGGGATGTTAATGCTCTGCTTCATTCCTATCCTTGGTGCAAAACCTTTGACTTACGGACAAAACCAAATGTTAAATTGATTGGGAAGGTGACACTTGTTTTGTCATTTTCATTTTTATCGCGAACTTTATGATGTTAACCTGTATTTTATTTCTATCTTGATGCATATTGATTTCATGGAACATAAAAGATGGTCGTTATCCTGTTGTGATTCCATTAAAGCAGGACCTTGAGAGGAAGAATTTGAAGGCAGTCCTATGCTTCAGAATTTTTTTATTTGAAGTGGCTGCTCTCAAGACTAAAACCTGGACACGTGATACCATGTGATTGTAAGCCCATAATTATGTATTTGTAACATTCCTGTATTTGAGTTGTTAAAGGTACTCAGATGATCATAATTGACCACACATTGACATTGAAAGTCATATGATATGGTCTAGATCTCATTATGCTCATTTCTGTGGATATTTTTTTGATGTGCTCTGAATTTTGTTAATTCTCACAGTTGATTCTCTTGGTTTTAGTATTTTTCTCTATTCATTTATAATGTAGCAGTAATCCTTATGGTTGTTTCATGCTTTGCATTTGTGGCCATGCTCTTCCGCTGCCCTACACTAAATTTCAGGTTCTGAAGCTCATGCCGTTCCAGCCTCCCTCCGGGAAGAAATTACTTGAAACTTAAGATCTGGGAAAACCTCATTAGGACATGATGCTTCCTGTCTGGTTTCTAAGTAAACCAGAGTGTAGCTTAAACCTCGGTATCTGGTTCCTCGGTTATTTGCTTAGAGATTAGAAATGCACAAGCTTGATCTTGACTCACAAATGTTACATGGGAGCATGGACATGGCTTAACTGCTTTGACAAACATGCACAAATTACAGTGTGATTCCTTCCATTTTAGATGGGAATCGGTTTATTTTTACAGGAGGAAGCGATGCAGGTCTGCTAACCTTGAAGTTCTGGTGCTCTTCATAATTTTTTAATGCATTTATGCACTGTCTAATCTTGAGGCTCGTTTCTTTTGCGACTCTTTCCCTCACCAGAGCAAGGTCCTTTCAGTAGGACAGTGATATCTTTAGAGGTTCAACGATCCATAAAATGTTTGCCTGAAACTGTTTGAGGAAAGTCAAAGTTCAAATATGTCCCGCATTACATGTTTTTAGGGTTGAGGAAGGTCCACCCTCCCTCTCAGAAGATAATGATTGGGGTGGTGGTGGGTGGCTGTCTCTGCGTAAAACTCCACTGCCAAATCTGATCTGATGACACCACCACCCTTTTAGATCCTCATTTGCTTTACGTACCAGCCTTTTTCAAAGGAGGTATCAGATGCCGTGACAGAGTCCCTCATTTATTTTGGTTTTAGCTACTTCTGTCAATTCAGTTTTAGCTGGCTGGCCTAAGTTGTTAAGTGGCAAGAAACTGAGTGCGGTGGAATGCCCTCCGCCAACGGTCCTTTGTTAGAGCCGTGAGTCTGTTGGAATTATGATACCTATTTCAATTTAAAAATTATTTTTTATTTAAAATTTTTTAATATTAATATATCAAAATAAAAACATAAAAAAATTATTTTTAAACAAAAATAAATTTAAAATTTTAAAAAATATGATTTACATCATATTTCCAAACATAACCTTGAATGACATAATTAAATATATTTTTTTATTAAAATTTGATTTTTTTAAAATAATTTTTTTAATATTTTAGATTGTTTTTAATATACTCATTAAAAATAAATTTTAGAAAATGAAAAAAATATTATTTTAAAATATTTTAAAATAAAAAAAACTATAAAAACAATTTCTTACACACTTTCAATCAAGCTCGAGTTGAAAAGGCAAACACATGGCTCAAAGATTGGCAGTGACACGTATTGTTCAGCCACAAGTTTTTGTTTTTTAAAAAAAGTTGTCATTTTCATTTAAATCATAATAATAATCAGACCTTACATAAGCACCATCCTTCACAAAGTTGACTAGCATTACACGTGTATTTTTCCAAAACCCTCTACAGTGGTACAGAGCTGCTGGTGTTGAAAATCTGTGTCTCGAATGTCTTCCAATCTTTTTAACCTGCAAGAAGCTGTAAACCGTCACTCTCATAGTCTTCTTGGAGGAGGAAAACAACATAAATGTCTGTAACGAGGCAAGATGCAGTGAACATAGGAAAGATGGTCAAGCATTTCAAAAGATCTACATATTAAAGCAATCTGAGCATCTCTCCAAAAGGCATCAATGGAATGCAATTTGACTACACAGCCTGAACATTTCGCAATCACCCCAGAAATAATTGTTAAGAAAAGAAAAAGGAAAATTGCATCAACTAATTACGATCAGAAGAGGAAACCAAATTTGGTGAATAATAGAGGTACCACTCCATTGGTGATCGTCGCCTTTCTTTTAATGCATTCATACGCACCTTTTCTATGTCAAATTCTAATTACACAAGTTGTGGTGCATTGCTAATGCAGAATCCAGGAGACATCCTTGGCTTTTATGCCCTTCAGCAATAAAGCATCAAGGTGGAATCTGCCAGAGTAACCCGCTACCCATATAATATCTAGCAGCCGATGTCATCTTGACATACCAAACTGCCATATTACAGAACCCAAAGTTTACTGTAGAATCCTGCATGCCAGTCACTACTGCATCAATTTACTATGACTCATCTCTAGGTGTCATTGAAGATCGAACAGTAGAAACTTTTAGAGCCACTTCATGCAAACTGCTGAGGTCTACACGTCAAGATATCATCCCACTATGGACCTTTGTTTCTGACAATGTAATGGCCTTTCTGTCGGAAACAGATATCCTCCAAAAATAATCAAAGCACGGTTTTGCCTCGTCTTTGCATTTTGGGGCTGTAGGTCCAACACATCGAGATTCTAAAACTATTACTAATCTCTCTTGGTTAGCATGGTGGGAACGAAACCAAGAAAATGGTCGGAGTGTGATTTAAAATCAGGTAGATAACTGATCTAACCTTTGACATAGTGAATAACCAATGGTATGGCTAAATATCCCATTTATGATGATAAAATCAGCAACACAGTAAAATATTCACATAGCAATGGGCATCTGAATTCAGTTTGACTTGTTTCACCATTATCCTATCCAAATCCATTCACTAATTCAAGCACAACTCACATTATCAGAAAATTGAAACAAATTTCAAAACAGAGCTCACCTCTGTTCCTCAAGTTTGTTTTTAGCTCAGGTCATTTTTGTAATCCTCAGGAATACATGAGATACTGAAAGCTAGTGTGCTCATGATAAAGCTGGAGCGAATCCTAGGCAGTTAGCAGTCAGATAGCAGTTATATGTTATTCATAAACTACTTTTTATTAGAACAGTATAAATAAGAAAAGGCGTGCCAATTGGTTTAAATGAAAAGGAAATCAAGTGAATAGGAGCCTTAGGAAGCAGGTACCTAGTTTTGGATTGTAGTAATCATCTTACAAGTATGCTTCCTGCATGACAGACACACAACAGCAAGATAAGTGGTCTGCTGATAGAGTACTTGCATGATAATTAATGATCCACAATGATGACGAGATTACTGTATAAGCAAGAAGCATAGGTGGGTTCCAACCAACAATAGGAGCTTTCAGGTGATGCTAGGTAAGGACTAGTGATGGGAAAGGAAGAGAGACAACACTCTCTTCCTTTAAACATGAGATGACAGAAAACAATTGATTTGTCCCATGCATTTTGGCATTTTTCAAACTCTTCTCATAGCAAGTCTACTACATAAATCCAATGGAACCAAGCACATGTTATGCATAAATGATTATGACACTACTTGAAGTCTGTTGCTTCATAAATGTCTTGACTGTCAAATTTGTAGTTTCTTAAAAACTGTCATCCAACAATAAACAGTTGGGTTTTAATCAGCTTGATGAGATGAATAAAGTGGGATAAAGGAAATGATTCAATTAGCACATGCTTACACAAAGTATACATCAATCGACTGGGTGTTTACCAGACTGGCAAGACTTATAATGTGCAGAAAGCAAAAGCAGTGAAAGGAAAGCACTTGCTACAAAGATTGCATCAAAACACCAGTGATAGAAGGCGAGCTGCATTTCTCCACCTAAGACTTCTGTTATGATCATCCTGCCAAGGGATAACAGTTCAAAAATAATCAGTAACACGCTGAAAGCATCCCAGTTAAGCAAATAATAAATAACAAGTAGCCACAAATTAATCTGCATTCTTGTAATCTTTTGGCTTTGCATTTATAAAGAAAGAAGATTGGTTTGGTAAATTTTCAGAAACTAGAAGGATTCGATCATCCAATTCCAAACAAAGTCATAGATTATGCGTGGTTACATGCAGTGCATTACAATTCACGCTACGAAATCTGTGGTAAACTGAAACAAACAAATCTACATACACATCGATATTGTGCAAGTTAATTAACCAAAGAACAATACTTATATTTTCAAGAGAATGAACAAAAGATCTACACATCTAATAAGAATTTGCTATCTGAAATACTGGAAAAACTTGCCTAACAGGGTCAGGAATCATCACCTTACAAAAAAATTGACAATCTAGTCTGGTAACACCATTTTTGTAATTATGTCTGACAATAAATAATCCAGTATTTAGTGCATGTGGTCTTATTTCAGTAACAGATTTTGTTTTCCCTCTTTCTTCTAAAAATGAAATGTTCAACATGAGGACTTCCCAGAAGCTTCGGAAACAGATGCTATCCCCTAGTTGAACTGAGCCATTAAAAAATAAATGGGGATTTCAAGATAGCACATTTTAGCAATGCAAGACAATTTCAGCAACAACATTTAAGACATATTTAGGATAAACTAAGGACATTTCAGTATTCAGGAAATTGGGATCTCAAATTGATTTGAAAAGATGCTCAACAGTTTCCTTCACAGATATGCACAAGAGGAAAAAATGCTGAAGACAAGCATGCTGTTAAACAACTGATCATGCACGGCAAATATTCTTCTTCCAACTGCGGGGAAATTGCCACGCGATGCAACTGCAATTTCTACAACTTTCTTTTCATTCTGACAATGGGGATTCAAACAATTTCTGGTTCTACAGAAAGGTGTCCACTTGAAAGCTAAAAATTAATAGCATGTTCAAAGCAATTTTAGAAACATGGATAGAAAATACAAATAGATTGTTGACAAAAATTCATGAGCAGAATCAGTAATTTGACCTTGCATCAAAAACTACCATACCTGTACTCAGTTGCTAAGCCTTTTCTTATCAGTAGTATAGAAGAGACAAAGCACATTCCCATAATTTCAGACAGGAAAAGTACAGTATTGCTTGAAGATCCACTCCCAACTCTGGAAACCGCAAAGAAGCACTGCATATTGTCAAACACTATTCGTTGTTAAGGTAAGCTTCTTACTTCTCACTTGCAATCTATAAAACCATCAGCTTCAAAAGATTTTTACTATAAACTTAGAACAACTCCAGGCATCCTTTTGTAGCAGTCATGTCAAAAGACTGCTACTTTAGGCTAGTGAGGACAACCAGTCTAGTTGGTAGTCATTATATATGTTAGAGAATAATATAAATCATATCTTGGGACCTCACCTAAAAGCTTAAGTTTTTGGGTTGAATTGATTCTTTGATATGGTATCAGAGTCTTGATGACCAAGCGGTCACAAGTTCGAATCTCAACATCCCCATTTATTTGATAAAAATCAAGCATAAGGTAATGTGGGTCTATGCAAGTTTCAAGTCCAAAGAGCTTTCACTTAAGGGGGTATGTTAGAGAATAATATAAATCATATCTTGGGACTTTACCTAATAGCTTAAGCTATTAGGTTGAGATGGTTCTTTGATAATATAATCAACTCTCATAGAGTTTGGAAAGCATTTTGTCATATGAATCCAGCACTCAGCTGGACTAATTAAAGCCATTCATAGATAAGCAAGTTTGGCATTGTGTGGGTGGTTGCTTTTCAAAGTGTTTTTCGCTCGGAAATGCATTAAATAATATTTTTTTATTTTTTTAAAATTCATTTTTAAAATCAACATATCAAAACGATTCAAAAACATAAAAAAAATATATATATATATAATAATTTTAAGCAAAAAACAAAATTCAAATTTTTGGCAAACAACATTCTAGTCGCAATGCCAAATACACTCTAAGTAATCCAACATGACTCAAATTTGTCCCTCTTTCAGAGATTTCTTGTTGTCCAATACTTGTTTACTTATCAAATAATAAAAGAAGAAAAAGAAAAAACAAAATACAGGTGCGCCTTGTAAATTTCTCTCTTCAAAGAGTCCATGTCCTATTAAAATTAAGTCATGGCTAGCAAATAAGAAAAGAAGAATCTCCAATACACAAATTACAAAAAGGAAATTGAAAGTAAAAGATCCTTCAAAAGATTTGTAATAAATCATCTAACTCATATAACAAACAAGATTCCAATGAATAACAGGGAAATGTACTGCACACCATAAATATATGTAAGACAGCAGCTTCAGCCATGCAATACTTCATACAATTCTTTTGACACAAATATGTATCAGAAGACACTATAAAGACATCATGCAAAAAATACAATTCTTGTAAATAGAGTATGAAAATCAGAGTAATTTTACACATGCAAGTAATCACATAACTAACTTTAGTTGAGGGTCAAGCAGTATTCACGGCACATGAATATGGCTTTTTCTAAAATAATCTAAAGCATCCACTGCGAGCAAACCATTTATATGTGGAAGGCACCAATAGTCTTTGAGTTTTGTGAGGAGGTATACTGGGAAAACAATCAAACCAATTCTCGTCATTTTAAAACCAAGCAATTTACTTTAAATTACTGTCTTGTATTGCCACACTTTGTCAACAACCTGTAAGTTCACCTTATCATTCTCGCTTCAGTTAATTCCTCAGTTAATTCCAATAGAAAAACATGTTTTTAAGTGCCTAACACCCTACCATAAAACTGACCTTTTTGGCAATGCATCACGACCACAACAGACCCAACTGTTGATAGATCAACTTTGTGGTTCTGTCTAGTTAGAATTTGACTTAACTAACTATATTTATTAAGTTTAGTGACAGGAGAAGAGATCCTACAAACATGAATAAATGCAATGATAAACTATTAACATTACAAAAGGTGGCAGGTTGCATGCTAGGATCTTGAATAATGAAATTAACATGCAAGTAGTCATTTATTTACTATTACAAGTAACATTCATAACTAACCTGTGATAATAATGCAGCATTAATTCCTATATCAAAGAACTGTAAAAATATGCTGATAGTCCTTGTCACAGGATCAACTGAACCAGCCTGTAAAAAACAGTATTATATAAGAATCACATAAAAAAGATAGTAACGAATGATTTTCTGATTTGAAACCATACATTGAATTACAAAGTTGAGCATGTCAATAGAAGGAATCATTGAGGGGCAGTAAATTACCTCATTGAAAATAACACTCTGCAGAGACTGCACCAAGCAAATAGAGTATTCAGTCACCTTGCTTTATTCATGCCTTGGATTGAAATTAGAAAATGAAAAGTATATTAACGGACACCTAAAATAGTTCATTCATTGCCAATAGAAAAAATTATTGCATCAGATTCAACAGACTTTTGAAATTGAAAACAGTTGAAGGAATTACAAACAAAATTATTGCGTACACTAAAATGGAGGGTTCTAGTTTAAGGGTAGATCAATTGTTTCCTTCGGTTAAAGGAGGTAAAACTTAGTATTGTTTTCTTCAGTTAAAGAAAGGAAAACTTAGTTTTCACGTTAAGTGACAGACTTCCACTAATCTCTTATCGGTACCACAGAGAGCATAAATAATCCATCTCAAATGAGAAAAAGTAGAACATCCAGAAAAGCAACTCCCTAAAGCTGATGCCAGTTGCTAATATTGTAAATGTAATGACATTATTGCAGGATTTTGATTAGTTCCTAACCCATAAATCCAGTAAATGATTACGGACTCAGCACACCAAACCCATCATTGGAATTCACTCAACTCAAAAAGATCAAAACAAAATTCAAAATAAGATCTCCATAAAGTACTTCTTGAACAATGTGTCCATAACATCAAAAGTTTGCATGACCGATATCCTTCATTAAATGGGTGCAAGATTTGGCGGATAATTCCGGACAATAATTAATAATTGCATAAAAATAAAAATTTGATGGATTCAAGAGTATGAAAGAGATAACTCAAACTAATCAGCTGTCAACCAAAGGAAGAATTGAGTAAAAAAAAAAACATAATTCATATTTGATGTCTGACTATCATTTGATACTTGGATTCTGAAAAAAGCAGAAGTGGAAACAAAATTGGCAATAATGAAAGTGTCAATAATTCCAGCACTCTGCAATGAACATCAAAGCCATCAGAATTTTGTTGGTAAGCATGAAATTCAATTTAATAGCACATGGAGGCATTTTTCACAAGGAAGACAAATCTTAGAGAATGTCCGAAGAAAAATCTTTTTACAAGTGTCCAAAACGTTGTACTGGTTAAGAAAACCTAATTAGAGTTACGCTTTTGGGTCTAGCTCAAGCACTAAGAGGTAAGAAGGTTTTGCTAAGCTCCCAGGGCAAATCCTCCCAATCAAAAATTTATATGTAGTTCTCTAACAAATATCTTTTCTAGGAAATCAACCCCTAAATAAAAATCAAACCTAGAAATTAACACACATACCTAAGACAATTCTAATGGAACTTGAGATCACATTTATCTTCAAACCCCCAGCACCCACACATAGCCCTCAAAAACTTGAGTATTAATGAGAGACAGCATTTTATTAACCATGCATGTGGAATTTATTCTAAGAGACAAACAAGATAGAAACTGAACCTCACATTAAACAAATTTTGCATAAATCAGTTTGCACACAAAAGGCATCCAAAAGATCCTTATTCTTCTATCAAAGAATGTCTTAACCATACTTTAATCATTTTGTACACATAATAGACAGAGCATGCATAGCCAAGTAAATACTGCATGTGACCCCTCCAAGTTTGAGAAAAAGCAGCTGCCTCCTGCAAAGTTAAGAAAGCAGAAGATATAAGAGCTGGTTGTTCAGAATGAGGGGAAACAAAACATTATAGAATATTTGTTTTTCTGTTTTTAAGAAAAAAATGGAAATAATTAACACGTCCACCAAGTCATATAAATACCCCTGCATCAAGACACATAAAATCTCCCTCTTCAAGTGACCAAACTCCTTTCTCTGAACGTAATGCACTCTTTTTCCTATCTCCAAAATCAGGCCCAAAAAAACATCAAAGAAACAGAACACCCTCATTCAAATAGCTCAATCAAGATATCTAAAAGCCACTGCTTGACCTGTTAGACATCAGCATGTCATTTAATGTACTCTCCTGATGACCTTTGTAACTCCAGCTCATAATTATCCCACATATTAAATAAAAAATATTTTATCCATGAGCTAGTAAAAAATTGAGAATGAAGTGGATTTCCTAGAGTCAAAGAGCATATACTAGAAATAAATCTTAGCTTGGCGAAGCTCATATATTTCCAAAAATAGCTGCTTTGAAAGCTCCTCTAAAGCATGAACCTCTGCTTCCATGGTTTTAATATCTGAAAAAAAAAAAAAAGCACACCGTAAGTATGAACCATAAGGAGCATGGGGACAAACTAAATGCTAAATGATAAAAGCTCATATATATCATGGATAGTAAAACAGAATGCACGACTCACTCAAAATTTTAATGGCCTATTTTAACTGGAATGAAAAAGAAGGGAGTGGAGATGTGAAAACAGAAACAGGAGGCAGAATGGAGCTGATGAGAATAATTAATGAAAGGCCATCACTGCATTTGATATACAACTTGGATTGCTGATATAGTGTATAGTGTGTGTGTGTGGGGGGGGGGGGGGTGGACGGTGTGCATGCTGGTTGTGGGATTTCAGACGGGGAAGGATGTGGAAGTGGTGATGGTAGGATGGCGCCCACTGATGGCAGCTGTACGGTGGTGGTGGTGGCAGTAGAGGTGCTCAAGTTAGTATCCTAGCAGTCAAAACTATACCCCCATGGTTATGGAAAAAAAGGTAAAATTCTCACTCAATCTTTATTTTTTATTCTGAGCTTCATTTTAGATATTTCCCCTTCCCAGGCTCCAACTCCAAGCTATAAATGGAGCTTAAGAGTATGGCTAATGAAAATGACAAAACACATGTTCCAAAAGCTATATTGGGGAAGAAAATGTGTGCATAACCACATACAAGCAGGAAAAGTATGGAAATTTTCAAGACAGGAACTACTCTTCTCAGTAATTTAAGCCACCTTGTTCAATAGAAATCTTCATCACCAATTCACAAAAATTACAATTATTTACAATTGCAACACCTCATACATGAAAATCTAGATGAAAACTGGAAGTAATAACATGATTTCTGAAAAGAAACATCATGAGATTACAAATTTATTAACCTCTGAAAGTAAAATACAAACAAAGTAACAAACAGAATGGATGCACTTATAGCCTGTGGAAAACAGATATCTTTTTGTTGAGGAATTTCACCAAAAAAAGCATATCAAACAAAATTAACATCACTAAAAATGGTTAAACAACAGTAACCTTGCTCCTTTTGATCATCTTGAACAGATCGTACAACCGTGCCAACTATTCATTTGAAGAAATACCTAGCAACATACAACCTCATGTGAGAAATGTCTAAGTGCAACGATTTCTAACAATTATTAGCGATAAAAACTGTAATGTCCAAAGTATTAGGTCTAAAGTATTTAACAGGGGGGAAAAAGTTATTGTACTTGAATCATAAATATACACATGTTTGTGCATTTGCACAAGTGAGGGCATGTACTTGCAAGCTCAAGGTTGTCAAAAACACTATTCTGACATGACACGGAAAACACAATGTAAAATCGTAAAACTAGAGGTAAATTTTTTTAACTAATTATATATTGACAATTACAACCAAATAGTAAATAACAGTATAACACAATTAAAACAAAAGTGTAGAAAAATTCAAGCACCTTAAAATATATAGAAAACTATAAATAGTAGGGTAACCAGTAAACCGGTTTCTGGAAAACCCAGAACCAGTCGACCAGTTATTCATACAAAACCAAGAAAATCACTCATCTTATTCTTCCTATAAACTAACTCGGTTTGGTTTTGCTGATTTTACAAGTCAACTCGCAATTTTGACAAAAATGTGCAAGCTTGCCAAAACATGTGGGCAAATAGGACAGTGAGCCTAGTTATATCATAAAAATGTGAGATGATTAGCAAACTCATTTTTGCATCTAGTTTTGGCCTCCACAAATAAGTTATCTTTCACCTTGCCATTAATCCTAAGAAGAAATTCCTACAAAGTTAGAACTTTGATGAAAAGAACTTGCAGCATAATTAGTTAAAATATATTAGGTGTATATAACTGTCAATTAGTTAGCTGATTTTTAGCCTAACTTTCAGCTCCTAGATTGTAGTTTATTCAATTGTATAGTTTACTTACCTAAATGATTAATATGTATCCTAAATAAATAACCCTTAATGATCTGAATAAAAACTATCCAACCTAATTCTATTCTTCAATTTGGTATCAGTTTTTTAGATTAAAGGTCCTAACTCGATTCCTTGAAGAGAATTTGTATGAATCTTCATTTTTAACCAGCAGCCATTGTTGACACTCTCTTGCTGTTTTTTCTTTAGACCCACTTCAATCAACCCTAGTCTTCTATGTTTGACAAGCAAGCAAATATGTCCAACAGTGACAAGGCCCTTGTAAATTCGAACAGAAAGATGTTGTCTGCCATGATTATTCAAGAGAATCTCTCAAATCCATATTAAACTGGATAGTATGAATTATCATGTTTGTCTAAAATTCTGGAAATATGTGTTGCTAGTAGGATGAAGAAGGGTTATATTACTAAAAAAAACAATGACGACCTAAGGAGTATGCTTCTCGGCAAAGGATGTATGAGATGCTGGAAAAAGCATGGCTATCTAGAGTAGTTTAAGCTTAATCAAGCTAAGAGATTTTAAAAAAAAAAAAGTCCTCCTAGATTGTGGCGGCTGACAAATCTCAATCTTTTGCTTTCCATGTATCTTTTCTCAAGGAGGTAATTCTAGTTTAGCTCTTATTTCTTCTACTAATAACACTTGGGTTACTGATTCAGGGCATATGACTAGCAATTCTTCCTTATTTGATTCATTAACATCTTCCCTAGAAGTCAAGTCTACTTTGGTTGCTAATAGGACTCCATGCTAATTACTGGAGTCGGGAATGTCTCACTCTCCACCACACTCTCCGTGTCTTCTATTTTACTTGCTCTTACTTTCTAATAAACTTCTCTCTATTAGCCAGATTACCAAACATCATAACAGTTTTGTAATCTTTCATTTTACCCACTGTGTTTTTGGAAAATCTCCTGAAGATGACGATTGGCATCATGACACGGACATAAACAATTTAAGAAAGACAACAAAAACAAACAACATAAAATCTTGTCACAAGGGGTCACACCATAAACCCTAATTTGAAGTTTTATCACTAAATATTTCTTTTCAAGTAGTCTCTTTCTCTATGAGATTTACAATTATTTAAAAAAACTAAAAAAACAACCTAAAAAAACTAAAAATAAAGGAAAAGCAATAAAAATCCTAAATATACTAAGAAAAATAAAATTATTAAGCATAATATTTAATTTCCTAAACTAAATAAAAATAAAGAAAAATAACTAAAGAAAATTATTTTTTCTTAAAAACCTTTTGCATCACATTAGTAAGGAGAGAGTTGGAGCATTACATTCCAAGTCTAGCCACTGTCTTCAAGTAAAGAAAGGGAAGTCTAACAGGGAAAAATCTTTGGGTCATCCTTCATTTGCCTACTTAGAACATTTATTTTGTGATATTCTTGTTTCTAGCTTATGATGTGAACAATGCATTTATGCTAAAAATCATTGTGTTCCTTTTGAAGTCATTTACAATAAAAGTCCAAATCCTTTTCCATGTGTTTATACTGATGTTTGGAGTCTTTTTCTACCCTTTCTACTTCAGGACATAAATGTTTTATTTCTTTTATTGATGATTGCACCAAGGTAAGTTGGGTATATTTACTAAAATCTAAGTAATGTTATCCATGTTATTACTTAATCTTACTAAATGATTGTCACACAATTTCATACTCAAGTTCAAGCCTTTCATTCTCACAATGGTCATGAGTTTGTGAATCAATCTCTTATTGATTTCTTCAGGGCTCATGGCATCCTCTATTAGACAGTGTGCCTGCACACCACAACAGAACAACATAGCATAATCTATGAACTGGCACCTCTTATAGGTAGCTTGGACATTATGTTTTATTATGCATGTTCCTAAATGTTTCTTGGCTGATTTTGTCATGATTGTGTCTTCCTCATTAAATAATGCATGCATGTATTATGACTATTAAACCTCTTTGAGGATGTTATCAAGTTTCCACTCTATTCCTTCTACTCTCAATCTTTGTCCTAAGATTTTTGGTTGTGTTATGTTCATATTCACTCTCATAGGGATAAGCTCAATCCTTGTGCTCTTTGGTGTCTTTCTATATTAATCTAATTCCCAAAAGGGATATAAGTGTTTTCATCCTCTACGGGTAAATACTACATTTCCATGGACATTTGGTTCTATGGAAAAGTGTCCTATTTTTCTGGGAATGTGTCTTTTGTTCCTCTTCCAGGAGAAATTAGTAGCGAGGAAGAAGAACATTTATGGTTGGGAGAAAAGAGATTGTGGATTTCAAGTGCGGGGAAGGATCAAGCTATTATGGTTAAGGGGAGATTTCTTTTGATCCTATAAAAGAAGTTGTATCCAAACTTGAAGAGGGTATGGATAAAAGGTTCGCTCAATTGTTCCAAAAGGGTTGTACAAGAAGGAACTAAAATCTAATTGTCAAGCCTCCACCTCATTTTGACTCCAGTACTCCACTTGATGATATTACCATACCATCGATTGACTCATACAAGATTGACCTTGAGATACATGTCCCTTCTTCTATAGATTCATAACATGTATCTTTAAGGTCTGCCAACTCATATTCACAAATTAGTGGTCAAAAAAGGATATATCCCCTTCATGTCTATAAAGAGACTGATAGATTTGGATTTTTCAAATCATCTAATGCCATTTATCCCATGTCTGATTTTGTCTCTTATCATCATTTGTTGATTCTGTCTCTTATCATTATTTGTCAAGTCTCACTTATCTTGTCTAAGTTTCACTTATCTTTTGACCTTTAATTGTCCTTTATGTCTATACCTAGAGATTTTTTGGAAGCTTTTGGAGACCCTACGTGGAAGTCTGCTATGGTTGAAGAAATGAAGGTACTCTAGAAAAGCTCTACTTAGGAGATGGTCGAGCTACCTCAAAAAAGAAAGCAGCGGTGTAAATGGGTGTTTTCGATGAAGTGTAAATCATATGGGATCGTTTATAGGTACAAGGCTAGACTAGTTGCTAAGAGTTACACTCAAACTAGTAGGATTGACTCAAGAGAGACTTTTACTCCCATGGCTAAGATGACCACAGTTAGAGTCATACTCTCTTTTGCATTTAACACAGATTAGCCATTACAACAACTTGATGTGAAGAATACCTTTCTTCACGATGATTTAGTAGAGGTGTATATGGACCCTCCTCAATAATTAATGCCAGAAGGAGGTGAAGAATGCAAGATGGAAAAAGGTGTTGTATGTGTTTACAATAAAAATAAACATCCACGAGTCGGCCATGTAAGAACTCTAATTATTCACTATTTTATAGGGAAAGATAAGTTGAAATCGATCATGAATGGTATGATCGATCAGAGACAAAGGAGACTAGGGTAAAGCAATCGACCACAAAAACAAGGTTTATGTGATCAACCAAAGTATCTAGGCTTATGCAAAACATGAGTCCTCAACATTTAAAGTTAGTTAGTGTTACTTAATAGGTTAGGATTCAAATGTTTATCAAAAAAAGAGCTATGATTTAGTTAGAATACAGTTTGTCTTAGGATTCATCATATCAACTCTTTATCTAATATGGACAACCTACATAGGATTAGATTTAAGAGATTACGCAAAACTCTAATATCTTGTAATGATACAAATAGGATCATATAGAAAATTTATCTTTCTTTCGGTTTTTATTGCTTTCCTTTACAACTTTATTTACTATTTTATTTAATTCCTATACTTTAAAATAACTTTAATTATTTCCTTTTCCTTTCTACACCTGTTCTTTTCTACATGTGGTGTTGTTGGAGTAGATATACCTTTTTTGAAGTTCCAAAATCTTGGTATTTCACATTCTGCTTGATTTTGCGAGGTTACTACTAGCCCTTCTCTTGGGATAAGTTCTTATAAAGGTAGTTTCTCCTCCTTGAAAAGGTAGAAACGATTAATTGGTAGCATAATTGATCAAAAGATTATCTAATAGATCAACAACATGGACTGCATCAATTGCCGAGGGTTTGGTTCGACAAGTTGAGCCAATAAAGTAGTGTGGTTTTAAGCAGGCCTTGGCATATCACACTCTATTCTAGAAGCTTCAAAACTAATTGGCCAAGGAATTTGAGATGAAGGACTTCAAAACTTTGAAATATGTTTTAGGCATTGAAGTATCTTGATCCAAGAAAAGAATCAAAACTGATATGGAAATACATATTAGACCTTCTAATCAAAACTGATAACTCCGCCTTGTGAACCAGTGGATGCTCCTATTGAGATTAACCATGGTCTTGCTTTCTCTTGAATCAAGTTCTAATGAATAAAAAGAGGTATCAAATAGTGGTAGGTAAGTTGATCTATCTAGCTCATACTAGACCTAACATATCATATGCAATTAGTGTTATAAGCCGATTCATGCATAGTTCAAGTAACTGACACATGGATGCAGTGAATCGTATCTTGACTTACCTAAAATTCTCTCTGGGTAAAAGGTGTTATGTTCTCCCAACATCTTGGCTTACCTAAAATCCTCTCCCAAATAAAGGTGTTATATTCTCTTGACATTACCACATTGATATTGTGGGATATATTGATTCTGATTTTGCTGGATCCAAATTAGAAAAAAAAAAATCTACCTGTAAGTATGTGTCACATATGGGAGGTAACTTAGTAACTTGGGAGTAAAAAAAAAAGAATGCAGTATCACTATCTAGTGCGGAAGAAGAGTATTGTGCCCTCCATCATGCGATTACATAACTTGGCTTAAAATTCTCTTGGGTGAGTTGGGTACAACCTAAGAAAACCGATGGTACTCTTTTGTGAGAACTCAATTGCTATTGAGATTACCAACAATCCAGTTCAACATGAACAAACAAAGGATATTGAACTTGATAGGAATTGCATTAAAGACAATCTAGACTCTTGTGTAGTTGAGATTACTTATATTATGAGTGTGAATTTGTTGGCTGACATAATGACTAATGTTGTTACTATTGGTCCCTTCCATATGTTGCTATCCAAGTTGGGCATCTATGATATCTATACACCAATTTGAGGAAGAGAGTTAATACATATTAGGTGTACACAACTGTCAATTAATTAGCTGATTGCAGTCAATTAGTAAGCTGATTATAACCTAACTTTTAGCTCCTAGATTGTAACCTATTCAATTGTATAGTTGACTTACCTAAATGATTGATACGTATCCTGTATAAATACCCCTTGGTGATAGGAGTAAAAACTATCCAGTCTAATTCTATTTTTCAATTGAATTTAAACTTTTTTCCTTAAATCTGGTGAAAAATAAATGTCTAGACCAGCCTCGTTATGTCTAGTCTTGAAATGAACTTCTTTTCTAGATTTAGGTAATTGATAGTCATAAGATATCATGTAAAGCAGAATTAGTCCAAGCTATCTCTTAAATCTTTCCTAAAACATATATTGCTATCCACTAGAACTCCTTTAGGGTATCAAACGAATTTCCAAGTTTGTGGACTAATACCAACTAATGATACTCGGATTTAACATCTCCAGGAAGGGAGTGGAAATCTTTTGATGTCATTTAAACAATGCTATATATTTTTCTTAACAACAACCACGAGCAGTAACAATCTACCCGGTTCTTCCCCTAACTTAGCATGTTTGTTTGATATGCATGTCAAAATTATGTTTTTCCTTTTTTTTTTTTTTTTTTTTTCATGTATTATAATGTCTTCCTACTAATATATTAGTTTCTGATCTACATTGATTAAAATTGTGCCCATGTTTCTAGTTTTATCTCTTCTAAATATGTTTTCACGTGCTGAACTATAGAATTACATAAACAACGAAGTAAGTTTTCAGCACAATTATTTGTTTAATAGGTGGTGCTCGCTGTATGATACTTTTTCCTCTCTTTTTTTTACAGATTTACTTCAATCTTAAAGCTGCATTGTATGGTTGACTATAAAATTTGTTTACTTCAAGCATGATGTCTCCCTGGGAAATAGATGCTTTGGTAACTTTAACGCGTTTTACTGAGCATAATGCAAATTGCAAATTGAACTCACATCTCATCCAAGCACATTACTCCATTCAAAAAAAAATTGATGCTGCAATGACAATGCACAAGAAAGAAACATAATAAGAAAAATAGAAAGATAAGAAACCTCCTCTGATCCCTGAATTCGTTCCATCTCCAGTTGAGAAAGGACAATCTTCTTCTTCTTTCCAATACAAGTCTCAATTGAAGAGGACGAGTTGAAGGAGAGTGCAAGAGAAAGCAAAAACGGCACTGAAAATGATCTGAACTAAATGCTCTTTTCTCTTCGCATTCTTTGTAAAGCCTTCTGCTTAAGAAACAAAGGCAAAGTGATCCAACCACCACAATTTCTTCAAAGAAATCCCCACCCGCCCTTCTCTCTTGCTATCTTGGATCTCCCTCATACTCACTGTCCTCTATGCTTTCTTGCTTTCTGAATGCTGTTCTGTTCTCTTGTTGATAAAGAAAACCTTTTTATCTTCCTCTTCTTGTTCTCTCTCACCACACCCAACGAAATGCCACAAAGCACTTATAAGTGACTGCCTGTGGTTTAACAAAAACTTGTTAATTGGTTTCATAACTCTATATCTCGATTTGATATTTTTAAATTCCTATTCTATTAGTTATTTTACACCATCTACTAATTAAAAAAAACCGATTAAATTTGAAAGATAAATTCAAAATAAATCAAATTATTAAAAAAAAATTATTGAGATAATAATATATTAAATCAATCTAGATTTTATAGTCTAACTTGTCAAACTCACGATTTGTATCATAAATTTTTAATATTTTCTTTAAAAAAATTACCTAAATATATGATAAAAAAATAAAAAAAATATAAAACGATGAAGTTGGAAGAACAAAATTCAAAAGAAAGAAAGTCAAGATGATATTTTAAAAAAATATTGAGATGACTACATATTGAATCAATCCAAATTAATTTGCTAAACTTGTAATCTAGGTTATGAAACCGTGATAATTTTATATAAAGCGACTTAGAACAAAACTAATCCTACATAAACTAAAACAAAACATATCACAAAAAACAATTCAAAATAAATCAAATGCTTCAAAAACAAATTTCAATATGGCATCCTTTTTATAAATAAAAAATATTGAAATGACAATATATTAGATTAAAGACGCATTACCCATAGTGCACCTTATCTAAGGTAAGTTATATTGTTATTTGATTGTTTTTTTAGGTCAAGTTTCTATTCGTTAGTTTCGTCTAAGGTCTAAGAAAGATCTCCCTTTATAAGAAAATATTTACCTTATCGAGTTAAATCCTAACTGTTCTAAAGTCTGAATTTTAGCATCACATTTATTTTATATTATGTATCTTTAATAGCCGATGGTGTACTCTATTGTATAGCTTTACACCCTATAAATATTAAAGTCTACATTTAAACTCTAATATAAAATGAACAAAATGATTGATAAAGTATTTTTGATATTTTAGTCAAACCCTAATGGATAATTATAAACTGGTTATGATATCTATTTTTTTATTTTTAAAATATGAGAAAGATGCAATTGTTTTTTGTATTTTTATGAAAATATGCTTGGAAAACTTTTTAAGATCTGGCCATATGCATGAAAATAAAATATTTTTTTGTTTTTTGAAAAGGGGAAATTAATTAAGAACTTTGAGATTTTTTTTTTTAATTTTTTTTAAGAAAGGTTTCGGAGAAAATCGGGTATTCTAATACTGAATTTGCATCTTGCAGTGCAAAAATACAACCCAATATTAAACAAAATTGGTAGGAAAACACGCGAGAAAATCAGAAATATTTTGAAATGCCCCTTGAATTTATTTTTTTTGAATTTTTTTTGTTTTATTTTTTTATAATATATAATATTATATTATTATTATTAAATATATGGGTCGGGTCGGCCCAGCTAACTGGACTGGACCCAGCCAGACTAGGCCGATTAGCAGCCCAACAAGTTGGGCCACCAGCGACCCACCAGATTTGGGCTCCTTTCTTCTTCTTTTTTTCTCTTTTTTGTTAGGCTAGACCCAACCCAGCCTTATAAGCTAGGCTGAAATAGGTTCGGCCCAGCCTCAGGGGGGGTTAATTATTCCCCCCTATATGCAGAATGAATTCTCATTTTGCATGCAGGCAACGACCCTGCAGGGGGGAAGAAGAAGAAGAGGGAAGGTTACTTGGCTTAGGGGTCGCAACGGTGGTAAAGATGTTCGGCCGGTGGCTCAAGAGGCTTCGGTAGAGGAAATGGTGGGCGGTGTCGGCTGTGGGGGGAAGAAATCAAAAACTGTAGAGGAGAGGGGAAATGTGTGGTGGTTTCTGTTGTTGGACCATGATGATGTTGAGGGGGAGGAGCCGGTGCATTGGTGGTTGTCTTTGGTAGATGTAAGAGGTGGTGGCAGCGGCGGAGAATGAGAAAGAAAAGAGAGAACTGTTGGTTGGGGAAGGAAAAAACCAGGGAGTATACTGGTTTTTTTTAACGATTTTGAAACCAATTTTCTCCTTTTTCAGAACATGAAATCCTCATTTATTTATAGGGGTTGGAAGATGGATGTTTGGTCTCCACTTGTGTCAAATCTTAGCCCTTGCATCAACACAGAAGGATCTCATATGTGCCTCCATAAGAGGCATGTTATTAGGAAGGAAAAAGGTTTTGAGTTTTGTCACACCCGACATCGCGGTGGCCTTAAAAATTAAATCTTCAAAAAAGAACGGATTTCTGGCATCCTGTTCTTTGATGGGGAATGGTCTTTGTTTAAGGAGTCGCCACCTAGTATTATGGTCACTAGGAACCCTAACCGGTCAACAAAGATTCTATGGTACGAGACCGGTTACGCAAAAGGGAATACATTATCATCCCTTAAGCGTCCTGCCTAAGGCAGGCTGCATTGCTGACTTTGTCATAAATTGCTAATGTTTTGTTGGTTTATGCTACGGGTGGTTTTGCGTGTAATATTCCCGACTATGGCGTCGGTGAATATTTAACTACGATATTTCCAACTCGGCGTTGGTAAATATCACGTAGCTATAAAAACAAAATAAATTTAAATCGGTTATTTTTTTATTCCCGACTCGGCGTCGGTGAATAAACAAATCAAATAAATTTATTTTTACGCATCACATAAAAAATAAAATAAATTTAAATCGTATTTTTTTATTCCCGACTACGGCGTCGTTGAATAAATAAATAAAAATAAATTTATTTTTACGCATGCACATATTTTTTTATTTTTTTCTAGCTAAATAAAATACAACGAATAAAAATAATATAAATTTAAACCGGTATTTTTATTCCTGACTCTGGCGTCAGTGAATAAACCAATAAATTTACATTATTTTTATTCATGCATACACATTTTTTTATTTTTTATTTTTCTGTTTTTTATTTTTGGGCTGGGTTGGGCTAAATCCAGCCCGGATATATATTGGTGGCTGGGCTGAGCTCGGCCCCACAGGGCCGGGCTAGGCCCAAGCCCGCCGGCACATCGGCCCGAAGCCGGTGACCGGACTGGAAACAATGCCGATGCACGCGTGAAGCACTTTCACGCGTGCATCAACAGTGCGAAGGTAATTAAGTTACCTTCGCACTGTTCAAATGCAATTTGAACATAGAAGAGCAAAAACAAATGGAAACGGGCGCACCTTTTTCTGGAGATTGCGAAGAAGGCTGCAATGTTGGTGGGGTTCGACTGCTTTCCGTTTCTGGCGATGGTGAAGAAGGCTGCAATACTAGTGTGGGTTCGAATGCTTTCATTTCGGTGATGGTGAGGAAGGCTTGGTGACTTTCGCCTTTTCCTTCGTTTTTCCGGAACGAGAACGAAGATGCTTGGTTTACGTGGGTATTGATTTTTGGGTCGTTTTGCGGGGATGAAGGCAACGCAGGCCGATTCCTCTCTCTGTGTAAATTTTGTATGCTCTGTTTTACTCTGTTTTTTTTTACTCGGTCTTTGCTCTGTTTTTTTTTTTGGGTCTCCCTCCTTTAGGTTCCGTCAATTGTTGGGTATTTATAGGGACCAATCTTCCTCTCCCTCGGCCTCACGTCTCTCCTCCCGATAAGCACGGTGAAGGAGACGGTTTCTATTAGGACTCGGACGCGAAGTGTAATCCTTATCTCGCCGGGTTGTGATTATCATGAAGATAAATACTGCTTTTCTGTGTTTTGAAAGGACTAGGATGCTGGTTTTTCACCCTTTCGTTTCCTTCTTTGCAGGCGGGTGTTTGGTGCTTTGGAGATGAAGATGACGGACAGACCCGATTGAAACGGTCTTTTTTGGGCCGAGAATGGTTATTTCCAATCTGGTCCTTGAAGTTTCTAAATCCTTGCATTCAACCCCTGGTCTTTTAATTTTCAAGATTTACCCTCCTTAAAATTAATTTAAAAATAAATGGGTCAAAATTAGGTTACAACAGTTGCCCCCTCTTTAATTACAATGCTTACGGTGCAAATGCATTAGAAAATTTATTTTCTTTTGAATTTGTATAGTAAGTTTTGTAAAGAAGAATAATTGTGAAAACCCTTCCTCTTTTCATCCTTTTCTTTTTTCTTTTTTTCTCTTTTTTTTTTTTGATTGATTGGTTTTTTTTTTAAATGGTCTAATTGTTCCAGGCGACACCCTCGATAAAGAATAAAATGCGAGGATTTTTTTTTTTTGTGATGGTATATTGTAATGGGTTACCTGCCCAGTATAGGATGGTCACATTGTAATGGGTTACCTGCCCGAGATGGTATATTGTAATGGGTTACCCCGGTTGGTATATTGTAATGGGTTACCTACCCACAGTTGGTATATTGTAATGGGTTACCTACCCAGTTGGTCAAACGGGGCATGATAGGGCTCGAAGGCGCATTCTTTAATAGATGGAAGCTCGAAGGAAATGAGGGCTTGAAGGCACACTCAAAAGAAGGTAGGATAGGAAATGCACTACCTTTGATGGTCGAGGGCTCGAAGGCGCGCTCGAATAGAGGTAGGATAGGAAATGCACTACCTTTGATGGTTGAGGGCTCAAAGGAGCGCTCGAAAAAGAAATAAGACGAGGGCTCGAAAGCGCTCGAATGGAGATAAGACGAGGACTCGAAGGCGCGCTCGAATGGAGATAAGACGAGGGCTCGAAGGCGCGCTCGAAAAGAACTCAAAAGGAGGTAGGATAGGAAATGCACTACCTCAGGTGGTCGAGGGCTCGAAGGCGCGCTCGAAAAGAACTCAAAAGGAGGTAGGATAGGAAATGCACTACCTTAGGAGTGGAAACTGAAAGGTGGTGGAAAAATAGAGAGATTTTTTCAGGTGGCCTAATTCTCATGGGCGGCCTGCCCAGGTTGAAAAATTCTCAAAAGTGAAAATTTTTTCAAAAGCAATTTCAATGTTCGCCATTTCAAGTTGGCCTTCCGCTTGATGGATTCCGTCGAAATTTTTTCTAATAAAATTTGCAAAACTCATTGTCCAATGTCTCAAAGTTTAAATGATATGCATGCATCTTTACCGATTTGAAATATAGGCCCCCCATTTCTTCTTAGTCTTCTCGTGGCTTGGTTGGTGAGATCTTGCTATCCGATTTGAGTCATCTTTGTCATTTGGCTTTCTAGCCCACTCGAGTTAGCCCATATAAGACTTTTTCCAGATTTGTTTGCAGAACTCAGCCTTTGTGGTGCCCATCGTGACCCACTTGCTTGCTAGAGATTTTCTATCTCGTCAAATAGTTTGAGGGGATCATTCATTACTCCTCGTCTCACCGATAAAAATATTTGGTGTCCCTTGCTGAAAGGATCAAACTGTCTTTCGTAAACCAAAATGCCCCCTTGTCTTGTTGTAGGAAATGTTCCTTTTTTTTTAGAACAAATAGATTTTTCTTAAGCACAATATTGCCCCCTTGTACTGGTCATTGCCCCCAAGTGTGCCCTGTCAGTGACTTAGACAAATAATGGTTTTAAGAGACCATTCTCTCATTTCTCTCCTTTTCAGTTTGGTGAAGGAATATGGGTTTAGAATGAATCTTGAAATCTTGATCTTGCATTTTGAAAACAAAAAATTATTTCGATGTGAGTTTAAAACAATTTGCTTTTGAAATCTTGCAACTCCTTGGTTATTTTCTTTCTTGAAAAAGAGATTATTTGCTCTTGTGTTTGGCAATGAGATCTTTGATGAAAATACATCATGAGATGACCTTTTATTTTTATAGGTTTTCAAAGTGGAGGGCTCGAGAAAGAGCTCAAGGTTTTGTATGAGAAAAACTTGTCTCTTTTTTTTAACATTTATTTTTATCAAGCATGAATAATAATGAGTAGTTTATTCTTGATGTCATGAATCTTATGAAAAAGTATTCTTTGCATTTTGAGAGCATTGTTTATTATTCTAGGTTGCTTGCTTGCTTGATTAGAAAGGACTTCTACAGGCACGTAACGTAGGTCGTGTTTTTTGGCTATGAAAGAAAAGGATTCATAAGGCTCAAAGAGTGTTTCGGGGTTTCAAAAGCGAAGATCACGATCAACGGTTTGACTCTTGACGTCATTCATATTTTCTTTTGCCGCTCTTCTTTGATTTGCCCTTTTTTCTTTTTTCTTTTTCATTGCTTTGCTAAAGCATACTCACTTTATCTTGGTTATCACTTTTTCTTGTGATTTGGGCATGCCCCCTAGCATTTGAGTTTCTTGGGCTCTTTTGCCTTTTGGCTTTCTCACGGCTTTATTATCTTTCTTGATCATTGAAATTTCACTTGCCCCCGGTGTGGGGTGTGATCCTAGTCGGGATTTTTTTCATGAAAGAAAAATTATTCAGGCTCAAAAAGGGATCGCAAGGGATGTACTTATTTCAGAATGTGAAAGGAATAACAAAGATGGCCTTTCCTCATTTCAAGCGCAAGCAGTTAAGATCAATAAACTTTGACCTTATCGAGTGTGATGGTTTGGTCTTCGCAAAGATGCATTTCAAGGGTCATGAGCAACAAGTTCACTATATACCATTATTCATACATTTAAAAACACATGATTCAAGAGTCGTGGGGTAAGGGTGTTTATTTATTTCTTTTTTTATATATATATAATTTAGTCACCTCATTGATGGAGTTGCTTGATTCACACGTAGAATGTTAAAAATATGGTTTTTGAATAAACATCAAGTTATTTTCGAATCAAAATGCAAGATCAATTTTTTCAAAACTCTAATAGGGAAACTGATTTTTGGTAACAGAGACGAATTGCGTCTATGAGATCGCACAAGGCTTCAAAGATGTGTTTGTGAGTCTTTATAAGAAAACTCTCTCAGAAAAATGAATAATGCTAATCGTAAACACGATTGAATGACAAACTCATTATTTTCATTAAAACTTTGGTAAATAAGTTCAACAAGAAAGAACTCATGACAACATCTTGGGCTATGAATACTGGTATGATAACATATAAAGGGGCTAAACATTTAGCAATCATTAATTGGAATTTATGGAATCATTTCAAGGGCATCTTTCTTGACAAGGGCATCTTTTCAACAGTCAATTGAAGTCATATGTAGATCATTCTTGACCTAATATCACCATAGCTTTATCTTCAAGATAGTTGATTTCTAGGAGTTGGTGTGAAGTAATTAGCTATAGGAACGATAAGTGCCTTAGCAACCACCTTCAGTGTCCTTTCCTTTTTCATTGAAACCGTTCTTTTTAATTGGGTTAGCAATCTTACCTAACCCAATGGCTTGTTCAATCCTCTCAGCTACAACAACCAGGTCAGTGAAATGTTGTGCAGAGCTTCTAACCAAGTATTCAAAGTACGGAGCTTTAAAGGTGTTGGAAAATAAACTGATCATCTCTTTTTCCAACATGGGAGGATTAACTTGTGCAGGCTACCTCACTCCATCTCCGGGCGTATTCCCTTATGGACTCCTTGTTGTCCTTCTCCATAGCTTGCAAGTTTAACCGATCAGGGCCCACGTCTATATTGAACTTATATTGCCTCATAAAGGCATCCACTAAATCCTTCCATTTTTTAACCTTGGTATTGTCCAACCGCATATACCAAGTGAGGGCAACATTACTCGGACTTGTCTTGAAAGAAATGAATCGCGGTTTCTCATCATCAACCACCTCAGCCATTTTGTTGCGGTATGCTTTGAGATGAGTTATAGGGCATTGAGTTCCCGTATATTTAACAAATTCGGGCACTCTAAAATTTTTGGGAATGACAACGTTGGGCACCAAACACATCTCAATAGCCTTTATAGGATCATATAGGTGAATTCCCTCAAATGCCCTCATCCTTTGCTCTAGGGCAATGAATTTGTTCAGATCATATTCTTTTACCATCTTGCCTTTTTGATATTCCTTCTCGGTAGAATCAATGGTAAACGACATTCTCGTGGGGGATGATGGTTGAAAATGCATGGCTTGTTGAAAATCAGATGACAACCCATTTGCCCCAGTTACGTGGATTGAAAGGATTCACGAGCATAGGTTCAGCCGAGTTGTAAGTGTTGCTTTTCCGGATTTATCTCTTAAGGCCTGCTCGAGTAGACTAGTAAGCCTTGCGACTTCTTCTTTAAGATTGTCCACCTCTTTTTGATGTTGGGCTTCCAACTGGGCCCTTTCTTCGTTTTCCATTTGTCTTTTTTCTCAAATGATTATTATATGTAGGTTTCAATGGGGAACCTATATTTCAACCTGTAAATGTAAATCATGCAATTTATGCAAAAATATTGATTCAATTAAAAATGCGTATGAAATGCGGGCACGCCCTTCACGAGATGACAACCTAATAAGAAGATCCTAATTGTTGAGTGCATCAAGGGGTTGCTCATTATCTAGTTTCAAATGGGTCTCTAGCATGCTCAGTGATCGTCCTTGAAAAGGTTGATATGAGGCTTACAAGTAGTGTGAAGATAGAGGCCCTGAGTAATATCGTTTGGCATATCAACCACTTCCAAGTAAACAATCAAGCGAGAGTTGGATGGTTTCACGAGTCTTACCCAGGCTAAAGCCATTGGGGTACCGTTACTCCCCCACTTATCCTAGGTTGTAAGGTGTGTGCTTTTAACGTGATGCATGACAATATAAACAAGGATACATGCTAAAGCAGTAAAATGCAGGAAAAAAATAAACAAATAAACACAACGTAACAAACATTATAGCAATTGACAAACAAAAAGCAAAGCTTACTCCATTGTTCCCTAGTGGAGTCGTCATTCTGTCACACCCGACATCGCGGCGGCCTTAAAAATTAAATCTTTGAAAAAGAACGGATTTCTGGCATCCTGTTCTTTGATGGGGAATGGTCTTTGTTTAAGGAGTCGCCACCTAGTATTATGGTCACTAGGAACCCTAACTGGTCAACAAAGATTCTATGGTACGAGACCGGTTACGCAAAAGGGAAGACATTATCATCCCTTAAGCGTCCCCGCCTAAGGCAGCCGCATTGCTTGACTTTGTCATAAATTGCTAATGTTTTGTTGGTTTATGCTACGGGGGTTTTGCGTGTAATATTCCTGACTATGGCGTCAGTGAATATTTAACTACAGATATTTCCAACTCTGGCGTTGGTAAATATCACGTAGCTATAAAAACAAAATAAATTTAAATCAGTTATTTTTTTATTCCTGACTCTGGCGTCAGTGAATAAACAAATCAAATAAATTTATTTTTACGCATCACATAAAAAATAAAATAAATTTAAATCAGTATTTTTTTTTATTCCCGACTCTAGCGTCAGTGAATAAATAAATAAAAATAAATTTATTTTTACGCATGCACATATTTTTTTATTTTTTTCTAGCTAAATAAAATACAACGAATAAAAATAATATAAATTTAAACCGGTATTTTTATTCCTGACTCGGCGTCGTGAATAAACCAATAAATTTACATTATTTTTATTCATGCATACACATTTTTTTATTTTTTATTTTTCTGTTTTTTATTTTTGGGCTGGGTTGAGCTAAATCCAGATTGACATATATTGGTGGCCGGGCTGAGCTCGGCCCCACAGGGCCGGCTAGGCCCGGCCCGGCCCCGACGATCCATCGGCCCAAGCCGATGCCAGAACCGGGCAAACGGCCGATGTACGCGTGAAGCACTTTCACGCGTGCATCAACAAGTGCGAAGGTAATTAAATTACCTTCACACTTGTTCAAATGCAATTTGAACACGGAAGAGCAAAAACAAATGGAAACGGGCGCACCTTTTCCGGAGATTACAAAGAAGGCCGCGATGTTGGTGGGGTTCGGCCTTTCCGTTTACGGCGATGGTGAAGAAGGCCGCAATACTTGGTGTGGGTTCGAATGCTTTCGTTTCGGTGATGGTGAGGAAGGCATTGGTGACTTTCGCCTTTTCCTTCTGTTTTCCCGGAAACGAGAACGAAGATGCTGGTTTCTGTGGGTATTTATTTTTGGGTCGTTTTCTGCAGGGATGAAAGCAACGGCAGAGCTGATTCCTCTCTCTGTGTAAATTTTGTATGCTCTGTTTTACTCTGTTTTTTTTTACTCGGTCTTTGCTCTGTTTTTTTTTTGTGGGTCTCCCCTCCTTTAGGTTCATCAATTGTTGGGTATTTATAGGGACCAATCTTCCTCTCCCTCGGCCTCACGTCTCTCCTCCTCGATAAGCACGGCCGAAGGAGACGGTTTCTATTAGGACTCGGACGTGAAGTGTAATCCTTATCTCGCCGGGTTGTGATTATCATGAAGATAAATACGCTTTTCGTGTTTTGAAAGGACTAGGATGCTTTGGTTTTTCACCCTTTCGTTTCCTTCTTTGCAGGCGGGCGTTTGGTGCTTTGGAGATGAAGATGACGGACAGCACCTGATTGAAACGGTGCTGTTTTGGGGCTGAGAATGGTTATTTCCAATCTGGTCCTTGAAGTTTCTAAATCCTTGCATTCAACCCTGGTCTTTTAATTTTCAAGATTTACCCTCCTTAAAATTAATTTAAAAATAAGTGGGTCAAAATTAGGTTACAACAAGTTTAATCATAAAATTATGATTAAGGTTTAGGAGTCGGCACCTAATATTATGGTTACTAGGAACCTATAGTCTCAGGAGAGTCTGAGTAAGAGACTAGTTGTGCAAGGGGAATCACCCTCAGTGCACCCTATCTAAAATATGTTGCATTGTTGTTTGATTGTTTTTCTAGATCAAGTTCCTATCTATTGGTCTTTTTCTAAGGTCTAAGGCAGATCTCCTTTCATGGGGAAGTTTTTACTTTATTGGATGAAGTCTTAACCGTTCTAAAGTCTAAATTTTAGTATCATATTTATTTTGCACTTTATATTTTTAGTACCTGAGGGTGTATTCTATTATGTAGTTGTACACCCCCCGAATATTAAAGTCTACATCTAAACTCTAATATAAAAATGAACAAAATGATTGGTAAATGGTTTTTGACATTTTAGTCAAATCCTAATGGATAATCATAAACTGGTTACAATATCCATTTTTTGCTTTTTTAAATGAGAAAGCTGCAATTTTTTTTTTGTTTTTGAAAATATGCTTGGAAAACTCTTAGAATCTGGTCATATGCATAAAAACATAATATTTTTTTGTTTTTGAAAAGGGGAAATTAATTTAAAATCTTTGAGATTTTTTTTTATTTTAATTTTTTTAAGAAAAGTTTCGGAGAAAACCGGGTATTCTAATACCGGATTTGTATCTTACAGTGCAAAAATACAACCTAATATTAAACAAAATTGATAGAAAAACACGCGAAAAAATCAAAAATATTTTGAAATGCCCCTTGGATTTTTTTTTTTGAATTTTTTTGTTTTATTTTTTTATAATATATAATATTATTTTTTTATTCAATATATTGGTCGAACCCAGCCGGGCTGGGCCGACAGTGGCCCACAAGATCTAGGCTCCTCTCTTTCTTTTTTCTTTCTTTTTTTTTTTTGCTGGTGGACCCGACCAGCCTTAAGGGCTGGGCTAAAACATGTCTAGCCCGACCTCATGGGGGTTAATTATTCCCTCTGCATGCGTAATGAATTCTCGTTTTGCATGCAGGCGACAACCCTGCAGAGGGGAAAAAGAAAAAAAGGAAGAAAAGGAGGAAGGTTACCTAGCTTGGGGGTCACGACAGTGGTGAGGATGTTCAACCCTCAGGAGGCTTCGGTGGAGGAAATGATGGTCGGTGTCGGTTGTAGGGGGGAGAAACCAAAAATTACAGAGGAGAGGGGAAACGTGTGGTGGCTGCAGTGATGGTTTATGTCGTTGGACCACGATGGTGCTGAGGGGGAAGAGCTGGTTTATTAGTGGTTGTCTTTGGCATATGTAAGAGGTGGTGGTAGTGGCGGAGAGAAAGAAAGAAAAAGAGAATTGTCGATCGGGAAAGGAAAAAACCAGGGAGCAGCTGGTTTTTTTTTTTTGTTGACTTTAGAACCAGTTTTATCCTCCTTCATGACATGAAATCCTCATCTATTTATAGGGGTTAGAAGAGGGACATTTGGTCTTCACTTGTGTCAAATCTTAACCCTTGGATCAACATAGAAATCAACCGTTGGTTCAAAGTAGGCATAATGAGCTGTTAGATTTGTTGCAGAGGAAAGGTTGGTCGGGTTGGTCACTTTGAGGCGGTGCCACCACCTTTGTGGCATCAGTTGGCTAGAACTAACCACACTAGTGTGTAGTCAGATGTCAGGTGATCATTTTTGTGTGAGTTTTGTCCTATTTGGTGGGAAAACAAAGCATCAAATGCCTTGGGAAGTAGGACACTCGAGCGACTTTTCTACAGAAGAAGATGAACAGTTGCAATAAAATGACGTCGTTTAGTCCAATTGTGCTTTAGTCTTTGATTTGTGATTTATTCTTAATTGCACAGCTGATTGGCTTCAAACTTTCAATTTTGTACAATTGTACACCTGAAGAACTTTAATTTAGGCCCAGAATTTCAACGCCTTTTTCACTTTGATCCTTAGTCTCGGATTTATGCAATTCTACCCTTCATTGACCATCAAACTTTTAAATTTCTTCAATTCGTCCCTGATTTCAGCCAATTGGGTCCCTAGAGTTTGGCGCCTTTAACAAAGTAGTCCTTGGCTACGAATTTATTCAATTTAGCCCCTAATTAACCCTTGATTTTGCCCCTGATTTCAATCAATTGATTTGGTAAAAAATGAATTTGGTCTCCTCAAATTTCAATCTTTCTAATTAAGCCCAAATTAGACTCTCAAACTTAATGTTTCACCAATTAAGCCCCTAATATAATTAATTTGACCTGTTTAAAGTATAATTTGACCTAATTAAATCCTTTAATTGGACCCAAATTAATTCTTAAATATAATTAAACTTTAATTTGGCCCATGATTAAATCAAATTGGCCTACAAAAATCTAATTAAGTCCTTAGGCTTATTTTTTAAGCAGATTTGTCCAATACTCATTTAATTTGACCTTGAATCTGTATTATCTCTCCTTTTTAAGTAAAATGAGGCACAATTAAACTCCTAATTTTATCTAAAATTGTAGCTTGATTTTTTCTTACTTTTGCTAAAACACCAGCCTTCTTGTTATTATTTTTATTATATTTTTTTTATTTATTTTGGAAGGAAATAAGATGATTTTGGGGAATAACCCAAAAATAAGTTATGACAATTGCCCCTCTTTACAATGTTTATGCCATAAAGTTTCGTAAAAGACTTTAGATAATAAGCTTTGTAAAGTAGAAAAAAGAATGAGATATGACGGACTCACCAGATCAAGAAATTATCAATTCTTTTGAAAGTGTTTGAAGTGAGGGTGCAAAAGCATGCTCAAAGGAAAATGGATAAGGCTAGAAAACGCATTATCCCAAGGACAGGGGCTAGAAAGTGCACTCGAAAGAAAAGGAGATAAGATTTGTAAAGACCTTTTGAAGTGGTATGGTTGCACCAAGAACCTGCCTACTGGTAGGATTCAAAGATTCTGAAATGGTCAAATTATTATGGGTGACCCATCCTGGTGGAAAAATATAAAGATTTTTCAAAGTGGTCTTATTGTAATGGACGACCTGCTCAAGAAAAAAGATTTCACTGGAGATGTCTTGAAGGGCCGACAGGATAGGGCTCGAAGTTGTATTATCTAGGAGATGAGGGCTCAAATGATCACTTAAAAGGAAAATAGGTAGGGCTTGAAGGCACACTATCTGAGGGAGAAGGGTTTAAAGGAACACTCGAAAAGAGATAGGGTTAAAAAATGCATTATTTGAAAGATGAGGGTGCAAAGACGCACCTAAAAGGAGGTAGAGTTAGAAAACGCACTACTTGAGAGACAATGGCTCAAATGTGCACTTAAAAAGAGGTAGGGTTAGAAAACACACTACACGAGAGACGAGGGCTCAAAGGCGTACTCGAAAGGGAGAAGATAGGGCCTGAATGTGCACTATCTGAGGAAGGAAGGCTTAAATGCACACTCAAAAGGATAAAGATAGGGTTTGAATATGCACTATATGAAGGTTGAGGACTTAAAGACGCACTCGAAATAAGACAGATAAGGCCTGAAGGTACACTATCTCAAGGAGGAGGGCTTAAAGATGCACTTGAAAGCAAGAAGATAGGGTATGAAGGTGCAATATCTGAAGGATGAGGGCTTAAAGACACACTCGAAAGGAGGTAGGGTTAGAAAATACACTACACGAGAGATGATGACTCAAAGGCGTACTAAAAAAGAAGAAGATAGGGCCTCAATGTGCACTATCTAAGGGAGAAGGGCTTAAAGACGCACTCAAAAGAAAAAAAGATATGGCCTGAAGGTGCATTATCTGAGGGTTGAGGGCTTAAAAGCGCACTTAATATGAGGTAGATAAGGCATGAAGGTACACTATCTGAAGGAGGAAGACTTAAAGACGCACTCAAAAGGAAGAAGATAGAGCCTGAAGGTAGGAGTTTGCATGTTCAAAATGCCTTTTATTGGTCCTAAGTTGCTTGATTGTTTGATTATAAATGACTTTTAAAAGCACGTAATGCAAGCAATAAATATTGGCTATGAAAGAAAGGGATTTGTAGGCTCAAAGAGTGTTGTAAGGTTTTAAAGACTTAGGATCACTATCATTATGTTTTTCAATTGTATTTCTTTGATTTGCCTATTTTTGTTTATTTTAGTGGGGCATCCTTATTTTACCTTGACTTTTTTTTTTCATTTGGGCATGCCCCCTAACATTTGGATTTCTTGGGCTCTTTAGCTTTTCACAACTTTTTTTCGATTTTGATCTTTAAATTTCTTCTTGTCCCCTAGTGTGGGGTGTGATCCTAGTTAGAATTTTATAAAAGAAAAACTTATTCAGGCTCCAATTGAGACCATAAGGGTTATATTTTTAAAACATGAATGGCTAACAAAGATGGTCTTTCATAATTTCAAGCGCAAGTGGTCAGAGCCGATAAATTTGTCCCCGTCTAATGTAATGGTTTAGAACTGTGTTTTTGTGAATTAATAACTAACAAATTGAACTACATGTGATTATGCATATAATTAAATTATGGCCCAAAAGACATGGGACATGAGTTTTTTTTTATTTTTCATGTTTTGGTTCAAAATTATTTGGTCACTTCAAAATGAAAATTGCTTGAATGACTCGTTTGCCACCTTACAAAAAGGTGTTTAAACATTGTTTTAAGCAAACATCAAATTATTCCTGAGATCGAAAAGCAAATTTAATTTTTTCAAAAATATTTTGGAAAAAGGTTTCTATTATTTTTTACAAAATTGATTTGGTTACAATGTTTTGAATAGTTTCATGGAATAAATTATGAGGGTCAAAAAGTTTTAAAAAGGATGAAGATTGTCTTTTAACGTTTTGTATGCCACACCTTAGCATTCAATCATTCTTACCATTATATTTATCCAATCATGGATAACAATAAAATACTAAATATTATTTTCATAACAACATTTATTGATTTCAAAACAACAAAGAAAAAAGAAAATGCATATTTCATTTAAAGATGTGATGAAATCCCAACAAAACAAGAGTAGCAAAATTCTATAACAAAATGACTGACAATGCAACACTCTTTTTTAAGTTAGCTTTCTTAGCAACACTAGTGTCTTCTCAACATTCATCAATATTTTTTCCATTTGTTTGCTATGTTGGAAATGGTCCAGGATATATAACATGCATGAAGCAGTCCATTCCCTAGTTGAAGTAGGTTAATGCTTCCGATTTTGAAGTTGAAAAGCATTATACCATATAAGTATCCTCTCATTACTACAATGTTGTTATCATAAAATACAAGAGGGATCATATGAGGTCCCCTCCCCATTGTTACACTCATGTTTACCATATACCTTTTGTGTCATTCTCTTCTATTGTAACTTTTCATGACCCATAATTTCATGAAGTTACGTTTATCATCCATGCAGGTTGTAACAAGTTTCCCTTCATACTCAATAGTCATGATCTTTGTATCTTTATCACATCTATAAACTAATAGGGAAATTGGAAACAACTCACAACTTTATGTGTTCCCATCAAATATGAAAATGTCTCTTTCCCAAGTGAGCCAGTGAAGTACACCATTCATAGATACTAGGTTCATGCGACAAAGTGATTCATCTTATAGTAACTTTATTTCCTTCATCTGCCTCCATTGACAAGCTTTTGAATTAAACAACTCACATCATATGCAATTATATAGAAAGAATTTCTTATAAGAGTAAAACTCGGGCTTCGAGAACCTTATGGTATTGAATGCAAGGGATAAATAAATATTACCTTTTCCTTTTATTTTGTTCACTACTACGAGAGTTATTTTCATTTATTATTAAACTTATTATCTGTTTTCAATTGTTATCATTACATATACTATTTTATACTCTGATTAGTGAAACATATAGTAACACTTAACTTTGAGATGAAAAAAAATATCTTATAACATTTTATTTCTTGTCTTTTTAATGTTGCTTTGTTCGTTATATTTATATACCATTTTTTTTTACGATCCATCTTTTAGAACTTATAAGAACAACCAAATGTCCACAAATATATTCATTTTCTTACAAAACTATATTGGTGTTTACGAGTTGTCATCTACTTTTTAGTGTTGTTAATTTTAATAAATATAATGTGATGAATTATGCATAATTTTCATAAATTATTTCTAAAATTCTCCACTCTCTATTAAAAAACAATTGTTATTAACATTTAAAGGTTTTATATCAATCACTTTGCCACCTTGATAAATATATTTTTTATTGCTCTAGCGATCATGGATATCTTAGAGAAATTATTTACGCTTTTAAAAACAATTGTGTGTGTGTGTGTATTTATGTCAAATTGTTATCCTTTATAAAATGTGCAAGAGTAAAATGAAAAATCAAATTGTTGCTTTTTTCTTTATCTATTTATTGAGAGTGTTATAACCTAATTTTGGACCCCCTAATTTTTTTTTATAAAAAATGTATATTCCTCTTTTTTTATTTAAAAAATCATAAAAAATAAAAAATCCAAAATCCAAAAATATTTTCAGGACATAAAGAGATAACTCATTGGGCTACAACAAGTCAAAATGTCAAAAGAATAGTCAGATTCTAATAATTTGACAAGATGAGTTAAAGAAAGACTTAATTTGAAACAAAGTTTAAGGTTGAAATCTGAATTGACCAAAATTAGAAGAATTAATTAAGCTTAAGGACTTAATTAAACTTCTAGTGGGTTTAATTAAGGATTTAATTGAAGCAAAAATTAAGTTTAAAAATCAATTTGGCAAAAATCAAAAGAATTAATTAAGTTTAAGAACTTAATTAAACTTCTAAAGGGTTTTGTGGGTTCAATCATGGACTCAATTAAAGAAAATTTAAGTTTGGAGGTCTAATTTGGGTTAATCTACAATAATTGAAAGAAAAGGGATTCAATTGAAACTTTAAAAGGCCTAATTGACTCAATCGGGGGCTTAATTAAAAAAAAAATTGAAGTTTCAAGGTTGATTACAGACCAAATTGAAGAATCGTAAAACCAAAGACCAATATGAAAGAGGTGTGCACATCCAGGGACTAAATTTGATTAAATCAGGGGTCAGATTGAAACAAATTGAAAGTTTATTGAGAAATAGGGGTCAAATTATATAATCTATAAACCATAGACTAATTTGTAAAAGGTGCGAGAATAAAAAGGATCTCAATAAATATTTCTAGGGATGTAATTGCAGAAATTAAAAAGTTTTTGGATTAATTAAGGGTGCATGTGTTGAAATTGGAAAAACATGGACTAAATTGAAATTTCCTAAAATCCTTTTTTAAAAACCCTATTTTTTAGGATTCAGACGAACGACATGTCACTCATACTTTAATGAAGAAATGAATGACACGTCGTTTAGTCATTGTGTCTTCTTCTTCAACTGAAAGGTTGATTGAGATGCCATGTTTAGACGAATGAACATGGCATCCTCAATGATTTCAGAGGCTCTAATCAACATCAATCAACTGAGAAAAACTTCCTCTACAAGGATCAGCTATCCTCATCAAATGTTTGTACCTCATTTGGCTCAATGAGCCTAATAACTTCTTGTCCCCAATCAACCACTCCTGTATTGTCATATTTAAGCTAATCGAGAGTCACCTTCCGATCAATGAATATAGAGTTATAGACTTTTATATAAAGTGTGGTTTGTTCCCAATGGTAGATCCACATACCCTCTATATGATGTAGGTCTATCAATGGTATGTTTATGTCTCAATCTTTAAAATAATCATGACAAAGTACCCAACCCAATCAGCTATGACTGAAGAACAAATTCACCATGAAAGAAAAGACTTAAAGGCTGTTTTTTCATGCTTTTAAAAAGACAAAAGGAAACTAGGCACAATCAATTTTGGAGAGGAAGATTTTGGGAGAGAGAATAACAATCTTCCATAAACCTCTTGGTGAAACCGTCATGGTTTTGTAACTTCATGTTTTGTTTTGCTTATAAAAAGCAAGTGCTCTTAAGAATAAAAGGAGCAAATCCATTTTAGAGAGAAAAATAAAGTGGAGAAACACAAAATAAAATTACATTAAAAAATAAAGAAAATTATTAAGGTTTGAGAGCAAAAATAAAACAACATTGTGTGTAAAGTTAGGAAGAGAAAAAAAATAGGGGGGGCATTCAAGCTAAAGATTAGAATATGAAAACGAGGAGATAAGAGGCAATAAGCTTCAATAAAGGAATCAACAATGAAGAAAGCAACATTGAGTTTAAAAGGTATATATCCACCTTTGATAAGGGGGTATAGCTTAATGAGCATACCCCCTTCCTTTTAATTCTTTTCAAGTTCTTGTTTGAATGTTTATTGTATATATATTATGATTGGTTATAGTTTAATGGACAATATTTATGTTTAAATGTATCTAATCATGTTTTGAACTAATATGCATGTTTTGAAATATATGTTTAAGATGGTATTAAATGCATGGTTTGATTATTTGAGATTATTAATGTAATGATGATAGCATGTTTAATTATTAGTTTTGATACTTTGAAGTCTAAATTGATTATTTGGATTTGTTTTGATTTAAATAATGGATGCTTGATTTGATAAGACTGTAATCTTAATTTGTTCTTTGACGTGATTTTGGGTTTATTCAAACTTTTATACATGTTAAAGATGATGAAAAATAAATGTTAAAACTTATGTAATATTGTTAAAGGATCTTAGAATGTATTTTTGATTTTTTGTTGATAAAATGGATGAATTTGTGGTTTGTTTCTTTTACCTATTTTCTTTTAGTTTGAATGTTTTAGTAGGTTAGCATAAGCATGTTCGAAGTAAGTTTGATAGCATAAGCTTTCGTGGTTTTAGTCAGTTTGTAGGTTTAAGCCCTTTCTAAGTTGTTTTTAGGTTTCTATGGAATTTTTAGGTTTTTTCCCTTTGAATGTTCTTGAGCTTTTTTTGATTTCTCATAGTTTGATTTTATGACCTTTTTTATGTGCTTAGATTGAAGCCTTAACTTGTATGTTATTGTTCTCTGCCTTTTTTTAATCTATTAATTACTTATTTTGGACCAATCAATCCTTGAAAGTTTGAATGTCAAGGTTTATGTTCTTTGTTGTTGGGTTTGATTACAAGCCATTCTTGATTTGTTTTTCTTATCTAATACATCATTATGCTACAATATTCCATTCTCCATGTTTTTTGTGCGTTTTATTTGACAAAACTTGGTTGAAATTTACAATTTGATTTCTGAGTTCTTCACTTATTCTTCGTATTCTTGGCGAGATTCAAATGAAAATTTCTTTTGATCTTTATGTATGTGTGTGTGTGCATAGTTATAAAACTCGGCCCGGTAATTGACCCGGTAAAATGATCGGGTCATGGGTTTAGTGAATCAACTCCGGTCAACCCGGATTAAGAACCAAGAAACACATTAATATAGTTGTTTTGACATAAAATATCACATTAACATATATGCTAGCATAATTAACAAGAAAATATCACATTAACATACATACTACCATAATTAATTAGCATCAATAGATTAAAATGTACATTTGTCTTCAAATAAACAAACATTTAGCATAATTTAAAAATATTAAAGATAAGAATAATAAAATAACCAATTACTCTAAAAATAAATAATTTAACATAATAAATATCATGTTACAACATCCAAACTCAAAATCCATAAAACAGATTAAAACCTTGGTAGTGGGTTTACCGTGAATAATTGTACTTATCACAATAATACATCAACCAGCTCCCATTTCTTAATGCTTTTTTTATTTGAAAATAATAGACATCTTCATATGGGTTGTTAGATGAATAATTTTTTTGAAAAGAGAAGGCAGTTCCAAGCATAAAGTAACCTTCCATATTTTCTCCATTTACCTACATCAAATCTTCCATTCACAAAACAAAAAACAGAGAATTCTCTCTCATTTATTTCTCTACTGTCTTCACACAAGAAGAGGACAATCAATTCATCTAGCCTTCTCATTTTCAGTCAAACAATAAATGCCCATTCCTCCTCATCCCATACCTATGGTTTCTCTCCATCTTAGTTCCACCATCAACACCACTCACACAAGACCATCTTTTACACCAACACCTATAATCAACAGCCCCCGTCCATCGATATTTCCAGCAGCACCGTTTCATCTCCTCATCAACAATAGTCGTTGATTACTCCTCCACCGACAACCCTCAAGCTCAGCAAAGAAAGAAATTAGGGCAGAAACTTTAACTTTCCTTTTGCTGCTACTGTTAGTAAAGTTAATATATATATATATATATATATATGTCGGGTCTCACCCGGGTCGACCAGGTCATGGGTCGACCGGGTTTTTGTATTGTCTGGTCTTTTGCCTAACCCAGACCGGTCCAGCTACCGGGTCCCAGGTCGACCCGCCGGGCCGGTCCGGGTTTAATAACTGTGTGTGTGTGTGTGTCAATGTTTTTTGGCCTTTTGGGCTTGGAATGGAAACTCCAGCCCACATGACTGGGCTAAGTCCATCAGTGTTAAAGGCATATTTGTTTGGTCAAAAATTTTCAAAATAAAAATGTTTTTTTTATTCTTAAAGTGTGTTTGTCAAATATGATTTTAAAAAAAAATTTAAGTCTAAGATTTTTAACTAAGGGTGTGTTTGACAAACACGTTCTACTGATTTTCCAGCAGTGTTTCTTTTTTTTTTTTTTTTTAGTGTTTGTCAAACATAGTTCTTTTTTTAATTAATAAAATTTTATGCCTTTAAAAGATCTATTTGCAATAAAGTTTTTATAGTTCTCATATTTTGCTCTTTATTATTTAGTATTTAAAATTGTGACCTACATGTGAGGCGCTTTCCAATATCAAACAAACCGGTTTCTTTCCACAAAAAACCATAATAAGTTTCTTTTTTAAAAAATACATTTAAACATTTTAATTTCATTTGACCAAGTCTCTCAAATAAAAATCATATTTGCATAAAACAAATAAAAAATACATGGAAAGATTTAGCATTTTTTTAAAATATCAAAATTCAAGAAAAATGGTTTTTATATATCTTTGCATGTATTTTTTAATTTAATAACAAGTTTATTAAATCCATGAGAACTTAATCTACATTTCAAAAAAAAATAAAAAAAAAATCAACTTTTGCATTTTAATATCAATGAGTATGAACTTATAAGTAAGAAGTATTCTTGAATATTAAAAAAAAAACAAAAAATTATGTTTGGGCTTTAGAATGGCTAGGCGCGATCTATAAAGGCATGATTCACTCAACTAGAATAGAGTGATGGACATACTTTGACTAATAGACAGACTATCGATTATAAAAACATAACAATATCTTAGTAATCAAACAAATAAATAATGCAACTTACCTTAGATAAAGTGTACTAAAGATAATATTATCCTTCCTATACATATCTAGTCCTTTTATCTAAACTCTAAAGACCAGTTAGGGTTTCTAGTAATCAAAATACGAGGTAATGACTTCAAATCTTTTTTAACTGATAAAGGATAAGGATTCCTTATTTTTTTCACCCACGTCCGGGAGGACAATCATTACGACACCGCACACGTGCAATAAAGATGATGGTTGGATCTTGTATTAGAGAATAAAGATAGCCCTCTCTCGTTATATTATATTACTAGTTATTTAACATGCCCTCCATCACGGGTCATAAAAGTTTTTTTAAAAAAAACAAATAAACAAGTATGTGGGCTGTTTTGATGTGTTTTTTTACATAAAAAAATTTAAAGTATAAATTAAAAAATTTAAAGTCACTACATATAAAGCACTACAAATGAAAAAATCATGAAACTCAATTCCCATCAAATCAAATACCAAATGATAAAATCAGAAAAAAAAAATCAATTATACAAAAGAATCTAAAATAAAAAATTATAATGAAAAGAATGAGAGTGAAAAATAAAATAAAAATAAATTAGAAAGCAACCAAAAATGTTCAATTTGAGGGTTAAATCGAAAAGAAAAATAACTTTAACAAAAAAACAATGAGGGTCAAATCAGAAAAAATAGAACAACATATTCTTTGAATGAATAATGAAATTAAAAATCAATAAAACTTTAACAAAAAAATCTAAGAAAAAAATTAGAAATAAAAAAAATAAGGACAAAAAATAAAAAATATAATATATGACAAATTATAATTGAAAGACTAAATTGAAAACAAACAAAACTTTTATAAAAAGAATTAAAACAAAAATAAAAAATCAAAAGAATAAGGATTGAAATTGAAAAACCAAGAAACAAAAAGGACAACCGCGAGCTTTTTCAGGTTGGAGAGATAAAAGAAAGGAAAAAAAAACGACCATCAACAACAAGCCGCTCGTCATCCACCATCACGCACAACACCAAGAGAAAGAGGACACGGTAGCGCTTCTAAAGATGACAAAAAGGCAGATTCGACCACCAAGTGGTGTCTCACGCACCGCACAAATAGGATAGATGTCACCCACTCGCTGATATATAATGAGGATGCATCAACAAATTTTTTTAATAAAAGATTAATTATCCAACAAAAAAAAACACAAAAATCCCCCATACATCTGGAAATTACAAAAACAAAATGTGTGAAAGAACAAAAAAAACCTAATTGTTCAAGTTGTTTTTGAATTCACGAGTCTAGTTTTTGTTTTGTTTTTTTTTTTAATTTTTTTTTTAATCTTAACTACATCACATTAAAATAACTCTCGTACATTTGATTTGAAACCCGGGGATTATGAGTTTTCAAGTTAACACACCAATCTTTGGTAGAGGATCACCTTTGATCGTGCTTTGTAAATTCTCGTTCTGTCCTCTCAGTTTTCTGCAGCAAAATATCCAAGTCTGGAGTCACATAAAGATGGACATCACATAGAAACATACATGATTATCTTAAAAGAAAAAACCCACCTTGTGGAGAACGAGAACTTGTGAAGAAGCCAGATGAGGCAATGGGAATGGACATCGACAGCTTCGTTGTAGAGAATGAGGTGGAGTTGGATCTATTATCTTTGAGGCCAGACCAAGTGTCCTGGTTCTCAGGCCACTCGTCAAAGAAGGGTCGAAGAGACTGCCCTTCGTGTTTCACGGGTTCTCCGGTGGTGAAATCACTACTGAAAAATGAATGCTGGGGATAATCATTCTTCAACGTCGAGTCGTCAGTCGATTTCTCTGTGGGGAATGATGAGGCTCTGGATTGCATCAAAGACCAGGCATTGTCTAGCTGCGAGTCCTTCTGGAGACCCCTGTTGTATCCTGAAGGTTCAGACAAGAAGCTATGCTCGCCACCCTCAGTCTTCAGTCCTTGAAGATACCTATTTTGGCATAATATTAGAACCTTGATAGAAATCTTCTTCCAATATAACCTAGAAAACAATTTCCTCACAAGAACTAAATCACGAGGAGAGTCAGCAATGCTGGCAGATGGGGTGTCAATCATTTATGAAACCTCGAAAATATTGGCCTGGCGAAAACACATGCGACATCTCATAAAAAAATCCTATTCTTTTGTGTTCGGATAATATTAGATTTCCAATTGTGGTCCTGTTTCTCCATATACCTTAATGAACATGATTTACCTATGTCAGGAATCAGCTTCCAAGAGAGTTAATGAATCCACGAACAACAAGGAAATGGTTTGTGCCATTCAATAATTGTTCCATGGACACAATAGAACAGAAGCTCATTCCATTTGAAGGGGGAGAAAACCATGATATGGTCCAGAAAGGGATACAGATTAGAAGGATAACAGCAGGAAGTAGAAACTAAGCGAATCTTGGGATCAAAGTAGGAATAGCAGCGTGGTAAGAGTTCATGACACTATAATGTCAGGCATGCTCATAGTTTATTTTATTTATTTTTAATTTAAAATGAAAAGTCTTTCGGAACAAGAAGAAAATAAGAGTAACAGGGAGCAAAAAGAGACAACACCTAGACATGGAACTAGCTGTTGTTGGCGGATAGTAAAGAGAGTACATGCACAGGTGTCTTTAAGAATACATGTCCAGGATAAAACTGTAAGGATGTCACCCCACTTTCTATCAGAGGAGATCCCAGGCAGCAGCTAACCATTTTAACATAAATTTCTGCAGAACCCCAACAGACACCCTCCTATCTTTAATCCTTTCAACGGAAACTTAATGAGATACCAAAAGTTTGCATGCTCAAGACAATGACAATTCAAGGGGGTGTTTGGGTAGCGTTTGCTTTTTAAAGTGTTTTTTACTCGGAAATTTTTGACATCAACACATTAAAACGATCCAAAAAAACAAAAAAATCAAATTTCTAAAAAACACGGCGAATTTCCAAACAAATACTGGAGTGCTTGTCAGAATTCCCCCATAAACTTAACAGCAAAAACAGAAAGTGAAGAAAGCAGGCCCAAAGCAAAGAGCAGATTTTGACAGCTATTCTCACAGACACCAGGGCCCAGAAGTCTGCGAGTGGCTAAAATGAAAAGTTTGTGCTGCACATACACTACCTAGATCACAGGTCTTCCATACAATTTATCAATGGGCCCCTAATTTCACAGGGAAACATGTCTGAACACAAAAAAGGAACATGAAGCATCTAATAAGAAATCCGCACTTGTTGCATACACACACATGAATTGTACTGCAAGCTTTAGTCACCAAGCAGAAAGACATGAACATTTCAAAATTAAAAATAAAATAAAAACCCATAAATAAAGCCTGAGCCGTGTAACTATCTTCAGAACCACCAAAATTTGGGTAGAACCAGACAACTCTTTCTCCTCTGAGAATCTCAAGCAATCCCTGACCATAAAAAAGCTGTAAACTTTTTGTCTCTCTATAATCTTTTCAACCAGAGAGTGAATTAAATTGACAGCCAATTACTTGCTGAAGACAATTTCTAATGGCTGTCAGAGTTGTTGGATTAGTTTTCATGGACTTAGAACCAAATCAAAGAAGGAGTAAGCCGGACAAACAAAAATAAATGCCATTCTGTACTTCTTCTCCATCCTATTAGACAACAGAGCCCAACTGAAACATGAAAGGTTTTCTCGACATCTCCACTACTCGCATCACCACAGCCCACGAGTAGGGAAAAGGAATGAAATGTGCTAGGCATAATTACCAAAATCTATACAGTGAAGAACGTATCTGGATTAAATTCTTTTCCCTTTTTTAAATACCATATAACTTGGAATAAGCTTAGCAACTCACTTGGAATAAGCACACAACCAGTAAATAAAAAGTCGATGATACCTGCAATCTTTAGTTGGGATTCCACGGGGAATGCAGTTCATATGATAATGGGATTGGTTAGGTCCAGAACCAGTGCCCTGGGGATTACCATATGTGTGCAGTGGAAGGTTCTGGAAGCTCCCTGTTCCACTGCTGCTTCCTGTTACAGTCAGTGATGTCACAGTGGACGATGACTGTGTCATGGTTTGTGATTCCACAGGCTTTCTTGAACGGTTGCGGCCACGGTGCATGTGGCGCTCACAGTACTTGGAGCCCGGGTATGCATCTTTGGAGCACCTCCACTTCTTGCCGTCGGTCCTCCTGCATCGACCTGGCTCCGGATCCACCTTCTTCCCATAGAAAGTGCTATAGCCCACTGCAACTGAAAATGTTATCACAAACAATTTCATACCAACAACAAGACAAGCAAGAGATACACACTGCCACAACTAATATAATATACACAGCATTGAGAACATGATAATTCATTATATTAAGAACGGTACAGCCTTTACAATCAGCAGTGTCAGACTTTGTTATAAAATAAGTGATATGGCATCTCTTAATCACCATATCACATGACTAAAGAAGTATGAAAGAGAGAATCAAATCCTTGGAGAAAGCAACGGTCATGGCAAGAAAAGGTTGCATCAATACAACACACAAAACCAATTAGATGATTGACATTACAATTTTATCTCTTCAAGAAATTCTGAAGAAGTGGAAAAATGTCAAATCTTTTGCCCTTGAAAGCTGATATATTGACCAAATAATTAGTAGCCGACAAACCTCGACTGTGATCAAAATGAAAAAAAAAAAAAGGATGTTCCAACAGATTTAAAATCAATTAAAAAGAATAGCCAGCCTTTGAAATCCAAGTCTACCAGATATATCAACATAGCACTTAGTAATAATAATAACAATGAAGGGAAATACTTCTCCATGATAATCAAGAAAACAACATAACATGTGTAAGCTTGACATTACTTATCCATAACAAGAAAACGTAAACAATTGAAAGCAAAGTTTCAGTGTTTAAACAAGAAGAAGAAGCAGAAGGACAAGGGAAAACAAGGGAAAGGGCGCTCTATACTCGACACGATCCCCTAATCAAATCGAGAAGAAACCCAATGAAGACTCTAAATCAGTAGACAAGAAATGGAAGCTACAGTATACACATAAATGTATATGTGTGAAGGAATATATAGAGCTGGCTTACTGGCGGGATGGTGGAAGAATCTATGAGAAATGGACTCAAAACTCCTCTGAATAGGGAGCACAAGATCAGGAGGAACAGGCAGACCTGCCACCATGTACTTATAGATCAAAGCTTGATGTTCCAGTTCTTGCCATTGCGATACTGTAAATGGCGACCTCATGGTCATCACTCCTGTCCCCATCCCCCCAGATGTCACCCCTGCTGCACCACCACTATTCATATCCACCACCACCACTACCGCTACTAGTATTGGCTACTGATAATACCACTACTGCTGTACTAACTAGTGATCACAATATTAGCAGAAACTAAAAACAAAATGGGGCGCTGAGTGACAGGGATGAGGAGAAACACGGGACACAGATCAAGCCGTGTCTGAACATATATATATATATAACAATGAGTGCCCGCGTATATGTGCGCGCGCGCGTGTCGCAGTCTCAGTGAGTGTGGGGTGGTTGTTGTGTAGAGGAGGGGATCCTGAAGGCCAAGTATGGCATTAATAAAGATCGCTAACAAATTGTGATGAGTAGTAGGAGTAACTAATGTTGCTCCATATTCAATCAAGGCTGCCTCTCCCTGTTGCTGGAGCCATGAGGCTACTGTAAGTGATTCTTGTAGTAATTCTCTCTTATGCGAAGGTGATTTCCACGTAGGCAGTGGGACCCAACTGTATATTTTTCTTCTTTTTGGAGAAGTGACGTCTACTGCTCCTCTTTCCCTTGCCAGAACGTAGGTTTGATGGCATGGCATGGCTTTTGGACCCACAATAAGATCTAGTGGTTGGCAAGGCCTCAATTACCTTTTCTTTTATTTTTTTTAATTATTATTTCATGCATATCCCAAATGGAGATAGATAAAAACCTTGTAAAAAATATTTTTAAATATTTAGCCAAATTTGGCGGAATGATAAAAACCTTGACTAAATATATAGTTAAAATGGTAGAATATATATATATATATATATATATATATATAGAAAAAGCACGGTTAGATTTAACAATTTCATTGATAAAAATTTCTATTGATATTTACATTCACAATTCATCAATATGTATATTACCGACAAGCTCATGGAAAAAAATAGTTCATAAAAAAAAACTTTATTGATAATTTATGGTTTGTTGATGAGCCTGTCAGTAATAAATATACCAGTGAATTTACAGAATGATAAAGTGTGCTAAAAAAATTAATTTACTCCCTTCATTCTGTTGGTATCTCCGTCGGTTAATTTAACATATTATCGACAGGAAAACCATATGTAATGTCATTGATGTTTTTATTTGTCTATCAATATATCCATCGGTAAATATAATATATCATCAATATGATATCATCTGTATTAGTCAGTTAATAATAACAGTAACATTTGCAATAATATATATATATATATATATATTAAAGTTTTCCCTATAAGATTATTCAACAACCAATATTTTCATAACATAGAATTCCATTAGTTATGCAGAAAGATGCCAAGAATGTCCAAAGTCTGATCCAATCCAACATTTTTCTTTTATTGAACTATATGTAATGTCAAACCATGTTCATCCTAGTAGCAACATATTATTTCATCAAATAGGTTAAGTTTTTCCTTAATGATCAATCAATTAAGAAACATTGATCAAAAATATATTCAAGAAATATCCAAATAACTCTTTTTGAAAAGAAAAAAAAAATCCAAATGAACGTTTGATACCATTTAGCTCAATCCATTGCAAGGAATATTAATCGAGAGCTCGCTTCCACTTTGCTACACCACTTCTAACTAGTAAGTCAATTCACCTGGATTCTGTATTAATATTTTATGCAATGATCTTGCCAAGAAGTCGTGTTAATTAATATAATTATCTTTATTTATATTATTCTCATTATATTTCAATAAAAAGGATATTGACTTCAAAACTTGAGAAAAATCATTTAGATTTGATTTTTTTTATTAATATAGGTGTCCGGGTTAGTTTGCACGCATCTCGATTAACCTCACGAACCCTGAAGTTAACGATCATGTAAGCCTCTAGTGATTCCGAGAGGATTTAAACTCGTGACTATCAAGAAGCAAATCGAAAATCTAATCAATTCAGCTATCTTTTTATGGTTTAAATTTGATTATTATATAGTATATAAGGTAGGTATTGATGATAAATTAAATAAATAAAATAAAAATCCAAAATGGAATAACAAAAACAAAAGAGAAAGGAGAAACATAAAATTAATAAAGTAGAGCATTCGAAAATCTACATCACCAAACAAAATCAACCATCTCGATCTCGTCATTCTCTCACGCTAAAATCAAGAGTATTCCCAGAGAAGTCATATCTTCCTTCTTTTTTCTTAAAGAAAGTTATATATATATATATATATATATATATAAGTAAAAGATTCCTGAAACCTTTAGAGCATCTTCAACCGAAAAACCAAATGAAGAGTTAAATTTAAAAACATGTACTTTTAACTTTTTTTTTTTTTACAACTTCAACACAGCAAGGAAAAGGATAGCCAAAATGACTATTCAATACGTGAAAAACTATTTCTACATGTTTATGTAGAAATAGCTAAAATAAATTTACCGTTGCCAACGGCTATTTTTATACCCGTTGGTCAACAGTTTTTTCTTTTCTTTAAAAACAGAAGGAAAGAAACTTGTTTTTTTTTTAAATCTTGTATTGTACCTCACCCTTCTCTCAAATTTAGAAAAACAAGAATCAATTCTTTGGTTAATTAATAACATCGGTTGTGTTAATTAGCTGAAATTAAAAGGTATGTTTGTTTAAAAGCTTTTTCTATTTTCTCTTTAATATCTCTTGATTTTGTAGACTTTTTGTTGTTAATTTGATATTTGTGATGATTTTTATTTCTTTGTTATTTTATGTTTTTGATATGGTTAAGGAAAACAATTTTTTATTTATGTTGTTATCTTTGACAAAATTGAGAGGAAGTAATAACGGTAGCTGATATTGATAAAAATATAGAGTGACATATTTAAAATTTATTTTTGATTGTCTGTTTTAATTTGAGGTTAATTATATTTTGTCTTGTTGAAAATGCAATTAAACCAGTATATCAGTCCTCTTTTAGCTCTAAAAATAGTCAAATTGTAATGTTAGAACAAATAGGATGCAATGCTTATTATTAATTCACATGTATGTAAACTACAAAATTGCTAGACATTGAATGTGCGCTTCTTTTACACTCTCTTATAAGGTTTTAAATTGAGTTTTTTTTTTAAAATGTAGATGGATTCAAATTTTCCAAGCTCTTTCACCAACTTTCTTATGAGTGAGTCAGAAGATATTCTCTCTCAACCAAATGATTCTAATCAATTAATTGATGACTTAATATACTCGAATTTAAATATCCATACAATAAAAAAATCACAAAGAAGTAAAAACTTATCACCAGAGGAAGATTGTTTACTTGTCTCTGCATGGCTAAATACAAGCAAAGATCCAATTACAGGAGTTGAACAACAAACAAAACAGTTATGGGCTCAAGTACATGCTTACTTTGTAGAGAATGGAGGAAACTTGAATAATCGTTCCCAAATAAGCATCTCAAATAGATGGCAAGAAATAAATAGAGAAGTCGGTAAATTTGTTGGATTTGTTACTCAAATTGAAAATCGTCGGCAAAGTGGAATGACCAAAGAATCAAGGGTAATTTTAATATTCATTTTCATGTTAAATTATTTAACATATATTTTAACATTATTTAATTTCTCTAATTTTTTACTTATCAGATTAATAATGCTCGACAAATGTATGCTTCTTGTTGTGGCAAACGATTTCAACTAGAACATTGTTGGGTTATCTTAAGAAAAGAATCCAAATGGCAATTTGAGCGTGCAAGTCAACATCAAAGGTCAAACAAGAAACAAAAAAGTCATGTCAATGCAAGTTCGACTTCATCGCTCCATCTACCCCCCGATTCTCGTTAGTTTAGGAGAAAACAGTGAACCATTGATTTATCAAGATAGACCAATTGGTCAGAAGGCTGCAAAGGAACGACTTAAACGTAAATAAGGAAAAGATAAAGTTAGGGAGACAACTGTAACAAATCTCTTACAACAATTCAGGGATACTCTAGTTGAAATTGAGGATCAGAAGAAACAAGACAGAAAAATTATGTTAGAGCAACAAGCTATGATGATTCAACAAAGTCAAGAGAAACAAGAATTGGACAGATTGAAAAAGAAGAACAAATTATGAAAATGAATATTTCTAATTTGGATCCAATTTCTCGCACGTATTTTCAAAATAGAAAGTTAGAAATTATGCAAAAGAGGGGTTTTAATTTTTAATTAACTAGATTTATTTATTGTTTAATGTAATGTATTTTTAATTAAATATTTAGAAATTTCTTGGTTATTTTAACTATATTGTTATAAAAGTGGTATCAATTCATAATACTTTTTTGAAGTTCTTCTAACACTTAACAACAATAAGTAGGATTAATTAACTTAAAAGATAACAACCATAATGAAAAAAAAAACTTAAAAAACTTGAAAATTATGATGACATAAGAAGTTCAAAGCTAATTATTCTACTCGTTACCATATTGTTCCCATAAATGTTCAACCAAATCTTCTTGTAGTTGAGAGCTAGTTTCTCTATCCCTAATTCGATTATGAGTTTGAAGAAAATCATGTAGTTCTGGTATTTCACCATGTGACTGATATAAAAGAATTGACTTCATGTTCATGGTCAAATCCAAGGTTCATTGCTCCTTCATCCTCAATAATCACATTATGCATTATTATGCAAGCTTTCATAATATTTGCAAGCGTTTCTTCATCCCAGTATCGAACAAGTTCACGTACAATTGCAAAACGATATTGGAGCACCCCAAATGCCCGCTCCACATCCTTTCTTGCAGACTCTTGTTTACTTGCAAAATATTTTCTCTTTGCTCCTAATGGCCTTGGGATTTTCTTAGCAAAGGTTGACCAATTAGGATAAATCCCATCTGCTAAATAGTATCCCATTGTATATTCATACCCATTAATTGTATAATTGACAAGAGCAAGATCGACCTTCAGCAAGTGCGTGAAGATAGGTGACCGATCAAGAACATTAATATTACTTAATGATCCAGGCATTCCAAAAAAAGCATGCCATATCCAAAGATTGTGAAGCCACCGCCTCTAGAATTATAGTTGGTTCACGACAATGACCAGTATACATCCCATGCCATGCAATTGGGCATTTCTCTCATTTTCAATGCATATAGTCAATGCTCCCTAACATCCCTGGAAATCCACGCTGCTCTCCAATTGATAATAATCGACAAATATCAGCCTCGTTTGGTGCCCTTAGATACCAATCACCAAAAACTTCTACGATTGCTTTGATGAAAGCTCTAAGACTTTCTATCGCGGTGCTTTCTTCAATTTGAAGATATTCATCAATAAGATCTGCAAGAATACCATATGCAAATATTATATGAGCTGCAGTTACCTTTTGAAGGCAAGATAAACTAAGAACACCAAGAGCATCTATCCTTTATTTGAAATATGAATTATGAGCTTCCACTGCATTTGCGATCCAAAAAAAAGACGACGACTCATCCTAAATCTTCTTCGAAATTGAGTTTCAGTGAATTTAGGATTTTCGGCAAAATAATCATTATATAACCTTAACTAACCTTCCTTTCTATTATGATTGACAATATTGTGACCAAGAATAGAGCCACGATACCCTGTTCTCCCCCTTGATTATTGGATTCTTCTTCAAAGAACCACGGTAGCAACTTGAAAAGCGAACACAGGAGTGTCATCATCAAAATCAAAAGCATCAAAAACATTAAAATTAGAATGATTCATGATGAATTTTAATGAAATATATTTTTGATTTGAGAGAAAAAAATGGAATGATGAGAAAAAAATGTTAAGGTATATGGGAATATTTATAGATGGATTATTTTTTTAAATTTTAAAATTTAGAATGTTGACAGTTATTTTTTTAAAATTTGAAATTTTAAAATTTAAAATGTTGGCAGTCATTTTTTCAAAATTTAAAATTTTAAAATTTCAAATGGTGAAGGTCATTTTTTCAAAGAATGAATTTTTTAAAAAGAAATTTGAAAATCAAAATTTAAAATATTAGCAGTTTTTTTTAAAGTTTGAATTTGAATTTACTTTTAAAAAATTAAATTTTTAACAGTAACATATAAAACTGAAAATTAAAAATATTCATATAAATAAATTTGAAGTTTAATTTTAAACTATATCTTTTAACTTTCATATTACTTCATTAAGTTTATATTACTTTTATAAATTACTCATATTAATTATATAATTAATAACATCATAATTATATTATATATAAAATATCTAAATTAGTTATATAATTATATTAAAATTAATTTAACATGAAATATATTAAAATATTATTAGTTTTTTTAAATAGATTTTTACCATTGAAATATACATAATCAAAAACATTTATATTTATACTATTTAAAAAATCATTTTATCAATTTAAATTTTTAATTTAGCATTTTATATTGTGATCCTTTTATAATTTGTCCCCTCACCCACCTACTGCCACCCCTTTAGCTGACAGCACCCTCACTTGATGGGCTGTATTGGAACTGGGTCCTGCAGTCCCAAGAAAGAGAATAAGAAGACAACCTGCCTGATGAGAAAACCTCTAATTCCCGGTAAACCACCCAGAAACGTACCGGATGTTTGCCGGAATGCAGGTGACATTCGACATAAGGCCCCGATCGAACATTGGCAAACAAAAAGCTCATAAAGAGCTGTGGGGTACATAATCATTTCCTTTTTTTTTTATTGATTGTTTTTAAAAATATTCTTCATGTATCTAAAACTATGAAAATAATTTCAATAATTTTTTACTTAACTAATCAATTTAATATTTTTTCCCATAAAATCAATTTTAAATTTTAAAAATAGAATTTAATATCATAATTAAAAAAAAAGAAACAAAGAATAGATTCTAAGGCGACTAGTGTTTTTTCTTTTAAATAAAAAGGAGGAGTATTAGGTTATTATATTTTTTTTTTATTAACAGTAAAGAGTTTCCGTCTTCAACCAACAATCAATGTTTTCACCTAGCTAAGATAGGCTATGATATAGTGTATTAAAATAGGGCGAACACAAATTTATTGCTGTAATAATCTAATTTTGAACCCATATATATAGAATATATCTTTTCAATAAATATAATCAATTTTAATAATTTTATTATTTTTCATCGCATAGTTTTGTTGTTTTTGTGTCAAGTTAAATTAGAAATAATCAAAAGTAAATAAAAAATAAATACAAATAATTGATTTTAACAGGTCGAGGATTGAGTTGAAAAGGGTAAAAAACTTTAAGAATACAATTGGGGACTCAATTGAAAAGCAATTTGGATTTAATTAAAAGAATTGAAGGACCAAGAACTAAACTAGACAAGAAAGCCAAATCTAGGGGTCCAATCAATCTGTTTAGGGATTAAATTGAAGAAAATCCAAAATTAAGACCTTAATGGAATGAAAATTGAAAAATCCAAGACACGGGAACTGGAATGAAAGAAACTTTTAGCCTCTCCCAGGAAAAAAACAGCGTCGTTTTCAAAACTGAAACCTAAAATGGGGGAGAAGAAGTAGACGGCGTCGTTTGCTAGGCTCTCTCAGAATTCTGGTTTAGAAAACGCGAAAAAATGGCTGGTCGCATGGGATTTTTGGCATCAATGTCCAGCCATGGTGATTGCTATTAAATATCTCAGCTGCAATTGTAACGTGTAACCTCGTGTTTTTCTGTCACAATTTAATCCCTAAAATCATGAAACCAGCAAAGATCATCAATCTGCAGCAGCCTTCTTGATTGATCTCCCAGCAAAGCAAAAACACATGGATTTTTTATATTCACAATACAATAAACTGTCGGTCTCTTCAAAAATTCTCAAGCACTTTTTTATTATTATTATTTGAGGAAACCCTACACCCGGAAAGCATATTTTATGGGCTCAGATGAGCGAGTAAAACCCCGATTGTTCTAGGCTCTTACAAGAGGTGCACGTCCTGGCTCGAACTCGAGACCTGCTGTGCAGATCTCAAGCCCTTTGTCATCATGCTACGCCCCTTGGGGATAAAAAAAAAGTTTATGAATAATATATTTTAAAAAAATAGTTCAACATAAATTTCAAGAAAAAAAAAGAGAGAAAAAAGAACGGGTGAAACACTAGAATCACACATATAAGAATACAATCAAATCCAACAATACTAAAAAAAAAAACAGAGATATTTATTAACAAAATAGTCATTCAGATAATAGTCGAAGAAACACAATAAATTTAAAAAAACATTAAAACAAAAAAGATTGGAAACAAGTCCAATTACAGTATATGATGTTAGTATATCAATAACATCAGAATCTAAACTTCATTCCTTGCATGTTTTCTACTTATATTTGATCAGAGGTGAATGTCTTTAGTATTTCGAATGAGATCAATTTCTATATATAAAAAATTAAGCTTGTTAACTTTAATCTAACAAAATAAATGATGAAGAATAAGTTAAAAATAATCCTGGGGGATGTAACTGATCGGGCTCTGGGTTTGCTCTCTAGAGGTCACCAGTTCGAGTCCCACAAACCTTAGAGCCACTGGAGACTTATATAATCGTTATTTTCAGGATTAATAAGATTAGTCGAGATACGTGCAAACTGATTATATGTGAGTTAAATTTGTCAAACCACTCCAAAAATAATAATAATGAGATGACATGCCCGCGCGCTGCCGCGGGCTTATAAAATAAATACACTTGATAGTGTTATAATTATGAACTAGCGCTAGATAAGTAATAGAAATTAAAGGTATGATGGAGCAAATATTTCATGACGGAAAAAAAAGTTGTGTTGGTTATCAAAAACTTAGAGACTGAACAAAATGATTTCTAGCAATCTACAATGTTTTGTGAGAAAAACTACAATGCTTTCCTCATATGATTTAGCTTTATTGTAATTATATGAAAGATACAGTGCTTTCGCCACATGATTTAGCTTTTCAGTTAATAAAAAGAAAAAAAATTACAAAGCTAAATTCTTTACCAACTTAATATTAAAAGAAAAAACCAACAAAGATAATTTTGGAAGGAAAAAAACCCATGAGAAAAAACATTGTAGCAATTGACAATGTTTTGTGAGGAAAACTATAGCGCTTTTCCTAATAAAATAAAATAAAAAACCATTTAGAGAAATATTGTAGCAATCCACGGTGTTTTGTGAGAAAAACTACAACGCTTTCCTCATATGATTTAGCTTTATTGTAATTATAATTCTTAACCAACTCAATATTCAAAAAAAAATCAACCAAGATAATTTTGGAAAAAATCATAAAAAAATCACATGGAAAAACACTGCAACAATTCACGGTGTTTTAAAGAAAAAAATTACAAAGCTAAATTCTTAATCAACTTAATATTAAAAAAAATTGACGAGACAATTTTAGAAAAAAAAAACAAAACAAACACTAAAAAAAGAAAAAAATCATGTTGGAAACACTGTAGCGGTTACAGTGTTTTGTGATGAAAGCTACAGTGCTTCCCCATATGATTTAGCTTTATTTGTAATGACTTATAATTGTAATTCACAAATAACTCAATATTAAAAAAATAAAAATGAAAAAGATAAATTGAAAAAAATTATACAAAAAAAACCATGCGGAGAGACACTGTAGCAATCCACAATGTTTTATGAGCAAAGCTACAATGCTTCCCCACATAATTAAGCTTTATTACAAAGTTAAATTCTAACCAACTCAATATTAAAAAAAATAAAATCGACGAAGATAATTTTGAAAAAAAATATCACAAAAAAAGAAAACACAAAAGAAACTGGAAAAAAACCATGTGAGAAAAAACTGTATCAATCCATAGTGTTTTGTGAGGAAAAACTTATATTTACTTGTAATTGCAATTCTTAAGCAGCTTAATATTTAAAAAAATAAAATTGACAAAGATAATTTTAGGAAAAAATATAACAAAAACAGAAAAAAAAACCATGTGGGAAAAACACTGTAGCAATCAACAGTGATTTTTTAGGAAAGTTACAGTGTTTTTCTCACATATTGTAACTGTAATTTTTAACCAGCTCAATATTAAAAAATAAAATAAAAAAAGATAATTTCGGAGAAAATCATAAAAAAAACCATACGGAGATATACTGTAGCAATCAACAATGTTTAAAAAAAAAAAATTACAAAACAAAATTCTCAATCAGCTCAATATTAAAAAAAATTGACAAATATAATTTTGAAAAATAAAGAAATAAAATAGAAAAACTATGTGGAAAAATATCGCAGCAATTCATAGTATTTTTAAAAAAAATTACAAAGCAAAAATTTTAATCAGGTCAATATTTAAAAAGTAAAATCAATAAAAATAATTTAAAAAAAAATAAAAAAATTGAAAAAAAAAATAATTAAAAAAAATTAAAAAAAAATAAACAGAAAAATTACTATGAATTACTATTATAATCCACATGTAATCCATAGAAATTTAGGTTTGGAGAAACAATAATTTTCCCCGCACCGATTAGAGTATAATAATAATAACGCCTGCCAAAACTTATCATGCGTCTTTCTAGATGCAACCGCCCGCAATTCATATAATAAATTATCTGTCGGACAGTTATTGATAAATCAAATCAAACAATATAAAGGGAAAAAAAGGCTCATAAACAGTAAACAGTCACTAGAGTATATCAAAGACACCGCCCGAAGTCAAGGGGCTCCTGACAATGGCGAGGGCTTAGAAAATGACTCTGGAGCATCTTGGTACAAGCGTCGGCAATATCATAAAGATGAGGTAACTAACGTTTTGGAATCCAGATTTCCTGTCATAAAGAGGGTTCATGCTAGAGATTTATACTCTAACAAATGGGTTTAGAAAATACAATCGTTTTGGCTTGATCACGATGAATATCTGTTTCCACATTATTTTGGTTGCCTAGCTACTAGAGTTGGCCGCACCGATGAATTGCCTCGAACGGTACTTTTTCCTTGACTGTTGTTGAACGGACTACCCATATTCAAGATCATATCTCACAGAGCATCCTGTTTGCTAATGATAAATTTGTCAAATTAAGGCGAAACCAGAAGTGAGGTAAGCTAAAAGTTTTCAAGTTTGGGAAAGCAAGAGGGGTAGTCTGCTTATATGGAGTAAAACTGCTAAAGCATTACGATTTTCAATGTGTAGATTTCATCGTTCATAACCAGAAGAAAATTCAGGAGGATATTATCAATAGAATTGCAGATGGATCATTGAAACTGTTGCTAGATAAGATGGTGCTTTTTTATTCTTTTAAGCTGTTCTAGCCTTGAGCGCCCGAACCATTCAGCTATAGGCCGCGCTTAATGCAGCTAACCTATTTGTCAATCAGTTGATTTCTTAGGGAAATTGCCAGACTCATTTCCCATTAGGCGTATATTTTTCTGAACTGAATCTAGGGCTTAAGGCTAATAACTAACCAAGTTATCTTCTCATGATCCCCAGTTCTAGATTGTAGAAAATCTCATATCATCTTTCCCAATTCACTTAGAGACCGCAAAGAGATCTTATCAAATAGGAGACTGGTGTATGAGAAGGCCCGGAAAAGTATAATGTGTGACCCCCGAGAGGAGAAAATGCCTAATTCCCCCCATCTAGATGATTAGCAACCTGCTCTATACCATATGATCTGAAAAAAGTTGTGGGCTATATATTTATCACTGCCAAATGGAAAACCTAGATGAGTCGAATGCCACTCTCATTTGGGAATCTACCTTTGTGTACTGGGCTACTCATGCCAGTTTTGCATTGCCTTTCTTGTGATTGTTCTGGTTTTTGTCTGACCTTGTGAGTGTAGTAAGTCCTCTCATGCATGACGTCCCAGGTGCGCCTGGGCCTCTACAAAATCATCTGCCATAACAAGAATAATACAAGTTTAATTATCTTTACTTTCAAGAATATTAATATATAGACTGTATTATGCCTTTAATACATAAAAAACCGAATTGCTCTTGTTCAATATTTTAAAATATTTTGCTTTTTTTATGGTAATATTTTCATTACATTGTGCATTTAAAAAATTAAAAAATTGAGTTGTTTCCAACTAATATCATAATAATTTGTATATAAAATGTTTTTTAACTTTTTTTTTCTTGTAATTATAACTTTTTTAATTTATTTTTTCCATAAATTATTAAAAATAGAAAGGATATTTTCTCCTTTTAAAAAATGTTATTAATAGAGGGGGCCAATTCCTACTTCCCATGGAAATTGTCTTTTATTATTTTGATCAGAAAAGTACTGTCATTGTCATTTAGTATAATAAAATGGGCCAACAAAACTACAAAAATATATATAGTGATCTTAAAACACAGCAATTAATGACCGTATGATCATTGAATGTGGGTTTATTATCACATCTAACAATAGATCATTCTGCATGGAAGATTCGTAGTTTGTTCCCCACGGAGCACGTTTTTGCAGTGCATTTATAAAGTAGCTTGGTTATTGTTCTGGAAGAAAAAGAGATAAAGATAGTAGACATAAATGTGCTTGATATATAATAATTTTGGAGTGGATTTCAATATTTTTAAAACAAGAAATATAGATGAGATATATTTTTAGAAATAATATTTATTATTTTTTATTACTAAAATAACTTTATAAAAGATTCTCACTTTCAAAATTGTTCACACGTAAAGATAAAAATAGTTATTATTATATTTTAAAACCCTACTTAGAGGTTGATCTGCAGGCAAAGCCCAGTCACTCGGTAAGGGCTCGGGTCACGAGTCGTGTAAGAATAAAATTAGTTATTATCATAGTTTTAAACCTGATTTTGGGATTGACCCGAGGCAAGGCTCGGGTTACAAGTGAGGTTGAGCATTGACTCAAGTTAATATAAAAACAAAAATAATTATTATCATAGTTTTAAAACCTGACTCGGGGGGTTGACCTTGGGTAAGGCTCGGGTCCTGTGTCATGAGAGTCAACTTAGGTTGACTTAAGTCAATTTAAGGATAAAAATTGTTATTATCGTGGTTTTAAAACTTAACTCAGTGGTGAATCATGGCAAGGTCCAAGTCATGGGTTAAGAGGGTCAGCAAGAGTTAACCTGAGTCAATATATGGATAAAAGTTGTTATTATTATAGTTTTAAAACCTGATTCAGAAGTTGATCCAATGTAAGATTTAGGTCATTGATCGAGAGGGTTAACCCGACTGACCCAAAAAAATTAAAAATTATCAAATCAATCTTGTTTTTTACCAAAGTTTTTTTTTAAAAGTCAATGTTTTTTTTTTACCTATGTTTTATACTAGGTTGACTTGAGTTTTTAACCGTGTTAGGTCGAGTTCATCCTTTTTCTATTTTTTTCTTAAACTTGGACGAGTCTAGTTCCTGGATTAACCAGTCAAGTCAATCATAATTTTAACTATAATTATTATAATACTATTAATTTCAACACTCAATATAAACTAAAGTAAAAAAAAAATATCTAATTATTTTTTTAAAATATATAAATTCGACAACAATAAATATTAAAGATAAAATAAATTTTTTTATATTTTATTCACCATAACCAAATAAGATATAAAAACTATTATTTTATTTTAGACATCCCTGTTTAATATTATTTTATTTTATATATTATTATTAAATATAATTTTATCTTTAAATTTTTAATACATAATTCCTGGCAAGAGACGCCCTGATTATGTGCAGAGGGTGGCCTGGCCTTTATACTAAAGTCAGTTAAAGCCCTTTTTGACTTTTTACCTGAAAGTAATATACGTAATGAATGTAACTAGAAACGTTGCCCGCGCTACGTTGTGGGTCAATTTTTTTTGTATAAAAAATATTAAAAAAAGTTAAAATCTAAGAGTGTTAGGTTTTTTTACAAAGTTATACCTAAAAGCATTGGGTCTGTCTGCTACTCTTGACCCAAAAGTTATATTTATAATATTAATAATAATATTAAACTTGCATGACCCAAATTTAAGTGAGTTTGGTTACAACATCAAACCCGGAGCCTTGGATATGAGTCTGGTTGTAAGGTCTTATTATAAAAGTGTGATAATTAAAAAGAAAAAAATTTAATATTACAGAATAAAATTAAAAAAAAAGATTAATTGAAAAGAAAAAAACAATAAAGCAAAGCATTATTCCGATGAATAGTGCTTTACAAGGAGGGGTACAGTAAAATCCCCTTATGAGATCACAATAATCTAATGAACAGTAAACAAAACAAATCATAAAGTTTAATTCTTAATCAAATCGATTTAAAAGATGAAATTGAAAGAAAAAAACTACTTAAGAAAAAGAAAAAAAATTGAATCAACTGGTTTAACCCGTCAAACCTGGGATTCGTGTCATGAAATTGGAAGAAAAAAGATTGATGTCTTTTAGTTATAGTTAATTACAATATTTAAAGAAGAAATTGAAAGAAAAAAACTAATAAAGAAAAAGAAAAAAAATATGAATCAACTGGGTTGACCCACCAAATCGAGTTAACCCGTCAAACACTGGGATTCGTGTCATGAGAGTGTGATAACTAAATAGAAAAAAATTAACATTAATAAACTAAAGTGAACAAAAAAAAAAGATTAATTAAAAAGAAAAAAAACAAAGGAAAAAAAACCTATATAAAGAAAAAAAACTAATGAAGAAAAAGAAAAAAACTGAATTAACTGGGTTAACCCGTCAAATCTGGGATTCGTGTCATGAAAGTTTGATAAGTGAATAGAAAAAAAAAATTACGGGTTAACCCAGAAATTAGCTGGGTTAACCCATCAAACTCGAATCCGTGTCATGAAAGTTTGACAACTAAATAGAAAAAATTTAACATTAACAAACTAAATTAAACAAAAAAATTAATTAAAAATAAAAACCAGAAAAAAAAATCTGAGTTAACCTGTCAAACCTGGAACCAGTGTCATGAAAGTTTGATAACTAAATAGAAAAAAAAATTAACATTAACAAAAAAAATTAAAAAAAAAACATTGAGAAAAAAACAACTTAAAAAAACAAAGAAAAAAGCAAAAAAAAATAAAAGAAAAGAAAAAAGCTTAAAAAAACAAAGCAAAAAAAAAAAAAACTCAGCGTTTCACTATGTACTGCAATCGAAAAAATTAATTAAAAAAATTAGAAAAAAAATCCGGGTTAAATATATAAGTTATATTATTATAATTATAATTATATAAGTTATAAGTATAATTATAAGTACAGGCTTGGGGAAAGCTCTATAGCTTTCCCCACGCCTTTAGAGTATTACTTAATTATACGTCTTGGTGTCAGCATACCTATAGAAATAATTAAAAAGTAATATATGTTTGGGAATGTGATTGCTTTTTAAAGTATTTTTTATTTAGAAATATATTAAAATAATATATTTTATTTTTTAAAAATCATTTTTGATATTAGTAAATCAAAATAATTTGAAAATATAAAAATGTATTAATTTGAAGCAAAAAGAGATAAAGATACTCAAACATAAATGTGCTTGATATATATAATTTTTGAGTGGATTTCTGTATTTTTAAAACAAGAAATATAGGTAAGATATGTTTTTAAAAATAATATTTTTTATTTTTTATTACTAAAATAACCTGATAAAAGATTCTCAATTTCAAAATTGTTCAACTAAGACATGTAAAGATAAAAATAGTTATTATTATATTTTAAAACCCTACTTAGAGGTTGATCTGCGGCAAAGCCCAGGTCACTGGTAAGCGCTCGAGTCACGGGTCAGTGTAAGAATAAAATTAGTTATTATCATAGTTTTAAACCTAATTTAGGGGTTGACCGGAGGCAAGGCTCGGGTCACAAGTGAGGTTGAGCATTGACTCGAGTTAATATAAGAACAAAAATAATTATTATTATAGTTTTAAAACCTGATTCGGGAGTTGACCCTGGATAAGGCTCGGGTCCTGTGTCATGAGGGTCAATTTAGGTTGAGCTAAGTCAATTTAAAAATAAAAAATATTATTATCATAGTTTTAAAACTTGACTCAGTGATGAATCATGGCAAGACCCAAGTCATGGGTTAAGAGGGTCAGCATGAGTTAACCTGAGTCAATATATGGATAAAAGTTCTTATTATATAGTTTTAAAACATGATTCATGAGTTGATCCAATGCAAGGTTTAGATCACTGATCGAGAGGGTTAACCCGACTGACCCAAAAAAATTAAAAATTATCATATCAATCTTGTTTTTTACCAAAGTTGTTTTAAAAATGTCAATGTTTTTTTTACCTATGTTTTATACTAGATTGACTTGAGGTTTTTGTTTTAAAAATGTCAATGTTTTTTTTACCTATGTTTTATACTAGATTGACTTGAGGTTTTAACCGTGTATCGAGTTCGTCCTTTTTCTATTTTTTTCTTAAACTTGGACAAGTCTAGTCCATGGATTAACCAGTCAAGTCAATCATAGTTTTAATTATAGTTATTATAATACTATTAATTTCAACACTCAATATAAACTAAAGTAAAAAAAATAATATCTAATTATTTTTTTAAATATATAAATTCAACAACAATAAATATTAAAAATAAAATAAATTTTTTTATATTTTATTTACCATAACCAAATAAGATATAAAAATTATTATTTTATTTTAGACATCATTACTGAATATTATTTTATTTTATATATTATTATTAAATATAATTTTATCTTTAATTTTTTAATACATAATTCCCGGCTAGAGACGCCCTGATTATGTGCAGAGGGTGGCCTGGCCTTTGTACTAAAGTCAGTTAAAGCCCTTTTTTATTTTTTACCTAAAAGTAATATACGTAATGAATGTAATTATCGTGTCAGCATACCTAAAGAAATAGTTAAAAAGTAATATTCATCTATAATGATTATTTTTTAAAGTATTTTTTATTTAAAAATATATTAAAATAATATATATTTTTTAAAAAAAATTATTTTTAATATCAGCACATCAAAATAATTTGAAAATACCAAATTAATATTAATTTAAAGCAAAGAAAAAAATAAAAGAATTTCAATTTTTTTTCAAAAACGTTTTTACTGAAATTTTATTTTATTATTTTTTTCTCATTTTTTTTCTCTTGTGACCCCATGAAAATGCACAATCGTTGTGATTTTTGTTTCAGTATGCAAACCTTTAGATAAAAAAAAAACCCCACATGCTAATACTTGAGTTTAAAATTGTTTAGCGTTAGTGCCGTTTTGATATTTTAGCATTGATCGATGAATGTTTTGGTTTTTATTGGAACAGTAAAATAACTTAAATTCTTTTAAAAATAAGAAATTATAAGGCGGTTATATAGGGTTTTTTTTTTAATTTTATATATAAATACATAATAAAATAACTTATTTATTCTTATAACAAATAAAAAAAAACATTTAATTTGCAACAAGAGGTGTTTTCATTATTTCACTTTCAAAAACACAGTACCTTAAAGTTTAAATTTTGATACATTAGGTCAAAAAGCATTTCCATCATTGCATTATTGTTTTTTTTGTTATTATCGGGTTTACCTAGACGCAACTTAACATTTTAATAAATAATTTTTAAATAAAATAGTTAATATGTGCATTACATGAGATAGTCACTCTGCGATTTTTAAACGACACATATGACTAATTTTGATGTTCAAAAACATGGTTCAATAGTGATGTCTAATTCATCTCAATAGTTCCTCCATGAATTGGCTATATGTGTACTCAAAGGACTATTGTTTTGGCGTTGACTGTCAATTTTTTCCCTTATTTTCTCTCCCCTTCTCTGTTTTTAAACTCTACCCTCCAATTCTTCAAATTAACTCTTCAATTTTCTTTCCTTTCTATTTAGTCCTTGTTATCTTGAGTACTATTTGTTTTATATGAAATCATTTATAAAACTAGAATTTGTTTTTCAATTTCATCCTCATTCAATTTTTTTTTTAAATTTGTCCATATTCTTTTAATTGCTATTTATCTAATTTTTAAAATTGAGTTTTTTTAAGATTTAATCCTCATTATTTTTTTATCAGATTTTTACTTTGAAAGATTTTTTAAATTGATTTCCCTCCAATTTCATCCTTCAATAAAATTGGTTTGGGTTTAAACTTCTTGATTGAACTATTGTTTAGGATTTCGCCAGTTTCAAGTTTGGAAGATTAACCCAACTTTAGGAAATTCGTCCAGGTTTGTCTAGGGTTTTTTTATAATCATTTTTGTAAGCTAATGTTTTTTCAATTACATCTTTCAATATTTGTTTAATTGGAGATTGAGCTTTTTTTTATCTGATTTCTATGTCATTTGTTTTATTTTTTTTAATTTAACTGAGTTATCTTGAGTCTTTTTATTTGTCATTCTTTGTTAAATTTATTTTAAAAAAAAAAAATATTCTTGAATTAAATAGAATTAATTCATGTTTCTTCCTTTGGTGTTGTCACGTATTCTTTTGCAATGGAGTTTGAACCATCTTGGTGAACTTTTCCAGTGGTGGGTAATGTCTATGGTGGAGTGACAATGATTCTTCAATGAGTTTTTTTTTCTTCTCCTTTCAAGTATGATAGTGATAGCTTATTTTTTATAGTTATTTTTTATTAAATATTTTTTTTAGGATTCACCTACTGTTATTTTTTCATTTTCTTATTTTAACATTGAGTTTGTAGTGAATTGGACTTTGTTATTTATTTCAACTTCCTTTATACAATCATGGTCTTAAAAAACATCTCAATATTTGGTTAGTGCTCAAATTTACGATCATTTACCTTTTTTCTATCATATTATTAAATAAAAAATTGTCTACCATATTATTAAATAAAAAATTATTCTGAAAAAAAAATTATTATGAATTGGGCTTCATGATTTATTTTAATTTACTTTCTATAACAAAAATTATGTTTTTATTATGGTCTTACGAGAACGACAATTGCTTAATACGTTCGTATCGCCGCAAAAGTCGAAGGGTCAACAAGTCGGGTTTTACTAAAATTACTTGAAATGCGTTTGGATAACATCATTTTTCAATTAGGTATGGCGTCAACTATTCCTCAAGCCCCATAATTAGTTAACCATGGATATATTTTAGTTAATGGTCGTATAGTAGATATACCAAGTTATCGCTGCAAACCCCGAGATATTATTACAGCGAAGGATGAATAAAAATCTAGAGTTATGATTCAAAATTCTCTTGATTCATTCCCCCAAGAGAAATTGTCGCGATCTTAGAAAAATATACCGACATTGAGTTGGTGTTTATTTTTTTAAGCATCTTTTTTCTATCATATTATTAAATAAAAAATAAAAAAAAAGAAATATAATTATTGAGAATTAGGTCTTATGATTTATTTCAATATACTTTTTATAAGTTTATCGTGGTCTCGGACAAAACATCCTAGTATTGAGTTGGTATTCGGTTTTGGAAGTGTGTATTTTTTTATCATATAATTAAATAAAAATAGTAAAAAAAATAAAGTTATTAAACTCAATGGAGTTCATGACTCATGTTGCGAGTTTAACAGGTTAACCTGATTTAATCCAGGTTGATTTAATGTATCATCATCTTAATTTTTTAAAAAATTATTATCTTAAAAATATTTTTAAAAATCAAATCCAGTTTTTATCTTAATTTTTTTTTTACCTTCCAAATCGATAGAATCGTCCTGGAGCCACGTTTTAATTAAAAGCTCCATTGAAGATTCTAGGTGAGCACGTGGTATTCTAGCACGGAACACCGATCTCCACTAGATTTTATTATCCTGGATCAGAAACCATCAACTCCACTCGTGGAATCTGTGGTGATTATTATATATCATTTAAGAAAACCTCCTACTTCCTCTGCACCAATTGCTTTTTCCCGTCCCCATCACAGCTGTCTAAACCATTTATACGAAACGTGTACTGGTGTCGGTGGCCGACATGCTCGCTGCACTGTCGGTCGATATGTTTGAGAATCTGGTAACGTAATTATTTTTTCATGGATATTTTATTTTAAAATACATTAAAATAATTTTTTTTAAAAAATAATTTTTAATATTAATATATCAAAATAATTTAAAAATATAAAAAATATTAATTTAAAATAAATAAAAAATATTTTTTTAAAATTTTTTAAAAACATTTCCAAAACACTGTGGCACATACTATTACTTCACAATCATCTCCCGTTAAGTGAGGCGCGAGAAAGGAGTTATTTGGTAGGAATAAGGAGAGGACACCCAGTCAATTTCTTATCAGCAACAAATTAGAATGCATACTACTTTTTACGTAAATTGATTAATTTTACAGGTTTTAAAATTAATAATTATATAATTTTTTAGTAATTATTATATTAATAATCACATAATTTAAATTTAAAATAAAAAATAAATCTTTTAGTTTCAAACTCTTACCACTAAATCACTTACTATATAATTATTTTCATATTATTTAGGGTTTTAGAAAGATCAAAAAGTAAGCGTGATAGTCTAATTTATCAAAAGTCATTTTGCGTTGTATTAGAAATTTTTTTTTCTTTATTATGAAAGAATACTATGAAGAATAAATATGGAAATGTTAGATAAAATAGTGAAGTGCATTTGCATATAATATGAAAAATTAGTTAGTTAAAGAAAAGTTAAATTAAAAGACAAGAAAAGCTGCAAGCTGAATTCCTTTTATGTTGGATAACCAGAGTTTATTTTTTAGTGATGAGATACATAATGATTTTTTTCTAAACATTTAGTGAGTGTGTGTTTATATATAACTTTTTTTTTTTGAAAAAACCAACAACAAATATATCAATCAATAAAAAAAAAGATTTTGCCACATGCCCAAACATATAAGGTGTCGTTTGGTATTAGATATGAAACTAGATAAGAGACTTGTGTTTTACCGCGGGCTGAATTGATTTTTTTGTAACATAAAAAAAAGTATTTTAAAGAGGAAAAAAAAATTGACCACTCAACATCATAGGAAAAAATAAAAAAAGAATAAGGATTACCAATCCTCAAGAATTCAAAATGAAATCGAAAAAGAAAAATTAGTGAACAAAAAGAAATCTGAAAAAACAAAGAACCAGCAAATGCGGGTAAGGTCGCCAAAAATCACAAGCAGGATCATGAGAATGTGATAACTCAATAGAAGGCAAAATGAGAAAAAGACAAAGCTTAATTATAAAAAGAACAAAATTTTAAAGGATGAAATTAAAAAAAGATAAAAAAAAATGACCTCAAGAAATACTTGGCCCACTCGGCTAAACCTACTATCTAAATCATGAGATGAAGATAACCAAATAGAAAGAAAATCAAAGAAAATCAAAGAAAATAAAGAAGTTCATTTTTCAAAATGAACAACTTTGAAGGATGTAATCGGGAAAAAAATAATGTCAACACATATTAACTTTTCAAATCCATGACCTTAGCTAGTAACTAAACCAAAAGCATCCCATCTGGAAAACCACTATTTGAAAACTCTACTAGACCCAGTGGGTTGACCTGAAATATCATCAAATTTTAAATTAAAGGGCAAAATCGAAAAGAAAAATCAAATTCATAAAAGAATTCAAACAAATAAAAATCAAGAGAATGATGACCAAATTTAAAAATATTAAAAATAAGATCATGGTTCCAAGGATGAAATTGAAAACAAATTAAAAATTGACAAAAGGGTTCACAATCTAAATTAGAAAACTACATATTAGATGCCAAACTTGAAATATTATAAAATAAGAGGACGAACTTAATTTTTTTAATAGTTAGCACGAGATTCAAGGGGGAGAATAGAGAGAAGAAAAAAAATAAAAAGAAGAGATGGCCGATGATAAACCATCACTGTAACCGCCACACGCGGAAGCTGACATTCCTCCACTAGAACACAGCTCATGCACTGTTAGAGCACTGTGGAGCCACCCCACATACTTATGCGTGCCAACAACTTTTTTTTTTAATAAATTTTAAATTTTAAAAAAAAGACTAGACTGTCTCTAACTCGGCTTAATAATACAAAAAAATAAAAAAAACCTAAATTGTCTCTAACTAGGCTTAAATTTATATACGAACCCATAGTAAATTGAGTGTGTGCAGTATAAGTGTGATGCCTTTTTATTTTTTTGTTAATGTCCATTATCGGAACGAGAGAGTCAAAATGGAAATGAAGTAATTGGTTTGATATTTTTTATTTTAATGTTATGTTTAGAGCAATAATAAGAAATTGATATAAAATTTAAATTTTTAACTGCTATTTTTTAGATAAAAACAATAATGTTTATAAAATAATTTTATCAATAATGGTGGTAGTAAAAAATATAAAAATAACTATAATAACATTAATAAGAAAAAAATAGTTAATATGCAATGAATAACAATAGTATATTGAAGGTTTACATGCTCGTTAATTTTAGGGTTCGTGAGATTAGTCGAGGTGCACGCAAGCTAATCCGAATATCCACGTTAATAATAATAAAAAAAACAATAGCATATTATTCTAAAAATAAAACTATTCATTTCTATTCCTTCGTTACAATTGAGAAAGAAACTATGTTTAATTTTCATTTTCATTCCGACTTTTCGTTCCTTTTCTTTTCAACCAAACGGAATGAAAGTCTCTTTCTCATTCCCTCTATTCCGTTCACTGATTATTATTATTAGCCATAACTTGAGAAGTAAAAGATATAAAGTTAAAGTCAGAAAAGAACGAAAATTTAACATTTTCATCTCAAAATTAAATAATATATGCATTTCAGAAAACGGTGGGCTTTCCATAAATCTCCCTGTCTCTTGCTCACAGCCACCGCTTAATCTGAGACAGATTGAATATAAAGGAACTCAATTCCCTTTCACGTCCATTACAAACCCAGATCACGCTTTCTTTTTAATTCTCTTCTCTTTTTCAAGATCTCCAGGTACTCTCAAATCTCTTGCTGGCCCAATGTATTTTGTTCTTCTTTCTTGAGACCTGTCTGTTAAACACGTCTCGTTCTGCTTGTTGAGATGATTACTTAATGACCTGGGTTCTCTGTTAATCACTGATTGACAAAATGTGGGTGATACAACTGAGCTCCAACAACTGGATTTTATTCTTGTTTCTATGATTTGATTTGACTTCTTTACCTATGGTTAATCCGGCCACCCTTTTGATAATTATAGACTAAAACCATACTCCTATTCTGTTTATTTTCGAAGAGTAATCTGAGCAGATGAATTTTATCATGAACTGTTTGATTGGTGTTTTACACAGATCTGTGATATGCCTGCCTGGTCTAAATAGTTGTAATTGCTACTATAAACTGTTTGCTTGTTTGTTTTGCTCATATCTGCGATCCTGATTCACAGTTCAGAGCCAGCTAGAGTGACCATGACCGCGACCAATGGGGAGGTGCATTCAGTGACTGCCAACGGAGGCTTTACGAATGAAAAGCCCTTCAAGATATTTGTGGGTTACGATCCATGTGAAGATGTTGCCTATGAGGTTTGTCGCCATTCTATTTTGAAACGATCCTCGATCCCTGTCGACATCACCCCCATTGTGCAATCAGAGCTTAGAACGAAAGGTTTGTATTGGCGTGAGAGAGGCCAGCTTGAGAGCACAGAGTTCTCTTTTTCTCGTTTCTTGACCCCGCATTTGGCTAACTATGATGGTTGGGCAATGTTTGTTGATTGTGATTTCCTCTACTTAGCTGACATTAAGGAATTGAGGGATTTGATTGATGATAAGTATGCCATCATGTGTGTGCATCATGACTATGCTCCGAAAGAGACCACAAAAATGGACGGGGCGGTGCAAACTGTGTATCCAAGGAAGAACTGGTCTTCCATGGTGCTGTACAATTGTGGGCATCCGAAGAACAAGGTTCTGACGCCTGAGGTTGTGAACACCCAAACTGGTGCTTTCCTTCATAGGTTTCAATGGCTTGAGGACGAAGAAATTGGTTCCATCCCATTTGTGTGGAATTTGCTGGAGGGTCATAACAAAGTTGTGGAGGGTGACACAACAACATTTCCTAAAGCAATACATTATACTCGTGGTGGCCCATGGTTCGAGGCATGGAAGCATTGTGAGTTTGCAGAGATGTGGTTGAAAGAGAAGGATGAGTGCGTGAAGGAAGCAAATAAATAATTCAAAAGTAGATATCATTCATCAGCTGGAGTTGTTTTTTATTTAATTTTTTTTATAAAAAAAAATTAATGAGGAGGCTTATCTTCTTGTGCTCTGTTATTCTTACTTCATTTGTAATCTGTATTATCATGCTACCATGTGTGTATTTCTTGGCAGCAGAGCTGGTACAAGTGCATCATCTGTCCTGAACTCCTCTTATATCAGGAACTGCTTTCCTATGTATTTATGAGCATTTTTTAAGAAAGTTTTAGTTTTTTTTTCCCCCCAACTCTAGGGTTGAAGATCACCGTACACACTAGTTTCAATTCTTGGTGATATTGAACTCTCTGTATAATTTTGATCCATAACCACATTCAGCCCTAGCTGGATCTTTGAAGCTCTAGACAAGGCAAAACGAGACATAAACAGTGGCAGTTAGCAATATAACCTTGGACAACAGCTAATGCAAGTACAAACAAAAGCAAACTACTGAAAGTTCCAGCTCTTGCAAGGAGAATCATATTTGCGATTTACATACAAAAGCTTCCTGCAGAATTCTTGTTTCCTGAAATCTAAGTCGAATAAAGCTGGAAATTCTATCAACAATGGCGCTAACAATTTTGTTCCTTTCCTTGCAATCTTGATACATAAAGGAGCACCATGAAGTTCTTAACAGAACAGATAACATAACTCTGCCTTGATGATAACCACAGCAACGTGTGCTGCTCCGAATTCATCTTTATAAAACCATCTGCAGGAGGCAACCATCTAGACAGCCCTTGATTGCAGGAAGCGGAAGTAAATGGATTGAGCTTCTTGTTAGCTTCCTGGTATCAAGAGAGATTTGACACAGCAATCTCAAGAATGTCATTGTTATTTATGCACTTGTCCTGAAACACTCTTTGATTGCAGCAGTACCAGATTGCCCACAGGATGATAGAAATCCTTCCCATCACAGGAACCTCAAGTGTAAGAACTTTCCTTGAAAACCAGCTGAACACATCCATAAAAAGTGATGCAGATAGAAGCGAAGAATAACGGAGTTTGTTAGAAGTCAAAATCCTTAAAGATGAAAACCATTATAACTATAGAAAGATTCTTGAAAAAATCAATTTTTATTTATCTCACTTACCAAAAGGTTATTATAATTATTTATATAGAAAAAACTTACAACCCCAGTAATACTGAATTGAAAAAATAAATTAGAAAAATTATTATCTTCAAATAGAAAAAGAAATAAAAAAAACATAATAATACAAAATAGAAAAAAAATATTAACAAAGAAAAATATCTATTTTCCCAAAAAATTCATCACACAAACAATTCATGATTTTACTTGAAAAACATTTTTCTTCTCCTTCTAAAGATTAACACTCATTAACAAGATCAAATTATTTTTTTTATATTATAAAGGACTTTTAAATACACATGATATAAGCCAAGATTCATGTCTTCTAAAGAATGAGATATATAATGCTCAAAAGGTATTTAAAGGTGTCAAGAACTCAAAAGGTATTTAAGGGTGTCAAGACATAGGATCTCTTATCTATTAAGATCTTTTAGACTTGCTATCTTAATTTTGATATCCTGATGATTGATCTCGTTACAACCTTAATTCTCTAAGTTTTATCTCATTTTTCGTCGTCGACAACTATTTTCAGTTAGGGATGCTTTGCAAAACTTTTTGTTATCATTTTATTTTGCTCTCTCTCTTGTAACATTTTTTTTCCCTTTCATATTTGTTTCTCATTTCTTTTCTATTTAGAGAATTTCATCGACTAAAAACAACTGAAACATGCTCTTAATATGAGGGTGATCCTAGTTTGAGTTATTATCCAAGAAATATAGTTTAGTCTTAAAGGGGGCGGCAAGGGATAGATTCTTATCAGTGAAGAGAATACCAAAGGTGACCTTTCTTTATCTTAAATCTAAATTTATTCATGTTGATAAATCTTAGCTTTATTCAAGGGTTACGAGGTTATCCGAATACATACTACTTATCATTATTTAAGTTATGAAACCATTTTTTAAGCAAAAATTTCCCTTTTGAGGTGCTTTGTTGGTATGGAAAAAGGTAATTCCAAGGTTAAAAAAGATGGATTATCAAGACTTTACACTTTTAAGATGTATAAAAGATGAAAAATGAGATTTTAAGATTCACAAAAAATATATATTTTCCCCTAGCATTTGCATGATATATCTCGGAATTTGATCAATGAATTTGTCATTAAATTTATCTAATCATGGATGCTAAATATTATTTTCACATAGACATATCTTGCTTTCATAGCAACAATAAGTCATAAAAAACAAAATTTCTTAAAAGAAGTGATTCTATCAAAGTTTCAATTTTTTTTAAATAGAAGGATAAAAATGACTTTAAGTTCAATCACAAAAAAAAGTTGACAACACAATACTAATTCCATCTTCTTATCCACTTTATTGACAAACATTTATAACTTGATAACACTCATTAAGCGTCTTTTCTTATCATCATTGCCAATCACTTGTTATGTTGATGATGGATCGGTGATAATATAATATGTACCTTTTGTAACGACTAGAAATTTGATATCATTTAAGAATATTTTAAATGGTCCAGTTTATATAAAATAGGCTAATTTTATTTTTATTTTTTTAGAGTCGCCTTGTCCTTATCTTATTCCATCATATTTTATTCCAATTGATTTCTCGCGTAACTTATGACACCATCATACAACATACATGAATATCTAATAATAAATTATTCATTTCAATAAAATTTTGGCAAAGTTTCACTTGTACGAAAGCTCTACCAACAAATCCCAACAATAACCTGTCATAAAAAAGGTAGTCTCGAGCTCACCATCCATTAGTATCATTAAAAACATATTTCTACTCGCTTTATATTCATGATAATAAAAACTACAACATTTACTTGAAAGCATACAATATCCACTATAAAAGATAATTCCTCCTTCCTTTATGGTTTATTATCCAATCCATATGGTGTTCTTAAGTACATATGTAATAAAGTTATTTACCTAACAAAATCTAGTTTACATCAAAGTCTACTTAATAAGGAAAAACTGAGAAAAGTAATAATATTGTATCATGGTGTGGTGCTGGATGGGATGTGCCTATAAAAACACATACATAATAAGCATATAAGTATCCATTAATCCAAATAGCTTTTTGTGATCTTAAGAACAAACACATAATCATAGATCTTATCATATACTTATTCATTACTACAATCTTTAACGACTTTCGTAATAATCCCTAAAACTAGTGACCTTTTTCATAGGTATATTCAACTATACTATGATTTCATTCTTTTCATTAAAATATACTCATATATGATATACCACCAAAGTATTTGTCATTTCTACTTCGATATCCTTCAAAAGAGCTTTTAAAATATTGTCCCACCATACTAGTCTCATTATTATTTGTATCAACCATAATTTCTTTAGATTACAAATATAATTGTAACCTTACCATTCTTAATTTTAAACATTTTACTTAAATATGATATTATAACATTTATCCATAATATTTATTTTATGGTTCAGAGTATTTTCTATCACTTTCTTTTACTTTTCTATGATGGTAATTATGGATGCATTATCATACTAATTAATTCCATCCAACTCCACTTACGCATAAACAATTTCTTTTGCGTTATCCAATACTCAAACCTTTATTTTATTGGCCCATTTCAGTAGTTATGACCAATCCTTTAAATTGATTTTGTTTGTAATTCATATGCTTTAATTTGATTTGAGACTTCTAATGCATGTCCTAATTCATTTCTGAATCCATTAATTTCTCTTAATGACCATAACTTCCACTTTATAACAACCACATTCATTAATTCAATTCATCCCTCATAGTTATACTTTATTTTGGATTCATAATTCATTTTAGAGATCAAGAGTTTTTCCCTAGATTGGTCATTTTCATTATTGTAACTTCCTGAAACTTGTGATTTAACTTAATCATGGATTCATCAATATGAATCAAAGTCTTTGCTTCGTGTTTTAATTTATTATTTGGGTTCATTAATCCACCCAATGCCTATAACTCAGGTTTTAACTCAATTATGGATTCATTAAATCTATTTATGCAGTTAACTCATGTTTAAGCCAACCTTAATAATGCTTTAATTCGATACTGGTAACTCAAGCTTTAAACATCAACCTTATTTGTCATTTCAATAAATACAACTTGTATTTTTTTTTATTATACATTCATTGATTCTTTTCAATATTCGTTACTAATACTTTATGTAAACCACATTCAATAGTTCATTTTATTCTATTAATCAACAATTAAGTCTCCCCACCTTCTATTTTACTTTACATGCCTTCACATTCTCACTTAAGTTCACATTTATAACACTGACTTGTACCCTTTTTAAGTTTTCTAGACTTAAGTTTTCAAAAAGTTATTTGACTTTCTGTCATTTTAATAAGTTATCTTCACTTTTCAGCCCACGTCATTGGGTTCAGATAAAAAACACTTCATAGCCCTCCCATTGTGGTTGTCTTAATAATAATTAATTACCTCGGTCATTATAGCTGGCATAACTTTTTTCATATAAACCCCCTCATTACAGTTGGTTTAATTTCAAATCATAGCCTTTTACCATGTGACCAATTAATTTACAAATTATTTTCCCTCTCCAAAGAAATATTCCATTTGATAACATTTTCCTATCCCAAAAGCGTGTTTCATATGGTATCATTTTGTTGTACTGAAAACATATTTCATTTGATACCATTTTCCCATCTTGAAAGCATACTTCATATGGTATTATTTTCACATTCACATATCATATTTAATTGTACTCATTGTTTACTTTATTTATTCATTATTTTTATGCTTATAATTCATTTACTCATTATTTCTCATAATTATTTCTCACATTGATATTATTTTCACTTACTCACCTCTATTTCTCAATCACTTACTGTCATTGATTTTATATTTGTTTACTTTTCATCGATTCTTCATTCGTATACTCACATCATATTCACATTTACATAATTAAACAAAATACTTTTTAAAATAAAAGAAAGAGGGTGACGAACACCTACCTGGTGCTCTTGTTGTGCTCTTTTTTGTCACCCTCATAATATTGAAGAAGGTATCCAAATCAATACCCAGATTTATTCCAACCATTATCACAACTACATATACACATAATTTTTCCACTTTTGTAATAAAGTTTTTAGATATGCCACTTTTCTTTACAAATTTCATTAATTCTTATTTATTTTATTCATTTCCATAATCCCATTTAATGTCTAAGTATTTGTCAACTATTTCCATATTCAAATTCAATATCCAAACATTTCATCAACTAATTTCATATTCCAATTTAATGTCTAAACATGTAACTATTTTCCATAATATGATTCAATATCTACACATTACGTCAACCATTTACATAATTCTATTCAATATCTAACTATTTCATCAGTTAAACCCAATATCTAAACTTTTTGTCGATGAATTTCATTGTTTAAATATCTAAACTTTTCATCGATGAATTTTAATGTCTAAATGTCTACACTTTTCAACGATGAAAATCCATGTCTAACATTTTATCAAACACATGAGGGGCAATAATTCAACCTATAAAATTTATAGAAATTTCACATATCCATCCCTCCAAAACATATCACAATATTACAACACATCTCAATTCAATATACAATCATCATAACCAAGATTTTATATATGATTCCTCATTATAACACACATTTTACAAAAATTCATGCTCTAACTAACAATTTTATCATAAATTAATATTCACAAAACAACAACAACAACACAAAGGCTTGCCCTAATTAACAATTTCATCATCAATTTATATTCTCGAAGCAATAACAACACAATATTACATCATAATTAACAATTTCACCTTCAATTTCCAACTAACTTTATCATCCTCTTTTCTATACAACTAATTACCAATTTTAGGGCTTTTATTTTCCTTTACTAATTTAAAGAACAAAGATGAAATTAAAGTACAACTAAGCCTTTTACAACATCAAATAAACTCAATTTAATGGTTAATTCTAACGGAATCAAGAACAAACCTATTGCTTTTCTTTCTTTGAAACTTCCCTCACCAAAACACTCTAAGCTTTCATTTTCTCTCTAAACACACATGTTTGTGTAGATTTTTAATAGGATTATCACCCTCTCTCCACCAACTATGCCATGAATTTGGAAAAATAGAAGAAGAATAATTACAAGCTATTCTCCCTCTCTTTTCTCTTCTCAAGGCTTAAAGGATATCTAAGCCTTTTATAACATGTAATAAACTCAATTTAATGGTTAATTATAACGGAAAAGGTTTAGGAAATTTCTAACTGGTTGTTCGTGTGATTTACCGTTAGAGACCGAATATTTGGATGACTTGTGGTTTGCAACAACCCAGCCTTGAAGCAAATATTCAAAGGCGAAAAGAACATCTGATTTTCAGGTAATCCTTGCATAAACCCTAACGAACTCTAGATTTGTCTAATATGATTCTTGAAACTCCTAAATTTTTTTTATATTTACAGTTTTTGCTACATATATGTGTTTCAGGAAACCCAATAAACATAGAGAGGAAAAAATGGTTGGTGAACTTGATATTGGTTGTGAGTCCTTCTGAATCTAAGTAATTAAGTATTGACTCAACACTTTCATTAGTACATGTATATACCTAGTTATAAAAAATGACCATCCTAATGAGTCAATTGGGGATTCGGTTAACCTGGAGCTTGGATCGATCCAAGTTTTAAAAAAATAAAGAAATGATTGACCCAACCTGACTCGATTAAAAATATAGGTTAACTTGATACCTAGCTAACTTAGGTAAAAGCCAATCAAGAACCCATTAATTTTTTTTTTGGAAAAAAAAATTGGGTCAAAATGATGTTGATTTAAATAAAATTGAAGTCAGCCTAATTAACCATCCCAATTTATGACCTAGACCTTACATTGGACCAACCTTATAATTGGATTTCAAAATTATGAGTATATATGAAAATAAGATCAAAATAAAATACATTTGAAACAAAAATCGTTAAAACTTTAAAGTAATCATTTTGATCATTAAAAACATTGTTTTCCTATCACTTAAATTAGTTAGTGTACCCCACGTTATATTATGGATATGATTCCAATCTAATTTGTAATTAAAAACAAGAGGTCTATGAGAACTGAAAAGATAGTCTATGTGTTTTTTATAAAATAAATTAAAAAAAATATAAACTGATAAATCATATAAAAAGTTATTAACCACTAATTAAAGACTAAATTGGAAAGTTAATCTTTATTATAAGAAGCATAAAATATATGTTCACATGAATATTTGACACCATAACATAGGTAGTTTTCTGTTTTTTTTTCCAGTTGTACGACAATAAAAATGGATATTTATAATAATTACAATGATTTAAAATTTAAAGAAAAAATATATTTTTTTAGTCAAAATTATCTTTTCTTGTTCTTATAATTATTTTTTGTTTTAAAAAAATCCTTTTTTATATATTTATTGAGAAAAAAATGAAGGTAATTAAAATATAAATTCAAAAAAAAATATTGACCTGAAATAAGGAATAAAAATGTAATTTTTTAATCAAAACTTCTTTTTCTTATTCATTGGTTTCCTTTTGTTTTACAAAACATATGTTTTTCATAAAAAAATGTATTTTTTTAAATAACAACAAACATTTTTTAAAATAAAACGAACTACAAACATTTTTCAATCATCCAAGAAAACTCAAGTTTTTGAATTAGAATTTAACTTCCTAGACTCTAAAAATCCCAATTTGAACCTTGTTTTGACCCAAAACATGAAAATAATAATTTTATAGACCTCTAAATCACTCATTTCTAACTACAAAACATATTTTAATTTTCCAAAACACTCAAAATCAAACCAAATTAAAAAACAAAGTCTTGTTCTACCTTGTTGGGCATAAGTGAATATATAAACCACCTCCATTCAGTTTTTCTCTTAAATATAACTTCAAAAACACTAAAATTGTTTGTTATTGGTGGCCATAATTTTTTCATATGAGAGTTTTCTCTCTCTTATCTAGACATTTATGGACTAAAATGCAAGAAAAATCTTGAGAGAATCATAAAAATCCTAAAGAACTAGGACCAAATATGAAAAAGGAAAACTTGAGGGACCAAATTGAATATATTTTTTTTATCTTGATCCTTGATCTTTTAATTTTTATTCAAGTAAAACCTAAAATTCATTTTTTAAAATTGTTCTTTAATTTATTTAACGATATATTGGGTAGATGAGAACATGAAAATGAAAACATATAACAATAGATAAAATCATGTCAATATAATTCGCAAGGATATAATTGAAAAGAAATAATAATCAACACAAAAAAGAATCAAAATTTCAAGGACCAATAAGAAAAACATTGGCTTTGAAAACAGTGAAATATAAGAGTAGCTGCAATTGATGAAGATCAAAAAGGCCAAATATTTAGTTTTTTTTTTAATTGTAAATTGTAATTTTTACTTGATTTGACAGAAAAAATATATATATCCCAGGACATGAACTCTCTCTGGCAACACAAATACTAATGGCACATCTGATGTTTACGATAAAACAGACTGGACAGTAGACTTTGAGAGAGCAAAAAAACAAAAGGAGATAAAATTTAGGTTAAAATAAGCAACTGCCTCATTGAAGGCCATAAACAAGCAGTGCACCAACTGCACCAATGCCAGCCACTAGCCCAATGATGACTCCGATAGGAGGCAATCCGCCACCAACTGCTCTTCCAGTATTCACATCATATCGTGCAAATCTCTTCTTTGGCGCTCTACATTGTGGGCATACGTATGCTTCCGGCTGCATAAACAAGAAGAAAAGAATCAATAAATTTGTGTACAAGCATTTATATTGACATGTTCTTATTTGGTCAAAACCTCCTCTTGCCAGAAAAATCTATTTTCTGCTATCTTTTTACGCAATGCGCTATGAATACGAAATTGATGTTTTAGATGGAAAAAGAAAAATGTAAGATCTTTCTCTATGCAAAGGGGACAAACGTGCCTGCTCATCAAAGGATTTCTGCAAGGTGTATATGAATCCACAATCAATGCATATGTGAGTTGCTCTAGCCTGCAAAAAGCTTTACACCATTAGTGTTCATCGACAAGACAGTAAAAAGTAATTTCATACCATCAACACACTAAATTTGAAATGGAGTGGAATATATGGAATTGCACATAAAGAAAAAAAAGAAGCATGCCTTCTGAGCCTCAGTCAACTTCCTTCCAAAGCGGGGAGGAGCAGGACGCTTAGGCAGTCGTTTGACATCTACTTCTGCGCCTCTGTTTTGCAATAAAGATTGACCTTCTGTCAGTTTTGAAACACATATAACTACAGCAAAATGAATTATGAGCTTCTGCATGTTTTATTCCTGCCCTATTCCTATGCATGTAACATGTTTTAATTCTTGGTATTTTTGGAAAGGAGTTAAACAATCTGATCAAAGTTTAGTTTAAAAACTGGGACTTCGTCGGACGTAGATTGCAAATCAGCATGTACCAGCCATATTACCACAATCTATCATTACAAGAGCAATTCTCTTACAGAATTCTCTGACTTACCGCTTGAAATTGATAAAACCTTACGGAAAAAAAGTCAGGGCGGAAAGCTCCCGAGTTGAAGCAAAAAAAAGAACTCTTTATCAAAACTTGCTTTGCTAGTGCTTGGAAGTGGGATGAACATACCCTTAATAACAAAGACGTCGTTGGCTCTCTTCTCTTCACTCAGCCCTTGTATACTATATAGATAGATTAATACAATTATATGAAGAATGCAATCACTGCTTACGAGACAAACATGAGATATTTCATGCAGCACCAATCCAAACATCTAACAAAGACAAGTCTTAATTCTACAAACAGTAATCCCTATATATTATATATAATTATCTTTCACCTTTGCTATATGCCATTGTCTATATCTACTTGCTTTCAATATTGTAGTTGATCCCTCACCTGCTACTAGGAACTTCCTCACACAGAGACTGCAATTAATTTGATCCGTATTTTTCTATAATAGTTGTTTCATCAAACGTAATTAATCCTTCTTAGCTTACCTGTGCTGCCTCTTCACTCAACTTGGTGCCCATGAAGATCTTTTCGTCTTTTTCCATGTCATCAATCCAAACAACACTACCTTCTATGCTAGAAGCCTAGAGTTTTTTCGTTTTTATAGAAAAAAAAACTTAATTTTTATGGTTACCAGTCTAGCTAACTGGAGTGAAAAAAAAAAAAAAACACTGCAATTAAGGTAAATGAGTGCTTATTTTCTTGATTCCCACAAGTTAATTGATGAATCTTACATAAATGTTCTGTGATTTCTTTCTAAGAGAGAGATGTTTTGTTAGTTTTAAACCATCACTGATATGTAATACATGAATCATGATAACAAAAAATGAGGAGGAGTAAGGAAAGAATACCTGCTAACAACAAAATAAATAGAATCTGGCTTTGCTTGGATGGCAGTTTTAGTAAACCCCAGCTTATCAGCAGGCCAAAGTTCATCCCCGAAGAAGCTACTAGTGTAGAGCACCTGGTCCCCTGATTTTAGCCCTGCTTTGGCTGCATTCCCACCCCCCTCTACGCCCTAATTAATCATGTCAATTTCATGAGCAACAAAAGAATGACCAGAAACACAAAAATACAGAATACAATTACAAGGAGACTCACAGTTATGACTACACCACCGCCAGACTTTTGACCCAAAGTGAGACCCAGTGGCTTGTCAACCTCAACCTCAATTGTCTTTGCAGCCCCAGCTGTTCTGGCAGTGACCTGAAGCCCTGTTCTCACATTGATCAAAGTACTGCAGCTGCTGTTAGGCATGAAGATATCCGAGCAACCCCTTTTGCCATCTTGAAGTGATAGGCCTTGAAAGTTGCTTTTCTATTGAGAAAGAAAGAGATGAATTGTACTTAATCATTAATATTTTTCACTTACCAGTACAAACAAACACAAATCCAGAAAAAAGGCTTGGGCAAAATTAACCTGGTAATGAGAGGAAATGAATGATTTCGTAGAGGTAGGTGTGGTAGTTTTAAGGGAGTGATTCTTGCTGAAGGTGGCAAAGCAAGAAGTGGAGGTGGTTCCTGCAACTACAGCTGATGACATTGCTGGCGCCTCCTACCCAAAGAGCAAGCAAGAGTACTGGTGTATGTGCTGGAGTCCTAGTTAGTAAAATTGGTTGCTCTTGTTGAAGCTCGTGGACAGAAAATTGCATAAGCTGATAGCCTTCTAGTGGCAGTGGTATTGGCACTTGGCATGTGTGGCCCTGGTGGGAGCTACAGGAGCGCCTTCACGACACGCGCCTTTCTTTTCTAAACCATGCTGCTTCACCATCACTGTATGGAAGGGAAAGCACAATCATGTCCCTCATTTATGCCTTCATAGATTTAATTTTCGCGTCAACTATTCAGTTTTCTGCTTAAATTATGAGTTATCTTACCGAAATTTTTAACCAAGATAAAACATATCAATAGAATCTAGCTAGATAAAATTTCAGTATGATTTAATAGTTGGATTGGAAGTTTTGTTTTTTAATATAAAAATAATTAATTTGTGACTTTTCAAAAAAAACCCAAAATTTCTTATTCAATCCTCACATAAATTATGTAAATTATGCTTAAAAAAATCCTTAAATTTTCCATATTTATTTATTTATCATACTTATTACTATTTCAAGACAACATTATCAATTTTTAATCAGTGCTTCATGCTTTTTTGTTGCATTATCCTTTCTTATAGTTTATTTTTTATTACCTCACTTATTTTTTAGAATTATTTTCTTATTTTTTCTTATTATTTTATATATTGAAACATGTTACTTATTTCACCGTTATTATGAATTTTAAATTAAAATTTATTTTACGAAAGTCATCCCCTCTATTATACATCATAATTATTGTTATTATCTTAATTTATCTATTATTTTTTATCCTGGTTTCCATCACTCTTCAAGGTCTTACTATTTTTAATCCTATATTTACACGAGGATTTACATTCTCCTCTCATTAAGAAATTTCATTCTTGAAATTTAAATTTCGGTTTATTCCTGATATCAAACTAAAGTTGTTTTATATCTATTTCACTCTCACTATTTCCTTTCAACCATGTTTCATATTGTACCTTTCACGACCTTGTCATTCTCAAGTATGATATCCATCTTTCATTTTTTATCTTATATAATCCTAATTTATCTAGTTCATTCACTTTCTCATTACTATAAAATCCTTCGTTTCATCCTTGCATGCTATTAAGAACAATGATCATTATATGGCTTCCTAACCTTCATTTCCTTTTTTTTCATTACCTTCTTAACGAATACATTCAATTTACTACAAACAAATATTTTCGATATTGAAATTATACTATCATAGAAGCTACACATATTATCATAGTATTGATCACATCATTATTAAATATTTAGCACTAGATTAGTCATCATTGATCCATTTATATGACCTTCTTCTTCATTGTTCTCCTTTTAGAAGTCTATTGAATCTTGTTTAGAAGCTCTGATACTAATTGTAACACTTTGTAATTTATACACGTAAAAATAACTTTATGAAGCCTGAAACTTAAAAAATCAGATATATATATATATATATATATATATATATATATATATTGAAAATCAATTATAATTTGATAATCAAAAACTTAGTTTACACCATTTCTTTATTAACATATACATATGCCACACTCATCAACTTAATCATTCTCATCATTGTTGTTTACGTCCAATCCATTATTAGAAATCATTCTCAACTTTGTTATTTATGTCCAATCTATTATTTGAACCCTTCACGCTAAATTTATATAGATATATTCTATACCCTTGTCATGTCATCGATTAAACAAAAATTGTTAAAACTTTAAAGTACTCATTTTGATCATTAAAAACATCATTTTCCTATCACTTAAACTAGTTAGTGTACCCCGCGTTATGTTCATTATATTGTGGATATGATTCCAATCTAATTTGTAATTAAAGACAAGAAGTGTATTAGAACCTGAATGATAGTCTCTATATTTTTTATAAAATAAATTTAAAAAAAATATAAACTAATAAATCATATAAAAAGTTATTAACACTAATTAAAGACTAAATTAGAAAGTTAATCTTTATTATAAGAAGCAAAAAATAGATGCTCATGTGAATATTTGACACCATAACACAAGCAACTTTTTGGCTTTTTTTTTTAGTTGTATGACAATAAAAATGGATATTTGTAATAGATACAATGATTTAAAACTTAGAGAAAAAGTATATTTTTTAGTCAAAATTATCTTTTCTTGTTGGTATATTTATTTTTTGTTTTTATTATATATATATATATATATTATTGAGAATAAAAAATGAAGGAAATTAAAATATAAATTAAAAAAAAATATTGACTTGAAATGAGGAATAAAAAATGTATTTTTTTAATCAAAACTTCTTTTTCGTATTCATTGGTTTCTTTTTGTTTTACAAAACATATGTTTTTCATAAAAAAACGTGTTTTTTCTTAAATTAAACTTACCATAAACTTAAAAACAACAAACATTTTTAAAATAGCATGAACTACAAACTACAAATATTTTTCAATCATTGAAGGAAACACAAGTTACTTAAAATTAGAAATCAAGTTCCTAGACTCTAAAAATCCTAATTTGAAACCTTGTTTTGACCCAAAACATGAAAAAAAATCTTATAGACCTCTAAATCACTCATTTCTAACTATAAAACACATTTTTATTGTCCAAAACACAAAATCAAACCAAATTAAAAAAAAAAAGTCTTGTTCTACCTTGTTGGGCATAAGTGAATATAGAAACCACCTCCATTAAGTTTTTCTCTTAAATATAACTTGAAAAACACCAAAATTGTTTGTTATTGGTGGCCATAATTTTTCCATATGAGAGTTTTCTCTCTCTTATCTAGACATTTATGGACTAAAATGCAAGAAAAATCTTAACAAATACATTCAATTTACTACAAACAAATATTTTCGATACTGAAATTATACTATCACAAAGGCTACACATAATGTCATAGTATTGATCACATCATTATTAAATATTTAGCACTAGATTAGTCATCATTGATCCACTTATATCACCTTCTTCTTCATTGTTCTCCTTTTACAAGTCTATTGAATGTTGTTTAGAAGCTCTGATACTAATTGTAACACTTTGTAATTTATACACGTAAAAGTAACTTCATTGAGTCTGAAACTCAAAAAATCAGGGTAATTTTTTTTATATAGAATACAAGACTATTACGGTTTAGTCCTTACACTTTGATCTCCTTTCATTAAGCTAGAGTACAAGGAATCAAATAACCTGCAAACACAGTGTTCATTATAATTTTTACTTTTCAATTCTTAGGGAGTCAATATATATATATATATTGAAAATCAATTATAATTTGATAATAAAAAACTTAGTTTACACATCATTTCTTTATTAACATATACATATGCCACACTCATCAACTTAATCATTCTCATCCTTTTGGTTTACATCCAATCCATTATTAGAAATCATTCTCAACTTCGTTGTTTATGTCCAATTCATCATTTGAACCCTTCACGCTAAATTTATATAGATATATTCTATACCCTTATCATGTCATCGAATAAACAATTGTTTTTCTATCCACATGCTAATAGGCAACATTATCCATATAAAAATAAACACCATGGAGACTCGTTCATTTACAAACATAAATGATATCATATATTTTTCAGTGATTTGACTTTACACTTAACAATTTAAAATTCTCATTATTCATACCCTTGGTCATTTAGCACTAGCTTGTCTTATGATGTTTGATTTCAGTTGCATTATCACCATTTTTAACTTGTCATATTATATCGACACCATTACCCCATCATTAACATATTTACACCTCACCGAGTAAAAAATATTCAAGGTTTATTTCACCTTTCAACTTAGTTTTTCATTGCATCACATGATTGGAATATTATTACATTTCTTTTTCTTTCTATACTCATGTTTTAAAAATTTTGAACAACCATTACTTTCTTCTATCCGCGACCCTTATCCGTTTGTCTTTTTTCTATTATATATTCTTATAATAGTTCCTCCCTCTTCAGGAACCATACAGGGTTGTCCCTAAATAGCCCCAAGTTATGCCACATAAGTCATTTCAATCATTTTTTATATTCACTTGATTATGTTATCACGTTAAATAACAAATGTTTCTATACAAAAAAATAAAAATTCATATAATACAACCCTACTTTATACTTTATATTACTTCCCAACACAATCATGCACTCAATCCCTTTTTATCTCCAAGCAATCCTTAATACGATAACATCATCTTCCTTATTATAATAGTCATCTTTCTTATCACTATTTGAATTTGCTAAATTATCTACCCTTCTATGCATTCTCCTTAGGTGATACAATCTTTGTCTTTATCCTTCATAAAGGTTAGGCATTAATCAATTCAATAATTTATATCATGAACTCAATCATAAAATTCTTCTTAATCCAATACTCAATTCCATAATTTACCACTTTTATTAATCTAGTGCTCACGCCTAAAAATGAGTTTTACAACTTTAGTTATGATTAAAATACTAGATAGTATTTTGGGTTGGTTAGGCTAAATCGATCGGAATTAGATAATTTTTAATCTTTTCTAGGAATTGTTGTTGAGTGATGGTTTTAACATTGGAATATATAAGAATGAATATGAACATGAAAATGTGTAAGAGTATGGGATTTTAAGGATTTTTCTTGTGATTGGTTTGAAAATATTAGTTAAATGAGAATTAAATGAAGTTATGATGTTGATTGTATTATTGATGAAAATTGAATCCCGGTACAAAGGAGGTTGTGGGGATTGGACAATAGCATGGAGTGGCAACACGTGCACATACTCCAGGTGGGTGCGGGTGCTTGACACCTTGTCTTTTTATAAATTTAATATAATTTTTAATATGAAATTCAAAATTGTTATGTTATAATAAGATAATGAGTTTATATTGTATTTGATGAGATTATATGCTAATGAGATTGTAAATTGGATTGGATACAATGAAATTATGTGTTAATGTGATTGTGAGTTTGATTGGATACAACAAGATAATGTATATAGATTGTATGGACATGGTAAATGTTTGGAATGAAATGAAGTTGTGTGTTGGAAACATGATGAAACAATTAAATTAAGTATATGATAAGTGTCGTGACGTGCATAATGTCGAATGACAGAGCCATTTCCTGAATTGAAGGGGTTTTGTGTTTAATCATAAAGTTATGATTAGAGGGTTCAAAAGTCATCACCTAGTATTATGGTCACTAGAAAACCTATTGGTCTGCGAGAGTCTGGTTAAGGAGACAAGGGAAAGACATATTACCCCTAGTGCACCCTACCTATGGTAAGTTGTATTGTTGATTGATTGTTAATCTAAGGCATGTTTTTTTTTGTTGGTCTTATCTACAGTTCAAAGCAGATCTTTCTTTGCGAGGAAATCTCTACCTTATTAGATTGAATCATAATCGTTCTAATGTTCTAATTTTAGCATTGCATTTATTTTTTATTTTATTTTTAATACTTGAGGGTATACTTTACAGTGTAATTTTATACTCACAAATATTAAAGTTTTCAGCTAAATCCTAACACTCTGAGTAAAAGACTAATTGTTTTGGATTTTTGGTATTTTGATCAAACCCTAATGGATAATCATAAACCAGTTATGATATCCATTTGCATTTGTAAAACATGATAAAAATTATGCATGAAAAACCTTTAGAATTTGGTCGTATGTGTTGTTACCCATTTTTGGGTTCCCACAAAAAAAAATGAAAATGAGAAAATACAAAAAAATATATCAAAAAATATTCAAAAGAAATCCAAAAATAATAAGAGTGAGAAAAGGATGCTGGAATGCTGAAAAAAGGACAGAAATTGGTTGACGAGGTTCAAAAATACAAGAATTGAAATTTTGATAGTATATTTTTGACTGATGAGAGCCCTGGGGACAATGAACATTCAATTTGAGAAGCAAAGTCCAAAATCAGATGTTTATGGAATCAATTAAATTTTATCCAAGGTTTAATTGAATTTATGAAGGGTTTGATTGCAAGAAAATTGATTTTTAAGTCAATTTAGGCTTTTATTGGAAGAAATTAAAGTTCTGTAGTTCAATTATAATTTTGAAGAGTTGATTTGGTCAAATCAGGGGCTTAATTGCATAATTATTGAAGTTTGATGGCCAATTAGGGACTTAATTGAAACAATCCAAAACCAAGGACCAAACCAGAAAAGCGCTAAGATCAAGGGATCCAATTACAATTCATCCGGGGGCTTGATTACAAAATTGTCAAAACAACCAAGGACCGAATCGAAAATATTCATTTGAAATTTTGAAACGGCGTCGTTGCCTTATAGAGCACTATTCATTGTCTACTTCAAAGAAAGCCGTTTTCAGCAGTAAAACAGGGATACGTTTTGCAGCAAATTGCTCCAATTATGGGGCACGTTTTATGGCTGCTATCCCGCTACATGCAGATTACAAGCCGGCCGTTACCAGCACAAGGCTGTCTCTGGCCTATAAAAGGAGGAAAAGAACGACAGAGAAAAGGAGGAAAGAGAACAAAAGGAGGGGGGGAAGCAGAACAGAGGGGAGACGAGACAGGGAGGAGAAGAAGATAGACAGAGAAGAAGATAGACACTGTAACATCTCTCTGGTATCTTTCTCTCCGTCGCTGGAAACGCCACTAGCACCGTGAGCTACCAGCAGCACCGCCATAGCCAAAAAAGCAAAACAGAGAGCAAAAGAAGGGAAACACGCAGAGAAGAGGAAGAAGAACCGTCGACCGGCCAGAATCAGCTCCCCAGGCCGCCACAACCAGCACCTCCATGAAGCCGCTGCAGAGAGACAAGAACACTGTTTACAGGGAGAACGAAAAAACAGGGGAAGAAGATAGCACACCGAAGCAGAGGAAAGAAGAAGGAGGACCAACGTCTGCCACCACAGCCGGTTGCCACGAAGCCAATGCCACCGTGAGCCACCAGCACCGTGAACTACAGCGCCTCCATTCCAGGTAATCCTATTTCCTTTGTTTTAATTTCTGCGCTTGAAACAGGGGCTCGTTTTTGCTGTCTGCAAAAAACGAGCATGAACAGTGCGAAGGTAATATAATTACCTTCGCACTGTTCCATGCACGCGTAAAATTTTACGCGTGCATGTTTTGTTTGGGTCACTGGCTTGGGCCAGTGACCATGCACGGGTGGCTGGGTCCAGCCCAACCACATGGGTCGGGTTGGGCCCAGCCCGAAAATAAAACAAATTTCTTCAAAAAATTTCTTTTAAAAAATCTGTGATTTTCTGCAAATATTTTACTGCATTTTGATCAATATCGGTTTGAATTTTTATATTGTAAAGATACAAATTCAATATTAAATACCTGGTTTTTCGTTAAAAAAATAATAATAATATAAATAAATAAAAATAAATAAAAAATAAAAATAATTTTTGTTTTGTTTTCATGTATACAGCCAACTCTCTCTAAAAAAAAAATCATATCGTATCTTAAAAAAAAAAGGTTTTAGCATGCATTTTGGCTTTAATAACCAGTTTATTAAAGTCACGAGAACTGACCAATATTTCAAAAATTCCAAAAAAATTATTTTGTTTTTTTCTTTTAATATCTGGGGTTACGATCTTATACGTAAGATGTATTCCGTATATTCAATTCTTTTATTGACGTTAGAATGGTTAGGTTTTACCCGATAAGACAAGGACCTCCTTACCGAGGAGAACTTTTCTTAAACCATAGACGGACCAACAATTAGAAAACACGACAAGACCTTAGATTTTATCAGACAATAAAACAATGCAACCTACCTCAGGTAGGGCGTATTTGGGGTGCTAATACCTTCTCTTTACGCAACCAGTCCCCGTACCCGATCTCTTAGACTAGTTAGGGTTCTTAGTGATCAAAATACTAGTTGGCGACTCCCATTCTATTTTTCCACTCATAAAAGACTAGAATTCCTTGTCTCCCCACACATTTGCCAGATCGATAGAAGACAAAAATTGAGAGTGAATGTTTTCGTCAGCGACGCCGCACACGTGCGACAGTATGCACGAAAACAAAATATTTTTTTGTGTTTTTTAAATGAGGGATTTTTTTGATTTTTTTTGGATTTTTTTGAAATTTTGGAGAAAAATCAAATATTTTTAATACTGGGTATGTCTTCTAGTGTAAGTCCATGACTTGATATTAGGCAAAATTATTGGAAAAGCACGCGATAGACCCACAAATAATTTCAAAATGGTCATTGAAATTTTTTGATTTTGTTTGGCTTTTTATTAGGCTTGTTTGTCTAAACATTAAAATAAAGATAAACTAAAAACAAAAGGAAACACATTAAGATGTGTTTGCAAACACTTCCTTAGTCTAAGGGTTTGGGCTGATCAGGCTCGAGATCTAATCCCAGTCTGGTTGGGTTGGGTCGTCTAAAGGCCAAATATTTTTTTTTAAAAAAAAGATGGGTTGGGCCAAGGGTCCAGCCTACCCAACTTAGTCACTGGCCCAACCCAATGATTAAATTGTGTAGTAAACTGCAGAACTTGAATTATAATTCATATTTTTGGTTGTCGTTGCTGGGAGGTTCAATGTGAGAATGGTTTGGTGGAAGAACTGGCGGTTGGCAAGACTATTAGAGAGATAGATGGTGCTCTTGTTACTACTCTAAAGAAGAAACTCTTCTACTACTATTTTTGTTCGCGAATGAAATGAGGGAGAGGGGCTGGTGAAGGAGATGTACGATTGTTGGTGTAGGAGGCTGATGTTGATAAAGGCAAAAACAACATGGAGATAGTTTGGTGGTGAAGAGGAGATGTGGGAAGGTTGAGTTAAGAGGGACAAAAAAATGGTGTAAATGATGGTTTTTTGGCTCTCTTTTCACTTCTGATTTCTTCTTCTATAATGCACAGAATTCATCCCAATTTATAAGGAATGAAATAGGGACATCTAGTCTTTATTGGGAATAAGTTTTGGCCCTTGATTCAAATGGAAAAGATACCAACTATTGGACAAAAGTCATCATCATAAGCTGTGAAATTTGGCTGCAAAGGTTGATCGGTTCAGCCTCTTTGAGGGGGCGTCGCGACAGCTATAGTGGTGACCGATACCAACAAGAATTACACTAGAGTGTAGTACGATGTTAGGCCATGAGAGTAATATCTTGTTTGTCCTATTTGGTGGAGAGATGAGGCATTAAATGCCCTTGAAAAGTAGTCACTCAAGCAGACTTTCGGGTACAAAAGGTTGAAGATGATGAATAGCAGCCAAACGACAAGTCTTCTAACACCCTACTTTTTCTTGTTTTTTTATTGGTCAAAACAACATCATTTTATACCAAAACAAACTATTTTGATTAAAATGCACCATTTCATTTAAATAAAACGACGTCATTTTGACACTTTTAGGGTTTTAATTAGGGATTTGACTAAAATTCAATCTAGTCATTTTTCTTTTGATTTCTTTTAATTGCATTCCTAATTGATATCAAACTTTTAGTTTTATGCGATTTTACCCTTATCAAACTCAAATATCAACCCTGAAGTTCAACGTCTATTCATTTTGATCATTGGTTTTGAATTTATACAAATTGATCCTCAATTGACCATTTAACTTTCAATTTGCTTCAATTTCACTCTTGTTTTCAACCAAAAAAGATCATTGGTTGTGAATTTCTTCAATTTGACCCTTAATTGACCCTAAACTTTGATTTTCTTGCAATTTTATCCTTGATTTCAATCAATTGACTTTGTAAAAATTAAGTTTGGTCCTTTAAAACTCTAATATTCTCAATTAAGCCCAAATTAGGCTTCCAAACTTATTGTTTCACGAATTAACTTCTTAATAAAATTAATTTGACCCATTAAAAGTATAATTAAGTTCTTAAATCTAATTAAGTATTTAATTTAACCCAAATTAATTCGTAATTAAACCTTTAATATGGCCTATGATTAAATCAAATTGGCATTGTTGCACCCTTACGGCGGAGCGGCGACCCTCGATTGATTTCAGGTTTTTTTTTTTGTGTTTGTGGATAAAGGAGTCGCCACCTAGTATTTTGGTCACTAGAAACCCTAACTGGTCTTTCAGAGATTTTAAGGCAAGGGACTGGTTGCGTAAAGAAAGGTATTAGCACCCCTAGTACGCCCTACCTAAGGTAAGCCGCTTGGTGTTTGGTTTGCTTTATAATTGCTATGGTGTTAGTTTTTCTCAACCCCATCGGTTTTCTAGGTTTGATTCAAACTAAATTTATTAAGATAGAAATCCAAGGAGATTCCATGTGCTTTAAAAGCTCATTTTTCCCTTAGTATTTTAAAAGTTTGCGACTCGTAAATCGTAAGGAAGGACAAAAATTTAGAAATCTAGGGCGCTTTAAAAGCCTATTTTTGCCTTAGTATTTTATACTCTCACGGCTCGTAAACCGTGGAGTAAAAAAATTGAAATGTCCTCGATTATAATCAAGGTTTCTTTCAAGGATGTGTGATGACTTATTATCCCTAGCAAATTATTTTGGATATTTACCACTTAGGGTTTCTTTATCCAAATATTAACAGTGAATAATAACGAGTTATTCCCATTAATATTTTGGATATTCATCCCTTTGGGATTTCTTTATCCAAACATTAACGGTGAATAATAGATGAATTCCCCCAAAAATAAGATTTTTTATTTTTTGGAATATTGGCCAATACCCTTTGGAGTTTTACAAACATGTTATAAAATCCAGAAATACAAGAAAATAATTTTTATTGTGTTTAAGAAATCCATGCGAAAACATATTTTTGAAACTTCCAATATTTTTTTAAAAAAAGAACATTCAAAACATGTTAGGGTATTGATCGTATGCAACACACAAGAAAACATTTCTTATATATATATATATATATATGTCACATTGCGTCGAAAACCCGGTATTCTAAATGCGAGATTGATATTTTTTATATAAAAAAACACAAATAAATAAATAAATAAATACACGTTCAAGTGATTTTGCCTTCCCTGGTTACTGTTCAAGTGAATTAAATTTCACTTGAATAGTAACAAATGCAACTAAGAATGCATGCAAAAGGCATGGGAATAAAAAAATAATAATAATACACGTTCAAGTGAATTTGCCTTCCCTGTTCTTGTTCAAGTGAAATTAAATTTCACTTGAACAAGAATAAAATGCAAACTAAGAATGCACAAGACTTGTCTTAACATGCAAAATGCAAAAAAGCCGGGAGAGTAGAGACACGGCTTACACGGTCCGTTGGCGACCCGCTCTTTCTTCAGTCCTCCACTGTCTGCAAATCCTCGCTTGTTCCGAATGCCAAGGATGACTTACGAGCGATGGACGAGCTTCGCTTTCTCGCCTCGGGTATCCAAAGAGAGACTCCTTTCTCCTTTCTCCGTTTCGGTCTCCTATCTTTCTTCGATTTTCTGCACCTTCTTCTCCTCTGTTCTGTAGATTTTATTTGCAGAAAGAATGGAGCAAAGACCGAAAGTCAGTCCCTGCTTCTTCCTTGTTTCTCCTCTATTTTTTTCGTCTTTTCTTTTCTCTTCTTTCTCTTCTTCTACCGCTTGCCTTCCCGATCTCACAAAGAATGCAAGGATGAAGGAAGAAACTCACTCTGTTCTATTTTTTTCTCTCTCCTAACTGCCTACCTCTCTTGCGTTTTTTGTCTTTCTTTTTCTGTTTTTCCTCCGTCCTTTAGGTCAGCAGCCGAGGCTTCTATATAGCCTATACATGGCTTTATTTAGGAAACAAATATTACATTAACTCTAGGGTGTAATATCGGGTGAGCAGAAATAGGAAACCAAAATATTTTGATTCTGGTTCTCGATCATCAGTGATTTCTTTCCAGTATAGAGGATGGTGCGGCTCCTTTCTTTCCTTTCATAGCTGGGACCATGAAGCACCAGCTGCTTCCTTTAAAATGAGGCAATAAAAACGTGGTTTGCAGATAAAAGGAAAGAAGATAACCGGGGTAGCTGTGCAGAGAAAAAGAAAAGAAAGAATTGCAGACGGGGAGGCATTGTTTTCCTTTTCTGATCTAATTCCTGTTCTTCAATTTCATCACCCGGTAAAATTTCTTATAATTTTATCTTCAATCAACTCCCTTATTTTAACACCTTTTACATTTGGTCCTTGGTCCATAAAAGGGCTTCAAATTGGCCTGCAATTAGTCTTTAATCTTTAATTAAGCATCTTGCAATTGTGTCCCTGCAAACTTGGGCAAAAATCCTTCTCACTGCAGGAATCCCTGCTTTCACACTAGATATTCAAACGGGAATATCTTGAGCTTCTGATATCGAAATCAAATTATTCAAAAGCCCAAATTTATCTACGCGTCCAGGACTACAACTTTGATGAAGGAGTCGAAGTGAGATAAAATCGTTTTAGAGAATATAATCTGGCAGTAATCTGGTTGATCAAAAGGGTCTCCTGATCTTATTCAGAAACTGACAATGCCGAGAATCCCGATATGACTGAGAGTATGACCTAAGAACAAATCAACAAAATTCATGACAGAAATAAAGTTTTTAGTGCAAAACTCGAGCAAGGATCCTTCTCGCAGCAGAACTCTCTCCTTTCACCTTAGATATTCAAACAAGAATATCTTGAGCTTCTGATATCGAAATCAAGCGATTCAAAAGCCCACATTTATCTACGTGTCCAAGACTACAACTTTGATGAAGGAGTCGAAGTGAGATAAAATCTTTTTAGATAACAGAATCTGGAAGGAATCTAGTTGGTAAAAAAGGTTCTTGATCTGACAATGCCGAGCATCCAAATCTGACTGAGAGTCTGCCCTAAGAACAGTGATCTCATGGACCCAATAAAGGTGTAGGTCAATTTTTCAACATGTCATGAGTGACAGAATATAGCTAGGATGGTCAGATATCGTACGAGACCGGTCGAGAATCGAGCCTAAGTTGGAACAAAAAAATTATGACAGCAGCAGAACCAATGTTTTTAGTGCAAATTTTGAGGGATTTATCCCACCTTAATGACCAGATAAAGAAGGAACAAATTTAGCATTATGAAGACTCTTGATCAATCTAAGAAAACCTAATGATTTTGGCAGCAAAGGGGAAGGGTAAAGAGAGCAGAAAACAACTCAAACAGGGTTTCGAAATTTTTTTTTTTCTTTCTCTGCTTTTGTCAATCTTCCAGCAAACATGAGTTAAACTCCTTCACTCAGTTCAAAAAAGGTATACACCGTCTCCAGCACGTGGGGTCCAAAAATGAGTAACAACATACATATTAAAAATCTAATTAAGTCCACAGACTTACTTTTTATGCAGATTCATCCAATAATCATTTAATTTGACCTTGAATTTGAATTGTCTCTTCGGTCTTGGGTACAATGGGGTACGATTGGACTCCTAATTTTATCCAAAACTCCAGCTTGATTTATTAAAACATTTGAAACCCTTTTTAACCTGCTTTTACTAAGTTGCCAGTTTTTTTGTTCTTATTATTTTGATTTTTGATTTTTTTATTTTTAAAAGGAAAAAGGTAAATTTTTAGGGCAATCCAAAAATAGGTTATAACAATAAGTATGGAATGATACTTAGTGGTTGAAGTGTTGATAATGGGGCCAAGGATTGGTAATAGGCTATGTTGTAGAACTAGTAACCCGGTAATGAAGCCAACACCTATTAATGTGTTATGTTTGGGAACTAGTTACCTGGTAATGAGTTATGTTGTGAAACTAGTAACCCGGTAATGGGGCTAGTGCCCAGTAATGGGGCTAGTACCCGGTAATGGGCTATGTTGTGGAAATTGTTACCCGATAATGGGGCTAGTACTCGAAAATAAGCTAGTGGCATCAGTTCGTTTGATGACTAGAATATGTAAGTTGATTTAAATGGACTTGTGTAGAGTTAATATTGTCTAGATGACCAACTTGTTGGACTGTTAATAAAATGTTGGGTGAAACCCAACTGTTAAATAATAGTTGTAAACTGTTGAATTAAGTATTGAATTAATAAGAATTTTATGATTGAGTTGATGATATAGATCGTTAAATTGATTATTACATAACCTTTGTGAAGGATGAAGACAAAGATTGTATCACTTGAGAGAATGCATGAAAAGGCAGATAATTTAGCAAATTCAAATAGTTATAAGGAGGATGATCACTATGATAAGGAAGATGATGTTATCACATCAAGGACAACTTGGAGATAAAAAGGGATTAAGTGCATGACTATGTTGGGAAGTCAAATAAAGTATAAAGTAGGTTGTATTGTATGAATTTTTTTTTATATAGAAAAAATTGTGATTATTGTGATAACATAATCAAGTGAATATAAAAATTAATTAAAATGATTTGTGTGGCATAACTTGGGGCTATTTAGGGACAACCTTATCTGGTTCTTGAAGAGGGAGGAACCGTTATAAGAATATATGATAGAAAAAGGATAAATGGACAAAGGTCGCGGATAAAAGAAAGTAATGGTTGTTCAAAATTTTTAAAACATGAGTATACAAAGAAAAAGAAATGCAATAATATTCCAATCATGTGATGCAATAGACAACTAAGCTAATGGTGCTGATATTATATAACAAGTTAAAAATGATGATAATGCAATTAGAATCAAGTGTCATAAAACAAGTCAGCGTTAAATGACCAAGGGTATAAAGAACAAGAATTTTAAATTGTTAAGTGTAAAACTTGAATCATTGAAAAATGTATGATATCATTTGTGTTTGTAAAGGAATGAGTCTTCGTGGTGTTTCTTTTTATATGGATAATGTTGCCTATTAACATATGGGTAGCAAAAAAACTTCTTTATTGGATGACATGTTAGGGGTATAAAAATAAATCAATATAAATTTGGCGTGAAGGGTTCAAATAATGGATTGGACATAAATGAAGAAGTTGATAATAGTTAAGTTGATTAGTGTGATATATGTATATGCTAATAAGGAAATGATGTGTAAACTAAGTTTTTAATTATCAAATTATAATTGATTTTGATTCCTTGCCCTATAGGTTAATGAAAGGAGATTAAATTGTAAGGATTAGACCGTAAAAGTCTTGTATTTTGTGGAAACAAAATTACCCTAATTTTCTGAGTTCAAGGCTCAAGAAAGTTATTTTATGTGTATAAATTTTCAGGGTGTTACAATTTAAATACCAAAACCAATATAATTTAATCATAATTCCAATTTCCCTTAAATTTTCTAATTATGGTTAGCCACTAAAATTTTTAATTTTTACATGATTGGCCTTCAATTTCTCTAATTGAATCCTTAATCATGTAATACACATCGTAATTAATCAATAATTAACACAAATTCATTATTCTCCTAACAATCACATAAACCCTAAAATCCTCAAATTTGGTAATTTTCAATCTCCTAAACAATAACAAGAAAAGAAGTGGATTTAGTTGAAATTGAATACTTTACCGATGTTAATTAATCAAATTTGATAGCCTTTTTGGAACAATTTCAAGCATTTTCTTCCTTTCTTCCAATTCCAAACTTTCTCTCTCTATACACCCAAACTTCTCATCTCTTTCTATATAAGCTTTTCTCTATTTTGAGTTAGCTTCCCTTAATAGAAATCACAAAAAAACCAATTTTATCACTAAAATTTGCGAGGAATTGAAGGAAAATGAAGAAAGAAGAGCACAATTTCATGTTTTCCTCTCTTTAATGTCGTTAGCTTCTACTTGGAAAAATAGGGAGGAAGATTCTTGCTTTATTTATGAAATTGTCACTATTTAATTGTTCTATGTGTTATTCTGATCAAATATTTGATTGTTGATACTTTTTTCATATTAATTAAATGTTTATTTCATTTAATTTTTAACGCTAACTAACTGGAAATTTTCACCTCTATTCATAAATATTTTTTCCTCTAAATTTATTATCTTTCATTATAAAATTATGCTACTTAACATATATTTTACAAGATCAAATAATAACATTTTTTATATAAGATAACGTAGTGATCTTAAATCTAATGATCACTTATATAACTATCACGTGAGCTTTCTCATTAACATAGATGATCTCTCCATATGAAATACTCAAGTGGATTAATTTAGTGTACATATAGAGAATCGACTAAGAACAATACTTTTACAATAAATTCCTTTGTATAACATTTTTGTTTCAAGAACTTTATATTTACTCTAGATTTATTAATCTAATATAAATAAATATTAAAGATAAAAAAGGTCTTTATTAATAATAAATATATTTTTCATGAAAAAAGGTGTCACGTGTAACCAACCAATTGGATACAAAGAAATACACTAACTTAACCTTGCTCATGACTCGGTCGACTCAGCCAAAACTTGGTTTGAGTTTTTTTATAAACAATAAATAAATAAATGGTGTTGATATATATATATATATATATATATTGGAACAACGATTTTATGGATTAACCAGGGTCAAACCGATTTAACCCACCCTACTTGTGATCTAAGTCTTGACCTTGCTCGAGTTTAATAACCTTGATTATTAGAATCTATTTTTTATTTAATTAAAAGATTATAAAAATAAACATTTGTATGAAAAACAACAAAATATAATTATCAAGGACAAATGTGTTTCTGTAATCTATACTTGATTTTTCTTGTTAATGCATCTCTTTACTATTTTAATGAAAGAATGTTATATATATATGAACACAATAGTTTTTTAAATAAAAACTTATCATGATCTCAAAAAAAAAGAAAGTGTTTATAGAAATCAGTATTCATCTTTTCAAAACTGTTGATTGAGTTGGTTAAAAATATAAAGAATTTTTGGAAAGCTAGTTTTGTTCAATGTTGAATCAAATATCCTTAGTTTTATTAAAAGATTGGTTGCACTATTTCCACATTGATCAGTGAACTTGATAATTTCACTTGATAATGTTTTCTCCTATTAATTGATTTTCTTTCCTAGAGAATTACTAAAAATTTATAATTTTTATTCCTCTAAAGATTGCATATAGTATGTCTACCCATTCAAGGTATGGATGATTAAATGTAGGTCTTGTTGTTCATTCTATTTCTAGCCCTATCTCTCTTAAATGTTGGTCTGATTTAACTTTGTCTATCCATCCCCATTGTTAGTAATCGCTAACAAGGGTTGTTGTATAAGGGTATTGATATTTCCTTATTGTAATAGATTGTGAGGCATATAATTGTCTAGTTATAGGTTGTGGAAAAGGATAAAAGTTTTATAGACCTAGGTAATTGACATGTAATTGTCTGTATATTTAAGAAGTGACTGACGTGTCAAAAGTTATCATACCCAAGTTGGATTATGTTTGATATGCTAAACAAATACCTCTTATATAAGGCATATTCATTCCAAACACACTTGCTAGAGTGCTTATGGTTGTATAAATCTCTGGGATACATATCTTAAGTGTATAAGCTTATGAATTACTAGGCCTATTTTGACGCAACTCTATGTATCTAATTCAACTTATCAAATATAGATTGTGTGGTTCAATTGACCACCATGATATTATTGTGGTATGTTATGTTTTATTGTGTTCATAATCTCAATATAGAGAGTCTTCATATCATTATTGAAGATATTTATATTATGATAATAAGATGTTTTTTTAGGAGCAATATTGGCTAGTTGGTTGGAACTTACAATAACTGGTTGTGACCATTGTACAATACCATTGGATTTATAAAAGGATATGCATATGGTTGCATACGAGGCATGAATACACCAATGTACCCATCTATGATTAATGGTGTTGACCCTATTAAAATAGATAAAAATGTGAGGGACTGCATAAGGATACTGAAGGTGTCTAAAATCAGTTTTATATTATAATGGTGAATTAAATGATAAAGATCCATCTCTAGGCAAGTCTACAACTAGTTAATCCACTAAATTTTCAAGATATGGTGGATTGTCAGGCTCTTCATGGCCAAGTAGCTGGTCTCTCTCCATTATTTTTTCTGCTTGTTCATCTAGTGTAGTAGTGACGAGTTTACTTATATTTTTCTTTGGAGGTATAATTATTGGTTTCTATAACACATGTTTAATCTTCTCCCACCAACCGTGTTGATTTATTGATCAATTATATATTCTTTTAATCAATATGCTACTAGTTAATGGTCTCTACCTTTTAAAAATGATAAATTACACAATAGGAACTAAATTTTAAAAGGAGGAGGTAACAAACTAATGTAACTAAGTTTGCAAAAATATGGGGTTTTGAGTAGTTATATGGGGATCTACCTTAAACATACTATATGAATGGCCTAATAGATACTTTTATAGACTGATAAGACTTATATAGGTCCAATAAAAGGTGTAGTCGTGCCAGACCATAATAATAACTTAAAATTGAGATAACAAGAGAACTGATCGTTGGATCAAGCTCAAGTTTTTACTGGAGATTCTACATGTTGTTTTCCTACAAAAAGTCACTTTATTGCTTATTCGACCATTAGATTTCCTAGAATTAGGCCTAGAAGTTGTTGCTTGGTCCAATTTTGTTATTTTTCCTAGATATTTTTAGATTTGTTGTTTATTTTGGGATTTTGTGTTAATTTTCCTTATGAGTTAGGATTCTGATTTTGTTTCCTAGTCTAAGTCGATTTTCCTAGCCTATAAAAGACATTGTAAACCTCTTTAGGAGACAAACTTAATCAAATTGATATTTCAGAAATAAATTAAAGTTTAGGTTTCTATGTGTTTTCACCCTAATTTTGTCTAATTTCTATCTTTTTATGCATGTTGTTGTCTTATTGTGCTTCTACCTGCATCACAACCTCATAAAATCAAGTAAAATGTAAAGAACTAGGGCTTTTAACCCTAAGAAAAAATGATCTGCTACAAGTTGCACTACAAAAGAAAAATGACAGACTAATAAAGAAAGAGAGAGAAATTGTAGGAATTAAAGTGCATGAACGGTTAATACTTTATAATAAGTTATGGTTCATTGAAAACTAGGATAATTTTTTTAAAATAATAATAGTTCACTGTCGGTTAGAAAGGTCGACTAATTTGCATTGGCACAACTAATCGGTTAACCAATTTAATCGATCGAATTAGATAGTAACCAATTTCACTATTTCTCCTATCAATCAGTTGATTAGATCCTTTGGTAATCCTAAACAGTTAACTAGTTTGTGCAGCACATCATATATCAATTTAGTTTTTTATATATCCACATTCATTTTCAAAATAGTATTAATGCTTAAAAGCAACTGGTTATCAACAATCACCAAAGACATTTCTTAAACAGTTTCCCAATTCTTGGTCCAATTATCTTGGATCATTTATTTTACCATAACATGATAACCACATGGTTTTCATCATCATCAACTCTTCATAATCAATCCTCCTGATAATCCAAAACAATATCATAATAGGCTATAAAGATATTACATATAACAATACAAATTAAAAGTGTTTTTACTGATTAAGTATATACATTCAAAATTGAACTATGTAGGCTACATATCATCAAATGATAAGTTAGATTACATTCAATCCAAATCACTTGACGTAACTAATCATATAATATACAAAGTCCATTACTTAAGGTTAAACAATAGTAATAATACAACTTTAAGCTACTACTTCCGACAAGTTCATGATGAACCTAAAATCAAACAATAAACATTAAAATGCATTTACTTGTTAGTACATCATAAAGGCATATAATATTCAATCAAAGTATTCTTTAATTCCTTTTTTTTTTGTTTCTTTCTAGCTAAATTTTAAATTCAACAATTAATCACCTAGTCAATGTCTTTAAAGTCAACTCAATCTCGACTGATCCCTCTTCGATATTCTTACTCTAACTTTTTCTTCCAAAGAATACCAATGAACCCGACTACCCTATTTAATTGTCCATAGATTCATCTATTTTTCATAAACATCAACTAGTCCAACCATCCTTCACAAATGCTTATAAATCTATCTAACTCATCTTTTCTTACCCTTTATACTATTAATATGAAAATACAATTTCACATTTAAAGAACTTACTGTTACAAAACTTGTGGAATTATTATAACATAGACAAAGTATAGAGCACCTTCTTGGAGCTTGTAGATGCTTAATTACTCTTTTATAAGAACCAAAACTATTATAACTTATTAATTTATTATCATAATTCTATTCAGATTCTTACTCAGTTTCACATTATTAACCCAATTAAAAGGGTTTCACATCATTAATGCACTTTCTGTAAGGTCTAAACCTTGCACATACTACAATCATGCTTATCTATTTCCATACAATAAGTAACTTTGCTTAAGTACATAACCCAGCATACAAGCCTTCACTTTCATACATCTAGAATCTCTTAACAGTTCAATATGTTTTATTTTTGAATTTTTTAACTTGACATTCTTGAGCTATCATAATGACCCTTAATTTTTCATGTATTATTTTCCTCAAATCTACTTAACTTCCACATCATGTGTTGCCATCACTACATGTTTATCCTTTCATGTACATTACCCATAATGGCTTCCATCATATTATCCTTGGGTTAACCGATAATCCATTAAACCATTTACACTTTTACTATCTATCATTCATCTATATAATAGGGTCTTGATAAACCTAGCCTCTACTCATATGGTTAATTAGATCAGACAATGCCAATCATTAGTTACCATCACTTTCATACATCTAGAATCTCTCAACAGTCCAATATGTTTTATTTTTGAATTTCTTAACTTGACATTCTTGAGTTATCATAATGACCCTTAATTTTTCATGTATTATTTTCCTCAAATCTACTTAACTTTCATATCATGTGTTGTCGTCACTACATGGTTTTTTCTTTCATGTACATTACCCATAATGACTTCCATCATATTATCCTTGGGTTAACCGATAATCCATTAGACCATTTACACTTTTACTATCTATCATTCATCTATATAACGGGGTCTTGATAAACCTAGCCTCTACTCATATGGTTAATTAGATCAGACAATGCCAATCATTAGTTACCATTGATGTTATTGGTCTCCACACTATGACAAATTAATCAAACAATGTCAGTCATTAGTAACCATTAATGTCATTAGTCTCCACACAATGGCAAACTAATTAAACTATGTTTGTCATCAGTAACCACCGATGTCATTAGTCTCCACATAGTGCCAGACTAATCAAACAATGTTGATAATCAGTTACCATTAATGCCATTAGTCGCCACATAGTGGAAGACTAATCAAACATCACTCTTAAACCTCTTATACCAAGTTCTCCCACATTCTTGGTAACATACCCAACAAATCATTCCACTTCAACCAAAATCTTATTAATCATAACAACTTCTATATTTTACTAGGTTACCCTAACCCAAAACCTATTATTCTCACCTCATTCTTTACCCAATACCTTTTTGTATTTACACTTATACAATTTCTTTGTCTTGAATCCAGACATAAATCACGATATTGCATTTTTATTATCCATTTTGAATGTCATGCATAATCATTCTTCTTTGTATACCTACTTGTACAACCAAGTATTGCAATACTACCCATTCAAAATGCCTAAATTTTAACTACCAAGTATGACGTTTCCTTTTCGAAATCTAATGCTCATATTGCGAAAACACAATTTCATTTCATCATGTATGCATACATTTCAATTCTATGAATCAATACTTTTTTTTCACTTCCACTAACATACCTTATCTATACCATTTTAGTTACAACTTTTATCATCATGTTTCGACTTTTCACATTAAACACCCATGCAAGTATTTCCTTCCAATAACTCGTATCACAACTAACACATATTTTGCATTTTCTAATATTCATTAACTTGTTCTTCTCACAAAATAATTATATCATTATTAAGAAACAACACTATAAGAAATAATAACTACTCAAACGATATTTGAAATTTATGAGAGTCAAGGTGCTGGACACCTACCTGGAGCCTGAGTATGTCTCGGCGCTTTAATTTGTTCTTTAACTCTAGCAGCCTCTCATGTATCAAGATTACAATTCCTTTTGAATCTCATTTAACTCATGTTTATAAATCAATAACAAAGTAACTCATAGGATTTAATGTTCACCCTTACTTTTCAAATATTATAATCTTTAAGGGTCCAAATCTACTATTTACTTAAGGTATGTTATTTTATTCATATAATAATGCATAACCAAACATTCAAACACATAAGCTAACATTGATGCACCCAAATCTAACCAATTTCTATACTTAACATACCCCTCTTTTCGTAGATATATAAGTTCATTAAACCAACCCTTTTTACCCAAGTTATATCACTATGTAACCTTGGTCGTAGCACACTTTCACTTAGTACGATGATTCCTATCATTATTATTTTTTTTGTATTAATAGCAAAAAATTAACATTTATGTTTTTAAAGATATTCATTTCAATTTCATCATTCTAAAATCGTTTTAATGGGTTTGAATTCAAGTTTTAACACAATTTAAAACAATAAATAGTATGAAAACTCATTTTCATACTTTTATCTCCATGTGATCTAAACTTGTCAAGTTTCCCCACCTTTGGACTTCCTTCCAATTTTTTTCTAATTTACCAACATTAATACCCTCGTATACACTTTAACAACATATTTTATTTGACAACATATTTTAACAATATTACAATTCCTTTTTTGTCTTTTTTTGGTTGTATGTGTGTTCATGTGAGGTCAGGTATTTTAGCGTTGGCGTTACATTTTAGTGGAGAGGGTAACAAAAAAACAAAAACAGTGTGAAATGGTAAAAGATGTTAAAAAGGGCGGTTTCAACGGATTCCTAAGAGAAATGAGTAAACCCTAATCTGTTTGATTGAATGAGGTTTGTTTTGTTTTGTGTTTTCAGTTTGCGATTATCGATTTTGTAATGTAACGGATTGATTGCCTCTTGGTTCTTTTCATTTGTTTCTCTTTTGGGTTTAAGAATGAAGTGTCTACTTGCCTTTGTTATTAATTAAGGTGCTGATGCTCCTAATTTTATTTGGATTGAGATGGGTTTATCGCATATCAAGCCTATTTTTGAAAATGAAGTGTCCGTCGTTCTTCAGTAATATTTACTATTTCCCTGTGTATGAAGCCGACAGATATGTTGTCTCACTTCTCTCCGTTTAATCATGTCATATTTGTTGGTTTTAATAATTTTGTGTGTTTTTTTTTTTAAGAATGTAATAAAAGTGATAGACTGCTTTTGCATTTGTAGTGTTAGTATTTCGCATCAGAAATCTGATGCTTGGGATGTCAACCTGGGTCCTCAAATGTCAATAGCTCATGGTGCTGTGCATGTCATTTGCTTGTTTTCGTAGCCAGTTAAAGGTAATCCAATCTTATGAATAAGGTTTTAACTCTATTTTATGAAGTGAATACCAGTAGGGTTTTTAAGAACATCTAGCTGTATGTTAGATTATGTCAATCTTGCATGTCAAGAGCAGATTACGTGGTACATTAGGAGATGAGGGATGTTAGGGAATTGGCATTTGAAATATGAAGGAAAAATGTCCTGTTGGAAATAGAAAAAATAGACCATAGATGATGCAGATGAATATTTGCAAAGTTTGGAGTGTTGTTAAGAACAATTATGAGGTAAAACACATGCAAGCCTTAGCATGCCATTCCTTCTTGTTTTTTTTTCTATTTCCTCCTCCTCCATTGGCACACAAGAGGCTTTTGTTATGTGCTGCATGGTCTTTTCATGCTGCAAGTGTGAAAATTCGTTGTTCCTGGTGAGGATTGGCATAAGGTAAGGATGGTCCTATCCAGGTTATACTGTTTTCTAAAACAATGTAAATATGAGTATTCATATGGATTTGGCTTTTGGAAGTTGGAAAATGTTCTAGCTTGCCAGGAACTTGATGTGTGTAATGTGTAGCAATTTGTAAGCAGTAGGTCAGTATGTATGCTCCATTTACTCGTGTATTATTGTGTGTTTGGTACTTTGACAGAACATGTGTCACAGTTTAAAGCATTAGTTGAGAACTTTCCAGCATAAGATGAAAATAAATAAATAAACAAACATTTAATATGTTTGGAACTGTATATGTGGTTGGATTTTTGGAGGCCCATGTATGTGGATATGTGCTTTATAGGCTAGTGCTGATGGCATGGCATTTAACATAGCATTGATCGTATTGAACTACTATTAACATTTAATTTATGGACATCTTGTTGTTGTTATATTTGATTTGTGCTTCTCATTTTGCTTTAATTGAATTACACATACACAAGCATGCGCGTTTACATATGCATTTAATTTGTTATGACACGTGTATAGGAAATGCTGAAACCTAGTAATCCTGTTGCTTCTTGATGTGATTTCTCCTATCATGTTTGTTTAATTAACAATGGAATTTTGATGCATTGTTAATGTAGGTTGTATTTGGATGATCCAGCGTGATCTCAAGCTTCTTAGTTGCTCTTAAAATGAAACCACGAACTAATGGGACTTCTAGAGGTCAGAAGGCACAGAATTTTCAGGGGGAGGGACGAAATTGGATTCTTATTGCAGGTGGTGCCTTGTTAAGTACATTGTCAATTCGCCTTGGTTACAAGCTCAAGCAGACACTGGACTCAAGGCAACAGGCAAATGCTAGTAATAGTCTGAAAGGTGTTGCACTGTTTATAGCATCAGCTAGATTCCTTTAATATGAACTTGGCCATAACTTTTGAAGTTTGAACAATACAGGGAATGTGAAATCATCTGACAGGAGGAGGTCACCACGTTGCAATATGCATTCAAACATGTATTCCTTCACACAAGATGATGATGGTTGCTACAACTGCATTCCAGGTATGACAATTCTTCTTGTTCAAGCTGCCAAAGTGTTAAAGAGAACGTATATTGATACTTCAATTCAAATGTTTGCTGGTTTCTGTTTGGTTTCCTTGTTTTTTGGATATCTTGTGTTGCAGGCACCGTTTGTTTTTGCGGTGCAAAAACGCTTTTGAAAAAATTTGAATTTATTTTTTTTGGCTTCAAATTAATTTTCTTTGGTGCTCTTATCGTTTTGATGTACTAATGTCAAAAATGAAAAAAAAACATTATTTTGTTGTATTTCCAAGCAAAAAACATTTTGAAAAGCAACCACCACCGCAATGCCAAACGTCAAACGGGCTCATAGATTCTGGTAGTTGGCTAGTTGTAGTTGCATAATGACATTGCATTGCATCTACATTTCAAATTCCTTCAGCTTCTGGATATATGTTCATTGTTTACTTGCCTTGGACTGTGGAACAGGGGAGGGATTGTGAGATAGTAATGTTACTATTAGGTGAGAGGAAATGATGAACAGTAAACTGTCTGTTTTTGTGCGTGCATCATTGCAGTTCATATCCTATGTGGACATGATGGACATATCCTACCTTCTTCTCTGTTGGATTGACACTTGTTTGTCTAGCATTTCTTTTCCTTTTCCTGTACAAATAGGGATAAGGCGCAAAATATTTGTATCATGGTCAATGCTTCTCTTCCTATAAATTTGACATGTATTCCCCCCTAAATTTGCAATGCTTTCTTGCAACCCATCTTTTGTGATTTTCTTTTTAGTATGAGGGAAAGATGACTAAACATTGGACGTCAGTCCTTAGAAAATTGACAGTAGATTGGAATAGGGGATCAAGGCATTTGCAGATATGAAATATCTACCCAAAAAATATAGATCCATCTTTGCCATGTCACAGATCCAAAGACAAGAAGTGCCTTATGCAGAACAGTGTAAAATAGATCACTGTTCCTTATCCAGCTAGTTTGGGTTTTGAGACATAGTTAAGTTGTTACATTGATTTTTTTTTTTTTTGACAATCATATAATATGTTACTGTATAATGGTATCCATGTTATCAGAAGACTTTTTCCCTGTATTTTATGTGTGAATTTGGATTTGGAACAGGGCATGAAGGCATTGCAGATATGAAGCATCAGTCCAATGACCAGATGCTGTCTGAATCCGATGTTGGTCTACCTTTGGTGACGGTTCCTGCTGCAGAATTCACCAAGGAGAATGGTGTTATGTGGGTATCATCTCCTGATCGCCTTGAGTTGCCACCAAAGCCATTCCACAATTCAAACTGCTCTGACTCGCCATGTGTCTCAGAATCTGGTTCTGACATCTTCAGCAAACGAGAAGTTATACAGAAGCTGAGGCAGCAGTTGAAGAGGAGAGACGACATGATACTGGAAATGCAGGATCAGATTCTGGAATTACAGAATTCGCTCAATGCTCAGCTGACACTTGCTTCAAATTTGCAATCACAGATCAATGCAGCTAACAGGGATTTGTTTGATTCTGAAAGGGAAATCCAGAGGCTGAGGAAGGCAATTGCTGATCACTGTGTGAAACATGTGGGCATTAATGACAAACCATCAGCAAACACAACATGGCCACCTGAGGCAAGAAATGGTCATGCAAATGGATATCTTGATGGAGACAGCAATTTTGAGTCATTGGAAAAGGGAAGGGGAGATGTCGAGAGGATTGAGAAGCTGAAGAGAGAAGTAGGTGAGTTGAAGGAAGTGATAGAAGGGAAAGAGTACTTGTTGCAGAGCTACAAGGAGCAGAAGTCAGAGCTTTCCATGAAGATTATGGAATTGCAGCACAGATTGGATTCACAGCTCCCTAATATTTTGTAGGCATTGGTAGGATGTGTATTCTTGGTTGTTTCCTCGTTCTTTTCTTTGATTTTACTTCTACATTCTGAATTTTGGGAGAAGCTTCCTTTTTCTCCTTTCTTTCCAGAATTTCTTTCATAACTTAGTTTAGAATGTTTGATGCATTTTACGTGTTTGTTCAAAAGTGCGCTTGTTGGAGATGAGAGAGAGAGAGAGAGATAAGAAAAATTTATGGATATCGTCTATACAAGACTTTTCTATACAATTCCCAGAGTTTCTCTTCATGTTGCTCCTATCATTCTAACAAGTTCTTATACTATGTCTCAATCTCCATTACTGGGTGAGTTTTCAATCACTGCAACTGCTCCTCCTACTTCTCTAGTTATCCCCTCATGTGCCAAAGCTAGATCCCTTTATTCATCATTACATTGATCACTTAAACCTGTTGATGTCCTCCTCTAGTTCACGAAGAAGAACCCCTCAGAGTTTGCTAATTGGCCGCTAACTATTCTCAAGCCAACCTACACATGATCCTGGAAGAAATGTTAACTTCATCCTCATCAGCTAGTGATTTTAGTAAAAACACGACTGTTAAGGAAGTAATGCAAGAAACGGACACCAATGAAAAAATCATAATAGGCTTTAAAGTAGTAGTTGTCAGTATTATAGTTTCCCTAATGCATAAGAATGGACCCATGCTACTACTACCGTGTCAGGAAAAATAAATAGATGTAAAAGAATCAATTCAATCCAAAAACTTTTTGTTAGGTGAGATTTTAGAATATGATTTATATTATTCTCTAATACACTCCCTCAAGTGAAAGCCTTTAGAATTTGAAACTTGTACAAGCCCACTTTACAGGGGCGGAAGCAGGGGCCCGGGCCCCCCTACAATACTTGCCCCTGCAATACTCTTTTTTTTTCTTTTTTTTTCCTGTATTGGGTAATTAGATAATTAAATAAGAGGAAGTGTTATATTTTTTTATTTTAAAAAGGTGGCCCTCCTAAATTAAGTGTGATTTTATTTTTGATTTTCTTTGAATTTACTCTTGACCTACATGGAAAAGAAAAAAATATAAAGGCATTATTTTATGAAATAAAAAAAAGAGCCACCAATGTACCATAATATAAATCCTGCAGCCAATCAAAAACATAAATCGCGAGCAAAAATTTTCTACAAAAAGATTGAAGCAGAGCTACTAATTAATTTATCTTTCATCAAACAAAATAAGGTAATTTAAATTTAAAATATATTTTTGTTTTGTTTTGAGATGTTTGTTAATAATTTGATGAGGTTTTTTTAATAATTCTATCATTTTTGCTCTTTTTTTTCTTAGATCTGCTAGTTCTATCAATTGTTTTTTGAATTCTTGTTATATTGATTTTTTTTAATTAATTAGATATATTTTATTGGTTTGTTTTGATTATGCTTGGATTTTTTTTATGTTTTGTTTTTAGCAGAACCGCCAAAATTATCAATTTTTTCTTACAATATATGTTTTGATTTTAGGTTGAACCATGAACAAAATAAGAAGAATTAATTTTTTTTTCAAAAAAAAAAGAAAAAATATTGATAACTCACACCCTCTTCGAACGAGCTTTTTCAGCGATAAAGATTGTTAAAACAAGACTTCGTAATCGGATGGAGGATGATTTTCTTGCAAATAATTTGATTGTCTATATAGAAAAAGAAATTGCTAAAAGATTCACAATTGATATGATAATCGATGAATTCTATTATATGAAAGAACGACGAGCACAATTAAAATAAATATGTAAGAATCATTCTTTATTATTTTTTGCTTTATTTCAAAGTTTATCAAACATAAATAATGTTTTGTTTTAGCTAATGTTTCTTATATACTTTGTATGTTTATATTTGATAGGTATAAAGACCAACAACATTAAAGTGATGGATATATTATGAAGATGAAATTAACTTCATTACTTTGACTCAATTTGGTATTGCTCCAAACCTTTTACCTTATACAAAGGTTATTATATATTTGTAGTAAGTTATTTGAATAAAACTAAATTATGTAGGTTTTGTTTTACAACTCATGTATAATAAATTAAAATAAATATTATATTTTATTATATTAATTTTGGCCCCCCCTAACAAATAATCTTAGCTCTGCCCCTGCCACTTTACCTTGTGCTTAATTTTTATCAAATAAATAGAGATGATGAGATTTAAACTCGTGACCATGTGGTCATTAAGGCTCTAATATTATATCAAAGAGCCAATTCAACCTAAAAGCTTAAGCTGTTAGGTAATGTTCCAGAATATGATTTATATTATTCTCTAATAGTAGATATAAAAGGAAATCGAGTAGAGCATGCCCCTACTATTAAAGAATTAGAACCAACCATTATGCCTCCTCCCATCTAGCAAGAATAACTATTAAAGTACTTAAGTTGTTACCCCTTCAAATGCTAGTCTTTTTTTATCATTAAGACTCAAGCAAGACTTGGGTGTTGAGAAAATTATCTTGGCTTCCACTACCTCTAGTTAGAAGGTAATTCATTCTTGTTAGTATGATTTGCTTTTATAAAGTTTTCAGCAATCTTTTAACAAAAAAATATCTTCTTTTTAAGGTACTTTAGATGACCTTATAGTTGCATGGGAAATGTCAAATCCAAAAGAAAACTTCAAAGATGATCAACAAGGAAAGAACTTTATTAAGAAGATTTTAAAGCTACTAAGGTAAGAAGTGAACATGCTTAGCATCCAAGCCATCATGGAACAGATCCAATAGCTTTTGGACAATATTCTATCATAAAAGTCTACAAAGTTAACTAGTCAAAACATATGGAAAAGCCTTCTGTAATTTTAAAAAAACCTTATCCCTCTTAAGATAACAAAAGCATCTGAAATAGAGGTGTGTTTGTTGCTAATTAAATATCTTTAGAACTGAACTTATGACAAGACAACAACTACCTATAATCAAACAAAGTGGGGACTTCAAATCTAAAACCTTTATTAAGGTTGACCTATTCTAAAAGCACCATCATGTTAAAAAAAAAAAAGCATTGGATCCTCAAGGGAAAATAAATATTGTAGGAATTAAAGTGCAGGACATAAATGAAAACAATAAAAGAAAGCAATAAAGAAGCTTACCAGGAAAAAAGAAAGATACATAAATTTGTTGAAAATAAATATGTGAGGTCGGCCATCATTTATAGTAGATTTGGCTCTATTTATATTGTTAGAAAGTTTGAATCCTATTTACATAAATAGTTCTAATCCTAAATATAAATATTGGTATTAAATAATGAGGTTTATTGAATCTTAGTACAAGCTAAACTCCTTTTTAATTGATAAACATGTGAATTAGTTATTTTTTAGGGCTCCTAATATTGAATAAGACTATATCTCTTTCGTTGTGTGTGTATTCAAACTAGTCGATCATGGACTACTTAATTTTATGACTACCATAATGTTATTGCGGTAAATTGCTTTTGTTATATTCTCCATTTCTAATTGGATGACCTTTTAATTAGCATCAAACAAGTTTACATTGCTAATAAAATAACATTATTTCAAGAGAAAATATTAGTGGTTGACTAGAGTTTGGCTACACTGGTTGTGACCATTTAACTATATTATTAATCCCTGAAAAGAAGTTATGTAGAGGGTGTAAGAATGTCATCATACCTTCTAAAAGCTAGTAAAGGCAATGACGTTGAGAATGGTTTGAGAATCAGTAAATGAAGAGTCATTCATGACACATCTAATAAGAGCTACTCAATTGGTCCCTGAATTGGTGAGTGGTTGTCTTATTTCTCATAGCCATAAGATCGGTCTTTGTATGCATGTTCTAACTATTACTCAATCATAATGATGATATTTTTATGGGATTGATTTTTATACATGATTACTAAGTTATTATAGTGTTAACAAATTAATCATATCAGGCATGCAAATCTGTTAATCTAATAAATAATCTTGATGATTAATCACATGCCAATTTGATGATCAATCATTAATTCATTAATAAATAGCATATTGAATCATTAATCAATATGCTATTTGTTCTTTGCTCCTTCCTTTTAGCAAGGAAAAACTCCTATTAAGAATTTAATTTTGAGCAGAGGCATAACAACTCATAAATTAAATGGAATGTAGGGGGTATTACCATGACTTTAATAGGTTAATAAGAAGAGAAAGGTAAACATAAAGAAAATTGAAAGAATATATATATATATATATATATATATATATATATATATATATATATATATTGTGTGTGTGTGTGTGTGTGTGTTGTAAAAGAAAAATAATAAATTACAATAAGAAAGAAAAATTATAGAAACATAGTAATGAAACTATATATTTGAAGTTGACTATTATTTCAAGCTACTAGATGATCTATACAAACTATCTATCACAATTCAAAAATTTACATTATAAATCCTAATACAATCTATATTCCTACCAATACGTCTTTTTTTTAGCAGTTATATGAATTCTAATTAATTTATAATATTTTCTAATTTAATCTGTTGAGGACTTATTTTAAATAAAACTTATTAAGTTCATGTGATCAACTAAAAAACCAAATCCTATGGAATCTTATCCTAAATAAGACTTGACTTCATGTGATTGACTAGAAGACCAAGTCTTATTCTAAATAAAACTTGATCTTATGATTAATCATATGAACTCGTATCTTTATGATCGATCGCTTTATAATTCCCTTGGTGGACTATACTTTTCTTGGGCAATGGTCAATTCTATTAGTTGATGGTTGATCCTAGCTTTATTTTCCCTATTTAGTTGAAAATATATAGTGAACAATTATTATTCATATTTGATTGATACTTGGATAGTTTATTTTTGGTATAAAAACATCTTTAAAATTATATTGCATATATTTGCATTGTGATTGTCTAATATCCCACTTTAAAAAAAGGGCATGCTTTGGACCCAAACTAATGCACTTAGAAACATCCAGAAGCAATCACATCTCATGCAAGCCCATATAAAAAAAAAAAAACTTTTCATTAGAGCCACGAAGAGCTATACTTACAGGGTCGAGTGTTTTCAACCTCGAAAAGGTTGGTGGAGACATCAAATTCATGCCACATGTGTATGGTTAAAGATGACCAACAATACTTAGAACACAATCAAGTCAATTCTATTGGACTGCTATTTAATTTTGTTGTTGAGCATTGTTCACATATTATTTCAGTGGAATATTAGCTTTCATCAAGGTTTGTTTTTATATTATTTAATTGTATATTTCTCGTCTCCTCTCTTGTCTTCGACCTTTTCTTTTTCTCCTATTCTCTTCTTTTTCTCTTTTTCTTTCTCCTTTTCAATTCATTGCTGTCCGGCATCAAACCGATGTCAAAAAGCAAGAAAGCGTCCTTTATACTCATCATTCCACACAACCAGTGAACCACCCGTTTCTGTCTTTACATGTTTCATTCAGACACTTCAAAATCAGTCCTGTTTCATCAAAGCACTCTTAAACGACACTGGAAGTTTTCATATCCCATAATTCCCCTTGAAACGTCGAATGACACATCTGCAATAACCAAGGAGAAGAAAAGGAACAAAGAAATAAACAGAAACACCAACCTTTTCCATAAGAATCACTGAAATTATTGGAAACATGGAAATAGTGTTGCCCCCTTAAATATACACGAGGGTACTTCGAGGTGATTCTTACAAGTGCTTTGAACAAGCTTGCCTTACAAGGCCATGGAAGAACATTAGCATTCAGAAATTACAACATTGTATTACCCAGTTGCCTTGGAGCTGGATATAGTTTCCAGAAAGAGAATCACAAATCAGGTGTCATTCAGTCATTCTCATCCCATGAAGATAGAAACCGACTATCAGCATTCTTTCCAGCCAATACTTCTGCATGGTTCATCTAGTGTTTAGATCAAATTCTCCCACTTCTCTCCACTCACTGTGTACTGCTGTGTTCCCATTTTCAGTTTCTTCATCATTCAAGAAATCTTCAGAAGGCTCTTTCTCATCTCTCGGAGCATTGCCTCCCCACCCATTCATCATCTCATCTGGGTTAACACCATGCTCCTGCTCTCCCATGTCATGACCAATCGGGACACTGTTGCCTTGCGATCCGAGTGCACTTGCCCTTATCGGGGCCCGAGACATCATTTCAGCATGAGCATGTGATTCTGCCTGAGCTTGCTCGGCCTGGAACATAGCCGCCATTCTTAACTGAGCCTCCCGACTGGCCTTCTCCCTGGCATCCATTTCAGCTTTCAAATTGAGCAAAAGTCGCTTCTCCTCTTGGAGGAGAGCCTGTTCAATCATCAATCTCTCTTCAGATCGGAATTCCCCCAAGGAACGCTTGCGGGTTATTATGTTGAAGGCTAAGGCCTGTTTCTCAAATGTGCCTGTGAACTCAGCAACTTTAGCAGCAATGTTATGATCCCACTGCTGCGAACGAGATGGCATCTGACCTGTTGTGTCTAAATCAAGGATTCTATCATCCTCCTCTGCCTCATAGTCTGCTACTACATGGTAAGGCAGTAATCTGCATATGTTGTGCAAGGGGAAAGATGAAATGAATGCAGAACTTTTGAAAGCCATAGTGGTAATTATTCATTCAATTAGTGGTGCTGAACTGTACTATTACAAGCCGCAATTAAAGTCGGTGGAGTCTAGGAGAAGTGCCATCAACAAGTAATGGAAGGCTCCCGTAACTTCCTTAATTCTTTTCCCTTTTGATTGAAAAAAGAAAACATTAAATTTCATCAATTTGCCAAACAAAAATTTAGAAATCACAATGTTAATCATTGAATCAGAGTGCTTACTAACCTATCTTTGAGGCTAACACTCAACAGAATCTAATTTCTCACAAGGAAAGATAGAAGTGAAAGACTAGAAGTTTGCAGGTGTACATGTTTCATAAGACAAGGAAACTATTGGCACTCCTTTTCCATTTGTTGACTCAAATAATTTAGAATAACAGAAATTTCACATCATAAAAAAGAGTGCTGGAATAGCATGAATAAGAAGGTTCCAAGGGGGTTAACACCCATATACTGAGTTGAAAAACTATATACCAAAAACACCTAACATGTATTAGGTAAAAAATCATAAAGATCAATAAATCAACAAAAACTGATGTGTATTATGAACTGTCTTCTCCTGCACATCCCCTCCCCCTCACTTGATTTTAAGTTTTAATGAACTAAACCTGTATATGGTTGGCAGCTCAAGGAGCCAGGGATTGAAGCAATTCAACTAGATACTCCAAGGTAAATACATCAATACAAATATAAAACGCAAAGTTCACTCATGCCAACCACTTAGTATTGCCTTAAAAAAAAATGCTCACGACTTTGTAATGCCAAAAGAGTGCAAAGCAACAGCTGCTATATAAGAGGAAAATCAAAGGATGTAGGTGGATTCCACTAACTACAAATAAAATAAGATGACCAATTTTTGTTGTAGATAATAAAACATATCCCCTGGTTTGAGAAAAGGACGTCAAATATATATATGACTACAGGATAGCAGATGTTCTGTGCATAGAACAGGTTGAGGAAGCAACACATCACCTGTGAGATTTCTTATATTGAATTTCTGTAATTTACAGAGTATATGTAAACATACATTTGATGTATATTGTTTTTGCATTTTGTTTCGCTGTGCATAAATGAAGGTTGGGAGGGAGTGTTAGGAAGCACATCGTTGTGTACTGTTTATAAGTTACTATAAACATACATGAATTATAGAATCATTTAAGAACCTCTAGAGAAAACATAAGATGCTAGCAAAAAGAGTTGTTTTATATAATCTAGAGAAACTTTCTTTGGATTCCTACAAGATAAAATTGGAAAATCATTTCTATTTCAACATTTCCCTTGGTTTACTCCCAATCCATCTCATCAAATTCATATCAAATACATGCCATTTGGCAAATACATTCCAAACAACATAAATAACAATTATTCTTATATCTAATTCTATCTTCAAGTTGTTGGGAAGCCGTGATGAAGAATTACATCTCTTTCTATGCCACATGTAATGAAGTGTGAAAGCGCAAATAGCATCCCTGATCATCAGGATGAAAGCCCCACATGGCAACTCCCATCAATTTGTTCCGTCCATGCATATAAAGTCTATGAATTTCTAATCAATCATATAATCAAGAACTGATCTCCGACAAAAACATCTGTATCTTTGAACAATCAAACCAAATAACAATTCTCACATTACCACACAAAATGGTAATCTAGGTGATCATGGTCAAATAATGCAGGTTCTCTACTGCATCATGCCACATAAAATGTGATCAAACTCTAGTGCTTTCAACTTAACTAGTTGCAGTGCAGCAAAATCCAACCCAAAAAGCAACTGCACCATTACTGCATATTAAAATGTTATCAATCCCAATCTCAATCTCATTACACATCACAATTACACAAAAAAGTCACAGTATCACCAAAAAGCGCATAAATAAATAAATTCCCACATTCCACAACAACCAGACAGAAAATGAAATACCCACATGCAAAACACACATAGAAGTGAAAATTTGAGTTGTATACAAAACAAAATACGAGAGAGGGAATACAAAAAGAAAGAAAAACCTCTCGCAGGCATCTTCAAGAGAAGCGAATGGCCTCTTGAAATCTGGATGACAAACACGCCAAGCATCCTGGTAAGCCATTTGGATCTCCACCTGGTTCACCTGAGGCCGAATCCCCTTTTGCTGCTGCTGCTGTTGCTGCTGCGGCTGCTGCTGCGGCTGCGGCTGCGGCTGCTGTTGCGGCTTCTGTGAATGCTGCGCATTTTGCCCCAAATTGGAACCTTGCTGCTGATGCTGCTGCAAATTAGGGTTGGGGTTGGGGTTGGGGTTGGGGTTGGGGTTAGGGTTAGGGTTAGGGTTTTGTTGTTGAAGAGTGAGTGGGCGATGAATAGATGGTGGACGCAAGTGGGCATCAATATTCGATGGGAATCGAGAAATAGCAGCAGCTTGTTGTTGTTGTTGGGCTTGTTTTGTTAATTGCTGTAACAAGAGGAATTGTTGTTGTTGTTGATGTTGCTGCTGCTGCTGCTGATGCTGCTGATGCACCTGTTGTTGTTGTTGTTGTTGTTGTTGTTGTAAAAGCAATTGTTGTTGTTGCTGCTGCTGCTGCTGCTGCTGTTGCTGTTGCTGATGATGATGATGATCCATTTCTGTTTCTTTTTTTTCTTTTTCTTTTTTCTGTCTCTCTAGAGCTGTAGTTCCGTTACTTTGCTTGTCTTTTTTTTATGTCTTATTAACGACTACTGAGTCGATGGAGATGGAGGGGAGGGGAGGGGAGGGGAGGAGTATAGATTTCCTCTAGTGTTTTTAGAATATGAACATGGCCAATACTCTTGCAAAATGCTAATCTAACCAAAACTCTTTTATTTTTTTTTAAATCTTCACCATTGGATTTCTCTGAATGCACTACTGCTTTCCACTCATTCAATAAATATTCTTGAAATTTTGATTTCTTGTAGATTTTTATCTGTTATTGAAAACTAAAAAAAAATTATAAATATAATAAAATTATATTTAAAATCTATTTAAAAATTAAAAAAAAAATTGAATTGAATTTTTATAAATAATTTATTTTTAATATTGATATTTTCATATATACATAATAATTAAAAGTCAAATAAAATTTTATAAAATCATATTAAAATTAAAAAATAAGTGAATATAATTTTTTTTTTGAAGTGTCAATAAAATAAATCAAAGATAAAAAGAAGATAAAAAGGAGTCAAGTTTTCATGTTTGGCTATGTCCTCATTTTTTATTTTTTTTTATCTTGCAATCTCTGGTTTTAGACCCGTTTGTTTGCTGGAAAGTAGTTTTTTTCTGGGAAATGAATTTCAGGAAAGTGAATTATTTTTCGATGTTTGGTAGTGTAATGAAAAATAAGTTGGAAAACACTTTCCAGTGTTTGGTTATGTCATGGAAAATGAGCTGGAAAATAACTTATTAATGTTTTATTTTTTTCAAATTTATTAAAATAATGAGGAACAAATCTTACAAATTAAAAAGTTGAATGAGAATGAGAATGAAAAAAAAATGAAATTTCATAAATTATCTCAAATAAAATAAATAATAATCAAAATAATAGAGATCAAATCTAAAAAAAATGAAGAAATTAAAATAATAATAATTAACATTTCATAAATGATTTCAAATAAAATAAGTAACAATTAAAAGAATGAGGACCAAATTTGATAAATAAAAAATTTCAATTAAAAAATATAAGGGAAAAGCAAATAACAATTATAAAATGAAGACCAAAGTTAATATAAAAATTAAATTCTAAGGGATGAAATTGAAAAATAAATATTCAAAACAAAATATATATATATATAGCAATCAAAAGTTTCAGGATCAAATTTGATATAATCGGCAAATAATATGACATTTCTAAATTTTTCACAACTTCCGAAAAGTGTTTTCCGCCCAAAATAAAAGAAAAACACTTTCCTGGAAATCAAGCCAAATTTTTCCTTAACTGGAAAGTGTTTTCCGCTGACCAACTTTTCTAACGAAAAATAAACACAGGAAAGTTTGGAAAGTGGTTTTCCAAAAACCATTTTCCGAGAAACAAACGCAGCCTTAGATTGACATGCTAATCAACTAAGCTGTAACATAGAATTGTTATCATTCTAATTAAACAAATATATTAAGGTGTATATAAACAATGTATCACTATAAAAAAATCCTAGTTGTTTTAGTGTAGTAGTATAATAATTATAAATAGTAAACCCTAGTTATTTTAGTGTAATGGTATAATTAAGTAATATGTTGATGGGTCATGGTTTCTCAACTCAACCTCATTTAAGAGATAATGCGTGAAAGTCATAACCCAAAAAATGGAGCTATGTCTTTTCGGGTGTCCAACCCCAAGTTGGATTAGGGTACACCACGCCCAACTCTACGTTGGGCGCGGACACGTCCAGGCTCAGTCCCATATTGGGCCCAGATGTGACCACGCCCAACTCTAACGTTGGGTGCGGATGCGTCCACGCCCAGTCCCATGATTGGGCCTGGTGCGACCACGCCCAACCCTAAGTTGGGCGCGATCGCGATCGCGTCCACGTCCAACTCCACGTTGGACCTGGGCACATCCCTGTCCAGCCTCACGTTGGGCTCGGACGCGACCGCGTCCAACTCCACGTTGGACCTGGATACGTCCGCACCTTGTTTTCTCCTGGGCTTCGGGCGTGGATTGAGCCCAGCATCCCTTAGATTGGGTGCATAACTAACATGTCACTCTACACTAAGCCCCCCATACTCTAGGTCTGGGTCAGTTATTATGATAACTATCACATCCTATTAAATATGAAAAAGCGAGTCCATGCTTATATTAATTAGATGTGATGGCACGAGTAGTAGAATAATATTATTTTACCATTACAAGATTACATCTCTATCCCTCCTATGTTGTATGAAGCAAGTCAAGGTAATATAAAAGGAAGCATGAATATATAGGAAGAGGGAGACCATATACTCTGAGAGATAAAAACACATTCTCGGCTTCTTCTTCCTAAAGTAGACATCTTCTTCCTTCTCCTATCTATCTTCATAAAAGCTCATTAATGTCTTTTGGTACATAAAAAATATATGGTACTGACTTGATCTTCGGAGAGTCCCCCTATCAACACCCCCGGGGGACTTTGTGCTGGTATTTATTCCCGAAAGAGCTAATATTCCCTCATAGAAAGATTTGCCCAAGGAAAAGCCTGTGTGGTCTCGAAGTGGAGGTCATTGAATGCACCTTAAAGGATGTAGGGTGATTTCAAGGAATAATTCACCTTAGAACATTCCCTGTGGTTTTTATTACCTCATCATATGTTAAGCTATTAATTCAGTAATCCAACAAAATAATTATAATTTATATACACATGTAGAATATCAACACTATAACAAAGCAATTAAAAAATAAAAATAGGGAATATAAGAATGTTTAACATGGTAAAGTCATTAGATGGAAAAACATCCACAACGAAAGTGTAATGTGTGAGTCAAATATAACAAAAGAAGAAAGGGACAATTTTCTTTTTTATATATAACAAAAGTTTGAATTATTTATTTGTTTGTTTTTTATACAAGATTCTACTATTGCAAAAGCAAGTCACAATTAAAAAAAATATTATAATATTTTTTATATGATTGTCTTAAAATCCATAAGAATAACATAATTCTACACCATCGTAGTTGGAAATTCTTTGGTAATATAGTTAAACTTGGATTGATAGGTCAACCTTGAAATATCTTGACTTTCCTAGCCTGGTTTCAAATTTTATCATGTAGTTGATTTGATGTGACTAGATCAACTTGAAAAATCAAAAGTCATCTTGGACTATTGATAAAAAAAAAAAGTTTGACTTTAAAAAAATTCAATATGACATCTTTTTTACATTGAGACAATGATATATTGGATCGATCCACCTTAACTCGAGCTAACTTGATAAGCCTACGATCTGAGTTATGGACCCGATTGAGTTTAATAACTCTATTTTTAAAATCTATTTTTTACTTAATTATAAGATAACAAAAATAGATGTTCTTAGTAAAAAAAACAAAATAAAATTTAAATTAAAAATCAATTATGATAGGCTTTGCAAAAAGAATGCTTGCTAATATAAAAAAAAAAGACCAAAGAAACTTTGATGGTACTAAATAAAATATTTAAAGGTAAATCTGCACTCAACCTAAATGTACTCATGATGTTAAATATTTCAGGTGTCAGAGGCCTAGACATTACACTTTAGAGTGTCCAAACAAAAGGATAATGGTGACAAGAGGTAATGCTGATGTAAAATTCAAGAGTGAAAAATCATATTGTGAAGACATCCCACCATTGGAGGATTGTACTCAGGATGAATTGGCATTACCTGTTAAGGAGTCCTTGGTTATAAGGCACACATTCAAGTTCGGGTCAAAGAAGATAACAGTGATCAGTAAAGTGAAAACATCTTTTATATGCAATTCTATGTACAAAATAAGATATGTAGTTTAATTATAGATAGCGGAAGTTGTATTAATATGGCTAGTACTACTCTTATTAGTAAACTGAATTTGTGTATTGTTAAGCATATTAGACCTTATAGATTGCAATGACTAAATGATACTGGTGAAGTGAAAGTGACTAAACAAGTTGTACTAAATATGGCTAGTACTACTTTTATTAGTAAACCGAATTTGTGTCTTGTTAAGCATACTAGACATTATAGATTGCAATGACTAAATGATAGTGGTGAAGTGAAAGTGATTAAACAAGTTGTGGTTCTATTTTTTTATTGGAAAGTATATTGATGAAATTTTATGTGATGTGATGCCAATGTAAACAAGTCACATCTTATTGGGGAGACCATAACAATATGATAGGAAAACAATTCATGATAGGTTTAAAAATAGGTATAACATTGTAAACAAATGGTAAAACAATCACTCATTCAAACAAAGCTAAAAGGTGAGTATGAGGCTATGAGGAGAGAAAATCAAGGTGAGGAACAAGGGGAGAGAAAACCATCAGAGTTAACCAAAACCCAAAACACTACTGCAACCCATTCAAATATAAACAAACATTCGGCCAACACTCCAAACAAATCAGACCATTCACTCATTACCCAAAAACACCCAAATCTAGCCGAGAGTGGAGGTAAGACAACAGTAGTAAAGAAAGTCAACAAGTGTGATGAGAACTGTGTGAAAAAACTAAAGAAATAACCTAATTTTTATGCTAAAGAGGTTGTGGATAAGTCTATATTTTTCACTAATAAGCTAATGATCTTACTTATGTATAAGGAGACTTACTTCAATAATAACGATCTTGATCATGTTATGCCTAGTGTTGCTATTTTTTTATTGCAGGAGTTTGAATATGTGTTTCCTGAAGATATCCCTAGCAGATTACCACACTTGAGAGTATAACATCATATTGATCTTGTACCTGGGCCTATGATTCTTAATCAACTAGCATATAGAAGTAATTCCGAGGAGACAAAGGAGCTTTAAAGGCAAGTTGATGTGCTCATAGAGAAAAGATACATTCATGAGAGTTTGAGCTCGTGTGTTGTGCTAGTGTTACTTGTGCCTAAGAATGATAAAACATAAAGGATGTGTGTTGATTATCAAGCAATCAACAATATAATAGTAAAGTATAGACATCTCATTCCTAGGTTTGATGACATACTAGATGAGTTACACGGATCATGCATTTTCTCTAAAATTGATATAAAAAGTGGGTATCATCAAATTACGATGAAAAAAAAATGATGAGTGGAAAACTGCATTTAAGACTAAGTATGGTTTGTATGAATGGTTAGTCACACAATTTTGACTTACAAATGCACCTACTATGTTTATGCACTTAATGAATCATATATTACGTGCATTTATAGGTAAGTTTATGGTTGTAAATTTTGATGACATTCTGATTTATAGCAACTTAAAATAGCATCTTGATCATTTATGTAATGTACTTAGTATGTTACGTAGTGAGAAATTGTATACTAATCTTAAGAAGTGTACTTTTTGCATGGAGAAAACTATATTTCATAGTTAAATTGTAATTGCATAGGGTATTGAGATGGATGAGGAGAAAATTAAGGTCATCCTAGATTGACCTACATAAAAATCAACAAGTGAGGTAATGAGTTTTCATGGGTTAGCTAGTTTTTATAGTGTTTTTATGAAAGATTTCAATACATTAACTGCACCCTTGAATGAAGTTGTTAAAAAGTCAGTTGAGTTTAAATGGGGGGGAGAAATAGGAATCGACTTTTGCTCTTTTAAAAGAAAAATTATGTTCTACACATGTTTTAACTTTACCTGACTTTACAAAAGCATTTGAGATTGGATGTGATGCATCTGGAATAAGAATAAGAGTTGTGTTAATGCAAGATCAAAAACCCATTACTTATTTTAGTGAGAAGTTAAGTGGAGCAACTTTGAAATATATCACTTATGACAAAGAATTGTATGATTTGGTAAGAACACTTGAGATATGGTAGCATTACTTGTAGCAAAAAAAGTTTGTACTCTATTCAGATCATGAGTCCTTGAAACATTTGAAAAGACAATGTAAGTTAAATAGAAGATATACAAAATAGGTTGAATTCATTGAGACTTTTCCTTATATAATCAAGTATAAGCAGGGCAAATAGAACATAGTGGTTGATGCACTTTCATGCAAGTATGTTCTTCTAAACATTATGAGTACTACATTAATAGGGTTTGAATATGTGAAGGCATTGTATGCTAATGATTCTAACTTTTCTGAAATATATAATGCATGTGGGCATTCAACTTTTGGTAAGTTTTATTTTATGAATGGTTACTTGTTCAAAGAAAATCGATTATGTGTCCCTGCTAGTTGTTTGCCTAAATTGCTTGTTCGTGAAGCATATAAGGGTGGTTTAATGGGTCATTTTAGGGTTGCAAAAACTTTGGATGTATTGCATGAACATTTCTATTAGTTAAAGATGAAAAGGGATGTGCGGCAAATTTGTAAACATTGTATTGTATATAGAAAGGAAAAATCTAGAGTACAACCACATGGACTATATACACCATTACTTGTACCTACTGAAACTTAGGTAAATATCTCTATGAACTTTGCTTTAGGTTTACTTAGGTCAAAAAAGGTAAAGATTCTATTTTTATTGTGGTTGATAGGCTTTCTAAAATGATGCATTTCATTGCATGCCATAAGATTGATGATATATCTCATATCACAGACTTGTTTTTTAGAGAGATTGTATGTTTATATGGCATTTCTAGGATTATAGTTTTAGATCGTGATGTTAAATTTCTTAGTTACTTTTAGAAGACTTTATAGGGGAAGTTGAGAACTAAACTCTTATTTTCGACAATTTATCATCCTCAAACAAATAGACAAACTGAGATAGTGAGTAGAACTTTATCACAACTTTTATATGTTATTATTCAAAAGAATCTAAGAAGTTAGGAAGAATGTTTGCTTTTTTTTAGATTGCTTATAATAGAACTGTGCATTCGATCACTGACTTTTCTCCTTTTGAAATTGTTTATTGGTTTAATCCACTAACTCTTATAGACTTAATTCAATTTCCTTTGGAATAAAGGGTAAGTTTAGATAGTGAAAAGAAGGCAAATATGGTGAGATAACTCTATGAGGGAGTTCGGCTACAAATAGAGAAAATGAACAGGTTATACGCTTTTAAAGAAAATAAAAGGTATAAACAAGTTGTTTTTCAACCCGATGATTAGGTTTGGGTGCACATGCATAAAGAACGGTTTCCTAACCATAGGAAATCAAAGTTACAGTCTCGTGTTGATGGTCCATTCCAAGTTTTAGAAAGAATCAATGACAATGCCTACAAAGTTAATCTTTCAGGTAAGTATGATGTTAGTGCTACCTTTAATATTGTTGATCTTACTTTGTTTGACACAAGTGTTGATTTAAAGTCAAATCTTTTTAAAGAGAAAGAAGATGATATAGATTAGCCCATAAACACCAAGGACCCATTACATGTTTCAAATAGGCCTATCACGAGGTCCAAAACGAAAGCATTGAAAGAAGTATGAAATGAACTAGTTGTGCAAGTTTCAGCCTTGGCTGAACTTGGGGATCCTTTAGAGCATCAAGAGAAGGTCTTAATAGATTTAATCCATGTGCAAGAGGGATCCAATCCACCCTTATTTGGACTATGAAATTTCAACAATAAGGCTGCCAATTTTGTATCAGTTTCGGTAGCCTTGTTTTATGATGTTTCCATGTGTTTTGTGGATTCCTAACTAGTTTTGAATTTATTTTTATGTGCTAGAAAATTAATCATTTTCTTTAAATATTAGGATTAATTATTTTATTTTCCTTGTGTGGTGAGGAGAAAACATAGAAAAGGATATAAAGAAATCCAAGCTAACTTAGGAAACACATCTGGCGGTAAAAAGGAGTATTAAATGCAACATCTTTTTCCTTAAAAAAAGAATAAATATAAGGCTGAGATTAGAATCCTATTCTAACTTGAAAACCAAATGGGTTACAACTTCTCCTTTAGTTCCTAGGATTATTGGGCACCAATATAGACTATAAATAAGTCTTGTATCAAACCTACAATGTTTTCTTTTCTTCTTCTATTCTCATGACAAAACAAGACTTAGACTTATAGGTTTTATTTTTATTTTGTTAGCTATAGCCAAAGGTTTGTTTGGGCTTAATTAATACTTTATTTTCAGTTAGAATTCAAGGTTTATTTGAATTAGGGTTTGGGCTTACTAATAAAAGTTTTGAGTTAGTTTTTGTAAGTGGGTCGATTGGAAAAAGAATATCCTACTATAGTTGAATGTTTTTCTCATAAATTATATCAAAAGGATGGATAGAATGTAACACTTTCTCAGCACATAATGGAGATTCCAAAAGATTTTTATTGTAACTCAATTATCAAAGGTCATATCATAACCTAACAAAGATCTTTTGGTAACCCTTTCCTTGTTTTTTTTTTTTCTAAATCCAGCTTCACCTTTATATTTAAGTATGGATTATAGAATATTACTTTTTATGACTTAGCCATAACAGGTGGTGTTTACCTAGTTAGTGAAGAACTATATAAAACTATAGAATTAAAACCAGTCTTTTTAAAGACTTAGTTGAAAGTATACTATAATTTACAAAACTCATGAAAAGAGAAAAATAAAACATTGACCCTTCTCATTTAGATAACATGTAGCCCTCATGTTATAATAGGTATTGAAGTACCTGATTTGCTTTAAATGTTTAAAAAAATCTTATCGGGACATATCTATAGGGATAAACAATAGCTTAAGTGGAGGGTAAGATTATAGTTTTAAGTACCTTTATTTTAAGTCATATCTATAAAGGTACAAGGGCTTAGGAGAATGTCAAACCAGGTGTGAAGGCAAGCTCAAACATATATGGGATACTCAAATGGGTTTAAGCATGAGCAATTGTCTATTTTCATAGGATAAACAAATAAGAATGAACCCTAACCCTAATTTTTTTTTTAAGAGAAGATGCTAGCTAACATCCTTCTTTCTTAAACACTATTTTAAAGAATATGTAGAATGTTTCCTAAAACTCACTAATATGAATGACTTAGCTATATACCCCTTAGCATCAACTAAAATAAGGCTATAAGAGAACCAAAAGTCAAATATAGAGAAGTTTAAAAACACTATAGTTTGGAAAAACATCCTAGCCTATAGATATTTTCATTTCATACTAGTAACATACCCTTTCTAAAAAACAATTCTAGTTCTTATGAGTCTTAAAACCCTCACCTAGTGACTACATAATTAGGAATCCTCAAAGGCATACTGATTAGTACTTAAAAGTGCATTCTCATTAAATCTTTATATCATCGTATTGCACTAAAGTATCGTTAAATTCCCTAACTAAAGCATGTTTTATAATAACAAGTCTAATAATATAATATATCTTTAATTTATGGTAAATACTTGTTTTGAATGCACCTATATCTCACAATTCAAAGGATTGATTGATGTGATTAACTATTGAAAGTGAAGAGACAAAAGGAGGACTAGACTAGGAGAAGAGATCTTTGGTTCAATTTCAAACTGGAGCACCATTCGGTTATTTGATCATAACGGGAGTTGTAGAACTCGGATTTAGGTCCACTTTATATGGATGGAAAGATAAGACATAGACCTAAAACTTTCATGTGGAATCCAAGACTCAATTCTGCCGTTTTCAAGTTCAAATCTTAGCAACAACGGAGAAGTCGGAACCTGTCCTGCAGCTCAAACACTTTGTTCGGTTTTCAGCTCATATCTTGAGTTCTAGAAGTCCAAATGAGCTCTGGTTTTTTTTTGTTGGAAAGATAAGACAATTTCCCATAGCTTTCATGAAACAGAGGGCTCAAATTCTGATGTTAGCAATGACATTTTGGCCAGCCAACAATATCAAAAATCTGCCAACAATTTCAAGAACCAGCAGCCAACAATGTCAAAAACCAGCCACCAAATCAATGGTTGCCTACCAATCAATAGTTCTGAATCTTAGCCTATAAAAGGAGGCATTTGCCATGTATTTAGTCATATTATTTTTCAGATCAAAATCATGTTCTTGCTTTCTCTCTTTATATCTTTGTAATGTTCAAGTTTTCTTTCATGTTATATTAATCTCTTGTTTATGCTTTTTCATTTCCTTTCATATACTTAGTTAACTTATATCATAATCATGTTCTTATCTTGTTTATTTATGTTTTTCTTCTTCATTATGTTTAGCTAAGTTAATTATGTCAAGGTGAAAAGGTTTTACTAATGGTGTTAGAATAGGTATAATATAAACTTAACATGGACTTTAATGTTTATATCCAAGATAAATTGTTATTAGCATATCTTATATTTTTATCTTACTAATTCTTAATACCTTGCTTGTTAAATGGTTAATTTAGATTTATGTTGTATAACACTTGGTACATCGAATGCTTGATCCTTCATAGTTTTCGGTACGACATCGTTGTTATGATAGGAACTTGATTTGTTGTTAACATAAGCTAGCAACATGAATGTCCGATGATATTTATAAGTATGGTGTTACTTAGACAAGATAATTAATATGATCATGTTAATACTTTATAATGAGTCATTAATGATAAATCATCCGATTAGAACCTCCTTTGTGTGTGGTTTCTAGTTGAGTAATAAAAAGAGTTTATATTATATTTATTTAAAATACCATTAGTGAATCCTCTAACCTTGACATTTATTTTTATCATTGTTTAATCCTTACATTAATCTTCCATCTCAAAGTTCTCATTAATTTCTTCCTCTTCTTCTTTTTATTATTATTATTATTATTATTATTATTATTATTATTATTATTATTTACATTCTTGTTATATGTTATGTACGTTAAGTATGCTCTGTGTTTGATCAAGGATCCCGACATTGTTGGTCTTGCCTTGTTCATTCGCATCGAAATCTGTTTATATTATATAATATATCTCTTTGATCTTTTCATAAAATCAGTATATAGGTTGGAAACCCGTGACCCGATCTTTTATATCATTCTCAGGTATAACAACGCCACGTACTGAGTATTATTATTATTATTACTACTATTATTACTATTATTATTATTATTGTTATTGTTGTTGTTGTTGTTGTTGTTGTTGTTGTTGCATTGTTATTTATAATTTATACAATTAACCTCTCTGTGGTTCGACCCCGGTCTTGCCGGGTTATTTATTACTTCGACACTCCTGCACTTGGGAGAAGACATCAATCTTTTGGTCGTGTCAAGTTCTTGGCGCCGTTGCCGGGGAGGTAAGTATTGTATAAATTTTATATTTCTTTTATTTTCTTTTGTTTTTTTTACTTTTATTTGTTTTCTAATCTTATTCCTTTTCTTTTTTTTTCTTTTTCTTTTTTTTTCTTTTGCACTTGCATGAGAGTTTGGACACGTACATTAAGTGGTAGAATTTCTAGGAAATCCTCAATTTCTTTAGAAAACATGGCCGAAGAAGATAACTAGTCAATTCATAATGAGAATAATCATATGAGAACACTTAGAGATCACATGAATCCAACAAGAACAAGTGCACCATCATGTATAGTTTTTCCTCCCGATGCTTCTCATTTTAATTTTAAGCCAGGTATTATTCAACTTTTACCCACTTTTCATGGCTTAGAATTAGAAAATCCATATTTGCATTTAAGAGAATTTGAAGAAGTTTGTAACACCTATAATGACTTAAATTGTAGCATGAACACCATCAAATTAAAGCTTTTTCCTTTTTCATTAAAAGATAAAGCTAAAACATGGCTACAAAATAATAGGTCAGGATCCATTCGTGCTTGGGATGAAATGCAACAATAATTTTTAAAGAAGTTTTTTCCGTCTCACAGAACAAACTCTTTCAAAAGACAAATCACCACTTTCACTCAAAAACCAGGAGAAATATTTTACAAGTGTTGGGATAGATATAAAGACTTGCTTAATACCCGTCCTCATCATGGTTTTGAAACATGGAGATTGGTCTCACAATTTTATGAAGGGTTAACACCTAAAGATAGGTAAATGGTGGAATTGATGTGCAATGGAACTTTTGAAGATAAAGACCCTGATGAAGCAATGGAGTACCTAGACTTGCTAGCTGAAAATGCTCAAAATTGGGACACCACAGGTACGTGTGAGGCACCATGTAAAACTCAACCTCATACATCTAATAGAGGCATGTACAACCTTAGGGAAGATCATGACCTCCAAGCCAAATTTGCATCTTTAGCTAGAAAAGTTGAGGCACTAGAATTAAAAAAGAGTGGTCAAATAAAATCTGTTCAAGAAATTGTGTGTCAAATTTATGAAACTAATGAATACTCAACCAATGATTGTCCAACTTTGCCTTCTTTTAAGGAATGTCTCCATGAACAAGCCAATGCTTTAAATAGTTTCCAAAGGCCAAGTCATAACCCATACTCGCAAACGTACAACCCTGGTTGGAGAAATCACCCAAATTTCAGTTGGAAGAGTGGTAACAATAATGCACAAACTTCACAACCACCATTTCAAGCACAACATAATTTTCAAAATTCTCATGGATATGCACCTCCTTATATTCCCCCTCCTAGAAGAAATCTTGAGGAAACACTGCATGCATTCATTGAAAAGCAAGAGACAATCAACACTCAAAATGCTCAAACCATGGCAGATCTAAAAGATACTCTTGCAAAGTTCACATCTGCTCTTAGTTTTCAGGAGAAAGGTAAGTTTCCATCTCAACCCCAAAAAAATCCCAAAGGGCAATACAATTCAAGTGCAAGTGGTTCCGAAGCCAACATATGGATCAAGTCAAATCGGTCATAACTCTCCGCAGTGGTAAGGTTATTGAAAAACCCGTTCTTGAACCTTGTGAGAAAGAAGATGAGTTAGTCTCTGAGGGTAAGGAAATGGTTGAACCTGAACACTACAAGGAGGAGACTGATTCCCCACCAGCACTTCCATTTCCTCATGTCATGACCAAACAAAGGAAAGTCAATCACAATTCTGAAATCTTTGAAACTTTCAAATAGGTAAGGATCAATATACCTTTGTTAGATGCTATTAAATAGGTACCGTCTTATGCTAAATTTTTGAAAGATCTCGTGCACTTTGTGAAGAGAAAACTGAATGTGAAAAAGAAAGCATTTTTAGCCGAACAAGTAAGTGCCATTCTTCGAATGATAATGCTTTGAAATATAAAGACCCTGGTTGTCCTACAATTTCTTGCTTTATTGGAGAACATAAAATTGATAGAGCTTTACTTGATCTTGGAGCTAGTGTGAATTTACTTCCATATTTGGTTTTTCAAAGTCTCAATCTAGGTGAGTTAAAACCTATTTCTGTAACTCTTTTACTTGCCGATAGATCCGTAAAAGTGCCTAGAGGAATAGTTGAAGATGTGTTAGTACAAGTTGATAAATTCATCTTTCCCGTGGATTTTATTGTCTTGAATACACAACCCGTTGAAGCATGCAATTCAATTCCTGTTATTTTAGGACGTCCATTTCTTGCAACTTCTAATGCATTGATTAATTGTAGGAATGGAGTGATGAAGTTATCTTTTGGAAACATGACATTGGAAATGAATGTTTTTAACATTTGCAAGCAACCTGGAGATGATAATGATTTACGGAAGTAGATTTTATTGAAAAATTAATTTGTGATCAATTTGAAAACACTTCCAGTGAAACCGAGTTTAATGAATCCGATGATTTGCAAATGGTTTATTTTCGGGAAGAATCAAAGGCAAATAGTTGGAGACCAAAAATTAAGGAATTGCCACCACGATCAATTGAGTCCATACCTTCAAGTGTTCAACCACCAAAACCCGATTTGAAGCCATTACCATTTAATCTCAAATACTCATTTTTTGGGAGAAAATGAAACTTTTCCGGTAATAATTTCTTCCAAACTTAATGTTCATCAAGAAGGTAAGTTATTACAAACTCGAAAATGCACAAAAATGCATTAGGATGGACCATAGTCGACATAAAAGGAATTAGTCCTTTGATTTGCACACACAAGATTTATTTGGAGGAAAATGCTAAACCATCTAGAGAAATGCAACGAAGGCTTAATCCTAATATGAAAGAAGTAGTGAGAAATGAAGTCATTAAGCTTCTAGATAATGGAATCATTTATCCTATTTCTGACACAAATGGGTAAGTCCTACCCAAGTTGTACCTAAAAAGTCCGGAGTTACTTGTGATAACAAATGAGAAGAATGAGTTAATTCCAACTAGGACTATTACTTGGTTGGCGCATGTGCATTGACTATAGGAAACTTAATTCAATGACTAGAAAAGATCATTTTCCTTTACCTTTCATGGATCAAATTTTAGAAAGAGTTGCAGGTCATGAATTTTATTGTTTTCTAGATGGCTATTCGGGTTATAACCAAATTGAAATTGCATTTGAAGATCAAGAGAAAACTACTTTTATATGTCCATTTGGTACATTTGCATACCGAAGGATGCCTTTTGGATTATGTAATGCACCAGCCACGTTTCAAAGATGCATGCTTAGCATATTCAGGTGATATGGTTGAACGTTTTCTTGAGATTTTTATGGATGATTTTTCTGTTTTTGGTGATTCATTTGATGATTGTTTAACTAACTTGGAAAAGGTTTTGAACAGTGCGAAGAGAAGAATCTTGTGCTAAATTGGGAAAAATGTCATTTTATGGTAACAAACGGCATTGTACTTGGTCACATTGTTTCATCAATAGGAATTGAGGTTGACAAATCTAAAATCAAGTTAATTGCTAACTTGCCAACACCAAAATCTGTTAAAAACGTTAGATCATTCTTAGGACATACTTGGTTTTTATAGAAGGTTCATCAAAGATTTTAGTGTAATATCTAAGCCATTGTGTAACCTTCTAACAAAGGATAATGTTTTTGAATGGACTGAACATTGTGAAGAAGCCTTTGTTAAACTTAAAAACTTGCTTACTTCTCTCTGTCATTCAACCTCCTGATTGGTCATTACCTTTTGAAATAATGTGTGATGCTAGTGATTATGCCGTGGGTGCTGTTTTAGGACAAAGAAAAGATAAGAAACCCTATGTGATTTACTATGCAAGTAAAACTTTAAATAGTGCTCAAATGAATCACATACATTTCCCTATCTTGTATGGTTTGAATAAAAGATGTCTAAACATATTACTTTTAAACAATTTGGACCAAGTAAGAAAAGTTATTGAGGCATCAAAATACCACCTCAATAATTGTCAAATAATGGATTTCTTACTCAATATGAGTCATCAATTAGGCTTTTTTAATATCTTTAATAAAACCTTGGGTCTTTTATACAATGCTCTCTTAGAAGACACTATATTAAATTTCTTTTATGATCAACCATGTAAGTAAGAGAGCAAGAGAAGAATCCCAACCAACCTTTCCACTAGATTGAGAAAAAGTCATGCTTTTAAAGGCTCTAGTAAGACACTTATTACAAACTATTTTTATCATGGTTTGTTGTTTATCTATGTTTTCATTACACTTCTATATATAATCTCACAATCTAAGATTGATCCTAAAATAATTTTGATCTTATTGAACTTCAAAATCCTCTACCATTTCAAGAAGAAGAATAAAGTGAAGCCTTAATTTCCAAGCCAAAAACCAGGACTTGAGTAAGTCCTTTTAACCAATTTGTTTGATGTTGTTTAATGTCATTTATAAATGTAGGCTTACCTATAATCTTGATTTTAATTACAGAAACATGTGACTTCACATCCTCTAGAAACCAAACCCTCTATTACTACCTTGTCAGTTTTATCCCAACACTCTTTTCTTTAAATTTCAGCACATCATCCAATTATCTTTAATTAAACAACTTTCAATATTGAACATCCAAACTTTGTTTTAGATTCCTCTTTTATGTTTTTTTGATGTTCCAATCAAAATAAAAAACATCAATGAAATCTCAAATGTAACACGAGCCTCCTTACGCTCTCTTGATGTTGTTTTTAATTCAGAATGATGCATCAGCTATTCTAGTGGAATTAGATACAATACCTAAAATAAAACTATATAGTTGGTTTGGTTCTTCTTCTATTTTTCAAATGTTTGAGATTAGATCTACTTTTTCAAATATCTGTCAGCGATACCAATCTAATGTTCAATTTTATAACATGTCATTTTTTAATGAAAACATGTGTGGAATGCATATGACTTTGAATCTAGGCTATTCAACTGACCAAGATGTTTACCATATGAATTGAACAAGTAAGAGTTTGCAATATTCTTATAATTTGTTTTTGTCTTTTTTCTTCATAGTTTCCCTTCTTCTTTCTTAGTTGTTTTTCAATTTTTAGCATTACTTAATTTGCAACTTTTCAAATTTTTTTTTTGACAATTTCACTCTTAATTTTTACCCAAAGAATCTCATCCTTTTATATATATATATATTGGAGATAAAAATTTCGCATGTGAATATTATGGTACATTTTTTGGCTTCAAGAACAACTTTTTGCCTCATCACATCATTACCCAAGATTTTTAGCTTGATGTTTCCATGGAATTTTAAGCTTTCAAAATCTCAGCCAACTTTCTAGTTTCAGATTATGTACTGAATCTAGATAATGGCTCCATATATTGAACATTTCACAATAATATTTGTGTCTAAATTAACATATTTACATTTACATCAATAGGAGCTTAATTGACCATTTTGTTAATTATGTGTCAAACTCATATGTTTTTAAAATTAATGGCCACGACCTCCATCTAATGGGTTTACTTCTTCCTTTGGAAAGGGAGCAACCAAGATTTACATTGTTTTATATCTATGATATAATGGATGAAGTTTCTAATAGATTGTCTATGTTTGGTGGAGAAGAATAAAAGAATCTACTAGATGTTGATATTGTCAAAAGCCTTGTTGAGATGTTAGACTCAATAAGTGAGTTGGTAAAGTTATTTTGAATGGAAAAAAACATCCATCTAATAGCATTGATTGTGTTTATAATTGCTTGGTAGAAGAAATAACGACACAAAACAATATAATAATCCTACATCATCAAACATTGGTAGTTTGGTACTTGGCAATGTCGATGATTTATTCTTGGAATGAGATATCATCATTGAAAGTTGCTCTACTTCACTACAATGAATACACAAATTGCACTCAAATTTAATGTCATCTCAATACCTATTTTTATTTCCCCTGTGGTGAGGATGGATTTCATTATGATATAAGACTCAACAAAAATTATTGTTCACCCTAAAAAAAAATATGACGCATAACAATGCATATTTATTGTGCATATATCATTCAGGATATAAATGATGAAGATTGTACTATATTAAAATGAGATTATTTGCTACAGTAATGTTTTATTGATGTCTTTTTCAATGTGAAAAAAGATCGACTTGATTATATAAAAAAGAACCAAAGTAGCTTAAAGACTAAACTTTATAAAGGAATCCATGATGTAGTTTTAAGATGTGATTATAATGGTTTTAATTTTGGAAAAATCATTGTTCTCTCTTTCTTAACTAGAAGCATTAGACATATGATAAATTCTTACCAAGATACAATGGTAGTTTTCCATTTTTATGGTAATCTGAATCTATTCATTACATTTACTTGTAATCTTCATTGGCTTGAAATTCAAATAGCACTAGAAAAGAAAAGAAACTATAGGCATAAAGAAAAACCAGATATAGTGTCCCGTCTTTTCAAGTGAAGCTTGATGAAGACTTTATTAAATCTAGAAAGCCTTTTGGGAATATCATTGTCGGTAAGCTACTTTTATCCCTTTTTTCTCCTTATAAACATTTTCAATCCTTTTTTTTTCACGGTTTTGTTAAAACAAATTATTTAATATATTTCTCTTTGCATTTTTAAATAGATATTTATGTCATTGAATTCCAAAAAAAAAATGACCTTCCCCATTGTCATATTCTTATTTGACTCCAAAATGACTTTTAATTGTCAAACAACAAAAGATATGGATTCAATTGTTTTGAGTGAAATACTAAGTAGACAAACCAACCTATTTTGTTATGATATTATTTTTTAATTTATGATCCATAGGACATATAGTGAAGCTAACCCAAACTCTCCATACATGAAGTTTAACCACTACTCTAGACATTTTCCTAAATGGTTAAAATTTTAAATAACTTTTGATGATAATGGCTTTGTTTGTTATAAACATTATAATTCCTCTTAAAACTTTGTTGTCAAAAGCGATATTAAACTTAACAATAGTTGTGTAGTGCCTTATAATAAAAAAGCTTCTTTTTCAATACATTGATTATATCAATATAGAGGTTTATTTCCAATCAATAATGATAAAATATCTTTTTATATATAAGCAAGGGATTTGATAGGTGTTAAATGGTTATAGAAAAAAAAACCATTATGAAATACAAGCATATCTCAACATCTATTTCATATGTCTTTATGAAGTAGTTTGAAGACTTTTGAAGTTTTCTATTCATATTTGTGATCCTTTAGTTGAAATGTTGTAAGTTCATTTATCCTTACAATTCTCCATTGTTTTTTCAAATGATACTTTTGTTGAACTTTTGATAAAGAGACCTAATATTGACAAAACAATGCTCACATAGTGGTTCATGTGTAACAAAATGATCATAATGCTCAAAATCTTCATCATTCAAAATTTTCCATCTAAATATGTTTGGGATCTAGGACAAAAAGTTTGGAGCACTTAAACAAAAGAAAGATCCATTGGTAGAATTGTTTATATCTATCATCTACAAGGAAGCTATAATTTATACGACTTATGCTTAATCATGTAAAAGGAGCCTTGAGTTTTGACCATCTTAAAATGATTGAAGGTATTCTTTATCCAACATATTAAACAACTTATAAAGCATTAGGCCTCTTTGGAGATGAGAAAGAATGGGTTGAAACGTTGTAAGAGGAAATTATAATAGCTTTCTATAATTGAGGCAACGTTTTTATCAGCAATATTCTATTTTGTGAAGTTTCTAATCAAAATCATTATTTTTTATTTTTAGCGTTATATACACAATGATATTACTACAAGATCAAGAGCCTCACATCGAATGCCAAATTTACATATGTTTGATCATGAGATCTAAAATTACATTCTTTATTAGCTAGAAATATTGTTAAATGCATCAGCAACATATCTAAGCAAACATAATTTACCTAAACCTAACATAAAATTAATGGTTGAAACGCATAATAGAAATCTAAGAGAAAAGCTAAATTATGATCTCAATAATCTTATGAAACAACACTATATTTCTCTACTGAAATTAAACAATGATTAATTAATCTATTTTGCATTAATGGGTATGATGGCACTAGAAAAACCTTTTTATAGCTTACTATAATCAACCAAATCTACTATGAAGAATTAGTTATTTTGGTTGTTGCCTCATCCAAAATCATTTTATTGTTATTGCCTGGTGGTAGAAGAGCTCGTTTAAGATTTAAAATCCCTCTGAATATGGATGATAATTCAACATGTGAGATAAAAAAAAAACCACATAATTGTACCAAGATACAATGAAAATTTATCGCACTTATGGTAATCCGAATTTATTCATTACATTTACTTGCAATCTTAATTGTCATGAGATTCAAATAACACTAAAAAAGAAAAGAAACTATAAACATGAGGACAAATAGGATATAATATCCTATCATTTTCGAGTAAAACTTGATGACACGCTTTTCTATATTAAATCTAGAAAACCTTTTAGGAATACCATTACTCGTAAGCTCCTTTCTATCCCTTTTTAATCTCTCCTTATAAATATTTTCAAGCCTTTTCTTTCATAATTTTGTTAAAAAAAAACAATTATTTAATATATTTCTCTATACACTTTTAAATAGATATTTGGGACATCGACTTAAAAAAATAGAGACCTTTCTCATTGTCATATTCTTATTTAACTCAAACATGACTTTAGGTGTTGAACAATAAAAGATGTGGATTTAATTGTTTCAGCTAAAATAGTAGATAAACAAAATGATCCACTTTGTTATGTCATTTTTCTCAATTTAGGATCCATGGGTCATGTAGTGAAAACTTTCTATACATGAAATTGAACCGCTACTCTAAATATTTTTCTAAATAGTTTAAATCTTAAACAACTTTCGATGACAATGGCTTTACTTGTTATAAACTGACGTGATTCCTCTCAAAATTTTGTTGTCAAAGACGATATTAGACTTAACAATAGTTGTGTTAAGCTTTATAATAAAAAGCTTCTTCTTGGATACAATGATTATATCAATATAGAGGTTTATTTCCAATCAATACTGATAAAATATCTTTTTATATATGAGCAAGGGATTTGATAGGTGTCAAATGGTTATAGAAAACAAAACCATTATGAAATACAAGCATACCTCAACACCCATTTCATATGTTTATATAAAGTAGTTTGAAGACTTTTGAAGTTTCCCATTCATATTCGTGATCCTTCAGTTGAAATGATGGAAGTTCATTTGTCCTTACAACTCTCCATTGTTTTTTCAAATAATACTTTTATTGAACTATTGTTTTTTAAAATGATACTTTTATTGAACTTTTAATAAGGAGACCTAATATTGACAAAACAATGCTCATAAAGTGGTTCATATGTAACAAAAATGATCATGATGCTTGAAATATTTATTATTCAAAATCTCTATCTAAATATGTTTGGAATCTAGAACAAAAAGTTTGGAGCACTCAAACAAAAGGAAGATCCATTGGTAGAACTGTTTATGTCCATCTAACTACTAAAGAGTTATATTTTGTACGACTCATGCTTGGTCATGTAAAAGGAGCCTTGAGCTTTGACCATATTAAAATGGTTGAAGGTATTCTTTATCCAAAATAATAAATATCTTGCAAAGCATTAGGCCTATTTAAAAATGATAAAGAATTGGCTACAACGTTATAAAAGGTGATTATAACAACTTCATCTCTATAATTGTGGCAACTTTTTGTCAGCATTATATTATTTTGTGAAGTTATTAATCAAAAGTATTATTTTCAATTTTTAGCATTATATGTATGATGATATTATTATAGGATCAAGAGCTTTATATTGAATGCTAAAATTTATATTTTTCTGATCAGATCTAAGATTACATTCTTTATTAGCTAGAGATCTTGTTAAATGTATTGGCAACATTTCTAAGCAAATATAATTTACTTATGCCTAATTGCAAATTAATGGTTGAAACATGGAACAAACTTCTAAGAGAAGAGCTAAATTATGATCTCCATGATCTCATGAGACGACACTTTGTTTCTCTACCCAAATTAAACAATGATACAATGGAATAAACTTCAAATGAGATACTTGACTTTAAAATAACTATGTTGTGCTTTATAATAAATAACTTCTTTTTCAATATAACGCTTATATCAATGTAGAAATTTATTTCTAATCAATGCTGATAAAATATTTTTTTCAAATATATGAGTAAGGGATTTGATAGGTTTCAAATGGTTATAGAAAAATAAAACCATGACAAGATACAAGCCTACCTTAACTACCATTTCATATATCCATATGAAGTAGTTTGGAAAATTTTGAAGTTCTCCGTTCATATTTGTGACCCTTTAGTTAAAGTGTTGCAAGTTTATTTATCATTACAACACTATATTTTTTCAAATGATACTTTGTTAAACGTTTTTATAAGGAGACTTAATTTGACAAAACAATGCTCGTAGAGTGGTTCACATACAATAAAAATGATCATGAGATATAAGGCCCCATTTATTTGTTGAAAATCAATTTTTTAAAAAGTGTTTTACATGGAAAATAAATTCTTGAAAAGTGGATTATTTTTTGATGTTTTGGTAGTGTCATGAAAAATGAGTTGGAAATTACTTTCTAGTGTTTGACTATGCCATAAAAAAATAAGTTAGAAAATAACTTACTAATATTTTTTTTCAAGTTTATTAAAAGAGTAGGTACCGAAATTAACAAATAAAAAAGTTGAAGAAGAATGAAATTGAAAATTGCTAACTAGATTAATAACATTAGTAACTAGTTTTTTTTGTTAGGCGTTGAATAATACCTTTATTTATTAAGCAATTAAACTTTTTTATATTTACCATGATATAATAAAACACATGAAAATTGTATAGTTATGTGCAAAATCCAAAATTTAAAGGTTTAGTGAAAACAACAAACAAATTTAAAATTGAAAAAATTTTGGTGTTGGAAAATGAAGACATGTTGGAAACCCAAACTCTAATTACAAGAACCTGAAATATATGAGAAAGTTATTGTACGCATGCCTAAATTCATTATAAATTATCATAGTGGATTGACGGATGTGTCTTTGACCAAAATAATAATAATAATAAAACTGGCATTAGAGGATAATTTGTCTTTATGAATTCTAGACCAGGAAAGGCTCATGCTACTTCATAGCTATGAAAACCGGTTGATTCGAGACTGGAATCGAGCCGAATTAAAAATAAAATAAGAGAAAGAAAAACTTGGTGTGACCTGGTGATCCCGTTAAACCGGTAAGACCTAGTCAAAAACTCGATTGCAACCCGTTAACTTTGTTTTTTTCACTAAAACGACGTTGTTTTGATTTGAAAAAAAAAAGAATCGACCCGGACGATCCGGTGACCCAGTTAAAATCTAGCACCCGGACCTTGGACCCATGACCATCAGACCGGATCTGAAAACTATGTGATACTTCCTATGAAGAACAATGAATGACAATTCATGAATTAAATATTGAAATTGAGCTTGAGTTCATGTTGCTGGGTGCTGACAATTCTTGAATTAAATATTTAAAATTGACATTTATTTTTCTTTCTATGTTTTGAATCTTTAATTTATGAATTGCCAACACATCACATCTCACGTCCATGCAAAAAACCCTATGCCATAATCAAGAAATGATGTTTTTTTTTTTTTTTTTTTTTGCAAAACTAACCCATAACTACGGACACTGCAGGACTTTGAGCCCCTAACTGTTGATGATGCACCGTCAAAACAGCATGAACGACGTTATTTTTTTTTATGGAAGGGAGTTCAGTTCATCAGAATCTACGAGGCAGGAAAACCGGTCTCTTCAGCCTCTCTTTGATGAGTGGCCTGATGCAGGGATATGAATTCCTATTTCACTTATCAATCTATAATCATTTGACAACACATTTCATAATGGTAAAGTGATAATTTAATAAAAAAAAATTATTGATGCGTGTATCACAAATACTAACAACTTCACTGTTTTCAAGCAGTGTGTGTGACTAATTTTGATTGTTAAAAGTTATTGTTTATTGTGTCATTGCATTCCCCGTGGTGTTCTCTTTCTCATGTAACAACGCGTGTATGTTATTTCTCAGGAGATTATCGTTAATAATGTTTTTTTTCTCCCTTCCCTTGAGATTCGTGTTGACCATATAAAATTTCAAGATAATCCACTTAATTGCTTATATTTGAGTGTCAGTTCTCATTTTTTTTATTTGTAATTTTTATTTTTTGTCTTTTTATAATTTGTTTTTCAATTTCATCCTTTAATCTATATTTATTATTTTTTATTTCTTCAAACTTTGGTTCTAATTCTTTTTTTTTTTGTCTCTTTTGTAAACTTTCAATTGTTTTTAATTTCATTCTTTGATAAAAAAAAATTAATGTGTTATTTTTTTATTTAGTCCTCATTATTTTGGTGATTTTTTCTTTTAATTATCTTTTGAATTTAAGTTTTCTTTTTAATATAACCCTTCAATCTAAAATTATTCATCTTCTCATTTGTTTTTTATTTAAATTTGATCCTCATTCTTTTTATTGTTATTTTTTTTTCTTTTTGATCCTTTTGTATAATTAGTTTTTTTTTTTAATTTCATCATTTGTCATTTGATTTATTAAAAATTAGGCTTTGTGGTTTTTTAAAGTTTGGTGTTTCTGATTTAATGGTCCCGGGTCACGAGTTTTATAAGCTAACACGAGTTGATTTTTTTTACGTATTTTCTTTTTCAATCTCATTACTCAACATTGATTCTTTTACATAATAGGCTTTATGGTTTTTTTTTCTATTGGATTATTTAGATCTCATGACCTGACTTATGAGTTTAGTAAGTTAACTCGGGTGAGCTCGCTTTCAATATAAATTTACTTGGTTCACTTTTTTTGTTTCCTTTTTAAATTTTTTTTTCTTTTAACCTTCTATATTTGGTTCATTATAATTGAATTTTTTAATTTATTTTGATGTAGTTTTCATAGTTTTATCACGATCTTACACTATAGATCACCAGTTTCACAAGTAAATCATTATTATTTCAGATCGATTTAATATATTATTATCTCAATATTTTTTTTTAAAAAAAATATATCATTCAATATATCATCATTTAAACATTTTAAAAATATTTTAACCATTATATATCAATTTTTTAATTTTTTAATATCTTAACATTTTTTTAAGCTGAAAAAAATAAATGGACCCGCACCGCAACGTTGCGTCGCTAGTTTTGATAAATAAAATTTAATTAACTGTCCTCTCTCTCTCTCTCGATCTCTCGCGATAGAAACAGAAACAGAAACAGAAAGTCGAAATTTGAAATTTTGGGAGAGAGATGGCAACAGCATCAAGCAACATGAAGGGTTTCTACAGGCAAAAGAAGAACAAGAGTGGTATCAGAAAACCCACATCTACCAGTAAATCGTCTCTTATTCACGCGGCCACTCTTGGCTCTGATATTACCCAACCAACTGCCTTGGTTTCCCATGACTCTCCTGATCTCAAAGGTTTCTGTTTCTAGTATCCTCTCCTTTTTTGTTCTTTTTCTTTTTTTACTTGTAATTTGCTAGTGTTTGTTTGATAGTTGACACTTCTGGGATTTTTTTTCTCCCTTTACTGTCTGTTTTTTCTTTAAAGAATAAAAATACTGGAAAATTTCTTCATCGCAAGACAAGAAAGATAAGTCTTTGCTGTTTTAATTACTTATTTTTCGTTTATTGTTCTCAAATTGGAAAATTGTATCTGGGTCTATTCTTTAGTGTGGTAAAATTCGTTGTAAAATATCGGCACTGGTTAATTGAAACTGTGTTACATGTGTATGTATATGTATATTCTGTGTATTTATAAGCTGTAACTTATTGTGTTTTCTTGGTGTTTTGTGTTTAATAGATGATCATGACAAACATGAGGATGTGTTGAGGCAATTTGACATGAACCCGGCATATGGACCGTGCCTTGGGATGTCTCGGCTTGCACGTTGGGAGCGTGCTCAACGTTTAGGTCTAAACCCACCGAAAGAAATCGAGGGACTGTTGAAGGGCGAAAAGGTTCGATCAGAATGCTTGTGGGATGGTTGCATTTAGAAGTTACTAATACTAATATTATGCTTTGGTTGTTTATGACTAGAAGTTGTGCTTTTTAATTTACTGTGTTCTGTTCAGCCTCTGGCTGTGCTGTTAGTCTTTGTTAATATTCACTTGTGAGCTTTGCTCATCTTAATCAAAAACTTTTATGGACGTAAATGTTGTGTTGCTGAAATTTGAGCTGCAGCCTTGTGTGGAGTACGAGATTATGGCTTCTGGCGGGTGAGCGAACATGGAGTGTTTTTTAATCATAACTATGTGGTTGATTATTCTGCTTTAGCATATCAAAGAGTGCATTCCGATTTGAATTTAATAAAAAACTGGATATTTTTCTATATTTCCTTTTGTTTTAATTTGGAATATCATGATTGAATGCTGTAGTTTTTATATAAGAAGAGACCTTAGGGACTTGTCAGCGTGTTGCTAACTTGTTGGAAGCTTAGCCAGTACGACAAATGATCAGGTTTTCCTTTTGATTGTTGAATGGATTATTTGCAAGCAATATTCTGCAATCATGTAATTATTGATGAGATATTTCAGCATTTTCAGAGTGTTTTTACACACACACACACACACACACACACACACACAAGTATAGATCTTAGTGTATGATGGATTTTGTCTGTTGACATGCTAGCAGTAGTAAAACTGGGTTCTCAAGATTAATCTTTTGTGAATATCCATGTTCATGAGTTGTTGATATCTGAAGAACTGACATGCTTAAGATCAATTATTTATAAGCGCTGCTCTTGGCTATGGTTCCAATCGTGTGACAATAGATAGAATTCACAGGCATAAGAGAAGAACATCTTGTGGGATTAGGACAAGATATCCCCAGTTCTTGGCCTCTGTTTTCAGTCTTTTCTTGAGAACCGTTTGCCCAGGAAACGAATGTAATGTAGTTTTACTCTACATCAGGATATACTTCTTAAGGCTCTTCGGTCTGCTCTTGACTTCCCCCATTTCGAACAATCTCCACCTGATCCAATTGCCTTTCATTTTCCCCTTATTTAAGTTGTTTGGTTACTGGAGAAAATTGTGCCTACCTGCCTTACATTTGAATGCTCTCTCTATTAGAAATTGAAACAATCCTCTTGATAACCAAAAGATGACGGCTACATTAATTAGATAAAACTAGCTGTTTACGAATTTTTTTCTATAAAAAAATTGTATGTTCACACTTTTCAATGTGTATTTGTACATTAAAAAGTTATAAGTGTAAATGGTGAAGTTTATGTATATATATAATTAAATAAATAGAAAACTATTTGTGCTAAAAATATATAAATAAAATCATTACAATAAACAAAGATAAAAATAGAAAATTTATAAACATATATCAAGATATTTAACATTGCAATATAGATTTTTTATCCGGTTATGTTGAATAACTTTGTTTATTAAAATCAAATTTTCATTCAATCAAATGATAATAGACATAGATACACATGAAATTGATTGAATAAAAGAGAAAAAAATTATGTAAGGTTATACGTAATATAAATATTATTCAAAAATAAATATTTTATTATTTATATAAAACATAAAAAAAAAATCATTAATGAATTAAAATAATCTATTCAAAAATTAAATATACAAAATAACTAAAAAATAATCATCATTTAAAATAGGCTATATAAACAAAATAAAAAAAAGAGGAGTATTAATTTAATTATAAATAAAAAATAATTTTGAAAAAAACAGATAAAAAAATCATTAATTTAAAAAAATAGTATAATAATATAGAAAAAAAGAGTCAGACGATGTTGGGTCGGTAAGTTAGGCCAGCCTGTTTGGCCCATTTTGTTAGGACCCCCGTGCTTGGTTCTTAATTTTTTTTTTTTATTGTAGATAGGGTGGATGACATGATCAATTTAGAAAAAAAAAGCATTAATTTAAAAAATAGTAAAAAAAATGATTTAGAAAAAAAAAAAGATGAGGCAATGTTGGCATGTTTGGCCTATTTTATTATGTTTCGCGCGCTTGGGCCCTAATTGCTGATGGAACACACGGCTTCTCATCTGGCTCAATTTTTTTTGAAAAAAATTAAATTAGACAACGCGTTGCTTACTGAGGAAATGTTACGTTGTCTGATTTTGCCCAGATTCTAATCATTGTGGTGCCTAGTAAATCAAATTTGAAGGTTTTTTTTAACACAAAAATCCATTTCCCGGCCCATTTTGACCAAAAATATATAGAAAATACCGTAAAGATCTTGATAAACTTATTATCTTAGAATCTACCTTTCATTTAATTATATGATACTAAAAATATATATTCACAAGAAAGAGATAAAATAAGATTAAAGATACAAACAAAATTTTTTTTATTAAATTTAATTTTAAATCTAAGATAAAAAAATTTAAAGAAAAAAAAAGACTAATGACCTACGTTTGAGTGGGCTAGTGGCTTGGGCCATGAAATGAGAAGGCTACACGCACCTAGCCTTTTATTTTCTTGGTTTAAAAGGTAAATAACACATCATCTGCCCAGTACAAAAATCAGACAATCCGTCATCTTATCAAACTGGGTAATTTTAGACCCAAAAGAGCATTTCTTTAACCTATTTTCATCTAACAACACCCTTATAACTTATAAAAACAATCTCTAAACTCAAAACACCTCTAAGTTGTTAAAAAAAATACAAGATCAAGTTGAAAAAATATCTTTGTCAACTCACATCACCTAATACTTAAAATGAAACTTTTCTCGTCAAATAAAATTCATTGACATAAAAAAATGACTTGTTTCGTCGTTGAAATTCAACCAACCATCAACTCTCTCTTTCTCTTTTATTGTTTTCCGGGGACTCTCTCTTTTCTCTCAAATCAAGCATTAAAAAATAAACAAAATAAAATTTTGGATCAAAACAACAATTCTAAAATTAAAGAGACTTAAAAAATTTTTGAAGGAAAAAAAAATCCCAAAAAAGCTCAGGTTAAACAACACATAAAAAAACTTTTTTTTTTTAGAATTTATGTTAAATTAGATCCAAGTATAAGCTTAAATAAAAAAAAAATTAGACTCAAATCTAAAACAATGCAATAAATAAGAAGGATAAAATTAAAAAAAAATTAATAACTAAATTGAAAAAAAAATTTAAAAGGATAAAAAAAATCAAAACACTGTTGAGGTTAATAATGTTTTTTTAGTGTATCCACAAGGTTTTTATCATGCCCATCAGTTTTTTTTTAATCATTTACAGCTTTTATGATTTTTTCCCCTGATTACTAACTTGTTTTTTCAATAAACCATGATGCTAACAAAAAAAAAAACTATTTTTGTTTTCAAATTACAAAAAAAAAAAAGTAGTTTGACTATTATTTTTCCTCCATAATTTTATTGTTATCTTTCCTGCATATACTTATTTTTATTATTTTATAATTAAATAAAAAAATTAATTTCAAAAAGCAGAATTATTAACTCAAGTCATGATAAAATCACTAGGTCAACCAGGTCACAAAAAGATTAACTCTCATTCAGTTTATTTTGAAACCCGTTCAAGGTTAGAGGAGAAACCTGTTCAAGGTTAGGGGTAGGGTTGATAGCTTACATGCTGATCTGTTGGAGTAGGCCGGTTGTAATAACACTTAACAAAAACATTCTCCGCAGAAGCTCGTGGCTTTCCACCCAAGAGAACAAGAATGAGCCGCTAATAATTGAATTATATGTATGAAAAGAGATCCAACAACACAGCGTCACAGCATATAGCTTTCAAGATATCATACGAAATTCTTGCAAGGCTGCAACGACCACTGCGTATACCAAACATGGTAGGAAATAAGGAATAAAGAATGCTCTAGAAAATCAATTGAATCGTCGAAACTACAATTCTACTCATTTTTGCTCCTGCTTTCCGGCTTCTTATCATCGGGAATGCAAGATGACCAATACATCGGCAAGAGTGTGCAGACTGCCTGTATCAGAAGGGCACAAGGAAATCCTGAAAAATCACTGCCAGTTACTCCAACAAATGATGAGAGTGCAACTCCAAGGTATCCACTCACTATGAATGAAAGGGCAGTAGCAGAAGCCACAAGCGCCATCAGGGATCCTTCACATCCCGAAGGGCAGAGCTGTGCTATTAAAATATTGAATGGCAGAATCTTGAAGAAGAATAGAACCTCCAAAAGGCCTGAGAAGACTATAACATATAACAAATCTGGCACACCCATGCTCCGATAAACTCCCTTCACAAACAGCACATCAGACAGCATGAATGCTGCCATCACTCCCTGAATGGTCGCAATTAATTTCTTTGATGGAACTGACTTTAAAAAACGATTGTAGATGACACTCCATAGGAGCATTGCTGCCTGGCCAAAAACCTTAGAGATCCCCAATACAGATGAATTGATGTTCAGATATTGTGTTTGGTAAAAGAACATGGTTCCTGTTAGTGATGGAATTATGGCATTTGATGCTGCCAACCATGTTATTGAGTAAGCAATCTCAGGTTTCTGTAATGCAACTGAGAGCTCTGAAAGCTGTTTTCTGATTCCAACTCTTGATGAACTTTTGGGGAGGTTAAGTGAGCTTTCACGGACAGATATAATAATAAACAATTGCACAGCAACAGCAAGGCTGAAAAAGAGGAACATAGCTTGGGGACCATAAATGTTAATGGCAATACCACCAAGCAGGTTTCCAAGGACACCACCAGCAGAGGAAGCAATCCAGACAAATGATTGGAGCTCACCCGAGGAGTATGACTGGGAGTTTTTAGGGGGCAAAGTGGGCTGCTTTCCTATCTCTGCAACAATGGCATCATTTGCAACCTCAGCTATTGAAGCACCAAGATTACTAAGGAGGAGACATAGGCTCAAGGTGACGATTGAGATGCCTGATGGAGAGAGGATTGCTATGGCTAGCCATGAAACTGCTTGCAAGAAAGCTGCAATAACAGATGTGCAAACTTGTTATGGAGTAATTTTGAGTTATATCACAAAAGAGATAAAAGACCATGCATATTTGTACAGACTACAGAATCATATCCTCAGTTCACCATGGTACCAAACTTTTTCCTAGCAGGCAAATTAGTACACACAAGATTTAAGCTCCAATTCACTATTTCTCTATTTTCAAAGCTATCTTTATGAAACAATATATAACTTGTTCCATGAGCAAAAGTGCAAGGATAACATTATCGTGAAGGAGACAGCTGGGATAATTCTAATAGATAAACATGCTTAGCAGGAATATTACAGGTTAACACAATTTGAAGAAGCAATGAGAAAATTCCCCTGAACGTCAAAAACAGATTCAAGTAGTATTATCCTACATCACTGTTAGATACTCTACTAATTTAGAACTTCAAGAAACACCATAAAGGATTGTTTATTGAAACTTAAGATGCACCTGTTCTCTGCCTGTCTGCCCTTACTGACAAGAAAAGAAGTTAAAAGTTATAAGATCAAACCCTCATTTCTCAACATGCAAACCCTCTTTATCAAGGGATATAGAACTTATCCGATGAGTGAAAAACACAGGATAAAATCATCATGACAGCAGTTCCGGGACAAAAATACAAGAACAAAATGAACACACACAGACACAAACACACAGAAGAAAGTAAATTTGCTCATTAAATTGTAAGAAAACAACTACTATTGAAACTAATTGTACAAAAGCAAGCTCATAAAGCCAACAACATCCCAGATAAATCATAGCATTAAAACTTCGAAAACCTATATTTCCTTTAACATAATAATAAATCCTTCATCGAAAGACTCAAACTCTAATATATCTTTTAACAGATCAAGAAAGGGCTAAAAGAATCATTGCATCCCTGCTGCCTATACTATGATCTCTGGAAATAAATAAAATCAAATCAAACAAGTGAAACAAAACTCAATTAAACTACTCAATGAGCAAGAAAAGAAAGAAAAGCTTGAGGTAAGGTAGTTGTGATGATCTCACTTACCACCGATGGCAATATAAGGAATGCGGTGCTGGCCAGAAATGTAAACAGCATCAGAAACGACACCATAGAGAGGCTTACCAACCATGGGAAGATTAGCAGAGTTTTGAAGGAGCTGGAGAGTAGAAGGGTCCACATGAAGCCCATCTTTCAAAAAGAAGTTAACAGCCATCCATGGTAAACACCTGAGCCCTTGTATCCAGAACCCCAACCCCAGAATTCTCCTTGTCGGGTTCGGGTCCATATTACCTGATGAAGAAGGAGGAGGAGGAGAAGACACCATCTCTCTCTCTCTCTCTCTGTAGGCTTTGAGTGCTTTCTTTTCTTTTCTTACAGTTTTTCTATGGGATTTATAATTTTATATACACGAAGGGGTTTGAGAAAGGGACACGTGTGAGGGTGCCTGTCCTTTTAATTTCTTTATTTTATTATCTTAACGAATATTAATATAATTAATTATACATGGAAAGAGAAGGGATTGTTTGGAGTAGATTAAAATTACATAGCTGTTTAATTAACTGAGTTTTGAGTTTGTTTTAAAGTTTTTTTTTAAGATTATTGAAGATTTATATGAATATTAATTTTAAAATTTATAAAATTAATTAACTTACATGTAAGCTAACCCATAAAAAAATGATATTAAAAAAAAAGAAGCACTTTTTATTTTCCCGGTGCCCTAACCAAGTTTTCCTTTGCTTCTGTCTTAAGCAATTTAAAGATGCATCGTGGAAGGTCTGGAATTATGTAAAAGGATAAGAAAAAAAAAAGAAAAAAAAGGGTGAAATTAAACTCCTTTATTAATTAAAATTCTCTAGATTGATTAGCATTTCAATCTCCATCCATTAAGCTCATAAGAGGAAATTTCAAATCCAACTTCCTTCCCTTTTATTAATTAAAATTCTCTAGATTAATAATTTGAAGTTTTTAAATTAGCACAGTAAATTAAATTTTTTTCCAGAATAATACTATTTAAAAAAGATTCAAAGAAATAATATATTTTTACAATATTGTATCTTATAATAATAACATTTAAATATATTATTTGTAAAAAGCACGACAATTTAATATGTAACCTTACTGCCAATCTTCTTGCTCAACCGGTCAACCGATTAATCTAGTTATATGAACTAGTTTAATGTTTTATGTAAAAACAATAATTTTATGAGTTTTTTCTTCCAAATATATTTTATGAGTGTCAATAATATAGTGAAGCTTGCGATAACGAGTGATTTTGAAAGGTAAGGTGTGAGCCTTCTATCTCATATGAATTACATAAATGACCTAATAAATGCATTTATGGATCATTGAGATAGATCTAGACTCAAGAAAAGGTTTGGTTGTGTTAGACCAGAATGATGGCTAAAAAAAAAACATAACTTTTGATCTGATCGTTTGATTGTATTCAAATTTTTACAGGAAATTTCGGAGATTATTTTTTTTAAAAGTAGCAATTTTAAATTTCTACTCTCACCATCAAATATTTAGATTTAAAAAGTATAACCCCATATCTCTAGTTTTGGTTATTTTGTGATTTTTCTTATAATTTTTGAACTAATTAATTATTTTAATTGATTAATTTGAGTTTAAATGATATCATAATTATGAATTATAAATCATGATATTATTTAAAATTTTATTATAATTTATAAAAATAATATTTAATTAATATTACAATTCAGAAATGTAATATTTAATTAAATATTACAGTTAAGAATTTTAATATTTAAAACTCCTCTAATATTTTGCCATTTTTTTTTTCTAATTCAGTAATTCACTATTTTTTTTTTAATGCTGCTTGCATAATTTATCCAAATTTTTAACGCTGTCGTCTTCGATAACCAGTCCCTCCCTCCCGAGTCCATCAAGTTCTTCCTCGCAGTCACAGTCCCAGTCAAACTCAAATAGGGAGACATGAAAGCTTTCTGACACAACAACTAAGCAAACACTCAAAGCCTTTCACTTTTCATTAATATCCTCAAAGAAAACGAATACAAGAAGATTGTTCTTCAATTATGATGAACCATCTCAAGTACTATCAAACAAGGGCTTTCCTTTCAAGATCTTTCACTTTCTCATCAACCAAACACCCAAAACCTCTCTCAAAAATCCTTCCTTTTCACCATTTTCACACAAATTCCATCTTACCAACTAAAACCCATCTTTATGCTTCTTTTTTCTGCACTCTTATACACCTTTATTTGACTTGTGGCAGACTTTCCAAAGCAACAGACACTTTCTATGACATGATAAGAACTCACCATATTGTTCCCACTCTGCCCTTATGGAACCGCCTTATTTACCAGTTCAATGCCACTGGCTTGGTTTCTCAGGTATGGGACCTTTACTCTGAGATGTTATCTTGTGGGGTTTTGCCCAATGTTTTCACTCATAACATATTGGTACATGCTTGGTGCAAAATGGGTCATTTGAGTTTGGCTTTAGATTTGATTAGAAATGTTGATATTGATGTTGATACTGTAACATATAATACTGCTATTTGGGGGTTTTGTCAACAAGGTTTGGCTAATCAGGGTTTTGGGTTTTTGTCAATAATGGTAAAGAAAGATACATTCTTTGATTCTTTCACTTGTAATATATTGGTTAAAGGGTTCTGTAGAATTGGGTCGGTTAAGTATGGAGAGTGGGTTATGGATAATTTGGCTAATGGTGGGATTTGTAAGGATGCTGTCGGTTTTAATACATTGATCGATGGATATTGCAAAGTTGGTGAAATAAGTTATGCATTTGAGTTGATGGAAAGAATGAGGAACCAAGGTGTGTTTCCTGATATTGTTACTTATAATACTTTGATCAATGGGTGCAGCAAAAGAGGTGATTTTGACAGAGCCAAGAGTCTAATTGATGAGATTTTGGGGTTTAGGAAGAAAAAAGATTGTGCTTTCAGAAAGATTGATGATATGAACGATGATGATGTTACAACGAATTTGGAACCTAATCTCGTTACATACACCACACTTATAAGTGCTTACAGTAAGCAGCATGGGCTCAGCGAAGCACTTTCTCTGTATGAAGAAATGATTTCGGATGGATTCTTGCCTGATGTTGTTACATATAGTTCCATTATAAATGGTCTTTGCAAACGTGGGATGTTGACAGAAGCAAAGGCACTTTTGAGGGAGATGGACAAGATGGGTGTGAATCCCAATCATGTTGTTTATGCTATTCTAGTTGATTCATTATTTAAAGCAGGGAGTGCTTGGGAATCTTTTATCTATCAAAGTCAAATGATAGTCTGTGGAGTTTCCTTTGATTTGGTGGTGTGCACCACATTGATTGATGGGCTTTTTAAGGCTGGTAAATCTGATGAGGCTGAGGCCATGTTTTGCTCACTTGCAAAGCTAAATTGTATTCCAAATAACATTACCTATACAGCAATGATCGATGGATACTGCAAGTTGGGAGACATGGATGGTGCAGAATCTCTGTTGCGAGAAATGGAGAGGAAACAGGTTGTTCCAAATGTCATCACATATTCTTCTATAATAAATGGCTATACAAAGAAAGGAATGCTTGATGTAGCTGTTCGTATTATGAAAAAGATGCTGGACCAAAATATCATGCCAAATGCTTATATATATGCAACATTAATAGATGGCCATTTTAAGGCTGGTAAACAAGATGCTGCTGTTGATCTCTATAATGAAATGAAATTGAATGGATTGGAGGAAAACAGTTTTATAGTTGATGTCTTTGTTAACAACTTGAAAAGGGGCAGAAAGATGGAGGAAGCTGAGGGATTATGTAAATATATGATGTCAAAGGGCTTGTTGCTTGACCGAGTTAACTACACATCTCTGATGGATGGTTTCTTCAAGACAGGAAGGGAGTCAGCTGCATTCACCATGGCTGAAAAAATGGCAGAGACAGGTATAAAATTTGATGTTGTTGCATATAATGTGCTAATTAACGGTCTCTTGAGGCTTGGCAAATATGATGCAGAATCTGTTTATTCTGGAATAAGAGAGTTGGGTTTGGCTCCTGATCGTGCTACATATAACACAATGATTAATGCATATTGCAAGCAGGGGAAACTGGAAAATGCCATTAAGCTTTGGAATGAGATGAAGGGTCATTCAGTAATGCCAAATTCAATTACTTGTAATATTCTGGTAGGAGGGCTTTCTAAAGCTGGTGAGACTGAAAGAGCCATAAATGTGTTGAATGAAATGTTGCTCTGGGGAATTCGCCCTAACGTAACCATTCATAGAGCTCTACTGAATGCATGCTCAAAATGCGAAAGGGCTGACACAATTTTGCAAATGCATAAGCGACTTGTTGGGATGGGACTTAAAGTTAATAGAGAAGTTTATAACAGCCTTATCACGGTTTTATGTGGGCTAGGCATGACTAAAAGAGCAACTTTAGTATTAAACAACATGAATAAAGAGGGAATTTCAGCAGATACCGTCACATATAATGCCCTCATACATGGACATTTTAAAAGCAGTCACATCGAGAAGGCTCTTGCCACATACAGTCAGATGTTAAATGAAGGAGTTTCTCCTGGTATCAGAACTTACAATCTCCTTTTGGGTGGTCTCTTAGCAGCAGGTTTGATGAGCAAGGCACATGAAATACTTAGTAAAATGAAGGAAAGTGGCCTAGATCCGGATGCTTCTCTATACAATACTCTAATCTCTGGCCATGGTAAGATTGGTAATAAGAAGGAAGCTATAAAATTTTACTGTGAAATGGTTACTAAAGGCCTTGTTCCCAAGACTAGCACCTATAATGTGCTTATTGAAGATTTTGCCAAGGTAGGAAAGATGGATCAGGCTAGAGAACTTCTGAATGAGATGCAAGTGAGAAGGGTGCCCCCTAATTCTTCCACTTACGACATACTAATATGTGGCTGGTGCAATTTATCAAAACAACCAGAACTGGATAGGATATCAAAGAAGACATACAGGACTGAAGCAAGAACGTTATTCACAGAGATGAATGAGAAGGGGTTTGTCCCATGTGAAAATACTCTAGCTTGTATCAGCTCTACCTTTGCTAGACCTGGAATGGTGGTTGATGCTAAGAATATGTTGAAGGACATGTACAAAAGAAAACAAAGTTAGTACAGGGGTGAAACTAAAAGACAGGAAAGGCCATGTTCTGTGATAGCCAGCATTTGCAATACCATTTCACATATTTAGCACTGCTGCTATTGCAACACTTCATTATGAATTGCTTGCACATAAATCTTCAGATAAAATAACTGGTATTGGCTTCTCTTTGTAACTTGTAGCTATTTCAGTTTACTTGATTAAAGCCTGCTTTTTGCAACTGGGTTGTGGTATTGACCATGAGCAATAGTCTTTTTACTTTTTCTTTTCTTTTCTGGGTGAGGACCAAAGATGAGTAAAAGGTGTTAAGGATCTGATGCTTTTTCTTAATTTTCATAAGTTGACTTGTTTTGCTAACTTGCAAGAACTTTGGATAAATCAATCAAAAGTAAATTTTGACAACCATTGCATGAGAAAAGAATGAGCTTTCTTTTACGTGTCTTCCACTCTCAGGACATCATAATTTATTTTGATAGATTGTTAATTTTGGCCTTTTGTGTTTTCTTTTCCCTTCATGCCTATGAAATCAGTTCTTTTTCTTAGAATATCTGATACAATATTCAACAAAATTCTAGTTCTTTATTGATTTTCCACCTTCTCTTGCTTTGGCTTTGTGTTTTTACGAAGTCATTAATGGTGGTTCTGATACATTGTATGCTGTGTAATTTGTCTCTGTCAGTCAATCAATTCTCATGGACACGCTTTTGATAATATATCATTTAAACTATGGCTTGCGCTTTATGATTCAGTGATATTATTCTTGAAATTGCAGAATTGCTATGCTAATCTCTTAGTTCATGGCACCTGAAGACAGTGCTGACAGATGAAGAGAGAAAGGCATTAACACTACCAGTTTGCACTTGAAAGCAAACAAAGAAGTCAGCGCATCCTTCTGAAATGGGAACATATTCGTTCTATGCGTGGGTGATGGATGAGCTACACCATCATGCTATGAATAGACGATGGGTGCTTTGCTAGATGATTAGAGCATCTGGGTGGATCTCTCAGTGCAGCTTCCATCTGACAAAGGATGATTGTATTCTTACATGTTAATATTAGCCTCAGCAGCATGCCTAACTGATAGCATGATGATGTCAAAGGTAAAAGAAACAGAAACATCTGTTGTTCAATTTGGTTTCTGTGTGATTTTGAAAGTGGAATGTGATAGTGCATCTGAGATATGATACTTCAGTGCCATATCTTATTTAATTATTCTTCTGTACAGTCTCTCCTTTTCCAGGCTGATGCTCTTCTTGCTAAAGACTCTTTCTGCAATTTTTTGAGTCATTACAACGTGAATGTTTAACTTGTAGTTATTTTTAACCTACAAGGATTCATCTGGTAACTAGAAATCCATAAATGTTTTGACCTCAAAGCAAATAGGATATGATTACATAGGAAGACCTAAAAATATTACTAGACTCCATTTCATATCACTTGCAAAAGTTTAGCCTATGCCTATAAGGATGCAAAATAATAAAACGCGATTCATTTGTAAGATTAAAGAAAACCTGATTAAAATACACCAACTACAGTCCAGGTTCTGACCCAGATAAACATAATTAAATGATTTGATGCAATAAGTAGCTAAAATATTGCTGCCTCATTCTGGTCATGGCAGTTTTATGCAAGACATGGGAATTGTGCTGTTAACTGCTACTTGTACCCTTCCCTTCTGAGTGAATAGCTGAAAAGAATTATCTGTTTTCATCGGGCACTCGTTGTTGGCTTTGTACATGCAAGATTGTAACATTGGTGAACAAAATGTTACCGGACCTGTTAAGTGATGATACGTGTTCAAAAAGAAGAAGAAGAAAATAATTCACGGGTTTGAGCTAAGCTCGTTAGCTTGATTTGACGTGGTTAAACCAAGCCAACAGTGGCTCCATTTGACTTTTTTTGGACTCGGTTTGACCTTGGTTAGATCTCTTATGGGCTCGGTCTAACCACGGTCAAACCTAGCCCAACATGGGGTTCGGTTTGACTCCTTTTGTGCTCACTGAGCCCTATAATTTGACCTTGGTTAAATCAAATCCGATCTAGCCCACATTGAGCTCGGTTGAATTGAACAACTTATCTTTTCCTTTTCTTTTCTCTTTTATGTTTTCCTCTAATTTATTATTATTTATGTCGACTACTTATATATCAAGAAGGATGTCATGTTATATAGACTACACTTTTATCTACACTTTACTTACACCATTCAACTATTACAGCCTAAAGCATATGTATGAAGAGCTATGCATATCTCTACTATCTATGAGCTACTCCTCTTTCTCTCTCTCACACACACACACACACTCACTGAGGTAAGCTATATAAACAAGGTAAAACAAAAAAAAAAAGGGATGAATCTTCTCATTCACAACTATGTATCTACAATTACTCTCTTTGTATATTTCTTATAAAAAAACCCTTCAAACACTACACTCACTTAGCCATCAAAACATTATTTTGCAGGTAACACCCATGTATTTAGCCTAGTATTATCCGTGAAAGAGCTCAAGTCTAAGCGAAGTTTTTTTGAGCTTCATCAATTACGTCATCTGTGAGAAACTAAACAAAAGAATGTCATGTTATACAAATAACACCTTCATTTACACTTCACATATGCCATTCAACTATTATAGCATAAAGCATACATATGAAGAGCTATGCCTTTCTTAGCTATATATGAGCTACTTCTTATATTTGTTTCTTTTAAAAGAAAGTGATAAGAGATTCCATCAAAAGTTCAAGAAAAAAAAAACTCCAAGAATAATTGCTTTTTCCTCGACCCTTCAGTGGGTGCTTGATAACGAGATGTATAGTGTTTTTAAATTGAAAATAATATTTTTAAAATTTATTTTTTAAAATTTTAATACTAAAACATCAAAATTATTGAAAACACCTAAAAAATATGCTTAATGCATTTTTAGACAAAAAAAAACAAAAATAATTAAAACCGCAAAAACAAACAATTATAAGCAACCGACATTTTCTCCAAGCTTGTAGCAAACATTAAGGAGGTTATGGCTCGACAAAAAGGAACATCTCTAAATATGGATACAACTAATTACCTAAGTATCACATTAACAACTATTATAGCTTCCCCTGTACCACCAGGGATTTAGTTTTTATCAACAATACAACCAACATCACATCTTCATTTAATTCTCATTCAACTTGTATTCTCAAATCAATCATAAGGAATTTTCTTAGGATCCTATACTCTTACTCATTTTCATGTTCATATCTATTCTTATAATTTTGTTATTAAAATCATCACTCCACAGTGATTTCAAGCAAAGATTAAAAATTATTTAATTTTAATCGATTTAGCTCAACCAATTCAGAACACTATCTAGTGTTTTTATCATAACTAAAGCTGTAAAACTCTGTTTTGGGCTTGATTTGTCTCTATAAAAGGCTAAAACATAGAAATATAACTTTCATGAAGAAATCAACTCCAAATTTTTTTTTTTTGAGATTCAAAATCTCTCTTTTATAGCTAAAATTTTAGGCAACGAGGATTTTCATTCTTTGAAAATCCTTTTCATCTTCCAACTTATTTTCATGCATAAACAACATTATCCAAGGTCATTTGACATCATTTAAATCACAACAATAATTTCACCCTTCTAATTGAAATCCATGATAATCTTCATTAACTAATCAATTTGCCAAAAATATGTTTATGACCAGCCTTAAATATATTTTATTTTTTTCAAATTTCTTTCATTCCAATTTCTTCATGGTTCCACCCCATTCATATCCACACAACCAATAAGTTAGCCTTTTATTCAATCAACATGTTCATATAGCAATGTTCCTTTCTATTCTTAATCATAATCATTCTTCCCCTCATATAACAAATACACAATTAATCTATAACAATATTAATATCAAGAACATATTTTACCATTATATCTTTCATAAACCCTAACACCCACACAATTCTAATTTTATCAAAACATGTATGTAATCAAGTTTCCTAAATTTTGTCAAAACTAACAATAGATTCAAAAGGCAATAAGTCATTCACCTTTGATTTTATTTTAGAAAACACCCACACAATTCTAATTTCATCAAAACATGTATTTAATCAAGTTTCCTAAATTTTGTCAAAACTAGCAATAGATTCAAAAGGCAATAAGTCATTCACCTTAGATTTTTTTTTAAACCCAACGGTCAGAATATAGAGCTTCGAACCATGCACAATATATCTACAAATCAGAATGATCCAACGATTATATCTCCCTAGATCTGAATAAAACCGAGCTAACCTGAAAATTAATGAGCTACTGTTCAACATGAACAACACCTTGCCGGAGAGTGTGTTTCCGATCTCCACCGTCTAGAATAAAAGAAACATCTAGGCGCACCACATATCCAAAAATGGACACAATCCAACGGTGGAATAGAGATAAATCGGCAGGCAACCAAAACTACCCTACATGTGTATTTCCTTTTGTTTCCCAGAAACTTTTCGATGATGATATCTCTCCTATGGATTACGTGATTTCAAAGCCCTCCAGTAGAGGAATGTGAGAAGAACATCATATTCAAAACTTAGCACGATCCAACGGTGGATTCCAGAGATATGACCATCGGAGCATTATTGGCTCCTTCAAATTCTATACTTCTCTCTCTAGCCGAATTTTCTCTTTTGTCTCTCCTTTTTTTCTTTTTTTCTTTTTTTTGGACTGGTAGCCTCTTTGATGTTTTAAAGGCATATTTTAACTTAATTACAATTTTGTCCTTCATTTATGCCTTTATGTATTTGTTTTATTTTTCACGTAAATTGTCTGGTTTATTTCTACTTGAATCGCTAGTCTTTATTGAACTCTGATTGGAATGAGATCTTTAAACAAGGTAGAAAAACATATTAATAGACTTCATGCAAAATTACATCCCAATTCGATAATTGGATTGAGAACTCTGCTTTCTAATGTAAAATTAGTCAGTTCATAACTTTTCATCAGCAATCCAAATTTACATAAAATCATATCAATTATCCTTTTAAACCTTTAAGGTCATTTTATTATTTTGGAATATATTCATTTTAAAATTTTCATCTTTATTAATTTATTTATCAGCTTATTACCGTTTCAAAGTAACGTCACTGATTTTTAATCGGTGCTTGCACCTTTAGTCCTGCCCTTTTCATTGCACTATCCTTTATTATGATTTATTCTTTATTACATCACTTATTTCTTAGAAGCATTTTATCATTTTTCTCATTATTTTATCCATTAAAACGCGTTACCAGTTTCTCTGTCCTTATAAATTCTAAACCAAAATTCATTTTATGGAGGTCATCTCCTCCATTGTATATAATTATTTATCTATTATTTCTTATTTTAGTTTCCATCACTCATTGAGATCATACCATTTTCAATCTTATGTTTACATGGGAGTTTATACATCCACATATTTAAATTATAAAATTTCAAGGTTCCACAAAGCTTGTTCCCTATATGTTCTTTGTGTATAAAATATAGGTTTTTTTCTTTGGTGCCTGGTTAGTTGGTCTATGTATGCATGACATGGCTATTTTTGGTATTTTTTTGCTTGGGAACCTGTTCCCAACTTGTATATCTATCCGAACTTGCTGGTTTTATAACATTGTAATCTTTGATCTTAATTTATACTTACATTCTAATTCAAAAAAAAAAAATGTATGACATGGATACCTTTTTCAGAATGCTTGACATGAATTGGCTTGGGAGTCTAGGAACTAAAATAATTACATAATACAGTTAAAAGATTTAGAAAACATCACAGAAGGTTTTTTTCTTTTTTTCAATTTAACTTCTTTGATTTTTCAATTTTTATGTTATTTTTTTTTCACCCTTAACTTCTTTAATAATTTCTTGAAGTTGATTCAGTCATTTCAAGCTAATTTTTATATATTTTAATTTTAAATCCTAATTAAACAAGTTATTTAAATTTAATAATAATATTAAATAATTTTTTTATAATCTGTCAATTTTTTTTAATCCAATGGTAACGCCAACCGAGCAGACCAACCCCTGCCTTTGAGGTCTGTCTTTTGACATATTAATACAAACTTACCGTGGTAGAATGGCACGGACAGTTTTTTTTAAATACTGTACTCCACCGTCTCTTCGATTCTGCACTGATCGTTAGGCTTTGGTGTGCTTTTCTTCGATTTCCAGCTTAAGCTTCGTTGTCTATCTCCACCACTTCAACTTTCAAACATTACAAAATTTTGGAGGAAAACCCTAGAAATTATTTCATCGGTACGCCATTTTTCTTCTTCTTCTTTCAGTTTTCTAATTAAACCTTAATAAACTTGTTTAGATCCATCAATGGATAGATTCAAGTTAAGAGAGAGTGTTATTGATAGATAGATTCGGTTTTACAGATTGGGGGAGAGATAAATAAATAAGAAGATGGACGATTACGAGGAGGAGATGGAAAGATTTGGAATGGAGAATGATTTCGAAGGCCAATTTATAGGCGGAGTTCTACTTTAAAAAACAGAAAGAGAAACGCAGAAGGGAGAGAGCGGGAGAGAATGGAGAAGACAGCAAAAGGAGTGGGAAAAAGCAAGGAAGCGAAAGATGGGGATGTTGGGGAGTTTGAGAAGCATACAAAAGGAATTGGGATGAAGTTGTTGGAGAAAATGGGTTATAAGGGAGGTGGACTGGGGAAGAATCAGCAAGGAATCGTAGCTCCAATTGAAGCAAAGATGAGGCCGAAAAATATGGGAATGGGGTTCAATGATTTTAAAGAAGCATCAGCTAAGTTGCCTCAGTTGCAGGAGACGGAAACTGTGAGCCAAAGGCAGAGTCAGACAGTGGGGAGAATGAAGGACAGGCGATGGATGAAGGGCATGAAGAAGCAGCAGCAGGAGAAGTATATAACAGCAGAGGAGTTGTTGGCAAATAAGGAAGAACAAGGTTTTGAGGTTTTCCAGAAGTTGATTGATATGCGGGGGCCACAAGTGAGGGTGTTGATGAATTTGGAGAATCTGAATGCAGAAGAGAAGGCCAAGGAGAATGATGTTCCAATGTCAGAACTTCAGCATAATTTGAGGTTGATTGTGGATTTGGCAGAGCTTGATATACAGAAGATTGATAGAGACCTAAGGAACGAAAGGGAGACTGCTATAAGCTTGCATCAGGAGAAGGAGAAGTTGGAAACAGAGGCCGCACGCCAGAAGAAGCAACTGGATAACATGGAAGAGATCATGAGTGTGGTGAGCCATATTGAGGAACAGAAGCCTTCAGGAACTTTGACCTTGGATTCACTTGCAAAGTATTTCACAGACGACATAAAGAGGAAATTTGCAGATGATTATAAGCTTTGCAACTTGACTTGCATTGCTTGTTCATATGCTTTACCTTTGTTTATTAGAGTATTTCAGGGCTGGGATCCTCTTAGAAACCCACTGCATGGATTGGAAGCATTAGAATTATGGAAGAGTGTGCTGCAAGGTGAGGAAAGTAGTGATATATGGGATGAATCCACGCCTTATGCACAGTTAGTATCAGAAGTAGTTTTGCCTGCTGTAAGAATATCTGGAACTAGTACTTGGGAGCCTAGGGACCCTGAACCTATGCTTAGATTCTTGGAGTCTTGGGAAAATTTGTTCCCTGCATCAGTTGTTCAGAGCATATTAGGTAATATAGTTATGCCAAAATTATATAGTGCTGTTGACTCGTGGGACCCTCGTCTAGAAACTGTTCCGATACATGTTTGGGTACATCCATGGCTGCCGCAGTTGGGACTGAAATTTGAGGGTTTGTACCAGATGATACGTATGAAGTTAAGCGTGGTTCTTGATGCTTGGCACCCGAGTGATGCATCTGCTTACACTATCTTATCGCCCTGGAAAACTGTCTTTGATTCAGCCAGCTGGGAAAGTCTTATGCGCAGATTTATATTTCCTAAGTTGCAGGTTGCATTGCAAGAGTTCCAAATAAACCCAGCTAATCAGAAGCTTGATCATTTCTATTGGGTTATGTCATGGGCATCTGCAATTCCAATTCATCTCATGGTTGACTTGTTGGAGAGGTTTTTCTTTTCAAAGTGGCTGCAGGTTTTGTATCACTGGCTTTGTTCAAATCCTAACTTGCAAGAGGTTCATAAATGGTATGTTGGTTGGAAAGGACTTCTTCCACCAGAGCTTCAGGCACATGAAAATATTCGGTATCAATTTACTCTTGGACTCAACATGATTGATCGGGCTATTGAAGGTATGGAAGTGGTCCAACCTGGTCTGAGGGAGAAGAGGGCGCAGGAGCAGAGACAGTTTGAGGTCCAGCAAAGAGCTGCAGCGCACGCTCAATATCAAACTGCAGCTGGCATGGGTAGCACAACAAAAATGGATGGTTTTGGTGGTGATGCGGTTGAGATGACTTTGAAAGAAGTTGTTGAGGCACATGCGCAACATCATGGCTTGCTTTTCAAGCCAAAACCTGGCAGGATGCATGACGGTCAGCAGATATATGGGTATGGTAACTTAAGCATATATGTGGACCCTAGACATGAAAGGTTATATGTCCAGAAGGAGCAGGATTGGTTACTTACAAACCTTGATAATTTGCCTGAGATGCATAATAGTTCTCTTAAAAAGGGACGCTGAGTCTCGGAGCCTTTAACATGTGCTAGGATGTGGGGGGGTTCAACTCATTCAGTTCGTACAGGCTGTGCATAAAAAGCATCGAAGAGGTTTGCTATTTCTTATTCTTTGAGCATGGATGCCTCTATATTCACGAAGACCTTCTAATCTTAATATCCCACCTTCATTTCTATTCTAAACAATCTTCATTTTTCTATATCCGCCTCTATTAGTTAACAAAAGCTTAACCTCTTTGTTTACTCAAATCCATTTGCACTGTTTACTGAAATAATATAATGTTTTTGCCCTTCTGGAAGAAATAACAGTCTTTGGTGTTGGGGTAATTTGATTTTTTCATGAAGCTTTGACCGAAGGTGTGTACGTCTTGTTGTAATTTTAAACAAATTTTTAATACTAACAAATAGGAAATAGGAGTATTAAAAAAATGACAACTTCATCGGCAAAACCAAAAAAATTAAACCATGCTACTGGGGTCTTTTCACCGTAATTTATTTTTTGTTATTGCTAATTTAGGGTAATGCGATATTTTTGTATAGATTAAATATTATTTAAATAAAAAAAAATAATTAGGAGTTTTATTTGTTGGTATTTCAACTTTAGTTCTTATATTTTTATTTTTAAAATTTTGTTTTTGGCTTTTTTTATAAGTTTTATTTGTTTTTAATTTCATCCTTCAATCCTAATTTGTCATATATTATATTTGGTTTCAATTTGGTTCTTAATCTTTTGATTTTATTTTTTTGGCCTTCTGTTGGATTTCATTTTCTTTTAAATTTCACCTGTAAATCATTTTTTTGTATTCATTATTTTAATTTTAATCCTCATTCTTTTGATTTGTTGTATTTTTTTGGATTCTTTTGTTGAATTAATTTTTCTTTTTAATTTCATATAACAACACAGAACCATACCCATAATAATCATAACATACATTCTTCCATGTTCTTGTTCTCTTTGCTATAAAATATTTTTTTTCCGTACACGTTCGTTAACTTAGATAGTAGAAGATCCCCTATCTAGTATAAAAGACTTGTATAAAAGACTTGTTTTGCAGGAGTACATCATCCATTAGTCTAACCTAATTTTTTAAAAAAACTTTATAACCATTTTAAGCTCTTGCCATACGAAAGGTCTATGTTCAGTTTGAAGTTTTTAAAACTTCATCACTATCACCATCTATAAAAACTTGAACAAAAGCTAGTTTAGTTTTTTTTTTCTAGGTCTTTTCTAGGTTGATAACTTAGAAAGCTAGGATATGGGAGAGTAACCAACCTCTCCATTGTAGGGACATTTTCTCCTTCAAATCTCCAATAATTTGCCCATCAAATGAAAATGCTCACTAAAGCTATCGTAGCCATATAAAAACAACTTCGAACTTTGTTACTCCCTCAATGAATGACATATTAGCTAGCTTCACTGTATGCACCATCGAGTTCATATAAAAAGCTTTAATTAGTTTCTTGAAGGAATATGATATAATGACGTGTAGAAAAATAAGCATGAGAACCATCATACTCCAACCCTATATAGGATCTACTCTCGCTGCGAAGAGCATTCTCAAACTGGATGCTCAACATATGATCTCTAAAAATCCAGAAGTAAGGCATCAATAAGTCCTAACCATAAAAGTGGCTATCATCATCAATCTCTATCTGAATCTAACTCACATACTCTTTAGTAAAAAAGACTCCAATATGAGATGAGATCAAGACAATTAATGTCCACTTTGAAAATGGGTGTTGGAAACTCATCTCTCCATGGATCTTATGTTCATGAAGATGAACTTAGACAATTATGATGGACTAATAAATCCAAAAGAACACATACAAAACATTCAAAATAATAATGAATATTGCTCCTGTAAAGTGGGTGATTCTCCACTTTGAAAACTGGTGTAGAAACACTTATCTCTCCAAGGATAACATGTTTATAAAGATTAGCTTAGAAAACTACGATGGACTTATAGGCCTAAAATTACATATACATAATAGTATGTAAAAATCCATTCCAACATTTATATTAGATAGGATAGCCATATCCTTATCACTCATCATCATAGCTCAAATAATTTCTAAGTATATTTTAAAAGGGAAGTTATGGAAAGGAATCCTTAGCAATTTCTCTTCTATCCAATCTAGCTATGAGTTAAAGAATGATCGAGCAACATTAAATTCATAGAAATAGACACTTGTTCATACCCTAACTCACTACAAGACTCCACATATAATTTTTTTTTTCTTTTATCATAAAGGGGTAATTAATCCTCACTCCTTTCTTGGGATTCTCATAATTCCTTGTATATGTGGCTTAGCATGAAAGGTCATAATAGAACTTTTCTTCCTGTAGCCAAAGCTATTGTCATCTTTAAATTAGCCTTAATTGGCTTCTTCCACCTAAAGCATATCAAAACCTATATATCCAGTACGAAAGGAAAGCCATATGTTATTTTTAAGAAGGAAAGTTCATTTATTTCTTTTCCCTCTTTATCAAAAGACTATATTCAGGGGTATCTAGTACTAAGTTCTCAAATTGACTTGTTAAAATTTGCATGGAGGCACAAAACTCCTCACCTGTTAGGTATAAGTCTCCCATTTAAGGCCAAGTCATATAGAGTAGTGGTTTACATCTCGTATATACCGGGGTATAAGTCTCCTATCTAAGGCCAAATTGATTTTGTAAGTAGTTCTTTGTTTGGTTTGGTGGGAGCTCGAGATAATTGGTTTGCATTAAAAATATTATGACGTTTTCATTCTTCACCAAAATGCTCCTCGATTTCGTCTAATCAGTGATATATTTGGATTGATTTCTTTCATATATTAAGATTGACATGATCTAAAAGGAAGAGACCGTTTTCTTCATGGTTTATTTTCTCTTGGTATGGCCCTAAGCACTTCTTAAACATGCCTTTTGGAGATGTAAATAATGTCCAATTGATATTGGAAATACAATTTATGTAATTTTGAAAAAAAAAGAGAAGGGATAATTTTAATTAAGATGGGTTGTTGAAAGAGGTCATTCAAGAAAGCCTAGGATTTTTTTCTAGAAATCTCTGATTTTTTACAAAAGAAAAATTGGGTATTTTGGAAAGTTTTGCAAGGAAAATTAGGGGTTTGATTAAGGATATGAAATAACCGATGAATTCATTATATATTAGCTTTACATTGTAATATTAAACAACACACCCACAAGCTAATTAAGAACATTTAGTTTTGAAATGGTTTAATTGCTTGACATGTCAACATATTTGACATTATAAGGATTGACACATTATTCGTGGTTGATTTTAGTGATTGATTTTAGTAAAAGGTAAGTCAATCTTCAATCATTTGTTTCAAAATCAAGAAATGCGAGGGGGCATTGTTTGCACTAAAAAATCCACGTGTTGATTAAATAAAAAAAATAGCTATTCACTACTAAACATATAAATGAAGGCTGAAATTGATCATTAATAATAAAATCAAACAGACTTATAAAGAGTTCATATCGATCAAGGATGATCGAAAATAATCAATCAAGAAAGATAAAAAAGAATCGATCAGTAACTAGAAGTCATGATCGACCATGAAAAGACAATCAATCATAAATATAAGAGTTCGCTTGTTTGGTTAGAAAACTATATGTTATTTTTAATAAAAGTCTTCAATAGACTACACCGGTGAGTATTATAAATTAGTTAGGAAATATGTGATTGTTAAGAAGGTGATGTACTGATAAAAATAACAAATTACCTTATAATTCATGCCATAAACAATTTATATAGGGTTAGGGATTGTAGTTTAAGTTTTGCTAGTTTCGAAGCATAGACTCTTGTACTAATCTATACATGCTAATGATATATACATGTGTGTATTATTTTTATTTATTTCGAGTTATATTATTTGGACATCTAAGACAGGCCATCAAGAACTATTTGTTTAAAGACTAGGATACCTGGATTTATATTCATTAAAGACCAACAAATTTGAGTTCCTGTTAAAGCTTCAAAATGTCATATTCTTTAAAGATCCCGCAATCCTTCTTACATCAAGTTTGGTAATATAAAATTCAACTGGCTTTTCATGTGGGATTCATATATATTTTTTTTTGTTAAAATACCTGTTCGTGAAAAGAGCTGCTTCTTATATCTGCAACCAGGTGAATTTCACTTGGCACTGTTCACGTGAATAGTGCCAAGTGAATAACTACTTATATTTTAAAAAAATTATTTTTTTAAAATTATATTTTACTCGAAAAACTAGTGTTTAATATTATTTAATAATACTATATAAATTAAAAGGAGATCGCTTGATGACGTAACATTTGCAGAATTTGATCGCAGACCCAATTATGTTCTTGTCGGGTCCGACCCAGTTAAAAAAAATTCAGTTTTTATTTTTATTTGTAATTATGTTTTATTCAAAAAATTAGAAGGAGATCGTTTGATGACGTAACAAAAAATTCAGTTTTTGTTGTTGCGCGCTTAAAAAACCATGGAAAATATAGTCCTTGTTGGATAGATTTCGTACGTGATGAAATTGCACATAGTTTAATGGAATAATAAAAAATATTTGATATCAATATTATTTAAGTCATGATGTAATAACAGTAGTTAAATCTACAATATTTAAATTAAAAACCATCAATATTAATATATATATATTTTAATTATTTTATAACCTCAATTTGAAAAACATTCTTTTAACTAAACACATTAAACTACTTTTTGTTCAACCTTAATTTCAACTACAGTTTTAACCAAACATATATTTTTCCAAACCAACCTCAACTAAAAATACATTTTATAAAACAACTTTTTTCAAACCACAATCACATTAGCTACCACAATACCAAACACACCAGAATGCTTTCGATTATTTAGGAAAACAATTAGGAAATTTATGATTTTGGGACACAAAGTTGTAGCGTGTAAAAGCTGGGTTACACTAAAAAAAGGATAAAAATCATTCAAATACATATATGAGGTAAACTTCAAGCTTCATATCTATTTATAAAGGAAATTCATAAAACAAAAGAAAGATTGGAATGCTTAGGGCAGCTGTAATTTGATAAAACCTCCTGCTGCAGCTTATAAGCTCTTGATCAGTACAGAAGTTGAGGGTTATATGCACAACTGTACTTGAGATTTATAAAAAGTATGAATTTCGGGAAGATAGATTTCTCCTTTCTGTATATATACAAACAATCCATTGAATCACACACAAAACTTAATGCTTGACTAACATGGCCTCCGTATTCCTCTTCCTCGCGGCATGTTTTAGTTTCTCTAATGCAACAAGTCCGACTTGCCTAACTCTTTCTCGAGACAACCCCATGCTGAAAAAGATTGCACAAACCAACAATCTGTAAGTTCAAGGTATATAGACAATAAAATGAAACCAAGAATTTCAAGAGATAAAGATGCATGAATCACAACATCAGAAAGTATATATATATAATCATTCTACTGCTTAATATTTGACTCACCGCTTGCTAATGTCCTCCCATGTAAGGCATTCCTGATCTAAACCATGGTAAAGACGTATGATCTCCTTTTCTCGTTCTTGAAGAGTAGAATCAATAAGCTTGTTTACTTCCTCCTGTCAGCACATCACTCAACAAGTTAATCCTTTTTTTCTCTTGTAAACACACAAATTCTTGTTATCTTTACCTTCAGTGCCCACTCATCCACTCCATGCCACGGGTTGTTCTCAGGGCGATTATCTGCAATGTACTTCAAAAGAACAGAGAGAGAGAAGGAAAATGAGTCCTAAAAAGGACACTTGAACTATAATTTACTCAAAGGATTCGCAGAACCAGAGTTGAGCTTCACTTACACTATGGTGTGTTTCTCCTGGAAGACCATTCAAGGAGGGGAATGCTTCCCTATCAAGCGAGAAGACCTTACTAATAGCCTGCATATGATTGCATTGTTGATTAACATAAAGCGAGAGCATTAGGCGATATAACTGGTGGATTCATAAATCTAGTACCTCGGTAGCATTCCTAACTTTTCTTTGGGACATATTCAAGCTTTCTGCAATTCTCTGAAAATAGCAAAAACAATAAGAAGATAGGTAAGGGTAATATTGCTGATACATAATAAAACAAAAACTTTAAAACATGAACCATCTTATCATCAAAGGAAAAGAGATTTAAGAATGTTCGTTCGTATATGGTTTACTTAATGGAAACTTGAATCTCAGGATATATCGAGAAACCAGATTGCTGTTATTTTGGACCAGGTAGAATAATGTACTTACATCAATTGATGGAGTTACTCCTTTCTCTTCCAGTCTAATCTTTGCATTCCGAATCAGGCCCAACCTTTCATGTAAATGATTAGGCAATCTTAAGGTTCTTGAATTATCAACTAAAGCTCTTGAGACACCCTGTGTCCCAATAAAGATGAAAAAAACGCATTAGTTTTGTAGTATCTATCACTCATGACATCATGGCCTTATAACCATAGCAAGAATAACACACATGGATTTCAGGTAGGAGACCACCCCAAACTCATTTTTCTGTTTAGGGTTGCTTTGGGCAAAAACAGAAGTGCCATGAATGCTAAACTTGATAAGAAGATGTGTTATCAAATAAAGGTTACTAGAATGTCATGGTGCAGAAGACTTGTGTGGTTATCTGTTGTAGGATATGCTTAGAACTGCTGGTGGTAATATCTGCTGTTCCAGTATATGAAGTTGTTTACAATCTGAAGGGAAAAACGAGCCTTACCTGACGTATCCACCAATAAACATAAGTTGAGATTTTGAACCCTTTGGAAGAATCAAATTTCTCGATACCTCGCAGTAGTCCAATCAAACCTCCCTGCATGAGAAACATTGCATATCACAAATCTATCCTTTGATTCATGGATATCAGCCTTTAATACTTGAAATGATGCGAAGAAAGTAACCTGAACAAGGTCAGCCATTTCAGCACCCATGTTATCATATTTTTGAGCAATAGACATAACTAGACGAACATTGCTCATTGCTAGTTTCTCTCTTGCCAGAGAACATTGAATCAATTTTGACTGTAAGTCAGCACGAGAAATCCTCAAGGAATCTGCAATTTGTTCATCTGAGGGCTCACAACCTAATCTCTCCTTTAGCCTGAAATTTCCAAATCCGAATAGATAGATTATACAGCAATCCAATGAAACAAATGAAATATATGGATTACATGCTTTAAAAGGTTGTTGAGTGTTTAGCACATTAAAGAAATTAAATCATGATTTCTCTTCACATAAAACTGTCCCAAGTTTTGAGAACATGAAGCAAGGTGGAAGTGATAAGGAAAGGAAAACTTCTTGCTATCCACACCGTAGCCCTCAATTATATCTGCCTTTTGTCACTTTCAAAATCTTACTCGAAAAAAATGCAGTAGAGATACTTATCATAGAATCAACAAGATGCACAAACAAACAACTACACTGAACTGCAAGACTTCTCTTATCATTGTTATTGTATTCTAACCTGGACTTGTGGTCCTCAAAGGAAAGACCAGCTCTAATTATCCTTGACAAGCGCACAACTTCTGTATGGGGGAGCACCTCATCACTCACTACACCCTTCACATAACCTTTCAAACGATTCTGCAGCAGATCTGGACTACTAACTGATCTTAGAAACTTAAAATCACTACTTTGTGACATAAATTTACTTTGGTTCTGATTTTTTCTCCTGCTATTCACCCTTCGTTGTCTAGCAGACACCCCAGAACAAGTGACAGGTATCTTCTTGTTATTTTTTTTACTTGTCGAGTCACTTGAGTTTGTCCTCTCAAAAGAAAGATTCCATTGCTTTTCTAGCATAGACTTCTGCAGCAAAAGGAGAGCTTCTACCGAATAGTCGAGAGCAGAGCTCTCTTCTTCAAAGTCATCAAATGTCTTGAACCATGTTGCCACATTTGAAGAAGCAGAAGCAGTATCCACATGTTCTTTAAGTGCTTTAATGGAATGTGAATTTCGATTGGATGAAGGGAAGCTGGGACCATAGTTCGATGACTTTTTTGCAACTATTACATTCTTTGTTGTAGCGGTTGGATAGTAGGCAATCCCATGATCATTGGCATTGGAAAGCTTTTCTGTGAGGTCTGAATAGTAAAAGGAGGAACTCAAGAGCCTCTTTCCTGTGCTAAGTCCAATAACTGCAGCTGTGGCCATCATATATATGGATAAATTTCAGAATTGTACAATAATCATCACAAGCTTTCAGAAAATTGATGATATCAAGTCTGCTGCTCTTCAAGCGTACTCAATTCACCAGGCTAGGTGCATGTAGATGTTCTATAGGATAAATCGCCCTAAGCTCAATTTGGTAGCCTTCTGGAATTAAAATCAAGGCAAACTGGAAAAAACAGAAAACAAACATTAGGCTCCTCAATATGTTAGAAACATTAAATATATGTTTGGCAGGATGTCATACAAAGTAATCGAGAGATAATAATGATCCTCACTGCATCATGCTCCATGACAGTTTTTACCAAATTTGTCTAAGTTCATCATATTCAAAGCTAACCAAAACAAACAAATAAATAAAGAAGTTCCAGTTCAAGCAGACCCAGGGAAACAAAAAAAGAAAAGGTGTATTGAGACTTTTATACAACAGATATATACTGCACAGGAGTATCAGGTCACACCCATGAATATGCATAGGATTAGCATCTTGCAACCAAGTGAATACATCTAGAGAGTTCAACTTTGAATTTCTGAAAATATCAGTCTACAATCCTATAGTAAATGAAAAAACAGATGAGTTAAGAACATAGATCCCTAACTACAAAACCGAATATGATTGTATTTAAGTCTTAAAACCGTAGTTTAGTCTTCTTTACCACATGAAAAATAGTTGAGCTATTGCCAAGCCTGAAACAGTTACATGTTATAGCATCAAGTGTGATGTCAGACCATGAATGATTTAACTTAGAATAACTTAGACCAACACTCCAAGTGTTATAGCAGAAGTTAGCCCCATCTTATTTGCGGAGTGAATGATCACAGATGGTGTATACCATTGCTGTTATTTTTCATGTTCACTATATTTTCCGATCCTGAGTTATTCGAGTTCTACTCTGTATATATTGTCTGTGTTGAAGATTTGGCCAGAAGAACAAGAACATGAACGATGAGTGAAAAGAATGAAACAAGGAGACAATCTCAAACCGATTTCAGTTGAAAGAAAAACATGAGCAAATTAAGAAAGTTGATAATTTGGTGACAATAGAGAACGGAAAGAAATGCTGTGGAAGATTCAAGAGCTGCTGCTGCATACCTGAAGTGGTTAGGAAAGCAAAAGGTGATGGAGAACAGGTGAGGATTCCGAAGTTAGCAATGAACAGGAACTACCTTACTACTCCTACTTTGAATGTATGACATGTTTGTTCGTGTTTCTCTTACAAATTTATCTGGTTGTGATAATCTTACCACTGCTACTATTTGAGCAGAGAAAATGGAGGGTTTAGGGTGTAAGGGTAGGAGATATGGGAAGGAGGGTTGCCATTGGCTACAACAGATATTGGGTCCCATGTTCGAGTGGTGTAGAGACCGCCAGTTTTCTTTTAATCCTCTTGAGTCAACATAATAATAATAATAATATAATTGCATGGGATTTCACACTTGGCAGCCACACACACCACCTAATAAAATAAAATATGACCACATCAACAATCGACGGTTGTGGGCCAAAGCCCATTGACCCCATTCCGTTGTTTCGATTTTTTTTTATTTTTTTATTTTTTTCTGGAATGGTCTGAATTGAGGATTTTTTTTTCCTTCTTCCTTTTGGTTTCTAGCCATGTCCAAGAGATATCATTTTACTTCAAAAAATCATAAGATATGTACTGGATTCTAAGAGAATCTTACACAAGATCTTCCAAGGAATGTTACTTGTACAATCTTACGGACTTTGCAAGTCAATTCCATAGGGATTTGCATTCAATTGATAGTTTTTATATTTGAACCCAAAAAAAAAAGATTAATGTTATTAAAAATATTTTTAAAATATTATTTTTATTATCAATATCATAAAATCTCCTCTGAATTTGTTTTCGGCTTTTTTTTAATAATTAAATTCAATTTAAAATTTAAATTAATACCCTTCTTCAACCAGCAAGTCAAAAAAACACATGTATGACTTGGTTATTCAAAGACCAAAGATATCATAGCTTAAATGATCAAGCTCTGGATTTGCTTTCCAGGAACTACCAGTTCGAGCACCATAAACTTTAAGGGCACTGAAGACTTACCTGATTATTAACTTCAGGACCTCGGGAAATTAGTTAAGATACCTGCAAACTAATCCGAACACCCACAATTACTAAAAAAACAAGAAAAAAAAAACCAGCACATCCATATGCCTCAGGAAACATAGAGCACTCGTGCGGGGCTAATGTCAGAAAGAGTATTATATCACAATCACTAGAGATCAAGCTAATAGATTACAGTCATCCCTCCATCTACTGTATTCAATAGAGAACTCCTTACTCTCCGTGCCACTACAAACCCAATAAGGAACTTGTACTAAAAAAAAAAGAATACATTCTCTCTGGGAAAGAAAATGAATTCCTAGATGTTACATCGAGTTTTGGTCAAGTAAAACAAAGCCTGAGCATCATCTTATATTAAAAATCCAATATACACCAACAATGGCAAACTGTTTACTGCCAGTGAGCTGGAAATCATAAAATACTCTAATAAAAAATAAAAACAAAAGGTGGGATAAGAAAAAAATGACAAACCACCAACTTCATATTACAGCCTACAACAATTCAAGTAAATGAAACTCAATTTACACTTGGAACAAGAAAAGTAAACAGGTAAGTAACTATGTGACCTATGCAATACTCCAGTCACACACTTGACGTCAGACTCCCAGCTGAATTCTGCCTAGAAGCTGAAGTTGAACTTCAATGATAAGTTTAATCCTTCACGTACATAAAATGCAATCACAAGTAAAATAAGTAAATTTGAAAACCTGAGATAGGGGGGTGTATCATGGCCACGGAATTGTTGGAACCAAGAAAAATAAAGACTGCATGTCTAATGATCAGAGTAGAAAAAACCACAATCATGAATTATATTCTATGCAAGCACAATGAATGAGCATGTCTCGGATCAGGGGTTTCGAAGCAACAGCCCACTAAGCACGTGACCTATTGCGCACAACTTTCTTCCAACGCTCCATGACAAAACCATCGCAGGGAAAATATAGGTGATACAGAACTAGGCAATCCTTCCAAGATCTTTTCTTCCTCGGGATGGTGAAGGAATGCTATTGAAATTGGCCCTACGCCCTACAAAAGATTTCCAATAACAGTTAATACATTTCAATTCATGTAGCTCTAGCAAAGAACGTAGCAAAACAGTCAGGAAGTACCCCATGGCATGCTGTTGCTCAATGAACTACTTCCTGGAGAACGTTGCCCCCCTGAACTGAAGCTGGAAGAGGGGGGCTGGACCTTAATAGGATTCCATTCACTACCCCGAACAGCAAGCTTTCCATGACTGAACCGCTGTCCTAAACGGCTTGGAGAATTTTGTAAGACATGAGGTGTAAAATAAGAAGGCTTTGAAATTGAACGGCCATATCCAGCATGAAAATCATGAGCTGAAGGAGGGCTGCCCACGTCAACATGTGAAAATGCATGAAGAGGCCCATTTTGTCTGACATAATCATAATACAACCACAAAAGAATCAAGAATAAGAAAATATTTAAAATTAAAAAATAACACCCACTAATCCCTCCTTGAAAAACTAAAAGAAAAACGAAAAATAAAAGACAGAAAACATGAAGCAACAATTTCAACATTCTCATAATCTATGCTAATCAATGACACAGAAACACTAGGTCAATTGACAGTTTTGATATTTGAATTTGGTTTCACTTGAATCGTGAAAGTTCTTGTTGCACATTCATTTGCACCATATTTTATTCATGCTAGGTGCCACCAATTGCACAATAGTTAACTAATAATAATGGTAATCATGACTTGAAGTTGGTAATAAAATTCAGGCAGCCATGTGATTTGGGATAAAGTTTGTGCTTTTTACCAACACAAATCATACCTTTGGTTTAATGAACTTGAGCTCGCATTTGAAGCACGGTTGGATCTTCCAACACCTACCATTGGATCACCAGAACCAAGATGCATGCTATTGCTAAACTCAGAGCTTAAGAAACTCGTATCTGAACCATCCTCTTGCAGAAGAAGTTCATCGCTGGAGTATGAATAACAGATGCCATACTAAAAGATTAAGCAAGCACATGGTAGAAAATATAAGTAGATACTATTTTAAATTGCTACCCCCTCCATATTTAGAAAAGAGAAGCAGCCAATGAATGTAAAATTTGCAAAAACAACTATTATCTGACAATTTTTTATGCTTTTTAAATATGCCTATTACTTGACAAAATACAAAATAACCTTCAACTTTTCATATGTAAATTTTATATCAGCATATTGTAATTTAGACATGTTTTATTTCTTCATCTTTTTTTAATGTTTAGTCTTTAACAGCACATTTTACCCAAAATCTTTTTTTGCAACAATTATAGTGATAAACACAACAAAAGCCAACTGTACTGTCAAACAAATTGTAAGCAAGGTATTTATTGAAACGTCAATAACTGATTATGAAAAATAATAATAAGTCAATATGCTTTAAGCTTCATACCATTCAAACCTCAAATTAAGCAAATATAATCACATAATGAAGGAGAAGACAGCTACAAAAATCAGCACTGGCTTACTCTTAAACGAGTCTCATTCTGATGAGAATAAGTCTATCAGAAGAGGATGAAGTCAAATATGTGACCTAATCCAAACACACAGGCACCAATAGCCAAAAAAAAAACAAAAAGAATAACAGAGGCGGTTTGCTACATGGGGCTAATAAAAATCCCAACGGCGAACTGCTACTATTAGTCATCTAAGGTTAACAGCTCAAGTAAACCCCAAGGTTCCATTTAATGAGAAGACTTCTATCTAGCAGTAATTATGTTAAAAGAAATGGAAAGGGAGAACCACAAATTTTGTTTTCATCTAACAGCTTATGTAGTGTGACTATCTCATAAAACCAACAGCAGAAATCATAGTCACATCTTGCTAAATCACATGATACTGATTGAACTTTTAAAACATGTCAACACATACAAGTTCTTATTTATCATTTTAACTCAATAAACTCTCTTTTCAAAAAGAAAAAAAAATCATAATCATTGGATGGATCAACTACTCTTTTTTATGCTAAGTTTGATAAAATCATCAAAATCTGTTCCTTCCAAAGTTAAATTTGTTTGCAAATATATGTGAAGGAAAAATGCAAGGTATCAATGTAATCTAAGAGAAAATATGATATAAATTAACAACATAAAAAACTGTCATTTGTTACCTGTAATTAGGATCCCAATCCCCTGGATCTGGCAATGAAAGGTTAGTCTCGGGCTTATCATGAATAGGCCCTGCACTTTGAGGGCATTTCATATTAGCAACAGGCTTAAACGAGCCTGGAATGCTCTGAATGGCTGAGGGACATGCTGTACTTCCACTGCCTCCTTGTTGCTGCATCCAGCTTGACTGCCAATGTGCGGGTGAACTACCAAGTACTGGAGGATTTCCCTCAGCTTGGTTAGAGCAAGCACCATCAGTTGATTGTCCTTGCCAATTTGACAAAGATGTAGACTCCTGAGATTGAGGACTTCCAGAATACCCCCAACGTTTTCTTCTATTGAATTGTGTAACTGCAGCCATTTTTCCTAAAGGTGATCCATGACTGCAGCTTCTTGCAGGGGAAGTTGGACCATAATGTCCAGGAGAACCAGCTGAAGCTTGACAGTAGGAACTTGGTGGAGTAAACTGTGAGGGACTGGTTCCAAGGGGCAGTGGTGCAAAATTTCCTGCTGACGGACTCATACCAAGACCATTTCCATGTGAATATTGAATAAACCTCCATCTTGCATCTGGACTATTTCCAAGCATTGACAGACCAGCCTGTGGATGCATGTTCATGCCAGATGGAGCAACTGGTGAATAATATGCAAACATATTACTACCATCTCCATAGCTTCCATAGCTGCTTCCAAGGCCAATACCATCATTATAGCTACCATGGCTTCCAACACTACCATAACTAGCACCATGACCATATGGAACTGCCTGGAAATGAGGGCTATTATGCAAGGAAACTCTGGTCCTTCCAGGATCCTTCATAAAAAATACCAAAAGTGATGGTCATAATTTTTTCCAATTCTATTCCTATTACCCATTTTTTTCGTGTTTGCAGTGAGGTAAGGTATCCTGTTTCTTTCTTTTATTTTTTTATTTTTCTTGAAGGAGTTGTGGAGGAATGTGTTCAACCCTTACTAGTTTAAAAATAATAGAAAATCCAAAAAGGAAGATGAGCTCACATTAGGAGAGAGACCAGCAGCGAACCAATGCCCTCCACCTGGGTGATGGTCCACCTTAATATTTTGGGCAACAGGCTACAACAATAGAGAGATACGAGTATAATTTAAAACGAAAAACAATCATTAAATGTGCATCAACTCCAAAAAAACATATTAGTCCAACATATCATGCTTTAATTACATAAGTTCAATCTGAGGCAATATGGACACATGCAGGCAATAAAATAGGCATTTTTCTGCAGTAATATTTCTTCTTCCTACTGTGTAAAGTAATTTCCTGGCTCATTACATGAGAGATGTTTGTGAACAGGAACCAACTACTTAAAACAGGGAGATAGTTCTCTTGAACTTCATAATTATTTATAAAACAGAAACACAAAAGAGCTATAAGTAAAAGTATGTTCCAACTATATGGACTGGATGGGGCAAAACCAGGCAATAAATGGACGCTGTAAATTAGTTATACAACTAATCCAGAAGAATGATAAGCTGAAATCGAACATAGATTTTGAACACCCCTTTGCATGGCCATCCCTGTATTAGAAGATACTCTTTTAAGGAAGATCACAATCTTGCAGTATGACCCCGAATTAAAGCTTGGAAAGCCAATTTAATAAGCTCATACTTACCATACAAGGGGTCTCTGGAGGAGGCTTGAATGGGCACATGAAAGGTTCCCCAGTGACAAAAGGGTGTTTTGACGCCTGCACATAAATGAGTCGTAAATCCATTATCCAAAAGTACAAATTTATAAGTAATTTTTGACAGAAATTGCTCAAAACTAGGAAAAAGTTAAATTACCTGAAAAGGGGACCATCGTTTTGCAGGATCGAACTCAACAAGTCCCCTCAAGAAATCAATCAAAGCTAATCGAATTTGACTTTCTGAGATGTGGTAAACAACAACAATCAGCAGCTTCTAGAATGATAGCAACATATTGTCCGAATTTGTTATAACTAGATTCTTGGGATATAAGAATAACCTTTCTTAATATCTTCCTCAGGCAAATTCTTTTTGTAAGGATAGTTTGTAACAATTGCCTCGAGGTTCATATGATGGAAATACTCCTTCCCAATCGATGGTTTTTTCAGCTCTATCTGGAAAGAACAATGAAATCTTCACAATGAGGAAGATAATAAAATGCAGGGAGCAATAGAGAAGAAAAAAACCCTTGTCCATTGATATTTGATATTAGCACTTCAGGAAAGAATTAAATAGAATCCTGTTCACTTATGAAGCTCTTTACTTTTTCTTCTATTAATTGATTTTCCACCTCCAAATATACAACAGAACACTTACAGATTCATATTCTTCCACTTTTAATGCTTGGTATGCACTTCTTCCTCCCAAGGAAACTTCACCATTCTCTAAATTATGAACACTCCCAATGCACTTGAAGAACTTTCTTGCATTCTTTGCCTCTTTTAGAACATAATCAGGGGGTTGTCCTCTACAACATACATCATTTCAACCAGCAATAAGCTATTCTTCAAAACAATAGTGAAAACAATTAATAAACAACAAATTGAAGCATAAAATACCACCCTACTAGATCCAGTGCTCTTCCAAGCATAACAAATCACACACAAAATAGATCAATTCCCAATGACATAGGAAGCAAATCCCCCCACCCCCCCACCCCCCCAATGCATGCTTTTGAACTTTCATGAATTAGTTTCCGATGAGTCATAACTTCGAAAAGCAAGTACAAAACATAGATGTGGAGGTATGATTTTTTGAAATAATGCACCCACGCACATGTCAATTTTGACTGAGTTGATGATAAAAATGGTATACTAATTGCATGAGCCCACTAGTTAACTTGCTCAGGGCTTGTTTATCATACTTACAGATGCTACTATATGTTAAACTCTCATACAGGTCGGTTTAATCAAATTGCAAATCATAAATTCAACTCCGATAAATGAATTTAAGGAGCTCTCAAAGGACACATGAAAGGGTTCCACTAAAAATTTTAAAACAATAACTAATAGCAGAAGCAGCCAAATTAAAAATTAAAAAGGGCTTAACAAACCAATATATCAGCCATCCAAGGCACACGGCACTGGAAGAAGCGGATAAGCTGGCTCAAGAATGAAAAAAATGTCCAAAACAAGCCTTAAATAACTGATAGCAAACCTTTCCCTTTTTTTTCCTTCTCTTTTTTTTGGAAGGATTCTTAGAAAGCAGATTGAACTGCAATATCAAATACTCTACAGAAAAAAGAAACGAAGAATAAAATGTCAACATAGGCTAACAAAAAAGATAGCTAGGATCTATGTTTTAGAGGCACTGCTTTTGAGTGGAGGAGGCGGCTCACATGAGGGCCGGTGTCTTCACAAGGCATGGATGTAAAGTGTTCAAGGTTTCATAGACCCTCTTATATGCTGAATCATTGAGAAATTAATGGAATTTCAAGTTTCATTTTTATGATCCTAGTGGAAGTACATACAGATGCAGATATTCAGGCCCCCCAAATCCTCTATGCTGTATAGTTGAAATTTCTTTGGGTTTTTCTACGAGTTCCATTCTATTTTTGCCTTGTGGTAGTACATCTATTCTGCCTGTGCCACTGAAGAGCTAGCTAATTATATTTTGAAAGTTACTGCACTGACTTCTTGCACTGAGCCATAAACTTAATTCAACTGATCATGTCCAACAAATATACCATTATAGGCCATTCTGAAACAATATTGTCTATAGAGATTGGTCCAGCAAAGCATTTCACATGCTGATAACAACCACAAAACCAAAAGATTGGTGCACCCACAGGAAAGAGTACAACTCGTGCCTCCTTAAAACATAGGATGAAAAAGGTTGATAACAACCCACATATGGTCCCACTAAAAAGGAGTTGAGAGCTTGATTGAAGTCAGGTCAGCCAATTATTCATCCCACAAGGAGATCCTATAGATAGTCCGAAGCCTACCCTTCATTTTGCATTAAGTGGCTGTTATCAAGAGCCAAACATGCACCCTTCTGGTTGTAACGGTACCATTGCACCAATCAAAGGCCCCTTACAGCATGAAGAAATATGATTTATTTTTTTTGTTTATGCACATATACTGTTATTTCTCCAGTGGACCTATCATAATCATGTCATTTTTATAGTTTAATGGCTGTTTTGTATCTCAAGAAAACACAAACAAAACAGAAAGGACATCAAATCCATATTCTTAAACAGCATGCTTGATAAACTTGCAAATATATTTCAGGCCCAATTGCTGATAGAGACCAGATTTACCCGAGTATTTCAATCATTCTCCTCAAGAGATCAAATTCTGAAGCACCGGGAAAAAGTGGCAATCCTAGAAACAGTTCTGCAACTATGCACCCAAAGGACCACATGTCAATAGCTGTAGAATATCTAGAATGTATTAAGGTCCCAGCAAAAACCCCATGATTCTAGGATGAAGCATAGGCTTATACAGATGGTAAAATATAATAAAAAATTCATGAAGCTATACTTTTATCAAAAAGGATACTGATAACCTAGAAGAACTTCAGGAGATCTATAGTAACGGCTCTGCAGAACAAACAGAAATGCCATCATAAGTACTTTACAAGTTATTAGAAACAAAATGAAAACATGGACTAGACATAAAGATAACCTGAATGTAGGAGTAAACAGTGCGATCTTCCATGCATGCTGATCCAAAGTCAATTATTTTAATCTCTGCTGGTTTCACACTGTTTCTCAAGATAGAAAAAACTTCATTTGAATAGAAATAAAACTTGATATAGATTTGAAACAAAACAAATCGTGAATAATAATTTACCTTGTGCACAGAAGAATGTTTTCTGGCTTCAGATCACAATGGATTATCCCAGCATCTTTTAATAGAGCCAATCCACGTAAAATCTTTTTATGAACACATTAAGCAAGAAATAAGAACAAAATAAACTCAGATAAAATGCAACATGGCAACAATTTTATAGTTGCCATACCTGCTTAGAGAACAATTGGACAATGCTCAATGATAACCCCCTAAATTGATTTATCTTGATAAGCTCATACCTGAAAACTTTAAAAGTCAAGTATATGCTGCTAAAAAGAAATAAAACAATAAATTCACATGACCAAGGATTCACAGAAAAGGTAGGTCAGAGAAAAAGCAACTTTTCCAACAAATGATACAGCACACTAAATGTAACCAAGTAGCCATTAACTTACAGATTGGTGTCAAGAAGTTCAAAACAGATGCATAAGTGCCGCTGGTATACAAAGTAATCATAAATACGAACAATGTGATGCTTATCATCAGGATCATACTTCTTGTTTAACTGGGATAGGAAACCATGGTGTAAACAGAGAAATGTCAATACTGATATCACAGCAAGGGTGTGCCACAAAGATTTGAAGAGCTTTTTAATTACCGTTGTCAAGATAGATACTTCAACCAGAGCTTGCTGATAGTAAGCTGGTTGATTTTTTATTATCTTCAGAGCAACAAAACTGTTAGTTTCTGCGACCCAGCATTTAGCAACCTGCCCAAAAGTCCCATGACCAAGAACATCTTTGACTATGTATCTGCAGATATGATGTGATAAATGAGTCATGGATATCATATTTACTACCATGCAATCAAAATTTGTGGGCTTTTGTTCTTGTCACCTACTGAATGGAACTTCAAAAGAAGGAAAGAAAACACACAGTGAAAGTAAATATTCTATCATATTTTCAAAGACTGGAGTATTTCATTCATATTGGAAGAAGATAAACCCAAGGATTTAATGAATGTGTTAAATTTGGTACTTTCTTTGGATTGTCTAGAATCCATTTAGATTTCAGAATTTCTATCAAACTGCATCTTTCTTTCCTTCATTCTCTTTTTTCTGAATTGGATTTTGCTAACTTAAACTATTATTTTGTGGGTGTCAATCTAACATGAAATGCACAAGGCTCACAATGATTCAGAGAAGTAATGTTGTAGTGGGAGAAAAAAACTGAAAATATAACAGTCCAATGTACCTCGGATATTCTGTCCTCTGAAAGGTCTCTCAATCGAATAATTTAATTCAACTGCCAGGATTTTTATTATTAGGATTCTGATTCCTCTAGCTGGTATAAAAGAAAAGAAAATTCTTCTTTTTTTGGGTGAAAATTCAAAGATAAAACAGTTTCGTTATACACACATACGGATGCACAAAATCGCCTCAAATTTTGAAAAAATAATAATCACGGCATAGATAGAGAGAGAGAGAGAGAGAGAGAGAGGCTAAATACATGAACAAACATTGTACTCTTTGAATCTAATAATTGCAGAGAATGCGTCATTGGAACAACTAGTTGGAATTGAAACTAGAATTTGTTTAATCAAGATCCCAACTCAGTGGAAATGCAATAAAAGCTGTTTATTTTTACAAAGATGTCAAACACCAATTCACTCAAAACATAATGCATCGCCTTTACTGTTCAAAATCAAGTACAAAAAAGAAAAATGAGTTCCAGAAAAATAAATGCAGAGGAATAAAAACAACAGACATAAACAAACCTTCTCTGTGTGTCTAAATTGATCAAAGCAAAGTTCACAGTCAGAATAAGATCCGAGTTCACATTATCATGGCCATCATTGAGGACTCCAGCTGATGGGCTGGTCAAATATCGTTTTGGATTTAATTCTTCTGAATATTTGAATTGTGGATTGCATATTTGATACGTTTCGACTATGTCTTTGGTTAGTCTGGCAACCAACTGCACCATTAAAAGCTTACAGTCAGCACAAAGATGCCTCAAATAATTTCAAAGTACTCTTCTCAAAACAAAATTTAGTTAATAAAATAATGATGATGCTCACTTAGCCATGCTAGAAAATAAAATGGCAGTTCAAACAGAATCTTGAAAGAAGATCATTAGTCAAAAGGTGAGAGATATGACAGCAGTAGCATCATAACATGCATCCCTATAGCCAATGTTAACCGAAAATAATGTGTCCTTAACCAATTCACACTGGCACTTCAGATGCTAATATGATGTCTGACTAATATCAGACAAGTTCATGAGATCCCAAATACACTATTACATGTTATCTTTCGAAGGGTGGTAAATTTGGAGGCTTACTCTTAAAGTTCTCTGGTTTAATTTGGCACTGTACCCTTTAGTAGGCATCCATACAAGAGAGTCACATATTTTAAGTGTCACACATGGAAAAAGATAAACCAGTTCTTATTAATAGTGCTCTTTCTTCAATTATGTCGTTGTTCCCTTGCTCTATTGTGCATAGACTTCAAGAGATCCAAAAAGAAGGTTGACAAATAGGGAATTGATCATGAACTTCTAAAAGTGGATTGTGGCAAATACCCTTTCAAAGTAAGCAGTTCAGGATTTTTTTGGTGCTTTATTATTATTATTATTATTTTCATTTTTATGAAACCAGCATTTTAGGGATAAAATGAGATAAACAGTTGTGAGTTCATTGTGACGAAAATAGTATCCGCAAAGATAATTGATGTCAGCTCCTCTTAACTTTTGAGACTGAAATCCTTATAATTTTCAAGCTCCTAGGGAGATAACATAGTTAAGTGCTCATACTTCAAGGAGTGTGTTATGAAACAGGGCTTTTAATAGGATTAAGTGGGCAGTTTAGCTTCTTTTTTTTCCTTTTTATGAAACCAACAGTTTAGGGATTAAATCAGGATTTTAACAAATTACTGCTAGGTAAATAGTTGAAGTTCATTGTGAAGTGAAATAGTATCAGCAATGATAATTGGTGTTGGATATAAAGAGGATCACAGGGGTGGATAACTATAGAAACTGAGGAATTTGCATGCAACCAGTATTTGGAAGATTATAAGAATTTAGATATATGTTAGGAGTTCTTCTCATGGTTTTGATGCAGAAAAGAACTATATCGTATTTTTTTGCTGGAGGATCAGTTCCTCTGAACTCTTGAGACCAAAATCTCCAAATTTTCAAGCTTCGTCGAAGTCAAGATTGTTTGGACACTCATACCTAAAATAAACATGTTATGAAGCATGACTATTGATAGGAGATCAAAATGATGGCCCTATTTTTATCTTTGTTTTGTGATCCTAAAGCTCTATCAACGTTGTGTATAATTCAATAGAACAGAACATGTTGAAATTGATATGGCTTTTGATCAAGGAAAAACTAGATAAGGGTACAATATGTGACGTAGAACAATTATCCCAGGAGTTTATAGGGCAGATTGACAAGGTCAAGCCTGAAAAGAAGTCCGCAAAGAAACCCGAAAGCATCTTATATAAAGCCTGAAGTTACAATTTTCTTGTTTTAATTATTTTCCAAGTTAATTTTGGATTTTAATTATTTGTTTCCTACTTAGTTTAGGACTTTTAATTTAATTAGTATTTTACTATTTAGAAATCCTAATGCTAAATGGATTCTATTAGTTATGAAAATTTTAATTAGAAATCATTTCCTATAAAAGATTTTAGTACTAATACAAATAAGGATGTCTAGTTTATTTTATGGATAACAAGATTATTAATCAGATTAAAAAAAAATACCAGAGAATTTTCTCTAGATTTCTCTACAGTTTGGTCTATAACCTTGGGGCTTGAGAATCCTAATTTTATCTTTGTTGTACATTGTGTCAATATGTGTTCCAATTGTAGGGTAAAAAATAAAATAGCCAATATCTTTACCAATCGGGCGTAATACTAAAAGCCTTTGTTCTATATATTGCTTGCAAGATAGGCATCAGAGATGTCACATCCCATTTTTAACTCCTATTTTAAATCAATTTCTTAAAATTCCAAAATCCCAAAAATATGCAATATTCACAAAATTTCTAGTTTTCCAAGGTTTAATTCATTGTAGTAAATAAAATAAAAATGAGTGTGAAAATAATAGCAAAAAAGAAAATGAAAAAAAAAAACTGAGAGAGAAAAAAGAACAACAAAAAAAAAATGAGGTCTTGTAGGCAAGTAAGCAAGTCACGAGACACGGGCCCAAAAACAAAAGACAGAAAGAAAAGCTCACTGCCAAATCTAGTGCATAATACCCTTATCCAAACACTATTCCCTACTATCATTGCAACCAAACAGTTAACTAAAAATAAGGAGCAACTAAACACACTCAAACTGATAACGCTAAAGGTTCCCCCAAAGCCCTTAAGCATCACTATATAAGCAATCTATTCCCATACCTACCTTGCAAGCAATCTACAAAATGAAAGCTTTTACTACTACGTCCCTTGGTAAATATATTAGCTATTTTGCTTTTTAACTTTACAGAGGGAATACCTATGTACTCTCATTTATTTTTTTCTTAGATAAAATGCTTATCAGTTTCGATGTTGATAGATTGGATAGTGAGAGAGTTGAACTCTGAATTTGGGAATGATGATGCCGCTAATCAATAACCTAATGAAAAAATAGTGTTCCCAATTAAACCTCTTATCAAGGCTCTATGAAAGCATAGGTGTAGTAAAGTGGAAGGGACTCCAAAAGAGAGCTACACCCTCCTAGCTTCCTTCTTTTGCATAGGGAGGCAGCTTGGGGTATGATTTTAACTATGGATAATCTTCAAATGACAGAAGTTTCAGTTAATGTTTTTTTGTTCAAAACAGTTGCTGAATCTAATCAATCTTTTACTTGCATGGAAAAGGAGTTCATAACATGAATGAAGCTGTGGATTTGTCTTGGTCATAATTAATGCAGACAAGGAGTTAAAATTTTGGGAGAGGGTGTCACTATTATTTGAGACTATAAAGCACTAGGAATCTTTAGTGTTTTCCATATGTAATGAAAGAACAGAGCATTCAAAGTAGAAGAATCTTGCTCCTCTCGGTGGATGCTCTTTTCTTTTCTATTTTACATTTTGGGTTAAGACTACATCACTGGCCTACAGGGAGTCTCATTTCTTAGACTTCATTTAATAATTTATTTTGAGTAGCTTATCAGTAGCACAGTCATAGCTTGTATTCCCATCCTTTTCTAATTAACCAAATGGTGGTAACACTACCCTATTGGTGTCTACAATCACAGATATTTTTTTTTTTTTACTTTTAAGAGAGCAAGATCACTCGTATACACATCTGCAAAAGACTAATTCTTTATATTTAGACATCTAACTGAAAAAGCATAATAAACAATGTCCACCGAAGAGCAGTTAGTACACCACCAGGTGTTCAGTACAGTTTCCTGCCATCACATATTTTTCAGACTTAAAATTTTGCAATCCACTCATACAAAACTAAACACAGAAAAAAACTCTCTAAGAAAAACTTGCAAGTAGTTGATGAGCACAAAGGAAATCATGGGAAGACAAACAAAGTCAATGGGAAGAGATTGAATTTTCCCAATAAATCCACTTCGTGTAGAAAGTGCTTCTTGACATTTGTAGAAAGTTGTAAGTGGCCAGTTATCGAATGTTTTAACCCAAATAAGCCACTTTAAAGGAGCATGCATTGCAATCCTTGTAATAATAAATCAGTATTTGCACCTCTCTTTTATTTCCCTAAATACAACTTAAAATTGACCAGGTAATGAAGCGTGGAAATCTAAGTTGCTCAACATCAGTATCATAGAAATATTAGCAGATATGAGGCATGTAAACTAGAAGCTCCAAGAATTCCAATATAGTAACTCAAAGGCATAACCCTTGGCTCCATCTTTAATCATCATGGTCAATCTTCCGCATTCTTTCTAAAAAAATAAGGGTGGATCAGAGTCTCCCTGTCATCACAAGAGCTAAGAACAGAGACATATTGACATGATCATACAGTTTTACACGGTTAAAATTAAAAGGGTTGCAAGGGATACTCCAATTTGGTAACACTAGCAAATTTCACAAAGGAATGCTTCAACAATAAGTGTCCTAGACAAAGTCAATAGAAAGGATTCCCCTCAAAAGGCAGGATAAAGATCCTCTAAGCTCTAGCATCTACATTGTAACTATCAATCCCCAGCAGACACTTTCCATCATTAATCCAGAGAGGCTTGCAACTCGCAAGATTTAGTAGTTTCTGGTCAAGAACATTGTCTTTATCATAACTCTTCTTTGGAGATTATATTATTATGTTATTCTTTGAAATGGAGAATACTAATACGGAAATCAGAATAATGTTTTAGGTATTTCAGGAATATCATATGATATCACGACCTCAAAAAGCCTACACCCTTCCAACCATAAGCATTCTACGGAAGATATTCTTGTAGTTCTATATAGAGCTTGCTTTCTTTCTTATTCATTTTTTCCATAAATTAGCAAAACAAACATCTGCCTTTTAATTGATAATCTCATGGACAACACAAACAGATTCCATGAACAGCTGCCATTACACCTTCACAAGATTCTGTTTTTATTTTATAATTTCAAATGCAAAAACGAAGGCAGTTAGATACATCTCAATTCAATACATGTACACTAGTGTACCGAGCTATCATTCACTCTATACAAAACCTAATTTTTATACTTCCATCAAACCCAAAATGCTCATAATTCAACATGCAAACTAAAACCCACATAAAACAACAACAAAATGAATCCAATCATCAACACAAACCAGAAAGACAAAAGCAAACGAATAGAAGACTTACAGGACTTCTTACGACAACACGCAAAGTTTGTCCCTTTTTGGCAGGTTCACTCTCCTGCCTGTATTGTCCAAATGCCAGCTGCCTCGGCCGCCATGAAACCGATGGCCCATCCAATTCCTGGGCCTCATTCGGACTGACCCCATCCATTGACTCCACAACAATAACTAAAACTCCCAGTAATCAAACTTCTATACCCAATTTCTTCATACCAGAACGAAACAAAAAGAACCCAGAATTAGATTGATGATCAGCAATCAAACCATCAAATTTGAGAATCAAATTGAGGTTTGTTTGAGAAGTTCAAGAAACTACCAGCAGATTCTAATCCCATTATCTCTCATTCACTCAAAAGAGAGTCAAGAATCAAAAGATTGCGTCGTTACTTGATCCATTGAAGCGATCAAGAATTCACGAAAAAGATTTCTAGAGATTATTGATATTATCACTATCGATTGTTAATAAATATTTAGATGAAAACCATGCAAAGATTGAAAAAAGAAAACAAAAAAACAAAGAGAAATAGTGTAAAATACGAAAAGGAGGCAAAAATAAATATGAAGAAGATAAGTTAGTGTTTTATATTTTTTTTTTTTTAATAATAAGAACTAAAAAGATTAATGGATGAATGGAGACAGGATTGGGCTGATAGAGAGAGTATAGATAGACAGAGAGAGAGAGAGAGAGAGAGAAATTCTTTGTTCGTCTGTTTGTTTTTACAGTGTAACAGCAAAAATGGTTTTGTTGCAAAAGATGATGAGAGATTTCCTTTTTTCTTTTCTAAGAAAAAGATTTTTGTTTGTTTTATGGAGTCAAACGACCGCAAGCACTGTATTTACTTTCATCTTTATTGCCAAAAATTAAGTTAAAAATTAATTTAATAAAATAATATTTTAATATATAATATATGAAATAATTACAATAAGACGGATCGAAATAAAATAAACAAGGATTTTACATTTTTGTAAGAAAAACTTCATTTCCATCTATAAAGTCTTTATTTATATATTTTTTTGTTCTTTTAGTTTAGTCTTTTACATTTAGATTCTAAATTTCAATTATTTTACATTTTAATTCTTCAATTTTAAAAAATAAAAGAAAAAATCACCAAAAATAAAAAAAAAAACATGAGAGAGAAATGGTCGATAGATACTAATTTTAGTATTAATAAATTTATTTTGATGAAATAAAAGCTATTTAAACTTTTATCTTGTCGGAAAAAATAGATTAGGGCTCAAGATTTTTTTTAATCAACTTAAATTAGATATTTTGACTGATTAACAAGTGCTTTAAGGTTGAAATAAGTTTAATAAAATTTTTAGGGTATTTCTTTGATGTTTTTGTGTGAAAAAATATTGAAATGTGCTTTTAAAATACTAAAAATCAGACCCCAACTTTCAACAAAATATATATATATATGCACACACATATAAAGCTAGATAAATGGGCATAACTTTTTTTCTAGGCTCTTCCTATAGCCCTTTAATTTTAAAAAAAACTTTTTTATTTTAGATTTTCATTAAAACTTACTAGAAATAAGTTATTCAATTTTTTAAATTAGCTTTTACATTATTATTATTATATATATGATATGCAAAAAAATAATTAAAATGTTTTCATCAACAATGAAGATAAAATTTCGTTCATGTTATTTTTAATAAATTCTTTCCATGATTATATTACATTAATTAATTTTTTGTCCATCAATAACATACAAAATATGGAGTCATTAAAATTTCTTGTTGCTTTTGAGATCATAATAAAATTTTATTTAAAAACAATGTTTTTAATTAAAATATATACTTTTGTTAAAATAATAAAAAATATATATATTAATAAGGCAATAGAATTTAAATTGAAGATATACATTTTTCCTACTTAATGAAATTTTTTTGAACCTTTATTTTAATTTTCATTGTTCTTATTTTAAAAATATTGTTAATAAAAAATGTTTTATTCAAAAAAAAATTATACATGAATAGAAAAAGAATAATTTATCCAACAAAATATTTTCTTCATCCAAAATTTAGATCGTTGTGTTACATACAAATATCTTAAATTTATACAAATATCATACATGAATAGAAAAGAAATAATTTATTCAAAATATCTCACAAATAAAATCATGTATTTTTCTCCAAATAAGGAATTTGTGTTTGTTAGAATAACTTATTTTGGAAATATTGATTTGTGGTCAAATAATTTAAAGAATAAATGTTTTTAATGTGTTGTTTGGGAGTTAGTAGTCAAATTGATGATTGAATGTATTTAGTTTGTGTTGGTTTCTAGAAATTCATAAATGGAGGGAAAACAATAGTTTTAAAAATTTATAGGAGTTCTAAGGATGTTGTTAAATAATTTAGAGTCCTTTAGAGTTTGAGTAAATATTACTTGAAAATACATTATTTTTTTCTAAGATTTGATAAAATATTTAGGTTAGGTTATCTTAGACCATAAATTGTCTAATTATCTGGTCTCTAACAGGAATCAACACAAACCTAATTATCAAATTGTTAATGTACATGTCATGTAGCTAATCGATTAGTTACACGTGATACTGACTTTGTTCATGCAGAATATATTTATTATTAATAAAGACTTTCTTTATTTTTAATATACATTTAAGATTAATAGTCTAGACTAAAGATAAAGTTTCTAGAACAAAAATGTTTTGCAAATGAAAATATAAAGTGGTTATAAATATGAGATTCATGTTGCATCAAAGTATTGTTCCTAATTGTTTTCTAATCGATGCTCTATTAAATCTAAATAGTAATTAGAGTTGTTGAAACTTATACATATTGAGTATGTTTGGTATTGCGGTAGCTGTTGTAGTTGTGGTTTGAAAAAAGTTGTTTTATAAAAAGTACTTTTAGTTGAGGTTGGTTTGAAAAAATAGGTGTTTGGTTAAAACTGTGGTTGAAATTGAGGTTGAAGAAAAAGTAGTTTAATGTGTTTGGTTAAGAATGTTTTTGAAATTGAGGTTATAAAATAATTTTAAAAAATATATATTAATATTGATGGTTTTTAATTTAAATACTGTCGATTTAACTACTGCTATTATGTCATGAAATAAATAATATTTTATATAAAATATTTTTTATTGTTTCATTAAACTATTTATAATTCCATCACGTACAAAATTCATCGGACAAGAACTACAGTTTTCATGATTTTTTGAGCGTGCAACAAAATCAGGTAAAATATCATCAGAAATAAAATTGAAATTACGATCAAATTCTGCAAATATCACGTCTTCATGTGATCTCCTTCTAATTTATGTAGTATTATTAAATAATATTAAATACTAATTTTTTTTAATAAAATACAATTAAATATTAAATATTTTTACTCTTTTTTTTCACTCTCCACTTGTTCACAACAAGTGGAGAGTGAAGTTTTGTAGAGAGTGAATTAATTCACTCTCCACTATTGTGAACAGTGGAGAGTGAATTAATTCACTCTCCACGCAGACAAGGAGAGCACCTAAAAGACTAAGGGAAGAGCAAAGGGAAAACAAAAGAGAGGAAAGTGGTTTCAGTAGGCCAGCCCTCCATCACCGTCATCATCATCTTCAAGTGTAGCAACAATTACGAAGACTAGGGGAAGAACAAAAGGAAAACTGTTAAGAACAGCCCTCATGGTTGAACATAAGAAAAATGGTTTCAAAGAAGCCAGCCCATTTGTCTCCCTTGACGCCTCCAGCAGCGCCACGCCCGGGTAAGAACAGTTCTCATGGTTTTCTCATCTGGACAAAATCCATCCATACCGAAGCACCGGTCAAGGAAGGAAGATGGGAACAACTTTATACCGTGTTTATAAACACAATTGCATGAATAGGAAACGAAAAGCATCTAATTTCGCTTCAAGAAATTGAGTTTTGAACGCAAATAAAGGTGGGGTCCATGCATGAAAACTGCGGCTCATTTTGTAACCAAACGATATGTTGGTACTGTTAAATGAAAACACTGCCGCAAACGCTTAGCCAAACGGGCTCATTATGTTCTTTCATTTTAAAAAGGAAGTAGTTGTTTTTATAAGTTAAAGTATGAGAGATATTCAAAATTAATATATAGGTACTTGTTAGATGACAAGTATATTAAATTAACCCGTATAAAAATTTTATACGGAGAGATCATATGTGTCTATAGAAAAATTCACTTGATAATTGTATAAGTTATTCTTAAACTTGAGATCATTGAGTTATCTTATATACAAAATGTTATGCTTTGATCCTAATTATACATTGCCTTAATTAAAGGTAACAACAACAATTAGGTTTTGGATATAACATTAACTATATAAAGGTATTTAAGTGATTAAGAGATGATTCATTACCATAGGTGAATTAGAAAAAAATATTATACATGTTCTTGAGTAGTATTGATTATGAAATTCTTGCGTAAGATGGAATGAGATTTGAAAAGAGTTTTAATTCTTATTCAAATAATCAATAACTATAGTTTTGAAAATAAATATTATTTGACAGAATAGACACACTTCATGTTTAAATGTTTAAATTGGAACATTATTGATGAAATGATTATAATTATATTGAGAAACTGGTCATTCAAAGATTAAGTCAAATTACATTTGACTTTCTTAATATTTGAGAGATCATAGCACGTTACTAAGCTGTGCATTTGATTTTCAAATATAAATCAATTAATTATTAAATTGATAATAAATAAAATTATTTAATTTATTTACTCCTATTTTATTTAGGATTATAATTTAAATTTGAGCCAACATATTAGAAACCTAATACGTCATACACGTTAAGAAATCATTAGTTAGAAATAAAAATGGAATGATTAATCAAGTGGAACTTAATTGTTTTAGAAATTAAGGACTACAATGTAATTTATATATGAGATTATAATTCTAGACCTAGAAAAATCAATTAGGGAATTGATTGCATAAATTTTTAAAATTATTATGAAATAATATATATGATATTATTCAGGGGACAAAGTGATATTTTATCATTTATAGGGTTGTTGGGTTTTTCTATAAATAAAATGTTACGTCTCATATTTTTCTGGTAACCTAGTACTATAAGATTTGATGTTGTTAGATACACCTGAAAACAAAGAAACAAGCCACTTTTTTTCCAATGAACTTTCGTACTTAACCTTCGAATAAATGTCTAAAGAATACTAATTCCCCATGCATCCTTAGACATAGTCTAATATCTTGGTGTCACACACACACATATAAATAGAAATATAATTTTTTTCATATGTCATATACCCATGCTCATTCAATTAAAGATAATTATTTGGCTAATGAATAATAGGTGGTTTAAATAGGTTTAACATAGGATGTGAAGAGATCATGTTAATCTGTTATAGGTGATCATGTGTTATAACTCATTTTTTACCCTTTTCATTTTCAAAATTACATTAAACATCATAAAGTTTATTGATGATTGCACTTTCCCTTTCATATTTGAAAAAAAAAACACATTATACATATTATTGTTAATGTAGTTGATAACACTTTTACATATTAAGTTAGGAACATCCGACCTCAGTCAATAACAAAGTTTTAAAATATTACATGTTCGCTATTATAATTGATTTAATATCCAAAGTGTCTTTATAAGTAAATATTACAAGTCTACTGCCACCTCTGTCCTTTCTTTCCTCCCTCTCATTCTTCATGGAAGCAAAATCACTTTCTTTCTCTAAAAAAATGGTATTTATAAAGAAAATTAGGGTTAGATTAAGGTTCTAAAAAAAGAAAATGGCCTATTGTTCCAGGTAAAGTTGTGGAAAATATAACCCAAATCCATAAATTCTAAAGAAACAATGAAGTATTGAAATCCAATCATTTTATTAGCATTATAAACGTTAGCACCTTTATACTTCTTCTAAAATAAGATAGCATTAAAATCACCAACAATTAATAGATGAATATTGGAGGAGCTAAACAAAATATTCCACAGGTTTGCTATAACTAAAGCCTTAGATTCTACTTATTTGATTGTTGTCATCTCAAGGACAAGGTGTTCTCCATGTCATTAGATAAGTTTTGATTGATTTTGAACTTTATAGATCATTATTGAGAGGCTAAAAATTTTATATTCCACTGCGTTTATGCCCCCAATGCGTTATAATGGTATTAGAGCCTTTTATGATTCTTTTCTTTTGAATTTATAGATATTTAGATCTAATTAAATTTACTTAATAGTTAAATAATTATGTTAACTTTTTGTTTTCAATAATAGAAAAGTGTTCTCAAAGTTTTTAGAAAGTAAAAGTTTAATTGACCTAAATTAAATCTCAAGGTTATGATATGAAGAGTTCAAATAGGTATGTCATGGGTGTCAAAAGTTGTAATTGAGCTATGACACTAGGCCATGTAATTGAGCTATGACACTAGGCCATGTAATTGTTGCATGGACCATGAAATTTAGGCCATTATACAATTATTAAATGATCTGAAGTGTAACGACCCGATTTTTTCAAGGCCAAAATCGATGGAGATATTTTTTATTTTATAAATCGTTAGGTTCTGGATGTTTTTCACCATATCATTCTGCAGATTTATAATTGCATTCCATTCATTAACAAGGCACAATCCATGTAGGATAACGTAAATCAACATTCCCATAAAATGGATTCTCAATACACATGCCCATAATATTATATTTTCATACTCATAGGTTTACATTACATCATATTGACATACTATTAAATTCACATTCCTTTTATAGTCTTGTTATTATTACGAGTTCATACAAGAGTGTCGAACGACAAGTTACACAAATAGTACTTTCGTTATCCGACCTCATGTAATTTCACAATATAACATCCTCGTAAGAAGAATACCACATGCGTACATTCATATATGTCATATCTACATGTTCGCACATACACATCCGTGTCCCATTTCAATTTTTCATTACAAGTCTTTACAAAAGGGGTCAGACGACTAATTAAGTGATTAACACGTCTGTTTATACAGAATTCATATCACTCGTAACATGCGAATATATATTCTTTTCAAAATATGTGAGTCGGGAAACAGATTTCCTTACGCACCATGTTGGTATGATGTCCCTATTACAACATAAGATAATTTCAAGCATTATAGGCAATTTAACAAAACATAATAAAGTAATATTAATGTTACATTTCATTTATGGACCAGAAGAGCATAATTCTTTCATTTCTCCTTACTTATGTAAATACCACCCTTAATAATTCATCAATTACCGAGGCTAATTACAATACTCAAACCCGGTCATCCATCTCAAATACTGTTAACCGAACTAACATCATTATGTGTTTAAAGCATAACAATCGTAGTTCTTTCATATACTTGGTATATACAAAACATAGTACACATGAACACATCAATTCTTGAAACTAACATCCCAGTCATCCCTTTTGGATGCCACTAGCCGAAGCTAGTAGTTTATCCATCCCGGTCATCCACTTAGGATGCCATTAGCCGAAGCTAATCATTTATCCAACCGAGAATGCCATTAGCCGAAGCTAATCATTTATCATCCCGGTCATCCACTTAGGTTGCCATTAGCCGAAGCTAATCATTTGTTCATCTCGGCCTTCCACTTAGGATGCCATTAGCCGAAGCTAATTATTTATCAATCCCGGTCATCCACTTAGGATGTCATTAGCTGAAGCTAATTATTTATTCATCCCTAGTCATCCACTTAGGATGCCATTAGTCGTAGCTAATCATTAACCAATCAAACATCCCAGAGGTAGTTTATGAAATCACTATAACATGATAATATATCATTTGAAATGTCATTCAAAAGATTCATAACAATTTTACATTCACTATAACATAGTAGTAGACCCTTCGTAATACTCGTACGGATGTTTTATAATAATTTAACATTCAATAAACACGATAATAAATCCTTTGTAATACACAAACAAAGATTTCATATCAGTTTAACATTTGGTATTATATAACAATAGACTCTTCGTATTACTCATCCAACCATTCATGATAGTTGATATTCCATACGACACAACAATAAATCCTACGTAATACTCATACAAAAATTCATAACAATTTAGCACTAAGTATAGCACAATAATAGATCTTTCGTAATACTCATATAAACATTCGCGACAAATAACCTTCAACATAATACAATGATAGATCCTACATAATACTTATACAACCATTTATCACAATTAACATTCAGTGTAATGCAACGGTAGATCATTCGAAATACTCTTACAACCATTTGTGACAATTAACATTCAATATAATACAACGACAGATCCTTTGTAATACTCACACAACCATTCGTGATAGTTTATCATTCAATATAACACAACAATAGACCCTTTGTATTACTCATCCAACCATTTATGACAGTTAATGTTCAATACAATACAACAATAGATCCCTTATAATACTCATAAAAATTCAAAACAATTTATCACTATTCATAGCACAATAATAGATCCTTTGTAATACTCATATAAATATTCGTGACAAATAACCTTGAACATAATACAACGATAGATCCTTCGTGATACTCATACAATCATTCATGACAATTAACATTCAGTATAATACAACGGTAGACCCTTTGTAATACTCATACAACCATTCATGACAGTTTAACATTCCATATAACACAATAATAGATCCTTCGTAATAAATTCAGTTTAGAAGCTAACATTACGCTATAAAGGGGGTGGAAATCACCTACCTATTCTTTCAGTGGGGTGTCCTTGCCCAGTCGATGATCTGATCCCGGTCGCACCACCTAACACATCAATGATCATAATCAGCACATTTGTATTTGATAATCACATAACTCGTCACCATACATTTTCCAAGAATACACGTGTTCACATTTAAGTGTTCCATATATTACACAATCATACAATAAGATCGTTATAAGCATTTACCTCATTTTTGACATGGGAGTCTCTGTAGAAAATCAGCAGCGAAACTGCTTCACTAGTGACGCAAAATTTGGCAGCGAAAATGATTCGTTGGTGACATGCAATTCGTCAGCAAAACTGACTCGCTGGTGACATACCATTTTTTACAGAAAATTGGTGATATAAACTCATTAGCAAAACTGATTTGCTAAAACACAGACTCGTTAACGAACTGATTCGCTGCAACGCAAACTCATCAGCGAACTAATTCGCTAGAACATAGATTTATCAGCAAAACTACTCACACGAACTCGTCAGCGAAATTGATTTGCCGAAACACAGATTCATCAACGAATTGATTCACTGCAACACAACTCGTCAGCAAACTGATTCGTTGAAGCACAGACTCCTCAGCGAACTGATTCGCTGAAGCACAGACTTGTTAGCCAACTGGTTCGCTGCAACATAAACTCATCAGCGAACTGATTCACTGGGACACCACAATTCAGCAGCGGAAACTGTTCTGCTGCTAGTACTACTATTCGGTAGTGCACCTGATTAGCTGCAGATAACACAATTTGGCAACGAACACTGATTCGCTTCAGACAACACAATTCAACAGTGAATACTAATTTGCTGTCGACAACACAATTTGGCACCGAAAACTCATTCGCTACGTACAACACTATTCGGCAGTGAATAGTGATTCGCTGCAGACAACACAATTCGGTAGCAAAAACTCATTCGCCGCAGACAACACACTTTCGGCAATGAACACTAGTTCACTACAGACAATACACTTTGAGCAGCGAACACTCTTCGCTGCAGACAAGACAATTTCAGCAGTGAACACTGATTCGCTACAGACAACATAATTTGCCAGTGAAAACTCATTCGCTGCAGACAAACACAAAAATCATTTGTTGCAGACAACACAATTCGACAATGAAAACTCATTCGCCGCATACAACACACTTTCGAAAATGAATACTAGTTTGCTGCAGACAATACACTTTTAGCAGCGAACACTGTTCGCTGCAGACAAGACAATTTCGGCAGTAAACACTGATTCGATATAGACAACACAATTCGGCAAAGGAAAACTCATTCGCTGTAGACAAACACAAAACTCATTCGCTATAGACAACACAATTCGGCAGTGAAAACTCATTCGCTGCAGACAAACACAAAACTTATTCGCTATAGACAACACAATTCGACAGTGAAAACTCATTCACTGCTAATAACACAATTTGGCAGAGAAAGCTCATTCGCTACAGACAACATAATTCGGCAGCGAACACTCATTCGCTGCAGACAACACACTTTTGGCAATGAACACTATTTCGCTGCAGACAACACAATTTCAAGCATGAACACATGCATTTCAGTTACAACATTACATTTGTTATAGAACCCAGCATAATCACACAATTTCAAGCATGAACACATGCATTTTAGTTCTAGCATTACATTTGTTCATATAACCTAGCAGAATCACACAATTTCAAGCATGAACACATGCATTTCATCACATAACATGTTCTGTTCAACCCCCACACTATGGCTGGTCATCTTTCCAAGTTCATGCATTTAAAATTGATTCATTTCCTTTGTTAAGTATTTTGAAAATTGGCCCCCATTCAGTCCCATTTTCGTCCCTCTTCCTAGCAAAGTTTTTCCTTAACAGTTGGTGTAAGAATCCTGGGCCATTTACTTGGGGTTTCCTTCTCCCTTTTGGTCCCAAGAATAGGAGGAGAAAGGTTTTGGTTCATATCTTACGATTTTAGGTGGTTTAGGAAAGGATTTAATGGTCTTTCTTCCCCTTTGCTACTGGTTTTTCTTTCTCTTCTCCTGTTCAGTTTTCCTCCCCTTTCCTTTTCTGTTCACCCATCTTCCATAGTCTCACTCCCTCCATGGCTTTCAGTTATTAATCCTACCCTCTAGCTCTCCCTTTACTCACATATGCAGTGGAGTGAACATGCAATTGGGCTGTGTGTTTTTCTCTAGACAGAGGGAAGGGTCTACTACAGCTGTTGGGGTCAAATCTAGGAAGAGGAAGGTTACCTTCCCTCTTCTTCCCAACTCTCCACACACTCTTTACTCAAGAGGGCTTGCATGCAGGTGGTTTGGTCGGTTTTTCTTGGGGAAAAGAGAGGTTCAGTTGCAGCAATGGCTGCAATTGTTTCTGGGAGAGGAAGAGTCACCCTTTCTCTCTCCTTATATGTATAGCCCCTATAAGTGTGTTGGGGTGTTGGGGCATTGGACCAAGGTTGTCCTTACCCTATTTTGGGTTATCTTGGGTTGGTTTCTATTCTAATTCTCCCCTAGAATAGGCCAATCCAACACTAATTTTTGTTGGGTTTTACAGTGTCGCTACCAATTTAGAAATCGGTAGCAATAACTATGCTGCTGCTGATTCAGAAATTTACAGCTAAACTATGTCGATACCGATTCGAAAATTGGAAACAAAGAACTGTGTCGCTGCTGATTCAGAAATCGACAGTCGAACTGTGTCATTGTCGATTTCGAAATTGACAGTAAAAAACTGTGTCGCTGTCGATTTAGAAATCGACAACCAAAAACCGTGTTGCCGATTTAGAAATCGGCAGTCAAAAACTGTTGTTGATTAAAAAATCAGCAGCCGAACTGTGTCACTACTGATTAGTACTTAAAAGTGTATTTTTATCAAGGTTTTATATCATCATTTTGCACTTGAAGTATCAATAACTCCTTAACTAAAGCATGTTTATAATAACATATCTAATAATATAAGATACCTTTAATTTATGGTAAATGTTCATCTTAAATGCAGGCCTATCACATAAATGAAAGAATTGATTGATGAGTTGAAGTACTGAAATTGAAAGGACAAAGAGATGACCAAACTTAGAAAAGAGATGCTTGGTGCAGTCCAAACTGGAACACTGTTTGGTAATCGGGTCATATCTGGAGCTGTAGATCTCGGATTTAGGTCTACCTTATATGGATGGAAAGCTAAGACATAGGCCTACAACTTTCATGAGGAGTCCAAGATTTAAGAAGGCCGTTTTCAAGTCCAAATTGTAACAACAACGAAGAAGTCCGAATCTGTCTTGCAGCCCAGACACTGTTCAGTGTTCAGCCCATATCTCGAGTTCTAGAAGTCCAAATGATCTCAAAGTTTTACCCTGGAAAGATGAGACAATTGCCTAGAACTTTCATGATTGAAGTTTGTTCAAATTATGACGTCATCAATGACGTTTTTAGCAGACAAGAAGATAAGAATTGTCATCAAGTCAAGATGTGGCCACCCATTCATCAATTAGTCAACAAATCAATAGTTCCGAATTTTGGCCTATAAAAGGAGGCATTTGCCATGTATTTAGGCATCTTGGTGTTCAGATCAAGATCATGCTCTTGCTTTCTCTCTTTGTATTGCTTATGCTTTGCTTTCATTAATATCAAGTTTGTGCCTTTCACTTCCTTTCCTTTACTTAGTTAACTTTTATCTTACTTATGTTCTTATCTTGTTTATTTATGTTTCTTTCTTTCATTATGTCTAGCTAAGTTAATTATGTCAAGGTGAAAAGGTTACACTAATGGTGTAAGGATAAGTATAATATAAACTCAACATGGACCTTAATGTTGGATACTAATATGCTTTATATTTGTTATCTTGTTCACTTTTAATACTTTGCTTGTTAAATGGTTAATCTAGATTTATGTTGTATAACACTTGGTACAACAAATACTTGGCACTTTCATAGCCCATACTTGTATGGTATAACCGACACCCGAGCTATGAAAGGAACTTGATTTGTTGTTAACATAAGTTATAATCATGAATGCTCCGACAACATTTACAAGTATTAGCATTATTCGAATAAGATAACTAATGTAATCATGTTAACAATTTATAATCTGATTGGAACCTCCTTTGTGTGTGGTTTCCAATTGAATAATAAGAGTTTATACTATACTTGTTTGACGTACCATTAGTGGATCCTCTAACCTTGACATTTGTCGTTAGCATCGTTTAATCCTTACGTTAATATTGCATCTCAAAGTTCTCATCAACTTATTTCTCTTCTTCTTCTTTACTACTACTACTACTACTATTATTGTTATTATTGTTGTTGTATTATTGTTATCTATAATTTATACAATTAACCTCCCCTGTGGTTCGACCGGTCTTACCGGGTTATTTATTACTTCGACACTCCCGCACTTGGGAGAAGACATCAATCTTTTGGTCGTGTCAAGTTTTTGGCGCCGTTGTCGGGGGAAGGTAAATTCTTGTACAAATTATAGTATTTATTTTATTTTCTCTTTTACTTTTATTGTATTTAACTTTGTTTCTTTTGTGTTGTTTCTTTTTCTTTTGTTTTCTTCTTCTTTTTATTCTCTTTTTACACGTGCATGAGAGTGTGGGCACGTACATTAAGTGGTAGACTTTGTAGGGTATCCTCATCATTTTCGAAAAATATGGCTGAAGAAGATAACCAATCGCTTCATAATGAGAATAATGAGAATATTCGGGTTAGAACTCTTAGAGACCACATGAATCCCACAAGAACAAGTGCACCCTCATGCATAGTTTTTCCACCAGATGCATCTCATTTTAATTTTAAGACAGGCATTATTCAACTTTTACCATCTTTTCATGGCTTAGATTTAGAAAATCCATACTTGCATTTAAGGGAATTTGAGGAGGTTTGCAACACGTATAATGACTCAAATTGTAGCATGAACACCATTAGATTGAAGCTTTTTCCTTTTTCATTAAAAGATAAAGCTAAAACATGGCTACAAAATTTGAGACCCGGATCCATTCGTGCTTGGGATGATATGCAACAACAATTTTTAAAGAAGTTTTTTCCATCTCATAGAACGAACTCTTTCAAAAGACAAATCATTACTTTCTCTCAAAAACCAGGAGAAACATTTTATCAATGTTGGGATAGGTATCGGGACTTGCTTAATACTTGCCCCCATCATGGTTTTGAAACATGGAGATTAGTTTCACATTTTTATGAAGGGTTAACTCCTAGAGATAGGCAAATGGTTGAATTGATGTGCAATGGAACTTTTGAGGATAAAGACCCTAATGAAGCAATGGAGTACTTAGATTTGCTAGCTGAAAATGCACAAAATTGGGACACCACGGTACTTATGAGGCACCAAGTAAAACCCAACCTCATACATCTAGTGGGGGTATGTACAACCTTAGGAAAGATCATGACCTCCAAGCCAAGTTTGCATCTTTAGCTAAAAAAGTCGAAGCGCTAGAATTGAAAAAGAGTGGTCAATTAAAATCTGTTCAAGACATTGCATGTCAAATCTGAGAAACCAACGAACATTCAACCAATGACTGTCCAACCTTGCCTTCTTTTAAAGAATGTCTCCATGAACAAGCCCATGCATTAAACAGTTTTCAAAGGCCCAACCATAACCCATATTCGCAAACATACAACCCTGGTTGGAGAAATCACCCAAATTTCAATTGGAAGAGTGATAACAATAATGCACAAACTTCACAACCACCGTTTCAAGCACACCATAATTTCCAAAATTCTCATGGATATGCACCTCCTTATGCTCCACCTCCTAGAAGAAATCTTGAGGAAACATTGCATGCATTTATGGAAAAGCAAGAGGCAATTAACACTCAACTTGCTCAAAGCATGACAGATTTTAAAGATACTCTTGCAAAATTGACATCTGCTCTTAGTTTCCAAGAGAAGGGTAAGTTTCCATCTCAACCACAACAAAATCCAAAGGGGCAATACAATGCGAATGCAAGTAGTTCGGGAAGCCAACACATGGATCATGTAAAATCGGTCATCACTCTTCGTAGTGGTAAGGTTATTGAAAAACCCATTCTTGAACCTTGTGAGAATGATGATGAGTCAATCTCGAGGGTAAGGAAGGGGTTGAATCTGATCATTGCAAAGAAAAGACCGATTCCCCGTGAAAGACTTCCATTTCCTCATGCCATGGCTAAACAAAGGAAAGTTAATCACAACTCGAAATCTTTGAAACTTTCAAACGGTAAGGATCAATATACCTTTGCTGGATGCTATCAAACAGGTTCCTTCTTATGCTAAATTTTTGAAAGATCCGTACCTTGTGAAGAGAAAACCGAATGTGAAAAAGAAAGCCTTTTTAGCCGAACAAGTAAGTGCTATTCTTCAAAACAATAATGCTTTGAAATATAAAGACCCTGGTTGTCCTACAATTTCTTGCTTTATTGGAGAGCATAAAATTGAAAAAGCCTTACTTGATCTTGGAGCTAGTGTGAATTTACTTCCATATTCAGTTTTTCAAAGTCTCAATCTAGGTGAGTTAAAACCAACTTCACGTAACTCTTTTACTTGCCGATAGATCCGTAAAAGTGCCTAGAGGAATAGTTGAAGATGTGTTAGTACAAGTTGATAAATTCATTTATCCTGTGGATTTTATTGTCTTGGACACACAACTTTGTTGAAGCATGTAATTCATTTCTGTTATTTTAGGGCGTCCATTTCTTGCAACTTCTAATGCATTGATTAATTGTAGGAATGGATTGATGAAGCTATCTTTTGGAAACATGACATTGGAGATGAATATTTTCAACATTTACAAGCAACCTGGAGATGATAATGATTTACGGGAAGTGGACTTTCGAAAAATTAGTTCATGATCAATTTCAAACCACTTCCGAGTAAAATTGAGATTGATGAATCGACGATTTGCAAATGGTCTATTCTCGGAAAAATCGAAGGCAAGTAATTGGAGACCACAAATTGAGGAATTGCCACCACGATCAATTAAGTCCATACCTTCAAGTGTCCAACCACCAAAACCTGATTTGAAGCCATTACCATTCCATCTCAAATACTCATTTTTGGGAGAAAATGAAACTTTTCCGGTAATAATCTCTTCCACACTTAACGCACATCAAGAAGGTAAGTTATTGCAAACTACGAAAATGCACAAAAATGCCTTGGGATGGACTATAGGCGACATAAAAGGAATTAGTCCTTTGATTTGCACACACAGGATTTATTTGGAGGAAAATGCTAAACCCTCTAGAGAAATGCAACGAAGGCTTAATCCTAATATGAAAGAAGTAGTGAAAAATGAAGTCATTAAGCTTCTAGATAATGGAATCATTTATCCTATTTCTGACAACAAATGGGTAAGTCCTACCCAAGTGGTACCCAAGAAGTTTGGAGTCACCTGTGATACCAAATGAGAAAAATGAGTTAATTCCAACAAGGACTATTATCGGTTGGCGTATGTGCATTGATTATAGGAAACTTAATTCAATGACTAGAAAAGATCATTTTCCCTTACCTTTCATGGATCAAATCCTAGAAAGAGTTGCGGGTCATGAATTTTATTGTTTCCTAGATGGCTATTCGAGGTTATAACCAAATTGAAATTGCATTGGAAGATCAAGAGAAAACTACTTTCACATGTCCATTTGGCACTTTTGCATATCGAAGGATGCCTTTTGGATTATGTAATGCACCACCACGTTTCAAAGATGCATGCTTAGTATATTTAGTGATATGGTTGAACGTTTTCTTGAGATTTTTATGGATGATTTTTCCGTTTTTGGTGATTCATTTGATGATTGTTTGACTAACTTAGAAAAGGTTTTGAGCGGTGTGAAGAGAAGAATCTTGTCTTGAATTGGGAAAAATGTCACTTTATGGTAACAAACGGCATTGTACTTGGTCACATTGTTTCATCAAAAGGAATTGAGGTTGACAAATCTAAAATCGAGTTAATTGCTAACTTGCCAACACCAAAATCCATTAAAGATGTTAGATCATTCTTAGGACATCTTTGGTTTTTATAGAAGGTTCATCAAAGATTTTAATGTAATATCTAAGCCCTTGAGCAACCTTCTAACAAAGGATAATATTTTTGAATGGATCGAACATTGTGAAGAAGCCTTTGTTCAACTTAAAAACTTGCTTATACGCTCCTATCATTCAACCTCTCGATTGGTCTTTACCTTTTGAAATAATGTGTGATGCTAGTGATTATGCCGTGGGTGCTTTGTCTTGGGACAAAGAAAAGATAAGAAACCTTATGTGATTTACTATGCAAGTAAAACTTTAAATAGTGCTCAAATGAATTACACCACTCTTTGAAAAAGAATTACTTGCGGTAGTATTTGCATGTGAAAAATTCAGGTCTTATCTTGTTGGCTCACCTGTTGTTGTTTACGGTGATCATGCGGCATTGAAATATCTTCTTTCTAAGAAAGATTCTAAGGCTAGATTGGTTCGGTGGATTTTGTTACTTCAAGAATTTGATATCACAATCAAAGACAAGAAAGGCACCGAAAATGTTGTCGCAGATCACTTGTCAAGATTGACAACAGAATCAAGATCTGACATCACACCAATCGATGACTACTTTCCTGACGAATCTTTATTTTCCGTCTCTACAATGCCTTGGTATGCTAATATTGTTAATTTTCTTGTTTCGGGACAATTGCCGCTCATTGGAGTACCCAAGACAAAAGAAAGTTCTTTAACGAAGTAAAGAACTTTTATTGGGATGACCCTTATTTATTCAAATATTGTCCTGATCAAATATTTCAAGATGCATTCCTGACAATGAGGTAAGTAATGTCATTAAATTTTGTCATTCGAGGCATGTGGGGGCCATTTCTCATCAAGAAAGACAAGCTGCAAAAATCTTACAATGCGGATTTTTCTTGGCCCACCATGTTTAAGGACTCACATGTGTTCGCAAGACTTGTGAAAATTGTCAAAAGTTGGGATCTATTTCAAAACGTCATATGATGCCTTTAAATCCTATTCTTATCATTGAGATCTTTGACTTTTGGGGTATAGATTTCATGGGTCCATTTCCTCCATCATTTGGTTTCGTGTACATATTAGTCGCGGTAGATTATGTTTCAAAATGGATAGAGGCAATTCCAAGTCGAAACAATGATCACAAAACAGTGATAAAATTCTTGAAAGAAAATATTTTGAGTCGATTTGGAATCCCTCGAGCCATGATAAGTGATGGTGGAACACATTTCGCAACAAGCCATTTGAGTCTTTAATGAAGAAATATGGAATCACACACAAAGTTGCCACCCCTTATCACCCCCGGACTAGTGGACAAGTAGAGCTCGCTAATAGGGAGATCAAACAAATCTTGGAGAAAACAATGAACCCTAATAGGAAAGGCTGGTCGTTAAGACTTAATGATGCACTTTGGGCTTATCGAACTGCTTATAAAACATCATTAGGTATGTCACCTTATAGACTAGTCTATGGAAAACCTTGTCACTTGCAGTGGAACTTGAACATAAAGCTTATTGGGCTATTAAAGCTTTCAATTCAAACCTTGATGATGCTAGTCACCGTGCGTAAGTTACAAATAAATGAGCTTGAGGAAATAAGAAATGATGCATATGAAAATTCAAGAATTCATAAAGCAAGAATCAAAGAGTTTCATGACAAGAAAATATTGAGAAAAACATTCAATGTTGGTCAAAAAGTCTTGCTTTATAATTCTCGACTCCATTTATTTCCTGGAAAACTAAGATCAAGATGGAGTGGTCCTTTCATTGTGAAACATGTGTATCCATATGGGGCTCGTGATATCGAGAATCCAAAGAATGACAATGTTTTCAAGGTAAATGGACATCGTTTGAAAGTCTACTTTGACAATTTTTCAGTTGAAAATGACTCTATTGAATTGAGTGATCCTGTATATAAAGATTGATTCGTTTTCTCAAATTGTTTTGTGTTTTTTTTGCTAGTTTCTCTCACCCAGGTCAAAAGGCGGATAACGGTACTCCGTGACTTAATCGGTTCTTTCAGTTTCCCATAATAACTGATATCTGTATATATTTGTGCAATTCTTTGCTCTTTCTCTCTTCTTTGAATCTCTTCTCCAATTTTCATTTCAAAATGGACACCATTCTTGAAAAATTGAAAAAGTACTTTCCCGCTCTGCCTCAGAATGCGATTACAAAAATTTACCGTGCTAGGTGTGCAAGATTGAAGTTGTTAATGAATCATGGAATTCACGAAGATATTCGGTTGGTGATTGAAGCAAAGGTCCGATTATCGGGTGAGTCCTCCAATTCTTTCATTTCACACATGCAGGAGCAGGTAAAAGCACTTTTGCAAAGAAACGTCGTGCAAAACGTCGAAAGTCTGTCCCCGGATGTGCCAGATGGACTTGTAATGCAACATGTCGTTCTTTAGGAATGGTATCTATAAACCAGTGAAGATAAAATACAATTCATTAAGGATGGCACGAGTAAGGGGTCTTTAGATAATCTTTTGTTGACCCTTGAGACGCATCCTAGTGGAGATGTGCATCGTGCAATTCATGATTTATGGCCCCATTTTCATAAAGAACATGATCGACTTAGTCTTGGGAATCGACTAAAAAAGACCTTTGTTTGCCGGTTTTAAGAAAAGCTGGATGGGAAGCCTATCCCAGACCCATAGAGGGCGTTTAAGCCGTTCTTGGACGTAAAACCAAGGGAAGATGTGAGCCACAATCACAACTACCTGTACATACACATGCTTTTTCAAAATAAATAATTAAATAAAGAGAGAGAGAGAGAGAAAGAGTGTGTGAGACTCCAGCTGGTCTACATATAGGGGTATGATTGCATCTTCAATTTCTCATCTATAAAATCTTCTCTTCCTTCCCCTCATTTCTACTCAACCCTTACATTAGACAGATATAGAAGTGTGTAGAAATGGCGGGTCCCTCAAGTTATCACATTAAAAATATTTGTGTTTTCGGTGGATCCGGTCCTGGGAAGGAAATAGCATTTTTAGAAGCGGCAAATCATCTTGGTCGGGTCCTAGTGAGAGAAAGATTCATTTAGTGTATGGGGAGGTAGCCTTGGGTTAATGGGGGGTGTGTCAATAGCTGCATTTTTAGGAGGAAGTCAAGTCTTGGGGGTCGTCCCCGAAGCTTTAGCAAAGGGGATTTCATTGGGAAAACAATTGGAGAGGAACTACGGGTCTCCACAATGTTTGATCGAATGAATACAATGTTTAACCATGCTGATGCCTTCATTGCCTTACCGGGTGGTGCAGGGCACATTGGAAGAGATCTTTCATATTTCCTCTTGGGCCCAACTGCACATTCACCATAAACCTATAGGTTTGCTCAATGTTAATGGTTTTTATGATAATTTGTTGTCTTTCCTTAATCAAGGCATGGAACAGGGAATTTCTAACATCTTCGGCACGACAAATCATAATCTCTGCTTGCTCTTTGAACAATTGATCGACCAACTACAATCTTTCATCCTGTAATTGATCCCTCCATGAGTCGCATAAATTGGTCAACTACGGAAAAGCCGTAAAAAGCTTAGATTGGATTTGAGCCTTCGTTTGTGAATCCTTGTGTCTTTTGGTTTTATTTCTAGCATAGTATTTTGTTCTATTATTTCTTATATTTGTTTAAGTGTGTTTCGGGTTTGTCGGTGTTCGTTGTTTCGGGTGATGTCTTCTATACTCTATCTTTCTACCTTAGGACATTGAGGACAATGTCTCGTTTTGGTTGGGGGGAGAGGGTAGTAGTATTAAAAAAAAAAAAAAAAAAACCAACCAACTAAGCGTGTTTTTGTTTTAAAAACCATTTGGCAAAAACTGTTATCACTAGGATGGCGAGTAAGGGGAGTGACTCTTGAGACGCATCTTAGTAAACATTTTCCAATGGTTATTTGCAATATTCATAACAAGGCCTATTAGAATACTTCTTGAAATATTCGGGTTTACAAACTCTCGCATTGTTATCACTTGATTATGCTCATATACTTATTTAACAAGTATTCTTAAACCTTCATTTTCACACACACACTTTAACATATGATTGTGGGTTGCACATTGGATTATTACATTATTTGTGTTCTTTTGTTAAAGGTAACAACTAAGGGATAGGGATAGTCTATAATTTGCAAAAAAAAAAAAAAAAAAAAATAATGATAATAAAAACGTAGATAAGTTTGATTTCTTAGCCTCCCTAACCTAAGCAATTAAGCCCGAAGGGGTGTTTTTAACACCTAATACCCTAAAGTCAAGCGACTTGGGAGCTATTGGCCCAAAGCTTGTTACATGGGTTAAGGAGAAAAGCTTAAGGGAATCAAACATTGCACTATCTACGTATCGGTATACTGGCCTACCGAGTTACTAAGCTCGTAGGGGTGTCTCAACACCTAATGCCCTAAGATCAACTGGTGCAGGGAGTCATTAGCCGAAAGCTCGTTACATGGGTTAAAGATGCATTATGTTTTAAGTTATATGTATATATATTAAAAAAAAAAGAGAAGAGAAAAAAAAGAAAAAAAAAAAAAAAAAGAGATAATAATCCCAACCCAAGGAAGTTAACCTTAAACATTAGAACCAAATATTGTTTTCTTCCAATAAAAGCCCCATCATCTATGTTTTTGTACATTGAGCACATAACAAGAAAGGTTTATTAATATCTTGTTTAAGAGGTATTGAGAGATATATAAATTTAATGAGAGTTTGTTTATCTCGGATAGATTAATGGAAGTTGAATGATGAATGCCTTGCTTTGTGAAAGTTGCAAATTGTTTTTCTATTTTAACGCTTTGATTACTAGGGACTAGTAATAAGCTGGTTGGGGGGGTGTGATTAGTACTTAAAAGTGTATTTTTATCAAGGTTTTATATCATCATTTTGCACTTGAAGTATCAATAACTCCTTAACTAAAGCATGTTTATAATAACATATCTAATAATATAAGATACCTTTAATTTATGGTAAATGTTCATCTTAAATGCAGGCCTATCACATAAATGAAAGAATTGATTGATGAGTTGAAGTACTGAAATTGAAAGGACAAAGAGATGACCAAACTTAGAAAAGAGATCTTTGTGCAGTCCAAACTGGAACACTTGTTTGGTAATCGGGTCATATCTGGAGCTGTAGATCTCGGATTTAGGTCTACCTTATATGGATGGAAAGCTAAGACATAGGCCTACAACTTTCATGAGGAGTCCAAGATTTAAGAAGGCCGTTTTCAAGTCCAAATTGTAACAACAACAAAGAAGTCCGAATCTGTCTTGCAGCCCGGACACTTCGGTGTTCAGCCCATATCTCGAGTTCTAGAAGTCCAAATGATCTCAAAGTTTTACCCTGGAAAGATGAGACAATTGCCTAGAACTTTCATGATTGAAGTTTGTTCAAATTATGACGTCATCAATGACGTTTTAGCAGACAAGAAGATAAGAATTGTCATCAAGTCAAGATGTGGCCACCCATTCATCAATTAGTCAACAAATCAATAGTTCCGAATTTTGGCCTATAAAAGGAGGCATTTGCCATGTATTTAGGCATCTTGGTGTTCAGATCAAGATCATGCTCTTGCTTTCTCTCTTTGTATTGCTTATGCTTTGCTTTCATTAATATCAAGTTTGTGCCTTTCACTTCCTTTCCTTTACTTAGTTAACTTTTATCTTACTTATGTTCTTATCTTGTTTATTTATGTTTCTTTCTTTCATTATGTCTAGCTAAGTTAATTATGTCAAGGTGAAAAGGTTACACTAATGGTGTAAGGATAAGTATAATATAAACTCAACATGGACCTTAATGTTGGATACTAATATGCTTTATATTTGTTATCTTGTTCACTTTTAATACTTTGCTTGTTAAATGGTTAATCTAGATTTATGTTGTATAACACTTGGTACAACAAATACTTGGCACTTTCATAGCCCATCTTGTATGGTATAACCGACACTCGAGCTATGAAAGGAACTTGATTTGTTGTTAACATAAGTTATAATCATGAATGCCCGACAACATTTACAAGTATTAGCATTATTCGAATAAGATAACTAATGTAATCATGTTAACAATTTATAATCCGATTGGAACCTCCTTTGTGTGTGGTTTCCAATTGAATAATAAGAGTTTATACTATACTTGTTTGACGTACCATTAGTGGATCCTCTAACCTTGACATTTGTCCGTTATCATCGTTTAATCCTTACGTTAATATTGCATCTCAAAGTTCTCATCAACTTATTTCTCTTCTTCTTCTTTACTACTACTACTACTACTACTACTACTATTATTGTTGTTATTGTTGTTGTATTATTGTTATCTATAATTTATACAATTAACCTCCCTGTGGTTCCACCCGGTCTTGCGTTTATTTATTACCGACACTCTTGCACTTGGGAGAAGACATCAATCTTTTGGTCGTGTCAACTACCGATTCAAAAATTGGCAACCTTAAGAAGGTCATTTGTCGATTTAGAAATCGACGATGATGGAGTCATTTTCGGCTTTAATTTGCTTTTTTTTGGGTGTTCATTCTCCCCTCTTAATATAAATTTCATCCTCTAAATTAAAGCGACTTGTATTGATAGTGCCTCAGTTCGCCCGAGCAAATACCACGTGTCAGACTTTAGGTTGTATATTAGGTAATTCTCTACTTGAGTCTTCTCGCCTTGACACATAATCGATCACTTCCCCATGTTATAACAATCATACCAAATTCCTTTCTTC